>CM071684.1:13807500-18607500 GCA_036553675.1 Solanum okadae | reverse complement strand
TGGCCAATATTTAATTAAAAAAAAAAATCTCACATAATGAACTTGTCATATTTGATTGTGTTTTACAAGTGTGATTATGTGCAGTGTGAATGTGATTATGTGATCTATAAAATGGCCCATGGCCAATATTTAATTAAAAAAAAAATCTCATATAATGAACTCGTCATATTTGATTGTGTTTTACAAGTGTGATTATGTGAAGTGTGAATGTGATTATGTGATTTGTATTTCTCTTGGCCTATGCACCACACATGGTACATGCTATCAGTTGGCTCGGGTACCAAGCTTGATAAATGATACAGAATATCTATTAGTTGTCTCTAGTACCACGCCTGGTACAAGTTTTATATCGATTGGTTTTCGGGTCACGTTTTGTACAGGTGATTGTTCTTTGTGTTGGTTCCATGAGTGAATCAGATTGGTTTTATTATAATGTTATTGAGCATATTTTTGTGATTGTTAAATCAGGATGAGGATTGGGAGTCACGTTTATGTTACTGATTGTAGCTATATAATCATGTTGTCTTGTTTTACTAAGTTTCTGTTAACTGTTTATATTTAGTATAATTGGAGTTGACCGATGATTTTATAACTAGTATACTATTAATTTTGTGTACAAATTACTGCACTTTCTCCTTTTTTGTTGAGTACAGGGCATATTCCAACGGTTGCTACACGACCTCAGTTGTGAATTTGGCTCTTTCTGAGTCCAAGGGTGAGTTGCTTAATTCTTTCGGGATGCTGTGGGTTCATCTTTTTCCTCTAGTCCATTTTTTTGGACTTAGACTTATTTTGTTTTGGGGTTGCATCTCCGTATTCTAGACTATGTAGATGTTTCGAGACATGACTTTCAAATTTTAGGAGGTTATGTCCGCATATGTTTTATCATAATGGGTTTTAGTGATGAAACTTGTTTTAATTGTTGAACATTGTTACTTCTAGTTATTTAGATGATTGCGTGTTAGTAGATAATGTTGGAAAAATGATTCTAATATTTCAAAAAGAAGTATTGATATTATTCATCTATATTTATTATATAAATGAGTGTTAATATCTTTTTGATTATATTATAAATCACTATTAAAGTTGGTAATATATATATATATATATATTATCCTTATTTAGAAGTGGGACTTGGTGTTGGGGCTAACACAGCTCTAAGAAGTGGTATCATAAGCATTTCAAGTTGTATTGTAATATCAAAAGCATTTTAAGTTGTAGTATAAGGCCTCATAATTTTTGGCCATTTGTGGCTCAATTTGATTGGTCATTAACAACTGAAGGCTTTTTATTTCCACGTGTGAGAAATTGAGATTGCTTTGGGTTGATCTAAGGGTACTTAGAGCTCTTAATTCAATCTCTTTCAAGAGGAGGATTAAACTGGTAAGTCTTTCGGTCTTCAGATTAAAATCTTTGCTTTTCTTCTTATAAGTTTTTAGTTTTCTTACTCTTCTCACTCTTTTGTTTTGATTTTTCAGATTTTGATTTTCTTATTTTTCTCACCTCTTTTCCCTTTAATTTTCATTTCGATTGGAGGTAGATCTGTTGTCAATTCTTGGGTGATTTCTGATTTTTTTTCTTAGTTTATTATAAAATTTTCTACTTGCATGTTCTTATGGCTATACTAGAAGTTTCTGCACAGTTTATCTCGCTTGTGCCTTGTTATTCTTCTTTTGGACATGCATATACATTTGTTTGAGCAAAGTGTTTCTAATCATTAGTTATATCGCTAGAGCATATATTTTGGATGTGTGTGCTGATATGGGTTTTAATATGCTTTGGTCCAAATAGCTCGCTTGAATGTATTTTTTTTATACTTTTGCTTTGCTTGGTATCATCATAAACGAAATAACCAAATTGGTATAGAGGAAAACATTTTCCAAGCATTAGTTGATCAAGTAAGCACTATAAAATTATGTCCCTCCTATGATGTGTGAACATAGTGCAACAACCTGCAAGGCAAAGTGAGGTTGAGTTAGAACTCTTAAACCAATTCACATCCCTTATAGGTGGTGTATTGTTCTGCAGAATACACTTGATGATTCGACCTATATGAGTGTGAAGTGGTGCTGCTTCTATGAAATTGTGACAAATTTTTAGAGCACTCATGAACACCAGGACATACACATGTCCTCTTAGTGCAAGATCATGATAACGACAAGATTGTGCGAATATGATGTGATAGAATAAGACCCTAAGTTTATAAAAGAATTCTTGGTTCATAGAAGTTTTGAACTTCAGCAATTGTTCTATAATTTTAATCTTGTTTTGCTAGGTCTGGTTCATTATCTACGCAATACAAAATTCGAAGCATTGTACTCGTAAATGAAAACCCAGCAAAACTTCTTATTTTATACTATTTCTTAATATTCTTTTGAGATATAAAGGGGATTGTTGGAAAAATGATTCTAATATCTCAAAAAGAAGTATTGATATTATTATACATATTTATATTATTAACTGAGTGTTAAATCATTTTGATTATATCATAAATCACTATTAAAGTTGGTAATATATATTGTCTTTAATATATTTTATGACATTGACTCTTACACTTTAATTTCTATTCCTTTGAGATGTTGTCATTTTATTGTCCTTTGCATATATAATCTTGTTTATGTAATAATGAGAAGGGTGAAGTGAAAAAATTAGAGAGCTAAACTTATATTCTTTTTCCTATTTTATTGTGCTGGTTTTTTTGTTTTTTTGGATAAATTACCTATATACAACCTTTATTTTCCATAATTTCCATTATTTACTACCATTTTAAAATATTTTCAAAATCCCTCTTTTTCCTTCCAAACCCCATTGTTCTGGATACATAAAGTTGGAACACTCAAGTACACGTTTCTCTTCCTATTTTCACTCCCTATTTCTCTTCCTATTTTCACTCCCTATTAATCTTCCTATTTTCACTCACTCAATCTCTTCCTATTTTCACTCCCTCAATCTTCACTTCCTTCAATTTTTAATTTTCAAATTTGTTCTCTCTCTTTTAAGATCGCTCCACAACTTTTTTCAAAGAACTCAAGTAAGTCTTCACTCCACAATTTTTTAAAAAGAACTACCGGATCTCCTCCCTTTCCACCTTCACAAAATTCATAAGGGAAAGGTGAAAGAGATGATGTATCCACAAATTCATAAGGGTCTCCTCCCTTTGTTAGTGTCACACTGATCTGATACATCATTGTCACAGTAGTGTCACAACCTGAGTCTACACCCTAGACGTAGCCGGCACTCGAGAACCATTGCTGGTCCCCAAGTGAACCCTCATCCTGGCTGACTACAAGCTGAAGACTAACTCAATCATACAAGGCTTAAAATTGAATAAAATTCATTAAACTCAAATACAAAGCTTTAACTCAAATGATTAACTCTGAATATAATAGTATATTCAACTAGCCAGAAATAGGCAACTCAAGTCTTTAAAACATTTAACAATATAAATGAAACACACTTCTGAAACTCTACTATATATCTATGAAGCCTCTAAATGACAAAGATGGAAGTCATACAAGACCCACGAAATCCTAACAAAACTTAAAAGTAAATGGAATCCTTCAGAAGCAACGAGGCTCACCAAAGCTAACTCGAACTGTAAATGGTATCAATGAAGCGCTTGTTAATGATCCTAGCTATATGTATCTGCATCATTGCCAAATGGCATCAGTACATGGAATGTACGAGCACGTAGGGGGAATTATAAAGCATAAACATAAGCTTGAACTGATAAAAGGAAACATACTTACCACGTCTCAACTCACCCAACTCAACTCGACTCAAAAATAAGATACTCAACTCAAAGATTAGACACGCAACTAAAAATACTCAACTCAAGATACTCAACTCAAGATAAATCAAAAATAAAAGATGCAATGTATGGAAAGCTTTTAAAACAGTAGATAATAACTCAATTGTATGCAAAGATGCAATAATAACTCAATTGTATGCAAAGATGCAATAATAACTCAATTGTATGTAAAAATACAATAATAAATCTTATTTGGGAGATTCTCTAACCGACAATCATCACTATGAGCTATGTGATGATACATCGTCTAGCCCACGCTGCCAGAATTGTCCTATACATTATCGGGGTATAAAACTACTCACTAAGTGGATCCACTAGTCTATGCTTAGAAAGCAATAAGGAATCTTCTAAAAAGTATGACCCTTTCTACCCCGTTAGCTACATAGTTTATGGTGGATGTGAGTTGTCTAAACTCTCCTACATATCGGTGCTCAATACTACTCCCAAAATATAACTTAGCTCATATGTTTAAAAAAATATAACTCTTCCTCTGATTTGAGATAATTGCTCAAACTAGCCTCTTAAATTAGGTAACTAATCTTGAAATATCTTTTAAACTCATAACTCATTTAGAAATCTCAGTTTCTCTTTTACCAATGTAAAAATTGATGCCTCTGGGAATACATAGTCCCTTTATACTCCTACTTGAAAACTCTTTCTCAAAACATTTTAAAATCATATTATAATATGATTATTGATGACTCGAGAAGTCATACTGCATAAACATTGATGGTAGATCTAGATACCATACTGCTCATACATTGATGGCATACTCGATTCTCATACTAATCATGTTTTAGAAACTCTTTTCTGAATGATACCACTTTTGTCACACCTCAACCCTAGGGGAGGCGGACAAGTACCATATGAACACATGTTTTACAAGTGACCTATGATGAGAAAGTAAACTACTATGCAAATAGATTTACTAATGAAAGTTTCGTATATAATACATGTCGACTAGCTGAACCGATCATGTGACAAGTGAAACTATGAATACAGATGATAGCTTTACAATGTCTACAAAGCCTCTACTAGAATCCATGACTGTACCACTAGGAAAATACGCATAGTAAAGACTCGGCAAAGCCCCGAATAAACCTGGAGCTCACCAGCAACCGCTGAGTATCATGTGCTTCTATTGGGGAGATCTATTAGTTAAGTACCTGTACCTGCAGCATGAAATGCAGCGTCCCCAATAAGGGACATTAGTACGAAATAATGTACTAAATATGTAAGGCATAATACAAACATAAGTAAAATGAGAGATCAAGTGAAACCAAATACTAATAGATAATAAGGATTAAAGACCACCTTTGCTTAAACTTGTGGAATCGTGTATGTTACATTCTTTTCTTTACTTTGTTGTACATTATAATCTTTAGAAGGCATATGATACAAATGACCAGCTGATCAGTGGTAGAAGAGGATGACCCATGCTAGGCATTTTAACCCCTGAGATGCTGTCCTCATAATTTCACAAATTGGGATCGGCCCATGCTAGGCTTTCACCCCTAAGCAGCCACCCTTCTATACCAATTGGGATCGGGCCATGCTAGACTTTCGCCCCTGAGTTGCCACCCTTTTATACCAATTGGGATCGACCCATGCTAGGCATTTTCCCCTAGGCTGCCACCCATAATTATACAGATTGCTTCACTTAGATTCTTTTATCTTTGAGATTGTTGTTTTGATGTGCATAACTCTTTTGAGATTGTATTTTTGATGATCATAACTCTTTTGAGATTGTTGTTTTGGTGGTCATAATCATTGTTGAGATTTAGAACTATGGACCAGTAGTAGAAGACATACGAATATGGACTTACGATAATGACAATGACGTGGGAGGTAAATGTGACACCAATGTAATACTTGGGAACTTATATGACTCAGTAAGCATTTTGACATCTCAAATTGAAGCACATATCAAGTGAATACATTTAACATTCAGCCAAGAGATTTGAACTCTATATGATAGCCAAATACTCACTAACTAATATCAAATACAAGGTATACATAAATATGGAACAAAGGGAGAATGTGGACAGATTTAACTTAAGGACGGATACATATTCCAAGTAAGTACATATAAAATGTACAATAGAGCAAGTAGGGATCTTCTGAGGTAACATTATAGTCTAACACAATGGGAGTAATAACTAATAAAGGGAATATATGAACATGCGAAAAGAAGACATATATGATGGAATAGACAATTGAAGCAAGTTGGCAAGATATGGGCAGATTGTATATCCAACATATAAACATATGTACCATGTGTAATCTAGGATCATTTTGATTTATATAAGGGGAATACGTGCCAAGGGTACATTGACGATGAAATAAATTTAAACTTTGCATGCTAATACTTGGTAGAGTAAGCACATACATTTAGTAATAAACTCATATTAGAGTACTCACTTTAATGCTCTAGGGAGTAGGAACTGCAACTATGGATCAGTCACTACCAAGGGTACTTAGAAAGCTTACTTTGTAATACAAGTGTTGGATTCATGCCAAAGAAATAGGAAATCAAATAGCCTTACATACCTTGTTGCACAACATTGGATATTACAATGAGTTAACCGTCTTCCTTTCAGATTATTTATCTTGCTAGAAAGAAACATCACTTGCTAAGACTTGGATTCTTCAAGGTTTAGGTTGTCCTCTCCCCTTTACCTTGATGTTAAATCAGATTATTCACTTGAATTCCTTAAGATGAGAGATGTTCTACCAACTTGTACTTTAAAAACACATGTTTCCTTCAGATTTTAATGGTGAAGTTGTAGACCAGAACTCTTGGAGCTTCTTGGGAGTAATTTTCTGGAGAATAAGTGATGAAGGAGATGTGATGAGCTTGAGTGTTTTACAGGTACCTTCTGGACGTTTTTACTTCATAAAATGGAGAAATAATACGGTCCTTTACTTTAAGCAAGCAGGTGCATCACCTCCTTAATTTCTGCCACAAGTTTTTAAGTAGGTGCATCACTACCCTCTCTTTTCACTTAAATGCAGTCCACTTATTCTAAGTAGGTGCATCACCTACTTGCCCCTTTTAACTTAAAATTCAGTCCACTAATTTTATGTAGGTGCATTACCTACTTTTAACTTAAAATTCAGTCCACTAATTCTAAGTAGGTGCATCACCTACTTGTCACCTAGTAGCATAGTTTAGTCAAGCAAGCACCTCACTTATTTTACACCATTTTCCCAATCTTAGTTTCTTTACAAGACTGTAACACTAATACATACTTGACCACTTTGAATTTTACATATAATACCACCTTTTACTATCCCGAGTTGGAATTGTTTTTGAGTTCACTTAGTCGTATATGTGTTGGAAGGCATGGGGTATTACAACTTTAAACCTATTCTATTGTCACTAGTCGCATAGGAAACTGAGTCCATAACTATACCACATGGCAATTTATAAGCGTCATATAAATAGAACTAGTACACGTAGAATATGGGGTGTTACATCCTCCCCCTCTTATGATCATTCGTCCTCGAATGATAAGTGTAGTTGATAGTTGGTTCCTGGAATTTCATTTGGAGATTTGCGAGAGTTTTCTTTGTAAGTAGGACTATCCAAAATCTATAGACTAACCTAAAACACGTATAGACAAGTCTCGTGGGACGTCTCAATAGATATGGTTCATGAATAAGAATATGAAAAATTAAACCCCTTTCTTGACCATGTAATACACTGAAGACACACAAGTAGAACTCATACTAATAAGGAATTTAATATACCTAAACACAAGACAAGCAAATGACATATCAAATGAACAAATGATAGTAGGACTTATGATCATATAAGGGGACCACATAATCTCAGATCTTTATGCTGATGTTTACAATGAGGAGGGGTATTTAGGATCTCGACCATCATCTATCTCCAAGTATCTTATGTTATATTCTAGTCCTTCCACAATACTTCAATGAAGGTTACACCTTTTGTGCTTAGCTTCCGGGCCTAACAATTAAGAATAACTATAGTATCTCCCAATTTTTTTATATGGAATGGACACATAAAATCATAGGCCTAACCTATCGGAGCTCTACTTTTCCTTCTCTTTTATCTTATGACGCTTTTCAGAGATGAGTCTTATAAGAACGCATAGCTGTTAATATAAACTTTAAAGTTTGATGCCTTACATTCGGATAAGGAATTATGCTAAGTTATTTATCTATGGTTGTGATAAAACTTACATATATACCCAACCTTTTCTGGTCAAAATCTTCACTACCTAATGATACAAGGAAATATTTTCCCAAGATGTTCAAAACTCAAGTCTATAAGCACAGAGGGGCATAGTATACAGATAAATAAGTCACATTGGGTATGACACACATGCAGACTAGCACAAAAAGGAGCGCATAATATACTGACATTAAGCTATAGAAATATGTGGTGTACGCGCGCATATGGTTTATACGGTAGCGTGTGGGCGAATAAACTGTAAGGAATATAGGAAGTGGACTAGATGAGCACATGATGCATGAGTACTAAAGCTACGAAATATATAATACGTAAGTAAGTAGACTATAAACGGAACACAAATCACATTGAGCAAGTGCATTATATCGCATGGATAGGTGGACTAACAAGTCAATAAGTACACATATAAAATATGAGCAAGTCAGCACATGACACATGGCTAGAAAAGCTATAATGTCTGTATTGTTTAAGAAAATAGGCTACGAGGCATGTAATATATATAGAAATGGTTTATGATGCATATGACATGTAAACAAGTGATATGCGAGTCGTATAATCCACGAGCACTAATTTTACCCATAACATATTCTCAATTAGCATGCAGTACCCACACAATATGGACAAGTGACATGTGGAAAGTAACCAGTGCAATAAATAACATGTAAGGAAAAGGTCCTACAAAAATATATAGCAATAAACAAGGGTGCTTTGAAGCGGATAACACTTACATGCAAGCATTCTATGACATTAGGTAACATGTGAGAAAGTAATACACAAAGGGCAAATGACATACAAATAGATAAGTTATAGAACATGCAGCATGTATAATTATATAACAGACCATCTTTGGAAACTACAAGATATCCTATAAAATCACTCTACCATATTAACGGCAAACACATTGTCTTAAGCATTAAGTCACGGGTGGGATAGTTCTGCTCATATTCCTTACTCACCTCAAAGCACATACAATTGATTTCCCCATCTACTCTCTTCAATACCCTAATAATTCGTATAGGTGTTTTGATATTGGGACTAGGCTTCCATCTAGGTTCAATATAAATACTACAGTTAAGATAGAAAAAGAAAATCCTCAATAGCTCATCTTTTGGAGTAGGAAGCCGAGGCCAACTTTGCCTTCATTACTAGCTTGTGTTATATCACACTCAATGTCTGGTGCTCTTTTAAGGTCGAAATACAAAATAAACAGTGAAGCTTGAACACAACATAAAACATGAACTCTAATAACAAGTAAGTGCCAGGTACCTATAAAGTTATATCATTATTCATAACGTTTGAGAGTTAGCCGCTTTGGGCTTAACTAGATAGGTCTGACCATATTAATAGATTTTTTTTATAACATGTGAGGGTGATCCGACTCTTTTCCCAAGCATGGTAGCGAATAAGAACAACTAGCATATGATCAATTTTTCCTCTCCCCTAACTGGACTACGATTGATGAATTACTGCAAGCATATATTAAATGAATCATGTAGTAGCTCTATTCAATTTGATGGAAGTCTATACATGTGTGTAATTCTCTACTTCTTTTTTGTACTAATTATGTATATGAACTAGGTCCATATCTTCTATCTAGGTAAGCTTTCTATTTCCCTCTTTTTTCTTGTTGTTATCAAGACCATATATCAAGACTTGAATCAATACTAAAATGACTTTTTTGTCTAACAAAGGTTCACAAAGTTGTTCCTGGGTGCGCCTTTATAACTCGTTAGGGTTGAAGAGTTTATACCTTATTCTTGCCTCTTACACTTAGCAATCACTGTTTCATAGCCACATATCTCACTCCTCTATAGCATCCTCATATCACCCCCTACTCCTATGTTTAGGGGATTTGACATGTTCAATCTCTTTCTAACTAGAAGATCTACGTACATATTTGGTCCGTGTAATTCAAGCTTCATTCTCACATGCTTCCTATCAACAAGTGCCTTTAATCAAAATTAGTAGTTTCATATACTCCAATCCCACTATGTACAACCTAACTAATCACAACTTAAGTCTAACTAATCAATTTTCCTTTTGTTAACCTTACCCTTTAGTCACATACTAATACTCTATAGCCAAAACATAGATTATAGTAGGAACTACAATACATATATCATTTGCAGCAATTAGCACAATTATCCCTAAGTTTTATACCTATGAAAAGAATACAAATGTTATTAGTACTTATTCGTGGTGGTTGGCACATACCATATAAAAAGCCAACTATTAACATACTCGGGATGATATATGATGAGAATTTGGTCCTTGCCAGCCAATTAGCTACCTCTCTAGTAACACTATTGCACTGATACATTCACATTTCGAATTGTGCCACTTCCTTATTCCAACTAAAAGAAACTGGTTCAACAACATCAATTTTGAGTACATGGGTAATGCTGGAAATTCTATGTATATCACAAACTAAGAATGAGTGTCCTATATAGGAACAAATCCTATAATATGGATGAAAGACATGATACAAATGACCAGCTGATCAGTGGTAGAAGAGGATGACCCATGCTAGGCATTTTAACCCTTGGGATGCTGTCCTCATAATTCCACAAATTGGGATCGGCCCATGTTAGGCTTTCGCCCCTGAGCTGCCACCCTTCTATACCAATTGGGATCGGCCCATGCTAGACTTTCGCCCCTGAGCTGCCACCATTTTATACCAATTCGGATCGACCTATGCTAGGCATTTGCCCCTGGGCTGCCACCCATAATTACACAGATTGCTTCACTTTGATTCTTTAATCTTTGAGATTGTTGTTCTGATGTTCATAACTCTTTTGAGATTGTTCTTTTGATGATCATAACTCTTTAGAGATTGTTGTTTTGGTGGTCATAATCATTGTTGAGATTTGGCACTATGGACCAGTAGTACAAGACATACGAATATGGACTTACGATAATGACAATGACGTGGGAAGCAAATGTGACACCAACGTAATACTTAGAAGCTTCTATGACTCAGTAAGCATTTTGACATCTCAAATTGAAGCACATATCAAGTGAACACATTTAACATTCAGCCAAGAGATTTGAACTCTATATGATAGCCAAATACTCACTAACTAATATCAAATACAAGGTATACATGAACGTGGAACCAAGAGAGAATGTGGACAAATTCAACTTAAGGACGGATACATATTCCAAGTAAGTACATATAAAATGTACAATAGAGCAAGTAGGGATCTTCTGAGGTAACATTACAGTCTAACACAATGGGAGTAATAACCAATAATGGGAACACATGAACATGTGAAAAGATGACATATATGATTGAATAGACAATTGAAGCAAGTTGGCAAGATATGGGCAGATTGTATATCCAACATATAAACATATGCACCATGTGTAATCTAGGATCATTTTGATTTATATAATGGGAATACGTGCCAAGGGTACTTTGACGATGAAATAAGTTTAAACCTTGCATGCTAATACTTGGTAGCGTAAGCACGTACATTTAGTAATAAACTCATATTAGAGTACTCACTTTAATGCTCTAGGGAGTAGGAACTGCAACTATGGATCAATCACTACCAAGGGCACTTAGAAAGCTTACTTTGTAATACAAGTGTTGGATTCATGCCAAAGAAATAGGAAATCGAATAGCCTTACATACCTTGCTGCACAACATTGGATATTACAATGAGTTAACCGTCTTCCTTTCAAATTATTTATCTCCCTGGAAAGAAACCTCACTTGCTAAGACTTGGATTCTTCAAGGTTTAGGTTGTCCTTTCCCCCTAACCTTGATGCTAAATCAGATTATTCACTTGAATTCCTTAAGATGGGAGATGTTCTACCAACTAGTACTTTAAAAACACATGTTTCCTTCAGATTTTAATGGTGAAGCTGTAGACCAGAACTCTTGGAGCTTCTATGGCTTTCCTTGGGAGTAATTTTCTGGAGAATAAGTGATGAAGGAGATGTGATGAGCTTGAGTGCTCATCTTTACTTTCTCAAAACTCATTTTAAGAACTCAAGTGTTGGGTTTAAAAAGCTTTTCAAAATTTATAACTCAAATCATAGGGTTCATATGGAATTATGAACATGAACGACTCAACTCAGGGATCTTAATAGAAATAAGGAACCAGAGTACTCAGAACTGATACGGTCAAATTACACCTCCCTACAGAAGTATAAGCGATCGTTATCAAGTAAAGAACCCAACTTGTAGGTTGGGGTCGATCCCACGAGGAAAATGGTTTAGACTTTACTTTAACCAACAATTATATTCAATTAGTCAAATTACTTCCAGAAACAAGTAATTAAAGGGGGGGTTTTGTTTGTGTGAAACAAATAGTAAGAATTTAATAAGTAATCAGTAATCAGTAATCAAAACTCAATTTTTGGTTGTTATCAAGATGAGAGAAATAACTAGGGTATACGTGTTCCCCACAAGCTCATAACGCAATAATCCTAGTAACAACAATCCTTTCCTAGTGTATTACATGCAAAGTGATAAGTTAGGTATCTCTAAATCCTTGGTCCGGCATCTAGAGAATTTCACCCCGCACCCTGGTCCGGCTACGTGTGTATAATTTACTAACCCTAACTTTACCTCATATTAGACATCATAATCGATGTTTGGCTTAGTTATTACTTCGCACCAATCGACACTACCCTATTAGATAGTATCACACTAAATCTATGTTGATAATTCTTTTCTTGTTGATTACCTCCTTGGTTCGGCAAGTAGCAACAAGACGAGTTCTAACGCGTGCACTCGTTAAAAAGACTTCAAAACGAAGAATTATCAATGCATGCACAACACTATTCAAGAATTGCTTATTTACTATTCATATTTTGTTAATCGCTCATGGTTCCCACAACCCTAGTTGTGGATTTAGTTACCCATATTAGCAAGAACACAATTCATAGTTTTAGATGAAGAAATCATGAACTTACGTAAAGAGAATAATAAACCCAGAAATTCAACTTGAATTGCAAAGCCAAAATCTTCAAAACGAACTTAGGAAATCAATAATTGCTAGAGTTGTAAATTAATCTCCAAAATCACAAAGTAAAACTAGAATAATAATGTCTAACCCCCAAAAACGAGGTTTACATGCCCTATTTATAGAAAACAAATTCTAAATTAAAAGGGAAACAATTTAAGGAATGTTTGTTCAGGCACGGGTCTTCATTCCACGAGACTGACTTACGGACCGTCGATGGATCTACGGTCCGTAAGTCCCTTCCGTCAGCCAGGACTTAGAAAATATTTCAGCTTCCAAAAATCAGCTTCTCTGAAGCAAACGACGGACTTGCAGTACGGACCGTAGATCGATCTACGGTCCGTCAATCTCCTCCGTAGCTCCATACTTGGAATCTTCAAAAATCAGGTACTGGAACCCTCGCAGTATCAATCTACGGATCAACAGTACGGTCCGTAGATCAATCTACGGACCGTCAACGGCCACCGTGGTTCCACACTTGGTCAGATTTCCCTGATTTGTCTTTCATACCTTGCCTGCTGATCTACGGTCATCACCTACGGGCCGTCAATGGATCTACGGTCCGTAGATAACCTCCGTGAATGCCCTTTTTCTGCATTTCTTTCAGCTGTCTCTATACTTCCGCGCCTAAACATCTTTCCTGCAAAATACAATAAAAACACATAAAAACCAATACAAAAAGGCCCTAGACACACACAACTTGTAAGGGAAATGTATTAGAAATACCGTAAACTCACGGTATATCAACACCCTCAACTTAAATTCGTTGTTTGTCCTCAAGCGACGCACTACGACTCTAAACGACACTTATATAGAAGCAAGCATTTCAGGCCCACGCAATCACATGGCTCTCTACCCCCCTCACTTTTCAGGTGCAACTTCGTTCTCTTAGACTCAACAAGCTAATCCATGCAGATCAAACCATGACACAGATCAACCAACTGACACAGAACATACACCTTCTCACTTTCACCAAGGTACCAACTTTCCGACAATGTAACTAGTGCCCTTACTTCAAACGAAATCCCCTTTTCACAAAAAATGAATGTCATTTATGGTACAAGGATTTATTCAACACTCACGCTCAGAAGTAATTTCAAATACAGTTAGTGTTTTATGCCATAAGCTTTCCCTTATTTTCACTGTTTAGACTCTCCAAACTAGACTCTAGGATCACTATAGGACTTTATTGGCTTGTAACGTAGGCTCAGGGTCAGGTGTGATACATTTGGGTACTGTTTAGTGACTTTCTGCCCTCCTTGACATTACACTTGGGCTTTTAACCTCTTTTTTTGCCCTATTTTTGTCACACTATCGCTTTACCTTATTTTTCTTAATTTTCTTCACCCACGGATGTGACTTTAGACTTTGTAGCTCTATTTTTATTTTTTTTTCTTTTAGCTTTCAACAAGTCACATCCTTTCCTCACGGTTTTTTTTTTCACATCACTCTTTTCATACCCATTTTTCTTTCAGTTTCCTCTTTCATAGCCACCCTCAACTTATGGATTTTCCATTAGTTGAGGTGCACAATACCCGATGTCGGGTCAGGGCCAAGATTGAAGTTACTTTTTACATTAGCCACCCTCAACTTAGGCTTTTGGCCTAAGTCGAAGTGCACATGTCCAAGGAGGGACCGGGGCCAACATAGTGGATTATGGGAAGGTGAGTTCGGGGTTTAGAAAGAAATGGTTTTCTTTTAGGCTCAAAGTTGGATCAAAGGGAGCAGTTATTTCATTTGGTTGGATCCTTCTTTTAGGCAATTTGTGGACTTTTCAGAACAATGGCCTATGATCACTTCCTAACCTCTAGATTGAATTGTCTTAGCAGGACTAACCGGGCAAGTTCTAGTTTTGCACAAAAACTGTTTGAACACCCAACGATTCTCACCCACTCTTGGCACATAGTTTCATTATCAGATTACCCAGTTCAAGTTTCAGCTCAAGTCATGCCATCGAGTTGATTCGTTATTATGTTATACTCAGAGCTAACACATTCAACTAATCGTAGCCTACAACTTCTAGCATACATCCCAAAATCTGACGGGGGGTATTATTTTTCATAAGCCATCATGCTTCTTTCTTTATCATGCTTCTACACATACATTCCTAAGACATGCCGGTTCAACAAAAAAATTAAACAGTCTCTTGGGGGAAAAGAACACAGGCACGAAAACCCCAAGAGAGGATGCATGAGTTGGGTTATTCAGACTTCACCCTATCACTCACGATCCATTTACCCCACCCCCAACAAAAAATAGATGCACTTGTCCCCAATGCATACAAAAACAGTAAAAGAAAATGGATTGGGTGAAGCAAACCTGTGAGGCAAAGCGCCGGCGAATCATAAACACGCAGGGGAGTCCGGTTTCCCGGAACCCTCTGGAACAATAGTGGGGGCACCCTCAGTAGTGCCCACATCAGCAATCATAGCACCCTCAGTAGTGCTATCTATCAATCTCACCGCACCATCAGTGGTGCTCACAACGTCCCCCAAAACAGGCTGGACCTCTAAAACTGGGGCAGAACTCGATGCCCCTGCAACTCTCTCACGCACCCTTTGCTGGCGTAACTCTTCGTCTACAATCGACGCCCTCATTGCCTCCTTTTCCTGCCTATGTTGTCTCTTGTGGGCTTTCTCCTCCTCAGTGCGATAAGAACGATGTCGCTTGCCTTTGGCATGTGTAGGTGCAAGCTCCTCCTCGGCGGTTCCACTGAATAGAGCATTCAACACAATATCATCAGCCAGTGCAGTAGGTGCACCCTGAGGCTCAACTGAAGGTGCGGCAAGATGGCATCAACGTCAGTCCGGAGGCTGGCTAAGTCAGCCTGTAAAGCAAATAGATCTATGGCCGGGGCTGCTCGCTCGAGGGCTCGCAATTCAAAGGCATCAAGGCGCTTATTAATAGCCTGGACCTTTCGGTCCATCATCCCCTCCATCATGCGCTCCATTCTAGCCTCGAACTCGGCTATCGACTTTTGCATCCACGGCTGGATGTGATGCAGCAATGTGGCCATCTGAGCCTCTTCTGTACTCTGACCAACGGGACAACAGTAGCTCCTAACTGTGGTGTGGAACGGGAAGAGTTAGGAACCATACTAGTTGCCTGAGATGAGGAGCCCGGGACAGTATCGGTGTGGTCTGGGATGCTGAGGTCACCGCCCTGTGCCTGCCCCACTGTGTCTGCAAGATCGGCACCCAAGGGAGGTACCTCCACCTGAGGCTCTCTGCGAGGTGCTGCCACATTTGCCTCATCTCGAATAAGGCCGATGTCCAATGACCCTGTAGGGTGGGCTAACTTGTCACAATGCCAGATCGGCACTCCAGAGTCCCTGCACAAATGAAAAATTAGACATGGGAATGGGTAAGTAGTGGAGGTCCTGAATGCCCTCTCGTAAATCTCTGTCAGCAGCATGTGGGCAAAGTCAATCTCCACTCCTGCTACCAATGCCGCCACCATGAGCGCTCTATCCCACGTGACTTGGTTGTCAGCTTTTGTAGGCGACACTCTGTTACGCACCAGCAGCCAGAAAAACTTGGCCACAAAATTTAATGTGGCCTTCCGGATGCCCAATCGTGGAGCGGCGACCCATTTCGCACGCTCGCCATCTGCAGCAATGTACCTGGCCAACCATAGTAGAACAACCTCTCTCTGCTCAGCGTTCCTTTGGAAAGCGCCACTCTGCACGATGTCCCATTTGTAATCAAACTCTACTGTGTTGAGAGACCAAGAGTGACCCGTGGTAGGACCATAGAGAAAACGTCTGATCGTGGCAGGTGACATGTCTACCGTACAACCTCGAACCAAAGTGGAAGTGAGAGGATCCTGAGCTCGGGGCTTTGACCGCTTGGAAATTGAACCGCGGAGAGTGGCAGCATAGGAAGCATAGAATTCCCGCACAATCTCCTCGCTATACGTCCCTGGGTCTCGAGCTATCCAGTCACACTTGTGAAGGTTGAACAGCCGGTGAATGTCCGGAACAGCGTGCAAGCACCCCGTGAGGACTCTGCGCTCCTCTGTAATTAGTCGGGCCATCTTCTGTTTGTCGTTTACCATCTTGGCATCCCGATAAATTTGCCATTGGCCTTCTACACACCACCTATTTAGTTCGCCGGCTACTGGAGTAGGGTCATCATTTCACAGTGCAGGTATGGACTCCGAGCTAGTTGCCTCATCAGACGAGGCTGCTTGGTCATTCTTACCAGACCCTGTGGCTGATTTAGCACTGGACCCTGCAGCATGAGCAGACTCGGATCTTGAAGAATGGACAGAATCAGAGCCTGAAGCATGAGCAGACTCGGATTTGGACATCAACCCCTCTGAACTGGAAGCAGCCCCAATTGGTGATCCGATTAGTGTGTGCTCTTCATCAGACTGGAGACAGTGACTACGTCGAGAAGCACCTTTCGGGGGGTGCCTCGAGGTGCAGTACGAAAAGTCCTAGTGTTGAGAGGAACATATGCAGGATCTGTGTCTGTGTCTGTGTCCTCATCGATTAACTGGAAACTAGGGGCAACAGATTTAAACTTGCCCCGTTTTGAGTAGGTGACCAGCTTCTTGAGTGCCATTGTACCTGCGGGAGTGATATTAGTGCCCAAGACTAACCATAAATATACTAAAAAATATTTGAGAACTATAAACGAACAGTAACAAAGTAACAAAAAATTTCAGACAGAGGCTACAGTGTTCATCCACGGCGGGTACCTACGGTCCGTAGACTGATCTACGATCCATGGAACTCTTCCATGGATCAGGGGGCCAATAATATAGGTTGCAGATGGAAACCACGGATGTGCAGAACAGTCCGTAGATTGATCTACGGAGCGTAGTCCACATCCGTGGTTTCACACTTGGCAAATTTTATGTGCATCCAGTTACGAACCTCATCTACGGTCCGTAGATGGATCTACGTTCCGTAGACGGGGTATCGTGGATGCCATCTGTGCCATGTTTCAGCCATTCTTTACTTTTGATCAAACATATTTGGCCTTATTTTTCAACATTAACGAAGTCTCATCATGCATTTTAACATTCAATTATGCTAGTTCTTCATTCTTAAGATTCTGACCAATCATTTTACCAAACAATTTAGACTATTTTTGGAATCCTAAGTCGAAACTTACAAATAGACTTACAATCACATACAATAAGGCTACACAATCACTATCTATCATTCCAAGGGCATTGTAATTTTCAAGTTTATCATGCAATTTCATCTAACAAGTACCCAAGGTCAAGATCCAACTCCCGACTTTCTATATTCAATCTATGAATCGAAATTCAAAGTGAGGGGAAAGTCTATTACCTTACAAGCAACGAGGAGTGGGGTGATTGCGTGACGACACTAAGGTTAGCAACACCAAGGAATCACCTATTCACTACTAACCAAACACCGAACCCTTCTTGTGGACTATGGAATGGGTTGTATTTGAAATGGAAGGGAATTTGGGAATTTATGGAAGGGATGTATTATGGGGTAGTTATGGAGTGATTTAGGGAGTTTATGGGATGGTGAAAACGGTTTTGGGGGTAATGGAGGGAAGTGGAATGGTTTAAAACATGGGGATTTTTAAATAGGAGGGTCTGGGTCGGGTCAGACACCCTTAGGGTTTGGACTCACGAGACCCCGTCTACGGTCCGTAGATCACTCTTACACTTAAAAAAAATTAGAGGCTTACCTGGGATCTACGGACACCACTTACGGTCCGTTGATGAATCGATGGACCGTCGATAGGGTCCGTAGACCTCTGCACCAGACCATTTTCTGCAGATTTTTCGTGGTGTACCTGCATATGTAGCAACAAATAGGCTATAATTTTTATACATTTTCTGGACACTTTTTAGACACGGACCCTATACTAATTCTAGCCAACACTAAGAACTAAAACACTAAAACACCTACCTAAATTGATACAAAGATGCAATTAAACCGAGAAAACTAAACTACTAAATGAAAAACAGAACCCTGTCGTTGGCTAGATTGTACATCTTGGGTTGCCTCCCAAGCAGCCCTTGATTTAACGTCGCGGCATGACGCAAGTGTCTTGATTACTCAGACTTCATCAAGATTGTAAGCCTCAATCACTTCTTGCACAGTTTCAGCATTTCCCAGATAGACCTTGATCCTTTGCCCGTTTACCACGAACCCTGTTCCATCCCTATTTTCAAGCTCAACCGCTCCATGAGAGAGCACTTTTGTGACCAAAAATGGCTCGGTCCATTTGGACTTGAGTTTGCCTGGAAACAGGCGCAACCTAGAGTTGAATAGCAACACAAGATCACCAACCACAAATTCTCGCTTTTCAATTCTTTGATCATGATACCTCTTCATCTTCTCTTTGTACAAGGCTAAATTTTCATAAGCTTTTAGGCGAAACTGATCAAGCATATTCAAGTCATTCATCCTTTGATTAGATGCGGCACCCCAATCCAAATTTAACTTCTTCATTGCCCACATAGCCTTATGTTCTAGCTCCACTGGTAAATGACAAGACTTCCCATATACAAGTTGGTAAAGAGACATACCTATGGGGATCTTGTATGCAGTGCAATATGCCCATAGAGCATCATCAAGCTTCCTTGACCAATTCGTTCTATTAGCATTCACAGTCTTCGCCAATATCTATTTGATCTTTCTGTTGGATACTTCAACTTGACCGCTAGTCTGTGGATGGTAAGGAGTGGCTACATTGTGACGGACACCATATTTCTCAAGTAGTACCTTGAACAACTTATTACAAAAGTGAGAACCTCCATCGCTAATAATAGCCCTCGGTGCACCAAATCTAGAGAAGATATTCTTTGTAAAGAATGTGGTGACACTTTTACCTTTATTGTTGGAGAGCGCAACTGCTTCTACCCACTTCGATACATAATCAACCGCAACAAGAATATACTTCATCCCATGTGAACTCATAAATGGACCCATAAAATCAATGCCCCATACATCAAACAACTCTATCACTAATATAGGATTCATTAGGAGCTCTTGCCTCTTTAAAATCCCTCCTTCTCTTTGGCAACGATCACAAGACTTGGCGAAATCATGAGCGTCTTGGTGGATGGTAGGCCAGTAGTACCCACATTGCAAAATCTTATGTGCAGTCCGAATACCACTATGATGCCCACCAACGGGTGATGAATGGCATGCTTCAAGTACACTTAACATCTCAACCTCGGGCACACAGCGACGAATAATCCCATCAGCACAACTACGATACAAGTAAGGTTCATCCCAAAATAATCTCTTCACATCATGCATAAACCTTTTCCTTTGGTGAAAAGACAAATCGGGGGGCACAATATCGCTTGCTAGATAATTAGCAAAGTCTGCGAACCAAGGAATCAAATCATGAGAAGCAGCCAATACCTGTTCATCTGGAAAAGTATCGTTAATTTCAGCCCTATCTCCAAGCTTTAGCATAGCATCTTCGTCTAATCTGGACAAGTGATCGGCGACTTGATTTTCGGTCCCCTTTCTATCTTTTACTACAAAATCAAACTTTGCAGCAACAATACCCATCTAATCAATCTCGGTTTTGCATCCTTTTTCGCCATCAAATACCTCAATGCAGAATGGTAAGTATTCACTAGGACCTTAGTACCAAGCAAGTAGGATCGAAATTTCTCGAATGCAAAAACCACCTCAAAAAGTTCTTGTTCGGTCACAGTATAGTTCTTCTGGGCCACATTTAGATCTTTGCTAGCATAGTAAATAGGGTGAAGAATTTTCTCTTGCCTTTGTCCCAATACTACACCAAGCGCCAATCCACTCACATCGCACATTACCTCAAACGGTTGTCCCCAATCCGGTGAAATAATGATTGGTGCTGTAACTAACTTCTTCAACTCTCCAAATGCTCTAAGACAATCATCATCAAAATAGAACTTACACTCCTTCTCGAGCAGCTTGCACAACGGATATGCAATTTTGGAGAAATCTTTGATGAATCTCCTATAAAAACCTGCATGCCCAAGAAAACTTCTAACACCTTTTACAGAAATGGGTGGTGGAAGCTTTTCTATTACCTCAACTTTAGCTCTATCAACCTCAATAACTTTCTCTGAAATTCGATGACCCAACACTATACCTTTTTTAACCATGAAATGACACTTCTCCCAATTCAGTACCAAGTTGCAGTCTTCACACCTTTTAAGCACCTCGGCCAGATGATCTAGACAACGATCAAAAGAATCGCCTACAACTAAAAAATCATCCATGAACACTTCAATAGTGTCCTCCACCATATCAGAAAATATCGACATCATACACCGCTGGAAGGTTGCTGGAGCATTGCACAACCCGAATGGCATCCGTTTGAAAGCAAAGGTCCCATATGGGCAAGTGAAGGTGGTCTTCTCTTGGTCTTCTGGAGCTATAGAAATTTGATTGTAGCCCGAATACCCATCAACAAAACAATACCAACCCTTTCCTGCAAGTCTATCCAACATTTGGTCCATGAATGGCATAGGAAAGTGGTCCTTTTCTATCCATGCATTCAACTTCCGGTAATCCATACAAACTCGCCATCCAGTAACGGGCCTCATTGGAACAAGCTCATTTCTTTCATTTGGAACCACAGTCATACCTCCTTTTTTAGGCACACACTGCACATGACATACCCAACTACTATCTGCAATGGGATAAATAACTCCTGCATCCAGCCACTTGATGATCTCTTTTTTAACTACTTCTTGCATAGGTGGATTTAATCTTCTCTGGTGCTCAATACTGGGCTTATGATCTGGCATGAGTTGGATTTTGTGAGAGCAAATACCGGGGGGAATCCCAATAATATCTTTAATAGTCCACCCAATTGCTCGCTTGAACCTCTTCAACACAGTCACCAAGCACTCTACTTGCCTCACATTCAAATCTGCTGCAATGATGACCAGTAAAGTATTCTCTTCGCCCAGGTATACATACCTCAAGTGTGGTGGTAGAGCCTTAAGCTCCAATTTCGGTGCCTCCACAATAGATAGTCTTGTGGGTGGGGACTCGTGATTCTTCATGTCTAATTCATACTTCTTTGGTTTGGACTGATATTCACACTTATCGAGTGTTGCTACTAACTCATCATACTCTTGAATACCATCACTATCGAAATTCATCATAACTGCTGCTAGTGCCTCAACACCTAGTCGCTCTTCAATTTGCACTTCTATCCCACTCTCCACTCTGTAAGTTATAGCAGATATTGTTTGGAGCTCACCATTCTGCCTCATGGACCTACAGATATTGAAAGTTGTTTCTTCATTGTTCAGTCTGAACTTCATCTGCCCCTTTTCCATATCAACCAACGCACGCCCTGTGGCAAGAAATGGTCTCCCAAAGATGATGGGAACCTCAAAATCAACCTCACAGTCAAGAATCACAAAATCCACCGGAAAGATGAAAGACTCTACTTTCACTAGCACGTCATGGAGTATACCAATGGGCCTCTTCACAGTTCGATCGGCCATCAGTAACCGCATTGCGTGGGCTTTGGGTCCCCTAGACCCAACTTCTTGTAAATAGACAAGGGCATGAGGTTGATGCTAGCACCAAGATCACACAATGCCTTAGCAAAGAGTAACAACCCTATAGTACATGGGATCGTGAAAGCACCAGGGTCTTCTTTATTCTGCACCAGAGATCTTGTAGCAATAGCGCTACAATGCTGCAATCTATCATCATCTTCAAAACTCAGAGACCTTTTCTTTGTCACCATATCTTTCATAAACTTTGCATACCCAGGCATTTTCTCCAAGGCTTCTATCAAAGGGACATTGATAGAAAGTTGTTTCAACATAGTAATAAACCTGCGATATTTACCATCTTCAGTCTTCTTCACTAACCTCTGTGGAAAAGGTGGTGGAGGTCTAGGTATGGGGACCACTTTCTGAGATATCTCCACTTCTTGCTCTGTCGCAATCTCAGACTCTTCTCTAACTTCCACCACATCATTTTCTTTCCTAATCTCAGTATCCACCACAGACGGCATAGGTGGATCTATGGTTTGCTTACCCCCTCGAGTAGTAATTGCCATATAATGATCATCATTCTTTGGATTCTGGATAGTGTTGCTAGGGAGAGTGCCAGGTTGACGCGGGTACACTGTAGTAGACAACTGAGTCATCTGCTGCTCTAGATGCTTTATTGACACTGCATGGGCATCAACCTTTTGACCAATACCAGACAAGTCACTTCTCATCTCCTTCACATTCTCGTCGGTTGCATCAAACCTTCTCAACATCTTCTGCATCATATCTTCAATACGCGTCATATTACCTCCAGCTTCCCTAGCACCAGATTCCCAATTTTGAGGGGGAACATAGGGTCCAACCCGATCGTTTCTGTTGACATAGTTGTTCCTGTTGTAGTTGTAGTCGCGATTGAAGTTCCCATCCCGGACATAGTGACCCTCTCGGTTGTAATTTCCATAGTTCCTACCTTAGTTCCCTTGACCTTGGCGCCAATTTTCCGTGTTGGATCCTTGGGCATTTGGTCGGAAACCCCCCGTCTGATCATTCACAGCATACACACCCTCTTCATAGTAACACTCATCAACTGGTGGTGGAGTTCTAGTTAAGTAGTTTACAACATTTACCTTTTCTGCTCCTCCGCTCATATGCTTCAATACCAACCCCAACTCTGTCCTCATCTGGGCCATATCCTCACGAATATCATCTGCAGAGTTGATAGTTGTATTATGAATGGAAAATGTGTTTCTCCCAGTATCTGACCTCCTAGTGCTCTATGCTTTATTGTTGCGAGAGATCCTCACCAGTTTTTCAGCAATCTGTGCATATGTACAATCACCATATGAACCTCCAGCAATAGTGTCAAGAACTGCTTTATTGTTATCATCCTGTCCTTGATAGAAATATTCCTTCAGCGACTCATCATCAATACGGTGATTTGGAACACCTCTTACGAATGCAATGAATCTGTCCCAAGAGCTGCTCACAGACTCTCCAGGTAATGCTACAAAATTGTTGACCCTATCTTTGTGATTGAGCTTCTTGGACACTGGATAGTACTTCGCTCGGAACACCTCCGTCAGTTGGTCCCATGTAAATATTGAGTTATAAGGAAGCTCAGTGAACCATACTGCAGCATCGCCTGTCAGTGACAGAGGAAACACTCGTAATCCAATGATATCCATATCCAAGTCTGGTCTACCTACACAACTTTTGCAAACCACCCTTAGCTTGGCTAAGTGAGCATGTGGATCCACCGATGGCGATCCTGAGAATAAGCCTCTTGCTGTAAGCATCTGCATCAAACTACTAGTCACCACAAATGTGTGCCCTGGAGGTAGAGGGGGTAAGACAATAGGTCCATCAGAGTCTTCTATATCCATGTTGCCCCGATAGTTGTCATGTGGTCGTGGGCCTGGTGGATCTTGCGCCCTCAACGCATCCCCAAATTGATTTTCAGCTGGAACCTAGTTGTCCCCACCTACTACCCTCTGTTGTTGTAACTCAACTGCATCATCTAGATTTCCTCTGATAGGATCAATTGAATCTCTTGGATTGTTCATTCTTCGCAAAGTGCGGTTCAGCTCTGGATCGTAAGGAGTAAGTGGTTCACCCTGGCTCCGTGTACTTGGCATACACTAGAGTCAGAACCTGAGAGAGACAAAAACAAAGAGAAAAGGTAAAATTAGGAAATATTAGACTAACGTTCAATAATGTAGTTAAAATAAATCTAAAAGGAAAATTCCCCAGCAGCGGCACCAAAATTTGATACGCTCAAATTACACCTCCCTACAGAAGTATAAGCGATCGTTATCAAGTAAAGAACCCAACTTGTAGGTTGGGGTCGATCCCACGAGGAAAATGGTTTAGACTTTACTTTAACCAACAATTATATTCAATTAGTCAAATTACTTCCAGAAACCGGTAATTAAAGGGGGGGTTTGTTTGTGTGAAACAAACAGTAAGAATTTAATAAGTAATCAGTAATCAAAACTCAATTTTTGGTTGTTATCAAGATGAGAGAAATAACTAGGGTATACGTGTTCCCCACAAGCTCATAACGCAATAATCCTAGTAATAGCAATCCTTTCCTAGTGAATTACATGCAAAGTGATAAGTTAGGTATCTCTAAATCTTTGGTCCAGCAACTAGAGAATTTCACCCCGCACCTTGGTCCGGCTACGTGCGTATAATTTACTAACCCTTACCTTTACCTCATATTAGACATCATAATCGATGTTTGTCTTAGTTATTACTTCGCACCAATCGACACTACCCTATTAGATAGTATCACACTAAATCTATGTTGATAATTCTTTTCTTGTTGATTACCTCCTTGGTCCAGCAAGTAGAAACAAGGCGAGTTCTAACGCGTGCACTCGTTAAAAAGACTTCTAAACGAAAGAATTATCAATGCATGCATAACACTATTCAAGAATTGCTTATTTACTATTCATATTTTGTTAATCGATCATGGTTTCCACAACCCTAGTTGTGGATTTAGTTACCCCTATTAGCAAGAACACAATTCATAGTTTTAGATGAAGAAATCATGAACTTACGTAAAGAGAATAATAAACCCAAAAATTCAACTTGAATTGCAAAGCCAAAATCTTCAAAACGAACTTAGGAAATCAATAATTGCTAGAGTTGTAAATTAATCTCCAAACTCACAAAGTAAAACTAGAATAATAATGTCTAACCCCCAAAAATGAGGTTTACATGCCCTATTTATAGAAAACAAATCCTAAATTAAAAGGGAAACAATTTAAGGAAAGTTTGTTCAGGCATGCGTCTTCATTCCACGAGACTGACTTACGGACCGTCGATGGATCTACGGTCCGTAAGTCCCTTCCGTCAGCCAGGACTTAGAAAATATTTCAGCTTCCAAAAACCAGCTTCTTTGAAGCAAACGACGGACTTGCAGTACGGACTGTAGATCGATCTATGGTCCGTCAATCCCCTCCGTAGCTCCATACTTGGAATCTTCAAAAATCAGGTACTGGAACCCTCGCAGTATCAATCTACGGATCAACAGTACGGTCCGTAGATCAATCTAGGACCGTCAACGGCCACCGTGGTTCCACACTTGGTCAGATTTCCCTGATTTGTCTTTCATACCTTGCCTGCTGATCTACGGTCATCACCTACGGGCCGTCAATGGATCTACGGTCCGTAGATAACCTCCGTGAATGCCCTTTTTCTGCATTTCTTTCAGCTGTCTCTGTATTTCCGCGCCTGAACATCTTTCCTGCAAAATACAATAAAAACACATAAAAACCAATACAAAAAGGCCCTAGACACACACAACTTGTAAGGGAAATGTATTAGAAATACCGTAAACTCACGGTATATCAAGAACTCAAGGACTCAATGATACTACTCATCTCAGGAATGCTGGTAGGCTTCATGCAAAATTATGGGCATGAACAACTCAACTCAAGGACCTTCATGGGTAACATGTAGTAATCCCATAATTAGGAATAAAATCTCAAATGGATTAGGAACTCAATACTCAAGAACTTAGAACTCGAAGATACTACTCTTCTCAAAGATACTCAATTTATGGAGTTCATGCGGAATTATGGGCATGAACAACTCCACTCAAGGATCTCAATGATAATGTAGACTCATGAATACACTATTTTCATTCTTATGCTCACTTACTCGAGTCTTGAAACAAATTATAAGTAATTGTAGGAGACTCTTCGAAAAAGACTCAAAAGGACTTTCTCCAACTTTACTCTTAACTCTACCTCGAATTTGAAGTATGAATTCAAGGATTATGATTAGGATATAGGATCTCTCAATGATTAAATGAAGTTTAGATAGTTGATAATAAAAAATGAGCGAAGACACAAACTGGAGGTATCTGGCGCGACACAAATGATGAATTAAATTTTTGGTCGCGAAATAATTTTTGAGACAGAGGACTCCGTATCCTCTCCGCAACACGGAGAGGGGGTGATCAACTGGATGCTAAAAATCTTAAGCGCCTCCGTGATGCAGACCTGAGCGCAATTATTTGCCCGATCTTTTCTTCCTCTCCCAAACTCAACTCAACTCGCACCAAAAGTAGTTTCATCGACCAAATTCACGAAAATTAAAAAGAACAGAACGATTTCAATGAAACACATATAAAAATCTATCAAGGAACTCAACTCCTTTGCAAAACTCACACCTCAAGAACTAAAAGACCTTCAATAATGGCTAAACTCAAGAACTTCTCAAGAACTCAATAATTCAATTTAAAAAACGAATTCAAGGATAGAATTATACATGATTGGCGTGAGGGCGAACAAACCCTACACTATGAAAGCTTACATACCTGAAAGAACAATTGTCTCAGAGAAACTTGAAGGAAAAATCTTGAAAAATGAATCCTTGCCTTAGCGTTTCTTGAAGTTTCTTGAGCGTAAAATTTTAGGAGTGAATGAGAGGGTTTGATTTATGAAAACTGAATTTTCTATACGTTTAGGGTAATTTAGATGACCTCCTAAGGGTTTTAGGACTAAAATAACCTTCAAGAAATAACTAAAACGAGATGGGAGTCGGAATAATTTTCCAAAAGGCAGTGAGGTCCGTATTGGCTCTGTAACGTGGAGTCATCGCGAAGTTGCTGTCAGGTTTGAGCGTCATTAGTAAATGAGTCATAACTTTTTACTCAGACCTCGGATTTTAGCAAAACTTGTGGCATTGGAAAGAGGATTCGAAGACCTTTCATTTGATATCTTATGGGTATTCTAACACATCATGTGCTAAAAGCTATGGTCGTTTGAAGTTGATCCAAAACTTAAAAGAACTTAGGAAGGACTTGAATTCTCTTTAGTTCTTTTTGGAACTTAAGGTGATACAACTAAAGACCTTAACACTCAAGAAAATTTAAACTCCTCGGTAAAATCTTACTCACAATGAAGAACGGTTCGAGTCTTGCTCAAAAACTTTTCGGGTGTTACAAGTGGGCTTTGTTTTATGCAATGTATCATATTCATATTTAAGGTGTTGATACATAACCCTAATATTGTTAAATATTCTATTAGTTTATCATGTTTAATATAAATGTTGTTGACACATAAACACTCATAATGTATCATTTACATGTATCAAGTTCTTTAATGTATCATCAATCTTATTCAAATTTAAAAGGCTAGACAGTAACAAACCAGTTGTGTGTTATGTACCTGCACTTTTTAATATTTGTTCAGTCTGACACAACTTAGAATGCGATGTAAATGTACATATTACCCAATAATAATCTTGATACATAAATCATAATGTTCTATAACTGGAGCACTGTGTATCAGATCCAACAATAGGTATATGATACATATCCATTATTTGGCAAACTAAAACTATATGTATCTGATACTTAATAAGTATCACACAGTAATGTATCAATCTAAAATCAAACATTTTACGGACAATCTTTACTTATCTAATGTATCTGATAGGATTACAGTACTTAGCAATTTACTAAATATTTTAGAAATAATAATGTATCATGAGTAATATATCCCTCTTGTCCACAACATCCACAAGGTATCTCGTCTAGATGAAATCTAGTACAATTACATAGTTTTCGCTTAAGGCAAACAATGTATCTTCTTCCAGCATCAAACTAACACACGACGACATAATTTTGTAACCATCTTATAACATGTACCAGATACATTACAATAACTAATGATACAACCATTCACAAAAATCCAAGATTGATATATATTAATGTATCATCCACATTTTTTCTTGATCAAAACAAGTAATTTACATATCTTGATTGTTACACTATTTATGTGTACAATATACACAATAATTGTCTTATACATCTATACAAATTTGTGATACACACACTCAATATTCAAAACGTATTTGATCCATCTCAATTGTTAATCCAATTATTATATGTATCATATATAATATATTATGTTGATACATTTTTATACAAATCACATCCAGATACAAAATAATGACCACATCATAATCCATAGATACAAAATTACTATACATGTACGTCGTTTACTACTAATGTATCGTGACTTACATATTCACATCAAAACGATAAAACAAAACGTCTTCTTCAACCTTTTGCAACAAAGTCTTAACTTGTCACCTCAATAAATCCTCGTCAGATCCAGGAGTAACCAAGTATTTGGCTTCACCGGTAATCCTTTTTTGGATATTTCTGAAGACGGGGTCTCTAAATTCCCCATAGCAAGACCAACAATGGAGAAATCATTCATTATATCAATCAATGCTGATTGTTTTCTAGTTTTGTTTCTTGATTTCATCAATGTTTTCTTCTTGAATTCTTTAATTTTCTCTTAACAAGAAATGAAATAACTTTTTTCTGAAATCAGATTAAAATTTAATAAACGAAAGATGAAAAGGGGGAATAGAAACTTACTAGTTTACAGAGGGATCTTGTTAGCAATGTTAGTAGGTTGTCCAATCATTTTTGCGTGATACATTGAATTCAAATTACTCGACGGTTTTGAATGATTTGAAATCGTGAAGCATTTGTCCAATCATCTACAATGACAAATTTGAGATTCAAGATTTTGAATTGATGGAGAAGATGAAAATTTGATTTTTGAATTTTGTGAAGCTGTTGCAGATTGGAATGGAATGATATTAATCCGTTTGCGTGATTTGTGGGAAAAGAAAAATAGTTCTAATTTGTGGAAAAAGAAAATTAGTTATGCATCATTTGTGGGAAAGAAATCAATTTTATGTTAATATTCCATGTTAAGAGCAACCGACAAGTTTATAATGTATCATATATAATATATCCGGATGAAACTTACGTATCCGGATGGCTGATTTTTTAAGGGATTTTTGTAAATAGAAAAAAGTAGGGATAGAATGTAATTTAGGGTCTTATATTATGAGATTTAGGTAAGTTATACTTTTTTTTCTATTGAATCTTTGTTAATTTCTGGCTCCTAGTTTTATATTAGTAGAACTTGTTGAATCTTGGGGATACACCTATATCAGGTGAAATGTCCTTAAGGACAGTTTTTTTTGACACGCCTCAAGCTGTGAAAATTTCTAACAAATATTCTTGATGAAGTGTTTTCCGTAACAATTTCAACTAATAATTGATTCTCTCACCAACGGTTTAGAGTAAGTGTCTCTCACGGAGGATTGGATCGTGATAATTTCATTTCTTATATAGGAAATAAAAGATTGTTAGCATCACAACCAATAAGAAAAGGAACAACTGACAGTTAGTTACGATATAACACTCTTTTTACTTCTATTAGACTGTATTTTTACATAGTTTTGTACAGAGCTAAAACAACGGGAAAATTTTCCCAATTCTCTTTATTTTCCTACACACTCGGGCTTCTATTCGAAACACTAATTTAATGGAGTACAAATACTCAAAATTGAAATTCAGGTTGTTACGAAGCATAGCAACTTTTCTTTTCTTATTGGGGCTTCCTTTAAACTAGTGTTGCATTCAGTTTTTGAGTAAATATCTTAGATAGTCATTCATGTTTGGAAATTTTTCTATAATATCATTTTTTTTGTTTCTTTTAGGACCACAATATCACCTAATTACTATTCCTATTTTCCTCAAAATATACGCAGCTCTCCTAATAAGATGACATGTCACATTATTATTATTTTTAACAAAAAATTCTAATAATACAATAAAAGCTTGTTTAATGTCTCTATAAGCAACTTCTTTTAGGTATTCAATTAAAACATTTACCCCCATTCTTGAATTTTATAAAAGGTAATTAAATTTTAAATTAAAATTAACTAATATTTAATATTAATTTGTCAATATTTTAATTTTATATATATATACACTCAAATAAATAAGATAATAACTTTTTATAAGTAATTTTAAAAAATATTGACAAATAAATAATAAATATTATTTTATTTTAATTTGAAATTTAATTTCCTTTTATAAAATTCAAGATTTTAGCTAAATGCTTTATTGAATACCTAAAAGAAGTTGCTTATAGAGACATTAAATAAGTTTTTATTGTATTTCAAAAAGCTTTTTGTTTAAATAAAATAAAATAATGTGAGATGGTATCTCATGAAGAGAAAGGAGTATACTTTGAGGATTTTTTTATTTTTTTTTTACCCTCCCTAGGAGCTCCCACCCCTTTTGCTCCCTTGGTGACTCGAACTCGCAACCTTTGGGTTGGAAGTGAGGGGTGCTTACCATCAGAGCAACTCCCTCTCGTCGAGTATACTTTGAGGAAATAGGAATAGTTTGGGTGATATATTGTGGTCCTAAAAAATATTTAAAAATATTATAAAGCAAATTTTCAAACATAAATTACTATCTAAAGAATTTACTCGAATTTGGAAAGTCAAATTTAAGATTATAAATTTTAAAAAACTATTTTAATTGTTTTATGTGAAATCAAATTATGTGAGTTTAATTAAAATAGGAAATAACTGATATAAGAAGTTGGTTCACATATATTTTGTGGCAGTAGTTCAGCTTTATGTTTACGCTGAACCTAGCTAGAATAGAAGTATATTATAGATAAATATTATTCCACCAAATGCAACTGTCTTTCCTCTAATATTCTGATCCTTACTTTGTTTCTATCTTTATATAAGATATGTTTATTTATTAAATTTTATCCACATATCATGTGAACTTTTAATGTTTGACCAATCGGTGAGGCAAAAGGGTTGGATATGATAGAATAGAATATAAAATACAATCCAATGGTGCTACAAGGCAAACTTTTGTGCCATGGGGTAGGTCAGGGATCAAACTCTTGCTTGGTCTCCAAAGCATAGGACCCTCCAAGAATCAAATCTCTTTATGTTGCTTAACCCAATAAATTACACGATTAATACTGGATTCCCTCTTTTTACTGTATTTAATAGCATTAACAATATTCCATCTGTTCATATTTACTTATCTATTTTGACTTGTCATATTTATTAAGAAAAAGTACTACTCCCTTTGTTCTTAATTACTTGTCCACTTTTAAATTGATACACATATTAAAAAATTAATTATTGACATAGCGAGTTTACTATTTTACCCCTATTTATTATGAAGTTGATGAATTAAAAACTTAAGATTTTCAAGAAGTTCTACCTTTTTCAAAGTAATTAATTGAGGGTATAATAGGTAAAAATATTTTGTCCTTTCTTGATTTGTCAAAATGGACAAGTAATTAGGGACAACTAAAAAAGAAAAAATGGACAAGTAATTAGGGACAGCAGGAGTAATAATTAACATAATGAGTTTACCATTTTACTCCTATTAATTGATAAAATTCCAAAATCAAATACTAATCAAAGAGGTTCTACCTTTTTCAAAAACATTAACTTTCTAAATAAATTAAGGGTAGAATAGGTTAAAAAAAATATTGTCTTTATCTTGATTTGTCAAAAATGACAAGTAAAAAGGGACAAGAAAAAAAAGTCAAAATTGGACAAATAAAAAGGAACAGAGGGAGTATATCATAATTGACTTGTCATATCATTAAGACTCATTTTTTAATAGTACCTTATTTGATCCATCCAACTTATTTAACTAAATTTATAATCTTATATTTTTTTTAGAAAAATATACATTAGTTTATTAAAAAGAATTTTATGCTTAAGAATCACTTACCATATACTTAAACTTTATAGATGTTTTTTACTTTGACGAATAGCTTTTTAACACTTACTATAATAAAGCCATTAGTTTTGAATATTTATGTACATATATATTTAGAAAATATTGCCGTTTATGAGAAGATCAATTGAAGTGCAAAGTGAACAATGATATACATTCCATTTCATGAACGTTGACTTACATTATTAAATTATACTATTATATATTGGATCAATAATATTAAAGGTTAATCAATCGTGTACTTTAAAATTCATACTTACAATTTCTTTCTTTTAAAAAAATAAAATTGAAAATGAATAATATGTACATCTTTATTCATTGGATGATAAAGCATGAGAAACTATATTATACCACAATGATTAAAGAAAACAAAATTTTGAACTTTGTTAATGATCATATTAATCTTGTATAATGTGTGCATTATTGAATTAAATTAGGTAACCCAACTAATTTTTACTTGTATTTCGTGAAGTTGAGATGATATATTACATTAGTGATGTTTAATTGTATGATAAAATAAAATATAATATAATACTCCCACTGTCCAATAATAGTTATTCATTATTGATTCGGCACACCCCTTAAGAAACAATAAATGGTTGGGATAACATTATTATTTTATCCTTTGACTTTATTAAATTTAATGCCTTGAGAAATGTGTTAGATGATAAATAATAATTAATAGTAAGAGTAAAATAGACAAAAAAAAAAAGAAAGTAAATTGTCTCTTGATTTTCTAAACTAGACAAATATTGTTGGACAACTATTTTTAGTATAGTGGACAACTACTATTTGAGTATCACATAATAATAAAAATAAGAATTAAATTAAAAATAAAACTTAAATAGTAAATCTCACTTTCTATCAACTTTTCTCTATGTTAACATTACGGATTTCTTTGAATATTTTTTTGACAAATTACTTGCTTAAAACCCTTAGATAATTTACTTAGGGATTTCAAAAATCCTCAAGTAATAATTATCTATAAAGGTTTTTTTCATTAAATTTTATTTGGTAGAAAAATCTGTAGAAAACTAGATTATTTGCAATATTTTTTGTATCTCAACTATAATAGAAGGAATTTTTTTAAGGTATTTGGTAATTTTGAGAAAAGATGTAATAGGTGAATGATATTATTGTCTTTTAAAAAAATTAAAGTGCTTCGTGTAAGTAATTTTCAAATCATGAGTGACTATTTAGGAAAACAATATAAAGTTTAAGTACCAAAAAAGATACTTAAGAATGCAAATTCCTTCTTAATAAGCTAATCTATTTTTTAAGAAACAAAATAACAAGATTATAATTTTGGTTTAATGAATTAAATAAGTTTATAATTTAGAAAAAATTGAAGTCTTAATGACATGACATGACATGTCAACTAGGAGGGAATGAGGCTTTTTAAGATTTCACTATTTTTTGAGAAAAAGAGTGATAGTTGAGTGATATTTTTGCTCTAAATGAAACACAAATAGTATTAAAGGCAATTTCAAAATTTGGATAACCATTTAGGAAATAAACTCAAATGTTTCTTATTTGTTCTTTATAGACTCTATGATTTGTCAAACACCAAAACATATATTAAAATGGATATAAGTGATAAATTGTCACAAAAAAAAATCTGAATTACCAACAACAAATTTTGTTGGTAAATTGATAAAATCATTTGACAATGTTTATTACCAATGGATTGCCGACGGATATTGATCCATTGCTAAAGAACTCAATGATAAATTTTGCCAACCAATTTTATATCGTTGGTAATATTACCGACTAAAATTCGATTTATAAATGACAAAATAAATTGTTGGCAATTTTTGAATCTTGACTCCAAGATTTTTGTTGGTAAATTTGCTAACTAAAATTCGATTGGTATTCCATTAGTAACTTTACTAATAGATAGAAAATAAGTTAATAAATTTGGTTCTTTAATATACAAAAAATTTGTTTGTAATTGTTTGGTAATTATAATAACGAAAAAAGTGTCATTGATATTCTATTAGCAACTACACTAACACATACCAACTTGGTTGGTAAATCTGATAGTATTATTTTAAAATACATTGGTAATCAATTAGTAAAGATTTGTTGATAGTTTACCGAGAAATTTCAAATTCATTTAGTAAGTTGGTTATTATTACGTCAATAATTTGTTAGCAATAGAAAAACATCCATTAGTAATTTGTTAGAAATCTTATTATCAAATGACCCTTTTGTGATAATTTATGGAAAATTTTACGATTGTTTTGACGAGTTATGTCTTTAATAAAAAAAATTGTCATTTTAGCTAATGTATGGATTGTTTTCGGTGTTTGTGAACTATTTTAGGTGCTTGTTTATAATATTGGTTGCAAAGCTTAGGACATAATAAATAATATTTGTGAAGGAACTTTAAGCATTTTGATCTCGTTTGTAAGGTATATTGAGGCGAATCTCTCTTTTTCATTGCACAAATTCAAAAAAAATTATAAATCGTCGAATGTATTGTTTTAACTATTAAATGTCCTTTTTTCAGGTATATATTTACTTAGTTACACAAATAATAAAAGAATAATTGATAATATAGAACTATTATTATTGTTAAAAAAAGAGATAAATGTCAAAAAACTCACCTAAACTGTACTTTTTTTTTTTTAGTTTCATACCTAAACTATTGAGAGTGTGAGTTTCATACCTAAACTAAAAAGTGATAGTTTAGATGTGTTTTTGACACTCTCTTAAAAAAATTATTTGAAGTCCAGACATAACATACTACTCTTTCTACCACCATGTTAATATAGATATGATTTCAATAAAAAGTATTATCGGATATGGAATACACATATTATAAAATGATTTGATCACTTATTGAATGCGTTCGAAGATCATACGAATCATATGTGAAGGGGTGGGGGGTTAATGAACAACTCAAAAAGTTCATTCTTATCGACAGAAGATAAAAAAGGACACAAAGACCTAGTTTTGAGTGAGTGGATAATATATGAGATAGATTGAGAAAAAAATGAATTTATGAAATTTAATTTATAAGACTTTAAAACAATTAGAAAATCACAAAAATCAATTTGTTCAGTTTGAACATCAAATGATGATTAATGAAGTTGTATAACGAGTTTCCAAATAAGAATTACGAGGGATATATGAACTTATCTAGCTAGTTCTGAATAATTATTTGAATAATGAGTTCCGGTATTTATATATAATAACTAGGAGAAATAAAAAAGTATTGATTAGTTTCCTATCATGCATAATTTTTCTTTCAAAAAAGTATTAAGAAAGAATCATGGTAACCATTTGAGGTAAAAAAAAAATTAGTAATATTATCGATGAATGTAATATTGAACAATATATATAAGTAAAGATAAATTAAACATATGCTATCGATCCATAGGAAAATATTGATTGATTTAGAATCCATCATTAGATGTTAAATTCGTTGAAAAATATGATCAATTGAGTTATGTGGTATTTAGTCATGATTTAATTTAGATTTCTCGAAACCATGCATATACATGGGATTAGCTAAGAAACTTGATAGCCACAAATAAAAGCATAAAGAATAAAAAGAAGATATATATTTGTGCAACTTAACATATAACATATAGCATTTTTGGGCGAGCAAACACGGATCACGTACCATTTCAAACTTAGCTATATATATATATATATATATATCAAACACACTAAGCTCTTTCCCTCCAAAAGTTACAAGGGTTTTGAGTCCAAAAAAGAAGTAGACAAGATGAAACTAAGGAAGAAGAAGTATATAATTATTTACATTAGAATATATATATATATATATATATATATATATATATATTATACTAATAAGTTTTAATACCCCATTTAGAAGCATATTTGACTAGTTCACTCATCTCTTCTTTGTTGATATATCCATCTCTGTCCATGTCTGCATGATGGAAGGCTCTCCCAACTTTCCATCCACAGAAGCGTAAGCCCATCTCCTTAAAAGCTACTTTTAGCTCTTGCTTGCTTAACTTTCCATCTCCATTCTTGTCGTATCTCTTCAGAATTCTCTCCACTTGATCCTTAGTTAGTGCTATGCTTGCATCTTTATTAATTAACCAAGGCATATTTTTCTTCTTGATGACTTAACATTAACTAACCCTCACTTCCTATATATAATACCAACCAAATCTCTGTCCCGACTTATGTGACACATTTTGGATAAATTCTAAATTCAAACAATATATCTTTGACTGTCGTAAATTTTTCATATAATACCTTTTACGTACGTAGTTTACAAATATATAAATTTAAATTTAAAAAATTGAAGACTCCATAAGAAAATTTTCGGTCAAAATCAAAGTGTTCGACTCTCGAAAAATGAAATGTGTCATATGAATTGGGACTGAGGGAGCACTATACTACACTTGGCCATTTGTATCTTTATATGTGCATGCAATGGGGTAGAATTTATGCTCCTTGCAATCAATTCCATATTTTCGAATTCTTTATCCATTTGTTGGGCAGGATGAGTATATATGGAGATGTAGGGTCATCATTATTCTAATTTATCATGAGGTATAAAGAAAAAATATACTCTACTACTTCAATTATTGTCTAAATATCTCATTCCCTTATACTTGAAGTATCTTTGAACACTTTTTACTTCTCACTGAATTCTTGATAAAAAGATGAAATATTCTGCCAGTTTCAATTCATGTCATACATTTTCGAATAAAATATTTTAAAAGAAAGAAAACACTTTTAAATTTATAATCTATAAAAAATTATAAATAAATTGGGACTGGGGGAGCACTATACTAGGCCATTTGTAGCTTTACATGTGCATGCGATCGGGTAGAATTTATGCTCCTTGCAATCAATTTCATATTTTCGAATTCTTTATCCTTTGAAATTTATAATCTTTGTGAAGCTAAAAATTATTTCAATAAGAAAATAAAAATAAATTATAATACTTCATCCGTTTTAGTTTTTTTTTTTTTTTGACTTGACACAAAGTTAAAAAAAAATAGAAAATATTTTTGAATATTATGGTCTAAAATTAAATATATATTGAATGTACTCAAATATTATTTAATCTTGTGGTCTTAAATATAATACAAAAAATTAAAATTAAAAAGTTGCTAAAAAAACTCATACTTTAAACAGACTAAAAATAATATATCAAAAGAAATTAAAATGAAGAGAATACTAAGCATAAACGATTCGTTTATCTTTAAAATAAACTACAAAGTGAAATGCATCACATAAAGTCATAATAAATTAAGACAAAACAAAAGGTAGCGGAAAGTTAAATCTTATGATTAATTTTGTTGAGAGGTTAATGTATTTCCGTTGAGATTCTCTTATAAGACGGAGTTTGGAAGTTGAAGAAGGCAAGTTTTTGTTAATATGTCTGTTTCAGTATGGACATTTTTTTTATAAAAAAAATATTTAAAAAAGATTAGTGTCAGTACTAATATGATAAGACCTGCTTTAGCTTTAGTCTTTAATTTTAAATTCATATATCCTTTAGCTGTAACTTTTATTATTTTGAATGCCGCTAATATTTATGTAAATTTTATAACTATTTTGAGTAAAAAAATTAATTGCTGAAGAAGAAAAATACTTTAATTATGACATTCCAATGGATCGCTTCTACTTTGCTTTGCCTTATGGTGAAAGTTGTGTCTTATTTTTCAAATATTGTATTCTCTTAGAAGCTCTTGTACCTGTTCAGACTAGTTCCTAAAAAGGATTCCGTGTATATTTTTTAAAGATATTGTATTTTTATTAAAATTGATAATTGGTCTTCTTAGTTAAATAGGGTAATATATTAATTTTTTGTTTACTTCTGCAGTTTTTCAATTTAATTGGATGATAAGAATTCTTTTATCTAAGGGTTAGAGTAGGTGCTCGCACGACCCGATGATTTGGATCATGACAGGTAGATAGTCATAAAGAAATTCATTGTGACAAAGTATATTATTTGTTTTATCCAAAAATTTTATATGTATAGTTGTGCTCACATATTAGCCTCGTAGTGTAGTATTTATGTTCAACTATATTTTTGACTATATTTTCTATTGTATTCTAATTTTATTGATGAAAAATTAATTTATTAATGAAAATAAATTTCTGTTGCAAATTTTATTTTATTTTTAACTTACATTCATGCATATTTTTAGAACAATCAAAACAAGGACGACATCACACTCTGTAAGAAATGGGGACGACATTTGGCCCATTGATGGTTTTGGATATGATGAATTTCACGATGATTATAAGGTAGTCTGTATTTTCAAAACTATAAATTCAGATCAAGTTGAGGCCAGCTTATATAGTTTAAACACGGATTCTTGGAAAAGCGTTGATGGTTGCCCGAGTGAGGGGCTATCAAATGTTTTAGGTAAGTTTGTAAACGGAAAACTCTTCTGGGATGCTACTACTACTGGTCTTAATGCATATGAGGGTGGGTACATCATTTCTTTTTTATTTGGGTAATGAGAAATGGGGAAAGGTGGAGAAGGGCAGCTATACATAAGGAGGTAGGATTATGTCGGTGAGAGTGTTGGGAAGTGATCTTATTGCGTTCTCTGATTATCCGGGAAGTCATGCACACATTTGGGTTATGAAAGAGTATGGGTCTAGAACAAAGATATATAATATGCAGACAATGTTAGTGCTTGATTTGTTTAGCTTGTAATGTGTTTTGACACATGCTAGAATCTACCCTTGGAATCTTAATACCATTATATTGAGATAAGCACATATGGAAAGAGCATTTACTTGCTAGGCATATCTTCTCATATGCTAAAACATTCTATATAGAATTTAGTTTGTCTTGTCCCACACTAGTGGCAGAAGACGAATACAAACATTTAATAAGAGCTCAATTGACACTGTATATCGCTGAGCTCAGTAGCATGAGTTTGTAACCCAAGTGAAAGCAGTAAGATGATTGGGACAAGACAAATCTTCAACCCTTGACACAAATAGTTCTGAAGATTTGGCTTTTCCCGATCATCTTATAGCTCCCACTTGGGTTAGCTCATGTTACTGAGCTCAGTGATATACAATGTCTGTTGAGTTCTTATAAAATATATGTATTCGTCATCTGCCACCGGTGTGGGACAAGACACGCACTAAGTCTACATTGAATGTTTTAGCATATGCGATGCACTAAATTCTACATTGAATGTTTTAGCATATGCGATGGTGAAGATGAATACATATATTTTATAAAAACTCAACATACATTGTATATCACGAAGCTCAGTAGCGTGAGCTTGTAAGCCAAGTGGAGCAATAAGATGATTGTGACAAATCAAAGCTTCAAGCCTTGACATAAATAGAGTGTTAGTTTTGGATTATGTGATATTGGTAAAGTATGAAGTATTGTTATTCCAACACTAATAATACTTTGACATAGCAGTGTGAGTAGATGGGGTAACTCGCCCATCATTGGCTGTCTTAACAGAGCAGCTCTCTTGCATAATCACAAATCATCGCTAGATATGTCAAGCTGTTATTAGTTTGGACCATTATCTTTTTTGTTTGTCAATTGTTCAGTTTAATAAGTTATTTTATGAAATTTGTACCAATATCAATTTCGGTTATTTTATTTTGTATTGACACCCATGATCTTACTTGGATCCGTACCCCCGAATCTTAAAATTTAGATAAGGAAGGATCTGACTTCAAGATTTTAATCCTTATCGAACACTTGCACCCCAGTGCGAGTAGTGGTGGCAAATGGTTGGATTGGATCGGATTTGGATGGATTGAATATGGATTGAGTAAAAATGGTTTGGATTACAATCCACCCAAATAGAATATGGGTAAATATGGATTTGGTCAAATATGGTTTGGGTAAAATGGTTCTAACCCATTAAAAAAAAATCTATTTTAAAAAAAAAAAAAAATAACCCCCTCCCCGGGCACCTCCACCCCCCCTACCTTCCATCAACTGATCCCTAAATTTATTTGTTTTCCAAAAACAAAAAAATAAATATGTTTTTTCAAAAAAAATTTACCCCCTCCCTCGGGCACCCCCCCCCCCCCCACACCTTCCACCAACCTAATTTTTTTCGTTTTCCAAAGACAAAAAAAATTTTGTTTTTTCAAAAAAAAAAAAAGTTACCCCCTCCCTCCGGGAACCGCCCCCCTGCACCTTCCACCAATCGACCCCTAATTTTTTTTTGTTTTTTCAAAAGGAAAAAAAAAATTACCCTCTCCCCCGGGCACCCCTCACCCCCCCCCCCCCTTCCACCAACCTATCCCTAATTTTTTTTTTTGTTTTCCAAAAAAAATAAAAATATGTTTTTTCAATTAAGTTTGAAAATTAATTGAACTTTTGAAAATTAATATTAATTTTTTTTATTTTTTAGCACAATTAAGAATTTTGAGTGGAAGTGAAAACTAAGTGATCTATTATGGGTCAATATGGATACCCATATTTAACCCATTTTGACCATATTTGTAGAGATTCTTAAAATAGCTTGAAGCCCATATTTAACCAATTAAAATATGAGTGATCCAAGTCATTAAATATGGGCAAAATGGACTCATTTCATTAATATGGGCTGAAATTGTCACCCCTAAGTGCGAGTAACTTGGGTACTAATGGTTTTGCTGGTTTTCCTTGTTGCTCACATATAAACTGTTATGTGAAATATCACTCAGGTGCTTTGTTAACTGTTATGTACTTTTGATATTTCAGGAGGTGGAAAGCTGATGTTGAAGAGCAATTATTCCATCCTCTGTCAACTGCACGAATCAAGACGATGCTTCCCTATTCTTCATGTTTACTGAATTTAGTATTACCTATGTTGTCGCTGTGATAGAAGTTGAAAAAAGCTTCTCCTTCACTTGAATATCTGTTGTATGTGTAGTATCTTGAGACTGTCGTGACGAACGGTTGAACAATATTCTCCTTCCTTTGAATATCTGTTGTATATTGTATCTTGAGATTATTACGATAAATTTCTTTTATATATATATGACAATGGTAGTGCTTGATTTGTTTAGCTTGTAATGAATTTCCAGTGTACATGCTTAAAAGGGATAAGTTTTTGATGTCCTGTTTTTAGGACAAATGGACAAGGATCCTATCTCTTGTACCAATATGAACACTCAGTTTCATTACCAATCAGTACTATTTGTTCGAAAATCTAAAATTCCACTCATGATTGGGGTAATAAGAGCTACCTGATAGTAAACCAAACAAAAGAGTTTTGCAGTACAGTTTATAAGACTCTACATTCAATTACATCTTTTTTTTATCAGGCATCAAGATTGATTGTGGCCCGTGGCATTATTCTATTGAATATATGTTGTATGTTGTATCTTGAGACAAAAGGTTGAACTAGCTTCTCCTACGCGTAAATTTCTTCATACCTATGACATTGTTAGTGCTAGTAATGAATTTCCAAATGATACATGCTTTAAAGGGAAGAAACTTGAAAAATGATTATTCTTGTGCTTTGTTTGAGAATTTTTTTCTTAGCTGACAAAATTCCTATATATAAGGTTCTAGTTTTTGAGCTGTTTGTCCTTTTTTACAATAACAGAAAAAGTTAGAAAATTAATGTATTTATTCAACTCATTTGGAAATGAGCATATATGGAAAAAGCATTTGCTTGCTAGGCATATCATCGCATATGCTAAAACCTTAGTCCGTCTTGTCCCACACCGGTGCCAAAAGATGTATACATATATTTTATAAGAATTCAACAGACACTGTATATCGTTGAGCTCAGTAGCGTGAGCTTGTAACCCAAGTGAGAGCAATAAGATGATCGGGACAAAACAAATCTTTAGCCCTTGACACAAATAGTGCATTGGTTTGGGTTTATAATAATAAGCGGTTCTTGTTAATAATATGAAGTATTATTATTCTGACACTAATAAATGTTGCCAATCTGTGTTTAAAACAGTAACATTGATTACCAGAAACTTTGCAGAAACACGAAGTTACCAAAGTTTCCAATGAACCAGTGATGAAACAGAAGAAAAGAAATTAATTCACAAAAAACTAAAATATGTAAAACATACCAGAATCTGGAAAAACAAAACGGAAAAAGATCAAGCCCACCGAATGCACAGTGTTCTTGAAAGTTGCAACCTTTCAGAACAGTCATTTCCAACGGCAAGAAATTCAAATAAAATGGGAAAGTTTAAATAAAACGGGTCGCGTGCGGATCCGAGTTGGGTCGTTCAAACTTTGTCCAAAATATTCTCTCGATCGATCATTTTCCAAAGCCAAAGCCAAAATCGAAGCCGAGTCGAGCGAGCGACGACGACACGAGGAGGGTCCCTTTTTCCAACCCTTTTGACAATTAATAGATGTGTTTCTCTATTTAAACTCTTCTATTTTTCTTTCCACCACCGATGAGGGAGAAATGCCTTTTTACTAAAGCATAAGAGGACTTTTCAAGTTCCTCTCTTTTCATCTTCCCTCCATTTTTCATTAACTCTTGCTATATATCCAAAAATAAATAAATAATAATAGTACTTTGACATGGCAGTAAGAAGTGGGAGTTGATGGGGCAACTTGCCCCTCATCGGCTGGCTTAACAGAGCAGCGCTCTCATTGTCTCACATTACATGACAACTAGTTTGATGCTGTCAAAGACCAGTTCATGCACACTCCTGAGTCAACACTAGAAATGTCAGGCTGTTACCGGTTTGGACCATCATCTTTTTATTTGACCAGAAATTAGACTGCAAAATCCATTCCAATCATATAGGTTTCTCATGAACCGAAATAGTTTTGGATCAGAGTCGACTCCTACATACTTGAAAGCCAGTTCCCCACAGTAAGTTCAATATTTTCTTAAGTTAGCCTTTAATCCCGAAGCCATATATAAATGTTAAAAACAGATTTGTATGTAATATCTTGAAATTGTCGTGACAAAAGGTTGAACATGCTTCTCCTACGCGTAAAATCCCTTCATATAAATGTATGAAAATGTTAGTGCTTGATTTGTTCAGCTAAATGAGTTTCGAGCTTAAAAGGGAAGAAACTTGAAAAATGATCATTCAGTAGTATACTTGTTGGTAAATTTCTGGCATTAGTTTAGTGTCATTAGATCTAATGTCGCTAAAGTCTTTAGGGACATATACAAAGATTGTTATTACCTCTAAAAATACATCTTTGGTGGCAATTAAGCTATTGTCGTTAATTAATTTCCATTAAAGATCATTTTTGTTGTAGTGTCTATGCCATTTTCGTTTGAGAAAAGGCTCATCGATGTCATTATTTGATAGAAAAGATAACACACACCGTTGTTGTTCGATCTGCTGGGGGCGATGAAACCAATATAATATTGTTAATCCCCTACCCTGCTTTTCGAATGAAACAGTTATGAATTATCCGGGCTGGGTCTTGGGTCCATGTGTTGACCCCAGTTACCTACATAGTAATGGATTTTGATACCTTTTGAACAACTGTTATGTTACTTCCTTACTTAATGACTCTGTTGTGATTGAGGCATACAACTTAGATTATAGCACCCACAAAAATGTTTCAAATGAACCATTAGAAATGGCTCATCCATGTCATCTGTTAATAGTTGGGATTATTTATGCTATCGCATTGATCGAAAGTGCAATATTCGTGCTACCCTTCACTAATAGCTCAAATGAACGATTTTAAATTACCAGAAAATATAAAAAAGATACCAGATTGGACATGTGGCCTTCAATTAAATGCTCGACGACAGTCACCAAAATTGAAAAACTTATCCCACATTTATTTTTCAAGATTTTAAGTCTGTACTAAATCTCTTCTCCCACATCAGTTGCAAAATATGATTACATCCTTTTTATAAGAACTCAACCATACACTACATGTCGTTGAGCTTTAGTAGCGTGGGCTTGTAACCCAAGTGGGAGCAATAAGATGATTGGGACAAATCAAAGCTTCATCCCTTGACATAAATAGAGTGCTCGCATAATCACAAATCATCACTAGATATGTCAAGCTGTTATTAGTCTGGACCATCTTTTTTTTATTTGTCAATTGTTCAGTTGAATCGGTTATTTTATAAAATTTGTACCAAGATCAATTTTTGGTTATTTTTATTTTGTATAACCAAAGAATTACATTTCCAAAACCATTCCATTCATATATGTTTCTCTTGGATATTGGTACAGTTCAGTTAATTTAAGATATTTTAAAAACAAACATTATCTAAGAACACTAGTAGAAGTTGGAACGCTATAAAAGTAGGGTTCTTTTAACTGTAAACAGAACATAAATCCATCATCCTACGCAACTGTCATTGTATTTGTATACTCATTGATATTCATAAGAAAAGGATGTTCTTCTATTTCCATATTTGTTTGTGTCCACTTTATTTAGGCTAAAAAGGTATGGAAATCTTGGGCAAAGGATAAGTTTTTTTATGTCAATTGTATAGGGCATTCATCTTTACAATGGAACCTTTTTGATTTCATGTACACTCAAGCATCTCTTAACGTCATCGTTTGATTAAATACATTTGACTGCTATAGAGAAATGTTAGTATAGCGAACATAATATAACATAACATGCAACAATTTATCTTCGTCACGAGCTGATTTTTTTTCCCGACCAATTCAAATCTTCTTTATACCGTCATAAATTTTAGATATGAGCTCCTTTAGATGTTTTGATTACATATTATCCACTAGAAACAATTCATGTTTGTGGCAAGTCGAATTTCAAATTTGAGCTTCGAAGCTCTTTAATGACGGATTTTAATGGATATTCAACTCAAATCTCTGCTAAACAATCCTGAAATTTTCATGTTAACTCCTCTCGATGTTGTGATTATATATTATCCACTCGAAACATTTCACGTTTGCGACAGATTGAATTTTAAATTTGAGTTGCAAAACTCTTTAAGGGCGGATTTTAATGGACACACAACTCAAATCTCATCTAAACTTGTCTTGAAACTTCAATATGAGCTCCTCTCAATATTTCCAATTCATTTGATTTATTACTTAGTCAAAAAAACTTATGACATTTGCAGCAAGTCAAATTTTAACATTTCAGCTTTCCAGTATTTCCAAGTGAAGCAACAACAAGGTCAAGATTTAAGTATAGACATAGACCTGATTAGTTAATGACCAAATAGATAATTTCACGCCCCGAGCCTACACCCTTGGCATGACCGGCACTTGAGAACCATTGTTGGGCCCAAGCGAACCCTTGGCCTGACTCAATACTCTCAGCGGAAGACTTACTCAACATTTAAAAGAACTCAAAAGATAAACTCATGTAATAAACTCAGAATGTTTTAAAGGAAACATTCAACTGGCCAAAGAGGCAACTCAAGTCTTTAACATAACAACTAAAATGAACAAGACTCATGAAGTAACATCTATCTATCTATGAAGCCTCTAATACTATGAGGGATGTCGAGACAAGACCCCCGATCATCCTAACAAAATTGAAATGATAAAACATAATAAAGAGATCCTCCGAAAGCAAGGAGGCTCACCAAATAACTCTGAAACTCGACTGGATCAATGAAGCACTGGATGTTGATCCTGGTTACTTGTATCTGCATCATAGAAGATGTAGGCCAAATGGCGTCAGTACGTGGAATCTACAAGCATGCGAGATGAAATCTAAAACAAGACATAAGCTTGAACTGAAACTAAAGAAACACTTACCTTATCTCAACTCAACTAAACCTCATTTCAATATAAAGCAATAGAAATAATGCAGTATAAAGAAAAGCTTTAAAACAGTAGATAACAACTCAATGTATTATAAAATACAATATAAACTTTGTTTTTATTCAAAAATACAAAGTAAACTATGTTTGAGAGATTCTCTAACCGACAACCATCAATATGAGCTATTTGATGATACAACGTCTAGCCCACACTGCCAGAAATGTCCTATGTTTTAAAGAAAAAATTTCCTCTTCCTCAACTCTGAGATCATTACTCAAAAGGTTACTCTAAAAAGAGATAATACTGAAAATTGTTCATGAAATCTTTGGAAATCGGTGTTTCCTCTCATTTTAAATGTAAAAACAATTGCTCTTAGGAATACTTAGCTCCCATATATCATTTTAAAGAAAATGAACTCAGCTCTACTCTTCCTCAACTTAGTGCTCAAGTCATTTAAAACAAGTTTAAAAGATTTGTAAAAGACTTCTTAAAATGACTCGAAAAGCTCTAAAGACTTGACCCTTAACTCTTTCCTTGAATTTGAATTATGGATTCAAGGTTATGATTCATGTTATGAACAATTTCTAGATGTTTAGAAGTAGTTTAGAGTAGTTAGAATCGATAGGGAGTGAAGGAACCGTACGAAAGAACTCAGACAGCTTAAACAACGGAGAACGGGTGGAGGCAGGCGACCCTGGCGCACTAAGAGGCGCAGGGCACCAGCCCTCAAACTTCAGAGAAGTGTTTATGGTGCACTGCCGGGGCGGAGCGCCAGCCCTAGCCTAGAAAATCCCGACGACTTTTCTTTCTTGTTTTCTAACCATAACTTGCCTAGAATCGAATGGTTTCTTCCCCAATCACTTATAATCGAATACTCAACATATGTACACGATAATCTATTCAAAACCACCCTCATATCACTAACTTTTATCCCAAGAACTCATCAAAATCCCAACAATCAAGATTACTAAAGAAAATTCCAAGAAAACTCAACAAGAACTCAAATCCTTCAATCTTTTGAACGAAATTGCATGAAACTAACATGATTGACGTGTGGGTGAACGAACCCAACAATATGAGAACTCACATACCTCTTAGTGATCAAACCCTTGGCGAAATCTGTAACAAAACTCAAGAATCTTGATGAACGCCTTGAACTTTTCTTCTTTTCTCCTCTTCTTGAACTCCTCTCAAACCCTAAGCGTAAATTGGATTTGTGAAAATTGAACCAAATCAGTTTAGACCCCTAAATATTACCAAATTTGGTTTTTATCTGATTAGGTAAGGAAAAGACCAAAATACCCCTCATGTTTTCGGATAACTTTTCTTAAATGGACAGCCTAGATTCAAACATGTATATGTCCCTCATACGAGCTCAAAAATTAGCAAACTCAGGGGTGTTGGAAAGAGGATACCAAGACCTTTCATTTGATATCTTATGGGCCACCTAACTCATTATGTACTGAAAGTTATGATCGTTTTAAGTTGATCCAAAACTCATAATTTATGCATAACTTGCAAAATTTCAGAGTTTTGCTATTTCCAATTTAGTTCTTTCTATTTTTAGCTCTTTCAAATACAGAGGTGTTACAAATAATTAGCTTAGCTGAAAATTGGGCTATTTTTTTTGGTTAGAAACAAAAACATAATTAATGTCATTTTTCCTAATTAAAAAAAAAGAAAAACAACTAGAATTCAGGGCCCAAAATATTATTGTCCCCCCTTTTTAGGTCTTCATTTGTGGAAAAATAGTTTCCTCCACAGCAGAACTCCAAAATGGATTTTGAAAAAGATGAAGTCTTCAAAGGCAAAACCATTGTCCATTCAATCCGTACTCTGCCATCAGAATTCATCACTGAAATCATGTTAAGGCTTCTAGTGAAATCCCTTTGGAAATTCAGGTGTGTATCAAAATCTTGGCTTTCTTTAATATCGGGCCTTGAATTTATCAAGAATCATCTTAAGAAATATCAAATCTTAGAAAATAACAAAGATTACACACAACATAGCCTTGTGTTGACCTATAAGCACCCCCTATTAAGGGATATCAATACTTTCTTAAGAACTACTCTGTTAGTTCATTACTTAATGACTCTGTGATTGAGCATTGTAACTTGGATTATCCAATGAATGGCGCGGGAACACATGTTTGGGTTGTCGGTTCAATTAATGGATTGTTTTGTCTTGCAATTGAGGAAGCTGAAATGTTTATGTGGAATCCGTCAATTAGGAAGTTCAAGCAGTTTCCTAATTGTAGACTTCATACTAGTCACATATATGGTTTTGGATATGACGAATTTCATGATGATTATAAGGTAGTGTCTATTAATAAATCTTAGAGTCCACTTCAAGGTGAGGTTAACTTATATAGTTTAAAAGCTGATTCTTGGAAAAGTGTTGATGATTGCCCGAGTGAGGGGATATTAAATGTTTTTGGTAAGTTTTTGAACGGGAAGCTATATTGGCCCGCTATTGTTGTTGGACTAGATACATCAGTTGATTGGTCCGTAGTTTCTTTTGATTTGGCTAATGAAAAGTTGGGAAAGGTGGAGAAGCCTTGCTCTCAAGAATGAGGTAGTTTTTCGTCGGTATGAGTGTTGGGAAATGATCTTTTTGTGTTTTATTTTAGGGAAAGTCATGCAGATGTGTGGGTTATGAAAGAGTTTGAGTCGTTGAAAAAAATGTTTACCATCAAATATCCTGTTGATTTTGACAAACGCTTCTTTACTTCTGTTATTCCTTCTGTTATTTCTACGACACTATGTATGTCAAACAAAGGTGAAATATTAATTCTGTCTAAATTAACTTACCTGATATACAATTCGGAGGATGAATCGGTCAGATATACAAAGGTTGCTAAGTTTCATCGCAGTATTGCGTCAAACATCTACATTGAAAGCCTAGTTTGTTCCTTTTTACAAAACAAATCAAGCACAAGTGAAGGTTGCAAAAGCTTAGAGGGATGACAATGTTGTTGGTAATGACTTGTAAGAGTCCCACCTTATATATTTTTATGTTTCTTTATTATTATAAAAAAAGACTTTGCATATGCTACACACACCTTTACATCTCATCTACTTGGAGATCTTGTTTGTCTTTTTCCTTTTTGCATATCTCCATGAGACAACTATTTGGTTGTAATGTTTGGTATCTTCAACACTCAAAAGTAAATGCCATAGACATTTTAGCTCTTTTTGAGCATTGTTTTAATGGGATGTTATGCCTCTAGATAGAATTAGAATATAGAGCGCGAGGGATATGGAAATCATGACGTGTAATAAACACGCCAATAACACTAAGCATATGATTGTTTTGTTTGATACAAGACCTTCATTAATAAATCCTTTTTAAATTAAAACTTAATTAATAAGGAAACAAGAGCATTAATGTTAATAGAGTAAGGTCTAATAAAAAAATAATTGTCCAAACCAATAACAGCCTGACATCTCTAGTGGTGACTTGAGACTGTGCGCGAACTGGTCTTTAACAACATCAAACTAGCCGCTTATTAATATAAACCCAAACCAACGCATTATTTGTGTCAAGGGTTGAAGATGTGGCTTTTCCCAACTATGTTATTGCTCTCACTTGGGTTACAAGCTCATGCTACTGAGCTTAGGGATATACAATGTATGTTGAGTTCTTATTAAATGTTTGTATTCGTCTTCTACCACCGGTGTGGGACAAGACACACGAAATCCTACATCATATGTTTTAGCATATGCAATTTTGACTTGCTAGACATATCAACGCACATACTAAAACATTCAATGTAGAATTTAGTGTGTCTTGTCCCACACCGGTGGCAGAAGACGAATACAAACATTTAATAAGAACTCAGCAGACACTGTATATCACTGAGCTCAATAGCGTGAGCTTGTCACCCAAGTGGGAGCAATAAGACGATTGGGACAAATCAAAGCTACAAGCCTTAACGTAAATAGAGGGTTCGTTTGGGATTATGTGATATTGGTATAGTATGAAGTATTGTTATTCCAACACTAATAATACTTTGACAGTGCAATGTGAGTAGATGGGGTAACTCGCCCATCATTGGCTGGCTTAACAGAGCAGCTCTCTCGCATAATCACAAATCATCGCTAGATATGTCAAGCTGTTATTAGTCTGGACCATCACCTTTTTATTTGTCAATAGTTCAATTTAATAGGTTATTTATAAAATTTGTACCAATATCAAATTTTGGTTATTTTATTTTGTATTGGCACCCATGTTCATACTTGGATCCGTACCCCCAAATCTTAAAATTTAGATCAGGAAGGATCCGACTTCTAGATCTTCATCCTTATCGAACACTTGCACCCCAGTGCGAGCAACTTGGGTACTATTTGGTTTTGCTGGTTTTCCTTGTTGCTCACATATAAACTGTTTTTACTAGTCATCATGTGAAATATCACTTAGGTGCTTTGTTAACTGTTATGTACTTCTGATATTTCAGGAGGTGGAAAGTTGATGTTGAAGAGCTATTATTCCATCCTCTACAGATCTGCATGAATCAAGACGATGTTTCCCTATTCTTCATGTTTGCTACCTATGTTGTCGCTGCGATAAAAGTTGAAAAAAGCTTATCCTTCCCTTGAATATCTATTATATGTAGTATCTTGAGATTGTTGTAACAAAGGGTTGAACAAGTTTATCCTTCCTTTGAATATCTATTGTATGCTGTATCTTGAGATTATCGCGATAAATTTCTTTTATATAAGTGAGTAATTGCCAGCTTAGTACATCTCTGATGGAATTTGAAGCTCTTTTCTTGCTTAAGTCCATTTAGAGATGTACAATTTGGTAAAATTTTGATATTTCTTAAAGAACATTAAATAAGAGTCGTCACTTCTGGAAGTTAGAACGTGATAAGATTATAAGTCATATTGGAGTTTGGTGAATCTCTGTAAACATTATAACTAATATTAGATTTTTCAAAAATATTCCAATCATATTGGTACTATTCGGTTAATCATTGATCTTTACTTAAAAACGTAATGAAAGAGTCCTCACTAGTAGAAGTTAAAACGCGATAATTAAGATGAGTACTCACATTGGACTTTGGCGAGACTTTCTAGACATTTTTTGTGTTACATGTTAAAAGTTATTATTATCTTGTTGGCGTCATGATTTGTTATTCAAAATAGATACCGTCAGGCTCCACTTTCCATTTGCATTGGGTAGTATATTCTGGAACAAATCAATTGCTTCGTCAATACAATAGATTGGATTGAATTGTTAAATACATCGAATACACTTTCTTTATCATCCCACCAAAAGTGACAAAAGAATGAAGTGTTACCCACACACTTTAAATTGACAATCCAAATACTTTCGCACTTCAGGGAAATGATATTCAAGATTGTCGTCTCCAGATGCACAATGAACTTCTAGTTGAGTAGAAGGTTCAGGAGACAAAGAAGATTGTATATTCACACCTTGTGCTTCTCTCCATAGAACGGCCTACGTGGCTCCCTCACAAAATTAGGAAAGACATTTATCTTTTCCCACTTCCGATTGCGATTTGTTTCCTTCACATCCTCTGTTTACTCTACTATTTTGCCATTTGCTTCCTTTGTTTACTGTGCCACTTTCTTGTTTGGTATAAGCATCCAAAGATAAACTCTATCTTTTTCTAACCCTTTACAATCCCTTTAATTTCTCATATATGTAGCTAAAAAAAATATTGTAATTACTTGGACCAATATCCAGAAATGGATGTCAACAAAGTTTCATTGGTGTACAACATCAAAAAGGTAAACGGATATTATCGCACAATCTTTAATCATTAACCACAAATAATTGTACGTGGTGACTTGAATATACATAATTGTGCAAAGCGCAGGTAGCTTACCTAATTTATAAAATATGAAGAATCATCTTAGTGTATCTGCTGATAGAAAAGATTACACACACCACATACCCAACTCTTGGGGTATCTACCTGCTAATAAATATCGATTCGTTTTCACAAACTGTTCTATTACTTCCTTACTTAATGACTTTGTTGTGACTGAGGAATATAACTTGGATTATAACCCCTGCGAAAATGTTTTTGTTGTGGATTAAGTTAACAGATTGATTTGTTTTGCCCTTGGGTTCACTGACATGTTTGTATGGAATCTGTCAATTAGGAAGATTGTAATGTGGCCTTTTGTTTGATTGAACAAAGTTATTTTATCTTTCTTTTGTGAAAGATTTGGAAGCCACAAATGTGGAAATTTGGCATCCATATTTTTCAAATATTTGGCAACTATATTTGTCAAAGATTTGGAAGCCACCATATTTGATATATTCACATTGAGATGTTTAATATTTTGTATCTTCCAAAGACATCATCCATGACATCAACAACCTATTTTTTCCTCTATAAATAGGGAGCTTAGACATTAGTTGAAACACACCTTGCCGCATATGAAAATATTTCATTGTTTTCTTTCTTTGTCTTTCCATTAAGAGTAATTTTATAAGAGAGTTTGTGTTGGGAAACACTTGTGTGAACCCTTTCTTTGGAGAGATCTTGTGAAGTTATTCTCTTTGGGTATTTGGGATTAATTAGAGTATTTACTCTAATTTTATACTCTCTTTTGTACTCTTTTTGATATAGTGAAATTGCTCCTCTCCGCTTGTGGATTAGGTCATATCGACCGAACCACGTTAAATTTTTGTGTCTTCTTTAATTTCTTTACTTTCGTTATTATCAACTTACTATTGTCTTTGTTATTGTCATTATAATATTGTTTGGCTAAATTCCGCACTACCCGAGTTCACGATCCTAACAAATTGGTATCAGAGCCGGATCCAATCGGGTTAATTTCAGTAGCCAAAAAAAATGACAGTAACAAAGACTTATGTTGAAAAATTTCACCGAAGTGCAAACTTCAGGATGTGACAATTAAAGATGGAGGCTATACTAATTCAAGATGGCCTAGATATGGCACTAGAAGGAAGGAGAATAAGCTAGAAAATATGATGGACCTGGAGTTTGCCGTTATAGACAAAAAGGCAAAATCAGGTATCATTTTAAATCTCTTAAATGAGGTTTTACGTGAAGTATCTACAGAATCCACAGCCAAAGGCATGTGGGAAAAACTAAAAACCTTGTATATAAAGAGGACAGTGGAAAACAGACTATACCTAAAGCAAAAGCTTTACACATTTCGTATGGTTGAAGGTACTTCTATACTCTCACATCTTGATGCATTTGATTCTATTCTTATGGATTTGAGTAATATTGATGCTAAAGTTAATGATGAGGATCAAACCGTCTTATTACTTATTTCCTTACCCCAATCATTTAAGCATATTAGAGATACTATACATTATGGAAAGGATAATATCTCTTACAGGGAAATCAATTCTATCTAAAAATCAAAAGAACAGATAGATAGAGATATTACTGGAGAAAGTAGTGTAACCCATGGGAAAGGTTTATTTGTAAGAGGTAGATCTAATAAGAAAGAATCAAGTAGTGAGAGGTCTAAATCAAGGTCAAAGTCTAGATATAGAAATGTGGTGTGCAAATATTGTCATAAGAAAGGTCATATTATTTCTGAATGCTATAAGTTGAAAAACAAAGAAAAGCATAAGGAAAACAAACATGAACATCAAAATACTGACCCCGCTGAAGTAAGTATAGCTGATAATGAGTCTGATGGAACAATATTTTTAGCTACTAGTAATAGTTTTAAATCTAACGATGAGTGGATTTTGGATTCGGGTTGTTCTTATCATATGTGTCCGAATAAGGATTTATTTGCCACATACGAACCTATTGGAAGTGGAGTTGTCTTGATGGGCAACAATGCTCCCTGCAAAGTTTTTGGTAAAGGTACAATTCAAATCAAAATGTATGATGGTGTGGTAAGAACTCTCACCGATGTTAGATATGTTCCTGACTTAAAGAAAAATCTCATCTCTTTGGGCACTCTAGAATCTCTTGGGTGCAAATACACAAGTGAATGTGGAGTTATGAAAATATCTCTAGGTGCTCTGATGATCATGAAAGCACGCAAATCTGGTACGTTGCACACTTTGTTGGGATCCACCGTTACAGGTGCTGCTGCAGTATCTACCCAATCTAATTCCGACATCACCAAATTGTGGCATATGCGATTGGGGCATATGAGTAAGAAAAATCTTTCCATCCTCAGCAAAAGAGGTCTTCTTTGTGGACAAAGTACCGGGAACATGGAGTTCTGCGAACACTGTGTGTTCGGAAATCAGAAAAGAGTCAACTTCAAATCTCTAGCAATTCACCGAACAAAAGGTACTTTGGACTATATTCATTCAGATCTTTGGGGTCCTTCTCGTACCCCATCAAAAGGTGGTGCCAGTTATATGTTAACTTTCATTGATGATTATTGAAGAAAGGTTTGGGTTTATTTCCTAAAAAATAAAAGTAATGTTTTCTTAACTTTCAAACAATGGAAAGTTTTGATTGAGAAGTAAACAGGAAAACATGTCAAGCGGCTCAGAACGGACAATGGCTTAGAATTTTGTAATGATGAGTTCAATGAATTTTGCAAAAATGAAGGAATTATTCGACATCGCACTATGAGGATGACCCCTCAACAAAACAGTGTTGCAGAAAGGATGAATAGAACTCTTTTGGAAAGAGCTTGTTGCATGATTTCAAATGTTGGGTTGACAAATTCTTTTTGGGCAGAGGCTATCTCTACAGCTTGTTACATTGTCAACCGTGCTCCTTCTGCACCTTTGAACTTTAAGACTTCGGAAGAAATGTGGTTAGGTACTCCTGCTAATTATTCTGATTTAAAAATCTTTGGTTGTCCTGCGTACATGCATGTGAATGATGGTAAATTAGAACCGAGGGCAAAAAGGTGCATTTTCCTTGCATACGCATCTGGGGTGAAAGGATACATACTGTGGTATCTTGATCCCAAGTCACCAAAATTCATAATTAGCAGAGATATAACTTTTGATGAATCCTCTATGTTACACCCAAGAAAACAGTCTTGTAGTTCTAGTAATACGAATAAGGAGCAGGGTGTACATGAGTAAGTGGAGGATGAACTTGGCATTCCTTCAAAGCCAAACTCATTAACCCTGGAGAAAAATACAGTTGAAACTCCTGAAGTTGAAGCTCCAAAAGTTATGACTTCTAAAGTTATACCAAATGAGTATTCTATAGACACACATAGACCAATGAGACAAATTCAAAAACCTGAAAGGTATGGAGATTATGTTGCATTTGCGTTTTCAGTTGCACATAAACTGAAGAAATTGGAGAACCATCCAAATATTCAGAAGCAGTTTCTAATGTTGATTCGGCCAAGTGGCTGGTCGCAATGAATGAAGAAATTGAATCTCTCCACAAGAATGGTACTTGGTCTCTTGTGAAGCCGCCGTCAGGTAAAAAAATTGTTGGTTGCAAATGGGTCTTCAAGAAAAGAGATGGAATCCAGGGGTTGAAGATGTGAGGTATAAAACACGATTAGTTTCAAAGGGCTATAGTCAGGTACAAAGAGTTGATGTTAATGATATTTTCTCACCTGTAGTTAAACATAGCTCTATTCGTGTCTTGCTTGCCTTAGTTTCCATGTATAATTTGGAATTAGAACAGCTTGATGTTAAGACAACTTTCTTACATGGCGAACTTGAGGAACAAATATACATGCATCAACCTGAAGGATTTGAAATTGAAGGAAAAGAAGATCATTTTGCTTGTTATAGAAATCCTTGTACGGATTAAAACAATCCCCAAGACAATGGTACAAGAGGTTTGATTCCTTTATGTTGGGTCATGGTTATTCGAGGAGCATGTATGATAGTTGTGTTTACTGTCGTGCCCCGAGCCTGCACCCTCGGCGTGGCCGGCACTCGAAGACCATTGCTGGCCCCAAGCGAATCCTTGGCCTGACTTACTTAACTCAGTGGAAAACTTAACTCAACAGAATAACTCCATGCAATGAAAGGTCATAAAACCACCCCACTGATAAAAATCTTGGCCAAAAGGCAACTCGAGTCTCAAAATAGAATATTTATATATATACATAGATGAAAGACTCAATACTAATTGACTGACTGATTGTCTATGAAACCTCTATAACACTGAGATGGATGTTGGGATAGACCCCGCAACATCCTAATAAAGCAAAACTAGGAACACAAAATAACCGAGTCATCCGGAAGGCAAGGAGGCTTACCACTGACTCTGGAGTGCTCAGCTGGATCAACGGCGTGCTGGATGCTGATCCTGGGTACCCGTATCTGCATCATCATAAGATGCAGGCCAACTGGCATCAGTACATTGAATGTACGAGTATGCGAGATGAAAAGCTAAACCACAACTTAAGCTTGAACGGAGTACAAGAAAACACTTACCTTAGCTATGTTCAACTCATGAATGACTGAACTCAAAAGTAAAGCAATAAGACACATGCAATACATAAAGCTTGTAAAACATTATAAACAACTTAGTTCGTTAAGGATAAAACAACAACAAACTCAACTTTACTTATATAAAAGTAATATAACTTTAGTGGGAGATTCTTTAACCGACAACCACCACTATGAGCCCTAGTGATGATACAACGTTTTACCTCACGTTGCCCAAGGACCATCCTGTACCTTTCAGTGATATAGGACCTTTCTTTACTTAGTGGATCCACTAGCTTAACTTACGTGATCATTTAAAAAGAATGACCCGTCAAGTCCCATGTTGGCTACATGGTTCTTATGGAGGGTTGAGTTAATATGAACTCGCGTCCCCAATTCGGTGCTCAATACTACTCCCAAAAATACTTTGGCTCATAAGTGTTTTAAACACATCTTTCTTTAGTTTGAGATAATTGCTCAAAGCTTAGCCCAAAGGCTCTCTTGGAAAACATAGTTCCTTTCTTACTCAAATGTAAAAACATTTATAAACTTCTTTGGGAAAACTTAGTTCCCTAATAACTTTTGAGAAAAAATGAACTCAACTCTATACTCTTTACTTAACTTGAAACTTGAGCCTTAAAACGAAGTTAAAACGTTCAATAAAGACTCTTGAAAAACTTTAAAGACTTGCTTTGACTTACTTCTTAACTTCTAAGCTTGGCTCTAACTTCACTTGACTTTGATCCTAACTTTCCTCGAATTGGATTACGGATTCAAGGGTAATGATCTCATGTTTATGGATGAGTTTGGGATGTCTAGATGTACCTTAGAGTGTTGAAAACAACTATAAAACATAGGTACATTACCAAGGAACATGTATGAAAAAGTGGGGAAGGAATGGGAAGGATTGGCGTCCTTGGCGCTATAAGAGGCGTGGGGCGCCAGCCTTTAGACTTCAGAGGGGCCTGCTGGGCGCTCTGCAAGGCATGCCGCCCCAAGGGTGGAAGCTCAGAACCGCTTTTGGGGCGCGCTGGCTGGCGCGAAGCCCCAACCTTTTCCCCCGAAAATCCGACTTTTCTCCTTTGTTTTTCCAACTCTAAACCTTCTTAACTTCAAAGGTTCCAGCCCCAAACACTTAGAACCATAAAACCCCTTAATATACAATAGATTCAACTTGAAATCACAACCAGAAACATGCACCAAACCAACAAGAAACTTCAACAACACAACCACAATTTCAACAAACACAACTACAAACTTCAACAAACACAACCAATATTTTCTCGGAATTAAAATGAGTTTGGCGTGTGGGGGAATGAACCAACCCAAAACTATGATCTCACATACCTTAATAGGGATCACCCCCGATGAAAATCACGACAATCTTGGCGAATCCTTATTTCTTCTTCTCTTTCTCCTCTTCTCTCAAAAGCCCTAACTCTCACTTTAAAAAGGAAAACTTGATTTAAAATCAGTCTAAAACCTTAATATAACCAAAAGAAATGGTTAGGGAAAAGACCAAAATACCCTTAAAATTTCGGACTAAACTGCCCTGCCAACAGCCCAACTTCCAAAGGGCATAACTCACTCATACGAACTCGGAATCGAGCAAACTTGGCGCCGTTGGAAAGATCATTCCAAGAGATTTCCAAAAATAGCTGGACATTCACCTTAATCATCCTGAGCTAGGAGTTATGACTGCTTAAAGTTGATCAAAAACTCATTTTTTCCCATACTTAACCAAATTTCCAGATTTTGAATTCTTTCCAAAAATGACTATTTCCAATTTCTAGCTTCTAGCTTCTTCATAGTTATTTCAACTTACACGATGTTACATTTACTTCCAGAAGTTAAATGATGGTTCATTTGTTTACTTATTGTTTTATGTTGATGACATGCTCATTGCTGCTAAGGATTTGACAGAAATTCACATTTTGAAAAGTAAGCTGAAAAGTGAATTTGAAATGAAAGATTTAGGAGCAGCTAAGAAAATCCTTGTCATGGTGATCAAAAGAGATCGAGGAACCAAAAGGTTATTCCTAACCCAGAAGAAGTACTTGGAGAAGGTCTTGGAGAGGTTTGGCATGAAAGATGCTAAACCAGTGAGTACTCCTCTTGCTGCTCATTTTAAGTTATCAGTTGCTTAATCACCACAGACAGAGGAAGAAGAGAGGTATATGGCACATGTACCATATTCCAGTGTTGTTGGCAGTATTATGTATGCAATGGTGTGTACACGTTCAGACATTTCACAAGCATTAAGTGTGGTAAGTCGATATATGGCTTGCCCTGGTAAAGCACATTGGTAGGCTGTGAAATGGATCCTCAGATACTTGCGAGGTACTTCAAACACATGTTTGGAGTTTGGGAGAAATCCTAACACTTTGGTTGGTTTTGTAGACTCTGATTATGCAGGTGATCTTGACAAAAGAAGATCACTAACAGACTATGTTTTTTGCATTGGTGGTTGTGCTATCAGCTGGAAAGCTACATTACAATATGTAGTAGCTTTATCTACTACCGAAGCAGAATATATGGCAATGACCGAGGCAATCAAAGAAGCCTTATGGTTGAAGGGTCTATTTGCTGAACTCAGCTTACACCAAGGTGGTATTATCATTTTCTGTGATAGTCAAAGTGCCATTCACTTGACTAAAGATCAGATGTATCATGAGAGGACGAAGCATATTGATATCAGGTATCACTTCATTCAGGAAACCATTGCCAAAGGAAAGGTCTCTGTTAAGAAGATTAGCACAAGAGACAACCCTGCCGACATTGTTCACGAAGTCTCTTCCGGTTAGCAAGTTCAAGCTTTGTTTGAACTTGATTGACATTTATGAAGACTAATTTAGCCCATATGGGCTTCTGCGGAGAGAATGGAACAAATTTACTATTTTCACCAAACTCAGTCCAAGGTGAAGATTTGTAATATGGCTTTTTGTTTTATTGAACAAAGTTATTTTATCTTTCTTTTGTGAAAGATTTGGAAGCCACAAATGTGGAAATTTGGCATCCATATTTTTCAAATATTTGGCAACTATATTTGTCAAAGATTTGGAAGCCACCATATTTGATATATTCACATTGAGATGTTTAATATTTTGTATCTTCCAAAGACATCATCCATGACATCAACAAGTTTATTTTTTCCTCTATAAATAGGGAGCTTAGACATTAGTTGAAACATACCTTGAAGCATATGAAAATATTTCATTGTTTTCTTTCTTTGTCTTTCCATTAAGAGTAATTTTGTAAGAGAGTTTGTGTTGGGAAACACTCGTGTGAACCCTTTCTTTGGAGTGATCTTGTGAGGTTATTCTCTTTGGGTATTTGAGATTAATTAGAGTATTTACTCTAATTTTATACTCTCTTTTGTACTCTTGTTGATATAGTGAAATTGCTCATCTCCACTTGTGGATTAGGTCACACCGACTGAACTACGTTAAATTTGTGTCTTCTTTAATTGCTTTACTTTCGTTATTATCAACTTACTATTGTCTTTGTTATTGTCATTATAATATTGTCTGGCTAAATTTCGCACTACCCGAGTTCTCGATCCTAACAAATATAAAGAAAATTTCTAATCCTAGACCTACATCAACGAGGTCTGCATATCTGTAACGACTCGAAAAATGATAGAATGAACTAGAGTCTTGATGTTTGGGTTAGTGTTAGCTTAGGCTGATGTTTATGCTATTTTAGAACTTAAATGGAGCTAGGTAGGCATCCTAGGGTGCAAGCAAGGGCCTAGGCTAGCGAGTTAGGGTGAAAGAAGCCTTGTCCTTGGAAGGACTGTTTGGCGATAGGGCTGCTAGATCGCCTAAGGGGTTGGCGAGTCGCCTTTATGCCCTATGGTCGCCTAGTGGACTGCCCATTTGACCAGCCTTTGAGTGATCCTGCTGGAATAGACGGGCAAAGGGCAGATTTTTAAAGTTACAATTTTTAGGGTCAACTTCAAATGATGATATATTTTAGCTCAAAATGAATTAGGTGGACCATTACCTATCCAATTAAATATATCTGAGTCCTCTTTCCAACGCCACCGAGTTTGCCCTTTTCCGATCTCGGAGTAAAAAGTTATGCCCAAAATAGTGAAGCACTGTCAAAAAGGACGAGCTTAGACGGGTTTAGTGAAAACTTTTAAGTTTAACTTTGTGGGTCCTTAATTCCTTTCCTAAGTTGAGTCCCTATTATTATTTACCTTTCCTAGCAATTATAAAACCCTTTTAGACCAAAATTCTTCCATTTAAGTCACTCCAATTAGAATTAAAAAGAAACCCACCTCCTCTCAAATAGTTCTCTCTCTACAATCCTCCATTGAAGAAGGTCAAGAACTTGGAGCTAGGGCTTGGATTGAAGGTGGTTTCTTCATCAAATTTCTTGGGGAATCTTAGCAAAGGTATGGTGACCCTTGATCCTTGATTATTCTTCCTTTCAAGGAGTCCATTCAAAAAGGGTTTCAAAAGTCTTCAAAGAACAAAACTTCTATTTTCTATTCTAGGTATGGGTTCATGGGTAAAATGTTTTCAAAGTCATTATATTGGTGAATTGAAGTTCTATTTATGATTTTAAGATGATTTTATATGAAATTTCTTCAAGAACCCATGTTTTCATTAAAGCCCTAGAATTTGCTTATGAAGTGGGTTTAATGCTTATGCTTTAATGTTGATGAAATTGTTTTTAGATTGGATTGTATTGTTGATTTATATGGTTTTCTATATCTATTTATGATGAATTGTTGGTATATGTATGAATTGAAGATTGTGGCTTTATGGGCAAGTTATGGGTGAATCACCTTGTGGAGATAGAATTGTTGGGAATTGAGTAATGTTGATTATGGCTTTGGAGGATGGTAAGTTGACTTAATCTCATATTATTAGTAAAATTGTTCTAGATGTTGATCCACTTGAAAGGTGGAGGTGTTTACTTATTATGTACATTGTGACCATGGCCTTGAAGGCATAGTATGAGAAATTTAAGTGTTACATGACATTTATGAATGGGAATTCAACGGAGCTAATGTAATCATGTTATGAATGTAAATGTGTTATTATTGAAAGGTTTTTTCTCAAATTGACACTCATGAATGTTGATGATAGAATATGAAGGATTCTCCAATGTATTGCATGTCTCGAATTAGTAGAGCTTGTGCATCCTTTTCTTGTTTAAATGATTATATTGTTGGTTGTTGAATCCTCAGATCGGTAGGCTAGTAGCACCCTTCCACTCATGATAATAATGAACCTTGGAATCGGTAGGCTTATGGTACCCTTCCATTAATGATAGTAATGAACCTTGGAATCGGTAGGCCTATGGCACCTTTCCATGAAGGTTAATGATGAGACTTGAGCCGGTAGGCCTATGGCACCCTCTCAAGAGGATTTAATGAGATTTCTTAAATGAACCTTGAAACGGTAGGCTTAAGGCACCCTTTCACGTGTTAATGAATGTAATTTGGAGTTGGTAGGCCAATGGCACCTCTCATATGCGATGATGTCAAGTAACAAACTATTCTATGGGAATGTAGGCTAAGCACCGAGTGGATTTGGTTAGATGGAAACTCCCCCAATGGTTAGGCATGAGTTTCAATGATCGTCTACCTTATTCCATAAACTATGTGCCCGCATAGGTAGCTAGTGGATCCATTAAGCTATATGTACCGGTCTTCCTTAGTCAAGTAGACCACCTCTTTACGGTGTGGGGACTTATGACACCGGATTCCATGACAAGCTCTCATGGTCTATGTCGGTTAAATGCTTACTTCCCATCATGTGAGATTTCATTATGGTTTCTTGATAGGTTCTACAAAGTGTAGGTAATAGTATGTGATGCTACCTATACATTGCACGAGTAGGCTTGGAGAGGATCATAGTGAGTTTCTCTAAAATCCTTATGTCTGTGACATAAATATGCCTTAAATGAGGTTATTAAAGAATGTTGGCTCTCAAATGCTTAATATGAGGTGCATGCTATACTTGGGTTATATTATGAGTTATTTTCCCTTGTCATGTCTTAATTAATGATATACCTCTTATGTTTGAATATTGTGCAAAGGTGAAGGAAAGGAAGGATGAGTTTACTTTAGGTGACCTAAATGTGGTGCCCTAGTATGGATGGTGGTATGGGACGCCATCCATACATTGCACAAGGTATAGTATAAGGGTTGCTTGAGGTGAAGGTCCAAGGTAAAGGTAAAGGTTTTCATGTTGATATCGTTAAAGTGTGATATTATGACTTACTTGGTGTTTATGCTTGTCTTGTATGTCTCCTATTCAACTGTTCATGATATTTCTAAAAGTGGCAAATGCATGGTTTCTAGCCAAAATGTCCCTTTTAAAGCATGTTTTGCATGGTCATCATACTTAGTACATTTTGTGTACTAACCCATAGTCTTCATGTTTTTACTATAAGTGTAGGTTCCGGCAAGTGATCCCTCCTAGCTAGTTTGAAGTGTTAGATTGCTTTCCTCCAAGACTTGGTATGTCCTCATGGATTCGAGGATAAGACTTTTAAGTTCTTTTGTTCATGTAATAGACACTTTTAGTTATTGTTTCGATTGTAAAGGGTTGTCCCTACTTATGTTTTGTGATTGTGTCTAAGATGGCCATGTGAGACTTAGACTTCCGCTGTGTGTTTTTAAAGTTGTTTTAATGAAGTTTGAATGTTTGGATGTAAATAAGTTTTTAATTCCGCACTATTATCATTATTGAATGCAATGAATGACTATGTGACTTGTATAAAACCCCTTCGGGGTCGAGTACGCCATGTTACGACTAGGGGGTTCTCTCGGGTCGTGACAGTATCGGCCCATTGATGGTTTTGGATATGATGAATTTCAGGATGATTATAAGGTAGTGTGTATTTTCAAAACTATAAATTCAGATCAAGTTGAGGACAGCTTATAGAGTTTAAACACGGATTCTTAGAAAAGCGTTGATGGTTGCCCGAGTGAGGGGCTATCAAATGTTTCAGGTAAGTTTGTGAACGGGAAACTCTATTGGGCTACTACTACTGCTCGTCTTAATGCATATGAGAGTGGGTACATCATTTCTTTTGATTTGTCTAATGAGAAATGGGGAAAGGTGGAGAAGGCCAGCTATACAGAAGGAGGTAGGATTCCGTCGGTAGGAGTGTTGGGAAGTGATCTTATTGCGTTCTCTGATTATCCGGGAACTCATGCAGATATTTGGGTTATGAAAGAGTATGGGTCTTGGACAAATATATATACCATAAAGTATCCTGCTTATGTTGAGGACGGTTTGTTTACTACTATTTATTCTCCAACAGTATGCATATCAAACAAAGGTGAAATATTGATTGTGGCTAGACCAACTTTCATGATATATAACCCAGAGGATGAATCGATCAGGTATGTATCGGTTCCTAAGTTACATACCAATATTGCATCAAACATCTAAATTGAAAGCCTAGTTTGTCCCATTTTACAAGACGACTCAAGCACACATCAAGACTGAAGGCTGAAGGACCTTAGACAGGTGACAATGCCGTAGCTAATGACTTTTAAGTAAGAATACCGCCTTATTCATTTTTATTAACTTATATATTATTTGTTTTTGCTGCTTTTCCTTGTTGCTCGCATAGAAACTGTTTTTACTTGTCATGTGAAATATCAAGAAGGTGCTTTGTTAACTGTGATGTACTTTTGCGATTTCAGGAGTTGAAAAGCTGATATTAAAGAACAATTAATCCATCCTCTGCTTACTGCACGAATCAAGATGATGCTTCGCTATTCTCCATGTTCGCTGAATGTAGTATTACCTATGTTGTCACTGTGATAAAAGTTGAAAATTACTTTTCCTTCCCTTGAATATTTGTTATATGTAGTATCTTGAGATTGTTGTAACAAAGGGTTGAACAAGTTTTTCCTTCTTTTGAATATCTGTTGTATGCTGTATCTTGGGGTTATCGTGATAAATTTCCTTTATATATATGACAATGTTAGTGCTTGATTTGTTCAGCTTGTAATGAATTTCCGGTGTACATGCTTAAAAGGGATAAGTTTTTTATGTCCTGTTTTTTAGGACAAATGGACAGGGATCCTATCTCTTGTACCAATATGAAGACTCAGTTCCATTACCAATCAGTACTATTCGTTCGGAATTCTAAAATTCCACCCGAGGTATCAAGATCTACCTGATAGTAAACCAAACAAAAGAGTTTTGGGAACTGTTTGAGAGGTGGATAAGAATCATGCCAAAAGCTCATCTTCCTTTCGTCTCTCAACAGAAAATTCTCTCAATGTGACCTGGTTAATTCGTTTTCTGTACTAAGAATCCACAAGAATTAGATGGGGACTATGTTATCCACTGATTGAGAATCCCTAACTTGTTTTTTATGACTTTAAAGGGAAGAAACTTGAAAAATGATTATCCAGTAGTATACTTCTGGTGCTTTGTTTGAGAATTTTTCTCTAAGCTGACAAAATTCCTATATATAAGGTTCTATTTTTCGAGCTGTTTGTCCTCTTTTTACAATAACAGAAGAAGTTAAAAAATTAATGTATTTATTCAACTCACTTTGGAGATAAGCATATATGGAAAAAGCATTTGCTTGCTAGGCAAATCATCGCATATGCTAAAACCTTTAGTGCGTCTTGTCCCACACCGATGGTAGAAGACGTATACATATATTTTATAAGAACTCAACAGACATTGTATATCGCTGAGCTCAGTAGCGTGAGCTTGTAACCCAAGTGGGAGGAATAAGATGATTGGGACAAACCAAATCTTCAGCCCTTGACACAAATAGTGCGTTGGTTTGGGTTTATAATAATAAGCGGTTCTTGTTAATAGTATGAAGTATTATTATTCCGACACTAATAAATAAATAATAATAGTACTTTGACATGGCAGTAAGCAGTGGGAGTTGATGGGGTAACTCGCCCCTCATTGGCTGGCTTAACAGAGAAGCGCTCTCACTGTCTCACATTACATGACAACTAGTCTGATGCTGTCAAAGACCAGTTCACGCACACTCCCGACTCACCACTAGAAATGTCAGGTTGTTATCGGTTTGGACCATCATCTTTTTATTTGACCAAAAATTAGACTTCGCAGTCCATTCCAATCATATAGGTTTCTGATGAACAGAAACAATTTTGGATCAGAGTCGACTCCTACATACTTGAAAGGCAGTTCTCCACTGTAAGTTCAATAACTCAAGGAGATATTGAACTTACTGTGGAGAACTGCCTTTCAAGTACGTAGGAGTCGACTCTGATCCAAAATTGTTTCGGTTCATGAGAAACTTATATGATTTGGTTTGTCCCGATCATCTTGTTGCTCCCACTTGGGTTACAAGCTCATGCTACTGAGCTCAGCGATATACAGTGTCTGTTGAGTTCTTATAAATCTATGTATACGTCTTCTGTCACCGGTGTGGGACAAGACGCACTAAGGTTTTAGCATATGCGATGATATGCCTAGCAAGCAAATGCTTTTTCCATATATGCTCATTTCCAAAGTGAGTTGAATAATTACATTAATTTTCTAACTTTCCTGTTATTGTAAAAAGAGGACAAACAGCTCGCAAAGTAGAACCTTATGCATAGGAATTTTGTCAGCTTAGAGAAAAATTCTCAAACAAAGCACCACAAGTATACTACTGAATAATCATTTCTCAAGTTTCTTCCCTTTAAAGCATATATCAACTGGAAACAAATCAAGCACTAACAATGTCACATATATGAAAGAAATTCACGCATAGGAGAAGTTTGTTCAACCTTTTGTCTCAACAATCTCAAGATTCAACATACAACAGATATTCAATAGAATAATGCCACTGGCCACAGTCAATCTTGATGCCTGATAAAAAATGATGTAATTGATTACCGAAGGTGATTTCCAGCATCATCTGTGAAGCACAAGCTCCTATCCCTTTCCAGCTGCTAAGAGACATAGACGAGGAGATCTCATGTCTCCTTACCTGTTTTCTATTGTCATGAAGTACCTAAGTAGGTGTCTAAATGGACTTCAAATTTCATCCTCAGCTTGTAGCTGATGACTTGCTATTGTTTGCAGGAGGTGATTTGCCTTCTGTTACTCATATCCAACATTGTTTTAACATGTTCTATATGGCTTCCGGATTAAAGGCTAACCTAACGAAAACTTCAGTATACTTTGCGAGGAAGTGTGTACTCCAAAATGCATTGGTGGACTGAACTTGATGATCAACTTCAACTTGTGTAATATTATACCATCAAATGTCCTGTTGATATTGACAACTTTTTCTTTACTTCTATTATTCCTCCGACGCTATGCATGTCAAACAAAGGTGAAATATTGATTCTGTCTAGATCAGCTTACATGATATTCAATCCAAAGGATGAATCAATCCGATATACAAAGGATGCTATGTTTCGTTACAGTATTGCATCAAACATCTACATTGAAAGCCTAATTTTCCCCATTTTACAAAACGAACCAACCACACATCAAGAGTGAAGGCTGCAGAGGCTAAGACGGATGACGTGCAATGTTGTAGGTAATGACTTGTAAGAATTCCGCCTTACATTTTTCTCTTTCTTTGTTAATTATAAGCACGCGTCTTTACATCACATCTGCTTGGAGATCTTGTTTGTCTTTTAATTTTTCCTTCTTGCATATTTCAATGACAACTATTTGGTTGTACTGTTGGGTGTCTTCAACACTCAAAATAAATGCCATAGACATTTTAGCTCTTTTTGAGCATTGTTTTAAGGGGACATTGTGCCTCTAGACAGAATTAGAATATAACACGCGAGGGACATGGAAATCATGGTAGGTAATAAACACGTACGCCAATAACACTAAGCATATTCTTTGTTAGGATTATTGTTTAATATAAGGCTTCATTAATAGAGGAAACATGAATAATGTAAATAGAGTAAGGTCTAATATAGTACTATCCTAAGTTGCACAGACTCTTCACTTTTCGTGTCGCACCCTTGTCTACATGACATAGGTGTGGATGTGGGATCTGTTACCAGATACGGTCAATTGATTTGGGTACGTTGACCAAAACCAATTGATTACAAGCAACTTAGGTACTATTTAGTTTTCCTGTTGCTCACATCTAAACTGTTTTTATATACTTGTTATCTGAAATATCACTCAGGTATTTTGTTAACTGTTATGTACTTTTGCGATTTCAGGAGGTGAAAGTGGATGTTGAGGAAGAATTAATCCATCCCCTGATGATTGCACGAATCAAAACGATGCTTCCCTACCCTCAAAGTTTGCTGATTGTAGTATTACCTATGTTGTCGTTGTGATAAAGGTTGAACAAAGTTTCTCCTTCCTTTAAATATCTGTTGTATGTAGTATCTTGAGATTGTGGGGACAAAAGGTTGAACAAGCTACTACTACTCGTAAATTTCTGTTGTATGTAGTATTTTGGTATGAAGAAAATTGTTTTTCATGAAAAATATTTTTCAAGAAAATAAGCAAGTTTCTTTCTTGTATTTTATATCCAGATTATCGATTGTTGGATATGAAAATTTTGGGCAAAGATCATATGGCAAATGGAGGTGAAATTTGATTGTGTTTGGATCAACTTTCTCATAGGGTATCGAAATCCTAGGCAAAATATACAGTTTTTTTTATGTCAATTGTGTAGGGTCGTTGAACTTCTCAATGAAACATCATTATAGGGAGATTTTTTGTCTGAATACTTTTTGACTGCTATAGCAAAATGTTATTAGTGAGACATATAATATAACGTAACATGAACAATCAGTAAGAGAAAATTAGACCATTATAGTGAAATGTTATTATAAAGGATCATACAGTAAAACAAAAACGGATCTCAAGTAGGAAAAAACAACAAAAAGAAACAATTTATAAATACAAGCATGATTAGAACATAATTATCTATAATTATATTTATATTAAGCAATGCAAGTTTTCTATAACAAATCAATATTGTTGGCTAGAAAAAAATTTCTATTACAAGGAAAATTAAGAAATTTCTTGATTGGCATATTTTTACATTATTTAAGCATCCTCATTTGTAATATCATCATGGAGTGTATTACAAACTCTGTGGTGATCAGAAAATACTTAGTTCTCTCTAGCTCTTATTTTCTTCATGCTTGTTATTTTCTTCTAGCTCTTATCATCATTGATATTTTTTATGTTTAATAAAAGGCCACTAGACACTATCTAGTGGTAAATTTGCGGAAAAAAAAAAAAAAGAAAAAAAAGAAATGGTAGACCAATCATGATATTTTTTCCAAATTATTCTCTTAGAAATTCCATCTCTATAACCCAAATAAATACCATCAGTCCTCACTTTTCATCTGCATTGGCTAGTATATTCTGGAATAAAATCAACTGCTTCATCAACACAATGGATTGTATTATTAAATACATCCAATACACTTTCTTTATCACCCCACCAAAATTGACAAAAGAATAAAATGTTAATTCACCCCTTAAATTGCCAATCGAAACGTGTTCCCACTTCAGGGTAACGATATTCAAGATCGTCGTCTCCAGAAGCACAATAAACTACTAATTGAGGAGAAGGTTCGAGAGTAGAAAGAACATTGATAATTCGCACCTCGTGCTTCTCTCCATAGATGTTGTAAGGCATAATAATAAATAAAAAGAAGATAATCTTTACTAAGGAGTGATTAAACAGTTTGAAAAAAATTATGAAATTCATCCAAAGTGTTTGTTGATGGTATATATTATATAGGAGAAATATATTGAGACTTGTTATGTATTTATGGAAAGCAAAACGATTAAAGAAATTAAATTTATTCTTTATCTTAATTTATCTTATTACCACCAAAATATGATCCTTTAATTTTGTTTATTTAGGAAGATTATTGAATAGATAAGATTTTGTTTATTTATGATCTATTAAGAACGTCCGTGCGTGATTCAAATTTATTGAACTCTAAAGCATGACTCTTTTTTTTTAATCTTATAATTCATCAAAATTCTAATCGAATTCAGAAAAAGTCTCTTTTTATTGGATGGAAATAAATGAAAAAATCAATATTGATTAGTTATGTATTAAGTTTTATTTTTTTTCCTTTCTTGATGCGATTCTCCCTAATCAGGTTTGCATTTATGGCATTTTACATTGAGCTGCAAGGGGTGATCATAATATGGTATTGAGAATTTTAATTCAATCATTTTGGTTTTCGATTTTTAAAAATCATGTATCATAATTACCATATCTGATTAATTCAGTATGGTATGGTATTATTAAGATTGGTTTCAGTATTTTGTGTAAGATAAATTTGTTATCGTAGTTTGTTCAACTTCAATTTTCATATAGTCTCACTTTGAATTTTCAAGAATGCCTGAATTATAAAATACTAATATATTACACACGTAGAAATATTTAGAAGAAGCACAAGCGATTGATACCTTCATTTATCAATTACACAAAAAAGAACATATCAATCAAAATAAAGTAGTTTAAATTTCAACATTTAAACAATTAGTTTTATACTTATACTAGTTTATATGTTCGTATTATTATAATAATATAGATGTGCATACAAATTGCCTTAAGATTAAAATTAATAGAAATGGAAATTATTTCTATTAAGGAAAATCTTCTAGGAAGAATTACCAATTTGATAGAAAAAACAGAAAAATTTAACAAAAGAGTCAGTCAAAAATATATAAACGAACTCCTAGCAAATAAGTTTTCAAATAAAAGTTCATACCAAAAAGGAAGTTTAGATAAAAAACTCATTCAAGATTTTCTAAAAAAAAAGAAAATTGAAGAAATAGAACAGTCTAGAATAGAAATTCTAGAAATGAAAACAGAAGAAATTAAAACAGGAGAACAACCTGAACAAAATGAATGAACTAGATGAACTAGTTTATGCAATGGAAGATCTTGATCTTTCAAATCAACAACTAAAAGTTCTTATGAACAAAGGAGACACAGGAGGACCCCAAGGAAAATTCGATATAGGGGATGGATCAAAATCCATAAAAGAAGAAATCTTACAGCAAGATATAGAAAGAGAGTTTGTACCTAAAGCAAACCAAAAAAAAGATTTCATGAAGCAATATCATAATGATAGTAAATCAAAATACATGCCAAACAAACTCCCAAGAGGAGATGTAGGAACAACCCAATTCCTGGATCTAGATTGTAAAAGAGAACCAGAAATGGATCTAGACATATGGGCACAAAACATATTCCTTTACTTCCTATTAGGAAAATGAATAAATTATACAGATGAAGAAAAATACATCATATTAATAAACACTTTCACTGAAAAAGTAAGTAATTGGCATACAGGATTGTCAGATGATGCAAAGAAAATCATTAAAAATAATACAATAGAAGGATTCCAAATTTCCCTTTCAGAAGGAATAAAAAACTTAGTACAATTCATAGGAAAAGAATTCCTAGGTGGAGAAGGAAATACTTCTAGTAATAGAGAAAAAATGCGAACAACTAGAAAAATTGCAAATTTGCAAAATGAGTTATATTCAAGAATACATCTGTGAATTCGAAGAATATTATTATAAAATATTTGATAGCAGCAAAGAAATATTGCCATATCTTGAAAAATACTATAAAAATTACCAGGCTTTTGGGCCAAATATTTCAGAGAAGAATACGAAAAAGAAAATAAAGAAAAAGATACTCTTGGGCAAAGGATGAAGTAAAAAGAGGAAAAGCTCGAATGGTTATAAACTATAAAGAGCTAAATAAAAATTGCATTTTTGATGGATATTGTATTCCAAATAAAAATAATCTTATAAACCTTGCAAAAGGAAAAACATACTTTTCAAAATTCGACTGTAAAAGTGGATTTTGGCAAATAAAACTAGCAGAGGAATCTACAATCATTGGTTTTGTTAACATGTTTAAAAGGGGGAATCCAAATATTAGTCAGATCTTAAGCTTGTGCTTAAATATGCTTTTACAATCTAGATCCAAGAATTGGGTTGTTCCTACATCTCCTCTTGGAGTCTGTTTGGCATGTATTTTGATTTACTATCATTATGATATTGCTTCATGAAATCTTTTCTTTGGTTTGCTTTAGGTACAAACTCTCTTTCTATATCTTGTTGTAAGATCCTAGGTGAAGAAGGAAATACTTCTAGTTTTTGCAAGACATAAAATAGAAGATGACATATTTAACAAAATGCAAAGAATGTTTGCAAGACATAAAATTTCCTATCATGAATATCAGGAAATAGAAAAGGTAATAGAAATTACCCAAACAACAGGAAGACACAAGTTAAACCTATTAACAAAACCAATGATAGAACAAATCCTTAGAAAAATTCCCGAAAAGAAAAGAAAGAAAATGAATTATGTTCATCTAGGAGGAATCCAAATATTAGTCAAATCGACTTTTAAAGAAGGGATTAATTGCCCTATAGTCATCAATCTTTCGGATGAAAGATTTATCAATGCAAGAGAAGGAAATCTTGGCATAATTGAAGGCAATTTAGCCTACACTAAACGTTTATTTACTTATTATCCAAAATACTGTATTTCACTAAAAGATGCAGATTTTAATGACGCACTAATCTTGCATTTCCAGGTCAAAAGAAATGACCTATTTAAACTAGATAATCATATCATGAGTATATATTACCAAGCATTATACACAGTAACAAACTCCAATTATGAAAATGTGTATAAAAATAAAGAAATGATAGAAATTGATCAAGAATGTGTAGGAATAGCAAGAATTATTGAAGTAGAAATTCAACAAGCACAAATTCCGGATGAATATGAAATTCATTTTGGAAAAACACAAGAAATAGGAAGCTCAGGAAGCAATCCAAGACTCTCGATAGAATACGGAAGAAATTCCATAAAAAAGAGTATATCTAATAAATATCTAAAAAGGATTCTTGAAGTTCCTAACATTACTAGAATTGCAGGAAGAATCTTTAATGGAATTGAATGGAAAAAACAAGAAATCTTATTACAAACAGGAGCAATTGCTAATCATGTCAAAGATATTTTACTGGATGGATTACCAGTATATGAAGGTACTCCTTATACCTATAAAACTTTTGAAGGAAATAATTATAGTTGTATAAAAATGGTAGACTTGCCAATACAACTAGACACAATAAGAATAACAGCATCCTCCTAGCAAATAAGTTTGCAAATAAAAGTTCATACCAAAAAGGAAGTTTAGATGAAGAAATCATTCAAGATTTTCTAAAAAAACAAAAAATTGGAGAAATAGAACAGTCTAGAATAGAAATTCTAGAAACGAAAACAGGAGAACAACCTGAACAAAATGAATTAGACAAACTAGTTTATGCAATGGAAGATCTTGATCTTTCAGATCAATAACTAAAAGTTCTTCTGAACAAAGGAGACACAGGAGGACCCTAAGGAAAATTCGATACAGGGGATGAATCAAAATCCATAAAAGAAGAAATCTTACAACAAGATATAGAAAGAGAGTTTTTACCTAAAGCAAGCCAAAGAAAAGATTTCATGAAGCAATATCATAATGATAGTAAATCAAAATACATGCCAAACAGACTCCCAAGAGGAGATGTAGGAACAACCCAATTCCTGGATCTAGATTGTGAAAGAGAACCAGAAATGGATCTAGACATATGGGTACAAAACATATTCCTTTACTTCCTATTAGGAAAATGAATAAATTATACAGATGAAGAAAAATACATCATATTAATAAACACTTTCACTGGAAAAGTAAGTAATTGGGATACAGGATTGTCAGATGATGCAAAGAAAATCATTAAAAATAATACAATAGAAGGATTCCAAATCTCCCTTGCAGAAGGAATAAAAAACTTAGTACAATTCATAGGAAATGAATTCCTAGGTGGAGAAGGAAATACTTCTAGTAATAGAGAAAAAATGCGAACAATAGCAAAAGAACAACTAGAAAAATTGCTAATATGCAAAATGAGTTATATTCAAGAATATACCTGTGAATTCGAAGAATATTAGTATAAATACCATTTAGTTGGAGCTGTCTATGACAGGGTATGCGGAACTTATGCTCTATAAAACACACATTGTTTTAATATGCTTTTAGCATTTTTGTATTCAAAATACTCTTGTATTCTAAGCATTTTCATTTCATGAATTGCTACTATGAGTTTTGTAGATCTTAAGCTTGTGCTTAAATATGCTTTTTCCATTTCAGGAATTGCTCTATTAATATGAAGCAATTCTATGCGGTGTTTCCATGCTCTTTTCTTTATAATATGCAAGTGATATTGAATGTCTTTCAACATATTTATATATTTATGCTACAACAAGCATAGATGATAGGCAAATACTGTATACGCATGTTTTATGTTTGATTTAAACAATATATTTTAATTTCCCTATAGGTACTAAGTCTTTTCTTTTTAGTTCTAAATATTATAAAATATGATATAATTTGTCATGTAAATATAATAATTACGAAATACATAGTTTAGCATGTATACCTTCCTCCTTTTGTTCAGAGAACAATCTCTATCACTACCGCAACAGTTCTCCGTCAGGCTATGAACATTTTTTCACCTTTACGAACTCAGTCTATGGCTACTTCTCTACTGTTCCTCCTTAAAGCTGAAGATCGCAATCTTCACTTATGAACATTCATGGAATTTTAAAGAGAGAGGTATATAAACCAAACTGTTTATTTCATAACATTATATTACACACAAACTATATTATATCTTACATATACTTAAAACATAAAATAGAAAATACTTTTCCCTAGCGGGAGAAGTTCTCACTCACTTCTAGAGGTACCCATTTTTTTCTCTCTCTAATGGATGTTTTAAAGGAAAGATGGTCTGCCTCTTTTAAGTGAAATTCCTCTCCTTTTATAGATATAAGGAGGGACTGATTTACAATTTTTTGTTTTGCAGGGACTTCCCTCAAAACTTCTTTATTTCCTCTTTCGTCCTTTAATCATCTTGGTAAAGATGCATGTGGCCGACAGATGTGATGTCTCTTTTTGAAAAGGAAAAGATAAAGAGATAAGATGCTTATTTTTCTTGTCCTTTACTTGACATAAGTGCTTACGTCTTTTTTCTTCTTCTCCTAATAGTCTACATTTTTGTAAAAGCTGTCTGTTTCTAGCTATATGTTTCTCATTCAGACTCCTCTTCTGGTACTGAATGTTTGTGATTTAGAAACTTGCAAGCAAGCTCCCATGTTTATTCCGTAGCTTCTAGTCTGTGAAGCTCAATGTCAAGGATCTTTTCCTTTAATGTTTTTGATTTGGACTTTCCTTTAGTCATTAAGACCCAGTCATGATCATGGTCTAAGACTTTAAAATCCTCGTTGTAAAAACGCTTGAGAATAAAATATAATGCTTTAATTCCCAAAGCTCGTCTTGTTTGTATCCATTTTTTATTCAGGTGTGGATGTTTTTTATGAACACCTATTGCTTTAATATTAAATTCTCTTAATTTTTCTACTATGATGTAATTAATCGTTGGAAAATATAATTGCAAGTCTTTGCTTTTCATGTTGATGATAAAGAATCTGCAGTAGACTCCTTCACCCTGTGCATAGTCTTTTACTGAATTTCTCAGTTGTTCTGGTTGTTTGGATATTTCTTGTAAATCCGGTTTATTATAAACTCGGTCTAGGTATCCAAATTCAAATAATTGGGCCGTGAAACTCGGTGATCCGTTAGGAAATATGGAAATTCTTGGGAACAGGCTGGTTGTTCCTACGACTCCGAATGTTTCTCCACTTTGTTCAGTGAGGTTGTAGATATATCTTGTAAATGCAAGATACTCTTCTTCCTTTGGATTTTGTTTTCCAACCTGAAAAGATGAAAATACTTTTGTTCCTGAAGGAATTTTGTTAGTGCTACTTTCTGGTTTCCCAGAGATAAATTTTTCAGTTTTTACTGAAGATGTGCTTTTTTCTTCCTTAGAAGAAGTAGCTTCTTTTGATTTCCCAATTGCTCGACTTTTTCCCTCGTCTTTAGACTTAGGATTCGGCATCTCCGTGCTTACCGATGAGATGTTTTTGGCACTAGGTGCTAGTGGGACATCTCCTACCACTTTGTTGGGAGTGATATTCCCTTTAGGATTTGAATTCCTTTTTGGACAGGTGTCCAAATGTTCACACAAGAGTAAAAATTCACTCATATTTTTAGCTTGTTCAGTATTGAGTTGTTGTATCCCATCTGCATCATCCTTGCTTGTTCTGACAAGCTTGCTAATTCATCACGAATTTTGAATAACTTTTTGCTTTTATCATCTATGGATTTCTCCACAAGTTGCATTCTTTCGTAAATCTTGTTAACCAAGATTTGAGTCTGATTGTCCATATTGGACGTTTCTTGATAAAAAATCTACAAGAAAATTGTCACTTCCTTTAATGTATTCAATTTTGAAAGAATAAAATGACAATAGCACCTGCCATCGATGTAGTCTTCTGTACTGAGGTTCGGACGGAAGTTTGTTAAATATCAAACCTGATACCTAGGTATTGTCGGTTCTGATAGTGAATTGTTTTGGTAAAAGAAAAGTAGAGAACTTTCTTATTCCCCTGACAATTACAAGTAATTCCTTTTCATTAGTTGAATATTTTACTTCGGCTTCATTAAATATTTCGCTAGTATATCTACAGATTTCATTTAAATCTGTTTGTAATAATGCTCCCCAATGATAGTTGGAGGCATCTGTTTGTAGGATTAGATTATCCGTTTCATCGGGCAATCTAAGTTTTGGTAATTTGGAACATTCTTCTTTTAATTTTTTTTAATACATTGAGTATGTTCCTTAGTCAATCCTAATCGATTAGACTTTCTTATCAATTTTTGTAGTAAATTCCTTTTTTTGGCTAAATCCGGAATAAATTCTCCTGCATAATTTAGGCATCCTAGAAATTTTTGTATTTCCTGTTTGGTTGTTAACTTATCAGGAAATTCTGTAATCTTTTTTGAGATGTGAGTTTGGAGCTCAATTTCATTTTTTGAAATAATCATTCTTAAGAATTCTATTTCATTTTTATTTATTTCTGCCTTTTTCTGGCTTAGAATAATTCCATTTTTTAAACATATTTCTGAAAATTCTTTCAGATGCGTTAAGTGTTCTTGATATGTCTTAGAACATATTAGTATGTCATCTATGTAGACTATTAAAAATTCTTTTTTCAAAAATATTTTATCCATTTTTCTTTGAAAAATCTGTGGGGCATTTTTTAAATCCAAATGGCATGACTGTCCATTCGTAATGTCCGTTAGGCGTACTAAACACTGTTAAGGGAATAGATTCCTCTGCTAGTTTTATTTTCCAAAATCCACTTTTACAGTCGAATTTCGAAAAATATGTTTTTCCTTTTGCAAGGTTTATGAGATTATTTTTATTTGGAATAAAATATCCATAAAAAATGCAATTTTTATTTAGCTCTTTATAGTTTATAACCATTCAAGCTTTTCCTCTTTTTATTTCAGCATGGTTTCTTACCATAAATGCTGGACTACTATGAGGACTTTTACTCATCCTGATTAGTTGTAGGTTGATTAATTCTTTGAGTTGTGTTTTAAACTCCTTTTTGTCATCTTCATTATAAAGCATAGGCTTTACTCTGATGATGATACTAGGGTCTTTAAGACTTAAGGTTGCCCTTTCGTGTTTTTGTTCCCACATTTCTAATGGATTTTCACTATAAGATTTTTGTAAATTTTCTTTTATTTTCTCAAGATTAAGACATTTACAAGAGATTTTTCTTAGCTTTTCTAAGTATTTTCTCTTATAATCTCCATTATCCCTTTCTAAACTATAAGGATTTTGCTTTCTTGGGACTTTGATAAAATGTCCACAAGGGATTTTAAGGCTTATCATATATAACGTCTGATGATAATCCTGAAATTGTTGAAGAAAATCATTTCCTAATAATAAATCAGTTTCTAATTTATCATAAGCGAATATTTTATTTGTAGAAACGATTTTTGATCCTATAATGATTTCTACTTTTTCCTTTGACTGTGATAGTCGTTCTTTATTTCCTGTAATACCAATCATTGATATGTTATTTTTAATGTTATCCCATTCTTCCATTAAAAAAGATTTTGCCAAGCTGGCTTCAGATCCATTATCAATTTGACAACAGGTTGTTAATTTTGTTTCATAGAAAGTTATTATTATAAAATCTGATACCCTGACAGATATTTCTTTAGGCATTTTTATATTTTTGGTATGAAACAAGTTTCATTTTTATAATTTATTTCTATTCCATTTTTTCCGATACGATATTCTTCTAGACAATTTAGGAACAAATTTACTAAGATTAAATTATGATCACCTTCGTGATTTGTGATATAACATGATGTTGTTATTCTTATTGTGCCTAGTTGTATTGGCAAGTCTACCATTTTTATACAACTATAATTATTTCCTTCAAAAGTTTTATAGGTATAAGGAGTACCTTCATATACTGGTAATCCATCCAGTAAAATATCTTTGACATGATTAGCAGTTGCTCCTGTTTGTAACAAGATTTCTTGTTTTTTCCATTCAATTCCATTAAAGATTCTTCCTGCAATTCTAGTAATGTTAGGAACTTCAAGAATCCTTTTTGGATATTTATTAGATATACTCTTTTTTTTATGGAATTTCTTCTGTATTCTATCGAGAGTCTTGGATTGCTTCCCGAGCTTCCTATTTATTGTGTTTTTCCAAAATGAATTTCATATTCATCCGGAATTTGTGCTTGTTGAATTTCTGCTTCAATAATTCTTTCTATTCCAACAAATTCTTGATCAATTTCTATCAATTCTTTATTTTTATACACATTTCCATAATTGGAGTTTGTTACTATGTATAATGATTGGTAATACATACTCATGATATGATTACCTAGTTTAAATTGGTCGTTTCTTTTGACCTGGAAATGCAAGCTTAGTGCGTCATTAAAATCTGCATCATTTAGTGAAATACAGTATTTTGGATAATAAGTAAATAAAAGTTTAGTGTAGGCTAAATTACCTTCAATTATGCCAAGATTTCCTTGTCTTGCATTGATAAATCTTTCATCTGAAAGATTGATGACTATAGGGCAATTAATCCCTTCTTGAAAAGTTGATTTGACTAATATTTGGATTCCTCCTAGATGAACATAATTCATTTTCTTTCTTTTCTTTTCGGGAATTTTCCTAAGGATTTGTTCTATCATTGGTTTTGTTAACAGGGTTAACTTGTGTCTTCTTGTTGTTTGGGAAATATCTATTTCCTTTTCTATTCCCTGATATTCATGATAGGAAATTTTATGTCTTGCAAGCATTCTTTGTATTTTGTTAAATATGTTATCTACTATTTTGAGATTTAATTTTAATCCTTGGATTTTCTTGAATAACTCTCCATCAAATGTTGGTTTTAGGGCATAACCCCTATGATCTTCTTCAGCTTCTAGAATTTGAACTGAATCTTCTTCTATTTTCTGTATTTCGTTACTCATTTTATTCAGATTTTTCTGAACTAGTTGAGTGTTCTTTGTGTAATTCTTCATAAAAGTCATCACTTTGTATTAATTTTATTGATTGTAGGTCTGAATCAATTTCTATTCTATCCATTTTTGAGATTTTTACTCTTTTCTTGTTACATTCGTAACTTTTGTGACCTTCTTCGCCACAATGATAGCGCTTGCATTTGTCTGCTGGTTTTGTTCTTTTAAAGTTATTCTTTTTTCTATAATATCGTTTTTTTTGTAGATTTTATCATTGCATCCCCATTGGGTTGCTGCATTTGTGTCCAAACAATAAATTTGGGTATTTATTCTTTTAGCTTTTTTAGTATGCTTTTAGAATTTTTGTATTCAAAATACTCTTGTATTCTAAGCATTTTCATTTCATGAATTGCTACTATGAGTTTTGTAGATCTTAAGCTTGTGCTTAAATATGCTTTTTCCATTTCAGGAATTGCTCTATTAATATGATGCAATGCTATGCGGTGTTTCCATGCATTTTGCTGGCAATTTGACATTTTAGCCTAAGATATGCTTTAAAATGAACCTTAGGAGTTTTTGTAGATTATTCCTGCATCACCCTTGTGAAGTTTCCAGGGGAAGAGGGTGGATGTGGTGGGTGTTTGAAGGATGGGGGAAGGCTGTAAATTTAACACTAAGTAGACCAGACCATACAATAGACAACATATTCTACTTGAACGAAATGATATCTAGAATTTTTTGGAGATGAGCAGGTCATGTTTAATATCTAAAATTAGTATCATTGTGTAAATTAACATATACTGGAAGGTGTGGAACTTTAATTGTATCTAATTTTATGTAGCTAGATGGATATGCTTATCAGAAATATATTGCTTACACTATGTTCATAAGCCTGTCATCTCCTTATATTCTTTACTGGTTAGATCTTTACTGGGAGGAAACTGACAACTATTTCTGTGAAGAATAATTTTCTGAATATTTATGAATAATAAGCTGCAATTTTAAAGTTTAGAAAGGCCATGCAACTTATGTAGTGCGTTGAATGCATGTTACTTCCAATTGACACAAAAGTTAGAAAAAAAAGAAAGATAGAAATCAAAGTTGTTGGTTAGACAAGGACTACTAAATACATTTTTTGAGTTCAGATTGTGATAATATCTACCCCCCTCCTCTTCTGGAGGCAAGGTTGAGTTGTTTAAACTTCATGTTAATCAGTTCTTATTTATAGAAGAAGATACAGAGGTTAATTTAGTATGTGCTGATAGATATCAGTTGTTATATGATCTCTTGATTTTGCAGATGAAAGCTTGGGCAAAAGCACTGAATATTAATAGCTCAAGAGACAAAACTTTGAACTCATTATCTGTAATACTTTTGGTTGCTTTCATTTGCAGGTATGAGCCAAGTACAAGTTATTTCTCTGTTTCCATCTTTCTCTTTGTTTCTTGATTACATATTATGCAACTTGCATGCTGATCATTTTGAGTCAATACGGATTGTACCTTCAATTGAATGTTTTGTTATCTTGGTTAATCAGTCTACTAGTGTAGGAGTTACTGGTGATTTAATACTTTACATAACCTTACCCAACGAAAAATTTGTACTGATAATAGATATGAATAATGTCTTTACCTTATTATAAGAAAATTGACTCTAGTGAAATGCGCATAATATGCTATCAGCAGTATCCTCTAATGAGGCTATTGTAAGCACAATAAAATGCCCAGTTTGTTACAGTATTCTTACAACACCATGTTTGTATTATTTCAACTTATAAAACACCAAAAGTAAGAGAAATTTACTTTTTGTACTTTTGCAGACTTGCAGTACCTTCTTGGTATTATTTAATGAAATTTATTTTGCCTTATCCAAAGAAAAAAAGAGAAAGAAAAAGATGGTTTGGTGCACCTTTTGTAAAGCACCTTCTTGTACAAGCGGACATCGGTGTTACTCTTATAAACTTCTTGTTGCTGTATTTAACCCTTTTTGTCTAGAAAAACAAAAGACCATGTTTTTTAGGAAGGCCATAGCTTATTAACTTCATCTCAATTTCCCGCGTCATGGCCTTAGCTTATTCAGAATGACCTTCAAAGTTTCTGAATGCCTTTTTGGTTATTTGTTTTGTATGTGTATATTTTCTTTAAAGAGGGCTATTAATGTAGTTGTTTAGTTAATAATCTATTTTTTTTCTTTTTCATTTGGGGTCATGTGAACTTCACAGACACGAAATCCTCCAATACTGCCGCCATTTTCTGCCATATTAGAAGGTAACTATGAACCTTTACTTTTTCAGTTATTGAACACCTTTTTGAAGGGATGTACTAATTTTAGTATTAGTGTTGTGAAGTACTGTAGTAGAAAAGAAAAAATCCCAGGAATCAGGACCATGATAGAAATACTTCTTCCGAATAAATATATAGGACCCTAAGCATCAGAACTGGATGTGTATGAAAAATCTTTTATTTGTGAGGCTATAAATGCAGTGATGCATACTCATAATTCTTTTTTCTTATACATAACTTGGCAGTTCTGGTTTTAGCACTTGTTTCCTTGTTTGAGTTTTGGATCTTTTCTCTTTGCTTTAGTTTTTTCATAAGAGTTTTTGTTTTGAGTAGCTCAGTAATATTTCTTGACTTGTAAATGTTCTAGATGGCATCCAGATGCGGTGGCAAAGTCATTGCATAAGTTTGTGAACTATGGGAAGAGAAAGAAAGAGTCGGTGGCTGAGTTGGTAGTTACGGTGTTAGTCAAGGTATTGTGAATCCAGTAAATCTGGCCTAATCTTAAAGAGACTCCCAGTCCCTGGCAAACATCAAGTTTTCTTGCTCATTATGGTCTCATTTCATTGCAGTTATGTCGGTTTAGAAGCTATGGGCCAAAGGACTATGTGCAAGTACCTATAAAGCATCTTGGCTATCTAAAACATGGGACTCCAAAGTTTGCTGCATCAGTGTAGTTATCTTTCACTTATTGATGTCCGTTCTACTAAGTAATCTTTGAAGTGTTGTATTAATGGATTATCGTGATCTTTACGGGTTGGGGATTTCACTGATCAGTCTCAAAATGCTACAAGGGTTGTTGGGAAAGCAGAAGTGAAACACATATTCAAGTGTATCAGGCTTTCTAGCGAATACATTTATGCTTTTATGGATGGCCTTGTTCAAATACCCACATTAACATTTTAGTAGTTTGGACGTGCTACCCCCTTTCAAGACGGTTCTGCGACAAGGAACATTATAGAAGATGGAAATACAACCACTCTTCCTTACAGAGATATCAAGAATCCGGAACAAAGTAAAAAAAGCCAGAAAGGAATTCAGTTAGCTATACCTTTTGAACCTATCATGACAAAAAGAAAATGGTCAATCGAAGGTTGGGAAGGATTAACTTCGAAGAGTTGTGGACAGTCAAAAGGAAAATGGCCTACTGAAGGTTGGGAAGGAGTACGTTCAACGAGTTGGGGAAAACCTAAGGAGGATGGTGGACCACCCGACTCTCCTTGTTCAAAAGGAAAATGGTCTACCAAAGGTTGGGGAAAAACATCTTTAGTGAATTGGGGACAGTCAAATGGGGACAATGTGCCACCAGACTCTATCTCGACAAAAAGGAAAAGATCAGATGAAACCCGTGGAGGAACTTATTCTTCTGAGTGGTAGGGAAAACAAGACACAAAAAGTTTGCCCAAAATAAAGCACAACAATAAGCATGAACCTAAGGCTAAGTGGTCAAAAATGCAGACATGAGGTTTGGGAGGAAGCTAAATTAACCATTTTGTTCTGGATTACGTAGGTTGTGCGTATCTAGTTGAATCATCTGCAACAACTTTTACATTCTTGGTAGGACGTAGGGAGTATTTCTTATGCACTAGGTAACGTACCTATCGTCATCATCTTATTTTTGTAATGGTTCGTTAGGACAATTTGTACAGACCGACCTAGCAATGACCTTAGCAAGATGGAATGTTAACTGCTCAATGTACATTTAATTTTATGTACCTTATAAACATCAAGGAATTGAAGGAAAAATAGATTCTCAAGAAGCCAATTCTCTCTCTATGTCTCTCTCTCTCTCTCGATCTACTTTCTTAAGAAAAACAGAGGACATAGTAGATTTCCTTCACGTTGTTAATAAATGTCTCAAATAAAAGTAACATGATTTGATGTGTAGAGTTATTCGATACTTGTGCTGGCAAGAGATAGCAAATGTTCGATATAATGGTTGAAATGTGTGCGATCTGTGCCCCATACCATAATTATAAAAATGAAAAAAATCTACAAAGAAAGACAATCAATCTGAAAAGTTTCATCAAATATCTATGACAATAGAAACTTGATTCCAATAAAAAAATATACTAAAAGAAACAATGTTTTTAAGTTCTAGCTGAACTTAAAAAGTCAAGCCCGGTGCAGAAAGTATCTTGCATTCAAGCAGGGTTTAGAAAATTTATTTAACAACATAGCCTGATATAATAATAATAAAAATCTAAATTTTGTCTCCTCTAACAGTCTTAATATCATCGGCAATAGCTCTAGCATCCATTGAAATACCAGTAATCCCAATTTTTAAAAATCCAACACAGTATAGCCCATTCTCTCCTTTCCAATTTATCAATGTGCCATCTTTGAGACAAAAGAAAAAAAATTGTACATTATTTGAGACAATGATGGTAAAATTAATAGTAAGTTAAACTAGTAACTAGGAAAACTTATCGAGAAAAACTTATCCGCACATGATATTTAAAGGCAAGTGGAAAATTTCAAGACTCAAATTTAGAATTAAAAAAAACAAAACATACTGATAATTTGAAAAACGTACCTTTAGCCATTTGGTAGCAATATTCTTGTATCCAGTAGAAAAAATGATTGCATCAAATTGATGTTCATCTCCATTGTCAAACACTACTGTATGATCCTTTATTTATGATATTCCAGGAAATACCTAATAATCAATTGACCAAAAGTTTTTTCACAAAAAAAACAAGTGTTATTTCCTTTTTTATAATAGATTATCTATGCATATTGGATGAACTATTTACACAAATATATTGTACTAGCCAAAGCTACTAAATTCTACCGATTTTGTAACTATAACAGTTCAACGGTTGCGCATGATAATGAACATGTATTTTTATTCTTCTTCATTAAATACTACTACTAGGTTCTTGGTAGTAAGCAAATTTGAACTCGTGATGTGCGCCTAACCATACATCACATGTTGTTTTTTTACTATTAGACCAAAACCCTCGGAAAAACTAAAGCGATCTGTTTTTCACATAATAATTGTCAAAAAATAATGAAATAAAATAAAGATAGTATCATACCTTAATCTGTCCAAGTTTAATCTTGTCAATGGCACCAACATCAATTACTGGGGATCTACCTTTTGATACTTTAAAAAAAATGGGCCTTCTTCTGGTTGTGGTATTCCAAATTCTGCTAAATTTCCAAATATAAATTTTGCGTACTTTGCAATTACAGTATCAACCAAAGATATTGGTAAATATTTTAGCAACAACATTGCAGTATACACTATCTCCCTTGTTAGAACATGAATCTGCAAAACCATTAGGACAAAATATATTAAACTTTTATAATTAACAACCATATTTGTCAAAAATATAATTGACTGTGCATGTGTAAAACTTGCATAATCTAACTATAGAAAAGTTATAGCACTTTGGGAGAACATCATGAACTGTAATGTACATATTTACGAGTGTAAGTTTCATATTTTGACGATATATTAAAAAAGAGGTACAAATTTAGATCAATTATAACGTAATTGTATATAACATGTAGTATTCAAAAACATAGATTAAAGTTAGTATCTGGAATTAGCAAGGGTTCTACAAAAATAAATATATATGAGTAATGCACAAAATATTTTATTTAAAGAGAAATCTATGTTTCATAAACAGTTAGTGCAAATAGTTTTTTGTACTATCAGTTATCAAGTCATCTAACTGATATCTATAGTCAAGTTTCTTCAAAATTATGAGATTCAAATTCTTAAAAAGTAAAATATGTTATCTGTTCAACATGTGAAATGATGATGTATAAAATTGTTAATAAGACAAACTTAGCAAAAATAAAGATTCTACTTATAAGAAAAATAAATCCTAGTTCTTTTTCTTTGAATTCAGTTCCTCTAAGTAAAAAATATATGAGTTGTTTATACTTATACTAAACAATTTGTCTCCTCTCCAAATTATACTCTTCTTTTTCTTAAGATATAAGATACCCGATGAGACCTGAATTTAAATTTTTTAATTTTGTGCGATTTAGAAATGGAGTAATGAGATCTTTCTATGTTTTTAGGATATTTAAATATCTATCCCAAATTTTTGTATTTACAATAATCCAACACCAAATTCCTTAATCACTTTCTAGTAAACCAGTATTCCCTTTTTAAAGAACAAAAGATTTTATTAAATCAACTTTGAATTCAGAATCGAGGTTGTTTTTGCAATTTTGTATAGTGCTTGGAGAGTATGTTTGAGAAATTTAACACTAATGACGAATCGGTGGAAATTATTGGAGGTGAAGCTAATTCAAAAATAATTTTTTAGATAAGAAATACCACAAGGGTATATATGACTGGCTGGATGGTCAATAAAGTAGAATGAAAATCATGAGAAATCATGTTCATATTCCGGCCTTTACACATAAGGGTATGACTTGATGTTGATGTTCAAGAAACCCATACCCAATAGCTTGATGAATCGTGTTACAACATTACAAATGATAGTAAAAAGTAACAGGTACCATGTAAAATAGTTGATGTACAACTAAACTGATCGAACACCACCATTTAATAATTATTATAACAAACACAAACCTACTCACATGCAAACAAATAATGATAAAAATAAAGATAAGGCATAAAGAGATAGAGAAATTTGCTGGACTTCCAACAACAATTGATCTATGACTTTCATAATTTGAAAGTTCAAAAGCTATTTCCATCCCAGAATTTCCTGATCCAACGACCAATACCTTTTTATCCTTATATTTTTCACCAGCTCTATAATCACTTGAATGGATTATTTCGCCTTTGATATTTTTTATCACTAATATTTTTGGGATATAACCTTCGTTATTTTCTCCAGCAGCCAAAATCAAGAAATCACTAGCATACATTTCAATTTCTCCGCTAGTCAAATTTCTTGATTTAACATTCCATTTCTTTTCCAACTATTGTAAAGGGCCGATTCAACACAAGTTTAAAATTTTGGCTTGATGTTGAAATGATCAACATACTCATCTAAGTATTGAATAAATTCTTTTTTCGGCATACACTTAGGTGATGAAGTTGAATGTGGCATAAACGGCAGTGAACAAAAGTCCTATGATAGATGCAAATGAAGTCTATCATAAGTCTTTTTCTTCCACAAATAAGCACAACAATCTTGTTTTTCTAAAACAACATTGTTTATGCCCAATTTGTTTAAACAGGTTGATACAGCTATACCAGATGGTCCAGCTCCAACCACAATAATATCAATTTCTTCCTTTGTGAAATTAGCAATTGCAAAATTTTCAGATTTTTTTTTTTTTTGAGAATGTTGAAAAGAAAATTGCAATAAGATTTCAAGAAAGGAAATTTAGACAATGAGGTATGTATATATATGGTCTTCAAACAGAATAAAGACGATATTTATTATTTTTTTCCTTTTTTAAAGTGTAATAGAAAACAACAGTTACAAGTAAATACAAATATTTTATTATTGAAACAAAATCTGAGTTTTTTCTCAATTCTATGGTAGATGTGAAAACATTTAATTGATAGATATCTTTAGCTTAAGCTAAAATGTTTCATGTTCATTTTTCTATAAATGAATTTTGTAATTTGAAAAAGAGACAAATTACAAAAATTTAATTGAATTTGACTGAAGTTTATTGACCAGCTAAATTCAAAGTATATTTTTTTTGTCTTTTTATTTGTGTGTTAGATTTTCAAATAAACACTCAACTAATCAAATTATATTAATTAATTTATATTAGAAAATTATTTTCTTTGTTAAAAAAATTAGAATTAAGAAGAAAGATGATTTTTTGATATATTAAATAGGAAAAACAACTTGAATATGTTATAGAATTTTGAGAAAAGGCTTATCTATGCCATTCATTTGAGCTATTTATCAAATGGAAATGACATATGTCATGCGTCAAGGCTACCCCTTTGACGTAAACATGAGACCTAGGATCACGAGTGACCCTAAACTAACCCTGAGCTGACATATCATAGCATAATAAGATAATATGAAATAAGAAATATTATCCGAAAGCATTAAGTCATGAGATAAACTAAAATGATGGGGAAATACCCAATCTAATTCTGAATATAAAAGACTATGAGTTTAATAACAACAGGAAGATCAAACTCAGAACCAAAACTGAATCTAACTATGTCTGAATAAAAGCCTCTAACTGACTAGAGATGCTGGAATATGCCCCGAGCTAACTATAGAAAACTGAAACTGAAAGGCTGAAAGTAAAAGAAAACATGTTAATCGTCCTCGGAGAATGAGGACTCACTGCTGATAATGCTGAGTACAGATTAGGAACCGTTCTACATGCGATCTGAATGTTGTGGGTCTGAAACTACATCACGAGAAGATGTAACGCAGAGTATGCATCAGTACATGAAAGGTACTGAGATTCCAAGATAGGATAAAACTGAACAATATATACATAGTTGAATGAAGCATACTGATCAATGATATAAAATGAACATGAAGAATATACTGAACATGAACTAAACTGAATACAATGACCAAGTTCACAACATACTGAAACTGAATACTGAAATATAACTAGTAACCTGGTCAATGCACTAGAATCTGACTGTGAGAGCTATTATTAACTGACATAAAACCACTTGAGCTAAACGTGGAGTCCGATGTATACGCCCCATCGAGAGGACCCAAATACCTTGACAGGGGTATAAATGCATGACTGGTGTGATCACTAAATATAATGCCCACACATGGGACTAGGAGGTTGACTGACCCTAGTCGAACTCGGTATTAAGCCTACTCCCGATTAGAATGTGTACAATACAACACAACTGAAATAAATTGGATAGCTCAAGATTCTTCCATGCTAACTGAAAATGCAACATTAAGTACTGATTATGAAACATTTGAAAACTGATGCATGTATATCTGTATGAACTAACCTAGCAATGTAATTCATGAACTAAACGAATCTACACAACTAGAGCTCTGAATTTCATGCTAAAATTAAGCAACATGGTTACAAAAATGTAATATTCTGATTAGGATTACTCTAACAGCTAAATCACAACAATTATCTGAAGTTCTAGAAACTCTAAGTCTAAATAATATGAAGGGAACCAAGAATCTGACTGAATTCTATGGACCTAATGGGTGAAAGAAACCCAATAGTGAAATCCCACATACCTAGTGACGAAATCCACGGAGAAATCCTTCGATTTCGGGCTGAAACTTGAAAGAAACCTGTTGATTGTTCTAAGAAAAACTGGTGCCTCTTTCTTCTTCTTTTGTTCTAGTGAAATGTGCATAATATGCTATCATCAGTATCCTCTAAGGAGGCTATTGTAAGCACAATAAAATGCCCAATTTGTTGCATACAAAAGAAAAAAAATTATATATTATTTGAGACAATGATGGTAAAATTAATAGTAAGTTAAATTAGTAACTAGGAAAACTTATCGAGAGAAACTTTTCCGCACACGATATTTACCGTCAAGTGGAAAATTTCAAGATTGAAATTTAAAATTAAAAAAAAAAGAACATAGTGATAATTTGCAAAACATACATTTCTCCATTTGGTAGCAATATTCTTGTATCCAGTAGCAAAAATGATTGCATCAAATTTATATTCATCTTCATTGTCAAACACTATTGTATGTTCTTTTATTTCTGATAATCCAGGAAGTACCTAATAATCAATTGACCAAAAGTTATTCCACAAAAAAACCAAGTGTTATTTCCTTTTATATAATAGATTATTAATGCATATTAGATGAACAATTTACACAAATATACTATATTAGCCAAAATTACTAAATTCTACTGATTTCGTAACTATAATCGTTCAACTGTTTCCCATGATAATGAACATATATTTTTATTCTTCTTCATTAGATACTACTACTAGGTTCTTGGTAGTAATCAAATTTGAACTCGTGATATGCGCCTAACCATACATAACATGTTGTACTTTTACTATTAGACCAAAACCTTCGGAAAAACTAAAGTGATCTTTTTTTCACATAATATTTCTTAAAATAGAATGAAATAAAATAAAGATAGCATCATACCTTAATCTGTCAAAGTTTAATCTTGTCAATAGCACCAACATCAATTACTGGGATCTACCTTTTGATATTTTAACAGAAAATGGGCCTTCTTCTGGTTGTGGTATTCCTAATTCTACAAATTTTCCAAATTTAAATCTTGCATATTTTCCTATTACAGTATCAACTAAAGATATTGGTTAATATTTTAGCAACAACATTGCAGTATACGCCATCTCCCTGGTTAGAACATAAATTTGCAAAAACAATAGGATAAAATATATTAAAACTTTTAGAATTAACAACCATATTTATCAAAAATATAATTGATTGTGCATGTGAAAAACTTGCATAATCTAACTATAGAAAAGTTATTGCCCTTTGGGAGAACATCATGAACTATAATGTACATATTTACGGGTGTAAGTTTCATATTTTGACGATATATTAAACAAGAAGTACAAAATCATATCAATTATAACGTAATTGTATATAACTTGTAGTATTCAAAAACATAGATCAAAGTTGGTAACTGGAATTAACAAGGGTTCTAAAAAAAGAAATATATATGAGTAATGCACGAAAGATTATATTAAAAGACAAATATAAGTTTCATATACAATTAGTGCAAATAATTTTTTGTACTATCATTTATCAAGCCATCTAACTGATATCTATAGACAAGTTTCTTCAAAATTATGAGATTCAAATTCTTTAAAAGTAAAATATGTTATCTATGCAACATGTGGAATAACGATGTATAAATTTGTTAATAAGACAAATTTAGCAAAAATCAAGATTCTATTTATAATCTTCGAATTCTGTTCCTCAAAGTAAAAAATATATGAGTTTTTTATACTTATACTAAATAACTTGTCACCTCTCCAAATCCAACTCTTCTTTTTCTCATGATATAAGATACCCGATGAGACTTGAATTTAATTTTTTTAATCTTGTGCGATTTAAAAATGGAGTAATGGATCTTTCTATGTTGTTTGGATATTTAAATATCTATTCCAAAATTTTGTATTTACAATAATCCAACACCATATTCCTTAATCACTTTCTAGTAAACCAGTATTCCCCTTTTAAAGAAGAACTGATTTCATTAAATCAACTTCAAATTCAGAATCGAGGTTGTTTTTGCAATTTTGTGTAGTGCTTGGAGAGTATGCTTGTGAAATTTAACACAAATGACGAATCGGTGGAAATTATTGGAGGTGAAGCTAATTCAAAAATAATTTTTTAGATAAGAAATACCACAAGGGTATATATGACTGGCTGGATGGTCAATAAAGTAGAATGAAAATCATGTTCATATTCCGGCCCTTTCACATAAGGGTATGACCTGGTGTTGATGGTCAAGAAACCCATATCCAATATCTTGATTAATCGAGTCACAACATTACAAATGCTAGTAAAAAGTTACAGGTACCATGTAAAATAGTTGATGTACAACTAAACTGATCGAACACCACCATTTAATAATTATTATAACAAACACAAACCTACTCACATGCAAACAAATAATGATAAAAATAAAGATAAGGCATAAAGAGATAGAGAAATTTGCTGGACTTCCAACAACAATTGATCTATGACTTTCATAATTTGAAAGATCAAAAGCTATTTCCATCCCAGAATTTCCTGATTCAAAGACCAATACCTTTTTATCCTTATATTTTTCACCAGATCTATAATCACTTGAATGGATTATTTCGCCTTTGAAATATTCTATTCCTATCATTTTTGGAATATAACCTTCGTTATTTTCCCGAGTAACCAAAATAAAGAAATCACTAGTATACATTTCAACTTCTCCGCTAGTCAAATTTCTTGATTGGACATTCCATTTCTTTTCCCCACTATTGTAAACGGATGATTCAACAGAAGTTTAAAATTTTGGCTTGATGTTGAAAAGCTCATCATAGTAATCTTAGTATTGATTAGATTTTTTTTCGGCATATACTTAGGTGATGAAGTTGTAGGCGTTATAAACGGCAATGAACAAAAGTCCTTTAATAGATGCAAATGAAGTCTATCATAAGTCTTTTTCTTCCACAAATAAGCACAACAATCTTGTTTTTCTAAAACAACATTGTTTATGCTCAATTTGTTAAAACAGGCAGATACTGTTATACCAAATGGTCCAACCCCAACTACAATAATGTCAATTTCTTCCTTTGTGAAATTAGCCATTGCAAAAATTTTAGAAAACTAAAGAGAAGTTTTTTTATTGAGAATGTTGAAAAGAAAATTGCAATAAGATTTCAAGAAAGGATAATTAGACAATGAGGTATGTATATATGGTCTTCAAACAGGATAAATATGATATTTTTTTTTTCCTTTTTTAGAGTGTAATAGAAAACAACAGTAACAAGTAAATGCAAAATTTTTATTATTGAAACAAAATCTGCGTTTTTTCTCAATTCTTTTGTAGAAGTGAAAACATTTAATTGAAAGTTATCTTTAGCTTAAGCTAAAACGTGTCATATTCATTTTTCTATAAATGAATTTTGCAGTTTCAAAAGGAGACAAATTACAAAAATTTAATTGAATTTGACATAAGTTTATTGACTGGCTAAAGTGTAATTCATGAACTAAACGAATCTACACAACTAGGGCTCTGAATTTCATGCCTAAATTAAGCAACATGGTTACGAAAATGTAATATTCTGATAAGGATTACTCTAACATCTAAATCACAACAATTATATGAAGTTCTAGAAACCCTAAGTCTTAAAAATATGAAGGAAATCAAGAATCTGATTGAATTCTAGGGACCTAATGGGTGAAAGAAACCCAGTAGTGAAATCTCACATACCTGGTAATGAAATTCACGGAGAAATCCTTCGATTTCGGGCTGAAACTTGAAAGAAACCTGCTGATTGTTCTAAGGAAAACTGGCGTCTCTTTATTCTTCTTTTGTTCTAGTGAAATGTGCATAATATTCTATCAACAGTATCCTCTAAGGAGGCTATTGTAAGCACAATAAAACACCCAATTTGTTATAGTATTCTTACAACACCAAGTTTGTATTGTTTTAACTTATAAAACACCAAAAGTAAGAGAAATTTACTTTTTGTACTTTTGCAGACTTGCAGTACCTTTTTGGTATTATTTAATGAAGTTTATTTTGCCTTATCCAAAGAAAAAAGGAGAAAGAAAAAGATGGTTTGGTGCACCTTTTGTAAACCACCCTCTTGTAATAGTGGACAACGGTGTTATTCTTATAAACTTCTTGTTGTTGTATTTAACCCTTTTTGTCCATAAAAACAAAAGACCATGCTTTTTAGGAAGGACATAGCTTATTAACTTCATCTCAATTTCCCCCCATCATGGCCTTTGCTTATTCAGAATGACTTTCAGTGTTTCTGAATGACATTTTGCTTATTTGTTTTGTATGTGTATATTTTGTTTCTAGAGGGCTACTAATGTAGTTGTTTAGTTAATAATCTATTTTTTTTCTTTTTCATTTAGGGTCATGTGAACTTCACAGACACAATATCCTCCAATACTGCCACCATTTTCTGCCATATTAGAAGGTAACTATAAACTGTTACCTTTTTCAATTATCGAACGCCTTTTGGAAGGGATGTACTAATTTTAGTATCAATACAAAGTGTTGTGAAGTACTGTTGTAGAGAAGTGTCACTCCCCGAGCCAATACCCTGGGCGTGGCCGACACTCGAGAACCATTGCTGGCCCCAAGCGAACCCTTGGCCTGACTTACTTACTCAGTGAAAGACTTAATTCAACAAAGACAAGTCTATGTAATAAACTGGAATGTTATGAAGGAACATTCAACTGGCTAATTAGGCAAACTCAAGTCTCAACAAAAGATAATGACAATGAAAAGACTAAAGAACCAAGATCTGACTGTCTATGAAGCCTCTAAAATAATTGAGATGGATGTCGGGACAAAGCCCACGACATCCTAATGAACTAATAAAATAATTGAAAGCAATAAAAAGGAGTCCTCCGGAATGCAAGGAGGCTCACCAACTGACCCTGGAGTGCTCACTGGATCAATGATGCGCTGGATGCCGATCGTAGTTATCTGTGTCTGCATCATAATAAGATGCAGGCCAACTGGCATCAGTACATTGAATGTACGAGTATGGGAGTTGGAATTCTAAACATAACATAGGCATGAAAGGAATCCGAAGAACTTACCTGGCTCAACTCAACTAAACATAACTGAACTCATTTCAATATAAAGCAGTTTAAAACAAGTGCAATATAAAGAAAAACTATTTAAAACATGATGTCAACTTTTTGTGTATGCAAAAAAACATTTAACTCTGAGATGTATGTAAAAATACAAATAAACTGTGTATTTAAGAAATCAATTATTTCTGTGGGAGTTTCTCTAACTGACAACTATCACGTAAGAGCTATTGCCATGATACAACATTTTGCCTCACACTGCCAGGGCCGTCCTATACCTTGCCGAGGGTATAAAACCTGAACTACTTAGTGGATCCACTAGTCTATGCTAAAAAACACTAAAGGAATCATCTAAAAAGTATGACCCTTTTCTACCCATGATGGCTATATGGTTTATGGGGGCTGTGAGTTGTCTGAACTCTCCCCCATATCGGTGCTCAATACCACTCTAAAAAATATGATATTAGCTCTTATATTTAAAATATACTTCTTTCTGTGATTTGAGATTGGTGCTCAAAAACTTAGCTCAAAGGCTATCTTGGAAATCAAAGTTTCCTCTCTTGCTTCATTTAGAAAGCAATTACTATTTTCTGAAAACTAGCCCGAAGGCTCTTTGGAAATCGAGGTTTCCTTTCTTGTTTAAATGTGAAAATATTTTAAACACTTTGGGAATACATAGTCTCCATATATTTTTGAAGAAATGAACTTCAAACTTTACTCTTTAATCTTTACACTTTAATCTTTTCTCAACTTGAACGTTAAGTCGTAAAACAAAGTTAAAACATTTGGGAAAGACTTTTGGAAAACTGTAAGAACTTCTCTTGACTTGACTCTTACTTCTCTTGACTTTGATCTTAACTTTCCTTGAATTGGATTATGGATTAAAGGTTGATGATCTCAAGTTTATGGATGATTTCATGAGGTTTATATGTACCTTAGAGTGTTGGAACCAACTAGAAAACATAGGAACATTGCTAAGGAACAAGTACTAAAAGGTGGGAAAGATATAGGAAACACTGGCGTCCCTGGCACTCTGAGAGGCGCGGGGCACCACAGGGAAAAGTTCATAGACTACCCTGGGGTGCACTGGCTGGAGCGGCGCCCCAAGGTTGAAAGTTCAGAGCCCTCTTTTGGACGCGCTGGCTGGCGTGACGCCCCACCCCTATCCCCAGGTGTTTGACGACTTTTATTGCTCATTTTTCATCTCAAAACCCTCTAAACTTCAATGGTTCTTTCCCCAAATACTTAGAATCATTTGTACCCTCAAAATACATCAGATTCTACTCGAAAAAAACAACTAACAACATGAATCAATCTCAAGAAAACTGCAACAACACAACCCACAAGAATTCAAACGAATTTCATCAAGAACTCAAGGATTTACTTTCAAATCTAATAACTTTGCTGAAATTGAATCATGATTGCCACGTGGGTGAACTAACCCAACGCTATGTGATCTCACATACCATGTAGGGCCACCCCTTGAAGAAATCCACAAGCCAAACTTGACGATCTTGACTAATCTTGCTTCTCTTCTCCTTTCTCCTCTTTTTTTCTCTTCTCTCAAAACCCTAACTCTTTTTTCCAAAGGTGTAAACTGACTAAGTTAAGTTTAGACGCCTAAGTAATTATCAAAAATGAATTAAAATAAAAGGGTAAGGAAAAGACTAAACTACCCTTCTAAAATCCGGTTTTAGACTTTCCTTATTCGAACAACCCAACTTCCAAAGGGAATAATTCACACATACAAACTTGGAATCGCGTAAAATCAGTGTCATTGAAAAGATCATTCCAAGAGCTTTCCTTCCATATCTGGAAGTACACCTAACTCATCTTGAGCTAGAAGTTATGGCCGTTTGAAGTTGACCAAAACTCAACTCATTCTAACTTAACAAAATTTCCATATTTTCATTCTTTCCAAAAATGACTATTTCCAATTATTAGGTTCTTCCTAGTTATTTCAAATTGCGAGATGCTACAAAAAGAAAAATTCCCAGGAATCTGGATCATGATAGAAATACTTCTTCTGAAGAAACATATAGGACCCTAAGCATCAAAACTGGATGTGTATGAAAAATCTTTCATTTGTGAGGCTGTAAATGCAGTGATACATACTCATAATTCTTTTTCTTATACATAACTTGGCAGTTCTGGTTTTAGCACTTGTTTCCTTGTTTGAGTTTTGACACTTTTCTCTTTGCTTTAGTTTTTTCATGAGAGTTTTTGTTTTGAGTAGCTCGGTAATATTTCTTGGCTTGTCAATGTTCTAGATGGCACTGATCCAGATGCGGTGGCAAAGTCATAGCATAAGTTTGTGAACTATGGGAAGCAAACCAAATAGTTGGTGGCTCAGTTTCTAGTTACGTTGTTAGTCCAGGTACTATGAATCTAGTTAATCTGGCCTCATCTTAAAGAGACTCCCAATCCCTGGTAAACATCCAATTTTTTGGCTCATTATGGTCTCATTTCATTGCAGTCATTGTGGGTTGAGAAGCTATGGGCCAAAGGACCATGCGCAAGTACCTATGAAGCATCTTCTCTATCTAAAACATGGGACTCCAAAGTTTGTTGCTTCAGTGTAGTTATCTTTCACTTATTGATGTCCGTTGTGCTAAGTAATCTTTGAAATACTATATTAATGGATTATCGTGATCTTTACAGGTTGAGGATTTCACTGATCGGTCTCAAAGTGCTGCAAGGGTTGTTGGGGAAGCAGAAGTGAAACACATATATAAGTGTATCCAGCGTACTAGTGAGTACATTTCTGCTTTTATGGATGACCTTGTTGAAATACCCACATTAAAATTTTAGTTGTTTGGACGTGCTACCCCCTTTCAATACTGTTCTGAGACAAGGAACATTATAGAAGATGAAAATACAACCACTCTTTCTTGTAGACATATCAAGAAGCCGGATCAAAGAAAAGAAAGCCAGAAAGGAATTTAGTCAGCTATACTATCTAAACCTATCACGACAAAAATAAAATGGTCTATAGAAGGTTGGGAAGGATTAATTTTAGTGAGTTGTGAAAAGTCAAAAGGAAAATGGTCTACTGAAGGTTGGGAAGAAGTACGTTAGCGAGTTGGGGACAACCTAAGGAGGATGGTGGACCACCCGACTCTCCTAGGTCAAAAGGAAAATGGTCTACCAAAGGTTAGGGAAAAGCATCTTTTGCGAATTGGGGACAGTCAAATGGGGACAATGTACCACCAAACTCTATCTGGGAAAAAAGGAAAAGATCAGTTGAAACCCGGGGATAAACTTCTTCTTCTCAGAGGTTGGGAAAATTAGACACAAAAAGTTGGCCTAAAAGAAAGTACAACAGTATTTATGCACCTAAGGCTAAGTGGTCAAAAATGCAGACATGAGGTTTGGGAGGAAGCTAAATTAACCATTTGGTTCTGGATTACGTAGGTTGTGCGTATTTAGTTGAATCATCTGTAACAACTTTTACATTCTTGCTAGGACTTAGGGAGTATTTCTTATGAGTTAGGTAACGTACCCGTCGTCATCCTCTTATTCTTGTAATGGTTCGTTATGACATTTTGTACAGATCGACCTAGCAATTACCTTAGCAAGATGGAATGTGAACTGCTCAATGCACATTTAATTTTATGTACCTTATGAACAACAAGGAATTGAAGGAAAATAAGATTCTCAATAAGCCAATTCTCTCTCTCTCTCGATCTACTTTACTATGAAAAAACAGAGGACATAGTAGATTTCATTCACGTTGTTAATAAATGTCTCCAATAAAAGTTACCCAATTTTCTGTGTAGAGTCATTCGATTCTTGTGTTGGCAAGAGATAGCAAATGTTTGGTATAATAGTCAAAATGTGTGCGATCTCAACCCCACACCATCGTTATAAAAATAAAAAAAATCAACAAAGAAATACAATCAATCAGAAAATTTTCATCAAATTTCTATGACAGTAGAAACTTGATTCCAATAAAAAACATACTAAAAGAAACAGTGTTTTTAAGTTCTACCTGAACTTAATTAGTCAAGCCTAGTGTAGAAAGTATCTTGCATTCACACAGGGTTTAGAAAATTTATTTAACAAGATAGTTTGATATAATAATAATAAATATCTAAATTTTGTCTCCTCTAATAGTCTTAATATCATCGGCAATAGCTCTAGCATCCATTGAAATACCAGAAATCCCTCATTTTGAAAAATCCAGCACAATATAGCCCATTCTCTCCTTTCCAATTTATCAATGTGCCATCTTCAAGGAATATTGAGCTATAATCCTACATACAAAAGAAAAAAAAATTGTACATTATTTGCGACAATGATGGTAAAATTAATAGTAAGTCAAATTAGTAACCAGGAAAACTTATCAACAAAAACTTATCCGCACACGATATTTACAGGCAAGTGGAAAATTTAGAAACTCAAATTTAGAGTTAAAAATAAAGGAACATAGTGATAATTTGCAAAACATACCTTTAGCCATTTGGTAGCAATATTCTTGTATCCAGTACTAAAAATGATTGCATCAAATTGATGTTCATATCCATTGTCAAACACTACAATATGTTCCTTTATTTCTAATATTCCAGGAAGTACTTAATAATCAATTGCCCATAAGTTATTTAACAGAAAAAACCAAGTGTAATTTTCCTTTTTTATAATAGATTATTAATGCTTATTAGATGAACTATTTACACAAATATACTGTATTAGCTAAAATTACTAAATGCTTCCGATTTCATAACTATAGTAGTTCAACGGTTTCCCATGATGATGAACATGTATTTTTATTCTTCTTTATTAAATACTACTACTAGGTTCTTGGTAGTAATCAAATTTGAACTCGTGATGTGCGCCTAACCATATATCACATGTTGTACTTTTACTATCAGACCAAAACCCTTGGAAAAACTAAAGCGATCTTTTTTTCACATAATATTTCTCAAAAATAGAATGAAATAAAATAAAGATAGTATCATACCTTCATCTGTCCAAGTCTAATCTTGTCAGTGGCACCAACATCAATTACTGGGGATCTACCTTTTGATATTTTAACAGAAAATGGGCCTTCTTGGGGTTGTGGTATTCCTAAATTTCCAAATTTTAATTTTGTGTACTTTGCAATTACAGTATCAACAAAAGATATTGGTTAATATTTTAGCAACGACAATGCAGTAAACTTGCATAATCTAACTATATTTATCAAAAATAAACTTGCATAATCTAACTATTGAAAAGTTATAGCACTTTGGGAGAACATCATGAACTATAATGTAGATATATTTGCGGGTGTAAGTTTCATATTTTGACTATATATTAAAAAAGAAGTACAAAATCATATCAATTATAACGTAATTGTATATAACTTGTAGTATTCAAAAACATAGATCAAAGTTGGTAAATGAAATTAGCAAGGGTTCTAAAAAAAGAAACATATATGAGTAATGCACGAAAGATTATATTAAAAGAGAAATCTAAGTTTCATATACAGTTAGTGCAAATAATTTTTGTACTATCATTTATAAAGTCATCTAACTGATATTTATAAACAAGTTTCTTCAAAATTATGAGATTCAAATTCCTAAAAGTAAAATATGTTATCTGTGCAACATGTGAAATGAAGATGTATAAAATTGTTAATAAGACAAACTTAGCAAAAATCAAGATTCTACTTATAAGAAAAAGAAACCCTAGTTCTTTTAGTGCATATTCAGTTCCTTAAAGTAAAAAATATATGAGTTTTTTATACTTATACTAAACAACTTGTCACCTCTCCAAATCCTAGTCTTTTTTTTCTCACGATATAAGATACCCGATGAGACCTGAATTTAAATTTTTTAATTTTGTGCGATTTAGAAAATGAGTAATGAGATCTTTCGATGTGTTTAGGATATTCAAATGTCTATCCCAATTTTTTGTATTTACAATAATCCAACACCATATTCCTTAATCACTTTCTAATCAACCAATATTCTCTTTTTAAAGAACAACCGATTTCATTATATCAACTTTGAATTCGGAATCGAGGTTGTTTTTGCAATTTTGTATAGGGCTTGGAGAGATGTTTGTGAAATTTAACACAAATGAAGAATCGGTAGAAATTATTGGAGGTGAAGCTAATTCAAAAATAATTTTTTTGATAAGAAATACCACAAGGATATATATGACTGGATGGATGGTCAATAAAGTAGAATGAAAATCATGAGAAATCATGTTCATATTCCGGCCCTTTAACATAAGGGTATGACCTAGTGTTGATGGTCAAGAAACCCATACCCAATATCTTGATGAATTGAGTTACAATATTACAAATGCTAGTAAAAAGTAACAGGTACCATGTAAAATTGTTTATGTACAACTAAACCGATCGAACACCACCATATAATAATTTTTATAACAAACACAAACCTACTCACATGCAAACAAATGACGATAAAAGTAAAGATAAGGCATAAAGAGATAGATAGACTTACTGGACTTCTAACAACAATTGATGTGTGACTTTCATAATTTGAAAGATCAAAAGCTATTTACATCCCAGAATTTCCTGATCCAACGACCAATACCTTTTTATCCTTATATTTTTCACCATATCTATAATCACTTGAATGGATTATTTTGCCTTTGAAATTTTCTATTCCTATCATTTTTGGATTATAACCTTCGTTATTTTCTCCGGTAGCCAAAATCAAGAAATCACTAGCATACATTTCAATTTCTCCGCTAGTCAAATTTCTTGATTTGACATTCCATTTCTTTTCCCCACTGTTGTAAAAGGCCGATTAAACACAAGTTTGAAATTTTGGCTTGATATTGAAATGCTCAACATACTAATCTAAGTATTGAATAAATTCTTTTTTCGGCACATACTTAGGTGATGAAGTTGCATGTGGCATAAATGGCAATAAACAAAAGTCCTTTGATAGATGTAAATGAAGTCTATTATAAGTCTTTTTCTTCAACAAATAAGCACAACAATCTTTTTTTTCTAAAACAACATTGTTTATGCCTAGTTTGTTTAAACAGGCTGATACAACTATACCGGATGGTCCAGCTCCAACCACAATAATGTCAATTTCTTCCTTTGTGAAATTAGCCATTTTAAAATTTTCAGAAAATTAAACAAAAGTTTTTTTTCGAGAATGAGGTATGTATATATGTTCTTCAAACAGGTTAAAGATGACATTTAATATTTTTTTCGTTTTTTAAAGTGTAATAGAAAACAACAGTTACAAGTAAATGCAAATTTTTATTATTGAAACAAAATCTTCATTTTTTTCTCAATTCTTTGTTAGATTTGAAAATATTTAATTGAAAGTTATCTTTAGCTTAAGCTAAAACGTTTCATATTCATTTTTCTATAAATGAACTTTGGTGGTTCAAAAAGAGACGAATTATAAAAATTTAATTGAATTTGACTGATGTTTAGTGACCGGCTAAATTCAAAGTATATATTTTTTTGTCTTTTTATCTGAGTCTTAGATTTTCAGATAAACACTCAAATAATTAAATTATATTAGAAAATTATTTTCTTTGTTAAAAAAGTTAGAATTAAGAAGAAAGATGATTTTCTTATATATTAAATAGGAAAAAAAGCTTAAATATGCCATCGAAATTTGAGAAAAGGCTTATCAATTTGAGCTATTTCTCAAACGGAAATGATATATGTCACGCCCCGAGGCTATCCCTTTGACGTAAACATAGTACCTAGGATCACAAGTGACCCCAAGCTAAGCCTGAGCTGGCATATCATAGCATACTAAGATAAACAGAAATAAGAAATATTGTGCGGAAGCCTTAAGTCATGAGATAAACTAAAATGATGGGAAAATACCCAATCTAAGTCTGAATATAAAAGTCTATGAGTTTAATAACAACTACAAGATCAAACTCAAAATTAAAATTGAATCTAACTATGTTTGAGTAAAAGCTTCTAGCTGACATGCCCCCAGCTAACTCTTGCAAAACTGAAACTGAAAGACAGAAAGTAAAAGAAAACATGTTTATCGTCCTCGGAGAATGAGGACTCACTATTGATAATGCTGAGTACGCATCGGGAACAGATCCACATCCGATCTGAATGTTGTGGGCCTGAACCTACATCACGAGAAGATGTAGCGTAGAGTATGTGTCAGTACTTGAAAGGTACTAAGCATGCTGGATAAGATAAAAGTGAACAATATATGCATAACTGAATAAAGTATACTGATCAATGATATAAGATGAGCATGAAGAATATACTGAACATACTAGACATGAACTAAACTGAATGCAATGACCAGGTTTATAACATACTAAAACTAAATACTCAAATATAACTGGTAACCTGGTCAATGCACTAGAATCTGGCTGTGGGAGCTACTATTAACCGACATAAAACCACGTGAGCTAAATGTGGAGTCCGATGTATATGCCCCATAGAGAGGACCCAATATACCTTGCCAGGGGTATAAAGGCATGACTAACGTGATCACTAAATATAAGGCCCACAGAGGGGACTTAACCTACGGGGGCATGTAGTTCTAGGACTATGAGGGTGACTGACCCTAGTGCAACATTAAGTACTGATAATGAAACATTTGAAAACTGATGCATGTATATCTGTATAAACTAACCTAGCAAGTGTAATTCATGAACTAAATGAAGCTACACAACTAGGGCTCTGAATTTCATGCTAAAATTAAGCAACATGGTTACGAAAATGTAATATTCTGATTAGGATTACTCTAACAGCTATATCACAACAATTATCTGAAGTTCTAGAAACCCTAAGTCTAAACAATAAAAAGGGAATCAAGAATCTGAGTGAATTCTAAGGACCTAATGGGTGCAAGAAACCCACTAGTGAAATCCCACATACCTGGTGACGAAATCCACGGAGAAATGTTTTGATTCCGGACTGAAACTTGTAAGAAACCTGCATATTGTTCTAAGGAAAACTGGCCCCTCTTTCTTTTTTCTTTTTTCTTTTGTTCTAGTGAAATGTGCATAATATGTTATCAGCAGTATCCTCTAAGAAGGCTATTGTAAGCATAATAAAATACCCAATTTATTGCAGTATTCTTACAACACCAAGTTTGTATTGTTTCAACTTATAAAACTCCAAAAGTAAGAGAAATTTACTTTTTGTACTTTTGCAGACTTGCAGTACCTTCTTTGTATTATTTAATGAAATTTAGTTTTCCCTATCCAAATAAAAAAAGGAGAAAGAAAAAAAGATGGTTTGATTCACCTTTTGTAAAGCACCCTCTTGTACAAACGGATAGCGGTGTTATTCTTATAAACTTCTTGTTGCTGTATTTAACCCTTTTTGTCCATAAAAACAAAAGACCATGCATTTTAGGAAGGCCATAGCTTATTAACTTCATCTCAATTTCCCTCCTTGATGAGTCCGAGATTTGGACTCATTTAGGGCTCTGTTTATATAGATATATTGTCCTCAAATGCTCATTTTGTGCCAATAACTAATGTAAGATCCTTGATTTTCAGGTTTATGAATTCAGGAACATAGCAAGGACATTAACAAGCAAAAACGAAGAAAACAGGCTGAAAGGATGAAGAAAGACGGCCTGGTGAACGGCAAGTTCAATTGGCGAATTGCCGAATGGCTATTTGACCACCTAAAGTTCTAGTATGCCAAGCCCTGAAGGAAAGAACAAATTTGGCGATGGAAAGGAGCATTCGGTGGATCGCCGAGTTATTCTGAGAAGCTAAGATAGATCACCCGAAGTTACAGACGTAGATGATGCTGAATGCTAAGGCAGAAGGGCGATGCAAGTGACCAAAGGGCAGATCACCGAGTGGTTCGGCGAGCCCGACTTACTTCGCCGAGTGACTTTTCACAACACATTTTTGCCGACTATAAATACATTTTTGAATATTTAGTTTAGTATCTGAGATCATATATTCTTAGTCTATTATTTAGTTTGGAATGGGTGAGACAGTTTTCTCTAGTTTTTCCTAAGCTTTGAGGAATTGAAGTTTTTCACTTTTGAGAAATTGGAAGTGGCTCTTTGAGATTCTTCAAATTGGAGGATTGTAAGGACGAAATCACTCTTACCCAGTTGATGGATAATCAATTCGGTAATAGTTTTTACCTTTTTACGATGTCTAGCTAAAACCCCCAATTCTTGGGGTGTGATTATATGATTATGGGCTAATTTAGTTTATGAGTATTGCTAATTGTTAGTTTAAATTCTATTTATAAGCGAGTTTAATCATTATTTGTGGTTTAATTTAAGAATTATAGTTGCAAATGTAGTTCTATGTTCGTGTTCTTAGCTTGCGAGAGAGAGATGTTTTAGAACTAAAATTATTGATTGATGGTTTGTGGGTATTGGGCTGACCTGATTTAGCTCAAGAGAGTGAATCCTACACTCAATCCCACACATTCAGCTCGAGAGAGTGATTGGACTAAGGTGTGGGTTATTCTTATTTTGTATGCTTGTTGATGTTTGAGAGAAATCAACTTGATTTAGGGTAAATTGTTCGAGAAAAAGTTCACGTCCTCTATAGCCTAGCTTACTCACTAATATCTAGCTATTTACTAATAGTTGCAATTACCCATTCGTCTATATTAGCCTATAATCGATCATATCCCAAGAACCCGTCTCATTATTGTTAAGTTTTATTGTTTGCCGCTGTTTGTAGTTGATAATCAAAACTAAAACCCCCATTTAACATTCATGTCACCCCCTAATTTGAATGATGTCTTTATTCGATAATGTTTATTCCTATGACTGATTTGAACATGTTCATATTTCCAAATTGAATCTGAAACACGTACTGCTCCCTGTGGGATTCGACCCCAACTCATTTAGTTGGGTTTTATAATGATTTACCATCGTTGAACACCTAGAATTGGATGAGGTGTGGTTGAAACGTTAAAATCAAAATAGTGCCGCTGCCGGGGAGTTGTGTTGTTTTAGATTATTTTTGTGAAGTTGAATTTTGTTGTTGTTAGTCATAGTTGAATCTACTTATTTTTAGTTTTGGTTTTCGTGTTGCTTGTTTAAAAACAGAGGAAATAAGTGTCAACAGAAGCAATGGTAGCCAAATGGGCCACCAAGATGACATCGAAAACCTCAATAATGTCAATGAACCGAATGTCAATGACCCAAATATAATGGGTGGAGTTGGTGCCATTCGTGCCTCCGACTGAAGGGAACGATGTGTTCCACATTACAAGCACCATGTTGCAACTCTTGCAGTTGAAACGGTTGTTTGGTGGGTTGGATCTTGAGGATCCCCATGAGAATATAAGGAACTTTGTTTATGTTTGTGGGTCGTTCTCCTTTAAGAACATATCCCAAGAGTCGGTCCGGTTGAGGGTGTTCCCATTTTCTCTAATGGGAGAAGCATGTAAATGGTTGGCTGAATTGCCAAGAGATTCTATCACTTAGTGGGAAGAGCTTGTCATCACATTCCAAGTGCAATTTTTCCCTCCTTCGAAGATGATGACACTTAGGGACAATATCCAAAGCTTCAAGCTTTTGGAGGGTGAGCCAATCCATGAGACTTAGCTAAGATTTAAAAAGTTGGTGCTGCAATGCCTAACTCATGGTTTGCCCGAAAATGTTTTGCTGCAATACTTTTACCAAAGCCTTTAGTAGGTGAAGAAGGGAGTGACTGATTAGCTTTCTCCGGGAGGTTTAATGTAACAACCTTACATTATAGCAGCCCAACTCTTGGATGGTATGACCAAAATTAACCAGGCATGGTACACCCGTGAAGATCAGGTCTTCCCTCTCACTTTTAAATTAACAAAGGAGTAGCTTGAGAAAGATCAAGAGACGGACCAAAACATGGCAAAGAAGATGACCCAACTTGACATTTTGGCCGAAAATGTCATGGGAGCTTGTGCTAGGAGTGTCATTGTTGTGGGTGTGGGTTTTGTAAACCCTGATAAGGCCAAGTTTGAAGCATTGTATAATGATGAAGTGAACTTCCTAGCCAACCAAGGAGGAGGTTATCGTGCAAACTACCCAAGGCCAGGTGGTACCAAGGTTGGAACATAGATGAGGGATGGAGAGACCGAGATAGAGAGTGGCGCGATCGTAATGCCATCTGGAAGGAAAGAGAAGGGGAGAAGGATAGGTATGTTCCTCCCCATGAGCGTCAAAAGCCCAAAGATTCTGAGGGTGGTCGTGCTGAGGATATGCCTTCTCGTATTCTCAACAAGGTTGAGAGGTATGATAAAATTTTGAAGGAGATGAAGGAAGATGTATCATCCCTTAACCAAATGGTGACCTCTCATTCCGTCTCTATCAAGCATTTAGAGACCCAAATGGATCAAATTTCTTCTCATTTAAACCCGAGACAACAAGGGGTTTGCCTAGAGATACTATGGCAAACCCCAAGAATGAAGTTTGAGCAAGGACTTGCATCGTGCCACGACGTTAACTAAGGTGCTGCTTGGGAGGGAACCCAAGATTTTATTGCTTTATTTGAATTTTGGAATAACGTGTGTTGATTGTGCAGGTTGAAGTGTAGAATGTGTTTGGAAAGTGTAGGTTGGCGAGTAAAATGTCCAATTGGTGACTCACCGAAGAGGTCGGTGAGCTCGACTTGGACCGCCGTTAGGCTCAAGAAAATATCAGGTTGGATTCTGTAAAACTCGCCGGGCCCATGGACAAGTCTGCAACTCGCCAAATAGGTTTGAGATCCCGACTTTGTCCGCCGTTTGGGACCCCACATTAATTGGAGGTCCTGTAAAACTTGGCGAGGCAAGTAATCACTCGGTGAGTCGCCGAGGGGAGGAAAAATAACATCGCCGAAAGGGTGCGAACTGGATGGATTTTAAAAGGTAAAAGGTTTAAAATTTCAAACTCTTTCACATTCCCTCACTCTTTAACTTCATACATTCACACCCACACTCTATATTTCCCATATTCTTGCGTTTTACTATGTTTTGGTCGTCAATCTTGTGTTTGGAGTTGGAATTCTTTGCTGCCTAGCATTACAAATCGTATTTCGGCATAAAAGGTTGGTTTTCTGAACACCAAACTTAGAATAGCAGTTGAACTCATTTGCAATTGTGTAATTGTTATTGATGTGTGCTGGGCTTTTCTGAAATCATAAATGTGTGCTAGTTTGCCTTTTCTAGTTTTGATATCGTGCCTAAAATTGCCTGAATTATTAATTTCCCAAATTACATGCTTTAAAATTGATCATAAATTGTTGGGTTACGGTATTTAGTTGTAGGGTCTAGTCGGGTGAAGTCTGAGTAACCCAAATTGTGCTAAATGAAGTGCTTTGCCCAATGATGGAGCGTTTGACGTCATTCTTAAGGGCTAAAGTCGTCAAATGGCCAATTTTGGCTAAACCGAGGGAAGTTTGAGTACCCCGGTGGCATGGGTCTAATGGTTCTGAGCGTAATTGAGTGATGTGTTGTTTGATTTTGTTTTCTGGGGCTGCGGTTGGATTTTGGAAGTCAGGGTTGAAAATGGCACCTTAAGCAGTTTGGCGAACTGGGTCGAGCTCGCCGAACCACTCAGCTGTTCGCCAAAGTCCATGCAGATCTCCTTTAATTTCATGATTTGGTTGAGTTTGGGTCTGTAACTTTCGGCGAGAAGCCTGAGCTCGCCGAATGTCTTCTTTGATCGCCCTTTCTGCGCCCCTAACCCCTAAAATGTACTATAACTTTTGGCGGGCTAGTCTGTGCTCACCGAATGAGGTCGGTGATTCGCCTAAAGTCCCTTCTCATCGCTGACATGCTATTTTTCTGGGAAACTTTTGAGCTAATCCTTTCGGCGAGCCTGATTTGGCTGACCAAAGTGATTTGGTGACTCGTCGATTGTTTCGGCAAGTCTTTCTGCAGCTTCTTTTCTGCAATTTTCTTGAATTGTTCAAACTTATTTTGGTATATTTTGTAGATATTTCTAGAACCAACCTGAATATGCCTCCCCGCAAAAGAGCACGAGGAATAGTTATTAATGAGGGGGCAGCTACCCCTTCCAAAAAGGGGAAGAAGGCACCTCCCAAGGGAGGCAAAGGCAAGGGCAAGGCGCTCGCATCTGAGATACCGGAGCACAACTCTGGCAGCGAGAGGGATTTTTTTGACTCCCTGGCTGCATTCTCTAAGCCTGAGGATGACTAACCTCTGTAATCCTAGTGAGATGAAATTCGCTCCAGAGGTTGCCAAGATCCGTCTAGGATCCTAGAGGCCACACCTCCTACTGCTGATACAGTGCCAGCTCTGTCACAGATGGTGATTCCAGCACCACTAGTTTGGGATCCCCCTCCTCGACTATTCAACAGGATAAATACCAAGAGGTTAAGGAGGATTCTCGAGGAGAAGATTCTATCCATAGAGGGCCTAGAGGGTAGGTATCCTAATGTGTGGGACACTCTACGGTTCCATAGATTCGAGTAGTTTACCAGTCCCCGAGGCCCATACATTCCTACATGGATCCGGGAGTTTTACTCAACATACGGTGATCTGGTACCTAAGGGCAAGAAGAAGGCCAGTGCTTTCAGACTGGTATAATCCATCATGGTACGGGGGACAGTTGTGAGATGCAGTCGTGATCATAACAACGTTATATTTGATAGAGGGTCAGTTTTTGACTACCCAAATTTGGCTACCACTACAACACCTTTGGTTGATCTCAATGGCTGGCTTGCCCCCCTCATTTCTGACACCACCCCGATGTGGATTAAGGCAAGAGCTCCGATTGAGAAGAAGGAGTTGAATGTAGTTGCACAATATTGGTTTGGATTCATTAGCAACTCCATTATGCCTTCATAGAATGAGTCCATCCTCCGCCATCCAAAGGCGGCCTGCCTTGGGTTAATCATAGCCTGGAGGAGCATTGACTTGGGACCTAGCATTGAGTAGAAGATGGCCATGAGGGCCAAGCAGCTCCAAACATCCCTTTCTTTTCCAGTCCTGAATACAGAGCTGTTCTGGCGTGCTGGAGTTCCTCGTGATGAGAAGAGGGACATCGAGGTCACTCCAACAAAATCCACAGACATCCGGTGCATAGAGGCCGAGTACACTCGAGAGAAGACAGATAGAAGGAGAGAAACTCTAGTTGATACATTTCCAGAGGTTGATGTTGATTCGATACCTGTAGAGGCATCGTTTCCTAGTATGGCCTCCGGGCCTTCAGTTACTCCTGCTTCCACTTCCTCCCATGCTCCTGGTTCTTCTACATCTTCCCAGCCTACCAGGATCACTCAGGCCATGATACTGAAGATGGGCACTTAGCCCATTCTACTGATGTGTGGGTTACCCGATTAAAGAGCGAGGTACCTTGGAAGATCGAGCGAGAAAGCCTAGCTACATTTACACCCCTCTGGACATCTATTGATGCTCTCACACCGATAGTAGAGACTTATGAGAGTTGACAGGGGGCTACTTCAGGGATGACGACTTTGTAAGCTAAGGTTGCAGACTTGAGGAAGGACGTGGACTATCTAAAGTCTACAAACTTCACTTCTTTATTTGAGGCGGCTAAGATTGATGAGAGGCAGCTTGGTGTCGATGAGGAGGCTACTTATGAGGGCCTTACAGAGGTTGAGGAGGCTATAGTGGATTCAGCTGGGCAGATTTCATTGGAAGATACAACCATGGCTGAGCCTAGTGGAACCAATGTTGCTGATGTGACCTTGGGCATTGATGCCCCGATAGATGGAGCGACTGTGTAGACATGTCTTTTTCTTTACCTCCCTCTATGTCATGTTTATTGACTTTTTTTATTTTGTTGCATTTGAGGACAACTGCATTTTTTTTGTTTGTGGTGGGGTGAGGTATTTTCATACCTACCTCTTGTGATTACATCTTTTGTATATATTATTGGGTTTTTGTGTTTAAATTGTGTTCTGATATTGTCTTGTGGATGTTTGAGGTTGTGGCTCCTCATTAAGAATGCAAATGGTTTCTGACTCTTTTTGCCTCTCTTGTGTGTGATTGTGGCTATTCTTGTGCAAATTTGAGTATCGGTTATGATCAACACCGATGACTTGAGTAGTGCTCTTAATCGAACAAAAATGAATGCACAGCTATGATGAGGCAAAATTAAGTTGCATAGACAATATGTGAACTTTTTGCATCTCGTTATGACTAGCCGATTATCGAATGAGTATGTTGTGATGAACATTGCACACTCGCGAAAATGTGGAGTCTTGTTTAATATTGGTGACAATGCCTTGTGTGATGAGCTTACCGTGAACCTTGTGTGATGACACCTAGAATTTGCCCCGTTGGTCCGGTTGACTAAGTGATGCAAGCTCTTCAAATGATCTTAGGCCACAATTTTGAAGAGTGAAACACTTTGACAATATACCTCTTTTATGGTCAACCTTGTGAGATGTGTGAAATTTCTTGAACAACCTTTGAGCCGTATCCTTTTCTTGGAAGAAACTTGAGCAAATGTGACCCCTCTTTATCCATTCACCCATAATCCTCATGAAGTGTGGTTTTTTTGAATAGCCAACTTAGGTCAAAAGCCTAAGTTGGGGGTGTGGTGAAAAGAGGAGCTAAATCAAGTTGTGTGAAGAAGTCCCCCTTGATCCATGGACTTGAAAAATATGGAACCCCTCCATACAAAAAAAAGTGAAAGAAAAGAAGAAAGCAAAAGAAAAAAAATGAAAAGTTGTGAAAGAAATGGGGTGTTCGGTATTCCATTGGAAGTTGAATAATGGGGAGAATTTTGAGCATGAGTAAAATTGTTGAAGAAAAGGAAGGAAAGTGATGTTCATATTACATTTCATGAGGATAGTAGCCACTGAGCCAAAATGACCATACCTTTACACTCAGCCCCGTTGCAAGCCTTGAAAACAACTTTTTGATCTTGAGTGAGCTGAAGCGAATGCTGATTGGAAAATAAGGGCAAACCTATGGGTGAATTCATGCATGTGTCCATCTTTGTGAATGTGAGAGATGTATGTGATTCCGGAACTATAAATTGTTGAATAGTTATGTGTGAATATGGAATCATCTTTGTTGTGAGGGCATTTGAGTACCTTTGTTGAACTTGAACTTGCATTTGAAGCAAGTATTGTGAACTTGAGTATCTTTGATAATTATGAGTCACAACTTGAATCTTTGACTGCACAATTGATCCTTGCATGAGTAAGTTGAGTATTGTGGTGTGCATTCATGATTGAGTCTTTTGTAGCACTGTTTGAGACATCCTTTTTTGAAATGCTGAACTTGAGTTTTACTTGAGGAAAAGCAAAAGTTTAAGTTGGGGGTGTTGATTAGTCCGAGATTTGGACTCATTTAGGGCTTTGTTTATATAGATTTAATGTCCTCAAATGCTCATTTTGTGCCAATAACTGATGTAAAATCCTTGATTTTTCAGGTTTATGGATTGAGGAACAAAGCAAGGACACTAACAAGCAAAAAGGAACAAAACAGGCGGAAAGGATGAAGAAAGACAGACTGGTGATCACCAAGTTCACTTGGCGAATCGCTGAATGGCTATTTGACCACCTAAAGTTCCAGTGTGCCAAGCCCTGAAGGAAACAACCAATTTGGCGATGGAAAGGAGCAGTCGGCGGATCTCCAAGTGATTCCGCAAAGCCAAGATAGATCGCCCAAATTGACCTGGAGGATGCTGAATGCCAAGGCAGAAGGGCGATGCAGGTGACCAAAGGGAGGCTCGCCGAGTGGTTCGGCGAGCCCGACTTACTTGGCTGATTTTCGATGACTATATACATTTTTGAACATTTAGTTTAGTATCTGAGATCATATATTCTTAGTCTATTATTGAGTTTTGAACAGGTGAGACAGTTTTCTCTAGTTTTTCCTAAGCTTTGAAGAATGGAAGTTTTTCACTTTTGAGAAATTAGAAGTGGGTCTTTGATATTCTTCAAATTGGAGCATTTTAAGGACGAAATTACTCTTATCCAGTGGAGGGATAATCAATTTGGTAATAGTTTTTACCTTTTTATGATGTCTAGCTAAAACCCCAATTCTTGGGGTGTGATTATGGACTGATTTAGTTTATGGGTATTGCTAATTGTTAGTTTAAATGCTATTTAGAAGTGAGTTTAATCATTAATTGTGGTTTAATTTTAGAATTGTAGTTGCAAATGTAGTTCTATGTTCGTGTTCTTGGTTTGCTAGAGAGAGAGAGAGGTTTTAGAACTAAATTTTTTGATTGATTGTCTATTGGGTTGACATAGGTTCAGCTCGAGAGAGTGAATCCTAAACTCAGTACAACACATTCAGCTCGAGAGAGTGAATGGACTAAGGTGTGGGCTATTCTTATTTTGCATGCTTGTTGATGTTCGAGAGAAATCAACTGGATTCAGGGTAAATTGTTCGAGAAAAAGTTTACCTCCTCTATAGCCTAGCTTACACACTAATATCTAGCTAGTTACTAATAGTTGCAATTACCCATTCGTCTATATTAGCCTATAATCAATCACATCCCAAGAACTCGTCTCATTATTGTTAAGTTTTATTGTTTGCTGTTGTTTGTAGTTGATAATTAAAACCAAAATCCCCATTTGACATTCGTGTCACCCCCCGATTTGAATGATATCTTTATTCAATAATGTTTATTCCTATGACTGATTTGAACAAGTTCATATTTCCAAATTGAATCTGGAACACGTACCGCTCCCTGTGGGATTCGACCTCAACTCATTTAGTTGGATTTTATACTAATTTACGATCATTGAACACCTAGAATTGGATAAGGTGTGCTTGAAACGTTAAAATCACTCCTCATGGCCTTAGCTTATTCAGAATGACTTTCAATGTTCTTGAATGACTTTTTGCTTATTTGTTTTGTATGTGTATATTTTCTTTCTAGAGGGCTATTAATGTTGTTGTTTTGTTAATAATCTATTTTTTTTTTTTCATTTGGGGTCATGTGAACTTCACAGACAGGAAATCCTCCAATACTGCCGCCATTTTCTGCCATATTAGAAGGTAACTATGAACCTTTATTTTTTTTAGTTATCGAACGCCTTTTGGAAGGGATGTACTAATTTTAGTATCAATAGAGAGTGTTGTGAAGTACTGTAGTAGAAAAGAAAAATTCCCAGGAATCAGGATCTTGATAGAAATACTATTTCTGAAGAAATATATAGGACCCTAAGCATCATAACTGGATGTGCATGAAAAAACTTTCTTTTGTGAGGCTGTAAATGCAGTGATACATACTCATAATTCTTTTTTCTTATACATAACTTGGCAGTTCTGGTTTTAGCAGTTGTTTCCTTTTTTGAGTTTTGGCACTTTTCTCTTTACTTTAGTTTTTTCATGAGAGTGTTTGTTTTGGGTAGCTCGGTAATATTTCTTGGCTTGTAAATATTCTAGATGACACTGATAGATAGAATAGAATGGGCTCCTACTCTCTTTCAATCACCGATGCTAAAAACAAAGACAAAGAGTGCGTAAGCCCGAGGGGAGGTTGAGTCAGCAACTAGTTTTTCCAGAAGTGGTGGCAAAGTCATTTCATAAGTTTGTGAACTATGGGAAGATAATACAAAGAGTCAGTGGTTGAGTTGCTAGTTACGTTGTTAGTCAAGGTACTTGAATCCAGTAAATCTAACCTGATCATAAAGAGACTCCCAGTCCCCGGCAAATATCCCTTTTTTTGGCTCATTATGGTCTCATTTCATTGTAGTTATTGTCGGTTGAGAAGCTATGGACCAAAGGACTATGTGCAAGTACCTATGAAGCATCTTGGCTATCTAAAACATGGAAGTCCAAAGTTTTCTGCATCAGTGTATTTATCTTTCACTTATTGATGTCCATTGTTTTAAGTAATCTTTGAAGTGCTGTATTAATGGAATATCGTGATATTTACAGGTTGAGAATTTAACTGATCGGTCTCAAAATGCTGCAAGGGTTGTTGGGAAAGAAGAAGTGAAACACATATACAAGTGTATCCAGTGTACTAGCGAATACATTTCTGCTTTTATGGATGGCCTTGTTGAAATACCAACATTAAAATTTCAGTTGTTTGGACGTGCTACCCCCTTTCAAGACGGTTTGAGACAAGGAGCATTATAGAAGATGTAAATACAACCACTCTTCCTTGTAGAGATATCAAGAAGCCGGATCAAAGTAAAGAAAGCCAGAAAGGAATTGAGTCAGCTATACCTTTTAAACCTATCACGACAAAAAGAAAATGGTCTATCGAAGGTTGGGAAGGATTAACTTTAGTGAGCTGTGGACAATCAAAAGGATAATGGTCTACTGAAGGTAGGGAAGGAGTACGTTCAACGAGTTGGGGACAACCTAAGGAGGATGGTGGACCACCTGACTATCCTTGGTCAAAAGGAAAATGGTCTACCAAAGGTTGGGAAAAACATCTTTAGTGAATTGGGGATAGTCAAATAGGGACAATGTACCACCAGACTCTATTTGGAAAAAATGGAAAAGATCAGATGAAACCTGGGGAGAAACTGCTTATTCTTAGTGTGGGAAAATTAGACACAAAACGTTGGCCCAAAAGAAAGCACAAGAATAAGCATGCACTTAAGGCTAAGTGGTTGAAAATACAAACATGAGGTTTGGGAGGAAGCTAAATTAACCATTTGGTTATGGATTAAGTAGGTTGTGCGTGTCTAGTTGAATCATCTACAACAACATTTACATTTTTGCTAGGACACGTGGAGTATTTCTTATGAGCTAGGTAACGTACCCGTCGTCATCCTATTATTTTTGTAATGGTTTGTTAGGACATTTTGTACTGATCGACCTAGCAATGACCTTAGCAAGATAGAATGTTAACTGCTCAATGTACATTTAATTTAAAGTACCTTATGAACATCAAGGAATTGAAGGAAAAACATATTCTCAAGAAACCAATTCTCTCTCTCTATGTCTCTCTCCTTCTCGATCTACTTAACAAGTCAACCCCGGTGCAGAAAGCATCCTGCGTTCACAGGTTTATAAAATTTATTTAACAACATAGTTTGATATAATAATAATAATAAAAATCTAAATTTTTCCTCCTATAACAGTCTTAATATCATCGGCAATAGCTATAACATCCATTGAAATACCAACAATCCCTCTTTCTGAAAATCCAGCACAATATATCCCATTCTCTCCTATCCAATTTATTAATGTGCCATCTTCAAGGAACATTAAGCTATAATCCTGCATACAAAAGGAAAAAAATGTACATTATTTGAGACAATGATGGTAAAATTAATAGTAAGTTAAATTAGTAACCAGGAAAACTTATCGAGAAAAACTTATCCCCACACAATATTTACAGGCAAGTGGAAAACTGCAAGACGCAAATTTAGATTTTTTAAAAAGAAAGATCATAGTGATAATTGGTAAAATGTACCTTTAGCCATTTGGTAGCATTATTCTTGTATCCAATAGCAAAAATGATTGCATCAAATTGATGCTCATCTCCATTGTCAAACACTACTGTATGTTCCTTTATTTATGATATTCCAGGAAGTACCTAATAATAAATTGACCAAAAGTTATTTCACAAAAAAAACCAAGTGTCATTTCCTTTTTTATAATAGATTATTAATGCATATTAGATGAACTATTTACACAAATATACTCTATTAGCCAAAATTACTAAATTCTACTGATTTCATAACTATAACAGTTCAACTGTTGCCCATGATAATGAACATGTATTTTTATTCTTCTTGATTAAATACTACTACTAGGCTCTTGGTAGTAATCTAATTTGAACTTGTGATGTGCGCCTAACCATACATCACATGTTGTACTTTTACTATTAGACCAAAACCCTCGAAAAAACTAAAGCGATCTGTTTTTCATATAATATTTCTCAAATTAGAATGAAATAAAATAACGATAGTATCATACCTTAATATGTCCAAGTTTAATCTTGTCAATGGCACTAACATCAATTACTGGGATCTACCTTTTGATATTTTAACAGAAAATGGGTCTTCTTCTGGTTGTGGTATTCGTAATTCTGCTAAATTTCCAAATTTAAATTTTGCGTACTTTGCAATTACAGTATCAACCAAAGATATTGGTAAATATTTTAGCAACAACATTGCACTATACACCATCTCCCTTGTTAGAACATGAATCTGCAAAAACATTAGGATAAATTATATTAAAACTTTTAGAATTAGCAACCATATTTATCAAAAATATAATTGATTGTGCATGTGAAAAACTTGCATAATCTAACTATAGAAAAGTTATAGCACTTTGGGAGATAATCATGAACTATAATGTACATATTTGGGGGTGTAAGTTTCATAATTTGTCGATATATAAAAAAAAGAAGTACAACATCAGATCAATTATAATGTAATTGTATATAACTTGTAGTATTAAAAAAAAAAAGATCAAAGCTGGTAACTGGAATTAGCAAGGGTTCTAAAAAAAGAAATATATATGAGTAATGCACGAAAGATTATATTAAAAGAGAAATTTAAGTTTTATATTTAGTTAGTGCACATAAGTTTTTGTACTATCATTTATCAAGTCATCTAATTGATATCTATAGACAAGTTTCTTCAAAATTATGAGATTCAAATTCTTAAAAATTTAAATATGTTATCTATGCAACATGTGAAATGACAATGTATAAAATTGTTAATAAGACAAACTTAGCAAAAAATAAGATTCTACTTGTAAGAAAAAGAAACCCTAGTTCTTTTTATTCGGATTTAGTTCCTCAAAGTAAAAAATATATGAGTTTTTTATACTTATACTAAACAACTTGTCACCTCTCCAAATCCTAGTCTTCTTTTTCTCACGATATAAGATACTCGATGAGATCTGCATTTAAATTTTTTAATTTTGTGCGATTGAGAAATGGAGTAATGAAATCTTTCGATGTTTTTAGGATATTTAAATATCTATCCCAAATTTTTGTATTTACAATAATCCAACACCATATTCCTTAATCAGTTTCTAGTCTACCAGTATTCCCTTTTTAAAGAACAACTAATTTCATTAACTCAACTTTGAATTCAGAATCGAGTTTGTTTTTGCAATTTTATATAGTGCGTAGAGAGTATATTTGTGAAATATAACACAAATGACAAATCGGTGGAAATTATTGGAGGTGAAGTTAAGTCAAAAATATTAATTTAGATAAGAAATACCAAAAGGATATATATGACAGGATAGATGGTCAACAAAGTAGAATGAAAATTGTCACGCCTCGAGCTTACACCCCGAAAGTCGCTAGCACTCGAGAACCTCTGCTGGCCCCCAAGCGAACCCTTGGCCTCATTTACTTACTCAGCAGAAGACTTAACTCAACATAGATACATCTATGAAATAAACTGGAATGTTAGGAAACATTCAACTAGTCATTAAGGCAAACATAAGTCTCAACATAAGATAATGACAATGAAAAGACTAAAGAACTAACATTTGACTATCTATGAAGCCTCTAAAACAACTGAGATGGATGTCAGGACAAACCCAAGGCTTGTACGTTGTATCATCACTACAGACACCACAACAACTTGTGACAATGACCATGGTCTGTATAGTTGTCTGTGGTCTTCACTTGACCAATTCCATCTTGAACTTTTCATTGTTCATTCACTAGATCGTCTTTACGACACTCACCACAGACCGTTGTGAGGACCACAACCTGTGAGGTCGTCTCTGGTCTTCACTTGGTTCAATCATCTTTGAGCTCCTCCAACCCTAAGCACTAGTTCAACTCTATGAGCAGCTCCACGATCAGTAATGAAGACCACGGCCCGTGAGGTCGTCCTTGGTCTTTACTTTCTTCAATTCACTTTCACTAAATTTTCTTCTTTTTTGTCTTATTTCACGTCCACCTGTTTCACCTGTACAAACACTACCAAACACATCATATCCACATAACTACACCCAATTTAGTACTAATTCTTAGTTTTCAAGCATCAAATGTGCCAAGATTTTGTGGCACATCACTAACTCACCCTAGTCGAACTCGATATTAAGCCTACTCCCGACTAGAATGTGTAAAATACAACACAACTAAAATAAACTGGATAGCTCAAATTTCTGACATGCTAACTGAAAATACAACATTAAGTACTGATAATGAAACATTTGAAAACTGATGCATGTATATTTGTATAAACTGACCTATCAAGTGTAATTCATGAACTACACGAATCTACATAACTAGGGATCTAAATTTCATGCTAAAATCAGGTAACATGGTTACAAAAATGTAATATTCTGATTAGGATTACTCTAACACCTAAATCACAACAATTATCTAAAGTTCTAGAAACCCTAAGTCTAAACAATATGATGGGAATCAAGAATCTGATTGAATTCTAGGGACCTCATGGGTGAAAGAAACCCACTAGTGAAATCCCACAGACCTGGTGATGAAATCCCTGAAAAAATCCTTCGATTTTGGGCTTAAACTTGAAAGAAACCTGCTGATTGGTCTAAGGAAAGTTGGTGCGTCTTTCATCTTCTTTTGTTCTAGTGAAATGTGCATAATATTCTATCAGCAGTATCCTCTAAGGAGGCTATTGTAAGCACAGTAAAATGCCCAATTTGTTACAGTATTCTTACAACACTAAGCTTGTATTATTTCAATTTATAAAACACCAAAATTAAGAGAAATTTACTTTCTGTACTTTTGCAGACTTGAAGTACCTTCTTGGTATTATTTAATGAAATTCATTTTGCCTTATCCAAAGAAAAAAAGAGAAAGAAAAATATGGTTCGGTGCACCTTTTGTAAAGCACCCTCTTCTACAAGCGAACATCGGTGTTACTCTTATAAACCTCTTGTTGCTGTATTTAACCCTTTTTGTCCATAAAAACAAAAGACCATGCTCTTTAGGAAGACCATAGCTTATTAACTTCATCTCAATTTTCCCCTTCATGGCCTTAGCTTATTCAGAATGACTTTCAATGTTTCTAAATGATTTTTTTCTTATTTATTATGTCTGTGTATATTTTATTTCTAGAGGGCTATTAATGTAGTTGTTTAGTTAATAATCTATTTTTTTTCTCTTTCAGTTGGAGTCATGTGAACTTCACATACATGAAATCCTCCAATACTGTCGCCATTTTCTGCCACATTAGAAGGTAACTATAAACCATTACTTTTTTAGTTATCGAATTCCTTTTGGAAGGGATGTAATAATTTAAGTATCAGTAAAGAGTGTTGTGAAGTAATATAGTAGAAAAGAAAAATTCCCAGGAATCAGGATCATGATAGAAATACCTCTTCTGAAGAAATATATAGGACCCTAAGCATCAGAACTAGACGTGTATGAAAAATCTTTCATTTGTGAGGCTATAAATGAAGTTCTGGTTTTAGCACATGTTTCCTTTTTTGAGTTTTGGCACTTTTCTCTTTGGTTTAGTTTTTTCATGAGAGTTTTTGTTTTGAGTAGCTTGGTAATATTTCTTTCTTGTAAATGTTCTAGATTGCAGTGATCCAGATGCGGTGGCAAAGTCATTGCATAAGTTTGTGAACTATGGGAAGAAAAAGAAAGAGTCGGTGGTTAAGTTGCTAGTGACACTGTTAGTCAAGGTATTGTAAATCCAGTATATCTGGCCTCATCTTAAAGAGACTCCTAGTCCCCGGCAAACATCCAGTTTTCTGGCTCATTATGGTCTCATTTCATTGTAGTTATTGTCGGTTGAGAAGCTATGGGCCAAAGGACTATGTGCAAGTACCTATGAAGCCTCTTGGCTATCTAAAACATGGGACTCCAAAGTTTTCTGCATCAGTGCAATTATTTTTCACTTATTGATATCCGTTCTGCTAAGTTATCTTTGAAGTGCTATATTAATGGATTATCGTGATCTTTATGGGTTGAGGATTTCACTGATCGGTCTTAAAATGCTACAAGGATTGTCAAGAAAGCAGAAGTGAAACACATATTCAAGTGTATCCAGCGTACTAGCGAATACAGTTCTTCTTTTATGGATGGCCTTGTTGAAATACCCACATTAAAAATTCAGTTGTTTGGACCTGCTACCCCCTTTCAAGACAGTTCTGAGACAAGAAAAATATAGAAGATGGAAATACAACCACTCTTCCTTGTAGAGATATCAAGAATCCTGAACAAAGTAAAGAAAGCCAGAAAGGAATTCAGTCAGCTATACCTTCTGACCCTATCACGACAAAACGAAAATGGTCTATCGAAGGTTGGGAAGTATTAAGTTAAAAGAGTTATGGACAGTCAAAAGGAAAATGGCCTACTGAAGGTTGGGGAGGAGTACGTTCAATGAGTTGGGGACAACCTAAGGCGGATGATGGACCACCCGACTCTCCTTGTTCAAAAGGAAAATGGTCTACCAAAGGTTGGGGAAAAACATCTTTAGCGAATTGGGAACAGTCAAATGGGGACAATGTACCACCAGACTCTATCTCGACAAAAAGGAAAAGATCAGATGAAACTCGAGGATGAACTTCTTCTTCTCAGTGGTTGGGAAAATTAGACTCAAAACGTTGGCCCAAAAGAAAGCACAACAATAAGCATGAACCTAAGGCTAAGTGGTAAAAAATGTAGACATGAGGTTTGGGAGGAACTTAAATTAACCATTTGGTTCTGGATTAAGTAGGTTGTGCGTATCTAGTTGAATCATCTGCAACAACTTTTACATTATTGCTAGGACGTAGGGAGTATTTATTATGAGCTAGGTAACGTACCGTCATCATCCTCTTATTTTTGTAATGGTTCATTAGGGAATTTTTTATAGATCGACCTAGCAATGACCTTAGCAAGATGGAATGTTAACTACTCAATATATATTTAATTTTATGTACCTTATTAACCTCAAGGAATTGATGGAAAGATAGATTCTCAAGAAGCCAATTCTCTCTCTCTATGTCTCTCTCTCTCTCTCGATCTACTTTACTATGAAAAACAGAGGACATAGTAGACTTCATTCACGTTGTTAATATATGTCTCAAATAAAAGTTACCTGATTTGATGTGTAGAATTATTCGATACTTGTGCTGGCAAGAGGTAGCAAATGTTTGATATAATAGTCGAAATGTGTACGATCTGAACCCCACACCATCATTATAAAAATGAAAAAAATCAACAAAGAAATATAATCAATCAGAAAAGTTTCAATAAATTTCTATGACAATAGAAACTTGATTCCAATAAAAAACATACTAAAAGAAACAATGTTTTTAAGTTCTAGATAAACTTAACAAGTCAATCTCGGTGCAGAAAGCATCCTGCTTTCATGTAGGGTTTAGACAATTTATTTAACAACATAGTTTGATATAATAATAATAAAAATCTAAATTGTCTCTTCTAACAGTCTTAATATCATCGGCAATAGCTCTAGTGTCCAAAGAAATACCATCAATCCCCCTTATTTAAAATCCAGCACAGTATAGCCCATTCTCTCCGTTCCAATTTATCAATGTGCCATCTTCAAGGAATATTGAGCTATAATCCTGCGTACAAAAGAAAAAAAATTGTACATTATTTGAGGCAATGATGGTAAAATTAATAGTTAGTTAAGTTAGTAACTAGGAAAACTTATCGAGAGAAACTTATCTGCACATGATATTTACAGGCAAGTGGAGAATTTCAAGACTCAAATTTAGAATTAAAAAAAGAAGAACATAGTGATAATTTGCATAACATATCTTTAGCTATTTTGGTAGCAATATTCTTGTATCCAGTAGCAAAAATGATTGCATCAAATTGATGTTCATCTCCATTGTCAAACACTACTGTATGTTCCTTTATTTCTGATATTCCATGAAGTACCAAATAATCAATTGACCAAAACTTATTTCACAAAAAAATGCCAATTGTTATTTCCTTTTTTATAATAGATTATTAATGCATATCAGATGAACTATTTACACAAATATATTGTATTAGCCGAAATTACTAAATTCTATCGATTTCATAACTATAACAGTTCAACTGTCTCCCATGATAATGAACATGTATTTTTATTCTTCTTCATTAAATACTACTACTAGGTTCTTGGTACTAATCAAGTTTGAACTCGTGATGTGCGCCTAACCATACATCATTTGTTGTACTTTAACTATCAGATCAAAACCCTCGGAAAAACTAAACCGATCTGTTTTACACATAATATTTTTCAGAATGGAATGAAATAAAATAAAGATAGTATCATACCTTAATCTGTCGAAGTTTAATGTTGTCAATGGCACCAACATCAATTACTGTGGATCTACCTTTTGATATTTTAACAGAAAATGGGCCTTCTTCTAGTTGTGGTATTCCTAATTCTTCTAAATTTCCAATTTTAAATTTTGCGCACTTTGCAATTACAGTATCAACCAAAGATATTGGTAAATATTTTAGTTACAACATTGCAGTATACACCATCTCCTTTGTTAGAACATGAATCTGCAAAAACACTAAGACAAAATGTATTAAATTTTTTAGAATTTACAACCATATTTATCAAAAATATAATTGATTGTGCATGTGAAAAATTGCATAATTTAACTATAGAAAAGTTATATGACTTTGGGAGAACATCATGAACTATAATATACATATTTACGAGTGTAAGTTTCATATTTTGACGATATATTTTAAAAGAAGTACAAAATCAGATCAATTATAACATAATTGTATATAACCTGTAGTATTCAAAAACATAGATCAAAGTTGGTAACTGGAATTATCATGGGTTTTAAAAAAAGAAATATATATGAGTAATGCACACAAGATTATATTAAAAGAGAATTCGTATACAGTTAGTGAAAATAATTTTTTGTGCCATCATTTATCAAGTCATCTAACTGATATCTATAGACAAGTTTCTTCAAAATTATGAGATTCATATTCTTATAAAATAAAATATGTTATCTGTGCAACATGTGAAATGACGAAGTATAAAATTGTTAATAAGACAAACTTAGGAAAATTAAAGATTCTACTTATAAGAAAAAGAAACCCTAGTTCTCTTTTTTCGAATTCAGTTACTCAAAGTAAAAAATATATGAGTTCTTTATACTTATACATCTCCAAATCCTAGTCTTCTTTTTCTCACTATATAAGATATCCGATGAAACCTGAATTTAAAATTTTTATAATTTTGTGCGATTTAAAAATGGAGTAATGAGATCTTTCTAGGTTTTTAGGATATTTAAATATCTATCTCAAATTTTTGTATTTACAATACTCCAACACCATATTCCTTAATCACTTTCCAGTCAACCAGTATTCCCTTATTAAAGAACAACTGATTTTATTAAATCAACTTTGAATGCAAAATCCAGGTTGTTTTTGCAATTTTGTGTAGTGCTTGGAGAGTATGTTTGTGAAATTTAACACAAATTATGAATTGGTGGAAATTATTGGAGATGAGGCTAATTCAAAAATAATTTTTTAGATAAGAAATACCACAAGAGTATTTATGATTCGATGGATATTCAATAAAGTAGAATGAAAATCATGAGAAATCATGTTCATATTCTGGCCCTTTCACATAAGGGTATGACCTGGTGTTGATGGTGAAGAAACCCATACTCAATATCTCGATGAATCGAGTTACAACATTACAAATGCTAGTAAGAAGTAACAGGTACCATGTAAAATAGTTGATGTACAACTAAACTGATCGAACACCACCATTGAATTCTTTTTATAACAAACACAAACCTACTCACATGCAAAAAAATAATGATAAAAGTAAAGATAATGCATAAAGAGATAGAGAGATTTACTGGACTTCTAACAAAAAATGACGTCTGACTTTCATAATTTGAAAGATCAAAAGCTATTTCCATTCCAGAATTTCCTGATCCCATGATCAATACCTTTTTATCCTTATATTTTTCACCAGATCTATAATCACTTGAATGGATTATTTTGCCTTCGAAATTTTCTATTCCTATCATATTTGGAATATAACCTTCGTTATTTTCTACAGTAGCGAAAATCATGAAATCACTAGCATAAATTTCAATTTTTCCGCTAGTCAAATTTCTTGATTTGACATTCCATTTCATTTCCCCACTGTAGTAAAAGGCCGATTCAACACAAGTTTGAAATTTTGGCTTGATGTTTAAATGCTCAACATACTCATCTAAGTATTGAATAAATTCCTTTTTCGGCATATACTTAGGTGATGAAGTTGCATGTGGCATAAACGGCAATGAAGAAAAGTCCTTTGATAGATGCAAATGTAGTCTATCATAAGTCTTTTTCTTCCACAAATAAGCACAACAATCTTGTTTTTCTAAAACAATAGTGTTTATGCCCAATTTGTTTAAACAGGGTGATACAGCTATACCAGATGGTCCAGCTCCAACGACAAATATGTCAATTTATTCCTTTGTGAAATTACCCATTGCAAAATTTTCAGAAAATTAAAGAGAAGTTTTTTTTTTGAGCTCTAACCACAATTATGTCAATGTATATATGGTCTTCAAACAAGATAAAGATGATATTTATTATTTTATTTTCCTTTTTTAAAGTGTAATAGAAAACAACAGTTACAAGTAAATGCAAAAAAATTATGATTGAAACAAAATCTTAGTTTCTTCTCAATTCTTTGGTAGATGTGAAAACATTTAATCGAAAGTTATCTTTAGCTTAAGGTAAAACGTGTCATATTCATTTTTCTATAAATGAATTTGTTAGTTTCGAAAATAGACAAATTACAAAAATTTAATTGAATTTGACTGAAGTTTATTGATTGGCTAAATTCAAAGTATTTTTTTTTGTGTTTTTATCTTTGTCTTAGATTTTCATATAAACACTCAACAAAATAAATTATATTAATTAATTTATATTAGAAAATTATTTTCAATTTAAAAAATATTTGAATTAAGAAGAAATATGATTTTCTGATATATTAAATTGGAACAAAGCTTAAATGTGCCATCAAATTTTGAGAAAAGGCTCATATATGCCATTCATTTGAGCTATTTATCAAATGGAAATGACATATGTCACGCCCCGAGGCTACCTGCTTGACGTAAACACGGGACCTAGGATCACGAGTGACCCCAAGCTAACCCTGAACTGGCATATCATAGCATACTAAGATAAATTGAAATAAGAAATACTATGCAGAAGCCTTAAGTCATGAGATATACTAAAATGATGGGGAAATACCCAATCTAAGTCTGAATATAAAAGACTATGAGATTAATAACAACTGGAAGATCAAACTCAAAAGCAAAACTGAATCTAACTATGTCTGAATAAAATCCTCTAACTGACTAGAGATGCTGGAACATGCCCCAGGCTAACTCTAGCAAAACTGAAACTAAATGACTGAAAGTAAAAGAAAACCTATTTATCATCCTCGGAGAATGAGGACTCACCACTGATAATGCTGAGTATGGATAGGGAACTGATTCACACACGATCTAAATATTGTGGGCCTGAACCTACATTACGAGAAGATATATCATAAAATATGCGTCAGTACTTGAAAGGTACCGAGCATGCATGATAGGATAAAACTGAACAATATATACATAACTGAATAAATCTTATTGATCAATGATATAAGATGAATATGAAGAATATACTAAGCCTACTGAACATGAACTAAACTGACTGCAATGACCAAGTTCATAACATACTGAAACTGAATACTGAAATATAACTGGTAACCTGGTCAATGCACTAGAATCTGACTGTGGGACCTACTATTAACCGTCATAAAATCACATGAGCCAAACGTGGAGTCCGATGTATACGCCCCATCGAGAGGACCTAATATACCTTGCTTGGGAGATAAAGGCATGACTAGTGTGATCACTAAATATAATGCCCACATAGGGGACTTAACCTACGGGGGCATGTACGGTGACTGATACGTACAAACTTACACCTCAATTAAGAGGTATAAATGGTCGAAGACAATTTATAGAACTCAACGTGAGTTGAGGTCAATCCCAAGGAGAATTTCTTTCCAAAAATGATTTCATTGTCGCGTTTACCCAAATGTTGTTATTATTACCTAAATAGAGCACTTACAGAATGTAAATTTGGGTTTAGTTGTGATTTTCTAGTAACTAAGATTGGTAATCAAAATCTAGATTAACAAATAATAGAGTATTAAGTTCTAAAGATGTTTCAATGATTAAATGAAACTAGGATTGTGTTCCATATAACGTTGCTTCTCATATTTTTTCATAAATGAGTTTTAGGCTATTCATCTCTACAAAATATAAGCGATACAAATATATCTAACACTTCTCAGTCTAATTAGATAACTTTCACTCAAGCCCTCTCGGTCCTAGAGTGTTAACAAGTTTTATCATCGCTTACGATAGTGTTAAAGTTCTCTTCTCTCTTCTCTTGAACTTTGACTCTATTTCTTTAGGTTAATTTAGCTTTTTCGCAACTATCATTTTTCTCTCGAACAAATGATAGATACAAGCACACTCTAATGCATGAACTCATTAGAATATATGAACAACAAAAGCTAAATTATAATCTGCAAATATAAATCGCCTTTCACTCGTTTTATGTAATTACACTTAGATTTACGTCACAGATTCTACAATCCCAGTTGTGGTATTTAGCCACTCATGATTTCACATAGACATAAATAAGTATATAATGAAAACATGACAAGAAAATACTTACGAAAATAAGCAAAATCGATAAGCGCTTTGATAATTCAAAAACCCGAAATCCAATTTCCAAACTTAATTCAATGTTAATGTTCAAAACCAAAAGCTAAGAATTTTTCCAAACTTCGTTCTTCATTCCAGATAAGATAAGATAAACTTAAAAAATTCCCTAATTAATTCAAATAGGATGTTTAAAATGAGTCCTACTCGAAGTAGGACTAATCTGTCGTGCAGCTTCACGACTGCCTCTACGATCCGTCAAGGGCTCCACGGTTCGTGAATCCCTTTGTGGTCTTCACTTGCACTAATCCAAAATAGGTTCTTCAAGGCCTGTACACTGGATCATCACCACGGACACCACCACGACTTATGACAATGACCACGATCCGTATAGTTGTCCGTGGTCTTTACTTGACCAATTCCATCTTTAACTTTTCATTGCCCATTCACTAGATCATCTTCACGACTCTCACCACGGACCGTTGTGAGGACCATGGCCCGTGAGGTCGTCCGTGGTCTTTACTTGGTTCAATCATCTTTCAGCTCCTCCAATCCTAAGCACTGGTTCAACTCTACGAGCTGCTCCACGATTAGTAATGAAGACCACGGCCCGTAAGGTCGTTCATGGTCTTTACTTTCTTCAATTCACTTTCACTGAATTTTCTTCTTTTTTATCTTCTTTCACTTCAACCTGTTTCACCTGTACAAACACTACCACACACATCATATCCATATAACTACACCCAATTTTAGTACTATTCTTAGTTTTCAAGCATCAAATGTTCCAAGATTTCGCAGCACATCAACACCCTAAACTTAGAACCATTACTTGTCCTCAAGTGATGAGATAAAAATAATACATTTAGCAATCAAACATTCAAAATCTTTTTGACATTGTGCAGCACCCATCTCAATCACACATTATATCCAAAACCATCAATCTAACATACAAGGATCAATATATGACATCACATTACTCACAGTTTACTATGCTTATGCTTGTGTACTATCAGCTAACACAATCTACTATCAAATGCAATCATTGTGTCCTCACACCAAAGAAGTCCCTCACTCATGATAATTGGGACTAAGTTCTACGCTCGCACTCTCAAAGAACTTTGAACACTAACAACAAAAGATCATAGGCTTGCCCTTGCTTTCTATTCTCTGTCTTTCAAACACCCGAAATAGGATCACTGTAGAACTTTATCGGCTTGTAACATAGGCCCAGGCTAGGGAATGGATATTTGGGTTTGTGAGTGACTAGTCCCTTGGTTCTCCAAAGTGGTCTGCACCCAATTCTGCAATTCTTAGTCCAAATCATTCTTGCACACCTCAACACACAGTGAATCTATAAAAGCAAAGAAAAATGAGAAAAAGGAAACTACTACCAATTACAATTACAATCTTGGGTTGCCTCACCAAGCAGCGCACAATTTAACATTGCGGCGCAACACATGTTACTTGATTACTCAAACTTCATTAAATATACATTCCTCCACTATCTTCACTTTTCTGGAATCCCCAATTATGACTTTATTCACTGGCCATTGTCCTTGAACCTCTCACCCTTGTCATTCTCAAGCTCAATAGCTCCAGACTGGAACACCTGAGTTACCTTAAAAGGTCGAAATCATTTGGATCTCAACTTCCCAGGAAATAGACGAAGTTTAGAATTGAAAAGTAACACCAAGTCAACAGGAGTGAAAGTTCTTTTCTCAATATGCTTATCATGATACAATTTCATCCTCTCCTTGTATAGTGCACACCTCCTATATGCTCTCAAGGGAAACTCATCCATCTTATTGATTTGATCCAACCTCAGGTTTGCAGTTTCACTCCAACTAAGGTTCAGCTTCTTTAAAGCCCAGAGTGCCTTATGCTCAAGCTCAATTGGCAAATGACATGCCTTTCCAAACACCAATTGATATGGGACATACCAATAGGCGTCTTGAAAGCTGTCTGATATGCCCATAGAGCATCATCTAACTTTCGTGCCCAATCTGTCCAGTTGGCATTCACTATTTTTGCCTGAATCACCTTTATTTCTCTATTGGAAACCTCCATTTTGCCACTAGTCTGCGTGTGATAAGGTGTTGCCACCTTGTGTTATTTAACCCCATATTTGGATACAAGAGCACTGAAAACCTTGTTGAAAAAATGGGAACCGACATCACTGATAATAGCTCTGGATGTGCCAAACCTTGAGAAGATATTCTTCTTGAGAAAGCCAGTAACACTTTTTCCATCATTCTCAGGCAAAGCAACTGCTTCAACCCTTTTTGACACATAGTCCACTGCCACCAGCATATACTTATGCCCATAGGAGCTCACAAATGGGCCCATGAAATCAAGTCCCCACACATCAAATAGCTCCACCTCTAGAATAGGTTTCATGGGTAACTCGTGGCACCAAGAGATGGCTCCTTACTGCAAGCACACATCACAACTCCTTACAATATCCATCGCATCCTGTGGAACTGTGGGACAGTAGTACCCACACTGAAGTACCTTGTGGGCTGTCCGAGAACCTCCATAATGGCCACCCACTGGAGAGGAGTGACAGGCCTCTAGAATGTGCAACGTCTTAGCTTCATGGATGCATCACCTGATGATATTATCAGCACACACCCTGTACAAAAAAGGTTCATCCCAAAAACACTTACCTACATCATGTAGGAACCTTTTCTTTTGCTGAAATGTCAGCCTCTCAAGCATCAAGTCACTACCAAGGAATTTAGCAAAATCAGCAAACCAAGGAATAAGATCAAGAGTTACGGCTAATACCTACTCATCCGGGAACGAATCATTGATTTCGAGCTCAAGTTCCTCTTTCTTTTCAGCCTCCAACCTAGACAAGTGATCAGCCACCTGGTTTTGCACAACCTCTTCTATCCTAAACCTCAAAATCAAACTTTTGAAGAAGTAACACCCATATGATCAACCTGGGCTTGACATCTTTCTTTGCCATGATTTATCTCAAAGTTGCATGATCTGTGTGGACTATCACTCTAGTACCCAGTAAGTAAGCTCTGGATTTCTCAAAAGCATACACCACAGCCAGTAGTTCTTGTTCAGTAACTAGGTAGTTTTGTTGTGCTCCATTTAGTGACTTGCTAGCATAGTAAATCGGATGAATCATCTTATTGCGCTTCTGCCCCAACACAACTCCTAAGGCAGTACCACTAGCATCACACATTAGCTCAAATGGCTCAGCCCAATCTGGGCCAATGATCACTGGGGAAGAAATCAACTTCTCCTTCAAGCATTCAAAGGCGCTTAGACATGCCTTATCAAAAGCAAATTTCACCTTCTTCTCCAAAAGCTTGCACAAGGGGTGTGCAATTTTTGAGAAGTCCTTATTGAAACGCCTATATAATCCGGCATGTCCTAAGAAGTTTCGAACACCTTTCACACAGATAGGTGGAGGCAACTTTTCAATCACCTTAATTTTTGCTTTGTAGACCTCGAATCCCTTTTGCGACACCTTATGACCAAGGACTATACTTTCCTTGACCTTGAAATGGCACTTATCCAAATTCAGTACCTGATTGTCCTCCGCGCATCTCTTTAAAGCCCTACTAAGATTGAGCAAACAATCATCAAAAATATCACCTACCACTGAAAAGTCATCCATGAATACCTCCATCATCTCCTCCACCATGTCTGAGAAGATAGACATTATACACCTCTGGAAAGTTGCTGGTGCATTACATACTCCAAATGGCATGCGTTTGAATGCAAAATTGCCATAAGGACATGTAAACGTGGTCTTTTCTAGATCTTCAGGAGCAATTGATATCTGGTTGTAATCAGAGTATCTATCTAAGAAAAAGTACCTTTCTTTTCTAGCCAACCTATCAAGCATCTGATCCATGAATGGCATTGGGAAGTGATCCTTCAAGATCCACTTATTCAACTTCCTGTAGTCCATGCACTCTTGTCATCGAGTGACTGGTCTCTACGGGATCAACTCATTCTTCGCATTTGCAACCACTGTCATACCACCCTTTTTGGGCACACATTGCACTGGGCTGACCCAATGACCGTCAGAAATGGGGTACACAACCCGAACATCTAAAAACTTGATGATCTCTTTTTTGACAACCTCTTGCATTGGTGGATTTAACTTCCTCTGGTGTTCAATTCTTGGGATGCAGTCCTTCTCAAGTTGGATCTTATGAGTGCATATTTCTGGAGGTATCATGATGATGTCAGCAATGGTCCACCCAATTGCCTTTTTGTACTTTATCAGCACTTTGATCACAACTTGAACCTGTTCATCATTCAAATCTGCATCCAAGATCACAGGCAAAGTGTTGTTAATGCCCAAAAATACATATCTCAGGTGACTGGGTAACTGTTTTAGTTCCAACATAGGTGGCTCCTCAAAGGATGATTTTTCTGGAGGACTTGGCCTGTTTTTCAGATCCAGGTCAAGTTTCTTTGGAGCATAAGAAAAATTCATAAACACGACTGCTAATGTTTAAACAACCAGCTTCTTTTCAATTGTCGCTCCTATCCCTTCTTCATCAGAGTTCTCTATCACAGACACCACATTCATGTCATGGGCTATTTCATTGACCTACAAATTTTAAACTTCACCTCTTCCTTGTTGAGTCTAAATTTCAGTTCTCCTCTCTCAACATCTACTAATGCTAGTCCTGAAACAAGAAATGGTCTTCCCAAAATTATGGGAACCTTAAAATCTACTTCGCAATCCAAGACCATGAAGTCTTCCAGAAAGATTAAAGTGTCCACCTTTATGAGCAAATCATATAAGATGCCCACAGGTAATTTCACCGACCTATTTGCCATCATCAACCTCATTGCTCTGGGTTTTGGAACTCCTAACCCCAGTTGTTTGTAGATGGCCAGTGGCATCAAGTTTATACTGGCCCCTAAATCACAGAAGGCATTTGCGAATTCGATAGATCCGATGGTGCACGGTATGGTGAATGCACACGAATCCTCCTTCTTCTATACCAGAGACTTGGTAGCAATAGCACTGTAGTGATTAAAACTATCAGTAAAATCAATACTTTCAACTCTTTTTTTCATGACCAAGTCCTTTATGAACTTGGCGTATCCTGGCATCTGCTCTACGGCTTCCACCAATGAGATTTTCACTAATAGGTGTCTCAGGATGGTGATGAATTTAGTAAATTTCCCATCTTCGGCTTTCTTTTTAAAACTTTGAGGGAAAGGAGGAGGTGGTCTTGGTATCTGCTGCAGAGGAATAATTCCCTCAACCTCTATTTCCTTTGATCCTGTTGGTTTCGCTATTGGTTGAGCGTCCTCCAAGTCATCTACCTATTCAGCTTCGGCCTCCTCTCTTCCAGTTTGCTCCAACACCTGATCATGCTCAGTACCTGCATAAATTGGGTCATTAAGAATCTTACCACTCCTGGTGGCGATAGCCATGCAGTTCCCATCCTTCTTAGGATTTTGAATAGTATCACTTAGTAGCGACCCATTCTACCTCTGGTTTAGTGATGTTGAAAGTTTCCCCAACTGCTGCTCTATTTGCTTGATGGAGGTGGTGTGAGAGTCTACCAGTTGACTCATACCGGAGAAATCACCTTTCATTTCCTTCACCCCTGCATTAGTTGACTCAACTTTTTGGAGCACCTTGGCCAACATTTTTTCTAGCTTAGACCCGCTGGAACTACTACATGCCCGGTCTCTATTACCTGGGGGCACATACGTACCACTGCGATCATTTATGTACCATCTCTGTTCTGCCAGTTTCCCTTGTCTCTATTTGCTGGCCTGTCATACTGTCCTTCTCTAGAGTAGTTCCGACCTGCATTTCCAGAAATGTAACCTTGGTATCTCGAGTTATATTTCTGGAAACCTCCTTGGTTGCCCAAAAAATTAGCCTTCTCATCTAGATCGATGTCCTGATCTTCAACCTATTTCGAGGTCCTACAACATTTTCCTTTTTGGAACTTGCCACAATATGCTTCGTTAAAAGGTCTATTTGGGTCCTCATGTGCTTCATGTACTGATCCCTTTCTTCTTCTCTTTTCTTTTGTTCTGCTGAAAGTTTGAAGGTAAACCCAAGATCTCATACATCAGCATCCCTGGTGTATAATGCTCTATTGTTATTAGATACTTCATCCAACTTCTGCATGCTTTCTTCAAATGGCTTCCTCATGAATGATCCTCCGCACACTGCATCAGCAAGAGGCTTAGTAACATAATTCATAGATCTATAGAAAGCCTATTTCAGATGTCTCTCAGTGAGACCATGGTTGGGACACTTCTTTAGCTTTTGAATGAATATCCACCAGGTGTCATGCATCGCTTCTCCTGGTAACTGCTTGTGGGCACTTATCTCATTCTTTATCTGCAGCTATTTTGATTCTAGAAAGAATCGTTCCAGGAAAGCCTCCTTCAGCTCAGTCCAAGTTCTGATTGAGTCATCTGGAATCTCATTCAACCAAATTGGTCGCCTCCCTAGTAAGAGATAAGGGAAACATCCTCAATTTCATTGTTGTTTGGCTAACTCCAGGAATTTCTTGCGATTTGCATATCTCTACAAAGTTCATCAAATGTTGATTCACATCATCACCAGCTGCACCCCTAAGCATACCTTTCAGATTCAGCATTTGAATCATAGTTCTGGTGATTGTGAATTTCACACCTGGAGGTAGTGCAAGTAACATTATCACTCATGTGGCTCTAGCTCTATCCAAATCTAAGTCATCATCTTCGTACATCAAGTGAGTTGGGTACTGTGCTCGACCTCTTGGATCTAGTGGTTGGCGGTGGGGAGGAGCTATTTCTTCCACTCCTGGTTGTTCATCCACCACCCTAGGCGGGTTGTTCATGGCATACTGTTGAATACCTCTTGCATTGGCTTCAACTTCCAATCCTAGTCTTTGCCACTATGCCTCAAGTTCTTGTGCATTCACCATTTTGCAAATTGTTTTCTGAAGTTCTGGATCGCATGGGATCAATGTGGCTCCCTTACTGTTGGTTTTTGGCATACACAATTTATTTCACATGTAAGAGACACAGACAAAGAACAAGACGTAAAATTAGGAAATATAACCGAACTTTGAATAAAAGCTCGTAAAACACTTCTGAATTGAAATTCCTCGGCAACGACACCATAATTTGATACGTCCAAACTTACACCTCAATTAAGAGGTATAAACGGTCGAAGTCAATTTATAGAACTCAACGTGAGTTGAGGTCGATCCCACAGTGAATTTCTTTATAGAAATGATTTCATTGTCGCGTTTAACCAAATGTTCTTATTATTTCTTAAAGAGAGCACTTACGAAATGTAAATTTGGGTTTAGTTGTGATTTTCTAGTAACTAAGATTGGTAATCAAAATCCAGATTGACAATTAACAGAATATTATGTTCTAAAGTTGTTTCGTATTTTTTTGTAAATGAGATTCATGATTTTACATAGACATATAGAAGTATATAATGAAAAAATGACAAGAAAATACTTACGAAAGATAAGCAAAATCGATAAGCACTTTGATAATTCAAAAACCCGAAATAAAACTTCCAAACTTGATTCGATGTTAATGTTCAAAACCAAAAGCTAAGAATTTTTCCAAATTTCATTCTTCGTTCTAGATAAGATAAGATAAACTGAAAAAATGCCCTAATTAATTCAAATACAATATATAAAAATAGTCCTACTCGAAGTAGGACTAATCTGTCGCACAGGTGTACGATTGCCTCCACGATCCGTCAAGCGCTTCAAGGTCCGTGAAGCCCTTCGTGGTCTTCACTTGCACTCATCCAAGATAGGTTCTTCAAGGCTTGTATGCTGGATCATCACCACAGACACCACAACGACTCGTGAAAATGACCATGGTCTGTATAGTTGTCCGTGGTCTTCACTTGACCAATTCCATCTTGAACTTTTCATTGCTCATTCACTGGATTGTTTTTATGACTCTCACCACGACCATTGTGAGGACCATGGCCCGTGAGGTCGTCTCTGGTCTTCACTTGGTTCAATCATCTTTCAGCTCCTCCAACCCTAAGCACTGGTTCAACTCTATGAGTAGCTCCACGATCAGTAGTGAAGACCACGGCCCGTGATGTCATCCGTGGTCTTTTCTTTCTTCAATTCACTTTAACTAAAATTTCTTCTTTTCTATCTTATTTCACGTCCACCTATTCCACATGTACAAACACTACCAAACACAACATATCCATATAACTACACCCAATTAAAAACTAATTCTTAGTTTTCAAGCATCAAATGTGCCAAGATTTCGCGGTACTTTAGTGACTGACCCTAGTCGAACTCGGTATTAAACCTACTCCCGACTAGAATGTGTAAAATACAACACAACTAAAATAAACTGGATAGCTCAAGTTTCTGACATGCTAACTGAAAATACAACATTAAGTACTGATAATGAAACATTTGAAAACTGATGCATGTATATCTGTATAAACTGACCTAGCAAGTGTAATTCATGAACTAAACGAATCTACACAACTAGGGATCTAAATTTCATGCTAAAATTAGGTAACATAGTTTCAAAAATGTAATATTCTGATTAGGATTACTCTAACAGCTAAATCACAACAATTATTTGAAGTTCTAGAAACTCTAACTCTAAACAATATGATGGGAACCAAGAATCTGGTTGAATTTCAGGGACCTCATGGGTGAAAGAAACCCACTAGTGAAATCCCACATACCGGGTGATGAATCCATGGAGAAATCCTTCGATTTCGAGCTGAAACTTGAAAGAAACCTGCAGATTGTTCTAAGGAAAACTGGCGCCTCTGTCATCTTCTTTTGTTCTAGTGAAATGTGCATAATATGCTATCAAGAGTATCCTCTAAGGAGGCTATTGTAAGCATAATAAAATGCGTAATTTGTTACAGTATTCTTACAACACCAAGATTTTATTATTTCAATTTATAAAACACCAAAATTAAGAAAAATTTACTTTCTGTACTTTTGCAAACTTGAAGTACCTTCTTGGTATTATTTAATGAAATTCATTTTGCCTTATCCAAAGAAAAAAGGAGAAAGAAAAAGATGGTTTGGTCCACCTTTTGTAAGGCACCCTCTTGTACAAGCGGACAATGGTGTTACTCTTATAAACTCCTTGTTGCTGTATTTAACCCTTTTTGTCCATAAAAACAAAAGACCATGCTTTTTAGGAAGGCCATAGTTTATTAACTTCATCTCAATTTCCCCCCACATGGCCTTAGCTTATTTAGAATGACTTTCAACGTTTCTAAATGATTTTTTGCTTATTTGTTTTGTATGTGTATATTTTCTTTCTAGACGGCTATTAATGTAGTTGTTTAGTTAATAATCTATTTTTTTTCTCTTTCAGTTGGAGTCATGTGAACTTCACATACACGAAATCCTCCAATATTGCCTCCATTTTCTACCATATTAGAAGGTAACTATGAACCTTTACTTTTTCAATTATCGAACTTCATTTGGAAGGGATGTAATAATTTAAGTATCAGTATAGAGTGTTGTGAAATACTATAGTAGAAAAGAAAAATTCTCAGGAATCAGGATCATGATAGAAATACTTCTTCTGAAGAAATATATAGGACCCTAACCATCAGAACTGGACGTGTATGAAAAATCTTTCATTTGTGAGGCTATAAATGAAGTTCTGGTTTTAGCACTTGTTTCCTTGTTTGAGTTTTGGCACTTTTCTCTTTGGTTTAGTTTTTTCATGAGAGTTCTTGTTTTGAGTAGCTCGGTAATATTTCTTTCTTGTAAACATTCTAGATTGCAGTGATCCAGATGTGGTGGCAAAGTCATTGCATAAGTTTGTGAACTAAGGGAAGAGAAAGAAAGAGTCAGTGGCTGAGTTGCTAGTGACACTGTTAATCAAGGTATTGTAAATCCAATATATATGTCCTCATCTTAAAGAGACTCCTAGTCCCCGGCAAAAATCCAGTTTTCTGGCTCATTATGTTCTCATTTCATTGTAGTTACTGTCGGTTGAGAAGCTATGGGCCAAAGGACTATGTGCAAGTACCTATGAAGCCTCTTGGCTATCTAAAACATCGGACTCCAAAGTTTGTTGCATCAGTGTAGTTATCTTTCACTTATTGATATCCGTTCTACTAAGTAATCTTCGAAGTGATATATTAATGGATTATCGTGATCTTTATGGGTTGAGGATTTCACTGATCGGTCTCAAAATGCTACAAGGATTGTCAGGAAAGCAGAAGTGAAACACATATTCAAATGTATCCAGCGTACTAGTGAATACACTTCTGCTTTTATGGATGTCCTTGTTGAAATACCCACATTAAAAATTCAGTTGTTTGGGCGTGCTAACCGTTTTCAAGACAGTTCTGAGACAAGAAAAATATAGAAGATGGAAATACAACCACACTTCCTTGTAGAGATATCAAGAATCCTGAACAAAGTAAAGAAAGCCAAAAAGGAATTCAGTCAGCTATACCTTCTGAACCTATCACGACAAAAAGAAAATGGTCTATCGAAGGTTGGGAAGGATTAACTTCAAAGAGCTATGGACAGTCAAAAGGAAAATGGCCTACTAAGGTTGCGAAGGAGTACGTTCAACGAGTTGGGGACAACCTAAGGAGGATGGTGGACCACCTAACTCTCCTTGTTCAAAGGGAAAATGGTCTACCAAAGGTTTGGGAAAAGCATCTTTAGCGAATTGGGAAGAATAAAATGGGGACAATGTACCACCAGACTCTATCTCGACAAAAAGGAAAAGATCAGATGAAACCCGAGGAGGAACTTCTTCTTCTCAGTGGTTGGGAAAATTAGACACAAAAAGTTGGCCCAAAAGAAAGCACAACAATAAGCTTGAACCTAAGGCTAAGTGGTCAAAAATGTAGACATGAGGCTTGAGAGGAAGCTAAATTAACCATTTGGTTCTGGATTAAGTAGGTTGTACATATCTTGTTGAATCATCCGCAACAACTTTTACATTCTTACGAGGACATAGGGAGTATTTATTATGAGATAGGTAACGTACCTGTCATCATCCTCTTATTTTTGTAATGGTTCCTTAGGACATTTTTTACGGATCGACCTAGCAATGACCTTAGCAAGATGGAATGTTAACAGCTCAATGTACATTTAATTTTATGTACCTTATAAACCTCAAGAAATTGAAGGAAAAATAGATTCTCAAGAAGCCAATTCTCTCTCTCTCTCTCGATCTACTTTACTATGAAAAATAGAGGACATAGTAGATTTCATTCATATTATTAATAAATGTCTCAAATAAAAGTTACCTGTTTTGATCTGTAGAATTATTCGATACTAGTGCTGGCAAGAGATAGAAAATGTTTTATATAATAGTCGAAATGTGTACGATCTGAACCCCACACCATCATTATAAAAATGAAAAAAATCAACAAAGAAAGACAATCAATCAGAAAAGTTTCATCAAATTTCTATGACAGTAGAAACTTGATTCAAATAAAAAACATACTAAAAGAAACAATGTTTTTGAGTTCTAGATAAACTTAACAGGTAAAGCCCGGTGCAGAAAGCATGCTGCATTCATGCAGGGTTTAGACAATTTATTTAACAACATAGTCTGATATAATAATACTAATAAAAATCAAAATTGTCTCCTCTAACAGTCTTAGTATCATCGGCAATAGCTCTAGCATCCATTGAAATACCAGCAATCCAATTTTTGAAAATCCAGCACAGTATAGCCCATTCTCTCCTTTCCAATTTATCAATGTTCCATCTTCAAGGAATATTGAGCTATAATCCTGCATACAAAACAAAAAAAAATTGTACATTATTTGAGACAATGATGGTAAAATTAATAGTTAGTTAAATTAGTAACTAGGAAAACTTATCGAGAAAAACTTATCTGCACACGATATTTACAGGCAAGTGGAAAATTTCAAGACTCAAATTTAGAATTAAAAAACAATAACATAGTGATAATTTGCATAACGTACCTTTAGCCATTTGTTAGCAATATTCTTGTATCCAGTAGCAAAAATGATTGCATTAAATTGATGGGCATCTCCATTGTCAAACACTACTGTATGATCCTTCATTTCTGATATTCCAGGAAGTACCAAATAATCAATTGACCAAAAGTTTTTTCATAAAAAAAAAACCAAGCATTATTTCCTTTTTTATAATTGATTATCAATGCATATTGGATGAACTATTTACAAATATACTGTATTAGCCAAAGTCATTAAATACTTCTGATTCCGTAACTATAACAGTTCAACTACTGTGCATGATAATGAACATGTATTTTTATTCTTCTTCATTAAATACTACTCGTGATGTACGCCTAACCATACATCACATGTTGTACTTTTACTATAAGACCAAAACCCTCGGAAAAACTAAAGCGATCTGTTTTTCACATAATATATCTCAAAATAAAATGAAATACAGTAAAGATACTGTTATACCTTAATCTGTTCAACTTTAATCTTGTCAATGGCACCAACATCAATTACTGGGGACTTACCTTTTGATACTCTAATAGAAAATGGACCTTCTTCTGGTTGTGGTATTCCTAATTCTGCTAAATTTCCAAATTTAAATTTAACGTACTTTGCAATTACAATATCAACCAAAGATATTGGTGAATATTTTAGCAATAACATTGCAGTATACACCATCTTCCTTGTTAGGACATGAATCTGCAAAAACATTAGGACAAAATATATTAAAACTTTTAGAATTAACAACCATATTTATCAAAAATATAATTGATTGTGCATGTGAAAAACTTGCATAATCTAACAATAGAAAAGTTATAGCACTTTGGGAGAACATCATGAACTATAATGTACATATTTACTAGTGTAAGTTTCATATTTTGACGATATATTAAAAAGGAAGTACAAAATCAAATCAATTATAACGTAATGGTATATAACTTGTAGTATTCAAAGACATAGATTAAAGTTGGTAACTGGAATGAGCAAGGGTTCTAAAAAAAGAAATATATATAAGTAATGCACGAAAGATTATATTTAAAGAGAAATCTAAGTTTCATATACAGTTTGTGCAAATTATTTTTTGTACTATCATTTATCAAGTCATCTAACTGATATCTATAAACAAGTTTCTTCAAAATTATGAGATTCAAATTCTTAAAAGGTAAAATATGTTATCTGTGCAACATGTGAAATGACGATGTATAAAATTGTTAATAAGACAAACTTAGCAAAAATAAAGATTCTACTTATAATAAAAAGAAACCCTAATTCTTTTTCTTTGAATTCAATTCTTGAAAGTAAAAACTGTATGAGTTGTTTATACTTTTACTAAATAACTTGTCACCTCTCCAAATCCTACTCTTCTTTTTCTCACGATATAAGATACCGGATGAGACCTGAATTTAAAATTTTAATTTTGTACGATTTAGAAATGGAGTAATGAGATATTTCTATGTTTTTAGGATATTTAAATATCTATCCCAAATTTTTGTACTTACAATAATCCAACACCATATTCCATAATCACTTTCTAATCAACAAGCATTCCCTTTTTAAAGAACAACTAATTTTATTAAATCAATTTTGAATTTAGAATCAAGGTTGTTTTTGCAATTTTGTATAGTGCTTGGAGAGTATGTTTGTGAAATTTAACACAAATGACGAATCGGTGGAAATTATTGGAGGTGAAGCTAATTAAAAAATAATTTTTTAGATAACAAATACCACAAGGGTATAGATGACTGGATGGATGGTAAATAAAGTAGAATGAAAATCATGAGAAATCAAGTTCATATTCCAGTCCTTCCACATAAGGGTATGACCTGGTGTTGATGGTCAAGAAACTCATACCCAATATCTTGTTGAATCGATTTACAACATTACAAATGCATGTAAAAAGTAACAGGTACCATGTAAAATAGTTGATGTACAACTAAACTGATCGAACACTACCATTTAATTTTTTTTATAACAAACACAACCTACTCACATGCAAACAAATAATGATAAAAGTAAAGATAAGGCATAAAGATATAGAGAGACTTACTGGACTTTCAATAACAATTGATGTGTGACTTTCATAATTTGAAAGATCAAAAGCTATTTCCATCCCAGAATTTCCTGATCCAATGATCAATACCTTTTTATCCTTATATTTTTCACCAGATCTATAATTACTTGAATGGATTATTTTGCGTTTGAAATTTTCTATTCCTATCATAATTGGAATATAACCTTCATTACTTTTTCCAGTAGCCATGTCACGACCCAGATCATCGTGTTTGGCACCTACACTAACACTCCGGTGGGAGAACCACTACTACATCCCAAACCAAGCAACTAAACCTAAACTAAGGCATTTAATTTACGGAAGCAAGTTAAATACTAAGGAAATAAATAGAGTTCCCATAAACTCTAACTAAAGTCTAACAATAATAAACTAACATTACAGAAGTAATTCCTCGAACCTGAAAGTCAATGTACCAAAACATCTAATAATGAACCAAGGCTAAACAAGAAGGGATACAAGCCCAACTATTGCACAAATAACTAGTAGAACTTTCTAAGTCTGGAATGTGGGCATAGACGAAAGGAGAACTGATGGCATCCTGGAAGAATTGTCTCACCCTTGAATTTGAACGATGATCACTGATCTTCTTACCGAGGTCTGTCAGTAGCCGTTTGAAGATGCCATGTACTCAACAAAAATAAGAGCAAGTGCAGTATCAGTACACAACCACAGTGTATTGGTAGGATCACGTGGCTATCCACTAAGTGTAACATAAGAAAGTCAACAAAATATTATAAACATGCAAAATATCGAATATATATAATATCGATTATCACATGCTCAACAATATACACAATTATAACAAGTCATTGGTCCTCTCATGGAACCCAACCCAAACAGTTAGCATTCCAGATCGTGGTACCCGATCCAATGATTATGCCGGAACGTGGCAATCGATCCCATAATTATCTCGGAACGTGGTAACCAATCCAAGTGAGTTATGCCGGAACATGTCAACCGATTCATTCAACATGCGACAATCACAATCACAAGTATATCCGCAAGATCATACAATTAAGTCATGATTCATGCCATTTATCATTCATCTATCTCATTTACAACAAGTATGATCAACAATGCAACATTTATATACATGCAAGTATCATAATGAAGCAAGAACAAACATACATCACACAATCATAGAATCACAACCATCGCCTACCTTGAAACAAGCTTGAAACCCTAAGAAACATGATCCTTCCCTTTCCGGATTCGTTTCGCATATTCTTGGTCTACAAACAATCATAATAACACGGGAATCAATAAACAATCACTAATTACCCAGATTACTAACAATTATAACAACCCTAGATCATACCCATGATTCCAAGCATCCAAAATAGGGTTGTTTCCATCATATAATCTAGATCAAAACCCTCCCCCATCATTGATTGTCCATTCTATTACGTTCTACGGATCAAAAAATGAATTTGGGGAGTGAAAAGCTTACCTTTAGCCTCAAGAATGGTGCAAAACTGTTAGGAGTCACCAGGGGTTTGTTCCTTAGCTCTAAAAATTGAAAAGTGCAAAATAATGTCGTTTAGGGGTTTATTTACAACTTTAAGTTGCATCGAACCTGCCATAGCTCCCCTTACCCCGATGTAGCCACCCTGCCAGACGACCAAAAGCACCGCTAAAGCGGCTTGCACGAACCAATGTGCTATTCAAAGATTTCCAAATACCCATTTTACAACAAACCTCTAATCAACGATGCTCAAAAAATACCTTTACGCTAAGGTCGATTTCGAGAGCTCTACTCACCCGAATTCAATTCCGTAAAGTTGTAAGGATTTCTTAACGAGTTATCTATCAACCCATGTAATCTTAATAAAAAATAAATCACCAGATTGTTACCAGATTTTCCTACACCTTAAAGACTCCAATTTCGTCCAAATCTGGACAAGGTTGGGAAAATCCAAATACTACAAAAAAGTTTTTCGGCCCCAAATTTTCCCCCGTTGGCTTCTCTAAATTGACAGAACCAGTTCGTTACAAGCCAAAATCAAGAAATCACTAGCATACATTTCAATTTCTCCGCTAGTCAAATTTCTTGATTTGACATTCCATTTCATTTCCCCAAAGTTGTAAAAGGCCAATTCAACACAAGTTTGAAATTTTGGCTTGATGTTGAAATGCTCAACATGCTCATCTAAGTATTGAATAAATTCTTTTTTCGGCATATACTAAAGTGATGAAGTTGCATGTGGCATAAACGGCAATTGAACCAAAGTCCTTTGATAGATGAAAATGAAGTCTATCATAAGTCTTTTTCTTCCACAAATAAGCACAACAATCTTGTATTTTCTAAAACAACATTGTTTATCCCCAATTTGTTTAAACAGGATGATACAGCTATACCAGATGGTCCAGCTTCAACCACAATAATGTCAATTTCTTCCTTTCTGAAATTAGCTATTGCAAAATTTTCAGAAAATTAAAGAGAATTTTTGTTTTTGGAATTTTGAAAAGAAAAATTGCAATAAGATTTAGAGAAAGGAAAATTAGACAATGAGGTATGTATATATGGTCTTCAAACAGGATAAAAATGATATTTATAATTTTTTTCCTTTTTTAAAGTGTAATAGAAAACAACAGTTACAAGTAAATGCAAATTTTTTTATTATTGAAACAAAATCTAAGTTTTTTCTCAATTCTTTGGTAGATGTGAAAACATTTAATTGAAAGTTATCTTTAGCTTAAGCTAAAACGTGTCATGTTCATTTTTCTATAATTGAATTTTTCAGTTTCAAAAAGAGACAAATTACAAAAATTAAATTGAATTTGATTGAAGTTTATTGACCGGCTAAATTCAAAGTATATTTTTTTTGGCTTTTTATCTCTGTCTTAGATTTTCATATAAACACTCAACTAATTAAATTATATTAATTAATTTATATTAGAAAATTATTTTCTTTGTTAAAAAACTTAGAATTAAGAAGAAAGATGATTTTATGATATATTAAATAAGAGAAAAAGCTTAATTATGCCATATAATTTTGAGAAAAGGCTCATCTATGTCATTCATGTGAGCTATTTCTCCAACAGAAATGACATATGTCACGCCTCAAGGCTACCCCCTTGATGTTAACACGAGACTTAGGATCACGAGTGACTCCAAGCTAACCCTGAGTTGGCATATCATAGCATACTAAGATAAAATGAAATGAGAAATATTGTGCGAAAGCCTTAAGTCATGAGATAAACTACAAGGATGCGGAAATACCCAATCTCAGTCTGAATATAAAAGAGTGTGAGTTTAAAAACAACGGGAAGATCAAACTCAAAACCAAAACGTAATCTAACTATGTCTGAATAAAAGCCTCTAACTGACTAGAGATACTGGAATATGCCCCAGCTAACTCTAGCAAAACTGAAACTGAAAGACTGAAGGTAAAAGAAAACATGTTTATCATCCTCGGAGAATGAGGACTCACCACTGATAATGCTGAGTATGGATTGAGAACCGATCTACATGCAATATGATGTTGTGGGCCTGAACCTACATCACGAGAAGATGTAGTGCAGAGTATGCGTCAGGAATTAAAAGGTACTGAGCATGCAAGATAGGATAAAACTAAACAATATATACACAACTGAATAAAGCATACTGATCAATAATATAAGATGAATATGAAGAATATACTGAACATACTGAACATGAACTAAACTGAATGCAATGACCAAGTTCATAACATACTGAAACTGAATACTGAAATATAACTCGTAACCTTGTTAATGCACTTAAATCTAACTGTGAGAGCTACTTTTAACCAACATAAAACCACATGAGCTAAACGTGGAGTCTAATTTATACGCACCATCGAGAGGACCCAATATACCTTGCTTAGTGTATAAAGGTATGACTAGCGTGATCACTAAATATAATGCCCACAGAGGGGACTTAACCTACGGGGGCACGTAGTTCTGGGTCTATGAGGGTGATTGACCCTAGTCCAACTCGATATTAAGCCTACTCCCGACTAGAATGTGTACAATACAACACAACTGAAGTAAACTGGATAGCTCAAGATTCTGACATGCTAACTGAAAATGCAACATTAAGGACTGATAATGAAGCATTTGAAAACTGATGCATGTACATCTGTATAAACTCACCTAGCAAGTGTTATTCATGAACTAAATGAATCTACAAAACTAGGGCTTTGAATTTCATGCTAAAATTAAGCAGCATGGTTAGGAAAATGTAATATTCTGATTAGGATTACTCTAACAGCTAAATCACAACAATTATCTGATGTTCTAGAAACTCTAAGTCTAAACAATATGAATGGAATCAAGAATCTGACTATATTCTAGTGACCTAATGGGTGAAACAAACCCACTAGTGAAATCCCACATACCTGGTGACGAAATCCACGGAAAAATCCTTCGAGTTCGGAGTGAAACTTAAAAGAAACCTGTTGATTGTTCTAAGAAAAACTGGCGCCTTTTTCTTCTTCTTTTGTTCTAGTGAAATGTGCATAATATGCTATCAGTAGTATCCTCTAAGGAGGCAATTGTAAGCACAATAAAATGCCCAATTTGTTACAGTATTCTTACAACACAAAGTTTGTATTGCTTCAACTTATTAAACACCAAAAGTAAGAGAAATTTACTTTTTGTGCTTTTACAGACTTGCAGTACCTTCTTGGTATTATTTAATGAAATTTATTTGGCCTTATCCAAAGAAAAAAAGAGAAAGAAAAAGATGGTTTGGTGCACCTTTTGTAAAGCCACCTCTTGAACAAGCGGACAACGGTGTTACTCTTATAAATTTCTTGTTGCTGTATTTAACCATTTTTGTCCAAAAAAACAAAAGACCATTCTTTTTACGAAGGCCATAGCTTATTAACTTCATCTCAATATCCCCCCTCATGGCCTTAGCTTATTCAGAAGGACATTCAAAGTTTCTGAATGACTTTTTGCTTATTTGTTTTGTATGTGTATATTTTCTTTCTAGAGGGCTATTAATGTAGTTGTTTAGTTAATAAACTATATTTTTCTTTTTCATTTGGGGTCATGTGAACTTAACAGACATGAAATCCTCCAATACTACCGCCATTTTCTGCCATATTAGAAGGTAGCTATAAACCTTTAGTTTTTTAGTTATCGAACGTCTTTTGGAAGGGATATACTAGTTTTAGTATCAGTACAGAGTGTTGTGACGTACTCTAGTAGAAAATAAATATTCCCTGGAATCAGGATCATGATAGAAATACTTCTTCTGAAGAAATATATAGGACCCTAAGCATCATAACTGGATGTGTATGAAAAATCTTTAATTTTTGAGGCTGTAAATTCAGTGATACATACTCATAATTCTTTTTTCTTATACATAACTTGGCATTTCTGGTTTTAGCACTTGTTTCCTTGTTTGAGTATTGACACTTTTCTCTTTGCTTAAGTTTTTTCATGAGAGTTTTTGTTTCGAGTAGCTCAGTAATATTTCTTGGCTTGTAAATGTTCTAGATGGCACTGATCCAGATGCGGTGGTCTATGGGAAGAGAAAGGAAGAGTCGGTGGCTGAGTTGCTAATTACGCTGTTAGTCAAGGTACTGTGAATCCAATAAATCTGGCCTCATTTTAAAGAGACTTCCAGTCCCTGGAAAACATTTAGTTTCTGGCTCATTATGGTCTCATTTCATTGAAGCTATAGTCAGTTGAGAAGCTATGGGCCAAAGAACTATGTGGAAGTACCTGTGAAGAATCTTGGCTATCAAAAACATAGGACTCCAAAGTTGGCTGCATCAGTGTAGTTATCTTTCACTTATTGATGTCTGTTGTACTAAGTAATCTTTGAAGGGCTGTATTAATGGATTACCGTGATCTTTACAGGTTGAGAATTTCACTGATCGGCCTCAAAATGCTACAAGGGTTGTTGGGAAATCAGAAGTGAAACACATGCACAAGTGTATCCAACTTACTATTGAATACATTTATGCTTTTATGGTTGGCCTTGTTGAAATACCCACATTAAAATTTTAGTTGTTTGGACGTGCTACACCCTTTCAAGTTGGTTCTGAGACAAGGAACAACATAGAAGATGGAAATAGAACTACTCTTCCTTGTAGAGATATCAAGAAACCGGATCAAAGTAAAGAAAGCCAGAATGGAATACATTCAGCTATACCTTCTGAACCTATCACAAAAAAACTAAATTCGTCTATCGAAGGTTCGGAAGGATTAACTTTAGTGAATTGTGGACAGCCAAGGATTAACTTTAGTGAATTGTGGACAGTCCAAAGGATTATGATCTACTCAAGGTTGGGAAGGAGTACGTGTTAATAACCTGTGTTTTAAAACTAGAATTATTGATTTCAATAAACTTTGCAGAAACACTAAGTAACCAAAGTTTAATAAGCCAGTAAGAATAGATGAACATAAATTAATTGACAAATCTAAAATCTGTAAAAAAAAACGTACCGCAATCTGGAAAAACAGAATCAGGAAAAAGATCAAGTCCACTGAATGCATAGTGTCCTCTTAAGGAAATTATTCCCCTCTAGTATCCGAGGTTTGATTTGGAATATGTCCTCCCAGGATAGAATCATCTCAATCACCAGTGTATTGATACCCAAAACTCTAGTGTCAGTGAACCACTCAACAACAGTAAAGTACACGAAGAAAATTTGTGCAGAAGAAGAAGAAGATATCAGAAAATTCGTAAGGAATAAGTCTGAGGGATCAATGTATTTATAGGCAAGAGGAACTGGTTTGAAAGGTTGTAATCCTTTCAGAATCCACACGACCATTCATGAAAGTTTGGCCATTTAATTTAATTTAATTAATTAAATAATTAATTAACTAACATAATTAAAACAAATCCAAAGCCGAAGTCAAAGCCGAAGCAGAGTCGAGCGAGCAACGACGACGACGACGGCGCGAGGGGGGTCCCTCTTTCCAACCCTTTTAACAATTGATATGAGTGTTTCTATATTTAAACTCTCCTATTTTTATTTCCACCACCAATGAGGGACAAATGTATTTTCAATAAAGCATAAGAGGACTTTTCAAGTTCTCAACTTTTCAAGTTCTCAACTTTTCAAGTTCCCAACTTTTTCAAGTTCCTCTTTTATCTTCCCTCCATTTCCCATTAACTCTTGCTAGATACCCAACAATCCCCCACATTAATGGGGAATGTTTATAACATAAGGAATGCACGGACGAGTGTGTACTTTACAAGCAAGAATCAATTGCATCTGGATAAGTAGGTTTCCCCTTGGACTTTCCGTAGTGAACATATGTCGGATATACTCGGTCAATCGATACATGCTATATCTTTGAACCGTCGAGCTTTGGTGTATACCTAGACAACCATATGTCACACAATTAACCCTTTACTGTTTATGGTTCTTACGGTTGTGTTTGTTTCAGCCATGAACACCTTCTGGTTTCATGAGTGTATAAAGAATAGGCTTTTGACATAAAATTCTCTTTGAAGCGGCTTACACTTCACACTCACATAGGTGATTTCTAACCGCGTCATCTCGTAGATACACTATTTGGTCAAATCTGCCAAACTTAGCAAATCATTAAAAGACTTTAAGCTTTATTAACTTATTAACAAGCCTTAAAGTCTTAACCTCGTTCCTGAACATTGTCTTCATCATGAGAATGGATTGAGTTGATTGACAATGTCGAACCGTCATTCACAACTTTGTTTTTCTCCTTGAATCTAGCTCTTGGGATCTCCAGTCTGCTAGATAGAGTTACCGCTATGCTGACTTGTCCTAAGCTGTAAACCCATTCCCTTAGATGATCTTTCAACTGCCTCTCTCACTAGGCCTTTTGTTAGTGGATCTGATACAATATCGCTTGACTTCACATAGTCAATTGTGATAATTCCACTAGAGAGGAGTTTTCTTACGGTATTATGTCTCCGTCGTATTTGACAAGATTTCCCGTTGTACATAATGCTCCCTGCCCTACCTATTGCTGCTTGACTATCACAACGTATGCAAATAGGTCCCACTGGTTTGGGCCAGAATGGAATATCTTCTAAGAAATTCTAGAGCCATTCAGCTTCTTCACCGGCCTTATCTAAGGTAATGAATTCAGATTTCATTGTGGAGCGAGCGATACATGTCTGTTTGGTCGATTTCCAAGAGACTGCTCCTCCACCAAGTGTAAATACATAACCACTTGTGGATTTTACTTCATTTGACCCGGTTATCCAATTTGCATCACTATATCCTTCAATCACTGCAAGATATTTATTATAATGCAAAGCATAGTGTTGTGTATATTTCAGATAACCCAACACACATTTCATTGCCATCCAGTGAGTTTGATTCGGATTACTGGTGAACCGACTCAGTTTACTAATAGCACATGCTATATCTGGTCGCGTACAATTCATAATATATATCAAACTTCCCAACACTCTAGCATATTTCAATTGAGAGTCACTTTCACCTACATTCTTTTGAAATGTAAAACTTAAATCAATTGAAGTTTTGACAACATTGAAATTCAAGTACTTGAACTTATCCAATACTCTTTCAATATAATGAGATTGAGATAATGCTAGTCCCTGAGGATTTTTGAGAATCTTGATCCCTAGGATCAAATCAGCAACTCCTAAGTCCTTCATATCGAACTTGTTGGACAACATGCGTTTAGTAGCATTTATATCGTCAATATCTTTACTCGTTATTAACATGTCATCAACATACGAACAAACAATGACTTCATAATTCAGAACATTTTTAATGTAAACACATTTATCACATTCGTTAATCTTGAATCCATTTGCCAATATTGTTTGGTCAAATATAGCATGCCATTGCTTGGGTGCTTGCTTGAGCCCATAAAGTGACTTCACAAGTCTGCACACTTTCTCTTCTTTACCAGGAACAACAAACCCTTCAAGTTGTTCCATGTAAATTTCTTCCTCCAACTCTCCATTTAAGAAGGCTGTCTTTACATCCATTTGGTGGATTTTAAGATCATGCACTGCCGCTAATGCTATTAACATCCTAATTGATGTTATCCTTGTTACTGGAGAGTATGTATCAAAGTAGTCCAGACCTTCCTTTTGTCTGTATCCTTTGACTACAAGTCTAGCCTTATATTTGTCAATAGTCCCATCGGCTTTCATTTTCCTTTTAAAGAACCACTTGGATCCTAAAGGTTTATTTCCTGGAGGAAGATCAACCAATTCCCAAGTATGATTACTTAAAATTGATTCGACCTCACTATTGACTGCTTCTTTCCAATAGATTGACTCATATGAAGACATAGTTGCTTTAAATGTTGAAGGCTCATTTTCAAGCAAGAATGCCACAAAATCTGATCCGAAAGAAGTGGGTTTCCATTTGCGATTACTACGCCTAGGATCCTCACTAGGTAGTGTACTTTCCGTTGATTCTTCCCGTGGTCATTTAGATCTTTCACTTGTTAACTCACATTAAGTTTTATACGGATAAATGTGTTCAAAGAACTCAGCGTTATCTGACTCAATTATCGTATTAACATGAATCTTAGGATTATCATATTTGTGAACCAAAAACCGGCATGCCTTACTGTTCACAGCATATCCAATAAATACACAATCAACTGTTTTGGGTCCAATTTTCACCCTTTTGGGTAAAGGAACCTCTACCTTGGCTAGACACCCCCACACTTTGAAATATTTCAAGTTGGGTTTCCTTCCTTTCCATAACTCATATGGAATCGATTGTGTTTTGCTTCGGGGTACCCTATTGAGTATTTTGTTAGTCGTAAAGATGGCTTCCCCCCACAGGTTTCGCGGTGAACCAGAACTGATTATCAAGACATTCATCATTTCCTTTAATGTTCTATTCTTTCATTGCGCCAAACCATTTGATTGTGGTGTATATGGTGCAGTAGTTTGATGAATAATACCATATTCCAAACATATTCGTGGAAAAGGAGATTCGTATTCTCCACCCCCGTCACTCCGAATCATTTTTATCTTTAGATTAAATTGATTCTCCACTTCATTTTTGTATTGCTTAAATCCATCAATTGCTTCATCCTTACTATTAAGCAAATATACATAACAAAATCAAGTGCAATCATCAATAAAAGTTATAAAATACTTTTTCCCACCACGAGATGGTGTTGACTTCATATCGCATATATCTGTGTGAATTAAGTCTAAAGGTTTTGAATTTCTTTCAACAAACTTATAAGGATGTTTAACAAACTTACTTTCTACACAAATTTCACATTTCCATTTATTGGATTTGAAATTAGGCAATACTTGTAAAGTAATCAATTTCCGCAAGGCTTTGTAATTTACATGTTCCAAACGGGCATGCCATAAATCATTTGACTCCAATAAGTTAACAGAAGCAAAATTCTTATTAGTACTGTCAACAACCATTACATTCAGTTTGAAGAGGCCCTCAGTGAGGTAGCCCTTTCCTAAGAACATCTCATTCTTACTTATTACAACTTTGTCACTAAGTAGGACACACTTAAACCCGTTCTTAACGAGCAGTGCCGCAGAAACTAAATTCTTCCTTGCCGGATGTCATCTTCAACATAACTTTCCCAGTTCCTGCAATCCTTGCTGTTGATGTGTTCCCTATGAACAGATCTTCATCGAACTCAGCAGGAGTGTACGTTGCAAAGGCTTCTTTCGCAGAGCAAATATGTCGAGTGGCACCTGAGTCGAGAAACCACTCCTTGGGATTTCCAACTAAGTTGCACTCCGAGATTATTGCACATAAGTCATCTGCATCTTCCATCTCTTCCACGATGTTTGCTTGACTTTTGCCTTTGTCTTTGTCTTTGTCTTTGTCCTTTCTTGGAGCACGATAGTCAAAAGACTTGTGACCAGCCTTACCACAGTTGTAACAGTTTCCCTTGAATTTCTTCTTAGCCTGTTCTGACTTCTGTCCATTGGACTTCTTTCTCTTTTTGCCTTTGGCAGGAGCTTCTTCAACAATATTAATTCCAATTATTGTCGAACTCTTACGAGACTTCTTTTCAGCGGTCTTGTTATCTTCCTCAATCTTGAGCCAAATAACAAGATCTTCAAGCTTCATTTCCTTACGTTTGTGCTTTAGATAATTGTTGAAGTCGTTCCACGAAGGAGGCAACTTTTCGATCATTGCAGCCACTTGAAAAGCTTCATTTACTACCATTTCCTCAGCAATCAGATCATGGAAAATAAGTTGAAGTTCCTGCACTTGTGATCCAACAGTTTTACTATCTGACATTTTATAGTCTAAAAACTTTGCTACCACAAACTTTTTCAAGCATGCATCTTCTGTCTTATATTTCTTCTCAAGTGCATCCCACAATTCTTTCGAAGTTTTCATTGCACTATAGACATTATATAAGTCATCCTCTAAAGCACTCAAAATGTAACCCTTACATAGAAAGTCTGCATGTTTCCATGCTTCAATAATTATGAATTTTTCTCTGTCTGGCATTTCAACAACAGGCACTGGAGTTAGTTCATTGGTAAATTTCTGCAGACCAAGAGTGGTAAGCCAGAAAAACACCCATTGCTGCCATCCTTTGAAATTCACACCAGAGAATTTTCCTAGTTTCTCTGCTGGTGGTACAGCAGTTCAGGTTGGTGCAGCAACAGCCACCGTAACATTATCATTAGCCATTTCAAAAGCAGAATCTGTAACAAACAAAAATTAATACAAATGACTCAGTAAGCAATAACTTAAATTGCAAATAGAATAGGAGTATAAAACCATGAAGGTTTTTCTCTCCACCAAAAACACAGATTAAAAAAATAATAATAATTTCCTTAAGATTGTTAATAACTTGTGTTTTAAAACCAGAATTACTGATTTCAATAAAATTTGCAGAAACACGAAGTAACCAAAGTTTAATAAACCAGTAAGAACCAATGAACATAAATTAATTGACAAATCTAAAATCTGTGAAAAACGTACCACAATCTGGAAAAACAGAATCATGAAAAAGATCAAGCCCACTAAATGCATAGTGTCCCCTTAAGGAAATTATTCCCCTCTAGTATCCGAGGTTTGATTTGGAATATGTCCTCCCAGGATAGAATGATCTCAATCACCAGTGTATTGATACCCAAAACTCTGGTGTAGCAAACCACTCAACAACAGTAAAGTACACGAAGAAAATTTGTGCAGAAGAAGAAGAAGAAATTAGAAAATTCGTAAGGAATAAGTCTGAGGAATCAATGTATTTATAGGCAAGAGGAACTGGTTCCGAAAGGTTGCAATCCTTTCAGAATCCACCCGACCATTCATGAAAGTTTGCAACCTTTCAAACGATCATGGCTGTTTCTGAAAGTTGCAACCTTTCAGAACAGTCACTTCCAACGGAGGAAAATAAAAATGGGAAAGATTTAAATAAAACGGGTCGCGCGTGGATCTGAGTCGGGTCGGGTCAATTAACTAATTAATAGAATCGATTAATTAACTAATTAAAATGTTGGCCATATAATTTAATTTAATTAATTAAATAATTAATTAACTAAAATAATTAAAACGAACTTTATCCAAAAAATAATCTCTCGATCATTTTTCCAAATCCAAATCCAAATCCAAAGCCGAAGCCGAGCTGAGAGAGCGACGACGACGACGGCGCGAGGGGGGTCCCTTTTTCCAACCCTTTTAACAATTAATATGAGTGTTTCTATATTTAAACTCTCCTATTTTTCTTTCCACCACCGATGAGGGACAAATGTCTTTTCAATAAAGCATAAGAGGACTTTTCAAGTTCTCAACTTTCCAAGTTCCCAACATTTTCAAGTTCCTCTTTCATCTTCCCTCCATTTCCCATTAACTCTTATTACATACCCAACAATATGTGCAGCGAGTTGGGGACAACCTAAGGAAGATGGTGGACCACTCGACTCTCCTTGGTCAAAAGGAAAATGGTCAACCAAAGGTTGGGGAAAAGCATCTTTACCAAATTGGGGATAGTCAAATGGGGACAATGTACCACCAGACTCTATCTAGATAAAAAGGAAAAGATTAGATGAAACCCGGGGGAGAAACTTCTTCTTCTTAGTGATTGGGAAAATTAAACACAAAAAGTTGGCCCAAAAGAAATCACAACAATAAGTATGCACCTAAGGCTAAGTGGTCAAAGTTGCAGACATGAGGTTTAGGAGGAAGTTAAATTAACCATTTGGTTCCTGATTAAGTAGGTTGTGCGTATCTAGTTGAATCATCTGCAACAACTTTTACATTCTTGCTAGGACGCAGGGAGTATTTCTTATGAGCTCGGTAACGTACCTATCGTTATCCTCTTATTCTCGTATTGATTCGTTAGGACATTTTGTACAGATAGACCTAGCTATTACCTTAACAAGATGGAATGTGAATTGCTTAATGCACATTTAATTTTATATACCTTATGAACATCAAGGAATTGAAAGAAAATAAGATTCTCAATAAGCCAATTTTCTCTCTCTCGATCTACTTTACTATGAAAAACAGAGGACATAGTAGATTTCATTCACGTTGTTAATAAATGTCTCAAATAAAAGTTACCCAATTTGATGTGTAGAGTTATTCGATACTTGTGCTGGCAAGAGATAGCAAATGTTCGATATAATAGTCGAAATGTGTGCGATCTTAACCCCATACCATCATTGTAAAAAAAAAAAAAAATCAACCAAAGAAATACAATCAATCAGAAAAGTTTCATCAAATTTCTATGACAGTAGAAACTTGATTCCAATAAAAAACATACTAAAAGGAACAATGCTTTTAAGTTCTACCTGAACTTAATTAGTCAAGCCCGTGCAGAAAGTATCTTGCATTCACGCAGGGTTTAGAAATTTTATTTAACAAAATAGTTTGTTAAAATAGTTATAATAAAAATCTAAATTTTGTTTCCTCTAACAATCTTAAGATCATCGGCAAGAGCTCTAGCATCCTTTGAAATACCAGCAATCCCTCTTTTTCAAAATCCAACACAATATAGCCCATTCTCTCTTTTCCAATTTATCAATGTGCCATCTTGAAGGAATATTGAGCTATTATCCTGCATACAAAAGAAAAAAAATTGTACATTATTAGAGACAATGATGGTAAAATTAATAGTAAGTCAAATTAGTAATCAGGAATACTTATCAAGAAAAACTTATCCGCACACAATATTTACAGGCAAGTGGAAAATTTCAAGACTCAAATTTAGAATTAAAAAAAAGAACAGAGTGATAATTTGCAAAACGTACCTTTAGCCATTTCGTAGCAATATTCTTGTATCCAGTAGCAAAAATGATTGCATCAAATTGATGTTCATCTCCATTGTCAAACACTACTGTATGTTCCTTTATTTCTAATATTCCAGGAAGTACCTAATAATAAATTGCCAAAAGTTATTTCACAAAAAAAAAAACCAAGTGTTATTTCCATTTTATAATAGATTATTAATGCATATTAGATGAACTATTTACACAAATATACTTTATTAGCCAAAATTACTAAATTCTACCGATATTGTAACTATAACAGTTCAACGGTTGCCCTTGATAATGAACATGTATTTTTATTCTTCTTCATTAAATTCTACTACTAGGTTTTTGATAATAATCAAGTTTGAACTCGTGATATGCACCTAACCATACATCACATGTTGTACTTTTATTATCAGACCAAAACCCTCAAAAAAACTAAAGCGATCTGTTTTTCACTTAATATTTCTCAAACTAGAATGAAATAAAATAAAGATAGTATCATACCTTAATCTATCCAAGTTTAATCTTGTCAATGGCACCAATATCAATTACTGGGGATCTACCTTTTGATATTTTAACAGAAAATGGGCCTTCTTCGGGTTGTGGTATTCGTAAATCTGCTAAATTTCCAAATTTAAATTTTGCGTACTTTGCAATTAAGTATCAACCAAAGATATTGGTAAATATTTTAGCAACTACATTGCAGTATACACCATCTCCCTTATTAGAACATGAATCTGCAAAAACTTTAGAATAAAATATATTAAAGCTTTTAGAATTAACAACCATATTTATCAAAAATATAATTGATTGTGCATGTGAAAAACTTGAATAATCTTAATATAGAAAAGTTATAGCACTTTGGGAGGACATTATGAACTATAATGTGGATATTTGCTGGTGTAAGTTTCATAATTTGACGATATATTAAAAAAGGAGTACAAAATCAGATCAATTATAACATAATTGTATATAACTTGTAGTATTCAAAATTGGTAACTGGAATTAGCAAGGGTTCTAAAAAAAGAACTATATATGAGTAATGCACGAAAGATTATATTAAAAGAGAAATCTAAGTTTCATATACAGTTAGTGCAAATAATTTTTGTACTAACATTTATCAAGTCATCTAACTAATATATATAGACAAGTTTCTTCAAAATTATGAGATTCAAATTCTTAAAAAGTAAATTATGTTATCTGTGCAACATGTGAAATGACGATGTATAAAATTGTTAATAAGACAAACTGAGCAAAAATCAAAAATCTACTTATAAGAAAAAGAAACACTAGTTCTTTTTCTTCTAATTCATCTCCTCAAAGTAAAAAATATATGAGTTTTTTATACTTATACTAAACAACTTGTCACCTCTCCAAATCCTACTCTTCTTTTTCTCACGATATAAGATACCCGATGAGACCTGGATTTAAATTTTTTAATTTTGTTCGATTTAGAAATGGAGTAATGAGTTCTTTCTATGTTTTTAGGATATCCAAAAATCTATCCCAAATTTTTGTATTTACCATAATCCAACACCATATTCTTTAATCACTTTCTAGTCAACCAGTATTCCCTTTTTAAAGAACAACCGATTTCATTAAATCAACTTTGAATTCCGAATTGAAGTTGTTTTTGCAATTTTGTATAGTTCTTGGAGAGTATGTTTGTAAAGTTTAACACAAATGACGAATCGGTGGAAATTATGGGAGGTGAAGCTAATTCAAAAATATTTTTTTAGAGAAGAAATACCACAGGGGTATATTTGACTAGATGGATGGTCAATAAAGTAGAATGAAAATCATGTTCATATTCCGGCCCTTTAACACAAGGGTATGACCTGGTGTTGATGATCAAGAAACCCATTCCCAATATTTTGATGAATCGAGTTACAACATTACAATTGCTAGCAAAAAGTAACAGGTACCATGCAAAATTGTTGATGTACAACTAAAATGATCGAACACCACCATTTAATAATTTTTATAACAAACACAAACCTACTCACATGCAAACAAATAGCGATAAAAGTAAAGATATGGCATAAAGAGATAGACAGACTTACCGGACTTCTAACAATAATTGTTGTGTGACTTTCATAATTTGAAAGATCAAAAGATATTTCCATTCCAGAATTTCTTGATCTAACGACCAATACCTTTTTATCCTTATATTTTTCAACAAATCTATAATCAGTTGAATGTATTATTTCGCCTTTCAAATTTTCTATTCCTATCATTTTTGGAATATAACCTTCGATATTTTCTCCAGTAGCCATATAAGGAAATCACTAGCATATATTTCAATTTCTCCGCTAGTCGAATTTCTTGTTTGGACATTCCATTTTTTTCCCCACTGTTGTAAAAGGCAGATTCAACACAAGTTTAAAATTTTGTCGTGATGTTGAAATGCTCAACATACTCATCTAAGTATTGAATAAATTCTTTTTTCGGCATATACTTTGGTGATAAAGTTGCATGTGGCATAAATGGCAATGAACAAAAGTCCTTTGATAGATGCAAATGAAGTCTATGGTAAGTCTTTTTCTTCCACAAATAAGCACAACAATCTTGTTTTTCTAAAACAACATTGTTTATGCCCAGTTTGTTTAAACATGTTGATATAGCTATACCGGATGGTCCAGCTCCAACCACATGACCTAAGATCACGAGTGACCCCAAGCTAACCCTGAGCTGGCATATCATAACATACTAAGATAAAGTGAAATAAAAAATATTGTGCGGAAGCCTTTAGTCATGCGATAAACTAAAATGATGGGAAAATACCCAATCTAAATGTGAATATAAAAACTATGAGTTTAATAACAATTGGAAGATCAAACTCAAAACCAAAACTTAATCTAACTATGTCTGAATAAAAACATCTAACTGACTAGAGATGATGGAATATTCCCCCAGCTAACTCTAGCAAAACTGAAACTGAAAGACTGAAAGTAAAAGAAAACATGCTTATCGTCCTTGGAGAATGAGGACTCACCACTGATAGTGATGAGTACGGATCAGGAACCGATCTACACGCGATCTGAATGTTGTGGGCCTTAACCTACATCACGAGAAGATGAAACGCAGAGTATGGGTCAGTACATGAAAGGTACTGAGCATACAAGATGGGATAAAACTGAACAATATATACCTAACTGAATAAAGCATACTGATCAATGATATAAAATGAACATGAACACTATAATAAACATACTGAACATGAACTAAACAGAATGCATTGACCAAGTTCATAACATACTGAAACTGAATACTAAAATATAAGTGGTAAGCTGGTCAATGTACTAGAATCTGACTGTGAGAGATACTATTAATCGACATAAAACCACATGAGCTAAACGTGGAGTCTGATGTATACGCCCCATCGAGAGGACCCAATATACCTTGCCAGGGGTATAAAGGCATTACTGACATTATCACTAAATCTAATGCCGACAGAGGGGAGTTAACCTCTGGGGGCACGTAGTTCTGGAACTATGAGGGTGACTGACCCTAGTCCAACTCGGTATTAGGCCTACTCCCGACAAGAATGTGTACAATACAACACGATTGAAATAAATTGGATAGCTCAAGATTCTGACATGCTAACTGAAAATGCAACATTAAGTACTGATAATGAAACATTTGAAAACTGATGCATGTATATCTGCATAAACTGACCTAGCTAGTGTAATTCATGAACTAAATGAATCTACACAACTAGGACTCTGAATTTCATGCTAAAATTAAGGAACTTGGTTAGAAAATGTAATTTTCTAAATAGGATTACTTTAACAGCTAAATCACATCAATTATCTGACGTTCTGGAAACCCTAAGTCTATACAATATGAAGAGAATCAAGAATCTAACTGAATTCTAGGGACCAAATGGGTGAAAGAAACCCACTAGTGAAATCCCACATACCTAGTGATGAAATCCATGAAGAAATCCTTCGATTTCGGGCAAAAACTTAAAAGAAACCTGCTGGTTGTTCTAAGGAAAATTGGCCCCTCTTTTTTCTTCTTTTGTTCTAGTGTAATGTGCATAATATGCTATCATCAGTATCCTCTAAGAAGGCTACTGTAAGCACAATAAAAGGCCCAATTTGATACAATATTATAACAACACCAAGTTTTTATTGTTTCAACTTATTAAACACCAAAAGTAAGAGAAATTTACTTTATGTACTTTTGCAGACTTGCAATAACTTCTTGGTATAATTTAATGAAATTTATTTTTCTTTATCCAAAGAAAAAATGAGAAAAAAAAGATGGTTTGGTGCATCTTTTGCAAAGCACCCTCTTGTACAGGCGGACAACGGTGTAACTCTTATAAACTTCTTGTTGTTGTATTTAACCCTTTTTATCCAGAAAAAACAAAAGACCATGCTTTTTAGGAAGGCCATAGCTTATTAACTTCATCTCACTATCGCCCCTCATGGCCTTAGATTATTCAGAATGACTTTAAATATTTCTGAATGACTTTTTGCTTATTTGTTTTGTATATGTATATTTTCTCTCTAGAGGGCTATTAATGTAGTTGCTTAGTTAATAATCTGCTTTATTTTCATTTGGGGTCATGTGAACTTCAAAGAAACGAAATCCTCCAATACTACCGCAATTTTCAGCCATATTAGAAGGTAACTATGAACCTTTACTTTTTCAATTGTCGAACACCTTTCGGAAGGGATGTACTAATTTTAGTATCAGTACATAGAGTTGTGAATTACTGTAGTAGAAAAGAAAAATTCCCTAGAATCAGGATCATGATAGAAATAGTTATTTTGAAGAAATATATAGGACCCTAAGCATTAGAACTGGATGTGTATGAAAAATCATTAATTTGTGAGGTTGTTAATGCACTGATACATACTCATAATTCTTTTTTCTTATACATAACTTGGCAGTTCTGGTTTTAGCACTTGTTTCCTTATTTGAGTTTTGACATTTTACTCTATGCTTTAGTTTTTTCGTGAGAGTTTTTGTTTCAAGTAGCTTGGTAATATTTCTTGGCTTTTAAATGTTATAGATGGCACTGATCCAGATGTGGTGGCAAAGTCAGTGAATAAGTTTGTGAACTATGGGCAGAGAAAGAAAGAGTCGGGGGCTGAGTTGCTAGTTACGTTGTTAGTCAAGGTACTGTAAATCTAGTAAATCTGGCCTCATCTTAAAGAGACTCCTAGTCCCTGGAAAACATACAATTTTCTAGCTCATTATGGTCTCATTTCATTGTAGTTATAGACAATTGAGAAGCTATGGGCCAAAGGGTTATGTGCAAGTACTTATGAAGCATCTTGGCTATCTAAAAAATGGGACTCCAAAGTTTGCTGCATTAGTGTAGTTATCTTTCACTTATTGATGTATGTTGTGCTTAGTAATCTTCAAAGTTCAATATTAATGGATTATCGTGATCTTTACAGGTTGAGGATTTCACTGATCGGTCTCAATATGCTGCAAGGGTTGTTGGGAAAGCAGAAGTGAAACACATATAAAAGTGTATCCAACGTACTAGCAAATATATTTCTACTTTAATCAATGGCCTTGTTGAAATAGCCACATTAGAATTTTAGTTGTTTGGACGTGCTAGCCCCTTTCAAGTCGGTTCCGAGACAAAGAATATTATAGAAGATGGATATACAACCACTCTTCCTTGTAGAGATATCAAGAAGCCAGATCAAAGTAAAGAAAGCCAGAAAGGAATTAGTCAGTTATACCTTCTGAACCAATCACGACAAAAATAAAATGGTCTATAGAAGGTTGGGAATGATTAACTTTAGTGAGTTGTGGATAGTCAAAAGGAAAATGGTCTACTGAAGGTTGGGAAGAACTATGTTCAGCGAGTTGGGGACAACCTAAGGAGGATAGTGGACCATTCAACTCTCCTTGGTCAAAAGGAAAATGGTCTACCAAAGGTTGGGGAAAAGAATCTTTAGTGAATTCGAGATAATCAAATGGGGACAATGTACCACCAGACTCTATCTGGACAAAAATAACAAGATCAAATGAAGAAGAAGGTGAAGCTTCTTCTTCTCAGGGGTTGGGAAAATAAGACACATAAAGTTGGCCCAAAAGAAATCCCAACAATAAGTATGCACCTAAGGCTAAGTGGTCAAAAATGCAGACATGAGGTTTGGGAAGAAGCCAAATTAATCATTTGGTTCTGGATTAAGTAGGTTGTGTGTATCTAGTTGACTCATCTGCAACAACTTTTACATTCTTGCTAGGACTTAGGGAGTATTTCTTATGAACTAGGTAACGTATCCGTTGTCATCCTCTTATTCTTGTAATGGTTCGTTAGGACATTTTCTACATATCGACCTAGCAATTACCTTAGCAAGATGGAATGTGAACTGCTCAATACATATTTAATTTTATGTGCTTTATGAACAACAAGAAATTGAAGGAAAATAAGATTCTCAATAAGCCAATTCTCTACCTCTATGTCTCTCACTCTCTCGATCTACTTTACTATGAAAAACAGAGGACCAAGTAGATTTCATTCACGTTGTTAATAAATGTCTCAAATAAAAGTTACCCAATTTGATGTGTAGAGTTATTCGATACTTGTGCTGGCAAGAGATAGCAAATGTTCGATATAATAGTTGAAATGTGTGCGATCTCAACCCCACACCATCATTATAAAAACAAATCCACAAAGAAATACAGTCAATCAAAAAAGTTTAATAAAATCTCTATGACAGCAAAAACTTGACTCCAATAAAAAACATACTGATAGAAACAATGTTTTAAGTTCTACCTGAACTTAATTATTCAAGCCCTGTGAAGAAAGCATCTATCATTCACACAGGATTTTGAAAATTTATCTAACAACATAGTTTGATATAATAATTATAAAAATGTAAATTTTGTCTCCTCTAATAGTCTTAATATCATCGGCAATAGCTCTAGCATCCATTGAAATACCAGCAATCCCTCTTTCTGAAAATCCAGCAAAATATAGCCCATTCTCTCCTTTACAATTTATCAATGTGCGATCTTCAAGGAGTATTGAACTATAATCCTGCATACAAAAGAAAACAAATTGTACATTATTTGAGACAATGATGGTAAAATTAATAGTAAGTCAAATTAGTAACCATGAAAACTTGTCAAGAAAAACTTATCCACACACGATATTTCCAGGCAATTGGAAAATTTCAAAACTCAAATTTAGAATTAAAAAAAAAAGAGCATAGTGATAATTTTCGAAACGTACCTTTAGCCATTTGGTAGCAATATTCTTGTTTCCAGTAGCAAAAATGATTGCATCAAATTGATGTTCATCTCCATTGTCAAACACTACTGTAGGTTCTTTTATTTCTAATATTCCAGGAAGTACCTAATAATCTGTTAACCTAAAGTTATTTCACAAAAAAAACCAAGTATTATTTTCTTTTTTATAATAGATTATTAATGCATATTACATGAACCATTTACACAAATATACTATATTAGCCAAAATTACTAAATGCTACCGATTTCGTAACTATAACAGTTCAATGGTTGCCCATGATAATGAACATGTATTTTTATTCTTCTTCATTAAATACTACTACTAGGTTCTTGGTAGTAATCAAATTTGAACTCGTGATGTGCGCCTAACCATACATCACATGTGTACTTTTACTATTAGACCAAAACACTCGGAAAAACTAAAGTGATATGTTCTTCACATAATATTTCTCAAAATAGAATGAAACAAGATAAAGATAGTATCATACCTTAATATGTCCAAGTTTAATCTTGTCAAAGGCACCAACATCAATTACTAGGGAACTACCTTTTGATATTATAACAGAAAGTGGGCCTTCTTTGGGTTGTGGTATTCCTAAATCTGCTAAATTTCCAAATTTAAATCTTGTGTCCTTTGCAAATACAGTATTAACCAAAGATATTGGTAAATATTTTATCAACAATATTGCAGTATACACCATCTCCCTTGTTAGAACATGAATCTGCAAAAACATTAGGATAAAATATATTAAAACTTTTAGAATTAACAACCATATTTATCAAATATATAATTGATTGTGCATATGAAACTTACACCTGCAAATATCTACATTATAGTTCATGATGTTCTCCCAAAGTGCTATTACTTTTCTATTGTTAGATTATGTACGTTTTTCATATGCACAATCAATTATATATTTGATAAATATGGTTGTTAATTCTAAAAGCTTTAGTATATTTTATCCTAATGTTTTTGCAGATTCATGTTCTAAGTTTCATAATTTGACGATAGATTAAAAAAGAAGTACAAAATCAGATCAATTATAACGTAATTGTATATAACCTGCATTATTCAAAATTGGTAACTGGAATTACCAAGGGTTCTAAAAAAATAAATATATATGAGTAATGCATGAAATATTATATTAAAAGTGAAATCTAAGTTTCATATACTGTTAGTGCAAATAATTTTTGGACTCTCATTTATCAAGTCATCTAACTGATATCTATAGACAAGTTTCTTCAAAATTATTATATTCAAATTCTTAAAAAGTAAAATATGTTGTCTGTGCAACAGGTGAAATGACGATGTATAAAATTGTTAATAAGACAAACTGAGAAAAAATAAAAAATCTACTTATAAGAAAAAGAAAAACTAGTTTTTTAGATTAGAAATTTTTTATTTTGTACGATTTATAAGAAATGACGATGTAGTTTATGTACTTTTGCAGACTTGCAGTACCTTCTTGGTATTATTTAGTGAAATTTTTTTTGCCTTGTCCAAAGAAAAAAGGATAAAGAAAAAGAGGGTTTGGTACACCTTTTGTAAAGCCCCCTCTTGTACAAGCAGACAAGGGTGTTACTCTTATAAACTTTTTGTTGCTGTATTTAACCCTTTATGTCCAAAAAAACAAAAGACCATGCTTTTTAGGAAGGCCATAGCTTATTAACTTCATCTCAATTTCCCCCCTCATAGCCTTAGCTTATTCAGAATGACTTTCAATGTTTCTGAATGACTTTTTGCTTATTTGTTTTGTATGTGTATATTTTCTTTCTAGAGGGATATTAATGTAGTTGTTTAGTCAATAATCTATTTTTTTTCTTTTTCATTTGGGGTCATGTGAACTTCACAGACACGATATCCTCCAATACTGCCACAATTTTCTGCCATATTAAAAGGTAACTATGAACCTTTACTTTTTCAGTTATCGAACGCCTTTTGGAAGGAATGTACTAATTTTAGCATCAGTACAAAGTCTTGTGAAGTACTGTAGTAGAAAACAAAAATACCCAAGAATCAAGATCATGATAGAAAAATTTCTTCTGAAGAAATATATAGGACTCTAAGGATCAGAACTGGATGTGTATGAAAAATATTTCATTTGTGAGGCTGTAAATGAAGTGATACATACTCATAATTCTTTTTTTCTTATACATAACTTGGCAATTCTGGTTTTAGCACTTGTTTTCTTGTTTGAGTTTTAGAACTTTTCTCTTTGCTTTAATTTTTTCATGAGAGTTTTGTTTTGAGTAGCTCGGTAATATTTCTTGGCTTGTCTATGTTCTATTTGGCACTGATCCAGATGCGGTGGCCAAGTTATTGCATAAGTTTGTGAACTATGGGAAGCGAAAAAAGAGTCAGTGGCTGAGTTGCTAGTTATGCTGTTAGTCAAGGTACTATGAATCCAATAAATCTGGCCTAATCTTAAAGAGACTCCCAGTCCCTGGCAAACAACCAGTTTTTTGGCTTATTATGGTCTCATTTCATTGCAGTCATTGTGGGTTGAGAAACTATGGGCCAAAGGACTATGTGGAAGTAGCTATGAAGCATCTTCACTATCTAAAACATGGGACTCTAAAGTTTGTTGCATCAGTGTAATTAACTTTCACTTATTGATGTCCGTTGTGCTAAGTAATCTTTGAACTACTGTATTAATGGAATATCGTGATCTTTACAGGTTGAGGATTTCACTAACCGGTCTCAAAATGCTGCGAGGGTTGTTGGAAAAGCAGAAGTGAAACACTTATACAAGTGTATCCAGCGTACTAGCGAATACATTTTTGCTTTTATGGATGGCATTGTTGAAATACACACATTAAAATTTATGTTGTTTGGACGTGCTACACCCATTCAAGACGATTCTGAGACAAGGAACATTATAGAATATGGAAATATAGCCACTCTTCCTTATAGAGATATCAAGAAGCCGTATCAAAGTAAAGAAAGCCAGAAAGGAATTCAATCAGCTCTACCATCTGAACCTATCACGAGAAAAATAAAATGGCCTATAGAAGGTTGGGAAGGATTAACTTTAGTGAGTTGTGGACAATCAAAAGAAAAATGGTCTACTAAAGGTTGGGAAGAAGTACGTCAGCGAGTTGGGGACAACCCAAGGAGGATGGTGGACCACCCGACTCTCCTTCGTCAAAAGGAAAATGGTCTACCAAAGGTTGGGGAAAAACATCTTTAGCAAATTTGGGACAGTCAAATGGGGACAATGCACCACCAGACTCTATCTGGACAAAAAGGAAAAGATCAGATGAAACCCGGGGAGAAACTTTTCTTCTCAATGGTTGGGAAAATTAGGCACAAAAAGTTGGCCCAAAGAAAGCCCAACAGTAAGTATGCACCTAAGGCTAAGTGGTTAAAAATGCAGACATGAGGATTAGGAGGAAGCTAAATTAACCATTTGGTTCTAGATTAAGTAGGTTGTGCGTATCTAGTTGAATCATCTGCAACAACTTTTATATTCTTGCTACGACGTAGGTAGTATTTCTTATGAGCTAGGTAATGTACCCTTTGTCATCCACTTATTCTTGTAATGGTTCGTTAGGACATTTTCTACAAATCAACCTAGCAATTACCTTAGCAAGATGGAATGTGAACTACTCAATACATATTTAATTTTATGTGCCTTATGAACAACAACGAATTGAAGGAAAATAAGATTCTAAATAAGCCAATTCTCTCCCTCTATGTCTCTCACTCTCTCGATCTACTTTACTATGAAAAACAGAGGACCTAGTAGATTACATTCACATTGTTAATAAATGTCTCAAATAAAAGTTACCCAATTTGATGTGTAGAGTTATTTGATACTTGGGCTGGCAAGAGATAGCAAATGTTCGATATAATAGTTGAAATGTGTGCGATCTCAACCCCACACCATCATTATAAAAACAAATCCACAAAGAAATACAATCAATCAAAAAAGTTTAATGAAATTTCTATGACAGCAGAAACTTGATTCCAATAAAAAACATACTGATAGAAACAATGTTTTTAAGTTTTACCTGAATTTAATTATTCAAGCCCTGTGCAGAAAGCATCTTGCATTCAAACAAGGTTTTGAAAATTTATCTAACAACATAGTTTGATATAATAATTATAAAAATCTAAATTTTGTCTCCTCTAATAGTCTTAATATCATCGGCAATAGCTCTAGCATCCATTGAAATACCAGCAATCCCTTTTTCTGAAAATCTAGCACAATATAGCCCATTCTCTCCTTTACAATTTATCAATGTGCGATGTTAAAGGAATATTGAACTATAATACTGCATACAAAAGAAAACAAATTGTACATTATTTGAGACAATGATAGTAAAATTAATAGTAAGTCAAATTAGTAACCATGAAAACTTGTCAAGAAAAACTTATCCACACACGATATTTCCAGGCAATTGGAAAATTTCAAAACTCAAATTTAGAATTAAAAAAAAAAAGAACATAGTGATAATTTTCGAAATGTACCTTTAGCCATTTGGTAGCAATATTATTGTTTCCAGTAGCAAAAATGATTGCATCAAATTGATGTTCATCTCCATTGTCAAACACTACTGTATGTTCCTTTATTTCTAATATTCCAGGAAGTACCTAATATTCAATTGACCAAAAGTTATTTCACAAAAAAAAAATACCAAGTGTTATTTTCTTTTTTATAATAGATTATTAATGCATATTACATGAACTATTTACACAAATATACTATATTAGCCAAAATTACTAAATGCTACCGATTTCGTAACTATAACAGTTCAATCGTTGCCCATGATAATGAACATTTATTTTTATTCTTCTTCATTAAATATTACTACTAGGTTCTTGGTAGTAATCAAATTTGAACTCGTGATGTGTGCCTAACCATACATCATATGTTGTACTTTTACTATCAGACCAAAACACTCGGAAAAACCAAAGCGATATGTTCTTCACATTATATTTCTCAAAATAGAATGAAACAAAATAAAGATAGTATCATACCTTAATCTGTCCAAGTTTAATCTTGTCAAAGGCACCAACATCAATTACTAGGGATCTACCTTTTGATATTATAACAGAAAGTGGGCCTTCTTTGGGTTGTGGTATTCCTAAATCTGCTAAATTTCCAAATTTAAATTTCGTGTCCTTTGCAATTACAGTATCAACCAAAGATATTGGTAAATATTTTATCAACAACATTGCAGTATACACCATCTCCCTTGTTAGAACATGAATCTGCAAAAACATTAGGATAAAATATATTAAAGCTTTTAGAATTAACAACCATATTTATCAAATATATAATTGATTGTGCTTGTGAAAAACCTACATAATCTAACTATAGAAAAGTAATAGCAATTTGGGAGAACCTCATGAACTATAATGTAGATATTTGCAGGTGTAAGTTTCATAATTTGACGATAGATTAAAAAAGAAGTACAAAATCAGATCAATTATAACATAATTGTATATAACCTGCATTATTCAAAATTGGTAACTGGAATTACCAAGGGTTCTAAAAAAATAAATATATATGAGTAATGCATGAAATATTATATTAAAAGAGAAATCTAAGTTTCATATATAGTTAGTGCAAATAATTGTTGGACTCTTATTTATCAAGTCATCTAGTTGATATCTATAGATAAGTTTCTTCAAAATTATGATATTCAAATTCTTAAAAAGTAAAATATGTTATCTGTGCAACATGTGAAATGACGATGTATAAAATTGTTAATAAGACAAACTGAGCAAAAATAAAAAATTTACTTATAAGAAAAAGAAACACTAGTTTTTTAGATTAGAAATTTTTAATTTTGTGCGATTTATAAGAAATGACGATGTACATTATGTACTTTTGCAGACTTGCAGTACCTTCTCGGTATTATTTACTGAAATTTATTTTGCCTTATCCAAAGAAAAAAGGAGAAAGAAGAAGAGGGTTTGGTGCACCTTTTGTAACTGACAAGGGTGTTACTCTTATAAACTTCTTGTTGCTGTATTTAACCCTTTTTGTCCATAAAAACAAAAGACCATGCGTTTTAGGAAGGCCATAGCTTATTAACTTCATCTCAATTTCTCCCCTCATAGCCTTAGCTTATTCAGAATGACTTTCAATGTTTCTGAACGACTTTTTGCTTATTTGATTTGTATGTGTATATATTTTCTTTCTAGAGGGATATTAATGTAGTTGTTTAGTCAATAATCTATTTTTTTTTTCATTTGGGGTCATGTGAACTTCACAGACACGATATCCTCTAATACTGCCACAATTTTCTGCCATATTAAAAGGTAACTATTAACCTTTACTTTTTCAGTTATCGAATGCCTTTTGGAAGGGATGTACTAATTTTAGCATCAGTACAAAGTGTTGTGACGTACTGTAGTAGAAAAGAAAAATTCCCAGGAATCAGGATCATGAAAGAAATACTTCTTCTGAAGAAATATATAGGACCCTAAGCATCAGAACTGGATGTGTATGAAGACCATGCATTTTAGGAATGACATAGCTTATTAACTTCATCTCAATTTCCTCCCTTGATGAGTTCGAGATTTGGACTCATTTAGGGCATTGTTTATATAGATTTATTGTCCTCAAAGGCTCATTTTAGGCCAATAACTGATGTAAAATCCTTGACTTTCAGGTTTATGGATTGCGGAATAAAGCAAGGACACTAACTAGAAAAAAGGAACAAAACAGGCTGAAAGGATGAAGAAAGACAGCCTGGTGAACGCCAAGTTCACTTGGCGAATTGCTGAATGGCTATTTGACCTCCTAAAGTTCCAGTGTGCCCAGCCCTGAAGGAAAGAACCAATTTGGCGATGGAAAGGAGCAGTCGGTGGATCACCGAGTTATTATGCTAAGCCATGATAGATCGCCCAAAGTTATAGACCTGGATGATGTTAAATGCCAAGGTAGAAGGGCGATGCAAGTGACCAAAGGGCGGCTCGCCGAGTGGTTCGGAGAGCTCAACTTACTTCGCCGAGTTACTCTTTGCAACACATTTTTGGTGACTATAATTTCATTTTTGAAAATTTAGTTTAGTATCTGAGATCATATATTCTTAGTCTATTATTGAGTTTGGAACGGGTGAGAAAGTTTTCTCTAGTTTTTCCTAAGCTTTGAAGAATTGAAGTTTTTCACTTTTGAGAAATTGGAAGTGGATCTTTGAGATTCTTCAAATTGGAGCATTGTAAGGACGAAATCATTGTTACCCAGTTGATGGATAATCAATTTGGTAATAGTTTTTATCCTTTTATGATGTCTAGCTAAAACCCAATTCTTGGAGTGTGATTATATGATTATGGGCTGATTTAGTTTATCTGTATTGCTAATTGTTAGTTTAAATGCTATTTAGAAGTGAGTTTAATCATTAATTGTGGTTTAATTTAAGAATTTTAGTTGCAAATGCAGTTCTATGTTTGTGTTCTTGGAATGCTCGAGAGAGGTTTTAGAACTAAAATTATTGACTGATGGTGTGTATGTATTGGTTTGACATGGGTTCAGCTCGAGAGAGTGAATCCTAAACTCAATCCCACGCATTCAGCTCGAGAGAGTGAATGGACTAAGGTGCGGGTTGTTCTTATTTTGCATGCTTGTTGATGTTCGAGAGAAATCAACTTTATTCGGGGTAAATTTTTTGAAAGAAAGTTTACCTCCTCTATAGCCTAGCTTACTCACTAATATCTAGCTATTTACTGATAGTTGCAATTACCCATTCGTCTATATTAGCCTATAATCGATCACATCCCAAGAACCCGTCTCATTATTCTTAAGTTTTATTGTTTGCCACTGTCTGTAGTTGATAATCAAAACCAAAACCCCCATTTGACATTCGTGTCACTCCCTGATTTGAATGATGTCTTTATTCAATAATGTTTATTCCTATGACTGATTTGAAGATGTTCATATTTCCAAATTGAATCTGAAACACGTACCGCTCCCTGTGGGATTTGACCCCAACTCATTTAGTTGGGTTTTATACTGATTTACGATCATTGAACGCCTAGAATTGGATGAGGTGTGATGGAAAACGTTAAAATCAAAATGGCGTCGCTGCCGGGGAGTTCTGTTGTTTGAGATTCTTTTTGTGAAGTTGAATTTTGTTCTTGTTAGTCATAGTTGAATCTACTTATTTTTAGTTTTGGTTTTCGTGTTGCTTGTTTAAAACAAAGGAAATTAGTGTCAGCGGAAGCAATGGTATCCAAGTGGTCCACCAAGGTGACATCGAAAACCTCAATGATGCCAATGAACTGAATGTCAATGACCTAAATCTAATAGGTGGAGTTGGTGCCATTCGCTTGCCTCCAGCTGAAGGGAACGTTGTGTTCCACATTACAAGCACCATGTTGCAACTCTTGCAGTTGAAAGGGTAGTTTGGTGGGTTGGATCATGAGGATCCCCATGAGCATATAAGGAACTTTGTTGATGTTTGCGGGTCGTTCTCCTCTAAGAACATATCCCAAGAGTCGGTCCGGATGAGGTTGTTCCCATTTTCTCTAATGGGAGAAGCATGTAAGTGGTTGGCTAAATTACCAAGAGATTCTATCACTTTGTGGGAAGAGCTTGTCACCGCATTCCAAGTGCGATTTTCCCTCCTTCGAAGATGATGACACTTAGGGACAGCATCCAAAGCTTCAAGCTCTTGGAAGGTGAGCCAATCCATGAGACTTGGCTAACATTTAAAAAGTTGATGCTGCAATGCCCAACTCATGGTTTGCCGGAAAACGTTTTGCTACAATACTTTTACCGAAACCTTGATTCGGTGAACAAGGGAGTGGCTGATCAACTTTGTTCGGAAGGTTTAATGAAACAACCTTACATTATAGCAGCCAATCTCTTGGATCTATGACAAAATTAACCGGGCATGGTAAACCCGTGAAGATCAGGTCTCCCCTTTCACTTTTAAATTAACAAAGGAGCAGCTTGAAAAAGATCAAGAGTGGGACCAAAACATGGCAAAGATGATGACCCAACTTGACATTTTGGCCACAAATGTCATGGGAGCTTGTGCTAGGAGTGTCAATGTTGTGGGTGTGGGTTGTGTAAACCCCGATGAGGCCAAGTTTGAAGCGATGTACAATGAGGAAGTGAAATTCCTAGCCAACCAAGGAGGAGGTTATCGTGCAAACTACCTAAGGCCGGGTGGTAACCAAGGTTGGAACAAAGATGAGGGATGGAGAGACTGAGATAGAGAGTGGCACAATCGTAACACCACCTAGAAGGAAAGAGAAGGGGAGAAGGATAGGTATGTTCCTCCCCACGAGCATCAAAAGCCCAAAGATTTTGAGGGAGTTCGGGATGAGGATATGCTTTCTCGTATTCTCAACAAGGTTGAAGGGTTCGATAAAATTTTGAAGGAGATGAAGGAAGATGTATCGACCCTTAACCAGACGGTGACCTCTCTTTCCGTCTCTATGAAGCAGTTGGAGACCCAAATAGGTCAAATTTCTTCTTATTTAAACCCGAGACAACAAAGGGGTTTACCTAGTGATAATATGGAAAACCCCAAGAATGAAGTTTTAGCAAGGACTTGTGTCAGGCCACGACGTTAACTAAGGCACTGCTTGGGAGGCAACCCAAGTTTTTAGTGCTTTATTTAAATTTTGGAATAACGTGTATTGATTGTACAGGTTGAAGTATAGAATGTGTTTGGAAAGTGCAGGTTGGCGAGCAAAATGTCCAGCCGGTGACTCACTGATGAGGTCGGCAAGCCCGACTTGAACCGCCGTTGGGCTCAGGAAAATATCAGGATGGAGTCTGTAAAACTCGGCAGGCCTATGGACAAGTCGGCGACTCGCAGAACAGGTTGGCGAGCCTGACTTTATCCGCCATTTAGACCCCCACATTAACTGGAGGTCCTGTAAAACCCGACGAGGTAAGTAATTAATCGGCAAGTCGCTGAGTGGTTCAGCGAGGAAAAATAACATCACCGAAAGGGCACGAACTGGATGGTTTTTAAAAGGCCAAAGGTTTAAAATTTCAAACTGTTTCACATTCCTTCACTTTTTAACTTCATACAATCACACCTGCACTCTATATTTCCCATATCTTTGCTTTTGATCGCTTTTTGGTCATCGATCTTGTGTTTGGAGTTGGAATTCTTTGCCGCGTAGCATTACAAATCATATTTCGGCATAAAAGGTTGGTTTTTCGAACCCCAAACTCAGAAATATCGGTTGAACTCATTTGCATTTGTGTAATTCTTATTGATGTATGCTGGGCTTCTCTAAAATCATAAATGTGTGCTAGTTTGCCTTATCTAGTTTTGATATCGTCCTTAAAATTGCCTTAATTCCTATTTTCCCAAATTACGTGCTTTAAAATTGATCATAAATTGTTGGTTTGGAGTATTTTGTTGTTGGGTCTAGTTGGGTGAAGTCTGAGTAACCCAAATTTGGCTAAATGACATGCTTTGCCCAATGATGGAGCGTTTGACGTCATTCTTAAGGGCTAAAGTCGTCAAATGGCCAATTTTGGCTAAATCGGGGGAGGTTTGAGTACCCCGGTGTCATGGGTCTAATGGTTCTGAGCCTAACTGAGTGGTGTGTTGTTTGCTTTTGTTTTTGGGGGCTGCGGGTTTGATTTTGGAAGTCGGGATTGAAAATGGCACGGTGGGCAGTTTGGCGAACTGGGTCGAGCTCGCCGAACTACTCGGCGGTTCGCCAAAGTCCCCCAGATCGCTTTCAATTGCATGATTTAGTTGGGTTTGGGTCTGTAACTTTTGGCGAGAAGCCTGAGCTCGCCGAGTACACTCGGTGACTTGCCAAAAGTCTTCTTTGATCGCCCTTTCTGCGTCCCTAACCCCTAAAATGCACTGTAAGTTTAGGCGGGCTAGTCTGTGCTCGCCGAATGAGTTCGGTGATTCACCTAAAGACCCTTCTCATCACCGACATGCCATCTTTCTGGGAAAATTTTGAGCTAATCCTTTCAAGAAGCCCGATCTGGCTCGCCAAAGTGATTCGGTGACTCGTGGATCGGTTCGGCGAGTCTTTCTACAACTTATTTTCTACATTTTACTTTAATCATTCTAACTTATTTTGGTATATTTTGCAGATATGGCTAGAAAAAACCTTGATATGCCGCCCCGCATAAAGCACGAGGTATAGTTATTAATGATGGACCAACTACCCCTTCCAAAAATGGGAAGAAGGCACCTCCCAAGGGAGGCAAAAGCAAGAGCAAGGCGCGCTCATCTGAGATACCGGAGCACAACTCCGGCAGTGAGGGGGATTCCTTGGACTTCCTGGCTGCATTCTGAACCTGAGGATAACCAACCTCTGCAATCCCGGTGAGATGACATTCGCTCCAGAGTTTGCCAAGGTCCGTCTAGGATCCCAGAGGCCACACCTCTTACTGCTGATACAGTGCTAGCTCCGACACAAACGGTGGTTCCAGCACCACTAGTTCAGGGTCCCCCTCCTTAGCTACTCAATTGTAAAGACCTGAGAGCACCCCGTAGTCGTTATCGGCGTATTCGACCTCTCGGAGGTCTTATACAAGCCCTTAGCATTCGTCATAGCATTTATCATAGAAAAAATGCGGAAAATTTAAAACTTTTTCATAATATAACACAAGACATAAAAGTCTCCTCATTTAAACCTTTAATACAAAATTGGAGTACTACGTCTCAAGGTAGCCATCTTAAAACATGACTACATCACAAGAGGGACACAACCCTTACAATACAAAAGAAACTACTATCTAGTACATAGAACTTAAGGAAACTCTTTAACATAAAGGTCCTTGAATCTTTAAGGACACACCCGAACTTGGGAATAGTAAGCCAAGCTCATCACTTCTAGGAAAGACCCTTTAGTCACCATCACCTACACTTGGTCTAAAGAGATGAAGAAGAATGGTGTTAGTACAAGAATGCACTAAGTATGATAACCATGCAAAACATGCTTTTAAAAGGACATTTAGTTGGAAACTATGCATCATGCCTTTTTAGAGAAACTTCAAGAACATTTAGTACATAGGCACAATATAAAACACATACATCATCATACACACGGAAACCATTCATAATAGCACATAGAACCACTTATAACATTTAGGCACATTCAATGCATACAATACATTACCTTTCTCTTTATGTTAACTCCTTTCCTCAAGCAACCCTTAGGGAATACTTGGTGCAATGTATCACCTTAAGGTTACCAAGGGTGAACTTACATATAGCCTTCATCAATCCAACCACATACATTCATAGAATCATAAGCACACCATAAGAAATAGTCTTCACATAGGAACGATCACCCAAGACAACCCTCAAGTCACACTAGTGCAATGTGCAAGTAGCATCCCATAATACTACTCCCCACAAGTGTTCCTAGGAAGCCACTATAGACTAGGCACATCATATTTCACAAGTCATAACATCTTCATTTAACATTAGACGTAAGACCAACATACTTCATAACATCATATAAAGACTCATTCATTTACTACATCATTAGTCATAACCCATTTAGTTCATATCATAGGTAAACCACCCTCACAACCCCTTCACAAGCTCACTTGTGCAATGTACACATGGAGTCCCATATCCTCACATATACTAAGCAAACCCATTAAGAAGTCATAACTGTAATTCACATGCATAATCATACTTCATGTCTTGACATAAGTAAAGGCAACCTTAACATGATTTCATAAAAGAATCAAAGAAGCAAGAATATCGAGTGTGTATTTTATAGTTGTAGCAAAATTTGTAGATGTTACTACCAAAAGAATAACCTCAAAGTCTACTTTCGAATCACTCATATTATCATAATAAATACTGGACAAGAAGAAAATTTAATACCTAGAGAATTAATATCAGAAGAGGAAATAATCTCTAAAGAACAAGTATGCCCTGAATTACCAAAAGAATTATTGCATATAGAAGAAACAGCTCAAAAAGAAATAATCATAGGAGGAATAATGATATTAATAGATTTCAAAATATATCAAGAAGATAATATAATATTAGGAATAAAATGGTTAGAAGAAATGAAACCGTATAATTTAGAAACTACACAATTAACAATAACATATAAAAATAAAAAGATTATAATTAAGAGAACACTATGAAAATTTACATACTTGCAAAAATAATAGTAGAAGGTTATTATAATAGATACTACACCCCAATGTTAGATACAGGAGCAGAGGCAAATATGTGTAAACATAATTGTCTACCAGATGAAAAATGGGAAAAATTAAAAACACCTATAGTAGTAACAGGATTTAATAATGAAGGAAGCATGATAACATATAAAGCAAAAAATATAAAGTTACAAATATGGGATAAAATATTAACTATCGAAGACATATATAGTTATGAGTTCATAAACAAGGATATGCTCTTAGGCATGCCATTTTTAGAAAAATTATATCCACATATAATAACAAAGACACATTGGTGGTTTACTACACCATGTAAACAAAAAATAGGAGCAAAAAGGGTTACTAATAAAAATAGGAAAACCACACCATGGATTAAAGGAAGTGAAAAAATCACTCAAAAATTAGAAAATATAAAAGAAAACACTCACAATATAGAATTGATAATATTTTCAATAGATAAATTAAAAATGATCCAAGAAAAATTAAATATGTTATACAGCGAAGATCCTCTGAAAGGATGGGAAAAACATAAAACAAAGGTAAAAATTGAACTAATTGATGAAAATAGCATAATCACTCAAAAACCATTAAAATACAATTTTGAAGATTTAAAAGAATTTAAAATGCACATAACAGAACTATTAGAAAATAAATATATCCAAGAAAGTAACAGTAAACATACAAGTCCAGCATTTATCGTAAACAAACATAGTGAACAAAAAAGAGGAAAAAGTCGTATGGTCATTGATTATAGAAATTTAAATGCAAAAACAAAAACATATAATTACCCCATACCAAACAAAATACTAAAAGTAAGACAAATACAAGGTTATAACTATTTTAGTAAATTTGATTGTAAATCAGGATTTTACCATCTAAAGTTAGAAGAAGAATCTAAGAAACTAACAGCTTTTACAGTACCACAAGGATTTTATGAATGGAATGTACTACCTTTTGGATATAAAAATGCACCAGGTAGATATCAACATTTTATGGATAATTATTTTAACCAACTAGAAAATTGTATAGTATACATAGATGATATATTATTGTACTCACGAACAGAAGAAGAACATATAAGATTGTTAGAAAAATTTATACATATAATAACACACTCAGGAATAAGTTTAAGTAAGAAAAAGGCAGAAATAATGAAAACTCAAATAGAATTCTTAGGAATACAAATAGATAAGAATGGTATAAAAATGCAAAACCACATAGTACAAAAAATAATAAATTCTGAGGAACAACTAGATACTAAAAAGAAATTACAATCATTCTTAGGATTGGTAAACCAAGTACGAGAATATATACCTAATCTAGCAGAAAATCTTAAGCCTTTACATAAAAAATTAAAGAAAGATGTAGAATATTATTTTGATAAAAAAGATCAAGACCAGATACAAAAAATAAAATTACTATGTAGGAATTTACCAAAATTATACTTTCCAGACGAAAATAAAAAATTCATATATATAGTAGAATCAGATGCTAGTGAATTAAGCTATGGAGGAGTATTAAAATATAAATATGATAAAGAAAAAATAGAACATCATTGTAGATATTATTCAGGAACATTTACAAATCCCGAAATAAAATGGGAAATAAATAGAAAAGAGTTATATGCATTATATAAATGTTTATTAGCTTTTGAACCATATATTGTATATAATAAGTTCATTGTAAGAACAGATAATACGCAGGTAAAATGGTGGATTACAAGGAAGATACAAGATTCAGTTACAACAAAAGAAATACGAAGACTAGTATTAAATATACAAAATTTTACATTTACAATAGAAGTGATAAGCACTAACAAAAATGTTATTGCAGATTACATATCAAGACAAAGCTACACAGACGGATCTAGACAAAGATGAAAAAATATTCAATGCTATAGCAATGCTTTGTACAAAGATAGATAATATGGACAAAGAGATACAAAAAATGAAAAGTCAGCAGCATGACGGTAAACATGCGGAGCTAAGTCGATCGGAAGACTTGAAAATTCCAGAACTAGAAGGTGACGATGGGAAACACCGAAAAACCCAAACTAACAATTTGTTACATGCAGCTACAGGTAGCACATCATCTACAAAAGGAGAAAAAAGATATGTTAATACAAATATGAATAAGATATTTGAAAAACCATTTGTACCCAAAAATCAAAACCCCTTATTCATACCACCACAAATAAATACCTACAAAGACAGCTTGGGCCAGGACAAGAAAATCTACAACCACATAACCAGAGCCTATATAGAAAATATCCACAAAATACAAACTTTCTTAAATAAAAACCCCAGATCAAAAACTACCCAAAATCCACATGAAGATTATATTACTCAAACTTTGCAAGGATATAATAAACTAATTGCTTTACCTAAGACAAACACAAACCTAATAGCAACGTGCTATAACTATGGATTATTGAACACAGTATATACCCAAACCGGAGATGAAATAGCTACGATACCAGAGTTACATAAAGCATTCATGAACTACAAGAGAATAACTAAAGGAACTTTGTTTTATATAAAGTTTTATTCAGCACCAGCAGAAATACTTTACGACGAAATAAAACCGATTATACAAGTCATAAAAATTGGACTAACTAGGGAAATGATTATACCGGAAAAAATAGAGGAGCAAGAGGAGATACAAAAAGTAGAGATACCAGCATTCTATGCAGGGAAAAGGATTATTGGAATAGCTACTATCCTAAATGAGTTAACATCAAATTATTTAAACAACAATTCAATATGGAGCTATTATTCAAGAGAACAAACAATGATATATTCAAATTGTCGAGAATTTAGAGCATCAGATATGGAAGAACTCAGGCAATGGGCACTAAGTCTACTAAAACCTGAGCAGCAACCTACAACAAGAGCTATAAGGAAGGATTTTATCTCTTCAGAAATAATGACCAGATACTGCAAAACTATTGGCCATAAATATCCGGATCATCAATGTTCCAAATGTCAAGGCGAAGATAATGTGATTCCAGACGTGCAGCTAGAGTAAAAACAAGAGAGTGACAAAACCGACAAGATAAAAAGAAAAAGCTATAAGTGGAGCTACTTTGCTAAGTGGAGCTACTTTATGAAAAGAAAAGATAGTAGTAACGTGTTAAGTTAGAAATATTATGTACACAATGTAAAGTAAAGTTGTTTGTCATTTTGTTGACTTTGTAAAGTAGTACAGATGTAAAGAAGCAACGTGTTAGTCTAAGTAGGAATATGTACAAAAGTAGGAATAACTATAGTTAGGTGTAAAGTAATCATAGTAGGAATAAAGTAACCATAGTAAGGTTACTTATATGTGTATAAATAGGCAGTCATAATGGCATATAGAGGCAAGACTTTCTACACGGAAAGCACAGCCCTTTTGTAAACAAATATTCTCTCAATAAAAATCTAAAGTTTCAGTTAAGCTATGGATCAAAATATTGCAGATACTACACAGGTACATACATTTATGATTATGCATAGCTAAATCTATTAATTCCTGAATATCATAGCATAATTAAATAAGTTTATATTAGTTATTATATACTAGAATTATTTGAGCATGTCTTTTAGTTTGTTAACATGAGGAAAAAAGGAAAAACTTCCACTATGCCATCCTGAGGTTGAAACCATAGGCATGAAGCCGTGAGGGGAGTAAACATAGTTGAGGCGCTGTTAGGAAGTAATTACCTTTGAAAGTACGATGTTAACAGTGACAGGGAAACATGTTAAAATAATCTAGTTTATAGTAATCTAATATAGATCATTTGTTATGCATATGGTATGAGGGAATTATGGTTAAAAAATCATGAATATCCTCTTACATGATGAAATGATACTAAATTATAAAATACTAATCTTGTATGTATTAAGAAATATAGAAATTATAGAATTAAAACAAATAATATGGGAAAAGATATTTGGAGAAGAAGAAGAATTAATGAACCAGAATTGGTATGAAATAGATGAGATAGAAAAAGAAATGTTAATATTTAATTTAAGTGATTTAGAAATTCAATATTCTGATTAATGATAAACCAAGAATATTTAGAATATTGGCAACAAACTATAATAGATATTACTTTATTAGGCAATTTAATAAAAGAAAATATAGAAACTTTCCAACAAACCCACGATATACAACACATAGAATATATACTGGAAAATATAAAGGAAATTATAAGATTAATACCTTTAGAAAAAATATATTATGAACGTATTAATTATCCAGACTAAAATGAAATATGAATATTTGCAATATTGGATAGAATCTATGGAAGATATAAAATTATTAGAACAATTAATGGAAGAAAATTTATATATGTATCAAAGAACCCAAGATACACTATATTTAGAATATATCATAAATAATATTAATGAAATATTCAGACTAAAACAACTATCAGAAGAATATTACGATAAATATTATTATATACTACCGTGAACCCAGTTCCGCACCCAAAATTGGTATCAGAGCTAAGTAATAAAAAACAAAGAAATTATGGATGATAAAGAAATTCATAAATACGAACTAATTAGAACAGTAATTTTAAACAAACAAGAATTGAAATATAGGCAAGAAAGGCTACAATATAACATATATGCAGGAGTATGTGAGAAATCTATACTAGCCCAAAGAAAGATAATATTAAAATTACAACATGAAATACAGAGAATAGAGTATAAATTGAAACACAATTTAAGATGACCAATTGTACAATACCGCAAGTAAATTATACATTCGACTTACAAACCCCTCAAGTCCATTAGTTTCGTGAATCCTCGATTGTTTCAATATTGTTAATAGGGTTTCTGAAATAGTGTTCTTAAAGTTTGTGGACTTCTCCACCCATTTGTTACTTCAAGTTCATTGGAGTTAATTTCTTGTTAAATCTCTAATAAAGTTCTTAACCGTATACCATTCCTTATGAGATTCAATCTCGACTCTTAGTTGGGTGTTTTTTTATTTATGATGACCATTCACTCTTTTGATTAGTTTTGAGGATGATTTGAGTGTTATAAAAAATGGCGCAGCTACCGAGGAATGGTAGTTAGGAATTTGTTTTAAGAAGTAATTTGCATATTAATTTGTTTTGTAGTTGAACAGTCTTACACTTGGATTTCTTGTTGTGATATCTTGGTAGGTGTAATAATGAATACACATAATGACTACGATTCTAGTTGGCATTGGCAAGATAATGATGTTAGAAGACAAGATGAGGTGGTTTCTTATACCACCAATGAAGTGGGAGCAATTTTTTTACCACCGGTGTACAAGGATATCACATTTGTCATAACCAAACCAATGTTAAAGCTCATCAAGGCGGGAGGATTGTTTCGGGGTATAGAGCAAAAAGATCCTAATGTGTGTCTCCATAAATTTGCAAATGTGTGCAACTTGTTTTCAGCTAATGGTATCTCACAGGAGTCAATGTGGATGAGGTTATTTCCCTTCTCTCTAATGGGGAAGGCAACTATATGGTTGATTGAATTTCCAAGGAAGTCCATTACCTCATGGAAGGAATTGGTTGAAACTATCCTTGAGAGGTTCTTTCCTCCGTCCAAAGTTATGAAGTTGAGAAAAAACATTCAAAATTTTAAAAGAATGAGTGGCAACATCCACATAAAGCTTGGATTTGTTTCAAGCATGTATTGTTACAATGTCCTAAACATGGTTCTCCAGATGAGCTATTGTTGCAATCTTTTTACCAAATTCTTGATATTATGAATAAGAAGTTGGTTGATCATCTTGTGAAAGGGGTTATCATTAAGCAACCATTCAGTGAAGCAACAAGGTTGCTTGATGAGATGACAAAAATCAACAAAGCTTGGTATACGTGTGATGATTTTTAGCCGCTTCCACATTTGGGGCAGTCAAGAAACAAGAAGAAAAGAACCAAAAGCCTGACAAACAGATTGCTAGGTTGACTGGTCAGCTTGAAATGTTATAAGAGCATGATGCTTATTTTGACCAACGACCCTAACCTACGGTAGGAGTGTCTACGATCGTCGATAATATAGTAACCCAACTAAAGGTTTGGGTCGTGTCCCAAGGGAGTGGTTTTAAGAATTAATAGAAAAATAAAATTTAGTTCTAATTAGTCGTAGCTAAAGACATTAACGAACAAAAACATTGTAAATTAAAGGGGGTGACACAAAAGTGTCAACTATCAATTGGGGGTTTTGTCACAAGTAGTAAAAATAGCAAAAGTAAACAAGAAAATCAAGTATGGGAGAAAATTCTTGGGGTTTGACCGCAATACAAGTTGAGATAAATCGTTGGGTACATGCTTTCGATAGGAAATTTACAAGACAATAGTGACTAGGCTAAGCTTTATATGGAAATAAGTTCCATCTCGGGCAACTTACCCCGTTTCAAATGTGTTCTTCTCGGACACCCACTTGCCGCATGAAGACCAGCCTACGCCTTACCCACTCACTCTCTCGAGGAGACTGTTAGGATATAGGACTACGGTTCACCCTCTCGGGCTAAACCTCATGTCGACCCACTCCTTAGGCCATCAGTCTAGTGGTCTTTGTTTCGTGACCGCTCAAGAGAGGGTATATACCTCCCCGGTAGCGGCGCCATTTGATGCTTATCCTGACCAACGACACTAACCTACGGTACGAGTGTCTACAATCGTTGATAATATAGTAACCCAACTAAAGGTTGGGGACGTGTCCCAAAGGAGTGGTTTTGAGAATTTATAGAAAAATAAAATTTAGTTCTAATTAGTCGTAGCTAAATACATTAACTAACAAAAACATTGTAAATTAAAGAGGATGACACAAAAGTGTCAACTATCAATTAGGGGTTTTGTCACAAGTAGTAAAAACTGCAATAGTAAACAAGAAAATCAAGTATGGGAGAAAGTTCTTGGGGTGTGACCGCAATACAGATTGAGATAAATCGATGGGCACATGCTTTTGATAGGAAATTTACAAGATAATAGTGACTAGACTAAGTTTTAGATGGAAATAAGTTCCCTCTCGGGTAATTACCCCGTTTCAAATGAGTTTCTCTCCGACACCCACTTGTCGCATGAAGACCAGCCTACGCCTTATCCCGCTCACTCTCTAGAGCTGAGTGTTAGGATATGGGAATAGGGTTCACCCTCTCGGGCTGAACCTCATGTCGACCCACTCTTAGGCCATCAGTCTAGTAGTCTTGGTTTTGCGACCTCCTTCTCGGGCAAGCTGAAAACACATGGGTGGTTTGGTAATTGCAACTACAAACCCATTAAATTAATTCATAACCACTAGGTGAAATCACCATTAAAATACATCTAACCTATCAGCAAGTAAGACCCAATAACAATATCAACACATATTTGCTAAATCACACCCCAAGAATGGGGGTTTTTAGCCACACATCAAGAAATAACAAAATACACCTAAAATGAAACTAAAATCAAATGGGTATAAGAAATTTAACCTTGATTTAAGCAAAGGAAAAAGAATGGAGAAGACCCACTTCCAACGTGGGGAAGATGAAATCCTGCTCTCTTCAAGTCTCCCAAAAAACGCTCTCCAAACTTGAGAAAAAATATCCCAAAAAGTACTATTCTATTTTGGAAATTAAAATAAATGTTCGACTCTTCTAAAATTAATAATAAGTTTAGTATTTATAGACTTCAGAAAAATAGTGCTGGCGAATCATTCGGCGAGGTTAGTCGATGTCGCCGAATGACTCGGCGACTCACCTTTCTTCTGTTTCATCACTGTTTCGTGCTTGCCTTCAGCATCTTCACGTTCTGGACCATTGGGCGGTATAGTAATGCTTCGCGGAAATATTCGGTGAAGCGCCGACTGCTACTCTCATCGCCTTTTGATCCTTCTTCATTAGGGCTTCATGCACTGCAACAAAGGGTAGAGTGAATCCATTCAGCGAATCGCCAAGCGTGCTTGGCGATGCTCAGGCTTCAGCTTTTTTGTTCTTTTTAACCTTTTTGTTCCTTCTTGGGCCTAAGTGTCCATGCTTTCAATAGAACTTCAAATACCTCAAACTATAGAGTTTTCATCAAATATTGAGACAAAATAAGTATTTGAGGACACTATTTCTATCAAAATAAAGTCCTAAATTAGTCCAATTTGTGGACTCATCAACACCCCCAAGTTACACTTTTGCTTGTCCGCAAGCAAACTCAAGTTCAACCGTTCAACAAGGTGTCTCAAATAGTGCTACACAAGACTAAATCATGAACATACACAACAAGACTCAAATAACGTATGCGAAGATCAACTGTGTACTCAAAGATTCAAGTTGTGACACACCACTACCAAAGATTCTCATTCTCGCAATACTTGCTACTTGTGCAAGTTCAAGCTAAAAAAAAGTATCTAAATGCCCTCACACAAAGAATGATTCTATATTCAAACCTATAGGTTAATCAATTTAAGATCAGGAATCAAATGCAACGCTCACACTCAAAAAGAGGAACACAATGCATGTTTTCACCCACAGGTTTGCCCGTATTTTCCAATCGACTTTTGAATTGGCTTACTCAAGATCAAAAAGGTCTTTTCAAGGCTTGTAATGGGGCTGAGTGCAAAGGTATGGTCATTTAGGCTCAGTGACTTTTTTATCCTCGTGAGGTGTGGTGTTCTCAAGGCATTCCCTTCTTTCCCTTTTTCAATTCTTTTTCTAGTGCTTCTAAGTCATCTGTTTATTCACCTGCATGGATTGCTTGGAAACCCGATTTCATTTGTATTTATTCCACATGTTATTTTTTTTTAGATTGAAGGATTTCCGTTGTTCAGAAACACCATGGGTTAAGGGGGACTTTTATTGCACTCCTTGACTTCTCCTTTTCCTTTTCACCACACCCCCAATTTAGGCTTTTGGCCTTAGTTTGCTATTCACTAAACCACAAATTAAGAGGATTATATGTAGTGGGTAAAGTAAGGTCTAGGATTCATCAAGGTTCTTCCAAATAAAGGTAAGGCTCAAGGGCTGTTGAAAAGAGTTTCACATGCTCACAGGTAGGCCACAATAGAGGTATATGTCAAATTTGGCTCACACTCTTTAAAGTTGCCTAAGATCATATCAAGAGGACCCTTTCTAAATCAATCAGACTAACATGGAAAATTCTAGATTTATTCATGCATGGTTCAAAGTAAGCTAATCACACAAGGCATCAACACTTAAATCAAACAAGACGACACATTTTTGCTAGTGTGCAACTGTCATTACAAGAGAATCAATTTGATAAATGGCTAATCACAATGAGATCCAAAAAGTTCACATATTGTCTATGCACCTTCATTTGGCCTCATCGTAGCCGTACATTCATGTTTGTTCAATTGAGCGCCCTATTGAAGTCATCGAAATTGGTAGAAACCCAGACTCAATTTTTTGCGAAAGAACAACCACATTCAACTCACGAAGGGTGGCAAAAATGTGAGAAAAACTCAAAAAATTTCGGAAGGGTCAAAGTCATTTTGCAATTAAAAATAATCGAATATGGAGCCACAAGCTCAAACAATTGCAAAGGAGTGTTAAAAACATAATTAAAAATAGAACAACCCAAATATATACAAAACACGAATAACAGATAGCACACGAAAGGTGAACCTCATCCCACCACAAATAAAAGCATTTGTCCTCAAATGCAAATAATACAGAATCCAAAAGGCCAAGTTGATACGCTCAAATTACACTTCCCTGAAGAAGCATAAGCGATCGTTATCAAGTAAAGAACCCAACTTGTAGGTTGAGGTCGATCCCACAAGGAAAATTGTTTAGACTTTACTTTAACCAACAATTATATTAAATTAGTCAAATGAATTCCAAAAACAAGTAATAAAAAGGGGGGTTTTGTGAAACAAATTATAAGAATTTAGTAAGTAATCAGTGAATAAAAGTCAATTTTGGTTGTTATCAAGACTAGAGGATTAACTAGGGTATAATTGTTCCCCAAAAGCTCATAACGCAGTAATCCTAGTAAAAACAATCCTTTCCTAGTATATCACATGCAAAGTGGTAAGTTATGTATCTCTAAATCCTTGATCCGGCATCTAGAGAATTTCACCCCGCACCTTGGTCCGGCTACGTGTGTATAATTTACTAACCCTTACCAATACCTCATATTAGCCATCATAATCGATGTTTGGCTTAGTTATTACTTCACACCAATCAACACTAGACTATTAGATAGTATCACGCGAAATCTATTTGATAATTCTTTTCTCATTAATTACCTACTTGGTCCGGCAAGTAGTAAAGAGGCAAGTTCTAACGTTGGCCACCGTTAAAAAGACTTCTAAAAGAAAGAATTATCAATGCATGCAAAACACTAGTCAAGAATTGCTTATTTACTATTCATACTTTGTTAATTGCTCATGGTTCCCACAACCCTAGTTGTGGATTTAGTTATCCATATTAGCAAGAACACAATTCATAGTTTTAGATGAAGAAATCATGAACTTGCGTAAAGAGAATAATAAATCTAGAAATTCAACTTGAATTGCAAAGCCAAAATCTTCAAAACGAACTTAGGAAATCAATAATTGTTAGGTTCTCAAATTAATCTCCCAAGTCACAAAGTAAAACTAGAATAATAATGTCTAACCCCCATATTCGAGGTTTACATGCCCTATTTATAGAAATCAAATCCTAAATTAAAAGGGAAAAATTAAGGAAAGTTTGTTCAGGCACGCGTCTTCATTCCACGAGACTGACTTACTGACCGTCAATGGATCTACGATTCGTAAGTCCCTTCCGTCAACCAGGACTTAGAAAAAATTTCAGCTTCCAAAAATCAACTTCTCTGAAGCAAACGACGGACTTGCAGTATGGACCGTAGATCGATCTACGGTCCATCAATACCCTCCGTAGCTCTACACTTAGAATCTTCAAAAATCATGTGCTGGAACCCTCGCAATATTAATCTACGAATCAACAGTATGGTTCGTAGATCAATCTATGGACCGTCAATGGCCACCGTAGTTCCTCACTTGGTCAGATTTCCCTGATTTGTCTTCCATACCTTGCTCGCTGATCTACGGTCATAACCTACGGACCGTCTATGGACCTATGGTCCGCAGATAACTTCCGTGAATGCCCTTTTCTGTATTTGTTTCAGCTGTCTCTATACTTTCTCGCCTGAACATCTTTCCTGCAAAATATGATAAAAACACATAAAAACCAATACAAAAAGGCCCTGGACACACACAACTTGTAAATGAAATGTATTAGAAATACCGTAAACTCACGGTATATCAACACCCTCAACTTAAATTCTTTGTTTGTCCTTAAGCGCCGCACTACGATTCTAAACGACACTTGAATAGAAGAAAGCATTTCAGGCCCAAGCAATCACATGGCTCTCTACTCCCCTAACTTTTCGGGTGCAAATTCGTTCTCTTAGACTTGACAAGCTAATTCATGCGGATCACACCATGACACAGATCGACGAACTGACACATAACATACACCTTCTCACTATCACCAAGGTACCAACGTTTCGACAATGTAACTAGTGCCCTTACTTCAAACGAAATCCCCTTTTCACAAAAATGCATGTCATTCATGGTACAAGGATTTATTCAACACTCACGCTCAGAAGTAATTTCAAATACAGTTAGTGCTCAATTCCATAAGCTTGCCCTTATTTTCACTACTTAGACTCTCCAAACTAGATTCTAGGATCACTATAGGACTTTCTTGGCTTGTAACGTAGGCTCAGGGTCAGGTGTGGTACATTTGGGTACTGCTTAGTGACTTTCTGCCCGCCTTGGCATTACGCTAGGCTTTCGACCTCTTTTTTTTTTTGCTCTATTTTTGTCATCCTATCATTTTACCTTCTTTCCCCTAATTTTCTTCAACCATGGATGTGACTTCAGGCTTTGTAGCTCTTTTTACTTTTATTTTATTTTTCTTTTAGCTTTCAACCAGTCACATCCTTTCCTTTTTTTTCAACATCACTCTTTCCATACCCATTTTTCTTTCAGTTTCCTCTTTCATAGCCACCCTCAACTTATGGATTTTTCATTAGTTGAGGTGCACAATACCCGATGTCGGATCAGGGCCAAGATTGAAGTTACTTTTTACATTAGCCACCATCAACTTAGGCTTTTGGCCTAAGTCGAAGTGCACATGTCCAAGGAGGGACCGGGGCCAACATAGTAGATTATGGGAAGGTGAGTTCGGGGTAGAAAGAAATGTTTTAATTTTAGGCTCAAAGTTTTTTTTTTTGGATCAAAGGGAGCATTTATTTCATTTGGTTGGATCCTTCTTTTAGGCAATTTGTGGACTTTTCAAAACAATGGCCTATGATTACTTCCTAACCTCTAGATTGAATTGTCTTAGCAGGACTAACCGGGCAATTTCTAGTGTTGCACAAAAACTGTTTGAACACTCAACGATTCTCACCCACTCTTGGCACATAGTTTCATTATCAGATTACCCAGTTCAAGTTTCAGCTTAAGTCATGCCATCGATTTGATTCGTTATTATTTCATACTCAGAGCAAACAATTTCAACTAATTGTAGCCTACAGATTCTAGCGTACATCCCAAAATTTGATGGGTATCATTTGTCATAAGCCATCATGCTTCTTTCTTTATCATGCTTCTACACATACGATCCTAAGACATGGCGGTTCAACAAAAATTAAACAGTCTCTTGGGGAAAAATAACACAAGCAAGAAAACCCCAAGAGTGGATTTATGAGTTAGGTTATTCAAACTTCACCCTATCACTCACAATCCATTTACCCAGCCCCAATGAAAATAGATGCGATTGTCCCCAAAGCATACAAAAACAGTAAAAGAAAATGGATTGGGTGAAGCAAACCTGTGGCGCAAAGCGCTGGCGAATCATCAACAAGCAGGGGGGTTCGGTTTCCCGATGCCTGCTGGAACAATAGTAGGGACACCCTCAGTAGTGCCCACATCAGCAATCATAGCACCCTCAGCAGTGCCCTCTATCAACCTCACCGCACCATCAGTGGTGCTCACGACGTCCCTCAAAACAGGCTGGGCCTCTACAACTAGGGCAGAGCCCGATGTCCCTGCAACCCTCTCACGCACCCTATGCTGGCGCAACTCTTCGTCTAAAATCGAAGCCCTACTAGCCTCCTTCTCCTACCTACGCTGTCTCTTTTGAACTTTTTCCTCCTCAGTGCGACGAGAACGGTGGCGCTTGCCTTTGGCATGTGTAGGTTCAAGCCCCTCCTCGGCGGTCCCACTGAATAAAGCATTCAGCACTGTATCATCAGCCAGTGCAGTAGGTGCAACCTGAGGCTCAATTTAAGGGGCGGCAAGAATGACATCAACGTCGGTCCGGAGACTGGCTAATTTAGCCTGCAAAGTAGATATATCTATGGCCAGGGCTGATCGCTCGAGGACTCACAATTCAAAGGCATCAATACGCTTATTAACTGCCTGGACCTTTCGGTCCATCATCCCCTCCATCCTTCGCTCCATTTTAGCCTCAGACTCAGCTATCGACTTTTGCATCCACGGCTGGATGTGATGCAGCAGTGTGGCCATCTGAGCCTCTAATTTCTGTACTCTGGCCAATGGGACAACAATAGCTCCTAACATTGGTGTGGACTGGGAAGAGCTAGAAGCCATACTAGCTGCCTGAGATGAGGAGGCCGGGACAGTATCGGTGTGATTTGGTATGCTCGGGTCACCGCCCACTGCCTGCCCAACTGTGTCTGCAAGATCGGCACCCAAGGGAGGTACCTCAACCTGAGGCTCTCTGCGAGGTGCTGCCATATTTGCCTCATCTCTAATGAGGTAAATGTCCAATGCCCCTATATGGTGGACTAACTTGTCACAATGCCAGATCGACACTCCAGAGTCCCTGCACAATTGAAAAATTAGACATGGGAAGAGGTAAGTAGTGGAGGTCTTGAATGCCCTCTCGAGAATCTCTGCCAGCAGCATGCGGGCAAAGTCAATCTACACTTTTGCTACAAATGTCGTAACCACGACCGCTCTGTCCTATGTGACTTGGTTGTCAGCTTTTGTAGGCGACATTCCGTTACGTACCAGCAGCAAGAAGAACTTGGCCACAAAATTTAATGTGGCCTTTCGAATGCCCAACTTTGGAGTGGCGACCCATTCCGCATGCTCTCCATCTGCAACAATATACCTAGCCAACCATAGTATAACAGCCTCTCGCTGCTCAGCGTTCCTCTGGAAAGCTCCACTCCGCACGATGCCCCATCTGTAATCAAACTCTGCTTTGTTGAGAGACCAAGAGTAACCCGTGGTAGTACCATCGAGAAAACGGCTGATAATGGCAGGTGATATGTCCACCGGACAACCTCGAGCCAAAGTGAAAGTGAGAGGGTCTTGGGCTTGGGGCTTTGACGGCTTGGAAATTGAACCTCGGAGAGTGGCAGCATAAGAGGCGTAGAATTCCCGCAAAATCTCCTCGATATACGTCCCTGGGTCTCAAGCCATCCAGTCACACTTGTGAAGGTTAAATAGTCGGAGGATGTCCGGAACAGCATGCAAGATCCCTGTGAGGACTCGGCGCTCCACTGTAATTAGTCGGGCCATCTTCTAATTATCGTTTATCATTTTGGCATCCTGATAAATTTCCCATTGGCCCTCTATAGTCCACCTATTTAGCTCGCCGGCTACGGGAGTGTGGTCATCATTTCGTGGTGCAGGTACGGACTCCGAGCTAGTGGCCTCATCAGACGAGGCTGCTTGGTCATTCTCACCGGACCCTGTGGCTGATGTTGCACTGGACCCTGCGACATGGGCAGACTCGGATCCTCATCGATTAACCTGAAGCTAGGGGCAACAGATTTTGATTTGCTCTGTTTTGAGTAGGTGACTAGCTTCTTGTGTGCCATCGTACCTGTGGAAGCGATATTAGTGCCAAAACTAACAATAAACATACTAAGAAAAACTTTAGAACTATAAACGAAAAGTAACAAAGTCCCAAAAAAAAAAATCAGACATAGGCTACAGTGGCCTTCCACGGTAGGGATCTACTGTCCGTAGAATGATCTACGGTCCGTGGATCCCTTTCGTGACTTAGAGAGCCAACAGTACTGATCGCAGGTGGAAACCATGGATGTGCAGAATGGTCCGTAGATTGATCGATGGACCGTAGTCCACATCCGTGGTTTCACAGTTGGTGAGATTTTCAAGGGCGTCAACCCACGAACCCAGTCGACGGTCCGTAGATTGATCTACGGTCCGTAGACGGGGTATTATGGATACGATTTGTGCTAGGTTTCAGCCATTCTTTATGTGTAAGCCCACATCTAAGACTATTTTCAACAATATCCTAGTCTAGCCATGCATTTCAACATTTAATCATGCTAGTTTGTCATTCTCAGGATTCCGATTAATCATTTTAACCAGGTACTGAAGACAAACTTTCGGAACCCTAAGTCGAACCTTATATTTTGACTTATAATCACATACAATAAGGCTACACAATCACTATCTATCGTTCCAATGGCATTGTAATTTTCAAGTTTATCATGCAATTTCATCTCACAATTACCCAAGGTCAAGACCCAACTCCCGACTTTCTATATTCAATCTATGAATCGAAATTCAAAGTGAGGGGAAAGTCTATTACCTTACAAGCAACGAGGAGTGGGGTGATTGCACAACGACACTAAACTTAACAAGACTAAGGAATCACCTCTTCGTTACAAACCAAACACCGAACCCTTTTTGTGGAATATAAAATGATTTGTATTCGAAATGGAAAGGAATTCGGGGAATTATGGAAGGGGATGATATTATGGGGGAGTTATGGAGTGATTTAGGGAGGTTATGGGATAGTTGAAACGGTTGAGGAGTGAATGGAGGGAAGTGGAAATGATTTGATAATAGGGAAGTTTTTAAGTAAGGGAATCCGGGTCGGGTCAGAGAGAAATAAGGTTTAGACTCATGAGACCCCGTCTACGGTCTGTGAGTCGGTCCGTAGATTAGGACCGTATATCACTCTTACACTTAGAAAATTTTAGAGGCTTACACGTGATCTACGGACACCATCCACGGTCCGTGGATTAAACGACGGACCGTCATTGGGGTCCATAGACCTCTGCACCAGACCAGTTTCTGTAGATTTTTCGTGGTGTCCCTGCACATGTAGCAACCAATAGACTATTCTTTTTACATTTTATGGAAACTTTTTAGACACGGACCCTATACTAATTCTAGCCAACACTAAGAACTAAAACATCTACCTAAATTGATACAAAGACGCTATTAAACAAATAAAACTACTAAATGGAAAACAGAACCCTGTCGTTGGCTAGATTGTGCATCTTGGGTTGCCTTCCAAGGATTACTTGATTTAACATCACGGCACGACGCAAGTGTCTTGATTACTCAGTCATCATCAAGATTGTAGGCCTCAATCACTTCTTGCACCGTTTCAGCATTTCATAAATAGATCTTGATCCTTTGTCCGTTTACCATGAACGTTGTTCCATCCCTATTTTCAAGCTCAACCGCTCCATGGGGGAGCACTTTTGGGACCAAAAATGGCCCGGTCCATTTGGACTTGAGTTTGCCTGGAAACAAGCGCAACCTAGAGTTGAATAGAAGCGCAAGATCAACAACCACAAATTCTCGCTTTTCAATTATTTGATCATGATACCTCTTCATCTTCTCTTTGTACAAGACTGAACTTTCATAATCTTTTAGGCGAAACTCATCAAGCATATTCAAGTCATTCATTTTTTGATTAGATGCGACGCGCCAATCAAAATTTAACTTCTTCATTGCCCATATTGCCTTATGCTCTAGCTCTACTGGTAAGTGGCAAGACTTCCCATATACAAGTTGGTAAGGAGGTCTTGTACGCAGTGCGATATGCCCATAGAGCATCATCAAGCCTCTTTGACCAATCCGTTCTATTAGCATTCACAGTCTTCGCAGATATCTGTTTGATCTCTCTGTTGGATACTTCAACTTGACCGCTAGTCTGTGGATGGTAAGGAGTGGGTACATTGTGACGGACACCATATTTCTCAAGTAGTGCCTTGAACAACTTATTACAAAAGTGAGAACCTGCATCGCAAATAATAGCCCTCGGTGTACCAAATCTGGAGAAGATATTCTTTTTCAAGATTGCGATGACACTTTTACCTTCATTGTTGGAGAGCGCAACTGCTTCCACCCACTTCGATACATAATCAACCGCAACAAGAATATACTTTATCCCATATGAACTCACAAATGGACCCATAAAATCAATGCCCTATACATCAAACAACTCTATCACCAATACAGGATTCATAGGGAGCTCTTGCTTCTTTGAAATCCCTCTTTCTCTTTGGCAACAATCACAAGACTTGGCGAAATCATGAGCATCTTGCTGGATGGTAGGCCAGTAGTACCCACATTGCAAAATCTTATATGCAGTCCGAATACCACTATGATGCCCACCAACGGGTGATGAGTGGCATGCTTCAAGTACATTCAACATCTCAACCTCGGGCACACAGCGACGAATAATCCCATCAGCACAACTTCGATACAAGGTTCATCCCAAAAGAATTTCTTCACATCATGCTTAAAATTTTTCCTTTGGTGAAAAGACAAATCGGGGGGCACAATATCGCTTGCCAAATAATTAGTAAAGTCTGCGAACCAAGGAATCAAATCATGAGAAGCAGCCAATAACTGTTCATCTGGAAAAGCATCATTAATTTCAGCCCTATCTACAAGCTTTAGTACAACTTCTTCCTCTAATCTGGACAAGTGATCGGCAACTTGATTTTTGGTCCCCTTTCTATCTTTTACTACAAAATCAAACTCTTGCAGCAACAATACCCATCTAATCAATCTTGGTTTTGCATCCTTTTTTGCCATCAAATACCTCAATGCAGAATGGTCAGTATGCACTATGACCTTAGTATCAAGCAAGTAGGATCGAAATTTCTCAAATGCAAAAACCACCGCAAGAAGTTCTTGTTCGGTCACAGTATAATTCTTCTGGGCCACATTTAGAACTTTGCTAGCATAGTAAATAGGGTGAAGAAGTTTCTCTCACCTTTGTCCCAATACTACACCAAGCGCCACTCCACTCGCATCGCAAATTACCTCTAATGGTTGTTCCCAATCCGGTGAAATAATGATCAGTGCAGTAACCAACTTCTCCTTCAACTCTCCAAATGCTCTAAGACAAGCATCATCAAAATAGAACTTACACTCCTTCTCGAGTAGTTTGCACAACAGATGTGCAATTTTGGAGAAATCTTTGGTGAATATCTTATAAAAACCTGCATGCCCAAGAAAACTTCTAACACCTTTTACAGAAATGGGTGGTGGAAGCTTTTCTATTACCTCAACTTTAGCTCTATCAACCCCAATACCTTTCTCTAAAATTCGATGACCCAACACTATACCCTCTTTACCCATGATATGACACTTCTCCCAATTCAGCACCAAGTTGAAGTCTTCACACCTTTTAAGCACCTCGGCCAAATGATCTAGACAACGATCAAAAGAATCACCTACAACTGAAAAATCATTCATGAACACTTCAATAGTGTCCTCCACCATATCAGAAAATATCGACATCATACAACACTGGAAGATTGTTGGAGCATTGCACAACCCGAATGGAATCCGTTTGAAAGCAAAAGTCCCATATGGGCAAGTGAAGGTGGTCTTCTCTTGGTCTTCTTGGGCTATAGAAATTTGATTGTAGCCCGAATACCCATCAAGAAAACAATACCAACCCTTTCCTGCAAGTCTATCCAACATCTGGTCCATGAATGGCATAGGAAAGTGGTCCTTTTCTGTCCATGCATTCAACTTCCGGTAATCCATACAAACTCTCCATCCAGTAACGGGCCCCATTGGAACAAGCTCAATTCTTTCATTTGGAACCACAGTCATACCACCCTTTTTAGGCACACACTGCACAAGACATACCCAACTACTATCTGCAATGGGATAAATAACTCCCGCATCCAGCCACTTGATGATCTCCTTTTTAACTACCTCTAGAATAGGTGGATTTAATCTTCTCTGGTGCTCGATACTAGGGTTATGATCTGGCATGAGTTGGATTTTGTGAGAGCAAATACCGGGAGGAATCCCAATAATATCCGCAATAGTCCGCCCCATAGTTCGCTTGAACCTCTTTAACACAGTCACCAAGCACTCAACTTGTCTCGCATTCAAATCTGCCGTAATGATGACCGGCAAAGTATTCTCTTTGCCCAAGTATACATACCTCAAATGCGGTGGTAGAGCCTTAAGCTCCAATTTTGGTGCCTCCCCAATAGATGGTCTTGCGGGTGGGGACTCGCGATTCTTCATCTTAACTCATACTTCTTTGGTTTGGATCGATGTTCACACCTATCGAGTGCGGCTACCAACTCATCATACTCTTCAATACAATCACTATCGAAATTCATCATAACTGCTGCTAGTGCCTCAACACCTAGTTGCTCTTCAATTTGCACTTATGTCCCACTCTCCACTCTGTAAGTTATAGCAGATACTGTTTGGAGCTCACCATTCTGCTTCATGGACCTACAAGTATTGAAAGTTGCTTCTTCATTGTTCAGTCTGAACTTCATCTGTCCCTTTTCCATATCAACCAACGCACACCCTGTGGTAAGAAATGGTCTCCCAAGGATGATGGGAACCTCAAATTCAACCGCACAGTCAAGAATCATAAAATCTGCCAGAAAAATGAAAGACTCCACTTTCACTAGCATATCATGGAGTACACCAATGGGCCTCTTCACAGTTCGATCGGCCATTAGTAACCGCATTGCAGTGGGCTTTGGGTCCCCTAGAACCAACATCTTGTAAATAGACAAGGGCATGAGGTTGATGCTACCACCAAGATCACACAATGCCTTAGCAAAGTGTAACAACCCTATAGTACATGGGATCGTGAAGGCACCAGGGTCTTCCTTCTTCTATACCAGAGATCTTGCAGCAATAGCGCTACAATGCTGCAATCTATCATCCACTTCAAAACTCACAGACCTTTTCTTTGTCACCATATCTTTCATAAACTTTGCATACCCAGGCATTTGCTCCAAGGCTTCTATCAAAGGAACGTTGATAGAAAGTTGCTTCAACATAGTAATAAACCTGTGATATTTACCATCTTCAGTCTTCTTCACTAACCTCTGTGGAAAAGGTGGTGGAGGTCTAAGTATGGGGACCATTTTCTGAGATATCTCTGCTTCTTACTCTGCCACAGTCTCAAACTCTTCTCTAACCTCCACCATATCATCTTCTTTTCTAATCTCTGCATCCACCACAGACGGCATAGGTGGATCTATGGTTTGGTTACCCCCTCGAGTAGTAATTGCAATACAATGACCATAATTCTTTGGATTCTGGATGGTGTTGCTAGGAAGAGTGCCAGGTTTACGTGAGTTCACTGTAGTAGACAACTGAGTCATTTGTTGCTCTAGATGCTTTATTGACACTACATGGGCATCAACCTTTTGACCAATACCAGACAAGTTGTTTCTCTTCTCCTTCACATTCTCATCAGTTGCATCAAACCTTCTCATCATATTCTACATCATATCTTCAATATGCGCCATATTGCCTTCAGCTTCCCTAGCACCAGATTCTCGATTTTGAGGGGGAATATAAGGTCCAACCCGATCGTTTATGTTGCCATAGTTGTTCCTATTGTAGTTGTTGTCGCGATTGAAGTTCCCATCCCGAACATAGTGACTGTTTCGATTGTAATTTCCATAGTTCCGACCTTGGCGCCAATTTTCCGTGTTGGATCCTTGGTCATTGGTCGAAAAACTCCATCTGATCATTCACAGCATAAGCATCCTCTTCATAGTAACACTCTTCAACTGTGGTGGAGTTCTAGTTAAGTAGTTCACATCATTTACCTTATCTGCTCCTCCGCTCACATGCTTCAATACTAACCCCAACTCGGTCCTCATCTGGGCCATCTCCTCACGAATATCATCTGCAAAATTGATATTTGTATTATGAACGGCAAATGTATTTCTCCCACTATTTGACCTCCTAGTGCTCCATATTGTATTGTTGCGAGAGATCCTATCCAGTTTTTCGGCAATCTATACATATGTACAATCACCATACGAACCTCCAGCAATAGTGTCAAGTATTGCTTTATTTTTATCATCATGTCCTTGATAGAAGTATTCCTTCAGCGACTCATCATCAATACGGTGATTTGGAAAACCTCTTACGAATATAGTGAATCTGTCCCAAGAGCTACTCACAGACTCTCCAGGTAATGCTACAAAATTGTTGACCCTATCTTTGTGATTGAGCTTCTTGGACACTGGATAGTACTTCGCTCGGAACACCTCTGCCAGTTGGTCCCATGTAAATATTTAGTTATAAGGAAACTCAGTGAACCATACTGCAGCACCGCCTGTCAGTGACAGAGGGAACACTAGTAATCCAATGACATTCATATCCAAGTCTGGTCTACCTACACAACTTTTGCAAACCTTCTTTAGCTTGGCTAAGTGAGCATGTGGATCCTCCGATGGTGATCCTGAGAATAAGCCTCTTGCTGTAAGCATCTTCATCAAGCTACTAGTCACCACAAATGTGTGCCCTAGAGGTAGAGGGGGTAGGACAATAGGTCCATCAGAGTCTTCTATATTGATGTTGCCTCGATAGTTGTCATGTTATCGTGCGCCTAGTGGATCTTGCACTCTCAACGCATCTCCCAATCGATTTTCAGCTGGGACCTGGTTGTCCCCACCATCTACCCTCTATTGTTGTAACTCATTTGCATCACCTAGATTTCCTCCGATAGGATCAATTGGATCTCTTGGATTGTTCATTCTTCGCAAAGTGTGGTTGAACTCTGGATCATAAGGAGTAAGTGGTTCACCCTGGCTCTGTGTACTTGGCATACACTAGAGTCAGAACCTGAGAGACACAAAAACAAAGAGAAAAGGTAAAATTAAGAAATATTTGACTAACATTCAATAATGTAGTTAAAATAAATCTAAAAGCCAAATTCCCCGGCAGCGGCGCCAAAATTTGATACGCTCAAATTACACTTCCCTAAAGAAGCATAAGCGATTGTTATCAAGTAAAGAACCCAATTTGTAGGTTGAGGTCGATCCCACAAGGAAAATGGTTTAGACATTACTTTAACCAACAATTATATTCAATTAGTCAAACTACTTCCAAAAACAAGTAATAAAAATAGGGGTTTTGTGAAACAAATTATAAGAATTTAGTAAGTAATCAGTGAATAAAAGTCAATTTTGGTTGTTATCAAGATGAGAGGATTATCTAAGGTATAAGTGTTCCCCACAATCTCATAACGCAGTAACCCTAGTAATAACAATCTTTTCCTAGTATATCACATGCAAAGTGGTAAGTTATGTATCACTAAATCCTTGGTCCGGCATCTAGAGAATTTCACCCCGCACTTTGGTCCGGCTACGTGTGTATAATTTACTAACCCTTACCTATACCTCATATTAGCCATCATAATCGATGTTTAGCTTAGTTATTACTTCGCACCAATTGACACTAGACTATTAAATAGTATCACACTAAATCTATGTTGATAATTCTTTTCTCGTTAATTACCTCCTTGGTCCAGCATGTAGTAACGAGGCAAGTTCTAACGTTGGCCACCGTTAAAAAGACTTCTAACGAAAGAATTATCAATGCATGCAAAACACTAGTAAAGAATTGCTTATTTACTATTTATACTTTGTTAATTGCCATGGTTCCCACAACCCTAGTTGTGGATTGAGTTACCCATATTAGTGTCACGACCCAAGCCTAGGGCCTAGACGTGACCGGCGAATGGGGAACCCGAAGGAACCCCAAACAAGCCTCATAGCGTATCTTACACATCATTGGTCGCGGAAGCAATTAAAATGACCATAAGCGATAAGCATAATCAAGGGGGAAATCGGGACTAAGGGAGCAAGAAAAAAAAGAAGAAGAAATGATACATAAATATCATAGATGAATCAAGCTCAAACATAATACACAACTTGTCCAACACCACCTCTAAACATGAGTACTTAGCGGGGGCCAAGACAAACTACCGGGCTCACCCTCATAGTCAAAACATAGCTAAAAAAGAAAAGTCTTATACATAGCAAAAGATCATGAGCAACATCCCCGGAATGGAGGACTCACCAATAACCTTGATAGGAAATCGTGTTAGCCACGCGGAGGACGAGGGTCAAGCGGTGCTCCGGTCCCTACATGGTGACATCATGTAGGCATAGAGTATGCGTTAGTACGTTTGAATGTACTAAGTATATGAGATGCAATGCAATGCAACAAGGGATGGACATCATAGGCAAAATGCATAATCGTACCCGATAGATAGCATATTAATGAGATGATATGTATAATGCTGCTTATATAAAAATCATATTTGGTAGGGCATAGTATATGTGTAGTGAGTGACCATCAATATAGTATTTCCAAGGCCTACCACCCCCTTGGAGAGGCGAAAGAGGTACAAACCCCTCAATGTGGTTACCCGGGCCTACAACCCCCCGAGCTATGGACCAAGGTACAAACCCCTCGATATGGTTATACGGGCCTACTACCCCCCGTACTAGGCAACCAAGGTACAAACCCCTCGATACGGTTATACGGGCCTACTACCCCCCGTACTAGGCAACCAAGGTACCAACCCCTTGATACGGTTACCCGGGCCTACAACCCCCCGAGCTAGGCTTGGTCGACTCACACACTATATAGAGAAAATCATATACATGTATCCATTTCATCATCATTTCAATACTTATTTATTCATCCGACTCATAGGACGTACATTGGACCTTCCATTTCATAAGAATTCTATAAATGGCATTTTATCAAACATATGGTGGGCTATTGTTCATGTAGATAAAATCATGTCTTTCAAGAATACTAAGTCCAACCAATTCCGAAATACATATAAATCAGCCCACCAACAACATACATATATATATCAACCTTCATAATTTGATCATGGAAGCATGAAAACCATAACATCACATAATAATTCCATTTCATGATAATATGCAAAAATAGACCATAATAGAATGTGTAGTAGTAATTTCATAATTCAAGAGTTCATAAATGATCATAAGGACCCATAAACTTGAAGTAAAATAGAGGATAAATGGTTGGACTTGTGGAAAGGAAGGTTTCCACAATCAACCCACATACCTCAGCTTTGGAGAATTCTTGATGAAGATTGGAATGGAGAATTGCTTGAGATTGAATCCGAAATTAAAGCTTGGGATCCTTGAATTGGTTGATGATCTTGGTGGAATTTTTGGAGAGGGTTTAGAGAGAGTTTTTGGATGTTTTGAAGTTAAATGACTAAGTATGGATATGTCCCCTTTTTATAAAAAAACGTCCCAACACTTAGAAAAAAAAATGAGGCGGGTGAACAGTGTTTTCGGCTACTGGAATTTGCATTTTCTGCCGGACAGGTTTTACGAAAATGGTCATAACTCCTTCATCCTAACTTGGAATGAGGTGAAACAAATTGCGTTGGAAAGCTAACTCACAAAGCATTAATTTTGATAGTTTGAGCTCCTTCCAGTTCCTTGTGTGCTGAGAGATATGCCCCTTTAAAGTTGACCCTCAAAATCGCATTTTTTTTGCGTTTTTCGAATTTTGATACGGTTGTTCTAAAATTCGGGTTAGACTCATTTCCCACTCAATTTGACCCCCTGAATAAGAGAATGAAGTCGAATTTCCGAAATGATGCACGAATTTTGAGATATATGGAAATTACAATTTTAGGTGTTTTCGAAGCACATTTTCGGGCATTTTTGGGGTCGTTTCAATTAGCAAGAACACAATTCATAGTTTTAGATGATGAAATCACGAACCTACGTAAAGAGAATAATAAATCCAGAAATTCAACTTCAATTGCAAAGCCAAAATCTTCAAAATGAACTTAGGAAATCAATAATTGCTAAGTTCACAAATTCATCTCCCAAGTCACAAAGTAAAAGTAGAATAATAATGTCTAACCTACAAATTCGAGGTTTACATGCCCTATTTATAGAAAACAAATCCTAAATTAAAAGGGAAACAAATTAAGGAAAGTTTGTTCAGGCACGCGTCTTCTTTCCACGAGACTGACTTACGGACCGTCAATGGATCTACGGTCCGTAAGTCCCTTCCGTCAGACAGGACTTAGAAAATATTTCAGCTTCCAAAAATCAGCTTCTCTGAAGCATACGATGGACTTGCAGTAGGGACCATATATCGATCTACGGTTCGTCAAAACCCTCCGTAGCTCTATACTTAGAATCTTCAAAAATCAGGTGCTGGAACCCTCGCAGTATTAATCTACGGATCAACAGTACTGTCACGCCCCAAGCTACCCCCGAAACGCGGACACGGGACCTAGGACCACAAGTGATCCCAAGCTAACCCTGCTGGCATGATCATGAGCATACTAAAGATAATAAACTGATGCGGAAGCTAAATCATAAATAAACTGAAGAGATGGGGAATACCCATATACTATAACTGAGATATATTAAAATTGATTAGTTTAATACAAGGAAGATATTAACTCAATACTAAGCTGAATCTATCTATGTCTGAAATAAGCCTCTAAACTGACTAGAAATGTTGGGACATGCCCTAACTAGATCTAGCAAAACTGAAACTAAAGACTAAACGCGATAAAGATAAACATGTCTCTAGTCCTCGAAGAATGAGGACTCACCACTGATGCTGCTGAACTGAAGATCAAAAATCGATCTAAGCGTGATCTGGATGCTGAGAACCTGAACCTACATCACGAGAAGATGTAGTGCACGTATGCGTCAGTACTTGAAAGGTACTGAGCATGCAGGATAGAGTAAAGCTGAAATAACATATAACTGAACAAAGCAATAAAGCAATGAAATAAGCTGAACATGATATAGATAATAAAAATACTGAATACTGAGCTAACTGATGCAATGACCAATTTATAACATGCTGAGACTGAATACTGAATATACTGATAAATGGTCAATGCAATAGAGTCTGACTAAACTGTGGGAGCTACTAATAACCGACATAAAACCACATGAGCTAAATGTGGAGTCCGATGTATATGCCCCATCGAGAGGACCCAATATATCCTGCCAGAGGTATAAAGGCATGCTGGCGTGATCACTAAACTGATGTGGCCCACAGAGGGGACTTACACCTACGTGGCTAGTAGTACTGGGACTATATGGGTACGCTGAAACCCTAGTCCAACTTGGTATTATGCTACTCCCAATGAATTAAGTGGTTAACTGGTTATGACTGAATTTCTGTAAATACTGGATAGCTCGAAACTAAACATGCAAACTGAGAATGCAACAATTAATCTGATAATGATGCATTCATAAACTGAGGCATGTATAACTGAATATATTATGACTGGAATACTGAATAGCTCAAAATACTGACATGTAGATACTCATACTTGCAAACTACTTTTTAGAAAACAATTCAACATCATATTATACTATGATCATTGATGACTTGGGAAGTCATACTGCATAAACATTGATGGTATATCTAGATACCATATTATTCATACATTGATGACCTACTCAATTGTCATACTAATCATGTTTAAGAAGCTCTTTCTCAAAACTCATCTTAACTTTCACAAAAACTCAATTTAAAACTCAAGTGTTGTCTTAAAGAAAAGCTTCTCATGATTTATAACTCAAAATAGGGTTTATGCTGAAATATACTGATAATGTGGCATAAAACTGGAGCATGTATATCTGAATAACTGAAATATCTGACCTAGCATGTGTAATTCAAGAACAAATGAAATACATAGCTAGGGTTCTGAAATTTATGGAAGAAACTGAGCAATAACATGATAATCTGATTTGGATTATTTAAATAACTAATTCATGATGATCTGTTGAAATTCTAGAAACCCTAGGTCTGTTCATAATCATGGAATCAAGAATCTGACTGAATTCTAGGGACCTAATGGGCGAAAGGAATCCACTAGTGAAATCCCACATACCTGGTGACGAATTCCACGGAGAAGTCTTTCGATTTCGAGGCTGGAACTGAAGGAAACTTGTTGCGTTCTTGAATTAGGGTTCTTGACCTTTTTCTCCTCTCTTGATTCTAATTTTCTAAGTTTTGATTAATGATTTTGACTAAGGTAAGTTCTAGTTATGTTTCTAGACTTAAACTGACTAAAACCTCATGATTTAGGGTTTAAACGACGTATCTAAGGAATTAAACGAAATAGGAAAAGACCAAAAGACCCCTGACGTAACTGCTATCGGAGTGATCGACGGATTGGAGTGACGGGCCGTCAATCAATCGATGGTCCGTAGATTGGGTCCGTCGATCGAGTCTGCCCGACAAGGCTTCACTAAAATGAGCATAACTTTTTACTCGGAGGTCGGATTTTAGCAAACTCGATGGCGTTGGAAATATAATTCAATTATCTATCATATCATAGGTCATGGGGCACCTAATTCCTTTTGTGGTAAAATTTATGACCATCTGAAGTTGACCTATCAGAATTTTTCAGCTAACTGGCTGCTCACCCTCATCTACGGTCAGACCTACGGACCGTGGATCGAATGACAGTCCATGCTGGTCGACCGTAGTTCGTGTCAAAGGCTGGGTAAAGAAGGTCTCAATCTATGGACACAGACCACGGACCTTGGTCTGATCTACGGACCGTGGGTCTGTCCGTGAGTCGGGACTTAGCCAAATTTTCTGATTGAGTTCTAGGGAATTTTTCCTATCACGAACCACGGACCTGCAGGACGGACCGTGAGTCCATCTACGGTCCGTGGATGGTGTCCTTGAGTGCCACCTGTAACACCAAAAATCTGAAATCTCTATCAATGTACCTGTCACAACATTTGGTGATGACTCTGAGTCCTGTCGACCAGTTAATGAATACGTACGATTCTGTCCACTACCAGAACTAGTTGCTCCCCGTCTACCTCCTCCTCTACCTTTACGTGCTGAAGTCTGGGGTCCACGCCCGGTAGATTGTGCTGATGAGGAGGAACCTACTGCTGACCTGGTCGGCTGACCTATACCACCCTGACTTACGGTAGGGCAGTTTCTCCACTCATGAAGGACGTGATCCTCCTTCATTGATTGTAATTCCCTTAGCCTTGTTTTGAAGTGGCGGGTTTAAGTTTGTGCATACCATATCTGCAAAGTTTTGTGATAAGTCAAAAAAACAATTACAGTAAAATACAGAAAATCTGAAGTAGAAAGATCAATCGATCAGTCGGCGAATCGCCAAATCTCTTTGGCGAGCTAGGTGGAACTCGCCGAAGGGATTAGTTTGAAATCAAGGCAAATAAGCGATGAAAGAGTCTAAGTTGTGAGAGTCCGACTACTTTCGGCGATGACGAAGTTGTCTGCCAAAAAATACAGTGAAAGAGGGTAAAGAGAGAATGCATAGGGCGGTCTAAAGTCCTATTGGCGAGTCGCCGACTACCTTCGGCGACAACGGATGTGTCTCCCGAAAATTACAGATATCTCAGCACTATGGATATAAGTGAAAGGAGATCTAAGACCATTAGACGAACCGCCTAATCGTTTGGCGAGCTCGACCCAGCTCGCCAACTGATTTAACGTGCCTACTTTTCAACCCACTTCTTAGAATCGACCTTACAAGCTTTGGAAACGAAATCAATGCATGCATACACGAAATTCACACGACACCCACTCTTCCCATCAGCCTGAAATACTCAAACTTCTTTCGGTCCTGCCAAATTTCGGCCATTTAACTACGATCACCCTAAATAATGTCGTCACCCATTCATTCATTGAGCGATTTTCGTTATTTAGCACAGATGTGGACTATCTAGGTGTTACCCAACCAATATAACGAAAATGATGCAGCACCCATTGCAATCTCAATTAAATTAAAGCACAAACAACAACGCATTCGACTATTAAAATATTTCAGGCAACTAAGTTCGAATCAGACATAACATATCAACGTATCTCTATCAGAGAGGCCTAGCACACGTCGTCGATCAACTCGGTGAATCGCCGAACGCATACTTACCTTGTTGATTTTTACAGGACATCCCTTATTTTGGGGTCCCAACAGCAGATTAAGTATGAATCGTCGATAAGTTCCGCAATTCGCCCACTGGCTCCTTGGCTTGCCAACTTGCATTTTTCAACCTCTTTTCCACTTTAAGCTACAAAATCAGCACACTATTATTCGAACAGAATAATTAAAAGCAGTAAAATCTTGGGTTTCCTCCCATCAAGCGCCTTATTTTACGTAGTGGCACGAAACAAGTTCTGTCTCATTCTCTGTTATTGGGGTTGGCCCTAGTGTCACTAGGTGACCCCAATATCTAATTTGGGTGCAGATGAGGCACTGCAAAACTCAAAAGTGACCTGATTAGCTAGATTGATCTACGGTGAGATCTAATCATTTGATTCAACACATCAATAGTCTCCTTCATTTCTTCCAACACTCGATCTTGATTAGTGATCTTTTGGAGAATGATTTGAAGTGGGTCCTCCACATGATTTTTCCCTGGATCTCTAGATTTCCTCTGCTCAAGAGGGGGTATATACCTCCCATTTTTGTTGCATTGGTCATCCACCTCTGTGCTTTTGGTGTCCAAGTCGTTTAGCTGAGATGCAAGTGCAGTCAGCGTGAGGTCCTTTTGGACTCCTTGGCTCATTTCAACCAAATTGCCACTACTCTACTCAGCCATGCTCATCTAAATGGACAGCTCGACGAAGAACAAAACTAAAAGTAAAATTAGTAAACAACAACTAAGAAGAAAAAAACTGTGCTAATCTAAAAAATTTCAAAAAAACACAACTCCCTGGCAGCGGCGCCATTTTGATGCTTATTCTTGACTAATGACACTAACCTACGGTACGAGTGTGTACATCGTCGATAATATAGTAACCCTACTAAAGGTTGGGGTTGTGTCCCAAAGGAGTGGTTTTGAGAATTAATAGAAAAATAAAATTTAGTTCTAATTAGTTGTAGCTAAACACATTAACGAACAAAAAATTGTAAATTAAAGGGGGTGACACAAAAGTGTAAACTATCAATTTGGGATTTTTTCACAAGTAGTAAAAATAGCAAAAGTAAACAAGAAAATCAAATATTGGAGAAAGTTCTTGGGGAGTGACCGCAATACAAGTTCAGACAAATCGTTGGGTACATGCTTTCGATAGGAAATTTACAAGATAATAGTGACTAGGCTAAACTTTAGATAGAAATAAGTTCCTTCTCGGGCAAACCTACCCCATTCCAAATGGGTTCTTCTCGGATACCCACTTGCCGCATGAAGACCAACGTACGCCTTATCCCATTCACTCTCTCGAACTGAGTGTTAGGATATGAGACTAGGGTTCACCCGGACTATATACCTCCCCAACAGCGGCACCATTTTGATGGTTATCGTCATCAACGACACTAACCTCTGGTAAGGGTTCACCCTCTCGAGTTGAACCTCATCTCGAGCTGAGTGTTAGGATATTAGATAATGGTTCACCCTCTCGAGTTGAACTTCATGTCGACCCACTCCTTAGGAAATAAGTCTAGTGGTCTTGGTTTCACAACCGCTCAAGAGGAGGTATATACCACCCCGGCAGTGGCGCCATTTTGATGCTTATCGTGACCAACGACACTAACCTACGGTATGAGTGTCTACGATCGTCGATAATATAGTAACCTACCTAAAGGTTGGAGTCGTGTCCCAGGGGACTGGTTTTGAGAATTAATAGAAAAATAAAATTTAGTCCTAATTAGTCGTATCTAAAGACATTAACGAACAAAACTATTGCAAATTAAAGGGGGTGGCACAAAAATGACGACTATTAATTGGGGGTTTTGTCACAAGCAGTCAAAACAGTAAAAGTAAACAAGAAAATCAAGTATGGGAGAAAGTTCTTGGGGTTTGACCACAACACAAGTTAAGATAAATCTTTGGGTACATGCTTTCTATAGAAAATTTACAAGATAATAGTGACTAGACTAAGCTTTAGATGGAAATAAGTTCCCTCTCGGGCAACTTACCCCATTTAAAATGGTTTCCTCTCGGACACCCACTTGCCGTATGAAGACCAGCCTACGCCTTACCCCACTTACACTTTCAAGCTGAGTGTTACGATATGGGACTAGGGTTGACCCTCTCGGGCAGGATCTCATGTCGACCTACTCCTTAGGCCATCAGTCTAGTGGTCTTGTTTTCGTGACCGATCAGGAGTGGGTATACACCTCCCCGGCCGCGGTGCAATTATGATGCTTATCGTGACCAATGACACTAACCTACGGTACGAATGTCTACGATCGTCTTTAATATATTAACCCAACTAAAGGTTGGGGTTGTGTCTTGGGAGAGTAGTTTTGAGAATTAATAGAAAAATAAAATTTAGTTCTAATTAGTCGTAGCTAAAGACATTAACGAACAAAAAATTATAATTTAAAGGGGGGTAACACAAAAGTGTCAACTATCAATTGGGAGTTTTGTCAAAAGTAGTAAACAGAGAAAAAGTAAACAAGAAATTCAAGTATGGGAGAATGTTCTTGGGGTTTGACCGCAATACAAGTTGAGATAAATCGTTTGGTGAATGCTTTCGATAGAAAATTTACAAGATAATAGTAACTAGGCTAAGCTTTCGATGGAAATAAGTTCCCTCTTGGGCAAATTACCCTGTTTCAAATGGGTTCCTCTCGGACACCCACTTGCCACATAAATACCAGCCTAAGTCTTACCATACTCACTCTCTTGAGGTGAGTGTTAGGATATGGTACTAGGGTTCACCTTCTCATGCATAAACTCATGTCGACCCACACCTTAGGCCATCAGTCTAGTGGTCTTGCTATCGCGACCGCTGTAGAGGGAGTATATACCTCCCCGGTAGTGGTGCCATTTTGATGCTTAGTGTGACCAACGAAACTAACCTAAGGTACGACTGTCTACGATCGTTGATAATATAGTAGCCCAACTAAAGGTTAGGGTCGTGTACCATGGGAGTTGTTTTGAGAATTTATAGAAAAAAAAATTTAGTTCTAATTTGTGGTAGCTAAAGACATTAACGAAAAAATACATTGTAAATTAAAGTGGGTGACACAAAAGTGTCAACTATCAATTGGGGTTTTTGTCACAAGTAGTAAAAACACCAAAAGAAAAAAAAATCATGTATGGGAGAAAGTTCTTGGGGTATGACCGCAATACAAGTTGAGATAAATCATTGGGTACATGCTTTCGATAGGAAATTTACCAGATAATAGTAACTAGGCTAACCTTTAGATGGAAATAAGTTGCCTCCCGGGCAACTTACCCCGTTTCGAATGGCTTCCTATCGGACACCCACTTGCCGAATAAAGACTAGCCTACCCCTTACCCCACTCACTCTCTCTAACTGAGAGTTAGGAGATGGGATTGGGGTTCACCCTCTTGGGTTGAACCTCATGTCGGCCCACTCCTTAGCCCATCAATCTAGTGGTCTTGGTTTCGCGACCGCTCAACAGGGGGTGTATAACCCCCACAGCGGTGGAGCCATTTTGATGCTTATCATGACCAACGACACTAACCTACAGTACGAGTGTCTACGATGATCGATAATATAGTAACCCAACTAAAGGTTGGAGTCGTGTCCCAAGGGAGTGGTTTTGAGAATTAATAGAAAAATTAAATTTAGTTCAAATTAGTCATAGCTAAAGACATTAACGAACAAAAACATTGCAAAGTAAAGAGGGTGACACAAAAGTGTCAACTATTAATTGGGGGTTTTTTCACAAGTGGTAAACTCAGTAAAAGTAAACAAGAAAATCAAGTATGGGAGAAAATTCTTGGGATGTGACCGCAATACAAGTTGAGCTAAATCCTTGGGTACATGCTTTCGATAGGAAATTTTACAAGATAATAGTGACAAGATTGAGCTTTAGATGTAAATAACTTCCCTCTCGGGCAACTTACCCCATATCAAATGGGTTCCTCTCGGACACCCAGTTGCCGCATGAAGACTAGCCTACCCCTTGCTCCACTTACTCTCTCAGGATGAGTGTTAGGATATGGGACTAGGGTTCACCCTCTCAGGCTGAACATCATGTCGACCCAATCCTTAGGCCTTCAGTCTAGTAGTCTTGGTTTTGCGACCGCTCAAGAGGGGATATATACCTCCCCGGCAGTGGTGCCATTTTGATGCTCATCGTGAGCAACGACACGAACCTACATTACGAGTGTCTAAGATCGTAGATAATATGGTAATCCAACTAAAGGTTGGGGTCGTGTCCCATGGGAGTGGTTTTAAGAATAAAAAGAAAAAAAAATTTAGTTGTAATTAGTCGTAGCTAAAGACATTAACGAACAAAAACATTGTAAATTAAAAGGGGTGACACAAAAGTGTCAACTATCAATTGGGGGTTTTTTCACAAGTAGTAAAACCAGCAAAAGCAAACAAGAAAATAAAGTATGGGAGAAAGTTCTTGGGGTGTGACCGAAATACAAGTAGAGATAAATTGTTGGGTACATGCTTTCGATAGGAAACTTACAAGATAATAGTGACTAGGCTAAGCTTTAGATGGAAATAAGTTCCCTCTCGGGCAACTTATCACATTTCAGTTGGGTTCCTCTAAGACACCCACTTGCTATATGAAGACTAGCCTATGCATTACCTTACTCACTCCTTGTAGCTGAGTTTTAGGATATGGGACTAGGGTTCACCCTATTGGGCTGAACCTCATGTCGACCCAGTCCTTAGGCCATCAATCTAGTGGTTTTGGTTTCGCGATCGCTCAAGAGCGAGAATATACCTCCCCGGCAACGGCGCCATTTTGATACATATCGTGACCAGTCACTCTAACCTACGGTATGAGTGTGTACGATCGTCGATAAGATAGTATCCCAACTAAAGGTTGGGGTCGTGTCCCAAGGGAGTGGTTTTGAGAATTAATAGAAACATAAATTTATTTCTAATTAGTCGTAGCTAAAGACATTAACGAACAAAAACATTGTAAATTAAAGGGGGTGACACAAAAGTGTCAACTATCAATTGGGGGTTTTGTCACAAGTAGTAAGAATAGCAAAAGTAAACAAGAAAATCAAGTATGGGAGAAAATTCTTGGGGTGTTACCGCAATAAAAGTTGAGATAAATCGTTGGGTTCATGTTTTCGATAGGAAATTTAAAAGATAATTGTGACTAGACTAAGCTTTATATGGAAATAAATTCCCTCTCGGGCAACTTACCCCATTTAAATGGGTTCCTCTCTGAAATGACCCAAAAAGTTCTTAAAAAAATGTGCTTCGGAAGTTACCGGAAACTTCTTTAGCTATACCTAAAAAAAAAAAAATCCATTTCGTTTTTCGAAAATCCGACTTCATATTCTTGTTTAGGGGGTCAAATTGAGTGGGAAATGGGTCTAACCCAAATTTTAGAGCAACCGTATCAAAATCCGAAATTTCCAAGTGAAGCCTTTTTCGAGGGTCTACTTTGGAGGGTCATATCTCCTAGCACACAAATAATTAGGTGGCCCATAACATATCCATGGAAAGCCCTTTGAGTTAGCTACCTAACGCACATCGTTTAACCTCATTCGGAGTTCGGACAAAGAAGTTACGCCAATTTTCGTAAACTCTGTCCGGCAGGAAATGTAATTTCCAGTGAGCGTTTTTATTGTTCACCCGCCTCATTTTTTTTCTAAGTGTTGGACCATTTTTCCAAAGGGCATATGTTATTTCATATATACCATTAGTTTAATTCCCATCTCTAAAACATTTCCCAAAATACCTCTCCCATACTTAGACACATTTTCTCTCAAGTTCTCTCAAGAACCCTAATCCAAAACCTTCCTCAAGATTGAAGAGACTCTTGCTCCAAGTTCCAAGCTTCCATTGAAGACACTCTCAAGACCTTCATAAGAACTCAAGGTATGTGGTGTTGAACTCATGGGTCCTTCCACCCATAGTGCCTAGACTCTATTCAACTCACTAATTCATGGTTTAAGTTAAGATTCATAAATTAGTCTTGTTCTTTGTAATAATTTCCTGCACATTGAATTTTAAACATGAAAAGTGATTGTTTTGAGCATGTTGTGACTCTAGAACTTGAATCTAAATTTGGAATGGATGTGGAGATTTTCATGTGGTATTGTGGGTGTTAAAAGGTGTTGTTGTAGGTTGTTCACTAGTTTGGCTGCATAATTACTACCCTATTTTCCATGCTCTTTGATTCCATTACATGCCTTCAAGGTGTTTGACAAAATATCCAACGATGGAGAATTGATGAATCGATGCTTTAAAGCTTGAGTTTTGAGATGTATGGCAATCCAGAGATGTGTTGATGACAAACTAAGCTTGTGTATATATTCATTCCATACGTGAGATTGCATTAGAGCCTAATGGGAATTTCCTATATAAAGTGTTGCATTGACCATGCCCGGTCCGGGGGAAAAGAACCGGACAACCATGTAAGAGGGTTATATCTCACCACCAAGGATGCTTGGGGTGTGACCAACATCAACCATGTGAGAGGTTTATATCTCACCACCTAGGATGCTTGGGGTGTGACCAACATCAACCATGTGAGAGGTTTATATCTCACCACCTAGGATGCTTGGGCTGTGACCAATATCAACCATGTGAGGGGTTTATACCTTGCCACCAGGGTGCCCGGGTGTGAACGGCATCCCCCATCCTAAGTTGGGGTTATAGATTGGTTGGATCATGCATACACATATGATATCTACTATTAGTATAGATTTACTTAAACATGTTTTGACTTAACTTTGATCATGCATACTCATATTGTTATTCATAATGCCTATGAAACTATTTCTTGTATTTCGATTGTGTCCTTGTCTATTGTTGTGTTGCACCCCGCATGCTTAGTACATTCCAAGTACTAACGCATATTTTGCCTACATGATGTCACCATGTAGGGACCGGAACTACTCTTGATCCTTCTCTCCATTCACGTGGCTAGTACAGTGCTTATCCGAGTTTATTGGTGAGTCCTCAATGATTCGAGGGCTATGTTATGTTCCTACTCCTATGTTTTGAGACTTTAGCTTGCAATTGTATTTTGACTATGAGGGGAGCCGGTAGTATGTCATGGCCCCCGTCCTATCTATGTATGTAGAGGTGTGCGTTGGACAAGTATTTTTTAAATGAGCTTGACTCTTGTTCTATGATGTCATTTTGAAATGGTTTGCCCTTAGTCCCTATTTCCCGTTAATTAATGTTGAATGTACTTCCGCGACTGATGAAGTGTGATGACAGGTTTGAGAGGCTTGTTTGGGGTTCCTTCGGGTTCCTCATTCGCCATGTCACGTCTAGGCCCTAGGCTTGGGTCGTGACATGCTTGGTATCAGAGCACTAGGTTGTTAAATCCTCGGAGTCCAACACACCGCGTTGAGTAGAGTCCTAATCATGGTTGTGAAGCGCGCCACGACTATGAATGGGAGCCTACAAAACGTTTTAGGAAAGGTTTCCCTTCTTCATGATCTATGTCGTGCTTAGAGTGCGATAAGGTGATTCCTCCCTAACGCTTGTTCTTTGGATTACTAGATCATCATGCCAAACATTAGGGGAAGACGGGCCCGATCACCGGAAGAGCCACCCACCAATGGTGAGCTCCGTGATGCACTCACCATGCTTGCACAAGTGGTAGCTAACCAAGTGCAACAAGGAGCCCAAGCTTCTCGAACTACCACCCCGGGGGAAAGGGTGAGAGATTTCATGAGGATGAACCCTCCGGTCTTCCATGGTTCCAAGGTGGATGAGGACCCGCAAGAGTTCATCGATGAGGTATGCAAAATCTTGACCATTATGGATGTTGGTGCTTGTGAGAAGGCGGAATTGGCGGCCTACCAACTCAAGGGGGTTGCTCAAATTTGGTTTGATTAATGGAAGGGTGAGAAAGGTAATGGCTATGTGGTGTTGTGGGAGGAGTTTAAACTTTCTTTCCTTAATAGGTTCTTCCCTCTTGAGCTTAGGGAGGGAAAGTTGGTGGAGTTCATGAACTTGAAGCAAGGAGCTATGAGTGTGAGGGAGTATGCCCTCAAATTTGTCCAACTCTCCAAGTATGCACCTCACTTGGTGGCCGACTCTAGGTCGAGGATGAAAAAATTCGTGATGGGTGTATCCAACTTGGTTAGTGAGGAGTGTCGGTCCGCTATGCTCATTGGAGATATGGATTTGTCTCGGTTGATGATTTATGCCGAGCAAATGGAGGAGGAGAAATTGAGGAAGAGAAGGGGGCACGAGGCCAAGAGGGCCTGATTGGAGAATAGGTTCCCTAAGGGTGCTAGATTTCATCAAGGACGAGGAAACCCTCATGTCAACCGGGGATTTGCTATCAATGTTCCTAGACCTCAAGGGGGAGGTGAAGTAGGTTCTATGGATGTATGCCCTAAGTGTGGGAGGAAGCATGGTGGTCCTTGCATGAAGGGTTCGGGTGCTTGCTTTGAATGTGGAGAAGTGGGTCATAAGAGGTTTGAGTGTCCCAAGATCCGCAACAAGGTCCGAAGTGCTAACACTACTCATTTGGGTAGAGGTGCGTCTCAAAGTGGTGCCCCAAGGGACAATTGATTTTATGCTTTGCATGGTAGACAAGGTGTTAATGAGACTCCGGATGTGGTGACCGGTATGTAGCAAATCTTTGATCTTGATGTTTATACTTTGATTGATCCGGGTGCCACCCTTTCCTTTGTTACCCCCTCAGTTGCTAGAAAACTTCATGTCGAGTCGGAATTGTTGCATGAGTCATATGAAGTATCTACTTCCATTGGTGTCTTTATTGTTGCTAGGAAAGTGTATAGAAATTGTCCAGTTTGCATATTGAATAAGTTGTTGCCTTGTGATCTTGTTGAGTTGAACATGGTGGATTTTGATGTTATTCTTGGGATGGATTGGTTGCATGCATATTATGCTTCTATTGATTGTAGGACTCGTAAAGTCAAGTTCCGATTTCCTAATGAACCCATCCTTGAGTGGGAGAGCCGGGATATTGTGGTGAAAGGGAAATTCATTTCTTGCATTAAAGCCCATAGGTTGATTTCCAAAGGGTGCTTGTACCATATTGTGAGATTCAATGATGTGGAGTCTAAAGTCCCTCCTATTGAGTCTATTCCGGTTGTTAATGAGTTTCTAGATGTCTTCCCAGAAGACCTTCCCGGTGTCCCTCCCGAAAGGGAGATAGATCTTGGTATAGACCTCCTTCCCGATACTCAACCTATTTCTATCCCCCCTTACCGTATGGCCCCGGCGGAGTTGAAAGAGTTGAAAGAGCAATTAGAAGATTTGTTAGAGAAGGGGTTTATTAGACCTAGTCATTCTCCCTGGGGTGCTCCGGTTTTGTTTGTGAAGAAGAAAGATGGGTCTCTTAGAATGTGTATTGATTATCGACAACTTAATAGGGTCACCGTCAAGAATAGGTATCCTCTTCCAATGATTGACGATTTATTTGACCAATTGCATGGGGCTAGTCACTTCTCTAAGATTGATCTTCGGTCAGGGTATCATCAAGTAAAGGTGAGGGAGTGTGATATTCTCAAGACGGCCTTTCATACTAGATATGGGCACTATGAGTTTGTGGTGATGTCTTTCGGGTTGACTAATGCTCCGGCTCTCTTTATGGATTTGATGAATAGGGTTTTCAAACCCTACCTTGATTCTTTTGTGGTGGTGTTTATAGATGACATCTTGATCTATTCTCGGGGTGAGGAAGAGCACAAGGGTCACTTGAGGGTTGTACTCCAAAGATTAAGGGAAGAGAAGTTGTACGCTAAATATGAAAAGTGTGAGTTTTGGTTGAAGGAAGTTGCTTTCCTTGACCATGTGGTGTTGTGGGATGGTATTAAGGTGGATCCTAAGAAGACCGATGTTATTAGGAATTGGCCTAGACCTTTGACCCCGTCGGATATAAGGAGTTTCTTGGGTTTAGCGGGTTATTATAGGAGATTTGTGGAAGGGTTTTCTTCTCTTGCTTCTCCTATGACTAAGTTGACTCAAAAGAAGGCTAAATTGTGTGGTCGGATGAGTGTGAGGAAAGCTTCCAAACTTTGAAAGAAAGGCTTGTGTCCGCTCCTATTTTGTCACTTCTGGATGGGTTAGAAGGTTTTGTTGTTTATTGTGATGCTTCCCGTATTGGTTTGGGTTGTGTGTTGATGCAAAGTGGTAAGGTTATAGCCTATGCTTCTAGGCAACTTAAGATTCATGAAAAAAATTACCCAACCCATGATCATGAATTGGCCGCCGTGGTTTTTGCTTTAAAGATTTGGCGTCATTATTTGTATGGGGTGCATGTCGATATCTTCACCGACCATAAGAATCTCCAATATGTGTTCACGCAAAAAGATCTTAACTTGAGACAAAAGAGGTGTTTAGAATTCCTTAAGGATTATGATATGAGTGTTCACTATCATCCGGGGAAAGCTAATGTGGTGGCGGATGCATTGAGTAGAGTGTCCATGGGTAGCTTGGCTCATGTGGAGGAAGGTAGTAAAGAGTTGGCTAAGGAGGTCCATCGGTTGGCCAAATTGGGAGTTAGGTTAGAAGGGGTGGATAGTGGAGGAGTAGTTGTTGTTGATGGTTCAAGGTCTTCCTTGGTTGATGAGGTGATAGTCAAGCAAAATCTTGATCCTTCTTTGGTAGAATTAAAGGCTTCGGTAAGTAGTGGTAAGGTGGAGGTTTTTTCCCAAGGGGGAGATGGTGCCCTTATGTACCAAGGTAGATTATGTGTTCCTTGTGTGGATGGTGTGAGGGAAAGAATCCTTGATGAGGCTCATAATTCTTTTTTTTCTATTCATCCGGGGTCAACAAAGATGTATAGAGACTTGAGGGATGTGTATTGGTGGGGCGGTATGAACAAGGACATTGCAAAATTTGTTTCGGGTTGCCATAGTTGTCAACAAGTCAAGGCCGAACATCAAAGGCCGGGTGGCCTAACTCAAGACATTGAGATACCTACTTGGAAGTGGGAAGAAATCAACATGGATTTTGTAGTGGGCTTACCCAAGGCTAGAAGAGGCTTTGATTCGGTTTGGGTGGTGGTTGATCGGATGACAAAGTCGGCCCATTTCCTACTGGTTAAAACTACTTACGGGGCTGAAGAGTATGCCAAGTTGTACATTCATGAATTGGTAAGGTTGCTTGGGATTCCTTTGTCTATCATCTCGGATCGTGGTGCCCAATTCACTTCTCACTTTTGGAAGTCATTCCAAAGGGGTCTTGGTACAAAGGTAAAGCTTAGCACGGCCTTCCACCCTCAAACGAATGGCCAAGCCGAAACAACAATTCAAACCTTGGAGGATATGCTTAGGGCTTGTGTATTGGAGTTGAAAGGTAGTTGGGATGATCATCTTCCTTTGATTGAATTTGCATACAACAATAGTTATCATTCTAGTATCGGTATGGCTCCTTTTGAGGCACTTTATGGTAGACGGTGTAGGTCACCGGTTGGGTGGTTTGAAGTTGGAGAGGTGGCCTTGTTGGGTCCGAATCTGGTCATGGATGCTCTTGAGAAGGTAAGGATGATTAGGGAGAGGTTGAAAACAGCCCAAAGTCGTCAAAAGTCTTATGCCGATGTGAGGAGACGGGATCTTGAATTCAAAGTGGGTGATTGGGTTTATTTGAAAGTTTCTCCAATGAAAGGTGTGGTTCGTTTTGGTAAGAAGGGGAAATTAAGTCCTAGGTATGTCGGTCCTTATGAGATAATAAGAAGGGTTGGTAAAGTAGCCTATGAGTTGGGGTTTCCCAAGGAGATGGAATTAGTTCATCCGGTATTCCATGTATCGATGTTGAGGAAATGTGTTGGTGATCCTAACGCTATTGTACCTCTTGAGGTTGTGGGTGTTGTAGAAGATAATTTGACGTATGAAGAAGTCCCAGTTCAGATCTTAGATAGACAAGTTAAAAGGTTGAGGAACAAAGAAGTGGCGTCCGTTAAGGTGCTTTGGAGAAATCAACAAGTGGAGAGTGCTACTTGGGAGGCCGAAGCGGACATGCAAAGACGTTATCCTTATCTATTCAACTCCACTCAAGCCTAAGGTATCAAATCAAGTCCTTTGTACTCCATTGAGTCTTACATTTCAGCCCCTGAATCATTAATGTGCATAAATGTTTAAATTGATGAGTTATGGATGCTTTACACTAAGTTTTGAAATCTTGAAGTGATGTTTAAATAAAAATTTTGCATTCATGTTGGGGCTGATATGTTCTTACTAAGTCTTGCCTTGTACGTCTCTTCCACATTCGGGGACGAATGTTCCCAAGGGGGAGATATTGAAATGACCCAAAAAGTTCTTAAAAAAATGTGCTTCGGAAGTTACCGAAAACTTGTTTAGCTATACCTAAAAATAAAATAAAAACCTTTTCATTTTTCGAAAATCCGACTTCATATTCTTGTTTAGGGGGTCAAATTGAGTGGGAAATGGGTCTAACCCAAATTTTAGAGCAACCGTATCAAAATCCAAAATTTCCAAGTGAAGCCTTTTTCGAGGGTCTACTTTGGAGGGTCATATTTCCTAGCACACAAATAATTGGGTGGCCGATAACATATCCATGGAAATCCCTTTGAGTTAGCTACCTAACGCACTTCGTTTCACCTCATTCGGAGTTCGGACGAAGAGGTTATGCCCATTTTCGTAAAATCTGTCCGGCAGGAAATGTAATTTCCAGTGAGCGTTTTTACTGTTCACCCGCCTCATTTTTTTTTCTAAGTGTTGGACCATTTTTCCAAAGGGCATATGTTATTTTCTATATACCATTAGTTCAATTCCCATCTCTAAAACATTTCCCAAAACACCTCTCCCATAATTAGACACATTTTCTCTCAAGTTCTCTCAAGAACCCTAATCCAAAACCTTCCTCAAGATTGAAGAGACTCTTGCTCCAAGTTCCAAGCTTCCATTGAAGACACTCTCAAGACCTTCATAAGAACTCAAGGTATGTGGTGTTGAACTCATGGGTCCTTCCACCCATAGTGCCTAGACTCTATTCAACTCACTAATTCATAGTTTAAGTTAAGATTCATAAATTAGTCTTGTTCTTTGTAATAATTTCCTGCACATTGAATTTTAAACATGAAAAGTGATTGTTTTGAACATGTTGTGACTCTAGAACTTGAATCTAAATTTGGAATGGATGTGGAGATTTTCATGTGGTATTGTGGGTGTTAAAAGGTGTTGTTGTAGGTTGTTCACTAGTTTGGCTGCATAATTACTACCCTATTTTCCATGCTCTTTGATTCCATTACATGCCTTCAAGGTGTTTGACAAAATGTCAAACCATGTAGAATTGATGAATCGATGCTTTAAAGCTTGAGTTATGAGATGTATGGCAATCCAGAGATGTGTTGATGACAAACTAAGCTTGTGTATATGTTCATTCCATACGTGAGATTGCATTAGAGCCTAATGGGAATTTCCTATATAAAGTGTTGCATGACCATGCCCGGTTCGGGGAAAAGAACCGGACAACCATGTAAGAGGTTTATATCTCACCACCTAGGATGCTTGGGGTGTGACCAACATCAACCATGTGAGAGGTTTATATCTCACCACCTAGGATGCTTGGGGTGTGACCAACATCAACCATGTGAGGGGTTTATACCTTGCCACCAGGGTGCCCGGGTGTGAACGGCAGCCCCCATCCTAAGTTGGGGATATAGATTGGTTGGATCATGCATACACATATGATATCTACTATTAGTATAGATTTACTTAAACATGTTTTGGCTTCACTTTGATCATGCATCCTCATATTGTTATTCATAATGCCTATGAAACTATTTCTTGTATTTCGATTGTGTCCTTGTCTATTGTTGTGTTGCACCCCGCATGCTTAGTACATTCCAAGTACTAACGCATATTTTGCCTACATGATGTCACCATGTAGGGACCGGAACTACTCTTGATCCTTCTCTCCATTCACGTGGCTAGTACAGTGCTTATCCGAGTTTGTTGGTGAGTCCTCAATGATTCGAGGGCTATGTTATGTTCCTACTCCTATGTTTTGAGACTTTAGCTTGCAATTGTATTTTGTCTATGAGGGGAGCCGGTAGTATGTCATGGTCCCCGTCCTATCTATGTATGTAGAGGTGTGCGTTGGACAAGTATTTTGTAAATGAGCTTGACTCTTGTTCTATGATGTCATTTTGAAGTGGTTTGCCCTTAGTCCCTATTTCCCGTTAATTAATGTTGAATGTACTTCCGCGACCGATGAAGTGTGATGACAGGTTTGAGAGGCTTGTTTGGGGTTCCTTCGGGTTCCTCATTCACCATGTCACGTCTAGGCCCTAGGCTTGGGTTGTGACACTCTCGGACACCCTCTTGCCACATAAAGACCAGCCTACGCCTTACCCCACTCACTCTCTCGAGCTGAGTATTAAGATATGGGACTAAGGATCATCCTCTCGGGCTGAACCTCATGTCGGTCCACTCCTTAGGCCATCAATATAGTGGTCTTGGTTTCGCGACCACTCAAGATGGGGTATATACCTTCGCGGCAGCGGTTCCTTTTTGATGCTTATCATGACCAATGACACTAACCTACGGTACGAGTTTCTACGATCGTTGATAATATAGTATCCCAACTAAATGTTGGGATCGTGTACCAAGGGAGTGGTTTTGAGAATTAATAGAAAAATAAAATTTAGTTCTAATTAGTCGTAACTAAATACATTAACGAACAAAAACATTGTAAATTAAAGGGGGTGACACAAAAGTGTCAACTATCAATTGGGGGTTTTGTCACAAGTAGTAAACAAAGTAAATGTAAACAAGAAAGTAAAGTATGGGAGAAAGTTCTTGGGGTGTGACCGAAATATAAGTTGAGATAAATCTTTGGGTACATGCTTTCGATAGGAAATTTACAAGACAATAGTGACTAGACTAATCTTTAGATGGAAATAAGTTTCCTCTCGTGCAACTTACCCCAGTTCAAATGGATTCCTCTCGGACACCCAATTGCCGCATTAAGACCATCCCACGCCTTACTCCATTTACTCTCCTGAGTTGAGTGTTAGGATATGGGACTAGGGTTCACGATCTCATGTCGACCCAATCCTTAGGCCATCAGTCTAGTAGTCTTGGTTTCGCGACCGCTCAAGAGGGAGTATATATCTCCCCGGCAGCGGTGCCATTTTGATGCTTATCCTGAGCAACGACACTAACCTACAGTACGAGTGTCTAAGATCGTAGATAATATAGTAACCCAACTAAAGGTTGGGGTCGTGGCCCATGGTAGTGGTTTTGAAAATAAATAAAAAAATAAAGTTTAGTTCTAATTACTCGTAGCTAAAGACATTAATGAACAAAAAAGTTGTAAATTAAAGGGGGTGACACAAAAGTGTCAACTATCAATTGGGGATTTTGTCACAAGTAATAAAAGCAGCAAAAGCAAACAAGAAAATAAAGTATGGGAGAATGTTTTTGGTGTCTGACCGAAATACAAGTAGAGATAAATCATTGGGTACATGCTTTCGGTAGGAAATTTATAAGATAATAGTGACTAGGCTATGCTTTAGATGTAAATAAGTTCCCTCTCGGGCAACTTGCCCCATTTAAAATGGGTTCCTCTCGGACACACACTTGCTACATGAAGACTAGCCTATGCCTTACCTTACTTTCTCTCTCTAGCTGATTATTAGGATATGGGACTAGGGTTCACCCTCTCAGGCTGAACCTCACGTCGACTGACTCCTTAGGCCATTAGTCTAGTGGTCTAGGTTTCACGACTGCTCAAGAGGGGGTATATACCTCCCCAGTAGAGGCGCCATTTTGATGCTTATCATGGCCAATGATACTAACCTACGGTACGAGTGTCTACGATCGTTGATAATATAGTAAGCCAACTAAAGGTTGGGGTTGTGTCTCAAGGGAGTGGTTTTGAGAATTAATAGAAAAATAAAATTTAATTTTAATTAGTCGTAGCTAAATATTTTAACGAACAAAAATTTGGTAAATTAAAGGGGTGACACAAAAGTGTCAACTATCAATTAGTGGTTTTGTCACAAGTAGTAAACACAGTAAAAGTAAATAAAAAAATGAAGTATGGGAGAAAGTTCTTGCGGTGTGACAGCAATACAAGTTGAGATAAATCGTTGGCTACATGCTTTCGATAGGAAGTTTACAATATAATTGTGATTAGACTAAGCTTTAGATGGATATAAGTTCCCTCTCGGGCAACTTACCCCATTTAAAATGGGTTCCTCTCTGACACCAACTTGCTGCATGAAGACCAGCCTACGCCTTATCCTACTCTCTCTCTCGAGCTGAGTATTAGGATATGGGATAGGGTTCACTCTCTCGGGCTGAACGTCATGTCGACTCACTCCTTAGGCCATTAGTCTAGTGTTATTGGTTTCGCGACCGCTCAAGAGGGGTTATATACCTCCCCGGTAGAGGCGCCATTTTGATGCTTATCATGATCAATGATACTAACCTACGGTACGAGTGCCTACGATCATTGATAATATAGTAACCCAACTAAAGGTTGGGGTTGTGTCTCAAGGGAGTGGTTTTGAGAATTAATAGAAAAATAAAATTTAATTTTAATTAGTCGTAGCTAAATATATTAACGAAAAAAAATATTGTAAATTAAAGGGGTGACACAAAAGTATAAACTATCAATATGGGGTTTTATCACAAGTAGTAAACACTGTAAAAGTAAACAAGAAAATCAAGTATGGGAGAAAGTTCTTGGGGTGTGACCGCAATACAAGTTGAGATAAATCGTTGGGTACCTTCTTTCGATAGGAAATTTACAAGATAATAGAGATTAGACTAAGATTTAGATAGAAATAAGTTCCCTCTCCGGCAACTTACCCCGTTTCAAATAGGTTACTGTCGGACACCCACTTGTCGGATGAAGACCAGCATATGCCTTACCCCACTCACTCTCTCGAGCTAAGTGTTAGGATATGGGACTAAGGTTCACACTCTCAGGCAGAACCTCATGTCGACCCACTCCTTAGGCCTTCAGTCTAGTAGTCTTAGTTTCGCGACCGCTCAAGAGGTGGTATATACCTCCCCGTTAGCGGTGCCATTTTGATGCTTATCTTGACCAACGATACTAACCTATGGTACGAGTGTTTACGATCGTCGATAATATAGTAACCGAACTAAAGGTTGGGGTTGTGTCCCATGGGAGTGGTTTTGAGAATTAATAGGCAAATAAAATTTAGTTCTAATTAGTCGTAGCTAAAGGCATTAACGAACAAAAACATTGTAAATTAAAGGGGGTGACATAAAAGTGTCAACTATCAATTGGGGGTTTTCACACAAGTAGTAAAAACAACAAAAGTAAACAAGAAAATCAAGTATAGGAGAAAGTTCTAGGGGTGTTACTGCAATACAAGTTGAGATAAATCATTGGTTACATGTTTTCGATAAGAAATTTACAAGATAATAGTGACTAGGCTACGCGTTAGATGAAAATAAGTTCCCTCTCGGGCAACTTACCCCATTTCAAATGTGTTCCTCTCAGACACCCACTTGTTGGATGAAGACTAGCCTACACCTTAGCCAACTCACTCTTTCTAGTTGAGTGTTAAGATATGGGACAAGGGTCACCCTCTCAGTCTGAACCTCATGACGATCCACTCCTTAAGCCATCAGTCTAGTGGTCTTGGTTTCACGACCTATCAAGAGGGGGTATATACTTCCCCGGCATCGGTGCCATTTTGATGCCTATCATGACCAACAATACTAACCTACGGTACGAGTGTCTACTATCGTCGATAATTTAGTAACCCAACTAAAGGTTGGGGTCGTGTCCCATGGGAATGGTTTTGAGATTTAATAGAAAAAAAAATTAGTTCTAATTAGTCATAGTTAAATACACTAATGAACAAAAACATTGTAAATTAAAGGGGGTGACACAAAAGTGTCAACTATCAATTCGGGGTTTTGTCACAAGTAATAAATACCGCAAAAGTAAACAACAAAATCAAGTATGGGAGAAAGTTCTTGGGGTGTGACCGCAATACAAGTTAAGATAAATCGTTAGGTACATGCTTTCGATAGGAAATTTACAAGATAATAGAGACTTGGCTAATATTTAGGTGGAAATAAATTTCCTCTTGGGTAACCTACCCCATTTCAAATAGGTTCCTATCAGACAACCACTTGATGCGTTAAGACCAGCCTATGCCTTACCCTACTCACTCTCTCAAGCTGAGTTTTAGCATATGGGACTAGGGTTCAACCTCTCGGGCTGAACCTCATGTCGACCCACTCCTTAGGCCATCAGTGTAGTGGTCTTGGTTTCACAACCTCCCTCTTAGGCAAGCCGAAAACACGTGGGTTGTTTTGTATTTTCAACTACAAACCCATTAAATTAAAACAAATCCACTAGGTGAAATCACCAATAAAATACATCTAACCTAACAGCAAGCAAGACCTAACAACAATATCAACACATATTTGCTAAATCACAACCCAAGAATTGTGGTTTTTAGCCATACATCAAGAAATAACAAAATACACCTAAAATGCTACTAAAATCAAAAGTGTATAAGAAATTAAACCTTGATTTAAGGAAAGGAAAAAGAATGGAGAAGAACCACTTCCAACTTGGGGAAGATGAAATCCTTCTCTCTTCAAGTCTCCCACAAAACACTCTCCAAACTTGAGAGAAAATTTCCCAAAAAGTACTATTCTATTCTAGAAATTAAAATAAATGTTCGACTCTTCTAAAATTAATAATATTTTTAGTATTTATAGACTTCAAAAAATAGTGCTGGCAGATATTTCGGCGAGGTTAGTCGATGTCGTCGAATGACTCTGCAACTCACCCTTCTTCTGTTTCATCACCGTTTTGTGCTTTCCTTCAGCATCTTCACATTCTAGACCATTGGGTGGTATAGTACTGCTTCGCAGAAATATTCGGCGATGCGCCGACTGCTCCTTTCATCGCCATTTGATCCTTCTTCTTCAGGGCTTCGCGCACTGCAACAAAGGGCAGAGTGAATCCTTTCGGCGAATCGCTAAGTGTGCTTGGCGATGCTTAGGCTTCAGCTTCTTCATTCTTTTCAGCCTTTTTGTTCCTTTTTGCACCTAAGTATCCATTCTTTCAATAAAACTTTAAATACCTAAAACTTAAGAGTTTTCATAAGATATTGAGACAAAATAAGCATTTGAGGACACTATTAGAGGCTGAGCAAACTCAACAAATGCAATATCCCAGTGTGTGTACGATGAAAAGGTATACATGGGAGGTGGAAAATCGTAGCATTTTCTGCCAAGTCATCTAAAGCTAGTTGAAAATCAAGGTTGGGCTAACCAACTTGATGAGAAATATTTTGGAAGATAATGTAAAGATGCTAGATATGAACATTCTTTCATTCCACATGAACCAAGGAAAACTCAAACCGATGATTTGTTGACAAAAATCTTGAACAAGGTGGGGGTCACATATGATTTTGCAAGGATTGAAGAGTGACGTTTTGATTTTATCCACCACCATGGTCTCGCATGTATCTACCATCAAGTTACTTTTTAAAAATAGGAGACAACTGACCGGTCTAGTGTATGCGGATCCTTATAAGAGTGATTCATTTAATGCAAAATTGAATCAACGAAACTCTCTTCTAGTTTCATCCAGCATTACTAGAAATGGAAAGGCATTGCAAGAAATCATAAGGCCCGACAAAGTGAATGCTCAAGAGGTGATTTCCGATCACAAATCCCCTAAGGAACGGGATAAAGCTCAAGAAAAAAAAATGAAAGAGGAGCCAAAGACAAATATAAAAAAGTGTCGTGTTGAGGCTTCATCTACATTGTCTCTAATCAATACCGAACCTCCATTTCCTCAAAGATTGAGAAAGAAAAATAACGATGCAAAACTACAAAAGTTTGTGGCAATAGTGAAGGATTTGAAAGTGAATATTCCCATAGTGGATACCTTGACCAAATTGTTGAGCTATTCCAAATACATGAAGGAGTTGGTGACAAATAAAAGGGTAATATACTGTGAAACAATTGAAATGTCGTAAACATGTGGGGAGGTAATGGTAATAAATGATGTCCTCAAGAGAGATGATCTGGGAGCTTTCACTATCCCATTCAGCATTGGTATGTGTACTTTTGCAAAAAAAATTATGTGAGGTTATTGCAAGTATAAATTTGATTCCATTGATGGTATTTAATAAGCTTGGGCTTGATAAACCAAAACCAACAAACATGAGACTATTAATGGCTGATCATTCTGTAAAGAGATTGGTGCGTCTGGTCTATTATGTGCTAGTGGAAGTTGACAATTTTTTGTTCTTTCAACGATATATGCTATCAATCTTTGAATATATGATAGAGGACTCTATTTAAGTGTTCATATATGATTTTTGTGTCGTTGGGTATTCTTTTGAGGAATGTTTGAGGTATTTGGAGATGGTGTTGAAAAGATGTGTTGAATCAAAGTTGGTCCTTAACTCGGGAAAATACCACTTTATGCTGAAAGAGGGAATTGTGCTTGGGTGCAAAATTTCCAAGGATGATATTGAAGTTGATCAAGCCAAAATTCAAGTGATCAAAAAATTGCCTCCCCTATTTCGGTAAATGTCGTGAGGAGTTTTCTTGGTCATGTCGGGTTCTATAGGTTGTTCATTAAAGATTTCACCAAGAGTCTAATTCCATTGTGTAAACTTATTGAGAAAGAGAGAACTTTTGTTTTTCGATAATTCTTGTATGATGGCTTTCAAAACACTCAAGGAGAAATTGATCTCAGCTCCCATAATTAGTGCACCAGATTGGAATCTCGCTTTTGAAATGATGTGTGATGCTAGTGGCTTGGATTTTGTTGTTGTTCTTGGGTAATGCAAAAACAAGTTCTTCCCTCCTGTCTATTATGCTAGCAAATTACTGAATTGTGCTCAAAAGAAATACACCGTAATGGAACATGAGTTGTTCGTTGTGTTCTATGAGTTTGAGAATTTTTTAGCATAGTTTTTGGGTACCAAAGTGGTTGTACACATAGATCAGGCAACTTTAAGGTACCTAATGGAAAAGAAAGAGGCTAAGCCAAGGTTGATTCGATGGGTGTTACTCCTTCGAGAATTTGACTTTAAAGTGTAAGATAGGAAGGGGTGTGGAAACTAAGTAGCTGACCATCTTTCAAGGTTCGACAAGGATGTTAGAGTAGTTGAAGAGAAATGAATTGATGATGCCTTCCTGAATGAATCGATAATGATAATTTCTACACCATCTGTTCCTTGGTATGCTGATTTCGCTAATTTTATCGTGTGCAGGCTATTTCCTGATGATTTGAGTAGTCATCAAAAGAGGAAATTCCTATTTGATGTGAAGAAGTATATATGGGACGAACCTTAATTATTTTGATAGTGTGCTGATAACATCATTCAGCGTTGTGTGCCGGAATTGGAAGTGAATCAAATTTTTGAGACATGTCATGCCTCGCCTGTTGGTGGTCATCGTGGGGGCATTCGTACAACCACCAAAGTTTTGCAATATGGCTATTTTGTCCTACGATGTTTAAGGTTGCTCATGCATTTTGCAAGTGTTGTGTCCAATTTCAAATACAAGGGAGTATATCTAGGAGACATGAACTACCACTTTCGAAAATCCTTGAGATTGAATTGTTTGACGTTTGGGGGATTGATTTCATGGGTCCTTTACCTAGTACTTTGGGAACAAGTACATCTGTGTAGCAGTTGACTATGTCTCCAAGTGAGTTGAAGCAATGGCATTACCAAACAATGAAGCATGAAGTATCACAAAGTTTCTCAAAAAGAATATCTTCATAAGGTTTGCTACCCTAAGGGCCATTATAAGTGATGGCGGATCACATTTTTGTAACCTTCAATTTGTAGTCCTCCTCTCAAAATATGAGGTCAATAATAAGGTAGCAACACTATACCACGCCCAATAAAACGAACAAGTTGAGGTGTATAATCAAGAGATAAAGCGCATCTTGGCAAAAACTATGAATGTCAATCGTACTGATTGGTTTAACAAGCTTGATGATGCACTATGGACTTACCGTACGACATTCAAATCTCTCATTGGTATGTCTCCCTATAAGTTAGTGTTTGGGAAAGCTTGTCATCTTCCGGTAGAATTAGATCACAAAGCTTTATGGGTCTTGAAGAAGATAAATCTGAATTGGGATGTAGCCTGCAGAGATCGGGTGCACCAAATGCTTGAGCTGAATGAATTTCAATTGCAAGCCTACGAAAGTTCCACCCAATAAAAGGAGAAGGTTAAATGATGGCATAATGCTAAGATTTTACCTTGTGAGTTTTGAGTAGGGAGTTAGTCCTACTCTTCAATTCAAGGATGCAACTCTTAACAGGCAAGCTTTAATCCAACTGTGCATGTCGCACACTATCACACGAGTGTATGGAAATGGATCGATTAAAATTGAAGATGCAAATGGGGTGAGATTCAAAGTCAATGGACGAAGGTTGAAGGTATACTTTGGAGAAGATCATAATGTGCGGATTGTTCAAGTGGTGTATATAGATGATATTTGAACATATCCACGTGATAACGGGATGTTAAATTAGGAGCTTCTTGGGAGGCATCCCAAGTGATAGTTGTTTTCAATAATGTGGGTGTCACAATGTGCAGGTATTTTGCACGGCGATGGATGATGGAGAAGGCAACTCGACAATTCGGTGAGTATAGTAAATGAAAGCTCCAAAGAGTTTGCCTAACAGAGGGCTCAACTTTAGATGCGTACTACCTATTTTGACGATAAGCATCACTTATTAGGTGATGAACCGATGCCGTTGGGCGAACTCACTAGAGTTTGCCTAATCAGGCATGAAAAATGAGAAACCCACTAGTAAATTTGGCAACATCCAGGGAAAAAACAACGATTCACCCAAGTGTATTGGGTGAACACGGTGAATTACACCAAAGTGCAAGATATATTTTCCCAAACCACAGGACCCATAAGCGATCTAATCTCACTGAATGATTCACCGAACAAGTCGATGAATGTCAATCCTAGTGAATGCTTATGAAGTGTTTTTATCCTCATCTCTTTATGATATTTATGTGCATTGAGGACATTGCGCTTTCTTTTTTGGGTATTGTAAGGGCCTCTAGACTAATATCTCCCCTGTTGAGTTCATTAATGCTCTTTTGGTTCAAATGTGTCTTTTGTATTTCATTCTCTCTTTTAGTTTGTAACGGCTAAATGTTTGAAATTGTGAAATTCTTGAAGTTTTCATTGATAACAATTTGAGGTTCGATTGTGTTCAATATCGACGTCTTGAATAGTACTCATAATGAGCATGATGTATAATGTTGGTGTTGTGAGAATGAAATTGATGTGCTTAAACTTTTTAGTGATCTCTTTGAATATTTTGCTTACTAGCTGAATTTTGATATGATCCTTGTCATGAACATCACACGTACGCTTTTGATGTTTTTCGAATGTGCTAAATGAGTGTATCTCGAAGTGCCATGTGGGGCGAGGTTTTACTTGAAAACATGTACGTGGAATCCTAGAATTTGCCTTGTTAGTACAACTTGTTTAAATCTCGGTGGATGTGAGACATGATCTTGGGCAACAATTCGAAGAGGGAACCCAATTTTCCACAATCCTTTGTCACTACCTTGTGAGGATGTGCATCCATTTTTCCACCATTTGAGCCTAACCTATTTATTGGCAAAAACCAAAACAAAATCCTCTTGACCTAAATTGTTCATACATTCTCACCAAAAACTCATTTTCAAAGAATTATTATGTTTGGATAGACAACTTAGGCCAAAAGGCTAAGTTGGGGGTGTAGAAAGGAAGGAAGGAAGAATGAAAGCCAAGTGAAGGTCAAATAAATATCATATGAGACCCATCTTTTAAAGTTGTTACAACAAGAAGGAACCTTTCCTTTAAAAAAAACATATGTTGTGATGAAAATGCTTTTGAGAAATGAAATGGAAAAGAGAATTTAATTAAATAAAGAGGATTCGAAATAAAGTGAGTGGCAAGTCAAAGTTTGAGTTCTCAAACGAAAAAGAAGGAAAAAACTTGTGAAGAGATGATGATGATTGCAATAATGCTACGAAAAGTAAAGTTACCTATCCAAATTGACATACCTTAACCCTTAGCCCCATTACAAGCCTAACTTTAACCCTCATCCGCATTACATGCCTAACCTTAACCCTCAGCCCCATTACGAGCCTAAAAGACCCTTGATATCTTGCATGAAATAGTGTATGTGATGATTGAGCAATATGGGCCAATCTATGGGACAAAGCTTGCATGTGTTTTTCTTTTGAGAGAGTGAGAGTTGCATTCATTTCGTACATCTTTGTTGAATATGCTTTGTGAGAGCATGGAATATTTCTTGTTGTGAGGTCACTTCAATGCATTTTTTGAAACATGTTCTTGCATTAGACAAGAAGCTAAAGTGAGCTTGAGCTTGTCTGTTGACACTGACTAATATCATTTAAAGCTTTTTTATCATGATTTAGGGTAAAATGTTTTTAAGAGTAGTCATGCTATAACACTTGCATGTTATTTCTAATTGAGTACTATTGTAGACCCCCTTATTGAGATTTTTTTGTTCTTAATTTACTTGAGGACAAACAAAAGTTTAAGCTGGGGGTGTTGACGAGTGGTAGATTTTCACTCATTTAAGGTCCATTTAGCTCAATAATTGGTGTCCTAAATGTCTAATATTGTCTTATTATGATTAAATATTGATGATTTGTAGCTATGAAGGAAATTGGAGAAGACAAGGATTGATTTTTAAAAGAATGGCCAAATATACAAAAAAGTTTGCAAACTACACATCGTTGATCGCCTAAAGAGAAGGGCGAGTCATGAAACAAACCTGAGACTGACTAAGTTGACTGTACATGGAGTTAATTCTCTAAGTAAATTAGTGAGATGAGGCAAGAATGGCAATCTGCCAAAAGACAAAGGGCGTAGTGAGAAGATATCACCGAATCTAATAGTGCTACTAGATAAGTTGATTGTCCAATGGGTGATACGAGGTAGAAATTGGCGATTTTCCAAGTTGCCAAAAGTAAATTCAAACGGGATCGCCGAATAAGGCTGAAACACCTAAAGCATTAAGCAAAAACAGGGGGAACCAAAAAAAGATGGACGATTCGCCGAATGAAATCAGCAAACTCAACTAATGTCGCCGAATGAGTAGCGGAGTAAATTTTTGGTCAAACTTTTCGGAAACTATAAATAACCCAGAGGAGAGAGAAAGAGAGTGTAAAAAAAGAGAGATATATGTTGAACATTTTAGAGAGAGAAACTTCTTACTTTGAGCAAGAATACTTTTATTGTGGAAGTTTTCAATTTTGTGAACTTGAATTTTGCAAATTGTGGTTGAATTTTAAGAGGGTCAGTTATTAAATACTCAATTGAATGCTACCCATGGCTAATTTCTTGCAAGGTATAATCTAGTTACACTCTGCAATGTGTGGCTAAAATCCTAAACTCTTGGGGTTTGATTATGGGGTTGGGTATTAAATACTCAATTGAATGCTACCCATGGCTAAACTCTGTTTTATGGTTGTTAATAATAGATTTGACTGATTGCCAAGTGATTATTTAATAAATTAAGGTGGCCAACTTAATTCTAGTTTCGATTTTGTAATAGGGCTTGAAAGAGACCAATATACGTTGGTAATCTGTTCAATAGCTGTAGTTTAGGTTACTTGATCGTAGATCTAAAGTTTTGGGATTTTTGAATGTCATATAGATGAGACAGATAGGAGATTTTATGCAAGGATGCTTTGAGATCAAAAGAAGATTAATATCAATTATGATGACCTAGCTTATTTGTGATTAATAGATGTAATGAGCAATTCTACAATACCCCAAGTAAAATCAACATTCCATCTCCACACCCCTAGAGTCCATTAGTTTCATGAATCGTTGATTGTTAATATTGTTAATTGGGTGTCTGAATTAGTGTTGTTAAAGTTGGTGGAATTTTCCACCCATTTATTACCTCAACTTCATTATAATTAATTTCTTGTTAAATCTCTAATTAAGTTCTTAACCGTATACCATTTCTTGTGGCATTCAACCCCGACTCTTATTTGGGTATTTTTATTGACGACGACCGCTCACTCTTTCAATTAGTTTTTAGGAGTGTTTTGAGAGTTATAACTGACCAACCTTATGATATTGAAGATATTTGTGTTGATGAGAGAGTTGAGGATGAGACTGATGTTGATTCAACCGAGGGGATGGATAAAGATAAGTTTTTTACATGAAGACGAACGACATACTGGTGAGACTTTGATGGACCTACAAGTTATTCAGGAGATGACGGTGTTGTCTATGATGGGCATATATCGTGTAGAGACCTCCATAGTCACTACTAGCTGTTGGTTTTGATTCATTTTATATCCCTCTCTATCCTTTGCCCCATGATTTTAGAGGTTTGAAATGATTGAGAATGCTTGAGTCTTCATTATTGATGTTCGAGGATCGATTGTCTTCAATACAGATATTATGGATAGTACTCATGATGAGAAATGTATTTAGTGCTAATAATTGCGACAAGAAATTGGTGTGGCTCAACTTTTAAATGATCTTTTTGATTCTTGTGTTAACTGTTGTATTTTGATGTGAGCCTTGCAATGAGCATTACACATAAACTTTTGATCTTATAGAGCTGTGCCAAATAAAAAAAAATTGAAGTGCCTTGTGTGGTGAGGCTTTACTTGAAATCATGCTTGTTGAATCCTAATATTTTTCTTGTTAGTCCAATTGTCTAGCTTTTCTTAATGCAAGAAATGATCTTTGACATATGGAGTTACTATTCCAGAGATCAATTAATGATTTATGCTAACTCAAGGGAACTAAGGAAATCAGATATGGATGAAGTCCATAAATGGATTTTATCATTATTAAAACCAGAAGAAAGACCTACAACAAGAGCATTAAAGGCAGGATTTATTTCGTCAGAACTATTAACCAGATATTGTAAGCTAATTGGACACAAGTATCCTGACCATATTATGTTCAAAATGTAATGGAGAAGATAATGTGGTTCCCGATGTCCAGCTGGAATTATCAAATAAGATAGAGACGGAAGAAAATAAAAAGAACAAGACAAAGAAGAAGAATACAAATAAGATAAAAAGAAGAAAGCAAAAAGATAAAAGAAGATTGACACATGAAGATAGAGACGGAAGAAAATAAAAAGAAGAAGACAAAGAAGATAAGAAGAAGAAAACAAAAAGATAAAATAAGATAGACATATGAAGTAAAATGTGCATTATTATGTAAAGAAAGTCGTGAAGTGTGCAGTAGTCACATTATTGTAAAGAATAAGTATGTAAAAAAGTCATAAAGAGTACAGTAGATGCATTGTTATAGAGAATAATATAGGATTAGAATTGTCTATATAAGGGAATGTACATGTAACATAATAAGTAAGCCTTCAATAAACGAAGCAAGCTTTCATAAAAAACACTCTCAAATACTTAAGATATTAATACTTAATAGATAATGGAACAACCTTCAGATATCATGGATAAGCAAGAGGCAAAGGTATATTGTTCAACAAATATGCAGAAGTAATTTCATATATTCCTGAATATCATATATATGATTGAATAAATTTATGTTAGTTATTATGTATTAGAATTATTTGAATCATGATTTCTAGCTTATTAGCACACTGGAAACAGGGAGAAAACTTCTATACTATGCCATCCTAATGTTGAAACCGGTAGGCAAGGAAAGTCGTTTAGGGGAGTAAACAAAGTTGAGGCGCTGCTGACAGCTAAAGTACGATGCTAGTAGTGACAGGAGAACATGATAAACATATAATCTAGTTCATAATGATCTAATATGAATTTAATCAATTATGAATATGATAGAAAGGAATAATTGAAAATAAAAAATCTGCATAACAACGAACATGACTACATACATGCATGATGAAATGATAAAAACTATGAAACTTTAATCTTATATATACTTAAAGGTATAGAGATAATTGAATTAAGAAGAATCATATGGGAAAAAATACTTAATGATGACGAATCATAAGATATATTAAACCAAAAATGGTATGAAATAGACCTACATGATCTAGATCTTGAGAGAATAGAGTTATATGACTTAGAAATAGATTCAGATTAAAATGAACTACGAATATTTACAATATTGGACAGAATCTATGGAAAATATAAAACTGCTAGAATAATTAATGGAGAATAATTTATATATGTACCTAAGAACCCAAGATATGTTATAGCTAGAGTACATCATAAATAATATTAAAGAAATAACAAGATTAAAACCTCTAGCAAAAGAATATTATAATAAAATATTTACTGAAAATTAATATAAGAACGATGAAGTCCGCACCCCCGAAAAATGGTATAAATTTTGAGAGAAAATCCAAATGTTCATACCTTTTGTGACTACCTTGTGAGTGTGTGTAACCATCTTTGCACCATTTGAGCCTAAACCATTTGTTGTAAACCTTGTTGAAACCTCTTGAGCTAAATTGTCCTTAATTTCTCACCCATATATCATTTTCTAAGCATTGATTTGTTTGAATGAGGTCAAAAGATGAAGTTGGGAGTGTGGAACAGAAGGAGGAAAGAAAGCAAAGTGGAAGGAAAAGAAAGAAAAAGTGAGAAACAACTTTGAATTTTGTTGCTAAAAGTTGGCAAATTGAAATGAAAAAGAAGAAAGTGTGATAAAATAAAATAAGTGTCCAATAAATTGAATGAAAAATTGATGTCTGAGTCTCCAAGTGAAAAATGGAAAGAACTTGAGAAGTGGTAAGGATGAGTGCAACAATACTTTGAAAATGTGAAGTAGCTAAACCAAATTGACTATACCTTTACCTTCAGCCCCATTACAAGCCTAAAAGACCTTTGAGATCTGGCATGAACTATGTTGTGTGATGATTGGAAAATATTGACAAACCTATGGGTTGAATCTTGCATGTATTTCTCTTTCAAAGAGTGAGGATTGTATTGATTCCTAACTTCTTTATTGATTTCCTTTCTGAGGGCATAGAATAGTTCTTGATAGGGCACTTGAATTCATATGTTGAAACATGGTTTTTCACTAGAAAAGAAGCAATAGTGAACTTGAGCTTGGATTGATACCCTCTAGTCATCATTTGAAGCTTTCTTATCATAATTTAGTGTTGCATTTGCTTGATATCAGTCCTCTAGTGGCACTTTAATGTTAGCCCTCATTGAGAACTATTGTAGACAACATTGTTGAACTTATTGTATTCTTGATTTACTTGGGGAAAAGAAAATTTTAAGTTGGGGATGTTAATGAGTAGTAGATTTACACTCATTACAGGCCTTTTAGTTCAATAATTAGTGTCTTCAATTCCTAATTATTTCCTATTGTGATGATAACTTGATGATTTGTAGCTATAAAAGCTAAAGGACAAGGCAAGGATGAATACATTAAAGAAAGACCAAAAACATTGAAAAAAAGTATAAAATCCACACCGACAGTCGCATAACCAAAAGGGAGAATCTCTCAAATGTCCTAACCTCACCCAAAGTGACAATGCTCACAATTAATTATGTTCAAGGCAAATTAGAGACCTAAAAGGTGAAATGCAGAATCACAGAATATGAAGGGCTAACAATATGACCATAGCCAAAGGAGGAATGTCTTTGATGAAAAATGAACGCTTAAAAGGTGAACAAAGGTGGTAGTCGATGATCTGCCAAATGTGAAAGGCAGAATCGATGAAAGGCAAGCTAAGGCACAAATGACAATCTACCAATCTTGTTTGACAAGCCCGAGTAATAACGTTAAGTTGGTCACATAGTGAATTTTGCGCCAAATATAAATAGCCCAAAGGAGAGAGAAAAGAGAGAATTTGTTTTACAGATTTTTGAAGAGAACTATTTGGAATTGTAGTTTTTGTCTTTGAGAGTTTTGTGTGAGAGTTTTTACCTTGTGAATAACATTTTTAGATTTGGGGTTTACCATTTCACTCTTAAAATTGACAATTTGAAGTTGAAATCAAAGTGGTTGTTGATTATAATTGCTTAATTTCATCACATCCATGGCTACTATCATGAAAGGTATAATTTCTTTACTTTTTAAAATGTGTGTCTAAAACCCCTATTCGAGGAGTGCAATCATGGGTTGGGTGTTGATTTAATGTACTAGGTAATGTGTTTTGTTGTACTTTATTGTTGTTCATTCAAGGTTTAGGCTAATTAGCATGAGGTTCATTCTTGGTTTAAGGTTGCCAACTTTATCCTATTCTCAATCTCTGATTAATGCTTGAAAGAGATCAACTAGAGTGGGTAATTAGTTTAATGCAAAAAATTTACGTTTGATTTCTATGGTTTGCTCGAAAGAGAGATTATGGTTCAGATCTATTTGCCCAAATGTGCTCGAAAGAGAGATTCCATATGGTAATGGGTTGATTTGTTAGTCATATAGCTAAGACCGAAAGGAGATTCTATGAATTGGTTCTATGAGATTGAAAGAAGTTTAGTGTCATTAAAGATGACCCAACCTATCCATGATTACTTAGAACTATTGAGCAACACAATTACCCCTATGTGATATTGATTTCAATACCCACTCCCTAGATTACTTCTTAATTGCTTGAATTTATGAATTTTCGTGTAATTGTGACACTTGATACTTCAAACAGTTTTTAGTAAATTTGGTGGAATCATCCACCCATTGGCTTAACATGCTACAATGAATAGTTCTGCATTCTTAATTTCCTAGTTGAATTCTTATCAATATATCATTCCTTATGGGATTCAACCCCAACTCGTAGTTTTGTATTTTTATCAACAACTTCTCTTACTTATTTTTAGGATAATTTGAGTGTTATCAATATAAGCCCCGATTCATTTCTGATTGAGTTTTGAAAGTTGATTTCGAGCTTTAAGTGAAAGTTGTGAATTTTGTAAGTTTTTGGGGTTTGAAAGGCTAAAGTTGTTAAAAAGTGGATTTTGATGTCTTTTAGAGTTTTGAGTGTCAAAATGAAATTTTGTCGGTTCCATCAGCTCTAAATGTTGAAATGGGTCCAGGAGAGTTGTTAGTTTAAGATTGGGAGTATTTTTGAAGATTTGATGTCTTAATTTGGAATTTTTTGGAATTTTCGTCATTGGATTGACTTTGTTCAACATTCAAGGTTTAGATGCTCAGATATGAATTCCTAGATTTCTGTTGCATTCAGGGGATACTTTTAGGACTAGGTAGGGTCTTATTTTAATTTTCAGAGGTTCCGAGCTTTATTTAGCCTTTTAGGTGTTATGTTTAATTCTTGTGACTTTCACAAGTTTCACGTCAAGGAGTCATCAAATTCGTGCTTCAATGGTTCCATTGAGTCAAGAACGTTGAGTTTAGTCAATTTGCATGTCTGGTTTGTGTGTAAGGGGCTCATAATGAATAGCATGTTACATTTGATGATTAGAAAGTTGGTTGTGTTTCTGATTTTGCAGTCCTCGTGTTTGCAAATGGCCTTCGCGACTCGCAAAAGTGACACTGGCAATTTGGGCAGGGCTTGCTTTAGCGATGGCCTCTTTAGTGAAGCCTGGTTTGCGAAAGTGAGTTACCCAACCTTTGCGAGGTTTGCATAAGCAAACTTGAGTTATCTTAAGCGATATCATAGGCAGGTTTTGGCCTGTAATTTAGGGGTTTTACCCCATTTTGAGTGTTGGGAAACCCTTGGAATCTTCTTTCAAAGATATTTTTTGTTCTAAATCATTTGGGTAAGCCTTTGTGACCCCTAATACATCATTTCCCTTTATGTCATTTATTGATTTTAACAATAAAACTTGAGATTTTGATGGTAAATGATTCAACAACTTGAGTTTTGAAGTTAAATGATGATTGTGAACTGATTTTAATTCATTTTTTTCAAAATGGTTTTCACCAATGAGTTCAAAATGCATTGGGTAACATTTTCAAGTAAAGATTTTTGGATTCAAACCTTATTTTCAGAACTGGTTTCTTGAGTAGATATAACCCATTTTTCAAAGTGTATGATATGTGTGTTGTTATTTTCAGAATCTTATTATGATTACCTGATTGAATTAGATTGCATGACTTTGAACATTGTTCAAAAAGGAAAGACTTCAAGTCTTTGATTAACTTTTGATTGAATTGATGCAAGTGATCTCCTAAACCTTGTAAAACTAGTAGAATCGTGTATTTCTGCCGTGCCTCGAGACTACACCCTGGGCGGGACTGGCACTTGAGAACCATTGCTAGCCCAAGTGAACCCTTGGGCTGGCTTAACTCTTAGCGGAAGACTTTCTTATGATAAAATACTTTAAAAAGTAAACTTACCTGCTCAATAGATAATATAGAATGTACAAAGAACATTCACTAGCCAAAATGGCACTCAAGTGTCAATCATCAAAACAAGAATGGAAAGACTCAAGAACTAACATCAACTAATGTCTATGAAGCCTTTAATAACTGAGATGGATTTTGGGACAAGACCCACAACATCCCGATGAACAAAAATTGAAAGCAATAAAAAAGGGATCCTCCGAAAGCAAGGAGGCTCACCAACAATTCTGAAGCTCAACTAGAATGAACGGTGCGCTGGATGTTGATCCTGGTTACCTGTATCACCATCATAAAAGATGCAGGCTAACTGGCATCAGTAAATTTAATGTACAAGCATGCGAGGGGAATTCTAAAACAAGACATAAGATTGAAAGGATGTGAAAGAACGAACCTGGTCTTAACTCAACTCAAACTGAACTGAACTCATTTCAATATAAAATAGTATAAATAAGTGCATTATAAAGAAAATCTTTAAAACATGGATATCAACTTTGTGTATTTAGAAATACAATAGTAACTCTGTATGTATGAAAAGATACAAATAAACTCTGGATAAATATAAAAATATAAGTATCTATGTGTATATAATAATACAAAACTCTTATGTGAGAGTTTCTCTAACCGACAACCATTACTTAAAAGCTAGTGTGATGATACAACATTTTGCCTCACGCTGCCAGGGTCATCCTATACCTTGCCGAGAGTATAGAACTTGACTACTAAGTGGATCCACTAGTCTATGCTAAAAAGAACTAAAGAATCATCTAAAAAGTATGACACATTTCTACCCATGGTGGCTACATGGTTTATGGGGCTGGGAGTTGTCTGAACTCTCCCCCATATCGGTGCTCAATACTACTCCCAAAAAATACTAGCTCATATGTTTAAAAGCATAACTGTGTGGTTTTAGATAATTACTCAAAAACTAGCTCGAAGGCTCTCTTGGAAATCAGTGTTTCCTCTCTTGCTTAATTGTGAAAGCATTTACTCTTTACTAAAAACTAGCTCAAAGAATCTTTTGGAAATCTCAGTTTCCTTTCTTGTTTAAATGTGAAAACATTTTACTCTTTGAGAATACATAGTCCTGATATACTCTTTTGAAGAAATGAACTCCAATCGTTACTCTTTACTCAACTCAAAACTCAGGTCATAAAACACAGTTAAAACATTTGTAAAAGACTTTTGGAAGACTCTATGAACTTCTCTTGACTTGGCTCGTAACTTTCCTCGAATTTGAATTTATGGATTCAAGGATTGTGATTTGTGATAGGAAAGATGTAATGATGTTTAGGAGTGTTTTAGATAGTTAAACATGAGAAACGATCCTGGAAGCAAGTTCATGACACGGAGATGCATTTAAATATTTGGTCGCGAAATAAATTTTGAGGCAGAAGGTTCTGTGACCACTCCGTGATGAGGAAAGAAAATTTCCTATCCTGAGGAACAGGTCCGCGCCGTACCTAGATTCACTTGACTTTTTCTTTCTTCATTTTGTAACCCAATTCACCTAAACTCGATTTTTTTTCTCAAATTATCTTTAGATTCAGATACCTAGTATATATACACAAGAATCTAACTCAAACAACTCAAAGAAACAAAACTATAACCTCAAGAAATTCCTTAATCTCAACCCAAATACAAGAACAAAAGCAATTTAAGAACACACATCTAGAACATTCAAACTTCCAAACTTTTTAGGATGACTTCACACTGAAATAAACATGTTTGACTCATGGGTGAACGAACCCAACGTTATGAAAGTTTCACATATATTATAGGATCAAATCCTCGACGAAATCCGCAATCAATTCCTCACGAAGTCGACGAATCTTGAGTGTCCTCTTCTCTTTTCTCTTGAGTTCTTCTCTCTAAAACCCTATCATGAAATCTTTGAGTACGTAAACTGACCCAATTCAGTTTATACCCCTAAGTAATTACCAACAACAAAATAAATTAATTGGGTAGTGAAAAGACCATAGTACCCTTCAAAATCCGGTTTTGTCATTCCTTATCTAGACATCCCAATTTCTAATGGGCATATCTCCCTCATCCAAACTCAAAACTGAGCAAACTCAGAGGTTTTGGAAAGATAATTCAAATATATTTTATACGGTATCTTGTAGAACACCTAAATCATCATTATATAGGAGTTATGGTCGTTTAAAGTTGACCCAAAAGTCATACTTAACTTAACTTTGTCAAACTTTCAAAATTTGATTATTTCCAAAACAGTTTCTTTCTAATTCCAAGTCTTTCTAGTAGCGGCGTGTTACAATATCTCCCACTTGAGAACATTCATCCTCGAATGAGATTAATCTTAGCAGGCTAAGGGCATAACATCTAACATCTAGCTAAAACACCCAACAAGCAAAAATGCAAATACAGCATGCCAATTTAAATTAAATGCCAAGAAAAGGATTAGTACATTAATTTGGAACTCCTCCAGATTCGAAGAGATGTGGGTATCTCTTCTTTATATCTTCCTCAGCTTCCCAAGTAGCTTCCTCAACTTACTGATTTATCCAAAGAACTTTAACTTATGTTATTCTCTTAGTTCTCAACTTGCGAACCTGGCGATCTAGAATCTGAAAAGGAATTTCCTCATATGATAATATATCATTGATACCAATATCTTCAGTAGGTATGATAAGTGAAGGATCACCCATGCACTTTTTCAACATGGAGATGTGGAATACCGGATGAATCATTGCTAACTCTTGTGGTAGCTCTAACTCATAAGCTACATTGACAATCCTCTTGGATATACAACTTAGCATAATCTTCTGCTGAATGGGTAGTTTTTACCGGTAAAAAGTGGGCTGATTTAGTCATTCTATTAAAAATCACCCAAATAGAATCATGCTGCTTGCGAGACCTTGGTAAACCTGTGATGAAATCCATATTGATCATCTCCTACTTCAATTACTAAAGTTCTATATTTTGAGCCGTACCACATGGCCTTTGGTGCTCTACATTAACTTGTTGATAATTCGGGAATATAGCAACGAACTCAGCAATACCTTTCTTTATACTATTCCACCAATACACTTCTCTGAAGTATCAATACATCTTTGTAAACCCGGATGCATATAATACCTAGAGCTATGTGTTTCATCCATGATCCTCTCTTGGAGTTCATCTACCCTTAGTACACACAACCTACCTTGATTCCTCAATACACCATCTCCCACTTGTTCTAAAGCCATTAATTTTTGCTTATTAACATTTTCCTTCAATTCAAGAAAAATGGGATCTTGGTTTTGCTTTTCCTTAACTTCTGACACTAATGATGATTCAACCCCATTCATCACCACTACTCATCCTTCAGTGCAATCCATTAGTCGAACTCCTAATCTTGCAATCCTATGCAGATCTTTTGCTAACTCTTTCTTATTTTCCTTAAAATGGGTGGTACTACCCATAGATAATCTACTCAAGGCATCATCAACAACATTAGCCTTACTTGGGTGATAAAGAATACTCACGTAATAATGTTTGAGTAACTCTAACCACCTTATTTGTCCGAGATTAAGCTCTTTCTGACTAAACACATACTGAAGACTCTTGTGATAAGTGAATACATCTACATGAACACCATACAAATAATAACGCCATATTTCTAAAGAAAATACTACGGTAGCCAACTCCAATTCATGCGTTGGGTAGTTCTTCTCATGAACTTTCAACTGTCTGAAGGCATAGGCTATAACTTTGCCATTCTGCATTAACACACAACGCAAACCAACTCTAGACACATCACAATATATAGTAAAGCCTTTCGTACCTTCTGGTAAGGTTAATACTGGGGCAGTAGTCAAGCTCTTTTTCAATTCCTGAAAGCTTTTCTTACAAGCTACAGACCATTGAAACTTCACTGTTTTCTGAGTGAACTTGGTCAAAGGGCACAAAATAGATGAGAACCCCTCTACGAATCTGCTTTAATATCCAACCAACCCCAAGAAACTCCTAATATCAGTTGGAGATGTGAGTCTAGGCCAATTCCGCACCGCCTCTATCTTTTGGGTATCAACTCTAATTCCTTACCACAACAAATGTAGCCTATGAATGCCACAAACTCAACCCAAAACTCACACTTAGAGAACTTGGCATACAACTCTATATCATTTAGAGTTTGGAGAACTATTCTTCTAAGATGACTAGCATGATATTCCTCATTCATCAAATAGATTAGAATGTCATCAATGAACACGATAACAAACATTTCTAAATAAGGCTTGGATACTCTATTCGTAAGGTCCATGAATGCTATAGGTGCATTAGTTAAACCGAATGACATGACCAGATACTCATAATGGCCATAACGGGTCCTGAAAGCTGTTTTTGGAATATCGCATTCCCTTACTCTTAACTGATGCTAGCCACATCTGAGGACTATCTTAGAGAAACAAGTGGCACCCTGAAGTTTATTGAAGAGATCATCAATTCTCGTAAGAGAACACTTATTTTTTATAGTAAACTTGTTCAACTGACGGTAATCTACACCCATTCTAAGAGAACCATCTTTCTTCCTTACAAACAAGACCGGAGCGCCCAAAGGTGAGACACTTGGTCGAATGAAACCTATCTCTAGGAGATCTTTCAACTGCTCTGTCAACTGTGCTGGTGCCATCCTATATGGCGGAATAGATATAGGACAAGTATCGGGAAGAATATCTATACCGAAGTCTATTTCTCTCTCAGGAGGGACTCCAGGAAGATAATCTGGAAAGACTTCTGGAAACTGTTTTACTACTGGAACTAACTGAATATGAGATATCTCAACACTAGAGTTTTTAACTCGGACTAAGTGATAGACACACCCTTTGGAAACTAACTTCCTCTCCTTAAGGTACGAAATAAAATGACTCTTAGGCACTTTTGAACTACTCTTTCACTATATAACTGGCTCATTAGGAAACTGTAACTTAACAACTCGAGTTCTACAATAACATGGGGCATACCAGGCTTGAAGCCAGTCCATATCTAGAATGACATCAAAATCTACCATGTCTAACTCAACTAAATCAGGCATGATGTTCTTGTGATTGATGGATCTAGTACATTCACGGTTGGCTCTCTCTGCTAGAATAGACTCACAAAACAGGTGTAGAAACAATGAAGGGCTCTCTAAGTTTCGTAGGAAGAACGTCAAAATTCATCGCGACATAAGGGATTTCAAAGGATAAACTCGCTCCTGGATATAGCAAAGCATAAACATCAAAGATAAAGACTTGGATCATACTAGTGAAACCATCTAGTGAATCCTCTTGCTCTTGGTGACTAGTGATAGCATAAAGATGTTTCCTCCTCCGCTTGCCCCTGAACTAGCTCCTATAGATGAAGCTTTGTCTGGTGGAGCAACTGAAGAAGACTGGGCTCTATTGTCCCCATTACCATTTCTCTACATGTTCTTTGGACATTCTGTCATAAAATGACCATTCCAGCCACATTTGAAGCAACCAGTGGATCCATCACGACACATCCTTGAGTGGCTTCTACCACACTTACCACATGCATGAGGCTTACTACCCCCATGTGCCATACTATCTTGAGAATGGGCAGGTCTAGCCCTGAAATTCTGTGATTTCTTACTATTGTACTCACCTTTGTTTCTTGGTGCAGGTGCACTAGCAGATAATGGAGCAGGTCCCTTTTGTTTCTGCTGGAAAGATAACAGGTTGGCATTACACTTTTGCTGCCCAGACTCATTCCCTGTCTTAGCTCTCTTATTTCTAAACTCCTCTCTATCTTTCAGCTCCTCATCCCCAACCTGTTGTACATGGATCATCAGTCTTGCTATGTCCATATCTCGTATCAGCATAGCTGTCATGCCTTCCCTACTAGACAGATGAGACAACCCAGCAACAAACAAACTCATCCTGTTTCTCATGTCAGCAACCATCTCGGAAGCATAGTGTGAAATTTACGTGAACTTCAGACTATACTTAAGAACACTCAACGAATCCTACTTAAGTGTGAGGAACTCTCGTACCTTTTCCTCTCTTAGTTCTTGGGGAAAGAAAAGTCCTAAGAAGGCCTCCTCTAAACAAGCCCAACTCACAAGTAGTGCACCCTCAGTTTGATTTTTCTTCCATTGATCAAACCAGATTATAGAGACACCCTTCATTTAGTATGCAGCTAGTTACACCCTCTCAGCATCGGCAACATGCATCATCTCAAAGACCTTCTGAAGCTCTTCAACAAAGTTTTCTTGATCCTCTGTGACACTTGAACCAGTGAAGCTTGTAGGATTCATCGTTAAGAACTCATGGATCCTTGAAGTATCAGCCCCTTCCTGTCAATTCTCTCTCTGACTAACTTGATTGGTCACAACTTGACATAGCATCCGGATAGCTTCACGGAATTCAACATTGGTAATATCTCCTTGGGGTTGCACTACTAGTGCATTGGATACCCCTTGTTCATGTGGTTGAACATTCCTTCTAGCGGGACGACAAGCGCATGATCTGAAAGACACGCGCAAGCAAGAGTTAGAAAGAAACTTTTATAGAGATACACTCTATCCCACGATATGAGTATGAAAGAGGTGAGATAGTTCCTAAGTGTCACAGCCTCGTAATTATAGGTGTGGCATGCTTTACAACGATAACTAGGACTCAATAGAGACGACTTCATAAACTCCCTAAGAGTCTTGAACTCTATGCTCTGATACGAAGTTTGTCACGCCCTGAGCCTACATTGTGGGCGGGAATGACACTCGAGAACTATTACTTGGCCCAATCAAACCCTTGGCCTAGCTTAACTCTTAGCGGAAGACTTTATCATGATAAAATACTTTAAAATTTAAACTAAACTACTCAATAGATAATTTAGAATGTATAAAGAACATTCACTATCCAAAATGGCACTCAAGTATCAATCATCAAAATAGGAATGGAAAGACTCAAGAACTAACATCAACAACTATCTATGAAGCCTCTAATAACTGGGATGGATGTCGGGACAAGACCCAGGACATCCTAATGAACTAAAATATAGAAAACAACAAAAAGGGGATCCTCCGGAAGCAAGGACGCTCGCCAACAACTCTAAATCTCAACTAGAATCAACGGTGCGCTGGATGCGGATCCTCGTTATCTATATCTGCATCATAAAAGATGCAGGCCAACTGCCATCAGTACATTGAATGTACGAGCAGCGAGGGTAATTCTAAAACAAGACATAAACTAGAAAGAAACTGAAAGAACAAACTTGTTCTCAATTGAACTGAACTCATTTCAATATAAAGCAGTATAAATAAGTGCATTATAAAGAATGTTTAAAACATGGATATCAACTCTGTGTATATCGAAATACAATAGTAACTCTGTATGTATGCAAAGATACAATATAAACTCTGGATGTATATAAAAATACAAGTAACTCTGTGCATATAATAATACAAAACACTTCTGTGGGAGTTTCTCGAACCGACAACCATCACTTAAGAGCTATTGTGATGAGACATTGTTTTGGTTCACGATGTCAAGGTCATCCTATACCTTGCTGAGTGTATAGAACTTGACTACTAAGTGCATCCACTAGTATATTCTAAAAAGCACTAAGTAGTCATCGAAAAAGTATGACACTTTTCTAGCCATGGTGGCTACAGGGTTTATGGCGGCTAGGAGTTGTCTGAACTCTACCCCATATCGGGCCTCAATACTACTCCCAAAATATACTAGCTCATATGTTTAAAATCATAACTCTATGGTTTGAGATATTACTCAAAAACTAGCCCGGAGGCTCTCTTGGAAATCAATGATTCCTCTCCTGCTTAATTGTGAAAGCATTTACTCTTTACTGAAAACTAGCTCAAAGGCCCTTTTGGAAATATCAGTTTCCTTTCCTGTTTAAATGTGAAATTTTTTTAATCTCAAGGAATACATAGTCCCGATATACTCTTTTGCAGAAATGAACTACAATCTTTACTCTTCACTCAACTCAAAACTCAAGTCTTAAAACAAAGTTACAACATTTGTAAAAAAAATGAACTTTCCTTGACTTGGCTCCTAACTTTCCTTGAATTTGAATTTATGGATTCAAGGATTGTGATTTGTGATAGGAAAGATCTAATGATGTTTAGGAATGTTTTAGATAGTTAAACATGAGAAACGATCAGGAAATCAATGTCTGGAAGCAAGTCCGCGACGCGGAGATGCATTTAATTATTTGGTCGTGAAATAAATTTTGAGGCAGAAGGGTCCCGTAACCGCTCTGAGACGCAGAGAGAAAATTTCCTATCTTGAGAAACAAGTTCGCGACGCGGACGTGTTACCCAGATTCGCCCAACTTTTTCCTTCTTCATTTTCTAACGGCAATTCGCCTAAATTCGTTTGTTTTTCTCCAATTCTCTTTAGATTCAGATACCCAGTATGTATACACAAGAATCTAACTCAAACAACTCAAGGAAACAACACTATAACCTCAAGAAACTCCTCAATCTTAACTCAAATTCAAGAACGAAAGCAATTCAAGAACAAACATCAAGAACATTCAATCTTCCAATCTTTTTAAGACGACTTCATGCTAAAATAAACATATTTGGCACATCGGTGAACAAACCCAATGTTATGAAAGTCTCACATACCTCGTAGGATCAAATCTTTGACAAAATCCACAATTAATTCTTTACGAAGTCGACGAACTTTGACTTTCGTCTTCTCTTTTCTCTTGAGTTCTTCTCACTAAAACCCTAGAGTGAAATCTTTGAGTGTGTAAACTGACCCAATTCAGTTTAGACCCCTAAATAATTACCAAAATCGAAATAAATTAATTGGAAAGTGAAAATACCATAGTACCCTTCAAAAATCCGGTTCTAAATTTCCTTATCTAGACAACCCAACTTCAAAAGTGAATATCTCCCTCATACAAACTCCAAACTGAGCAAACTCGGCGGCGTTGGAATGATAATTCAAACATATTTCCTACGGTAGCTTTTAGCACACCTAAATCATCCTGATATAGGAGTTATGGTCATTTTAAGTTGACCTAAAACTCATACTTAACTTAACTTTGTCAAACTTTCTAAATTTAATTATTTCCAAAATGGTTTCTTTCTAATTTCCAAATATTTATAGTAGTGGGGTGTTTCAATTCCCTTCATTGTGTGTGTTGGGGAGTAATGGGAATAAGGTGATGAGTTCATTATTCCATATGATTAATCTTAATGAATTAAAACGGAATTAATTAAAAAGGTAACTTGTTGATTATAATGCTTTGAGAATTGTCTTGTTGTAGACCCTGATATATCATAAGTTTATAGTATTTTTGATACATTTAATTTAAGAGTTATGTGTGTCTAGGGCCATTTTGTATTAAAAATAATGTTTTATGTGTTATGCTTGCAGGAAATAGGCTTGGACGCGGTTGAGTGATATGACAGTTGAAATTGTGCAAAAGGAGCCACCAACGGACACGATCCACAGACCGTAGGTCCTTCAACAGACTGTCGATGGGTAGGCATAGATGGAAAATCAGGGATATCTGACCAAGTATGGAACTACAGAGCAGCCTACGGACTGTAGGTCGACCCACGAGCCATCCTGCATATCCGTTAAATGTGTTCAGAGAATTGAAGTTCCAGTACTTGATGAAAATCCTAAGTGTGGAACCATAGAAGAGGACCCACGGACCATAGGTTGACCCACGATCCGTAGGTCGAGTCGTCGATCCAAGCCACGTTCCAGAAGTTTATTTCCTTATTTTGTTTCCTTTTTGTTTAGGACATGTTTTTTCTATAAATAGGGTATGTAAACCTCGTTTTTGGAGGTTAGACATTATTGTTTACTTTTAGTTCTTGATATTTTCTCTGAGAATTAACTTCCAAACTTTGGTAATTTGATTTTCGGATTTCGGTTTATAAGATTTTTGCTTTGAAATTCAGTTGGAGATTTCGGGTTTCATCTACTCAAAACTTAAGTTCATGAATTTTTTTTATCAAAACATGGATTGTGTTCTTTCAAGCATGAGTAGCTAAATCCAAAACTAGGGTTGGGGGAACCATGAACACTTAACAATGTATGAATAAATAATTAAGTAATTCTTGAATAGTGTTTATGCATGTATTGGTAATTCTTTCGCTTAGAAGCCTTTTTAACAAGTTTACGTGTTAAAACTCGCCTTGTTGCTACTTGCCGGACCAAGGAGGTAGTTAATGACAAAACAATTATCAACAAAGATTTAGTGGGATGCTATCTAATAGTCTAATGGCAATTGGTGCGAGGGTGAAAACTAAGCAATACATTGATGTGATGTCTAATTTGAGGTAAAGGTAAGGGTTAGTAAACTATACACACGTAGCCTGACCAAGGTGTGGGGTTAAATTCCCTATTTGGAGGACCAATCACTTAGGGATACCTATCTTACCAAATTTGCATGTAAAACACTAGGAAAGGATTATTATTATTAGGACTACCGCGTTAAAAGTTTATGGGGAACACATATTCCCTAGTTTCTCTCTCATATTGATAATCAAAAGTTTGAATCCTACTTGCTTGTTACTTGATCAACAATTTGTTATTTGTTTACTCAAACTCCTCCCCCTTTAATTACTTGTTTTCCGAAATAGTTTGACTAAACGGATATAATAGTGAGTTAAGTTTATGTCTAAACCATATTCCTTGTGGGATTGATACCAACCTACAAGTTGGGTTCTTTAATTGACAATGATCACTTATACTTCTTTAGGGACTGTAATTTGAGAATATCAAATTTTGGCGCTGCTGCCGGGGAATAAGGCTTTTAAATTAAGTTTCACAACATTATTGAACTTTAGTCAATTATTTATTGATTTTACATTTTCTTTTGTTTTTGTTTTCTATAGGTTTCTACTCTAGTGTATGCTAAGTACATGGAGTCGAGGCGAATAATTGACCCCCTACGATCCAAAGTTGAGCAAAACATTGATAAAAATGAATAATCAAGGGGTCAAAAATAATCCAGGCATAGAGGAGAATGAGGAAGGTGTTGGTAATGAGAATGCTCAGCTTCCTGGTGGTAATTTACTTAAAGATGCATTGAGGGTACAAAATCTGCCAGAACCGAGGTTGCATGATAATTACAGGGTCGACTTCAACACAGTTGAATCAGAAGGACCTATTGTTCTCCATCCTCTACCTCCAGGGCATATATTTGTGGTGAAGAGCAGCCTGATGTAGATGCTTACAACAAGGGGGTTGTTTTCTGGTCTAGCTTTAGAAGATCTGCATGGGCACATGGCCAAGTTGAGGAGTGTCTGCAAGAGTTGTGTGGGATGACCGGAGTTGTATATGAATGTCATAGGGTTGAGAGTATTCCCTCTATCATTGACCGGTGATGTTGCGGTGTGGTTTTTGAGCTTACATATAACTCAATTCATACAAGGACCAATTGCACAAGGTGTTCATGGCAAAGTATTTCCCGTTGTCCAAGAAGCTTAATCACAAGGACAAACTGAACAACTTTGTAGCACTACGTGGAGAGTCTATGAGCATTTCATGGGATAGGTTCATTGCATTCATACAAAGTGTTTTGAATTACCGTATAGATGATGAGTCACTGAAGAAGTACTTCTACAGAGGTCAGGATGACAATGGTAAGGTTGTGCTAGATACTATTACTTGATGATCATATGGTGAGTATTGATGCTTATCATGACCAACGACACTGACCTACGGTATGACTGTCTACGATCGTCAATAATATAGTAACTCAATTGAGGGTTGGGGTCGTGTCCCAAGGAAGCGGTTTTGAAAATTAATAGAAAAATAAAATTACATTCTAACTAGTCGTAGCTAAAGATATTAACGAACAAAAACATAGTAAATTAAAGGGTGTGACACGAAAGTGTCAAATATCAAATGGGGATTTTGTAACAAGTGATAAAACGGCAAAATAAACAAGAAAATCAAGTATGGGGAAAGGTTCTTCGGTTGTGACCGTAATACAAGTTGAGATAAATTGTTGGGTACATGCTTTCAATAAAAAATTTGCAAGACAATAGTGCCTAGGCTAAGCTTTAAATAGAAATATGTTCCCTCTCGGGCAACTTACCCCGTTTCAAATGCGTATCTCTCGGACACCCATTTGTTGCATGAAGACCAGCCTTTGCCTTACCCCACTCACTCTCTCCAGCTGAGTGTTAGGATATGGGACTAGGGCTCACCCTCTCGGGCTGAACCTCATGTCGACCCACTCCTTAGGCCATCCGTCTAGTGGTTTTGGTTTCGCGACCTCCCTCTAGGGCAAGCCAAAAACACATGGGTGGCTTTGTATTTGCAACTACAAACCCTTTAGATTAAACCACAACCACTAGGTGAAATCACCATTAACATACATGTAACCTATCAGCAAGTAAGACCAAATAAAAATATCAACCCATATTTGCTAAATCACACCCCAAGAATTGGGGTTTTTAGCCACATATCAAGAAATAAGAAACTATACCTAACATGATAAAGAAATCAACTGGGTATAAGAAATTAAACCTTGAATTAAGCTACGGAAGAAGAATAAAGAAGACCCACTTCCAACTTGGGGAAGATGAACTCTTTTCTTTAATTCTCCACAAAACCCTCTCCAAACTTGAGAGAAAAACACTATAGACTAATAACATTTTTTCCTCTAAAATGTTCCACTCTAAGACTACAATTCTAACTAGTATTTCTAGTTTTCACAGATTGTGCTGTGGAGGATTGTTCGGCCATATTAGTCGAGATCGCCGATGAACTCAGCGATCCACCTTTTGGTCAACTCATCGCCTTCAGTGTCTTTCCTTTAGCATCCTTGCATTCTGGATCATTGGGTGGTACAGTACTGCTTCATAGAACAGATCGGTGACTCGCCGACTGCTTCTTTCCTCGCCTTTTGATCCACTTCCTTCAAGGCTTCGCGTATTGGAACAAAAGGCGGTTCATGTTGTTTCAGCAACTCGCCATGTTGAACTCGGCAATCCGCAGGATTCCATTTCTTGTTCTTTTCAGCCCTATTTGCTACGTTTTGCACCTAAGTGTCCATGCTTCCACTAAAACTTCAAATATCTGAAACTTCAGCATTTTAATCAGGTATTGAGATAAAACAAGCATTCAAAGACACTATTTCTATTAAAATAAATCCCTAAATGAGTCCAATTTATGGACTGATTAACACCCCCCAACTTAAATATTTGCTTGTCCTCAAGCAGACTCAAGCTCAGCAGTTCAAATAGGGTGCCTCAAATAGTGCTACACAAGACTAAATCATGAAAGCACACAACAAGGCTCAATTTACCTATGCAAGGATCACTTGTGTACTCAAAGATTCAAATTTTGACACACCATTACCAAAGATTCTCATTCTCGCAATATTTGCTACTTGTGCAAGTCCAAGCTCAACAAAAGTATCTAAATGGCCTCACGTAAAGAATGATTCCATAGTCACACATAGATATGACCTAATTTAAGATCAGGAATTAGATACAATGCTCACACTAAAAAAGAGGAACAGAATGCATCCTTTCACCCATAGGTTTGCCCTTATTTTCCAATTGACTTTCGATTCGGGTTACTCAAGAACAAAAAGGTCTTTCTAAGGCTTGTAATGGGGCTGAGTGCAAAGGTATGGTCATTTAGGCTCAGTGACTTTCATCCTCGTGAGATGTGATGTTCTCAACACATCCTCTTCCCTTCCTTTCTCAATTCTTCTTCTAATGCTCATAAGTCATCCTATTATTCGTTCTCCATGTATTGCTTGGAAACCCAGTTTCTTTTGCACTTTTATTCCACGACTTTCTTTTTCTTTCTTTTTCTCTTTTTTTTTATATATATAGAGGTTTTCCATTTTGTTTTGCAATACAATAGGTTCAGGAGACTTTCTTGCACTTCTTGACTTTTCCTTTTCCTTTTCCTTTGCACCACACCCCCAACTTAGACTTTTGGCGTAAGTTGGCTATTCACTAAACATATCTCAAGAGGATTATAGGTAGTGGATGAAAAAAAGTCTAAGTTTCATCAACTTTCTTCCAAAGGAGGATAGGCTCAAGGGGTGTTCAAGAGAGTTTCACACCCTCACAGGTAAGCCACAAAAATAGATATATGTTAAATTGGTTCACACTCTTCAAAAGTTGCCTAAGATCATCTCAAGAGTACACCTTTCTAAATCAATCAGACTAATGGGGCAAATTCTAGGTTAATTCATGCATGGTTCGAAGTAAGCTAATCACACAAGGCATCGATACCTCAATCAAACAAGACTAGACATGTTCACTAGTGTGCAACGGTCCTCACAAGAAAATCAATTTGATAAATGGCTAGTCACAACTAGATGCAAAGAGTGCACATATTGTTTATGTAACTTCATTTGGCCTCGTCGTAGTCGTGCATTCATGTTTGTTCAATTGGGAGCACTATTCAAGTTATCAGTATTGATCGAAACTGAGACTCAAAAATTTTTTGCAAAAGAACAGCCAGTTTTAACACAAGAGGTGGCAAAATTTTTTGGAAGGATCAAAATTATTTTCAATTAGAACAACAGGAGCCATGAGCTCAAACATCCACAGAAAAGCAGTATTTAAAACACAAATTAAAGCAAACAACCCAAATATATACAGAACAAAATATGAATGCCAACACAAAAGGTGTGGGCCTCACCCCACCACAAATAACAGTAGTTGTCCTGAAATGTGAATAATAAGTGTTGAATGGGAATCGATAAAGTAAACCAGTTGACCCCGAGATATTCAGATCAACTAGTTACAAATGAGGTTAGATTTCTCAAAAATAACTCGGAGTGTTGAAGACCAATCTTATGTGAAGATGCTCGGCTGCCATGCAATCCACAACTGAGCATAATTTAGCAATGCGAATACTCTAATAATACATGAAATATAAAACTAGCATGCAAGTGTGAGTTAGGGCATATGAAAAAGTGAGGCAAGCAGTAAATCAGACACTTTGAAACCTTTGCTTCGAGAACTTTCCAGTTATCGCCTATTCAGTAACATTAATTATACTGACCTGTTCAACCGGCAGCACGCCGAATCTTTAGCTTCCTCGCGAAATATTACAAAAACTCTGGTTGCAGGTGAGTCCAAATGGCGGTTTTCATTGTGCTCACCTACAGGGTTGGCGATTCACCGCTAAAAATTTTCAAAGTACACCGAGTTTTACAGACTCCAAACCCAGATTGGGAGAGTCCAAATGGCGGTTAATAGTGCGATCAACGAACCAGTCTGCAATTCGCCAAAAATGTCCTGAGCTTGCCGATTCGTCCTGTGTGTCGCTGAATGGACTTGTGGTGCGCCTATTTGCACTGTTCGTTCACTATCCACGTTTCTATCTGCACAATCGACACATTATTATTTTATCAAATAGATATAATTGGTAAGAACTTGGGTTGCCTCCTAATAAGTGCCTTATTTAATGTTGTGGCTCGACGTAGATACAATTCTTCAACTAAAGCGATTTCCTGGTAGTCCCCAAGGTATAACTTCAAACGTTGTTCGTTAACTGTAAATGGGGGTCCCTTTTTTCCTTCATCTTCTATGGCACCATTGGTGAACACTCGTGTCACTCTGAAAGGCCCAGACCACTTGGATTTTAGCTTACCAGGGAATGGCCTTAGTCGTGAGTTGTACAATAACACCCAATCTCCCACATTGAATTCCCTCTGGACTATCCGTGTGTCGTGCCATTTTTTCATTTTCTCTTTGTAAATGGTTGAGCTATCGTAAGATCTGAGCCTGAACTTACCTATTTCATTCAACTGGTCCAACCTCTCCCTTGAAGCCTTTGTCCAATCTAAATTCAGAGCTTTCAATGCCCACAAGGCTTTGTGCTCTAGTTCAATAGGTAAATGGCATGATTTACCAAAAACTAGCTGATATGGGGAAATTCCTATAGGTGTCTTATAAGCAGTTTGATATGCCATCAGGGCATCATCAAGCTTTCTAGACCAGTTGGTTCTGCTGTCTTTTACTGTCATGGATAGAATGCTTTTGATATCTTCATTTGACACCTCAATTTGTCTGCTCGTTTGGGGTGATATGGAGTGGCGACCTTGTGTTTTACTCCGTATTTTCTCAATGCATTGGAAAACCACTTATTGCAACAATACGATCCTCCATCACTAATGATTGCTCTTCGAGTGCCAAACTGTGCAAAGATGTAGCATTTCAAAAATTGGACAACGTTTCTTCATTCATTATTCGGGAGTTCGACAGCCTCCACCCATTTGGACACATAGTCCACACCTACTAAGATATACTTGTTTCCAAACGAGCTGACAAATGGGCCCATGAAATCGATTCCCCACACATCGAATAGTTTGATTTCCAAAATAGGTGTAAGGGGTAACTTGTGTCTTCTTGACACTCTGCCTTGCTGCTGACATTGTGGACATCTCTTTGCAAAATCGTGGGCATCTTTGTAAAGAGAAGGCTAATAATAACCACTTTGGAGAATCTTAGTTGTAGTACAGTTTCCACTATGATGACCCCCGACTGGTGATGTTTGGCAGGCATGGAGGATCTCTGTTGATTTTTCTTTCGGAACACAACTTCTTATGACATGATAAGCACATTCTCGAAATAAGTATGGCTCGTCCCAAAAGTATCTTTTAACATCAAATAGAAACCTCTTTCGTTGGTAAGAGTTTAAAACATCGGGAATCAACCCACATAAGATGTAGTTTGCAAAGTCAGCATACCATGGCACGTGTGTGAGTGACAGTGCGAATATTTGCTCGTCTAGGAATGAGTCATCTATTTCCTTTTCCTGCTCAGTACCTGCTTTACTCTCTAACCGCGATAGGTGATCTGCAACTTGATTCTCATAACCTTTTTGATCTTTTACCTCAAATTGAATTCTTGCATGAGTAGCACCCATCGTATCAGTCTTGGCTTTGCATGTTTTTTTGCCATGAGGTATCGAAAAGTTGCATAGTCTGTATAAACAACAACTTTAGTGCCTAGTAAGTATGCCCGGAACTTTTCGAAAGCATAGACCACTACTAGCAACTCTTGTTCAGTGACTGTGTAATTTCGCTGGGCACTATTTGGAGTCTTGCTTGCATAATAAATTGGGTGAAATAGTTTGGTACGCTTTTGTCCCAATACTACACCTAATGCCATCCCACTCGCATCACACATTACTTCGAATGGTTCCGACCAATTGGGGCTGATAATAATTGGTGTGGATGTCAATTTCTCCTTAAAACATTTAAATGTTGCCATACAAGCGTCATCAAAGTAGAATTTCACTTCCTTCTCTAAGAGTTTGCATAGCAGTTGTGCAATCTTTGAGAAGTCCTTAATGAATCTCCGGTAGAAACCTGCATGGCTCAAGAAACTGCGAATTCCCTTTACTGAGATCGGTGGTGGTAGTTTCTCAATAACCTCAATTTTTGCTTTGTCAACTTCCAGCCCTTGTTGCGACACTTTATGCCCAAGAACAATGCCTTGTTTCACCATGAAATGGCATTTCTCCCAATTTAGGACTAGATTAGTTTCCACACACCTTTGGAGCACTCGCTCTAAATGTGTCAAGCATTCTTCAAATGTGTCCCCCACGACTGAGAAATCATCCATGAAGTCTTCCAGAGAGTCCTCAACCATATCCGCAAAGATGGACAACATCGTCGTTGAAAAGTTGCCGGTGTATTACAAAGTCTAAACGGCATCTTTTGAATGCAAAGGTCCCATAAGGGTATGTGAAAGTTGTTTTCTCTTCATCTTCTAGTGCGATAGATATCTGGTTGTATCCGGAGTATCCATCCAAAAAATAATACCACCCTCTCTCTGATAACCAGTCAAGCATCTAGTCCATAAGGGCATTGGAAAATGGTACTTTTCAGTCCATGAATTCAGCTTTCGATAATCCATGCACACCCTCCATCCCATTACAGGTCTAGTCGGCACAATCTTTCCTTTAGCATTTGGGACCACTGTTATGCCACCCTTTTTTGGTACGCATTGCACTGGGCTGACCCATTTGCTGTCTGAAATCAAATAGATTACTCCTACATCAAGCCACTTGATGATCTCCTTTTTTACTACCTCTTGCATCGGGGGGTTCAACCTTCGCTAATGCTCCACACTGGGTTTGCATTCACTATCCAGCCGAATCTTATGAGTGCAGATACCGGGCGGGATACCCACGATATCAGCTATGGTCCATCCAATCGCTTTTATGTGCTTCTGTAGTACTTCAACAAGCACTTTTACCTGTCCTTCACTCAGATTTGCTGCAATAATCACTGGCAGAGTGTTGTTAGTTCCCAATAAAACATACTTGAGATGGGATGGGAGTACTTTCAGTTCTAGAGTTGGCGGCTCTTCAATTGATGGTTTTGCAGGTGGACTACATCGGTTTTTTAGGTCGATATCCAACTTAATTGGATTTCATGCATATGCTCCTAACCCTGTTAGGGCTGCGATCATTTCATCATATTCCTAAATTTCTGATTAGTTATGATTTGCAATTATTGACTCAAGAGGCTCATTATTGCGCAGCAGCTGGCTCACACTTGCCACTGCCTCATCGATATCATCTTTAGTAGACAGTACATGGATATCACTTGGTTGTTTCATGGATTTTCAGATGTTGAAAGTTACCTCATCGTCTTTCACACAGAATTTCAACTTGTCGCTTTCAACATCCACTTATGCTCTGTCGGTTGCTAAGAATGGCCTTCCCAAAATAATGGGGACCTCAACATCAATGTCATAGTCTAAAATCACAAAGTCAGCAAGAAATATAAACCGGTCTACTTTGACCAAGATATCGTAGAGGATCCCAACAACATGCTTGATTGATCAATCTGCCATGAGAAGTTTCATTGTAGTTGCCTTTGGTTTTCCCAATCCAAGTTGCTTGTATATGGCTTATGGCATCAGGTTGATGCTTTCTCCTAGGTCACATAAAGCCTTGGCAAATTGGAGCATTACAATAGTACACGGGATGGTGAAAGCACCAGGGTCTTCCTTTTAGTGATTAACTTATTTGTCATGATCGCACTGCAACTATGAGGCACTTCAATCGTTTCATAATCCAAGATCCTCTTCTTGGTGACTAGCTCTTTTATGAATTTAGCATACCCTGTCATCTCTAGCAGTGCTTCCACCAAAGGAAGGTTGATGAACAACTTCTTGAACGCAGACAAGAATTTTTTAAACTTCTCATCTTCATTCTTCTTTTTCAAACGCTGGGGAAAAGGTGGAGGTATTTTGGGTAAGGGTTGTATTATTTTTGGAGTTTCATTATGCTGATTCATTCCTTCTTGTGCTTTCTTTCCGAGGTTTTGATGATTGGTAATTTCTGCTTCTTCCCCACCCTAATTTTCCTCACTTTCGTCTTCTTCATTACCTATCGCTACCTTCTTGCTACGGGTAACTACATCCAGCTTTTCTTCCTCATTTCCCTTTGGCATCTTGGTTGGTAGTTGGGCTGATAGGAGATTTAATTGACCTTCCCGCATCTTGATGGCATTAGCATGAGAGTTCACCTTACTATTTAGCAAAGAAAAGTCATCTCTCATTCCCTTTAGCAAATCATTAGAGCCTTCAATTTTCTCAAGAATTCGTGTCAGTAGATCATTCACCCTAGGGCTGTTGTCACTCCCCCTTGATGTCGGGCTTTCACTCAATTGAGTTTGGTATTCTTCATGATTGTTATGCTGAGACCACTCTTGGAAATATCACCTAGGTCCTTCACATCTAGGGTTGGTCCAACCTTCATTTCCAACCCGCGGTTGATTGTGCGGGTGGAAACCCTCCTCATTCCTTCTGTGGTTTCGACCTTGATTTCCTCCCGATTTCAAGTTATCGGAAAAAGAACCCCTTCTGCGCAAAACACTTCACAGTTTCCTTTCATGTGCTCTTGTAGTTCTTCCATCTGAGACAACATCTTTTTGATGTTTTCATCCCTCTCTTTTTGTTTATCGAGTTGCTCTTGCGTCAGCCTGAAACATAGAGGGGAGACTTGATCTTTTTTGGTGTACCAAGCTTTATTTACTCTCGCCATACCATCTAGGAGAAATGAGTCCACCTCAAAGGGCTGTAGCATTATGCCGCCTTGAACCAATTGATCAGCTATCCCTTTGTTGACTGAATGAAGACTTCGGTAAAAATATTGGAGTAGCAACTCACTTGGTAGCCCATCTATTGGGCATTTTTGCAGAGACCTTTTATATCTAATCCATGACTCATGAATTGGTTCACTCACTTTTTGTTTGAAATTCTGAATACCGTCCCTCAACTTCATCATTTTTGACGGGGGAAAGAATCTATTGTGGAAAGTTGTGACTAATTCTTTCCATGATGTGATAAAACTTTTGGGAAGCTCAGACAACTATGTAGTGGCTGCTCCTGTCAGTGACAATGGGAATAAGCCAAGCCTGATGGCTTTTTGCGACCAATTTTTTAATGACAACGGAGCACATACGTCCAAAAACCATTGGATATGTTCATGTGAGTCTTCATGATCCAATCCTCCGTATAGGACCCTTGAATGTATGAGATGGAGTGTTGTGCTAGTGACTTCAAAATTTCCATTTCCACCACCCTGCGGCAAGTGAATTGCACCTATCTCACCCAATGGAGCGGGGTCAAAAACACTATTAACATCGTCAATGTCATCTCAGTGCAAGTCAATATTCAATGTGTTGTTTGCATGGCAACTGTCCCCCCCGTCCTCACTCATAATTTCTGTTTTCAACACAAACAAGCAAAGCAAAGGTAAAAACCAAGTTAGTATACTACGAATGAGAACAAAAATTCTATTAAGCTAAAAATACTCAAATAACACCACTCCCCGGCAGCAGTGCCATTTTGATGCTTTTCGTGACCAACGACTCTAACCTATGGTATGAGTGTCTACGATCGTCGATAATATAGTAACCCAACCGAGGGTTGGGGTCGTGTCCCAAGGGAGCGGTTTTGAGAATTAATAGAAAAATAAAATTACATTCTAACTAGTCGCACCTAAAGATATTAACGAACAAAAACATAGTAAATTAAAGGGGGTGACACGAAAGTGTCAAATATCAAATGGGGGTTTTGTGACAAGTTATTAAACGGCAAAATAAATAAGAAAATCAAGTATGGGGAAAGGTTCTTGGGATGTGACCGCAATACAAGTTGAGATAAATCGTTGGGTACATGCTTTCAATATGAAATTTGGAAGACAATAGTGACTAGGCTAAGCTTTAAATGGAAATAAGTTCCCTCTCGGGCAACTTACCCCGTTTCAAATGCGTTCCTCTCGGACACCATTTGCCGCATGAAGACTAGCCTACGCCTTACCCCACTCATTCTCTCGAGCTGAGTGTTAGGATATGGGACTAGGGCTCACCCTCTTGGGATGAACCTCATGTTGACCCACTCCTTAGGCCATCAGTCTAGTGGTTTTGGTTTTGCGACCTCGCTCTCGGGCAGGCCAAAAACACATGGGTGGCTTTGTATTTACAAATACAAACAACTTATATTAAACCACAACCATTAGGTGAAATTCTCATTAACATACATCTAACCTATCAGCAAGCAAGACCCAATAAAAATATCAACCCATATTTGCTAAATCACACCCCAAGAATGGGGGTTTTTAGCCACATATTAAGAAATAAGAAATTATACCTAACATGATAAAGAAATAAACTGGGTATAAGAAATTAAACCTTGAATTAAGCTACGGAAGAAGAATAAAGAAGACTTACTTCCAACTTGGGGAAGATGAACTCCTTTCTTCAAGTCTCCACAAAACCCTCTCCAAACTTGAGAGAAAATTACTATAGACTAATAATAATTTTTACTCTAAAATGTTCCACACTAAGACTACAATTCTAACTAGTATTGATAGTTTTCACAGATTGTGCTGCAGAGGATTGTTCGGCGACATCAGTCAAGATCGCCGATGAACTCAGCGATCCACCTTTTGGTCAGCTCATCGCCTTGATTGTGCTGCGGAGGTAACCCAAAAGATGTTCCCATGCCTAGACCTCCACCTCCCTTCCCATAGAGGTTAGTGCAAAAGACCGAAAAAGGAAAATACCGCAGGTTTATACCTATGTTTAAACAACTTTCTATCAATCTTCCGTATATAGAAGCTTTGGATCAAATGTCTGGGTATGCAAAGTTCATGAAGGACTTGGTGACCAAAAAGAGGGCTGTCAGTTATGAGAAAGATAAGTGTTGCAGCATTGTAGTGCCATTTCTACGTGGTAATTGGTGCAAAAGAAAAAAGATCCTGGAGCTTTCATTATTCCTTGCACCATCGGTAAGATGCACTTTGTAAAATCCTTATATGATTTAGGAGCCAACATTAATCTAATCCCATTGTCTATCTACAAGAAGTTGTGTTTTAGGGCTCCAAAACTGATTGTGATGTGACTACTCATGGCCAATAGAACAGTGAAGAAGCCCATTGGTGTTCTCCTAGATGTCCTTGTGAAGGTGGGGTCATTCATCTTTTCGGCGGACATTGTGATACTCGATTGCGAAGTTGACTTTGAGGTCCCCATCATCTTAGGGAGAACATTCCTTGCTATGGGCGTGCCTAAGTTGATATGGAGAAAGGACCGATGAAGTTCCGACTTAATAAGGAGGAGGTGACCTTTAACATCTGTAAGTCTATAAAGCAAGAAAGTGATATTAATTCGGTATCTGTGGTGAGTCACATTTTCAAAAAAGGAACTAAATTGTCCAGTAGGGAGGAGCTAGGTTCAGCCCTGCGCACAGCAAAAAAACACCATGATCAAAAGTCAGAAAAGCGCAAGGTTGCGCTGGTTTCCTGGTAGATCCAAGTCCTAGTGGACCGGACCATTTAGTGTAACTCAAGTGTCCCCACATGGAGTATTTGAGCTCAAGAAAAGGAGGGGTACAAGGTTCAAGGCCAACCACCAGAGGATAAAAAGCTACATAGGAGATTCTGAGAGTGTAAATCCATTGATAGAGGCATGGCATCTTTATGAAGTCTGAGTAATCAAGGTGTGTGTCATGTCGCGACGTTAAATCAAGTGTTGCTTGGGAGGCAACCCAAGATGTACCATCTAGCCAACTATAGGTTTTTCTTTTCGATTTAGGACTTTTCTTCTTTTATTTTAATTTCTGTAACTCTTTAGATGGGTGTTTTATTTTTGTATTATTGTTGGCTAGATATAGAATAGGGTCCGTTTCTAAAAAGTGTCCAGAAAATGTAAAAAAAGAAGTCTGAATGGTTGCTACGTGTGTAGGGAAAAAAGGCAAAATCTGCAGAAAAACAGTTGTGCAGTAGTCTACGCATCCCATCGACAGTCCGTTGGTCCATCCACAGACCGTGAATGGCATCCGTAGACCTCATGTAACTATTCTGAATTTGCTAAGTGTCAGAGTGACCTACCGATAAGACCTACGGTCCGTAGGTCGACCCACAAATCGTATACGGGGTCTCGTGGGTCCAAAAACTAGGGTTTGCTCGACACGACCCGGACACCTTATAAAATAAAACCTTTCATTTTAAATTCATTCCCCACATTCAAAACTGCCTCCAACCATTTTTAAACTCTTTCTCTCCCAAAATCATTCCCATTTAATCACCATATCCCACAGATCAAGTCCCTATTCACTTCCCCAAATACTAAATAATCTTTTTCTCTTCCAAATCACTCATCTTCATTCCCCAACAATTCCACAGTCTAGGTTCGGTTTCAATGGTCTAGCAAAGGTCTAAGGAGTCTATTGCATCATCACACTCACCCACTTCAATTACTTGAAAGGTAAACGACTTCGCCCTGACTTTGAATTCACTGTTCATTGTTTGTATCATGAAGTCACTTGGAACTTGACCTTGTGTTGTTAATTTGGTGTTTGAATGTTAAATTGTATTGTAGAAACACCTTTTGTATGATGGTATGTGAGTGAGTAGTTAATTGAAACAGAATAATTCAAGTTAACAAGCCAAATTGGAAGTTTTGACTTAGTGTTCATAGGCTTCAGTGTGATAATTTGTAAAATTTTGTGAAATTGGAACCCTAAGGATGATTAACTACCAACTTACTTGTTGAAATATATGTGTATGCCTGAGTTGTTTGTAATTGTTGAAAGAAAAGAAATGAAATAAATAAACCATTTGAAACCTGCCACAGACTAACCCATGAGACCCCGTCTACAGGCCATAGGTCGGGTCCATGGGCCAGAAGCACACCAAGTTATTCCTAAGTGTCGAACCACGGTATGGACTACGGTTTGTTGTTCCATCGACGGACCATTCTGCACATCTGTGGTTCCCATATCAGAGATCTAATTTTGGGTACACTGACCTACGGAGGGGACCCACGGACCATTGTTCCATCGTTGGACCGTAGGTACCCACCGTGGGTTAGCACTTCAGCTATTGCCCAAAATATTTTATTTTTTTTGGTTCGTTTCTTGTTCTAAAATTCTTTCGTGTGTTTTATTGGCTTGTTTTGGTACTAACTAAGCTTCCACAGGTACTATGGCCCTGAAGCAATCTCCGACCTACGCCGCCAAGAGAAAATCAAAATTCATTATTCCCTCTTTCTGGCTGATCGATAGGATAAGGATGGGGAGTACGTTCCACCTACTACCAAGACATCCCCCACTTCTCCACGCACTACATGGAACAGAGCCCGGCAGGTGAGCTCTGATGTGGTCATTGCCCCTTAATGTGAAGAGGGGGCCACACCAATCGACTCACAAGCTAACTCTGAATCCCTATTCGGCTATGGCTCCAACCCCGGCGGCAACACCATCTCCTCGTACGGGTATGATAGTATAGGAGATACCATAATAAGACCTAGTATGGAGGCTCCAACAGTTTCTACAAAGACTAACAAGTGGTGTATGGAGGGCGAGTTTCAGATTACACGGAAGCTCGCAGGCTGTATGAGCAAGATAAGATGGCTCGATTAGTCACAGAGGAGCGTCAGGTTCTCATAGGTTGCCTCCACACCATTCCAGTCATCCACGATCTCTTCTAGAGGCACATGTGTGAGTGGATGGCCCGTAGCCCAGGGTCTTATAGTGAGGAAATTGTTCAGGAGATCTATGTTTCCTATGTGGCTACCCTCAAAGAGTCCATCTTTAAGTGGGCCAAGATCGCATCTCAGCCTCCACTTGAGGCCACACTCGTCCAGGGGTTCACTATTGACATCTTCGAGACCACCCTCCGCTGGTTTATCTACCGCCCAGACCATACTCTGCCCATCAATACAATAGAGTTTGACTATCGGATGGGTATCGTCGAGAGTGAGGCATTTCAAAGGAATGCCAATCAGAATGAGTCACTTTTAGTGGCTAGCACCTCACATTGCTATGGATGGAGAGCCTGTCGCGTGGCTCCTGACCCCAATCTTGGGTATCGAGAAGGTGACCCTGACTTTTGCTGCTAAATTCTTTTGGCTGCTAGTGCGGAACAGTGTGTCCCCTACTAAGGCGGACAATGTGGTCACACGTGATCGAGCGGTGATGGTTGCAGGTTTGGAGATAGATTTCGCCTATATCCTGATTGCGGTTATTCATGAGAGGTCCTTCAACGCCACCACTACCCTGCCATTCCCATGCCTCATCTTCCAGCGTTCCAGGGATGCTACTGTACCAGTCTGGCATTCTGACCGGTTTCTTCAAGCAACCAAGACTCTGTATATCGGGTAGATCAGAGATGATGCCAATGTAGCCGCACCTCGCAGGAAGCGACAGGTCGAGGTATCACCATTGGGAGATTACCTTGCTGCAGATGTAGAGAATATGCAGGTTTATGATACTCCCCCTCCAGCCCCTACAACGGATGCCCAAGCTCCTCCGTCGCGGGCCACTAGTCAAGACCCTATCTCATCCAGAGCCACTTACTCTTTAGGTTTCACTGCCATCCCTCTAGCCGAGTCCAGAAGCTACAGGCACAAATGGCTCCATTGGTTCAGCATGTGAAGCCATGGATGTAGCGGCCTATAGTGGAGTCCGAGGTGAGGGTCGAGCAGAGGATGGATCAGATGATGGACCAGAAGGTCCACACTGTTCATAAGCTCCTGGATGCCTTTGAGTTGTAAGTCCTGGAGAGGCTAGCCCTGACTGTTGATGTGACAACCCTCAAGAAGGAGTTAGAGAGCCTTCGTGCTAATGTTTCTGCACTTCTCGCTCCCCAGAGACTGAGCTAGAGTCAGCCTCTACGGGACCGATTGATAAAGTAGTGATGAATGATCTTTTCGGCGATGGTATGCCACCACCAGATTCTACCAGTGCTGCTCGAAAGTGACCCCGCTCCGGTCGTGCTTCTGATGATACTGAGGCTGAGAGATTGAGGAAGAAGGAGCTCTAGCAGACTGAGGTGGCTCGGAGGGCATCAATAGTTGATGAGGTGCTTTAGACAGCAGCGGCTCATGGATATAGGTGATGGCCTATCTAGCGGTGTGAGCACTACTGACAATACTGTGAGTTTTGATGAGAGCACTACTAATAGTGCTGGGATAGTAGATGGGAGCACTACTGATGGCATTCTGAGTGTTGATCCAGCAGGCTCTGGGAAACCAGACCCACCTGCTTCTTGAGTGGTCTTCGGTGCATAAGCGCCACAAGTTTTCTTCACGAGATCCTTTAGTTTTTATTTTTTTGTGCATTGGGGACAATCACACTTTATTTTTTTCGGGGTGGGGTAAATTGATTGTGAGTGATAGGGTGAAGTCTGAGTAACCCAACTCATAATCCTCTCTTGGAGTTTTCTTGCCTGTGTTCTTTTCCCCCAAAACATTGTTTAATTTATGTTGAACCGGCATGTTTAGGAATTTATGTGTAGGAGTAAGTACAAAAATGAAAGCATGATGGCATAAAAAGCATGAGAAAAATGACCATTGTCCAAAAATGTTGAAATGTGCTAGATAGATAGTCTTGATGAGTTGAATGTGTTGTATCTCAATGTAACGTGATAAGGAACCGATTTGACCTCATGACTTAAGCTAAAGCTTGAACTGGGTAATCTGATAATCTGATAATGAAACAACGTGCCAAGAGTACGTGTGAGAAAAGTTGAATGTTTAGACAATCTGTGCCAATCTAGAACTTGCCCCGTTGGTCCTGCTTAGATAATCTAGGCTAGAAGTTGGGAAGTGATCATAGGCCCTTGTTCAAATTAAGTCCACTCAAGCCTAAAATGATCCAACCAAATGAAATCAATGTTCCCTTTGATCCAAATATTTGAGCCTAAAATAGACCATTTATTTCAAATTCACCTAACTCACCTTCCCTAAAATAATTGTTTTGGCCCCTGTCCCTCCTTGGACATGTGCACCTTGACTTAGGCCCAAAGCCTAAGTTGAGGGTGGCTAATGCAAAAAGTCACCTTGATCTTGTCCTTGGTCCGACATCAGATATTGTGCACCTCAACCAATGCAAAATAAATAAGTTGAGGGTGGCTATGAAAGAGGAAACCGAAAGAAAAATGGTATGAAAAGAGCTTTGTGTTGAAGAAACAAAAAGAAAAGATAGAAGAAGATGTGACTTTGTACAAAAGAAGCAAAAAGCTGATAAACAAAAGTGTTGAAAGAAATAAAGAAAAATAAAGTGAAAGAAAAAGAAGAAAGTGAAAAATAAGAGCCACAAATTCAAAAGTCACATCTATGTTGAAAAGAATCAAGGGAAAGAAAGTAAAATGAAAGGATGTCAAAAATAGGTTGAGAAAAGAGGTAGAAAGCCAATGCAATGTTAAGGAGGGCAGAAAGTCACTAAAAAAAACACCCAAATGTACCACACCTAACCCTGATCCTACGTTACAATCCAAGAAAGTCTATAGTGATCCTAGTAACTAGTGTGGAGAGTCTATGCAGTGAAAATAAGGGCAAGCCTATGGTATTGAGCACTATCTGTACTTGAAGTTACTTTTGAGCGTGAGTGTTGATTGAATCCTGAAACTCAAAATTCATATCTATTGTGTGAAAAGGATAGTGTTTGAAGTGAGGCCACTAGTTACATTGTTGGAAAGTTGGTACCTTGGCGAATGTGAAAAATGTATGTTGTGGTGTCTGTTGGTCTATCTTTGTCACATCTTGATCCGCATGAGTTAGCTTGTTGAGTCTAGATAAAAAGGTTTGCACTAAATGAGGGAACTAAGGGAATAAATAGCCATGTGATTGCTTGAGTTTGATTGATTGCTTCTACAGAAGTGTCGTTTAGAGTTGTAATGTGTCGCTTGAGGACAAACAACATGTTTAAGTTGAGGGTGTTGATATACCGTGAGTTTACAATATTTTTGATACATTTCACTTAAGAGTTGTGTGTGTCTAGGGCCATTTTGTATTACAAATAATGTTTTATGTGTTATGTTTGCAGGAAATAGCCTTGGACGCGGTTAAGTGAGATAAAAGTTAACATTGTGCAGAAGGAGCCACCCACGGACACGAACCACGGACCGTAGGTTCTTCAATAGTTCATCGATGGGTAGGTGTAGATGGAGAATCAGGGAAGTCTGACCAAGTGTGGAAATACGAGCAATCTACGGACTGTTGCTCCCAATCGCACATGCAAGTGCATGTGGTCGCGCAAGTAATATAGTGGCTCTTAAAAGAATCAGATTATCGAACCCAAAGGACTTTTCAATTAACTATTTACTAAATTATACTAGTTTAATTATTTATTTAAGAGTGCTAAAAGAGTTTGATTTTTTATTTATAATGAAAAGAATGCAGAAATTAAATAATAAGGTAACTTACAGTGATTGGGAAAATTCCACGGCTCTAGTATGCAATGAATCTCATGTATCATATTCTTGGCTTACAACTAATTTTAGTTGTCAAGTTACTGGTTTATAGGGTTAATTGTATGAGTCAGGCTACACACTTCTCGTCGCCTACTCCAGTTAGATATCTAACTACATCATTAAGCGAGGATAAATAGACTAACTGGCGAGCATTTATATTTCATCCTATTTCATAACAAATCAAGTTGTTCATCCGGGCATCACTACTGAACACTAGTCACCACAATCAAATGGGTCGACCGAGCTCTCTATATTCTCTAGTTTATCTAATCCTTGCTCTCTTGATTTTAAGATTAGACAATAGATTTATCTTATGGTGTGCAAGCATAAAATACTAAAACAAGAATATAGAAGTAACATATAATGACAACCAAGAATTAATTCATAAACCTAAAATTTTCAACATTTGATTCATAGCTTCAGCCCCAGAACAAGGGCGTTTAGCGACTAATCTCTAGTAAAAGAAAGAAGAAGAAAAGAACCCTAAAAAGTTTTGACAACTTTTTCTTTCAAAGTACCTCCTAATTGATCTCCCCTAATAAATATTTCTATGAACTATTTATAGATGTACAAAACCCTAAAAAAAAATTAAGTCCAAAATAAACTAGAAAACCAAAACCAAACGGAATTGAATTTCCTAATGCAACGCGTATTCGTTAACCGCCTCAGCCGCTGCTTCAAACAATCTGAAGGTGTCTTCCGCTGCTGCCACGTTGAAGCATTCTCTTTCTAAATTGAACTTTGCAACTTTATATTTTATACATTATTTTATTGAATTTAATCCATTAAGCCGCCTACTTAATTTCCTTCTATAATCTTCCATCTTTAATTCGTTTTAGAACTATTTAGAAAAATTCATGTAGTTCATGCTCAAAAGTAGCAAATACAAATAATAAATGTGAGGTAAATAATGATTAAAAATATGTATTTATGGCCTCACATCAATTAATGAACTGGGAGTTGAAGGTTCCAGCCTCTGCTAAAAAGTTCCAAGTATTGACCAATGGAGGGGACCTATGGACCATAGGTCGACCCACGGTCCGTAGGTCGAGTCGTCGATCAAAGCCGTGTTCCAGAAGTTTATTTTCTTATTTTTTTTACTTTTTGTTTAAGACATTTTTCCTATAAATAGGGTATGTAAACCTCATTTTTGGAGGTTAGACATTACTGTTACTTTTAGTTTTTGATATTTTCTTTGGGAATTAACTTGCAAACATTGGTGATTTGATTTCAGGATTTTGATTTACAAGATTTTCGCTTTGAAATTCAATTAGAGATTTCGGGTTTCATCTACTCTAAACGTAAGTTCATGAATTCTTCTTATAAAAACATGAATTGTGTTCTTTCAAGCATGAGTAGGTAAATCCATAACTAGGGTTGTGAAACCATGAGCAATTAACAACGTATGAATAATAATTAAGTAATTATTGAATAGTGTTTATGCATCTATTGGCAATTCTTTCACTTAGAAGTCTTTTTAACGAGTGTACACATTAGAATTCGCCTTGTTGCTACTTGCCGGACCAAGGAGGTAGTTAATGAGAAAAGAATTATCAACAGAGATTTATTGGGATGTTATCTAATAGTCTAATGTCAATTGGTGCGAGGGTGAAAACTAAGTCATACGTTGATGTGATGTCTAATTTGAGGTAATGGTAAGGGTTACTAAATTAGACACACGTAGCTGGGCCAAGGTGCAGGGTAAAATTCCCTATTTGGAGGACCAATCACTTAGGGATACCTATCTTAGCAACTTTACATGTAAAACACTAGGAAAGGATTACTATTATTAGGATTACCACGTTAAAATCTTATGGGGAACACATATGCCCTAGTTTCTCTCTCCTCTTGATAATCAAAAGTTTGAATCCTGCTTGCTTGATACTTGATCAACAATCAGTTATTTGTTTACACAACCCCCCCCCCCCTCTTTAATTACTTGTTTTTGGAAATGGTTTGACTAAACAGATATAATAGTGGGTTAAGTTTATGTCTGAACCATATTCCTCGTGGGATCAACCTCAACCTACAAGTTGGGTTCTTTTTTTACAACGATCGCTTATATTTCTTTAGGGAGGTGTAATTTGAGCGTATCAAACCCTAATTTATTGATTGATGAAATGCTTTGATGGCATTATTATGGACTTGAATTGCTTGAATTATTATCTCCACCTTATGGTGTGAAATTACTTATTTGCATTAATTTTGTCACACTATTATGAGACATGTGATGGCATAAAGCCAAAGGAAAATAGTTTTGGCCTGTGATGTTATATAAAATCAAAGGGAAATAGTTCTTGCTAGTGATACGGTATAAAGCCGAAGGAAAATGGTTTCAGCTAGTGATATTGTGATGAAGGGAAATGGTTCTAACAAGTGATATGATATAAAGCCGAAGGAAAATGGTTCCGGCTAGTGATATGATATAAACCCAAGGGAAATGGTTCCTTCTAGAGATACTATATAAACCCGAAGAGAAATGGTTCCAGCTAGTGATATTGTGCCAAAAATAAATGGTTCCGGTAAGCATTTAACTATTTTTATTTGATGCACTTTGATACTTGTGATTGATCTACGTGATTCATGTGATTTATCCATTTGATACTTGTGATTGATATACTTGATACTTTCTAGTTGTTGAACTGTGACTATTGGACTGTGAATGTTAAGCCTTGTGAACTATGTATTATAAAACTATTAGGTTGGGCTGATTTCTAGATAGTTTGTAATGGAGGAGGTTTGGTAGGGATGAAAGAAGTACTCGTATGCTAGCCTATTATGCTTTGTTTAGTAGGTTGCTTGATAAGTACCACGTTGTTAGGTACTCACTTCTTGCTTCTACACTTATGTAGGTTCTGCGCATGGATCCATGTGATTTCTCATCTTCTTATTACATCCAAGGTTTTTCTAAGGATACGTTTAGAGGTAGCTATTTGTTAGCCCAGTAGACCTTTTTGTTCCTTACTTTCTATTTTGTTCTATTTGAGAAACAAAGACATTGTGACCTATACTTATCTTTCAATTCTTTATTTACATTAGTGGTTTGTACACGTGATATCCAAGGTTTGGGGTTATATGTAGAATGGATAAGTTTTCCACTTTTATGTTATTCTGGCTTTACATTTCGTATATCTTCCCCATTGTTGGGTTTAAGGTTGACTTATATTTATGTGAATAGATCAGTTCCATCACACCCATTTTTAGGTCATGACAAATGGTATCAGAGCTTCAGGTTCATAGGTCTCACTTATGTACAATCCAATTCATTGTAGAGTCCCGAGGACTAGTTCAGAGACAAGACATGTGTACGTATCTTTGAGAGGCTACAAAGACTGTTACGAACCTTCCTTTTGTTCATTCTTTCTTATCATGTGTGGTTACCCTCTCTAGTGTTGAGTTGTCACATGTTGTTTTGGCAGATGGTAAGGACTAAAGCTTTTGTTTCCAGTGGTAGAGAGGAGGAAATTATTGATATCCCAGCTAGGGATAGAGGGAGGGCTCAAGCTAGAGGTCGTGCTTATGAGTAGCACTAACTATAGGCCATGCTCCTTGAGTGGAACCAGCTAGTGGTCGAGCTCGAGAGGTCTCTCCTGAGCCACAGGTCGAGGTTGCCTAGGACTAGGTTCTTCTTGAGCTTACAACTACATTATTTTTGGATACTTTGTTGAGGTTGCTGGGTATGTTGGATAACTTATCTCAAGGTGGTATGGTAGGCACAACATAGGGTTCTCAAATGAGAATGAACGTGCAGACTTTAGCTCAGCAGCATGGTTCAATTATTCATGATCAGGTGGGTCAGCCACCAGTTGTTTCTGCATTGACTGTTGGCGCATAGATTTCTATTGAAGGTTTTCTAACAACGGCTGATCAACACTATTATGAGAGGCTTCATAATATGAAACCACCCTAGTTCCTATCTGGTAAGAATGTGGATTCTCATGAGTTCTTTACTTTGTGCAATGATATACTTTAGGAAGTGGGTATGGTGGATGCTTGTGATTATTGTTTTATTGCACTTTAGCTCCATAGACCCGCTAGAGAGTGGTGAAGGACTTATGTGTGGTCTAGACTTGTTGGATTTGGTCAAGTAGAGTGGGATATGTTCCGTAGTGCATTTAAGGACAGCTTTATTCCTTGGAGCGTGACAGATGAAAATCGTTTGAGGTGTGAGGACTTTAGACAGAGTAGCTTGTCTGTTATAGAATATGAGGCTTGTTTCTATGAGCTATCCAGGTATGCTATGACTATTATTCCGGATGAGGCGGAGAGAGCCCACAAGTTCGTAAGAGAGTTGACTTTCTCCATCAAGTCTTATGTGTTCAGAGTTGCCAGAGAGGGTGATTCCTTCCAGTCCATTGTGAGTAGTGCCAAGGAGGTGGAGATGATGGTTATAGAGGAGTTTTTGGATCCCCTGTAGGCTGGTTCTTCTGGTCAATTTATAGGCACCTCATCTTGAGGTTGAGGTTCACATAGAGGTAGTAGCTCTTTTCAGCATCGTGGGACTGTTCATATATCAATGCCAGCAGCCGAGAGTGGGAAGAAATCCCAAGGATCCTACTGTTCTGGTCAAGCTAGCCATGGTAGCTCATTTGTGTCGAAGAAACAATCAACCAAGTGAGGTTTTGCTATGGGTGCGGGGATTCATGCTATTTGATTCGACATTGTCCTTTAGATACTCACTTAGGACCCCAACATACTTATTCAAATACTCTTAATAGAGATTAAGCACCTCAAACCAAGGGTCGAGGTAGAGGTCAGTCCACTAGAGGCAACATGTTTTTAAGTATGGGTGCTACAGCTCTGTAGAGCATAGGTTGGCATAGTACTTCTATTGGAGGTGATCAAGAGGTACAATGTTATGATTTCTAGGGCGGCCAGAGACCGAGACTTATTATATAGTGATTACATGTATCGTCCTAATTTTCTATCTACCTACGTGTGTATTGTTTGATCCATGGTCTACTTTATCATATGTGTCTACCTATTTTTCTGTTGAATTTGATAAGATGTTTGTTATGTGTCTATTCATGTTTCTACACAAGTGGGTGAATCCTTAATGGTGGATCAAGTGGATCAATTATGTCTTGTTTATTTGGTTGGATATAATTCTTGGGTAAACATGATCATTTTGGGGTGAGTAGACGTTGATATTATTTTTGTAGTGGATTGGCTCTCCCCGTATCATACTATTCTTGATTGTTATGCTAAGATTGTGACCTTATCTATGTCGAGTGTTGATGAGTCATAGATTTTCACTCATTTGAGGCCTTTTTAGATCAACAATTAGTTTTCTCAATGTCTATTTATGTCCTATTCTGATGATATTTTGATGTTTTATAGGTATGACAGATAAAGGAAAAGGCAAGGATAAATACATGAAAAGAGGCCAAAACCATTGTATGAAGTACAAACTTTCAACTGGTAGTCGCCTAATCAATACGGCAAATTGCCTAATTGGCCTAACCTCATTCAAATAGACAGTGTGCACAATTGAAAATATTCAAGGCAAGTCAACGGACTTAAGATGAAACGGCGATTCGTCGAAGCTAAATGGGTGAACTAGAAGTTCATAAATGAAAGCTTAAACGGAGAACAAGGTGGTATTCGATAATTCAGCGAATGCGAAAGGCTAACTTGATCGAGTTTATCAACTGAGGTTCAAATACCTGAAGCCTAAACCAAAAGAAGGGCAAGCTACAAATAAAATGATGATACACTAAAAGAGTTAAGTGAGCTCGACTAACGTCACCGAATAAGTAACGTATGGAATCTTGGGCAAATTTTAGAGAAACTATAAATAAACCAAGGGAGAGAAAATAAAATAAGTATTTGGGGGAGAGAGTTTAATGTGTTGAATGTTGAGAAATGTTTCCGTAATTTCATAGTTAGTTTTGATATTGAGAAATACTTTTATCTTAGTTTAGGGGGTTTTGAAACACTCTTGTATTGGCAATTGAGGATTGAAATTGAAGTGATTGTTGAAGATTATTGCTTAATTGCAATAGAAGAGTTATAAAGACAAGAGAGTTCGAGCCCTAGTGTTTATGGAGGGTGATTGTGTTTTGCTTTGAATGTCACACATAAAGGATGTGATGAGGTTCGGAAAGAATAAAGAGCCTAGCCAAAGATTCATTGGCCCTTCAGAAATTTTGTGCCAAGTAGAAGATGCGACCTATAGTTGGCCTTGCCACCTAGCTTGTCAGTTGCACATCCATGTGTTTCATGTGTCCATGTTTCAAAAGTACATGCTGGATGAGTCTTGATGAGTCTGAGATTTGGACTCATTTAGGGCTTTGTTTATATAGATTTAGTGTCCTCAAATGCTTATTTTGTGCCAATAACTCATGTTAAATCCTTGATTTCCAGGAATATGGATTGAGGAACAAATCAAGGACACTAACAGGAAAAAAGGAACAAAGCAGGCTGAAGAAATAAAGATGGGCGAGCCTGAGGATCGCCAAGAGCACTCGGCGACCGAGTGGCTCATCAGACTGCCTAAAGTTCCAGTGTGCCAAGCCCTGAAAGAAAGAGCCAAGTTGGTGATGAAAAGAAGCAGTCGGCGGATCGCCGAGTGATTCCGCGAAGCGAAGATAGATCGCCCAAAGTTATAGACCTTGAGAATGCTGAATGGCAAGGCAAAAGGGCGATAGAAGAGATCAAAGGGCGGTTCGTCGAGTGGTTCGGTGAGCCCGACTTACTTCACCGAGGGAGCTTTCGTAGCTTATTTTTGGTGACTATAAATATGTTTCTGAACAATTAGATTTGCATCCTTTAAATCTATTATCCTTTAAATCTTTTATCTATCTTTGAACCAATTATCATATCGAGAGACATATTTTTTGTCTTAGAAAGAGTTTTCCATAGTTTTTCCTTAGATTTCAGGGATTGAAAAAATTCATTTTTGTGAATTTTGAAGTGGATCTTCGAGAATCTTCAATTAGAGCATTGTAAGGACGAAATCACTCTTACCTAGATGATGGATAATCAATTTAGTAACGGATTTTACATTTTTATAATGTCTAGCTAAAACCTCAAATATTGGGGTGTGATCATGTGATTATGGGCTGATTTAGCGTATGGGTATTGCTAATTGTTAGTTTAAATGTTATTTAAAAGTGAGTTTAGTGAGTTTAATCATTAATTGTGGTTTAATTTAAGAATTGTAGTTGCAAATGCAGTTCTATCTTTGTGTTCTTGGCTTGCGAGAGAGAGAGGTTTTAGAACTAAGGTTTTTGGTTAATGGTTTATGGGAATTGGGTTGACCTGCGTTCCGCTTGAGATAGGGAATCCTAAACCCTTTCCCAAACATTTAGCTCGAAAGAGTGAGTGGATTATGGTGTGGTATAGTCTTAATTTGGATGCTTGTTGATGTTCGAGAGAAATCACTTGATTCAGGGTAATTGATCGAGAGAAAATTATCTCCCTTATAGCCTAGTCTACTCACTAATAACTAGCTATTTTCTAATAGTTGCGATTACCCATATGTCTATAATAGCCTATAATCGATCACATCCCAAGAATCCATCTCATTATTGTTAATTCTTATTGTTTGTGACTGTTGTTTTTAGTTGATAATCAAAAACAAAATACTCATTTGACATTCGTGTCACCCCTTGATTTAAATGATGTGTTTATTCGATAATTTTTGTTCCTATGACTGATTTGACTGCATTTATACTTCCCAATTTAATCTAAAACACGTACCACTCCCCGTGGAATTCGACCCCAACTCAATTAGTTGAGTTTTATACTGATTAACGATCGTTGAACACCTAGAATTGGATGAGGTGTTCTTGAAATGTTAAATCAAAATGGTGCTAATGCCGGGGAGTTGTGTTGTTTGAAATTCTTTTGGTGAAGTTGAATTGTATTCTTGTTAGTGATAGTTGAATCTACTTACTTTTAGTTTTGGTTTTTGTGTTGCTTGTTGAAAAGAGGAAATGAGCATAAACGGAAGTAATGGTAGCCAAGTGGGCCACCCTCCTTCGAAGATAATGATTCTTAGGGATAATATCTTAGAGTTCAAACAATTGAAGGGTGAGCTACTCCATGAGACATGTCTGCGATTTAAGAAACTATTGCAGTAGTGTCCAATGCATGGAATCCCAGATAGGATACTGCTGGAATGTTTCTATAGAGGCCTTGATTCTGTAAATAGAGGATTGGCTGATAAATTTTCACCGGGTGGTATAGTTCAACAACCCTATGCAACAACATCCTAAATCCTTGATCACATGACCAGGATCAACAATGATCCAGATAGAGACCATAACTTAGACAAAATAATGACCCAGCTGGGTATCTTGGCCAAAAATATCAAGAAATGTGAAATGATGTGCAAGAACGAAGTAGACTTCCTAGCAAATCAATGAGGAAGTCAATGTGCATACCACTCAAGGTCGGGTGGTAACCAAGGATGGAACAGAAAGGGGAAAGAGGATAGGTATGTCTCTCCCCATGAGGGCCAAAAACCTAAGGATAATGAGGGTCGTCAAATAGAAGATATACTCTTCCGTATTCTCAACAAAGTTGAAGGATACGACAAATTGTTGAAAGAGATAAAAGAAAATGTCCCAACCCTCAATCGGATGGTGACCTCTCATTCCATCTCGATCGTGCAATTGGAGACCCAAATGGGTCAAATTTCATACTATCTCAACCCAAGACAACAGGCGGGGTTACTAGAAATACTATGGCAAACCCCATGAATGAAGTTTGAGTAGGTACTTGTGTCGTGCCACGATATTAACTAAAGCGCTTCTTGGGAGACAACCCAAGTTTTTATTGCTTTCTGTTTCTTTTTGGAATAACGGGTGTTGATTGTGCAGGTTGAAAAGCGGAATGTGTTTAAAAAATGCAAGTTGGCGAGCCAAGAGTCCAGTTGGTGACTCGCCGAAGCGGTCGGCGAGCCCGAATTGGACCGTCGTTTGGACCCCCAAATTAACTGGAGGTCCTGTAAAACTCGACAAGGTAAGATATCATTTGGCGCATCGCCGAGTGGTTCGGCGAGGACGACTAATATATCTGAAGGGTCGCGAGCTGAACAGTTTTAAAAGGTCAAAGGTTCAAAATTTCAAACTCTTTCATATTCCCTCATTTTAGCCTCATACAATCACACCCGCACTTCATATTTCCCATATTTTTGTCATTATATTTTATTTTACTTTTTCTCTTCTACTTTGAGTTGAATTTATTTGCCGCCTAGCATTTCAAACTCATATTTCGGCATAAAGGTTGGTTTTCCGAACCCCAAACTCTTAAATAGTGGTTGAATTCGAATGCAATTGTTTGACTCTTATTGATGTGTGTTGGTCCTGCTCTCAATTCATAATTGTGTGCTTATTTCCCTATTTTAGTTTTTGAAATCATGCCTAAAATGCTCAAATTGTTGAATTCCCAAATTTCTTGCTTTAAAATTGATCATAAAATTGTTGGGTTGCATCAAATTGTTGTTAGGTCTAGTCTGGTGAAGTATGAGTAACCCCAATTGTGCTAAATGGCGTAATTTTCCTAGTGATGGAGCGTTTGACGTCATTCTTCAGGGTAAAAGTCAGAAATGGCCAATTTTGGCAAAACCGGGGGAGGTCTGAGTACCCCGGTGCCATGGGTCTTATAGGTCTAAGGTTAATTTAATAAGTGTGTAGTTTAATTTTGTTTTCTGGAGCTGTGGGCTTGATTTTGGAAAATGGGGTTGAAAGTAGGCACGTTGGGCAGTTTGGCAAGCTGGGTCGAGCTTGCCGAACCACTCAGCGGTTCGCCAATGTTCCTCTTTATTCCCCTTAATTTCATGTTTTGGTTGAGTTTGAGTCTATAACTTTTGGCAGGAAGCCTGAGCTATCCTAGTGCACTCAGCGACTCGCTAAAAGTCTCCCTTTATCGCCCTTTCTACCCCCTAACCCTAAAAACATGCTATAAAATTCGGCGGGCTAGTCTAAGCTCGCCGAGTGTTGTCGGCGATACACCGAAGGACCCTGCATATCTCCAACCTATCTATTTTCTGGCAAATTTTTGGGCCAGTTCTTTGAGCATGCCCACTCTGGCTCGCCAAAGAGACTCGGTGACTCGCCGATCGGTTCAATGAGTCTTGCTGCAAACTATTTTCTGCACTTTTGTTGAATTATTTCTAATTTTTTTGGTATGTTTTTCTAATATGGCTAGGACCAACTTGGACGATAGAAGTATGTCGTACCGCAAAAGAGCACACAGCATCGTTATTAATCAGGAAGCAGTTGCTCCTTCTAAAAAGGGGAAGTAACCACCTCCAAAGGGAGGCAAGGGTAGAGGAAAAACGTCTGTAGCGGAGAGACCAGAGCACAACTCTGGCAGTGATAGGGAATCTACTCACTCTCAGACCTCATTCTCAAAGCCTGAGGATAACCAGCCACTACAATCCCGGTGCGCTGAGGTTCGGGATAGAGGTCGCCAAGGTCCATCTAGGACCATAAAAGGTACCCTACATGCTACTGATATAGTTCCAGCTCTAGCACAGATGGTGGTTCCAGCACCACCAGTTCAGGGTCCTCTTCCCCGGCTAGTCAACAGGCTAAAGGTCGAGGCATTGAGGACAATTCTTGAGGAGAAGAGGTTGTCTATAGATGTAGTGGTGGATAAGTACCCTCTGTGTGGGACACACTCTGGTACCACGATTCGACATCTTAACCAGGCGTCAAGGCCCATACATCCCAATCTGGGTTTGTGAGTTCTACACTGCTTATGGTGACGTAGTACCCCAGGGGAAGAAGAAGGCCAGTGCCTTAAGACCGGTGAAGTCTGTCATTGTCCGGGGGAAAGAAATGGGGTGCAGTAGCTATCATATCAATGTTGTACTTGACATAGCTATTGGGTTTGAGCATAAGTACGAGGGTTTAGCTACTGCACAGCCCCTAGATGACCAAAAGGGATGTCTTACTCACTTCATTTCTAACACCACCCCGAGGTGGATTGAGGCAGGAGCTCCAATTGAAAGAACGACTTCAACATCACTGCTCGGTATTGGTTCGGGTTCATTAGCAGCTCCATAATGCCTTTCCAAAATGAGTCCATCCTCTACCACCCAAAGGCGGCCTGCCTCAGATCAATCATCGCCAAGAAGCGGCTCAACTTGGGACTCATTATTGAGCAGGAGATGGTCATGAGGGCCAAACAACGCAAGACGTCCCTTTCTTTCCCAGTACTAATTACAGAGTTATGTCAGTGTGCTGGAGTTCCTTGTGACGAGAAGAGGGACATAGAGGTCACTCCCACATCTTCCACTAATATCTGGTGCATAGAGGTTGAGTACACACGAGATGAAGCGGATATAAGAGAGGCTCCGGTGGATGCATCCCCGGAAGTCAATGCAGAGTCTATACCTACAGAGGTATCTTTGCCTACTCTGGCCTCCGGGCCTTTAGGTACACCCGCATCCACTTCTTGCCAGGCTCTTGGTTCTTCTGCTGCTTCCCAGCCCACCAGGATTACTCAGGCTATGATCCTCAAGATGGGTCACCTAGCCCATTTTTTCAATGTGTGGGCTACCCGGCTAGAGGCCGAGGTGGCTTGGATGATTGAGTGAGCTATCATAGCTGCATTGACACCCCTCTAGACGTCTATTGATGATCTTACAGCGAGAGTAGAGATATGTGAGAGAGGACAGGGGGTTACTTCAAAGGTGATGACTTTGAAAGCTGAGGTTTTAGATTTGAGAAAGGATCTGGACTATCTGAAGTCCACAGACTTCACTTCCCTTTTTGAGTCAGTTGAGGATCAGGATGCTCGACCTGTTCTGATATGCCTCCGACCACCACCGGAGATGTGCCTATTGATGATGTGGTAGCTGATGAGTCAGAGGAAGAGACGGATAAGGAGCAGCTTGATGCTCACGAGGCAACCATCAATGGAGACTTGTCGGATTTAGAGGAGACGATTGTACAGTCAGTCATTTAGATATCGCTGACAGAGATGTCCATGGCAGGCTCAAGTGGAACCAATGTTGCTATTACACTGGGCACTAATGCCCAATATCAGAGTTTTGTGCATGGCATTGATGCCTCAACAGATGGAGTGATTGTGTAGACATGATTCTTCTTTACCTCCCTTTCTGTCATTTTTATTAACCTTTAATTATTTTTGTTGCATTTGAGGACAACTGCTTTTTGTTGTTGTGGTGGGGTGAGGTATTTCTATACCTACCTCTTGTGTATATATTGGGTTTTTTGTTTTTAATTGTGGTTTGATCTTATCTTATGGATGTTTGAGCTTATGGCTCCTTGTTATGAATGAAAATGGTTTTTTTACCCATCTGAAAAATTTTGCCACCTCTTGTTATTTCTGAATGTGGTTGTTCTTGGGAAAATTTGAGTATCGATTATGATCAATACCGATGACTTGAATAGTGCTCTTAATCAAACAAAAATGAATGTGCGGCTACGATGAGGCCAAATAAAGTTAGATAGACAATATGTTGACTCTTTGAATCTCATTGTGACTAGCCGGTTATCGAAAGGAGTCTCTTGTGATGAAAATTGCACACTAGCTCGAACGAGTCTTGTTTGATATTGGTGCCAATGCCTTGTGTGATGAGCTTACCATGAACCTTGTGTGATGACACCTAGAATCTGCCCCGGTGGTCTGGTTGACTAAGTGATGTAAGCTCTTGAAATGATCTTAGGCAACGATTTTGAGGAGTGAAACAATTTTACAATATACCTCTTTTTGTGGCCAACCTTGTGAGATGTGTGAACCTTGCTTGAACCCCATTTTGAGCCTTATCCTTTTCTTGGAAGAAACTTGAGCAATTGTGAACCCTCTTTATTCATTCACCCACAATCCTTATGAAGTGTGGTTTGATTGAATAGCCAACTTAGGCCAAAAGCCTAAGTTGGGGTGCATTGAAAAGAGAAGGTAAATCAAGAAATGTGAAAAATTCCCCTTTAAGCCAATAGTCTTGAAAATGATGGAACCCCTCCATATAAAAAAAGAATGAAAAGAAGAAAACAAAAGAAAAAGAATGAAAAAGTTGTGACATAAAGTTGTGAAGATTGCAAAAGAAATGGGGTTTCTGGTATTCCATTGGAAGTAGAATAATGGAGTGAATCTTGAGCATGAGTAAAAATGCTGAAGAAAAGGAAGAAAAGTGATATCCATACCACATTTCATGAGGATAGCAACCACTGAGCCTAAATGACCATACATTTACACTAAGCCCCGTTACAAGCCTTGGAAAGACATTTTTGATCTTGAGTGAGCTGAAACGAATGTTGATTGGAAAATAAGGGCAAACCTATGAGTGAAGTCATGCATGGGTTCATCTTTGTGAGTGTGAGAATTGTATGTGATTCTGGAACTATAAACTATTGAAGTATTATGTGTGAATATGGAAGCATTTTTGTTGTGAGGGAATTTGAATACCGTCGTTGAGCTTTAACTTGCATTTGAAGCTAGTATTGTGAACTTGAGCATCTTTGATAATAGTGAGTCACAACTTGAATCTTTGAGTCCACAATTGATCCTTGCATGAGTAAGTTGAGTCTTGTTGTGTGCATTCATGATTGAGTCTTTTTAGCACTAATGGAGACATCCTTTTTGAACGGCTGAACTTGATTTTTACTTGAGGACAAGCAAAAGTTTAAGTTGGGGGTGTTGATGAGTCGGAGATTTGGACTCATTTAGGGCTTTGTTTATACAGATTTAGTGTCCTCAAATGCTTATTTTGTGTCAATAACTGATGTTAAATCCTTGATTTTTAGGAATATGGATTGAGGAACAAAGCAAGGACACTAACAAGCAAAAAGGAACAAAACAGGCTAAAGAAATGAAGATGGGTGAGCCTGAGGATCGCCAAGAGAACTCGGCGTATCGCTGAGTGGCTCATCAGACCGCCTAAAGTTCCAGTGTGCCAAGCCCTGAAGGAACGAACCAAGTTAGCAATTAAAATGAGTAGTCAGTGGATCACCGAGTGATTCCGCGAAGCCAAGATAGATCGCCTAAAGTTACAGACCTTGAGGATGTTGAATGCCAAGGTAAAAGGGCAATGTAATAGACCAAAGGGTGGCTCGCCGAGTGGTTCGGCAAGCCTGACTTAATTCATCGAACGAGCTTTTGTAGCTTATTTTCGGCCATTATAAATATGTTTTTGAATAATTAGATTAGCATCTTTTAAATATTTTATCTATCTTTGAACCTATTATCATATCAGGAGACAAATTTTTTTGTCTTAGAGAGAATTTTCCATAGTTTTTCCTTAGCTTTGAAGGATTGAAGAAATTCTCTATTGAGAATTTGGAAGTGGTCTTTGAGAATCTTCAAATTGGAGCATTGTAAGGATGAAATTACTCTTACCCAATTGATGGATAATCAATTTGGTAACAGTTTTTACCTTTATATCATGTCTAGGTAAAACCCCAATTCTTGGGTGTGATCATGTGATTAAGGGCTAATTTAGCTTATGGGTATTACTAATTGTTAGTTTAAATGCTATTTAAAAGTGAGTTTAATCATTAATTGTTGTTTAATTTAAGAATTGTAGTTGCAAATGCAGTTCTATATTTGTGTTCTTGGCTTGCTCGAGAGAGAGGTTTTAGAACTAACGTTTTTGGTTAATAGTTTGTGGGTATTGGGTTGACCAGGGTTCAGCTCAAGAAAGTGAATCCTAAACCCTTTCCCACACATTTAGCTTGAAAGAGTGAATGGATTAAGGTATTGGCTGCTCTTAATTTGCATGCTTGTTGATGTTCGAGAGAAATCACTTGATTCGGGATAATTGTTCGAGAGAAAATTACCTCCCTTATAGCCTAGTCTACTCACTAATATCTAGCTATTTTCTAATAGTTGCAATTACCCAAATGTCTATAATAGCCTATAATCGATAACATCCCAAGAATCCGTCTCATTATTGTTAATTCTTATTGTTTGTGACTGTTGTTTGTAGTTGATAATCAAAACCAAAATCCCCATTTGTCATTCGTGTCACCCCTTGATTTGAATGATGTCTTTATTTGATAATTTTTATTCGTATGACTGATTCGACCGCATTTGTACTTCCCAATTGAATCTGAAACACGTACCGCTCCATGTGGGATTCGACCCCAACTCAATTAGTTGGGTTTTATACGGATTTACGATCGTTGAACACCTAGAATTGGATGAGGTGGGCTTGAAACGTTAAATCACGTCTCATGTGCTTTTACTTTATTCAGTTGTGTTGGGTCAAGAATAATTTTTCGAGAAGGATCCTATAGTCATTTTTGATAGGCAGGTTCATAAGCTTAGGACTCTTTAGTGAAGGTGCAACGAAAGCATCGCTCAGTTGGTGAGGCAACTTGGGAAACAAAGTATTGTTTGCATTCCAGATATCCTCATCCTACGAGGCTTCAAGTACTTTCTTTTGCTTTATGTTCGAGGACAAACATGGTTTTTAGAAGTGGATAATGTAATAACTCAGTTGGTCTTTTTTGGATTTTTTCGTAAGATTACCATTTTACACCTCCCAATATCAACCTTGGGTCTTTTTTAATTGAGTTTTGAAAGTTGATTTCAAACTTTAAGTGAAAGTTTTGAATTTTGTATGTGTTTAGGTTTTGAAAGGCTAAAGTTGTTCAAAAGTTTTTTTTTGTTTCTTTTGGAGTTTCGAGTGTTGGAAGGGAATTATGTCGGTTTTATCAGTCCCAGGATGTGGAAATGGGTCTAAGAGAGTGTTCAGTTTCATATTTAGTCTTTTTGAGGATTTGTGGTCCTAAGTTGAAAATTATGGAATTTTAGCCATTGAGTTGACTTTGGTCAACATTTGGGGTTTAGATGCTCAGATAAAAATTCTTCGAGTTCTGTTGGATTGGGGGGATAATTTTAGGCATAGGTGAAGTCTTGGTTGAATCTTTAGAGGACTCAATCTCGATTTAGCCTTTTTAGGCGTTATGTTCCTTCTTGTGACCTTTACTAGTTTCGCATCAAGAAGACCCTAGATTTGTGCTTCAATGGTTCCATTGTGTTTCTAATGTCGACATTATTCAATTTACATATATTATTTGTAATGTCGAGTTAAGTCAATTTCTTGGACCATTTGATGATTAGAAAGTTTGTTGTGTTTCTAGTTATATAGTCCTCGCGTTTGCGAAGGGTCTTCGCTTTTGTGATCTTTGCTTTAGCGAAAGCAAGGTCGCAAAGAGACTCTAGATGTTTGGGCAGGGTTCTCTTAAGTGAACCAAGCTTGCTTTAGCAATGAGAGCTTAAGCGAAGCCTAATTTTCTAGAGTGAAACCCCCAGTTTACTAAAATGACATCAGAGGAGGGTTTTGGGCTGCAATTTTGGGGGTTTCCTCATTTTCCCCAATTTTGGGTTTCAAAAAACCCTTGGAAGTGATTTTGATGATATTTTTGTGCTAAATCATCTGGGTAACCCTTTGTGACCCTAAAACTTCATTTTGCTTTTACCATTTATAAATTTGGACATCAAAACTTGAGATATTGATTGGTAAATGGCATGTTTTTTCAAGAACTTGAGTTTAAAAGTAAAATGGTGTTTGTGAACTTATTTTAATTCCCTTTTTCAAAATAGTTTTTATCAATGAGTTCCAAATGCCTTGGGTAACATTTTCAAGTAAAGATTTTCGGATTCAAACCTCACTTTCGAAATTGTGTTTTTAGTTGATTTGACCTATTTCTTAAAGTGTATGTATAAGACATAAGAAATAGGAAGTTGAGTTAAGTTGGAAAAGTTCAAAAAATGTTGTAGGATCTAGTGGTACGTATCGACCTACAAGTCATAGATCTTCCTACGGGTCATAGGAAGGGTCTCGTAGACACTAGATTTTTTTTAAAAAAAATTCAAGTTTCTAAAGCTTGACCTGGCAGTGAACATGACAAACTTAAGAATTTGGACGAGCCATAGATGGGTTCATAGAAAGGTTCTACACTTAGTAAATCTTTGGACCCAAAGTTGAGGACTACGATGGGGTCTACGGACCGTAGAAAGGTCAACAACTTGTAGACGTATTTCGTAGGAAGTTGGCTAAATTTTGGGTTTCTGAAGTTGTTTCTATAGTTGATCAATACAGGTCGTAGAATGTTATGCAGACCGTAAGGTTCTTCAACAATTTTTAATGAAGGGTGTTTTGGTTTTTTTCTATTTACCGAACTCCTAAACTATGTCGTTTTCGACCCATAAACTACCCATAACCATTTTTACCCATTTAAACTCAACCTAAATCCCTCATTCTCACAAAATCTATCCAAGTTTTCTCAAGTCTCTTTCCCAAGATCCTCTAAAGCTTCAAGGAAGAAATATATGGTACAAGCTTCAAGTTTCCTTTTCCTCTATTGCTTTTGGGCTTTGATTATCAAGGTATGTGTTAATTCACCAATGTATTCCATTCATCCATTCGGTCCCAAAAAATCTGAATCTCCAAATGTTAATTTCACCCAATTATCTAGGGTTTCATGCAATTCTCCATGGGTCCTATTTGTTATGATTCAATTGTTTGATTTCAATTTTATTATGCATGATATGATTCAATTACATATTTTCCAATTAATTTCATATAGACTGCATTAGTCATGATTTTGATTATAAATATTTGAATAAAGTTTATGAAGTTGTGAAAATGATTATGAAAGCTATGCATGTTTTATGAAAAGATGAAATTATTATTTAAGGATAGTTTTCAAGTAAGTATCAATGACTTGTGAAAGGTTTTCTCACATAATTATGAAATCATGGTTGTGAAAGGGTTTCTTACATATGTATGAATCATGATCTAAATGAGCTACTTTATAATGACTTTACGTGTCACGACCCAAGGGTACCCCCTAGATGTAACACGGCGTATTTGACCCAGAAGGGGTCTCATACAAGACCTTAGCATATCATAAACATAAGTAATAGTAATGATGAGGAATTTAAATCTTTTAACAGTCGAAGTCTTTTCATAAAATCCAATAGAATCTAGACATAGTCTCAATCACCATCTAAAACAATTGAATATCAATAAGGGTCACAAACCTTTACAACATAGTCTCAAAAGAGAATGTAAGAAACAAACTAAAAAAGAACAACTCTCATCCTCGAACCATGAGGACTCACCAAAAGCGTGGAGAGAATCAATCCAAGCTTTGACAATAGGAAAAGCACACCTCAACAACCGGGCCCTACACTTCTAGAAAAATGTAGAAAATATGGGTTAGCACAAAATTGTACTAAGTATGGAAGCCATGCATAAAATCCTTAAAACATACTAAAAGGGACATTTTAGTTGAAACCATGCACTTTATCAACTTTAAGAGTCAGTATGCACAAAAGTATAAATACATAAGTCAAACCATTTCATAAGCAACCCTAAGTTATACTTGTGCAATGCATAGACAAGATCCCAGAATCCTATCTAATACTAATTATCACTTTTAGGCCACCATGTTCATGCATATCATACCTTGACCTCCTCCATAAACAATACTCATAGACAAGTAAACATTCATGTTCGTAGCTTGTAGCAATTAAAGTCACTCTTTGCAATAATCCATATCATACATGCATAAATTCATAAATCTTCATAGCATAAGAAAACCACACCATAACCCCTTTCCAAAGCCTACTTGTGCAATACATAAGTGAAGTCCCATACCCCCACTCACACTAAGTAGAACTCCTTGAGAAGTCATAAGTATAGTTCATGTTCATGTTCTTCTCATAATTCATAATATTGTAATATAGGGAAAATACCCTTAACCGACATAGACCATGTGAGCTACATGGAATCCGGTGTCATGTCCTACACCGAAAAGAGATGTCCTACTTGTCTAAGGTAGAACTAAATATATTAGGTTTTAGGTGGATCCACTAGCTAAAGACCTATGTCGGCACATAGTTACGGGATAGGGAGATTGCTTCTAGAAACCCCAAACCTATTGAATTGCGGGGGAGCTTCCCCTCATGAGACTACTTTAGATGACCCAGTCTTTTGAATTGACGGGAAGGCCTCTACCTCATATTCCATATCCACTCGATGCTAAGCATTATTTCCCAAAATTTCATGTTTAGTCTTGAATTGAATTTACATGCATGAAGGAGTATCTTACCCTTCATTCAACACAACTCATAAAATAGATCATAGATTCAAATAGGTGAGAATGAACTTTCAACCTTAAAATCATCATTAATATGTGAGGAATACTTCCACATTATGATCATGTGTTTTCATGAGAATCACCTTTCAATCAACACATCAATATTATCATAATCATGACATTACATGCATAGTCATGTGTAAGGGTATAAGGAGAATGATCCTTCAACAATACAACCATTACACCATAGTCATAGAATCTTCACTTTCTAAGTGAATCATAAACTCATACACAATTTTCATCAACATGTACAAACCTTCATAATTTTCCCTCCAAGGACCATGAATCACATTCAACCCAAACATCTAGAATTACTACATTAGATATGGAGAATATCATGATTCAATAAACTCAATCAATATGGATATAATCTATTCACATGCTACTATAATCAATCAACCCACATCATGAAGTCACAATTTAGTAATATAGGGAATTCATGGGTTCTTGGGGGGATTTCATCATAAATCATCAATTCCATCATAACCCAACATAAATCAATCATTGAAAACACTTTATGAAGGAACCCATGATTTAGAGTGAAACCCCAGATTTTTGGGGAAATTGAAAGATTTGAAATCAAGTTTTGAAAGGACTCTATGGGTGGAAACTACCCATAGATAAACATCCACCATACCTTGATTAAGAATCTTCAAAGAATTTGAGGAAGAAGCCTTGAATCCTCCAAACCCTAGCCCCAATTTTTACTCTTTTTCTTGAGTTTTAGAGAGAGAAATATTTTGAGGAAGATGAACTTTTGATTTGATTTGAGTGTTTGAGAAAAATCACTTAGTTTAGGGAATTTTGACTTAAAAACAACTTATATAGTACCCCTAAAAATACCCAAAACGACCCCACTTTAATTGGACTTAAAAAGGAAAAGACTTAACTAACCTTCATTAAGTGACCACGCCCAGGTGTCATGAGCCACCTTCACGAGCCGTGGTGAGGACCACGATGGACCCACTCATAAAGTTGGGGCAGTAGCTAGACACTTGGTTCCACAAGCTCAAAAGCCCAACTTATTCCCACGAAGGGCTCCACAAGCGTGGTCAAGACTACGAGCCTTGGTCCCTCTCGTGGTTCTTGAGGCATCAGCTATGCTACTTGGGACCCTTGGCTCAAATGCCCAAGGCATCTTCACAAGGGACTCCACGAGCCATGGTCCCTCTCGTGGACCTTGAGGCATTAGTTAGGCCACTTGGTGGCTACTCTTCAATGGACAAGGAAACTCCACGAGGCCTCCCACGAGCCGTGGTCAAGACTACTGGCCGTGGTGATGGCCGTGAAGTTGGGGCAGTGTGCTCCAAGCTATGGGCAGCCTTGGCCTTTGGCTTTGGCTTGGCCCCTTTGCCTTGGCACTTGCACTTTGGCCTTGACTCTTATAGCCTCCATTTCAAGTCTAGATGCTCTACTAATATACGGGGAGTCATTTTTTATTTTTAACTCTTCTGTTTAGGCTCTAGTTTAACCTACTATTTTCCTTAGTGTTACATTATCTGCCCATTGGGTACATTCGCCCTCGAATGACAATTTAGACACCTTACGTAAGTAAAGACTGAAGACTAGCAGCCCATCATGCATGCAATAACAAAATAATGCACAATTCAAAGGAGGAAACATCAACTCCATCTCAAGATATAATCAATGCAACACAAAAAAGTAGAAGCTACATCCACAACCCATTATGCACAAAACTCATCATTTCACATAATCCTAGGATGAACTACCTTCTCCAACCAAAAGCAAGCTCAACACAACATTATGGAACCAATATGCCATTTCATCAAAAGTATAGCTAAGCATGTTCATCAAATCATCTCATGAAGTTAAATATGCAATCATCATACTAAAATGCACAACAACATGAGGAATATATAAATCATGAAAACTCATTTTATACTAAACATGAATCCTCACAAGAACATGCATATCTTAAGGAAAATCATGAAGAACACATAGCACACATGACTCCTAAAACACCAAACTCAAGATAACTACTTACCTCAAGCTTGGATAGGAGTAGAAGGAAAAATATGAGGATATCGGGACTTCATATCAACCTCGGCCTCCCATGTAACACCCTCAACTAAATAATTCCTCCATAACACCTTTATGAAAGCTATTTCCTTGCTTCTCAACCTCCTAACTTTCTGGTCTAAGATCTCTACCTGAATCTCTTCATATGAAATATTCTCATCAACTCCCAATCCTTCTCAGGGAATGATAGATACCGGATCACCAATACACTTCTTGAGCATAAAAACATGAAGTACCAGATGACCGGAGCCAACTCATTTGGCAAGTCTAACTCATAGGCAACTTTCCCAACACGTTTCAGGATTTGATATGGGCCTACATACCGGGGACTAAGTTTCCTTTTCTTGTCAAACCTCATCACACCTTTCATAGGTGAGATTTTAAAATAGACCCAATCATTGACTTAAAATTCTAGATCCCTCCTTCTAATATCGGCATAAGACTTTTTCTGACTTTGGGCCGTCCTTAACCTCTCTCTAATGAGTCGGACTTTTTCAATGGCCTCATAAACTAGTTCGGGACCAATTAGAGCAATTTAACATACTTCAAACCAACCAACTGGAGATCTAAACCTCCTACCATATAGGCCTTCAAAGGGAGCCATGGCAATACTAGAGTGGTAACTATTGTTGTAGGCAAACTCTACTAACGGTAGATGGTCATCCCAATTACCTTTGAAGTCTATACCACATGCCCTCAACATATCCTCTAATGTTTAGATGGCACACTCCGCTTGACCATCCGTTTGAGGGTGAAAAGCCATGCTAAGTTTAACCTTAGTGCCAAGCCCTTTATGGAATGCCTTCCAAAAGTGTGAAGTAAATTGAGTACCTCGATCCGAAATAATAGATAAAGGAACCTCATGAAACTTCACTATCTCTTTTATGTACAAATTGGCATAGTCTTCCGCCGAAAAGGAAACCTTGACAGGAATAAAGTGGGCTGATTTTGTCATTTTATCCACAATGACCCAAATAAAATCATATTGCCTTCGAGTACGAGGCAAACCCATTACAAAATCCATATTCACATCCTCCCACTTCCAAGTGGGAATGTCTATATTTTGGGACAAGCCTCCCGGCCTTTGGTGCTCATCCTTAACATGTTGACAATTCATACATTTGGCTACAAAACCCGCTATATCTTTCTTTATACCATTCCACCAATAGATTTCTCTAGATCACGGTACATCTTGGTGGCTCCTGGATGAATAGAATACCGCGAACCATGAGCTTCTTCTAGAATTTTCTCTCTCAATCCATCAACATCCAGAACACATAACCGACCTTGGTACCTAAGCACCCCATCTCCCTCTTGGGAGAAACCCTCAACGGACTTGTTGAGTAACGGTTCCTTCAACTCAACTAATATAGGATCAAGGTCTTGCTTAGACTTTACGTCCATCAGAAAGGATGATTTGGAACTATTATGGACCATGACACAACCCTTGGTGGAATCCACTAGTTGAATACCTAATCGAGCCAACCTATGCACATCACGAACCAATTCTTTCTTTTTATCCTCTACATGAGCCACACTACCCATGGACAATCTACTAAGGGCATCCGCAACTACATTGACTTTCCCGAGGCGGTAAAGGAGACTCATGTCATAATCCTTCAAAAGTTCTAACCACCTTCTTTGTCGGAGATTCAAGTTCTTTTGATTAAACACATATTGAAGACTCTTGTTATCGGTGAACACATCAACATGTAGCACATAAATATAGTGCCTCCATATTTTTAAGGCAACTACTACCGCCGCTAATTCGAGATTATGGGTTGGATAATTTCTTTCATGGATCTTGACTTGCCTTGAAGCATAGTCAATCACTTTACCATGTTGCATAAGCACACATCCCAAACGCACTCTAGAGGTGTCAGAATATACAACAAAACCATTGGTACACTCCGGTAAGGTAAACACCGGAGCGGAAGTAAGTCTATCTTTCAACTCTTGGAAGCTTTTCTCACATGCCTCCGACCACACAAACTTAGCTTTCTTTTGAGTCAAAGCCGTCAACGGAGAAGCAATGGAGGAAAAACCCTCAACAAACCTCCTATAGTAACTGATGAGTCCACAAATTGGACTCATTTATGGAAATATTTTAATAAAAATTGTGTCCTCAAATGCTTATTTTATCTCAATATCTGATGAAAACCCTTATGTTTCAGGTATTTGAAGTTTGAAAGAAAGCATGGACACTACAACATAAAAAGGAATGAAAAGGCTGAAAAAAACAAAAAAATGAAGGCATGAGGATCGCTAAGTCCACTTGACGAGTCATCGAAGGGTCTTACTTCGCCTTTTGTTCCAGTGTGCTGAGCCTTGAAGGAAAGGATCAAGTTGGTGGAAAGAGTGAGTAGTCGGCGTTTCGCCGAGAAGTTCCGTGAAGCAGTACCATGTCGTCCAAGGACCCAGAGCATGATGATGCTGAAGGCTGGTGCAAGACGGCGATGAACTACACCAAAGGGCAAATCGTTGAGTTGATCGGTAATTCTGACTAACGACACCGAATGATCCGCTGCAGCACAAATCTATGAAAACTATAAATACTAGTTAGAGTTGTAGTTTTAAGTGGAACAATTATTATAATTTTTCATATAGAATAGTACTTTTTGATATTTTTTGCTCTAAGTTTGTGAGGGTTTTGAAGATTTGAAGATCCAAAGGGTTTTATCTTCAAGATTTGGATTTGGGTCTCTGGGATTCTTCAATTTTGGCATGTATTAAGAATTAAATATTCATACCGAGTTGAATGCAAGCTCAATTTGGTATAAATTTCTATCTCTTATACATGTGTGGCTAAAAACCCCAATTCTTGGGGTGTGATTTAGGGAATATGGGTTAAGATAATTATTGGGTCTTGCTTGCTGATAGTTTAATCGTAGGTTAATTGTGATTTCGTTTAGTAGATGTGGATGAGTTTAATGAATTTGTAGTTGCAAATACAAGTTTATTTATGTGTTTTCGGCTTGCTCGAGAGAGAGGTCATAAAACAAAAACTACTAAATTGGTGGCCGGTGGGAGTGGGTCGACATGAGGTTCAGCTCGAGAGAGTGAATCCTAATCTCATTCCCACACACTCAGCTTGATAGAGTGAGTGGGTTAAGGCGTAGGCTGGTCTTCATATGGCAAGTGGGTGTCCGAGAGGAACGCATTTGAAATGGGGTAAGTTGCTCGAGAGAGAGCTTATCCCCCTTAAAGCTTAGCTTAGTCACAATTATTCTATGAATCTTCTATCGAAAGCAAATACCCAATAATCTAGCTTAACCCGTATTCCCATCACATCCCAAGGATCCCCTCTCATTTCTTATAAATCCTTGTTTATTTTGTTGTTTTAACTTACCTGTGACGAAACCCCCATTGTTAATTGACACTCTTGTGTGCCCCTTTAATTTACAATGTTTTTAATCGTTAATGTCTTTAGCTACGACTACTTAGAACTAAATTTTATTTTTCTATTAATTATCAAAACCACTCCCTTGGGAACAATCCCAACCCTTGGTTGGGTTACTAAACTATTATACGATCGTAGACACTTGTATCAGAAGTTATGTCTTGATTACGCAAACATCAGTAACCGGCCAAACCCAAAAAGATTCTAATATCGGTAGGAGTTAGAGGTATAGGACAAACCTTGACCTTGTCCGTCTTCTTAGGGTCTACCTCAATACCCTTGCTCGACACACTATGACCAAGGAAGGCTACAGACCTTAGCCAAAATTCACACTTACTAAACTTCGCATATAATTGGTGGTCTTTACGGACTTGTAATACAATCCTCAAATGGTTCATAAGATAATTTTTACTCCTCGAATATATCAAAATATCATCGATAAACACGATCACAAACATGTCAAGGTAGTGTCTAAGCACCCTATTCATTATGTCCATAAATGCCGTCGGGGCATTTGTCAACCCAAACGACATAATACAAATTCATAGTGACCATACCGGGTCCTAACGGCCATCTTGGGAATGTCAACCCCTCTCACCCTTAGTTGATGGTAAACCGAACAAAGATCTATTTTGGAGAAATAGTTAGCCCCTTAAAGTTGATCAAGCAAGTGATCAATTCTCGGAAGGGGATACTTATTCTTTATGGTCACTTTGTTCAATTGATGATAATCAATGCACAATCTAAGGGACCCATCCTTCTTTCTAACAAACAATACCAGAGCACCCCATGCAGAGATACTCGGTTGAATAAAGCTTTTGTCTAGTAAATCCTTTAGTTGCTCCTTCAACTCTTTCAACTCGGCTAGAGCAATTCTATAAGGAGGAATGGAGATATATTGTGTATCCGGTAAAAGATCAATGCCAAAGTCTATCTCTTGCTTGGGAGGAATATCGGGTAAATCATCGGGAAAAACTTCTGAAAACTCATTCACTACTGGAACCGACTCTAGAGAAGGGGCTTCGGACTCAACATCCATAACCCTAACAAGATGGTAAATGTACCCTTTGGAGACCATTTTCCTAGCTTTGAGGCAAGAGACAAATTGACCTCTAGGGATGGAATTTCCCCCCCTTCCACTCTAAAATAGACTCATTTGGAAATTAAAACGTAACTACTCGAGTCCTACAATCAATAGAGGCATAACATTTATGAAACCAATCCATACCCAACATCATATCAAAATCTAACATGTCTAACTCTACCAAGTCCACCAAGGTAACTTTATGGGACAAAAAGATAGGACAACTCCTATAGACTCTTTTTGCCACTACCGAGTCACCGACCGGGGTAGAAATCGAAAAAAGCTCTATTAATACTTCGGGGAGTATTTCAAATTTCATGGTCACAAAAGGTGTCACAAAGGACAAAGTGGCATCGGGATCTAACAATGCATACACATCAATAGAAAATACTTGTAACATACCGATTACTACATCCGAAGAGCTCTCTTTGTCACCTCGGGATTGAAGAGCATAAAAGTTGTTTTTCTTGGGAGCATCAAAATTTGGCCACAAGTGTTGGACAATTCTTCAATTGATGACCACTGTTACCACAATAATAGAAAACACCCATGCCGGCAAGACATTTACCATCATGTTTCTTACCACACTTAGCACAAGTAGGCCTCACCATGGAAGATCCACCACTATTGCCTCCTTGAGGCTTAGGGTTAGACACCCTATCTTTGTTGATCCTTAGAGAACTAGATGAGCCTTGGTTGGAGAACCTTTTCTTGAACCTTGGTCGACCTTGACCCTCAGATTTACCCTTGGAAGAATTCCCATCATCGGTCCTTGCTCTCTTCACCTCCCTATTGAATTTCTTGAGCTTTTTTTCCTCAATTTCCTCGGCATGGACCATGAGACGTGAAATATTCATACTTGGGATGAGCACTGCCGAACAACATTCATTAACTACCAAGTCGGATATCCCCACACAAATTTGTTAATCTTGGCCCTTAAATCTTCCACTAAGGTTGGAGCATACTTGGACAATTGAGTTAATTTAAGGGCATACTCTTTCACACTCAAACCCCCTTGTCGAAGATTTATGAACTCTCGCATTTTTCATTCCCTCAACTCTAGGGGAAAGAACCTATCAAGAAAGATCGACTTAAACAATTCCCAATCTACCGGGCCCGCTCCTACAAGTCTCTCACCCTTCCATTGATCATACCATACTTGAGCAACATCTTTCAATTCGTAGGCAGCTAATTCCACCTTCTCTTGTGGAGACACTCTCATAGCATCAAGCATTTTATAGACCTCATCAACAAACCCTTGTGGATCCTCTTCCACTTTGGAGCCATGGAACATGGGAGGATTCATCCTAGTAAAGTCCCTTATCCTTGAAGCGGTCGTACTCACATTGGGGTTCACATGAGTCCTAATATCCCTATTGACTTTGGCCGTCATGGCTTGGATCAATACTTGGAGAGCCGAACTTATTTCCACATTTGTCATATCCACCACATCAATAAGAGCTTGAGGAACTTGAGGATCTTGAGGACCTTAGGGAGAAACTCCCTCATTCACATTCTCCTCTTCCATCCTTCTTGCATTCGCCCTTCTTGCATTCATAATCTAAATACACAAGAGAATGGTTAGGAAAAGGACTTCATAGAGTTAAAATTCTAAGGCATGACTAATTAGTAATGAAAGAAGTGGAATTTCCTAAGCATCTCGTAGCCTCTTATTCATAAATGTGGCGCGTTTCAAACTCATGAACAAGACTCTATTAGACGTGGTTTATAAGACATCATCCTAGAATCATTCTAAACCTAGTGCTGAGATTACCAAGTTTGTCACTCTAACGACCCTAAATATGAACTAGTGAAACTAGAGCCGAACTAGCGAGTGTGTGAGTGTGTCTTAAGTTTTGAAGTGGTTTAAGGTTTCCCCGAGCCATGGATGAGGTGTTTAGGGGTTAGATGTCAAGGTACGATCCCCCAAGGACCACCCTCAGGGTCCTTGATGAGGACCCTAAGTCTAAACCCCCAAGACCCCAAGGAAACCATGAGGTTGCCCAAAATGGGGTGACCTACGGAAGGGGTCCACCCCCGTAGGTCCATCCATGCCCCGTGGATCGCCTCCAAGGTCAACGGGCCCCAATCCATGTCTCTGAATCAAATGACAGAGGGACAGCACGAGACGTCAACCCATCCATGGTCCGTGCATAGGGAGCCATCGTTTGAACCTGTTTTGATGTCAAGTCGCGGCAAGTGTAGGGGTGAATTGGTAAATTCACCCCAAGTCCTAATAAGTGTATGGACGGTAATTTTAGGGTTATTAAGATATTTTGAGAGTATTAAAACATTAAAACCCTATTTTAGTTTTCATTATTCAATTTCGCTAAATCAAAACCCATCCCTGTCCAAATATCTTCTCTCTATAACTCCATTGAAGTCCAAGAGAAGAAGAAGACTTAGGGCTTGAAGAGGTGGGCTAATTGAGTGGATTTTCATGGATTTCATATATTAAGGTATGCTGGTCTTGATCCTTGTCTGATTTTCCATTCAAGGAGCCAAATCCAAAGTGATTTAAAAGTATGAAAAATCTAGGGTTTTACTCAATCTCATGGATTCTTTCATCAAATGTTTTCAAATGGTTTCTAATGAATATTTATGATTGTTTTGGTGTTTAATTTATGATTTAAGATTAATATACTCTATGAACCCATGATTTCTCTCAATTCCTAAATTGTACCTTATGAAGTGGGTTTGATGATCATGAATGAATGTTGATGGATTATGCCTAAATTAATTTAGATTGTTGAATTGTATCACTATTAATGCCTAATTGTATTAATGAAAGGTTTGTTGGTGAAAGGGAATTCATGGATTTAAAAGGGTAAGTGATGACCTAATTTACATGTTGAAGTAGAATTGTGCTTGAGCTATTGATCCACTTGATAGGTGGAGGTGTTTAATTACTTTTTATATTGTGATCATGGACATGAAGGCATAGTTTGAGGAATTAAAGTATTATCATGACATTGTATATGTGAATGTGATGTGAAGGATTTGCATGTGATTTCAATGATAGAATGATGATCATGGGTAGAACGTAATTGTGTTGTTATTGATAGTATATTCTCAATTAACACTCATGAATGTTGATGATGGAATTTGAAGGGTTTATATAATGTAATGTTGTATCTTAGATTGGTAAGTTTAGGTTCCCTCTTCTTGATAAATGAAAGCTATGATGAATGTGATCCCTTGAATTGGTAGTCTAAGGCATCATGTTCTTGTATTGAAGAATGTGATTATTAATGAAGTATCTTAACTTGGTAGGCTTAGGCATCCTCTTCTTGAATAATGAATGTATCTTGACTTAATATCTTAATGATCACGAATCGGTAGGCCTACTGGTGGTAGCCCTTTCATAAATGACTATGAATGTGTTGATGACTTAGAATTGGTAGACCTAATGTTGGTAGCCTTTTCTTGAATGAATGAATGTCTAGAATTGGTAGACCTAATGTTGGTAGTCTTTCTACAAATGACTAATGAGGTATTTTAGGCTATGTCTTGAACCGGTAGACCTAATGTTCGTGGCGATTCATGATGAGTCTAGAACCCAATGTGAATGTAAAACCTTGAAGCGGCAGACCTAATGGTGGTGACCTCCCTCTTGTGTGAGATGATGAACCTTGAAACGGTAGACCTAATGGTGGTGGCCCTTTCTAGGAAGATCAATGAGCTATCCTTAATATACCTTGAATCGGTACACCTAATGGTGGTGACCTTTCATGTGTATGTACCTTGGGTCGGTAGGCCTAATGTTGGTGGCCCTCTCAAGTACAACAATGTAATGTGAATAAACTACTCTATGGGAATGGAGGCTAAGCACCGAGTAGATATTGTTAAGATGGTGACTTTCCCAATGTTAGGTTAGAGTCCAATGAACATCTTTCTTATCCCATAACTATGTGCCTACAAAGGATGTGTACTAGTTCTACCCTAGGCAAGTAGAACACCTTCCTTCGGTGTAGGGCTACATGACATCGGATTCCCTGATTTAGCTCTCATGGTCTATGTGGGTTAATGCATTTTACCATCATGTGAGATGTGCATTATGGTTTCTTGATGAGTTTTATGAAGTGTGGGTGGTTGTATGGGATATTATCTATGCATTGCATGAGTAGGCTTTGAGAGGGTCATAGTGAGTTCTCTAAGTCTTAATGACTATTGTTTGAATGTCCTCCTAGGCAGAAGTTAAGGAGAATGTTGATCTATTGACTAATGAATGAAAGTCCTCTAAATGATGTTATTGAGTAAAAATGTGAAGATGCATGCTATACTTGGATTTTATTATGAGTACTTCCTTGTCATGACTTATTGCATATGAATGTGCCTTATCGATGGTGACTTCAAAGGAGTACTTCTTGTGAGTATTAGTATGGGATGCTACTTGCACATTGCACAAGTATGAGTTAGAGTTGCCTTAGATATTGGTCTTAATGTGATTGGTGTGACTCATGAATTGTTTATGTCTCTATTATGCTTTATTGTGTAAATATGGCAAGGATGAATGGTAAGTTCACTTTTGGTGACCTTAAGGTGGTATCTTAGTGTGGGTGGTGGTATGGAACGCTATCCATACATTGCACAAGGTATAGCTTGAGGGTTACTTGAGGTGAAGGCTTAAGGTAAAGGTAAAAGGTTTATATGATGATTATGTTTAAATGTGAAAATATGACTTGAACGTTGGTTGTGACTTATATTATGCCTCTTTTACTCATACTCATGAAGTTTTACCAAAACGGCATAAAAGCATGACTTTCAAATAAATGTCAGTTTTAAGCATGATTTTTGAATGGCTTTCATACTTAGTACTTAATTGTGCTAACCCCATTCTTCTCCCTTTTTACCAAATTGTAGGATTTGGAGATATTGGTGTTCTATTCTTGAAGGATAGGTTTCTAAGGTGCTTGAAGATGAAGACCTGGTGAGTCCTCATAGTTTCGAGAACAAAACCCATTGTGTTCCTTTATATCTTTTAGTTTTCGTTAAAGCTTTTGTATGGGCTAAGTCCCAATGTTGTATTCAAAGTATTAGATGGTTTGAGACATAGTATACAATGTCTAGAAAGTCTTCCGCTTGCTTTTTAATGAAAATTTCTTCAACTGTAATGAAAGTTTTAAATTCTTCTCTTTTTTTCCTATTCACTTATGTTCAAGAATGCTATGAGGTTTGTATAAGACCCCTTCGGGGTCGAGTACGCCGTGTCGCATATAGGGGTTAGCCTTGGGTCGTGACAAGCATGGTATCAGAGCACAAGGTTTGGAATGTTCTTAGTTTGTCTCTAACCACATCTACTAAAGTCTTATTCATAATTTGAAGTGTGACACATTATGAATAGGAGGCTATTGGGTGTTAAGAAAGTTTCACTTCTTCATTCATCAAGTCGCGCCGTAGAGTTTAAATCTATAATGTCTTTCCCTTATTCCTTATGTGATGGTCTTTAGAGTATGACCACTTTAAAGGAGTATGTTAGAAAGGGTTTAGGGAGAGAAGAGGTTAATTGTGATGCCAACTATGGCTATGTGACTTGATAGATGTGAGATGGAAGATTGTGATGTTGACTTTAGTATGAATGGGTTGCTTTATGGTTATGTGTGATGTTGGTAGAAGGTTATGATGAGTTTTGAGGTATGTTGAAAGAGTTGATGAAGTGTGGTGTTTTAGGAATGCCTACGTGTGAGGAGTATGAAGGTTTAGTGAGTTTTTGCTCCGACCTTAGAATTAAAAGAAGTGAAGCTTAGAAGAGTTGGTATAGGCTTACTCCCAAGTGGAGGATAATGTGCCTAGATGGTAAGGTCTTTGAGTGTCCTTGATGTTCATGAGTTAGGCTTGATTGATGTTCTCACCTTAAGAGATGTAGTGAGTTTGAGAAGTTTTAGACCCGATGTGGTAGACTCATATGAGACCTTGAGTGATGTGGTACGGTTGATTGTGAGCAAGAGTTGCTTAATGAGGACCTTCCTAGTTTAAAAGTACCGGTATGTTGATGGTTTCTTGTAAAGTTGTGAATGTGTCTTGATTAAGGTTCCTTTGTGGTGTTCATGATAAATCGTAGTTGTGTTTACTCCTAAGTGAGGGATGGTATGTTGAGTAGTAAGGTTTTTGAGAGTTTTGATATCCTTACCTCTTCTTTTATGTGCCTATTCAAGCCTAAGACGAAGAGTTCTTTTTTTTTTTTGCTTGTTTCATGTTTTTGGAGTCATGTGTCACCTTGTGTTTCCATGTTCTCCTTATATTATGCATGTTCTTGATGAATTCTTGTTTATTTGAGAAAATGAGTTTTCATGATTTATTGTTCCTCATGTTGATGTGCATTTAGTTTGAGTTGTCTATATGCTTCATGAGGTTAAATGTTGAACATGCCTAAATGTGTTTTTATGAAGAAGTTGCATAATGTGCTTTATGAGAAAATTGCTTAAATGTGCTTAATGATGTTGTGATGAGCATGATGTGACTTGGAGAAGGAAATTCCTCCAATGAAATGAAGAATGCGAAGTTTTTATGCATAATGAGTTTGTAGATGTAGTTCCTACCTTCCTGTTGTGTTTTGAGCTTATTGATGTGTAGTTGATGTTTCCTCCTAGTTGTGTGCATTTGATTATGATGTTGCATGCTTGATGGGCTGCTAGTCTTGAGTCGTTACCCCTTAATGTTTAAAGTGTCATTCGAGGACGAATATTCCTAAGTGGGGGAAAATGTACCGACCCTAAAAATGAAATAGAGAAACTAGAGCCGAAATAACGAGTGTGTGAGTGTGTCTTGAATTTTGAAGTAGTTTAAGGTTGTCTCGAGCTATGGTTGAGGTGTTTAGGGGATAGACGCCAAGGTACGACCCCCTAAGGACCACCCTAAGTGTCCTTGAAGAGGACCCTAATTCTAAACCCCAAGACACCAAGGAAACCATGAAGCTGCCCAAAATGGGGTGACCTACGGAAGGGGTCCACGCCCCGTAGGGCCATCCACTCCCCGTGGATGGCCTCCGTAAGTCAAGGGGCCCCAAACCATGTCTCTGAATCAAATGACGAAGGGGCAGCACGAGGTGTCAACCCATCCACGGTCCGTGGATGGGGAGCCGTCGTTTGAACCTGTTTTGCTGTCAAGTCGCGGCAAGTGTAGGGGTGAATTGGTAAATTCACCCCAAGTCCTAATAATTTTATGGACGGTTATTTTAGGGTTATTAAGATATTTTGAGAGTATTAAAACATTAAAACCCTATTTTAGTTTTAATTATTCAATTTCCCCAAATCAAAACCCCGCCCTCTCCAAATATCTTCTCTCTAGAACTCCATTGAAGACCAAAAGAAGAACAAGACCTAGGGGTTGAAGAGGAGGGCTAATTGAGTGGATTTTCATGGATTTCATATATTAAGGTATGCTGGTCTTAATCCTTGTCTGATTTTCCATTCAAGGAGCCAAATCCAAAGTGATTTCAAAGTACGAAAAATCTAGGGTTTTACTCAATCTCATGGGTTCTTTAATCAAACGTAATAAAATGGTTCTAATGATGATTTATTATTGTATTAGTGTTTATTTGATGATTTAAGATGAAAATACTCTATGAACCCATGATTTCTCTCAATTCCTAAATTGTACCTTATGAAGTGGGTTTGATGATCATAAATGAATGTTGATGGATTATGCCTAAATTAATTTAGATTGTTGAATTGTATCACTATTAATGCCTAATTGTATTAATGAAAGGTTTGTTGGTGAAAGTAAATTCATGGCTTTAAAAGGGCAAGTGATGACCTAATTTACATGTTGAAGTAGAATAGTGCTTGAGCTATTGATCCACTTGAATGGTGGAGGTGTTTGATTACTTTGTATATTGTGATCATGGCCTTGAAGCCATAGTTTGAGTAATTGAAGTATTATCCTGATATTGTATATGTGAATGTGATATGAAGGATTTGCATGTGATTTCAATGATAGAATGATGATTATGTGTAGAATGTAATTGTGTTGTTGTTGATAGTATATTCTCAATTAACACTCATGAATGTTGATGATGGAATGTGAAGGGTTTCTATAATGTAATGATGTATCTTGGATTGGTAGGCTTAGGTACCCTCTTCTTGATAAATGAAAGCTATGTTGAATGTGATCTCTTGAATTGGTAGGCTAAGAAATCATTTTCTTATATTGATGAATGTGATCATGAATGAAGTATCTTGACTTGGTAGGCTTAGCCATCCTCTTCTTGAATAATGAATGTATCTTGACTTAATGTCTTAATGATCACGAATCGGTAGGCTTACTATTAGTAGCCCTTTCATAAGTGACTATGAATGTGTTGATGACTTAGAATTGGTAGACCTAATGTTGGTAGCCTTTTCTTGTATGAAAGAATGAATGTCTAGAATTGGTAGACCTAATGTTGGTAGCCTTACTATGAATGACTAACGAGGTATTTTAGGCTATGTCTTGAGCCGGTAAACCTAGTGTTGGTGGCCCTTCATGATGAGTCTAGAACCCAATGTGAATGTAAAACCTTGAAGCGGCAGACCTAATAGTGGTGACCTCCTTCTTGTGTGAGATGATGAACCTTGAAACGGTAGACCTAATGGTGGTGGCCCTTTCTAGGAAGATCAATGAGATATCCTTAATATACCTTGAATCGGTACACGTAATGGTGGTGACCTTTCATGTGTATGTACCTTGGGTTGGTAGGTCTAATGTTGGTGGCCCTCTCAAGTACAATAATGTATTGTGAATGAACTATTCTATGGGAATGGAGGCTAAGCACCGAGTGGATATGGCTAAGATGGTGACTTTCCCAATGTTCGGTTAGAGTCCAATGAACATCTTTATTTTCCAATAACTATGTGCCTACATAGGATGTGTACTAGTTCTACCCTAGGCAAGTAGAACACCTTCCTTCGGTGTAGGGTTACATGACACCGGATTCCATGATTTTGCTCTCATGGTCTATTTGGGTTAATGCCTATTCCCATCATGTGAGATGTGCATTATGGTTTCTTGATGAGTTCTAGGAAGTGTGGGTGCTAGTATGGAATGCTATCCATGCATTGTACGAGTAGGCCTTGAGAGGATCATAGTGAGTTCTCTAAGTCTTAATGACTATTGTTTGAATGTTTTCCTAGGAAGAAGTTAAGGAGACTATTGATCTAATGTCTAATTAATGAAAGCCCTCTAAATGATGTTATTGAGTAATGTTGACTCTTATATGCTTAAATGTGAAGATGCATTCTATAGTTGGATTGTATTATGAGTACTTCCTTGTCATGACTTATTATATATGAATGTGCCTTGTCGATGGTGACTTCAAAGGAGTACTTAGTGTGAGTAATAGTATAGGATGGTACTTGCACATTGCGCAAGTATGACTTAGAGTTGGTGACCTTAAGGTGGTATCTTAGTGTGGGTGGTGGTATAGGACGCTATCCATACATTGCACAAGGTATAGCTTGAGGGTTACTTTAGGTGAAGGCTTAAGGTAAAGGAAAAAGGTTTATATGATGATTATGTTCAAATGTGAAAATATGACTTGAATGTTGGTTGTGACTTATATTATTCCTCTTTTACTCATACTCATGTAGTTTTACCAAAATGGCATAAAAGCATGACTTTCAAATAAATGTCCGTTTTAAGCATGATTTTTGCATGGCTTTCATACTTAGTACTTAATTGTGCTAACCCCATTCTTCTCCCTTTTTACCAAAGTGTAGGGTTTGGAGATATTGGTGTTCTATGATTGAAGGATAGGTTTCTAAGGTGCTTGAAGATGAAGACTTGGTGAGTCCTCATAGTTTCGAGGACAAAACCCATTGTGTTCCTTTATGTCGTTTAGTTTTCGTTAAATCTTTTGTATGGGCTAAGTGCCAATGTTGTATTCAAAGTATTAGATGGTTTGAGACATAGTATACAATGTCTAGAAAGTCTTCCCCTTGCTTTTTAATGAAAATGTTTTTGATTGTAAAGAAAGTTTTTAATTATTCTCTTTTTTCCTTTGCTCGTATGTTCAAGAATGCTATGAGGCTTGTATAAGACACCTACGGGCTCGAGTACGCCGTGTCGCATCTAGGGGCTAGGCTTGGATCATGACCATCACGACCCAGTGGTACCATCTAGATCTAACACGGTGTACTTGACCCCGGAGGCGTCTCATACAAGCCCTTAGTATATCATAAATAAAAGTAATAGAAATGATGCAAAATATAAAACTTTTTACATTCGTAGTCTTTTCATAAAATCTAATATAAGTCTAGACATAGCCTCAATCAACATCTAATACAAACGAATATCAATAAGGGTCATATCCCTTTACAACATAGTCTCAAAAGAGAATGTAAGAAAGAAACTAAAAATGAACAACTCTCGTCCGCGAACCACGAGGACTCACCAAAAGTGTGGAGAGAATCAATCCAAGCTTTGACAATACGAAAAGCACACCTCATGAAATGACCCCAAAATAAAAAAAAGTTCCTAAAAATGTGCTTCGGAAGTTACCGGAAACTTGTTTTAGCTATACCTAAAAATCCGTTTCTTTTTTCGAAAATCCGACTTCATATTCTTGTTTAGGGGGTCAAATTGAGTGGGAAATGGGTCTAACCCAAATTTTAGAGCAACCGTATCAAAATCCAAAATTTCCAAGTGAAGCCTTTTTCGAGGGTCTACTTTGGAGGGCCATATCTCCTAGAACACAAATAATTGGGTGGTACATAACATATCCATGGAAATCCCTTTGAGTTAGCTACCCAACGCACTTCTTTTCGCCTCATTCGGAGTTCGGAAGAAGAAGTTATTCCCATTTTCGTAAAATCTGTCCGGCAGGAAATGCAATTTCCAGTGAGCGTTTTTATTGTTCACCCGCCTCATTTTTTTTTCTAAGTGTTGGACCTTTTTTTCCAAAGGGCATATGTTATTTCCTATATAGCATTAGTTCAATTCCCATCTCTAAAACATTTCCCAAAACACCTCTCCCATACTTAGACACATTTTCTCTCAAGTTCTCTCAAGAACCCTAATCCAAAACCTTCCTCAAGATTGAAGAGACTCTTGCTCCAAGTTCCAAGCTTCCATTGAAGACACTCTCAAGACCTTCATAAGAACTCAAGGTATGTGGTGTTGAACTCATGGGTCCTTCCACCCATAGTGCCTAGACTCTATTCTACTCACTAATTCATGGTTTAAGTTAAGATTCATAAATTAGTCTTGTTCTTTGTAATAATTTCCTGCACATTGAATTTTAAACATGAAAAGTGAATGTTTTGAGCATGTTGTGACTCTAGAACTTGAATCTAAATTTGGAATGGATGTGGAGATTTTCATGTGGTATTGTGGGTGTTAAAAGGTGTTGTTGTAGGTTGTTCACTGGTTTGGCTGCATAATTACTACCCTATTTTCCATGCTCTTTGATTCCATTACATGCCTTCAAGGTGTTTGACAAAATGTCCAACTATGGAGAATTGGTGAATTGATGCTTTAAAGCTTGAGTTATGAGATGTATGGCAATCCAGAGATGTGTTGATGACAAACTAAGTTTGTGTATATGTTCATTCCATACGTGAGATTGCATTAGAGCCTAATGGGAATTTCCTATATAAAGTGTTGCATGACCATGCCCGGTCCGGGGGAAAAGAACCGGACAACCATGTGAGAGGTTTATATCTCACCACCTAGGATGCTTGGGGTGTGACCAACATCAACCATGTGAGAGGTTTATATCTCACCACCTAGGATGCTTGGGGTGTGACCAACATCAACCATGTGAGGGGTTTATACCTTGCCACCAGGGTGTCCGGGTGTGAACAGCATCCCCCATCCTAAGTTGGGGTTATAGATTGGTTGGATCATGCATACACATATGATATCTACTATTAGTATAGATTTACTTAAACATGTTTTGACTTCACTTTGATCATGCATCCTCATATTGTTATTCATTATGCCTATGAAACTATTTCTTGCATTTCGATTGTGTCCTTGTCTATTGTTGTATTGCACCCCGCATACTTAGTATATTCCAAGTACTAACGCATATTTTGCCAACATGATGTCACCATGTAGGGACCGGAGCTACTCTTGATCCTTCTCTCCATTCACGTGGCTAGTACGGTGCTTATCTGAGTTTGTTGGTGAGTCCTCAATGATTCGAGGGCTATGTTATGTTCCTACTCCTATGTTTTGAGACTTTAGCTTGCAATTGTATTTTGACTATGAGGGGAGCCGGTAGTATGTCATGGCCCCCGTCCTATCTATGTATGTAGAGGTGTGCGTTGGACAAGTATTTTGTAAACAAGCTTGACTCTTGTTCTATGAAGTCATTTTGAAATGGTTTGCACTTAGTCCCTATTTCCCGTTATTTAATGTTGAATGTACTTCCGTGACCGATGAAGTGTGATGACAAGTTTGAGAGGCTTGTTTAGGATTCCTTCGGGTTCCTCATTCGCCATGTCACGTCTAGGCCCTAGGCTTGGGTCGTGACACCTCAACAACCGGGCCCTACACTTATATAAAAATGTAGAAATTATGGGTTAGCACAAAATTGCACTAAGTATGGAAGCCATGCATAAAATCCTTAAAACATGCTAAAAGGGACATTTTAGTTGAAACCATGCACTTTATCAACTTTAAGAGTCAATATGCACAAAACTGTAAATACATAAGTCAAACCATTTCATACGCTACCCTAAGCTATAGTTGTGCAATGCATAGACAAGATCCCATAATCCTATCTAATACTAAGTATCACTTTTAGGCCACCATGTTCATGCATATCATACCTTGACCTCATCCATAGCCAATACTCATAGACAAGTAAACATTCATGTTTGTAGCTTGTAGCAAGTAAAGTCACTCTTCGCAATAATCCATATCATACATGCATAAATTCATATATCTTCATATCATAAGAAAACCACACCATAACCCCTTTCCAAAGACTACTTCTGCAATGTATAAGTGAAGTCCCATACCCTCACTCACACTAAGTAGAACTCCTTGAGAAGTCATAAGTATAGTTTATGTTCACGTTCTTGTCATAGTTCATAATCTTGTAATGTAGGGAAAATAGCCTTAACCGACATAGACCATATGAGCTACGTGGAATTCGGGGTCATATCCCACACCGAAAAGAGATGTCCTACTTGCCTAAGATAGAACTAAATGTATTAGCTTTTAGGTGGATCCACTAGCTAAAGACCTATGTGGGAACATATTTACGGGATAGGGAGATTGTTTCTAGAAACCCCAAACCTATTGAATTGAAGGGGGAGCTTCCATCTCATGAGACTACTTTAGATGACCCTGTCTTTTGAATTGACGGGAGGGCCTCTATCTCATATTCCATATCCACTATATGCTAAGCATTATTTCCCAAAATTTCATGTTTAGTCTTGAATTGAATTTACATGCATGAAGGAGTATCTTACCCTTCATTCAACACAACTCATAAAATAGCTCACAGATTCAAATAGGTGAGAATGAACTTTCAACCTTAGAATCATCATTAATATGTGAGGAAAACTTTCACATTATGATCATGTGTTTTCATGAGAATCACCTTTCAATCAACACATCAATATTATCATAATCATGGACATTACATGCATAGTCATGCATAAGGGTATAGGGAGAATGATCTTTCAACAATACCACCATTACAACATAGTCATAGAATCTTCACTTTCTAAGTGAATCATAAACTCATACACAATTTTCATCAACATGTCCAAACCCTCATAATTTGCCCTCCAAGGACCAAGAATCAAATTCAACCCAAACATCTAGAATTACTACATTAGATATGGAAAATATCATGATTCAATAACCTCAATCAATATAGACATTATCTATTGACATGCTACTATAATAAATCAACCCAGATCATGAAGTCACAATTTAGTAATATGGGGAATTCATGGGTTCTTGGAGGGATTTCATCATACATCAATCATAAATAATTAATTCCATCATAACCCAATATAAATCAATCATTGAAAATGTTTTAGAAAGGAGCCCATGACTTAGAGTGAAATCTTAGATTTTTGGGGAAATTGAAAGCTTTGAAATCAAGTTTAGAAGGGACTTTATGGGTGGAAACTACCCATAGATGAACAGCCACCATACCTTGATTAAGAATCTTCAAAGTATTTGATGAAGAAGCCTTGAATCCTTCAAACCCTGACTCCAATATTTACTCTTCTTCTTCTTGAGTTTTAGAGAGAGAAATATTGTGAGGAAGATGAACTTTTGATTTGATTTTGGTCTTTGTTAAAAATAACTTAGTTTAGGGAATTTTGACTTAAAAACAACTTATATAGTACCCCTAAAAATACCCAAAATGACCCCACTTTAATTGGACTTAATAAGGAAAAGACTTAACTAACCTTCATTAAGCGACCATGCCCAGGTGTCACGAGCCACCTTCATGAGCCGTGGTGAGCACCACGATCAATGGTCCTACTCATGAAGTTGGGGCAGTAGCTAGGCACTTGGTTCCACAAGATCACAAGCCCAAGGCATTACCATGAGGGGCTCCACGAGTCATGGTCCATCTCATGGTCCTTGAGGCAGTAGCTATTCTACTTGGGACCGTTAGCTCAAATGCCCAAGGCATTTTCACGAGGGGCTTCACGAGCCATGGTCCCTCTCGTTGACCTTGAAGCAGTAGTTAGGCAACTTGGTGGCTACTCCTCAATGGCCAAGGCAACTCCATGAGGCCTCCCACGAGCCGTGGTCAAGACCACTGGCCGTGGTGATGGCCGTAAAGTTGGGGCAGTGTGCTCTAAGCTAGGAGCAGCCTTGGCCTTTGGCTTTGGCTTGGCCCCTTTGCCTTGGCAGTTTCCCTTTGGCCTTGATTCTTATAGCTTCCATTTCAAGTCTAGATGGTTTACTAATCTATGGGGAGTCATTTTTTATTTTTAACCCTTACGTTTAGGCTCTAGTTTAACCTACTATTTTCCGGAGTGTTACATTACAATTTGGATTGGTATGTTGTTTATTTCCTTTGCTAATGTTTTGCTTTGATAGTTGACTTTATCTATTCTGTTGGGATTTAACTTAGCAGCGAGAGAACTTTAAGGCAGAGGCTCAAATAGGGTAGTCTCTAGAACCAACCTCTAGTTCAAGACTACGTACCCCTGTAGGATTGTCTTAAATGACCTAGCTAGTGGATCCACAAAATCCATATGAATTAATGATACAGAGCTATACCTTGGAAATTAGATTCTCCCTTCTCGGTGTGGGAGTTACATTGAATTCTATGTTATAGCTCACATGATTTTATTGTTGGTTTAAGCAAATATCCCACAAAAATGAATTAAGTTACATTTAAAAGTTCTATAAAAGCTTTCAAATGATTTTGTGTATGCCTTGATCATATTCATGATTTATAATTCTTCTTTAAAGGTTTTAGTAGGCTTTTAGCATGGTTATGCATATCATGTTTAATTTCCCCATATGATGAGTTTATGTTTTTTTTTTTTTGCATTTTCCTCATACTTGGTGCATTCCATGTACTAATGCATAGTTTTACCTACATTGTCTAATAATGTAGGGTCAAACGATCTCTCTCCTCACGCTTGTGGGTAGTTCGGATTGCTACTACAGACTACTAGTTTGGTGAGTCCTCACACTTTGAGGGCAAGACCATAAAGACTTTATTGTTTATGTTGTCTTTTACTATTCAGACTTTGTACATGGTTAATGGGTTACGTCCCGACTACTTTTTTTATGTTTTAGAAGTGCTTTTCAAGACATAGTTATGATTCCACATTTTCTTTTAAACTTTCTTTTATGATATGGGATTCCTTACCTAAACTCTCCCATTTCATATTATATTGTGTTGTATATATTTATAAAGCGGCTTGTGCAGGGCCTCTTGGGGTCTTATACATTATGTCTCATCTAGGATGTACTTTTAGTTGTGACAAATTTTTTATTCAGAGCACAAAGTTTTAGAAAGAGGTCCTAGGATGTTCTACAAGCCGCGTTGAGTAGAATTTTTTTCATAAGCATGAAACGCACCATGTTTATGAATAGGAGGCTACAAAATGTTCAATTAACTTCACTTTTTTTGTTACTCTAAAGTCGTAGAGTCTATCTCATTAAGCATCCTTCTCCTAAATCTTGTCCGATGGTTTGCAGGATATGGCCTCTCTAAGAGATCACGTGAGAAGGAATGCAGGAGACAATGTAGAGCCTGAGGTTCCTCAAGTTCCCATCGACCCTTTGGTTGAGCAAGTAAATGATGTTGATTTCTGAGCCTCTTTCCATGTGTTGACCCAAGCTATGATGACCCAAACAAATAGAGAAGTCGTTGCCCTCAAAACCCAAATATGGATACGATGGCGACAAGGATAAGGGACTTAACTAGGTTGAATGCTCCAGAGTTTAATTGGTCAAAAGTGGATGAGGATCCTCAAGAGTTCATTGATGAGGTTTACAAGATAGTGGGAAATATTTGAGTGTCGATGGTAGAGAAGGCGCAATTGGCCGCTTATCAACTAAAGGGTGTTGCTCAAGTTTGGTTTGAACAATGGATGGAAGAGTGGGTTGTTGATGCAGGTCCTCTTGCTTAAGAGAAATTTAAGGGAGCTTTTCTTGATCATTTCTTTCCCATTGAGGTGAGGGAGTAAAAAGTACTTGAGTTCATTAATATCTAAGAAGGTAATTTTAATGTGAAGGAGTATTCTTTGATGTTTACTCAATTGGCTAAGTATGCTCCAACTATGGTTGCTGACTCTAGAGGTGTAACAACCTGGAAAATGATAGGTTGAACTAGAGCCTTGACGTTTGGGTTAGTGTGACTTTAGGAGAATGTGTGGACTATTTTAGAACTTATTTGAGCAAGGAAGAAGCCTAGGCTGCAAGCAAGGACCTAGACTAGCAAGATAGGGTGAAAGAAGTCTTATTCTTTGGTGGGCCTTTTCGCGATGGGCCTGTTTGGTCGCCCAATGGGATGGGCGAGTTGCCCAATGACCCCCCCACTTCGCCTAGTGGACTGCCCACATAGCGAGCCTACTAGAAAATTGGGCGAACTAAGTGTGCATTTGGCGAATCGCCTAGTGTACTTGGCAAGCCCAAGGTTCCAAAGGGTAAACTAGGTGCATGATCTCCAACTAGCTTGGCATGTCGCCGTTCTCCCCTCCTATCGCCCAATGACCAGTCCACTTAGTGAGCCCACTGGAACAAAGGGCGGACCAAGGGTGCACTTGGCGAGTCGCCTAGTGCACTTGGCGAGCCCAAGTGTCCAATGTGCGAACAAAAATGGGCAAGGGCTGAAATTTTAAGTTAAGACTTTGGGGGTCCTTAGCTCTTCTCCAAAATTGACCCTACACTATTCCATTCTTTTCCTAGCAACTATATCACAATTTAAGACCTAAATTCAGTTCATTTAATTCATTCCAATAGAATAAAAAGAAAGTCTTCCTCTCTCAATAGTTCTCTCTCTAGCTCAAGGAAGAAGAAGAAGAGGTGAAAGCTAGGGTTTTGTGATTTCAAGGTGGTTCTTCCTCGAAATTCTTGGAGAATCTTAGTAAAGGTATGGTGGTCTTTATCCTTGTCTAACTTTCCATTCAAGGAGACAACTCAAAGGTGATTTGAAATCATGAAAACCTAGGATTTTACTCAATCTCATGGGTTCTTTCATTAAACGATTTGAAATGGTTTCTAATGGCATATATTGATTGTGTTGATGTTAATTGATGATTTATGATGAAAATACTCCATGAACCCATGATCTTCTTTCAACTCCTAAATTGTACTTTTATGATGTGGGTTTAATGATTATGAAGGCTTATGAACGGAACTTGTCTAAATTTCTTTGGTATATTGATTTGTACCATTATGTATACTTTGGTTATAGTAAATTGAAGGTTTGTTGATGACTTGTGAGCATGGCCTTGAAAGGGCAAGTTATGGTTATATTACTTGTGAAATAGAATTGTGTTTGAATTGTTGATCCACTTGAAAGGTGGAGGTGTTTACTTACTATGTATGTTGTGATCATGGCCTTGAAGGCATATTGTGAGTAATTGAAGTATGTTCAAAGTGTTGTATATATGAATGTGATGTGAAGCATATGTGTGATCTAAACGCATGAAAGATGATCATGTTTAGAAGCTACTTGTGTTAGGATTGAATGTTATCCCTCTATTAACACTTGTGAATGATGATGATTATGTGAAATGCTATTCTCACGTACATACACACACATGAATGAATGAAGGAATGAAGTTCATGTTAATGTTAATGAATGTTGAGTCTATTGAAAGGTTATTCTCGATTTTATTCTAATGAATGAAATGGGGTTCCTAGGTGAAAAGCTATTCTCATCTTCGAACCTATGAGCTTTCCAATGAATGTTGGATTAGGATGGATGCCCTCACGTGAGTTGAGGTGGGGTATCTAGTATCAATCCCTACCCCTTTTTAATGAATGTTGGGTTTGAGATGGATGCCCTCACGTGAGTTGAGGCGGGGTATCTAGTAGCAATCTGTTATCTCTTAATGAACAAATGTAATGTACTTCGTGGGGAATAATGCCAAGCACCGAGTGGATTTGAAATGAGATGGACGCCCTCACATGAGTTGAGGCGGGGTTTCTAGTAGCAATCTCCATGTCCCATAACTATGTGCCCACATATGTCTAGCTAGTGGATCCACTTAAGGCTAAACAAATGATGGTCCTACCTTAGACAAGTAGGAATTCCTTTATCCGGTGAGGGTGACACCGAGATTCCATGTCAAGCTCACATGGTCTATGTCAGTTAAGGCTTACCCCCACAAAGAATGTTGATAAACCATGGCTTCTTAAGGAAGTACTACTTAGTGTAGGTGGTGGAATGGGATACCATCTATGCATTGCACAAGTAGGCATTTGAGAGAGGTCACGGTGTGTTCCTTATAATGTTAATGAATGAATGGGCTCTTGTGATGATGTGTTAATGAAGAATGTTGAGATAGTGTCTAAATGCATGAAAACCCTCCAAATTCTTAAATGTAAGATGCATGCTATACTTGGATTGTCTTATGAATTACTTCATTGTCATGTCTTATTGTATATGTATGTGCCTTATCTATGGTGACTTCAAAAGGGTACTTAGTGTGAGTAGTAGTATGGGATGCTACTTGCACATTGCACAAGTATGACTTAGGGTTATCTTAGATATTGGTACTATTGTGATGATGTGATTCATGTAAGGTTTATGTCTCTTGAATGCTTTATTGTGTAAAGGTCCTTATCTTTTGTAGCCTTGAGGAATACCTAGGTGTGGTATGAAGAGGTAGTATGGGCTGCCACTTCATGTCTTACTTAGGTGTATCTTAGGGTAACTTTAGATAGGGGTCCTAAGATGATGAAATGACTCACTTGACAAATATGTTTAGATGTTGTATGTTGGTACTAGTTGAGCATGATTACTTGTATGTAAAGCATGATAAATGGTAAGTTCACCTTTGGTGGTCTTAAGGTGGTACCTTAGTGTGGGTGGTGGTATGGGACGCTACCCATACATTGCACAAGGTATAACTTGAGGGTTACTTCAGGTGGAGGCTCAAGATAAAGGTAAAGGGTTGTATGTGAATTATGTGACGTTGTATATTGGTTGTGACTTATATTATGCCTCTTGTATCAATGTTCATGAAGTTTTACAAAAAATGGAGTAAAAGCATGATTTTTAAACAAATGTCCTTTTAAGCATGTTTTTGCATGACTATCATACTTAGTACTTAATTGTGCCAATCCATTCTTCTTCTATGTTTTACTACAAGTGTAGGTTGCGGTAATTGAGTATCTCTCTCTAGTTGGAGCTTGGACTAGACTTCTTCCAAGACATCTTTTGGTATGTCCTCATAGATCGAGGATAAAGACCTTTCATGTTTGTAGTTCTTTTACATTTTACGACTATTGTTAAGACTTCAATTGTAAAGGGCTGTGACCCTATCTTGTATTACATTTTTGTCTAAGATGGCCATGTGATACTTTAGTATTACGCTGCTTTATAAATGACTTACGATTGTTGATGTTATTAAGAAACGTTTTAATTCCGCACTATTTTTATTACCTATGCGATGAATGAATGCTATGAGGCTTGTACAAGACCCCTTCGGGGTCGAGTACGCCGTGTCACATCTAGGGGGTACTCTTGGGTCATGACAAGAGGCAAGAATGAGTAAGTTTTTGTCGGGTGCTTTCGACTTGGTTGTCAAAGAGTGTATAACCGCCATGCTAATTAATGAAATGGATATCTTTTGATTCATGATTCATTCACAACAAATTGATGAAGTGAAAATCAAAGAGAGGGAAAGAGAGTCTAAGAGGGTTTGTGTAGGTGATGGTGACTTTTCTCATTCTAGGTCCAATGGTAAGGTCGTTCTAGATTCTAGCAAAGGTTTTACGATTAATATTCTTCCAATCCTTTGATATCTAACACAAAAAGATAGGTTTTCTAACACAAAGTCTCAATGAGGTGGTGGTAACAAATGTTTTAATCCTATTTTACAAAGGTATGGTAAGAGTCACTCGCGGAAATATTTAGTCGGTAAGGATGGTTGCTTTGGTTGTGGAAAGAGTGGTCAGAAAGTAAAGGATTTTTTGCTACTAGCTAGAACGGGTAAGTAGGGTAGGCAAGCTAAGCTTAGTGGATCTGGTTTGGCTGCTCCTCGTAAGAATGAATTATATGCTCTTCAGACCCGACATGATCATGGTGGATCTTCAGAGATGGTGACTGGTATGTTAAAATTCTTTCATTTTGATGTGCATGCTATTCTTGATCCGGGTTCTAAGTTATCATTTGTTACTCCTTATATGGTCATACGATTTGATGTTGGTCCTGAAATCCTTTCTTATCCATTTAAGGTGTCTACTCCCATTGGTGATTCTATTGTTGCTAAAAGAGTTTATAAAAATTGCCTTGTTTTTGTTTCTCATAGAGTCACTCATGTTGATCTTGGAGAGCTTGATATGTTAGATTTTGATGTTATTCTTGGGATGGATTGGATTCCTGCATTTTCTGCTTCCATATATTGTAGGATTCGATTGGTCACATTCAAGGTCCTGAACTAACCTATCATGGCATGGGATGCTTTGAAGGGTTAGTTCATATCTTGCATAAAGGCTAGGAAAATGATTTCTAAGGGTTGCATATATAATCTTATCCGTGATAGAGATAAATATTCTCAAACCCCTACTCTTTAGCCAGTTCCAATCGTAAAAGTATTTCCTGATGATCTTCTCGGTGTTTTTCCCAAAAGAGAAATAGACTTCTCTATTAACCTTCTCCTTGATATACAACTTATCTGTATTCCTCTTTACTGTATGTCCACGGTAGAACTTAAGGCGTTAAAGGATCAATTTAAGAACTTATTGGGTAAGGATTTTATTAGATCATACTGAGGATGTTAAGAAAGAGTTAGTTTGTCATGTGCATAGATTTGCCTGATTGGGTTTTCACTTTATTAATTCTAATTAAGGTGGTGTGATTGTTCAGAATGTATCCAAATCATCCTTATATTAGATGTTAAAGGTTAAGCAAGATCTTTACTCGGGAATAGTTTATTTGAAGAAGTTGGTTTCCGAAAAAGCCATTGAGGCTTTCTCCTAAGAGGGAGATGGTGTCTTGCGATATAAAGGTCGATTATAATTTTTGAATGTCGATGAGTTGAGAAATCAGATTTTGATAAAAGTTCACAGTTTTCAGTATTCTATTCACCTAGGAGATACTAAGATGTACCGTGACTTGTGGAAAGTCTATCGATGAAATGGGATGAAGAAAGATATTGCGGAATTTGTGGATAAATATCTGAATTGTCAATAAGTGGCTTAAGACTTTTGTATTCCTACATGGAAGTGGGAAGATTTTAATATGGACTTCATTATGGGTTTACCTCACACTCGTCGTCAGTTTGATTCGGTTTTGGTTTTTGTGGACCAAATGATGAAATCGGCTCACTTTCTTCCTATAAGTACTTCATCTTCAGTAGAAGAGTTCTCCAAGATTTATCATTGGGAAATGGTATGGTTTTATGGAGTGCCCTTATTTATTATCACCGATCGTGGTACTCAGTTTACATCTCAGTTATGGAGGTGACTTAAAAAAGGTCTTGGTATTCAAGTGAAGCATATCATAACTTATTATCCTCAAACCCATGGACAATCCAAGAGTACTATTTAGAATTTTGAAGATATGGTGAGAGGTTGTTGTATTTACTACAAGTGTAATTAGGACGATTATTTACCTTTGACTAAATTTTCTTATAATAATAGCCATCACTCAATCATTAGAATTGCTACATTTTATGCTCTCTATTGTAGGAGGTGTAGGTCTCCTATTTGTAGGTTTGAAGTTGGTGAGGTTTCTTTTATAGGTCCCGAGTTGGAGCATAAAGCTATGGAAAAGGTACAACTTATTTGTTTAAGGTTAAAAATGGCTCAAAGTCAACAAAAGGCTTATGTTGATGTTAGATGAAGGGAGCTTGAATTGGATGTCAATGCATGATTGAGTCTACTTTAAAATCTCACCCATGAACGGTGTGATGAGGTTTGAAAAGAAAGGGAAGATTAGTCTCTGGTATGTGGGACCATATCAAATTTTGAGGCGTATTGGCAAGGTTTCTTATGAATTATAGTTGCCTAATTATTTAGCATCGATATATCTAGTATTCACCGTCTTTTTATTGAAAAAGTGTGTTAGAGATCCGACATTATAGTACTTTGGCAACATTGGGAGTTAAAGAAAGTTATTCTTACAAAGATGTTCTGGCTGAGATTCTAGACCGACAAGTTCGGAAGTTAAGAAAGAAAGAAGTTGCTTCCATGAAAGTTCTTTGGAGGAATCAACCAGTTGAGGGTGCTACTTGGGAGACGAGAGTCGATATGATGTGTAAGTACCCTCATATCTTTCCCTCCGCTCCTATTCTAGGTTGAGGTATTAATTCCTCATGGTTCATTCTTTCAGATTCATTTGTTTTAGTCATTCCCATGTTTCGATATGCATGCATGTTTATGAAAAACTTTATTTTGATGTTATAATTTAGCTTGGGGTGATTCTCCATGTTTATATGAATTATGATGAGATTCCCATTCATCTTGGGTTGATAGTTTCTCTTATATTCTATTCATGCTAGCTTGAGTGCCATTTGAGGAAGAACCTTCTCAAGGGGTAAATATTGTAACACCTCAAAAACCCGAAGTTGATTTGTGTTGGAAAAGTTTAGAATATGTTATAAGAAATGGTGCTACGGATCGACCTACGAGTTGTAAATCTTCCTACGGGTTATATGAAGGGTCTCAGACACTGGGTAAGATATTTTGAAATTTCAAGTTTCTAAAGCTTGACCTAAGAATGAATAGGATGAACATTAGGAATTCAATCGAGTCGTAGATGGGTTCCCTAGAAATGTTCTACACTTAGTAAAATTTTGACTCAAAGGTGAGAACTACGGATGGAGTCTTGGGACCATAGAAAGGTTGATGACACAGAAGTGTTTCGTGGAAAGTTTGCAAAATTTTGGGTTTCTTAGGTTTGTTCTACTGTTGATCAGTACAGGTCGTAGAAAGTATTACAGACCGTAAGGTCCATAAGCATTTATTAAGTAAAAGTGTTTTGGTCTTTTCCAACCTACCCAACCCCTAAACTACATTGTTTTGGACCCATAAACTACCCATAACCATTTTTACCCATTAAAACTCAACCTAAATCCCTCTAAATTCACTTTCCCAATATCCACTAAAACTTCAAGGAAGAATCCTAGGGTTCAAGCTTCAAGTCTCCTTTTCCTCTATTGATTTTTGTCTTTGATTATCAAAGTATGTGGAATTCACCAATGAATTCCATTCATCCATTGGGTCCTAAGAAATCTCAATCTCCAAAAGTTAATTTCAACCAATTTTCTTATTTTTAATATAATATAATATAATATAAATAAATATTGATAAAAAATATAGAAGATATACTAAATTGAATGTTTTTAGTTGGAGTATTATATTAATTTTGCATTCATGTTAGGGTATGAAATCTAGTTTGGACTCTTCAAACAAGTTTTTGATCAAACCTTTTTTCTTCAACAGTTTGAGACTTTGCACGACTTGAACACCAAGTTGTAGTTTGTGCAACAAAAAATCATTGAACTTCTTGTCAAGTAGAAGTTACTGCAAAAGTATATTTCTGGCTATGAAAATAAGTACATATTAATTATCAAGATAATCTTTTCGTTTGAAGTTGAGTATTTCTTTTCTCCGTGTTCCATCAATTTTTGTTGATGTATCTAGTTTAGCCACAAAAAATGTTGTAATTACATAATTGAACAACTCTCACAATCTCTATTATTTTATGAATAAGAATAGAAAACTTACAAAATTTGTAGTTTAAAAGTGTGATAAACCATCTCTATTTATAGTTAACAAAGGATAGTATGAAAAGGTGGTTATCGTGTCTTATTAGATAAGTCACAATCCTTTAGAAAAATCACAACTTTTCGAAAATGTCATAACTCATCGAAAAATTTACAACCCTTCAAAAAGTTGCTACTCATCAATGTGAAAAGGTGTCAGCATTTACTATAATATAGAACAAATAAATAAATAAATAACTATAAAATATAGAATATATACTAAATTGGGTGCTTTAAGTTGGGGGTATTACAGTAATTTAACATTCAAGTTAGGGAGTTCATGCTTTTAAGATAGTATAGAATATATGTTAAAAAAACAATGAATTGGCCAATAAAAGAGATTTACTCAAGCCCTAAAATATCATAACCAATGTATATTGACCACATGGAAATGTTGTTAGTGGTGTCAACCAATGTTTCACTACTCAATATATTTGTACAATAATATATGGTGTATCTATCCTTTTTTAAAACATCATTAGTACACTAGTATTTACTTATTCTGTTGAACCCAAAATTTTATATATCACCAGTTACAAATCGAGTTGGTTACTCGGAAGCTTTGTTGAGGTCAAACCTCTTTGATAATATCTTCGACACTTGCATATCCCTTTGATAAACTCTTAAAAACTTTTATGATGGTGAAACATATTCATTATATCATGCTTCCACATGTTCAATTAACTTTTAACCGAATACAAATAGTCCCTTCATTTTTCAGGTATGATGTCAATCATAATAGAGAACGGGGAAAGAAAATTTGTATACTCTTAAGCTGAATCAAATGAAAGGCTTTACACCATGCAAATAGTCATAAATCATTTTGCAATTAATGTCTTAGCCTTGTGTCACCTATTCATTGGTTGATAGTACCAAGTCAATCAATGTAATCATGCATGCCTTTTTCTTTCATTTTTTTTGTAAATACCTCTACGAGGGGTCTACTCCAACTTTTATCCTTCATCAAATTTACCCTTCGCAACTTTGCACACTCCTTTTTTCTTATCTATTTTACTTGTTCTTCAAAACTTCATTTTTTATTACCAGCTTATTTCTACTTCTCTACGATGTCTTCCTTAACCTATTCCCAGATCCTTGGGATGTCTCATCTTTAGTTGCCCAAAAGAAATTTGTCTTTAGATGGGCCCCAAAAAGGACTGATACTGATAGTGAGAATGTAGAGCCTCTGATCAAATCTTTTATTCCCTATAAGAAACCAAACTTTGATTGCATGTGTAATATCATAAAGGCCACAAGTCCACAAAATATAAGGGATACCATTCACTGATATATTGTGTTTCTTGAATAGTAAGGGTAGTGTCACCAATGTCAAGATCAACTTCAAATGTAAGACAAGGATGTTCAAGTCTTTTATCCCATTGTTGAATAAAATATTACATCCTCGATAGATGGTTGCTTAAGCATTTACATGTATCTTTTTTATGGGTTTACAACGACCTTCCATTGACCAAATAATTATTCAATTTTGCAAAAACTACCAAGTCTATTTGGGATAGGTTAGCCTATCAATTTAGAGGGTGGTGTCTTGTTTCTGAGTCTTGTCCAAGGAGAAGTGTAATGACCCTTTAAAGTTATTTTCTCCTTTTTTGTTCTTTTCAGCTTTTAGAGTGTTCCTATAGCAACACTAAATCATATATGATTTGGTGGGATTTATTATTAAGTTACCTAGTCGTTCATTTAGTTTTGTGAAAGTTTCCATGTTTTAAAGCTTTCGAAACTTAAAAAGTTTACTTCGGTCAAAGGTTCGGGATATTGGCCTCCATATGCAATTTTGATGGTTATGTTAGCTTTAAGACATCAAGTTTTTTCTAGAAGGACCTTTGGTGTGGATCTCATGGCTTTTGAGCTCATCCTAAGCCCCTTTTTGGAATTTGTATTAAAATGGAGTTTGGGTATGGACCCACTTTCCATTAAGATGATATATGTTAGAAGATTTTACATCTTCATTGAGTCTAGAATGCCAAATTTAGTGGGGTAGCATATCTCGTTTATGTACCGAGGGTGTCAAACAAATCTCGTGCACCTTTTCAAGGATTTTTAAGTTTGGGAAAAATAACTAATGTGCATCAGCTAGTGTTTTTTACTTTACCTCTTCATGTTCGCAAGACCCTTTCCATATATGTGGTCACAACTGGTCCTCGTCTTTACATTTGTGAGGATCGTGCCATGTCCATAGAGACCTATTGAGTTGACCATTGTACTTGTGGACCTTGTGTCGTGATCACGTAGGCCAAGAAGGCTAAACCTCTACAATCATAGGCAAGGTGCCACATTTGCGATGGGTTGGGGGTCTATCTTCCCTGATCGCTCACTAGGTCTTACATTCGTGGAGATCATTTAATTGGTATTTTTATAAAAGACAAATTATGAACCAACTCATAATGCCTAATTGAAATTGCATTTTTTAGAGCTGTAGACCTCCGAGTGAGGTGATTTCAATTGATTTTTGGTCCTGCATCTGAGTATCTTTGTATTGGAGTGTTCAAGAGAGTGAGAGGAGCGTGTATTCAAGCTAAACTTTTTCCTAAAGGGACTGCCTGAGCTTCTAATGATGGTTTTTGTTTCAATTATTGCATGGGCTATTTTCATGTGGTTTCCGAGCTAGAGTTGTGTCCCATTTGGGATACACGTTCACTAAGTTGTTTAAGAACCCATTTAAAGAGTCTATATCATGATTTTCGGCATGGGTCCCACAATCTCATTTACACCTAATTTTGGGCCTTTCTCCTATTTTTGTTTTTTGTATCAAACTGTTGTTTTTAACATTATGATTATGTTTTCGATAGCTTGGCGGTGATTCGATGCTCTAAAATCATGATTTTGGAGCACACGTGATCTGCATTAAGGTAGGCTACGACTTTCAAGTGTTTAAAGTGAGCTTATGATTGTAAATTCATGTTGAATTACTAGAATTGGGGTTGTGTTATAGTTGATCATGGTTATTTATCAGAAATTATGCCTTAGGTATTCATTTTGGGATATTTCGGGAGCTCTAGTATGCCTATTCTTGCTATGTGACTATGCCTTATCTTGTGGTTATCATCTCATAGATTTTTGTGACCATTAGTAACTTGTTATTGGCCTTAGCCTAGGTTAAGGCTAGTTTTCCCGAGACTCACATTTTGGATTGGATAGGCCTTAGAATTGCTCCATTGTCGCTTCAGATGACTTTGCTCCCTGTAGATTGATATAATATTGTTGAGTGTGATAGTTTGATCCTTACGCAAAAACTCAAATCTTATGGCCCTTTTATCCATAATTTTCTCTTATGATTCAACTCAGATGTGTTCATTGGTAAATTTTGCATTATTTTGCTATTTAGGATGTAGTCTTGGAATTAGGGATGGAGTGGGCCCCTGACAACTCTAAAGATGGTTTCTCACTATGGTATTGATTGGTTTGAGGAAGAGTGCATGTTTGGGGGATTTTGGAGTTATTTTCCATGGTTTGAGGTCTTTGTGCTTTCTTACTATCATGGGTTTTGAGGGCCTTGTGTACTTTGTTTTAGCCGAGTTTGAGGCCTTGGTGTACCTTCTTTTATTCGGATTTCATTTCATGGACAACCTTCTTTTTAGACATGTTTAAGGCCCTGGTGTACATTCTTAGCCACTGTTCGACTCGCTAGCTCATCTTTTAGCCTTATTTCGAGTTAGAGAACACCTCTATTTTTAAGGTTTGAGTCCTAATTTGGTGATTCTTGGTTTGAATATACCGGGGTTCTACTGCGTGGATGGCCTAGGCAATCTAGAAGTATTCTTAAGCTTACCTAGTAGTTACTTATCTCTTCTATTTACTCATCAGCTTATGGGGTTCGTTTGGGATATTTATTTTAAATGGCACATGAGTGTACCTTCTGATTTATGGGGGGCCAATAATGTTTTAGTTAGCTATTTACTTTAATGTTCATTCATTACTTATCTTGTGTTCTTCTTAGTTAAGATTTTTGTTACTATTTTCCCTTATCTGACCTCTTTTTGTTTCCCTTTTCACTTTTTTTATTGCTTTTACTTTCCAAGCTCGATCTTCCTATGATGCCTATTGGGTACCTAGTTTTTGGTACTCATACTACACTCTGCATTCTATTTTCGTGATGTAGGTTCAAGCACCAGCCACCAATGTTAATATCCAGCCGATTGTGAGGACATTCGGAGGCGAGGGTGAACTTATGTCATCCTAGAACCCCCTGTCTCTTTCTATTTAGTTTATGACTCGTCTTTTGATTCTTGAGACAAGTTTGTTTATTGTTTGGTCCACTTTTGGGACTTGTACTATTTTGTAGTAGTCATGCACATATGACTACCAGGTTTTGGGTTTGTATATATTTTTGGTTATATATATATATATATATAGACTTTTGTTCTATCTTTCACTGTGTCCTTTAAATTATATATGTATCTTTTTAAAATTATTTTCTACAAGTATGCCTATTACATGTCGATCATGGTTATCAGTTTGTTTACCTACTGGTGGGTTATAGTAGGTGCCATCATAACTCATGTTTTTGGGTCATGAAAAGTTGGTACCAAAGCCCCAGGTTTACCGATGTCATTTGTACCGAGGTAATTTCTAGGAAAGGTTAGCAGATAAGTGCCAAGAAATCTGTATTCTATCTTATGTGGCCATAGGGAATCTTTTGGAAGATTCTCTCTTTTGTATCATTATCGTGCGCCGTGTGTCTTATTAGTTTCCTTGAATCTCACTTTTTTCACTCTTCTGTAGGATTTGTCACATGTGTGGATCAGCATCCGCGGGTTGTGTGAGAAATGCAGAACCCACCAAGGATAGGTTGGGCACTCAAAAACAAGTGGGGTCGGGAACAACCTAGCCACCACCCAGACTAGTTATGTCTCCTGAGCTTCAAGAGACAATCATTCCATTATTATCAATGCTAAGGGAATGCAGCCGACCCTAGCTTTAGTTATGCTAGCACTGTATGATAAACCCATAGCACCAGCTCCGTAGGTTGACATGCCACTAGTACCTTCCATTGCCTAGCCAATTTTCATGGCATGAGTTATGTTGTTAGAGGAGTAGAGGACGCTCGGATTGTTCTTGAGATTGTCACCTCTGAGGTTTACTGGGGATATTAGGGTGGGAGCCCATGAGTTTTTGAATACTTGTCGAGAGAGACTATATACTTTTAAGCTAAAGGAGTCAAGAGGAGTTGACTTGACTACATATCAGCTTGACAAGCCAGCCATGTAGTGGTGGTGTTCGTATTTAGAGGTTAGACCAATCATGCCACCTTCAATATAATGGGCTGAGTTTTTAGAGGTCTTCTTGGGCAGGTTCATACACTGGAGTGTCAGAGATTAACTCTAAAATTAGTTCTACAGGTCGGAGTAGGGCTCTATAACCATATCTGAGTATGAAGCATAGTTTTACGAGCTTTTTAGGCATCCTATGATGACATTACCTACTTAGTAGAAGGGGGTTCATTGTTTTGTTTATGGTTTGAGGCTCTAACTATGTAGTGAAATCAAGTCCATGGTATTGGCTGGCTAATCATTCTTGGATGTGTTTGACAACCCCCGTACTATGGTGGAGCTATATCGTGAGGCACATCAGAATAATGACAAGGGAGCTCGTTATCAGGGTAGCTTCAGTTTGGTCTTATTCTAAGGAAAGGGACTCTTCTGATAGACCTCTCTAGTCGTTTCACAGGTTCAGTCTAGCTGGCCTATTAAGGAGGTGCTCCAGGCTTTAGCGGTTGAGCGGTATCGCTAGAGTGATTCTTATATGTGTCAGAATTAGAGAGGTTCATAGTCAGGATTTTCAGGCTACAGTGGGTGTTATTTTATGGGTCGATCTTCATAGGGTTGCTATGACGATAAGAAGCTCGACCATTGGTCTAGGACTATCCCCGATGAGGGACTGTTGCACTTGCTCCATATTTAGCTCAACCAATTTCAGCGGTAGAGCCTCTAGCTAGAGGTGTTTCCTAGGGTCAAACCCAATGATTTGGTGACTAGGGAGCTCGAGAAGGATTCTAGGGAAGCAAGTCAGGTGGTAGTCAGATGCATAGGGTAGAGATTTTCAAAGCCACTTATATGCATCACTTGTGAGGGTGGAGTCTGAGGCATTGGATGTTGTTATCACAAGTTTGATTCTTTTATGCACACAACCCTCCTTGACTTTATTTGATTCGGGTTCTATATTTTCATATGTATTTTTATATCATGCTTCTGGGTTGAGTATCTGTTTTGAGTATTTATTAGCGTCATTGTGTGTTTCGGCCCATGTGGGTGAGTCTTTAGTAGTGGATCAGATGTTTAGATCTTGTTCGGTGACTAATTAGGGGCGTGATAATAATGTTGACCTTATCATATTGGATATGATAGATATTGATGTTATTTTGGGCATGGATTGGTTATCCCCCTAGCATGCGGTCTTGGACTGTTTTGCTAAGATTATTACCTTATACATGCCTTGTGTCCCTTCGCTGGTATGGGAGGATTCATTTAGTCAAACACCGACTTGGGTTATCTTATTTGTCCTGGCTTATAGGTTTGTTACTAGCAGGTGTCTAGCTTATTTGGCTTATGTATGGGATGTGACTAGGGAGGGCCCTATAGTTCATTCAGTCCCCATTATGCAATATTTCAAGGATGTTTTCCCTATTTATTTACCTAGCCTTCATCCAGAGTGTGATAGTGACTTTGCTATCGACCTAGATCTGAGCACGCATTCTATTTTTATTCCAGCTTAATGTATGTCCACCACAGATCTTAAGGAGCTTAGTGTTCAACTTTAGGATCTCTTAGGTAAAGAATTCATTTGATCAAGTGTATCGTCTTGGGTGACATAGTTCTGTATGTGAAGAAAAGGCACGAATCTATGCAATTTGTATTGATTAAAGGAATCCGAAGAAGGTGACGATGAAGAACAGGTATCCCCTGCCTCCTATTCATGATTTATTTGACCAGGTTCAGGGTGTCGTGGTTTTTTTCTAAGACCGACTTAATATCCAGTTATCATCATCTAAGGAATATGGCATCAGACATCTCTAACACTACATTTAGGACTCTTAAGACCATTACTAGATCCTAATGATATCTTTTTGGTTGACCAATGCCCTTGCGACATTCATGAACTTGATGACGCATGAGATCATGCCATATACTGATTTCTTATTCATTGTGCTTATTAATTATATTTTGGTATACTTGCGGAGTCAAGAGGAGTAGGAGAAGTAGTTGAGGATTGTGCTCCATATTTTGAGAGATCAGCGACTTTATGCCAAGTTCTCAAAGTGCATGTTTTGGCTTGATTCTGTAGCATTCTCGAGGCACATGGTGTCCAAGGTTGGCATTATGGTGGATCTAATGAAGATTAAGTCTATTTGTGATTGGGCTAAGCCCACCTCAGTGACTCAAATTTGAATCTTCGTAGAGTTAGAAGGATACAACTGATGGGGTGTGGAGGGCTTCTTGACTATTGAAACACCATTGACTCACTGCACTCTCCTTGAAGTTCCTTTTGAGTTTTCTGAAGAGTGTGAGTTGAGTTTTTGAAAGGTCAAGGAGTTGCTTACTTATTGCCCCCCTATTTTGACTCTTCAAGTTGATGGCAAGGGATTAGTGGTGTATTCAGATGCATCCTGCATGGGCTTGGGTTGTGTGCTGATGTATTTGGGATTATTTATAACTTATGCATTGAGGCAACTTAAGATGCATGAACTCAACTACCTCACTCATGATTTAGAGTTTCTGGTGGCATTTTTCGCGCTTAAGATTTAGAGGCATTACCTGTGCGGGGTCATATGTGAGATTTACACTAATCACACAAGTCTACAGTACATTATGAGCCAGAAGGACCTAAATTTGAGTCAGCATAGATTGATTGAGCTCCTGAAGAAATATGACCTCTTTATTCTATACCATCCAAGAAAGGAGAATGTGGTAGCGGACCCCTTGAGTCGGAAGGTTGTGAGTATGGGTAGTGTAGCCTTACTTTCAGCTTTGCAATGACCTTTGGTTTTAAACATTCAGCTTTATCCAATAGGGTGATTCCACTCATATTTTAGACTCTAGGTGGGTGTTAGTTTATGTTGGGATTTAGTCGTCTCTTTCAGAGCAGATCCATGGTCGTCAGTTTGAGGATGAGGCTCGTGTGGCTATCTTAGATTGGGTTTTGCAAGGTGACACCTGGAAGGATAACTTGAGTTTAGATGGGGTTTTGAGGTTTTACGGTCGTATTTGTGTTCCAAGAGTTTGGGATTTTATTAAGTTGGTTCTTTGTGAGCCCAGATTCGAGGTATTTGACAACCATCAAATTACTCACACAAAAAAATGAGTAAGTGATTCATAGCAATATAAATACCCATTAATTAAGTCGGGGTCGAATCCCACAGGGAGGGATCTAAATCAATGAATTCATTAAGGGAAATCTTTTTAGCATGATTTTACCTCTTTATACATTACTGTCATACTTGGTACAGTTTTGTACTAACGCATACTCTTTCCTACATTTTCCCTAATGTAGGGTCTGACGTTCAGGTTTCGCATCCCATGGCTAGAGGTCACTTTGGTTATATTGAGTTATGGTGAATCCTCATGTTCCTACGACCAAACATTTTATCGCTTTCAGTCTTTATTTTGTTTTAATATTGTACGTGATGTCATGGTTACGTCTCGGTCACTCTTGATGTAATATATGGCTACTGAGACTTTGTAGACTTTCATTTTATTTTATAAAACTCTTTGACATAAATTGTCTTTTAAATTCTCTTGAATATCTATGATCTTGTTTATGCATGCTAAGTGGCTTGTGTAGGGCCTCTCGGGGTCCTATGCACCATGTTACGCCTAGGGGGTACCTTGGGTCTTGACACATTTCTATTTTCCTCGAAGTATGAGGACTCACCACTGAAACTGCTAAATTCAGACAAGGAATCGAACTAAGCGTGATTTGGATGTTGAGCACCTGAACCCACATCATATAATGATATAGCGCAAAAGTATGCGTCAGTACTTTGAATGTACTGAGCATGCAGTATATAGATATGCTAAGCTGAACAATATATAAACTGAACAAGACATCAGTTGAGGAATAACATAAGCTGAACAAGGATATCAATTGTACTAAATATAATTGAAAACTAAATTAGATACAATGACCAAGTACTAATCATAAAGGTAACATGTTGAGTTGTATACTGAAGTAAGTGATGAAAACATGGTCAACCCAATAAGAGTTTTATTATGCGAGATCTTATTAACCGACATAAACCGCGTGAGCTAAACGTGGAGTTTGATGTATACTCCCCATCGAGAGGACCCAATATACCTTTCCAGGGGTATAAAGGCATAACAGTGGTGTGATCACTAAAAGTGATGCCCAACATAGGGGACTTATAAACCTACGCGTACACGTAATTCTGGGACTTAAAGGTACGTTGAACCCTAGTACAACTCGGTGCTAAGTCTCCTCCCAACTGAATATATGAAGCTAAAATGCACTGAAATAATTAGTAGCTCAAAATACTGACATGCTAAGTGAGAATGCAACATTTATATACTAAGAATATGGCATTCGAATTTTGAAGCATGATTTTCTGTCTGATTTACCTAGAAAGTATAATTCTTGAAGTATGATAAGTTTGCACAAGCAAAGGTTCTGAGCTCTATGCATGGTACTACACTAATTCACCAAGAAACAGGTCATTTAGATCATGGAAACTATAACAGCTAAAATCACAATAAATCTTCAAAATCTGAAACCCTTGGTCTAAATAGTTTATGAGAAATCGAAGAACTGACTGAATTATAGACCTAATGAGTGAAAGGAACTTACTAGTGAAATCCAACATACCTGGTGACGAAATCTATGGAGAAATCCTTTGGGTTTCAGGGTTGAACTTCGAAGAACACCAATGCTCTTTCTTGGAAGAACTGGCGCCTTTTTCTCTTCTTTTTGTTCTAAGTTGGGTGATTTTTGGAGAATGACGGTTCTAGGTAAGTTCTGACTAGATTATTAGGCTTAGACTGATTAAAACTACATAGTTTAGGCATAAAATGATGTAGTTTAAGTGCCTAACGCATAGGGGAAAAGACCAAAACGACCCCGACTTAAAAGCTAACGGACCTCTTTCATGGGCCCATCCACAGGCCGTATGGGAAACTGTGGCTTCTCACATAAGTTGGGGTGGTACTAGGTTATTTTTCACTAGCCACTTAACGGCCCATGTGGGGTTCCAAGAACCGTCTAGTGGTCTGTGGTTCCTCACAGTAAACTTGGGTGGTTCTGATTTGCTTTCACGGGTAACCTGACGGTCCATATGGAGTTCACGTCCCGTGTAAGGTTCATGGTTCTCTACATTTTTGCTTGGTGTGAACCACGATGAGGGTGACGAGTCGTGGTCCTATTCACAGCATATGGATCCATCTGTTGTCCACCCTCTTTCCTCTTGTTCAGTCTTAGTTAGATTTTCCAGGTGTTTCAATATTTCCCGCTTGGGATCAGTTGTCCTCGAATAAAGACTAAAAAATCAAGGTTTGGAAGGAAGGGCTGAAATCCCTACCAACTAGGTACTAGAAACGGGTATCTAACTGAACTGAGCTCCATGAACATGCAAATATGATGAAATGCAAGGGTAACTGAGTGATCAAGATATTAAGACTGAATTACATAAGAGTAAACTGAGAGACTAGATAGGAACTATTACCTCAACCTGAAACTGAATCGGAAGGAAAAAAGTGAGGGTACTTTGTCGTCATGGTTGCTTCTACTTCCCAAGTAGCTCTCTTTACGGACTAACTTCTCCACAAAACTTTTACTGAAGCGACTTCTTTATTTCTCAACCTACGAACCTGACGGTCAAGAATCTCAACTGGGATCTCCTTATAGGTGAGGCTATCCTTCACAGCTACACTCTCTAAATGTACTATCGATGTGGGATCATCCACACACTTCTTCAATAGGGAAATGTGAAAGATTGGATGAGCCACTGCTAGTTCTGCTGACAACTCTTACTCATAAGCCACATTATCAACTCTTTTTAGGATTCTGTAAGGCCCTACATACCTAGTACTAAGCTTCCCTTTCTTACCAAACCGCATGACCCATTTCATAGGTGACACCTTCTGTAAAACCCAATCACCAATTTCAATTTCTAAGTCCCTTCTCCTCACATCTACACAAGACTTATGAGGACTCTGAGTTGTCTTTATATTATCTCTGATGAGTTTCTCTAAGCCTCATGAACCAAATCTGGCCCAATCAAGGCTGCTTCACCTACTTCGAACCAACAAACTAGAGAACTGCACCTACGATCATACAGTGTCTCATAAAGGACCATCTGAATACTAGAATGGAATATGTTATTGTAAGTGAACTCTATGAGAGGTAGATAATCATCCCAACTACCCTTGTAATTGATCACGTAAGACCTCAACATGTCCTCTAAGGTATGAATGGTACGCTTTGCCTGGCCATCCGTCTATGGATGAAATATTGTACTGAGACTTACCTGAGTACGAAGACCTTTCTAAAATGACTTCCAGAAATGGGATATAAATTGAGGACCTCTATCTGAGATGATTGACAAGGGAACCTCATGCAATCTGACTATCTCATTGATGTAGAGTTTGGCATAGTCCTCTGTTGAATCTGTAGTCTTGAATGCTAAGAAGTGAGCTAACTTAGTGACTCTTTCCACTATCACCCAAATGGAGTCATGCTATCTGTGAGTACGAGGTAAACCCGTAATGAAGTCCATGTTTATCAATTCCCACTTCCACATAGGAATGCTAATCTCTTGAGTTACACCTCTTGTTTCTGATGTTCTACCTTAACTTGTTGACATTTAGGACACTTAGCCACAAAGTCTGCTATGTCTCTCTTCATGCCATTCCACCAAAAGACTTCTCGTACATCACGGTACATCTTAGTGGCACCCAGATGAATAGAATATCTAGAATTATGGGCTTCTGTAAGGATCTGCTACCTCAACTCACCCACATTTGAAACACATAAGTAGCCTTGGTAACAAAGCACACCATCTCCCCTATGGGAGAAACCTCAACTCTCTACTAATGAACTGCACCTTTCAGCTTAAGAAATATCGGATGACTATCTTTTTTCTCCTTAACCTTTACTACCAACGAAGATTCTGATCCATTTTTTACTATCACACCACCATGTGACGAGTCCAAAAGGCAAACTCCTAAGCGAGCAAGCCGGTGAACATATCTGTCTAATTCTTTCTTCTCTTCCTCAACATGTGCCACACTACCCATGGATAGTCTATTGAGGGCGTCAGCCACTACACTAGCCTTACCCTGATAGTATAGCACAGTCATGACACGGTCTTTGAGGAATTCAAGCCATCTCCTCTAACGAAGATTCAACTCTTTCTGGGTAAACACATACTGGAGGCTCTTATGATCTGTGATCACATCAACATCAACACCATACAAGTAGTGTCTTCAAATCTTTAGGGCAAACACTACAGCTACAAGCTCGAGGTCATGAGTCAAGTAGTTCTTCTCATAGACCTTAAGTTGTCTAGAAGCATAAGTTTTGACCTTACATTGTTACATCAACACACAACCAAGTTCGACTCTGGATGCATCACAATATACCACATAACCGTCTGAACCCTCTGGTAGAGTCAAGACAGGAGTTGTAGTCAACCTAGTCTTCAATTCTAAAAAGCTTTTCTCAAACTCATTTGACCACTGAAACTTGACCTTTTTCTGAGTCAACATGGTCAATGGGGAAGCTATGGATGAAAATCCTTCAACAAATCTTTTGTAGACTTCTGATATCATTCGGAGAGGTGTGTCTGGCCAGTGTTAAACTGCCTCAATTTATTGAGAATCCACTCGGATCCCTTCACTGGGTACCACATGACCAAGGAAAGTGACCGACTGTAACCAAAACACACATTTTCTAATCTTAGCAAATAGTTGGCGATCCGTGAGAGTTTGCGAACAACTCTAGATGAGTCGCATGCTCTTCGTCACTCCGAGAATAAAAGAGGATATCATCAATAAAGACGATGACAAACAAGTCCAAATACTGTTTGAACACCCTGTTCATTAAGTCCATGAAAGCTGCAGGAGCATTTTTTTAGTCCAAAAGACATAACTACAAATTCAGAGTGACCATACCGAGTCCTGAAGGTTGTCTTTGGGATGTCATTATCTCTGACTCTAAACTGATAATAGCCGGATCTGAGGTCTATCTTAGAAAAGCAGCTAGCATCCAGAAGTTAGTTGAACAAATCATCAATCATGGGGATAGAATACTTATTCTTGATTGTGACTTTGTTCAACTAACGATAGTCAATTCACATCTTGAGAGAACTATCTTTCTTTTACACGAACGACATTGGATCACCTCGTAGAGAGATATTGGATCTGGTGAAGCCCTTATATAGAAGGACTTTCAACTATTCTTTCAATTTCTTAAGCTCAACTGGAGCGATTATGTAAGGAGGAATCAAAATGGGTTGGGTATCTGGAAGGAGATCTATTCCGAAGATGATTTCCCTTTCAGGAGGAACTCCAGGAAGATCTTCTAGGAATACTTCTGGAAAATCATTCACCACTGGTATTGATGCAAGAGTTTGGGTCTCGAAGTTTGAATCCTTAACCGAACAAGATGATAAATATACCATTTATAGATCATTTTCCTGGCCTTAAGGTAAGAGATAAATCGACCAATAGGCACTGAGTTACTACCCTTCCATTCTAAGACTGGCTCGCTTGGAAACTGAAACTAAACGATCCTAGTCCTATATTTGACTGAGGTATAACAGGAGTGTAACCAATCCATGCCTAGAATGATATCAAAATCTATCATTTCTAACTCTACAAGGTCTACTGAAGTGACTTTATGAGAAACTATGACAAGGCAATTTCTATATACCCGTCTAGCTATAACTGGTTCACCAATTGGAGTAGAGACTGAGAAGGATTTGTGGATCCTCTTCTGACTTAGACCCATGAAATTTCAAAGGGTTCATCCGAGTGAAGTCCTAAATTCTTACTACAGCACTATTAGTCTGTGGCGAAGCTCGGTCCACATCTTGTTGATTGACCTGGGCGATCATGGCCTGAGAAAGCACTTGGAAAGCAGCCCTGAACTCGACATGTGTGACTTGCTCATTCAATGGTTCTTCTGGAACTGTTGGTTGATTCCTTGTGTTAGCTCTTCAAGGAAGCATTTTCCGAAATGCAAAGAGCATGAGTTAGAAGGTGATTAAATAGAGTTTATACTCTATAGCACGAGCTAGAAACCAAAGAAGGGAATTTTTTCTTAGAACACCTCGTAGCCTCCCCCTCATAGGTATGGCGCGCTTCACACCCATGAAAGAGACTCTACTTAGTTCGGCTTTCAGATAGCCTAGAACCCTTAAACCTGATGTCTTGATATCAAGTTTTTCATGCCCCGAGGCTACCCCCTAGACGTAACACGGGACCTAGGATCACGAGTGACCCTAAGCTAACCTTGAGTCTGGCATATAACAAGCATACTAAAATATAACTAAGTAAATCATGTCCTATGTCGAAGATAAAAACAATGGATATCTTAAATGGGGAAAGCCCCAACAAGTCTGAATATATAAAATATAATAAGAGTTTTGTGATGACTGAAACAACACTTAACAACTCGAGCTGAATCTACTACTACGTCTAAAAAGCCTATAACTGAGTTGAGTTGAGTTGCTGGGACATGCCCCCAGCTAACTCGAACAAGACTGTAAACTGAAAGTAAAGACTAAAAAGTAAACCATGTCTATTGTCCTCGAAGTACGAGGACTCACCACTGAAGCTGTTGAATTCGGACTTGTAATCGAACTAAGCGTGATCTGGATAATGAGTGTTGAACCTACATCATATAACGATGTAGCACAAAGTTTGCATCAGTACATTGAATGTAATAAGCATGCATGATATAGATATGCTAAGCTGAACAATATATAAACTGAATAAGACATAAGTTGAGCAATAATATAAGTTGAACAAGGATATAAGCTAATGACCAAGTACTAATCATGAAGGTAACATGTTGAACTGTATACAGTAAGTGTTGAAAACCTAGTCAATGCACTAAGAGTCAGACTGTGGGACATCTTATTAATGGACATAAACCACGTGAGCTAAATGTGAAGTTTTATGTATACGCCCCATCGAGAGGACCTAATATACCTTGCTAGGGGTATAGAGGCATGACTATGGTGTGATCACTAAAATTGATCCCCAATAGAGGGGACTTATAAACCTATGCGGGCACGTAGTTCTGGACTTTAAGGTATGCTGAACCCTATTCTAAATCGGTGATAATTCTACTCCCAACTGATTTAATGAAGCTAAAAGGCACTAAAATAATTAGTAGTTCAAAATAATGACATGCTAACTGAGCATGCAACATCTATATACTGAGAATATGGCATTCAAATTCTGAAGCATGATTTTCTGTCTGATTTTCCTAGCAAGTATAATTCATGAAGTATGATAAGTTTAAACAAGCTAGGGTTCTGAGTTCTATGCATGGTATTACACTATTTCACCAAGAAACGGGTTATTTAGATCATGGAAACGATAACAGCTAAAATCATAATAAATCTTCAAATTTTGGGAAACCTAGGTATGAACAATTTATGAGAAATCAAAGAATTGACTGAATTCTAGGGACCTAATGGGTGAAAGGAATCCACTAGTGAAATCCCACATACCTATGACGAAATCTATGGAGATATCCTTTGTATTTCAAGGCCGAACTTTGAAGAACACCTCTGCTTGTTCTTAGGAGAACTAGCGCCTCTTTCTCTTCTTTTCATTCTAAGTTGGGTGATTTTTGGAGAATGAGAGTTTTGGGTAGTTTCTAACTAGATTATTAGACATAGACTGATTAAAATGATGTAGTTTAGGCATCAAACGACGTAGTTTAAGTGTCCAATGCATAGAGGAAAGACCAAAATGTCTCTGACTTAAAAGCTGACAGTACTCTTTCACGAGCCCATCCACGGATCGTGTGAAGCACTACGGGCTGTATGGGCAACCATGGTTCCTTACATAAGTTGGGATGGTACTGGATTATTTTTCACGGGCCACTTAACGGTCCTCGTAGGGTTCCACGAACCGTCTAGTGGTTTGTGGTTGCTCATAGTGGCTTTTGGTGGTTCTGATTTGCTTTCACGGGCAACCTAGCAACCCTTGTGGAGTTCAATGGCCCGTGTAGAAGTTTGTGGTCCTCCACATTTTTGTTGGGTGATAACCACGATGAGGGTGACGAGTCGTGGTCCTATTCACGGCCTGTGGATCCCTCTATGGTCCACCCTCTTTCCTCTTGTTCAGTCTTAGTTAGATTTCCGAGGTGTTACAAACGTACCATAAGAAATAAAATATTTATTAAACATAATAACAATAGTTATAAGAAAAATATATTGAGTATCCTTCTCTTATTTGGTTAGAAACTAAAAATATTTTTTTTCTAATATAAGATACAAGTACAATACATTTTTTTTAATTAATTGTTCGTCTCTACCAAAAGAAATTCTTTAGTAGTAGAAAGTGGATATGTGGAGTATGCTAAGAATTTGAGATATAATACATTAATGACATGTTTGGAAAGCCACCCTGGAAATTGAATTTGGTGTAATTGGATATAATTACATTGTTTGACGTGTTTGATTGACCATGTAATTACTTGGTCAGCAGGTAATTGGGTGTAATTGAAAGGGATAATTACACTCTCCATTTCTCAGGGATGGGCTATGAATCGCTGATAATTACATGGTGTAATTACAAGTTGATTACTTTTAAATTTCTTCTCTTTTTTTTTCTTTTTTTTATTTAAATTTATTTTTATTTTAATTTAATATCATTTATAAAGTTTCTTATTTGTTTAATATAATTTTAAATAATTACCTTTTATTTTAAATTTCAATATGATCTTATAATTGTAATTGTACATTCAAACAGTACATGCGTAATTACACTATAATTACATTTTGGCAAAGGAAGAGGACAGTGTAATAACTAGATTTGTAATTGTTACCTTAGTAATTATACTAATTTCAATTCCCAGGTGACTTTCCTAACAGACCTTAAATAGATCATAATATGTTGAATAATTTTGATAAAATCCAGACCCAACTCACATAGAGAGTCTTTTACTTTAAGCCAAATGAAAATCACTATAGTTACACTGATCAAATCATATATAACTCAATTTAGTAGAGATAATACAAATTATTAAAACTAACGATTAAATACACAATGACTTGCATTAATTTCATTCAATATGAAGGAAGGTCTAAAACCAGCACATGAAGTTAATAATTCACTACTATTTAATCATGGTAATCAGGGGAATAACCCACTATCACCAAAAATGATCAAAAATTTATCTAACAACCCAAATCGTAAAAAAAGACATATTTCTTACTAGGCCCTTTTTCATTAACCTACCAAATTTCAAATCAATCAGAGTCATTTTTTTTAATTCCAAAACTATTAATCAATTGAGTTGAAAAACGTTGTTTGGTTAATCTAATGCAGAATTGATCATACAAGAATCAATTCTTGTTATCCCTCCAACATTCTAACAGTAGAAGCACATAAAAACAAGCAAAGAGTCAATTAAAACTTATGTAAAAGACATTGAAACTTATGTAAAAGACACAGATTGTATCGTAATTTTAACAATACATCAGAGTTTAGACTAATTTTTAGTGTGGAAAGTAACAACCCGAGAAGGTTGTTTAACAAAATTTGTTTTAGAAAGATTTAAAGCTAAATTTTGGGAACTCAGCCCGCCCACTTTTTGAGTCTGATCATCTTGTTGAGAGATTAGAGACTTTAAAAAAATTTACACCATATTTTGGGACTTGTTAACATGCTCGAGCAATGGCTCGAGACGTTTCAGCACATTAGTGGCATTTGGCAAATTTTGTTGTTGTTTGCTGCCTCATACAAGACATTGAGACACCAACCACGAACACAAAGCTCAGGCGGGTAAAACATGTATCAAATTCATGTATTGAACTTCACTTCCTAAATTTTAAACTCAAGTCTAAAAAAAAGGAAAAACCCTCGAGCATAAGAAATTTCCAAGGTAGTTCTTCAGGAGTTTGAGCTTTTCAAAAGAAACCCAAAATAAAACAAAGTGTCAAATTTAGTTTAAAAGCTAATTCGAACATAGAATATGTAGACAATAAAATTCGCGTTGAGAAAATAATAATCAATAATGGAAAATTATGCAACAGTCGTTTTGTTGATTTAAAGTGTGAGTGTAACAATCTCTATGATTCCTCTGAATTCTCCTTTTTGGATATAATTCAAGGGCTCTTGAGCTTCATCCTGAATTTATCTTGAACTTTATCTCGATCTTGAACTTGAACTTTATCTTGATCTTGACTTCTAGTTGATTTCAAGGGCTTCTAGCTTGATCTTGAATCTGGTGGTCTTGATCTTGATCGTTCTTGAACTTGAACTTTATCTTGATCTTGACTTCTAATTGAATTCAAGGGGTTAGAGCTTGATCTTGGATCTGGTGGTCTTGATCATGATCGTTCTTGAACTTGAACTTTATCTTGATCTTGACTTCTAGTTGAATTCAAGGGGTTAGAGCTTGATCTTGGATCCGACGGTCTTGATCTTGATCGTTCTTAAACTTGAACTTTATCTTGATCTTGACTTCTAGTTGAATCCAAGGGCTTCGAGCTTGATCTTGATCGTTCTTGAACTTGAACTTTATCTTGATCTTGACTTCTAGTTGAATCCAAGGGCTTTGAGCTTGATCTTGAATCTGGCGATCTTGGTCTTGATCATTCTTGAACTTGAACTTTATCTTGATCTTGACTTCTAGTTGAATCCAAGGGCTTCGAGCTTGATCTTGAATCTGGCGGTCTTGATCTTGATCATTCTTGAACTTGAACTTTATCTTGATCTTGACTTCTAAAATTCTTGAACTTGTAGCTTGTAGAGATTTCTGCAGCTTTTGATCCACGAGCTTTCTCTAGCTTTTCGTTAGAATTCTTGAACTTGTAGAGAAATCTATGGCTTTTGATCCACGAGCTCTCTCTAGCTTCTTGTTTATAATTCTTGGTTTATTTTATGAATTATGAGGATCCCTATTTATAGTTTTAGAATAGAGGATTTGTGATAGGAATAAGATTCTCTTCGGCCAATCAGATTTAAGTGACATGGCATATGGGCTTTATGGAGCGGGTTTAATTAAATCCATATTTATTAGATTTAAATAATTGACTCAATTATATTAATTCATAATATTTATTTGGACTAATATATTCATGAATTTAATATAAAATCGAATCATTTTATAAATTTATATTTAATAAATTTTAAATGACAAGAAATGCCCCATTCTTCACGTCTTGTCGAGATATTATCTTTCAAAGACTAGGCTTGAAGAATTTGAAGACTTCAACTTGAAAATTTAATTGATTTGAGACTTTAACTTGCAAACTTGAAAAATTTAAAGACTTTCAACTTGTAGAGTTGAAGAATTTCAAGACTTCAACTAGCAGACTTAAAGAATTTGAAAACCTTAACTTGCAGACTTGAAGAATTCGAAGACTTCAACTTGCAAACTTGAGTGATTTGAAGACCTCAACATCTAGACTTGGAGATTATTACTTTTTTTTAGTTTTGAAGACTTCAACTTGCAGACTTGAAGAATTTGAAGTAAACTTGATTGATTTGACAACTTCTAGACTTTGAGATTTTTTTAAATTTTGAAGACTTCAACTTGCAGACTTGGAGATTTTTGAAGACTTCAAGTTTCAAATCAACCTATATTCATAAGGGTTTGCCCCCATCAGGTCACTACCATTTGGTGCAAGTCCAGAGTTTGATGAAAGATTATTTCATGTGACAGATCAAGTGGGAACATGTGATTTTTTGACACTCATGCAACTGAACTTAGAATATGGTTCTAAGCACCTACATACCTCAATGAAGAGGATCAAGTCACAACGTAGTTCTAGGAGAATGTTTTTTTGTGTGTCGTACATAGTTTATACTCGTGCGGACCAAGAGTGATATGGAGTTTAGACTCGTACCTTAAGGAGCATTTTAGCTTGAAGATTTAACTCAAATTTAAAGAGCTTTATGATATACAGTTTAGGCTCGTGTATCAAGGAGCATTTCAATTTGAAGATTTAACTCAAATTTAAAAGGCTTTGTGACATACAGTTTAAGCTCGTGTTTCAAGGAGCATTTAAACTTGAAGATTTAGCTCAAATTGGAAGAGCTTTGAGACATACAATTTAAGCTCGTGTTTCAAGGAGCATTTCAACTTGAAGATTTAGCTTAAATTAGAAGAGCTTTGAGACATAAAGTTTAAGCTCGTGTTTCAAGGAGCATTTCAACTTGAAGATTTAACTCAAATTTAAAGAGTTTTATGACATACAATGTAAGCTCATATTTCAAGGAGTGTTTCAACTTTAAGATTAAGCTAAAATTTGAAGAGTTTTGTAATATGCAGTTTAGCCTCATGCGTCTAGGAGCATTTAGCTATACACTGAGTCTTCAAAGTCATCTTCAGATACAGACCTGCCCCCAGTATGGAGTTCTTCTATATCTTCATCTTCATGAGGTTCATAGACTGGAGATCATTGATCTTCTCTTAAAGTCATGCTTAATTTCATGTCATGTGCACGAGTTGCCAACTCTTCGAATGTATCGGGCTTTAATCCTTGCAATATTCATGCCTTGGATGCACATTTCAATGCTAGAAGTTTCACTAAGGCGATCTTTGCAGTTGAGGCTCAAACTTCTCCAGCGATTGATAAAGTCAATAACTAGCTCATCTTCACCTTGATGAGCCTTTGTAAGTTCAATCATACTAAAGGCACGTCTTGTGCTATAGAAACAATTGAGGAACTCTTTCTCTAACTTCTCCCAACAATCTATAGAATTTGGTTCGAGATCTGTGTACCAATAAAAAGTATTTTCTCTGAGAGATTGAATGAACTCTTTAATGAGATAATTACCATACGTCCCAGCATCATTACAAGTCTCGATAAAGTGCGCTATATGTTTTTTTGGGATTTCCTTTGCCATCAAATTGTTGAAACTTAGGAGGTTGATAACCCTCAGGCATTTTCAAGTTATCAATCTTTTGTGTATATGGCTTTGCAAATGTGGGAGAAAATTTGGATGAAAACTTAGATTTGTCTTCGATAGCCTCTATGATAAAGTCCTTCAATTGATCAATTGAAATCAAACCTTCAGCGGAGATATGAAACTCTTTTATCCTTGTTTGCTTTACGCAAGACTCTCCTTCTTCTTGAATTTTTGGAAGCTTCAGAGGTGCTTGACTCGATCTTCTCTCAATCATGTTATCCATCTTATTTGTCAGCTTGGAAAGTTTAGCATCTTGTTCGTGTGCGCACTTTGTCAGGCCTTCAATTGCTTTAGTTAAGCTTGCTAGTCGTTCTTCTATAGTGAAAGTCATTTTGATATTCTTTAATGCTTGAAAAGTTGAGATGAGAGGTAGATATTGTCCCACTGGGCGTGCCAGAATTTGTAGACGATAAAATTCATGTCAAGAAAATAATAATCAAGAATGGAAAATTATGCAACAATCATTTTATTGATTTAAAGTGCAAGTGTTACATTCTCTATGATTCCTCTGAATTCGCCTTTTTGGATATAATTCAAGGGCTCTTGAGCTTGATCTTGAATTTATCTTGAACTTGAACTTGATCTTGAACTTTATCTTGATCTTGACTTATAGTTGATTTCAAGGGCTTCGAGCTTGATCTTAAATCCGATGGTCTTGATCTTGATCGTTCTTGAACTTGAACTTTATCTTGATCTTGATCTTGACTTCTAGTTGAATTCAAGGACTTCGAGCTTGATCTTGGATCCGGCGGTCTTGATCTTGATCGTTCTTGAACTTGAACTTTATCTTGATCTTGAATCTGGCGATTTTGATCTTGATCGTTATTAAACTTGAACTTTATCTTGATCTTGACTTCTAGTTGAATCCAAGGGCATCGAGCTTGATCTTGAATCTGGCGGTCTTGATCTTGATCGTTCTTGAACTTGAACTTGAACTTTATCTTGATCTTGACTATTAGAATTCTTGAACTTGTAGAGAAATCTACGGCTTTTGATCCACGAGCTTTCTCTTGCTTTTCGTTAGAATTCTTAAACTCGTAGAGAAATCTATGGCTTTTGATCCACGAGTTTTCTCCAACTTCTTGTTAGAATTCTTGAACTTATAGAGAAATCTATGACGTTTGATCCACGAGCTTTCTCTAGCTTCTTATTTAGAATTCTTGATTTCTTTTCTGAATTATGAGACCCCTATTTATAGTTTTAGAATAGAAAAGTTGTGATAGAAATATGATTCTCTTCGACCAATCAAATTTAAGTGACATGACATATGAGCTTTATGGAGCAGACTTTAATTAAATTCATATTTATTAGATTTAAATAATTGACTCAATATTAATCCTTAATATTTATTTGGACTAATATATTCATGAATTTAATATAAAATGGAATCATTTTATAAATTTATATTTAATAATTTTAAATGACTACAGCATAACCATCATCAGAACTAGGAACATTTAGTCTTCACCCCAAATGCGTAGATAATTCCAAAGCAACTTCTGGGTATATGCAGATGATCATGAAATTGGGCAAGGCAAGCTCTTTGTTAACAAAAACAAAGTAGCATTTTCTCACAACAAGAAGAAAAATGCAACAAGGCCGAAGGAAGAAGAGACCCAGGGTTCAGAACATCTCAATAACAATAGTTATTACACTGATTTTTGCTAAAAGAATACTGATACTTTCATTTTTACATTTCATAAGGCCAAATTCCTATACATCCAATATCATTCACCGAGACCATCATGCCAATGCCTAGCTGATTTCTTTTTTAAGCATGTAATAGATAAAGCAAACACCAATTCCAATTGGATATGTGCTTTCTGTATGATCAATTTTAAAGCTGGAGTGATGTAAGTTAGCTGTGTCATAATTCAGTGCTTCCTATCTTCCAAACCACCTCAACCAATTGAGGCTAGCATCTAAGTCCACTCTATGTACTACCTGTGCTAGATAATATGATGAATGCACAAACTACAGAGAGTGAGAACACCGACACCCAAGTATTCTCAGTGTACATCTCCATCGCATCTGTGAATGAAAAACGTGTCCGACTTTCAGCCCAGTTACGGAGTCGATCCGCCTCTGCAGCATACAGTGCTCTTCCCTGAACATGTATAAATAATTAGCAACTTCCTAAAAACCATAAGAGTAATTTACAAATCAGAAAGCTAATAACACTTGAAACTGAAGCTTGTCCAAGGATGAACACTCAAGACTGGAACATATTAGCAGACTGAGCTTTGAGTATAAATTATCCAATTATTTCCTACTAAAGTAATACTTGCTTTTCTCAATAGGTAATACTGACAAACATAACACTATGTACTCCATGAGATATTAGTACACAAGCTTAGCTATACCATATTGACAGAGAAAATCATAAAGCATCAAATTATGGCGACACATAAAACCCCACATGCATCTGTTAAATGTAATAGGTTACCTGATCATCAAACCATCGGCCCCGTCTCAACCATGCGGTTACTAAGGCAATTAAGATCCTTGGTGGAGTCAAATAATTGATGGCTCTTCCACTTCCTTTTACAACCCGCATCCTTGGCACTAGTGTTCTAGCAACTGTCTCTGGATGTTCACAAATGATGTTAAACATCTGCCTATTTTGGATAGTTGATCCACTGCAGGAGAGTCTCATTCTTAGTAAACTGAACTATAAAATAATTTGATATGGTACTAATGAAAATCAAAAAGAAACGTATACTCTTAAAAGTTCTAAGCAGTTTAAATAGTTGCCTGTAAAAGCAGGGAGAAAAAAGCCCAACACTTCCTGTTTTAAAACAAAGAAAACCTACTCATGTATATGAGTATCAGTATTAACTTCTCCTGTAAGTACATGTGGCAAAATTAGCCCAAGAAAACATTATCCGCCCATGTTTCAATGGGCTATTGACCCGCCCATTTATTAGCACAGCAAACCAATTTAAGCCCAATTTCTATTGCATTGATATGTAGCACAAATTGACTCATGAGAAATCTTGTCAAAATAATTTCAAAAAGACATCTTTTAATTTGATATGTTATGTGTAGACGTAATAAAGGAAAAACTAGTTTTATAAAGTACGATTTTTTTTTTTATAAAACAACAAATAAAGCAATTAAAACTTAGTAAGAATTGGATTGGTTGGGTAACCGTATTTGGACGCATTTCAGTCCAAACCATACCAAGTAACTTTTGGGTAGGTCAATAACCCACCCATTTATTAACTCAACCCATTTTGACCCACTCAAATTAAGCCCAAACCACCCATTTGTCACTTCTATCTACTAGTAGGCATTGGAGATAAGAGTATAAAAGGGAGATCACTAAATTAGGCTCCAGTTTCACCATGGTGGAAGGATTAGAAAAGGTGGTCACCATTGATAACTAGAACAAAAAAAAGAAATTCAAACTATTAATCTATCCTTGCACATCAGAAAAGAGAATCATCTCAGAGGTAAGAATCTCTGGTCTGATATTTCAGTAGTCTTTATGTACCACTGAATGGTGTGGATAACTAGTCCTCCTTGGTGGCACTACCAAAAAGAATAGGATACCAAACCGGACAGATGATCCTCTTCACATATATTGTTCATGAAAGCAATTCAAAAGATATTTAAGTGCACAGATCTGATGATCCTCTTCACATACCTCAGAAGTAGGTCGGTTAGGACCATGCCTGGAGAGGCCGTATGCACTCCAACTTTTGACCGCTTGCACTCCTTCAGTAGGGATGATTGAAGCTGCCTGAGACCACATTTTGTAGACCCATAGCTGCAGAACAGTAAAGGTGATAACACCGAAATCAATATCCATCAGAAAAGTATTTGATGAATGTCTGGTAAAGATCCGCTAATCACAATAGATAACCTAGAATTCCAACCACAACAATCAACTTACACAGCTGTTAGAGGGGTGCTAGATCCTCCAGAACCTGCACCATCCATGTTAAAGACATGTCCACCTTTGCTTTGGGTTTCCATGATTTGGATGGCTTCTTTAGTGCATAGTATAGAACCAATCAGGTTTGTGGAGACAATCTGTATAAAATGATTTTGGTGAGCAACAGGCCAGAAATACTTACAAGAATATTAGGTTACCCACCGTGCAAGTACACAGCAGATAGTTGATTATATGCACATTAAGTTTTAACTTGAACATTCAATAACCATGAACGCTTGCTATGCATGACGAGATGGGGGGAAATTGTCGAGAAGTAGCTATCAGAAAAAAGAAGAAATGGGGATATATTGATGGATAATCCAGGAAAACGAATAGTTAAAATGACTGACCTGTGTTAGTAATGAGTGACCTGGTATATAAAGTATAAAAACTATATATATGTGTTTGGGGGGACGGGGAAAATAATTTGTTAACAAAGTTCTGCTAGTGAATTGTTAGGAAACTCACAGTGCAAACACCACCCACCTTTCCACAAAAGAGAGAGGGGAAAATAACAAAAACAGCTCTGACTTGAAAATTTAATATACCCCACCCTAATGCCGACCCACCCCCGATCCATCTGCTATGACATATGCATCCTTGAAAACAATTATTTTGCTAGAGTTTAGAAATGGAAGAAGTTGTAGAGCATCAACATAAGTATATGAAGATTGTCAACAACATGCATACCTCTTGAATATCATTGTTGGTAAACTCCAGCAAGGGTCGAAAGCCTTTGTTTGTCCCAGCATTGTTTACCTATATAAAAGGCAATCTTTAGAAACATGAAAACAGAACAAATCAGGAAAAGGGCTTTTTTTCCTCACAAGTACTCTGGATGTGGATGACTATATTTTCTACTCAAAACCGTGTAGTCCTTGCCATATGATGTTTAGTGTATTTCGATTATTCCACTATTTTAATGTTGTTATTGTTTTTCTGTTGTAGACTTTACATTGCTTTTCTTATTAATTCTTCCATTATGTTCTTCTTCTTTTACTTGGGTTTGATGCACTTGAGCCGAGGCTCTTTTCAAAAGAGTCTCTCCACCTCCCCAATGTAGTGGTATGTTCTGTGTACACTACCCTTCCAAACCCCACTTTGTGGGATTTCACTAGGTAGATTGTTGTTGTCGTCGTCTTTTGCTATCGAGAAAAAGAAATGTTAACAAAAGAAAATTACTTACCCAAATGTCAATATAACCAAGTTCATCTGCAGCAAACTTGCCCAGTTTTTTAACATCAACAGGGTCAGAGACGTCACAAGCGATACCAACCACTTTTGCATGTGCCAACTTTTTTCTAGCAGACCCAGTGGCAGCATTCAAAGCTTGCTTCAGATTTTCCTCAAGCTCCTCAATAGTCAAACCGACAGACACAGGGCTGTCTTCAGGAATCATGTATTAACAAGAGATCTTTAACTACAAGCAAACTAAGTAAGTGGATTCAATAATTCCTTGGAATTACCTGCGAGAGGTAACAATGACTCGGTCTCCAGAAAGTAAGAATTCGCGTGCAAGAGCTTTCCCTAGTCCCCTTGTACTGCACCAAACAATAATTAAAAGGTAATTACGTTAGAACACCATCTTCAGTCCAAATTGAAAAACCTATAGTTTCTCTCTCTCTTTGTTGCAAAATTCACGAGGAGAAACGGAAGAGAGAATTCCCTTGATGAAAAGGGATATTAGTTCAATGAGACTTAACTTTGAGAGTTAAGTAGAATCATCTTCAAATATGTAAATGCATTTTCAACATATAAATTGTTAAAGATGAGGGAGATGAATTGCACTTTCTACCGTCCAGGTAGCAAGACTAACCTTGTGCCGTTGTTAATTCAACACAATTTTTTGAAATGAAATGCAGATTATTAAACACGCATGCATAAAATTTTAGCAACTGCAAAATACAATCAAAATGAAGCTATGAGTTTGAATATTAGTAAAGTATTATACCTTCCTGTTATAAGGACATTACGGGGGCCAGCTCGAGCAACTTCATCCAAAACCAAATTGGATCCTATCATAGTGCCGATAATAATTCCTCCAAGCCAGCTGTACCATATCAATTCATTCATCTGGCTATCTCCACCTGTAACATTTACAATTAGAGTATATATACCCCTTATACAGTTACATCTATAAATGCCTTAAACTTCAATTTGATCCAAACTTCAATTTGATCCACTGAATTCGCTAACCTGACAACTGAAACCCAACGAACATGACAACACCTGTGCTCATCATTGTTATAATATATCTTCCAACATATAAAGCCAACTGCAAAAATCAAGACAGAATCGAGATCAAGGCATAGTAAGACCCCAAAGATTGGAATACAAATTAACTTTTGCCATTCTCAATTGATGTTAGGGAAAGGAAAATAAAAAAGCATTTCACATTGGAATTGATGTGTAAGAAACATATATACCGAGAATAATCTCTCCTCCAACATCTCCATAGCTTCTCTAAGCTTATTTTCAGTTCTCAAACTTGGCTTTGAACAACTCCATACAGCAGACCTAATAGCTCCAACAAATTTGTTCACCTTCACATATTCAGCCGGGCCCACATCCTCAGACTTAAAGCTCCTGCAAGGTTGTACAACAACTCTACGTCGTCCAATCAAAGGCCGGAAAACATTACCGGTCGGTAGAAGGCGGTGGCAGTCTAGCGTTGACACGTGTACCTTCGCCACCATGTCCATTTATTATTTTTTAAAAATTGGTGCACTTTTTCTTTCACTTTGTTTACAAAGATTTGTATGATTTTTATATACTCTATATGTTATGATATGAAAGAAGATATAAATATCCAAATTTTTGGGGATTTGGATTGAGTGACTTGAAATTTTCTGGGATCTAGTAGTCTATACTAGTAGAAAAGAAATATCTAAGGAGTTGGAAGGAATTTGATTTTTAAAGATCAAAGGGAAAGGCAAGTGTGATGACCACACGTTAAACCTACTCTTTATCTACACGTTTCATCTGCTACGTGCCATTGTGGGCCCGCATGCATGTTACGTGTGTGTGCGTCTCCTTTTACCATCAACATTATCTCCTCCTTCCTTCCCTCCCCACTTGTTTGAACTTTAATTCCATTGTGTTTAACAATTTTCTGAAAAATCAAATACGCAAATGAGACGTGACAGAATACAACTATCAATTCAAATTATTAAACTATATACATATATTACTCTATTCATTCTCTCTTACGTTATATTATTAACTAACAAATTATGTCATAAATCCATTAAACTAAGTAAATTGTCCCATTGAGTTTATTCATTAATTACTTGAATTCATGTATGTCTATTTCCAAGGTGATATGATCCATTGTGGATGACTATGTACCTACTTGTTTGGGCATTTAACATGATGACATTTGGGGTGATATCTCAACACTATAAATAGAAGTATCATTCACCATATGTATGACACACTTGAATAAGAAGAAAAATTGTCATTTTCATCTACGTTTCTTGTCCTCTTCTCTTCGTACTTATATTGTTTCGAGCTTGATTTTATAGCACGTTATCAGCACGAGACTCTAGCCAATTGAGATTAAGTTTTGATTTTTCTTTAACTCATGTTCTAGTTGATCTCGTTATGAAAATCAAGAAGGAAAAATCATAACTACTGCAATCAATGTATTATATGCATAAAATCATGTATGTATTTTCTAAAATCATTTTATGACTTAGAAATAAGTTTCAAATGATACTCTACAATACAATAGTGTTCAGTCACTAACATTGACCAAGAACCAAAGGCATATGCTAATACTGGTTGAATATGACATGCTCTACAAAATTCCTTAAATGAAACAACGTATAAAGTTATAGTAGCATGAGTTTGAATATTATTTTGATTATGCTAATCTTGAGGGTAAATTTTATATTTTTCCTTATTACAATTACTTATATTGTCAAAGGCATTAGTCGAAAGAAGTGATTATATTTTATGAATTTTATTTCAATATTTTGAAAGACTCAAAGGGTGAGTCATGTTGTACTTTGGTCTATTATAGCATTGGTTGAGGGTAAGACGGTGGATTCAAGTCCTATCGCGCCAAAAGGGTAAGACATTAGGTTAAAGTCTGGATGCACCATAATGAAAAATGTTGCATGATAAGACAGTAGATTCAAGTTTTATCGCACCAAGAGGGTAACACAACGATTTGAATCCTGATGCGCCGTGATGATAAGATATTGGATTAAAGTCCCAACGAATTATGGCCTAAAACGTTTTCTTACGGGTAAGACGTTGGGTTTCAAGTCTCAGCACACTATATTTATGAGATGATTGGGAAAATTAATATGCTCTTGATAAGAAGTCATGAATCTTGCCCTATTGAATTTTCTCTGTTCCCTGAAGCGAATGTGGTAGCAGTACATTATCATGATAAGTTTGAAATCAGCTCAATTGCTCCATTCTATCATATGAATGTGGTAGCGGTGAATAACAAGTCTGAGAGATGGCAAGTGATTGAATGTATGAATAATGGCATTGAAGGACATAATTATAATAGTAATCATTGTGCTAATTATAAAAGGAAGAACACTATGGGCTCTCCAAATAGTCCTTCAAAATGTGAAGGTAATTATTATCATCATAATGGTATGAAAGGTCCGTGGCCGTTGTGCGACCTAATAATTTGATAAATTTATAAACATCCTTCATTAAAAGAAAGAACGATAAAGTAGTGGTACACTTGACCTTTCAAAGTAATTTTGAGGTGTGTTACAAAAATATGATGAATTTCAAAGGCATGTCAATGTGCTTATAATGCAAATTTATGACGCACATATTATTGATTAGTCCATTTCTTGAAAAGACCATGACTTGTATTAAGCATTGTGAATATTTGGCCATTCTTAAAGGTGAATGTGCCAAAATGTGATAAAAGTATGGATAAGGACATGTTCACATCTCACCTATACGGGGGGTTTGAGAGAATAAACAAAAAAAAATTGACATAAATGATCATTTGGTCATATACTTTGAGTGCATCACAAATATTGTGGTACGCTTTATTATGAACTGCCGAAGGCAGAATAAAGAAATAGTTATTTCCTACAAAGATTGTGATCATGACTAAAATAAATATTGTTTTGTGACAACACAAATTTGTCAAATAAGTTTTGCCTGCAATGATGATAATTTTCTCCTTAAAGGAGATGGTCACCATAATAATAGTGTTGTGAAATTGTAGTAATATACAAAATTAATTGAGAGTTCTGTAAGGGCTAATTTATTACTATCTGGAGGAATGAAATTGTCACTAATATTGGGGTTGTAGTAAGTCTTAAGAGAAACTTTTTAAGTTTCAGAGGATTGAAAGAAAAATTATTATATTGAGATTATAAATTAAGAAAAGATTTTATTATCTTCAGATTACTACAACTAAGTGGGTCATAAATATTTACGTAAAAGATTATCATTTTTTCTCTTATTTGTTGTATACAAATATGAGCATGATTTTCACGCCCCGAGCCTACACCCTGGACGCGACTGACAGTCGAGAACCATTACTGCTATCGAAGTGAACCCTTGGCCTGACTCAATACTCAGCGGAAGACTTATTCAACATTAGATGAACTCAAAAGTAAAGGTTTTCTCAAAAAGTCTCAAAATTGAAAACTTGGAATATTTTAAAAAAACATTCAACTGGACCAAAAAGGCAACTCAAGTCTAGAACAGTAACAATTGAAAATGAAACAGACTTCTCAAAACTATATTGTCTATGAAGCCTCTAATAACTCTGATGGACGTCGGGACAAGATCGATGACATCCTAATAAAACAAAACTGAAAAGTAAATGGAAATCCTTCGGAAGCAAGGAGGATCACCAAGCAAATCTGGAACTCGACTGAATCAACGGAGTGCCGCTTGATAATCCTGAATACTTGTATCTGCATCATTCATGATGCAGGCCAAATGACGCCAGTACATTGAATGTACGAGCATGTAAAGGGAACACTAAACATAATCTGCAAGCTTCAACTGATAAAAGGGGAAACCATACTCACCTCAACTTAACTCAACTCAACTCAAGATTGCTCAACTCAATAAGAAAGCAAAAATAAATATGCATTTTATATAAAGCTTTTAAAACAGTAGATAATAACTCAATATATTTAAAAATACAATAATAACTCTTTACTCTTATTTGGGAGTTTTCTAACCGACAACCATCACTATGAGCTATGTGATGATACATCGTCTCGCCCACGTTGCCAGAACTGTCTTATACCTTGTTGTAGTATAAGACATCCTCAACTAAGTGGATCCACTAAGTTATGCTTAAAAAGAAATAAGAAATCGTCTAAAAAGTATGACCATTTACTCAGCTAGCATACATGGTTTATGAGGACTTTGAGTTGTCTGAACTCGTCCCCATATCGATGCTCAATACTACTCCCAATAATATAACTCATGCTCATATATTTAAAAACATTTCCTCATCCTCAGGCATTGAGATTATTACTCAAAAGGTTCTCTTAAAAGAGATGATACTCAAAAACTCCTCATTAACTCATTTGGAAATCAAGGTTTCCTCCCATTTTAAATGTAAAAGTATTTAAACTTGGGAATACTTCGTTCCCTTATATTCATTTTGAAGACTTGAACTCAACTCTCCTCATCCTCATACTCAAGTACTCAAGTCTTAAAACAAGTTTTAAATGATTGTAAAAGACTTCTCAAAGTGACTCAAAGAACTTCTTCAAACTCTACTCTTAACTCTATCTTGAATTTGAATTATGAATTCAAGAGTTATGACTTAAATATGCATGATCTCTCAAGGACTAATGATGATTTTAAGTGAGAATATCAAGTAGGAAACATAGGTACGATTCGAGGGAACTCACACGGAAATAAGGTCAGAAGGGTAGGGGACCTGGCGACCCTGGCGCATTGAGTGACGCAAGCCCCTAAGCTATTAAGGGGGTTTGGGGCGTACTGAGTGGCACGTTGCACCAGTCCCCATACTACTGATGGTGGTTTGGGGCGTACTGAATGGTGCGGCGCCTGATGAGTTCGAGATTTGGACTCATTTAGGGCTTTATTTATACATATTTAGTGTCCTTAAATACTTATTTTGTGTCAATAATTGATGTAAAACCATTTATTTCCAGGTATATGGATTGAGGAACAAATCAAGGACACTAATTTACAAAAAGGAACAAAGTGAGCTGAAAGAATGAAGAAAAACAAGTCTGGTGATCGCCAAGTCCACTTGGCGAGTTGCCGAATGGATACTCGACCGCCTAAAGTTCCAGTGTGCCAAGCCTTGAAGGAAAGAACCAAGTTGGCGAGAGAAAATAGCAGTCAGCGGATCGCTAGGTGGTTCCGTGATGTAGTGTTGGATCGCCCAAAGTTACAGATCTTGAGGATGCTGAATGGCAAGGCAGAAGGGCGATGGAAATGACCAAAGGGCGGCTCGTCGAGCCCGACTTACTTCACCGAGTGACTCTTCGCAGCATATTTTGGCGACTATAAATACATTTTTGAACATTTAGTTTAGTATCTGAGCTCATATATTTTAAGTCTATTATTGAGTTTTGAACTGGTGAGACAATTTTCTCTAGTTTTTCCCAAGTATTGAAGAATTGAACTTTTTCACTTTTGAGAAATTGGAAGTGGGTCTTTGAAATTCTTTGAAATGGAGCATTGTAAGGAAGAATCTACACTTACCCAGTTGATAGATAATCAATTTGGTAATTGTTTTTACCTTTTTATGATGTCTAGCTAAAACCCCAATTCTTAGGGTGTGATTATGTGATTATGGGTATTGCTAATTGTTAGTTTAAATGCTATTTAAAAGTGAGTTCAATCATTAATTGTGGTTTAATTTAGGAATTGTAGTTGCAAATGCAGTTCTACCCTTGTGTTTTTTGCTTGCTCGAGAGAGAGGTTTTAAAACTAAACTTATTTATTGATCGTCTGTGGGTATTGGGTTGGGTTCAGCTCAAAAGAGTGAATCCTAAACCCAATCCCACACATTCAGCTTGAGAGAGTAAATGGACTAAGGTGTGAGTTGTTCTTATTTTGCATGCTTGTTTATGTTCGAGAGAAATCAACTTGATTCGGGTTAAATTGTTCGAGAGAAAGTTTATCCCCTCTATAGCCTAGCTTACTCACTAATATCTAGCTATTTTCTAATAGTTGCAATTACCCATTTGTTTATATTAGCCTATAATCAAATCACATCCCAAAAACCCGTCTCATTATCGTTACTTCGTATTGTTTGCCACTGTTTGTAGTTGATAATTTCAAACCAAAACCCCCCATTTGACATTCATGTCACCCCCTGATTTGAATGAGGTTTTTATTCGGTAACTTTTATTCCTATGATTGATTTGATCATGTTCACGCTTCCCTATTGAATCTTAAACACGTAGTACTCCCTATGGGATTCGACCCCAACTCATTTAGTTGGGTTTTATACTAACTAGCGATCTTTGACACTTAGAATTGAATGAAGTGTCCTTGAAACATTAATCAGCGCCCTACCCCTATGCCTAGGTTTTGACGAATTTTCTTACTCCAATTTCATGTCTAACTCCCCTAGAATCGAACGATTTCCCTCAAACTCTTTTGGATTCTTAAACTCAACATAATTACAACAAAATCCACTTTAAAATTTCTCAAGAACAATACTCAAACACAATATCATCATCTCAAGAACTCCACAAAACCTCATGCTAAAGAACGAACAACAAAACTTCAAGAAACTCATCAAGAACTCAATACACTAGATCTCATAAACAAAATTACGGAAAAAAATAATATGATTGGCGTGTGGGTGAACGAACCCAACACTATGAGAACTTACATACCTCGTTAGGATTGAATCCTTAGCGAAACCCCTCAACGATCGCAAGAATCTTGAATGAATGCTTGAACTTCTCTGTTTTCTCTTCTTGAGCTTCTCTTTAAAACCCTAAGCGTGTTTTGGAATTGTGAAACTAATCTAAGTCATTTTAGATCCCTAAAATATTACTAAAAACGAGTTAGGCTAGTGAGGTAAGGAAAAGACCAAAATACCCCTCCTTAATTCTGATCAATTTCCTTAACTGGACAGGCTAAATTCAAGCGGGCATATCTCCCTCATCCTAACTCAAAATTTAGCAAACTCGGTGGTGTTGGAAAGAAGACTCAAATATCTTTCATTTGATCTCTCATGGGCCACCTAACTCATCTTGTGCTGAAAGTTATGGTCATTTGAATTTGACCCAAAACTCACAATTTAAGACTAACTTGCCCAATTCTCAATTTAGCTATTTCTAGTTTTGCTCTTTCTAAATCCGAGGTGTTACAATATCTTCCCCTTGGGAACATTCGTCCTCGAATGAGATCACTTTAATTAGGACTAAGGGTGGCAATATCTAACACCCAGCTCAAACACCCAACATGCAATTTAACACAACATAGCATATCAATTTAAAGAGTGTTTTACAAAAATCATTACCTTGGTCTGGAATTTCTCCGGAGGTAAAGAGATGTGGGTATATCTTCTTCATATCCTCCTCAAGCTCCAATTAGCTTCCTCAACAAACTGATTCCTCCATAAGACCTTGACTGATGCTATCTCTTCGGTTCTCAGCTTGCGAACCTAACGATCAAGTATCTCAACAGTATCTCATCATAAGATAAGCTGTCCTAAATACCAATATTCTTTATAGGTATGATAAGTGAAGGATCGCCCATACACTTCTTCAACATTGAAATGTGAAACACTGGATTGACTGCTGCTAACTCTAGCAGTAGCTCCAACTCATAAGTTACACTATCAATTCTCTTGGATATCCTATAAGGACCAATATACCGGGGACTAAACTTCCTCTTCTTGCCAAACATCATAACACCCTTCATGGGTGAAACCTTCAAATAAATCCAATCATCCACCTTAAATTCTAAGTCTCTTCTCCTAACATCTGTATAGGATTTCTGACGACTCTGCGATGTTTTCAACCTCTCTTGAATGATCTTCACTTTCTCCATAGCTTGATGAACTAAGTCTGGTCCTATCAACCAGCTTCACCAACCTCAAACCATTCAATAGGAGATCTACATTTTCGCTCATAAAGAGCCTCATAGAGAGCCATCTGGATGCTAGAGTGATAGCTATTATTATAAGCAAACTCTACGAGAGGTAAATGATCATCCCAATTGCCCTTGAAATTGATCACACACGCTCTCAACATAGCCTCTAATGTCTGAATCATGCGCTCTATTTGCCCATCGGTCTGAGGATGAAAAGTAGTACTATGGTTCACCTTTGAACCTAATCCTTTCTGGAAAGACTTCCAAAACTGCGCACATCTATCTGAAATGATAGACACAGGAACTCGATGAAGTCAGACTATCTCTTGAATATATAATCTGCATAATCCTCCACTGCATAGGTGGTTTTTACGGATAAAATGTGGGCTGATTTAGTCGTCCGATCAACAATTACCCAAATCAAATCATATTGCCTGTGAGACCACGACAAACCAGTAATGAAATCCATATTGATCATTTCCCACTCCCATTATATTCTGAGCCACACCACCAGGCCTTTGGTGCTCTACCTTGACTTGTCTGCAATTCAGGCACTTAACAACGAACTCTGCAACACACATCTTCATAATACTCCACCAATAGACTTCTCTCAAGTCACGATACATCTTTGTGGAAATAGGATGGATAGAGCATCTGGAGTTATGAGCTTTCTTCATGGTCCTCTCTTGGAGTTCATTTACCTTTGGTACACACAATCTACCTTGATACCTCAATACACCATCTCCCCCTTGTTCAAAATCCATCACTTTCTGCTTATGAACATTTGCCTTCAATTCAAGCAAACTGGGATCTTGGTCTTGTTTCTCTTTTAGTTCAGCTACTAGTGATGATTCAGCCCCATTCATCACCATCACTCCGCCTTCATTGGAATCCATCAATTGGACTCCCAATCGTGCAAGTCTGTGCACATCTTTAGCCAATTCTTTCTTGCCTTCCTCAACATGGGCAATACTACACATAGACAACCTGCTCAAAGCATCAGCAACAACATTAACCTTACCTGAGTGATATAGAATACTCATATCATAATCCTTGAGTAAGTCCAACCACCTCCTATGTTTGAGATTAAGCTTTTTCTAACTAAATACATACTGAAGACTCTTGTGTTCGGTGAACACATCTACATGAACACCGTAAAGATAGTGACGCCATATTTTCAAAGAAAATACTAGAGCAGCCAACTCTAGATCATGGATTCGGTAATTCCTCTCGTGAATCTTAAGTTGTCTGGAGGCATAAGCTATAACTTTGCCATTTTACATGAATACACAACCCAGTCCAACTCTGGACGCATCACAATACACAACAAAACCTTGCATACCCTCCGGTAAGGTCAACACTGGGGCAGTATTCAACTTATTTTTAAATGTCTAAAAGATTTTCTCACAAGCTTCAGACCATTGAAACTTAGTTATTTTCTGAGTCAACTTAGTCAACGGTATGAGATAGATGAAAACCCCTCGACAAACCTCCTATAGTAACCAACCAATCCCAAGAAACCCCTAATATCAATCAGAGGTATGGGTCTGGGCCAGTTCTGCATTGCCTCAATCTTCAGAGTGTCAACTCAGATCCCATCACCAGAAACAATATGGCCTAAGAATGCCACATACTCAAACCAAAATTCACACTTAGAAAATGTAACATACAACTATATATCCTTGAGAGTTTGGAGAACTACTCGGAGATGACTAGCATGATCCTCCTCATTCCTCGAACAGATTAGAATGTCATCAATGAATACGATAACGAACATATCAAGATAAGGCTTAAACACTCTGTTCATAAGATCCATGAACGCTACAGGAGCATTAGTCAAGCCAAAAATACATAACTAGAAACTCATAATGACCATAACGGGTGTCACGACCCAGGGGTACACTCTAGATGTAACATGGCGTATAGAACCCCGAAGAACTCCATACAAACCACTTAGTTCTCATAACATAAGAAATAGAACATAAAGAGTAAAACAATATTTCAAGTCCAAACATTTTATAAAGAAAGCGAAAGTCTAAACTCTTATCTCATCATAGCCATATAATACAATAGAATGAAATTGGGCCTAGCCCATACATCATGTCCAAAATTAAAATACAAGAAAGAAACTAAAACAATGAAATCCATCCTCGGAGCATGAGGACTCACGAAAGATTAGAAATCTCGAAATCAACACTAGCCACGAAACAGATGACCCTGACTGTAGGACCCTACATTTGGGAAAAAATGTAGCTAAGAGTATGCGTTAGTACAAAACAATGTATCAAGTATGATAGTCATGCATCAAACATTTAAAACATGCTAAAAGGGACATTTCATTTCATGACATGCAATTGACCAAGTTAAAAACATCATATAAGAGAGTTAGAAATTATACTTCATAAAACAAGACCAATGCAGGCTAAATCATCTTTAAACCTTTGAACACATATGAGATACTTCTTGAAGTAACCTTAGTTCATTAATAATCTTGTAATGTGGAATTAGCCTTAACCGACATAGAGACCATGTGAGCTATAACATGATCCCCCGGTGTCTCCCACATCAAAAATGGTTGTCCTACTTGTCAAGGTAAGGACTGTTAACTTTTAGCTTAGATGGATCCACTAGCTAATCATCCTATCGGGGAACATAGTTTAAGGGATAAGGAGATTGTTACTAGAAACCCGGTCTCTACCATGGGAGAGCTTCCATCTCAAGAGATTGCTTCTAGAAACCCGAGCTCTACTACGAGAGAGCTTCCATCTCATATCAATATCCTCTCGATGCTAAGCATAAATCCCACAAAATATTTATTAAGTCTTGACTTATCTCATGATTCATGGAAAGGTATCCTAGGATAACCAATCCAAGCTAGTTTCATTAAGATAGCTCCTTATCTTAGATTCAATTAGGTGAGAAAGTCTTTCAACCTAAGAATCCTTAATATGTGAGAAAACCTTTCACATCTTACTCTTATATGTACATGAGAAAATCCTTTCAATAACACATCATGATCATCATCATTGATACTTTACTCTCAAGGCATCCTTAAAACATTTGCATAGATTTCATAAGAAAATGCATCATTCCATATTTTACCTCTTGAGGTTTAATACCCACTTCCAATAATAAATACTTAGAAAATATGCATTAGATATGGATTTCATCATAAATTCATGTAAATCTTGCAATACATGCTTAATTTCATAAAACTCTTCCTTCATAATCAAAATCCCACATCATATGATTCATAACTTGAAAACATGGGGATTACATGGGTTCATAGGGGAAAATTATAAAACCATAGTATTTCATCAATTCATGCATAGAAGATCATAATTCAATCATTTAAATCAATAATGAAATGAACCCATGATAATTGAAGAAAACCCTAACTCAATTAGGGAATTCTACCTTTTGAAAAAAGAGGAATTTGGGAAATCCATGGATGGAAGGAATCCATGGATGAAAACTATTATACATTGAATCCAAATTCTAGCCTTTAATGGAGGAATTGAGACCTTAGCTTGAAACCCTAGGTGAATCCTTCTTCTTCTTTTTCTTCAAGTTTTAGAGAGAATTATTTGAGAGTTCTTCTTTTTGGGTGAGTTTGGAGAGAATGATTTCTATTGGGAAATTTGGGGATAAAAAGACTTATATAAGGGGTCCTAAACATAGACAAAATGACATAGTATAGGAACTAATTAATTAGGAAAAGACCCAACTAACCCTGAAAATAACTGCTAGCTGATAACCAACGGACCCTAGTTGATGTACCGTGGTCTAACCTACGGCCCGTCCTTGTTGACCGTCGTTGGTCATCAGAGAGTCGAATTTTGGCCATCGAACCGCTGACCGTAGTTTGACCTACGGTCCATAGGTTTGGTCGTGGTCCTAGGCCTCATTAGACTTGGCAGGATGGCCAATCTACGAACCATACTACGGTCCGTCGTCCTACCCACGGGCCGTGGTTGGCCTCCGTGGCTGGCACCTGCAACTTCTCAAAATTATTTCATTTCCCTTTTCAGATATGGGGTGTTACAATATCTCCCTCTTGGGATCATTCATCCTCGAATGAGATTCAAACAGGTTCTAAAAGAGTAGGAGAGAACTAACAACCCAACGTACCATGCAACTTCATCTAATTGCATATAACCAAAGAGGAACTATCGACTCCAAGCTAGGACATTCTCAAAACATCATAAGAGGGGTGAAACTAAGTTTAACAGCCCATCATGCATGCAATGCACATATCAAGGAGGATTCATCAACTTCAAGCTAAACAAACTCAATGCATCATAAGGAAGTAGGAACTACATCTAACAACCCAATATTCATGAAATTTCAAAAAAAAATCTCATGTTCAAGGAGGAACTACCTTCACCAAGCTAAAAGCATGCTCAACATCCTCTCATGGAGCCTATATGCAATTCATTCTCAAGAAAGCATAGCTAAAGCATGTTCATTAATTCATCTCATGAAGTCTATAGGAAACTCATACTCAATGCAAAACAACATGAGGAAAATTAATCATATGAACTAATTTTCTTGCAAAACACAAGGTTTCATGAACATGCATAACATAAGGAAATCATGGAAACACATAAAACACACATGACTCCCAAAGCATAGAACAAACCAAGAGGAACTCATTACCTCAAGCTAGAGTAGGATTAGAAGGAAACAGATGAGGATATCACGACATCATATCAGCCTCGGCCTCCCAAGTAGAACCCTCAACTAAATGATTCCTCCACAACACCTTTACGGAATCAACTTCCTTGTTTCTCAACTTCTTAACTTGCTGGTCTAAAATCTCAACTGGAGCTTCCTCAAAAGAACGACTTTCATCAACTCCCAACCCTTCTAAGGGAACTATGGACGTCGGATCTCCAACACTTATTAAGCATAGAGACATGAAAAACTGGGTGCACCATTGCCAACTCATTTGGCAAATCCAACTCATAAGCAAGCTTACCAACACGTCTCGAAATCTGATATGGGCCTACAAATCAGGGACTAAGCTTCCCTTTCTTACCAAACCTCATTACACCCTTCATAGGTGAAATTTTCAAGTAAACTCAATCATGAACCTCAAATTCAAGATCCTTTCTTCTAACATCGTCATATGACTTTTGTCGACTTTGAGCCATTTTCAACCTTTCTCTAATAAGTCAAACTTTCTCAATAGCCTCATGAATTAACTCGGGACCTATTATGGAAACTTCACCCACCTTAAACCAACCTATAGGAGATCTACACCTCATATCATAAAGAGCCTCATATGGAGCTATACCAATACTCGAGTGATAGCTATTATTATAAGCAAACTCAATCAATGACAAATGGTCATCCCAATTACCCTTAAAATCAATCACACAAAAGCTCTCAACATATCTTCCAAAGTTTGGATAGTACGTTCTGTTTGCCCATCAGTTTGGGGATGAAAAGTAGTACTAAGCTTAACCTTAGTGCCAAGATCCTTTTGGAAAGACTTCCAAAATTGAGAAGTAAATTGGGTACCATGATCGAAAATAATAGACAAGGGAACTCCATGCAACCTTACCATTTCTCTCTAATACAACTTAGCATTATCCTCCGCCGAATAGGAAACTTTGACAGGAATAAAATGAGATGATTTCATCATCCGATCTACTATAATCCAAATTGAGACATTTTGTCGCCGAGTGTGTGGCAACCCTACTATGAAGTCAATATTTAAGTCTTCCTAATTCCAAGTAAGGAATACCAATGTCTTGGGACAAACCTCCCGGTCCCTGATGTTCAACTTTCACTCGTTGGCAACTAGGACGCTTACCCACAAATTCTGCAATATTCTTCTTCATCCCATTCCACCAATAGACTTCTCGCAAATTACGGTACATCTTGGTGGCTCCTGGATGAATGGAATATCGAGAACTATGGGATTTTGATAAGATATGTTCCCTCAAGTCATTAACATTTGGAACCTACAAACGACCTTGATATCTAAGTACCCCATCTCCCCCTTGAGCGAAAGCCTCAACAGATTTTCTAAGTACCGTTTCCTTCAAGTCAACCAAAATTGGATCAAGACCTTGCTTGGCTTTCACATCTGCCACAAAAGACGATTCAGACCCATTTTGAACCATAACACCAACCTTGGTGAAGTCCATTAATTAAACACCTAATTGGGCCAATCTATGAACATCTCGAACCAACTCTTTCTTTTCCTCTTCAATATGAGTAACACTACCCATAGATAACCGACTAAGAGCCTCCACTACCACGTTAGCTTTATTGGGGTGATAGAGAACACTCATGTCATAATCCTTCTATAATTCAAGTCACCTTCTTTGGCGAAGATTCAAATTATTTTGATTGAACACATATTGCAAACTCTTATGATCGGTGAAAACATCAAGATGAACTCCATACAAATAATGCCTCCAAATCTTTAGGGCAAAATCAACCGCCACTAATTCAAGGTCATGGGTAGGATAATTCTTCTCATGGATCTTAATTTGCCTTGAGGCATAGGCAATAACTTTACCATTTTGCATAAGCACACATCCCAACCCAATTCTAGAGGCAACACAATACACCACAAAACTATTTTTATCTTCCAGTAAAGTCAACACCGGAGCAGAAGTAAGTCTATCTTTCAACTCTTGGAAACTTTTCTCACAAGCTTCGGACCATATGAACTTAGCCTTCTTTTGAGTCTAAGTTGTCAACGGAGAGGCAATGGAAAAGAATCCCTCAACAAACCTTCTATAGTAACCGACCAAACCTAAGAAGCTTCTAATATCCGAAGGGGTTAGAGGTCTAGGCCAAATCTTGACCGCATCCGTCTTCTTTCGATCTACCTCAATAACCTTACTTGAAACAATATGACCAAGGAAAGATACGGACCTTAACCAAAATTCAAATTTTCTAAACTTTGCAAAGATTTGTTGGTCCTTAAGAATTTGCAACACAATCCTCAAATGATCAATATGCTCATTCTCACTTCTCGAATAGATCAAAATATCATCAATGAACACAATTACGAACATGTCAAGGTATTATCTAAACACCTTATTCATCAAATTCATAAATGCCGCCAGAGCATTAGTCAACTCAAATGATATTACCAAAAACTCATAATGACCATACCGAGTTTGAAAAGCCGTCTTCAAAATGTCATCTTCTTTCACCCTCAATTGGTGATAACCCGATCGAAGATCAATCTTAGAGAAGTAACTTTCTCCTTAAAGTTGGTCAAATAAATCATCTATCCTTGGAAGAGGATACTTATTCTTAATGGTCACCTTGTTCAACCGACGATAGTCAATACACATACAAAGAGAACCATCATTCTTTCTAACAAACAAAACTAGAGCACCCCATGGAGAAATACTCGGTAAGATGAAACTCTATCCAACAAATCTTTCAACTGTTCCTTCAACTCCTTAAGTTCTGCCGGAGCCATTATATAAGAAGGAATAGAAATAGGTTGCGTATCCGGGAGAAAGACAAAACTGAAGTCTATTTCCCTTTCGGGAGGAATATTGGGGAAATCATCAGAGAACACTTTCGAAAACTCATTTACAATGAGACCGACTCAAGAGTAAGGGTTTCCGAATCCACGCCCCTCACCCTAACTAGATGGTAAATGAAACCCTTAGAAATCATCTTTCTAGTTTTAAGACAAGAGACAAACTGACCCTTAGGCATAGAATTTCCCCCTTCTACTTTACGATAGGCTTATTTGGAAACTGAAACTTGACCACACGAGTTCTACAATCAATAGACGCATAACAAGAGTGCAGACAATCCATACCAAGGATAACATCAAAATCTAACATGTCAAGCTCTACCAAGTCAACAAGAGTAACTCTATGGGACAAGGAAACGAAACACTTTCTATAGACCCTCTTAGCCATAACAGAATCACTAACAGGGGTAGAGACATAAAAAGGTTCTAACAACACATTCGAAAGAACATCAAACCTCATAGCCACATATGGCGTCACAAAAGATGAAGTAGCATCGAGATCAAGTAAAGCATATACATCAAGTTGGAAAACTTTGAACATATCGGTAACCACATCCGGAGAACCCTCTTAGTCACCACGAGATTGGAGTGCATAGAATCAGTTTTTCTTCTGAGAATTGGAACCGAAACCACTAGGAGGAGCTTGCTTTCCCTCTTTTCTTTTAGCCGGAAGCATCAGGCAATACCTCATTTTGTGACCACTTTTACCACAACCAAAGCAACCATCCATGTCGGCTAGGCAGTTACCCTCGTGCTTCCTTCCACACTTAGTACAGGTAGACCTAGGTAATGAAGATCTGCTACCATTAACTCTTTGAGGCTTAGGGTTAGACACCCTTTCTTTGTTGAACTTGGAAGGAGCATTGAAGGAACCTTTATTGGAAAACCCTTGTCAAAATCTAGGATCACTATGTCCATCGGACCTTGCATGTGAGAAATTACCATCACCGGTCTTATCCCTCTTTGTTTCTCTTGACCATTCCTTAAGTTTCTCCTCTTCGATTTGTTGTGCATGCACCATAAGATGACAGATGTCCATGTCATTAATGAGCATGGCGGTACGACACTCTTTGACCACCATTTCAGACACACTCTAAATGAATTTACTCATCCTAGCCCTTGAATCAACAACCTTTGTTGGAGCATATTTAGATAATTGAGTGAACTTTAGAGCATATTGCCTCACACTCATACTCCCTTGTCAAAGATTAAAGAACTCAAGCACCTTGGCTTCCGTCATCTCAAAGGGAAAGAACCTATCAAGAAAAGCAGCCTTAAACTTTTCCCAATCAAGAGGACCCACATCTTCCGATCTCCTCTCTTTTTATTGGTTGTACCACACTTGAGAAACTCCTTTGAATTGTTAAGCGGCCAACCCCACCTTTTCCACCGGCATCACTCCCATGATCATCAATACCTTGTAGACCTCATCAATAAACTTTTGAGGATCTTCCTCAACCCTAGAACCATGAAACTTTGGAGGATTCATCCTTGTGAAATCCCTCACTCTAGAACCCGTCGTACTCACATTTGGGCTTACGGGAACCGCAACCTCCATATTGGCTTAGGCCATCACGGCTTGAGCCAACACTTGAAAAGCAGCCCTAAACTCCGCATTAGATACTTGTTCGGCCCAAGGATCGACCGGAGCTTGAGGATCTTAGGGAGAAGTTTCTTGTTACGCATTCTCCCTCACATTCCTTCTAGCATAAGCTCTTCGGGTAGCCATATCCTCAAGAAAATAGGAAAAGAATTAGGAGAGAGACCTTATAGAGTTAAACTCTATCGCACAAATTTAGAGTAATGAAAGAAGTGGAGTTTCCTAATTATCTTGTAGCCTCTCATACATAAATGTAGTGCGTTTCACACTCATGAACTAAACTCTACTCAACGTGGCTTATGAGACATCCTAGTATCATTCTAAATCTTATGCTCTGATTACCAAGTTTGTCACAACCCAGGGGTACACCCTAGATGTAACATGGCATATAGAACTCCGAAGGATTTCATATAAGCCACTTAGTTCTCATAACCTAAGAAATAGAACATAAAGAGTAAAATAATATTTCAAGTCCAAATATTTTTTAAAGAAAGCAGAAGTCTAAACTCTTGTCTCATCATAGCCATCTAATACAATAGAATGAAATTGGACCTAGCCCATACATCATGTCCAAAAGTGAAATACAAGAAAGAAACTAAAACAATGAAATCCATCCTCAAAGTATGAGGACTCACGAAAGCTCGGATATCTCGAAATCAACACTAGCCATGAAACTGACGACTCTAAATGTCAGACCCTACATTTGGGGAAAAATGTAGCTAAGAATATGCGTTAGTACAAAACAATGTATCAAGTATGATAGTCATGCATCAAACATTTAAAACATGCTAAAAGGGATATTTCATTTCATGACATGCAATTGACCAAGTTAAAAAAATCATATAAGAGAGTTAGAAATCATACTTCATAAAACAAAGTCAATGCAAGATAGAAACATCTTTAAACCTTTGAACACATATGAGATACTTCCTGAAGTAACCTTAGTTCATTATTAAGCTTTTTGTGGGGAATTAGCCTTAACCGATATAGCGACCATGTTTGCTATAACATGATCCCTGGTTTCTCCCACACCGAAAAGGGTTGTTCTACTTTCTAAGGTAAGTACCAGTAACTTTTAGCTTAGGTGGATCCACTAGCTAATTATCTTATGGGGGCACATAGTTTAAGGGATAAGGAGATTGTTACTAGAAACCCGGCCTCTACTACGAGAAAGCTTTCATCTCAAGAGATTGCTTCTAGAAACACGGGCTCTACTACGGGAGAGCTTCCATCTCATATCAATATCCTTTCGATTCTATGCATAAATCCCATGGAATATTTATTAAGTCTTGACTTATCTCATAATTCATGAAAACATATCGAAGGCTAACCAATCCAAGCTACTTTCATTAGGATAACTCCGTATCTTTGATTCTATTAGGTGAGAAAACCTTTCAACCTAAGAATCCTTAATATGTGAGAAAACCTTTCACATCTTACTCTTATGTGTACAGGAGAAAATCCTTTCAATAACACATCATGATCATTATCATTGATACTTTACTCTCAAAGCATCCTTAAAATATTTGCATAAATTTCATAAGAAAATGCATAATTCCATATTTTACCTCTTGAGGTTCAAAACTCAGTTTCAATCACAAATACTTAGAAAACATGAGTTAGATATGGATTTCATCATAAATTCTTGTAAAGCTTGCGATACATGCAAAATTTCATAAAACTCTTCCTTCATAATCAAAATCCTACATTATATGATTCATAACTTGAAAACATGGTAATTACACGGGTTCATAGGGGAAAACATCATAAAACCGTAGTATTTCATCAATTCATGCATAAAAGATCATAATTTAATCATTTAAATCAATAATGTAAGAACCCATGATAATTGAAGAAACCCTAACTCAATTGGAGAATTCTACCTTTTGAAATAGAGGAATTTGGGAACTTCATGGATGGAAGGAATCCATGGATGAAAACCATCATACCTTGAATCCAAACGCTAGCCTTTAATAGAGGAATTGAGACCTTCGCTTGAAACCCTAGGTGAATCCTTCTTTTTCTTCTTCAAGTTCTAGAGAGAATTATTTGAGAGTTCTTCTTTTTGGGTGAGTTTGGAGAGAATGATTTATATTGGGAAATTTGGGGGTAAAAAGACTTATATATGGGTTCTAAACATAGACAAAACGATCTAGTATAGGAACTAATTAATTAGGAAAAGATCCAACTGACCTTGAAAATAACTGCCAGCTGGTCACCAACGGACCCTAGTTGATGGACCGTGGTCTGACCTACGACCCGTTCTGGTGGACCGTCGTTAGTCATCAAAGAGTCGAATTTTGGCCATCGAACCACGAACCCCGACCACAGACCGTGGTCTGACTATGGTCCGTAGGTCTGGGCTTAGTCCTAAGCCTCATTAGACTTTGCAGGATGGCCAATCCACGGACCACACTATGGTCCGTGGTCCTACCCACGGGCCGTGGTTGGCCTCAGTGGCTGGCACCTGCAACTTTCCAAAGTTGTTTCATTTCCTTTTTTCAGGTACGGGGTGTTACAACGGGTCCTGATTGTCTTGGGAATATCACTCTCTCTTTCCCTCAACTAGTGATAGCCTGTCTAAGGTCTATTTTAGAAAAACAAGTGGCACCCTGAAGTTGATCAAATAGGTCATTAATTGTCGTAAGAGGATACTTATTCTTGATAGTGACCTTGTTCAATTGGTGATAATCAATACACATCCTAAGTGAACCATCCTTCTTCCTTACAAATAAGACTTGAGCTCCTCAATGTGAGATAATGGGTCGAATAAAACCTTTATCAAAGAGATCTTTCAACTGCAGATTTAACTCTTTTAAGTCAACGGGAGACATTCTATATGGAAGAATAGAAATAGGTCGAGTATTAGGAAGAATATATATACCAAAGTCTATTTCTCTCTCATGAGGGACTCCAGAAAGATCCTCTTGAAACTCACTCACAACTGGAACTGACTGGATAGGCGGTGTCTCAATACTAGAGTTATTAACTCAAACTAAGTGATAGATACACCCCTTGGAAACTAACTTTCTAACCATAAGGTACGAAATAAAATGACCCTTAGGTACTGATGAACTACTCCTCCACTCTATAATTGGCTCATTAGGAAACTGGAACTTAACTACTCGAGTTCTACAATCAACTGAGGCATAACAAGCATAAATCCATTACATACCTAGAATAACATCAAAGCCCACCATATCTAGCTCAACTAAGTCAGCCATGGTGTCCTTGTGATTGACAGAAATGACAAAATCACGATAAATTTTTTCAGCTATAATAGACTCACCAACAGGTGTGGAAACACTGAAGGGCTCAAGAAGTTGCTCAAGAACAACATCAAAATTAATAGCAATATATGGAGTCAAAAAAGATAAACTCGCACCTGGATCAAACAATGCATGTACATCAAAAGTAAAGACTTTGATCATACCAATGACAACATCTTGTGAATTCCCATGCTTTTGGCGACTAGTGATATCATATAGACGTTTGCTCCTCCACCTGTCCCTGAATTAGCTCCTCTAGGTACAACACTGTATGGCGGAGCCACTGAATAAGATTGGGCTCTATTGCCCCCATTACCACTCCCATGATTGTTCTTAGGGCACTCTCAAATAAAGTGACCCGCTTGACCACACTTGAAGCAACCAGTGGAGCCATCACGACACACTCCTGGGTGGTTTCTACCACACTTAGCACATGCAAGGGTACAATTATCTCCTTGTGCCACACTACCTTGAGATGGTGCAGGTCTAGCTCTGGAGTTCTGAGAATTCTAGTTCTTGAATTCACCTCTGTTCCTTGGTGCAGGTGCACTAGTAGATGATGGAGCAGGTCCAGTTAGCTTTTGTTGAAAAGATGACCGGTTCACATTACCCTTCTACTGCCCGGACTCGTTGTGGTCATATCCTTCTTGTTTCGGAACTCTTCTTTATCTCTCTGCTTATCTTCCTCAACCTGTTGCACATGGATCATAAGTCTGGCTATGTTCATATCCCCTATCAACATAGTTGTCTTTCCCTTCTTACTTGACAGGCGTGACAACCCAAACACAAACACGCTCATCCTGCTCCTCATATCAGCAACTATCTCCGGAGCATAACAAGACATTTCAGTGAACTTGAGGCTATACTCATGCACCCTCATGGATTCTTTTTTCAAGTTAAGGAATTCTCTTACCTTCGCCTCCCTCAGTTCACGAGGAAAGAAATGACCCAAGAAGGCCTCTTCGAACACAACCCAACTTACAATTGTGCACCCTCAAACTCTACTTTTCTTCCATGTGTCGTACCAAACTCTAGCAACACTCTTCAGTTGGTATGCAACTAGTTCCACACGCTCAGCATCTGCAACAAGCATCACCTCAAATACTTTCTGTAACTCTTCCACAAAGTTCTCTGAATCCTCAATGATACTTGAAATGGTGAAGTCTGGTGGATTCATCCTTAAGAACTCACGTATCCTGGATGTATCAGCCACATCATGTTGATTCCTTCTTTGTTTCCCAGCTTAGTTGGCACAACTTGACTCAACATCCGAATAGCATCCCGGAACTCAGCATTAGTGACCTCTCCTTGGGGTTGCATTTTAGGTGCATTGGGTACTTGATTTTGAGGATCAACATTCCTCCTAGCAGGATGACCACTAACAGCTTTTCATGGAGGCATGATCTGAAAGATACACACAAGAACGAATTAGAAATAAATTTTATAGAGTTGAACTCGATCGCATGAAAAGAGTAAGAAGGAAGGGAATTGTTTCTTAAATGTTGTAGCCTTCTAATTATAGATTTGGAATGCTTCACACCGATAACCAGGACTTTACAAACACATCTTCATAGACACCCTAGGACTCTTGAACTCTATGCTCTAATACCAAGTTTGTCATGCCCCGAGCCTACACCTTGGACACGACTGTCACTTGAGAACCCTTACTGCTCCCTAAGAGAACACTTAGCCTGGCTCTATACTCAGCGAAAGACATATTCAACATTAGATGAACTCAAAAGAAAAGGTTTTCTCAAATAGTCATAGAAAATTCAGAATATTTTAAAGAAAACATTTAACTGGCCCAAAGAGGCAACTCAAGTTTAGAACATTAACAATTGAAAATGAAACAGACTTCTCAAAACTCTATTGTCTATGAAACCTCAAATAATTCTGATGGACATCGGGACAAGACCCACGACATCCTAACAAAACAAAACTGAAAAGTAAATGGGAATCCTTCAGAAGCAAGGAGCCTCATCAAGCAAATCTGGAACTCAATTGGATCAACAAAGTGCCGGTTGATGATCCTAAATATGTGTATCTGCATCATGAAACGATGCAGGAAAAATGGCATCAGTACATTAAATGCACGAGAACACTGAAAATAACATGTAAGCTTGAATTGATAAAAGGGGAAACTATACTCACCCCAACTCAACTCAACTGAAGATTACTCAACTCAATAAGAAAGCAACAATAAAGATGCAGTTTATATAAAGCTTTTAAAACAGTAGATAATAACTCAATGTATTTAAAAGTACAATAATAACTCTTTACTCTTATTTGGGAGATTCTCTAACCGTTTACCATCAGTATGAGCTATGTAATGATACAACGTCTCGCCCACACTGCCAGAACTGTCCTATACCTTGTCGGAGTATAAGACATCCTCAACTAAGTGGATCCACTAAGCTATGCTTAAAAAGCAATAAGAAATCATCTAAAAAGTATGACCCTTTACCGATGTTGGCATAAAAAGTTTATGAGGACTTGGAGTTGTCTGAACTCGTCCCCATATTGATGCTCAATACTACTCCCAATAATATAACTCATGCTAATATGTTTAAAATAATTTCTTCATCCTCATTCTTTGAGATTATTACTCAAAAGGTTCTCTTGAAAGAGATGATGGTCAAATACTCCTATGAACTCATTTGGAAATCAAGGTTTCCACTCATTTTAAATGTAAATGAAATTATTTAAAGTTGGGAATTCTTAGTTTCCTTATATTCATTTTGAAGACATGAACTCAACTTTGATCATCCTCATACTCAATTACTCAAGTTTTAAAAGAATTTTTAAAAGATTGTAAAAGACTTCTCAAAGAACTTCCTCAAACTTTACTCTTAACTCTATCTTGAATTTGAATTATGAATTCAAGAGTTATGACTTGGATATGCATGATCTCTTAAGGATTAATGAAGATTTTAATTGTGGATATCAAGTAGAAAATATAGGTACGATTCGAGGGAACTCACACGTAAAGAAGGTTGGACAGGTAGGGGACCTGGCGACCCTGGAGCACTAAGTGGCGCGACGCGCCAGCCCCTAAACAACTGAAGGGGGTTTGGGGCGCACTGAGTGGTGCGGTGCGCCATGCCCCAAACTTCTGACAATGGTTTGGGCGCACTGTGTGACGCGGTGCCCCACCCCTATTCCTAGGTTTTAACGAATTGTCTTACTCCAAATTCATGTCCAACTCCCCTAGAATCGAATGATTTCCCTCAAACTCTTTTGGATTCTTAAACCCAACATAATTACAATGAAATCCACTCAAAAATTCATCAAGAACAATACTCAAACACAAGATCCTTATCTCAAGAACTCGATAAAACCTCATGTTAAATAACGAAGAACAAAACTTCAAGAAACTCGTCAAGAACTCAATACACTAGATCTCATGAATGAAATTACGGATAAAGATTACATGATTGGTGTGTGGGTGAACGAACCCAACACTATGAGAACTTACATACCTCGTTAGATTGAATCCTTGGCGAAACCCCTCAAAAATCGCAAGAATCTTGAACAAACACTTGAACTTCTCCTTTTTCTCGTCTTGAACTTCTCTCTAAAACCCTAAGCGTGTTTAGGAATTGTGAAAACTGATCTAAGTCAATTTAGACTCCTAAAATATTACTAAAAATGATTTAGGCTAGTGGGGTAAGGAAAAGACAAAAATACCCCTCCTTAATTTGGATGAATTTTCTTAACTGGACAGGCTAAATTCAAACGGGCATATATTTCTCATCCAAATTTGGAATTTAGCAAACTCAGTGGCGTTGGAAATAGGACTCAAAGATCTTTTATTTGATATTTTATGGGCCACCTAATTCATCTTGTGCAGAAAGTTATGGTCATTTGAAGTTAACTCAAAACTCACAATTTAAGACTAATTTGCCCAATTCTAAATTTAGCTATTTCTAGTTTAGATCTTTCTAAATCCGAGGTGTTACAATGATGATAGAATCACTTGCAAGAGTAAACTAGAAGTTTACTAGAATAAATATCAGTTGGCATAACCGGTTGGCCATTTCGATTCAAATGTAATGTAAAATAAATTGAGAATTCACGTGGTTATATATTGAAGAAATAAAAGATTCTTCAAGAATTCTAATGTGTTGCTTGTTCTCATGATAAAATTATCATTGTACCAGCTAAGGTTGGGATTGTATTCCCTAAAATTATTTGGAACATATAAAAAGGTGAATATGGGTTCGTTCACTAGTCATGTGGATTGTTTACTATTATGATTTGATCGATACATCTATGGTATGGTCAAATGTGTATTTGTTTTCAACTTGCGAAATGATTTTTTTAAGGTTGTTTGCTCAAATTATTAAATTACGAGCATAGTTCCAAATTGTAAAATTATGTTGATAATGCTGGTGGGTTTAGCAGAAATTGTATGCCTCCAATTATAACTAAATCAATGATTACGAGAACAAATCTCTCAAAAGAAATTTGGTATGAGATGAATTTATTTAACATGTAGAAACACTTGTACGCATAGAGCCAACAAAGGTCCCTTTATCAAATTGGTTCAGGGTCAGAAATCAAATAATTTCATCTAAAGCTTTGAATGTGCGGTTATGATTTAATTGCTCCACCACACACATAAAGATAAATCCCCAAATGAGGTTGGAATTGAATGTTAGAATTTCTAACATTAGGGGGGAGAGATGATTGATAGCTGAAAATTATGTGATCAGAGATGAATTATGAATTATTTAGATCCTCGTTAGAAAATAAAATGTGAACTAAAAGTTCAAGAGAAAATTCATTTGCATAATGTTGCAAATCAATTGCAAGTGAGTTTACTTACCTTATGTTATAATTTAGCTGTAAATGCTCCAATGAGAAGTCCTTGAAGGACAGAGTCTATGATACACTTGAAGCATGATAGATCGATCAATTTAAAATATAAAACTCCTTGAGGAAGGAGAAGAGCATATGATCAAAATGGTCATGATAATGAGACAAGTGCTTTAAAGGATCACAATGACATAACACTTCATAAAATATTGACAAAGATTCAGATACCTAAAATAATGAAAAATGTAGAGATCTCAATAAGTTATGTCATATTGGAATTGATATCAAATAACCGTCGATGGTATCTTTGATATGAAGTAGCGATCAATGATATAAATGTGGAAGAGGATCTTGAATTCAAATATGTCATATAATATGGATATATAAATGATTGGCCAAATGAAATGCGAAATTCAAGTATATTTTGTTTCACTTAAAAACATGATATTTTGGATTGATAGTCCATAAATCAAGGTATAATATTAGTGGGGTACAAATAAATTATTATGTGATATTATAACCATACGATATCAAGTACGGCTTGTGCTTTGGGACATAAAGGTTTTTCGCAAAAGTCCTGACATTAGTGGAGATATTTTCTCCTATGACAGATGCAATGACATTTGTTTTGATCTGACAACATACAAAAAATTTGAATGCATATAATGAATAATTATCATCTAGCTAGACAATGAAGGTTATATAAAAATCTTTGAAACATTCAAGGTGCCTGAAGTATATAAAAGTTTAAAAGAAACTTTTTCAATAAAGCTTCAAGAATCCTTACATGGTTTGAAATAATCAAGAAAGAAAGGGTACAAAAAATGATACTACTTGTCCTTGCATTTTTATAAAAAGGACAGGACCTGAATTTTTTATAATAGTTGTGTATGTTGATGACTTGCACATTATTAGCACTCTTAAAGATCTTTCAAAAGTTGTTGAGTGTTTGAAAGAGAATCTGAAATGAAAAGATCTTGGTGAGACAAAAATTTTGTCTTGACTTACAAATTAAGAATTTGACAAATGAAATCTTTGTCCATCAATCAACATACATAGAAAAGTTTTGATGTGATTTTACATGAATAAATCACATTCATTGAGTACCCCAATGATTATGAGATCGCTTGACATAATTAAAGATCTATTTCGATCTCAAGAGAATGATGAAAAGCTTTTTAGTGATGAAACCCCATATATATGTCAATTGGGACACTAATGAATCTTGCTATATATGATCAAATATTTTGCAGAGAATTTATTGACACGATTCCAGTCCTCCCCAATGAGAAGACGGTGAAATGACATCAAGGACATTTATGAAGTTATTCTACAAGACAATCAACTGCAAATGAAAGTGTCTATGATTGTTGCTATGAACAAGTTGAATAAGCAATTTACTTGCAAAAACGAGGCCACAAATAGAGTGATTTTCAAGAATGTATTCGGCTAAGCTCAAAGCCTCATCATATCCATGAAACCAGAAAATGATACATCAGGATGAGTTCAACGATGCAACATCTTTCTAAATATGATTTGATCACAAAGACATTGTCAATATCAATATTTGAGAACCTTGTATATAAGATTGGATGTCATCATCACAAGAAATTATGTGATGTTTTAATAGGGGGAGTATAATAAGTGTTGTACTCTTTATTTCTTGACCGAGGTTTTGTCCCACTGATTTTTCTGGCAAGATTTTTAACGAGGCAACAAATAATGTGTATCAAAAGATATGTATACTCTTTTTCCTTCACAAGAATTTTTTCCCACATGGTTTTTTCTAGTAAGGTTTTAACGAGGCACATTAGATTGGACATCCAAGGGGGAGTGTTATAAATCTATTGAACTAAGTGGATTGTCCATTGAGTTTATTCATGAATTACTTGAATCTATGTATAAAAATTTCCAATGTGATATAATCCATTATGGATAACTATGTATCTACTTATATAGGCATTTAACATGATGACCTTTGGGGTGATATCTCAACACTATAAATAGAAATATCATTCATCATTTGTATGACACACTTGAATAAGAAGAAAATTTTTTATCTTCATCTACATTTATTGCCTTCTTCTCTTCGTACTTATATTGTTTTGAGCTAACTTTTATAACAATTATTAATTAAGAGTTACTTTATATATTTGAAATTCAATTCAAAAATTAGATTTGGACAAAAGCTAAAATTTAACACAACTAGACACTATATCAGTATTCTACACTACGGTCTACACACTTCACACATCATAGTACTTCTACTTCACATCAGAAATTCCATATTATGTTTTGGTTGTAACATGTTATTGTAGCCTTCGTACTACATCTACTCTTATTGATGCAATTTATCATTATATTTCTTGTTTCACTATATCAAAGCATTTACAGCTAATTTACTTGTCTCACAGTATCGTGCCAAATTATTAGAGAAGTGAGAATCATATATTTATTTTATGAGCATTTTCTTATTTGGTAAACCAAACTGTTAATGATCAAAAATAGATAAATCAAAAACCGATAAAAATATCTTATTGGTTTGTTATTGGTTTAGCGTATTTAAAAACTGAAAATTGATAAACCGAATCGATAATACCTAAAACCAAACCGTTATAGGAAAGCCAATGGGGAAAGAATTTGGATCAGAAAAAGTTTTTGTAGTATCTTGAAATTTCCTAGCCTAGTCCAGATTTGGACGAAATTGGTGTCACGTAAATCTAGGGAAATCAGGTAATGAATAAAAGATGCAATAATGAATTTAGTTGCATGAATAGATAGCTAAGATGTTAAGGAACCCGTACAACTTTATGGAATCAAATTTGGGCGAGTAGAACTCCAGAAATTGATCTTAGCATGAGCATGTAGTTTTTGAACGTCGTGATTTAAGGTGTGTCGTGAAATGGGGGTTTGGAACTCTAATTCCGATGTTCTGTCTCAGTGCAAGCCTCCAGGGCAGGATTTATTCCACTAGATCGGGGCCACTGTGGTGGGTTGGGTCCCGCTACGGCGGGCCAATCACGACTTAAGTTGGAATTAAACCACAAAAACGTTATTATCTGCATGCAAGTTTCATTCTTGAGAGTTAGGATACGATCCCAAGTGATTTCTTGACAGTTTTCCACTACTTTTGGTACAAAAGGAAAGGATTTTACTCCCTCAATCCGTTTTTCGATCCGTAGAACGTAAATTCTTGGTTAAAAATTATTGGGGGAGGGTTTTCGGACTGAAATTGATGGTGGGAAAAAGCCCTAGCTGCACCTTAGGATCATGAGTTTGGTTTTGGGTTATTGGGTTTGTTATAATCCAAATAATTAGACCTTAATATATTGATCCTTGTATTAATTTGTTGTTTTTAGACCACGAACAAGCGGAAAGAATTCGGAAAGGGAAGATTCAAGTGCCTTAGGGGATTCAAGCTTGGTTTCGAGGTAGGTGATGGTTTGATTTCCTATTTGTGTGATGTATGTTTGTGATTACTTCATTGTAATACATGTATGTATGTGAATGAAGCCTTGTTGGTCAAACCTAATTAAATGAGTAAATGAATGCCATGATTTGACACTTGAATGTATGATTATGAGAATGTATATATGAGTGTGATTGTAATTGTGGTTGTGTTGAATGGACCGGGTGTCACGGTCCAATACACTAACTTGGATCGGGTGCCACATTCCGACGCATATATGGGATCAGTTGTCACGTCCGGCACACTAATTGGGATCGGGTACCACATTTTGGTACACTAATAGTTTGGGTATGGGTTCCATGATAGGATCATTGAATTGTTATATTTACTTGTTTTTGAGAATGTGAATTTGTACATTGCTCTTGAAATGATAAATGTGTATACATTATGTGCATGACATGTTTACCTTGTTGTGATTCTGATATATGTTGTGCTTACCGGGATAGCCGTGTGATCCTACCAGTACAATGTGGTTGTATATTGATACTGCACTTGCTCATTCTTTGTTGAGTACAAGGCTTCTTCAAGCGGCTATGAATAGACCTCAGCTAGGAGAGTAGTGACCGAGATAGGAATTCAAGGGTGAGCCATCTCTTTGAGGCTGCCACGAAGTCCTTCATTTGGTTTAGTCCATTTTATTCAGACTTAGACTATTGTTTAGATACTTTTATGTTTGGTTGGGGTTGTACCATTTTCTTAGACTTGTTGCACTTTAGATGTTTTGGTACATTGACTTTCAGGTTCTAGGGGTGGTTTTCCGCAATGTTTGGTAGTTTTATTTTTGATAATTTTCGGAGTTTATGGAAACTCCAGTTTTCTTAGACATTTAAACATGCTTCTGTATCTTTAAATGTTCTAGTTTTTCGTTAAGTTATGTAGTTGGGTTGTCGTAATGGCTCTCCCACCGGAGGGTAAGTGTGGGTGTCACTCACGACGATCTGGGTCATGATAGAATCGCAAACTTATGAAAACCACAACAGAATTGCCTACCCACCCACTTCTCTGGACTCTGCTATAGTGGCCATAACCCACTGTAGTGGTGCCACTGTAGAGGCTTCCTAGCCTCTATAGCAACATTGTGCAAATCAGAATAATAAGAGGGAAGGGAATGGGTTTAAATGTCCATTTCCCCATCTTCCAACTCTCAAAATCTCTAAATTCTCTGATATTACAATGTTCAGAATCATCAGAAACAATATAAACATCATTCTCCTTACACTTTCTACATCAATAGACAAATAATAACGAAAGCATGCTAGGAATTGAATGGAACAAAATAGAGGTTGAGTTGGTTTTGAATTTTGAAAATAATAATTTTGTCATAACGATCATGCTAAAACTAAATTGAGTCATGGGTTGTTGTATTCTTGTCATTGTAAATACCTATAAGTGGTGTGGTGTTGGGTTGAAATTGGGGTATGTATAGAATATCCATAGAAAGTAGGTAAGATTAAGATGAGTAAGTTGATAATTTAGCTAACAGTAAGCCGAGAAACAAGTGTGGAATAATATTAATGAGTGTTGTGGAATAATACCAATAATGATATTTAATTGTGGTATATGTGATAACTTATTTTAACTACACATAGTAGCGAATGATATAAACGATAAAACTAGTGTGCGAGTTAAAAAATGTGTAATGGATTTTCTAATCTTCCATGGAGGACTAAGACATGCAGGTAATATGTAATATAGAGAATAATTAGTTGTGCTACGCCCCGAGCCTACACCCTGGGCGAGTCTGGCACTCAAGAACCAGTGCTGGGCCTAAGTGAACCCTTGGCCTGGCTTGCTTACTCAGCGGAAGACAAAACTCAACAAAGATAAATCTATGTAATAAACGGGAATGTTATAAAGGAACATTCAACTGGCCATTAAGGCAAACTCAAGTCTCAAAATAAGATAATGACAATGAAAAGACTAAAGAACTAACATATGACTGTCTATGAAGCCTCTAAGCAACTAAGATGGTTGTCGGGACAAGACCCACGACATCCTAATGAGCTAATAATAAAACTGTAAGCAATAAAAGGGATCCTTCAGAAAGCAAGGAGGCTCACCACAAGACTCTAAGTGCTCAACTGGATCAACGATGCGCTGGATATTGATCCTGGTTACCTGTGTCTGCATCATAAGAAGATGCAGGAAAAATGGCATCAGTACATCAAATGTACGAGTATGCAAGGGGAATTCTAAAATAAGACATAAGCTTGAAAGGAACTGAAGAACTTACCTGGCTCAACTCAACTCAACATAACTGAACTCATTTCAATATAAAGCAGTTTAAAACAAGTGCAATATAAAGAAAATTTGTTTAAAACATGGATGTCAACTCTATGTATTTGGAAATACAATAATACTTTATGTGTATGCAAAGATACACTATAACTCTGAAATGTATGTAAAACTACAAATAAACTGTGCATATAAGAATACAATTACTTCTGTGGGAGTTTCTATAACCGACAACCATCACGTAAAAGCTATTGTGATGATGTAGCGTTTTGCCTCACGCTGCCAAGGTCATCCATGTCACGCCCCGAGCCTACACCCTGGGCGGGACTAGCACTCGAGAACCATTGTTGGCCCCAAGCGAACCCTTGGCCTGGCTTTCTTACTCAGCGGAAGACTTTACCCAAGATAAATACTTTTAAAACAAGTAAACTGAACTGCTCAAAATATAACTTATAATGTATTATAAGTCAACATTCAACTTAGCCAAAATGGCAAGTCAAGTCTCAACTTAACTGAAAAGGAAAAGTAAAGACTCATGAACTAACATCAACTAACTCTGTCTATGAAGCCTCTAAACTCTGAGAGATGTCGGGACAAGACCCCTGATCATCCTAACAATTGAAATAAGCAAGCAATCAAACAAAACATAACCAAAGGGATCCTCCGGAGAGTAAGGAGGCTCACCAACTGACTCTGAGTGCTCAACTGGATAAATGATACGCTGGATGCTGATCTTAGTTACCTGTGTCTGCATAATAATAAGATGCAGGCCAAATGGCATCAGTACATTGAATGTACAAGTATGCGAAGGGAATTCTAAAACAAGACATAAGCTTGAAAGGAACTAAAGAACTTACCTGGCTCAACTCAACTCAACATAACTGAACTAATGTCAATATAAAGTAGTTTAAAAACAAGAACAATATAAAGAAAAACTGTTTAAAACATGACGTCAACTCTGCGTATTTAGAAATACAATAATAACACTGTATGTATGCAAAGACACAATCTGAACTCTGTTTGTATATGAAAATACAAAATATTTCTTATGTATATAAAAATACAAAATACTACTGTAGGAGTTTCTCTAACCGACAACCATCACTTAAGAGCTATCGTGATGATACAACGTTTTGCCTCACACTGTCAGGGCCGTCCTATACCTTTCCATGAGTATAGAACCTGAACTACTAAGTGGATCCACTAGTCTATGCTAAAAAGCACTAAGGAATCATCTAAAAAGTATGACCCTTTTCTACCAATGGTGGCTACATGGTTTATGGGTTTGTGAGTTGTCTAAACTCTCCCCCATATCGGTGCTCAATAGTACTCCCAAAATAAGATACTAGCTCTTATGTTTTAAAAAAAACATACTTCTTTCTGTGATTTGAGATAATAGCTCAAAAACATAGCTCAAAGTCTATCTTGGAAATCAATGTTTCCTCTCTTGCTTTATTGTGAAAATATTTACTCTTTAACTGAAAACTTGCCCGAGGGGTCTTTACTGAAAAACTAGCTCAAAGGCTCTTTACTGAAAACTAGCTCAAAGGCTCTTTACTGAAAATCTAGCTCAAATCTCTTTACTGAAAAACTAGCTTAAAGGCTCTTTTGGAAATCAAGGTTTCCTTTCTCGTTTAAATGTGAAAACATTTTAACTCTTTGGAAATACATAGTCCCCATATACTTTGAAGAAATGAACTTCAACTTTATTCTTTACTCAACTAAAAACTCAAGTCCTAAAACAAGGTTAAATCATTTGTAAAAGACTTTTGGAAGACTCTATGAACTTCTCTTGACATGACTCTTAAGTGATCTTAACTTGACTCTTACTTTCTCTTGACTTGACTCTTAACTGATCCTTGAATTGAATTATGGATTCAAGGATTGTGATTTGTGATAGGAAAGATCTCATGATGTTTATGAATGATTTTAGAGAGCTAAACATAAGAAAAGATCAAGAAATCACTGTCTAGAAGCAAGTCCGCGACGTGGAGATACATTAAATTATTTGGTCACGAAATAACTTTTAAGGCAGAACACTCCGTGACACCCCTGCGACACAGAGAAGATTTTTGACAATCCTAAGGAACAGGTCCGCGACGTGGACCTGATACCCAGTTTTGCCCGACTTTTTCCTTCTTCATTTTCTAGCCCCAATTCACCTAGATTCGATTCTTTTTCTCAATTTCTCTTTAGATTCAGGTACCCATAACATATACACAAGAATCTAAATCAAATAAACTCTAATAATCGATCTTAAACTCTCAAGAACTCCTCAATCTCATCCCAAATTCAAGAACGAAAGCAATTCAAGAATACAACTCAAGAACATCAAATTCTCAATCTTTTTAGGACGAAATTACACTGAATAAAATATGTATGGTGTGTGGGTAAACGAACCCAACGCTGTGTGAACTCTCATACCTCGTAGGGATCACCCCTTCAGGAAATCCACGATCAAACTTAAACGATCTTGACGAATCTTGCTTCTTCTCCTCTTCTTTTCTCTTCTCTCAAAACCCTAACTCTTTTTCCAAAAGCGTAAACTGAATAAGATCAATTTAGACCCCAAATAATTATCCAAAAACGAAATAAAATAATTGGGTAAGGAAAAGACCATAATGCCCATTTAAAATCCGGATTGGACATTTCCTTATTTGAACAACCCAACTTCCAATGGTCATATCTCACTCATACGAACTCGAAATTGCACAAACTCGGCGGCGTTGGAAAGATTGTTCCAAGATATTTCCTACGACATCTGGAAACACACCTAACTCATCCTGATATAGAAGTTGTGGTTGTTTGAAGTTGACCAAAAACTCAAACTTAACCCATTTTGCAGATTTTTTATTATTTCCAAAAATCACTCTTTCTAATTCTAGGTCTTTCTAGTTCTTTCAATTTTCGAGATGTTACAATATCTCCCCCTTGGGAACATTCATCTTCGAATGAGATTACTCTTAGTACGCTAAGGGTGTAACATTTAACATTCAGCGCAAACACCCAACAAGCAATGCAATTACAATATGCTAATCTTATAAATAAAAGCCAAGAAAAGGATTAGTACCTTAATTTTGAACTTCTCCGGATTCGAAGAGATGTGGATATCTCTTCTTCATATCTTCCTCAGCTTCCCAAGTAGCTTCCTCAACAAACTGGTTCCTCCAAAGAACTTTGACTGATGCTACTTCTTTAGTCCTCAACATGCGAACTTGGCAATCTAGAATCTGAACTAAGATAGGATATCCTTGATCCCAATATCTTCAGTTGATATGATCAATCAAGGATCACCCATACATTTTTCAACTTAGAGATGTGAAATACCAGATGAACTGTGGCTAACTCTTGTGGTAGCTCTAACTCATAAGCTACACTGCCAATCCTCTTGAATATTCTGTAAAAACCAATATATCGGGGAGTAAGCTTCCCCTTCTTACTAAACCTCATAACGCCCTTCATGGGTGAAACTTTCAAGTAACCCAAACATCTAGTTCGAACTCTAACTCCCTTTTTCTAACATCAGTGTAGGATTTCTGACGACTCTGGGTTGTTCTCAATCTCTCTTAAATAACCTTTACTTTCTCCATAGCTTGACGAACTAAGTCTGGTCCTATCAATCCAGCTTCACCAACTTCAAACCATCCAATAGGAGATCTTCATCTTCTCCCATAAAGAGCTTCGTAAGGAACCATCTGGATGCTAGAATGGTAACTATTGTTGTAAGCAAACTCAATAAGAGGTAGGTGATCATCCCAATTACCCTTGAAATCAATCACACAATCTACCTTGATACCTCAAAACACTATCTCCCCCTTGTTCAAAAGACATCACTTTTTATTTATGAAAACTTGCCTTTAATCCAAGCAATAAATGATCTTAGTCTTGTTTTTCTTTCACTTCTGACACTAATGATGATTCAGCCCCATTCATCACCACTACTCCTCCTTCTGTGGAATCCATTAGTCGAACTCCTAGGCATGCAAGTCTATGCACATCTTTCGCTAACTCTCTCATTTCCTCCTCAACATGGGCAGTACTACCCATAGACAACCTGCTTAAAGCATCAACAACAACATTAGCCTTACCTAGGTGGTAAAGAATACCCATGTCATAATCCTTGAGTAATTCTAACCACCTCCTTTGTCTGAGATTAAGATTTTTCTGAGTGAACAAATATTGAAGACTCTTGTGATTAGTGAATACATCAACATGAACACCATACAAATAGTGACACCATATATTCAAAGCAAATACTACGACAGCCAACTCTAAGTCATGGGTTGGATAGTTCATCTCATGAACTTTCCTGTCTGGAGGCATAAGCTATAACTTTGCCATTCTGCATTAATACACAACCCAAACCAACTCTAGAAGCATCACAATACACCACAAATCCTTGAGCACCTTCTGGTAAGGTCAAAACTGGGGCAGTAGTCAACCTCTTTTTCAATTCCTGAAAGCTTTTCTCACAAGCTTTAGCCCATTGAAGCTTAATTGTCTTCTGAGTCAATTTGGTCAGAGACGAAATGGACAAGTAATAGCCAGCCAAACCCAAGAAACTCCTAATATCAGTTGGAGATGTGGGTCTAGGCCAATTCTACACTGCCTCAATCTTCTGAGTATCAACTTTAATTCCCTCTCCAGACACAATGTGGCCTAAGAATGCCACAGACTCAAGCCAAAATTCACACTTGGAGAACTTGGCATACAACTCTCTGTCTTTAAAAGTCTGGAGAACTATTCTGAGATGACTAGCATGATCTTCTTCATTCCTTGAATAGATTAGTATGTCATCAATGAAGACGATAATAAACATATCTAAATAATTCATAAGGTCCATGAATACTGCAGGTGCATTGGTCAAACCAAAGGACATGACCAGAAACTCATAATGACCATAACGGGTCCTGAGTGTCATCTTTGGAATATCATATTCCCTCACTCTTAACTGATGGTAGCCTGATCTGAGGTCTATCTTAGAGAAACAAGTAGCACCCTAAAGCTAATCGAAAAGATCATCAATCCTTGGGATAGGATACTTATTATTGATGGTAACCTTGTTCAACTGACAGTAATCTATACACACCCTAAGGGAACCATCTTTCTTCCTCACAAACAAGACCGGAGTGCCCCAAGGTGAGACACTTGGTTGAATGAAACCTTTTTCTAGAAGATCTTTCAACTTTGTTGGTGCTATTCTATATAGCAGAATAGAGATAAGACGAGTATCAGGAAGAATATCTATACCGAGGTCTATTTCTCTCTCAAGAGGGACTCCGGGAAAATCATTTAGAAAGACTCCTGGAAACTCTCTTACTACTGGAACTGACTGACTAGGAAGTATCTCAACACTAAAGTCATTAACTCGAACTAAGTGATAGACACACCCCTTAGAAACTAACTTTCTTTCCTTAAGGTACGAAATAAAATGAAGGCACTGTTGAACTGCTTTTCCACTCTAAGACTGGTTCGCTGGAAGTTGGAACTTGACTACTCGAGTTCTACAATCTATTGATGCATAACATGCATGAATCCAGTCCATACCTAGAATGACATCAAAATCTACCATGTCTAACTCAACTAAATCAGCCACGGTACTCTTGTGATTGACGAAAACGGAACAATCACAATAGACTCTTTCTGCTAGAATAGACTCACCATCAGGTGTAGAAACACTGAAGGCTCAAGAAGTTGCTTAGGAAGAACATCAAAATTAAAGACTTGGATCATACCAGTGACAACATCTGGTGAATCCTCTTGCTCTCGGCGACTAGCGATAGTATAAAGATGGTTTCCTTCTCCGCCTGCCCTTGAAGTAGCTCATCTAGATGCAGCTCTATCTGGTGGAGCAACTGAAGAAGACTGGGCTCTATTGCCCCCACTACCATTACTTTGTCTGCTCTTAGGACACTTTCTCATAAAATGACCATTCTAGCCACACTTGAAAGCAACTAGTGGAGTCATCACAACACATCCCTGAGTGGCTCCTACCACACTTAGCACATGCATGAGTCTTAGTACCCCATTGTGCCTTACTACCTTGCGAATGTGCAGGTCTAGTTTTGAAGTTCTGAGAATTCTGACTATTGTACTCACATTTGTTCCTTTATGCAGGTTCACTAACAACTGATGGAGCAGATCCTTTCTTCTTATGTTGGAAAGAAAACCGGTTCGCATTACTCTTTTGCTGCCCGGATTCATTCCATGATGTCTTAGCCTTCTTATTCTCAAACTCTTCTCTATCCTTCAACTGGTTCTTCTCAACTTGTTGCACATGGATCATCAGCCTTGCTATGTCCATGTAACCAATTAGCATGGCTGCCTTACTTTCCTTACTCGATAGGCGATACAACCCAACAACGAATCAACCCATCCTGCTTCTCATGTCAGCAACCATCTTTTTGCTTCTCTTAGCTCACGAGGAAATAAACGCCTCATGAAGGCATTCTCAAAATAGTCCAACTTACAAATGGTTACGCGCAAGCACGGGTTAGAAAGAAACTTTTATAGAGATACACTCTATCGCACAAAGTGAGTATGAAAGAAGTGAAGAAATTTCTAAATGTTGCAGTCTCCTAATTATAAAAGTGGCGCGCTTCACACCGATAACTAGGACTCTACAGAAACGGCTTCATAAACTCCCTATGACTCTTGAACTTTGGGCTCTAATACCAAGTTGGCCATGCCCCGAGCCTACACCCTGGGCAGGACTGACACTCGAGAACCATTGTTGGCCCCAAGCGAACCCTTGGCCTGACTTTCTTACTCAGTGGAAGACTTTACTCAAGATAAATACTTTTAAAACAAGTAAACTGAACTGCTTAAAATATAACTTATAATGTATTATAAGTCAACATTCAACTTGGCCAAAATGGCAACTCAAGTCTCAACTTAACTGAAAAGGAAGAGTAAAGACTCATGAACTAACATCAACTAACTCTGTCTATGAAGCCTCTAAACTCTGAGGGATATCGGGACAAGACCCCCGATCATCCTAACAACTAAAATAAGCAAGCAATAAAACAAAACATAACCAAAGGGATCCTCCGGAGAGCAGGGAGGCTCACCAACTGACTCCTCTGAGTGCTCAACTGGATCAACGATGCGCTAGATGCTGATCTTGGTTACCTGTGTCTGCATCATAATAACATGATCGCCAAATGGCATCAGTACATTGAATGTACGAGTATGCGAAGGGAATTCTAAAACAAGACATAAGCTTGAAAGGAACTGAAGAACTTACCTGGCTCAACTCAACTCAACATAACTGAACTAATTTCAATAAAAAGCAGTTTAAAAACAAGTGCAATATAAAGAAAAACTATTTAAATTATGACGTCAACTCTGTATATTTAGAAATACAATAATAACTCTGTATGTAAGCAAAGATACAATATGAACTCTGTTTGTATATGAAAATACAAAAAATTTCTTATGTATATAAAAATACAAAATACTATTGTAGGAGTTTCTCTAACCGACAACCATCACTTAAGAGTTATCGTGATGATACAACATTTTGGCTCACGCTGCCAGGGCATCTTATACCTTGCCATAAGTATAGAACCTGAACTACTAAGTGGATCTACTAGTCTATGCTAAAAGGCACTAAGGAATCATCTAAAAATAATGACCTTTTTCTACCCATGGTGGCTACATGGTTTATGCGGGCTGTGAGTTGTCTAAACTCTCCCCCATATCGGTGCTCAATAGTACTCCCAAAATATGATACTAGCTCTTATGTTTTTAAAAAAAACATACTTCTTTCTGTTATTTGAAAAAATTGCTCAAAAACTTAATTCAAAGACTATCTTGGAAATCAAAGTTTCCTCTCTTGCTTAATTTAGAAAGCAATTACTCTTTTCTGAAAACTAGCTCAAGGCTCATTGGAAATCAAGGTTTCCTTTCTTGTTTAAATGTGAAAACATTTTAAACTCTTTGGGAATACATAGTCCCCATATACTTTTGAAGAAATGAACTTCAATCCTTACTCCTTACTCTTTTACTCAACTTGAACTTTAAGTCTTAAAACAAAGTTAAAAGCATTTGCAAAAGACTTCTTGAAAGGACTCTAAGAACTCCTCAGACTTGGCTCTTAACTTTCCTTGAATTTGAATTTATGGATTTAAGCTTATGATTCATGTTTCTAGATGATTTCTAGGTGATTAGAAGTCATTTAGAGTAGTTAGAATCAATAGGAAGTGTTAGTACACTTTAGGAGGACTTAAACGGGCTAAATGATGAAAAACGGGTGGAAAACGACGATCTGGGCGAGTCCCTGGCGCGCCGTGCCAGCCCTAACTTACTGGGGCTCATTTCTGGCGCACTGTAGGTGCGCCGCCCCAGCCCCTCTGGCGCATATAGGGCGTGCCGCGCCAGACCCTCCCCAGGTGCGATATGATGAATTTTTCAACTCATTTTCTGAGCTTAATTCAATTAATTTCGATTTTTTTTCCTCAATATCTCTTTAGATTCAGGTACCCAAAACATATACACAAGAATCTAACTCAAAGCAACTCTAATAATCAACATTAAACTCTCAAGAACTCCTCACTCTCATCCCAAATTCAAGAACGAAACTTATTCAAGAATACAACTCAAGAACATCAAATTATCAATATTTTTAGGACGAAAATACGCTGAATTAAACATGCTTGGCGCGTGGGTGAACTAACCCAACGATATGTGATATCACATACCTCGTAGGGATCACCCCTTGACGAAATCCACAAGCGTTTCTTAAAGATCTTGAGGATTCTTGCTCCTTCTCCTCTTCTTTTCTCTTTTCTCAAAACCCTAGCTCTTTTTCCAAAAGCGTAAACTGAATAAGATCAGTTTAGACCCCAATTAATTACCCAAGACGTAATAAAATAATTGGGTAAGGAAAGGACCATAATGCCCTTCAAAAATCCGGATTAAACTTTCCTTAATTGAACATCCCAACTTCAAATGAGCATATCTCAGTCATACGAACTCGGAATTGCGTAAACTCGACAGCGTTGGAAAGATTATTCCAAGATATTTCCTATGATATCTGGAAACACACCTACTTCATCCTGAGCTAGAAGGTATGGTCGTTTGAAGTTGACCAAAAATCCAACTTAACATACTTAACAAATTTTCCAAATTTTTATATTCTTTCCCAAAATGACTATTTCCACTTTTTAACTTCTTTCTAGTTATGGAGTGTTACAAGTTGTTCTATAATATGTTGTTTCTATTGTTTTTGTGATGTGTTACATGGATCTAAATCAGGCTGTCCTATGATGCCTACCAATTTGTGCGGTGTCCTGATACTACTTTTAAAGTAGGTCTGTTTTAGAGTGTTTAAAGCGGGGGACAGTGGTCACTCATCAACAACTTCTACTTACTCCATCATCAAGTGGAAGTTGTGTCAGTATTTTACGATTTTTTTAAATATATATTTTCTATCTGTTGTCTGTTAAAAGATCATGTACCTATCTAGACTAGGTCCTTGCAAATTGTTAAATGATTTTTTGAAAATGAATGAATTTTCTTACTTTTGTTTTACTTTGTTGGCTTACACGTATTTCTTTTCAAGGTTCCTATTAAACATAAATGGTGGTAAGGATTCGTCTATCTAGTTAAAATAAAATAGGAATTCGCGTGATCCAGTAATTTGGTTAGTGACAGTAATGAATTTTCTTTTAAAAAATAATAAAATAAATTTCTTAGACACTTTTATTGTAACATTTTTGTCTTCCAATATTCAGTCACAAAACCTTGTAGATAGGAGAAAGAAGGAAGATTTTCTCTATAGAGGTTGGACAAAATAGAAAAGAAGAAGAGCAAAAAAATGAAGTAAAAGGGTTCCGGTCGGGTTGGGTATGGATTGAATTTGCAAAATGAATTGGGTATTTAAAATTAAAGTTGAGTTATTTGATTCTGGACATGTCATGTGTCATTCCGTCAAAATAAAGGGTAAATTTGTACTAAAGTATAATGAGAGACATATATTTGGATCAAAAGTTTAATAATCGAAGTATATTTGGATTGAAAGTATAACAAGAGGGGTATATTTGTAATGAAAGTATAACAAATGGGGTATATTTGGACCGAAAGTATAACGAGGGATATATTTGAGGAAAAAAAGGGTCAAAATACCCCTCAACTTTATTTTAATAGCTAGTTTTACCCTCCATCATACTATCCACCCTTTATAAACTCGTCGTCTACAAGCTTATTGAATATATTCCCTCCCCCCCTAATTGGATGATTTCCCTCAAATTGATCCAAATTACCCGATTTTCCTAAAAATTATCAATTTATTAAATTCCCTATCTTAACACCATCCAATTTTTTACTATTTTCTTGTTTTTGAAACCAATTTCTTCCCCCGCCTTTATATATAACTGTATGCTATGCTTTTTGTTTAATCTTGAATGTTTGTTTATGAAATGCTCTACTTCTTCTTCTCCTTCTCCTCTTTCTATGAAATTCAACATTTTTCTTCTTCCTCTTCCTCAAATTCATCCAAAGAAAATATGGCATCCTTCGCCAAACTATCCTAAATTTCAGATATAAATTGTCCAAGTAGTTTTCAATTATTTGATATAATATTTACTCGAAAGGAAGCTCATTTGCGATAATTTTATTTTTTGAATTTGAGCTTGATGACGGACTGCCTTCTCTTTCAAATTGTTGTTCTCCAAATCAACGGATAACCACAAATTGGACAAATATCAACAACAAATACATATCAAAATAGTACCATTCGAAACAGATGCATGTGTGACTTCCAATATTTTGGGTCCAAGTTTGAGTTTGGTTAACCCACATGAAGAAGAACTGAAAAATAGTGGTGAATGCGGAAATTAGAAGCGATGAACTGAAAAACGGCCAAACAATATCCTCCATTTCAACACAAGTAACAGAGAAACACTTCCTTCTTCATTCACTAGACTCAAAAAGTAGTTGAGCTCCATTCACTATTGGTGGCAAAATTGGAAAATAGAAGGAAGAAGCTTTGGAGTTAATTTGTTTGGATTAAGTTAGTTAAATGGGTCAGACATGAGTTAGATTGGGTGTTGGGTTACTTTTAGGAAAAATGGGTAATTTTATTTGATTTGGGGTTGTTCGATATGTGATAAGTTTGTAGACAACAGGGTTATAAATGACCGGATAATATAACGGAGAATAATATTAGCCATTAAATTAAAGTTGAAGGATAATTTTAACCATTTTCCCTATATTTAAACAATTCTCATAGTACATGATATATTTGGTCATTTTCCTTTTTTAGTAGGCGTTTGGCCATGCGATATGGTATCGTGAGATGGAATCAACGTTTGGACATACGATTTTACGTTGATTCCATCTCATGATTCCATATCATGAGATGTGATTCCATATTCTCCAAAAACCATGATATGGAATTATATGGAAATTCCATATCATGATTTGAGATATTTTAATAAAAAATTGATCCGCGAGTTTATATTTTATTAAAACAACCCACATTTATATCTACTAACTATTTATTTCATATGTAAATAAAATTTATAATCACATCATTACTTTTTAAAATTTATTATTCTCACCAACATAAAATTTATTATTGACCAACAAATGAATCAAAGTAACAATGTTGGTTCATCTTCTCGGTCACATGATCGAGAAATGCAAGTTCAACGTGACGAAATTGTCCGTACTATGTGGGAGAATTATATTAAAGACTAGTACACTACAATTTATGTTCAATTTTTTTTATTAAATTAAAGTTAGATGAAACAATTATTTAAGTGGAGAACAAATAGCTTTGTAATAATTTATTATGCGATTTTATAAATTTTTGTTTATTTGATAAGATTGAATAAACAATTGAGGTTATTTTAATAGTTTTACAACTTATGAGATTTTTATGTTTATGAAAAAATATACAACACAAAAATTTCATATCGCTTGCCTAAACAAAACTTCAATTTCGTCTAATGATTCCATATCGCATGGCCAAATGGGCCCTTAACCAATTTTGCATTTTGGATATGGTACAGTATGGAAATTTTTTATTCTGTGTGAGGCGCACATAGTGTTAGTTGTGTGAGGCACTTTTGGGCTGCCATTTGTATATTGTGGGGGCTCATATTGTACTTGTTTCATTTCCTTACTTTTTCTCTTTCAATTTTAATCTTTTCTTTTACTTTTTACTTTTTTCTTTCTTACTTGCATTTTCTTTTTTTGCTGTGTAATTTTATTTTAATAGAAAGAAGCTTTGAAATTCACCCATGGATATATATATGTATATATATATATATATATATATATATCATTTATTTGATGGAAAATTAAAGTAATATGTCAGATGAAATTAAATTAAATTTTTTAAAAATAAATTCGAAGAGATTGAAGATAGTGAAACTAAAATAAATAAATTGAACTCTCACAAAAAAGTAAAAAATCATATAATCAACCAATTGAGATACTAAAATTCAATCGGTATTATTTATTACATTTAAATCCACAATTTAATTTTAATTATTTAAATTTTAGTCATTAATTTATTTTTTGAGATTTTCAATTTTAACCACCCAATTCTTAATTATCAATTATGTTTTATTTTTGTTTATTCTATAACAACTTAATGTATTTGAATGCTTTATATTAATAATAATGTATTAATGATATCAAGCACTCAATTATCTTTTTTTTTTCATATTTGTTACATGCTCTACTTTCGTGGCATGTATTCAATAATTATTGCTAATATTAATTTTTTGTGTTTCTTGTTCAAGATTTTCTTTTTAAATTTTCTTTATGTTAAGCGTTTTAAAAGGTGAAACGAAACTTGTATAGATTTATTTTTTCTCTTGTGTGTTACAAGAATTAATAAAAAAAAAGAGTCAACCAAATAAATTTGTGAAAGCATAAAATAATAATAGTATGAATATATTTTTTTTGCACAAAGAGGTAGGACTTAAAAAAAACTATAGAAACATTGATTAAAAAAGGGTGCAAAGATAAAATAGAAAAAGGATTTTGCAAAGGAAAAAAAATGCAGATAAAGAAAAGTCTAAATTTTGAGAAAATGAAAGTGAAAGAGAGAGAGTGTGTAATAACAAGAAAAAGGCCCACAAAAATACTTGTCAAAAGGAATTGTTGGTTGTGCCTCAACCACAATAAAAATTGAGAAAATCACTTATGTGTATACTTTTTAAAAAATATTTACGATATTTGTCAACATTATATATATAACAATTTGGCTGAATGGCAGTATTGCTAAAAGTTGCGAATGACAACACTTTTTACTAAGTTTAAAGGAACAAAATTGTTTTAAGTAAGTATTGCTAAAGTTGACAAAAATGGTAATAAATTAAAAGTATACTTAAAAGTGATAATTATTAAATAAAAGACCTTCACTTAAGTAATTTTTCCATAAAAATTTTCGTGAGTATGAATGGATACAAGCTGGAAAGACAGCAGGCAGCCAGCCTAGATTTGGAAACAACGCGCGAAGCTCTAAATATCATTTTATGCGCCATTATACCCACATGACCGTAGCTTATTTGTAGAAAAGAAACAAAAAAAAAAAAAAAAAGATCCCCTGAAACCCAAAGCCACCGACGGCCATTTCCGCCTATTAAATTTCCCCTCTCTCTGTCTCTTCTTCTTTACTTGTATTCCTTTTTGCCGGAGAGAGGGAAAATTACAACCAGAAATGCAGAGGTCACGAGATCAACGGTCAAAGTCCTCCAGACCCACAACCATTCACGGGTTCGCTCAATCTGGGGATCTGCTTGCCTTTCAAAAGATGCTTTCTGGCAACCCTTCTCTTCTCAATGAACGTAACCCTGTTGTACGATCTCCTTACCTCTTTCTTTCATTTTTTTATGTCATTGTTCATCTCTCTCAATTCGTTTGCATAACCGGGAGGATGTGTGTTCTGAAGATCCACATTGGGATAAGAAAATGTGGGTTCTAAAAATCTTGTGTGTTTGACTTCTTACGAAGATTCTACTTTCTTGGCAAGTATGTTTCAAGAATTCTCCAGGTTGTTGTTTATGACAGTTTGTGATTGTCCCATCATATATGTAAATAGCATATGGTTGGCTGATTCAGAAAAAGAATGGGGGAAATTCTGATCTATAAATCTAAAATCAATATCCAACACAATATGTGCTTTTTTAAACTTGAGAGTATTTTGAAATTATTCCTCAAAAAAATTGTCAGTTAATAATTGTCTGTGTGGTGCCAATGATTGAGCATCAAAGTGGCAATTCACTTCACTAGCTAGTAGCAACTACAATGATAGCAGATTGACTTAGTCACAACTACAATGCTATCATTGAAGTTGTGAAGATCGCCTGTTCTGTTTGATTAAGCATACTATAAAATGTACTGAATTCCAGACTAGAACCTCTTTTCTGAAAATAGAAATAGCTTTGCCTTAATATGAACCATTGATATTCTTACTCTGATGAATTAGCAGTCCTATAATTGCTAATGCATACTGTAAAAATCTTACAACCACTAAGTTGGAATGGTTCTGTTGGTGCACTTCTTGGAAATGGGGTTATTTTTTTAAAATTGAAATGGAAATAGAGTTATTACGTGGTGCTTATAACCAAAATGAGAAAATGAAAAAGCAAAAACAACAACATACCTGATGTAATTCCACAAATGCAGCCTTTGGAGGGTAGGATATACACAAATCTTACCCCTACATTTGTAGGGTGGAGAGGTTGTCTCTGATAGACCCTCAACTCAAAATAAATATAGGTTAAACAAGAAATTAAGGAAAATAACAACAAAATAGCAAGATAAACAACACAAATGAAGCAACAAGTAGTAGTGAGAATTAAAGAATAAGATACTACGCTAACATGAAGTAATACTACTGAAATAAAGAGAAGATGAGAAGAAGGGATTGATCCCGCCTATCCTGCATAAAAGTACAATAACACTCAGCTACCTACTACCCCTTTATCCTAATCATCGACCTCCATACCTTACTATCTATGGTCATGCCCTTAGTAAGTTGATGATTTTCCATGTCTTGCCTAATCACCTCCCATAGTTTTTCTTTGGCCCACCTTTACCTCTCGTAAAACCTGCTATAGCCAATCTCTCATACCTCCTTAATGGTGCATGTGTGCACCTTCTCTTATATGCCCAAACCGTCTCAACCTTGCTTTCCTCATTTTGACCCACAAAGGCCACTCCCACCTTATTCTGAATTACTTCGTTTCTAATCTTATCTCTCCTAATATGCCCACACATCTTTCTTAGCAATGAAAAAGTGTAAACATCATAACTAATTATGTTAAGCCAGGCCACATTGCTTCACAATGGAAAATGTGATTTTAATGTACTTGTGATATCTTTAGGTGGCTTAGTGACTCGTAGGGCTCATTTGGTATGAGAGATAAGAGATAAGAGATAACTGATCCCGAGAATAAGTTTAGGACGATTTTATCCCATGTTTGGTTGGGATAAAATCGCGTGATAACTTATTCTAGGATTGTAGTTTAATTTTTATCCCACATTGAGGGCGGGATAACAATTCTGGGATAACTTATTCCCCAACCAAAAGCCCTTAGTGTTTACGCTTCCAAGGTTTTCTTGACTGGGAATATTAAAATGGAGAGGCTAACAATGATGTTGAGGGAGAAGATCAGTTCGAAATGAGGAAAGAGAGAGTAATTGGGAAATGAGATATTTTCATTTCTCTGATAAAAACTTGCATTGTTTCCATACATCTATGTATATAATCAACTAACTAATCTAGCTTAGACTAAGATCAGTTATAACTGACTAGCAAATCCTCTAACTAACAATGTACACTCCTAACATCACACTAACAATGTACAATCACCTACTGCCTATCTTCTTATAACTTCTTCCGAGTTCTCTTCCAGATCTGGACCATCTGTTAGTCTTCAATATATGATCTTTCGTACCGTTTTGACATTTTGATTTCTGAGGCAGAGATATCTCTCGTTTTGGAAGTGCTTTGCTTCTAAAATAGATGACTTTTGTTCTCTTCATGACCAAAAAACTGATTGCTTGTTGTTCTGAACTTCTGATACATTTGAATTAGTATATTCGCAATATGACTTCATCTGTGGTATCTAATCCTATTTAAAGAAGATAAACTGTTATCTTAGACTTTTCATCTGCTGGGCTTTTAAGTTTCACTTTTCATAAGAATTTCTTAAGAATGAAACAGGGTACTCATTTGGTCAGTCTTTTGTCAGAGTTGATACCCAAGTTTCTGCAAAAAAAACATTTTCTTTATATAGTTTGCAATTTATCTGGGTGCAGATGGTGCAGACACCACTTCATGTTGCTGCTGGTTACAATAATGTTGAAATACTCAAGTTTTTGCTTGGTTGGTCTGGCCCAGAAAAGGTGGAAATGGAAGCCAAGAATATGGTATGTGCAGCAGCCTACTAATTAAGAATCTTCACTTAGTCAGTTGTAACAAAATGGACTTCTTTTTTGAGTTCGACTCCCAACTGGTGCAATTCTTCTTTCTTTCCTGTTTAATAACAAAAAAAAAGGTAGACTTATTTTGTGTATTGCAGTACGGAGAGACCCCTTTGCACATGGCAGCCAAGAATGGGTGTAATGAAGCTGCAAAGAAGCTTCTTGCTTATGGTGCCCTTGTTGAAGCCAAAGCAAATGTGTGTATTCTACTGCTTCCGTTATAATTGAGCTTGAAAATGTCTTTCGTTTTCAATTGTTTGATTTCTTACTTTTCTCTGAGTCTTTCTTGCAGAATGGGATGACTCCATTGCATCTTGCTGTTTGGCACTCGCTACGAGCTGAAGACTGTTGTACGGTCAAGACATTGTTAGAGCAGGATGCTAATTGTAGTGCCGAAGACAATGTATTGTAATTATTTATTCACTGACTTTGTGTTCCTTTTATGATTGTTACTAATTGTAGAATGTACGAAATGCAGGAGGGCATGACTCCTATAAATCATCTCTCTCAAGGACCTGGCAATGAAAAATTGCGAGAACTTCTCAATCGGCATCTTGAAGAACAAAGAAAACGTAAAGCTATTGAAGCATGTGGCCAGACAAAAGCAAAAATGGATGAACTTGAAAATGAATTGTCTAAAATAGTGGGCTTACATGAGCTTAAGCAGCAACTCCGCAAATGGGCAAAGGGGATGCTCTTGGATGAGCGACGTCAGGCCCTAGGTCTTAAAGTTGGTGCAAGAAGACCACCCCATATGGCTTTTCTTGGAAACCCTGGAACAGGTAAGGTTATGTCATTGTTTTTTTACAACAAAGAAGAGATGCATACTTATCGAAGAACACAAAAGAAGAGGTTAACTATGTCAGTAAAAAATGTTGGTACCCTGGTTATATTGCTAGTTCTTCTCATTGCAGTGTAGGCTTGAGATTTTACATAGATGTATTTACTGCTTAGCTTATGTGTTTGATGAATAGATATGGGGTCGATTTCTTAGACTTCTTTGACAATACTATTACAGGGAAAACTATGGTTGCTAGGATTCTTGGGAAGTTACTTCATATGGTAGGAATTCTTCCAACCGACAAGGTGATGGAAGTGCAGAGAACAGACCTGGTTGGTGAATTTGTTGGTCATACAGGACCAAAGACAAGAAGAAAGGTAAGTTTTTGGTACGTTGCACTATATATTTGGCATTTGGCTCATATGTGATCAAGTCCCTAAACTTATCTGCAGATCCAAGAAGCTGAAGGGGGGATTCTTTTTGTTGATGAAGCCTATAGATTAATACCTATGCAGAAGTCCGATGACAAGGATTATGGTTTGGAAGCTCTAGAGGAGATAATGTCTGTCATGGACAGTGGGAAAATTGTAGTCATTTTTGCAGGCTATAGCGAGCCAATGAAGCGTGTAATCTCCTCTAATGAAGGCTTTTGCAGAAGAGTTACAAAGTTCTTTCATTTTGAAAACTTTAGTTCGAAGGATCTAGCTAAAATTTATCATCTTAAAATGACCAATCAAGCTGATAGCAGCTTGTTATACGGATTTAAGTTGAGTCCTTCATGTAGTATTGATGCTGTTGCAGCACTTATCGCGGAAGAAACCACTGAAAAACAGCGTAAGGAGATGAATGGAGGTCTAGTGGATCCAATGCTTGTTAATGCAAGAGAAAATTTGGATTTGAGACTCAGTTTCGAGTGTATAGACTCGGATGAGCTACTTACAATCACATTAGAGGACTTAAAAGTTGGTTTGCAATTGCTGTAAAAATGAATGGAACAAGATATGCTTGATTTGCATAAAGATTTTGGTCTCGAAAAGATGTTTGAAGAATTTTTCTGATTCACATATTGGAAGCCTGCCGTAATTAGTTCATTGAATTTATTTGTTTCATATTCTTGTTTGTGTATAGATAGGCTAGGCTGTAACAAGCTAGATAAAAACTACTTGTATTGTAATTTGTATAATGAGAATATGTAATTTCAGTTCACCTTCATTTGATCTCCACCCCTCCAGTCTCCTAAATTAGACACTGACTACTAAACTATCTCTTTGAACTTGGCTATTTAGGTGGTGGGAGTAAAGAAAAATTAGAGAATCAACTTGTAGGTGGTGCTATTTTTCAACGGTTAATTATTATTTATTTTTTATAACTAGAAGACAAGTTAATCTTGACTAATCTTTTTTATAATTTGATCGATAATTTTTTTAGGTAGATCTATACAAAAGTAAATTTCTATCTTGGTATCACAAATGAAAATATTTCTAGTTGAATTAGAGCTTAGACGAAATATAAGGCCGTTTAACATTAAAATGCTGAAAAGAAAAAGAACTTCAAATGAAAATTTTCACTCATCCATGATTCTTCAGGTGTTACTCCATTCTATTTAGGTAAATTTATTTGTTTGGTTTTGATTCAACACGGAGTTTAAGAAAAGAAATAAAACTTTTAAATCTCGTGATGTTAAACTAAAGATATATTAAATGTATCTATTTAATCTTGTGGTATTAACATATCACGTGATAAAGTGAAATCAAAGAGTTGTAAAAAACAACTTATATAAATGGACTAAAAAGTAAAATAAAATAAAATTGAAACCGAGGAAGTATATGTTAAATACACGTGTCTAGGACATTTATTATTTTTCACTAGGTGGTCGGAGAATAATATGAATCTTCTTGATGAAGATATAAAATATACTAAAAACAAAAGTCTATTTCATGTGACTGTAGGTTGTTAATGTTATGGATGGGGAACCCAACTATTCGATACATTTTTAGAGAAGGGAAGAAAGTTGCAGATCATTTGGTTAAGAAAGAATCAAAGATGGATATGACAGATACTAAACAAACATTTTGCAAGTGCTCCTCAACGGAAGATGTTTATAATAATTTAGCTATCCTTAGTAACCTATGTGCTAAAAATATAATATTACCATGTCGAATTTTGTTGCCACTGTCTCAACTAGGAACAATAATCCTAAGGAGACATCAATTTTAGGTTTGATGAAATTCATTTTTTTTTAATTATTAGATTTTTTTCTTTATTTTTTCATAATATATTGTTTAATAAAAAAACAAACAAACAATATCTTTTAAATGTATCACTATGAATCAAAAGACACATTTTAAACATATATCTCTCTATAATGATCGAGGGACATCAACGCAGACGCAGTGAAGTGACATGCCTCATTGATTGAAAAATGTATTTATCTTTTTTTTTAATCTTTTTTTATTTTTTATAATAGACTTGGTTTAAGCCCAAGTCAAAAAAGGAAACAAACGCAACAAGACTACAAAAACAAAATAAAATAAAAAGACCAAAACCCTAACTAACAGCAATCAGAGAAATGAAAGTTCACCGGAGAGGCACCAGATCCTCACGCCTTGCTTCCTCCATGCCAAATATTGTAAGAGCTCCGGTCTACCATACCCAGATTAACGGGACGAAGCAAAGATCCAAGAGCTTGGGTGAATTTCATTTAACATTTACCATGTCTCACCAATGCTGTGAAATCAACTCCTTTGAAGACTTCTTCGGCTCCCAGATTGTCTTCAACCACAACACCTCCAGTTATGACCCTTCTCCTACCAACTACTTATGAAAAAATCATTTTGAAGTTTATGCTAACCTTTTTCACGACTTGTGCAGGTTGAGCTCCGTAAAAATGATACCACTACCTCAAGTCATGTTCAAGATCAGCACACTCCCCTATGGTCATCGCCCAAGGTAACCCTCAAGCTTTACAAAAGTTTGACATTACCCATGTACATCTGAACTGCGAGTGGACCTTCTGTAAATTGCATGAACTTTATCTTGATGATCTAAAATCTTGTTTTGACCCTTCTTGATTCTTATATTTGGTGTTCCTTGCTTATCCAACTGTAGAATCGCTTTTGTTTGTGTTGGTAGTTCATTAATATGATTAAAATGAATGGAATTTGTAAGTGCAAAATTAACAACTATGTTAGTTAAAAGGTCCGCAAGCTTATTCCCTTCTCTAAATGTATGTATGCATCCTTGTTCACCATTGCCTCCCTAATCTCTCCGATGTCTACTAAAATATCCCAAGGCACTTTCCAAATTCCATCCAAAATCTTCTTAATAATTAAAGAATCGATTTCCATTACCAGAGGGAAAAGATAATGACATAAGCAATACAACAGACCCCTTTAAAACATTTCACTTCAGCCTCTATAATGCAGAACATAAATAAATTTTACAAGCTTCAGCATAAGCCAATTCTCCTTAACCATTTCTTATGAAAAATGCATTTGACTCAATTCCATAATTTACTAGACTAGAACCATCTGAATTGCATTTGTAGCTTTTCCCTTCAGGACACTTCCACCTTACCACTATAGTGTTAATTAATGGTACGTAGCTTTCCAGAAATTGTACAATGACTGGCCAATTGTTAGGCATTTATGCGTGGGGTATATTGTTTTTTTCATTAGATGAATATGTCTATTAATCTCCAACATCATAGCATGGCTAGTCATACTTCCCCTTGTAAGATCATATTTCTTCTTATCCATAATTGCCAAATGATAAAACTTGGTATTGCCCTACACAAAGGCTTAAACTTAGCTGCACAATATTCATCCCACCACTTATAAATAGTCTGTTTCATCTGATTAAATGGATCATGCATGCCAATAGCTCCAGCAAACAACTTCTGGATATAATTGGCATCAGGGCATAGGACAAACAAATGGTTAAAAGATTCTGAAATGTTGTTGTCACAGCAACAACATTCCAAGTGATCAGTTATCCTGCTTCTAACTAGAACTTTTCCAATTAGAATAATTTTAAACCATATCATCCACATCAGAAAAGAGATTTTGAAAAGTAATTCCTTTTCCCATATAAACATAATATCCTTCTGAGGGTCCTTTATGCTTTCGATAATCTCCCATGCACTCCTTACATAAAATATTTCTATAGTACTGGGCATCCATCATTGCTGGTCCCTTTCCTCTGTCTGCTGAATGGGACCTATGACATGAATCACATGATCACATATATTTTTACCAATAAGATCTGTCATCAGGTTATTATTCCACCTTCCATCCAATCTGAGCTGATTAACGTCTGCAAAGTTTTCATCAATAACATGATCAACATACATGATATACTGTAAGGCTCCTAGTTGTGTCCAATTGTCATACCATAAGCCGGCATGACCACATCTAGGTTCCCACCATATTTCTTGATCAAAGCTATCTCTAGCCATTAACATCATCTTCCACACTTGAGATTCCCCCTCCATTCCATCACTTTAGGTCTATACCTCTTGCAGTACTTGTTTCACATAAAATAAGCCCATAAAGAACCTTTAGTTTTAAAATTCCACCAAATCTTTGCAAATACAACTTTGGACACATCAGAGAGGGATCTAAAGCTAAGACCCCCTTCCTCTTTAGGCAGAAAAGTGTCATCCCATGCTATCTAGTGCTTTGCCCTGCCATTTTCTTTGAAGTTCTAGACGAATCTTGCAAATATCCTCTAAAGATCCTTTATGACACATTGGTTGCACAAGAACAGACAACAAGTATATAGGTATACTTAGTAAGACATGTTTGATCAATACCCCCTTACTACCAAAAGATAGAAGCTTACCTTTTCAGACTTTCAATTTATCCTGAACTTTCTTAATCAGATCATTAAAGTGTGATTTCTTCATCCTGGCATGGCTGATAGGGCACCCGAAGTAAGTTATTGGAAAATTACCTCTCACAAAACCTGTAGCTTCCTCCACTTTCCTTAGAAAAACATTGTTAGTTTGCTAAACATGTAGAAATAACTCTTATCCGTATTAATCTTCTGCCCTGACTGATTTTCATACTCCTTCAAAGTATTCATTATGAGTGCAATAGATTTCCTCTCTACAACAACAAATATGATAGTATCTTCTACATGAGCAAGATGATTTAGCTTCTCACTCCACTTTGGCATCTCATATCCTAAAAAATTAGTGTTCAAGAATAATTGGTTTGATGCTCTTGAGAGCATTTCTGTTGTAATAATAAATAAATCAGGGGATAGAGGATCCCTGTGCTTCACCCCTCTAGTAGAATGAAAAAAACATGTATTTGACAATTAATTAATACAGAGTACCAATTGTTGGCAATCAGTCTCCAAATTTTGTCAACCACCTCTGAATTAAAGCCCATCCGTTCCAACACTTTTACTAAAGATCTCCAATTCAATCTATCATAAGCCTTTGCCATGTCCAGTTTATCACAATATTGGCTGGTTTCCCCTCTTCCTTATATCTGAGATAATTTCCTGAGCCATCAAGAAATTTTCAGAGATGCTTCTACCCTTCACAAAATCAGATTGATTCACGGTAATTAATCTTGGTAGCAAGCCCTCCAATCTATCATGCATGATTCAAGAAATCACTTTATTTATGAAATTGCTGAGACTAATTGGTCTTAAGTCTGAGAAGGTCTGGATAGTCTCCTTCTTAGGTAATAATACCAAAACAGCGTGAGTAATAGATTTGGGAAGAGTATTCCCCAGAAAGAAAGCTTGAACAATACCAAGAATATCATCCCCAATAATATCCCAATATATTTGAAATAAATGTCTTGTAAAGCCATCCAAGCCACAAGCACTCTCCCCATTAAGCTCAAAGACCACCTTTTTGGTCTCAATTTATTCAGAAGTCATATTCAGCAACCCATTGCACCGGTGGTTGAATATTTTGTAGTAAAGAATAATCATTGTCTAAGTTATTTCCAGAAAATTGATTTTGGAAAAATCCTAAAGCTTCAGCTGTCACTTCATCTTCTCCTTCTGCCCATTGTCCATTTGCCTTGATAATTCTTTGTAAATTCCATCTCCTCCTCCTACCTCTTACCAAGCCATGAAAAAGCTTGATATTCTTATCCCCCCCTGAATGCTTGCCTTTTGCCTCTAAAACTCTTCCTCATAATGTAGGTAAAGTTTATATTCAACATGAGCTTAGTTTAGCACAAGTCTATTAGTTGTGGTAGGGCTCTGCTCAAATAGTTCTTCCTTCAATCTAACTATTTCTTCTCTGATTAGTAATTGCTTGAAAATGTCACCAAATTGCTCCCTACTCCATTTCGACAGAGCTAGCTATGTCTTCTTTAACTAGAACTTCCATTGTAAGAACACATCATCAGAATAGTCCCCACACCAGCTACTATTCACCACATCTTTAAAATCTGCCTTGTTAATCCAAAATTTTAAAAATCTAAATGGTTTTTTAAAAACTCTGAGATAGACCTCCACATGTTAGTAACAAAGATGAATGGTCAAACTCAGTCCTTGCTAAATGCTGAAGTTTCCATGGTGCCAAAGAGATCCTATAGCTCATGATTAATCATAACTCTATCTAACCTTTTGAAAATACAAGCTTCATCAACTCTCCCATTCTACCAAGTAAAAGGACTACTAGAGAAATTTATATCAAACATATCACAAGAATTAACATAGAAAGCAAAATCCTCATATTCTTTAATGTACACAGAAAGACCTCCAATTTTTTCATCTTCTCCCAATATTACATTGAAATCTCCCCCAACTAACCAATGTCTTGAGTAATTAGTACTGATGAAATATAAATCATTCCAAAGTTATATCCTCTCCTATACAAAGCAGTTGGTATAAACCATAGAAGTATTGATTTGTTTTCCATCTTCAAAGTGAGCTGTAGAGTGATCTGTTGAGCAGTACTTGAGATCACCCCAACCTGAATGTGGTCCTTCACAAATACCCAAATCTGCCCATTTAAATTGTAATTCACATACTACATCCCCAATCTCCTTTTAAACTTTTGTATAGGCCTAGTATCTTGAAATTGTTCAAGTATAGCAATTAAGAAAAAATTAAGGTGTCTATGTAACATCTGAACTCTATAGAATTCATTTTAAGATCTCACCGACCTTATGTTCCAAAAAAGTGCTTTCATTATCATTTGAATGATGAATTTACCACCCTATTGGTCTGTATTCTTGTTGGTTGAACATTAACCTCCTTTTTAGCTTTACATTTTTTGCTTTTAGATAAAACTAAGGAGAAAGTCCAGCCTCTGTGTATACGTCAACTACATTTTGATCACTGTTTACCTCATCCTTATCTTCTATGAATGCAACACTGGTATTATTGCTCTCCACCACCTTACCTTCTTGGGTCTGATGTGATATTAATAAATGTAATTTCTCCATAGGGGCAGATTTTGCACTGTATATTACCACTACTGACTTTTTATGCATTGATGTATCAGGTTGTAACACATCTTCAGCTGGATATCTTTCTTCAACGGTCGAGTCTGCAATTTGAAGGGGTGTTTGAAATTCTGCCTTTGCTAACTCCTTCAGGAGTAATTTTCATCTTCTTTCTGTGTTGTCTCCACCAGTGCCATATTACCTGGCTCTTTGTAATTATGCTGATTTAGGTTGCTAAAATCTGGGCTCTGTTGTGCAGGTGCAATACATTGTTGTCTCTCACCCTCTCCAATCTCTCCATTTTCTATCCACTATTGTTGATTACACCTCTAATGTTCATCCCTTATTCTTCCATTGTGATGTGTTGTTATTTAAGTAATATTATCTTTTCCAGTGGTGCTATCAAAACTGCTTGCTTTCTCACCTCCTTTTCCTTGATAATTAGCAAATGCATATGTTATCCACTCTTTTGTAGAAGAGTGATGGAGTCCCTTGTCAACCTGGCCCCTGACTTCATGGATTTATCATTCTCATTGTCGTCCCCCTAGTAGATTCATCAGGATGATCTTTTTTATTCTTTTCAATTAGTGCGCCAAAAGCATTTTTGGTACTAATGCCTTTTTCTTTTATGCCTTTTATCCTCAATTCCCTAATCAATTCTATTATCGCGTGGTTCTTTAATATTTATTGGCTTACAGTAGCTCCGAATTACTCTTCTTCTTCTTGTTGCAAATTCATTGCCCTACTCTTCATTGCTACTGCCTTTTTTCTCTTGTTCCATCTCCTTATCATTGGTCACTTAATTTTGCTTAGTTCTGGATGTAGATTTCTGCATGCTTCATCATCATATCCTTGCACTGTTTGCAATATTTGGGAAGCATATAATACTGTATCTTAACCTTTTCAAGCCTAGACTTCGTTTTTGCCGCGTTTATAATCTCCATTTCAACATGCTTGGGAAAGTCACATAGAAGGTCTACTTGCACCTTGACCCTAGCACAACTAGGCCTAGTCTTATTGATTGTAGCCATATCTAAATGTAAAGGTTTTCCAACAACAGTCGCTAATGAGAACAAGGCTCCCTTCACAAAGTATGTGGGTTTCTGATCCGGGAAGGATATCCATGTCATAGCCTGTGTTGTCTCTACCTCAACTTTGAATTTAACCTCATATATCAGTGGCCTCATAAAATATGAATATATGTCCTTGGCAAGAATATAATAAATGTTAATGACATTAGATTGATGAAAATTGCATGCTGATCCAATCTAATGAGTATATGTTGATTTCTCAAAAGATCAATTTTACACTCCCCCATTATATTACATTGATGTGGTAAATTTGTGCGGAGTTCTTCCAACTCCGGCCAGTCATAGGAATTTTTTTCGATCAGAGTGTATTGAAGGTCTTCCGAGATATTCATTTATCCACTTACTCTTCTGTCCATACTAATCTTGGTATTCCATTATTATATGATAATTGCTTCATTGGAATAGGTAAAATTCCAGAGTTTTGACCCTGAGTGGTGTTATGATTTTTGAGAACGTTAGCATAGTTAGCATTTACCGGGGCGACTATCATTTGGCAATGTAGCAGACTCATTAGTTAAATTTAGGTTATCCAACCGGGAACTTTGACCTATGCAACACTGATTCAACGGTGGAAAACTACTATCTTGCAATAGATTCGACTGGCCAACCCCAAGATTAGGTTGACCAGTGGCCGGAGCGGCCATGTACGGTGAGGTATTAGGTTAACTACGAGATGGCGGTGCTAGAGTAGAAAATTGTTAGTCTTATTATGTCTATTAGTACACCCTTTCACAGTACTAAGACCCTTTTACAGTCACTTAAAGAAAAAAATTGCTATAGAAATTCAAGACTAGAAAGGTCACACCATTATTGTCACAACTCGGAACTCGAGATGTAATACCAACATCCATCAGTAGGTAAGCCAATACATAGCCCAGAACGAAAAGGAACAGGCTCAAACAAAAGAGAACTTAAAATTTAGCAGAAATAAAAACATAATAGGGAAATTAACAGCGGGAGATAAGAAATGACATAAATACATACAACCATACATGATCCAATCCCACAACCTGGTGGAAGGTGTTACAAAGCTCATAAAACAAGTACAAACTCAAAAATAAGAAAAATAAGTAGACTTATCTTGAACACAAAAGACTAGCCAAAAACTATATATACAGATGAAGATGAGTCAAACTAGAACGCCATCAGCTCACCCTTGATCTCCGGATGTCCCTGCTGCTGTACAAGATCAACGTTGTTAGTTGGTGCTCAAATCTACATCAGGAAAATCATATGCAGAGCATAGCATAAGTACCAAACAAATAGTACTAGTAAGCATCATAGGACGGCTAAGCTTGGAAAGTAAATACATAATGTAAAGCGAGAAGTAAAATGGTAACTAGGAGTCAGAAGAAAGGAACAATAGCGATAAGCCTAACCACGCGCCTCAGTAATCTAACATGAAGCGGAGATATAAAGTAAGACATCTAACTATAACCTAATTAGACCCATAAGCCCAAAATGTACACTCGTGCACAAATGAAATGAAAATAATATGAACGAACCCTCATAAGCGTAATGAGTTCACGGAAGTGCTAATGATAACTAAGACTAAATATATTCCAAAGAATTGAAATGGTCGACCCGAACCTTTAACCACAGCGAAGGCACCCTAAGAACCTAATAGAACCAAGATATCATGACTCAAACTAGACTAATAGAAGTGTGCCCAAACTCAAACCGCGACTAGTAGAAATGCGTTCAGATCTCGAACCATGGCTAGTAAAACTGTGCCCGAGCCTCAAACCATGGCTAGTACACTCCGGAGAACCCCATAACCAAACGTTCATCATAATAATGGAATAGTGTGGATCGACACCACCCTCGAAGTTACGAAGGACTCGCTCTATCTCGAAACTCAAGTCCAAACCCAAAGGATCCAACAAGACCTAAAGTCACAATTGAATCACACTAGGGACATAACGTAGGAAGATTTAAGATAAAAATCAAATGAGGCTAGGGTTTTCATTGAACTAAGGATTCACAATATCTGATAAAAGTCTTCTACATCAGTCTACAAGAGGCTAGAACCATCCAAACCAATGTCGAAGAATTTTCTAAGGCATAATGGCTCCAAATAGCAATTTTATGGAAATCACTAGTCTAAGCCTAGACTAAGTCCAAGAATAAACACAAATAACCATGCAACATACATAAAGCATCAATAAGGCATGATAGGCATTGCAAGAAAGGAAAACATGATTAATTCCACCAAAATACCAAATAAAAATGAAAGCTAAGGCATGATTTTTATCAACTAAATATTAATCATGTAAAAAAAACCCTCCTAAAACTATCTAAACACCCTGTAAATACTAAAACAAACACAATCTAAGATCGGTAAGTCATAGCCTACCTTGATATCAATCGCGTGCCTCAAAAATCCACTTAATCAGAGCTTTACCCTTTCGAACCACCTCTGATCGTTGTCACGCCATCAAATGACATTGTGGTATCCGCTCAAAGAATTACGAAATTGACTTAATTAATTAATATCATTCAACTCAAGGAACTTGTGACCTAAAACAGGCACAATCCTAACTTCAAAACGAGCAAAAACAACATAATCAAGAATTTACCATAAAGACTAAAACAGAGAAAAGGAAATGTGATTCATGGGTTTAATCGCGCTAGTAACAAGTCTAACAAGGTTCCACCACAATTCCTCTGCTAATCCTAACAATATACTTCGAGTTCCCACAACAAATGAGCCCTCTAAGTCGTACAATTGAAGAACATTTAGAGAAAATGAGGCCTGAAAATGGATATAACTATGCGATGACTATTAAAACACTCACCTCTAAACTGGCGTTTTAGTGGCATGGTTTGCTTTAGTATTTTGGCACCAGTCAAGCATTCTATGGCTGCTTAGGCGGCTACAACATCTCAGGCACTAACCAAATAAGCAAAGTCCCAACAAACTTCGCTCGAGTGCTTGAGATTGGTTCATAAATCCGATTAAAACAACATTTTGGACTTAACGAAAATGTCGACACTTCTATTGGAAGTCGTCTCGACAGATAGTGAATCTCATAGTTGCTTAAAATGAGTTCGGAAGCTTTAGGATATAAACCAAGGGTTCTTCTAGAGCAAAATCGACATTCCGGAGCTAATGGAACCATCGGAATTACATTCTAAGGTCGTTTACCTAAAGTTTTTATCGAAGTGAACCATTCAAGCTTCAAATGCTCCAAAACGCAGAAACTTGCACAAAAATCAAACGAACAATAAGGTGACCCAATAGTTAGTCCCAGTGATAAGTAAATTTTTTTGACTCATTTAAGGCTTATTATTCAATGAATTAGTGTCCTCAGCGCCTATTTTGTTCTCATAACTGATATTAATTTGTTTATATGAAGCAATGAAGGCTTTAGAACAAGGCAAGGACAATACAATGCAAAAAGGGGCGAAAAAGTTGGAAAAGCTGAAGAAAAGAGAAGCTGGAGCTCGCAAAAGCCAAATTTGTCCAATGAAATTAACAAGGCACTTCTAATATTACTACCGTGCATTCATTGGAAACAATTATACACTTTGCAAAGTATTTAATCAAATATTATCGTCATACTTCTTTTCAATCAGTTTTGAATTCGTCTATTAACTTAAACCTAATAACGGTTAGGATCAAATAAAATAATTAATAATTAAAATAGTAAAATTAATTATACTTTTGTAAAAAGGGAGAAGGTAAGTGAATGTTAAAAAGAACAATAAGATTTGAAAAGGGGTTATTCCTAATAAAAATACCTATATTCATAACTTAATAAAATATATAAAATTAATTAATATATACATATACATGAAAAATCCATATAATCGTTTGGTGTGAGGGAATAAAAATAATAGTGATGGGATATTTTTTTTTTATCTTGTTTGGTTGCCATGTTTGGGATACCTTATCCCACCATTTATATCATAGTGATGGGATAAGTTATCCCATATACATGGTGTGATAAGTTATCCTAGGATAGCTAACCCCATGATAACTTATCCTGGGATAACTTGTTCCCAACCAAATGACTTATAGTCTAGTATCCACTATCCACGGACAATGAACAACAAAATTACACGGTTAATTTAATTAGAGGTGTATTTTACTAAACTAACATTATTAATAATGCTTTGAAACTTTGAATTTGACTACTACTACATTAAAATTCTTTTGATTTCATAATAGAATAAGTAAATTAAAACAACTATTTTTGAAATGAAGGTCAAGTAATATAAACAACAGAGATATTCTCTATTGTATATATAAATAAATAATTTTTGATTCACAATTATGGAGTTACATACATTATAATTCAAAATAATTTAAAATCTAAATAAATACAATTCTTTAAAACTTGGCCTTAATTAATTAATTATTTATTTTGTATTTCCTACATCAAAATATATTTGTATAGTTATATAACGAACCCTCCGGTCGTTATGGGAAATTCAAGGGTGAAAATATTCGGGCTAGCAAATTTTTGTGCAGTAACTTGAAAATTAATTTAGGTTAATCTTAAGCTGAATCTAAGCAATATGAGGTTTAGAGAAATTCGGGAAGGGGTTGAGATTAATGTCTAAGCTTGGGTTGGATTTTCTTTATGCCAAGACATTAAGGAGTCTACAAGACCTTTCAGATTCGAATTTGGGTAAGTAGAACTCCTGATATCGAACTGGGTGTAAAAGGGTTAGTTTGGAACGTCAATGTTTGAAGGTGTGTTGCGAAAGGGAGACATTTGGGGAGAATCTCGAGTTTCTGTCTCGTGCAATTTACTTTAGGGGGTGTCACACTGCTATAGCGGGACAATCACAGTTTAATGAAGGAAAGTCCAAAAACCGCTCACTATACTGCAACTTCACTCTTGGGAAAAGAAAGGGCGAACTAGGGTTTTTTTTTGCATTTTCCCAATAATTGTTTCGGTAAAGGTAAGTTAATTACTCCCCTAACTTGTAGATCAATTCTTAAGCCTTATAATCTAGAGCGGTACTTTTAGTGGATGGATTTGACTTGAATTAATGGTGGGAAAAAACTTGATTTGGGTAGACTGATTATGAAATTTTCATATGGTTAGGATTAAGTATTAATCCGGGTTTAATTGGACATGTTTTGAAAAAAATATTTTTCCCCTTTATACGATTGCCATATACAACCTGTAGAAGCTTCTATGGTAGGTAGATGGGACTCGTAAAACCAGACTTCAGCCCAATTTTTTTTTCTTCCTTTTCCAAATCTCGAGGTGTTATAATATCTCCCCCTTGGGAACATATGTCCTCGAATGGGATTCAAGGCAATACAAAGAGAGTAGGGAGTAGATCTAACAACCCAACACGAATGAACCTCATCAACAACACATAATCAAAGAGGAACATCAACTCCAAGTTAAGACATATTCAAAACATCATTCAATGAGGTATACATGCAAATCATACTCAAATGCACATAATCACGAAGCAATTAATCAAAGCTAAATCAAAATATCAAAAAACAAGTTTTCATAAGCATGCATGCATGAGGAGACATGAGAATGACTAATACATGAGGATGGACTGTGAGGAACTAAATACCTCTAGCTAGAGTAGGGTCGGAGGAAAAGAGATGGGGTAACGGGACATCATATCGGCCTTGGCCTCCCAAGTATCATCCTCAACCCGTTGATTCCTCTATGAGACCTTTACAGACGCAACTTCCTTATTTCTCAGCTTTTTAACTTGCCGGTCCAAAATCTCAACCAGAACTTCTTCATCATAAAGACTCTTCTTTATACCAAGACTCTCCAATGACACAATGGACTTCAGATCACCAACACATTTCTTCAATAGAGAAACATGGAAAACCAGATGTACCGATGCTAAGTCATTAGGCAAATCAAGTTCCTAAGCAACTTTACCAATAAGCCTCAAAATCTGATATGGGCCCACTTAACAGGGACTAAGCTTCCCTTTTTTCCCAAACCTCATTACACTTTTCATGGGTGAAATCTTCAAGTAGACCCAATCATCTACCTCAAACTCAAGGTCTCTCCATCGACATAGGAAATTTGTCGACTTTGAGCCATTTTCAACCTTTCTCTAATAAGCCAAACTTCTTCCATAACCTCATGTACCAATTCTGGAACTATCAAAGAAAACACACCTACTTCAAACTAACTTATGGGAGATCTATACCTCCTACCATAAAGAGCCTTAAATGGAGCCATATCAATGCTTGATAGATAGCTATTACTGTAAGGAAACTCAATCAAAGGCAAATGATCATACCAATTACCCTTGAGGTCAATCACATAAGATCTCAACATATCTTCCAAAGTTTGGATATTACGCTTTGCTTGCCCATGTGTTTGAGGATGAAAGGTCGTACTAAGCTTAACACGAGTACCAAGGCCCCTTTGGAAAGATTTCCAAAATTTAGAAATGAATTGGGTACCACGATCAAAGATGATGGATAATGGAAATCCATGCAACCTAACCATTTCCCTTAAATACAACTTAGCATAGTCCTCCATCGAATAAGAAATCTTGATGGGAATGAAATGAGTTGATTTCATCATTCGATACACAATAACCCAAATCAAATCATGTTGTCACCAGGTTCAGGGTTAACCAACAATAAAATCCTTATTCAAATCTTCCCACTTCCAAGTAGGATTACTAATATCTTGGGATAAACCTCCCAACTTTTGATGCTCAATTTTCACTTGTTGACAATTAGGAAACTTAGACAAAAATGCCATAATATCCTTCTTCATCCCATTCCACCAATAGACCTCCCGTAAGGGAGAAAGCCTCAACGGACTTTTGAAGCGCCACTTCTTTCAACTCAACCAAAATTGGATCAATACCTTGCTTGGCTTTCATATCCGACACAAAAGATGATTGTGAACCATTATGAACCATAATACCACCTTCATTAGAATCAACCAACCGAACACCCAATCGATCCAATCTATGAATATCATTATCCAATTCTTTCTTATCTCCCTCAACATTAACAACACTACTCATGGATAGTCTACTAAGAGCATCCACCACCACATTCGCCTTACTGGGTGATAGAGAACACTCATGTCGTAATATTTTCGTAACTTAAGATATCTAATTTCGCTAAGGCTTAGATCTTTTTTCTTGAACACATATTGAAATCTCTTGTGGTCAGTAAAGACATCAACATGAACACCATATAAGTAATGCCTCCAAATCTTTAAGGCAAAAACAACTAGTGCTAGTTCCAAATCGTGGGTATGATAGTTATTTTCATGGACTTTAAGTTGTTGTGAAACATAAGCAATAACCTTCCCATTTTTCACAAAGACACACCCAAGTCCAATCCTTAAAGCATCACAATAAACAACAAACCCATTGGATCCTTTCGGCAAAGTCAACACCGGAGTGAAATTAGGTCTATCTTTCAACTCTTGAAAACTCTTCTCACATGCTTCCGACCATAAGAACTTACCTTTCTTTTAGGTCAATGTCGTCAATGGAGAGGAAATCGAAGAAAAACCTTCCACAAATGTTGTGTAATAACCAGCCAAACCCAAAAAGCTTCTAATATCTAAAGGGGATATAGGTCTAGGCCAACTCTTAACCGCATTCTTCTTCTTAGGATCTACCTCAATACCCTTACAAGAGATAATGTGACGAAAAAAGCCACGAATCTCAAATAAAACTCGCATTTACTAAACTTTGCAAAGAGTTATCGGTCCTTGGGGAGTTGCAATACAATCCTCAAATGATCAGTGTGCTCATCCTCACTCCTTTATTAAATCAGAATGTCATCGATAAACATAATCACAAACATGTCAATGTATTGTCTAAACACTCTATTCATAGAGTCCATAAATATGGTCAGAGCATTAGGTAAACCAAACGACATTACTAAAAACTCATAATGACCATACCGAGTTTGAAAAACCATCTTTGGAATGTCATCTTCCTTCACCCTCAATTGGTGATAACCCGACTGAAGGTCAATATTAAAAAGGTAACTCACACCTTAGAATTAGTCAAACAAATCATCTATCCTTGTAAGAGGATACATATTCTTAATGGTAACCTAATTCAATTGTCGGTAGTCAATACACATGTGAATTGAACCATCTTTCTTATGAACAAAGAAAATTGGAGCACCACACGGAGAGATACTCGTTTGGATGAAACCCTTTTCCAAAAAATCCCTCAATTGCTCTTTCAATTCCTTAAGTTCTGCAAGAGCCATACGTTAAGGAGGAATATAAATAGGTTGCATATGAGGGAGAAGATCAATACCACAGTCTATTTCCCTTTTGGGAGGAACATCAGGTAAAATCTCAGGGAAACACTTCCAGAAAATCATTACAACAGGACCAACTCAAGAGTAGGGGCTTTAAAATACATATCCCTAAACCGAACAAGATGGTAAATGCAACCCTTAAAATCATCTTTCTAGCTTTAGGACAAGAAACAAACTGACCCTTGGCATAGAATTTCTCCCTTTCCAATCAACAGAAGCATAACAAGAATGGAGCTAATCCATACGAAGAATAACATCAAAATCTAACATTTCAAGCTCTACAAGATCAACATGAGTGGCTTTTTGGGGTAAGGATACATGACAACTTATGTAGACTCTCTTAGTCACAATTAGGGGTGTCAAATGGGCGGGTTGGGTTGAAATTGGAGATATTAAAATGAGTTGAAATAGAAATTGGGTTGGGCCTTGACCCGCCCAAGTTTACTTTGGACTCAAATGGGTTGGGTCCAAATGGGCAGAAAAATGGGTTGGGTGTTGACCCACCCAATTTGACCCGATTAATCTCAATAATTTTAACATAGTGATATTTAACTTTATAATCACAATTCGAATTCCAACTCATGATTTTTTAAAAAAAGTAACAAATGGATTGATAAATCATAAAAGATGTTAAATGAATAATAATTTATACCTTTAATATAGGAACATATCTTAGTAAAGAGTTTTAAAATGGTTTGAAATTGGAGATTGAATTGGGCTCAATTGATGATTCTCTTAAAATGAGTTAGGCTTGAATGGGTTGAGATTGAACCTAATTTAAATTATCTTGAGCCCAACCCTTAAAATTCTGGGTGGTTACCTATGTTTGGGTTCATTTTTGACACCCCTAGTCACAATAGATTCACCAATAGGTGCAGAGATAGAAAAAGGTTCTATCAACACATCGAGAAAAACATCAAACCTCATAGCCACATATGGCATCACAAAAGACAAGGTGTCACCGGGATCAAGCAAAGCATAAAAATCAAGATGAAAGACTATTAACATTCAGTAACAACATCGGGAGAACTCTCTTGATCATGTCGAGTTTGAAGTGCATAGAATTGGTTTTGCTTTGGAGCATTTGAACCAGATCCACTAGGCGGAGCTTGCCTACCATACTTTCCCTTGTCAACTTTAGATGGATAATCTATTAAACGGTGGCCACTTTTACCACAACCAAAACAATTATTCGTATCCATCAAGCATTTTCCCGGATGACTCTTGCCACACTTTTGGCAAGCGGGAATCGAAGATCCATTTCCACCACAATTTTCTACTTGAGACTTAGGGTTATACACCATTTCCTTGTTGAACTTATGAGCTGGGGAATTTGAGGAACCTTAACCCGAAAAACTTTGTAGAAACTTAGAACAACTATGTCCATCGGACCTTGAGTGTGAGAAGTCACTATCACTGGTCTTTGCCCTCTTTGCTTCCCTAGACTTTTCATTAAGTTTTTCCTCTTCAATTTTTTAAGCACGAATCATTAGACGATAAATTTCCATTTCCTTAATGAGCATGGTGGTACGACATTCCTTGACAATTATTTTGGACACACCTGAAACAAACTTGCTCATCTTTGCCCTAGGATCAACAACAATAGTAGGAGCGTATCTAGACAATTACATGAACTTCAAGGCATACTCCTTCACACTCATATTTACTTGAATAAGGTTAATGAATTCAAGTACCCTTGCCTCCCTCGTATCAAGGGGAAAGAAACTATCAAGGAAAGCAACCTTACACTTTTCCCAATCAAGATGACCCACATCACCTGCCCTCTGTTCCTTCCATTGGTTGAACCAAATTTGAGAAACACCCTTAAGTTGATAAGCGGCCAATTCCACCTTTCAACAGGCATCACTCCTAAGATCATCAACACCTTGTAACCTCATCAATGAACTCTTGAGGATCCTCCTAAACCTTGGAACCAAGCAACTCCGGGTGATTCATTCTAGTGAAGTCCCTCATTAGAGTTACCACCATACCCATATTTGGGTTCACGGGAACCAAAACCTCACTATTAGATGGAGCCATCATGGCTTGGGCCAACACTTGAAAGTCAGCTCAAAACTCTCCATTAATCACTTGTTCGGCCAAAAGGTCTGCCAGAACTTGTGGAGCTTCTTGAGAAGAGCTGAGATCTTCTCGTTCCACATTCTCATTCACATTCCTCCTAACATAAGCTCTTTGAGGGGTTATATCCTGAAACAGACTGGATAAGGATTATGAGAGAGCTCTATAGAGTTACACTTTATTGCACGACTTTAGAATGATGAAAGAACTATAATTTCCTAAACATCTCATAGCATCCTATTCATAAATGTGGTGCACTTCACACTCATGAACAAGTCTCTACTCGACGTGGCTTATGAAACATCCTAGGACCTTTCTAAATCTTGAGCTCTAAATATCAAGTTTGTCACGACCCAAAGTATACCCTAGGCGTAACATGGCGTATAGAAACCTAAGAGACCCTATAAAAGCCACTTAGCTTTCATTATACAAGATAATAGAATAAAGTTTTCAAAAGAAACATTTCACATTTCAATAAAGTTTGAAAAAATATGGAAGCCTAACATAAGAATCAAAGCCATCTAATACATCATAAGGAAAGTGATTGAGACGTAACCCATACATCACATATAAAGTCTGAAACGAAAAGATATAAAACTATAAAATGTCTCGGTCCTCGGAACATGAGGACTTAACAATCACTTGAAGCACCCAATAAATGTCTATCCACGAGTGTACGAGGTAGGAACATTGGACCCTATATTCATGAGATAATATAGGCACAAGTATGCATTAATACATAAGTGTACTAAGCATGAGGTAATATGCTTAAACATAGGCATAATATCATCAATGACTTAAAATGGGTAGGCATGATCATATTGAAACATTTGAAAGCTTACGAAAGAAATGACATGAGGATCGTAGACATAGTCAAATACATTATCACAAGGGACATGCAAATCTTTAAAATTCTTCAGAGTTCATAGGTTCATCATAGGCTCATGGTAGAAAAACACAATTTATGCTTGGGTAAATGCAATTTAACTAAATATCATAGATTAACATCAAATCATTCATTAGAAAACTTTATCAACTATAATCACTCTATATTGGTTCAAACTCACTTTTATTGAATTGAAACCTTAATTTGATCAATAGGAAATTGAAATCCTTGGGGACCCCATGGAGGAAAGGACTCCATGGGTAAATACACACATACCTTGATGCTAGAAGACCAAATATAATGGAGGATCGAAGACTTGAATGGAACCATAGCTCTCCTCTTCTTCCTTAGTCTAGAGAGCATTTGGGGAGTGAATTTGGTCAAATTTAGGGAATTTAGGAGAATGAGTGAAAAATGGGTAAATTGGGGGCTTAAAATTTTTATATAGGGCTTAGGGTAGAAGGAAAAACGACATAGTTTTGAGTTAAAAGAATTAGGAAAAGACCCCAAAACCCATTAAAAATAATTGTCGGACTAGATCTATGATTTGGACCTACGGACCATAGGACTTCCCATGGTCTGTACTAGTCAAGCGCAAACTAAGTACTGGGACTATCATTTGACCTATCTTTTGACGAAATATTTGTATGTTCATAGAACCAACCATAGAAACAAAATTTGACCCTAAAAATTCACTAAGTTTGGGACTTACTTACGAGACCTATCTATGACTTGTACAAAGGATGACAAATCGTACTGATGAACCATACAAAGGGTACATGGACTTGTTTTGAGAAAATTATTTTCCCTCTTTCTACAGTTTCCATCTACGACCCATAGAATTTTCTATGATCCGTAATTGGGACCCGTAAAACTTGACTTTAGTCTAAAAATTTCTTTTCTTCCTTTTTCAAATCCAAAGGTGTTACAATTAAGATCCTTGAAAAGATGTTACGGGCATGTATTTTAGACTTTGGAGGTCAATAAGACTAGTTCTTGCCTTTGACGGAGTTCGCGTACAACAACGGCTACCGTTCTAAAATCAAAATGGCCATGTTTTAGGCCTTATATGGTAGGCGTTGTCTCTCTCCACTTGGTTAGTTTGAGTCTACTGAGCGTAGACCTTGTGGTATAGATTTGATTTAGGAGGTTTTGGAGCAGGTGAGGGTAATTCAAGATAGAATTTTGATAGAGCAGAGTTGGCACAAGAGTTATGCTGATTGTAGGCGGCAACCTTTGAGGTTTTGAGTTGGTAATAGAGTTTTCCTCCGTGTGTCGCCCATGAAGGGTGTGATGAGATTTGGGAGGCAGGGCAAGCTTAGCCCTAGTTATATTTGGACTTTTAAGATCCTGTCGGCAGATGGATATGTTGCTTATAAGTTAGCTTTGCCTCGATGTTCTCAGCTATCCACCCAGTCTTTCATGTTTCAATGTTACGCCGGTATGTTCCTGATGAGTCACATGTGCTTCATATGATGTAGTAGAGTTTGATGATCACTTGACCTTTGAAGAGGAGCTAGTTGCCATTCTTACTAGAGATGTGTAGCGGTTCCACTCGAGAGCCATTCCTTTGGTTAAGGTTCATTACATGTATCGTCCAGTTGAGGAGGCTACATGGGAGACCGATCATGATATATGGGAGCAGTTTCTTGGCTTGTTTGAGCCTTCATGTACCTCTTTACTCTTACTTTCACAAAAAAAGTCCTTTTTAGAATGATTGTTGTAATAACCTCCATGTCATTTCTCTATTTATGCCTCATATTTTTTTGTTAGATCTTTCATGTAGTGACCCCAACTCATTTATGACTTGTTGGGACTGATAGTTCGGTCACCTAGTCATTCGTTTAGTTTTTATGTGAGTTTTAGTGTTTTGGGAGCTTTCAAATCCTGAACAGTCATTTTTTAACAAAATTTCATGAAGATAAACTCAAAATCAATAACTGACAATTCCATTAGCTCTGAATGGTCATTTTATGCCACTAGCATGTTCGACAAAACTTTTGAGGCCCTCTATGGAATTTGTCTTATAAAATAAATTGGGTGTGGGACCAACTTTTCATCGAGACAACCTCGAATAGAAATTTTGATGATTCCACTAAATCCGGAATATTGATTCCAATGGGGTAGAATAGTTTATTTCCAATGCATCGGTTTCCGTACGAGTCCGGGGGCACCCTATCAATGTTTTGGGGCCTTAGTTCTTGTGTTGTCAGCTGAGGCGTGCCTGTGTTCATGCGCCCATGGCTGCATTCGTGGATGGCAGGTACCTTGGCAGGAGCATTCGCGTGTGGGCACCTGTTCATGAAGGGCAACTAGCAAGCGCGTTGGTCGCGAGGCAGCATTGGCTCAATAGATTTTTTTGCGATATCTCCTTCGTCAAAACTCTGATTTTGGTGATTCAAAGTCCCACATGCTCATAATTTTTGGGGTTACGTGGTGGAATGATTAGATTGTGTCAGTCACACTATGTTTGAGGTGAAGTTTTCCGGTAAGCTGCTGCCACTTCTCTTTTATTTGAGCTTTCATTGTGTTGTTGTGTTAGCTAATTATTGGGCCTCAAATGTTCTATTTTGGGATACACGTTCAAAGCATAGTTTAGGATTTTTTGATGGAATTAACTATGGAATTTCTAGTACGGATCCCATGATTTCTGTTTAACTCTAAAATTGGTCCATCTCTATTTTGGGTGATTTAAGTGTCTCCACGACTGTATTGATATTGTAATCCTTTTTTGATAGCGAGGTAGCGTTCAAAGGCCATTTGGAAGGGAAAAGCTCTGGCCTTGTAGTTTAGACTACGCGCGGTCGGACTATAATTAGGCTATGGCTTCCTTTCTGATTAGTTTAAGCATGAATGTGTAAATTCATGACAATTAGTGTGAATTGGGGGTGGGTACCTAGTTATTTAAGCTTTTCTTCCTAAAAACCATGATTTAAGGTTGATTAATACTGTTTCGAGGGTAGTACCATGTATGCAGAGGGTTGTATGTGTGTTGTCGCATGCTATGTGATTTATTTGTTTTACTATGTGTTTCTTAAAACATGTTTGGCTTTAGTCTAGGATAGAATAGTGTTGCCTTAGACTTATGAAATTTGCATCTTTTGTATGTCTTTGACACCGCTCGTACGGACCAGGTCCTTGTAGAATAGAATATCAGACTTATTTCTGATAGTATGATCCTTAATTTAGGCATTTCCGCGGCTTGATAACTCTATATCCTCACCCTAATTATTTCTGCGGCTCAGAGGTGTTACCAACGGGTCATTCTATTGCTTCAATTGGAGATTGAGTTGTCCTAGGCTGGTAGCTTTCTGTTGATACCTTGTGGTGGATAGCGTTCCACGGTGACTTGACTTGACATTGGGATTCTCCTTGGAATTGACACACCCTTAACACTCTTGTTAGTTAGTTTATGAGTTGGTTGGTTACAATGATTATTTTTGGTTCGAGGCCGATGTATTATGGTTCGAGGTTGTTATTTTCAATGCTGACATTCTATGGTTCAATTTTGTTATTTCCATCTTGAGACTGATTCTTTGGGTTTGAGGGCCATATGCTATCACTTTGGGTTCGACACTCGGTTACCTTTTATTGGGCTTGGGCTGGGAGCCCTGACTATTGTTCTTAGATTCGGATCTGGGTTACTCTTCTTTCTTGTAGATTTAGCTATTCTGTGCACTTGTCGGGCTTATGGGGTCAATTCGAGTTTTATTTAAAATTGCATATCACTGTACCTTCTAGGCTTATGGGTCCAGTAAGGTTTAGTTTATATACTTAGAATTACTTTCGGTACACTCATGTGCCTTTGTTTCATTTCTGTTTTGGCCTCTGTTTATGTCTAGATTCTATATTTTTCAGATTTTTTTACCATTTTTGCTCGGTCGGCCTATGATCCTTACTAAGTACCTTGTTTTGGTTCTTATGCTACACTCTGCATCATTACGTTATGCAGACCCTAGTACCAACTACTAGCGTTTATTGTTTATGTCAACTTTGCAGGTTGGGGATATTGGAGACGAGGGTGAGCACTTAACGTCCTAGATCAAGCTGTCTCCTTCTGTACATATGTTAACCTCTCTTTTGCCTTTGAGACAACTTGTTATGGTTCACTTTTGGGACTTGTATATATTCTTGTTAGACACGTCTGTACTCATGATTTTCAGGTTCTAGGAAGGTATCTATTATATATAATTTTCAGTTTTCTTGTGTTTCTATCTTTTCTTATTGTTAGTGTTACCCTAGTACTCATTACTTGTTGTTTTTAGTATGGATTTGCTTACCACTGGTAAATTATAGTAGATTCCATCATGACTCGAGAAATCGAGCCATGACAGGGCTTTGACAGGGACCCACTTTTTTTCAAGAAGACTTCAATTGGATGTTTTAACGTCTCCATTAAATCCAAAATGTCGTATTTGGTGAAGTAGCAAAGTTTTTTTTTCATGCATGGGTTTTTGAACCAATCTTGAGAACTCGAATGGAGTCCATTATGACATAGCATATTTTTTTTGGTGCCTGTGTTGGTGTACCTAACCAAGCAGCCCTAGTTCCTCTTAAGTGGTAGCTGTTTGATCGGCCCTTGCCTCATTTTAGTGATAGTCACTTAAGCAGTTTGGGAGCCGCTTTAGCTGGCCTCCAGCGTGAGCTTTGCCGCTTTAGCAGTATTGGCGCCAGTTAAGCAGGACCGCTTAAGTGATCAACTGGCCACTTTAGCAGCCATCACTGGTAGTTATAATTAAAAAAAAATAGGTCATTGTTCAACATTCAAAGTTCAATATTTTTTCATTATTAGAGCTCTATTTGAGCTTATATTTGTTGGTTTTTTGGGAATTTTTGGAATCTTGTGTTAGGATCATCGAGTTGCATTGGGGGCTTATATTATTGGTAAATGTTCGTCCGAAAGACCTCTCTCTCTTTTTAATGGTGTTTTATGATTCTTAATGTTGCATGAACTATTTCAGCTCGAATTTGAGCTCATATTGTGCACATTTTTGAGGCACAAGCTCCTTGAGTTAAATGCAACCCATAAATGGAATAAAATAAGTGATTTTCTATGCGGATCACACAATGCCATTTTGGAATTATTTTTGGTCACATCTTCAATTATTGTGAATTGGGTGTCAAAATGTCAAGATTGATGTTGGACCATTTACTTAATAGCATGACAACAATCAAAGGTTGTTCAGAAGGGTAAGTCTTCAGTTTGGAATATTCTAGAGCGCGTGTGCTTGGCTTTGACGCTGGCCATAAATCATAGGTTGAGTTTGTGTTTATATTTATATGTTTTTATCTAGTTTTGGGAGGGGTTCCTAACTGTATCATGTTTAGTTGGTCAACACCTTGCCTTAGCTTTTCTTTTTAGTAGTTTTGGGAAATTCAAGCATCTCTACCTTTGTTGTGCTGTTGCCTTGTACCTTATTTGATTGTTTGTTGTTACTTATTCTTGGACATAGTCTAAGCTTAGGCTAGTGATTTCCTTAGATTATCTATTTAGGAATCCTTACGCCTTAGAAGTCCTTCAATGTCGCTTTGAATGATTTAGCTCCGTGTAGACTAATGTAGCAGATTGATGTATAAAAGAATGAATTGTTAGCTAAGAGACAACTCAACTCATATATCCTTTCATCCATAACTTCCCTATAATTCTTCCCTGTGTGTATTTCAGATGAGATTTCGGGCCTTTTTTATGATATTCAATTGGGCCTTGGGTTTTGAGTTGGAGTTTGTCCCTACTGATTGTGAAAGTGGTTTCACTCTATGGTATAGTTCTGCATGATGATGAGCTTGTGATTTTGGAGACACTTAGATTTTATTAGCCACATTTCGAGGCACTATAGCATTTTTACTAGATGTGGTTTGAGGCCTTGGCACATTTCTACCAACACTGTTGTGAATCTTGGCACACTTTAATTAGTTGGGTTCGGGTCCTAACATTGTTGTTTCATTGGGGAGCGCCTTCATTGTTGTTCAAGTCTTGGCTTGGCCATTTATGTTTGGGAGCTTATCTAACCTTAGTATTAGTAAGGGATATCTTTATCTCTTTTGTGTACTTATCGTGTTTATGGGAGTCTATTTGGGTTATTTACTTTCCAATTGTCTTTGAGTGTACCTTCTGGGCTTATGAGGTCCAATTAGGTTTTAGATAGTTGTTTTACTTTATTGTTTCATTCAGTCTATATTCGTGATCTTTACAGTTAAGAGTTTCCACTGTTGCTTCATTTATCTATCTAGTCACAATTTTTTTCCTCGCTTTTAAATATATATTTTATTTCAAGGCTCACTTGGCTTATGATGCCTACTGGGCACCTATTGATTTAGTACTCATGTTACATTTTCCATATGTTTTATTGATGCAGAACCGAGCACCTGCTGATAATGTTGAATTATGACTTTCTATGAGGACTTCCGAAGACTAAGGGTGATCAAACGACGTCTGATGTTACTCATATTCTATTTGTATATGGTTTTGACTAGTATTTTGTATTTGAGAAAAATATGCACTTATTCTTTTTATATTGTAGCTTGTACTCTTTGTAGTTGCTTTGTTCCTTCGTCCACCAAGTTATGAGATCAGATCTTTTAATTTTATATATATTTATGTCATTTCCTTCTTTCTTCTATCTTTTCCTTATGTTTTTTTCATCTTCTCGTTGGTTATTGATTCCTCCCAATATGATTGTTACTTTTTGTTTTAGGATAAATGTTGGCTTACCTACACGTAGGATTCGGTTGGTTCCTTCATGACTAGAGTTTTTGGGGTGTGTTAGAGACACCCTCGTTGATTTCAGATCTTCTGTGGTCGTGGATGATTTGCACCGTGGTGAACCCTTGGCATCCGCATATTACTGTTTTCCTTATTAATTTGTATTGTCGATATATTTTGTATTTTCAGTAGACATATCTTATGTATATAGTCCTTTCTGTACATGTACTCTATTGTACCAGTGACACCATGTCCGACGTTTGTTCTTGTGTATACAGTATTGTTACTTGTCGTACCCTTTTTGTATATGTTTTACTGTTTTATACCTATCTATGCTATGGACCCTTCATTTTCCTTATTACTGCTTCCACTTAGTTTCACGTCTAGCGTACATATTTATTTTTAGTGGGGTAGCCCAATTGCACTTGATTAGTTGATAGTGATACTTAATCCTTGATACTTTTGATTATTGAGTTACCAAATAAATCAAAATAATAATTTACTAATAACTATTACTTATAAGTATCTAGTATTAACTATTTATAATAAGTAATAAATAATAACTAAAAAGTAATATTGTAATAATAATCTTTCTAGCACTTTAAGAGAAACAATAAATTATAATAAGTTATATAAGCAATATTGTAATAAGAATAATCTTATTAGAACTTTAAGAGAAATAACAAGTTAATAACTAATAATAATAAGTAATGGAGTAACTAATATGCTTACTATTTCTAAATCTTCTTCTATATCTATTTCCTTGTAACTGTAATCATTATTATCTATTACTGTAACCATTTGTTCAAAAGGATTTTCTATTTTTATTCTATTTATCTTATTTTTTGCTGTTATTTTATGTTTTGTTGTTAGTACATATAAATTTTTACATCTTGCTGTAAATATCTTACTTCATGGGGCTAACTCTATTCCTAACATTTTCCAATATAATACTAGGGATTTGTCTATGTTTCTATCGTTTACTGCTACTGAATAATTGGCGCTTATTATAAATTTAAATTTTTGGTATACTAGATTTCCTTTTACTGCACTTATTACACTTTTTTCTATGGGTTCTACTATTGTGTCGTCTGCTAGGTATATTTCTATTGGTGTATCTATTCCCTCTCTGAAACAAGCTTTTATTAATATTTCTGTTCCTCCTAGGTGTACACCGGTATCTCTATCTTTTTAATCTCGTGTTGTTGTTCTATTTTTTCTGGTATTATCATTTCCCTGGTTAATCCGATTTTTATGACTTGGATGATAGGTTTAATTTCATCATACAATATTTTTGCTGGTGCTGAATAAAACTTTATATAAAAAAGTGTTCATTTAGTTATCCTTTTGTAATGCATAAATGCTTTATGTAACTCTGGTATCATGGATATTTTGTCTCCTGTTTAGGTATATACGGTACTTAACAATCCATAGTTGAAGCAAGTTCCTACTAAATTTGTACTTGTTCCTGGTTGTGCAATCAACTTGTTATATCCCTGTAGATATTGTGTAATGTAATCTTCATGGGTTTTTTTTGTATTTTTGGATCTTGGATTTTGGTTTAGAAAAGTCTGTATTTTGTGGATGTTTTCTATATAAGCTCTGGTTATATGGTTATAAGTCTTTTTGTTTTGTCCTAGGCTTTCTTTATATGTATTTAGCTGAGGTGGTATGAATAATGGATCTTTTGGTTTTTTGGTATAAATGGTTTTTCAAATATTTTATTCATATTAGTATTAACATATCTGGTTTTATTTTCTTCTTTTGTTGCAGATGTGCTTCCTGTAGCTGCATGTAACAAATCATTATGGGTTTTTAGGTGTTTCCCAACGTCACCTTGTAGCTCTGGAATTTTTAAGTCTTCTGATCGACTTAGCTCCTCATTTTTATAGTCATGCTGCTGACTTTTTATTTGTTGTAGCTCTTTGTCAATATTTTCTACTTTTGTGCAAAGTAGCTTCATAGCTTTGAGTATTTCTTCTATAATATTTTCTTTTTCAGTTTGTGTAGCTTTGTCTTGAGATGTAATCTACAATAACATTCTTGTTAGTACATATTATTTCTATTGTAAATGTAAAATTTAATATATTTAATACTAGTCTTCGTATCTCTTTGGTTGTTACTGAATCTTGTACCTTTCTTGTTATCCACCATTTTACCTGCGTATTATTTGTTCTTACAATAAATTTGTTATATACAATATATGGTTCAAAGGCTAATAAACATTTATATATTGAATATAATTCTTTTCTATTTATTTCCCATTTTATTTCGGGGTTTGTGAATGTTCCTGAATAATATCTGCAATGATGTTCTACCTTTTCTTTATTATATCTATATTTTAATATTCCTCCGTAGCTTATTTCACTCGCATCTGATTCTACTATGTATGTAAATTATTTATTTTCATCTGGAAAACATAATTTAGGTAAATTTTTATAATTTTATTTTTCGTATTTGTTCTTGGTCTTCATTGTCAAAATAATATTCTACATCTTTCTTTAATTTCCTATGCAAAGGGTTTAAGTTTTCTGCTAAATTAGGTATATATTCTCTCACTTGATTTACTAATCCTAGAAACGATTGTAATTTCTTTTTCGTATCTATTTGTTCTTCAGAATTTATTATCTTTTGTACTATGTGTGTTTGCATTTTTATACCATTATTTTTATCTATTTGTATTCCAAGAAATTCTATTTGGGTTTTCATTATTTCTGCCTTTTTCTTGCTTAGACTTATTCCTGAGTATGTTATAATGTGTATAAATTTTTCTAGTAAATTTATATGTTCATCTTGAGTTCTTGAATATAATAATATATCATCTATGTATATTATACAATTTTCTAATTGGTTAAAGTAATTATCCATAAAATGTTGGTATCTTCCTGATGCATTTTTATATCCAAAAGGTAATACATTCCATTCATAAAATCCTTGTGGTACTGTGAAAGCTGTTAACTTTTTAGATTCTTCTTCTAATTTTAGATGGTAAAATCCTGACTTACAATCAAACTTGCTGAAGTAATTGTATCCTTGGATTTGTCTTATTTTTAATACTTTGTTTGGTATTGGGTAATTATATGTTTTTATTTTTGCATTTAGATTTCTATAGTCAATAACCATCCGGCTTTTTCCTCTTTTTTGTTCACTATGTTTGTTTACTATAAATGCTGGGCTTGTATGTTTACTATTGCTTTCTTGTATATAATTATTTTCTAGTAACACTTTTATATGCATTTTGAATTCTGTTAAATCATCGAAATTATATTATAATGGTTTTTGGGTTACGATGCTGTTATCATCAATTAGTTCTATTTTTATTTTTGTTTTATGTTTTTCCCATCCTTTTAAGGGATTTTCACTATATAACGATTCTAGTTTTTCTTGTATTAGTTTTAATTTGTCTATAGAAAATACAATTAATTCGATATTATGGTTAATTTCTTTAATATTTTCTAATTTTTGGGTAATCTTTTCACTTCCTTTGATCCATGGTGTGGTTTTCCTATTTTTATTGTTTACTCTTTTTGCTCCTACCTTTTGTTTACATGGTGTAGTAAACCACCAGTGTGTTTTTGTTATCACATGGGGATATAGTTTTTCTAGGAATGACATTCCTAAAAGCATATCCTTACTTATGAATTCGTAACTATATATGTCTTCTATAGTTAATATTTTATCCCATATTTGTAATTTTATATTTTTTGCTTTATATATAGGTTATCATACTTCCTTCATTATTGAATCCTGTTACTACTATGGGTGTTTTTAGCTTTTCGCATTTTTCTTCTGGTAGGCAATTGTGTTTACACATATTAGCTTCTGCTCCTGTATCTAGCATAGGGGTGTAATATCTGTTGTAGAAATTTTCTATTATTATTTTTGCAAGTATGTATATTTTCATATTGTTCTTTTTATTATGACTTTCTTATTTTTATATGTTATGGTCAATTGTGTGTTTTCTAAATTATATGGTTTCATTTCTTCTAACCATTTTATTCGTAATATTATATTATCTCCTTGATAAATTTTGAATTTTATTAATATTACTATTCCTCCTATAATTATTTCTTTTTCTGTTGTTTCTTCCGAATTTATTAACTCTTTTGGTAATTCTGGGCACGTTCGTTCTTTAGAGGTTATTTCATCTTCTACTACTAACTCTCTTGTTATGTAATTTTCTTCTTGACCAATATTTATTATTATAATATACTTTCTTTGTTCCATTATTCCAGTTATATAGTAATGGTATGGTTCTATATCTTTTATCATTTGATATTCTATTGATTTTCTTGACAGTTGAGGTGTTTCATAGTTTATTCCTTTTATTCTTTTTGATGTGCTTATTCTGTCGCTTACTATTTCTAAATCTTCTTCCATATCTATTTCCTTGTAACTGTAATCATTATTATCTATTACTGTAACAATTTGTTCAAAAGGATTTTCTATCTTTATTCTATTTATCTTATTTTTTACTGTTATTTTATGTTTTGTTGTTAGTAAATATAAATTTTTGCATCTTGTTGTAAATATCTTACTTCTTGGGGCTAACTCTATTCCTGACATTTTCCAATACAATACTAGGGATTTGTCCATGTTTCTATCGTTTACTGCTACTGAATAATTGGCGCTTATTATAAATTTGAATTTTTGGTATATTAGATTTCCTTTTACTGCACTTATTATACTTTTTTCTATGAGTTCTACTATTCTGTCGTCTGCTAGGTATATTTCTATTGGTGTATCTATTCCTTCTCTGAAACAAGCTTTTATTAATATTTCTGTTCCTCTTAGGTGTACATATTTTATTGGGTCTTTAGCTTTAGTTTCTTGTATTTCTTTGTTTATTATTCTTTTATTTATTATTGGTATTTTCGCTTTTCCTTTGTATATTTACAATCTATTATGTGTTCTTTTTGGCTTACCACGTAATATTCTTCTTTTTGTCTTTTAAATAAATTTTTTATTATTGGTACTTTAAATATTTTTTTCTACACTTAAGTGTAGTTCTTTTCCTATTATTTGTTCAAATATATTAATATCAAATATTACTTTTTGTTTCGTAGATTCTTCAGTTATATGATCCTCTTGGGTTATTATCTGTACGTCTTTTTCTGTCATCTATATTATTATATAAATTATCTTCTTCTTCGTTTACTTCATTCTCGGATAATTCATATATACTATTATGGTCTTTTCCATTTTCATTTCTTCTCTATATTTTTCACATATTTCTGAATACCATTTTTGTAAGTATCTTATTCTTGCTCCTAAAGTATCTTGTAGTCCTACTTCATTCCAATCTTTTATTATTTTTGAACTAAAGAGTTCTGGTAATTTTGTAAAGTATAACCTTCGTATTTCTTTTTCTTCTTCTGTACTATATGTTCCTTTATAATAATATTCTCTAAATACACACGTATATTCTTTTATATAACACATATTACATATTGCTAATTTTAACATTAAATTTCTGTTTAGCTATTTTTCTTTATTTTGTTCTTCTATTTCTATAGTCGTACTACTAAATTCATTTCGTATAGCTATTTCATATTTATTTAATATGTCAATTGGGGTTGTTGCTATTTCACCATCTATTCTCTTATTATTTTTTAATGTTTTTATACTTTCATTTTGTAACCATAGTTTTACTGTTCCTATAAGTGTCTTTTCTATATATCCTGGTACTTCTGTCATTCCTATTTTATTATCTATTAATTGTTTTGATATATATCCTACCCATAATTGGATTGTTTTATTTATATCTGTTACACAGTCTAGATCTAAAAAATTATTTTATGTAGTTACTGGAGTTGGTGTCCATTTTCTGTTTAATCTTTTATTCCATATGCTATCATACCTATCAGATTGTTCATAACTAACTGTATAGTAGTTGGGTTTTAATTCTCTTGGGGTTTTAACTCCTGATGTGCTGCTTTTGTATCTTTAATATCTCCTGTATTTATTTCTGTAGATTTTATATCCTCATCTTCTAGATTTGCTAACATTTCTATATATGTTTCGCTTATATCTGAACCTTGTTCTGAGTGGTCTTTATTTATATCATCTATTCTTATGTCTGGTTCTTCTCTTTCTTCGATTTGTAATTTTTCTTTGAATTTTTCTATTTCATTTTTTAATTTTGTTTCAAGTTCTCTTTCTTTCTGTTTAGTTGCATATAGTTCTTTTAGTGTGGCTTATTCTTTCTCTAGAGCAATTATCTTATCATTTTTTGTTTCTTCTATTTGTTGTATTTCTAGTTTTGCTTGTTGTTTAATAATTTCTATCTCTTTTTTCCTGTCTATTTCTTCATTTTCTGTAGTTATTCGTATCATGACTGTTAGACTATCTTCTAATCTTACTGTTTCTTTTTCTATCATTAGATATAAATTTTCACCTATTTTTTTATATCTCCTTCCTAAGCTTGAACATATTATTTTTATTTTTAATCCATCTTGATTTTCATAGGTTTTTTCATCTATAGCAAATTCTTCTTTATTCATTATAGATTGTGCTTTAATTTATATTCTATTTGTTGTACTTGTAGTTGTAATTCAAATATTATTTTTCTTTGAGCTAATAGAGATTTTTGACATACTCCTGCATACATGTTATAAGTAAGTTTTTCTTGTCTATGTTTTAACTCGTAGCATTTCTCTATAATTGTCCTGATTAATTCATATTTGTATTGTTCTTTACTATCCATAGCTCTGATACCAATTTTGTTAAACGCTTTTTAGTACGCTTTTTAAATTTGTGGGTATATTGTTAGGCATTGAAAGCTTTATCATAATATTCTTTCCTAAAGGGTATTAGTCTAATTATTTCTCTTATATTTTCTAGGATGTATTCTATATATTGTATATCTTGGGTTCTTTGATATATTTCTATATTTTTTTAATTAGATCTCCTAGTAAGGTTATTTCTTCAATAGTTTCTTGCCAATATTGAAAGTATTCATAATTTATCATTAGTCTGAGTATTCAAATTCTAGACCGCTAATATTAATTCGTTCTAGGTCTATATCTATTTCATACCAGGTTTGAGTTGCTAGTTCTAATTCTTCTAAGTCAAATATTTTTTCCCATATCATTCTTCTTAATTCAATTATTTTTATATCTTTTAGAATATATAAAATCAGTGTTTCATAAGCTAATATCATTTCATCATGTAGATAAGTAGTCATATTAATGTTTTGTTGTTTAATCAATAATAATTCCCTTATATCATATGCAAATAAATATTATTCATATTAGATTACTATAAACTAGATTATTTTTAACCATGTTCTCCTGTCACTATTAACATCGTACTTTCAAAGGTACTCCCTTTCTAACAGCGCCTCAACTCTGTTTACTCCCCTCACGGCTTCCTTGCCTATGGTTTCAACTTTAGGATGGCATAGTCTTGGAAGTTTTTCCTTTTTTCCTCATGTTAACAAACTAGAAAACATGCTTCAAATAATTCTAGTATATAATAACTAGTATGAACTTATTTAATCATGCTATGATATTCAGGAATTAATAGATTTAGCTATGCATAATAATAAATAGATATACCTGTTTTTCTATGAGATCTGGTATATTTTGCTCCATAGCTTAGATTAAAAACTTGATATTTATTTGAGAATATTTTGTTTACAAAGAGGCTTGTTTTCCGTCGAGAAAGTCTTGCCTTAGATGTGCCTAATGGCTCTCTATTTATACAAGTAGAGATGCTTCTACTTACTTTACATCTGTCCTATGCTATTTCTACTTTAGATCTGTCCTATACTCTTTCTACTTTACATTTGTCTGCACACTACTTTAATATGTACATACTTTAATAATGCATACTACTTTACACTTGTTGTCCACTAATTTACATACTTTATTTATTCCTGCTCCACTAACTTACTTTTATAATAAGATGAAAAACTTTAATTTATCTTCTTTTTATCTTTGTCAATCTTTCTTTTTATCTTTTCTGGTGGCTCTTTATTCTAGCTGGATAGCTGAGATTACATTATCTTCTCCATAGCACTTAGAGCATTGATGATCTGGGTATCTGTTTCCAATAGCTTTGCAATAGTTTGTCATTATCTCTGGTGAAATAAAATTCTTCCGTATCGCTCTTGTAGTTGGCTGTTGTTCTGGTTTTAATAAGCTTAATATTCATTGTCGTATTTCTTCCATATCTGCTTCCCTGATTTCTTTGGAATTTGAATATATCATAGTTTGTTCCCTTGAATAATAACTCCATACTGAATTTCCATTTAAATAATTGGTTGTTAATTCGTTCAAAATAGTAGCTATTCCAATAATCCGCTTTCTTGCATAAAATTCTGGTATCTCTATCTTTTGTATCTCGTGTTGTTGTTCTATTTTTTCTGGTATTATTATTTCTCTAGTTAATCCAATTTTTATGACTTGGATGATATGCTTAATTTCATCATACAATATTTCTGCTGGTGCTAAATAAAACTTTATATAAAAAAGTGTTCCTTTAGTTATCCTTTTGTAATGCATAAATGCTTTATGTAACTCTGGTATCGTGGATATTTCGTCTCATGTTTGGGTGTATATACGGTACTTAACAATCCATAGTTGTAGCAAGTTCCTACTAAATTTGTACTTGTTCCTGGTTGTGCAATCAGCTTGTTCTATCCCTGTAGATTTTGTGTATTGTAATCTTCATGGTGTTTTTTTGTATTTTTGGATCTTGGATTTTGGTTTAGAAAAGTCTGTATTTTGTGAGTATATTGGTCCTGCTGAGTCATATGCACTTCAGTATGATGTGGTAGAGTTGGATGATCGCCTGACCTTCGTAGATGAGTCAGTTCCCATTCTTGCCAGAGATGTGCGGTGCTTGCGCTCGAGAGCCGTTCATGTCGTCAAGGTCATTTACAGGCATCATCCAATCGAGGAGGCTACCTTGGAAATCAATCATGATATATGGGTGCATTTCCTTGGCTTGTTTGAGCCTTCAGGTACTTGTTTACTATTACATTCATGGACAAAAGTACTTTTACTAGTGGATGTTCTAATGACCTCCATGTCTTTTCTATGTTTGTGCCTCATGTCTATTGGTTAGATATTTCCTATAGCGACCCATGGGACTAAAAGCTCGATTACCTGGTCGTTCGTTTAGTTTTAATGCAAACTTTAGTGTTTTGGGAGCTTTTGAACCTTGAACGATAATGTTTTATTAGAATTTAAGGAAGATGACCTAAGAATCCAATTCTGACAATTCCATCAGCTTGAGAAAAGTCATTTTATACTAGTAGCATAGTCAATATGACTCCTGAGGCTTCCAGGCTAATGCAAAGGCCCTTTTGTGGAATTTGGCTTAAAATAAAAATTGGGTGTGGGACCTACTTTTCATCAAGAAGACCTAGAATGGAAGTTTTGATGGTTGTGTTGAGTACAAAATACCGATTCTAATGGGGTAGCATAGTTCATTTGCGCGGACAAGGTTCTAAACGAGTTTGGGGTACCACGTCGAAGATTTTTAGCCTTAGCTCTTGTATTGTCAGTTGAGGCATGCTTGTGTTCGTGCGTCCATGGCCATGTTTGCGGATGGCATGCGTGTTTGCACGTAGGCGACACATTTGTGGATGACATGTGGCATGTGCGTTTACGCCGGTCTGCTGTCTAGCCTATTTAAGGCGGTCGCAAGGTAGCCTTGGCTCATTTAACATTTTTATGATTTCTTCTCCATCCAAACTGCAATTTTTGTGATTCAAATTCCAACGCTCTCGTAATTTTCAGGGTTACATAGCGAAGTGATTGGATTGTGTCAGTGAAACTTTGTTCAAGTTGAATATTTCCGATAAGATGCTACCATTTCTCTTTGATCTGAGTTTTTGTTGTGTTGTTGTGTTGGTTGATTTTCATGCCTCAAATTTGTTCTATTTTGGGACACAAGTTCAAGGCATAGTTTAGGACCTTTTGACAGAGTAAGTTCCAGAATTTGTGGCACTGATTCCATGATTTCCTTTTGACTATAAAATTGGTCCATCTCCGTTTTGAGTGATTTTAGTGTCTCTACGACCATAATGACATTGTGATCCAATTTTTGATAGTGTGGAAGCATGCATATGCTGTTCAGAAGGGAAAAGCTCCGGCCCTGTGATTTGGAGCACGCGCGGTCGGCCTATAGGTATGCTACAACTTCCTTTCTAATTAGATTAAGCATGCATGTGAAATTCATGATAATTAGTGTGAATTGGGGGAAGGTACCTAGTTATTTATACTTTTATTATTAGAAACCATGATTTAGGTTTGATTACTATTGTTTTGAGGGTAGTACCATGTTGGTAGATGGTTGTATGTTTGTTGTCGCATGCTATGTGATTTACTTGTTTTATTACTTGTTTGTCGAAGCATGTTTGGCCTTAGTCTAGGATAGACTAGTGTTGCCATAGATTTGTGAACCTTGTGATTTTTGTATGTCTCCGATGCGGCTCAGACGAACTAGGTCCTTGTAGAATGGAATAGCAGACTTGGGTATCATAGTATGATTCTTAGTTTAGGCATTTACGTATCTTGTTTGCTCTTCTATCCTCACTTTCCCAATTTCTATGGGTCCGAGGTGTTACTGGAGGGTTATACTTTGTCGTCAATTGGAGATTGAGTTGTACTAGGTTGGTAGCCTTCTGTTGATACCTCGGGGTGGATGGCGTTCCACGATGTCTTGACTTGACATTGGGATTCTCCTTGGAATTAACACACCCTGGCACTCTTGTTAGTTGGATTATGAGTTGGATGGTTACAGTGATTATTTCTCATTTGAGGTCGATGTATTATGATTTGATGCCGTTATTTTTGGTCCGAGGCTAACGTTCTATGGCTTGAGGCAGTTATTTTCATCTTTAAATTGATGCTTTGGGTTCGAGGCCCAGATGCTATCACTTTGGGTTCGAGGCCCCGAAGACTTTTATTAGAGTTTGGATGGGAGCCCCGACTAATATTCTAGGATTCAGATCTAGGTTACTCTTCTTTCTTGTAGACTTAGCTATTCTTTGTACCTGCCGGGCTTATGGGGTCCGTTCGAGTTTTATTTAAACCTTCACACGGGTGTACCTTCCAGGCTTATGGGGTTCTAGGTAGGTTTAGTTTAGTTTTACTTTTGGTATGCTTGTGTGCCTTTGTTTCATATCCGCTTTGGCCTCTGTATGTATCTAGATTCTATTTTTTCAGATTGTTTTTACCTTTCTTACTTTGTTGGCCTATGATGAATATTAAGTACCTTATTTTGGTACTTATGCTACACTCTGAATCTTTTCATGATGCAGGTCCTAGTACCTGCTACCTGCTGTGATTGTTCATGTCATCTTTGTAGCTTAGGGATGTCAAAGACGAGGGGAATGACTTGGTGTCCTGCATCAGCCTATCTTTTCCATATGTATGTTTGTTTGTCTTTTGCCTTTGAGATGGCCTGTTGTGGTTCACTTTTGGGACTTGTATTTATTCTTGTTGGAAAGCTCTATACTCGTGACTTCCAGGTTCTGGGAAGGTATCTATTATATATAGTTTTGGGTTTTCTTCTGTTTCTGTCTTTTCTTATTGTTAGTGTTATTTTCTGTTTAGTGTTACCCTAGTACTCATTATTTGTCGTTATGAGTACAGGTTGGCTTACCTACTGGTGGATTATAGTAGGTGCCATCGTGACTCGGGATGTTGGGTCGTGTGAAAGGGACCCACTTTTTGTCAAAACGACCTCAATTGGATGTTCGACATCTCTATTAAATCCAAAATGTCGAATTTCATGATGTAGTTAAATGTTTTTGCATGCGTGGGTTTTCGAACCAATCCTGAGAACTTGAATGGAGTCCATTAGGACATAGCGTAATTTTGTTTTTTCCTGTGATGGTGCATCTTCCCAAGCTACCCTAGTACCTCTTAAGTGGTAGTCACTTAAGCGGTTAGGGAGATACTATAGTAGGCCTCTAGCGTGAGCTTTGCCACTTTAGCGGTTTCAATTGAGCCTTGGATTTCGAGCTGGATTTGGTCCCTAGTGATTGTGAAGATGGTTTCGATATATGGTATAGTCCCACAAGATGATGAGCTTGTGATTTTTGAGAAACTTAGAGTCTATTAGCCACAGTTCGAGGCCTTATAACATTTTTACTAGACGCGGTTTGAGGCCCTGGAGCATTTCCACAACCCCGGTTTGAATCTTGGCACCCTTTTATTAGTCAGGTATGAGTCCTGACATTGTTGTTTCATTGGGTACTTTGGGACGCCTTCCTTGTTGTTCAAGTTTTGGCTTTTCTATTTAATTTCGAGAGTATATCTCATCTTAGTCTTAGTAAGGGATATCTTTACCTCTTTTATGTAATTATCATGGTTAACGGGGTGTGTTTGGGTTATTTACTTTCCAATTGTCCTTGAGTGCACCTTCTGAGCTTATGAGGTCCAATTATATTGTAGATAGTTGTTTTACTTTATTTCTTCATTTAGTCTAGATTCGTGATCTTTATATTTAAAAGATTTCACTATTGCTTTATTTATCCGTCCTATAGTCATCATTTATTTCCTCGCTTTTTAGTATGTATTTTTTTTCCAAGCTTAGTTGGCCTATATGTGTACTGGATACCTGTTGGTTTAGTACCCATGTTGTACTCTACATCTGTTTTCTTGATGAAGAACTGAGAGCACCCCTAAACTACAAGCTTTCTTTGAAGCCCCTACAACATGGGATATTTGAAGAATCCCCTTTCTACAAACCTTTCTATAATATATAATATAAGAGAAGCTCTTCGAGCTTTCTTCGCATGCTTGAACGCATCCCCTTTCTATTAGTAAGGTTGTCAAATTTTATTAGTAAGGTTGTCAAATTGTGGCTCTCAGAAAGAGTATTACAGGTTACTGTGTTCCGAGAACAGAAATCTGCAAATCAGGGAGAGAAAACATGAATGTTTTTAGAGCCTGTCGATAATGTTGAATTATGACCTTTTGTGAGGACTTTCGAAGACTAAGGGTGACCAAATGGCGTCCTATTTTACTCATATCCATTTGTATATAGTTTTGACTAGTCTTTTTTATTCGAGAAAAATCTGTACTTATTCTTTTATTTTGTAGCTTGTACTCTTTATAGTAGCTTTTGTACCTTCGTCCACTAGGTTATGGGATTTGATCATTTGATTTTGTATAGATTCATGTCATTTCCTTCTTTCTTCTATGTTTTCCTTATATTGTTTTCATCTTCTTGTTAGTTATTGATTATTCCCAATATGGTTGTTAGTTGTCGTTCTAGGATAAAGATTGGTTTACATACCGGTGGGTTTTGGTTGGTGCCTTCATGACTCGAGTTCTTGGGGTGTGTCAGAACCACCCTGGTTGAGTTTAAATCTTCCGTGGCCGCGGATGATTTTCCCTATGGTGAACTCTTGGCATCCGAAGATTACTGTTTCCCCTATTATTTTGTACCGTCTATATACTTTGTATTTTGAGTAGACATATCTTATGTGATAGTCCTTTCTCTACATATACACCATTGTACCGGTGACACCAAGTCCAGGGTTGGTTCTTGTGTATAGCTTTGTCTTTCTCTGTCACTTTCAGAGACCAACCTTGTATATTTTTACCGTTTTATACCTATCTGTATTATGGACCCTTTTTGTTTTTCTTATTATTGCTTCCACTTAGTTTCACATCTAGTGTACATTTTGGTTTTTAGCTGGGTAGAACAACTGCAATTGATTAGTTGATAGTGATACTTAATCTATGATACTTTTGATTATTGAGTTACCACATAAATCAAAATGATAATTTACTAATAACTATAACTTATAAGTATTCAGTATTAACTACTTATAATAAGTAATAAGTAATACTGTAGTAATAATCTTGCTAGCACTTTAAGAGAAATAATAAATTATAATAACTTATATAATCAATATTGTAATAATAATCTTATTAGCACTTTAAGAGAAATAATAAGTTAATAGCTAATAATAATAAGTAATGGAGTAACTAATAAGTGATATTGTAATAATAATCATTCTAGCACTTAAAGAGAATTAATAAATTAATAGCTAATAAAAGAATTGATAATTGAGATTTAAGAATTGAGTTGATGAGGAAGTTGAAATATTTGAAATTACAAATTGAATTCTTGAAAGTTGAAATAGTAGATAAATTGAGAGAATATGTTGAATAAATATGAATAAGAGAGGGGGATTTATTTATTTATTTTAAAATTAAAGTGAGGCCCATGAACCTTTTTTTTGTACTAAAATAAAAAAGAATGACCAAAGAAAATAAGCAAAAAAGCTAAAAGAGAAAGACAACAAAAAAAGGCAACCAAAGAAGAAATAGAGAGTCAGCTTCTTATGCGATCTCAATTCGCCGCCTTGGATGAGCTCCAAGAACGAGCTGCCAGAGAAATCAACTTTATAAATCACATATCCTTCATTTAAGCTACTACAAGCTCTTTACGAAGATGACTTTCAAATCAACCATTGATGGACATTGTTGGTTCCATCTCACGAGGACCTTGGCCAACTTCAAATATTCTGGATGAGAATCTATGGGGATTGCCTCCCAATCTAATCTTGGGTGCCATCTACACTTGATCCATATCAAATTAGACTTCAATGTATTTGTTAGCGCAAATAAGGAAGTTTTAAATTGCTCCAGATAAGATTTGTTAAGCATTATATATGTATTAGAAATCTTTTTCTCTAGTCTAATATTTGATGGGTTGAATCCCACAAAAATATTGGTACCACCATCTAAATTTTAGACCTTTGAATCAGACAACTAACTCAATTTTTCTTTTATGATACATGGGACTACAATAATCTTTTGGATATATCCGATCTGCGACAAAAGCAAATAGAATATATCAACAAATCAATACACCATTCAATTCCTGGTTTCGTACCACTTTGGACACCTCTATGCTCTCACCAGGTGTGTGATACTGTTAACCAACCGAAATAACTTCAGACTTGAAAAGTTTGTTATAGATATGCATCAATTAAGAACTCCTTCATGATTCTTATCGATACTTGTATGTCCGACTGTTATTTGATACTTGTGAACTGTGAGAATCTAATTATAACTCAGAGAGTCTGACTGCTTGATTCTTATATATGGAGTGTTACTTTTGTCGAAATTTATTATCTTCTTGGTTGCTGCTGGGACTTTCTGAAAAGAAATAAACTCATAGGTACCTACAAAAACAAACGCTAGGTTAGCAAAAAAATGAGAAAGAGTATTTCCCTCCCTGAAGGAGTGTTGTACTCTTACTGATATAGTATTTACGATTCTATTGATGGAGTTGACCTCAATTGTCACACTCCTAGGAGAGTACCATTCTCCATTAAGAATGTTAACCATCGATAAAGAGTTAGTCTCAATGATTATTTGATGAAAATATTTATCTAAATAGTATTGCAGACTATGTTTAATCGCAATTGCCTCAACCTTCAAGTTAGAAGAATTAGCCAACCTCACACCCTTAGCTCCTACAAGATTACCATTATGATCCCTCACATAGAAAGCAACAAAACTATGACCAGGATTACCCTTGGAATCTCCATCTGTGTTACATTTTGACCATCCAGGAGGAGGAGGAGACCATCTGATAATTTTGTGATGGAAACGCATGTAGTTAACAAACTGAGCAACTATACGAGGCCAAGTTTGTGTAGTATTCAAATCCTAGTTAAACCTTAATTAATTTCCTAGAAAATCTTGCCTTTAGAATAAGATCCTCCAAGTAATATTGTGATTCTACTCTTCCAAAGAAACCATAGAATGAGAATCGAAATGGCATTATACACCTCTTTTAGTCTGTAATTTCCATTAGTATCCCACCATTTCTTTAAAGCCCGTCTCACCTATAGGAAAGGGCCTGCAATCCCTGCTACCTGTGTATAATACCTCCACAAACTAAAGGCCACTTCAGCTTGTAAAAATAAATGTTCAATAGTTTTCTTGTAGGATTTAAGCAACAAGTACAAAGTTGAGAGATAATAGGAAACAAGGTAGCCATGACTGCTGCAACAGGTACTTTAGCTGTCCAAACTCTGAACCCAAAGAAAAAGATCTTGAAAGGCAAACCTTTTACCCAAATATGTTTAAAAGAGTATTCTTGTGCAGACGTATTTCTTATAAGTTCCCAGACACTCTTCACAGTAACTAGTTTGTAACCACCAAAGTTTATCAATTTGATTAGACTGCCTCACATGATCTATCCAAAGCCTGACATTTTCAACAACATTGGGGGTAGAAGATCAAGCATAGTATAATAATCCCAACCATCTTCACTCAAGAAAGCACCAATGTCTATCAAGGGATTACAACTTTGTACTTTAGATTGGTGAAGAAATAAGGGACCAAGCTTGGTCCAATTATCATACCAAGTACTAGATGTACCACCTTGACGTTTCCACCATATATTTTTTTTCTACTATATCCCTCATAATAAGCACGTATTTCAACACCTGAGAACCACCCTTCCACTGGACAAGAGTTGGAATTTGTTTCTTGCAATATTTGTTCTAAAATAAATTGGACCACAAAGATCTTTGTGTCCTGAATCTCCACCAAAGTTTCACATACATAGCCTGAGAAACATCAAACAATGACCTGAACCCTAAACCTCTTTGTATCTTTGGGAGACATGCATTGTCCCAAGAAGCCCAATGCTTGCCCCTGCCAGAATCCTTATTTCCCCAAAAGAATTTGGGAAAGATTTTATGAAGTTTCCTAATGACACATTTAGGGGGTACTATTGCAATTAAAATATGTATAGGGATACTTTGAAGAACATTGTTGACCAACACCTCCTTACCTCCATATGATATAATATTACCTTTCCAAGATTGAAGCTTATTTTTTACCCTTCTGATAAGATATGCATAATATTATTTTCTTTTGCTGGTATGAGAAACTGGACAACCTAGATATTTATAGGAAATTGACCTCTGGGAAAATTTATTTATAAATTAATGGGGTGGTTTTTTTTAGAAAATTTTTAGAAAAACAGAAAATTAGATTTAATTTTTTTAAACCATTAGCCGGCCCCACATAATTCAAAGTAATTTTAAAAGATCTGATTTTTAAAATCAGATTCATTAGAAAATCATCCATGACTTAGGGTTGATTACTACTATTTTCGAGGGTAGTACCATGTTGGTAGAGGGTTGTATGTGTGTTGTCGCATGCTATGGGATTTACTTGTTTTGCTACTTGTTTCTTGAAGCATGTTTAGCCTTAGTCTAAAATAGACTAGTTTTGCCTTAGACTTATAAACCTTGTGAATTTTGTATGTCTTCGACACTGCTCACACGGACTAGGTCCTTGTAGAATGGAATAACAGACTTGGGTCTGATAGTATGATTTTTAATTTAGGCATTTACGCAACTTGTTAGCTCTTCTATCCTCACTCTTCTTATTTCTATGCTCTGACATATTACTCGAGTGTAGTACTATCACGTCAATTGGAGATTGAGTTGTACTAGGTTGGTAGCCTTCTATTGATACCTTAGGGTGGACGGTGTTCCACGATGATTTCACTTGACATTGGAATTCTCCTTGGAATTGACACACCATTGGCACTCTTGTTAGTTGGGTTATGAGTTGCTTGGTTACATTGATTATTTCCCATTCTAGGCCAATGTATTATCATTCGAGTACGTTATTCCCAGTCCGACGTTGATGTTCTATGGTTTGAGGCCGTTATTTCCAGCTTAAAACTGATGTTTTGGGTTTGAGGCCTAGATGTTATCACTTTGGGTTTGAGAGCCGATTGACTTTTATTGTACTTGGGCTGGGATCCCCGACTAATGTTCTAGGATTCGGATCTAGGTTACTCTTATTTCATGTAGACTTAGCTATTCTTTGTACATGCCGGGCTTAGGAGGTCCGTTCAACTTTTATTTAAACCTACACACCAGTGTACCTTCTAGGCTTATGGGTTCCAGTTAGGTTTAGTTTAGTTGTACTTAGATTTACTGTTGGTATACTCGTGTGCCTTTGTTTCATATCCTCTTTGGCTTCTGTATGTATCTAGATTCTATTTTTTCAGATTATTTTTACCTTTCTTGCTCGGTCATCCTATTATGCATACTAAGTACCTTATTTCGGTATTTATACTACACTCTTCAACATTTCATGATGCGGGTCCTAGTACCACCTATCAACAATGTTTGTTCGTTCCATCTTTACAGCTTAGGGATATAAAAAACGAGGGTGAGAGCACTTGACGTCCTTGATCAACCTGTCTCCTTCTGTACATATGTTTGCTTCTATTTTGCCTTTGAGATGGCTTATTGTGATCAACTTTTGGTACATGTATTTATTCTTGTTAGAAAGCTCTATACTCATGACTTCTAGGTTCTGGGAAGGTATCTATTATATATAGTTTCTGTTTTTTTTCTATTTCTGTCTTTAGTTATTGCTAATGTTATCTTCTGTTTAGTTTTACCCTAGTCTCATTATTTGTCGTTCAGAGTACGGTTTGGCATATCTACTGGTGGTTATAGAAGATGCCATCATGACTCAGGAAGTTGGGTCGTGAAAGGGACCCAATTTTTGTCAAGACGACCTCAATTAGATTTTTTGACATCTCCATTAAATCCAAAATGTCAAATTTGGTGAGGTAGCAAAGTGTCTTTTCATACGTGGGTTTTTGAACCAATCCTGAGAACTCGAATGGAGTTCATTAGGACATAGAATAATCTTTTGGTGCCTGAGTTGGTGCATTTTCCCAAGCTACCCTAGTACCTCTTAAGTGGTAGCCGCTTAAGTAGCTCTTGCCTCTTTAAGCGGTAGTCACTCAAGTGGTTAGGGAGCCGCTTTAGCAGGCCTCTAACGTGAGCTTTGCCGCTTTAACAGTAATTGTGCCACTTAAGCAGGGCTGCTTAAGTGACCAACTGACCGCTTTAGCAGCCATCACTGGTAGTTATACGTAAAAAAATAGTTCATTGTTCAACATTCAAAGTTTGATAGTTTTTTATTATTAGAGCTCTATTTGAGCTTATCTTTGGTGGTATTGTTTTTTTTTAAGGAATATTTCGAATCTTGTGTTATGATCATTGGTTTGCATCAGGGGCTCATATTATATGTAAATGTCCGTCCCAAAGACCTTTCTCCCCTTTTTCATGATGTTTTATGATTCATAATGTTGCATGAACTATTTCAGCTCCAATTAGGCTCATATTGTGCCCATTTTTTAGGCACGAGCTCATTGAGTTGAACCAAACCTATAAATAGTCAAATAAGTGATTTTCCATGGATCACACAATGCCATTTTAGAATTTTTTTTTTACATCTTCAATTATTGTGAATTGGGTGTCACAATGTTTGTATTGACGTCATGACCATTTACTTAATAGAATGATAGCAATCGGAGGTAGTTCAGAAGGGTAAGGTTTTAGTTTAGGTTATTCTGGACCGTGCGTGATTGGTTTTGACGTAGGTCATCGATCATTGGTTAAGGTTCTGTTTATATTTATATGTTTTTATCTAGTTTTGGGAAGGGTTCCTAGCATGTATCATGTTTAGTTGGTCAACACCTTGCCTTAGCTTTTTTTTTTCGAACAATTTTTGGGAAATTTAAGCATGTCTACCATTGTTGTGTTGTTGTGTTTCCATGTTTTAGCTTCATACCTTCTTTGATTGTTTATTGTTACCTATTCTTAGACATAGACTAAGCAAAGCCTAGTGATTTCCTTAGATTTTCTATTTAGGAGCCATTATGCCTTACAAATCCTCCAATGCCACTTTGAACGGTTTAACTCCTTGTAAACTTATGTAGCAGACTGATGTATGGAAGAATGCACCATTAACTAACAAACAACTCAACTCATATATCCTTTCATCCATAACATCCCTATAATTATTCCCTGGTGTATTTTAGATGAGATTTCAAGCCTTACTTATGATATTTAATTGGGCCATGGGTTTTGAGCTGGAGTTGGTCCTTAATGATTGTGAAGGTTGTTTCGATCTATGGTATATTCTTGCATGATGATGAGCTTGTGGTTTTGGAGAAACTCAAAGTCTATTAGCCACAACTCGAGGCCCTATAACTTTTTTACTAGATACAGTTCGAGGCCCTGGCGCATTTCCACCAACCTCGCTTTGAATCTTGGAACACTTCTTTTAGTCGGGTATGAGTCCTGACATTGTTGTTTCATTGGGTAATTTGGGGCACCTCATTGTTGTTCAATTCTTGTCTTGTCCATTTATGTTCTAGAGTTTATCTAATCTTAGTCTTAGTAAGGGATATCTTCAGCTATTTTGTGGACTCATCTTGGTTATAAGGTCTGTGTGAATTATTTACTTTCCAATTGTCCTTGAGTGTACCTTCTGGGCTTATGGGGTCCAATTAGATTTATGATAGTTGGTTTACTTTATTGTATTATTTAGTCTAGATTCGTGATCTTTACAGTTAAGATTTTCCACTATTGCTTCATTTATCTAGCCTCTAGTCACCATTTATTTCCTTGCTTTTCAGTGTGTAATTTATTTCCAAGATTGGTTGGCCTATGATGCCTACTGGGTACCTGTTGTCTTAGTACCCATGCTAAACTCTACATCTGTTTTCTTGATGCAGAACCGAGCGCATGTCGATAATATTGAATTTTGGCCTTCTGTGAGGACTTCCAAAGACTAAGGGTGATCAAATGGCATCCTATTTTTCTCATATCCGTTTGTATATAGTTTTGACTAGTCTTTTGTATTCGAGAAAAAAATTGCACTTGTTTTTTTTATTTTGTAGCTTGTACTCTTTATAGTAGCTTTTGTACCTTCATCCACTAGGTTATGGGATTGGATCATTTGGTTTTGTATATATTTATATCATTTCCTTCTTTCTTCTATCTTTTCCTTATGTTGTTTTCATCTTCTCGTTGGTTATTGCTTCTTCCTAATGTTGTTGTTACTTTTTGTTCTGGGATAAATGTTGGCTTACATATCGGCTGATTTTGGTGGTGCCTTCATGACTCATGTTTTTGGGGTGTGTTAGAGCCACCCTAGTTGAGTCCAAATCTTCTGTTGCCGTGGATGATTTGCCCTGTAATGAATTCTTGGTATCTGAAGATTACTGTTTTCCCTATTATTTTGTATTGTCTATATATTTTGTATTTTGAGTAGACATATCTTATGTACATAGTCCTTTTTGTACATATACATCATTGTACCGGTGACACCAGGTCCGGGGTTGGTTCATGTGTATATCTTTGTCTTTCTTTGTAACTTTTGGACCATCTTTGTATATTTCTACCGTTTTATACCTATCTATGCTATGGACCCTTCTTTTTTCTTATTATTACTTCCACTTAGTTACACGACTAGTGTACATATTGCTTTTTAGTAGGGTAGCACACTTGCACTTGATTAGTTGATAGTGATACTTAATCCTTGATGCTTTTGATTACTGAGTTACCAAATAAATCAAATAATAATTGACTAATAACTATTGCTTGTAAGTATTCAGTATTAACTATTAATAATAAGTAATAAGTAATAACTTAAAAGTAATATTGTAATAATAATCTTGCTAGTACTTTAAGAGAAATAATAAATTATAATAAGTTATATAAGCAATATTGTAATAATAATCTTATTAGCACTTTATGAGAAATACTTAGTTAATAACTAATAATAATAAGTAATGGAGTAACTAATATGTGATATTGTAGTAATAATCATTCTATCACTTTAAGAGAATTAATAAATTAATAACTAATAAAGTAATTGATAATTAAGATTTAAAAATTGGGTTCAGAACTTCTAATGAGGAAGTTGAATTATTTGAAATTAAAAATTGAATTCTTGAAAGTTAAAATAGTAGAGAAATTGAGAGAATATGTTGAAAAAAATTGAATAAGAGAAGGGGTATTTATTTATTTTTAAAATTAAATTAAGGCCCATGAACCTTTTTTTTATTAAAATAAAAAAGAAAATAAGCAAAGAGCTAAAAGGTAAAGACAACTAAAAAAGGCAACCAAAGAAGAAATGGAGAGTCAGCTTCTCATGCCATCTCGATCCGCCGCCTTCGATGAACTCCAAGCACCAGCTGCCGGAGAAATCAACTTCATAAATCGCATATCCTTCATTTTAGCTACTACTAGCTCTTCACCAAGCTGACTATCAAATCATCCATTGATGGACATTGTTAGTGCTATCTAACGAGGAGCTCGGCCAACTTCAAATTTTTTGGAAGAGAATCTATGGAGATCGCCTCCCAATATGATCTTGGGTGCCATCTACAGTAGATCCATATCAAATTCGACTCCAATGCTTCTTAGCCCAAAAAAGGAAGCTATACATTGCTCCAGGTAAGATTTGTTAAGCAGTATATATGAATTATAAATCTTTTTCTCTAGTCTAATCTTTGATGGGTTGAATCCCACAAAGAGATTAATATTACCATTTAAATTTTAGACCTTTGAATCAGACAACTAACTCAATTTTTCTTATATGATATATGGGACTGCAAAAATCTTTTGGAGATATCATATCTGTGATGGAAGCAAATAGGATATATCAACAAATCAAATACACCATTCAAGTCCTGGTTTCGTACCATTTTGGACACCGCTATGCTCTCACCAAGTGTGCAATACTGTTAACCAACCGAAATAACTTCATACTTTAAAAGTTTGTTATAGTTATGCATCAATTGTAAACTGTTGCATGCTTCTTATCGATACTTGTATGTCTGATTGTTATTTGATACTTGTGAACTGTGAGAATCTAATTATAACTCAGAGAGTTTGTCTGCTTGATTCTTATATATAGAGTGTTACTTTTGTCAGAATTTATTATCTTCTTGGTTGCTGCTGGGATTTCCTGAAAAATAAGTGAACTCATAAGTACCTACAAAAACAAACACTAGGTTAGGAAAAAAAATCACCAAGAGTATTTCCCTCCTCGATGGAGTATTCTACTCTTGCTGATATTGTATTTCTGATTCTATTGATGGAGTTCACTTCCATTGTCAGACTTTATGTAGAATACCATTCTCAATTAAGAATATTAACCATCGATGAAGACTTAGTCTTAATGATTATTTGATGAAACTGTTTATCTAAACAATATTGCAGACCCTTTTTAATCGGAATTGCCTCAACCTTCAAGTTCGAAGAATAAGCCAACCTCACACCCTTAACCCCTACAAGATTACCTATATGATCTTTCACATAGAAATTAACAAACCTAGGACCAGGATTGCCCTTGGAAGCTCCATGAGTGTTACATATGAACCATCCAGTAGGAGGAAGAGACCATGTGCCAATTTTGTGATGGAAAATTGGCCTGTAGTTATCAAACTCAACAACTATCTGAGGCCAAGTTTGTGGAGTATTCAAATGCCAATTAAACCTTAATTTGACAAACTTATAAATGTGAGAATTAATTTTCCAGAAAAATTTTCATTTAGAATAAGATCCTCTATGTAATATTGTGTTTCTCCTCTTCCAAAAAAAATAATCATAGTATGAGAATTGAAATGGCACGATACACCTCTTTAGTCTGTAATATCCATGAGTATCCCCCCATTTCTTCAAAACCTTTCTCACCTATATGAAAGGGCCTGCAATCCCCGTTACCTGTGAGTAATACCTCCACACACTATATGCCACTTCACATTGTAAAAATAAATGTTCAATAGTATCTCTTGTAGGATTCGAGCAACAAGTACGAAGTTGAGAGATAATAGGATTCCAGGTAGCCATGACTGCTGCAACAAGTACTTTAGCCATCCAAACTCTCCACCCAAAGAAACAGATCTTGTAAGGTAAACCATTTACTCAAATATGATTAAAAGAGTCTTCTGGTGCAGACCTATTTCTTATAAGTTCTGAGGCACTCTTCACAATAAATTTACCAGAACTAATTTGTAACAACCAAGGTTTTTCAATTTGATTAGATTGCCTCACATGATCTATACAAAGCCTGACATTTTCAACAACATCAGGGGGTAGATGATCCTACATAGTTTCATAATCCCAACTATCTTCACTCAAGAAAACATCAATGTCTGTCAAGGGATGACAACTTTGTCCTTCAGATTGGTGAAGAAATGAAGGACCAAGCTTGGTCCAATTATCATACCAAGTACTAGATGAACCGCCTTTACGTTCCCACCATATATTCTTCTCTACTATATCCCTCATAATAAGAATGTGTTTCCATACCTGAGAATCACCCTTCCATTCGACAAGAGTTGGAATTTGTTTCTTGCAATATTTGTTCTAAAATAAATTGGACCACAAAGATCTTTGTGTCCTGAATCTCCACCAAAGCTTCGCATGCACAGCCTAAAAAACATCAAACAATGACCTGAACCTAAACCTCCTTTTATCTTTGGGAGACATACATTATCCCAAGAAGCCCAATGCTTTCCCCTGCCAGAATCCTTGTTTCCCCAAAAGAATTTGGCAAAGATTTTATAAAGGTCCCCATAATGACACATTTAGGGGGTACTATTGCCGATAAAATATGTATAGGGATACATGGAAGAACATTTTTGATCAACACCTCCTTACCTCCATAGGATATCATATTACCTTTCCAATATTGAAGCTTATATTTTACCCTTCTGATAAGATCTGCATAATGTTCTTTTCTTTCCCTGGTATGAGAAATTGGACAACCTAAATGACCTCGGGGAAAACTTGTTTATCGATTAATGGGGAGGGTTTTTTCAGGATTTTTTTTAAAAAAAAAAGAAAATCAGATTTATTATTTTTTTTAGCCATTAGCGGGCCTCTACAATATTCAAAATAATTGTAAAGGATCTGATTCTTAAAATCAGATTCACTAGAAAATTATCCTCCCATTTAATCTTGGGTCGACTTGATTTGGGCTACTACTACTCTGGGTCAATTTTGGGTCGACCCGATCCAACATACGCCCTATGTTTGGATGATATAAATGATCATCAAACTGCAAAAAAGTTAAAAGTAAGACGAAAGATTAGAATTGCTCATTTTTCTAAGAGTTCTTAGGTTTGTTTTTAAGGTATGATAAAGTTCCAGCTTCTATTTTTTTTGGGGGCACCATTTACTTTTGTGAATTAATCTATGTGTGAAATGTATGTTTCTGTGTGTTTCAATATGAAATGATTTTCTTGAGCTTTACATTATTTTTTTAGTTTTATTTCCTTTTTATAAGATATATTCATCTTTTATATGCAAGGGACCTGAATAGAATATTTTCTTCTATTCAAATTTTAAGAAGATAAGAAATCTCGTTCCTTGTTTCTCCGTGTGCTTATATAAGCATATTTTAAAACATATATATGAGTAGATTCTACTAGTTTAGTTCTCTTTGTTATTGAGAATCTTTTTTTTGAAATATATAAAATTGAATGATATGGACTTATGATATCCTTAATGTGTGAAAATTTTCTATTTGAAACTCTAGAAAATGAGATTACAAAAGTGAATCTAGAATTTTAAATGCGTTTGGGATAAATGATTCTTTAATCCTTTTAAAAAATCTTTTTAGTTTAATAGACTTTCTATAATTTAGAGTATATTTGACATTGCTGCTCAAAACTTCTTATCTGTAGAAGCTCTTTTTTAAAAGAGCTTTTGAGAAAAGTACTTTAAAAAAACAAGTTGTGTTTGGCTAATTCATTAGAAAATTATTTTTGAAAAGCAAATTATGTTTGGCTAATCCTTTTTTATAGTTCTTTAGAGAGTAAAATTACAAAAAAAAAGATGAGTATTAATGTGATTTTAGTATTTAGATTATTCTATACAGAGAAGCTATATAAAATTCCTATTATAAAAAAATTAATATATTTTTTATTTTTATTCAAATAAAATTTACATATTCAAATTTTTAATCAATATTATATATGTTTTTGAGAGAACTAAACTCTTTAATACTATTTTTTTCTTTTTTCTAATCTTGAAAATTTTTGTTGTTACCTTTTCTTATAATTCTTAAAATAATATATAAAATATAAAATAATAATATGTAAACATAAAATAAAATACAATTTTAAAATAACAATAAAAAAAAATTCTTATATGAAACTTAACAAAACTTATGATATATCTCAGTTAATTAAGGGGGGAAATTGTATAAAATAGCAAACTATTAATTCAAATTAAATGCTATAGCCATAGTTTATTTTATTTGTAATAATAGCAAACATCGCATTTTTTGCCATCTGTTTCGGTATACAATTAGCCATTTTATTACATTTCGGTGTAAAATGTATAAAATGCGTTTGTGTTTCTATAAAGCGAGAGAAAGTGTATATACAAATACAAATACAAATACAAATACATATATTTTAATCCTATACAGTTATAATTATACAAATACAAATCTTATTATACAAATTGCAATGTATAAATGAATTTATACAAAACTGAACAATTTGTATAAAATTGGATGTATCTAGCGAATTATACAAATCAAAAGCTCCATAGCAAACATAAAATTTGCTATGGAGCACAATAAGGCAAACTATAGCTTTAACATACAAATATTATTTTTATGTTTGCTATATGTAAAAGCTGCTCATTAATTAACAAGGGATATATTGGTAAATATGTATATATGGAAGATATATTTATGTCATGAAAAAATAATTGTCTTCGTTTGCTTTTGCTTTTGCTTTTGCTTTTGCTTGTGCATATATTAAGAACCAAATTTTTTTAGCTTCTTTCCAACAACAGAAAAATCATTTCTACTTCCATTTAAAAGCAGTTTTATTTATTTGTCAAACACTTAATTTTGTTTTAAAAAAAGATTATTTTTTCTCAAAATAAGTTTATGTAGGCTCGTAACAGCAATAACAAAAAGGCGCTAAGAGATCGTTAGTTTAAGATATAAAAGATCATCATTGTTATATTTAATAAATCTAAAAAAATGATTTTCTTCTATTCCAATTGTAAAAAGGGAAAGAGATCTCATTTCATGTATATTCAAAATTCTTTATTAGTGTTTGTGGATATAAATTTTAGGGATAAATCATTTTTTGTTTAGTTCCATGACCTTCTTTATAAGAGATCTTCATTTCTACATGTCTAAAATCTGAGGAGATCGTCGTTTTAAAAATAATGCCAAAACACAATAGAACTCATTTCCATCCAAGGAATATAGTACAACTGTCATAAAAGTATGTTCACTAGTTGATAACAATAAATATTTTTTAAGGAAACATATTCTTTAATAGTGTCTCTACTTCAATGCAACGACCTGTTTTCGTCGTTATAGAAAAGCCAGTGGGGGAAAATTTGGGGCCGGAAAACTTTTTCGTAGTATTTGTTTTTTTCCAACCTTGTCCAAATTTGGACGAAATCGTAGTCTTTGAGGTGTAGAAAAATCTGGTAACAATTGGGTGGATCTCTTATGGTTTTGATTACATGAGTGGTCAGATAACTCGTGAAAAAATCCGTATGACTTTACGGAATTGAATTCGGGCAAGTAGAACTCTCGGAATCGATCTTAGCATAAAGGGTATTTTTGGATCGTCGGGGGTTAGAGGTGTGTTGTGAAATGGGATTTTGGAATTCTTTTAATTAGCTTTTTGGTTCCGTTTGGACTGCTTTGGCGGGATAGTTGCCGCTCTAGCGTGGCCGCCGCAGCGGAATGATGGTCGCTGTGGTGGGTACGACGAGACTAAAAATCGTAGATGAAAGACGGATAGCTCACTGTTACGCGGAAGCCACTGGGGCGGGGGTTCTCGTCGTTTGGCGGGGCCGCTACAACGGGGTGAGGGCTGCTGCAGCGGGATCGACAGGACTTAAAGTCATAAATAAACCCCTAGATGACCTTATTTGGCACTTTTCAACTTTTAGAGCTAAGGAACGACCCCCAGGCGACTCTTACTCGTTTTCACCATTCTTGAGGCTAAAGGTAAGCTTTTCACTCCCCGAATCCATTTTTTGATCCGTAGAATGTAATAGAATGGGTGAATATTGATGGGGGAAGGTTTTTTTATAGATTCTATGGTGGAAACAATCCTAATTTGGATTATTGGGATCCAGGGTTTGATCCACGGTACATAGAATTGTTAGTAATCCAGGTAGTTAATGATTGTTTATTGATTCCCATATTATATTGATTATTGGTAGACCAAGAACAAGTGGAAAGAATCCGTAAAGGGAAGGATCAAGTTTCTTAGGGTTTCAAGCTTGTTTTGAAGTAGGTGATGGTTGTGATTCTATGATTGTGTGATGTATGCTTGTTCTTGTTTCATTATGATACTTGTATGTATATGAACGTTTAAATGTTGATCACATTTGTTGTAACTGAGATAATGAATGATGATTTCCATGACTCACCTCTTGTTGTATGATTGTGAGAATATACATTATGATTGTCATTGTGGTGTGTGAATGAGATCGATTGCCATGTTCCGGCATAACTAATTTGGATCGGATTGCCACGTCGCCGCATAAATATGGGATCGGTTGCCACGTTCTGGCATAAATATGGGATCGGTTGCCATGTTTCGACATACTAACTGTTTGAGTTTGGGTTCCATGAGAGGACCAATGATGTGATATAAAATGTGAAACTGATTGTTGTTCGTAATTGTTGATGATGTTGTATATGCTGTTATATATGCATGTGATTATATTGTTGTCTTGACTTATTTATGTTGCACTAGTGGGATAGCCGCGTGATCCTACCAGTACATTGTGGTTGTGTACTGATTATGCACTTGCTCTTATTTTTGGTTTAGTACAGGCCATCTTCAAGCGGCTACTGACAGACCTCGCTTAGGAGATCAGTGATCGTCACTTCGAATTCAAGGGTGAGCCAATTCTTTCGGGCTGCCATGGGATTCTCTTTCGTCTAGGTCCACCATTTCTGGACTTAGACCTTTGTTTTAGTTAGTTCATTAGTATGGGGTTGTATCCCTTCTTTTTTAGACTTGGATTATTTGTTAGATGTTTTGGTACATTGACTTTCAGGTTCTAGGTTATTTTTCCTCATTGTTAGTTATTATTGTTAGACTTTTGTTAGAGTTTATGGGAACTCTATTTTATTTCCTTAGTGTTTGATTTAAATGCCTTAGTTTTTAGATTATGTGCTTGGTTTGTGTTATAGTTGTGGTTCCCCCACCGGAGTGTTAGTGTGGGTGCCAATCACAACGGTCTGGGTCGTGACAAATTTGGTATCAGAGCCTAGGTTCGTTGATCTCGATGTACCGAAATGAGTCTAATAGAGTCTCGCGGAATGGTACTGGGACGCCTTTACTTTTCTTCGAGAGGCTATAGGACTTTAGGAAATCTCTCTATTTTCGTCTTGTCTCCTTTTGTGCTATGACTTGATTCCAATTGGTATCTGTTGATTCGAATTGGTATCTAACCTCCTTTACTCTTCTGTCTGCAGATGGATAGTACTAGGTATAACGGTGTTAGGCCCGTAGCTCCTGTCAATGCTCCAGCTGAGGAATTTGTAGCTAGAGGTCGCGGTCGAGGCAGGGGTAGAGGAACAACTAGGGGTAGAGGCTATGGGAGAGTAGCGCCTGCTGTGAATGAGGTAGCGATTGATAATGTTCCTATGAATGAGAACCCTCATGCGCATAGTGAGGTGATAGAATAAGTTATTGAGGTTGGAGATGTTGAGGAAAATGGACAAGAAGAAGAGGTGCCAGCAGAGAATGTGGTTGTTCCTCCCATCGATCCGGTGTTAGCTCAACATATTATGGCGTTCTTGAAAGGGTTGGCTGGTCCTGGAGTGCTTCCATCTGCTCAAGTAACTCAAGCTCCTACTAATCCTCCTGTTGCTAGCAATGTGCCCAAGACGGGTAGAAATGTAGGTACTGAAGCTTTCTTCCGTCCTTTGTTAGGTTCTGTTATGACCGGTAATAAGCATGACATGTTGACTAAGTTCTTGAAGTTTAAGCCTCCGGTATTTCTTGGTTCTGAAACTGAAGATGCTTATGAGTTTATCTTAGACTGTTATGAGAGGCTGCATAAATTGGGTATTGTTCACCAACATGGGGTTGATTTTGTGTCTTTCCAACTTCAAGGGGAGGCTAAGCAATGGTGGATAGCTTATATGGAGTGCAGATCTTCTACTTTACCTCCACTTACTTGGACCCAATTGCATGCTCTATTTCTAGAAAAGTATGTGCCTAGAACCTTGAGGGATCGTAAGAAAGATGAGTTTATGGCGTTAGAGCAAGGTGGTATTTCTGTGGCTTCTTATGAGGCAAAGTTCCATGCTTTATCTAGATATGCTACGCAGTTGGTTACTACTGAGGAGGAGAGGATCCGACTATTTATTAGAGGTTTGAATTTTGAGTTGCAAGTATTATCTGTTCATAAGACTTCTACAGGAAGGATTTTTAATAGGTGACAGACTATGTTAATAAAGTGGAGGGGTGAGGCGAGACGGTCAAGCTAAGGCTTGGGCAAAAAGGGCAAAGAATTCGGGTAACTTTCAAGGCTCCTACTCTACGGGGTTTGGAAGGCCAACACTTGCAGCCAAGCCAATTTAGTCTGCTATGCCAACCTCTACAGGTAACTACTCGGGAACTCCATCTCATAATTTTCAAGATAGTCAGAGTGTCGTGCCTTCGACTGGCAGCAGACCATCTTTTGATCGTACTTGTTACAACTGTGGTGAACCTGGACATATGAGGAGAGAGTCTCCCCACCCACATGTGTTAGATTTCGCGCAACAACATCAGTCTAGAGCAGTGGTACCTACGTGGAATGGTAATAATGGTAGAGTACGTCCACAAGGTGGGCGATGAGGTAATCAGCCGATGCCTTGGATGTAGAGGAAATGGTAATGGTAATGGGGGTAGGGGTAACGCGCAACCAGGCAGGGAAGTGGCTCGTCTTGATGATAGAGCTCAGTGTTATGCTTTTCCGGGCAAGAATGAGGCGGAGGCGTCCGACGCGGTAATCAAAGGTATCATTCTTGTCTGTGACCGGATGGCTAATGTGTTATTTGATCTGGGTTCTACTTATTCTTATGTATCTGTGCGATTTGCTTCCGAGTTTGATATGATTTGTGATGTACTTGATGCCCCTATTCTTGTTTCTACCCCAGTTGGAGAGTCAGTCATAGTTATCCATGTCTATCGTGCTTGTCCTATTTTGTTTATGGTATTTCAAACTTGGGCAGACTTAGTGATTTTGGATATGATTGACTTTGACATAATCTTAGGCATGACTTGGTTGTCCCTCTATTATGCTATGCTTAATTGTAATTCTAAGTCTGTAACTCTAGAAATTCTGGGAAGGGAAAAATTAGAGTTGGAAAGGGTGTACAAGCCTAAGCAAGCTAAGATTATATCCTCCATTCGGGCTAGTAAACTGGTAGAGCAGGATTTTTTTGCTTATTTGGCTCATATTAGGGATATGGAAATTGAAGCTCCATCCATTGAGTCTATTCCTGTGGTGTCTGAGTTTAGTGAAGTGTTTCCTAATGACTTACCTGGTATGCCTTTGGAAAGAGATATAGATTTTTGCATTGATTTAGAGCCTGGTACGAGCCCCATTTCTATCCCTCCATATCGCATGGCTCCGGCAGAATTAAGAGAACTTAAGGCTCAAATCCAAGAGCTCCTTGATAAGGGATTTATTCGCCCTAGTGCTTCCCCATGGGGTGCTCCAGTTTTGTTTGTTAAGAAAAAGGATGGTAGTATGAGAATGTGTATAAATTACTGGCAATCAAATAAAGTCACTATTTGAAATAGGTACCTCTTGCCTAGATTAGATGATCTCTTTGACCAATTGCAAGGTGCATCGATTTTCTCTAAGATTGATCTAAGATCCGGTTACCTTTAATTGAAAATTAGGCCCGAGGATGTGCCCAAAATGGCGTTTAGAACTCGCTATGGGAACTATGAGTTTTTGGTTATGTCTTTTGGTTTGACCAATTTCCTGCAGCTTTCATGAGTTTGATGAATGGGGTGTTCAAACCATTTCTTGATTCGTTCTTTATTGTCTTTATTGATGATATTTTGGTATATTCGAACAGTGAGGAAGAGCATGCCAACCATCTTCGTAGTGTTTTGGGTGTTCTTGGGAAGAAAAAGTTTTATGATAAATTTTCTAAGTGTGAATTTTGGTTGAAATTAGTTGCATTTTTGGGGCATGTAGTTTTAAAAGAAGGGGTAATGGTAGATCCTCAAAAGATTGAGGTAGTTAAAATTGGGTTCGACCAAGTTCTATGACAGAAGTTAGGAGTTTTGTGGGGCTCGCTAGCTAATATCATCGATTTGTGAAATTTTTTGCTTCTATTGCCACTCACTTGACTAATTTGACGAAAAAGGAGATACCATTTGAATGGACTGAAAAATGTGAAGGGAGCTTTCAAAAGCTCAAGACCCTCTTGACCACCGCACCTATTCTAGCATTACCGATCGAAGGTAAATATTTTATTGTTTATTGTGATGCTTCACATTCTGGTTTGGGTGCTGTGTTGATGCAAGATAAGAATGTTATAGCATATGCCTCACGTCAATTGAAGGTGCATGAGATGAATTATCCAACACATGATTCAGAGTTGGCAATGGTTGTGTTTGTTTTTAAGCTTTGGTGGCATTACCTCTATGGTGTTAAGTGTGAGGTATTTACTGCTCATAGTAGTTTGTAGCATGTGTTCACTCAAAAGGATCTGAATTTGAGACATCGAAGGTGGATGGAGTTACTTAAAAATTAAGATGTGACCATTCAATACCATCCAGGCAAGACTAATGCGGTGGCAGATGCTTTGAGTCGAAAAACGGTGAGTATGGGTAGTTTAGCTTGCTTGAGTGTATCCAAGCGACCTCTGGATAAAGAAATTCAGACCTTAGAGTCTAAATTCATGCAATTAGGCATCTCAGAAAGAGGTGGGGTGATAGCTAGTATTGAAGTAAGATTCACTTTCATTGAAGAGATCAAGGCCAAACAATTTGAGGATGAGAATTTGGAGGAGCTTAGAAAGAAGATTACGATTGGTAAGGCACAAGAGACCACTCTTGATGAGGATGGTGTACTCAATTTCAAAGGGAGAATATGTGTTCCTAGAGTAGATGACTTGATTGAGAAGTTGTTGGCAGAGTCTCATGGTTCGCGATACTCTAATCATCCGGGTGTGACCAAGATGTATAGAGATTTGAAGCGAATTTATTGGTGGTCGGGCATGAAGAAAGACGACATAGCGGAGTTTGTGGTGAAGTGTCAAAATTGTCAACAAGTGAAGTATGAACATCAAAGGCCTGCAGGTTTACTTCAGAGAATGCCAATTCCGGAATGGAAGTAGGAAAGAATAGCCATGGATTTTGTGGTTGGTCTTCCCAAGGCTTTGGGGAGGTTTGATTCTCTTTGGGTAATGGTTGATAGATTGACTAAGTCAGCCCATTTTATTCCGATAAGAATAGATTATAATGCTGAACAACTGGCTAAAGTGTATGTGAATGAGATAGTGAGGTTGCATGGAGTGCCCCTCTCTATCATCTCAGATCGTGGTACCCAATTCACATCCAAGTTTTGGAGGAAATTGCATGATGAATTGGGCACACAACTCACCTTTAGTACAGCCTTTCATCCACAGATGGATGGACAATCGGAGAGGACTATTCAAGTATTGGAAGACCCGTTGATGGCATATGTGATTGATTTCAGAGGGCATTGGGATAAGTTCTTACCTTTGTGTGAATTCTCCTATAATAATAGTTATCACTCCAACATAGATATGGCACCATTTGAGGCACTCTATGGGAGGGGATGTAGATCACCCATAGGACGGTTTGAGGCTGGAGATGTGAAACCTTTGGGGGTTGATTTATTGACGGATGCCCAAGATAAGGTGAGGAGTATTCAAGCTAAGCTTCTAGTAGCCCAGAGTAGACAAAAGAAGTATGCGGATCATAAGGTAAGAGACATGACGTTTCAATCTGGTGAAAATGTTCTTCTTAAGGTATCACCCATGAAAGGGGTGATGAAATTTGGTAAGAGGGGTAAGCTAAATCCTAGATACATTGGTCTATCAGAAATTCTTGAATGTGTGGGACTAGTGGCGTATAGATTGTCTTTACCTCCTAATTTATCGAGTGTTCATTCGGTGTTTCATATATCCATGTTGAAGAGGTATCATGGTGACGGGGATTATATCATTAAGTGGGACTAAATTGTGTTAGACAAGGACCTCCAATGTTTGCAGATGGTATGCGTGTTTTCATATGTGCGCTGCATTTGCGGATGACAGCTGGCACATGCGTTCGTGTCGTTCTATTGTCTGTCCTATTTAAGGCGGTCACAAGGCAGCCTTGGCTCATTTAACATTTTAATGATTTCTCCTCCATCCAAACTGCAATTTTTGTGATTCAAATTCCAACGCTCTGGTAATTGTCAGGGCTATGTAGTGAAGTGATTGGATTATGTCGGTGAATCTTTGTTCAAGGTGAATAGTTCCGATAAGTTGTTGCCACTTCTCTTTGATTTGAGTTTTCATTGTGTTGTTGTGTTAGCTAATTTTTAGGCCTCAAATTTGTTCTATTTTGGGACACAAGTTCAAGGCATAGTTTAGGACCTTTTGACAGAGTAAGTTCCAGAATTTGTGGCACTGACCCCACAATTTCCATTTGACTATAAAATTGGTCCGTCTCCGTTTTGGGTGATTTTAGTGTCTCTACGACCATAATGACATTGTGATCCAATCTTTGATAGTGTGGCGGCATGCATAGGCTGTTCGGAAGGAAAAAGCTTCGGCCTTGTGATTTGGAGCTGTGCGGTCGGCCTATAGGTATGCTACAACTACCTTTCTAATTAGATTGACCATGAATGTGTAAATTCATGATAATTAGTGTGATTGGGGGCGGGTACCTAGTTATTTATACTTTTATTCTTAGAAAACATGATTTAGGGTTGATTACTATTGTTTTGAGGGTAGTACCATGTTGGCAGAGGGTTGTATGCTTGTTATTGCATGCTATGTGAATTACTTGTTTTGTTACTTGTTTGTCGAAGCATGTTTGGCCTTAGTCTAGGATAGACTAGTGTTGCCATAGACTTGTGAACCTTGTGATTTTTGTATATCTCCGATGCTGCTCGCACGAACTAGGTCCTTCTAGAATGGAATAGCAGACTTGGGTATCATAGTATGATTCTTAATTTAGGTATTTACGCAGCTTGTTAGCTCTTCTATGCTCACTCTCCTGATTTCTATGGGTCCTAGGTGTTACTGGAGGGTTATACTATGGCGTTAATTGGAGATAAAGTTGTACAAGGTTGGTAGCCTTTTGTTGATACCTCGGGGTGGATGGCGTTCCATGATGTCTTAACTTGACATTGGAATTCTCCTTGGAATTAACACACCCCTGACACTTTTGTTAGTTGGATTATGAGTTGGCTGGTTACGATGATTATTTCCCATTTGAGACCGATATATTATGATTTGAGGCCGTTATTTCCAGTCTGAGGCTGACGTTTTATGGTTTGAGGTACTTATTTCCATCTTGAAATTGCTGCTTTGGGCTTGAGGTCCAGATGCTATCACTTTGGGTTCGATTCCCCGAAGAATTTTATTGGAGTTTGGCTAGAACCCCGACTAATATTCTAGGATTCAGATCTAGGTTACTCTTCTTTCTTGTAGACTTAGCTATTCTTTGTACCTGTTGGGCTTATGGGGTCCATTCGGGTTTTATTTAAACCTACACACGGGTGAACCTTTCAGGCTTATGGGGTTCCAGTTAGGTTTAGTTTAGTTTTACTTAGATTTACTTTTGGTATGCTTGTGTGCCTTTGTTTCATATCCGTTTTGGCCTCTGTATGTATCTAGATTCTATTTTTTCAGATTGGTTTTACCATTCTTACTTTGTTGGCCTATGATGCATACTAAGTACCTTATTTTGGTACTTATGCTACACTCTGAATCTTTTCATTATGCAGGTCCTAGTACCAGCTACCTGCTGTGATTGTTCGTGTCGTCTTTGTAGCTTAGGGATGTCAAAGACGAAGGTAAGCAGTTGGTGTCCTGGATCAACCTATCTTTTCTGTACATATGTTTGTTTGTCTTTTGCCTTTGAGATGGCCTGTTGTGGTCCACTTTTGGGACTTGTATTTATTCTTGTTAGAAAGTTCTATACTCGTGACTTCCAGGTTCTGGGAAGGTGTCTATTATATATAGTTTTTGGTTTTCTTCTGTTTCTGTCTTTTCTTATTGTTAGTGTTATTTTTTGTTTAGTTTTACCCTAGTACTCATTATTTTTCGTTATGAGTACAGGTTGGCTTACCTACTGGTGGGCTATAGTAGGTGCCATCATGACTCGGGATGTTGGGTCGTGAGAAAGGGACCCACTTTTGGTCAAGATGACCTCAATTGGATGTGTTGACATCTCTATTAAATAAAAAATGTTGAATTTGATGACGTAGTTAAATGTTTCTGCATGCGTGTGTTTACGAACCAATCCTGAGAACTTGAATGGAGTCCATTAGGACATAACATAATTTTGTTTTTTTCCTGTGTTGGTGCATCTGCCCAAGCTACCCTAGTACTTCTTAAGTGGTAGTCGCTTAAGCGACAGTTGCCTCGTTTAAGTTGTAGTCACTTAAGCGGTTAGGGAGATACTATAGTAGGCCTCTACTGTGAGCTTTGCCACTTTATCGGTAATGGCGCCACTTAAGCAGGGCTGCTTAAGTGACCAACTGATCGCTTTAGCACCCATCATTGGTAGTTATACTTCAAAAAATAGTTAATTGTTCAATATTCAAATTTTGATATTTCTTAATAATTAGAGCTCTATTTGAGCTTATATTTGGTGGTATTTTCTTGGGAATATTTTGAATCTTGTGTTAGGATCATTGGGTTGCATTAGGGGCACATATTATAGGTAAATGTTCATCCCAAATACCTCTCTCCCCTTTTTCATGATGTTTTATGATTCATAATGGTGCATGAACTATATCAGCTCTAATTTAGCTCATATTGTGCCCATTTTTAGGCACGAGCTCATTCAGTTTAACGAAACCTATAGACAGAGTCAAATAAGTAATTTTCCATACGGATCACATACTACAATTTTAGGTTAATATTTGGTTACATCTTTAATTATTGTGAATTGGGTGGCACAATGTATCTATTGACGTCGTGACCATTTACTTAATAGCATGAGAGCAATCGGAGGTGGTTCATGAGGAAAAGGCTTCAATTTAGATTATTCTGGAGTGCGCATGATTGGTTTTGACGTAGTCTGTCGATCATAGGTTGACCTTTTGTTTATATTTATAGGTGTTTATCTTATTTTGGGAGGGGTTCCTAGCATGTATCATATTTAGTTGGTCAACACCTTGCCTTAGATTTCTTTTCAGGTAGATTTCGAGAAATTTAAGCGTGTCTACCTTTGTTGTGTTGTTTCCTTTCTATGTTTTAACTTCATACCTTCTTTGATTTGCTTATTGTTACGTACTCCTAGACATAGACTAAGCATTGGCTAGCGATATCCTTAGATTTGCTATTTTGGAGCCCTTATGCCTTAGAAATACTCCAATGCCACTTTGAACGACTTAGCTCCTTGTAGACTAATGTAGCAATCTGATGTGTGGAATAAGGAACTGTTAGCTAAGAGACAACTCAACTCTTATATCCTTTCATCCATAACTTCCCTATAATTATTCCTTGGTGTATTTCAATTGAGATTTCGGGGATTATTTATGATATTAAATCAAGCCTTGGGTTTCACTCTGGAGTTGGTCACTAGTGATTGTGAAGGTGGTTTTGATCTATGGTATAGTCCCGCATGATGATGAGCCTGTGATTTTTGAGAAACTTAGAGTCTATTAGCCATAGTTCGAGGCCCTATAGCATTTTTACTAGACGCGGTTTGAGTCCCTAGCGCATTTCCACAACCTCGATTTGAATCTTGGCACCCTTTTATTAGTCAGGTATGAGTCCTGACATTGTTGTTTCATTGGGTACTTTGGGACGCCTTCCTTGTTGTTCAAGTCTTGGCTTTTCCATTTAATTTCGAGAGTATATCTCATCTTAGTCTTAGTAAGGGATATCTTTACCTCTTTTGTGTACTTTCCAATTGTCCTTGAGTGCACCTTCTGAGCTTATGGGGTCCAATTATATTGTAGATAGTTGTTTTACTTTATTTCTTCATTTAGTCTAGATTCGTGATCTTTATAGGTAAAAGTTTCCACTATTTCTTCGTTTATCAGGCCTATAGTCATCATTTATTTCCTCTCTTTTCAATGTGTATTTTCTTTCCAAGCTCAGTAGGCCTATATGCCTATTGGGTACCTGTTATTTTAGTACCCATGCTGCACTCTACATCTGTTTTCTTGATGAAGAACTGAGCACTTGTCGATAATGTTGAATTATGACCTTTTGTGAGGACTTTTGAAAACTAAGGGTGACCAAATGGCATCTTATTTTACTCATATCCGTTTGCATATGGTTTTGACTAGTCTTTTTTATTCGAGAAAAATCTGTACTTATTCTTTTTATTTTGTAGCTTGTACTCTTTATAGTAGCTTTTGTACCTTCGTCCACCAGGTTATGGGATTCGATCATTTGATTTTGTATATATTCATGTCATTTCCTTCTTTCTTCTATGTTTTCCTTATATTGTTTTCATCTTCTTGTTGGTTATTGATTATTCCCAATATGGTTGTTAGTTGTCGTTTTGGGATAAATATTGGTTTACATACCGGTGGGTTTTGATTGTGTAACACCCTAGAAATGTTTTCAAACTATGACTTGAACCATCCTTCGTAGTGAGTAAGTTTTTGCCAATGAATTTAAAATTTCTTTAGTATTAAGGTCAAGTCACTAGATGTAGCACCTTGAGTTCCAAAAAAAAACGAAATTGGAAATAGAAAAATCTGAAATTTTGCAAGTTATGCTTAAGTTATGAGTTTTTGGTCAACTTCAAACAACCTTAACCCTCAGTACATGATGATTTAGGTGGGCTACAAGATAGATAATGAAAGATCTTTGAATTTTCTTTCCAACGCCACTGAGTTTGCTAAGTTTCGAGGTTGGATGAGTGAGATATTCGCTTTTGAAGTCGTGCTGCCCAATTAAGGAAAGTTACCCGAAAATATGAGGGGTATTTTTGTCTTTTCCTTACCAAATCAGATTTAATTAGTTTTGAGTAAGGTTTTAGGACTCTAAACTGATTAGAATTAGTTTCATTCATTCCCAAAAGCGTTTAGGGTTTTAGAGAGAAGATTCAAGAGGAGAAAAAGTTCAAAGTTTGAAGCGTTCGTTTAAGAAATTAAAGATTTCGCCAAGAACCCAGTTCTTTGAGGTAAGTAAGCTTTGATAGTGTTGGATTCGTTCATCCACCCTCCAATCATGATTTATTCAGTGTAATTTCGTTCTTGAAATTTAAGGATTTAAGTTCTTGATTAGTGTTCTTGAAGTTTCCTTATCGGTTAAGTTTTGAAGTAAGATTCTACTTGGGTCAACTTCAAACAACCATATCTCTTAAGAATATAAAGAGTTACATGATCCATAACCTATCCAATTAAATTTATTTAAATATACTTTCCAATGCCACCAATTTCACGACAATCCAATTTCTGAGTAAAAAGTTGTGACTATTTTAGTAACCTATACAGTGTTGTTACGAATTAGTCGACGGGAAAACATTAAAAGGGTTGTTTTTGTGTTTTTACCTCTAAGAACACCTTAAACGAATTTCTTGACTAATAAAGGGCTCAAAATAATCAGATTTTTATCTTTTAATCCATCATTCTCTTCTGTCTCAAACCCTAAGGAAAAATCAAAGTAGAAGACTCCATTCAAGATTCTTTCAATATTTTTCAAGATTCTTCTTCAAGGTAAGTCTTGCTCCAAGAATTCCATTTTTACAACTCAAATTCCTCCATAGAGTTATGAATCACTAATGAAAATAATAATTCTTGGCCGTAGACATTTCAAGAAACAAATTCAAGAATCTTAAGAAAGGTTTTCTTGATCGTTTACCTTCAAGCTAGGGTTTCAAGGCTTCTAATCAAGTTCTTCTTCAAGATTCTTCAAGAACCTTGTTCTTCTAGGTATGTAAGGCTATCATAGTGTTGGACTAGTTCTTCCTCATGACCTACGTCTACTTTCAAATCAGTAAAAGAGAAATATATGATTCTACCCCTAGATTTGATTATTCTAGAGATAAGTTGATTTTTAGATTTTAAACTGAGTTTTGAAGAAGTAAGTATGAGAATGTGAAGAGTTGTATACATGAGCTCCATATTGTTATGTAGACCCTCGAGTCGAATTGTTCATGCCCATAAATTCTGCATGAACTTCATACATTGAGCATCTTTGAGAGGAGTAGTATCTTCGAGTTCTAAGTCTTTGAGCATTGAGTTCCTAATACTTCTGAGATTATATTCCTACTTATGGGATTACTACATGTTACCCATGGAACCCTTGAGTTGAGTTGTGCATACCCATAATTCTGCATGAACCCTATGAGTCGAGCAGTCTAGAGATTAGTAGTATCATTGAGTCTTGAGTTCTAAGTATTGAGGCTCTTTATTGCTATTAAGATCCTGAGTTAAGTCGTTCATGTTCATAATTCCACATGAACCCTATGATTTGAGTTATAAATTTTAAAAAGCTTTTTAAAGTCAATACTTGAGTTCTTAAACTTTAGTTTTGAGAAAGTAAAGATGAATTTTGAGAAAAGAGATTTCTAAAACATGATGAGTATGACAATCGAGTACACCATCAATGTATGAGCAGTATGGTATCTAGATATACCATCAATGTTTATGCAGTATGACTTCCCAAGTCATCAAATGATCATATTATAATATGATTTTGAATTGTTTTTGAAAAAGAGCAGAGTTGAGTTCATTTTCTTTAAAATGATATATAAGAACTAAGTATTCTCAAGAGTAAATGTTTTCACATTTAAGATGAGAGGAAACTGAGATTTCCAAAAGAGTTTTGAGCAGTTTGAGTACCATCTCTTTAAAGAGAAAGTTTTTTGAGTAATAATCTCAAACCACAGAAAAAGTTGTGTTTTTAAACATATGAGCTAGTATAGTTTGGGAGTAGTATTGAGCACCAATATGCGGGAGAGTTCAGATAACTCACAGCCCCCATAAACCATGTAGCCAACGTGGGTAGAAAAGGGCCATACTTTTTAGATGATTCCTTAATGATTTTTAGCATAGACTAGTGGATCCACTTAGTTGAGAGGTTCTATACCCCGGCAAGGTATATGGTAGTTCAGGAAGTGTGGGTGAGACAATGTATCATCACATAGCTCATAGTGATGGTTGTCAGTTAGAGAAACTCCCACAGAGATATTTTGTATTCTTATATACACAGAGTTTATTTTGTATTTTCATATACAAACAAAGTTATTTTGTATGTTTGCATACAAACAGAGTTATTATTGTAATTTTAAATAAATTGAGTTGCTTTCTACTGTTTTAAAAGCTTTCCACATATTGCATCTTTTTATTGTTGCTTTATATTGAGTTGAGTATCTAGAGTTGAGTATCCAGAGTTGAGTATCTTATTATTGAGTTGTTCCCTCTTTCACTAAGTTGAATATCTCCTTATTGAGTTGAGTCTTATTTTCACTGAGTCGAGTTGAACCATTTTTCTTTGAGTTGACTTGAGTTGAGAAAAGGTAATATGTTTCCTTTTTATCAAGTTCAAGCCTATGTTTATGCTTTAGAATTCCCCTTACATGCGCGCACGTTCCACGTAATGATCCATTTGTCTTGCATCGTACAGGTACTCAGGATCATCAATAGGTATTTCGTTGATACCACAAGTAGTTCAAGTTAGCTATGGTGAGCCTCCTTGCTTCCGGAGAGTTCCACTTGTACTTTCACTTATATCAGTTGTTACGATATCATGGGTCTTGTCCCAACTTTCTTCATTGTTAGTTAGAGGCTTCATAGATAGACAATAGAGTTTCAGAAGTCTTTTCATTTATTTTGTTAAATGTTTTAAAGACTTAAGTTGCCTATTTTATGGCGAGTTGAATATATCTTTTTTATTCAGTTTTTAATGCTTATGTATGCTTGAGTTAGTCTTCCTCTTGTAGTCAGCCATGATAAGGGTTCGCTTGGGGACCAACAATGGTTCTCGAGTGCTGGCCACATACAGGGTGTAGGCTCGGATCTGGACAAACTTGGTATTAGAGCACAGAGTTCAAGTGTCCTAGGGTATCGATGAAGCCGTGTCAAGTAGAATCTTATTTATGGTTGTGAGGGTCCCACTTCTATAAATGAGGGACTATAGACATTTAAGAAAAGTTTCCCTTCTTTCATACTCTTAATCGTGCAATAGAGCTATGTCATAGAGATTTATTCATACTCATGCATTTATCATATTCATTCGACTACCCATCATACTAGAGGTGGTTGAAAAGTAAAGCCCAAGATCCTTATGGATGATTTATTCTTAGAAAAAATCTTGAGAAAGTCGTGAGACTCCAGAGGGGCTTGAGAGAAGCCCGTGAGTGAGTTAAGTGTTGAGTTTTAGAGGAATGCACTTACGTTCATATGAATCGTGTGTCCAAGCTAAAAGTGAGATGTACTTTCTTCTCTAAGTCTTGTTTCAGACCAGATCTTTATGAGGAAGTGTGTTATAGATCTTGGGTAGTATTTTCACCCGAAAAAGGTAGCCAGTTACGAGATTATGAGCAGTAGTAGTAAAGAGTGTCCTTAGGTTAAGAGAATAATATGCAGAGATTTAGTAATCTAAGTAAGAGAGATGGTGTTTCGACAAGGTATGTTACTATAGTCATGCACCTAGTAAGTTATTAATGAAGAATTTTCCCTTATGGGTAGACTAAGAAGTGATGAGTTGTGAAGATTCAATCTTAGGAGGTAGAGTATGTTTTAGCTAGAAAGGAGTTTGTGATGAAGTATCATTGTGTAGGTAATGACCAAGGGTAAGTACTGAATAGAAGAGAAAAAGTATTCATAAAGTGATAGATCTAAGCTACGCTTATGATTTGTTTGAGAGGGTCATGATGTTCATAAGGTTATAGAACTGATCAAGTAATGAGGTATAGTATAGTAGGCGAGCAATCGTATTGATATTCGGGTTTAGTAATGAACATTAAGCTTGAATTTGAGATGAGTGTCATGATCCAAAAAATGACAACATGAGGTGATGATGTTAGTCTTGAGATTTGATCTAGTAGACTTGAAATAGAGTAGGTGAGGAATTGAGATGTTTTTCCAAAGAATGTGAGTAGTACAAGTGAGAGACCCAAACCTTTAAATAAGGGCAGTGAAGTGTGGCTAAGTCACAAGAGTAACTAGAGCATTAAGAGGTGTGCCGAGATGGTTTATTACCACATGAGGTTCCAATTAATTTAATGATTTTTTCATGTGTGCCAAGATAGCATAATTGAGTTGTCAATGTGGAATAGGTCCATAACTTTCGAGTGTTAGCTTTAGACCTAAGGGGGAGATGGCAAGATGAGAAATCAAGTCAAGTGTTCGAGGATAAGATGGTAATAAGTTCCAAAGATTATGAGAGATATCTTTTCAGAGGTCATTTCAGTAATGAAGTGATGTTAGAAAGAGAAGGTTAATGATCCTATCGTGATAATGATGGGTGATAATTCCGTCTAAGGTTATAAATGAGGAGGAAGAGGAGGATGAGTTTTTGCTATGAGAAATAGTTAAATGAGAGCCCTTGGTTGGTTCTGAATAGTAATGCGGGAAAATTTTAGTTGGTATGACAGAGATGATAAGAGTAACCTCGTTCCATACCCAGTCCAGTCGTCATTCGAGGACAAATGATCCCAAGGGGGAGATATTGTAACACCCTAGAATTTTTTTCTAACTAAGACTCGAACCATCCTTTGTAGTGAGTAAGTTTTTGCCAAGGAATTTAAAATTTATTTAGTATTAAGGCAGGTCACTAGATGTAGCACCTTGAGTTCCAAAAAGAACTAAATTGGAAATAGCAAAATTTAAATTTTTGCAAGTTATGCTTAAGTTATGAGTTTTGGGTCAACTTCAAATGACCATAACTCTCAATACATGATGATTTAGGTGGGCTACAAGATAGTTAATGAAAAATCTTTGAATTATCTTTCCAATACCACCAAGTTTGTTAAGTTTCAAGGTTGAAGCAGTGAGATATTCCCTTTTGAAGTCGGGCTGCCCAATTAAAAAAAGTTACCCGACAATATGAGGGATATTTTGGTCTTTTCCTTACCAAATCAGATCTAATTCGTTTTTAGTAAGGGTTTAGGAGTCTAAACTGATTAGAATTAGTTTCTTTCATCCCCAAAAGCATTTAGGGTTTTAGAAAGAAGATTCAAGAGGAGAGAAAGTTCAAAGTTTCAAGTGTTCGTTCAAGAAATTCAAGATTTCACCAAGAACCTAGTTCTTTGAGGTATGTAAGCTTCCATAGTGTTGGGTTCATTAACACACACGTCAATCATGATTTATTCAGCGTAATTTCGTTCTTGAAATTTAAGGATTTAAGTTCTTGATGAGTTCTTGATAAGTGTTCTTGAAGGTTTCTTATCGATTAAGTTTTGATGTAAAATTCTACTTGGGTAAACTTCAAAGAATCATATCTCTTAGACTATAAACAGTTACGTGAGCCATAAACTATCCAATTAAAGGTATTTGAATCTACTTTCCAAAGCCACCAATTTCACATTAATCCAATTTCTGAGTAAACAATTATGACTATTTTAGTAACCTACACAGTGTTGTTACGAATTAGCCGGCGGAAAACATTAAAAGGGTTGTTTTTGTATTTTTACCTCCAAGAAAATGCTAAACGAATTTCTTGACTAATAAAAGGCTCAAAACAATCAGATTTTGATCTTTTAATCCATAATTCTCTTCTGTCTCAAACTGTAAGGAAAAACCCTAGGGAAAAATCAAAGTAGAACACTCCATTCAAGATTCTTTCAATATTTTTCCAGATTCTTATTCAAGGTAAGTCTTTCTCCAGGAATTCCAATTTTTCAACTCAAATTCCTCCATACAATTATGACTCACTAATGAAAATAATAATTCTTGGCCATAGAGATTTCAAAAAACTAATTCAAGAATCTCAAGAAAGGTTTTCTTGATCGTTTACCTTCAAGCTAGAGTTTCAAGGCATCTAATAAAGTTTTGTTTCAAGATTGTTCAATAACCTTGTTCTTCTAGGTATTCAAGGCTATCATAGTGTTGGACTAGTTCGTCCTCACACTCTATATCTACTTTCAAATCAGTAAAAGAGAAATATATGATTCTACCCCTAGATTTGAGTATTCTTGAGATATGTTGATTTTGAGTTTTTAAACTGAGATTTGAGGAAGTAAGTATGAGAATGCGAAGAGTCGTATACATGAGCTCCATATTGTTATGTATACCGTCGAGTTGAGTCGTTCATGCCCATAAATTCTGCATGAGCTTCATACATTGGCATCTTTGAGAGGAGTAGTATCTTCGAGTTCTAAGTCTTTGAGCATTGAGTTCCTATTCCTTTTGAGATTATATTCATACTTATGGGACAACTACATGTTACCTTTGAAGCCCTTGAGTTGAGTTGTTCATGCCCATAATTTCGCATGAACCCTATGAATCGAGTAGTCTAGAGATGAGTAGTATCTTTGAGTCCTGAGTTCTGAGTATTGAGGTTCTTTATTGCTATTAAGATCCCTGAGTTGAGTCGTTTATGCTCATAATTCCACATGAACCCTATGATTTGAGTTAAAAATTTTAAAAAGCTTTTTAAAGTCAATACTTGAGTTCTTAAATTGGGTTTTGAGAAAGTAAAGATGAGTTATATGAAAAGATTTTTCTAAAATATGATTAGTATGACAATCGAGTACGCCATCAATGTATGAGCAGTATCGTATCTAGATATTCCATCAATGTTTATGCAGTATGACTTCCTGAGTCATCAATGATCCTATTATAATATGATTTTGAAATGTTTTTGAGAAAGAGTAGAGTTGAGTTCATTTTCTTTAAAATGATATATGGGAACTAAGTATTCCCAAGAGTAAATGTTTTCACATTTAAGATGAGAGGAAACTGAGATTTCCAAAGAGTTTTGAGCAGTTTGAGTACCAACTCTTTTAAAAATTGATTTTTGAGTAATAATCTCAAACAACATAAAAAGTTATGTTTTTAAACGTATGAGCTAGTATATTTTTGGAGTTGTATTGAGCACCTATATAGGGAGAGTTCAGATAACTCACAGCCCCCATAAACCATGTAGCCAACGTGGTTAGAAAGGGTCATATTTTAATATGATTCCTTAATGCATTTTAACATAGACTAGTGGATGCACTTAGTTGAGAGGTTTTATGCCCGACAAGGTATAGAACAGTTCTGGCAGCGTGGGCGAGATGTTGTATCTTCACATAGCTCATAGTGATGGTTGTCGGTTAGAGAAACTCCCACAGAGATATTTTGTATTCTTATATACACATAATTTAGTTTGTATTTTCATATACAAAAAGAGTTTTTTGGTATCCTTTTATACAAACTGAGTTATTATTTTATTCTTAAATAAATTGAATTACTTTCTACTATTTTAAAACCTTTCCATATATTGCTTGCATCTTTTAATTATTGCTTTAGATTGAGTTGAGTATTCAGAGTTGAGTATCTTATTATTGAGTTGTTCCTTCTTTCAATGAGTTGAATATTTCCTTATGGAGCTGAGTCTAATTTCTCTGAGTCGAGTTGAACATTGTTTCTTTGAGTTGAGTTGAGTTGAGTGAATTGAGAAAAGATAAGTATGTTTCCTTTTATCAAGTTCAAGCCTATGTTTATGCTTTAGAATCCCCTTACATGCTCGTACATTCCACGTACTAAGCCATTTGGTCTGCAACATTTCATGATGCAGATACAAGTACTCAGGCTCATCAACAGGCATTTCGTTGATACCACACGCAATTCGAGTTAGCTATGGTGAGCCTTCTTGCTTCCGGAGAGTTCCACTTCTACTTTTAGTTATATGAGTTGTTAGGATGTCATGAGTCTTGTCCCTACTTCCATCTTTGTCAGTTAGAGGCTTCATAGATAGACAGTAGAGTTTCAGAAGTCTTTTCATTTATTTTGTTAAATGTTTTAAAGACATAAGTTGCCTATTTTATGGCAAGTTAAATATATCATATTTATTCAGCTTTTAATGCTTATGTATGTTTGAGTTAGTCTTCCACTTATAGTTAGCCAGGATGATGGTTTGCTTGGGGACAAGCAATGGTTCTAGGACAATTGCACTTGATTAGTTGATAGTGATACTTAATCTTTGGTACCTTTGATTATTGAGTTACCATATAAATCAAAATGATAATTTACTAATAACTATAACTTATAAGTATTTAGTATTAACTATTTATAAGAAGAATCATTTATATGATTCCTAAAGCGCCAAAGGTCGGGGGTTTCATTTATTTCCTCCCATAATGGTTCTTTAAGGTCTACAAACCAAGTCCCCATCACCAATCGATTCCACATTCTAAAATTCTCAAGAATCGCAAGTCTAGGTTGCTGATTTCTCCTTTTGAACGAAAAGAGTTTGTTTCTACAGTTCAAGTAAGTTCTTTGGTTAATTTTCCATAACTATAATTCCTTGATAAAAGTGAGTCCCAACTGCTTTGATTGAGGTGATTTGAGTAGGTGTAGGTGTTGGATTGTCATATTTGATATTGAACTGTGGTGGGTTAAGTCGAATTGGGTATTGTTCTAGTTATTCGTGTATGAGGGTATGATAACAGGGGGTCAAATTGGTGAGTGTCCTTGTTCGTTATGATTTTATGCTAATTGAGTGAGTTTATTTGAGACTGGTTCATCTGTAGATAGGACTGAGTTGTGAAGTTCTATAAAAATGGGGATTGGTACTATAAATGTGTAATGGAGTGAATGTGGGGAAGAAGATGGCTCGAGAAATTGTCAGGTGTAAGACCACGATAGGTTTTACGGATCGTGGAAACCACCACGAGCCGTGAAGCCAATCGTGGACCACACTTGAAACCTTTCCCCATCAGTTAAGTTCACGGGCCGTAAAGCCGTCCGTGAACATTACTTGGTCAAATGTTTTGTGACTCCTGTTGCATTTTCATTTTGCCTGAAATCCATGAGGGGTTTCACGGACCGTGGTACTTACCACAACCCGTGCAAGCTTCCATAGAGTCTACTTAGTATTGCAAATTTTAATTTTTTTGTACTTTAGTTTTTGTTCATTTTTCTTATTCCATGACCCTTCCCAATGATATATTGGGTGACAACATTCTTAAGGCAAGCCGTCACGATGTAATTACACAGAGGAAGTTTGAGTACACGATAGTGTGTTATTTTACGGTGTTGTGTACTAATGAGTTTTGTGTTTCGCAGGTATGATGCCTCCAAGAAAAAAGAACGCAACCCTACAGTTTGCACCCACTGCGTCTCAATCTGAAGGTCATAACGACTCTGAGTCTAGTAATTCAGAGGTGCAAATAAATGTCACACTTGATGATCATCCACCTCGAGCTACTAGATCCAGAACAATGAGGGCTATCCTCCAGGACACTTCTCCTCATTATGAAGAGGGAGGCAGTCGTTCTGGCACCGGGGAGGACTCAGGAAGTAAAGTTGATGCTGCTTCTGGTAGCCAATCAGATGATGGTTCGGGAGGTAGTGCAGAGTCTGAAAGCGGCTCTTAGGAAGAACTAACCACCTCTCTACTTGCGGTAAATATAGAAGCTGCAACTGGAGTAAGTGGGGAAGCAGAGGCTACAGATGAGGATATAGAGATCACCACCGATGACACCATGGTGATGTATGTGAATATCCATAAACCTAATCCCGTAGCGAGACAACATCTGATTGATTGTTATCGATCCATGTGTACTATCAACCTGTCCGAAGAATTCTTCAACAAAGGCATTGTGAACAAAACTGGCAGTTTCAAAAGTAGACCAATCATGCATGAAACCAGAGTGGTGGTAGCTAACATCAAAGACTTTCTAGATATTTATCAGACATTCCAATTTCATCAGTTCGACTGGATGGATAATGCACCTGGAAAATACTTTAGCCACCTGACCAGAGAGTTTTATTCATCTTATGCAGCTGCACTGATGAACTTTTCTGTGAAGACAGAGACAACAAAGCGTGGACAGAGAGACATGGCTATTACCTGGGGTCCACTCAACTCAATTATAGTTCGGGGCAAATCAATAGATATCTCTGAGGCGACTATCAATAGGATGTTACATGGCCCAGAATACACTGCACCAGCTTTAGTTGGCCTTTTTGAAGTCAAACATCATAAATCACTAGTTATACTACAATGGAGGATCAGAATTCTCTGGAGAGGGTATTGCGATGGATTGCGAAGCAAATTGCTGTAGATGGGGAGAATGCAGTACGGGTCACAACAACTCCAAAACTCACTACCAATGCTTCACTATCTTTTCTAGCCAAGGTTTGGTGGGCTGTCCTTCGGGCACAATTGCGACCGACAGTTAATGACAATACTTTGTCCCCTTCCCTAGCTTTGTTGGTAGCGTATCTTATGGTTAGTTACCCGGTAAATATCAGGAGAATTATAGCAACTGAAATGAGAGACAGGGCACTGAATGAGAGAGTCATACTTCCATTGATAAGGAAATTATGTAGACAAGAGCGCATTCCTCCAAACAGTTTGGTTGAAAGATGGGGTGAAGAATTCACACTCATCCAAGTTTCTAAGATCAAAGATGTCGTGAACCATCTCTTTGGTGCGAAATCTGCAGTTGTAGGTACCTTAATTATTGTCCCTCACATATCAATTGACATCCCACATGCACATAGTGGTCCAGAACAGTGAGAGTCATCATAGCCTTCCACAGAGGCACCACCACCTCCAGCTTCAGCTTCCCAGGCTCCAGGTACCTTTGTCACTATCCCTATGCTTTTTCTTGAGAAATTGGTTGCAGATCAGCACCAAACCAGGACCTTGGTCGATCAGATAGTCATCAGGATACCTCATCTAATGGAGACAGAAGTGTTAGCTGTGAAAAAGGATATTAAAGATGACATACAGAAGGAGGTGTCTGTCTTAAAAGATAGAATGGATGGTTTGGAAAACTTGATCAGGATCGATTCCAGGCTGTCGGGTCAGTAGATACTAAAGAGTTCAAAGCACAGTTGGCCTAGATGAGAACTCACTTTGCTAAACTGGCTAAATAGCCAGTACAGGTACCCACTCCGATGCTGCCAAATTCTTTAATGCAAATGTTAACACAGGCACCCTCCACTCAATCAATTGATGATCTCTGCGGAGAACAACCCAAGAGTAAATCCGGCAACAGGAAACACAGAGCCAAAGAATCTCATGAGGAGACACCTGATGACTTACCTAGAGAGGCAAGAAGGCAAGAAAAGAAAGCCCGAAAGGCATAACTTCTAATGCAAGTGGCTACGATTTTACAATAGTATAGTAACCCAACCAAGGATTGGGTGTAATCAAGACATAACTTCTAATGCAAGTGGCTACGATTTTACAATAGTATAGTAACCCAACCAAGGGTTGGGGTCGAGTCCCAAGGGAGTGGGTTTGAGAATTAATAGAAAAATAAAATTAAGTTCTAATTAGTCATAACTAAAAATAGTATCGAATATAAATATGTTAAATCTAAGTGGTGACTGATGATTCCACGATTTAGACTCATTTAGGGCTATATTTTGATGAAATTAGTGTCCTCAAATGCATGATTTATCCCGATATATGATGAAAACCTTTAAGTTTCAGGTTTTGAAGTTTGAGGGAAAGCATGGACAATACTTAGTAAAATGGAGCAAACGAAGCTGAAAGAATGAGGAAACGAAGATCTGCAAATCGCCGAACCCATTCAGCGAATCACTAACAGATCGAATATTCACCTTTTATTCCAGTGTGCTGAGCCCTGAAGAAAAGGAGAAAATCAGCGGTGAAAAGTAGCAGTCGGCGTATCGCCGACAGACTCTGTGAAGCAGTGCTACATCGCCCAATGCTAAAGGCAACTGATGAAAGGCGACAAAGTAGACCAAAGGGCGGATCGCCGAATGCATCACCGATTCGCATAAACGTCGCAGAAAGATCCTTCGTAGAACATTTCCTACAATCTATAAATACTAGTTCCATTTTTACGCTTAGATTATTAAGTTTTAGACAGAGATTTTGATGATATTCTCTCTATGTTTTGGAGAGGGTTTTGAAGAACTTGGAGCTTTCAATGGTTTCATCTTCAAGAAATTGGACTTGGGTCTCTAGGATTCTTCACTTTTAGATTGTTTTAAGACTTAATCTTGCATACCCATTGATTTTGTGATTTTGTGTAGCTAAAACCCCAACTCTTGGGGTGAGATTTTGTGAATATGGGTTAGATTAGTTGTTAGGTTTTGCTTGGTGATAGTCTATTTGTATTTTAAATGTGATTTTGTTTAGTGGTTGTGGATGAACTTAATGAGGTTGTAGTTGCAAATATAATCTCATATATGTGTTTTCGGCTTGCTCGAGAGAGAGGTCGTAAAAATAAGACCACTAAATTGATGGCCAGTGCGAGTGGGTCGACATTAGGTTTAGCTCAAGATAGTGAACCCTAGTCTCGTGTCCACACACTCAGCTCGAGAGAGTGAGTGGGTTAAGGCGGAGGCTGTTCTTCATGCGGCAAGTGGGTGTCCAAGAGGAACCCGCTTGAAACGGGGTAAGTTGCTCGAGAGAGAGCTTACCCCCTTAAAGTCTAGCCTAGTCATAATTACTCTAGAGTTCTCTATCAAAAGCATGTACCCATTAATCTAGCTTAACCCTTAATCTCTTCACATCCCAAGGATCCCCTCTAATTACTTAGAAATCTTTGTTAATTTTGCTGTTTTTACTTACTTGAGACAAAACCCCCATTTGATACTTGACGCTTGTGTCACCCTGCTTAAATTTGTTATGTTTTCATTCGCCAAAGTCTTTAGATATGGTTAGCTTTAGTACTTTTTCACTTAACCACTAATTTTCATGCACACTCCCTTGGGATTCGACCCCTACCCTTGGTTGGGTTACCAAACTATTATACGATCGTAGACACTTGCGTCGAAAGTTGTGTCTTGATTACGTAAACATCAAAATGGCGCCGCTTCTAGGGAGTGGTGTTACGTGAAAGTTTTTGGTTTAAAAGGAATTTTGCTTTTGGTAGTCGTAGTTTACTAACTTTATTTTTAGTTTTGTTTTCCTTTGAATTTGTTGATGTAGGTAGGTACCCTAAGCATGGCTGGGGGAAATTGTGACAACTCGGCTGAAACGAGCCAAGAAGTCGAGAGGGACTTTGAGTTAATTGCACTAGATTGATCCAGATGATCAGGACACTCCTAATTATGCGGTACCTCCTCTTCGCCCAAATGAACTATTGGGGTTACCTAGTAACACTATGGACAACCCCACCAATAGAATGTGATTGGGGACTCGCGTTGTGCCACGACGTTAAATAAGGCACTTCTTGGGAGGCAACCCATGGTTTTAAATGCTTTATTTTTCTTTTATAAATAATGATGTGTTAGTGGTGCAGGTTTAGAAGCTGAAAGTGTTTGGAAAATACAGATTAACAAGTAATATGGTCAGTCAACAAATTGCTGAAGAGGTTGGCGTGTCTGACTTGACCAGCTATTTGGCTCAATTCAAGGTTAAGTCAGATCCGATAAAACTCTGCGGACCTACGACGCAGTTCGGCATGTTGACCGCCGTCTTGACCCCAAGAAACTGAAAGAACTTTAGCAATCGGTGGGGCATGTGATGACTCGGCAAATCGCCGAGTAAATCGATGAGTGCGACTAACGTCGCCGAACATGCGCGAACTGGATTGTTTATAATGTCCAAGAAACTTCAAATTTGAAATTCTTCACTTTCCCTCGCTCTTAAACCTCCTAAATTCACACTAAGGTAGTATTTTCTTTATTATAGCCCTTTACTAGCATTTTAGTTTGTTGATTTGTGCTCGGAGTTGGAATACTTTATCGCCTAGCTTTTCAATCGCGTTTTAATCAGCATCTAAGGTTGGTTTCTGAACCCGAAGTTTATTGTTGAAATTTTTGAACTCTTTTTCAATAATAGTATCGTATTAATGTGTGTTGGGCTTCTCGGAAAGGATTAGAATTTTTAAATGCCTATTTTAATTTGAAAATCTTACCCGTATTGTTTGAGTGTCAAATGCCCACAATTTTTATGCTTTTTAATGAGTTGGTCATGATTATATGTTGTTAGATTAATTGGGTGAAGTCTGAGTAGCCCACGTTTGTGTTAAATGTCGAAAATACGCTCAATGATAGAATGGGTGACACCGCTCTTAAGAGAAAATATCGTCAAATGGCCAAATGCGGCAAATCTGAGAGAAATCTGAGTATCCTGGGGTGATGGGTATTATGGGTCTCGTTTCAATTTCATTAGTGCATGCTTGATTTTGTTTTCAGGGGTTGCGGGGTTACATTCGAGAATATGGGTTGAAATAGGCACGTTGGGTCGATAGGCGAGCTAGGTCGAGCTCACTGAACGACTCGGTGGTTCTCCTAAGGTCCCCATCTCACCGATAATTAGGCACCTTGATTGATATTTGATACTGTAATTTTCGGTGAGAAGTCTGAGGGAGCCGAAAGCATTTGGCAACTCGCCGAAAGTATTTTTATTGCCCATTGCTTATACCCCTGAAACCCTCGCACACTGTGACTTTCAGTGGATAAGCATATGTTCGCCAAAAGTAGTCGGTGATTCACCGAAAGGCCTTCCTATCACCGACTTGCCTTAATTGTTTAGCCAACCCTATCGGCGAACTCGACTTAGCTCGCCAAATTAGTTCGGCGACTCGCTGACTGGATCGGCGAGTCTGTCTATAGTGAAATTTTTCGTGCTTTCATTTGAGTTTCTTCTCATTCTTTTGCAGATAGGGTACATACAAATCTAACCGAACCAGTCCAGAAAAAGGCAAAGGGCGTATCAATAAATGAAAAAGGATCAAACCATCCAAAGATGAGAGCGGATGACCTCCAACCGGGAGACAAATGCAAGAGAAAAAAACATATAGCTAGAAAAGGAGCAGCCATTGAGCAAGATTTCTCTGAACCAGAGGATGAACAACCTCTAATTAACCGAAAGTATGCGCTCCGGGCCACATATTTTGCAATTTGCTAAATCTGGTGGAGACTATTGTGAAGCAGGTGACCCAGACATCACCGTCTGAGACGTCCACATCAGCCCCTAGAGGATTTGACACTGCTATCCCTTCTGAGGAGACTCCGGGCACTGATTCCCAAGTACAGACTGTTGCACCAGCAACTGCGACCCCGACAGAGAGAGAGACTGCATAGACATGACTTTTCTTCAAGAGAAAAAAACATATAGCTAGAAAAGGAGCAGCTATTGAGCCAGATTTCTCTGAACCAGAGGATGAACAACCTCTAATTAACTGAAAGGATACACTCCGAGCTAGATCTCAGTCCACAGCCACCAGTACTCCCTCAGCTGCTACCCCACCTACTACTGAATTAGTGCCAGCTCAGGCACCCTCAATAACTCCTACGCTACCTATTGCTCCTACACCTAGATTGCTGAACATACTAAAAGGTGAATGAGTCCGGATTATTATACAGGAGAAACTTCCATTTAAGGAGGATCTGGAAGGAAAATACCCAGATGTTTTGGACACCCTCCGCTACCACGAGTTCAAGCAGTTAACACGGCCCCGAGGCCCTTACCTTCCCTCCTGGGTAAGAGAGTTTTACACTACTTATGGGGAGTTGGTGCCTAAGAACAAGAAGAAGGCAAGTGAGTTTCGACCGATGAAGTCGGTCATGGTCAGAGGCAAGGAAGTGGAGTGTAACAGTGAGCACATTAATGTTGTATTGGGTAGACCGCTGCACTTTGCACACCCTGACGAGGGGTTGCCTATTGTTCCATCCCTGGATGATTTGAAGGGTTGGTTAGCTCCGTTGATTTCTGACACCACCCCGAGGTGGATCAATGTAGGAGCTCCCATTGAGAAGTGGGACATGAACATCACCTCCAGGTTCTAGTTTGGCTTCATCAGTAGCACCATAATGCCATCCCAGAATGAGTCTATTCTACTTCATCCTAAGGCGGCTTGCCTCGGTTCTATCATGGCCAGGAGGTGGATCAACCTAGGACTGCTGATTTTGTAAGAGATGGTTGTAAGAACCAAGTAGAGACTTACCTCTCTCCCATTCGTAGTTTTATTCACTGAGTTATGCCGGAGTACCCCGAGATCCTACAAATGATATAGAGGTCATCCCTTCATCCTCCACGGACATCCGGTCTATTGAGGCCAAATTCATACGAGAGAAGGTTGACAGGAGGAGAGCAACTTCGGCAGATATCTCTCCGAAAGTTGATATTACTCGTTACCAGCAGAAGCACCTTTGCTTACTCTAGCCCCTAAGCCATCAGGTATACCCACTCTTTCTTCCTCTTCCTCATAGGCTCTAAGTGCTTCTTCATCCTCCCAATCTGCCAGGATTACTCAGGCCATGATCTTGAAGATGGGGCAGTTGGCCTATTCAGCTAATGTAAGAGCTACCCGATTGGAGAGATCCATCCCGGGGATGATTGACAGTGCCATATTGGCTCCACTAACCCCCCTTAGGGCCTCTATTGATGATCTGTCTACCAGAGTCACTGCTTGTGAGATCAGATTGGGGGAGACATTTAGAGTTTCGGCTTTGAAAGCTGAAGTAGCAAATTTAAGGAAGGATGTAGACTATTTGAAGGCTTCAAACTTCACTTCGCTGATGCGGGATGAAGATGATGAGGATGCTACGGAGACCTCGGGTATTCCTCCGGCTACCACCAGAGACGTACAGGGGGATAGCACAACACATGCAGAGTCGGATGCAGAGATCGATAAGGAGTTTGATATCAGTACATGTTGAGGAGGTACAAGAGGAGGAGAGCATATTTGACAATTTGCTAAATCTGGTGGAGACTATTGTGGAGCAGGTGACCCAGACATCACCGTCCGAGACGTCCACAGCAGCCCCTAGAGGATTTGACACTGCTATCCCTTCTGCGGAGACTCCGGACACTGATTCCCAAGTACAGACTGCTGCACCAGCCACTGAGACCTCGATAGAGAGAGAGACTGCATAGACATGACCTTTCTTTACCTCCCTCTCTGTCTTATTATATTTTTACTTTTGGATACTTTTATTTGCATTTGAGGACAAATACTTTTTAATTGTGGTGGGGTGAGACCCATACCTTTTGTGATGATAGTTTTTTTATGCATATATTTGTGTTGTTCTGCTTTAAAATTGTGTTTTATCTGTTTCTGTGGATGACGGAGCTTATGGCTCCTTTTATTTATTTTATTGCAAAATGATTTTAACTCATCCGAAAATTTTTGCCACCTCTTGTGTGTGAATGTGGCCGTTCTTGTTTAAAATTTGAGTCTCGGTTTTGATCAATACCGATGACTTGAATAGTACTCTCAATGAAACGAACATGAATGCGCGGCTACAATGAGGCCAAATGAAGTTGCATAGACAATATGTGAACTCTTTGCATCTCGTTTTGACTAGCATAGTATCGAATCGAGTCTCTTGTAATGACCGTTGCACACTAGCGAAACTGTGGAGTCTTGTTTGACTTTAGTGTCGATTCCTAGTGTGCTGAGCTTACTTTGAAACATGCATAATAGATCCTAAAATTTTCCCCGTTGGTCTAATCGACTAAGTAAGGCTATCTCTTGATATGATCTTATGCAACTTTACAGATTGTGAGCCAATTTTACATATACCTCTTTTGTGGCCTACCTTTTAAGCATGTGTGAACCTCTGTTGAACACCCTTTAAGCCTTACCTTTCTTTGGAAGAAACGTGACTAAAACATGACCCTTCTTTGTCCATTACCCATAATCCTCCTGAATTGTGGTGAGTTGAATAGCCCACTTAAGCCAAAACCCTAAGTTGGGGGTGTGATGAAAAGAAATGGGGAGGTCAAGAAATGCAAGGAAAGTCGACTCTAACCTATGGTGTTGAGAAAAATGGAACCCCTCCATAAAAAAAGAAAAAAAAGAATTAAAAAGAAAGTTGTGGAATAAAGTACCAAAGAAATGGGGTTTCCAAACAATCCATAGGAAGTGAATAATGGGATGACTCATGAGCACTAGCAAAAATGATGAAGGAAAAGGAAAGAAAGTGTTGTGAATATCTCATCTCATGAGGATAAAAGCCATTGAGACTAAATGACCATACCTTTGCACTCAGCCCCATTACAAGCTTTAAAAAGACCTTTTTGATTTTGAGTGAGCTGAAACAAATGTTGATTGGAAAATACGGGCAAACCTATAGGTGAAAGCATGCATTGTTTTGATCTTTGTGAGTGTAAGCGTTGCATATGATTCCTGAACTTTAAATGATTAAATCATTATGTACGAATTTGGAATCATTCTTTCTATGAGGGCATTCGAACACTCTAGTTGAGCCTGAACTTGTATTTGAGGCAAGTATTGAAATCATGAGATTCTTTGATATTGGTTAGTCACTACTTGAATCTTTGAGTGCACAATTGATCTTTGCATAAAGTAAATTGAGTCTTGTTATGTGCATTCATGATCGAATCTTGTGTAGCACTGTTCAAGACACCCTTTTTGAACGGCTAAACTTGAGTTTACTTGAGGACAAGTAAAAGTTTAAGTTGGGGGTATTGATGAGTCCACAATTTGGACTCATTTAGGGCTATATTTTGATGAAATTAGTGTCCTCAAATGCATGATTTATCCCGATATCTAATGAAAACCATTAAGTTTCAGGTATTTGAAGTTTGAGGCCATGAATGGACACTACTTAGCAAAAAGGAGCAAAAGAAGCTGAAAGAATGAAGAAACGAAGATCTGCAAATCGCCGAACCCATTCGGCGAATTGCCAACAGATCGCATATTCGCCTTTTGTTCCAGTGTGCTGAGCCTTAAGGAAAGGAGAAAATTGGCGGTGAAAAAGAGTAGTCGGCGTATCACCGATCGACTCCGCGAAGCAGTGCTACATCGCCCAATTATCCAGGACACAAAGATGCTGAAGGAAACTGATGAAAGGCGACAAAGTAGACCAAAGGGTGGATCACCGAATGCATCAACGATTCCCTCTAACATCGCCGAAAGATCTTTCGTAGCACATTTTTTGAAAACTATAAATACTAGTTCAGTTTTTATTCTTAGGAGTGAATTTTACCTTGTTTTACCTAGTTTTTAGATTATTATGTTTTAGACAGAGTTTTCGGAGATATTCTCTCTAAGTTTTGGATAGGGTTTTGAAGAACTTGGAGCTTTCAAGGGTTTCATCTTCAAGAAATTGGACTTGGGTGTCTTGGTTTCTTCACTTTTGGCTTGTTTTAAGTCCTAATCTTGCATACCCATTGATGGAAACTGATACTGGTATACATCTTTATCTCTTTTACATGCGTAGCTAAAAGGCCAACTCTTCGGGTGTGATTTTCTGAATATGATTTATAGTTAAAATGTGATTTCGTTTAGTTGTTGGGTCTTGCTTGCTGATAGTCTATTTGTAGTTTGAATGTGATTTCGTTTAGTGGTTGTGGATGAACTTAATGAGGTTGTAGTTGCAAATATAATCTCATATATGTGTTTTCATCTTGCTTGAGAGAGAGATCGTAAAACTAAGACCACTAAATTGATGGCCAGTATGAGTGGGTCGACATGAGGTTCAACTAGAGAGAGTGAACCCTAATCCCATGTCCACACACTCAGCTCGAGAGAATGAGTGGGTTAAGGCGGAGGTTGTTCTTCATGCGGCAAATGGGTGTCCGAGAGGAACCCGCTTGAAATGAGGTATGTTGCTCGAGAGAGAGCTTACCCCCCTAAAGTGTAGTCTAGTCATAATTACTCAATGAGTTCTCTATCAAAAACATGTACCCAATAATCTAGCTTAACCCGTATTCTCGTCACATCCCAAGGATCCCTTCTCATTTTCTGTTTTTACTTACTTATGGCAAAACCGCCATTTGATACTTGACGCTTGCATCACCCTTTTTAAATTTGTTATGTTTTCATTCGCCACTAATTTTCATGCCCACTCCCTTGGGACTCGACCCCAACCCTTGGTAGGGTTACTAAACTATTGTACGATCGTAGACATTTGCATCGGAAGTTGTGTCTTGATTACGCAAACATCAGTGACGCAAGCATCAATTATCAATAGGGTTTTTTGAAAACTAAGCAAAAACAACAAAAATGCAAAGAATACTAATCAAGGAGATGTAATTCTTGCGATGTGATAGGAATATGGATTCGACTAGACATTTGGGTATATGCTTTTGATAGTAAATTTGTTGAGTATTTGTGACTAGGCTAGACTATAGTGGGGGTAAATTCTCTCTCGAGCAACTTACCCCAAATCAAATGGGTTCCTCTCGGACACCCACTTCCTGCATGAAGAACAACCTCCGCCTTAGCCCATTCACTCTCTCGAGCTGAGTGTGTGGGAGAAGGACTAGGGTTCACCCTCTCGAGCTGAACCTCATGTCGACCAACTCCCACTGGACATCAATTTAGTAGTCTTAGTTTTACGACCTCTCTCTCGAGCAAGCCGAAATCACAGCGGTAAAATCGTATTTGCAGCTACAATTTCATTAAGTTCCACCACAACTACTAAATGAAATCACATTTACAGAACAAATAAACTATCAACAAGCAAGACCCAACAGATAATCCAACCCATATTCACAAAATCACACCCTAAGAATTGGGGTTTTAGCTAGACATGTAAAAGAGATAGAAATTTATACCAATATGAGTTTGCATTCAAATGGGTATGAATATTTAAGTCTCAAAACAAGCGAAGAGTGAAGAATCCACAAGACCCAAGTCCAAAATCTTGGAATTGAAACCCTTAGAATCTTCAAATTCTTCAAAACCCTCTCCAAGCATAGAACTCAAAATTTTATGTTAAAAGTTCTGTATTAAAAATCTGATATTAAGCTACAACTCTCAACGAGTATTTATAGTTTTCAAAAATCTGTGCTGCAACGGATCATTCGGTGATCCGCCCTTTGATAGGTTTCATCGCCGACTTGCTCTATCCTTCAGCATCGTCGTGTTTGGATCATTGGGCAACATAGTACAACTCCGCAGAACTGCTCGCCGATGCGCCGACTGCTGCTTTTCACCGCCGATTTGATCCTTTCCTTCAGGGATCAACACATTGGAGCAAAAGGTGAGGATAAGACCCTTTGAGCGATTCGCCGAATGGGTTAGGCGATTCTCAGATCTTCATTTCTTCGTTCTTTCAGCTGCCTTTGTTCCTTTTTGCTAAATAGTGTCCATGCTTTCTCTCAAATTCCAAATACTTGAAACTTAAGGGGGTTTTCATTAGATATTGAGACAAAATATGCATTTGAGGACACTAATTCTATCAAAACAAAGCCCTAAATGAGTCCAATTTGTGGACTCATCAACACCCCCAACTTAAACTTTTGTTTGTCCTCAAGCAAACTCAAGTTCAGTCGTTCAAAAAGGGTGTCTAGAACAGTGCTACACAAGACATAATCATGAATGCACACAACAAGGCCCAATTTACTTATGCAATAATCAAATGTGCATTCAAAAATTCAAGTTGTGACTCACCAATATCAAAGACTCTCATGCTCACAATACTTGCTTCAAATGCAAGTTCAAGCTCAACTATAGTGTTCAATGCCCTCACACAAAGAATGATTCCATATTCACACAATGGTTTAACCATTTAATGTTACGGAATCAATTGCAATGCTCACTCTCACAAATAAGAACACAATGCATGCTTTCACCCATAAGTTTACCCGTATTTTCCAATCAACATTTGTTTCAGCTCACTCAAGATAAAAAAGGTCTTTTCAAGGCTTGTAATGCGGCTGAGTGCAAAGGTATGGTTATTTCGGCTCAGTAACTTTCATCCTCATGAAATGTGGTGCTCACAACACTTCCTTTCTTATTCCTTCATCATTTTCTTTAGTGCTCATAAGTCATTCTATTATTCACTTCCCATGAATTTTTTGGAAACCCCATTTCTTTTGTACTTTATTTCACAACTTTCTTTTTCATTCTTTTTTTCTTTTTCTTTCTCTTTTCTTTTTTTTTTAATTTATGGAGGGGTTCCATTTTTCTCAAAACCCTGGGTAAAAGGAGACTTTCCTTGCACTTCTTGACTTGCCCCTATCTTTTCACCACACCCCCAACTTAGGCTTTTGGCCTAAGTTGGCTATTCAACTAACCACAATTTCAAGAGGATTATGGGTGATGGATAAAGAAAGGTCATTACTTTCATCAAATTTCTTCCAAAGAAAGGTAAGGCTCAAAGGATGTTCAAAAGAGGTTCACACATACTCACAAGGTCGGCCACAAAAGAGGTATATGTCAAATTGGCTCACACTCTTAGAAGTTTCCTAAGATCTTATCAAGAGATAGCATCATTTAGTTGACCAGACCAACGGGGCAAATTCTAGGTTTCATCATGCACAGTTCACAGGTACGCTCATCACACTAGGCATTGACACTATAAGTTAAACAAGACTCCACACTTTTTCTACTGTGCAACGATCATCACAAGAGACTCAATTCGATAATAGGCTAGTCATTACGAGATGCAAAGAGTTCACATATTGTCTATGCAACTTCATTTGGCCTTATCGTAGCCACGCATTAATGTTCATTCGATTGAGACCACTATTCAAGTCATCGTATTGATCAGAACCGAGACTCAAATTTTGCAAAAAGAAAAGCCACATTCAACACACGAGACATGGCAAAAAAATTTGGACGGGTCAAAATCATTTTGCAATTTAAAATAAAAGGAGCCACAAGCTCAAACATCCATAGAAAGCAATGTAATAACACAATTTAAATAGAACAGCCCAAATATATAAATGAAAAATCATTCACGAATAGCACACAAAGGTGGGCCTCACCCTACCACAAATAAAAGCAATTTGTCCTCAAATGCAACTAAACCAAAATCCAAAAGTCAAAATAAAGTAAGACAGAGAGGGAGGTAAAGAGGAATCCTGTCTACACAGTTGCTCCATCTGTCTGGGCATCAGTGCCCGATGTGTCAGCCTGGAACTTGATAATGCCCCCTTGAGCTTCTTCAGAAGATTCAGCGGCAGCTGACTTACTAAGATTGTCCAAGTCATGAGCCGCCAAAAAGGGGTGGATAGATGTGAAGAATCCACGTCTCCACGAGGGAATACTGGGATCTCAGGAATTTGTTCTTTTGCTGGCACTGGGCTTCTTGCCCTCATTATCCATTTTGGGAGGATTCGTTGCCTTTGTATTTTTCCTGAAATTTTTCTCTCTTGTTTGTCGGGGTGGTATGTCTCTTCCCGCTACTTTTGGTTTAGCCATTTTTTCAAAGTTTCGAAAAATAATAATTAGAAAGTATTCAGACAAAAGCAAGGCAGTTCAATTGCAGAATCATTTCGCCGAACCAATTGGCGAAACGCGCAACTACTTAGGCGGTTCGACGAGTGCAGTACATAGAGAATATAAAGGTGTAGACATAGGGTGAACCAGAAGTCTTTCGGCAGGATGCCGAATACATTCTGCGACATTACGCTTCTCACCAAAAGTTATAGAATTCAACATCACAGTTAGCGCTGAATTAAATGCGAGATGAGACTTTAGGTGAATCGCCGAGTGGTTTGGCGAGCTCGACCCAGCTCGCCAAATGACCCAACGTGCCTGCTTTTGACCCAACTTTCGAATTCAACCCCGCACCCCCGAAAACAAAATTAAGGCATGCACAACTCAAATTAGGCTCAGACCCAGTGACAATCATGCACAACCCACAATATTTCATCCAATTTAAAGTACAACCTTCAGGAATTAGCTATTTAACTTAGTATGGGTAAGATTTGCGACCCTAACCGGCAAACAAGCATTATAATCCTAACAGAGAGGCCCAACACACATCATCAAAGTAATGTCATTTTATTTGAGTAAAACTTTCAATACAAGAAGATTAGGGCTTGGAAACCAACCTTTGGTGCTGATTAAGAGAAGATTGAAATGCTATATGGCAATGTAATCCAACTCCGAGCACAAATCAACACTAAAACTATTCTAAAAATGCAACAATATACGAACTAGCGTGCGGGTGTGAGTTTGGGAAAATAAAAAGTGTGGAAAAGTGAATGAGTTTAAAACTTTTAAACCTTTGGCTTCCAAAACCGTCCAATTATCGCCTATTCGGTGACATTTGTGCTAATAGCCAATCTATTTGGCGTAACACCAAGTAGTCATTTACCTCGTTGAAGTTTACAGGACCTCCATGTATTGTGGAAGTCCAAACGACGGTTTCCGCTGGGATCGCCGACATAGTCGGTGATTGGCCAAGAATTTCCTGCTCTCCCCGAGTTTAACAGACTCCAATGTAAATTGGTCTTGAGTCTAACAACGTTCTAGTTTGGGGTCGCTGAACCATTCGGCGATTCGCTGATTGGACCTGTTGCTTGCCATTCTATACTTTTTGAGCACTTTCCACACTTCTATTTGCACAATCAACACACCATTATTTTATCAAAGCAACATAAATCACTAAAGTGTTTTGGGTTGTCTTCCAAACAGTGCCTTAGTTAATGTTGTGGCATGACGTGGAAGTGCCTCCAAGCATCCTCCAGATACACCATTTCAACCAAACAAATCTCTTGACATTCCCCAAAATATAATTTTAAACGTTGACCGTTCACTTTAAATAGGGGTCCTTGATCTTCAACTTCTATGGCACCTTTGGTGAACACTCGCGTTACTCTAAAAGGTCCAGACCATTTGGATTTGAGTTTTTCGGTAAAGAGTCTAAGTCGAGAGTTATAATGCAACACCCAATCTCCCACTTTGAAGTCCCGCTTGAGTATTCGAGCATCATGCCTGAGTCTAAATTCAAATAATTCGTTCAACTGCTCTACCCTTCCTCTTGAAGTTTTTGTCCAGTCTAAATTTAAAGGTTTCAATGCCCACAATGCTTTGTGTTCCAACTTGACGGGCAAATGACAGGCCTTACCAAAAACACACTGATATGGGAACATACCAATAGGTATTTTGTAAGAAGTCCGATATTCCCAAAGTGCATCATCGAGCTTCCTAGACTAGTCAGTTCTATTGGCATTCACTGTCTTTGCTAGGATGCTTTTGATCTCCCGATTTGATACCTCGACCTGGCCACTTGTTTGGGGATGATATGGAGTTGCTACCTTGTGGTTTACCCCATATTTGCTCAATGCTATTGAGAACCATTTATTGCAAAAGTGGGATCCCCTATCACTAATAATTGCACTAGAAGTGCCAAATCTTGCAAAGATGTAACGTTTAAAATATTAGACAACACTTTTTCCTTCGTTGTTAGGAAGTGCAATAGCTTCCACCCATTTGGAAACATAATCTACAGCCACCAAGATATATTTTTTTCTAAATGAGCTCACAAAGAGGCCCATGAAATCGATCCCCCATACATCGAATAGCTCGACCTCTAAAATAGGAGTGAGAGGTAATTCGTGTCTTCTAGACACTCCACATTTCTGCTGACATTGAGAGCATTTCTTCGCAAGCTCATGTGCATCCTTATAGAGGTACGAGCAGTAATATCCACTCTGGAGAACTTTAGCGGCGGTGCGAATACCATTATGGTGACCTCCCACTGGAGATATATGACACGCATGGAGAATTTCTACCGCTTCTTCTTCCGGAACACATCTTCTAATGACATGGTCAGTACACTCTCTAAACAAGTATGGTTCATCCCAAAAGTACTTTTTAACATTGAACATGAACCTCTTCTATTGGTAAAAGGTCAAATCATCCGGCATTAGCCCACACATAATGTAATTTGCAAAATCTGCATACCATGGCGTATGTTTGAGAGATATTGCAAACACGTGTTCATCCGGGAAGGAATCGTCTATGTCGACCCCATGCTCAGCATTTTCCCTTACTTCCGACCTTGATAAGTGGTCAACCACTTGATTTTCGCATCGTTTTCGATCTTTTACCTCAAAATCAAATTCTTGTAATAGTAGCACCCACCTTATCAATCGTGGTTTTGCATCTTTCTTTACCATCAAGTAACAGAGTGCATCATGATCAGGATGCACCATTACTTTGGTGCCTAGCAAGTATGCCCAGAACTTTTCAAATGCATAGACTACCGCAAGCAACTCTTGTTGAGTGACCGTATAATTTTGCTGGGCACTATTTAGAGTCTTGCTTGCGTAATAAATAGGGTGAAACAGTTTGTTGCACTTTTGCCCCAACATGACCCCCAAGGCCATACCGCTAGCATCACACATTACTTCAAAAAATTCAGACCAATTAGGGCTGATGATAATCGGGATGGATACTAGTTTCTCTTTCAAACACTAAAATGTAGTAATACAAGCATCATCAAAATAGAACTTCACTTCTTTCTCTAAGAGTTTGCATAATGGGTGTGCAATCTTTGAGAAGACTTTGATGAACCTTCGGTAGAACCCTGCATTCCCCAAGAAGGTGCGAACACCCTTAACTGAAATCAGTGGGGGTAATTTCTCAATGACCTCAGATTTCGCCCTTGTCACCTTCCAACCCCTTTTATGACACCTTGTGCCCAAGAACAATACCTTTTTTCACCATAAAGTGACATTTCTCCCAATTCAGAACCAGATTTGTTTCCACGCATATTTGGAGCACCTACCCTAAGTGTGTCAAGCATTCTTCAAATGTATCCCCTACGACTGAGAAGTCGTCCATGAATACCTCCATAGAGTCTTCGACCATATCCGTATAAATAGACAAAATGCAATGCTGAAAAGTTGATGGGGTATTACATAGCCCAAATGACATCATTTTGAATGCAAATGTTCCATAAGGGCAAGTAAAAGTGCTTTTCTCTTGGTCTTCCAGCGCAATAGAGATTTGATTGTAACCGGAGTACCCATCTAAAAAACAATACCACCCCATTTTGATAATCGATTAAGCATCTGGTCCATAAAAGGCATTGGGAAGTGGTCCTTTTCGGTCCATGAGTTATGCTTTCGATAATCCATGCATACTCTCCACCCAGTCACTCGTCTAGTCAGCACGAGTTCCCCCTTTGCATTTGGGACTACAGTAATACCTCCCTTTTTTGGTATGCATTGTATAGGGCTTACCCATTTACTATCTGCAATCGGGTAGATCACTCCCGCGTCTAACCACTTGATTATCTCCTTTTTCACTACCTCTTGCATTGGTGGGTTCAATCTTCGTTGATGTTCCACACTAGGCTTACATTCATTATCAAGCCAAATCTTGTGCGTACAGACACCAGGAGGAATGCCCATTATATTAGCTATGGTCCATCCTATAGCTTTTATATGCTTCTACAGTACTTCAATGAGCAAGTTCACCTGTCTTTCGAGCAAGTCAGCTGTGATAATCATGGGTAAAGTATTGTTGGCTCCCAAAAAGATATATTTGAGATGAGATGGTAGTGCTTTTAACTCTAGATTTTGCGGTTCCTCAGTTAATTGCTTTGCAGGAGGACTTTCTCTATTTTTCAGGTCGATATCCAACTTGATTTGATTCCTTAAATACACTCCTAATCTCGATAAGGCAGCTAACACTTCATCACAGCCCTGAACTTTGGATTCATCATAATTCGCAAGCACAGATTCAAGTGGTTCATTCTTTCGCATCAAATGGCTTACACTTTCCATCGCTTCATCTATAACATCCTCAGTTGACACCATATGGATATCGCTTGGCTGTCTCATGGATTTGCAAATATTGAAGGTTGCCTCATCATTATTCACCCGAAACTTCAATTTCCCGCTTTTGACATCCACCAATGCCCTCCCGGTTGTTAAGAATGGTCTTCCCAAGATAATGGGAATTTCAGCATCGATCTCACAATCTAAAATCACAAAATTAGCCTGAAAGATGAACTGATCTACTTTTACCAAGATGTCATGGAGTATCCCCACTGGATGCTTGATTGATTGATCCGCCATAAGGAGTCTCAATGTGGTTGCTTTTGGTTCACCCAAACCAAGTTGCTTGTATATTGCCTACGACATCAAGTTGATGTTTGCTCCTAAATCGTACAAAGCTTTATCGAATTGGAGCATACCAATGGTGCATGGGATGGTGAATGCCCCAGGATTTTCTCTCTTAGTGATTAGCTCTTTTGTCATAATTGCGCTGCAACTATAGGGTACTTTAATAGTTTCATAGTCCAAGCTCCCTTTCTTTGTAACTAGCTCTTTCATGAATTTGGTGTATCCCGACATTTCCAACAATGCTTCTACTAGAGGGAGGTTAATGGATAATTTCTTGAACACTGACAAGAACTTTTTGAACTTCTCGTCTTCATTCTTCTTTTTCAATCGTTGGGGAAATGGTGGAGGTATCTTGAGTAAATGGTGCATGATTTCTGGAACTTGAACTTGTTGCTCTGCTTCCTCCTGTGGGTCTTTGGTATGGTTTTGTCAAATAGGTAAAAAAAATTTCTCCTCCACACCTTGTCTCTCTTCATGCTTTTGAGGATCCTCATCTTCCATCACATTCCCTATTGCCAGCTTTTCGCTATGGGTAACTACAGTCAGCTCTCTTTCAATATCCTCCATCGGTGTTTTGGATGTTAATTGAGCTGATAATAGACTCAATTTACCTTCCAACATTTTGATGGCATCAACATGAGAATTCACTTTATTGTCCAATGATGAAAAGTGATCTTTCATCCCTTTTAGTAAATCATCAGAGCCCTCAACTTTATCGAGTATGCGTGACAATAAATCACTTACCCGAGGACTACTTGCACTCCCTTTAGATTTCGGGCTTTCACTCAAGTGAGTATGGTCCTCCTCCTGATTATCCTGCTCTGCCTAATCTTGCCAATATCTCCTTGGTTCTTCACCCCTATAATAGTTCCAACCTTGATTTCCGCCCCGCTGTTGATAGCATGGGTGGAAACCCTCATCGTATCTTCTGGGGTTCCAACCTTGATTCTCCCCCGGTCTTGAGTAACCGGAAGAAGAACCCTCCTCAACTCGAAATACTCCATGTATCCCCTTCATGTGTTCTTATAGAATTTCCATTTGAGACAACATTTGTTTGATGTTTTCATCCCTCTCCTTTTCTTTATCGAGTTGTTCTTGTGTAAATCTGAAGCACAGTGGGGAAACTTGATCATCTTTGGTGTACCATGCCTGGTTTACTTTAGTCATAACATCTAGGAGAAATGAGGCTACTTCAAATGGTTGTAACATTATTCCTCCTTGCACCAATTGATCAGCTATCCCTTTATTAACTGAGTCCAGACTACGGTAAAAGTATTGGAGCAATAATTCACCTGGCAGTCCATGCATTGGGTACTTACGTAAAAATCTCTTGAACCTTGTCCATGATTCGTGAATTGGTTCACCCTCCTGTTACTTGAAATTCTGAATGTCGTCCCTTAGTTTCATCAATTCTTCATGGAGGAAAGAATCTTTCGTGAAAGGCCATAACCAGCTCCTCCCATGATTTGATGGAGTTGTTTGGAATCTCGACCAACCATTTAATAGCTCCCCCGGTCAATTATAATGGAAATAAGCAAAGCCGTATGGATTCTTGAGATATATTTTTGAATGATAAAGGGGTGCACACTTCCACAAAGCTTCGTATATGTTCGTGCGGATCTTCATGCTCTAACCCTCCAAATAAACCTCTGGAATGTATGAGCTGGAGTGTGGCGCTAATAACTTCAAACATAACCTTTTCGTCAGCCTGTGGCATGCAAATTGCACCCATCTCACCCACATGGGCAGGGTTATAAACACTATTAACATCAGCGATGTCGTCTCGATGAAAAGAACCACCCGATGGGTGACCCGCTTGGCAGCTATTCTCCCCATTTATACTCATATGTCCTGTTGTGACACACAAATACTCAAAACAAAACTGAAAATTAAGTGAGTAAACTATAACTAAGAAGAACAAAAATTCTACTAACGTAGGAATTCTCAAATAACACCACTCCCCGGCAGTGGCACCATTTTGATGTTTGCGTAATCAAGACACAACTTCCAATGCAAGTGTCTACAATCGTACAATAGTATAGTAACCCAACCAAGGGTTGGGGTCGAGTCCTAAGGGAGTGGGTTTGAGAATTAATAGAAAAATAAAATTAAATTCTAATTAGTCATAGCTAAAAATATTATCAAATATAAACATGTTAAATCTAAGGGGTGACACAAGCGTCAATTATCAATGGGGGTTTGTGACAAGTAAGCAAAAAAATCAAAACTGCAAAGAATACTAATCAAGGAAAGGTAATTCTTGGGATGTGATAGGAATATGGATTAGACTAGACATTTGGGTAGATGCTCTTGATAGTAAATCTGTTGAGTATTTGTGTCTAGGCCAGACTATAGTGGGGGTAAATTCTCTCTCGAGCAACTTACCCCGAATCAAATGGGTTCCTCTCAGACACCCACTTGCCGCATGAAGAACAACCTCTGCCTTAGCCCACTCACTATCTCGAGCTAAGTGTGCGGTAGAAGGACTACGGTTCACTCTCTCGAGCTGAACCTCATGTCGATCTACTCCCACCGGCCATCAATTTAGTAGTCTTAGTTTTACGACCTCTCTCTCGAGCAAGCCGAAAGCACAAAGGTGAAATCGTATTTACAACTACAATTTTATTAAGTTCCACCACAACTACTAAACAAAATCACATTTACACAACAAATAAACTATCAACAAGTAAGACCCAACAAATAATCTAACCCATATTCACAAAATCACACCGCAAGAAACGGGGTTTTAGCTAGACATGTAAAAGAGATAGAAATTTATACCAATATGAGTTTGCATTCAAATGGGTATGAAGAGTTAAGTCTCAAAACAAACAAAGAGTGAAGAATCCACAAGACCCAAGTCCAAAATCTTGGAGTTGAAACCCTTTGAATCTTCAAGTTCTTCATTTGGTGAGTCCTCAAAGCATTTGAGGATTTGACCACCATGTCCTTATGTCTTTCATTTTATGTTTAGAACTATTGTATGGGTTGTGTCCCAAATATATCCACGTTTTAGATGGTTTGAAACAAGTGTAATAGATTTTCGCTTCGTTTTATAAAACTATCTAAATGTATTGAAAATGTTTTAAATTTTCGCATCATTTCTATTACTTTATGTTATGATAGGCTAAGTGACTTGTATGAGGCCTCCTGGGGTCTTGTACGCCTTGTTACATCTAGGGGGTACCCCTGGTCGTGACATAATATTTCTCTTTACCACCACATTTAATCAACGTTGGGCTCATATCATGAACCACCTAATGTTTAACAACACCACATTCAAGCTTAGTACTCTAGCAACTCCATAGACTCCTACTAACCAGCTCCTTAAGAAGTTCTCATTCTCTCATCGTCTCTGCCATACCAACTAGAATTTTTCGCATCACTACTTAGAACCATCTTAGGGCTCTCATTTAACTATTTCTCATAGTAAAACCTCATCGTCCTCTTCTTCCTCATTTATAACCTTAGATGAAACCATTACACCATCATTAGCACGATAAGAACATTAACCTTCTTCTTCTAACATCACTCCACTCCTAAAAGGACCTCTGAAAAGATATTTCCCATACTCTTTTGAACTCATTACTATTTTATTCTCAAATCTTGATATTGATTTCTTGTCTTATCATCCCCCCTTAGGTCTAAAGTTGACACTTTAAAGCTATGGACCTATTCCATTATATTTAATCTGGTCTACATCCCCTTTTACTTTAACATTCGGGAAAAGTTTATCTCATGACTACCGAACTCTCCATAAGCAGGTATTAAGACCTCTTTCTAAGATGCTTCTCTTAACGTATTCTCATTGGCTCCTAAGGTTGCTTCATATATTTCTTTAGGAAAATAACACTTGCACGCCTATCCCATATTGGCAGCTCAATTATATATAATCTAGGAACACATAAAAATCATAACCTCGATTGGGACCTCGTTGTCCACATACTATCTCCGGTGTACCTCTTACTGATCTACCTTTATTTCTCTCCTCTATGGGTCATAATACCACATATATATTGCAAGGTGGTACCACTTTGATCTCCTCACCTATTTCAGGTCAAACCTACTAGTTAAGATCTCAAAACTAACACCATCACCCTCATGTTGCCATCTTCTGATCAGGATATTCATCTCAAATTCAAGCTTAGTCTGTAGTACTAAACACGGATTTCAATATGATTGCTCACACCTTATAATACTTGCGACTACCAGAAAAGTCAATGAACACTCACCCACTAAGATCTCAACAAGTAGGAAGTCTTTAGCTCTCCGTCTACCTACCTACAGTTTACCTTCACCTTCCAATTCACAACTTAAGTACTATTTACTCATTCACTATACATCATTGCCTAATTAGTTCAATAACACTTTGAATATTATGGGATCTCCCTCAAAAATCATAAGAATGACTTGGATCTGTCACCTCATGATACTCTTGCTCTTCTATTCAACACCTACACTTGGTCGTTACCCACACAATGACACCTCATCATGAACTCCTATCTAGTTAAAATATACTCTAACTCATCCTAACTTGTAACTATTCTTCCACCTCATATCATGAACTCTAAAAAATATTATTATCCCTTAATATGCTCATAAAATAAAATTCATCACTAATAACTTACTGGGTACATGACTATAATAACATAACTTGCCTCATCACTACCCCCCTTTCTTAGATAACTTAACCTCTGCATGTTTTTCTCGTAACTTAAGGGCACTCTTTACTACTACTGCTCATAATCTCGTATTTCATACTATCTTTTTGGGTGAAAATATTACCCAGGCTCTAAAGCACACTTTCTCATACGGGTCTCACCTGAATAAGGTTTAGAGAATAGAGTACATCTCGCTTTCAGCTCAAACGCACGATTCATGTATGTATGAGTGCATATTTTAGAACTCAATAGTTAACTCACTCATAGGTTCCTCTCAAGCACCTCTAAGGTCTCAGAGCTTTCTCAAGAATAACTCATCCATAAAGATCTTGGCCTTTACTTTCCAACCACCTACAATATGAGGGGTAGTCGAATGAATTTGAAAAATGCATGAGTATGAATAAATCTCTATGACATAAATTTATTGCACGATTTAGAGTATGAAAGAAGGGAAACTTTTCTTAAATGTCCATAGTTCCTCATTTATAGAAGTGGGGACTTCACAACCATCAACAAGACCATACTGAAATAGCTTCATAGAGAACCTAGGACACTTAAATTTTGTGCTCTGATACCATATTTTTCACAACCCGAGTCTACACTATGGACGTGGCCGACACTCGAGAAGTACTATTGATGGTCCCCAAGGAAACCCTCATCCTGGCTACTACAAGCGAAAGACTAACTCAAGTATACAAAAGCTGAAAACTAAATTTAAAATTCATAAAACTCAAATAATTAACTCAGAATATAATAGTATATTCAACTATCCCGAAATAGGCAACTCAAGTCTTTAAAACATTTAAACAAAATAAATGAAATAGACTTCTCAAACTCTACTGTCTATCTATGAAGCCTTTAAATGACAAAAATGGTAGTCGAGACAAGACCCACGACATCCTAAACAAACTAAAATGTAAATGGAATCCTCTGGAAGCAAGGAGGCTCACCTAAGCTTACTCGAACGGCAAGTGGTACCAACGAAACGGTTGTTGATGACCATAGTTACATGTATCTGGATCATGAAATGATGCAGGCCAAACAACATCAGTACATTGAATGTACGAGCATGCAAGGGGAAATCTAAAGCACAACATAAGGTTGAAATTAAATCGAAGGAAACATACTTACCTTGTTTGAAACTCACTTTACTCAAGGATACTCAAAGGTACTCAAACTTACTCAACTAACAAGTACTCAAGGATAAGATACTGAACTTAGCAATAAGGTACTCAACTTAATGAAACATATCTCAACTCAACAATAAAGTACTCAACCTAGTGAAACATAGTTCAACTCAAGATACTCAAGGATAAAGCAACAATAAAAGATGCAATTTATGGAAAGCTTTTAAAATAATAGATAACAACTCAATTGTATGTAAAAATACGATAATAACTCTTATTTATATGTAAAAATAAAATAATAACTCTTATTTGGGGGATTCTCTAACCGAAAACCATCACTACGACCTATGTGATGATACAACGTTTCGCTCACGCTGCCAGAACTGCCCTATACCTTGCCGGGATATAGAACTTCTCAACTAAGTGGATCGACTAAGCTATGCTTAAAAGCAATAAGGAATCATCTAAAAAGTATGACCCTTTACCCATGTTGGCAAACATGGTTTATGAGGATTTTGAGTTGTGTGAACTCATCCCCATATAAGTGCTCAATACTACTCCCAATAATATATAATCATGCTCATATGTTTAAAACCTTAACTCTTCCTCTGGTTTGACATAATTTCTCAAACTACCATTTGTAAAAGAGGTAAGTTCTCTTGAAATATCTTTGAACTCATAACTCATTTAAAAATCTCAGTTTCTCTTTCATTAATGTAAAAATTGATACCTCTGCCCCTTATACTCTTACTAAACTCATACTTGAAAACTCTTTCTCAAAATTAAAACATATCAAAATCATATTATAATATGATCATAAATGATTTGGGAAGTCATACTGCATAAACATTGATGGTGTATCTAGATACCATAATGCTCATACATTGATGGCATACTCGATTGTCATACTAATCATGTTTTTGAAAAATCTTTTCTCCAAACTCATCTTTACTTTCTCAAAACTCAGTTTAAGAATTCAAGTGTTGGCTTTAAAAAATACTTCTCAAAATTCATAACTTAACTCATAAGGTTAATGTGGAATTATGGACATGAAGACTCAACTCAAGGATCTTAATAGCAACATAGAACTCAGTACTCAAAACTCAAGACTCAAGAACTCGGAACTCATAACTCAACAATATTACTCCTCTCAAGGATTCTCTTTTTATGGAGTCCATGTGGAATTATGGGCATGAACGACTCAACTCAAAGATCTCAATTACAATGTAGACTCATGAATACTCTCTTTTCATTCTCATACTCATTTACTCAAGTCTTGAAACAAGTTATAAATAATTGTAAAAGACTTCTCGAAATGACTCAAAGGGACTTTCTCAAACTTTACCCTTACTCTACCTTGAATTTGAATTATGAATTCAAGGCTCATGATTAGGATATATAGGATTTCTCAATGATTAGATAAAGTTTAGATAGTTGATAATAAGAAATGGGAGAATACACAAACTTGGGAGCATATGCGCGACGTGGAGGAGGGTTATTATTTTTGGTCGCGAAATAAAATTTTGGTACAGTGAAGTTCAAATCCTCTCCGCGACGCGATCCTGGTCGCAGAATTCTGCCCGACTTTTCTTCCTCTTCAAAACTCGATTCAACTCCTACCCACTTCAGTTCTAAGGTCAAAATTCAGGAATTTTCATTACCCAGAACAATTTCAGTGAAACCCACACAAGGAACTATCAATTTACTCATCTTAATCGAAAATCCTCACCTTAAGAACTCAAAACGAAACTCCATTACCAATTAAACTCAATAACTCAAAAATCAGCATCAAGAATGAATTCATGGGTAAAATATTGCATGATTGACTTGAGAGCGAACAAACCCAACACAATGGAAGCTTACATACCTTAATTTGGCGAAACAAAAACCTTGATTTGCAAGAAAACTTGGCGAACGCTTGAACTCCTCCTAGTTTCCTCCTTTTGAACTCCTCTCATAACCCCAAGCGTTATTTTGATTTATGAAAAACTGATCCAAGTCAGTTTAGACCACTAAAAGATTACCAAAAACATTTGAAGCTGAAGGGGTAAGGAAAAGATCAAAATACCCCTCATTAATTCGGGTCACTTTCCTTAACTGGACAGAATGACTTCAAACGGGCATATCTACCTCATCTGAACTCAGATTTTATCAAACTCAGTGGCGTTCGAAAGAAGATTCAAAGACCTTTCATTAGATATCTTATGAGCCACTTTAATCATCTTGTACTGAAAGTTATGGTCGTTTGATGTTGACCCCAAAACCTAAAGGAACGTAGGAATGACTTGAATGAATTTTCTTTAGTTCTTTTTGAAACTTAAGGTGCTACATCTAGTAATCTTAACACTTAAAAAAATTTAAATTCCACGGTAAAATCTTACTCACTACGATAAGCTCAAAAATTTTCCGGGGTGTTACACTTTTTTTAGATTTCTTATATATAACAATGATGATCTTTTATATCTAACACTACGGATCTCTTAGCGCCTTTCTTCCATTGTTGTTACGAGACCAGAAAAACTATAAAAAAAAAGTTAAAAGATGAAGTGTTTGGCAAATCAATAAAACTACCTTTAAATGGAAACATAAGTAGTTTTTGTTTTGTTGGAAACAAGCTTAAAATTTCTACTTCTTAAAATAGGAAAAGCAAAACCAAAAGCAGAAAATTATTTTTTCAAGACTAATTATATCATTCATATATACACATTTACCAATATATCCCTTATTAATTAATTATCATATCTCATACGTTTGGTTAAGTTTCACTTAAGAATTTTTATTTTTTTATTATTATAAAATTTATTTTATTTTATGTTTCTATATTATTATTTTATATTTTATATATTATTTTAAGAATTAGAAAAAAAAGAAGGTAACAACAAAAAATTTGCAAGATTAGAAAAAACAAAAAAATAACATTAAAGATATTAGCCTCTCAAAAAAGATATAATATTTATTCAAAATTTGAATATTTAGATTTTATTTGAATTAAAATAAAAAATTTATCAAATTTCTTATAGTAGATATTTTAAACTTTTTCTCTCTATAAAATGATCTTAATATTAAAAGCACATTAATACTCATATTTTTATTTTATTTTTTGTAATTTGACTCTCAGAAGCACTTTTAAAAAAGGATTAATCAAACACAATATGCTTGTCAAAAATAATTTTCAAATGAATTAGCCAAACACAACTTGTTTTTTTAAAAGTACTTTTCTAAAAAGTTCTTTTAAAAAAGAGCTTCAAAAATTAAGTTTTTTTGAGCAGCAATGTCAAACAAATTCTATATTATAGAACGTCTATAAAACCAAAAAGAATTTTGTAAAGGACTAAAAAACCATTTCTCCCAATCTCACTTAAAATTCTAGATTCTCTTTTGTTATGTCATTTTTCTAGAGTTTTAAATCGAAATTTTCACACATTAAGGATTGATAAGTCCGTATCATTCAATTCTATATATTCAAAAAATAAAATGCACAAAAACAAAGGGAACTAAAGTAGTAGAATCTACTCATATATGAGTTTTAGAATATGCTTATAGAAGCACACAGAGAAACAAGGAATGGAATTTCTTTTCTTCTTAAAATTTGGATAGAAGAAAATATTCTATTCAGCTCTTAGTATAAAGTGGAGCAGGACCGTTGGCCTGATCTGACTCCCCACCCAACCACCCTGGCGTATGTTTCCGAATCAACAACATTGTAAGCTACTATAGCTCTTGCCAACTACCCTGGAATAGGAGCAAGAGACTTGGAGGAAACAACCAGAATGAAATATTATTTAATCGTGGAAATGCCATGTCAGGCGCACCTATTAGAATAGGAACAGACAAATTACCAGATCCACCTACCATCGCCGGCATAACCATAAAAAGAACTACTAAAAATGAAGATATCTTTAAAAAAAAAAGACTGAAAAAAGATTTGTAATGCACTAGAAAATCATTTCATATTGAAACACACAAAAAAATACATGTCACACACAGATTAATTCACAAGAGTAATTGGTGGCCCAAAAAAGATAAAGAAGCTGGAAATTGCACATACCTTAAAAAGAAACCTAAGAACTCTTAGACAAATAATAAATTCTAATCTTTCGTCTTACTTTTAACTTTTTTGCATTTTGATGACCATTCATATCATTCAAACATAAGGCGCCAATCGGGTCGGATCAACCCAAAATTGACCCGGAGCAGTAGTAGCCAAAATAAAGCCGACCCAAGATTAAAGGGGAGGACGCTTTTCTAGTGAATTTGATTTTAAAAATCACATCCTTTACAATTTGTTTGAATGTTGTGGCCCCCCCAAATGCTAAAATAAATTATAAATCTGATTTTCTATTTTATATCATTTTCATAGAAAAAAGTTTCTCCATTAATCTATAAATAAATACCCCCTCTCTTATCCATATTTATTCAAGATATTCTCTTAGTTTCTCTACTATTTCAACTTTCAAGAATTCAATATTTAGTTTCAAATATTTCAACTTCCTCATCTGAAGTTCTCAACTCAATTCTTAAATCTCAATTATCAATTCCATTGTTAGTTATTAATTTATTAATTCTCTTAAAGTACTAGAATGATCATTATTACAATACCACTTATTAGTTACTCCATTACTTATTATTATTAGTTATTAACTTATTGTCTCTCTTAAAGTGCTATTATTATTACTTATATAACTTATTATAATTTATTATTTCTCTTAAAGTGATAACAAGATCATTTCAACTTTTGCTCTTGAAATGGACAATTTGAAGATTGAATCCAAAGTGGGTTAGCTTGTAATTGCTTAATTTCATATTACCCTTGGTTTTTTTTCTCATGCAATGTATAATTTCTTTACACTTTGTGATGGGTGGCTAAAATCCCAAGATCTAGGATTCATTTATTGTGTTGGGTGTTGATTTAATGTAGTGAGTATTGTGTTTTGTTGTTGTTCATACATAGATTCGGACTAATAAGCATGAGTTAATTTATGGTTTAAGGTTTCAAATTTAATTCCTACTTTCGATCTCCGATTGATGCTCGGAAGAGATTGATTGGAGCGGCTAATTAGTTCAATACTAGTAATTTAGATTTAATGTCTGTAACTTGCTTGAAAATAGAGGTTATGAGTCGGATCTATTTGCCCTATTTCTGCATCAAAATAGAGAATAGAGTAAGATATTGGGTTGTTTTGTATTGCACACATATGAGACCGAAAGGAGACTCTATGAACTGATGCTAAGAGATCGAAAGAAGATTAGTGTTACTTCTTTAAATTTCTGAAATTCTAGTTTAAATGTGACTATTGATAACTAAACCCTTTTCATAAATTTGGTGGAATCATCCACCCACATATTTTTACTATTACAAATGAATGACTTTAAAATCCAAATTTCATGATAGAATTTTCTGCGATATATCATTCTCTGTGGGATTCGACCCTGACTCTTAGTTGGTTATTTTTTTTATGAAGACCGCTTACTCTTTTAATTGGTTTTGAAGAGTAGTTTGAGCGTTACAAAAAATGGTGCCGCTACCGGGGAATGGTGGTTGAGAATTCTATTTTAGAAATTAGTTTGTAAATTTGTTTAGTTGTAGTAGATTGTTGCTTTGTGTTGTTGTTTTTTTATTTTTAGGTCTAATACAATGAGTTACCAAGATAGTGAAAATGATAGTCACTACGGTCAAAATGATAGCATGGGTGATTTAAATGGCATTCCTGTGAACGTCATTCAAACCACATGAGCCATTCGGTTACCTCCTACAGCGGGGAGGGCAGTCTTTCATGTGAACGGAACAGTGCTACAGATGTTGCAATAAAGAGGAATGTTTGGGGGTTTAGCTCATAAAGATCCCCATTAACTGTAACGAACCTAAAAATGAACTACTGAAACTAGAGCCTAACTAGTGAGAGTGTGAGTTTGTCTTGAGTTTTGAAGTGGTTTAAGGTTTTCCCGAACCATGGTTGAGGTGTTTAGGGGTTAGACGTCAAGGTACGACTCCCCTTCGACCACCCTAAGGGTCCTTGAGGAAGACCCTGATATACCGTGAATTTACGGTATTTCTAATACATTTCACTTACAAGTTGTGTGTGTCTAAGGCCTTTTTATATTGTGTTTCTTATGTGTTCTATCATGTTTTGCAGGAAAGGTGTTCAGGCGCGGAAGTTTAGAGACAGCTGAAGAAAATGCAGAAAAGGCATCCACGGAGGTCATCTACGGACCGTAGGTCCATTCACGGTCCGTAGGTGATGACCGTAGATCAGCAGGCATGGTGTTGAGGACAAATCAAGGAAATCTGACCAAGTGTGGAACCATGGTGCCCATTCACGGTCCGTAGATTGATCTACGGACCGTAGTGTTGATCCGTAGAGTGAGACTGCGAGGGTTCCAGTACCTGATTTTTGAAGATTCTAAGTATGGAGCTACGGAAGGGATTGACGGATCGTAAGTCGATCTACGGTCCGTGCTGCTGGTCAGTCGTTTGCTTTAGAGAAGCTGATTGTTGGATGCTGAAATATTTTCTAAGTCTCGAGTGACGGAAGGGACTTACGGACCATAGATCCATCGACGGTCCGTAAGTCAGTCTCGTGGATTCGAAGACGCGTACCTGAACAAAACTTTCTTTAATTTGTTTCCTTTTTTATTTAGGACTTGTTTTCTATAAATAGGACATGTAAACCTCGTTTTTGGGGTTAGACACTATTATTCTATTTTATTTTATTTTGCTTAGTAACTTGGGAGATTAATTTGCAACCCTAGCAATTATTGATTTCCCAAGTTCGTTTTGAAGATTTTGGCTTTGCAATTCAAGTTAATTTTCTGGGTTTATTATTCTCGTTAAGTAAGTTCATGATTTCTTCATCTACAATTATGAATTGTGTTCTTGCCAATATGAGTAACTAAATCCACAACTAGGGTTGTGGAACCATGATCAATTAACAAAGTATGAATAGTAAATAAGCAATTCTTGACTAGTATTTTGCATGCATTGATAATTCTTTCGTTTAGAAGTCTTTTTAACGGTGGCCAACGTTAGAACTCGCCTTGTTACTACTTGCCGGACCAAGGAGGTAATTAACAAGAAAAGAATTATCAACATAGATTTAGTGTGATACTATCTAATAGACTAGTGTCGATTGGTGCGAAGTAATAACTAAGCCAAACATCGATTATGATGTCTAATATGAGGTAAAGGTAAGGGTTAGTAAATTATACACACGTAGCCGGACCAAGGTGCGGGGTGAAATTCTCTAGATGCCGGACCAAGGATTTAGAGATACCTAACTTATCACTTTGCATGTAATACACTAGAAAAGGATTGCTATTACTAGGATTACTGCGTTATGAGATTATGGGGAACACGTATACCCTAGTTATTTCTCTTATCTTGATAACAACCAAAGTTGAGTTTAATTATTGATTACTTATTAAGTTCTTACTATTTGTTTCACACAAGCACAACCCCCCTTTTTATTACCTGTTTCTGGAAATAATTTGACTAATTGAATATAATTGTTGGTTAAAAGTAAAGTCTAAACCATTTTCCTCGTGGGATCGATCTCAACCTACAAGTTGGGTTCTTTACTTGATAACGATCGCTTATGCTTCTTAAAGGAGGTGTAATTTGAGCTTATCAGACCCTAAGTCTAAACCCCAAGACCCCAAGGAAACCATGAGGCTTCCCAAAATGGGGTAATCTACAGAAGAGGTCCACGCCCCGTAGGTCCATCCACGCCCTGTGGATGGCCTCCGTAGGTCGAGGGGAGCCCCAAAACAAGACACATCCCCAATTTACGGAGGGTCAGTATGGTTTGTCAACCCATCCATGGTCCGTGGATGGGGAGCCATCATTTGAACATGTTTGCTGTCAAGTGGTGCGGCCTTGGTGGGGGTGAATTGGTAAATTCACCCCAAGTCGTAATAAGTGTTTGGATGGTTATTTTAAGTGTTTTAAGGTATTTTAAGAGTTTTAAAACAATAAAATACTATTTTATGTTTCATTCTTCAAATTCCCCAAATCAAAACCCCTCCCTCTCAAAATATCTTCTCTCTAAGAACTCCATTGAAGACCAAGAGAAGAAGAAGACTTAGGGATAGAAGTGGAAGGCTAATTAAGTTGATTTTCACGGAATTCATCTATTAAGGTATGGCTATACTTCATCTAGGGTTAGCTTTCACCCTAGAGTCAATTTCAAAGAAGTTTCCAAAGTTTCAAGTTTCACAAAAACCCTAGGTTTCGCTCAATCTCATGGGTTCTTGCATCAAACATTTTCAAATGATAAATTATGATAATATTGATTTTTAATTGATGATTTAAGATTAAAATACTCTATGAACCCATGATTTCTCTCAATTCCTAAATTGTGCCTTACGAAGTGAGCCTGTCAATTATGAATGTATGTTGATGGATTTATGCCTAGATTGATTTAGATTGTTGAATTGTATCATTATATATGCCTAATTATGGCAAGTTTGACCTAATTACATGTTGTAGTAGAATTGTGCTAGAGATGTTGATCCACTTGAAAGATGGAGGTGTTTAATTACTTTTTATATTGTGATCATGGACTTGAAGGCTTAGTTTGATGAATTGAAGTATTATCATGATATTATACATGTGAGTGTGATGTGAAGGAGTTGCATGTGATTTCAATGAGAGAATGATGATCTTGTATTCAATGTATTTGTGTTAGTATTGAAAGGCTATTTCTCAATTTGACAGTCATGAATGATAATGACGGAATGTGAAGGGTCTCTATGGTGAATGTTGAATCTAGAATTGGTAGGCTCATGCATCTTTTTCTTGAGTAATAAATGTGTCTTGACTTGATGAATATGAATTGATAGGCTTAAGGCATTCTTTCCATAAGTGATCTAATGTAATGAAGACTCTAGAATCCATAGGCTAGTGGCATTCCTTTCTTAATGATTTAATGTACCATGAATCAATAGACATGTAGCATTCCTTTCATGAGTATAAGAATGTAATGAGGGACCATGAATCGATAGGCTTATGGCATTCTTTTCATGGGGACTCTAGAGCTATCCTTGAATGTACCATGGATCGATAGGATTATAGCATTCCTTCCTTGTGTAATGATGTATCATGGGTCGATAGTCCTATCGTATTCCTCCCTAATACACTTATGTAATGTGAATGAAATAATATATGGGAATGTAGGCTAAGCACCGAGTGGATAAGGTTAGATCCAAACTTTCTCAATGTTAGGTTAGGGTTTCAATAAACATCTTCATATCCCGTAACTATGTGCCCACATAGTATATTAGCTAGCGGATTCCATCCGATCTAATGTTACTATTCTACCTTAGGCAAGTAGAACACCTTCTACGGTGTGGGGTTACACGACACCGGATTCCATGTGTAGCTTGCATGGCCTATTTTGGTTAAACGCTTATTCCCTTCATGTTTGATGTGCATTATGGTTTCTTGAGAGGTTCTATGAAGTGTAGGTGGTAGTATGGGATGCCATCTATGCCTTGTATGAGTAGGCTTTGAGAGGGTCATAGTGAGTTCTCTAAGCCTTAATGGCTAATGAATGTGTCCTAAATGAACCTAATGAAGAATGTTGACTTAAATTCTTATTTGCTTAAATGTAAAGATGCGTGCTATACTTGGATTGTGTTATGAGTTATTTCCTTGTCATGACCTTTGAGTGTGAATGTGCCTTGTCTAGGGTGACTTCAAAGGAGTACTTAGTGTGAGTAGTAGTATGGGATGATACTTGCACATTGCACAAGTATGACTTAGAGTTGTTTTAGGTTTGGTCTTAAAGTGATGATGTGACTCATGTAATTTTTATGTCTCTTATATTTTTTATTGTGTAAAGGTGGAAAGGATGAATGGTAAGTTCACTTTTGGTGACCTTAAGATGATACCTTTGTGTGGGTGGTGGTATGAGACGCTATCCATACATTGCACAAGGTATAGCTTGAAGATTACTTAAGGTGAAGGCTCAAGGTAAAGGTAAAGGTTTATATGTGATTTTGTTCAAATGTGAAAATGTGACTTGTATGTTGGTTGTGACTTATATTATGCCTCTTTTATAAATGTTCATGAAATTTTACTAAATGGCATGAGAGCATGACTTTTAAACAAAATGTCCTTTTTTAAGCATGTTTTTGCATGGTCATCATACTTAGTACATTTTTGTGTGCTAACCCATATTTCTCTTATTTTTACTACAAGTGTAGGTTCCGGCAAGTGATTGCATTCTCTCGTTAAGCTTGGGATTAGACCTCTTCCAAGACATCGTTTGGTACATCCTTATAGATCGAGGACAAGGACTTTTAAGTTTCTAGTTCTTTCATGTTTTAAGCCTATTGTTAAGACTTCGATTGTAAAGTGTCGTGACCCTATCTTGTTAAAGTTTTGTCTAAGATGGCCATGTGAGACTTAGACTTTCGGTGTGTCTTTTGAAAGATTTTAATGAGTATTTGAATGTTTTGAATAAAAAGCTTTAGTTTCGTACTATTTCTATTACCTATGCGATGAATGAATGTTATGAGGCGTCGAGTATGCCGTGTTACGACTAGGGGGTGCTCTCTGGTCGTGACAAACATTGTATTAGAGCATAAGATTTTGGAAATGGTTTTAGGGTTGACGTCTCACAAGCCACGTCTAGTAAAGTCTTGTTCATCGGTGTGAGTCGTGACACATCTATGAGCGAGAGGCTATAGGATGGTAGAAAGTTACACTTCTTTCATATTCTTGAAGTAGTGCCTTAGAGTTTAGCTTTATAGATGCCATTTTCCTAATCCTTATGTTGTGTTTCATGATAGCCTTAGTTGGGTTTTATCCTAAGTGGGGTATAGTATGTGGAATAGTAAGGTTGTTGAGAGTGTTGATGTCCTTATCCCTTTCCTTCTATTCCTATTCAAGCTTGAGACCAAGAGTTACTTGTAGCTTGTTTCATGTTTTGGAGTCATGTGTGAATTTGTGTTTCTATGATCTCCTTATATTATGCATGTTCTATTTGAATTATTATTTATATGAGAAAATGAGTTTTCAAAATTGTGTTCCTCATGTTGATATTCATCTATGATGAGTTGCCTAAATATTTCATGAGTTGACTTGTTGAGCATGCTTAAATGTGTTCTTGAAAGTGTTGCATAATGTGCTTTTATGAGAAAATTGCATAATGTGCCTAATGATGTTGTAATGAGCATGATGTTATTTGGAGAAGGAAGTTCCTCTAATAAAATGAGAAATGAGATGTTTTGGAGCATAATGAGTTTGTACAAGTACTTCCTACCTTCTTGTTTTCATTGAGCCTTTTTTATGTGGAGTTGATGTTTCCTCATATGTTTATGCATTTATATTGATGTTGCATACATGATTGTGGGCTGCTAGTCTTGAGTCGTTACCCTTTAATGTGTTGTAAGTGTCATCCGAGGACGAATTTTCCTAAGTGGGGAATAATATAACGACCCTAAAAATGAACTAGTGAAACTAAAGCCTAACTAGTGAGAGTCTGAGTTTGTCTTGAGTTTTGAAGTGGTTTAAGATTGTCCTGCACCATGGTTGAGGTGTTTAGGGGTTAGACGTTAAGGTACAACTCCCCTTGGACCACCCTAAGGGTCCTTGAGGAGGACCCTAAGTCTAAACCCCAAGACCCCAAGGAAACCATGAGGCTTCCCAAAATGAGGTGACCTACGAAAGAGGTCCACGCCCCGTAGGTCCATCCACGCCCCGTGGATGGCCTCCGTAGGTCGAGGGGACCCAAACCAAGCCACAGCCCCAATTGACTGAGGGACAGTACAGTCCGTCAACGCATCCACAGTCCGTGGATGGGGAACCATCATTTGAACCTGTTTGTTGTCAAGTGGTGCGGCCTTGGTGGGGGTGAATTGGTTAATTCACCCCAAGTCGTAATAAGTGTTTGGACAGTAATTGTAACTGTTTTAAGGTATTTTAAGAGTATTAAAACAATAAAATACTATTTTAGATTTCAATCTTCAAATTCCTCAAATCAAAACCACTCCCTCTCAAAATATCTTCTATCTAAGAATTCCATTGAAGACCAAGAGACGAGGAAGACTTAGGGCATGAAGAGGAAGGCTAATTGAGTTGATTTTCGTGGAATTCATCTATTAAGGTATGGTGATCCTTCATCTAGGGTTAGCTTTCACCCTAGAGTTAATTTCAAAGAAGTTTCCAAAGTTTCAAGTTTCACAAAAACCCTAGGTTTCACTCAATCTCATGGGTTCTTGCATCAAACATTTTCAAATGATAAATTGTGATTATATTGATGTTTAATTGATGATTTAAGATGTACTCTATGAACCCGTGATTTCTCTCAATTCCAAAATTGTGCCTTATGAAGTGGTTTTGTTGATTATGAATGAATGTTGATGGATTTATGCCTAGATTGATTTAGATTGTTGAATTGTATCATCATCTATGCCTAATTATGGTAAATTGTTGGTGAATTGAAGATTTGTGATCATAGCCTTGTAAGGGCAAGTTTGACCTAATTACATGTTGTAGTAGAATTATGTTAGAGATGTTGATCCGCTTGAAAGGTGGAGGTGTTTAATTACTTTTTATATTGTGATCATGGACTTGAAGGCTTAGTTTGATGAATTGAAGTATTATCATGATATTATACATGTGAGTGTGATGTGAAGGAGTTGCATGTGATTTCAATGAGAGAATGATGATCTTGTATTCAATGTATTTGTGTTAGTATTGAAAGGCTATTTCTCAATTTGACAGTCATGAATGATAATGACGGAATGTGAAGGGTCTCTATGGTGAATGTTGAATCTAGAATTGGTAGGCTCATGCATCCTTTTCTTGAGTATTGAATGTGCCTTGACTTGATGAATATGAATTGATAGGCTTAAGGCATTCTTTCCATAAGTGATCTAATGTAATGAAGACTCTAGAATCGATAGGCTAGTGGCATTCCTTTCTTAATGAGTTAATGTACCATGAATCGATATGCTAGTAGCATTCATTTCATGAGTATAAGAATGTAATGAGGGACCATGAATTGATAGGATTATGGCATTCTTTTCATAGGGACTCTAGAGCTATCCTTGAATGTACCATGAATCGATAGGCTTATAGCATTACTTCCTTCTGCAATGATCTATCATGGATCGATAGGCCTATGGAATTCCTCCCTAATACACTAATGTAATGTGAATGAAATAATCTATGGGAATATAGGCTACGCATCGAGTGGATAAGGTTAGATGGAAGCTCTCCCAATGTTAGGTTAGGGTTCCAATGAACATCTTCCTATCCCGTGACTATGTGGCCACATAGGATATTAGCTAGAGGATTCCATCTGAGCTAATGTTACCATTTTACCTTAGGCAAGTAGAACACCCTCTACGGTGTGGGGTTACACGATACCGGATTCCATGTCTTGCTTGCATGGTCTATGTCGATTAAACACTTATTCCCATCATGTGACATGTGCATTATGGTTTCTTGAGAGGTTCTATGAAGTGTAGGTGGTAGTACGAGATGCCATCTATGCATTGCACGAGTAGGCTTTGAGAGGGTCATAGTGAGTTCTCTAAGCCTTAATGGCTAATGAATGAATGTGTCCTAAATGAACCTACTGAATAATGTTGAATTAAATCCTTATATGCTTAAATGTAAAGATGCATGCTATACTTGGATTGTGTTATGAGTTACTTCCTTGTCGTGACTTTTGAGTGTGAATGGGCCTTGTCTAGGGTGACTTCAAAGGAGTACTTACTGTGAGTAGTAGTATGGGATGCTACTTGCACATTGTACAAGTATGACTTAGATTTGTCTTAGGTTTGGTCTTAAAGTGATGATGTGACTCATGTAATGTTTATGTCTCTTATATGCTTTATTGTGTAAAGGTGGAAAGGATGAATGGTAAGTGCACTTTTGGTGACCTTAAGGTGGTACCTTTGTGTGGGTGGTGGTATGGGACGCTATCCATACATCGCACAAGGTATAGCTTGAGGGTTACTTAAGGTTGAGTCTCAAAGTAAAGGTAAAGGTTTATGTGTGATTTTGTTCAAATGTGAAAATGTGACGTGTATGTTTGTTGTGACTTATATTATGCCTCTTTTATAAATGTTCATGAAATTTTACTAAATGGCATGAGAGCATGACTTTCAAACAAAATGTCCCTTTTTAAGTATGTTTTTGCATGGTGATCATACTTGGTACATTTTGTGTGCTCACCCATATTTCTCTTATTTTTACAACAGGTGTAGGTTCCGGCAAGTGATTGAATTATCTAGTGAAGCTTGGGATTAGACTTCTTCCAAGACATCTTTTGGTATGTCCTCATAGATCTAGGACAAAGACTTTTAAGTTTCTAGTTCTTTCATGTTTTAAGACTATTGTTAAGACTTCGGTTGTAAAGGGACGTGACCCTATCTTGTTAAAGTTTTGTCTAAGATGGCCATGTGAGACTTAGACTTCCGTTGTGTCTTTTGATAGATTTTAATGAGTATTTGAATGTTTTGAATTGTATGGTTTTGAATAAAAAGTTTTAATTTCGTACTGTTTCTGTTACTTATGCGATGAATAAATGCCTTGAGGCTTGTATAAAACCCTTTCGGAGTCGAGTACGCCGTGTTACTACTAGGGGGTGCTCTCGGGTCATGACATTAACACCTTAGGAATTTTGTGGATGTGTGTGGGTAATTTGTGTTCAAGAACATCTCACAAGAGTCCATAAGGATGAGGTTATTCCCGTTCTCTTTGACAGGTAAAGCTACTAGATGGTGAGTTGCAAAATGATTTGATCACTTCTTGGGTGAAGGTTACTGAAACTTTCTTGGAGAGATATTTTCCCCTTCGAAGATGGTGAAACTTAGGGTCCGAATCCAAAACTTGAAGAGAATTCAAGGTGAGCCTCTACATGAGACATGGTTGTGGTTCTGAAAATTGGTTTTGAAAATCCCAACTATGGTGTCCTAGACCATTTGTTGATGCAATACTTCTATTATAGCCTTTATTCAATAAAAAAATGTGGCTGATCAACTTGCCCAAAGAGGGATAATGTGACAACTCTATGAAGTGACCTCGTTGTTGCTTGATGACATGACCAAGGTAAACCGAGTATGGAATACTAGAGAAGACCAAGTGTCGTCTCTACATTTAAGCATAATTAAAGAACTAATTGAAAAAGAGCATGAGCGAGATGAGAACATGGCTAAATGATGCCTCAAGACAATTTTTTATCCAAGCTTGTTATGGGGGGTGGACTGAAATCAATGAATGCGGTTGGAACTAGTAGTGGGCAATGCTCGGAGGATGTCAAATTCGAGGTATTATACAATGAGGAAGTTCAATATTTTGGAAACCAAATGGGGGGTTCTCACACAAACTACCAAAGAAAAGGTGGGAACAAAGAAAGAGATGGTGGTTGGAAAGATTGGTGAGCTGGAAATTGGAGAGATAAGTAGGCAAACTGTAACGACCCTAAAAATGAACTAGTGAAACTAGAGCCTCACATGTGAGTTTGGAGTTGAGAACTTGATGAAATGATGAGAAATGACCGTGACGTCCGGAAACTAGTCATTTGAACTAGTGAGTTTTAAGGGTCAACTTTAAATGGTCATAACTTTTAGCTCAAAATGAATTAGGTGGACCTTTACCTATCCAATTAAAGGTCTCTGAGTCCTCTTTCCAACGCCACCGAGTTTGCCCAATTCCGACTTTGGAGTAAAAAGTTATGCCCGAAATAGTGAAGCACTGTCCAAAAGGACGAGTTTAGACGGGTTTAGTGAACATTTTTAAGTCAAGACTTTATGGGTCCTTAGTCCTTTTCCAAAATTGACCCTATGCTATTCTTTTCCTTTCCTAGCAACTATAAGACCTTTTTATGACCCAATTCCTTTCATTTAAGTCACTCCTCTTAGAATTTCCAAAATCATTCCCTCTCTCAAATATTTCTCTCTAACTCAAGGAAGAAGAGGAGTTGGAGCTAGGGTTGAAGATTTCGAGTGCTTCTTCTTTAATTTTCGTGGTTTTTCAACTTAGAGGTATGGGGATCCTTATCCTTGATTATTCTTTCTTTCAAGGAACCCAATCAAAAGGTTTTCAAGGTTTTTTTCAAATACACACAAAAACCTATTTCGATTCTAGCATGGGTTCTTGCATAAAAAGGTTTTAAATGATGATTTATATGGTTATTAAATGATTATTAATGGTTTTTAGAAAGAAATCCCCATGAACCCATGTCTTCTCAAATTCTCTAAATTTGGCCTAAAGTGGGTGTATTGATTTTGTGTAATTGATGGACGATTATTGTGTAGATTGTTGTGGACTGTTCATATATGTATTTATCTATGTGGAATTGTTAAGAATTGTTAGTGAATTGAAGGATGTGGGATGTTAGCCTTGAATGGACAAAATTGTGAATTGGTCTTCATGTTGATTATTGGCTTATGCTTAGCTTAGCTTGTATAGTTGAATGTTGTTATTATCATTGTTATTGTATTGTTAATTGTTGGAATATGAGGATGATGAAGATAGCCACGGAAAGAGGGTAAGTTGATCAAACTTGATAAATATTGTATATTTGGCATGGAATTGAGTATTGTGGCTTATGGCCTTTGAAAAGGGTGGTAAGATGGCTTGATCTCTTAGTATTAATATAATTGTTATTGGTTGGTTTGATCCACCTTTGGTGGAGGTGGTTATTTGTTGTATTATTGTGAATTGAGGCCATGAAAGGCATTATGTGAATGTTATTATATTGTTGTATTATTATACACATATGAGGCTATATGTAAAGTCCTATATGAAGCTATATGTAAAGTTTTATGTGAAGCTATATGTGAAGGTATGATGTGAATGAGTTTTATGTGAAGCTATATGTGAAGGTATGATGTGAATGAGTTTTATGTGATCTTGTGATGATCCTATGTAAAGTGGATAGCATTGTGAGTTAAAGTATGATTTCTCATGATGTATATATGAAATGATGTTGGATTATGAAGTATCCTTAAATGAAAATATTGTGACTTGGTTGGTAGACTAAAGTGTCCCTCCTTGTTACTTAAAGTCTTGAATGCATGAATGTGTGAAATGGGCAGAACTAAGAAATGGTGCCCTTTCTATAAATGCTAAAAGAGGAATTCTAGGCCAAGACTTGAATCGGCAAAACTAAGAAATGGTGCCCTTTCTATAAATGCTAAAAGAGGAATTCTAGGCCAAGACTTGAATCGGCAAAACTAAGAAATGGTGCCCTTTCATAAGTCTAGCTTTCCTAAGTAAATGTATAACCTTGAAGGATGGGCCTTAGGGCGATGTTCCCTTCTTGAGTGAAATGATAGACTTAGAGATGGATGGAGCCGGAACGGCATGATAATCCTTATCTAAGAAAGTCAAATGAGCTATCCTTATGAACCTTGATTGGCCATGACTAAGAAATGGGGCCTTTCTTGGGAAGAGATACTATGAGTTGGTTGAACTAGAAAAGGAACCTTCTCTAAGTACATATGTGATTGAATACTCTATGGGAAATAAGGCTAGCACCGAGTGGATGTGGTTAGGAAGGTGGCCTAGCTGAGTATGAGATTAGGCACAATGAACTTCCTTTGACATCCCCTAAACCATGTGCCTACATGGGTTGCTTACTAGTTCTACCTTTGGCAAGTAGAACAACCTCCACGGAGTAGGATAGACTCCAGATTCCATACCTAGCTAGTATGGTCTATGTCGGTTATGCCTATTCCCATCATGTGGGATGTGCACTCTAGTTATTGGATAGGTTCTACAACGTGTAGGTAGTAGTATGGGATGCTATCTACACATGGCACGAGTAGGCTTTGAAGATACTAAAGTGAGTTCCCTAAGTCTAACGACTATTATGTGAAAGTCCCCTTATGTGCTTGAATGTCTCCAAAATGGTTTCTTAAAGAATGTTGGCCTATTGATGTTATGTTGTAAATGAAATGTCCTTATCTAAGGTAATCTTGGGGAACACTTAAGTGTGCTTGAAGAGGTTGTATGGGCGGTCACTTCTTGTCTCACTCAAGTGTGTCTTAAGGTTATATTAGGTAGAGGTCCTATGGTAATGAAATGACATGTGTTCTTTTAAAGTTAAGCATGGATTGTATATGGACATATGTTGAGTATATGTATGGTTGGCTATGGTCTTATATGTTAATGTTGACTTGTATTATGTCTCTTATACTTGTGAAGTGAAGGTTTCATCAAAATGATATGAAAGCATACACTTCTTGTAAGTGTCCGTTGTGCATATTTTCTTGCATGGTCTCCATACTTAGTACTTAATTGTGCTAACCCCCTTTCTTTCCCTTTTTGGACTAAAGTGTAGGGATTTGGAGATGATGACATGTCATGGCTATTTGATAGGTTTCTAAGTGTTGAAGATGAAGACTTGGTGAGTCCTCACTTATTCGAGGACAATACGCCATATGTTCTTTTATGTCTTTTTAGTATTGTTTAAGTTGTGTATGGGATTAGTCCCGAATTTTGTACTCTAAAGTATTAGATGGTTTTGAGACATCATGTATAATGTCTAGAAAGTCTTCCGCTTGCTATTTTTTTTTTTATGAAATGTTTTCTTGGTAAAGAAAGTTTTTAATTCCTTATGATTTTTGTGTCTATGCGATGAATGAATGCTAAGAGGCTTGTATTAGACCTCTTCGAGGTCGAGTACGCCGGTTACGACTAGGAGGTGCTCCCGGGTCGTGACAGAAACAATGATAGATATGTTCATTCTCAAGATCGGCAATGACCAAAGGACCCAGATCGGCCAGAAGGGAACCGAAGTGAGGATATGCTCTCAAGGATCTTCAACAAGGTTGAAGGATCTGAGAAAATGTTGAAGGAATTTAAAAATGACTTCTCCATTTTATCTCAAACGCTAACCTCTCATTCGGTATCTACCAAGCACCTAGAGATACAATTGTATCATATCTCCACTCATCTCAATCTAAGGCAAAAGGAAACATTACCGAGTGATATCATCTCAAATCCCTAAAAGAATATTTGGAACTATGTCGTGCCACGATGTTAAATAAAACATTTCTTGGGAGGCAACCCAAGTCTTTACTTTTGTTTTATTGCTTTCAATAACTTGTGTTGTGAGTGTAGGTTGAAAGGAAGTCAAAGTGTTGCGAGGGACACAATGGATGATGCCATAACCATAATGGAGATCCGTCGAAGGTGTTGTGCAAACTCATTCTTGTACACCTTATGAGCTGAAAAATGTGAAACAATGTAATGTCAACTTAGGTGATCTGAGCTCCAAAATGGGTCTTTTCATTTTCAAAAAGAAAACCCTTTGCTATCTATGAGATCTTTTTCTCCCTTTCACTTTCAATACTATATTTTAGTGTTTGAGTGGCCCTTTGTGTGCATTTGTAGTACTTGGAGTGTGTGTTCTCGCTTGATTGGTCACCCAAAATCCTAACTCCGTTCTCTTTCTACTCTGTACTTCTACTTGAGGTTACTATTCGACTTATCTCTTGTTATTTGAGCTATAAATGGTGTTTTATGTATGGGCATTAGTCCACTTGATGATTGTGGTTAGTTAATTATATGATCATGTGCCTAAAGTGTAAAAAGATATTGTGTTGGTTAAAATTTGAAATCGAATAGTGAATATAGTGAATATTGTTAGGTCTGGCTTTAATTTTAAATGGGTGAAGTCCGATTAACCCTGTGTTGTCCCAATTGAATGTATTTGCCTAATGATAGATAGAGTGATGACTTCCTTAAGGGCAAATCGCCACTTTGAGCAATGGTTTGTTATATTCTGGGAAAAGCTAAGTACCCATGGGTAGAAAAGCATGTGGGTAGATTGTTAAAATTGATAGAACTAGATATTGTTGTGTATGTTGGTTCAAGTTGTGAAAATAAGCATTTGGCTGAACACTACCTGTTCGATGGACTTGCCTTAGCTCGCCATGGTGGTTAGGCAAATCACTGAGTAAGCCCCAGCTCACCTTTTTGAGTGAATATGTGACTTGGGGCAATATCTCATTCAGCAGACTTGTCTTAGTCCGCCAAAATCCACTCGGCATATCGCCAAGTGGGAGTGGACATCGCCCTTTATGCCTTTTCCTTTTCATTTTTCATTGTCAGTTTCGGTAGACTAGTCTTAGCTCACCAAAACCAACTCGGTGAATCACTAAGTTGGAATTGAATCAGCCCATTATGCCCGAGTTCTTTGATATTTGGCACCAAAGCTTGCCCATCGTGTTAGGCGGACCGCCTTCTCATTTGGTGAGCCATAGAACATTTTATGAACTATGCTCTAATTTGATTTTGATTTCAACTAAACTTCACCGATTCTATGTTTGAATGACTGTTATTTGCAGGTCATGGCTAAAACTAATAGAAAGCATGTGGTAACTTCAGATACAGAATTTGATAGAGACTCTACTTGTAGCGACCCTCTTGGTAGGAAGCTAGTTCTTAAAAAAAAGGTAATATAATACATAGAACATTTAAAAGATAACATAGGACATATTAATTATAATCTAACATTGGAATTAGGCCTATAAAAAAATAGTTAAGGATGTGAAGGCTTGTCATTCAGAAATTTTTTAAATATAAAATTTAGACAAGATAAGAGTTTCAATTTTCGGCGGAGGAACCTTTTCAAATATTTTAAGTAAATAACTTAAGAGATTTTCATGTACATATCATCCTTACTCCTAAAAATCACATAATAATTTTTTACCAGCTTCCAAGTACCAAAATTAATTGTTTCATGCTTCATACAAACATTCAAAACAACTAGTTAATTTAGTATATTACAAGACTGGTGTTTACACATCCCAAATAATAAAATATGTCACCAAAATTATATTACAACCCATGGTGTCATGATCAAACAAGCCTTCACAATTACATATGAATTCACAACTCATGGATCACATACAAGTCCCAAGATTTCTACAAAATATAGATGCCTATATGCAAATGTGATCTTCCTTAAAGCTCTCAAAAACTCTATCTCCAATGGACAACTTCAAGTTTGTCCTCAGACATTCCCTACGTTAGAAACAACTATGTCTAAGCACAAAGCTTAGTGGTGTAAAAACTATAGGTGTGGAGACGCTAGATTCACCAAGTTACCTTTCTAAAGTCATGGGCAACACAATTGAAACATAATAAATAAATCAAGTCAATAATATATCAAAAGTATTCTCAAGTTCTATATTTAAGGATCTAAGTCATGTCAAGAAAGCTCATAGCACAATTTCACAAGAGATCAAATAACAAGGCTCGCCCAATATATACATCATGCCATCACACCAAGAATAATCAAGTAACATGAAGGACCAAAGCCATGTTTCAAGAAGGTTTATAGCCCAAAACTCACGAAAACCAAGAACCATATTAAAAATGCCTTTCTAGTTCGTACATAAAATGGAGAACTTCCATACTTAAGACGAACCAAAAATCATGAGTCAAGATGGAAAACGGTCTGAATTAAGAGGCATGAACATAGTGACAAGGTCGCAACCACAAAAAGGACAGAGTCCCAACAAGAATGCCATGTGACCAAGCAATACGTACAAGTGGGCTAGTTACACAAGTGTCTTGAGAATCAATCTACAATGATACCAGCACGATAATACAAAGGGACAAGGAGTAACCAAGGTACCAAGATAACGTTTCAGATATACCAGGAGGTAACAAGAGTACAAGTACAAGTTTATACACAAACCTTAGCCTTTTAGCATAGAAACCGTCCAACACAACTTCAAGAGTTCAAACCGTAGACCAACCAATGTATCAAGGTCCTCAACTTATAGAGGAGTATATACAACCTTAGAAATACAATTAAATAACTTCTTTAACTTTTAGTAGCTCAATAATTTTGAAGTAAAACAAGATTATCATCACAAGTAAGCCTAGCCTTTACAAATACGACTAATCTCCCAAAACAGTAAATCGTGCCAACCTAGTACCTTATGTCGCAACTTAGTTTTGAAAAGAAAAAAAGCAAAATTGGACTTCATATCCTTCATGAAAGATGTAGATATATCTCTCCAGGTTTCAAATAATCAAGAATCACCACAAAGTATGTTTCGTAAAAAAATAATATAATCAATACACTAACAGTTGAACATACTTGATTTCTAAATCAAAAACCTGGACATAACTTGTCCTATGTTGAATCCCATCGAATCCATAACAACAAAATTAGAGTTTGAGATAAACATAAGGGTTGTAAGTATATGAAGTATCTTTCCATGTCATATTTATTCACTATAACCGAAGTCCTAACGATGATATATGCTTAAAATACTAAACATTACCCAGATCACAAACATATTTTATCACTTACCACAAGGTAGGGTGTCTTCAGTTTTCAGCCAAATGAAATCAGTTTTTCCTTGTGTTTTTTGAACTAATAAAGTGATGAACAATTCTCACGGTTTCCTATTCTTAAAGGAATCGAAATCTCTAGAGGAGGTGTGATATTCCTAGATACATATAATAGAATAGAGGGGCAGCCAAAAATAAAAGGTGGTTGCCCAAAATAAAAGTTGGCCGCCCAAAATCCTAGAAACATCTCACTTTCATATATATATATATAATGTCATGGAAGTTACTGAACTACCCTAAGAGAAACATTTATAATAACATCACAATTAAATGAAAACAAGTATCTCATGTCACAAAATTCGTGTCAAGGAATTGCGATGTAGGAGTTGCTCATAACATCAAGGAATATCTTGTTGGAGTGTCAATATTAGCTTAAAAACTGGGTTTTTACACTCCTCCTCCTCCTCCAATGAAAAAACAAAAAGGATCGGAATAGTGATCAATGAGCCATTTGAGGCTACCTGACCACAACCAACCACTCCACATTTCACTAAACACGGAAGTGTGCAACCCACAAAGGGGGTTGCAATAAAAAGAAAGGATATCTGGTCCAAGAAGCTCAATAGGCTCAAAACGGATGGAGATCAGCAATTTTAGAGGAGGGATGACTCTCCACGAATGGTGTTTTGAGTGACTACGAAGCGATTTGGGAAACTATTCAATTCCACAAGTTTGAGGGTTTCATGAGACCTCATAACCTATATTTTCCATCATGGGTGCGAGAGTTTTACACGGCCTATGCATAAGCCTTACCTAAGAAGAGGAAGGGCTCAGTTTGGAAGCCTTTGGATGAGGTTGAAGTGCGTGGTAAGAAGATATAATGCCACGTAGGTGCAATCAACACAACCCTTGGCGCTCCATCAAATAAAGCCGATATGTTCAAAATTCATATGCGTCGTGAACTTGACGCTATGAAAGGGTGGTTGGCACAGTGATCTCTAATATTTCTCTACCTTCGATGGCTGACATTGTAAGAATTAAGAAGAAAGATCTAAACATAGGTGTGCGATACTAGTTTGGATTCATTAGAAGCAACATCATGCCTTTACATAATGAATCCATCCTTAGGCATCCCAAGGTGGTGTTATTGGGAAGCATCATCGACATGTAGCAGATTAATGTTGGGCCTATTATTGTTGACGAGATGCTATTGAGAGCACGACAGTAACATCCCTCGTTGCCCTTCCCAGTTTTGATCACACAACTGTGTGAGGATGCTAGAGTTCCCTTTTGGGGCTAGAGTGATGTGCGGATCACCCCGCCCTTCTCTAATGATATCTGGAGAATTGAGGTTGACTACTTACGAGATGATGCGGCTCAGAGAAATCTTCCACCACCACACACCACATCCATTGTTGATCTTGCTTCTTTGGATTTCGAGGCCACTACATATGCTCCTACGAAGTAGCGAGGTATATCGCAGCCCCTACTGTGCCTTCCACTTCTACCTCTACTGTTGTTGTTGCACCTGAACATACTCCTGTCTCTCTTCCCCCTTGACCCAAACCATGATATAACAAATAGGCAGTCCTGCCCGGTCTACAGATGTAAGGGTTTTGAGGGTTAAGAAAGATATACTCTCATTAATTGATAGGGCTGTTGAGAGGGCTATATCCTACTGAGAGATAGATTGACTTAGTGCGAGGCTACTATTGAGTCACTAGGTGTGAGGTTGGACAACCTCACTCCTAGATTAAAGGACTGAGAGAAGTCCAATGGTACTTTGGATGTCGTTGCTACAATGCAGGTTTAGTTGGCTACTTTGAGAGCCAATGTAGACTAGGTGAGGTCTACAAACATTTACATGCTTTGGGGTGAGGTTCCCCTACCTGATGCACCTGCCTCTGTGCCACCTACTATGCCTAGCAATGTGCCATCTCAGAGTGTGTAGCCGAGTGGGGAGGCTGAGAGAATCTATGATGTAGTTGTTGGTGATGTTTATGCGAAGGATGAGAGGGTCGATAATGATTTGGCAGAAAAGACTAATGAGGAAGAGTTGAATAGAGAGGAGGATATGCAGCGGATTGCATTGACATTGACTGAGTTGCAGGACACAGAGGAGATGATATTCCATGCTACATTGGAGATATCCCTTTCGGAAATGTCTGCAGTTGGCACCGATGGAGTCTTTTCAAACTCTACCATTTCTCCTACAACTGTGTCGAGCACTGATGCCTCGGATAATGCCACTCCTTATAAGAGCACTCCACAAGCATAGCCTATTAGAGGGACCTTTTTTTACCTTTCCTCTTGTACTATTTTATATTATTTTTGCATTGAGGACACTAATGTTTACATTTTTGGTAGGGTGAGGGCACTTGTGCCAATATTCCCCTTTATATTGTATTTTGGTATTTTGTTACTTTCAACATTTGGATTATTGTAGGATTTTGTTTTAGTTTTTATGATAGTGTTTCATTGAGTTTATATCTCTTTGCCTCTTTCTCTCAAAATTCTCCTGCCCCGTGAGTTTTGGAAATCATGAAATGCTTGAGTTTTCATTGATATTGATTTGAGGATCGATTGTATTCAATATTAATGTCTTGAATAGCATGGTGTAAAATGTTTGTGTTGCAATAAAGAAATTGATGTTGTTGCATTTTGTGTGAGTTATTTGAATATGTTGTTAACTAGCTGCATTTTGATTGGAGCCTTGGAATGAGCATCGCACGCAAGCTTTTGATCTTTTTGGGTTGTGCTAAATGAGTGTATTTGAAGTGCAATGAGTGGTGAGGTTTTACTTGAAAGGATGTGTGTAGAATCCTATAATTTGCCTTGTTAGTTTAATTGTGTAAGCCTTGGTAAGTGTAAGGCATGATCTTAGGGAAAAATTTATAGAGAGAACCCAAATTTCCATTTTGTTGTGACTACCTTGTGAGGGCGTGCATCCATTTCGTAACCATTTGAGCCTAAACCCTTTGTGGGCAGTCATATTGAAATCCCTTGCGCCAAATTGTCCCTACCTTCTCACCTAAAATCCATTTTAAAGCATTGTTTATTTGATTAGCCAACTTAGGCCAAAAACCTATTTAGAGTGTGGAAAGGAAGGAGGAAGAAAAGCCAAATGAAAGACAAAGGAAGACGAAATGATACTTTTAACATTGAAGCTTGTTACAAAAAGATGGAACCCCTCCTTATAAAAAAAAGTGTGATGAAATACATTTGAAAAATTAAAATGAAAAAAAGAGATGATGGAATAAAAGAGGGTTCCAAATAAAATGATTGACAAATCAAAGTTTGAGTTATCAAATGTAAAAGAATGAAAAGAACTTCAGAAGAGTTAAAGATGATCGCAACAATGCTTTGAAAAGGTGAAGTCATTAAGCCAAATTGACCTAACCTTAATTAAGAAATCAAAGTTTGAGTTATACTTTTGCTTTTGTTATGTTAGTATCTTTTGTTAGTTTCATTTTGAAGTAATATATTATGGTGATAATGTTTTATTCTTATATGCCTCAAAGTAGGGGGAGTCTGAGTACCCATAACTTCTCATATTGGAAGCCCTTGTTGAAACAACAAAACGGCTTGAATTTTCCCGATGATAGATTGGGTGATGTCATTCTTAAGGGCAAATCATCATTTTGTTGACTGTTGATGGCTTTGTGGTGCTTAAGTATGAGGTTGTGACTTTTTTGGTACTGTAACACCTTAGAATTTGGTGAGTTGGGTTTGGAAAGTGTAAGAAGGTTAACGGGCAGGTCCACAAAACATATCCCAATCGTGAACCTTTCACGGATGCCTAAACGACCCTTGGAAAGGTTTATGGCCTGAGAGGACTAGGGCAGCCATTTAGGCAACTCATAAATTTTCCACTTATGTTTACGACCTCCTTCACAGACCGTGAAGGGCTAAATGGTATGTGAAGGCATCCCATATAAATCTCCTGTAAGATTTTTAAGTTAGTGTTATTTTAGTTGTTTCCTATGCATTTAATACCTTAGTTATGCCATTTTAACCTCTACTCTAAACCCTATTTTAGTATTTTAAGTCCTAAAACTACCAATTCTAAATCATTCTCCTAAATTCTAAATTTTCCTCCAAGTTCATCCCAAAGTTCTGTCACGACTCGTTCCCTCGAGTCATGACGACACCTACTATAACACACCAGTAGGTAAGTCAACCCATACCCAAAATGTGAGTAATAGGTATAACAGAAGAGCCAAACAGGAAATTAAAGAACCAATAAGAAATACAGAGATGGAAAGCAAACCAAAAGATATATATAATGGAAACCCTCACCGAACAAATACAAGTCCCAAAGGTGGACCACAACAAGCCGTCTCAAAGGTAAAAGATAAGCTAACATATGTACAAAAGGAGACAGGTTGGTCCAAGATGCCAAGTGCTCACCCTCATCTCCAATAACCACAAGCTGCAAAAGAAGGCACAAACTATCACCGTTGGGAGTTGCTACTAGGACGTACATCAAGAAAAAGATACAGAGTGCAACATAAGTACAAAAACAAGGTATTCAGTAGGAATCAAAGATCTACTGAGCATGAAAAGTAAAGACAATCAGAAATGACAAAATCTAGACACAAACAAAGTTTAAAATGGGAAAGAAAGAAGACATGCAAGCATACCAACAGTAAATAAAAGTACAGCCAAACTAAACCTAACTGAACCCCATATGCCCAGAAGGTACACTCGTGCAAAAGTTTTAATTAAGAACACGAATGGACCCCTATAATCCCGACAAGTACACAAAATAGCCAAGTCTATAAGAAAGAAGAGTAACCCAAATCCGAATCCAAGAACCAGTCAACTCCAAGCCCAAATAGCAAGAGTGACACTCAATCCAACCAGCTAACTCCCAACCCAGCTAGCAAGAGTGGCAACCAACACAACCAGTCAAATCCCAGCCATGCTAAAAGGAGTGAGAATCGATCTAGGTCGCCCAGCCAGACAATCCATTCCCATAGGTGTACCACCGGTCTAGCAAGAGTGACCCATGGGCATGTCGACTCGATAGAGGATCTCAGATATGTAAGCCGCCTAGCCAGCCAGGCAAGTCTTAGGGGCATACCGTCCAACTAGCAAGAGTGACTCAAGGGCGTATCAACTCTAGAGAAGATCTCAAAAAGGATTCAAGTCATCGTGGATCAATGTCCACCCTGAAGATATCACGAGAGGCTCCAAGCTTGAAATACTCCAGTCCTGAGAAAGCACACAACTTCCGGTAACACATTGAATTGGCAGAAATTGTGAGAGAAGACAGAAAGGCTAACAAGCAGTGCAAAAGCCTAAGCTAAGGCTCATACTATCAGACCCTAGTCCTTTATTCAAGTCTACAAGGACCTAGTCCATCCTAACGACATCGAAGTCTTAACAAAGTCATAAGGTGAATGAATCTAAGGCAACACTAGCCTATCTTAGGCTAAGGCCAAAGATACATAAGGAAACAAATAAAACTCAAGTAATTTCACATAGCATGCAAGTTACGCCACCAACCCTACTAGCATGATGCTAACCTGGATACAGTAGTAATCAACCCTAAAACATGGTATCTAAGAAAAAAAACTAGAAATAACTAGGTACCCATCCACAATTAACATTAATCATCATCAATTTAAATATTCATGCTCAATCTCAGTAGAAAGCAAGTCGTAGAATACCTGTAAGCCGATTGTGCTCCCTCAAAATCACAAGGCCAGGGCTTTTCTTTTCCAAACAACCTCTGAACTCTGCCATCCGATCACAAATAGGATCATAACATAACTACAGTCGTTAGTACACTAAAAACATTTAAAACAGAAATAGGAAAATTTGAGAGTCAAACGGGAATCGTGGGACCCACCCTGGAATTCCATAATTGACTTTATGAAAATTTCCTAAACTATGCCTCGAACTTTTGATCCAAAATTGAACGCAATTAGAGGATCAGAAATAGCTAACACATAGCATGCAATAAAAACTCAAATTAACAAGGAAGGTCAACAGCAAAAAACATAAATTCACCTCAAATAGAGGTTGCCCAGTTCTCCCCAAACACACCATAATGAAGCCTCAAAAATCTCTGACGAAAGGGACCTTAAATCACCAAATTCTGAACTAAAACTACCAAGAAATTTCAATAGGAACCTTAATCTCTAGAGCTCATTGTGTCTGGTCTTTAAATAAGATAGACGTCGCGCTTCGTTATGGTGGTGAGAAGAAGGATTTTGATCGCGACTCATTGTGAGGCTGACTGTCATGCCCCGAGGCTACCCCTAGGCGTAACACGAGACATAGGATCATAAGTGACCCCAAGCTAACCCTGAGTCTGGCATATCACAAGCATACTGAATATATAACTAAGATAAACGGTAGCATAACTTATTATAAGTCAAAAGTAAAGGACTCCAAATGAAAATAAATTTGAATATCTGGGGGAAACAATCCCAAAACACTTAACAATGACTCTAAGTCTGAAAGCATCTACTACTGATGACCAGTTGGGACAAGTCCCCAGCTAACTCAAAAAAAAATATTGAAAGACTGAAAGTAAGCTAACTAAACCAAGCATAAATAAATGCCCTCAAACTTTGAGGACTCACCACTGAAGTTGTTGAGTATGGCCTGGAAATCGTACTAAGTGTAATCTGGATGCTCAACGCTTGAACCTACATCATAAAATCATGTAGTGTACAGTATGCATCAGTACTTTGAATGTACTGAGCATGCAAAATATAGATACTAAGATGAACGATATAAGCAGAACAATACAATACTGACAATATAGACTAAGCATGGAAATAAGTTGTACTGAAGTATAACTAAAAACTAAGCTAGATGCAATGACCAAGTACTAATCATGAAGATAACATGTTGAACTGAATACTGAAGTAAATGTTGATAACATGGGCAATGTAATAAAAGCATGACTATGGGAGCTACTATTAATAGACAAAAACCACGTGAGCTAAATGTGGAGTCTGATGTAGACACCCCATCGAGAGGACCTAATATACCTTACCAGGGGTATAGAGGCATGACTATTATGTGATCACTAAAATTGGTGCCCAGCAAATGGGACTTTTGAACCCACGTTGGCACATAGTTTTGGGATTATGAGGGTGCGCTGAACCTTAGTCCAACTCGGTGCTAAGTATACTCCCAAATAAATATGTGTATAGCTAAAATACAAAGTAGCTCAAAATACTAACATGCTGTCTAAAAATACGACATAAATATACTAAAAGATATGACATTCGAGTTCTGAAAAATGATTTTCTAACTGATCTTCCTAGCAAGTATAATTTATAAGTACTGATAATTAATACAAGCTAGGGTTCTAAATTGTATACGTGGAACTATGCAAATTTTCCAAGAAACATGTTATTTAGAATCGTGGAACTATAGCAGCTTAAGTCACAATGAATCTCTAAGATTTTGGAAACCCTAGGCCTAAACAATTTATGAGAACTCGAAGAACATACTAAATTGTAGAGACCTAATGGGTGAAAGGATCCCACTAGTGATATCCTACATACCTTGTGACAAAAACTACGAAGAAATCCTTCGGATTTTGGTGCTGAACTTTAAGAAGACCTCTGCTTGTTCTTGGGAAAGCTACCGCCTATTTTCTCTTCTTTTCGTTCTAAGTTAGATGATTTTTGGAGAATGAGGGTTCTGTGTAGTCTCTGACTAGATTATTATGGTTAGACTGAGTAAAACGACATAGTTTAAGTACAAAATGCATAGGGGAAAACACCAATGGGTCCCTGACTTAAAAGCTCACGAAGTGAGTTCAAGACAGGCTTCACGGGCCGTCTAGAACACCACGGTCCGTCAAATGGGTCGTAAAGATGCTCTACCCGATAGGGATTCACTATTTCGGGTATAAATTTTTACTCAGGGATCAGAATTAGGCAAACTTGGTGGCGTTGGAAAGAGGACACAAAGACCTTCAATTTGATAGGTCATGGGCTACCTAAATTATTTTGTGCTGAAAGATATTATCTTTTGAAGTTGACCCAAACCTCAAAGTATATCAAGCCTTTTTCACGAGCCACTTCACAGCTCATGTGAAGTTCCATGGACCATCTAGTGGTCCGTGGTCCTTCAGAGTAGCCATGGTGGTTTTGTGTCCCTTTCACGGGCAGCTTTGCGGCATGTGTGGAACTCTATGGACCATATAGTGGTCCATGGTTTTTTTCCTTTTTTGGGTGCACAATAACGAGTAGGATAACAGGTCGTGGTCCTCTTCACAGCTAGTGGACCCCTCTGTGGTTTCCCCTCTCTCTTGTTCAATCATAGTTCTGAATTTTGAGGTATTGCAATATCTTCCCCTTGAGATCATTCGTCCTCGAATAAAATCTAAACAAGTTTAGTTTAGAGGAAAGCGCTAAACTACCTACCGAGTACTAGAAACTGATATCTACTAAACTAATTTCCATGAACAAGCAAATATGCTGAAATTAAAGGATAACTAAGGGAACATCATACTAATACTGAATTACACAAGGGTAAGCTGAGACACTGGAGAGGAACTATTACCTCAAGCTAAAACTGAATCAGAAGGAAAGAGGTGAGGATACTTGGCCATCATGGCCGCTTTTGTTTCCCAAGTAGCTCCCTCTACGGACTAACTCCTCCACATAACCTTTACTGAAGTGACTTCCTTATTTCTCAACCTACGAACCTGGCAATCAAAAATCTCAACTGGAATGTCCTCATAGGAGAGGATATCCTTCACAGCCACACTCTCTAAAGGTATTATCGATATCAGATCATTCACACGCTTTTTCAACAAGGAAATGTGAAAGACTGGATGAACCGTTGGTAGTTCTATTGGAAACTCTAACTCATTAGCTACATTACCAACCCTTTTCAAGATTCTGTAAGGCCATACATACCTGGGACTAAGCTTCCCTTTATTTCCAAATATGATCACCCCTTTCATGGGTGACACTTTTAGGAAAACCCAATCATTGATTTCAAACTCTAAGTCCCTTCTCCTCACATCTGCATAAGACTTCTGACGACTCTGAGTTGTCTTTAGTCTATCTCTGATGAGCTGAACTTTCTCCATAGCCTCATTAACTAAATTTGGCCCAATCAAGGCTGCTTCACTAACTTCAAACCAACCTATCAGAGACTTGCATCTACGCCCGTATAGTATAGGGCTATCTGAATACTAGAATGATAGTTATTATTATAGGCGTACTCTATGAGAGGTAGGTGATCATCCCAATTACCCTTGAAATCGATCAGGCAAGCTCTCAACATATCCTCTAAGGTATCAATGGTAAGCTCTGTCTGGACATCCATTTGTGGATGAAATGTTGTACTGATATTTACCTGAGTACCAAGACCTTTCTAAAAAAATTTCCAGAAATGAGATGTAAACTGAGGAACTCTATCTGAGATGATAGAAAAGGGAACCCATGCAATCTGACTATCTTACTATGTAGAGTCTAGAATAATCCTCCACTGAATCTATAGTCTTGACATCCAAGAAGTGAGCGGACTTAGTGACTCTGTCCACTATAACCCAAATAGAATCATGCAGCTGCAAGTATGAGGTAAACCTGTAATGCTGTCTGCGAGCAAGATGGTGAACATTTTTGGCTAATTCTTTCTTCTCTTCATCAACATATGCCACACTACCCATGGATAGTCTGCTGAGAAGGTCAGCCGCTACTTTGTCCTTACCCGTATGGTGGAACACCTTAATTTCATAGTCTTTGAGGAATTCAAGCTATCTTCTCTTATGAAGATAAAACCTCTTTCTAGGTGAACACATACCGGAGGCCTTTATGATATGTGAACACCTCAACATGAACACTATATAAGTAATGTCTCCAAATCTTTAGGGCGAACACTACGTTTGTAAGCTCGAGGTCATGAGTCAGGTAGTTCTTCTCATGGACCTTAAGTTGCATAGAAGCATAAGCTATGACCTTACCTTGTTGCATCAACGCACAACCTAGGCCAACCCTGGATACATCACAATAAACCACATTACCATCGAGTAGAGTCAAGATCAGAGCTTTTCTCACACTCATCTAGCCACTAAAACTTAACCTTCTTATGAGTCAACTTGGTCACTGGGAAGCTATGGATGAAAATCCTTCAACAAACCTCATGTAATAACCAGTCAAACCCAAAAAACTCATGCTATCTATCAGAGAGGTGGGTCTGGGCCAGTGTGGTACTGCCTTAATTTTTTTAGAATCTACTCGGATTCCTTTGTTGGATACCACATGACAAAGGAAAGAGATCGATTGCAACCAAAATTCACATTTGATGAATTTATCAAATAGTTGGCGATATTTGAGGGTTTGCAGAAAAACTATCAGATGAGTCGCATGCACTTTCTCACTTCGAGAATAAATGAGGATATCATGAATAAAGACGATGATGAACAAGTCCAAATATTGTTTGAATACTATGTTCATTTTGTCCATGAAAGCTGCAGGAGCATTTGTTAGTCTAAAAATCATAAATACAAATTTGTAGTGACCATACCGAGTCCTGAAGGCTATCTTCGGGATGTCACTATCTCTGACTCTGAGATGATGATAGACGGATCTAAGGTCTATCTCACAAAATCAACTAGGACCTTGAAGTTAGTCGAACAAGTCATCAATCATGGAGATGAGATACTTATTCTGGATTTTGACTTTTTTAACTAACGATAGTCAATGCACATCCTTAGAGAAACGTCTCTCTTTTTCACAAACAACATAGGAACATCCCATGGAGAGATGTTGGGTCTGATGAAGCCCTTATCTAGAAGGTCTTTCAACTGTTCTTTCAATTCTTTAAGCTCAACTGGAGCCATTATGTAAGAAGGAATCGAAATAGGTTGGGTATCTTGAAGGAGATCTATTCCAAATTAGATTTCCCTCTCCAGAGAAACTCGAGGAAGATCTTCTGGAAACACTTCGAGAAACTCATTCACCACTAGGACTGACTCAAGAGTTGGGGTTTCAGTGTTTGAATCCTTAACCTGAACAAGATGATAGATATACCCTTTGGAAATCATTTTCCTAGCCTTAAGGTAAGAGATAAATTGACCCATAGGCATTGAGTTACTACCTTTCCACTCTAAGACTGGATCACTTAGAAACTGAAACTGAACGATCCTAGTTCTACAATTGACTGAGGCATAAAAGGAATGTAACCAATCCATGCCTAAAATGATAACAAAATCTACAATTTCTAACTCTACAAGGTCTGCTGAGGTGACTTTCTAGGAAACTGTGACAAGGCAATTTTTGTTTACCTATCTAGCTATTAATGAGTTCCAAGAGAGTTTTTGGACTGACACGGAAGTTTACTGCTATATTGGGAATTACAATAAAAAAGTGTAGCCCCATGATCTAACAATCCATAAACATCTAAATGAAAGACTTGTAATGTACCAGTGACCATATCAGGAGAACCTTCCTGGTCGTGGCGAACTTGAAGAGCATACAACCTGTTCTGGCGCTGACCACCACCTGTACCAGACGAGGCACCCTACTTATCAGGGCGACCCGCTGGAGTTGCTGAAGTTGTAGAATGAGCCATGTTACCTTTTTGTCCTTGCCTGGTAGAAGGGCAATCCTTCAACCTATGACCATACTGACCACACCCAAAACACCCCTTTCTGCCAGCAAGACACTCGCCCGAATGGTTCTTACCACACTTTAGACAAGATGGAAAAAACTTGTTGCCGAAAGCACTCCCCTGAGACTTAGAGCCTGATGCCCTTCTTTTCTGATCTTGTCAAAATATAAGGGATCGAGCGCTAGCTCTGAAGGTGCTAGGGATGTAGACCTTTGCATGTATTGTGAGTGATTTCCACCGCCCGACCTATGCTTAGAGAATTCATAATTCCTTGTTCTAGCCTTCTTGTTATCCTTAGCGATCTCTTTGAGCTTAACTCCCTTAAACTGGTGAGCATGGGTCAGTAGTCTGGAGATATCCATATCCCCTAATAGCATAGAATTCCTTCATTCGGTCTTCACCAGATCGGATACTCTAAACAAGAATTTGCTCATTTGTTCTCTCGAATCGGCAACCATATGTAAAGTATACTTGTAGAGCTGGGTGAGCTTTAGCCCGTGTTCTTGGACTGGCATCGAACTCTGCCTAAAGTTCATGAACTTCTGAGCCTTAGAATCCCTCAACTCTCTCAGGAAAAACATATCTAGAAAAGCTCCAATAAAACAATCCCACATCATGAGAGCTGCATCCCCATCCCTACGGTCTTTCCACTGCGTGAACCAGCTATGAGACACATCATTAAGTTTATAGGATGCTAGTTCAACACTATCAGTACCAATCACTTGCATTACCTCAAGCATCTTCTTGACCTCATCAATGAAGTTATGTGGGTCCTCACCAACCTTTGACCCTAGAAACTTTGCCAGATTCATATGAACAAAGTCTCGAACCCTAGCTGTAGTTGACTCACTAGTAGGGTTTGCAGGAACTGGGCCTATTAATTATTTTTGTTGCCTATGGTCTGAGCCAAAAGATGGATCACATTACGGAACTCTACATTCATAACCTCATGGTTCAAGATTGGAGTAACTCTGTTAGCATTGCGTGCGTTTGCATTTCATTCATTACCTCTGCGAAGAGGCATGATCTGAAACGCATAATGATGAATTAGAAAGGAGAAGTTGAATCATACTTCAAGCATGAAATGAGTAGCAAAAAAAGAGATGTTTTCTTATAACACCTAGTAGCTTCACCCTCATAAGTGTGGCGTGCTTAATACAACAAATTAAAGAGAATCTACTTAGTGTGTCTTCCAGACACCCTAGGACTCTTGAACTTGATGCTCTGATAACAAGTTTGTCACTCCCTGAGGCTACCCCTAGACGTAACACGGGACCTAGGATCAAAAGTGACCCCAAGCTAGCCCTAAGTCTGGAATATCACAAGCATACTAAATATATAACTAAGATAAGCGGAAACATAACTAATAAATGAGTCATAAATAAAGGATTCCAAATGAAAATATATCTCAATATCTGGGGAAACAACCCCAAAACGCTTAACATCGACTCTGTCTGAAAGATACTACTACTGATCAATAGTTAGGACAAGTCCCCAGCTAACTCAAAAAAATAGTGAAAGACTGATAGTAAGCTAACTAAACCAAGCATAAAGAAATGTCCTCAAACAATAACGACTCACCACTGAAGTTATTGAGTATAGGATGGAAATCGTACTAAGCGTAATCTGGGTGCTAAGCGCCTGAACCTATATCATTAACTGATGCAGCGCAAAGTGTGCGTCAGTACTTTGAATGTACTTAGCATGCTGGATATAGATACTAAGCTTAACGATATAAACATCAAAATATAATACTAACAATATACACTGAGCATGGCAATAGGTTGTACTGAAGTATAACTGAAAACTGAGCTAGATGCAATGACCAAGTACTAATCATGAAGATAAACATTTTGAACTGAATACTCAAGTAAATACTGATAACATGGTCAAAGCAAGAAGAGTATGATTGTCGGAGCTACTATTAACCGACATAAACCACGTGAGCTAAATGTGGAGTCTGATGTCTACGCCCCATCGAGAGGACAAAATAATATACCTTGCCAGGGGTATAAAGGCATGACTGTGGCGTGATGACTAAAATTGATGCCCAATAGAGAGGACTTCTGAACTTACGTTGGCACGTAGTTTTGGGACTTTAAGGGTACTTTGAACCCTAGTCCAATGTGGTGCTAAGTCTACTCCCAACTGAATATGTATATAGCTAAAATGCAACTGAAATAATGAGAAGCTCAAAATACTGACATGCTATCTGAAAATGCAACATAAATATACAGAAAAGATATGGCATTCGATTTCTGAAGCATGATTTTCTGACTGGTCTTCTTAGAAAGTATAATTCATGAGTACTAATGATATTTAATACAAGCTAGGGTTCAAAATTCTATAGAAGAAAATATGCTAATTTTCCATGAAACATGTTATTTATAATCGTGGAACTATAGTTGCTAAAGTCACAATGAATATCCAAGATTTTGGAAACCCTAGGTCCAAACAATTTATGAGAAATTTAAGAAGTGACTAAATTCTAGGGACCTAGTGGGTGAAAGGAACCCACTAGTGAAATCCCACATACCTGGTGACAAAAACTATGGAGAAATCCTTTGGATTTCGAGGTTTTAAATTGAAGAAGACCTATACTTGTTCTTTGGAAAACTATCACCTCTTTTCTCTTCTTTTTATTCTAAGTTAGATGAGTTTAGAAGAATGTGGGTTCTGGGCAGTCTTTGACTAGATTATTAGGCTTAGACTAAGTAAAACAACGTAGTTTAAGTACCTAATGCATAGAGGAAAAGACCAATGCGACCCTGACTTAAAATCTGACAAAGTGACTTCAAGAAAAGCTTCACGGGCTGTCTAAAGCACTACGACAATTCAAGTGGGTCATGAAGATGCTCTGCTTGACAGGGTTCCACTATTTCGAGCATAACATTTTACTCTGGTCTCGAAATTAGTAAACTTGGTGGCGTTAGAAAGAGGACTCAAAGACCTTTAATTTGATAGGTTATGGGACACATAAATCATTTTGTGATGAAAGATATGATCGTTTGAAGTTGGCAGAAACCTCAAAGTCTGTCAAACCTTTTTCACAGGCCACTTCACGGCTCGTGTGAAGCTCCACGGACCATCTAGTGGTTCGTAGTCCTTCATAGTTGTCGTGGTGGTTCTATGTCCCCTTCACGGGCCAGTTCATAGACCGTGTGGAGCTCCACACACGTCTAGTGGTCTGTGTATTTTCACCTTTTGTTGGGTGCACAACCATAAGCAGGGTAACGGGTCATGGTCCTCTTCACGGCTCGTGGACTTCTCTGTGGTTTACCCGTCTCCCCTGTAAAATCTTAGTTTAGATTTTTGAGGTGTTACACTTACCATCGTTATGACCCTACCTCGCCGTTGCGATGACCTAGGGAGGTCAACCTTTCATCACGACAACGATAGTGGGCCATCTGGTCATGAAGAACTAAGGCACATACCTTCGTGATTACGGCCAAGGACCATTTAATCGCAAAAAAGAAAGTTGGCCTGCACTAACTAATGCAGATCAGCTAGTTTAGCAACGTTCCAAATCTCCTACGGGTTGCCCTGAATTTGTGCAGAACCCTATATTGTAATAGAGATATGCAACCCTACCAAATTGGATACTCCGGACTCAATAGAGCAGTCAAAACTTCCATACGAGGACGTCTTGAAAGAATGTGGTTCCAACACCAAACTCTACTTAAGCCAAAGTCCACAAGAGGGCTCAGAATTAGCCTAGAAGCCTCAGGATCTAAATGGGGTCATTCTAGAAAAAAATCAACATTCTAGAGCTAACTGTGCTGATGAAAGCCTCATCCAAGCTCGTTTACCCAGAATGTTGACTAAGGTCAGACTTACGCTTCAATATGAAAGTTAAAATGTCTAATCACACAGACTCGTAGTGTAATAATCTAGAGTCATGTCGACTATGCTACTAGTCTAGAATGACCCTCCGTAGCTCAAAAAATCATCAAAATTGGATTCTGAGGTCATCTTCTTAAACTTTTGGTCAAATTATCCGTTTAAGGTTCAAAACTTCCAAAATACTAAAACTCGCACAAGAACTAAATGAACGACCTAGTGACCGAACTCGTAGTCCCATAAAGTTTTAAATGACTTGGGGTCACTACATGAAAGCTTTAAATAATGAACAGGAGGCATAAACACATAATTGACCTGGAGGTCTTTACGAGTTATCTCTAAAGCCAAGGACGAAGAAGGTAGGGTTTAACTTCAAGATCTTCAATTCACTATAGCTTTTGGGCCTTGATAATTAAGGCATGTTAGTATTAAACTAAGGAGTCCATTCCTCCATAGGGTTTTGTTGACACCCAATTTTGACCGACCTCTAACCATTTTTGGGAAGGCTATTAGATTTAATACGTATTTTAAAATATATTTCGAGTTTAAAATTTTTAGTCAATTGTGTCTTAAAATTACATATTTTAGTATGCACGATTTTTTATAATTATCATCAAATTATTTTATTAAATTATTTTTATCAATAGTTAAACTCGAAATAATTGTCTTACTAAAATGTTTTAAAATTTTAGTGTGTTAGTTTGTATGAAATTTTTTATAAGATATGTGGTATTTTATTAATCGAATAGCATTTCCTCAAATTTCCTCTTAATTATTTAATTCTTAGCCTATTCTATTCTAATTTATTTCAAATCTAGCCATTCCAATTCAAATTCTCATTTCAATTATAGTCATTTAGTTGATTGCAATTTCAGCCTTTTCTTATCTCATTTTTTAAGATTCCAACTTTCATTTAAATCTCATCCGTCCATCTAATTCTGAAATAATCGTGGCCCTTCATCTCACTTGATCTCAACGGCTGAGATCAAATCCTCCAACCTTTCTATTTTAATCAAAAGATGACATACCCTAGAAAAAAATTTCATTCTCTACTCTTACCCTCTCCAGCCCCCGCCCCCTCTCTCTTCTCTTCCTCGCTCCGGTGACTATGAGTAGCTGCGGCCAGCAGCAACCCCGGCGACCTCTCTTTCCCCTCTCCCGTCCTAGCGAGAACCACCAGTCGGTGGTTTCTCATGTACCCTTCTCCTTCTCTTCTTCTCCGTCTCTCTTCTCCTCTCCTCTCGCCAAGCGGAGCAACCAACAACAATAACCAGCGACGAGCAGGTCTGGCAAACATCCAGCAGCTCCAGTGAGCAGGCTCCGCCAACGGAAATAGCAAGCTCCGGCGAGCGTCGCCTCTTTCTCTCTTCCGGCGAGGACAAGAGAACACCAACAACAACAGCCTCCCACCAGCGACCACCACTGGCAAAAAAATTAGCAGCAGCTGCACAGAGCCAGTAGACGCCGGCAAAAGCAACCAGCAGTAGCAGTGCTGCTCCGCGTTGGCGAAACTCTGGCAAAAGCTGCCAGTAGCACCGGCAAAGACAACCAGCAGCAGCCGGACAGCAACTCCTGTGAATAAACAACGTAACGGAGCTTGCTTGGACATCGATGTTTGGTTGGTTTGAAAACGGATCCGTCCGGTTAGTTTTTTTTTTTTAAATTCAGATTTATATGCTCGATTGTATATATGGAGAAGCCTTGATGTTCATGCATGTGTATACTAGATGTATTTCATTTTCATTGTGATTTTCGGATCTTCCGAATATTTACTCATTCTTAGTTTATCATTGGTATCTTTAGATTAATTTAAAAATTCCGCATAGCAACTTCAGTATTGTGTTGTATGCGGAATATGTTTATTTCTTGGGGGGCTGATCATCATGTTGACTTAGGGAGATTCGATGTTAATCGCTTGATGTGTTCGATTTCTATGGATTATCCTTCGTGATTAATTTTGACAACTTTGCTTTATTAATTATAATTTCTGCCCGTTATAGTCATAAATTGGTAATAAATGTTTATTGGCTTTGCTATTTGGGATCTGCAACCTTTTTCTTGATATGATAAATGTATTAGAAATCAGTATGTGAAGGCGTAGATCATGGCAAATTGATTTAGGATGTAAACTATTCGTTTGTCCGGCTTTGCATAGTTATGTTAATTGATTGTTGATTGATTGACTCGGTGATTGAACAGATTTTAGTGCTTATTTTCTCCATGATAAAAGTCATTTTTTTTTAGTATTAATTGATTGAGAATCGTATTTGGTCTTCCTAAAATAATTAAATTTTGATTTTTCTTGATTGTTGGGATCTTACTGCTACTTAATTTGTTTATGTGCTGATTGGATGCCATAATATAAGTTTCACTAATTCTTGAAAACGTTCCTTTACTTGTTCAATTTTCCCTCGGTACGTGTTTAATTTACTCTGTCTATGTTAAAAGAATAGCTCAATAAGCAAGGCCAGCGATTCGTATTTTAACTGATATTTATTTATGTCCCCGTAAATCTTTTCTTCATTATTATATGGTGGATTGCCTTAATTGATTTAGCTTTCTTTAAATATTTGTCTTGACATGTTTCTTATATTTGGTAAATTTAATAAATATTAGGCTGATTTACTCCCTCCGATTAAGGAAATTTAGTGTTGTAAATTGATTCCCCTTGTCCTTAAAAAATTATTTTATTTCCTTGTGGCTTCGTATATAATCTGCTATTATTCTTTCCTTTATAGTAAGCATATTTCGTACATGTCTTATACTTGGTAATAGTAAATTATTAAATCTGATCTAGCTCTCCTTGAAAATAAGGAAAATAATATTAATTGCCCCCCTTTATTCCTTTCCCTTATTTGACCGATGAATTCTTTTCCAATAAGGAAAATCAATATTTTAACTACTTCCTTTTCCTTATTTGTTCATCTCTTAGTGATTATAAATTGGGTCCCTCCCTTCATTATTAAGACGACTCTTTCATGCTTGACACACACTACTCACTTCTCACTCATGTGTACTTGTTCTAACAAGAGCATAAAGTACTCTCTACTCTAAACATTTACAATTGGGTGAACATTCTAAGAGCCTCTCTACTTAGTTTTGCTGTGTTCGGGTCTAGTGTCGGAATTAGTTTGGTCTTCATTGCTGAGTAATAGATCTGCATAATCGGTTAGCTCTCTTTTCCATTAGTTTAAATTCCGCTTGCATCATCTATTATGAATATTGTATGTTTGAAATAAATAAAGGAAGCATTCGGGTCAGCTCTCTTCCCCCTTTTATGTGTATGATTGTATAGGTGCAATATGTGGCTTGAAGTAATACGTATGTCCTATTTTAGCTTGGGTTCATAAAAAATAATGTTATTACTTGTGTTGTATATTACTTGGGCTGTATTGTTGCTTTCTTTAACAGGGTTTGAACTTGAAGGTTCAAGACATGAAGAATTGTCATGGGAGGAAAATAGACGAATTGATTTAATTTATGTTTTGTATATTATTTAATCTCTTTTATTGTTTTGTAATAATTTATAGACTCTAGTATATATATGAATTAATTTGGGGGATCGTCTAAGGGGAGGGGATTTTATATGCTACTTGTTTATTTTTTTTATCGTAATTTATTCATGTTAGAAAAGCATGCCTATAGGATCGTGATTGTTTAGTAAGTTCATATTTAGCAACTTCACTTTAGATCTCATTAAAATAAAACAAATTTATTATTGCCATTAATCACATATTTAATCTTGTTTAATTATATTTTAAAGTTAATCATGTGCTTAACCCGTTTGACTGTCTACTGTGATTTGTTAAATCGCCCGGTGATCACCTTTTAATTATAACAAATAGTGTATTGTATATGTCTACTACCGTGTTTTGTAATAAATCACCAACTCTCCTTTCTCTAAACTATATGGAAAAGAAAAATTAAATAAATGCTTAGTTATTAGCGTGCTCCATCTTAGAAGTTTGACTTAAATGCTATGCCTAGGGATTAGTTAATTTTACCTGATATTTGGGTGTAGAAATGATGCATATAGGCTTAAATCTAATTTATCCATTTAGAAGATCGTGACTATAGGTTTTGAGAAATAAGTTTAATATGGTAGATATTAAGTTAATAATTTTAGTATGTCGATTGACCAATATAATCTAACCTTAATAACCTTGTTATGGTAATTAGTTTAAACATCTAGGCTTTAATAAATGCAATAATTTAATCATTTAAACATCTGCATTTGCTACTCGTTCATCCTGATCAAATCTGCCATTGCTTTTCAATATTTCTTCCCACATGTTTTCTATTTAAACTAATCGGTAATTAATCAATAGAGGCACAACAATTATTTTCTGTCAATTAAAATAAATCAGCTAACTTTTTCCAGCATGCTACAATTGAATAAAATTGGTTTATGCATGACTATTCTCTACTTCATTAATGCTTAATATAGTGTTGCATTCTATAATAACTTCCTGTCACTCTTAATTAAGTAATCACCTTTTAATGCCATGTGTATGTTTGTATGTTCACACACTCAAGCATGAGACTTTTCACTTTACTTGTGTTTGCTAGCATGTTAATAAAATCTAGAGGCCAACATGAGACTTTACGTGCTAAATGATCGTCCAACGTGTTTGACTTGGTGTTTAGGTGGGCCTATTAAGAGTTTTATTTTGTCTAAAACTACCTTATTAGTAATCCAATGCCTCTTGGACCTTAAGCGGGGATGCTAGGCACCTTTTAGAGACGAAAAGCATGTGGTGGTGGGGTAGGGTTAGTTTAGGCCCTACGGAGATGATGACATCAACTCAGACTTAATGACAAACTTTGGTTTTGTCTGTCCCTACGAGAAGCTGACCGAAATAAAGAAAGTCGAGTGATGATCCGTAAAGTCCTTCAGAGTCTCCCTGTCCTTTTATCCCTTTATGTGTTTATAGTTATTTTGGGTAGCTTAAATAAAATAAATAAAAAATGGTTTGCCTATTTACTTGTGCAATTTCTGTCTCTTCGCTCCTCTTCTATTAATTGTTTAAATATTTATTTTTCGTTTATTACATCTCCTAGTCTTGCATGCTTAATTAATAAAGTAGATAATTTAATTAATCCTAAATTGTTTAATCATAGTTATCACCTAGACATCATGCTAATTAAATAAAATAATAAATGAAGTGACCTTAATTGCTACTTGTAACCCCCACATAAAATTGCATGAGAGACGACGGGGACCCACATTTGTGGACCTTGATGGATGCCTAACACCTTTCCCTCGAGATAATTTGAACCTTTACCCGATCTCTGGTTCATTGACCTTAGCTAGAATTAGTTTAGGTTGGGTAGGTGCTCTAATGCGACTCTTCAATACTCCAAAAGCCCAAAAGAGTTGTTAGGTCGTGCACCCAAAACTCGTTTTGCGAAAAATGGGGCGCGACAGGTTTCCAAGATCTTCCAATTATACAAGTTCAATTCTCAATTCAAAGTTAGGGTTTTATCCTATCTTCATGAGTTTTTTTCAATTATGATTCCATTAGTTATTTTCCATCTTGTGTTGCATAAATTGAAGTAATTAAATGTTTTTGAGCTGAATTCAGATGAACCAATGCATGATCAGTGACTTTTTACTCTAAACACATGATGAAGCTTATGGACTATGAAAGATGAATTTATGAAGATATGTATGTTTCTTTATGAAATTTATATAAATGATTTGAGGATTCTTTGAGATGAAAGTATCAATGTTGTTGTGAAAGGTTTTCTCACATACTACTAAGTTCATGATTGTGAAAGATTTTCTCACATAAGGATTCATAAGGTTGAAAGATTTTCTCACCTAAGTTGAATCAAGTTTTAAGAACTATTCTAAATAACTTTAGCTTGGATTGGTTGCTTAATAGTTCATTTCCATGGATGATAATATGAATATGATTAATCACTTGTCCATGGGATTTTACTTAGAACCGAGTAGGATTTTGGATGACGGTTTTCGTTTAACGAATTGTTGATCACCACCTTGCTCGCCTTTTAAGCCTTCAATTTCTCACAAGAATTGTCAATTTTGGCGATGGTAACCTTGTTTTCCCTTTGCATTCGGTGTGTAGCCGTTCCTATTTGAGTTCGTCGACCTCACTCGATTAATTTAATTAGTCCATTGTCAACTTAGGTGATGTCATACCCATAGGGAAATTGCCCTTCTTTAGGCGATCAAAAATGTGTAGTTTACACTTCTTTTTATGCTTTTGTCCATTCTTTAAGCATTCATCCTTACCTTGTCCTTTGGCCTTCATAGCTACAAATAATCAAATTATCATTAGAATAGGACATAATTGGACATCAAGGGCACTAATTTTTGAACTAATTAGGCCTCAGATGAGTGCAAATCTACCACTTATCAATAAGTCCTCAATGCAAAGAAGAGGATATTTGTTCTTCAGTGACACTTTGTTCAATTACTGGTAGTCAATACACATCCTCATGGTACCCTATTTCTTCCTCATAAAAAAAACATGATGAGTGGTAGATTTCCACTCATTTGAGGCCTTTTTAGTTCAACAAGTAGTGTTCTCGATGCCTAATGGTTTCCTATTCTGATGATATAGTGATTTTTACATCTATGCAAGATAAAGGACAAGGCAAGGATGAATACATGCAAAAATGCCTAAAATATATAAAGGAGTAGAAACTCCTCACTGGTAGTCGCCTAACCAAAAGGGCGGATCGCCCAATCAGCCAGACCTCGCCCAATTTGATAGTGTTCATAATTAAAAATATTCAAGCCATGTCAGTGAATACTAGAGTTGAAATGACAATTCACCGAAATAGATTGGGTGAGCTAGAGTTCAATCAACAAAGGTGACAAAATCTTGAGTAAAAACAAAAGTTGAATGGGTCAACAAGGTGGTAATCGACAATCTATCAAATGTGAAAGGTTGACTTAATCAAGTTCGCCAATAAGGGTTCACAAACTTGAAGCATGAAGCAAAATAAGGGCGAGCTAAAGAGCAAACATTGATCCACTGAACAGGTTAACTGAGCCTGACTAACGTCACCTAGTGAGTCACATATGGAATTTTGGGCTTATTTTTGGTAAATTATAAATAGACCAAAGGTGAGAGAAACAATAGACATTTTCCTTTTCTAAAATACAGTTCTAAGATATTTTATTTTTGGTGTTAAGAACTAGACCCTTTACTTAATTTTGGGGTTTTTCAAATACTTTTATAATTGAAAGTTGTGGGTAAAATTTGAGGTGGGTATTGAAGATTGTTGTTGATTTCTAACTATTTGATGACTCGAAACATCATCGTTAAACTTTCTTCTCTTTATATAATGATTGGCTAAAATCCAATTCTATAGGTGTGATTGTAGGGTTGGGTGATGATTTAATGTAGTGGGTCTTGTGCTTTGCTCAGTTTTTTTGTTGTTCATCCATGGATTTAGGTTATTTAGTATGAGGTTATTTCATGGGTTAAGGTTCAAAACTTAATCCTTGTCTAGATCTTCGAATGGTGCTCGAAAGAGAACAATTCAAGTGGGTAAATCACTTGGTACATGAAATTTAGGTTTAATGTCTATGGTTTGCTCAAAAGAAAAATTGTGGTTCATTTCTCGTTTCCAAATCTGCGCAACAGAGAGATTTCCATAAGGTAATGAGTTGAATTGTAATTCACATAGATGAGACCAAAATGAGATTATATCATATGGTTCTACAAGATCGAAATAAGATTAGTGCCATCGAATATTACCGAGGGTATTCATGTTTGTCTAGTATAATTGACCAAGCACTTGTACCCCTTTTTGACATCAAGACCAATCCCCACACCCCTAGATCATCTTTTCCTTGTGAAATCATTATATTTTCCAAGTTATTTCCTATGAACCAATGCATTACTCATGGTTTTGGCTATGAACTTTAAAATACATGAATTTATGAAAAAGCTATGATGCTATGAATGATGTTTTAAAAAAGCTATTCATGATTTATGAAAAGGAATTTTTATGATTTAGGTTGTTTTAAGATTATGAATGAAATTGTGAAAGGCTTTCTCACATTAAGAAATCATGATTTGGTGAATGATTTCCTCACACATGGTTTGATGAGCTACTCTATAATATTGTAAGCTTGAATTATTAACTTAATTGTTCTTTTCCATGTATGATATATATATATATATATATATATATATATAGGTTTATAACTATTCCATTGGGATTTTACTTAGCATCGAGAGGATATTGAGACGGAGGCTCTCCCACTAGTAGAGATGTGTCTCTAGTAGCAATCTTATTGTCCCTACCCATAGGTTTGCCTTAGAATGACATAGCTAGTGGATCCACCTAATCTAGAAGTTAAGATCCTTGCATTGGCAAGTAAGGACTTCTCTTTTTGGTGTGGGAGCAAGACATCGGATTTCACGTTATAGCTCACGTGGTCTATGTCGGTTAATAGTAAATATCCCACAAAATGACATAAGCTTTTCTTAGAGGTTTTATAAATTTTTAAATATAATTTTTAGATGTATTGACCATTTTCATGACTTATGATTATTCTTTAAAGGTTTTACTATGATTTAGCTTGATCAAGCATATCATGTGTCTGTTATGTCCTCTTATGATCATGTTTTACATTTTATTTCATATATTTCATACTTATCACATTACATGTACTAATGCATACTTGTACCTATATTGTTTAACTAATGTAGGGTCTGACAATCTTCCTCCTTCTAGTCGAGGCTAGTGGATTGTTTTATAGATTGAAGACTTAGTGAGTCCTTATGTTCCGATGACCATGTCACGTACTTTGCTTTCTTATGTTTTAGTTTTCTGATGTTGTATGTGGTGTATGGGTTACGTCTCAACCACTCTTGATGTATTAGATTGGCTTGTCAATACAATGATGTCACTTCCTCTTTTATGTCGAACTCTTTTATGATATGAGACTCTTTTCTTAAATTCTCATATTTTCATGCAAATTGGTTTGTGTAAGCCTTTCGGGGTCATATACATAATGTCACATCTAGGGTGTACTTTGGGTTGCGATATCATGTGAGACGATATATCTGGCTATGTGTGTAGCTACCCTAATAAGTGATTTATTTCAGTGGATTGGGTGCATAGATCTGTGTGGTGACATTTGTGGGGTAGAATACTTAGGTAGACCTGATTGTGTTAGATATGATGGACTTTGATGTGATTTTAGGCATGGATTGGTTGTCTCACTATTATGTAGTCTTGGATTAGTTCTCTAAGATTGTTACTTTGTGCCTGCCACATATACCTCATCTTCTGTGGACGAACACTGATAGTCATATGTCGAGAGACGTGATCTCCTTTCTGATGGTGTGGCGGTTGGTAGGAAAGGGACGTTTAGCTTATCTTGCTTATGTCAATGGTACTAGTACTGACACCCCTCCTCTTGAGTTTGTTCTTGTTATTAGAGAGTTTGCTGATGTGTTTCCTACCAATCTACCTGGTCTTTCTCCTAACATCGATGTTGACTTTTGGATTGATGTTGAGAAAGAAACATAACCTATTTCTATTTTGCCATGTCACATGGCTCCAACTAAGTTGAGAGAGCTTAAGGAGCAGCTCCAAGACCTCTTGGGAAAGAGGTTCATTAGACTTAGTGTATCTCCTTGGGGTGCTCCTGTCTTATTCGTGAAGAAGAATGATGGTACCTTCATTATGTGCAACAATCAGCTAGACAAGGTGATCGACAAGAATAGGTACCATATGTCACAAATTGATGACTTATTCGACCATCTTCAGGGTGCATCTCTAAGATTGAATTGGGATCAGGCTACCACAATCCATATGACATCCTTTAAGACTCGATACGGCCATTATGAGTTCTTAGTCATGTTTTTCGGGTTGACCAATGCTCCAACAATGTTTTTAGAGTTAATGATCTATGTGTCCAAGCCCTTCTTAGACTTTTTTGTGATAGTGTTCATTGATGATATCTTGGTCAACTCTAGGAGAAGGGAGAATCATGAACAACATCTAATTATTGTACTCCAGACTTTAAGATTAGCGGTTATATGTCAAACTCACTAAGTGTGAGTTTTGGATTAAGTCTATAGCATTCTTGGGGAACGTTGTGTCCAAGGATAGGATTATGGTGGATATGGCAAAGATTAAGGGAGTCAGTTGTTGAGCCAAGCCTACTTCTCCTAATGAGGTTCATTGTTCCATCGAGTTAGCATGCTAATACATGGTTTAAAGAGGGGCTTTCTTCGATTATTGCACCTTTGACTAGATTAACTCGGATTAATGTTCCTTTCCAGTGGTGTGATAAGTGTGAGGCGAGCTTTCTAAAGCTTATGACATTTTTGACTTTGACGGTGATTCTAACTCTTTCTATCAAGGGTCATGTGTTTACGGTCTAGTATGATGTTTTTGGTGTTTGGCTAGGTTGTGTCTTGATATAGTAGGGTAGAGTTATTGCTTATGCTTCAAAATAGCTAAAGCTTCATTAGAAGAACTACTTCACTCATGACTTGGAGTTTGCGGGAGTAGTCGTCGCATTGAATATTTTGTGGTACTATATGTATGGAGTTCACTGTGATTATTCATTAACTATCGTAGTCTCCACTATATCTTCAACCAGAATGGACCTTAATCTAAGATAATGTAAGTGATTAGAGTTACTGAAGGACTATGATATCTCGATTCTTTATCACCTAGTCAAGGATAATGTGGTAGAAGACACATGGAAGGCAGTGAATATAGAGAGTTTGACTTTCTTAGCTATGCAAGAGCGCCCTATGGCTTTGGATATTCAAATCTTAGCCAACTATATGGTTAGCCTTTATATTTCTAAGTTGTATAGAGTACTTGCTTGTGTGAAGGCTAGACCTTCTTTGATGGAGCAGATTCAAGTACAATAGTATGAGGATCTTAGATTGCAGGTGATTTGAGACAAGGTTCTTAGCGACAAGGCTAGGAAGGTGATAGTAGATCTTGGGGGCATCTTAATGATTAAGGGTCGTCTTTGTGTTTCTGAGAGTTGGTGATTTGTTTTGGCTGATTCTTCAAGAGTCCTATAGTTCTATATATTCCATTCATCATGGTGTTACAAATATGTATCATTATGTGAGGCAGTATTATTGGTTGTATGGGATGAAAAGGGACATCATAGTTTTCATGGCTAGGTGTTTGAATTGTCAACAGGTGAAGTATGAGCACTAGAGATGAGGTGGTTTGACCCAGTGGCTACCCATTCCGAAGTAGAAGTGGGAGATCATAGTCATGGACTTTATGGTAGGCTTACCATGTACCTTTCGGTGTTTTGTTTATATTTGGATCATCATAGATTGATTGACCAAGTGAATTCACTTTCTATCGATTGAGAGTGCCTATAGTTCAGAGAGATTGGTCCAAATTTACTTTAGAGAGATTGTTCATTTGTATAAGGTGTCAATCTCTATTATTTCAGACCATGGTACTCAATTCACTTCACACTTCTAAAGATCTTATCAGAGAGAGTTGGGTACCCGGGTTGAATTTATTACAACTTTTCACCCTTAGAGCGATGGCCAGTCAGAGAGGACTATTCAAGTTTTGGAGGATATGCTATAGGTATGTCTTATTGATTTCGGTTGTCAATGGGATTAGTTTTTGTCTTTTGTGGAGTTTACGTATAATAATAGCTAGAACTCAAGTATTTAGATGGCCCTGTTTGAGATATTATGTTTCGGAGGTGTCGTTCTCCAAGTGTTTGGTTTGATGCTTTTGAGGTTAGACTGTGGGGCACCAGCTTGTTGAAAGATTCTATGGATACTATCTGTGTGATCCAGGAGCAACTTTGTACTGCCCAGAGTAGGCAAAAAAGTTATTCTGCTTGGAGGATACCGTGTTTAGATTTCATGGTTTGTGACAAATTATTTCTGAGGTGTCACCCATCAAGGGCGTGATGAGATTCGAGATGAGGGGCAATCTTAGCCCCATGTTTATCAACCATTTTATGATTCTGAGGCGGGTATAAGAGGTGGCTTATGACATAGCCTTACCTCTAGCTCTTTCAATTGTTTATCCTATGTTGCATATCTCTCTATTGAGATGGTATATTCCCGATGAGTCTCATGTGCTTTAGTAGGATTTAGTTCAGCTTGTGAGTGCTTGAGTTTTGAGAAGGAGAACATGGTTATTCTTGATAGGCAGGTTAGGAGATTGCGGTCTAAGGATATCTCATCAGTGAAGGTTCAGTGGAGACATCATCCAGTCGAGGAGGCTACTTAGGAGGCAGAGCTTGACATGCCGATCCAATATCCTCACCTTTTTTATCCTTCAAGTACTATATTTGTTTTACATTCACGAATGAAAGTCCTTTTAGTAGTGGAGGTTGTAATGACCCTCAAGGCTATTTATGTGTTTTTCATATTTTTATTGTTTTATCCCTTCTCGTTGATTCCTTATAGCTTTTATGTGGTGACGGGTTAGGTGTCATGCTTCTCGAGGTAGTTAGGAGATTTTTGTATGAGTTTTTTGAGTTTTGTTGGCTTAAGGTTTGAAATGGTTGACTTTAGTCAATATCTGAATATTTTTATGTCAAATAGGAATTTCGTCAGTTCTATCTGCTCCAAAAGGGTCAATTTGGTCGAGTGTAATGATCGGTTCAGGTTCGAGGCTTTTATTTGGAGTTTGTGCGATTAGGAATTTTAGCTTTTGAATTTTGTCCAAAGTTTCATGTTGGTCAACTTTAGTGGAAAATGCATTCGAGATGGAATTCTTTCAATATGGTTAGCAGTGGAATGCCGAGTTTGATCTAGAACATCCTTTGGTTTAATTCCTGAGGATATTAAGATGAGTTTATAGCATTTAGCATTTTTTGTTTGTGTTTTGTTGTGAGTGTTGACTTTGGTCAACATTTTAACGAGATGACCTCTGTTAGTTGTTTGTTGATTCCACCAAGTCCAAAATGGAGTTTTGAATTGGTTTGCACTTTCTATTTGCATCATTTGGGCCTCTAATGAATTTTGAGTGTCAATTTGAAGTTTGGATAATTTATCTCAAGCAACTCAATATTGGCTTTTAGTGCAATCGCCATTTGCGACCCTTGATCGCTTAAGCGATGGTCGCTTAAGTGACCAAGGGGTCGCTTTCTTGAATGGGCACATGTAGGTTGGGGTTGCTTAAGCGTTGGCCAGAATCTTTAGTAGAGGCCAGTTTTACAGCCAAGGAGCTGTTTAGGCTGTAGGAGCCTCTTAGGCAGGGATCACATTTACGGCCCTTGGTGGCTAAAAGGATTGTCACTGAAGAGGCCATATGACCGCTAAAGCGGCTATTTGACTGCTTTTGCAGAAATTACTGAGATTTAATCCTTTTTTTGTTTTTCATTTCTTCAAGGAAGAAACCCTGTGGAAGTGGAGCTAGGCCAAGGGTGATTTTGCTCAGCTCTTGACCAGTTCAGTGATTCTAAGGTAGATTTCTATCCCTTCTTTTCTAAATACAATTCTAGCCTCCTTTAATTAATTCAATTCCATTCTTAGCATCTATTCTCTTGATTTAGAAATCCTTAAAGTATGGTGTTTGGAAAATTTGAGGTTTGAATTAGAGTTCATCTTCGCCCCAACTTTTAGGCATGTGATCCTCACTCTGAGGGGAACATAATGAAGTTTTTGGTTTTGTAGTTCTGTATGATCATTTGAGGGTCAATTGTTTATCCGATTTCTAGTCTGAATTTGGTATTGTTGTTATGGGTATTGTTAGTCCCGTATTTATTTTCTCGTTCTGTTCTTGATATCTTTGCACCCGTTAGAGGCTTCTGTAAAGGAAAAGCATCTGAGTGAAGGTTTGAGGGTGGCTGAAGCCTTGAGGTAGGTTACAACTTCTCTTTGCTTAGACTTGGCTCATTAGATTGTTTGTATTTTTAGTGGGATTAGATTGGAATTTAGGATTAGTTTAGGATTATTGATCCTTAGTCAACGTATGCTCATTATAGGGTTGCTTAGTGTAGTTTTAGCCAGACAAGCCTGAGTTTAGGTTGATCCTTTTGGTTTGTTTCATATGGTATCCTTAGAAATGGCTTTCAGGTAGTGTGAAATTTTGGTTACCACATTTTTTTTCTTGGATTGAATCGTTGATTGTCAAGGTTCTTTTTGAGCTTCTTTACATGATTATTTGATTCTTAGGCCCAAGGTTGCAAGCTTGGACAATCCCAGGTAAGTACATTTGTACCGTGACAAGAATTACCCGAGTATGTGTTTAGTGTGTGGTGATTTGATGTGAAGCTTCGGATTTTCTAATGAATTTGAATGTGGTTGTTGTACTTGAACGCTCTTTTTTGGAAAATACTTGGTATTGATAAAAAAGAGCAGTTATTCTAATGGTTTGGTAGGCATTAAGGCGTTTATGACTTAAAATGTTCAACATGCTCATTTACTTGATTGTCGTATTTTCGACTATTTTTGCTCCAATAAGTCCGATGCACCATTTAGAACAACCCATTAACTTATTTCTAGGCTATATTCTACTATTTATACTGGGTGATAAGTCCCATGTATCATTCTAGGCGGTCTGTTAACATATATCTGGGATATTGGTACTCTATTGTTAAGTTCGAGGCATTATTCAGAGCGACTTGATGTTTCTTACGGGCTCCTTACTCTCCTTCACTTCATTATTTCCATTGCATCATTGTATGTTTTTTTTATGAGCTCTTGAATTCTACTTATTTATGGCCTTTTAAGCTCAACAATTAGTCTCTTCAATGCCTATTTATGTCTTATTCTGATGATATTTTGATATTTTGTGGATATGGAGGCTAAAGGACAAGGTAAAGATGACTGTATGAAAAAAAAAGAAGGCCAAATACATTGAATGGACTACAAACTCCCAACTAGTAGTCACCTAACCAAATGTGCAGATCACCCAATCGGCCTAACCTCGCCCAACTTGAGAGTGTGCACAATTGAATACATTCAAGGCAGGTTTGTGGACTAAAGAGGAAACAGTGATTAGCCGAAGCTAAATGGGAAAACTAAAATTCCATTACCGAAGGTGATATAGTGCTGAGTAAAAATAAAAGTTGAAAGGACGAGCAAGGTGGTAATAAGTGATCTGCCACACATAAAAGGTTGACTTTAACGAGTTTGACAACTGAGGTACAAGCACCTGAAGCCTGAAGAGAAAGAAGGGTGAGTTAAAGAGGAAACTGTGATCCGCCAAACGAGTTAAACGAGCCCAACTAACTTCGCTGAGTGAGTCGTGTTTGGAATCTTAGGCCAATTTTGGGGAAACTATAAATAGCCCAAAAGAGAGAAAATTAGGAAGAAGTTGGTCGTGGACTATTGGGATCTAAAACAGAAAACGTTTCCCTAATTTCATAGTTAGCTTTTGAGAAATACACTTTTCTTAGTTTTTGGTTTTTTCATACTCTTGTAACTGACAATTAAGGGTTGAAATTGAAGTGGGTGTTGAAGATTCTTGCATAATTTCAACACATTAATGGTTGGTAGCATCATAGATATAATTCTTTGCCTTTTATGATGTTTGGCTAAAACCCAAATTCTAGGGGTGTGATTATGGGGTTGGGTGTTGATTTAATGTAGTGGGTCTTGTGCTATGCTCTATTTTATTAGTGTTCATATATGGATTTATGTTATTTAGCATGCAGTTAATTCATGGGTTAAGGTTCCAAAGTTAATCGTAGACTAGATCTTCGGTTGATGCTCGAAAGAGATCATTTGTAGTGGGTAAATAAATTGATGCATGCAATCTAGGTTTGATTTCTATAGTTTTCTCAACAAAAAAAAGGTTTATTTCTAGTAGCCAATTCTGCTTTAAAGAGAGATTTATGTAAGTCAATGGGTTGGTTTATGATTCACATAGATGAGACCGAAGGGGTTCTATAATATGGTGCTATGAGATCGACAGAAGATTAGTATCATTAATGATTACCTAGCCCATACGTATTTTTCCAGCACTATTGAGCAGCACTTGTACCCATACATGACATCAATACAAATATCGACTCCCCTCGATCGCCTTTTACTCGTTAAATCCCTATATTTTTAGTTTAGTTGCGACACATGATTACAAAACTCCTTTTGTAAATTTGGTGCAATCATACACCCAATTGTTCTAAAGTGCTACTATGAATAGGTTCACATTCTAATTTCTTAGTTGAATTCTTATCCTTAAACCATTCCTTGTGGGATTTGAAACCCTATTCTTAGTTGGATATTTTTATTGAAAATGACCGCTTACGCTTCTAAATGTTTCTAAGGTAATTTGAGCTTTATAAAAATTGTGCCGCTAACGGGGAATGGTAAGAGTTCAATTTGTGAAATTAATTTGTAAACTTGTTTAGTTGTAGTAGATTGTTGCTTGGTGTTGTTTTTTTGTGCATATGTAGGTAGAAACATGAGTGAAAATGGTAGTGACGATGCTAGTCACTATGCACAAATATAATAAGATGGGTTTTTTGAAAGGCATGCATGTGAATGTCGTTGAGACTAATGGTGTCATACGGTTATCTCCTACTATTGGGAGAGCAATGTTCCATGTAACTAGAACAATGTTACTACTTCTCCAAATGAGAGAAATGTTTGGGGGTGTAGCTCAGGAATATCATCATAAACTTTTTTGAACATTTGTGGATATTTGTGGGTCGTTCGTCTTCAAGAAAATCTCACAAGAGTCTATTCAGCTGAGATTATTCCTATTCTCCTTAACTGGGACAACTACTAGATAGTTGGCCGAATTGTCGAATGATTCTATCACTTTGTGGGAGGAGTTGACTGAAGAATTTCTTGAAAGATTATTTCCTCCCTCAAAAATGGTAAAACATAGGGGCATCATCCATAACTTCAAAAGAGTGGTTGGTGAACCTCTTCATGAGACATGGTTGTGGGTACAAAAGTTGTTACTACAATGTCCAACACATGGTGTTATGGAATTTTTTTTTCTATAATACTTTAATTGTAGCCTTGATTCAGTTAAAAAGGGTTCGGCTGATCAACTTATCCAAGGTGGGCTGATGCAACAACCGTTCAATGTAGCAACAATGTTGATAGATGATATGACAAAGAAAAACTGAGCATGGCATACTAGAGAGGATCAAGAATTTTCTCTACAGTGGTGTATAAGTAAGGAACAAATGGTGAATAATCATGAGCATGATGAAAACATGTCCATAATGATGACTCAACTTGACTTGCTATCCAAACATGTCATGGGAGGTTGTTTCAAAATGGTAAATGTAATTGGAACAGGTAGTGGGAAGTGCCCGAAGGATGCCAAGTGGGAGTCATTGTATGATGAAGAAGTGAATTATATGGGGAACCAATTGGGGTTCTCATCTGAACTATCCAAGATCGGGTGGGAACTAGGGTTGGAACAAAGAACAAGAGATTGTAGAGATCGAGGTTGCAATTGGATAGATCGTGAACCAAAATAAAATATATATATCCCACCTCATGATCATCCCAATTCAAAAGAAGTTGGACATGAAGAAAACCAAACTAATGATATTCTAGCAAGGATCTTCAACAAAGTTGAAGGGTTTGAGAAAGTGTTGAAAGATTTGAAAATTACTTCTCCCCTTTGACTCAAATGGTTAATTCTCATTCCATGTCAATCAAGCATCTGGAAAATCAAATGTGCTAGATCTCTGCACATCTAAATCCAAGGCAAAAGGATAATTTCCCTCGTGACACCATCCCCAATCCCAAAAATGATTGTTGAGGAGTAAGAATTATGTTGTGCCATGACGTTAAATAAAGATCTTCTTGGGAGCAACCCAAGTTTATTTTATTGCTTTCAATAACGTGTGTTGTGTGTGCAAGTTGAAATGAAGTCAAAAAGTATTAAAGGATTCATTAGATAATGCAAGTACCCAATCATCAATGCACGGGAAGTGTTGAGTGGACTTCATTAAGTTCGCCTTCCTTCCCATAAATTTTAAAAAATGGTACCCTCAACTTCGGCGAGCAGGGACCTATTAGGTGATCCGCTGAATATTATTAGGTGAACTGCATCAGGTCCATTGAGTTGAACTTCAGATTTGGTATTTTTTTAGGCATCATCGTTGAGCTTAAGCCCCTTCATAGATTTTTTAAACACGTTTAGTGACGTTAGTCATAGTCTGTCGAGTGTACTTGAAATAAAAAGGCCAAATGTCTTTTCAAGTTTTATAAGAGAACATTTCATCTTTTTGAGCTCTTTCACTTCCTAAACTCCCAATACCCTTGTTTATGAGGTATTGTGTCCTCATTTGCTTTGATTTGTTGGGTTGGAGTGTAGAGTGTTTATTGGTGTGTGATTGTCGATCCCAAACCCTTCCTCCTTTTAGTTTGCTATTGTACTTCTTTGAGGTTGGTCTTACAAAGCTTTCACTATTATCTTTGTCTAAATTCGATGTGTTTGAGTTGGGATTTCTAATGTTTCTAGTGTTGCACTTTTTACTTTGCTTCGGTAATGCTAAATAATACTGATTGAATTGTGCCCATGAACTAGGATTGATGATAATGTGCCTGAAATTGTTTATGTTGTTTGTAAAAGGTTAGATTTTGAAATAGTTGTTCTAAATTGATTGTGTTTTTTTTAATTGAGTGTGGGTGAAGCCGGACTAGTCCAATGGTATCCTAAAGACATGCATTTTCCCAATGATTGATAGAGTGAAGACTTTCTTAAGGACAAATCATCTATTTGGGCAATGCTTTGTGAATTCTGGGAGGACGTCTGAGTACCCATGTGTAGAATAACATGTGGGTAGCTTGTCAAATTCATTGGGTATTGGGTAATGCTGCATGTTAGTGTTAATTTTGTGAAAAAAGAGGCATTGGGATGAAACTACCTATTCGAAAAGCTTGTCTTAGCTCGCCAAGGTGATTAGGTGAATTCCTAAGTAAGCCCCAATGGCCTTCTGAGTTTGAATATGTGACATGGGACTGTCTCATTTGGTGGGCTTGTCTTAGCTCACCGAAAACAACTCGCTGAATGGCGAAGTTGGAGTGGACATCGCCCTTTTTCCTATTTTCTTTTTGTTTTGTACTGTCACTTTCGACGGACTTGTCTTAGCCCACCGAAATCAATTCAGTGGATCACCAAGTTGGAGTTGAAATTGCCTTTTGTGGCTGAGTTGAATTTTAGTTTGTTCTTTCAACTTCCAATCGGTGAGCCTCAAAACTTGTTTTTAACTGTGTTGCTTTTTGAGCTTCTTTTGAACTAACCTTCACCAAATCATGGTTGTGAATTATTGTACCTTGCAAGAAATGACCAAGTTAAAAGAAAAGAGAGTGGTCTCCTGATAATGCTCAAACTACTCTTTAAAAAAATCCAAAGAGTAAGTGAACGTTGTCAATAAAAATTACCCAACTATGAGTCGGGGTCGAATCCCACAAGAAGTAGTGTGATGTTAATAATTCAAGAAGTGAATTAAAATGTGACTAATCTATTGTAGTAAATTCAGGCAACCAGGTGGATTATTCCACCAAATTTAATCAACTCATTTCAAGATAAATAATAACCAACAAACTGAACTAAACAGAGTTTAAACTATTTCAGTAGACTCTAGGGGTGTGGGGATTGGAGATCGATGTCACATAGAGGTAAAATTGTATTGCCCAACAAAGCTAAACAACCAGCGATAAGATGGGCCATCTTCGATGATGTTAATCTTCTTTAGATCCCATCACATTAGTTCATAAAATCTCCTTTCGGTCTCATTTGTGTGATTCATATTCAACCCATTACTTTGTTTTTACAACTAGATTCAACTAGATTGCAAACATTGAACTAATTATCCACTCATATCAGTCTTTTTCAAGCATCAATTTGAGATCTAAGCTAGGATTAAGTTGGCCAACTTAACCCCTAAATTAATCACATAATAACAACTCAAATCCATGGTAGAAATCAATAAAACAGAACAGTACAAGAAACCCACTAAGTTAAATTAACACACAACCCCATAATCACACACCTAGAAATTGGGGTTTTAGCCACCCGTCACAAAAAACGTAGAAGTTATACCTATTATGATAGAAGTCATGGATGTGATAAAATTAATAATTATATTCAACACCCACTTTGAATACAACTTCAAATTATACAAATTAAGAGCAAAGTTGAAAACCCCAAACTAAGAGCAATACTCAATAGTTTCTCTCTCTAAGAGCTCCAAGAGTAAAACCTAATAAAAGATATCATTTATCCATTTTTTCTCTCGTCCAAGCAATTTATACTTTTAAAAAAGATTCTTCCACATCCCATTTGGTGATATTAGTTGGGCTCGCTGAACTTACTCGGTAATCGCCGTTTGTATTGTTCAGTTTGCCTTTCTTTGGCTGAAAGGCTTCAAGTGTTTGAACTTGATTGGGTGAACTCGATAAAACATGCCCTTTATGATCAGTGAATCGCTGAGTATCACCTTGTGTGCCTAAGGTAGCCTTCATTTTTTCTCATCAGTCTATCACTTTTGACAATGCAACTAGGTTTGACTTTAGCAATTTTTCAGATCGTCAATGCGACCCTATTCTATCCATTGGATTTAACACGTGATCTCCAAACAATGTCCATTTCGGCAAGGTTCAACCTTTTGGGCGATTCTTCCTTTAAATTATACGAATGTCATGATGGGACTTTCTACTCTTTTCAATATTTTTGGCCTTTCTTTTAAGTATTCATCCTTGCCTCGTCCCTTAGCCTTCATATCTAAAAATCATCAACGTATCATTAGAATATGACATAATTTAGGCATTAAGGACACTAATTGTTGAACGAAATAGGCCTCAAATGAGGTTAAATCTATCACTCATCAACACCCCTAATTTAAACTTTTGTTTGTCCTCAAATAAATGAAGAACACAACTGTTCAACAAGGGTGTCTACAACAATTCTCAATGACTGTTAACATGCAAGTTCCATTACAAGACTACTCTTCAATAACATGCGACACTCAATCATGATCAAAAAGCTTCAAATAATAACTAGCCGGTATTAAACCAAGCTCAAGCTCACAATTGCTTCTTTTCTAATGCAAAACCATGTTTCAAAAAATGCATTCAAGTGCCCTTACATCAAGAACGATTCGATGCTCTCACAAAGCAAATCAATAAAGAAGTTAGGAATTAGTAGAACTCTCATTCTCCAAAGGAGAAATACATGAAACCTTCATCCCATAGGTTTGCCCATATCTTCCATTCATCACACACCCTAGTTCATGCAAGATATCAAGGGTGTTTTAGGCTTGTAATGGGGTTGAGGGTTCAATTATGGTCAATTTGGCTCAGTGAATTTGCCTTTTCAAAGTATTGTTGCAATCATCTTCACCTCTTCTCAAGTTCTTTTCTTTCTTTTTCACTTCATAACTCAAACTTTGACTTGTCAATCATTTTATTGGAAACCCTTTTTTTATTTTACAAAACTTTTTTTTATAAGGAAGGGTTTCTTCCTTTTGTAACACACTTCAAAGTTGAGTCTCACTTCATTTTTCTTTGTGTTTTTTTTAACTTGGCTTTCCTTCCTTCTTCCTTTCCACACCCCCAACTTAGGTATTTGGTTTAAGTTGGCTATTCAATCAAACCAATGCTTCGAAAGGATTTTAGATGAGAAATTACGGATAATTTGGCTCAATAGGTTTTAACAAAGTTGTCAACAAATGGTGTTGAACACCCTCACAAGGTAGTCACAAAATGAATATGGAAATTTAGGTTCCCTCTCAAAAATTTTGCCCAACATCATTCTTTACATTTACCAAATCTAGAAAATTGGACTAACAAGGAAAATTCTACAATTCAACTAGCATGCTTCCAAGTACACCACTTTAATAACTCTCACATCACAACTCTCCCCAAAATACACTTTCAACCTTTGGTCGTTAACTTTGAATTTTGAACCCTTTACATCTTCAATTTCAGTTTCACCAATTTCATACACCTTAGTGACTATGTACAAACCAGTCCACTTTGACTTTAGTTTACTCGGGAGGAGTTTCAATTATGAGTTTAAATTGAGGAGTAGCTCCCCCAATCTATACTCTCGACGCAAAATTTTGGCATCATGCCAATGTTTAACTTTATGTTTATATAGTGCGGAGCTCTCATATGCATGTATTGAAACTCATCCAACTTAAGTAGTTGACCCACATAACTTTTGGCGGCCACCTCCCAATTTAAATCCAACCGCTTCAATGCCTATAAAGCTTTGTGCTCTAACTCAATCGAAAGATATAAGGCCTTCCCAAATACCATTTTATATCGAGACATGCTAATAGGGGATTTAAAAACTGTTTAATAAGACTGAATTGCATCATCAAGCTTGCTAGACCAATCGGTGCGGTGGACATTCACTATTTTGGCTAAAAAGTTCTTTATCTGTTATTTTGATACCTCAACTCGCCCACTAGATTCCGGATGGTACGATGTGTAGATTTTGTGTTTCACCCCATACTTAGATAAAAGTGCCTCAAATTGACGATTGGACAGTGAGAGCCGCCATTACTTATAATGGCACGTGAGGTCCCAAACCTTGTGAAAATGTGTTTCTTTAGGAACTTTGTGACACTTTCCCCTTTATGTTAGGTAAAGATATTCCCTCCACCCATTTGTACACATAATCAACTGCCACTAAGATTTTCTTTTTCCCAAAATAACTATCGAAAAGCCTCATGAAATCAATCCCTCATACATCAAATAGCTCAATCTCAAGAATTTGGGACAAAGGTAGCTCGTGCCTCCTAGAGATACTCCCTTGCATTTGACATTGAACACAACACTTGCAAAGGGCATGGGCATCTCTAAACATTGTGGGCTAATAATAACCACATTGTAACACTTTAGAAGTTGTACGTATGCCTCCATGATGTCCCCCTGCCAGTGAAGCATGGCAAGCTCAAGGATCTCTTGAACCTCCACTTTGGGCACGCAATGCCAAATAATATTGTCATCACATTCCCGAAAAAAAAGGGTTCATCTTACATACCTCTTCTCATAAAACAAGAATTTCTGCTTCTAATGGCTACACGAGTCTTTAGGTAACAACACACATACAATAAAGTGAGTATAATCGGCATACAAAGGGACTGAGGTTTGAGAAATCAACATTACTGATTAATCAGGGAAAGCATTTTCAATTTCTCTTCTCTCAGTCACTTTAGCATCTATTTCAAGCCTTGGTAGTTGGTCGGCTACTTGATTTTCACACCCCTTTCTCTCTCTCACCTCAAAATCAAAATCTTGAAGGAGAAACACCCACCAAATTAGCCTTGGTTTGGCATCTTTCTTTGCCATCAAGTACTTTAGAGTGGCATGATCAGCATGCACAACAACTTTGGTACCCAATAATTAGCTTTAAACTTTTCAAACCCATATACAATAGCCAACAACTCTTGCTCTGTGACGATATACTTCTTTTGGGCATAATTCAAGTGTAACACCTCAAAAAAATTTGAGCTAAGACTCAAACCATTCTTTGTTGTGAGTAGGATTTTATCGAGGAATTTAAATTTTCTTAAGTGTCAAGTTCAGTAAATGTAGCACCTCGAGTTCCAAAAAGAACTGAAGAGAAATTCATGCAAGTCATCTGTAAGTTCCTTAAAGTTTTGGGTCAACTTCAAACAATCAGAAATTTTAGCACATAATGATTCAGGTGGTCCATAAGGATTCAAATCGATGATCTTTAAGTTCTCTTTCCAACGCCACCAAGTTTGCCAAAATCTGAGTTCGGATGACGGAGATATGACCATTTGAGTACAGCCTCTCTAGACGAGGCCTTTTCACCCAAACTAAGGAGGGGTATTTTAGTTGTTTTCTTACCCCCCCCCCCACTTTGTCTAAGCATGAATTACACCTAATTTAGGGACCCCCACTTTGTCTAAGCATGAATTACACCTAATTTAGGGTCCAAACTGATTATACTCAGTTTCATTCATCTCGAAAATGTGTAGGACTTTAGAGAGAAGATTCAAGAGGAGAAAAAGTCCAAGGTTCCAAGTGTTCATCCAAGATTTTGCCAAGAACCTAGTTCTTTGAGGTATGTAAGTTCTCATAGTGTTGGGTTCGTTAACCCACATGCCAACCATGTGATTTTTATCCGTAATTTTGTTCTTGAGGTTCAATGATTTGAGTCCCTGAATACTTCTTGAGGTTATAGCTTGATTCCTTGTTAATAAAGTCTTGTAAAGTTCTTGAGGTGAGGCTCTTGTGAATGAGTAATTTTTTTTGGTAGGGTTTGATTGGGGTTTTGATCTAAATGTGTTTATTATATGAATCTCAGAGAATTTGGAGGAAATCATTCGAATCTAGATGAGGTAGGGATGGAAAATTGAAAAGAAAATTCACTGGAATGATCTGGGAAAGGGTAGTGCGGTGCACCCCATATGCGCTAAGAGGGATGGTATGGGGCACCTGCAGTGCACCAGGGAAGGGGTTCTGAATTTTAGGGGTGGCACCCCGCTCCACTCAATGCGCTAGGGTCTTCAGGTCCCCTACTCTTCCGCCCTTCTTTCCGTTTGAGTTCTATTAAACCATGTCATCGATCAATTCTTGATTCTTACTATCCAAACTACATCTAATCATCGAGAAATCGTATATATCATAATCATGATCCATGAATTCATAATTAAAATTTGAGGTTGAGTTGAGAGTAAAGTTTGAGAAAGTCCATTTATGTCGTTTCGAGGAGTCCTCTATAATTACGTATAATTTTTTCAAGACTCGAGTCACTTAGTATGAGAATGAGGAGAGTGTATTCATGAGCCTACATTATTTTTGAGATCCTTGAGTTGAGTCTTTAATGCCCATAATTCTGTATGAACTCCATAAATTAGGTATCTTTGAGATGAGTAGTATCTTAGAGTTCTAAGTTCTTGAGTATTGAGTTACTAATCCTTTATGAAACTATATTTCATAATTATGGATTTCTATATGTTGTACATGGAGGTCCTTGAGTTGAGTCGGTCATGCGCATAATTCAGCATGAACTCCATAAGTCGAGCATTCTTAAGATGAGTAGTATCATTGAGTCCTTTAGTTCAGGAGTTGTTGTGTTCCAATTATTGAGTTGTATATATGGCTATTGAAAACCTTGAATTGAGTCGTTCACATCCATAATTCGGCATGAATTTTATTTTGAGAAGTCTTTTACAATTATTTATAATTTTTCTAAAGACTTGAGTAAATGAGTATGAGGATAAGGAGAGTCGAGTTTCATTTTTTTTAAATGAATATAAGGGAACTAAAAGTTCCCAAGAGTAAATGTTTTTACATTTAAAATGACAGGAAACTTCTTTTTCCAAGTGAGTTTATGAGGAGTTTTGAGCACTATCTCTTTTAAGAGAACCTTTTGAGTAATAATCTCAAAATTTGAGGATGAGGAAATGTTTTTAAACATATGAGCATGAGTTATATTATTGGGAGTAGTATTGAGCACCGATATAGGGACGAGTTCAAACAACTCAATGTCCTCATAAACAATGTATGCCAACATGGGTAAAGGGTCATACTTTTTAGATGATTCCTTATTGCTTTTTAAGCATAGCTTAGTGGATCCACTTAGCTGAGAATGTCTTATACTTCGGAAAGGTATAGGACAATTCTGGCAGCATGGGCGAGACGTTGTATTATCACATAGCTCATAGTGATGGTTGTCGGTGAGAGAATCTCCCAAATTAGTGTTATTGTTGAATTTTAACATACAATTGAGTTATTATTGTATCTTTACATACAATTGAGTTATTATTGTATCTTTACATACAATTGAGTTATTAATTACTCTTTTAAAATCTTTCCATAAATTGCCTCTTTTATTGTTGCTTTTTCGTTAAGTATCTTGAGTTGAGTGCTTTTGAGTTGAGTGTCTTAAGCCGAGTATCATCGAGTTGAATATCTTACCTATGAGTTGAGTATTTTATCCTCGAGTATCTTGAGTTGACTATCCTATCCTTGAGTGGAGTCTAAGTTTAGTTGAGTGAGTTTGAGGAGAGTAAGTATGTTTCTTTTCTATCAGTTCAAGCTTATGTTTATGCTTTAGAATTTCCCTTACACGCTCGTACATTCCATGTACTGACACCATTTAGCCTGCATCTTTTATGATGTAGATACATGTATTCAGGGTCATCAACAGACACTCTGTTGATACTACTTGCAGTTCTAGTTAGCTTTGGTGAGCCTCATTGATTCCAGAGGGTTCCACTTTTATTTTCAGTTGTTAGGATGTCGAGGGTCTTTTCCCAATAATCATTTTGTAATAGTAGAGGATTCATAGATAGTTCAAAGGTCAAGGGGTTTATTATTATTTCCTTTGTTGTTGTAATGTTTTGAGTCCATGAGGTATTTAACTAATACTTGTTAAATTATTTTCAGACAATGATTGGAGTTTAGTTTAAATTAAGTTTTTTGTAAAGTTATTTTTCATCATGAGTTTTCATTTTTCTTGAGTAAGTCTTCCGCTGAGTAATGATGCAGGCCAAGGGCTTACTTGGGAACCAGCAATCAAGTGCCAATTACGTCCAGGATTTAGGCTCGGGGCGTGACATCAAGTTTTGTCTATCATAGTAGATGGGAAGAAAGAACATATACTTTTGTTTCCCAAGAATAGCGCGAAGTTCTAATAAACTAGTGTCACACATCTTTTCAAAAGGAAGATTCCAATCAGGTGCTATTATGATAGGGGATGAGACAAGATTTTCTTTTAAACTCACAAAAGCCTCTAAACAAGTGGCATCACATTTAAAAACGTTGTCCTTTTCAAGTAGCCTACACAATGGAATAGTCACTTTTGAAAATTCTTTAATGAATTGCTGATAAAATTCGGGATGGCCAAGGAAACTTCTCACTCCCTTCACTGATATTAAGGGAGGTAATTTATGAATCACTTGAAATATTTCTTGATCTACTTCAACACCATCTCCAAAATTTTTGTGCCCAAGCACAGCTTCTTCCTTAACCATAAAATAGCATTTCTCTCAATTAAGAACCAATTTAAAATCCACAACATATTTGAAGTAACATTACTAAATGCTTCAAGCACTCTTCATATGAATCCCCAAAAACCAAAAAATTATCCATGAAGACTTCCATCGATTCCTCTATCATATCCACAAATATTGAAAACATGCACCGTTACAAAGTGGTCAGTGTGTTGCACAACCCAAAAGACATTCACTTCAAAGCAAAGATCCCATAGGGGCAAGTGAAAGCTATTTTTTCTGGATCTTCCGGTGATATGGAGATTTGGTTGTACACGCAGTACTTATCGAGGAAGCAATACCGGCCCTTACCCGCAAGACTATCAATCATCTAATCAATAAAGGCCATAGGGAAGTGGTCCTTCTCGGTCCATGAATTTAATTTCTAGTAATCCATACATACTTGCATTTGGTTACGGTCCTAGTAGCGACGAGTTTAGCCTTTTCATTTGGGACTACCGTTGTACCACCCTTTAGGAACTCATCGTTGTCAATAAAAATTACCCAACTAAGAGTCAGGATAGAATCCCACAAGGAGTAGTGTGAGGTTAAAAAATCAATAAGTGAATTTAAATATGACTAATCTATTGTAACAAATTGAGGTAATCAGTGGATTATTCTATTAAATTTAATCAAGTGATTTCAAGATAAAAAAAATTAGGAACAAACTAAACTAATTAGAGTTTAAACTATTTGAATAGATTCTAGGGGTGTGGGGATTAGAAATCGATTTCACATAGAGATAAAGTTGTATTGCTCAACAAATCTAAACAATCATGGATAAGCTGGGTCATCTTTGATAATGCTAATCTTATTTCGATCTCATAACATTGGTTCATAAAATCTCCTTTCGGTCTTATTTATGTGATTTAGAATTCAACCCATTACTTTGCTTTTACAACTAGATTTAGCTAGATTGCAAACATTGAACTAATTACCCACTCATATCTGTCTCTTTCAATCATCAATTTGATATCTAAGCTAGGATTAAGTTGGTCATCTTAACCCAAAATTAATCACATGATAACAGCTCAAACCCATGGTAGAAAGCAATAAAACAAAGCAATACAACAAACTCACTAAGTTAAATCAACACCCAACCCCATAATCACCCCTGGAAATTGGGTTTCAGCCACCCATCACATAAAGTGTAGAAAGTATACCTATTATGATAGAGTTCATGGATGTCATGAAATTAAGCAATTAAATTCAACACCCACTTTGAATTCAACTTGAAATTGTACAAATTAAGAGAAAAGTTGAAAACCTCAAGCTAAGAGAAATACTCAATATTTTCTCTCTCTAAGAGTTCCAAGAGTAAAAATTTATAAAAGATAAGATAGATCTATTTTCTTTCTCTTCCAAGCTATTTATACTTTTCAAAAAGATTCTTGTGCATCCCATTCAGCGACATTAGTCGGGCTTGCAGAACTTACTGCCCAAATCACTGTTTGTATCATTCAGCTCATCTTCCTTTGGCTTCAGGATTCAAGTGTTTGAACTTGATTGTGCAAACTTGATAGAACACGCCCTTCATGATTGACGAATCACCGAGTTTCACGTTGTGCGCCTAAGATAGCCTTCACTTTTGCTCTTCAATGTGTTACTTTCGGTGATACAACTAAGTTTATGTTCAGCAATTCGGTAGATCACCGACGTGACCCTATTCTACCCATTGAATTTAACACTTGATCTCTAAACACTATAAATTTCAGTGAGGTCAAACCTTTTGAGTGATTCACCCTTTCAGTTAGGCAAACGTTAGGTTGGGACTTTTTACTCTTTTCAATATTTTTGGTCATTCTTTCAACATTCATTATTTCCTTGTCCTTAGTCTTTATAGCTACAAATCATCAACATATCATTAGAATATAACATAATTTAGTCATTAAGGACACTAATTATTGAACTAAATAGGCCTTAAATTAGTGTAAATCTACCAATCATCACCTCCTCCGACTCCAACCATGAGTTGTCACCTCCTCCCCATCTAAAGAGAAATCGGGGGATTATTATCAATGAATCCTCTAAGATTTCTCAACAATAATCCACTCCACACTCATCTACGCGAGTGAGTGAAGCCTCAAAGATGATAGTGGCGAAGAAAAAGATGGATATCTGGTCCAAATTGCCACAGAATGAATGTGCTCTTACCTTTGAGTTCTCCTTATTATAGCTCCAAGATCCCTCAATAGGCTCAAAGCAACAGGAGAACGTACTATTCTAGTGAGGTGACTTTCAACTAATGGGGTTATGAGTGACTACCTCTCCTCTCATACTTACTATTGATAACATTGAGGAGACTACTGCTTTTATTTTGGTAGGGGTGAGGGCACATGTTCCTATATTCCCTTTTTGGATTGTATTTTGTTATTCTAGATTTATTTTGATATATTGACATATTTTTATTTGGTTTTTATGATTGTTGGTCTTTTTGACTTCATTTTGTCTCTTTGCCCATTGCCCCAAAAATTTGGAATTTTGAAATGATTGATAATGCTTATGTTTTCATTTTTTATGTTTGAGAATCAATTTTTCCAATATTATCGATGTCTTGGATAGTGTTTCAAGAAGAAATTGGTGTGTCTTTACGTTTGAATGATATTTTTGAATCCTTATGTTGACTAGTTGCATATTGATGTGAGACTTGCAATGAACATCAGACGCAAGCTTCTTGGTTTTGTAGAGTTTTTCTATATACTTATGTTTGAGGTGCCATGTTTGGTGATCTCCTACTTTAAAGCATGCTTGTTGAGCCCTAGAATTTGCCTTGTTAGTCTAATGGTCTAGTCTTGGTGAATGCAATAAATTATCTTGTGTATGAATTTTGAGAGGGAAACCAATTACTCATACCTTCTATGACTACCTTGTGAGGGTCTGCAACCATCTTGGAACCATTTGAGCCTAAACCATTTGTTTTTAACCTTGTTGAAACCTCTTGAGCCAAATTGTCCGTAACTTCTCACCCATAAAATCCTTTTCTAAGCATTGGTTTGTTTGAATATTCAACTTAGGCCAAAACCCTAAGTTGGGGGTGTGGAAAGTGAAGAAAGAAAAGTGAAGCTCAACGTTGAGATTTGCTGCAAAAAGAAGGAACCCCTCATAAAAAATGAAATGAGAAGCAAAAACTTGAAAATTGAAATAAAAAAAGAAAGTGTAACGAAATAAAAGGAGTGTCCAAAAAATTGAGTGAAAAAAAGAGGTTTGAGTCTCCTGAAAAATAATGGAAGGAACTTGAGAAAAGGTGAAGATGAGTATAACAATGTTTTGAAAAGGTGAAGTACCTAAGCCAAACATACCATACATTACCCTCAGTCTCATTACAAGCCTGAAATACCATTGAGATCTTGCATAATCTAGGTTGTGGGATGATTGGAAAATATGGGAAAACCTATGGGATGAAACTTACATGTATTTCTCTTTCAGAGATTGAGAATTGTATTGATTCCTAACTTCTTTATTGATATGATTTGTGAGAGCATGGATTTTTTTTTATGTGAGGGCACTTAAATACTTTTGTTGAAGCATGGTTTTTCATTATAAGAGAACATGAGCAAGCTTGAACTTGTATTGGTATCAGTTAGTCATCATTTGAAGCTAGAATGATTGAGTCATTGCATATGCTTGTTAGTAGTCTTGTGGTGATTCTTTCATGTTAGCTCGCATTGATAAATATTGTAGACACCCTTGTCGAACTAATTGTGTTCTTGATTTACTTGAGGACACACAAAAGTTTAAGTTGGGGGTGTTGATGAGTGGTAGATTTTCACTCATTTGAGGCTTTTTTAGTTCAATAATTTGTGTCCTCAATGCCTATTATGTCCTATTCTGATGATATTTTGATGTTTTGAAGCTATAAAGGATAAAGGACAAGGAAATGATGAATGCATGAAATATAGGCCAAAAATAGTGAATGGAGTACAATGCTTACAGCGGGTAGTTGCCTACCAAAATGATGGATCGCCCAATTGGTCTGACCTCACCCAAATTGACAGAGTGCTTAATTTAATATATTCAAGGTAGGTGAATGTACTAAAGAGGAAATGTGATTCGTCAAAGTTAAATGGGTGAGCTAAAGGTTCATCACTAAAGGTGAAAGAGTGCTGAGTAAAAATGAAAGTTGAAAGGGCGAAAAAGGTGGTAAACGGTGATCCACTCAATGTCAAAGGCTGACTCCAATGAGTTCTACAGAGGTTCAAACATTTGCAGCCTAAAGCAAAAGAAGGGTGAGCTAAAGCGCAAACGGTAATCCGTTGAACGAGCTAAGTGAGCCCGACTAACATCGTCGAGTGTGTCGCATATGGAATCTTGGGTCAATTTTGGGGAAAATATAAAAAATCCAAAAAAAAGAGAGAGAAAATGAGGAAGAAGTTGGTTGTGGAATATTGGGATCTGAAACAGAAATTTCTTTATAATTTCATAGTTAGTTTTTTGAGAAATATACTTTTCTTAGTTTTGGGATTTCTCATACCCTCCTATAATTGACAATTAAGGGTTGAAATTGAAGTGGGTATTGGATATTCTTTCTTAATTTCAACAAATTAATGGCTGGTAGCATCATAGGTATAATTTCTTTGCTTTTTTATGATGTGTGGATAAAATCAAAATTCTATGGATATGATTATGGGATTGGGTGTTGATTTAATGTACTGGGTCTTTTACTATGCTCTATTTTATTATTGTTCATCTATTGATTTAGGTTATTTAGCATTGGGTTAACTTATTGGTTAAGTTTGCAAACTTAATCCTAGTGTAGACCTTCGGTTGGTGCTCCAAAGAGATCAATTGAAATGGGTAAATACCTTGATGCATGCAATTTAGGTTTGATTTCAATGTTTCGCTCGAAAGAGAGATTATGGTTCAATTCTAATTTCCAAATCTACTTCAAAGAGAGATTTCCAAAATGTAATGGGTTGATTTGTGATTCACACATATGAGATCGAAAGGATATTATATGATATATTACTATGAGATCAAAAAAGATTAGTATCATTAAATATTGCCTAGCATATCCATATGTATCTAGCACTATTGAGTAGCACTTGTACCCCTACATGACATCAATAACAATCCCCACACCCTTAGATAGTCTTTTACTTCTGAAATCCCTTCATTCTTAGGTTAATTGTGATACTTGATTACAAACCTCTTTTTGTAAATTTGGTGTAATCATTCACCTAGTTGTTCTAAATTGCTACAATATATAGGTGCACATTCTTAATTTCTTAGTTTAATTTGTATCCTTAAACCATTCCTTGTGGGATTCAACCCTGACTCTTAGTGTGATATTTTTATAGACAATGACCGCTTACTCTTTTAATTGTTTTTAGGGTACTTTGAGCTTTATCAGTTTTGGCCATTGAGTATGCATGATTTTCCTTGTATTTTGTGTTGTGTATGACTGAATTCTTGATATTGCTTGCATTTCCTCCGTTACATGGATTTCATATCTTAGAATTTATCCTTGTTATGATATATCACAGTGCTTCTCTTTTTATTTTTTATCTTTCTGAGCTCGGTTAGCCTATGATGCCTACTGGTTCCCCGTATTTTGGTACTCATACTACATTTCTGCATCTTCTTCTAATGTTGCTTCGAGTATGAGCCATCATCAGTGAGTATTAGATCTACCTTGGTAGTCATAGACTCGTATGTGGTAAGCTTCTAGCATTTAGAGACTTTTTGCTTTTTCTCTTTTGTACTAACTTATATTTTGTATTTTTATTAGTAAGCTCTCTTGTACATTTAGCCTTTCTATTCTTAGTAGCTCCTATAAAGTTGACACTAGGTCTGGGTTAGGTCTTGTGTTATTTTGTCTTCTCGATCACTTTTGGGGGTCTATTGTACATTTTGTATCGTATTACAGAGATAATATGACCATTTTTATATATTATTCCTGTTTTCCATTGTTTCTTGTCATTATTATTTAAACTTTTATCTTCCATTTCTTATATTTAGGGGTTTAGGCTTGCTTGCTTAGGGGTTATACTAGGCGTCATCCTGGCCCGATTTTGGGTCGTGGCATAGAGGAACAAGGGTGGACCAATAACATAATATAACTGAAGCAAAGTACACCAGACAATACATAAGTTATAATTCTTTTGTCATTGCACAAAATGTTAAGCAAGTGTATTACGCTCCATATTTGTTGCTTAGGGACAAGGCTGGTTGGTGGGTTGTTATAAACACTAAGCCTTTGGTAAAGATTGAAATTGACAATGTCTTAAGTCTGATTTACCAAAATGATGTCGTAGTTTTTCAACAACAAGTTGATGTTGAATTTTAAACCACACTAGAACATCCTCAACACATATTAGAAGAAGTTTCTGATGATGCGATAATGAAAAAAGTTGAGGAAGAAATAAATGTGGATGAGAAAAATGAATCATTCAGGGAGGAAGAATAGGATGTGTAAAATGAAACCACTGAGGAGTAACAATGGGAGAATGATGGAAATGAAACAAGGGAGGAGGAAGAATGGTAGAATGATAGACTATAGCTAGTATGTAAGTTAATTTATTTTGATAATACAAATTTATTTAATTTAATTTTTTTGTATATTATAATGTAAATTTGCATACAGATGTCATCGGGTGGTGATAGTGATAGATATCGTGATCATCTTGGGGTTCGCCAGCCTAATAACTCTAAAAAGAAGAAGCCTAGAAGGCTTGTAGATGTTATGGATATCGTACAATTTCTTTCTTCTGCACTAGAAGCATGTAATACTGATACACATTTGTATGTTGTTCCATTTGGGGCTACGGATCCCCGATCATATCATACTCAATACCATCGACCACATGGTGATTCCTTCTACTTCATAGTCCTTACCTCCACGTCGCTATGATGTCCTACCCACATAGACTTATCATTGAGAAAGGATCTTATCGGCAAATAGGATATTTGTTGGTAGTCCATCTCTGTAACACCTCAGAACCCAAACTTAAAACTTTCAGCAGAAAACCAAAAGAACCAGGTGAACCACGACAGGGTTCACAGACTGTGAAAGGAACCACAGTCCGTTGACTTACACCAGTCTAGAAGTGGTGGACCACGGGACCCTTTACGGGTCGTGGACCACCACACAAACCGTGGTGGCTTCTGTGAAGTCGAGCCAGTATAGCCCCTAGCCTTGGTGAAGGACCACGAGGACCTACACGGTCCGTGATCCTTCACACGGTCTGTGGAGTGGACCGTAGAGGGAAGGCCCAGAACCAACAGCTACTGGCCAAGGACCACGACCAACTTGACGCTCTGTGGTCCCTATGACGGTCCGTCACAGGTCCTGTGGTAAACTGCGTCAGATTTTAAGTCAGGGGTCATTTGGTCTTTTCCCCTATGCGTTGGACCCCTAAACTACGTAGTTTTGGTTAGTTTAAGCCTAGTAACTTAATTAGATTCTACCCTAAGCGATTCATTCACCAAAATTTAGCAAACTTAGAACGGAAAAAGATGAAAGAGTAGACCAAACTCCTCTCCAAGAACACAGCAGGTTTTCATCAGTTTCACCCCCAAAATTGAAAAATTTCTCCGTGCAACTCGTCACCAGGTATATGGGATTTCACTGGTTGATTCCTTTCAGCCACTAGGTCTCTAGAATTTAGTCATATTCCTGATTCCCTTCATATTGTTTAGACCTAGGGTTTCTAGAACTTCAGATTATTGTTGTGATTTAGTTGTTAGGTTAATCCTAATCAGAATATTACATTTTCGTAACTATGTTTCTCAATCCTTGCATGAAATTCAGAACCCTAGTCGAGTAGATTCGTTTAGTTCATGAATTTCACTTGCTAGGTCAGTTTATTCAGATATGTATGCCTCAGTTGGTAAATATTTCATTATCAGTACTTAATGTTGCATTTTCAGTTAACATGTCAGAATCTCGAGCTATTTAGTTTATTACAATTATTTTGTATTTTAGACATTCTATTAGGATTAGGATTAATACCATGTTGGACTAAGGTCAGTCACCCTCATAGTCCCAGAACTATGCACCCTTGTTGGTAAGTCCCCTCTGTGGGCATTATACTTAGTGATCACGCCAGTCATGCCTCTATACCATTAGCAAGGTATATTGGGTCCTCTCGATGGAGTGTATAAATCGAACTCCACATTTAGCCCATGTGGTTTTACGTCGGTTTTTAGTAGATCACACAGACAGATTCTAGTGTACTGACCATGTTATCAGTTCAGTATTCAGTATCAATTTCAATATGTTATAAACTTGGTCACCACATTCAGTTAGTTCATATTCAGAATGTTTTGCACATTTTTCATGGTCATCTTATATTATTGCTCAGTATGCTTTATTTCAGTTATGTATATGTTGTGCAGCTTTATCCTATCATGCATGCTCAGTACCCTTCAAATACTGACGCATACTCTACGCCACATCTTCTCGTGATGTAGCTTCATGTACTCAGCATCCAGATCACGCTTAGATCGACTCTCGATCTCTATTTCAGTAGCTTCAGTGGTGAGTCCTCATATTTCGAAGACAATAGACATGTTTCTATATTTAGTCTTTTCCTTTAAGTTTTCAGTATTTGCTAAAGTTAGCTGGGGGCGTGTCCTAGCATCTCTAATCAGTTAGAGGTTTATTTCAGACATAGACAGATTTAGCATTAGCATTTGAGTTATAATTCTTTGTCTTAAAATCTTGCTCAGTATTTATATATTCAGACTTAGATTGGGTATTCCCCATCATTTAGTTTATCTCATGTTTAGTTTCTACATAGTATTTGTTTAAGTATGCTTACGATATGCCAACTCAGGGTTAGCTTGGGGTCGCTCATGATCCTAGGTCCCGTGTCCACATCTTGGGGTTAGCCTCGATGCGTGACAAACTTGGTATCAGAGCATTAGGTTTAAGTTTCCTAGGATGTCTGAAAAGCCGCACTAAGTAGAGTTTTTTTCATGGGTTGAAGTTCACCACATCTAATGAGAGGGAGGCTATGAAGTGTTTTAGGAAAACCTCACTTTCTTGCTATTCTTATCGTGTGTGGTATGATCTACCTTCTAACTCATCGTTATGCATTTCAGATCATGCCTTCTCGTAGAGCGTACAGTAAGGAATGCCAATTCCGACAATACTAACGCAGTTCCTCCAGTTCCAGACCATGAGGTTTCAAATGTAGAGTTTCAGAATGTTATTCAACTTTTGGCTCAGATGTGACTAACCAGAACAATTAGCAGGTTCCAGTTACTGAAAATGCTAATGTTATGTTCGTAACAGCCAGGGTCTAAGACTTCGTTCGTATGAATCCACCAGAATTTCTAGGGTCGCAAGTTGGAGAAGGTTCCCAAAAATTCATTGATGAGGTCAAGAAAATCATTGGAGTGATGCAAGTGACTGGAAATGATATGGTAGAGTTGGCGTCCTACCAGCTTAAGGATATATCTCACATCAGGTTTACCTAATGGAAAGAAAAAAGGGGTACGGATGCAATTCCTATCACTTGAGAATTTTTTAATGAGGCTTTTATGGACAGGTTCTTCCCAAGAGAGTTGAGGGAGGCAAAAGCTCAGGAGTTCATGAATTTGAGGCAAGGTAACATGTCAGTCCAAGAGTACAGACTCAAGTTAACCCAACTCTCCAGGAATGCTCCATATGATTGTTGATTCGAGGGCTCAAATGAATAAGTTTTTATTTGGAGTATCTAACCTAGTGAAAATAGAGTGCCGAAATGCTATGTTGCTGGAAGATATGAATATCTCTAGGCTTATGACTCATGCTCAGCAGGTTGAGGGAGAAAAGCGTAGGAAACATGCTAAGGACAATAAGAAGGCTAGAACAGGTAACTATGGGTACTCTCAGCAGAAGTTGGGTGGTGGAAATCGCTCTCAGTTACAGCAAAAATCTATCGCTCCAACGCCTTCATCAGCTAGTGTTCCAACCTCTAGGTTTTGATAAGATAAAAAAGGTAGGGCATCAGGCTCTAAGTCTTAGGGGAGTGTTACAGGTACTAGAACCTACCCAAATTGTCCTAAGTATGGTAAGAACAATCTGAGCGAGTGTCTTGCAAGAAAAGTAGGATGTTTTGGGTATTGTCAGACTGATCACAAGTTGAGAGATTTCCCTTCTTCTAAACAGGGTCAAGAAGGTAATAATAGTAGAGCTCAGTCTACAACTTCAGCAGCACCAGTAGGTCGCTCGACTCAGCAGGGCAACTCATCTGGTATACGTGGCGGTCAGCGCCAGAACAGGTTGTATGCTCTCCAGGCTCACCAGACCAGGAAGATACTTTTGATGTGGTCACTGGTATGTTACGAGTTTTTCACTTAGATGCTTATGATTTGTTAGATCCAGGGGCTACTCTTTCCTTTGCAACTCCATATATAGCAGTAAACTTCGGTGTCAATCCAAAAACTCTTTTAGAACCCTTCTCAGTCTCTACTCCAGTCGGTAACCTAGTTATAGCTAGACGGGTATAAAGAAATTGCCCTGTCACAGTCTCTTAGAAAGTCACCTCAATAGATCTTGTTGAGTTAGAAATGGTAGACTTTGATGTCATTCTAGGCATGGATTGGTTACATTCATGTTATGCCGCAGTCGATTGTAGAACTAGGATTGTTCGTTTTTAGTTTCCAGATGAGCCAATCTTAGAATGGAAAGTTAGTAGTTTGGTGCATATGGGCCGATTCATTTGTTACCTTAAGGCCAGAAAGATGATCTCTAAAGGCTATATCTATCATCTAGTTTGGGTTAAGGATTCAAGCTCTGAAACCCAAACCCTTGAGTCAGTCCCCGTAGTTAATGAGTTCCCGGAAGTGTTTCTAGAAGATCTTCTCGGAGTTCCTCACGAAAGGGAAATCGACTTTGGGATTGATCTCTTTCCAAATACCCAACATATTTCTATTCTTCCTTACAGAATGGCTCCAGATGATTTGAAGGAATTGAAAGAGCAGTTGAAAGACCTTATAAATAAGGGCTTCATCGGACCAGTATTTCCCCATGGGGTGCACCAGTGCTGTTTGTGGAAAAGAAAGATAGTTCTCTCAGGATGTGCATTGACTATCGGCAATTGAACAAAGTCACAATCAAGAATAAGTACCCTATCCCCAGGATTGATGACTTGTTTGACCAACTTCAGGGTGCTAGTCATTTTTCGAAGAAAAACCTCAGATCCGGTTACCATCATCTAAGAGTCAGAGATAGTGACATTCCAAAAACAGCCTTCAGAACTTGGTATCGTCATTATGAATTTGTAGTTATGTCATTTGGACTAACCAATGCTCTTACAGCTTTCATGGATTGGATGAACACGGTGTTCAAACAGTATTTGGACTTGCTTGTTATCGTCTTTATAGAAAATATCCTCATTTACCCTAGGAATGAGGAGGAACATGTGACTCATTTGAGGGTTGTCCTTCCAACTCTCAAAGAATGCCAGGTATTCGCTAAGTTTAACAAATGTGAGTTTTGGTTACAATCAGTTACTTTCCTTTGGCATATTGTGTCTAGCGAAGGGATCCAAGTGGATTCTCATAAAATAGAGGCGGTAAAATAATGGCCCAAACCCACCTCTCCTACAAATATCAGAAGTTTCTTGGGTTTGGCGGTTTATTACAGAAGGTTCGTGGAAGGATTTTCATCCATAGTTTTTCCATTGACTAAGTTAACTGAGAAAGAGGTAAATTTTCAGTGGTTAGATGATTGTGAGAAGAGCTTCTCAGAACTGAAAACTAGGTTCACTACAGCTCCTATTTTGACTCTACCACAGGGTTCAGACAGTTATGTGATCTATTGTGATGCATCTAGAGTCGGACTGGGTTGTGTGTTGATTCATCGAGGTAAGGTTATAGCTTATGCTTCTAGTCAGCTTAAGGTGCATGAGAAGAACTATTCGACTCATGACCTCGAGCTTGCAGCCGTGGTATTTTCCCTTAAGATCTGGAGACATTACTTGTATGGTGTTCACATAGATGTGTTCACAGACCATAAGTGCCTTCACTTTGTCTTCACCCAGAAAGAATTGAATCTTATCCAGAGGAGATGGCTTGAGTTCCTCAAAGACTATGATATGAATATGCTTTACCATCCTGGTAAGGCCAATGTAGTAGCTGATGCTCTTAGCAGACTATCTATGGGTAGTGTAGCACATGTTGAGGAAGAGAGAAAGGAATTAGCAAAAGATGTTCACCGGCTTACTCGCTTAGGAGTTCGCCTAATGAGCATATCAGATGGTGGTGCTACAATTCAGAATGGCTCAGAATCATCATTAGTAGTAGGGGTTAAGGAAAAAGCAGACAGTGATCCAATATTACTTCAATTGAAGGGTGCAATTCATCAGCATAAAGTTGAGGCTTTCTCCCAAGGGGGAGATGGTGTGCTTCGCTTCCAGGGTCGTTTATGTGTTCCTAAGGTGGGTGAGTTGAGACGGTAGATCCTTACAAAATCCTATAACTCCAGGTATTCTATTCATCCAGGTTCCACCAAGATGTATCATGATCTGCGGGAAGTCTTTTGGTGGAATGGCATGAAGAGGGATATAGCAGATTTTGTGGCTAAGTGCCCCAATTGTCAGCAGGTGAAGGTAAAACATCAGAAACCAAGAGGTATGACTCAAGAGATCAACATTCCTATATGGAAGTGGGAAGTGATCAATATGGACTTCATTACAGGTTTACCTCGTACTCGCAAACAACATGACTCCATTTGGGTGATAGTAGACAGAGTTACTAAGTTTGCTCATTTCTTGGCTGTTAAGACTACAGATTCAGCGGAGGACTATGCCAAGCTTTACATTAATGAGATAGTCAAGTTGCATGGGGTTCCTTTGTCTATCATCTCATATAGAGGTCCTCAGTTTACCTCTCATTTATAGAAGTTCCATAAAAGCGGTCTCGAGAACCTTTGCTTGTCAAGTGCATATTGAAAATGGAGTGTAATGTAAGTGAGGGCGTCCCCCACCCCTTTGTTATCAAGAAGTGGTTAAAGGTCCAGGCAGCTCTATTTCAAGTCCTTATCGGTCGAGTAGAAAAAGAAAGCCAAAGTCATTCAGTGGTGAATCGGTGTATTAGAGATGCCTTCCATTTCATAAAGGTGTTGGTACTCAGTTTAACCTCAACACAACATTGCATCCACAGATGGATGGTCAGGAATAGTGTACCATTCAGACCTTAGAGGACATGTTAAGAGCTTGGGTGATCGACTTCAAGGGTAGTTGGGAAGATCACCTTCCTCTTATAGAGTTCGCCTACAATAATAACTACCATTCCAGCATTCAGAAGGCCCCTTATAAGGTATCATATGGGCGTAGATATAGATCTCTTGTTGGTTGGTTTGAAGTAGGCGAAGCAACCTTGATAGGGCCAGACTCGGTTCATGATGCTATAGAAAAAGTTCAGCTCATCAGAGATAGACTTAAGAAAGCACAGAGTCGCCAGTAGTCCTATGCAGATGTAAAGAGAAGGGACTTGGAGTTCCAAATTGATGGTTGGGTTTTCCTGAAAGTGTCACCTATGAAGGGGGTGATGAGATTTGGCAAGAAAGGGAAGCTTAGTCCCAGGTATGTAGGTCCTTACAGAATCTTGAGTAGGATTGGTAATGTGGCTTATGAGTTAGAGTTGCCAGTAGAACTAGCAGTAGTCCATCCAGTCTTTCATATTTCTTTGTTGAAGAAGTGTGTGGGTGATCCAACATCTATAGTGCCATTAGAAAGTGTGGCTGTGAATGATAGTCTCACTTATGAAGAAGTTCCAGTTGAAATCCTTGATCGTCGGGTTCAAAGGTTGAGAAACAAAGAAGTCGCTTGAGTTAAGGGTTTGTAAAGGAGTCAGTCCATAGAGGTAGCTACTTGGGAAGCAGAAGAAGTCATGAAGGCCAAGTATCCTCGTCTCTTTCCTTCTAATTCCGCTTCAGCTTGAGGAAATAGTTTCTTCTCTAGTCTCTCAGTTTACTATTGCGTAACTTCAGTCTTAGTATTTTATTCCTTCAGCTATACTTGCATTTTAAGCGTAATTACATGTTCTTGGAACTTAGTTCAGTCAGAAATCACTTTAGCACTTAGTGGTAGGGTTTGCAGCTCTTTCCCTCCACACACAACTAGTTTATACTTCATTTGAGGACGAATGTTCCCAAGGGGGAGATATGGTAACAGCGCGGAACCCAAACTTAGAACTTTCGGCAAAAAACTAGCAGAACCAGGTGAACCACGACAGGGTTCACGGACCGTGAAAGAAACTACGGTCCGTCAACCTTTCTATGGACTCACACCAGTCCAGAAGTGGCGCACCACGGGACCTTCACGGGCTGTAGACCACCACACGAACCATGGTGGTTTCCGTGAGTCGAGCCAGTATATCCCCTAACCCTGGTGAAGGACCACATGGACCTTTATGGTCCGTGATCCTTCACAAGGTTCGTGGAGTGGACCGTAGAGAAAAGGACTAGAACCAACTTTACTGGCCAAGGACCACGACCAGCTTGACGGTTTGTGGTCCCTGTGATAGTTCGTCATAGGGCCCAAGGTAAGCTGCGTCAGATTTTAAGTCAGGGGTCATTTGGTTTTTTCCTCTATGCATTAAACCCCTAAAATACGTCATTTAACCCCTAAACTACATAGTTTTTGTCAGTTTAAGCCTAGTAACTTAATTAGAATCTACCCTAAGTGATTCATTCACCAAAATTTAGCCAACTTAGAATGGAAAAAGGAGAAAGAGACGACCAAACCCCTCTCCAAAAACCTAGAAGGTTTTCATCAGTTTCAGCCCCAAAATCGAAAGATTTCCCCATGGAACTAGTCACTAGGTATGTAGGATTTCACTAGTGGATTCCTTTCATCCACTAGGTCCCTAGAATTCACATTCTAGATTCCCTTCATATTGTTTAGACCTAGGGTTTCTAGAACTTCATATTATTATTGTGATTTAGCAGTTACATTACTCCTACTAAGAATATTATGTTTTATTAACTATGTTGCTCAATCCTTGCATGAAATTCAGACACCTAGTCTAGTAGATTCGTTTAGTTCATGAATTTTACTTGCTAGGTCAGCTTATTCAGATATGCATGCCTCAGTTGGTAAATGTTTCATTATTAGTACTTAATGTCGCATTTTCAGTTAACATGTCAGAATCTCAAGCTATTCAGTTTATTACAGTTTTGTTGTATTTTATACATTCTATTGGGAGTAGGCTTAATACCGAGTTGTACTAGGGTCAGTCACCCACATAGTCTCAGAACTACGTGCCCCTATAGGTAAGTCCCCTATGTGGGCATTATACTTAGATATCACACCAATCATGCATATACACCCTTGGCATGGTATATTGGGTCCTCTCGATGGGTCGTATACATCAGACTCCACATTTAGCTCATGTGATTTTATGTCGGTTATTAGTAGCTCCCACATACATATTCTAGTGTATTAATCGGGTTATCAGTTCAATATTCAGTATCAGTTTTAGTATGTTATGAACTTGGTCACGACATTCATCTATTTCATATTCATCATGTTTAGCACATTCTTCATGTTCATCTTAAATTATTGCTCAGTATGCTTTATTTCAGTTATGTATATGTTGTTCAGATTTATCCTATGTTGTATGCTTAGTACCCTTCAAGTACTAACGCATACTCTGTGCTACATCTTCTCGTGATGTAGGTTCAGGTACTCAACATCCAGATCAAGCTTAGATCGGCTCTCGATCTCCATTTCAGCATATTCAGTGGTGAGTCCTCATATTTCAAGGACAATAGACATGTTTCTATATTTAGTCTTTTCCTTTCAGTATTTGCTAGAGTTAGCTGGGGGCATGTCCCAGCATCTCTAGTTAATTAGAGGTTTACTTTAGCATTTGAGTTATGCTTCTTTGTCTTAAACTATTGCTTAGTATTTATATATTCAGACTTAGATTGAGTATTCCCCATCATTTACTTTATCTCATGTTTAGCTTCTGCACCGTATTTGTTTAAGTATGCTTACGATATGCTAGCTCAGGGTTAGCTTGTGGTCACTCGTGATCCTAAGTCCTGTGTCCACATCTAGGGGGTAGCCTCGGGGAGTGACAATCTCCATCTCTCATAGGTACATCTCCTCATCAATGTGTCATGAGGATTAGAGATCAAGTTATGAGTCGTGTGCTATGGATGATGCTCTTTCATTGACTCGGCATTATGTGCGTCCTGGAGTATCATTGTCACCTCCACCTCCACCTCCATGTTGTTGCACCCGATGAGACGCTTGAGCTAGCACCTGGACAGAGCGAAAGGATTAGTAGTGTCATGCTTATGTCGGATGGATCATTGTAAGTTTGTTTAGTTATCTATATATTTATTTATTTTATTTCTTTTACATTAATATATTATTCATGAACTAAAATTTTTATTATGTGTCTTACATGTGAAATACTTGGAAGGATGCTTCCCGGGATCTACAGAAGTGTGTTAGGAGGCTTTTTACGGAGGCCTATCTCTCTTAGGGTGAGATTTCAAATAGGATACGATAGACAATGTTTAATGAATTTAATCTATATATGTGTTTAGTTATATATTTTTAGTTAAGTTTAATACTTTTGGTACACTTTACTTTATTAATTATCTAACGCTACTCTCTTTTTTCAGACTATGTATAGTTGGAAGTCAAAGTACAATATTCTCATTGCAACCACAATTGAGAGGAAAGCATCCGCGAGAATTTCTAGATGGCTAAAGAAAGCCCGAGATGATGATAAACCTGAGACTTGGATGTTGCCTCATATTTTTGAGAGGTTTCTTCAGTATTGGAACACAGATGAATTCACGGCGTTGTCCGAACAAGAAAAAAAAACTAGAAGCAGTTTTAAGGGGGGTTGGTTGCACACCGGAGATGCAAATAGAGTTGGAACTATTACAAAACATATGCTAATTTCTAATTCAAACTCTTAAATAAATAATTAGTTGATTAAATATTATTTGATTATTATCATCTAAAATTTTATTTTTAGTTATAGGAAAAAGAATTGGGGTTCACTCTCCGTGAACCAGAGGTTTTCAAGAGGACTCATGTGAAGAATAAGTTGAATGATTCACATCCGGATCTATGGGTGGAAGAAAGGGTCGAACGATCTTATGTAAGTTATTTAAGATGAATATATATATATATATATATATATACATATATATATTGACAATTTTTATTATGTTTTAATATGCAGGGTAATTATCAGTGGCACGTGCATGAGAATATGGGTGATTCTTTCTAGATCACGCTTAAAGAGTCCACTCAAATTTGGACTGAAAAAGTAGTAGGGGGACACACAAAGGCATATTCTATGGTTTGGGCTGTCAAAACAATGTACGATGACTCCAATCAGGTCTAGAAGGTATTGGATCATCACGTCAATCCGAGACATTTGACAATGTTTAGATAGTTGTTATGTTAGAGAAAATAGCAAAACTTATGCAAGCATTAGTAGAGACTTTGATTAATATAATAATATAGATGAAAAAATTCAATTCAATTTAGCTCATATAATATATATATATATATATATATTAATGCATTAGTAGAAAAGAAAAAGTTATAATGCATGCATCCTTCTTAAGACTTTGATTAATATAATAATATAGATGAAAAAATAAATACAAAATTAGTACATCATTTTCCCATATCCAATCAAAATTTAAAAGTTTTCTTCGTCTACTTTAATCATAGAATAAAAATGATATCTTTGGGTAGGGGTTTCATGAAACAAAAGAGATGAATTTATATAGATAAAAATGAAGGTATAGAAAAAGATATCTTAAAGTTTCAGATTAAATATTTGGAGGTTATGAATATATGAGAGTTATGGATATTAAGAGTAAAAAAATTGAATAGGTAATTAGATATGACTTATGAGTTATGAATGTAAATTTATAAAGCAAATAAAGAAATAATAATAAATAAATAAATAATAGGAAAAAAAATAGAGCTAATAAATAATGTAAAACGGGTACATGCACAAGACAATGAATTAGTGATTGCATGAGCAAGAATTTGAGCTGCTTTAAGTTCTTATCATGTAATTAAGCATCAATGAATTTAAATTAGTGACGCTAGAATCATTCTTTAATGATAATCCAGAGGAATTTTCAATGTGTGTCTCTCCTTGCAGATTTCCACCCTTTTTAAATTGTTAAATTTATTTATTTATCATAAAGAATAGTACTTTATCCACATAAATTATATTATTTATGAGAAGAGTTACAGAAAAATTTGTGGGAAGAGGAAAAGGAAAAGTTGAATAATTTATGTAGAGATTTTTTGGATCTATTAATTTTTATCATCATCATCATCATCATAATCATCATCATCATCATCATCATTCTTATCATTTTAGAGCTGTCAAAAAGCGTCAGTCCGGCCCCACCCGGCCCAAGCCTCGCGGGCTAAGAAATTTGAAGGGCTAGGGCTGGTCGGCCCTTCATTTTGGAAATGCCTGAAAATGCCCAACCCAACCTTAGAAGGACCGCGGGCTGGGGTGGGCTAGCCCTTTTCTTTTTTTTTTCTTTTCAAACTTAAAATTCTATAACATCAAGAAGATTGTCAAATCAACTATGACAAATAATGGTGTTGTTTGAATAACACTAGCAAACAATATAGTGTGATTAGCATGTATCTAGGATACTAGATATATGTATTTGGTGTGATGCATCCTAGATACGCGAGCGAGAAAAGAGAGTGGCGAGTGAGATGGAAAGGAGGCGAGGGCGTGGGATTTGTATATGTATCCAAGATACATATGAATTCATAGAGATAGAGTGTATCTAGAAGAAATTAATCTAATTTTGAGTCCATATATCCCGAGATACATGTATCTGGACGTATCAAAATTTAATATGATTCGTAATATTACAACATAGTGTTCCTTTAAGTAATTAGCTCATACACTAGAGAGATTTTTGTAAGTTACCCTTAAATAAATAGTTTTGGCCCATAGACCGATCCCGGCCCGGCCCCAATCAAGCCTCAAGGATCAAGGGCTTATATAGGCCGGGCTTATAAGCCTTGGGCTTAAAAAATCCTATTATTAAAGATGATAAATATTGTGAAATTAGATATTTAATTAGGAATTAATCCAAGGAAGTCCAAAAGTCATTAACATTTTAGTTAAAATGATAAAATTTAATATTTAAATAGTTAAATGTTTTATAACATTTTAATTTATAGCAGGGATAAAATCGTAATTCAACTTTTAACTTTGAATCTTCCCACTTTTAAATATACTAGTTTCTATGAACATGCCTTGCACAATTTTTTCTATTTCAGTTACTCAATATAATAAATGACAGTTAAGTTGTGTACTTCATAAACCAAAAAAAAGGATTTGATTATTTTAAACAATATTACTATATTAATCAATATTTTTTATGACTTTTCTTTATCCTTCATCCACTAAAATTGTCTAAAGTCAAAGTATATATATCCTAGGAATCTAGACAATATGTTTGGGTGATTATAATTCTATCCTTGTTTAACATGAATTATGAAGAGTATAAATGTAGTTCAACATTTGAAAGATATTTTGATCAACCAACATTATGAAATTAATAATTCGCACCAAGTTTAGGGGTGTTTTCAATATTTCTCTCAGGTTTTTATTAAGAGTCACATGCTCCTACAAGAGTTTAAGACATTTTTCTATGACATGTGGCAGATTGAGGGTGTATTTGAGTTCATTTTTTCAAGTAGATGGGTGTTTTTAAGACTATGAATAGTTCGGAGACAAACTAGTAATTTACACAAAGTTCAGGAGTGTTTTCAATATTTCTCTATTTTTTAAAATTAGTTTTATGGGCTTTTTATAGAGATCTGTATTTTTATATGAAACTAACTAGTATCCAGTGATAGTGGACACAAAAACTACATGGTCGGCTATTTTTTAATTAAATAATAAATATTATCATATATTACTTATTGTTTAAATAAAAATGATAAAAAAAAATATTATAGGTAAGTTGGACTATAAATTAATTATGCATAGTTTGTTTAAGATTCTTACTTTGCCTTACCATAAATAGTAAAGATCTCTTTCAACCTCGTCTTTATCTTGATAAGTTTCACGCTTGCCTTGAACACCATTGAAGCAACTCGTATACATCGTTGAAGAAATTTGAGACAATCATCGGCACCAAAATAAAATAAAATAATATATATATATATATATATATATATATATATATATATATATATATATATTAACACATAATTGTTTACTTCTTCAAAATTTGATTTTTATGGAATAAGAAAAACACCCCCTTTCAAACTATCTTTGTGATGTCAGTAGCTTCCATGTTGTCTATCAAGAAAGCTTCATCCTTGACAGTAAGTGTTTGAAACATGGAACTAACTTTTGTAGCTTGATAACACCATTATAATCTTTAATGAAAGAGTTAATTTGGTTTTTGTGGAATCAAATACAACGGAAGACTAATTAATATGAATATTTGGTAGGAAGATAATTTTTTATTAGTACAAAATAAAAGTCAAGATAGTATTTTGGTAGGTGAAATTTAGGTAAACCATAAAATGGTTTCAAATGTTTAACCTTGACATTTTGACACATAGTGATGTCATGGATGACATCAATAGAAAGAATTCATTCCTACAAATAGGTAGCTCTTAGTTCATTTTCAAGGCATCCTCTCACTTGCCTTCTCACCTTCTAAGGCATTTGATCTTCTCTCTCTTGTAGTAATTCATTTATATTCTTTGCAAATGAAATAAATATTGGTGTAGTTGTTTTCTGGTGGACGTAGGATCATTCTGATTCGAACCACGTTAAATATTTTTGTTCTTCCTTGTTCTTTATTTTCACATTTCCGCTAACAATTGGTATTAGAGCCAAAGTTCTGCCTGAGTATGCTCCGTGGTTGCAACACAATCTGAACTTACACATCAGAAAAGAATTACTTTGGTTTCCTATAGTTCCAAATACATTGTAGTAGAAGAGGAAGAACAAGTAACGATGAGTTCCATGAAGTTTGAAATTGATATATTTAGTAGGCACAACAACTTCAATAACTGGAAGATCCAGATGATGGTGTTACTGTGGACGGAAGGTTCAATCCATGCTATTGACAGAAATTACCCCAATAAGACATCAGATTCCGACAAGGAGAAGATTGAAAGAGATGCATTGACTGTAATCCAATTGTCCCTTGCACCTAACGTACTCTGTGAAGTGAGTACAAGTACCGATGAGACGGCCAAAGAGATATGGAAAAGGCTGGAAGTGCTTTACCAGGACCGGTTAGTGACAATAAGGATGTTGTTACAACGACGTCTTCACATACATTTAAGATGGATTCAGGTACTTTGTTGCAGGACCATCTAGAAGCGTTCAACAAACTTCTGATGGACTTACAGGATAGAATTAAAAAGGATGAAGAGACACTTGCATTCACTTTGCTATTTTCATTGACTTCAAAATATCATGATATTGAGAATTCAATGATGTACAACAAAGAGTATATCACTCTAGAGAAAGTGCGGCAAACACTTAACTGTTGTGATGTACTGATACATTTTGAAGGAGACAAAGGTGACGAAGCTAGTGGGCTCTTTGTGAGAGGTCCTACTAGCCAATAGGGAAGGAGCAAACCAAAGTACAGATCAATGTCTCATGTGAACAAGAAGAATGCGGAATGTTGGAGCTGTCACAAGAAAGGGCATTTTGAACGAGATTGCCCTATGTCAAATTCCAAAGAAAAGGTGAGTGTATCCATTGTTGGGCAAGTACATGATTCTGATGATGATTATGTACTAAAAACATCATGAAATAGTGGAGCTTATGACAACAAATGGGTCTTAGACTCTGGTTGTACTTTGCATATGACATTCTGAAGAGATTGTTTCAGCAGGTATGTAACAAGTGGAGGAACCGTATTTATGGGCAATAATGCAACTTGTAAAATAGTTGGCATTTGTCCAGTTCCCAGTCATGATGGAATCATGAGGACTATTACAGAAGTTTGTCATGTTCCTGAAGAAAAATTTGATCTCCCTGGGTACTTTGGATAAACAAGGCTACAAGTACATGAGTGAAGGAGGAACTATGAAAGTAACTAAAGGGTATTTAGTCATGTTGAAGGCCAAAATGGAGGATGGCCTCTACACACTTGCAGGAAGCACCATTATTGTCTTTGTAAATGCATCTACAGTGTAGTTATCTAATAATGACAAGGGAAAATTATGGCACATGAGACTAGGTGATATGAGCGCACGAGGACTGGAGATGTTGAGCAACCGCAACCTTTTGAATGGTGAGAAGATCAGCACACTTGAATTTTATGAGCACTGCGTCTTAGGGAAGCAGAAAAATGTCAGCTTCCACACTGGCAAGCACAAGACGGAAGGGTTGCTAGACTACATCCATTCAGATTTATGAGGTCCCTCTAAGCTTCCATCGAAGGGAAGAAAGAGGTATCTTCTCACATTCATTGATGATTTTTCACGGAAGGTTTGGGTGCATTTCTTGAAGGCAAAAGGTGATGCTTTGAAGCATTTAAAGAGTGGAAGATTTTGGTTGAAAATCAAATGGAGAAAAAAATCAAGTATCTTTGCACACACAATGCCTTGGAGTTTTAAAGTGAAGAGTTCAATGATTTCTGCAGGGTTCATGGGATCGGAAGACATAAGATGGTCGGGTACACACCACAACAGAATGGAGTTGTCGAGAGAATGAAAAAAACTCTTCTTAAGAATGCACATTGTATGCTCTTACAAGCCAAGATGTCTTAAGTATTTTGGGCTAAAGTAGTTCATACTACTTCTCATATTTTCAATGGATCCCCAGCATCAGTGATTGACTTTAAGAATCTGAATAATGTCTGGTCAGATGAACCCTCTAACTATTCATACTTGCGAATATTTGGGTGTCCATCTTAACGATGGAAAGCTTGAACCAAGGGCTAAAAAAGCTATATTTATAGGGTATATAGATGGAGTAAAAGGGTACAAACTTTGGTGTTTGTCTTTACTCAAATTTGTAGTTAGTAGATATGTTACCATTGATGAATCCTCTACACTTGATCCTCATAAAGTTTCTGTGGAGTTATCAAGAAATGAGAACAACGAGAAGGTGGAGCTACCGGTGGAGCTTACCAAGGAAAAGGATCAAGAGACTCAAGTTGATGAGTCAAAGGATGCATATCTTTAAGAACTTGCATTCAATGAACTATACACAATTGCAAAGGGAAGGGACAAAAGGTAATTACAGAAACCAGAACGTCTTATAGAGCAAGAAAATATGATTGCATATCCGTTCGTAGCTGCAGAGAAGAGATTAAGGATCTCGAGTCCTCTTCTTATGTTGAAGCAACTTCTTTCAAAGATGTGTCATGATGGCAGTTAGCCATGATGGAATAGATAGAGTCTCTTTACAAAAATGAGACATGGGTCTTAGTTAAAAGGTCAAAGGGGAAGAGGACAATTGGATGCAAATGGGTCTACAGAAAGAAAGAGGGTATTCTAGAGGTGGAAGATGCTAGGTTCAAGGCGATATTGGTTGCAAAGGGTTTCATCCAGAAGGAAGGAATTGACTATAATGAGATCTTATCTCCAGTCAAGAAACATAGCTCAATTCGCATGCTGCAAGCATTGGTTCCACAATTTGATTTAGAGCTTCAACAACTTGATGTCAAAACTGCTTTCTTACATGGTGATTTAGAAGAGACAGTCTATATGGATCAACCTGAAGGTTTCCTAGCTGAAGGAAAATAAGATCATGTATGCTAACTGAAGAAGTCTTTGTATAGTTTGAAGCAATCCCCTAGACAGTGGTACAAGAGGTTTGATGCATTCATGACTAAACATGGATTTCCGAGGAGTGCATTTGATAGTTGTGTGTATCACAAAAAGATGTCTGGTAACTCTATTATTTATCTACTGTTGTATGTTGATGATATGCTTATTGTTGCTAACAACATCACAGAGATAAATATTTTGAAGAAACTGTTCAGCAAGGAATTTGACATGAATGATTTGGGAGTTGCAAAGAAAATCCTTGGAATGGAGATTTCAACAGAAGAAAGTGTTGTACATCTTTCTCATAAGAGGTACATCAAAACGATTCTTGAGAGATTCAATATGCATATGAGCAAACTTGTAAGTACATTGTTAGCTTCTCATTTCAAGCTTCCTGAGTTACAAATGCCCCAGTCTATGGATGAGGTGGAACATATGTCAAAGGTTCCTTATGCGAGCACAGTTGGTAGCATTATGTATGCGATGGTGTGCACTTGTCCAGATATTGCTCAATCTGCAAGTGTGGTAAGAAGGTACATTGAAAATCTAGGAAAAAGGTATTGGGAAGCTGTGACGTGGATATTGAGATATCTCAAACGAGCTTTTTATTTTGGCCTAACCTTCAGAAAAGTGAAGGTATTTTAGTTCTTGGTTATGTAGATTCTGACTATGCAGGGGATCTTGATAGAAAGAGGTCCACAACTGGATACATCTTTACTCTCGTTAGCAGTGCCGTTAGTTGGAAATCAACTTTACAGTCGCTTGTCGCTTTCTCTACAACAGAGGCAGAATATATGGCAGCAACGAGGCAGTAAAAGAAGCTATTTGGTTGAAATGTTTGGTGGCAGAATTGAGTTTGGTTCAGCTGGAATCAATTCTAAGATGTGATAGTCAAAGTGCTATTCATTTGATTAAAAATCAAAGATTTCATGAGCACACCAAACACATTGATGTCATATTCCATTGCATCAACTGATGCAACTCTGGGGGAACAACTGCTAGGTGGAGCTAGTAAGTTCAACAAAGGTTTGATTCTTCTTGTTTCTTACAATGGATTGCCCAGTAAGCTTAGAATTTTTGGTGGGAGTTAATTATACGCATGCTCGATACGCAAACCAAGGTGGAGATTGAAAGAGTTGGTTTGGTTTTTGTGGAATCAAATACAATGGAAGACTAATTAATATGAAGATTTGGTAGGAAGATAATTCTTTATTAGTACAAAATAAAAGTCAAGATAGTATTTTGGTAGGTGAAATTTAGGTAAACCATAAAATGGTTTCACATGTTTAACCTTGACATTTTGACACATAGTGATGTCATGGACTACATCAATAAGAAAAATTCATTCCTTTAAATATATAGCTCTTAGTTCATTTTCACGACATCCTCTCACTTGCCTTCTCACCTTCTAAGGTATTTGATCTTCTCTCTTGTAGTATTTCAGTTGTATTCTTTGCAGAGTGAAATAAATATTGGTGCAATTGTTCTCTGGTGGACGTACGATCATTCTGATTCGAACCACGTTAAATATTATTGTTCTTCCTTGTTCTTTATTTTCATGTTTCCGCTAACATGTAACAACATCAACATTGTTGTTTTTTTCTAAAAAATAATTACATGTATAAGATTAAAAAATGACTCGCAATTTACGCCACAGGAAAAGGTGTCTTGTTTTAATGTACGAAGAACTTTATGTTTTCTGTGACGAAGAAAAATCATATTACTCTAACATCTAATAATTGTATTGCAGAACACTCTTGAAACCTCTAATTTAGAAGAGCAGAATGCATAAGGGACTGAAGGTTCCTTGGAAGAAATAGAAACCAACATGAATGTAATTGTACCTTTAATTCCTCCTCAAATAGGTAATGTAGAATCGAGAGAGCCCTACATTTATATGAATTTTCAAAGAGTTGATATTGGAATTAAATTTTGTCTTGATTATGCCCATCGTAATGGTTTTAGTGTGCATAAAAATAATATTATTAGATCAAGAAAATATAAATCAATAATTGGTTAAGAGTTTGTTTGTTCAAAAGAAAGATTTCACTCAAAGAAAAGCCTTGAGAGTAATAAGCAACTATATGAGACTATAAAAGGGTGTAAAGTGATGTTATAGTTCTCAAAGAAAGAAGAAGGAAAGTAGATTATTTCTAGGCTTGTCTCAAATTCATGGACTTGCTTATCTCCCTAGCAAGAAATTATTGCGATAAAAAAGAAAAAAATCAGTCTCAGAATAATCTTATTGATCTTTTAGATAATTCTGGTATTTGTCCAAGTAAAGTTTCATCAGTGTTGATCACTCAGGCTAGGGGTCTTGATAATCTCAATTTAACTGGACAAGATATTTAGAATTATTTGAGCACTAAAAGGCAAAACTATCTTGAGAAAGGAGATGCACAATTGATGTTTTAATATTTTCATAAGCGTTAATCTGGTAGCCCAGGATTCTTCTATGCAATACAAATGGATGTAGAGGGTCATTTAGATAATTGTTTTTGGGTTGATGTCAGGTCTAGGATAGCTTACAAGAATTTTGGATATGTTGTCTTATTTGATCCTATATACTTGACGAATAAATATAAGATGCATTTTATCCCATTTACCGAAGTTAATAACAATCATCAATTTGTCTTATTTTACTGTACTTTGCTTTGGGATGAAATTGAAAAAAGTTTTCGATGGTTACTTCACACTTGGCTAGAGGAAAGTTTGGTGTTGCCCCTCATACTATAATCACAGATAAGATGCTACAATAACTAATGTAGTTGCAAAGGTGTTCCCAAATAGTGTACACAATTTTTGTATATGGCAGATTGAGAAGAAAATTTCTGAATATTTAAGTCACGTTTTTCGTGAATTTGATGATTTTCAAAGTGAGTTTAGTAATGTTTACATTGTACAACAACTATTGAGGAATATGAAACTACTTGGACTGATATAATGAAAACATATACAATTTGAAAGAACATAGTTGGTTGCATAAGATATATAGAATTCGTGAGAAATGGATTGCAGCATATGTACGAACTACTTTTTGTGCTGGAATGTCAACTACTCAAAGAAGGAAAAGTATGAAAAAGTATTTTAAGGATTATCTTAACTCTAGTAAACCAATAAGTGTATTTAATGCATTATGATAAATTTATTGAATCTAGGTATGATAAAGCAAGGGAGAAGAATTATAGAATAAAATATTCAAAGGCTATCTTGAAAACTTTATATCATATGGAGGATGAAGCAACAAATTATATACTAAAAAAATATTTCAAAAACTTCAAGAAGAAATGATTCAATTTAAAAAATTTATTCCAGAAAAGATTGAGATTCGAGATGGAATACATATCAATAAAGTTCATTTGTTTCAAAGTCAGACACCAACATACATTGTTAGATTGAATCTTGTATCGAAAGATGCCAGTTTTTCTTGTTACAAGTTTTAGTTCATAGGTATTTTATGTAGGCATGTGCTTGTGGTATTTATAAAGAAACTGATTCATTCACTTCCACCATGTTATCTATTGTATCAGTGGACAATGTATATGACCAAAGAAAATGCTAATGATATTTCAGTTCCAAGATTACATGTGAATGCTTTCACGTCTTCCACTGTGTGGTTTAATAACATTATGATGCTTTCTCTTGGGCTTTCCGAACTGAGCTACTTGATCAAAGAAGCACTATAAATTTTCATATAAAAATATTTCAATTATGTGAAGATCTTAATGAACTTTTATACGAGGATGAAAATGATAATGTATGTGACAGTCAAGTTAAAGAGTTAAATCCAAATTTGAACTGAAGTGAACAGGGACATATTTGACCCTCCATGTGTGGCTACTAAAGAACGTCCTCATTCTTTGAGAATGAAAGGTGATCTAGAAGTTCTCAGAAGGTTAAAAGAAGCTCTTCTCTGAAACCAACAAGGAAAATCAAAATTACAAAAAAAAGGCAAGAGTATGAGGTAATTTTATGATTTGATTTTAAATTGTCAATTTAATTCTGGGATAATACAATTTTGAGGCATATTTATTAATTAATTCACATGTTTCAATCATTTTGACTAATGTGCAGGTCAAACATAAATATTGAACTGAAATCTAAAAGCGTAGACACATTTCTTAATGCAGACCCTGCATTGGTAAACTTTTCCTTTTAATAGATTATATATGTCAATTTTGATTAAGACTTATTTTTATGTTATTTTCAACTAATAGATTTGTGTTTTGCTTATTCATTTCTTTTTAAAGCATATTCCATCATATTCAGAATCATTTCAAGGATAAAATAATGACGGTGATTCATATCCCTCCTCATTTACGGTGGGTTTGATTTACTGCATTTATATGTATTTTAAAATTATTTTATCATATGTATATTTGCTAAATAACTTCATGAATAAACTTTTTTCAGGATTTATTGAGATTTTCTACGTATCCATATCAACAAGGTTTCTAATCTATGAGTTGGCCGGTTGAAGTTCTAAAATTTTGAATTATAAAAGATGCCTAGAGATACAATTATGCAGAGTTCAACTGTTGTCACTACAACAAAATAACTTTTAGCGGTAATAAATAGGCACAATAATAAATAGTGCTAAAGTCTTTACTGGCATTAGTTAAGTGTCATTAGATCCAATGTCGCTAAAGGTTTTAGGGACATATACAAAAACTGCTAATTGCAGCGAAAAATACATATTTAGTGACGATTTAGCTATTGTCGTTAATTAATTGCTGCTAAAGATCATTTTTGATTTAGTGTGATAACTCCATGAATGGAGGTTGCATATAAACACAAATTACAGCATTTAGAAGAGAAAGAGAGAAGAGAATTGTATTAATGTCTTAGTGTAATAAATCTGTACATGTATGTCCTTTTATACTAGTCTACTAATGAAAGAGTACAAAATATCTATAACAACTTTGTAACTAACTACTGCCACCTTATCAGTCTTGTAACTAACTTTTAAATGCTACACCTAACACAACCGTACAACTTGTTAGTTCTTATTACTCCTGCTAACACTCCCCTCAAGCTTATGGTTGAAATACATTCTTTATCCTAGGTTTTCTTAGTAGTATATTGTGTTGTCCTTGTCCAAGACTCTTTGTAAGTAGATCAACAAGTTGATGTTTGGTGTTTATGTATTTTGTCTGCCGTACCCTTTGACATATTCTTTTTCTAACAAAGTGACAGTCTATGTTTATTTATTTTGTTCGCTCATGAAAGATAGGATTGACAGCTATTTGAATGGCTGCCTTGCTATCACATACCATTTTGACAGGTAGTGTTACATTGACCCCTAGCTCCTTGTACAGACCTATTAACCAAGTTACTTCAGCTGCACATGCAGCCATGCTCCTGAACTCTGCCTCAGCTGAGCTTCTTGACACTGTTCCTTGCTTCTTGGACTTCCAAGAGATTAATCTTCCTCCAAACTTCACCAGATACCCTGTAACTGACTTTCTTGTTTCAAGATATGCCCCTCAATCAGAATCACAGTAGTTTGTTAGTTGAGTAGTTTGTTCTGCTGGCATTAATAGTCCTAGACTAGGAGCTTCTTTGACGTATCTCACTATTCTTAATGCTGCCTCCATATGTGATTCCTTAGGACAATGCATGAACTGGCTAAGAACTTGAGAGGTAAAAGCAAGATCAGGCCTGGTCATGGTTAGATAGAGAAGTTTTCCTACCAGCTTTTGATACTTTGTGGGATTAGCAAGTAGCTTATCATGGTCAGGACTTCAACCAGTTACATGTTCATCATATTGAACTGATGTGAGCTTTTTGTTTAGCTCCAATGGTGTATGGACATGCTTTGCTCCTCCAAGACCAGTCTCAGAGATCAGCTCCGAAGCATACTTCCTCTGTGTCATCATTATACCCTTGTTTGACCTAGAAAATTCAATACCTAAGAAAAATTTTAGTTCCCCTAGCTCCTTCATTTTTTACTTCTTTTGGATATCATGTCTTGTGCTGCATAAGAGCTGGTGATTGCTTCTGGTGATCAGAAGATCATCTACATACACTAGCACCACCACAATGTCACTCCCAGTTTGTTTTATGAATAGAGAGTAGTAATAGTGGCTTTGTTTGAACCCCATTTGGAATACTGCATCAGTTAACTTCATATTTCATTGTCTAGATGCTTGTTTCAACCCATACAAGGAATTATGGAGTTTATAGACCTTGTGACTCTCCCCCTGTCTTGCAAAACCACTGGAATCTCCATGTATACCTCCTCTTGTACATCACCATTTAAAAAAGCATTGTGGGCATCCATATGATATATACACACCCTTTTGATGCAGCCAAAGCCACCGCAGACCTAACAGTCACCATTTTTGCTAGTGGACTAAAAGTCTCACCATAATCAAGCCCCCCTTGTTGACTTTAACCTCTAGCCACAAGCCTGGATTTGTATCTTTCAACATCTTCCGAAGCTAAGAACTTCATTTTATATATCCATTTGCATCCAATAGGTCTCTTTCCAGGTGGTAAATCAATTTATGCTTCATGTCTTATTACTCTCCAGTGCATCAATCTCTAATTGCATAGTCGTTATCCAATCAGGATCAGTAGCAGCTTGTTTAAAAAGGAAACAGGTTCAGTAACAACTGACTATGCATTCAAGACCTCTGTATTTATGTGACAGATGTTTGTAGGACAGTTGATCTACTAAGGAATAAGTACATGTAGAGGTCATAGGCTTAGTGACAAAATCTTGCAGCCATAGAGGAGATTTGTTGGATCTAGTTGATCTTCTAGTTGGTACCTCAGTAGAGGGAAGGACCTCAGCAGTAGGACTAGGTGGAGTTGGACTCAAAGTCTTATCTACACCATATAGAGCAGCAGCTGAATTAGAAGTCATGTCAGATGAACTATTTTGATGTGACACAGCAGCTTAAGAAGAACTTAGAGCATACTCCACTACTGGAAATATGACATCTGGTGAGGCTTTGAGATGCTTGAAGGGAAATAATTCTTCTTGAAACACTACATGTCTATTAACAAAAAAGGACTTAGTATGAATATCATATTGAATATAACCCTTTTGTGTTGAGGAGTAGCCCATAAATACAGCAGGAACAACCCTTGAAGAGAACTTGTCAGTTATCTTAGGACTAGCAGCATAACAGAAGCAGCCAAATACCTTCAGGTGGGACAAGTTTGGAGGATGCATATACAGTTTCTCAAAGGATGATTTGAAGCCTAGTAACCTAGAAGGAAGTCTGTTTAAAATGTACACAGCTGTGAATACACACTCCCCCAGAATCTTAAAGGTATAGATGCTTGGAACCTTAGAGGTCTGGCCATATCAAGAATGGTTTTGTGCTTTTTTTCATCAACCCCATTTTTCTGTGGGGTATACATACAAGTAGTCTGATGTACAATGCCCATTTCACTCAATAGGACCTAAAACTCAGTACTGAAGAACTCATAGCCATTATCAGACCTAAAAGTTTTAACACTTGTGGAATATATATTCTGAACTCTTGTAAGAAAGTGTTTGATTACAACTATTGAGTCAGCTTTGGAAGTAATAAAAAAACCCAAGTGTATCTGCTAAAATCATCCACAATTGTAACAAAATACCTCTTTCCATTATGAGTAGGAACCTTATAAGGACCCCATAGATCACAGTGTATCAAATCAAATATAGCATTAGACTTATGGACACTTAAAGGAAATAGAAGTTTTTTTTGTTTAGCTACATGCACACGGTGCAATGAAAATTGCCTTTGAAGCTTAGTTTTCTAAGAGGCCCATGTCTCTTTATTACATCAATAGGGGAATATCCTGGCCTCTTATGTCATACATCACAAGAATTGGACTTAGTAGACATATGAACTACACTAGTAGTATTGACTAACTTCTTTTGAGTTTGACTTGGTTCTTCATGAAGTATGTAAAGTCCATGCTCTTCTTTACCAATCCCATTCACCTGACCAGTGGAGAGGTCCTGGAAAACACTGAAGTCAGGAAAAACTCCTACCATACACTATAATTCTTTTGTGAGCTTTGAAACTGATAGTAAATTGCACTTGAACTCAGGAATAAAGAGAACATTGGAAATAGAATGATCTGTGAACACACAAGAGTTGCCAATATGTGACACTAATACATTTTTTCCATTTTGTAGATGTACTCTATTATCTGTGTGAGCAAGTGTCTTCTTAGCTTTGTCAATAATATCTAGGTTAGATGTAATATAATGAGAAGCTCCAGTATCAATGATCCATTTACTGCTACAAGATATGGTTGTAAGAGAACTACATGCATTTGCAACAGTGGCAATGTTTGCAGAGGACTCTGTTGGTATTGAACTGAAGTGAAGAAGGTACTATTGTTCAACCCTACACTAGCTCCTAATTGACTAGAGGAGATAGTGTTGCTGACCCTAACCACATGTCCACACTCCTCTGAAGCAGTAGTTTGATTTGCATACATATTTGGCTTCCTCTTAGATTTGAAGTCTGCAGATGTCACAACCCAGGAGTACCCCCTAGGTGTGACAAGGCGTACTCAACTCCGAAAGGTCTCATACAAACCCCTTAGCATATCATACCATAAGATAAATAGAAATGATGTGGAATTTAAAACTTTGTCCATATAATCGAAGTCTTTTATAAAAGCAAGCGAAAGTCTATATTTGTCTCAATTAACCATCTAATACAATCTTTGAATGAAATAAGGACACAACCCTTACAATATAGTTTGAAAATAAAATAACTAGAAAGGAACTACAATGACTCATACGTCCTCGAATCTTGAGGACTCACCACAAGTGAAGAGGATAGTCGATCAAAGCTTGAAACAAAATAATATCGCCTTAAGAACCGGACCCTACACTTGTAGAAAAATGTAGCAAAATATGGGCTAATGCAAAAATGCACTAAGTATGATAGCCATGCATAAAAACCTTTAAAACGTGCTAAAAAGGACATTTTAGTTGAAAAGAATGCACTTTACCAAGTTTGAGAATGATCATTCACATTAGTATAAAAGCATAAGTCATAAGCATATTCAACATATAGATAACCATAGCATAATAGAACCATCTCATAAGTAACCCTAAGTTATACTTGTGTAATGCATAGATAAGATCCCATAATCCCATCTATACTAAGTACCACTTTTAGGTCACCATAATCATACTTGCCATTTTTTGATCTCATCCTTTGTTCATACTCATAGACAAGGAAACCTTCACATTTACTAAGACATATCAAGGAAAGAAACTCATAGCAACAATCCACATTTAGCATAATTCATTACAAATAGCCTTCATATCAACATACTTAGTAACATCATCATAAGAATATTCATTTCATAAATCTTTATAGCATAAAAGGAACACACTATAACTACTCTCAAAACCTACTTGTGCAATGCATGGATGAAGTCCCATAACCCCACCCACACTAAGTAGAGCTTCTTGAGTAACAATAGTTCATAATTCACTGACATAGACCATGTGAGCTTAACATGGAATCCGGTGTCAAGCCCCACACCGAAAAGAGGTGTCCAACTTGCCAAAGGTAGAACTAACATGTATTAGATTTTAGGTGGATCCACTAGCTAAAGACCTATGGGGGCACATAGTTATGGGATAAGGAGGTTGTTGCTAGAAACCCGGTCGTACATAGGGAGAGCTTCAACCTCACAATATCCACTCGGTGCTAAGCATTTAATTCCCACGGAGTAGGTAATTCTCTATTAACATCATTACTTATGAAAGGGTTCCCTTAGCCTACTGATTCAAGGTATATCATTAGAATAGCTCATAGACTTCTAATGAAAGGGGTACCATTCGACTACCGATTCAAGGTTCATAATTAGAATAGCTAATTGACTCCTCATGAAAGGGGTACCATTGGCCTACCGATTCATTTAGGTGAGAAAAGCCTTCCACAACATGTCATCATCATTCATAAGTGTATAATTGAGAATAGCATTTCAATTAACACAATATCATTATCATAATCATGGAAACTTCATTCATACTTCATTCATAAGTGTGTCTATGAGAGAATAGCCTTTCAAAAACACCCAAAATTACATCATAGTCATGATCACTTTACTCTCAAAGTGTTCTTAAAGCATATACATAAACCTCATAAAGATGCATAATTCTCATACTTTATCCTTCAAGGACCATGGATCATAATACATCAATACATATAGAATTACTACATTAGACATGGGTGATAACATAATTCAAGTAATCAATTCATTACATTCATAATTCTATAACATTCTACTTGCATCAATCAATACCCACACTTTAAGATCCAATTTGAGAAAATAGGGTAATTCATGGATTCTTGAGGCATTCAACTTAAAATCATATAAAATCACCAATATATCCATAAACAAACATAATTCAATCATTTAAAATGAATTTGAAAGGAATCCATGAGACTGAAGTCAAACTCTAACTTTTGGGTTTTCTAGCTTTGAATTTGGGGGTTTTGAAGCGGTTCCATGGGTGAAGGCTACCCATGGATGAAGAGCTACCATAACTTATTGAAGAATTCCCACGAATTTGAGGAGAAAATCTTGATTCTTCAACCCTAGCTTCACCTTTCTTCTTACTTTTCCTTGGAGTTCTACAGAGAGGATTTTGGGGAAAAGTTGGTTATTGATTTGGGTTTTGGGATTTAAGAGGTGAATGAGTTGGTTAATAGCTTAACAAGGATTATATAGCTGTATTAAAAATTCAAAAAACGACCTCACTTGATACTAATTAAAAATGAAATTACCTAAAACCCATTAGCCTTAACCGCCCCTAGGACAGTCCACATGTCCCCATCCACGACCCCCACCTACGGGGCTTGGACTGACCCACAGACCGTACTAGTGGGGCATGGGTTGGGGTATGCAGCTCTAATGTTGGTCCGTTGACCCATGACACCCAACCAGGGGGTGTGGTTCTACCTACTGGCGTGAGTCCTATTCGTAGGTGTCCCATTTTTGGGCAGTTTCTAGGGACTGTTTTGGTTCCCCCTCAAGGACCCTTGGTTGGTCCTTTGGGAGTCGTACCTTGACTTTTAACCCCTAAACCCTTCATTATAAGTACGAGAAGCAAATTTTATGACTCTAACCCTTATGACAAGCTCTAGTTAAGCCTACTAGTTTCCGGGGTGTTACATTATCTCCCCCTTGGGAACATTCATCCTCCAATGACGATCTAGACACCTTACGAAATTAAAGACTCAAGGCTAGCAGCCCATCATGCATGAAACATCAAAATAATACACAATTCAAAGGAGGAAATATCAACTCCATCTCAACATACTCATTAGAAAACAAGGAAGTAGGAACTACATCTAACAACCCATTATGCATGAAAATTTCAACATTTCTCAAACTCATTGGAGGAACTACCTTCTCCAACTCAAAGCATGCTCAGCTCAATAACATGAAGCAAATTATGCAATTACTCTCAAAAGCATATTAAAGCATGCTTGACAACTCATCTCATGAAGCATATAGGCAATTCATACTAAATGCACAACAACATGAGGAACACATAAATCATGAAAACCCATTTTCTCACTAAACATGAATTCCATCAAGAACATGCATAACATAAGGAAATCATGGAAATTTCTAAAACACACATGACTCCAAATCATAAAAGAAGCCAAGAGGAACTATTTGTCTCAAGCAAGAATAAGAATAGAAGAAGATAGATGAGGATATCGGGACTCTCAACAATCTTGCTATCTAAGCATACCATCTCCCCCTTGGGAGTAAGCCCCCTACTAAAACCTCAAGTACCACTTCTTTCAAACAATCCCAACCAAGGCTAACATCAAAGTCTAAAAAGTAGCATAGGGATCTAATAAAACATTTGCATCTATAAGGAACTATCAACATACCGGTGCCTTCATCCAGAGAGACTTCTTGGTCATTTCTAGACCATAGTGCATATAAGTGAACATAATTTGGAGCATTGGGTTCCGTACCACTAGGAGGAGCTTGCTTGGCCTCTCTCCCTTTTGCCGTGAGTGTAGGGAAATGCTTCACTTATTGATCACTCTTGCCACAACCATAGCAACCGTCCGTACCAGTTAGGCACCTACCATGGTGCTTCTTTCCACATTTCGTACAAGTAGGCTTAGGTAATGGAGACCCACTACCTTTATCTTGGTTAAACCTAGGGGTATTGGAAGAAACTTGACCAGAATACCTTTGTTTAAACTTAGGTCTACCTTGTCCGTCGGACTTATCATTAGAGAAATTCCTATCACTGGTTCTAGCTCTTTTCACCTCCTTATTCTTTTTCCTAAGTTTTAACTCCTTAAATTGTTGGGTATGCACCATGAGACGTGAGATATTCATATCACCAATGAGCATTGCCGAACGACATTCTTCCTCTACCAAGTCAAACACTCCCATCACAAACTTATTCATTTTAGCCCTTGAGTCCACTACTATAGTTGAAGCATACTTGGATATTTGGGTGAACTTAAGAGCATACTCTTTCACACTCATACCTCCTAGATGAAGGTTAATGAATTCTTGCATCTTCCCTTCCCTCAACTCTAGGGGAAAGAACCTATCAAGGAATGCCGATTTGAACATCTCCCACTCTATGGGACCCGCTCATATTGGCCTCTCATCCTTCCATTGCTTATACCATACTTGAGCCACATTTTTCAATTGATAAGTGGTTAGCTTCGCTTTATCTACCGAAGTCACCCCCCATGATATCAAGTATTTTGTAAACCTCATCCAAAAAATCTTGAGGGTATTCTTACACTTTGGAGCCATGGAACTCGGGAGGGTTCATTCGAGCAAAATCCCTAACCCTAGAAGCGGCCAAATTCACACTAGGGTTCACACAAGTCCCAACATCTCTATTGGCTTGGGTTGTCATCGCTTGGGATTGAGTTGTCACCACTTGAGCTTGAGCCATCATGGCTTGGGTCAACATTAGGAAAGACGAAGGATTAATCAGAGCTTAATTATCTTGAGGAGTTTCTTCATTGACATTGTCAACCACCATACTTCTTGTGTTAGCCCTTCGTGTATTCATATCCTGAAGACACAAAAGACGGATTAGGAGATGGACTTTATAGAGTTAAACTCTACGGCATGACTTCAGAGTAATGAAAGAACTATAGTTTCCTAAACATCTTATAGCCTCTCATTCATAAATGTGGTGCGCTTCACACTATGAACAAGACTCTACTAGACATGGCTTATGAGACATCAACCTAGAATCATTCTAAACCTTGTGCTCTGATTACCAAGTTTTTCATGACCCAGGAGTACCCCTAGGTGTGACAAGGCATATTCAACCCCGAAAGGTCTCATACAAGCCCCATAGCATATCATAACATAAGATAAATAGAAGTCATGCAAAATTTAAAACTATATCCATACAATTGAAGCCATTTATAAAAGCAAGCGAAAGTCTAGCCTACTCTCAATTAGCCATCTATACAATATTTGGATCAAATAGGGACACAACCCTTACAATATAGTTAGAAAATGAAATAAATAGAAGGGAATTACAATGAATCATACGTCCTCAAATTTTGAGGACTTACCACAAGCTAGGAGAATAGTTGATCCAAGCTTGAACCAAAAGAAGATTGCCTTAAGAACCAGACCTTACACTTGTAGAAAAATGTAGGAAAATATAGGTTAGTACAAAAATGCACTAAGTATGATAGCCATGCATAAAAACATTTAAATCATGCTAAAAAGGACATTTTAGTTGAAAAGCATGCACTTTACCAAGTTTGAGAATCATCATGCACATTAGTATAAAAGCATAAGTCATAAGCATATTCAACATATAGATCACCATAGCATAATAAAACCATCGCATAAGTAACCCTAAGTCATACTTGTGCAATGTATAGATAAGATCCCATAATCCCATCTATACTAAGTACCACTTTTAGGCCACCATAATCATACATACCATTCTTTGATCTCATCCTTTGTTCATACTCATAAACAAGGAAACTTTCACATTTACTAAGTCATATCAAGGAAAGCAACTCATAGCAACAATCCACATTAAACATAGTTCACTACAAGTAGCCTTCATATCAACATGCTTAGTAGCATCATCATAAGCATATTCATTTCATAAATCTTTATACCATAAAAGGAACACACCATAACTACTCTCATAGCCTACTTGTCTAATGCATGGATGAAGTCCCATACCGCCACCCACACTAAGTAGAGCTTATTGAGTTACCATTGTTCAGAATTCATATTCTTGTTCATAGTAGGAATAAGCCTTAACGGACATAGACCATGTGAGTTTAACATGGAATCCGGTGTCAAGCCCCACACCGAAAAGAGGTGTCCTACTTTCCTAAGGTAGAACTAACATGTATTAGCTTTTAGGTGGATCCACTAGTTAAAGACCTATGGGGGGAACATAGTTATGGTATAAGGAGGTTTTTTCTAGAAATCCGGCCGTACATAGGGAGAACTTCCACCTCACAATATCCACTCGGTGCTAAGCATTAAATTCTCACAGAGTAATTCATTCTCTATTAACATCATAACTCATGAAATGGTGCCCTTAGCCTAACGATTCAAGGTATATCATTTGAATATCTCATAGACTCTTCATGAAAGGTTTACCATTGGACTACCAATTCAAGTTTCATCATCAGAATACTTCCTTGGTCACTCATGAAAGGGGTACCATTGGCCAACCGATTCAAGGTTCATCATTAGAATAACTCATTGACTCCTCATGAAATTGGTACCATTGGCCTACCGATTCATTTTGGTGAGAAAATTTTTCCACAACATGTCATCATAATCCGTAAGTGTATAATTGAGAATAGTCTTTCAATCAACACAACATCATTATCATAATCATGTAAACTTCATTCATAAGTGCGTGTGTGTGAGAATTGTCTTTCAACAACACCACAATTACATCATAGTAATAATCATTTTACTCTCAAAGTGTTCTTAAAACATATACATAAACCTCATAAACATGCATAATTCTCATACTTTGTCCTTCAAGGACCATGGATCATAATTTATCAACACATCTAGAATTACTACATTATACATGGGTGATAACATAATTCAAGTAATCATTTCATTACATTCATAATTCTATAACATTCTACTTGCATCAAACAATACCCACACTTTAAGATCCAATTTGAGAAAATAGGGTAATTCATGGATTCTTGAGGAATTCAACTTAAAGTCTTATAAAATCATAAATATATACATAAACAAACATAATTCAATCATTTAAAATGAATTTGAAAGGAATCCATGAGATTGAAGTCAAACCCTAACTTTTGGGTATTTTAGCTTTGAAATTGGGGGTTTTGACGGGGCTCCATGGGTGAAGGATACCAATGGATGAAGATCTACCATACCTTATTGAAGAATTACCATGAATTTTAAGAGAAAATCTTGATTCTTCAACCCTAGCTTCACCTTTCTTCTTCTTGTTCCTTGGAGTTCTAGAGAGAGGATTTTGGGGAAATTTTGGTTATTGATTTGAGTTTTGGGATTTATGAGGTGAATGAGTTGGTTAATGGCTTAAAAATGCTTATATAGGTGTATTAAAACTACACAAAATAACCTCACTAAATACTAATTAAAAAGGAAATTGCCTAAAACCCCTTAGCCTTAACCGCCCCTAGGACAGTCCATATGTCCCCATCCACGACCCCCACCTACGGGGTGTGGACTGACCCACGGACCGTACTTGTGGGGAGTGGTTTGGGGTCTGCAGCTCTAATGCTTGTCCCTTGACCCACAACACCCAACCACGGGGCATGGGTCTACCTACTGTGCATGAGTCTAATCCGTAGGTGGCCCATTTTGGGGCAGTTTCTAGGGAATGTTTTGGGTCCCTTTCAAGGACCCTTGGTTGGTCCTTGGGGGGCCGTACCTTGATGTTTAACCCCTAAACCCTTCATTCTAAGTAGGAGAAGCAAAATTTAGGACTTAACCCTTACGACAAGCTCTAGTTAAGCCTACTAGTTTTCGGGGTGTTACAACAGGAAATCCAACAATTTTATAGCATTGCTCTTTAGAATGACCTTTGCATTCACAATGTTCACATATAAGAAATGACTTTCTAGCTTTGTAGCGTCCTCCAGAAGTACTAGCATCACTGTTGTATCCACCACCAGATCCTCCTGAGTATGACCCACCTACTCCACTTAGAATTGAGCCTTTAGATGTGCCTGCTCCACCACTGTAGGTGTTGCCTCTGTGAGTATACATTGATGTTCCTTCTATCACCCCTTAGCTAGTGGAAGTAGAACTAGCTAGATTTCTCTAACTCTCTTGGTCAATAATTAGAGCATAAGTCTTGTTAAGTGTTGGAATTGGACTCATAATGAGAATCTGACTCCTAGGAGTTGAGTATGACTCATTTAGTCCCATTAAGAACTGCAAGAGTCTTTGATAGTCATAGTTTTCACCAAATTTATTTGACGCTGGACAGGGAATACTGGGATAAGGCATAAGAGCATCATATTCATCCCAAAGTTCTCTTAGCCTAGAATGATAGCCAGCAACATACATAGTCCCCTAAATTAGTGTGTGAATCTCTCTATGCAATTGAAATATCCTAGATCCATTTATTGTATCAAACCTTTCTCTTAGGTCTAACCAAACTTTGCGTGCATTAGAAGCATACACTATAGAGCTTAGAAGTCTTGGCCATATAGCATTTATAATCCAGCTTAACACTACAGCATTACATTTTTCCCACTGATCGAACAAAATTGGTTCAAACATGGATTTAGGAAATCGTCCATCTACAAAGCCTAGCTTGTTTTTCCGCTCTAGTCCAATCCTAAAGGATCTACTCCACAAAGCATAGTTTTCTAAACTAGTTAACTGAAGAGAAATCAAAGAATTACCTGGAGTATCAATGTATTGAAGAAATAATGGGTGATTTTGATTTATTACTAAAAATATGGCTTGACTCGTAGTTCCATTTCCAGTGCATGTTTCCTCGGCTACATTTCCATTCGTCATTGCTATTAGCTTTACTTTTGATGCTTCCTTTCAATTCACCTATGGACAATGATGAATCTGAGCACTTCTTATTTAGTTTCTTAGCCTTTGGCCTTTCACGATCAAGAGCTCTGATACCATGTGAAATTAGGTCTTGGGCCAAACTCACACCCCAAAAGCTAGCTCAAAGGGAGGAGGATTAACCAAGCCTTATAAGGAGTCCACCATATCATTAACCACCAATGTGGGACTTTTGTCATTCTTTAACACCCCACCTCACACCCAGTGCTTAGCATCTGGTGCGTGGGAAATTTTGATTTTTTGAGGGGACCCCAACATTGGGTGAGATGGGCCCTACTCTAATACCATGATAACTCCATGAATGGAGATTACATATCAACACAAATTACAGAGCATTTAGAAGAGAAAGAGAGAAGAAAATTGTATTAATGTCTTCGTGCAATGAATCTGTACATGTATGTCCTTTTGTACTAGTCTACTAATGAAAGAGTACAAAATATCTATAATAACTTTGTAACAGACTACTGCCACCTCATCAGTCTTGTAACTAACTTTTAAATGCTACACCTAACACAACCATACAGCTTGTTAGTTCTTACTACTCTTTCTAACATAGTGTGTTTTTGATAGAAAATAATTCTTGGCATAGTTTTATAGCATAATCATTTGTTCAAATATCTTTGTTTTTCTTTTAGTTATACTTACCTTCATTATCGCATTTTGAAATCAAAGTTTTTAATTTATATTATTGTCTATGTTCCTATTCGCCTAAAGTTAGTTACTCTTTATGAAAGTCTTGAAAATGGAGTGGTGCAATAAGTTTCATAAAATAATTATTGAATGTATAGATAGAGTTTCTAATGCAGATATATAATTAGGCTATTGATAACTTGTAAAGGAACTTGATCATATGAAGAATTAGTTCGACAGTGCGTTGTATAAGCACACGAGAGACTACTAATTCACCGATTGTGATAATTGATTTCAGCAATGGTGCCTCAAATAGTTACTTGCTTCCATGTAGCATTTCTGTATATCTTGTTCTGTATGTATATTGTTAAACTATAGTTTGACCTTAACAATAGTCTAAGCTTCATTTTAAAGTTGGTACTTTGAAGTCTGCTATATGCCTCTAGTTTAGGTACAAAAATTGTTTTTGTAGGTTTAAATTATATGACATGCTCTTTGTATTTATTTGTTTTTAGTTTTATTTTCAAAGTTTTTTGACAAAGTTGGGAAAGGATATGGATGGAGAAAAGTTGTAGTTTGCAGCCATATGCCTACAACTTGCAGCTTTCGTCCTAATTGCATTTGGTAGAACGAGAATAGATATGACCTATTCGAGTATATCTCTTATAAGAACAATGGATCTGCTTTGGCATTCAATTTATCAATGCTATCTCTTATTTTTTACCACGAAAATAAATTGAACTTGCGAAAATCTCCAATCCAAAGTCACCTAAATAAACAAAAAAATCTTCATCCAAAAGCACATTATTTGTTTTGGTGAAGTTGTAACTTACTAAGTTTCCTTAGTTGTCCAATAGACTCGGGAATCATATCAGTAATATTATTTTTCTCCAGGCCGAGTACTTGCAAGTTGTCAAGGTATAAAATCTTTATGGGAATGTTTCCATGGATTTCTCAAGAACACTGAGAAATAAATCAGTAATTATGGCTGAAAATGTACAACATAATTCAAGAAAGAAAACCACCAAATGTAAAAATGTTGCAGGATCTCCAAAATTTACAAAGTCATGGTTGAAAATATATGACGTTTCTACAAAGACTATGTCTACATGTTGTCACGATCCAAAAATAGATGTAATGGCACCTGTCTTTTCCAACCAAGACAAGTTTGCCTCAACCCAACGAAAATGAAACAAAAGCAGAAAACAGTAAAATCAAGAACAAGATAAAGCAAAAAACTGAATCTTCTATTAAAACCCCCAAAATCTAATGGTCACTGTGCAAGCCACTAAATACATAAGTGTGGAATTTAGAAATAATTACAAGTCTCAAACTTTGTTTCTCAAATAGAACAAAGTGTAAGAAAATGAAAAATAGGGTCCGCCGAATGAAAAGCAGTTACCTCTTCAAGTCCTTGAGGAGCCTCGAGATCAGGTGAAGGAGAAAGAGATCACACGGGTCTAGGCTCGGAAACTAAATAAGTGTAGAGGCAAGGGGTGAGTACCAACAACACGATACTCAGCAAGCAACCTACTAAACAAAGAAACTAGCTAGAAATCAAACATCCCCTTACTCTCCAACCGAACCTCCTCAAACTACAACCTGCACAAAAATCAAACCAACTTCGCAATTCTATAATACACGGCGCACAAGCCCAATATTCATAGTTCAATCTTCACAATTTACCAACCAAACAAATTAAATAAGTCAATCTCAATAACAAGTAGTTTAGTCACATATAACAAGTACATCAATCACAATCCAAAAGTCAGTAACGCATAAACATCAAGTATATCAAGTCACAATGATCATCATTAGTCGGAACCATTTCCCATCGGCTTTATAACACTTGCCGGTAAAAACCTCGGCATGATACACTCTCCGACAAATACCTCAGCATAATAACACTCGCTAGCAAAGACCTCGGCATAACAACACTCGCCGCCAAAGATATCAGCATAATAGCACTAGTCAACAAAGACCTCGGCATAATAATAGTTGTCGGCAAAGACCTCGACATAATAAAACTCACCAACAAAGACCTTAGCATAATAACACCCATCACATGTCTTATGATTGTGTTCACAATCAATGAATACAAGCAATATCACACCACATGGAAGACACAACAAATCATACAATTCAAGTACATTATCATGCTTTCAAGCATATCATCAGTCAATCATCAAGGGTCACAATGAGGCAATTCACATTATCATGTTCATCACATAGCCTTTTTTCATTTCAACCCCTCTTTATGCATTTAGATATAACAAATGGACAATTTAAAACCTTCACCTCATTCTCATTACTCCCAACATGAAATCAATGAAGGAAGCATACGAATTCAACTAGAATACAATTAGGTTTAGGAAATCACTTGCCTTAAATCAATCAACAATCACTCCAATAGTTGAGTCTTCCCCATCTGAATCACCTCCAAAGCCCTACAATCTATGCACAAGCAAGTATTACCAATCACTTTATAGAAACAACAACACCCACAACAATTCCCTTGAAAGACGGGTCAATTAATATAATATCCAACTCCAAAAAATTAAGGTTTGAATCTGAAATTTAATACTTGAAAACTTTACTCAAGTCTTTATGAACTCATTAGGGAAAATTATTTCTGAAATCAGTTCACAAATTCCATTTTATCTAAGAAGTTGGGTTCTTGAAAAACGTCATCATTTACCAATCATAACCTCATATTTTGATGTTAATACTCATAATTAATCAGAGGAAAATGAAGGCTTAGGAAAAAAGTACTCACTCAACTGATCTAGAACAGAATTCCCTTCAATATTCGCTATCAAAGGTTCCCCAAGTTCAAAACTAGTGAAATGGGGCTTCAACCCCAAAATTTGCATGACAAAACCCTCCCACGTATCACACAAGCGACATGGGTGTAACACCTCGGATTTCGAAAGAACTAAAGAGAAATTCGTACGAGTCACCATCAATTTCTAGTTTTGGATCAACTTTAATCGACTATATTTTTTAGCACATAAAGAATTAGGTGGCCCATGAGATATCAAATTGAAGGACTTTGGGTCCTCTTTCCAAAGCTGCCAAGGTTGGTAAATTTCAAGCTCGGAGTAAAAATTTATGCCTGTTTGAGTGAAGCCTCACTTTTAAGACATTTCATCCATTTTAGAAAAGGGTATTTTCATCTTTTCCTTTTTCCCACTAGGCTTAGCACATTTTTCCTGACCCAAATAAGGGTCTAATCAGATGCTAAACCATTATTTGTCGTTCCTAAACACTTAGAAAAATAAGAGAAGAGTACAAGAGGAGAAAGAGCTAGGTTTTGAGCGTTCGTCAAGATCTCGTCAATTTTCACCAAGAACATTGTTCTTTCCAAGTATGCAAGGCTTCCCACAGTGATGGACTTTTTCTTCCTCACGCCATACATCTAATTTATCCATAAAAATCGTTGTATCTGAAAGATTCTTGCATAGTTCTTGATTTTTGTTCAATTATTTAACAAAAGAGGTTATGAATTCTTTTGTATTGTGGATCGTTTGTAAGAGTCATGTTTCGAGGAGGATTTTATGAAAAATTTTATGAATTTGTGTTTGGTTTGAGAATTAAGAAAAGTTTAGGAGAATCATTCAATTCTAAATGAGTTAAGACCCTAAATTGAGAAAAAAAAAATTGGTTTTCTGGGTAGGGGGGCTAGGGCGGCGCACCACCCATAGCGCCAAGGCTGAACTTCAGTAGTTCAGGCCGTAGCGTGATGCGCTAGAAGTGTGTCAAGGCCTGACTTCTAAAGTTCAGGCCCTGGGGTGATGCACCAGCAGTACGCCAGGGTCATCAGGTCCTTTTTCTTTCCATGCTTCTTTCTGAACATGTTCCTTTGAATCGTGACTACGTTCTCCTCTTTGTATTATCTATTAAAGGCTCCATTAATCCTTGATAGATCCTACATGTCCTAATAACATGTCTTAATTTACATTCCAAACTAAAGTGAGTTTAAGAGAAAAGTTCAAGAGCTTTTATCTAGTTGATTCGTTCATGTCTATATTTCAGCATGAACCCTATCATTTGAGTATTCATTGAGTTATTGTTGAGAATCTTTTAATCGAACAATTATCTTAAATTGGTTTTTCTGAGAAAGTGAAGAGGAGTCTTGAGGAAAGTTTAAAGGGACGATTTGAGCAAGAGTTTTGAGGGAACTTTAGTGGTCCCGAACGTATCATATACATTTTAAATGCATTTTTTTTAAATAGTCTTTTTAAAGATAGAATCAAATGGTTCCATATATACTATTATACAGTTAACAAAAAGAAAGAGTATGATTGATGTTTCGGAAAAGTAATAGTCCCTTTCTTTGTAAAGGGTGAATTGAGAATATAGTTATAATTGATTATTTTGGGAGTAGTATCTAGCACCGAATTGAATTAGATTCTTTTATAGCTCAAAAGTCTCATAAAACTACGTAGCCATCGTAGAATAGGATAGCATTGATTCTTCATGCGACTTTTCACTGCCTCTGAGAAGGCCTATTAGATGCATCCATAGTCATAATATCATTCTATACCACGACAAGGTATAGGATGGCCCATGTAACGTGCACAAAACGTTGTATCATTGCCAGGCTCATATTAATGGTTGTCGGTAGAGAAACTCCCCATAAAGTAAAGTATCTTATTTTCATATTACTTCTATTGAACATCTTATTGTAAAGCTTAAAGGGTTTCAAATTCAGTGTAGTTGCTTTCAGTCATTCAGTTTAGTTATTTATTTATTCAGTCATATTACATACTCGTACAATGTACTGATGGCATTAGACTTGTATCTTTTAATGATGCATATACAGGTTCTTAGGATTATCAACAGGCATTCATTGAGATCACTTTGCACTTCAGAGGGCCTAGGTGAGCCTTTTTGCATTCTGCGAGACTTCACATTTATTTTCTAGTCAATTGTTTTAAGTAGTTGCGGGTCTTGTCTCGACACTCGTCTATATACAGTAGAAGCTTCATAGATCGACAGTTTTGGAGAGTCTTTCATTTTTCAGATGTTTTATATAAACTTATGTTTCGTACTCAGTAAATTATTTTTAAGCGTTTCATTCAATTTGATGCTTATGTATGCTTGAGTTAGTCTTTCGCTTATAGTAAACCACGATGATGGTTCGCTTGGGGACCAACAATGATTCTCAAGTATCGGCCACGTCCAGGGTGTAGGCTCAGGGAGTGATAATGGGGTTCGCTTAAGCGAACCCTGCTAAAATCTCAGGAACCGCAAAAGCGAATGAGCCTTTGCTTCTACGAAGCTCACGATTGCAAATAGGTCCATCGTGATCGCGAAGGTGAAGTGAAGTTGAACCTTCGGAAAAACGAACAACATCTCGCAAAAGCGAGCTCCTCCTTGCAATCGCGAGAGACACCAGATTTAGGCAACAGAAAAATTCAACCAACTTTCAAACATCGAAAGGACCTTTGGGATTCGTTCAGAACCCTGTACTCACAAACCACATATGTAAATCACTTATACTAGACGTTCCGGACTCAATGGAACCGTCAAAACACAAATTTGAGGTCTCCTTGACCTGACATTTGTAAAAACCACAAGAAACCAACTCACGCCAGAAAGGCTTAAACAAACTCGGAACCTCTCAAAACTCAACCAAGACCTCACCATGCCTAAAATTATCCCTTGAATCCAACGGAACTCTTGATATCCCGATCGAAGCATCCAAACCCCGAATATTGACCAAAGTCAACCCAAAGGCTAAATTTCCACAATTGCACAACTTTAGACCTCAAATCCTCAAAAAGACTAGGATCAAAAACTGATAACTCTCACAGATCATATTTCACATTTCAAGACTGATGAGATCGAAGGAATCCAATTTCGACACTCGAACCTCCAAAAGACACTGAAAACCACTTTATTAACAACTTAGCCTTTCAAACTCAAAACTTACCAAAAATCTCAACTTTTAACTCGGAGTTCAAAACCAACTTTTCAAACTCAATAAAAAATGACTCGGGGTCGACATCTAGAGGGGGAAAATAGTAATTTCCGTGGAAAAATAAAAAATGACCGACCAGGTCATTACACATGTATAAATAGTAGAGTTGCTTGAGAGAGTTGTATCAAAGGCAAGCTCAATTGTCCTTTGTCGAAAGTCTGCGTTTCTTCCACCCTTGTTTGGCTCTCTAATTTCAATATTTCATTTATTGCAATGTCATACCTCACATAATGAATTTCACTTTACACCTTCGTAATGATAAACGGCTTATCACACTGTGATCTTTTCTTGAATTCTAAAAAAAACTTTTGTTGCTATGAAAATCAAAGTCATGGCCAGGAAACTGTACATTCTTCACACTAAACATTAAGGAAGATCTGTTAAATATCTTAATGAGATTCTTTCCTTCATTGTCTTTTTCTTTTCAAGAGAATCGGTGGTGGAGCTATGTCGTTAAAAAACCGTACACCAAAGCATGTAATTCTACCCAAATGGTGGAAATGCCATATGAGTATTCAGAGAACATAAGAATAAATACATTGTAACTTATAAGGTAATCTGAATTCACTTAGAAAAGATTTTAATTCTTGGATACCATAAAAGTACTAAATGATAACTGTCAAATTTCTCTTCCTTGAATAAGAATCTGTGAACATTCTCAGCATTTCAATAATTTAGCCAAAAACATCATTTGGACAAGCAAAGGGCATGATTATTGTCAAATTTCTAAAAAGGTCATGAAGAAGGCAGTTCAATGCATTACCTTATCAGGTTGCGAAGAAGACATAATAAAATTGATGTTAGTACCCGTCACACAAAACATAAAATTCTTCTTAGTTTTAAAGGGGGTGTATTTTTTATTCTATACAAATCAAATTCTGAAGAGGAAAACAATAATGTGTTAAAATTTTCCATATATATATATACTAGATGGGCATGGCTCATGCTCAGCACGGCCCAACACTAAGTGATTAATTATTGGCATAGCTTATATCAAGCAATTGCACTACATCTGTTCATCTTTGGCTTGATGTTGAATACCATATCAAAATGGTTGAAACGAAGAGATTTGAGACAATCAATTATTGTGGTATTCATATACCAAGTCGTAAATATGGGTAATTCAGCTCTTAGAATTTGAATAATATTTTGATATGTTGAATAGCCAAGAAGCCTTTTGAGAGGCTAATTCATATAGCAACATTTCACATGATTATTACATATATCATTAGGTTTGAAGAAAATCAAACCTTGCATCTTGCACAGTCTCTTAGCATTATTACTGTTTTACAAAATGCATTTAATAATGTTAAGTTTGCAGCAACATCAAACATATGCCACTCTTAAATATTTTGTCAAAATAAAGATAAAAGTTTTTAGATATCCCTTCTAATAACAATGAATATTCAGTGTGATTACAAGGAAATTATATTCCTTTATATTCATATTTTTGAGTATATTCCTTTAGCTTTAAGAGCAATAAAATAAAGGTAATTATAAAAATACTTTAACTGATACCTTTTTTGATATTTGATAAAATATTTAGTCGAAAATCATAGGATCACAGTAAGCGGAGGGAAGCCCATACTTTAGTTTCATTAGCTTTTGCAACATCTTCTAAAACGACCAACTCTTGGGACTAATCTCTCTTCACGACAGACAAGTCTTGCTTTCGTAGAAAACTTCCGTCAGATACATTAATCGCATCAACTATCAGTAAAAAGTCATCACATTAGCAAAAAAATAAATTTTAGTATTTAAAAGTAGATATATTCATCCCCATAAGTACCAAAAAGGTGTTATAATTATACACATTGAAACAGACGAATGCAGCATTGAAACGGTATGGATAGGAAAGCCGCAAGTTCTGAGTAAGCGGCTAAAGTCTTCTCATGTACCTGGACCGTCGGCTTATATCTTCGTCTTACCGTTATTTTGTTATCAATGAATGGAAGCTAGTACTCAAAATGAGGATCTGCTCCATCTGCAACTTTTCTTTAATCCAAGAAAATCATTTTCTATTTCTGACTGTAAAGTTTTATAAATCTGCCAGAATCTGCATCATGTCTTTCGGAAGCCCTCTTCATTGAATATCAAGTTCATTCTCCGTATATTCTGTATCATACCATTCTTGCTCTTCTTCACCTACTTGACCATCAGTTACTTCAGCCTTATCTCTCTTAACACTAATAGTAGCAGCACCGGTATCCATTTCAAAATATGCACAAATGCATAATGTTGAGTTTTCATGAAATTCTCCTCTGCCTGGCTTAAACTCCATTGGCTCGGCCATGAAACCTATTTAAGACGCTCGAATTAGTAAGGCAAACTCTTCCCATGTCATGTTATTTTGATGAAGGAGCAAATTGTTAAGCTTCTTCGCATTTGGGCGGATAGTTAGTTTGTGATCAAAACTTCTGAAACAAGGAAAGGATTTTAAAAACTTTACCCTTTTCTGGAGTAACAGACTAACAAATAAAGTAACGTGGTATTTGAGTAAAGAATATGGCATTTGTAGGAGTATCATTTCTTCAAAATTATTTTATAAGATGGAAAATTGTTTAAACTTTTTTCTGAAGTCAGCTAACTGATTCAAGTCAAAAATATCAAGTAACTTACTTTCTTCCCGCGAGCATTCTTGTCATATTATACCATTGTTATTGGATAAAAAAAAATCCACTCTCATCACAAACCATGAAATCTAACACAGCCATCCGAGAAGAAAAGGAAGAGAATGGTGTCAATTCCTCTTTGCTGGCAATTGTTTCTTTGAAATAAAATTTTGGAAATAGAGCCTTGAGAGAAGCCAATGTCTCCTCTCCTCCATAAATTTCTCCGAATGCCACACACACACACACACACACACATATATATACATATATATATATATATGAACATCATTAGCGAAACCAAGTGGTCGAAGCATAAGGCCAATTTCCTCAGGAATGAGAGGGAATTTTCCGTTCCTTCGTTCCTTATCCGTGTTTCTTGCCTGCAATAATGCCAAATAAGTAATACCATATTAACTATAAGTAGGGGCAATGTACGGACTAATGGTTACTAAAATAGGTAGTGACTCACATGCAACGTCTTCCACCTCTTTTGATAAATTCAGCAATGACAATCATTTTTTTAAAAAAAGATTTCATATATTAGTGAAGCAAGCATATAACTATATGCTAGCACACAAAAAAGGAGGATAAAACATAGCAAAAATAAACATTCGTTCAAAATTCAGATGACACCAGAGAAGTGTTTCAAAGGAGGAAAAAGACATTAAGTGAAAAGTGAATGATTTTTTTAGTTTCCTTCTATGAACTCCTGTCATTATGTGGGGGTGTGTGTTTTATTTTCTATCAATGATGTATTGATAAGAAATCTGTAATTTGCAAAGTATCAGCAATGCAATCACTTTACAAACCTACAACACAATATTCTTTCTTTCTCAATAGGCAGATAAACATACCAGAGACGCTTAGAGGAACACCTAATATATGCCAAAAAATAGCAGGTGTAACCAATTTTCACATATCATTTATATGATATCGATGATATGTAAGCCTCCAACTTGACGAACAGAACTAAATCCACCATTATTCTTTACGAAAGCTTATACTAACTAATTAGGAGAATCAAGTAAAAGAGACATGCAATGCAAGATAAGAGTAAAATTAAATGACTAGTTGATATTGTTGGAAAAAATGATAATCACAGAGTAACAATGACACCAAATATTAAAATGAGGTAAATATGATACCCAAATAAGTAATGCAATTAAACTGATGAAACACTTGGTAGTGTCAAAAGACTAGTACTCAACACTCTTTTTATTTCTTACAACTCACAATAATATTACTTCCACACTATTTTCTCACAAACTAAGAAATAGTTTGTGGATTACTCTCTCTACTCTCTATTGCTTCTCTATTTTGATGTGTCTTCAAGTGTTCAATTACTACTCTATTTATAGAGTTTTGAACCTCTTGATTACATCATTAGTGACATAGATTTGGCAGCCAATTTTCACAAAGTTTGGCTGCCAAACTCTACCAAACTTTGACTACCAACTTCCACAAATGTGGCTACCAACTTTCACATTTGTGACTATCAACTTTCACATTTGTGGCTAGTAATTTCAACAAGTGTGCTGCCAAATTAGTTGTTGTCAAGCTTTTGTTCCCACAAATCTCTTCCTTATTTTTTATTTTTCTTCTCTACTCCAAGGCTTGATCTCAATTTTTGAAAATCTTCAAACTTGAGAGGCTTTGTAAAGATATCTACAACTTGATCATGAGATTTCACATACTTGAGCTCTAACTTATTCTTGGCAATACATTCTCAGATAAAGTGATACCTTGTGTCATGTGCTTGCTCCGATCATGATACACTGGATTCTTTGCAAGTGCTTGCGCAGATTTTTTATCAACACAAATCATTGTGGCCTCAATTTGCGGCAAATTGAGTTCCTTCAACAATCTCATCAACCAAATAGCATGACACGTATATGATATCGCTACCACCTATTCAGCTTTTAGGTAACGTAGAACTCTTCTAGCGACCTTCAAGTGAGTGGAGGTAGGAGCTTCGATGAAGTGACTTACTACTCCAACCGCAAAGAGTATATCTAGTCTCGTACATGTCAAGTACCTTAGACTTCCTACAAGACTTGTGAACAAACTGGAGTCCACCTTTTCTCCTTCATCTAACTTTGACAATTTTGTTCCACTTTCCATTGGGGCGTTCACAGGGTTGCAATAAAACATGTTGAACTTCTTCAAAATATCCTTTGTATAGCTTTCTTGAGATATGAATATGCCTTCCTCCATTTGCTTCACTTAATTCTAGGCTCAATTAATATGACATGAGCCCTATGTCCGTCATCTCAAACTCAAGGGACATAGCTTTTTTGAAAGCTTCAAATAAAATTGGATTGTTACCCGTTAGAATTAGATCATCAACATAAAGACAAACAAGCAGAATATCTCCATTAGTATGAACTTTAATGTAAAGAGAATATTCATGGAGACAACGAGTAAACCCTTTGTCTTGAAAGTATTTATCAATGTGACTATTCCAAGCTCGTGGAGCTTGCTTCAACCCATATAAGGCTTTCTTCAACCTCAACACCTTATCTTCATGATTTTTTTACCACAAAGCCCAATAGTTTTTCAACATAGACTTCTTCTTCAAGATATCCATTCAGAAATGTCAATTTGACATCTAGTTGATGGATTTTCCACATCATTTGTGCTGCCAAAGAGATCAATATATGGATCGTCTCCATGTGGGAAATAGGTGCATAGAATTCCTCATAGTCTATGCCATGCCTTTGTTTGTAACCTTTAGCCACAAGTCTTGCCTTGTATCTCTCTACCTCTCCATGAACATTTTTTTTGCCTTGTATACCCATTTGACTCCAATTGCTCGATGATCCTTGGGAAGAATCGTTAACTCCCAAGTGTTGTTCTTCTCTATTGACTGGATATCCTCCTCCGTGGCTTGTCTCCACCTTTTGCCAGTAACAACATCATCAACAATCATTGTTTCACTATGAGCAAAGAGACAACACAAAAAATCAAAATTAGTAATTTCTTTTGTGTCATCATAAGTTCTTGGATGCTCATCATCCTATGTGGTCTTTCACTTGAACTCTCTTGAGTAGACGGAGATGCAACATTTGATAGTGAAAGAGGTGTGGTTGCATCCTGTGCAAGTGACATGGTCTCATGTTATTCTTCATCTCTAAAATATGGAAGAAAATCATATGTTATTTCTTCAGGAGTCTCCCAATTCCATGATGCTTCTTCATCAAATTCAATATCACGACTCACCACCACCTTGTTACTGCTTGGATTGTACAATTTGTAGCCTTTTGAACTTGCTTCATAGCCAATAAACACATACTTGATACTTCGATCATCAAATTTAGCTCTCCCTTGATTGTGGAACATGAGCATATGCTATGCTCCAAAAGAATCTCAAGTGCTTGACATTTGACATTCTTTCGCTCCATGATTCTTGAGGTGTTTGATCTCATACATTTTTTATTGGAGACCTGTTGCTCAAATAAACTGCACAAGAAACAGCCTCGGCCCAAAAAAAAATTGGTAGATGTTTAATTTTCAACATACATCTAGCCATATTAAGAATTATTCTATTCTTTCTTTCTGCAACTCCATTTTGTTAGGGAGAGTAAGGTACCGTTAGAGGGAGATGAATTCCATGAGATTGACAAAAGTCATTAAATTATTTTGAAGTGAATTCGCCTCCTCTATCAGACTTTAATGCTTTTATTTCGTAGCCACTTTCGTTTTCTACAAGTGCTTTGAAATTTTTACAGGCAACAAAAACTTCAGATTTTTGCTTCAAGAAGTATACCCAAATCTTTCTACTGAAATCATCAATAAAGAGCAAGAAGTATTTTATTATACCAAAAGAAGGTAGATCGATTGGACCACACACATTGGTGTGTACAAGTTGAAGTGGCTTACCTGTTCTTGATGTAGACTCCTTTGGGAAACTCCTCCTTGCATGTTTTCCAAGAAGACAAACTTCAGACAACTGATTTGGATGGTTCATTGACGAAATCCAATCAACCATGTTCTTGTCTCCCATTGATTTGAGTGCTTCAAAGTCCAAGTGCCCAAATCACATATGCCAATACCATGAGTCATCTTGCACATTAGCCTTCAAACACTTTGCATCGATGGTTTTAAGATTCAAAGGGAATAACCTATTATTTGCCAGATGCACTTTAGCAATTAAGTTGTTACTTGAATCTCTAAGCCAAAGATGCTTATTTTTCATATGAATATCATATCCTTTTTCAAGAAGTTGACCCAAATTCAAACAATATTATTTTTCAGTTTTTGCACATAATGAACATTGTTAATCAATTTATGGCCATCATCTTTACAAGATATCAAAATTGTACCTATCCCTTCAATTTGGATCTTTGAGGTATCTCCAAAAGACACAATACCTTTCTTCATCTTCTTTATCTCCACAAACTTATCTTTGTGGCCACACATATGATTGCTTGCTCCATAGTCAAGATCCCATGAACTGCAATTATCTCTATCTTCTTCTTTGAGTGTTAATAACAATGTTGACTCATCTTCATCTTTGTTGTTGTCAACAAGATTAACTTTATCTTCAACATTACTACGACATTCCCAAGAGTAATGTCCAATTTTATGACAGTTATAACACTCAATTTAAGATTTTTCATATCTCATTTCATTTGAACCTTGGTAGACTCCACGTCCTCTACCTCCTCGTTGAGTACGACCACGACCTCTGAATGACTGGTGACTTTTATCTTCATTGTTGAAATTGTTGGTATAACTTCTTCCTCTTCCACGGCCTCCACGACCTCCACGGTCTTGCCATTGTCTATTTCCTTTGTATCTTTTCCCACTTTCAAATCTTTTGAAGGATGCCTGAGTTTTAAGAAGTTGCTCTGGTGATTCTTCTTTTCTCCTTTGCATTTTCTCTTCGTGGGCTTGTAAAGAACCTTCCAATTGCTCTACAGTCATAGAGTCTAAATCTTTAGACTCCTCAATAGCACACCCCACATAATCAAATTTAGGTGTTAAAGAACGAAGGATCTTTTCTACCACACGCATATCATTTATTTCCTCTCCATATTTTCATAGTTAATTCACAAGAACCGTCAATCTTGAATAGAAATTCGAAATGGATTCAGATTCTTTCATTTTTAAAACTTCAAAGTCAGCCTTTAGAGTTTGAAGTTTTATCTTCTTTACTTTATTAATTCCCTGAAGAGAATTTTGTAAAATCTTCTGAGATTCGTATGCAGCCACCTTCTCAAACATGCCCTCATCCAAACATTGATGGATAAGAGTAAGGGCATGTTGATCTTTCTTTCTTGTCTTTTACAAGAACTCCTTTTCAGTTGAGGACAAAATTTTCTCATTAACGGGTTTTTTTGTACCGTTTGTCTATAATGTCCTAAACATCTTGAGAGCCAAGAATGGCTTTCATTCGTAGACACCATTTTTCATAATTTTCTCTTGTGAGATAGGAATACTGAAAGGAAAATGGACTATTATTTGCCATTTGTTGGACAAAATGATAATCACACCCAGGATAATGTTCAAACTAAATAGCAATAGGAAGAGAATAACAACGACACCAAATATTAAAATGGGGTAAATATGATACCCGAATAAGTAATGCAAAAATATTGATAAAAAACTTGGTAGTGTCGAAAGACTACTATTCAACACTCTTTTTATTTCTTACAACTCACAATAATATTACTTCCACACTATTTTCTCACAAACTAAAAAATTGTTTGTGGATTACTCTCTCTACGCTCTATTGCTTCTCTATTTTGGTGTGTTTTCAAGTGTTCAATTACTACTCTATTTATAGAGTTTTGAACCTCTTGATTGCATCATTAGTGACATAAATGTGGCAGCCAATTTCCACAAAGTTTGGCTGCCAAACTCTACCAATCTTTGACTACCAACTTCCACAAATATGGTTGCCAACTTTCACATTTGTGGCTACCAACTTCCACATTTGTGGCTAGTACTTTCAACGAGTGTGGCTGACAAATTAGTTGTTGTCAAGCTTTTGTTCCCATAGATATAGCTCAAAGTCAGAAAATTTTCAATTATAAACATCAGTGAAAAAAATAAAATACATCATAAAATGCAAAGCTTAAAAGTGTTTTGAATATCTAAATATATCGACCGACAAAAAGTTATTGATTTCATATCAGGTTGTTGTGTATCCCCCTTAAATAATTATAGTTATAAGAAAGAAACTAAAGAGAATCAGTGAGCCCCCTAGTATTACCTGGAGTGTGACTTTTAGGCCTATTGTAAATGTAATATAGAATCTCCATTTAAAAATAGAAAGTCGTACATGTGTGATTTCCTTTATTCTACATTGACCATGTTGGATCCAAAGATATATCTTTTACCATCGATTTTTTATGAATATAAGATTGAGTCCAGCTTTTAAGAGAACACAAAATTATTTATCATTTTTGCTACAGTGAGCTATATTCGTAAACCGCCAAGTGTATAAGTAAAGATCATTTTTTCTTTCATATATATTAAGTCCATTAAGTACTTCATTAATAACATGAAAAGCCTAAAACATCAAATATATATATAAGCAATTCATATAATGACTTCTTAATTTTATCCTCTGTTAAGCTCCTTGGTGTGCAGCAAGTAAGAACCATACTAAGCACCTAGCCCAAAGAAAAATTTGGGAGTCCAAACATATTGAATGAAACAATGATAGTCAACATAATAGAAACTTATAATCTCATGAGAATATAGTTAACTATGATCAAACTTATGGCTTTCTTACCAAGAAATAGATCTTCCACTTCATATGAACACACAAAAATGAACTATACTAATATCAATATAAAAAATAAAAATATGATCAAATAACTAATCAACATGAGTAGAAAAAGAACAATATTTATTAGAAAATAATCAATAATTTATACGTCAAACACAGAGTAAACATACTTTTATTTCAATACTCTTTTACCGTAGAATTAAGCCAGGTGTACCTGCAGTATAACCATTTCACCAAAAAATGGACTGGTTTTGAGGTATGAAGCCTCATATGCTTCTTCCTATATTTCATTTTTGCAGTTTCTTTCATTTCTACCCAAAGTAAATACAAATGCTCACACCTACATTTAATAATTGAAAAAAAAATTCACTAAATTTCAATTATCAACAATAGAAAAAAATGATTTTAAAATGAAAATTCCGTTAATAGAGAAAAACGGAGAGGATAAGGAGAGCCAAAAAACCAGCAACACATGAAAACAACTAATGAAATAAAAATTTAGTGCATGCAACACAACTTCAATCCAAGTACCAAATAAAGCAGCAAAATTGAAACAAAAATCAAGCCAATCGACTGAAAAAAGACAAAAAGAGACTTAGATCCAAAAAGTAAAAACTTAAAACCAAATCTAACAATGACAGGTCGATCTCGTGAGAGAATATGATTAACTTAAGCATAAACAAATGGAAGAAGTAGAAGAAGATGGAAGAGGTATTTTTGGATAAATAATATGTTTAGAGATTACAGGTCAAACATTGTTAACGTGAAGAAAAAGAGAAGATTGAAAACTCACCAGCAGAAAGAAACACCATTTTCGTTCAAGCATAAAAGAGAGTGTGAAATAAGACTTTGCATTTTGTTAAAGCAAAAAGCCCCACATTGGTGGTTAAAGAGATGTGTGGACTCCTTATAAGGCTTGGGCAATCCTCATCCGTTTGAGCTACCTTTTGGGGTGTGAATTAGGATCAAGACCTAATTTGACACATTTGATATTCCACCATTTTAGAATTGCATAGATACGTGTAAAAGAAGCATATACACTTGTTTAGTAGCCAATAAAATAGGTCCATACAAGGCTAAAGGTAGAGAAAAGCCGAAATATAATGTACCTTTCAGACTACTTTAGGTACAATTTGTAAATGTTGTGTTCGTCCAACTATTGCTGGCTTAGAAATAATAGAATATAGTTTCTGGTGCCAATGATTGTCTCAAATTTCTTCAATGATGTATGTGAGTTGCTTCAATGGTGTTTAAGGTGAGCGTGAAACTAATGAAGATGAATATAGCGTTGAAAGAGATCTTTACTATTTTTGGTAAGTTAAATAAGAATCATAAACAAACTCTGCATAATTAATTTAGAACATGTTTGACATTGCTGCTAAAAACAACTTATTTTTAGAAGCACTTTTTTTTTAAAATGGCTTCTAAGAAAAGTATTTTTGAAAAAACACAATTTGTGTTTGACTAATTCATTTGAAAATTGTTTTTCATAAGCAAATTGCGTTTGGCTAATCTTTATAAAAAAAAAATATTTTTAATAGTCAAATTACAACACAGGACAACTATTAATGTAATTCTAATATTAAAAAATATTTTATAAAGAGAAAGTATTTAAATATCTATTATATAAAAACTAATTAAATTTTTATTTTTTAAAATTAAAATTTACATGTTTAAATGTTCAATCAATATTATACCTTTCTTGGGAGTTTGAAATCCTTAATTGTTATTTTTTTTTCTTTTTTCTAATCTTATAAAAATATTGTTATTACCATTTTACTAATTCTTCAAAATAATATATAATATATAAACGTAAAATAAATTATAATATTTACTATAAAAAAATTCTTAAATGAAATTTAACCAAACTTATGAAATATGCTAATTAATTAATAAGAAATATATTGGAAAATATGTATATATGCAAAAAAAAAAACTTAGTCTTGAGAAAAATAATTTTTTGTTTCTACTTCTGCTTTTTTTTAAAAGCAGAAATTTTTAACTTCTTCCCAACAACAGAAAAATTACTTCCGTAAAAGTACTTTTATTGATTTGACAAACACTTAATCTTCAACAAGTGCTTTTTTTCTCAAAATAAGTATTTCTGGCCTCCTAGCAGGAATGTCAAACAGACTCTTATAATCCAATTTATATTTAATACTTTTTTAGTCATTTTTATTTACATAATAAGTAATATATGATAATATTTATTATTTAATTAAAAAATAACCGATCGTGTAGTTTTTGTGTCCACCATCGGTGGGTAATAGTTAATCTCTTTTTATATATGAGGGATTTGAAAATAAAAATCTTTTATTCAATTTATAAGTGTCCAAAAAAAAATTGTTTTCATCTGATGCACCTTATAGAATAATTAACTTGCAGACTTCTAGCCAAATAAAAACTACAAAAGTACTTTAAAACAACACAAAAATTTATTTGAAAAAAAAAACATGACTACATTCATACTAGATTAAAATTTAGTACTCTCATGTTCCCCCAAGGTTTGCTCCCAGAAAAAAATTTTACTTTTTGAAATCAAAATAATTGAAAGAAATTAAACTGTATTTTTTCCATAGAATACATGTGGAGTGTGTCACCTTAAATAAATGTTTGATTGGGTGGCATAATGTTTCATGACTTTTCATTTCAAAATCAAGAATTTGCTTCTTTTTTTCTTGAATTAGAATTCAAATTGTGGTTACAAAATGTAAATAATAATAATAATAATAATAATAATAATAATAATAACAACAATAATAATAATAATAATAATAATATGTTAAAACTCTTGAGATTAAGCGAATTAAACTAGGCGGGTCATTACCCAACAATTTTTTTAGCTCATTCAAGCCCAAAATAAATCTGGACGGGTCATGATCTCAGAGGCGGAGCTAGGTAGGGTTTTATGGGTTCGGACGAACCCAGTAGCTTTTCTGTAGACTCTATATTTGTACTAGAAAATTAATTAAATATATATGTATATTAATTTATGCACCCCTGTCAAAATTGATTGACGGTTATTAAAGAAATTTAGAACCCCCAAACTATTTATCCTAACTTCGCCTCTGCAGTGATGATATAGCCTGATTTCTAATTCACCCCATTTTAATTTCTCTAATTTTAACCAAACCCACCCATTTAACACCCCTAAACGTGAGTTAAGTTCCTAATAGAAATAGAGTTTATAATCATTGTGTAACATGTACTACATCCGTCCACTTTTATTTGTTATGTTTCGCTTTTCGAAAGTCAATTTAACTAATTTTCAAAGTTAAATTAGATTTTATTAATTCAATATTTTAAACTGAAAATTTAGATATTAAAAGCCTATACGAAAAGTACTATAAATTGCAATTTCTAGTACATCAATATGATGAAAAAATACATCATAAAATGTTAGTCAAAGTGTAACACCCAGTATGCTAGAACTACCAAAATGCAAGTTTCAGGAGTTGCAGGTGGCACCGACAGGCACCACCCATGGATCGTAGGGGGACCCACGGTCCATTCTGCTAGTCCGTGGTTCACAACCTACGACCCTTCCCCCAGAACCCTCAGAACATTTGGCTAAGGGTAGGCCCACGCCAGGACCTACGGACCGTAGGTCAAACCACGGTCCATGGTCCAGGGCCGTAGGTCAGACCACCAGCTTCCAACCACTAGTCGCAAACGACGGATGACAAGCACGGACCGTCGATTCATCCACGGTCTGTCGGTCTGGTCCGTCGGTGACCCCGACAGCTTTTAATTCAGGGGTTGTTTGGTCTTTTCCTTATGTGTTAGACCCCTAAACTATGTCGTTTGACTCCTAAACTACGTAGTTTGGTTTAGTTTAAGAGTAGCAACTTAACTAGAACTTACCTTAGTCAACTCATTCTCCAAAAATTCATCAAGTTGAAAGAAAACAAGGAGAAAGAGTCGACCAAGCCCTAGTCCAAGAACGCAACATGTTTTCATCAGTATCAATCTCGAAATTGAAAGATTTCTCCGTGGAATTTGTCACCAGGTATGTGGGATTTCACTAGTGGGTTCCTTTCAACCATTAGGTTCCTAGATTTCAGTTGGAATCTTGATTCCCTTAATATTATCTAGACCTAGGGTTTCTTGAATATTAGAAAAAGTTGGGTTTTAGCTGTTAGAATGATCCAAATAATATTATCATGTTATTACTTAGTTTCTCGTATGATATTTAGAACCCTAGTTGTATATATTCGTTTAGTTGATGAATGATACATGCTAGGTCAGATTATTCAGATATATATACATGCTTCAATTTGCGAATGTCACATTATCAATCATAATTGTTACATTCTCAGAGTCTGCATGACAATAATTGAGCTATCCAGTACTTCAGCATTTCAGTAATAATATTGCTTATTTACATTATAATTAGGAGTAGCTTAATACCAAGTGGACTAGGGTCAGTCTCCCTCAAGTCCCAGAACTACGTGCCCCGTAGGTTGTGTCCCCTCTGTGGGCATCATTTTAGTGATCACGCCAGTCATGCCTCTATACCTCTGGCAGGGTATATTGGGTCCTCTCGATGGGGCGTATACATCGGACTCTACAGTTAGCTCATGTGGTTTTATGTCATTTAGTATTAACTACCTTACGGTCAGATTCTAGTGCATTGACCAGGTTATCAGTTTTAGTTCAGATTTCAATTTCATTATGTTATAAACTTGGTCATTGCATTCAGTCATTTCATGTTCAGTATTCACAGTTGGTATCATGCTTATCTTTTATCATTGCTCAGTTATTATGCTTTGGTTCAGTTATGTTATTGTTAAGCTTTATTATATCATGCATACTCAGTACCTTTCAAGTACTGACGCATACTCTGCGCTACATCTCCTCGTGATGTAGGTTTAGGTTCTCAACTTCCAGATCACGCATAGATCGGTTCCCGGTCTTCAGTTCAGCAGTATCAGTGGTGAGTCCTCATTCTTCGAGGATGGTTAACATGATTGTCTTTCTTTGCTTTTAGTTTTAGTTTCAGTTTTGCTAGATTTAGCTATTGCATTTCCCAGCACTTCTAGTCAGTTAGAGGCAATTTTTAAACATAGTTAGATTCAGCTATAGTGTTAGAGTTTGACTTTTCAGTTGTTGTTTAAGGTCTCACTTTTATATATTAAAATTTAGTATATGGGTAACGCCCATCATTTCAGATTATCTCATGATTTAGCTTCCGCACATTATTTATTGATTCTGTTTATTTAGTATGCTTATGATATACCAGAAGGGTTAGCTTGGGTTACTCATGATCCTAGGTCCCGTGTCTGTGTCCTGGGGGTAGCTTCGGGGCAGGACAAACTTGGTATCAGAGCACTAGGTTTAAGAGTCCTAGACATAAAAGTCGCACTAAGTAGAGTCATTTTCATGGGTGTGAAGTGCACCACATCTAATGAGAGGGACGCTACGAAGTGCTTAGAAAACACTTCATTTTCTTGTTACTCTTATCATGCGTAAGGTATGATTTAGTTCCTCGTTTCTAACTCAACGTTATGCGCTTTCAGATCATGCCTCCTCATAGAGCTTACAGAAGGAATGCTAACGCAGCTCCTCCAATCCTAGATCAGGAAGTTTCGAATGCTTAATTTTGGAACGCCATTTAACTTTTGGCTCAGAGTGTGACTAACCAGAACAACCAGCAGGCTCCAATTCCTGCAAATGCTAGTGGTGGATCAATGGCAGCCAGGGTTCATGATTTCGTTAGGATGAATCCGCCAGAGTTCTTAGGATCGCAGATTGGTGAGGATCCCCGAAAATTCATAGATAAGGTCAAGAAGATCTTTGAAGTGATGCAAGTGACAAGTAATCATAGGGTGGAGTTGGCATCCTATCAGCTTAAGGATGTAGCTCGTATCTAGTATACTCAATGGAAGGAGAACATGGTAAAGGTGCATCTCCTATCACCTTGGAATGCTTTAGTGAAACTTTTCTGGACAGGTTCTTCCCGAGAGAGTTGAGGGAGGCAAGAGCTTAGGAGTTTATGAATTTGAGGCAGGGTTCCATGTCAGTCCAAGAGTATGGACTCAAGTTCACCTAACTCTTCAGGTATGCTCCCCATATGGTTGCCGATTCTAGGGCACAAATGAACAAGTTCATGTATGGGGTATCCAACTTAGTGAAAATAGAGTGTAGGAATGCTACGTTGCTGGAAAATATGAACATCTCTAGGCTCATGACTCATGCTCAGCAGGTTGAGGGAGATAAGCTTAGGGAACAGGCTAAGGAGAATAAGAAGGCTAGAACAAGCAACTATGAGTATTCTCAACAGAAATTGGGTGGTCGAAATCGCTCACAGTTACAGTAGAAATCTTCAGCTCCAGCACCTTCATTAGCTAATGTTCCATCCTCCAATTTCCAAAATGATCAGAAAGGTAGGGCATCAGGCTCTAAGTTTTAAGGTAGTATTCCAAGCACCCAAACCTACCCAACTTGTCCAAAGTGTAGTAAGAACTATCCGGGCGAGTCTCTTGCAGGAAAGGAAGGATGCTTTGGGTTTGGTCAATCTGGTCACAAGTTGAGAGATATTCATTCTACTAAACAGCGTCAAAGAGCCAATACTGGTAGAGCTCAATCCACAACTTCAGCAGCACCAGTAGGTCACCCAACTCAGCAGGGTAACTCATCTAGTACAGGTGGCGGATATTGCCAAAACAGGTTGTATGCTCTCCAGGCTTGCCAGGATCAGAAAGATTCTCCTGATGTAGTCACTAGTATGTAACGAGTCTTTGACTTAGATGTTTATGCATTGTTAGAACCAGGGGCTACTCTTTCTTTTGTAACTCCTTATATAGAAGTCAATTTCAATGTTAGTCCAAAAACCCTCTCTGAACCTTTCTCAGTCTCTACTCCAGTCGGTGACCGATTTATAGCTAGACGGGTATACAGAATTGCCCTGTCACAGTCTCAGAAAGTCACCTCAGCAGATCTTGTAGAGTTAAAAATGGTAGACTTCAATATCAATCTAGGCATGGATTGGTTACATTCATGTTATGCATCAGTCGAATGTAGAGCTAGGATTGTTCGTTTTCAGTTTCTAGACGAACCAATATTAGAATGGAAGGGTGATGAGTCCGAGATTTGGACTCATTTAGGGATTTATTCATAATGATTTAGTGTCCTCAAATGCTTATTTTGTGCCAACAACTGATGTAAAATCTTTGATTTCCAGGTATTTGGATTGAGGAACAAAGCAAGGACACTAATTTGCAAAAAGGAACGAAGGGAGTTAAAAGAAGGAAGAAAAGAGAACCTGGTGATCGCCAAGTCCATTTGGTGAGTCGCCGAGTGGCCATTTGACCGCCTAAAGTTCCAGTATGCCAAGCCCTGCAGGAAAGAACCAGGTTAGTCAGAGAAAGGAGCAGTCGGTGATTCGTCGAGTGATTCCGCGATGCAGAGTTAGATCGCCCAAAGTTACAGACTTGGAAGATGCTGAAGGCAAAGGCAAAAAGGCGATGGAATTGACCAAATGGTGGATCGCCGAGTTGATCGGCGAGCCTGACTTACAACATCGAATGGACTTTTGCAGCATATTTTGGTGACTATAGATACGTTTTTTAACATTTAGTTTAATATCTTTTTATCAATTAGTAAGTATCATACTTTCAAGATATAAAATTTTGAGTATTGCTATAAATTTTCCTTAGCTTTAAAGAATTGAAGTTTTTCATTTTTGGAGAAATTAGAAGTGGGTCTTTGAGATTCTTCAATTTGGACCTTTGTAAAGATGAAATTAATCTTACTCAGTTGATGGAAACTCAATTTCGTAACGATTTTTATATTTTTATAATGTCTAGCTAAAACCCCCATTCTTGGGTGTGATTATGGGCTGATTTAGTTTATGGGTATTGCTAATTGTTAGTTTAAATGATGTTTAGAAGTGATTTCAATTAGAAATTGTGGTTTAATATAAGTAATTGTAGTAGCAAATGCAATTCTACCTTTGTGTTTTTGGCTTGCTTGAGAGAGAGGTTTTAAAACCAAGATTATTGATTGGTGGTCTGTGGGTATTGGGTTGTCATGGGTTCAGCTCGAGAGAGTGAATACTAAACCATTTTCCACACATTCAGCTCGAGAGAATGAATGGACTAAGGCATAGGTTGTTCTTATTTTGCATGTTTGTCGACGTTCGAGAGAAATCGACCTGATTCGGGGTAAATTGTTCGAGAGAAAATTTACCTCCTCTATAGTCTAGCTTATTCACTAATATTCAGTTGTTTCCTAACAGTTGCAATTTCCCATTTTTCTACATTAGCCTATAATCAAATCACATCCCAAGAACCTGTCTCATTATTGCTATTCCGTATTATTTGTTGTTGTTGTACGTAGTTGATAATTGAAACAAAAAACCCCTTATTTGACATTCGTGTCACCATCTGATTTGAATTATGTTTTTATTCGTAAATGTCTATTCTTATGACTGACTTGATCATATTCGTACTTTTCCTATTGAATCTTAAGCACGTACCACTCCCTTGGGATTCGACCCCAACTCATTTAGTTGAATTTTATACTGACTAGCGATCGTTCACACTTAGAATTGGATGAAGTGTCCTTGAAACGTTAAGAAAAATGGCGCCGCTGCCGGATAGTGGTTTTGGTGAAGATTCCTTGGATAAGTGGAATTTTGTTCATTTTAGTCATAGTTGAATCTATTTACTTTCAGTTTTGGTCATAAGCAAGGAGCATGTCTTGTAGCAACAGTGACCCAATGGATGATGCTTATCATGACCAACGACACTAACCTACGGTATGAGTGTCTACGATCGTCGATAGTATAGTAACCAAACTAAAGATTGGGGTCATGTCACAAGGGAGTGGTTTTGAGAATTGGTAGAAAAATAAAATTAAGCTCTAACTAGTTGTAGCTAAAGACATTAACGAACAAAAACATGGTAAATAAAGGGGGTGACAAGAAAGTATCAAATATCGATTTGGAGGTTTTGTTACAAGTAGTAAAAGCAGCAAAAAATAACAAGAAAATCAAGTATGGGGAAATATTCTTCGGGTGTAATCGCAAAACAAGTTGAGATAAATAGTTGGGTACATGCTTTTGATAAGAAATTTGTAAGATAATAGTGACTAGGCTAAGCTTTAAATGGAAATAAGTTCCCTCTCGGGAAACTTACCCCATTTCAAATGCGTTCCTCTCGAACACCCATTTGCCGCATGAAGACCAGCCTATGCCTTACCCCACTCACTCTCTTGAGCTAAGTGTTAGGATATGGGACTAGGGTTTACCCTCTCGGGTTGAACCTAATGTCGACCCACTCCTTATGCCATCAGTCTAGTGATCTTGGTTTCGCGACCTCCCTCTCGGGCAAGCCGAAAACACATGAGTGGCTTTGTATTTGCAACTACAAACCCTTTAGATTAAACCACAACCACTAGGTGAAATCACCATTAAACTACATCTAACCTATCAGCAAGCAAGACCCAACAATAATATCAACACATATTTGCTAAATCACACCCCAAGAATGGGGTTTTTTGCCACACATCAAGAAATAACAAAATACACCTAAAATGATAGTAAAATCAAAGGGGTATAAGAAATTAAACCTTAATTTAAGCAAAGGAAGAAGAATAGAGAAGGCCCACTTCCAACTTGGGGAAGATGAACTCCTTTCTTCAAGTTCCCAAAAACCCTCTCCAAACTTGAGAGAAAATATCTAAAAAAAAATACTATTCTATTCTGGAAATTAAAATAAAAGTTCCACTCCTAAAAATAATAATAAGTTCAGTATCTATAAACTTCAGAAAATAGCACTGGCGGATCTTTCGGCGAAGTTAGTCGATGTCACCGAATGACTTCGACGACTCGGCCTTCGTCTGTCTCATCGCCGTTTCGTGCTTGCCTTCAGCACCTTCACGTTCTGGACCATTGGGCGGTATAGTACTGCTTCGCGGAACTATTTGGCGAAGCACCGACTGCTCCTTTCATCACCTTTTTTATCCTTCTCCTTCAGGGCTTCGCGTACTGGAACAAAGAGCGAAGTAAATCCCTTCGGCGAATCACCAAGTGTGCTTGGTGACGCTCAGGCTACAGCTTCATCGTTCTTTTCAGCCTTTTTATTCCTGTTTGCACCTAAGTGTCCATGCTTTCACTAAAACGTCAAATAGCTGAAACTTAAGAGTTTCATCAGATATTTAGACAAATTAAGCATTCGAGGACACTATTCTTATCAAAATAAAGCCCTAAATGAGTCCAATTTGTGGACTCATCAACACTCCCAACTTAAAATTTTGCTTGTCCTCAAGCAAACTCAAGTTCAGCCGTTCAAAAAGGGTGTCTCAAATAGTGCTACACAAGACTCAATCATGAACATACATAATAAGATTCAAATTACTTATGCAAAGATCAACTCTGCACTCAAAGATTCAAGTTGTGACACACCATTACAAGAGATTCTCATGCTCACAATACTTGCTACTTGTGCGAGTTCAAGCTCAACAAAAAGCATCTAAATGCCCTCACATGAAGAATGATTTCATATTCACACACAGAGGTTAATCAATTCAAGATCAGGAATCAAATGCAATGCTCACACTCAAAAAGAGGAACACAATGCATGTTTTCACCCATAGGTTTGCCCTTATTTTCCAATCGACTTTTGATTCGGCTTACTCAAGATCAAAAAGGTCTTTCTAAGGCTTGTAATAGGGGTGAGTGTAAAGGTATGGTCATTTAGGCTCAATGGCTCTTTCCTCGTGGAATGTGCTGTTCCCAAGGCATTCCCTTCTCCTCATTTATCAATTCATTTTCTAATGCTTCTAAGTCACCTGCTTATTCATCTTCATGGATTGCTTGGAAACCCGATTTCCTTCGTACCTTATTCCACTTTTTTTTTGAATTGAAGGGGTTTCCACTTTCTGCAATACCATGGGTTAAGGGGGACTTTTCCTGCACTTCTTGACTTTTCATTTTCCTTTTCACTACACCCCCAACTTAGGCTTTTGGCTAAGTTGGCTATTCACTAAACCACAAATTAAGAGGATTATAGGTAGTGGGTCAAGTGAGATCTAGGGTTCATCAAGGTTCTTCCAAAGAAAGGTAAGTCTCAAAGGGTGTTAAAAAGAGTTTCACACACTCACGGGTAGGCCACAAAAGAGGTATATGTCAAATTTGGTTCACACTCTTTAAAGTTGCCTAAGATCATATCAATAGGACACCTTTCTAAATCAATCAGACTAACAGGGCAAATTCTAGGATTATTCATGCATGGTTCAAAGCAACCTAATCACACAAGGCATCGACACTTAAGTTAAGCAAGACTACACACTTTCGCTAGTGTGCAACGGTCATAACAAGAAAATCAATTCGATAAATGGCTAATCACAATGAGATGCAAAGAGTTCACATGTTGTCTATGCAACTTCATTTGGACTCATCGCAGCCATACATTCATGTTCGTTCAATTGAGAGCACTATTCAAGTCATCGGTATTGATCGAAACCGAGACTTCAATTGTTTTAAAAAAGAATAGCCACATTCAACTCACGAGGGGTGGTAAAAATGTGTGAAAAATTCAAAAACTTTCGAAAGGGTCAAAATTGTTTTGCAATTAAAAGTAAATAAGAGCCATGAGCTCAAACATCCACGAAAAGCAGTTATTAACACAATTATAAACAGACAACCCAAATATATATATAAAACACAAGTCACAAATAGCACACAAAAGGTAAGCCTCACCCCACCACCAATAAAAGCATTTGTCCTCAAATGCAAATAATACATTATCCAAAAGTAGATGTAAGCAAGGTAGAGAGGAGTGTAGAGAAAGGTCCTGGTGATGCAGTCTTTCTATCTGTTGGGGCATCAGTACCCGGAGTAGTCTCAGATGGAAAGGCAGTGCCAGATCCACTAGGGGCTGTTGTGGACGTAACTGTCTCTACTAGAGCTGGCAGATCTCTGAATATGCTCGCATCTTGTATCACTTTTATCTCCTCAACATGTGTTGCTATCAACTCCTCGTCGATTTCTACATTCGACTCTGCCTGTGCTGCACCATCCCTTTGCACATCTCCGGTGGTCTCAGGAACATCCTTATCATCTGCTCTCTTTATGAGTGAAGTGAAGTCGGTAGACTTAAGGTAATCTACATCCTTCCACAAACTTGCAATCTTGGCTTTTAGGACCGTCACCTCAGAGGTTTCCCGTTGCCTTCTCTCACAAGCCATAACTCTCACTGTCAAGGCTTCAACAGAAGCTTGAATGGGAGTAAGTGTTGATAGTATGGCCCTGTCAATCATCTTTGGAACAGACCTTTCCAATCTGGTGGCTCTCACATCAGCTGAATAGGCCAACTGCCCCATCTTCAAGATCATTGCCCGATGATTCAGGCAGGCTGGGAGGATGAGGAAGCACTTGGAGCCTGTGAGGAAGAAGCAGAAGGAGCTAGTATACATAAGGGTTCAGAGGCTGGGGTGAATGAAGGTGTTTCTGCTGATAATAAGTCAATATTGACCTCTGGAGAATTATCTGTTAGGGTTGCTCGTTACCTATCATCTTCCTCTCGTGTAAATTTGGCCTCTATACGCCGAATATCAGTGGAGGAAGACGGAGTGACCTCTATATCGCTGACAGGATCTCGGGGTACTCCAGCATGCCGGCATAATTCGATGACCAAAATAGGAAAGGGGTAGAGACGTCTGCGTCTGTTTTGCTCTAATGGCCATCTCTTGTGAAACCAGTAGCCCCAAGTCGATCTGCCTCCTAGACATGATAGACCAAAGGCAAGAAGCCTTAGGATGCCGCAGAATAGACTCGTTCTGGGATGGCATGATAGTGTTGCTGATGAAACCAAACCAGTATCGGGAGGCAATATTTATGTCCCTCTTCTCAATCTGAGCTCCTGTATCCATCCACCTCAGGGTGGTGTTAGAGATCATCGGAGCTAGCCAACCCTTCAAGTCATCCATGGACTGAGCAGTAGGCAAACTCTGGTAGGGCAGTACCGAGTGCAGCAGTCGACCCAATACAACATTAATATGCTCGCTGTGACACTCAACTTCCTTGCCTCTGACCATAACCGACTTCACCGGTCAGAACTCACTAGCCTTTTTCTTATTTTTTGGGACCAACTCCCCATAAGCTAGGTAGAATTCCCAAATGCAGGAAGGGATGTAAGAGCCCCGTGGTATAGTGAACTTTTCGAACTCGTGATACCTGAGTGTGTCAAGCACCTCAACATGCTTACCTTCCTAAATTCCTATGATCTTTTCTTGAACACTGGATTTTCTTGTTTGAGTTTCGATAATTTTTATTCCAGTTTATAACTAGCAGTTTCTGTTCTCAGTTAGGAGAAAGTGAAGGTATATTATGAAGCTTCTTTAATGTATGTCATTGTTCATTAATATCTTTAGTATGGAAATCATTTAAAAATTAGATTAACATATGAACTATTTCAGGTAACAAATGTTCTCTCCAATGGAGAATAAAACGAGCGAGAGTAGTTCAAGAAAATATTCAATTCCCGAAGAGATTATGTGTGATATATTTTCTAGGCTTCCTGTTGATTCTTTAATGCGTTTTAAGTGTCTTTCTAAATTTTATAATTCACTTGTATTTGATCCACAAATTATTTTTTTAGAATTTTAGAATAAAAATTAAATTTATTATGAAGCTTCTTTAATGTATGTCATTGTTCATTAATATCATAGGAGAATTTCTAGCCCTAAGTTCCTCCCTTTGATTTATCAAAGGTTCCTCATCCTCCGTCTCAGAAACAGCTAGTTCAACATTTGTGCCCTTCCTAGCGATGTGCTTTTTTCATTTGCCTTTATCTCCCGGTGGGAGATCTTGCTTTCTTTTATGTGAAGGACGTGATCCTCCTTCATTGATTGTAATTCCCGTTGCCTTTTTCGAAGGTGGTGCATTTAGGTTTGTGCGTACCATATCTACAAAAGTTTGTGATTAGTCAGAAGAATAATCACACTAAAACACAGAAAATCTGAAGCAGAAAGGTTTGCCGATCAATCGGTGAATCGCCAAATATCTTTAGCAAGCTAGGTCGAACTCGCCGAAGGGATTAGCTTGAAATCTAGGCAAATAAGTGATGAAAAATTCTATTTGGCGAGACGCCGACTAATTTCAGCGATGACGAAGTAGTCCGCCAAAAGATACAGTGAAAGAGGGTAGAGGAGGCATGCGAAAGGTGGTCTAAAGTCCTAATGGTGAGTCACCGACTACCTTTGGCGACCACGGATGTGTCAGCCGAAAGTTACAGATCTCTCAGCACTATGGACATGAATGAAAAGCGATATAAGACTAGTAGGCGAACGGCCGAATCGTTTGGCGAGCACGACCCAGCTCGCCAAATGATTCACCGTGCCTATTTTTCAACCCACTTCTTAGAATCGACCATACAAGAACTGAAAACAAAATTAAAGCATGCAAACACGAAATTCACACAAGACCCATACTTCCCATCATTCCGGAATACTCAGACTTCTTCTGGTCCTGCCAAATTTAAGCCATTTAACTATGATCACTTTTAAGAATGTCGTCACCCATTCTTTTGTTGAGAATTTTTTGTTGTTCAGCACAAATGTGGGCCATTTAGGCTTTACCCCACCAATATAACGACAATCAAGCAACACCCAGTACAAACTCAATCAAATTAAAGCAGAAACAACAAGACATTCGACTATTAAAATATTTCAGGCAATTAAGCTCGAATTACTCATAGCATATCAACTTATTTTTATCAAAGAGGCCCAGCACACGTCATCCTGATACTACAATTGCAAAAGAGTGCAAAACTTTTAAGATAACTTCGGGGTTTTATGGACTAACATTTAATGCCGATCAAATTACTTTTTGAAACGCTAGGCAGCAAAGAGATCCAACCTCAAGCACTATTTACCAATTGAAATACTAATGGAAAGGTAAAAATCTAAGAATAAGTACATTTGGTGTGATTTTGAGGAGTTTAAGAAGAGGGAAAGTGAGAGCTTCAAACATTTTGACTTTCCGCCTTTACATAACCGTTCAGTTCTCTCTCATTCGGCGACTTAGTCTTATCACCGATAAAATTGGCGACGCGTCGAATGCATACTTACCTCGCCGAGTTTTACAGGACATCTCTTATTTTGGGGTCCCAACGGCGGGTTAAGTCGGAGTCGCCGATAAATTCGGCGACTCCCCCACTGGGTCCTTGGCTCGCCAACTTGCACTTCTCAACACCTTCTCATTTTACCCTACAAAATCAGCACACCATTATTCAAACAGAATAATTAAAAGCAGTAAAACCTTGAGTTGCCTCCCTAGAAGCGCCTTATTTTACGTCGTGGCACGACGTAAGCTTTGTCTCACTCTCCGTTATTGGGGTTTTCCCCAATGGCACTAGGTGACCCCAATATGTCATTTGGGTAGAGATGAGGCACTGCAAAACTTAGGAGTGACCTGATTAGCTGGATTGATCTAGAGTGGGATCCGATCATTTGATGTAGCACTTCAATATTCTCTTTCATTTCTTCCAACACCCGATCCTGATCGGTGACCTTTTGGAGAATGATTTGAAGTGTCCTCGACACGATTTTCTCTCCCATTTCTACACTTCCTCCGCTCATGAGGGAGTATATACCTCCCCTTGTTGTTGCATTAGACTTCCACCTCTGAGAGTTTGGGGGCCAATTCGTTTAGCTGAGATGCCAATGTGGTCAGCATGAGGTCCTTTTGGACTTCTTGGCTCATTTCCACCAACTTGCCACTACTCTGCTCAGCCATGTTCATCTAAGTGGACAACTCAACGTAAAACAAAACAAAAAGTAAAGTTAGTGAACTATAACTTGTGGACTCATCAATGGACCACCCTCCTTTGAGATTGATGATTCTTAGGGATAACATCCTAACTTTCAATCAAATTGAGGGTGAGACTATTCATGAGTTGTGGCCAAGATTTAAGGAATTATTACAGCAGTGCCCAACTCATGGAATTCTAGACAAGATGCTACTAGAATGCTTCTATAGAGGTATTGGTCCTTAGAATAGAGGAATGGCTGACCAAATTTCTCCAGGTGGTCTCACACGACTACCCTATGCAATAGCAGCCCCACTCCTTGATCACATAGCCATGACCAAAAAAGAGACTGAGAAGGACAAGATTTTTGCCACACTGTTGACTTAGCTGGATCTCATGGCCAAACAGATTATGGAATTGAAGGTACCGGAAAAAAAGAAAATTTGGTACATTCCCCCTCACGAGCGTATAAAGCCCAAGGAATACGAGGATAGACAAATAGAAGAGATACTCTCACTCATTCTCCACAAAGTCAAAGAACACGACAAAGTATTGAATGAGATAAAAGAGAATGTCTCACTGCTAAATCAGATGACTGCTTCCCATTCCATATCTATTCAGCTACTGGAGACCCAAATGGATTATGTGTTGTCTCATCTCTACCCCGTGAATCAAAATTGAGTAGGGAATTGCGTCGTACCACGATATAAACTAAGGCGCTTCTTGGGAGGCAACCCAAGTTTTATTGCTTTCATTTTGTTTTAAAAATAATCGTGTGTTTATTTTGGAGGTTAAAATGTAGAATATGTTTGAAAAGTGCAGGTTGGTGAGCAAAATGTCCAATCGGTGACTCGCCAAAGAGGTCATTGAGCCCGACTTGGACCGTTGTTGGACTCAAGAAATTCTAAAGTTGGAGTCTGTAAAACTCGCCAAGCCCAGGAGCAAATTGGTGTGTTGCCGAACGGGTCGGTGATCACGACTTTGTTCGCCGTTTGGGCCCCCACATTTACTGGAGGTCCTGTAAAACTCAACGAGGTAAGTTCCCTCTCGGCGTGTTGCCGAGTGGGTCGGCGAGCAAGACTAATGTCGCTGAAAGGGTGAGAACTAGACGGTTTTAAAAGCCAAAAGTGTAAACTTCCAAACTCTTTCACATTCCCTCACTTTTTAACTTTCCAAACTCACACCCGCACTATATTTTCCCATATTTTTGTTGTATTACCGCTTTCTAGTCGTTGATTGTGTGTTCGGAGTTGGATATCTTTGCCACCTAGAATTTCAACTCATTTATTCGGCATTAAAAGTTGGTTTTTCCGAACCTCGAACTCATATTTAGCAATTTTACTCATTTGGAATTGTTCTTATCTTAGTGATGTATGTTGGGCCTCTCTAATCTGTAAATATGTGCTTCTATGCCTAATTTAATTTGAAAATCTTGCCTAAATTGCTAAATTGTTGATTTTCTGAATTTCGTGCGTAAAATTGATCATAAATTGTTGGGTTGTGCTAAAATGTTGTTGGGTCTAGTTGGGTGAAGTCTGAGTAGCGCATAACTGTTCTAAATGACGTATTTTGCCCGATGATGGAGTGTTTGACATCATTACTAAGGGCGTAAGTCATCAAATGGCCATTTTTTGCCAAACCGGGAGAAGTTTGAGTACCCCAGAGACATGGGTAGCGTGGGTCTTAGTCTAATTTAGCTAGTGTGTGGTTTGATTTTGTTTTCGGGGCCTGTAGGGTTGATTTTGGAAGTCGGGGTTGAAAGTAGGCACGTTGGGCAGTTTAGCGAGCTGGGTCGAGCTCGCTGAATCCCCCTTGATCGCCTTTAATTTCATGCTTATCTTGAGTTTGGGTTTAGTAACTTTCAGCGAGAAGCCAGAGTTTGCAGAGTGCACTCGGTGACTCGCCGAAAGTCTTCTTGGATGGCCCTTTCTGTGCCCCTAACCCCTAAAATACACCGTAACTTTTAGAAGGCTAGTCTGTGCTCGCCGAATGCTGTCGACAATTCGCCAAAAGGCCCTTCCCATCGTCGACATGCCATTTTTCTGAGAATTTTTTAGCCAATCCTTTCGGCGAGCTCGATCTAGCTCGCCAAAGTGATTCGGTGACTCACCGATTGGTTCGGCGAGTCTGTCTACAACTTTACTTGAATTGTGCCTAACTTTGTATGATATGTTTGCAGATATAGCTAGACCAAAAGTGGCAGGAAGAGACATGCCGCCCCGCAAGAGGGACAAGGGAATAAAAATCAATGAGGATGCAACTGCATCCAAGGCTAAGTCTACCAAACTTCCCACCACCAATGGGAAGGGAAAAGGGAAAGGCAAAGCACATGCTCCTGCTTCACCAGAGGCCAGTTCCGGTAGTGACAGGATATATGCCACTCACCTCACCACGTTTGAGAGTGAGGGTGAGCACCAAGATCCTCGGACTACCAATTCTGGGCCTGTGGATGATTAGCTACTAACAGCCCAAAGGGCGGAGCTGCGATCAAAGAGGATGAATGATCCTTCTAGAATCAGGACTCCCCAGACCACCTATACTCTTTCTGCTCCAGTACAGGTTGTTGTCCTAGCACCACCGGTACATGGTCCTCATCCACGGTCTATGAGCAGACTGAAGACTGAGGGGCTGAGGACCATTATAGAGGAGAAGATATTTTCTATTGATGGCATCATAGACAGGTATCTGGAGATCATAAGCTGCTTGAGGTCCCACAAGTTCCAGCTGTTCAGCCAACCCTGAGGCTCTTATGTTCCAAATTGGTTTCGAGAGTTCTACACTGCTTAAGGGAAGAAGCCAATAACCAAATTCAAGCCGGTTGACTATGTGGTTGTTAGGGGTAAAAAGGTGAAATGTGATCGTGATGCTATCAATGTAGTCCTAGGGGTTTCAACACGAATTGAGGATGACTGCCAATATAAGATCAGAACAAAGACATTAGAAAACACGAAGAAGTGGTTGGCTCCTCTAATATCAGATGGTACTCCCAAGTGGCTCTAGGTTGGAGTACTCATTGAGAAGAAGGACCTTAATATAATAGCGAGGTTCTAGTTTGGCTTCATCAGCAGTACCATTATGCCATCCCAGAACGAGTCGATTCTCCACCATGCCAAAGCAACCTATCCTGGTTGCATCATTGATAGGACAAGGCTGAACTTAGGGATGATTATTACACATGAGATTGTCATGATAGCCAAGCAGCGCCAAACATCCCTCCAATTTCCGGTGTTGATCACCGAGTTGTGCAGTTGATGAGTTCTAGATTTAGACTCATTTAGGGCTTTATTTGGATAGATTTAGTGTCCTCAAATTCTTGCTTTGTGCCAATAACTGATGTAAAACCCTTGATTTCTAGGTATATGGATTGAGGACCAAAGTATGGACACTAATTTGCAAAAAGGAACAAAGTGAGCTGAAATAATGAAGAAAAGAAAGCATGGTGATCGCCAAGTCCCTTTGGCGATTTATCGAATGGCCATTACCTCACCTATAGTTCTAGTGTGGGAAGCCCTGAAGGAGAAAATCAAGTTGGCAAGAGAAATGAGCAGTGGGCGGATCGTCGAGTAGTTCGACGATGCAGTGTTAGATCGCCTAAAGTTACAGACCTGAAGGATGATGAAGGCCAAGGCAAGAAGATGATGAAATGGGTCAAAGGGCGGATCGCCGAGGTGATCGGCAAGTCCGACTTAGTACACCGAATGGTCCTTTGCAACATATTTTTGGCGACTATAATTACATTTCTGAACATTAATTTTATTATCTTTAAGTTTCTTTTTCTAAATTTTTATCATTATCAAGTATCTTATTTTTGAACTATGAGTTTTGGAGACATTTTTCCCATAGCTTAGAAGAATTGAAGTTTTCCATTTTTGAGAAATTGGAAGTGGGTCTTTGAGATTCTTCAATTTGGACTTTTGTAAAGAATAAATTAATCTTACCCAGTTGATGGAAACATAATTTGGCAACTATTTTTATCTTTTTATGATGTCTAGCTAAAACCCCAATTCTTGGGGTGTGATTATGTGATTATAGGTTGATTTAACTTGTGGGTATTGTTAATTGTTAGTTTAAATGTTGTTTAGGAGTGATTTTAGTCAGTACTTGTGGTTCAATTTAAAGGATTGTAGTTGCAAATGCAGTTCTACCTTCGTGTTTTTGGCTTGCTCGAGAGAAAGGTTTTAAAACCAAAATTACTGAATTGATGGTATGTGGATATTGGGTTGTTATGGGTTCAGCTCGAGAGAGTGAATCCTAAACTCTCTTCCACACATTCAGCTCGAGAGAGTGAATGGACTAAAGCGTAGGTTGTTCTTATTTGCATGCTTGTCGATGTTCGAGAGAAATCAACTTGATTCATGGTAAATTATTCGAAAGAAATTTTATCCCCTCTAAATTCTAGCTTATTCACTAATTTACAGTTATTTACTAACAGTTGCAATTACCCATTTGTCTACCTTAGCCTATAATCCAATCACATCCTAAGAACCCGTCTCATTACTATCGTTCTCGTGTTATTTGTTGTTGTTGTAGCTAATAGTTAAAACCAAAACCTCCTTATTAGACATTCGTGTCACTCCCTGATTTACATTATGTTTTTAATCGTAAATATCTATTCCTATGATTGACTTGAGCATATTTGTACTTTACTCTTGAATCTTAAACACGTATCACTCCCTGTGGGATTCGACCCCAACACATTTGTTTGGGTTATATATTGACTAACGATTGTTGACTCTTAGAACTGGATTAAATGTCTTTGATAGAGTTATTTGATCAAAATGACACCGCTGTCGGGGAGTGGTGTTGGTTAAGATCCTTTGGTTAAGTAGAATTTTATTCTAGTTAGTTATAGTTGAATCGACTTACTTTCAGTTTTGGTTTTCAAGTTGCTTGTTTAGAGCTGAATAAAGGAGCATGTCTTGTAGCAACGGTGACCAAATGGACCACACTCTTTTGAGAATGATGATTCTTAGGGATAACATCTTAAGTTTTAGGCAAATGGAGGGTGAGTCAATTCATGGGTTGTGGCTGAAATTAAAGTCACTATTGCTACAATTCACAACTCATGGAATCTCAAATAACATGCTACTGGACTGCTTCTATGGAGGTCTTGGTCCTAAGAACAGAGGAGTGGCTGGCCAAATTTCTCCAGGTGGTCTCACACGACTAACCTAGGCAATAGCAGCCCAACTTCTTGATCATATGGCCAAGACCAACAAAGAGACTTAGAAGGACCAGATTTTGGCCGCACTGCTAACTCAGCTGGATCTCGTGACCAAAAACATTATGGAATTAGAAGTATCAAACAAAATGAAAGATCAGTACATTCCACCTCACGAGCGGATAAAGTCCAAGGAGCACGAGGGTGGACAAATAGAAGCGATACTCTCACTCATTCTCCAAAAAGTCGAAGAACACGACAAAGTGTTGAATGATATAAAAAAGAACCTCTCACTGCTGAATCAAATGACCGCTTCCCATTTCATATCTATTTAGCTGTTGGAAACCCAAATGGGTCATGTTTTGTCTCGTCTCTACCCCACAAATCAAGATTGAGTGGGGAATTGTGTCGTGTCATGACATTCACTAAGGCGCTTCTTGGGAGGCAACCCAAGTTTTACTGCTTTTGTTTTGTTGTAGAAATAATCGTGTGTTGATTTTGCAGGTTGAAGTGTAAGATGTGTTTGAAAAGTGCAGATTGGTGAGCTAAAAGTCTAGTGACTCGCTGAAGAGGTCGGCGAGCCCGACTTGGACTACCGTTGGACTCAAAAAACCCTAAGGGTTATGTCTGTAAAACTCGGCGAGCCCAGGAGCAAATCGGTGTGTCGCCGAACAAGTCGGCGATCATGACTTTATATGACGTTTGGACCCCCAGTTTAACTGGAGGTCCTGTAAAACTTGGCGAGGTAAGTACCCACTCAGCGTGTCACCGAGTGGGTCGGGGAACAAGACTAATGTCACCGAATGGGCAAGAACTGGATGGTTTTAAAGGCCAATAGTTCAAAAGTTCAAAATCTTTCACATTCCCTCACTTTTGAACTTTATAAACTCACACCTGAAATAGTTTTTCCTATATTTTTGTGTTTTTATCGTGTATTAGTCATCAATTATGTGTTCGGAGTTTGATATCGTTTTCCGCCTAGCTTTACAACTTTTCTATTTGGCATTAAAGATTGTTTTTCCGAACCCCAAACTTGTAATTAATAATTTTTACTCATTTGCAATTATTCTTATCTTAGTGGTGTGTGGTGGGCCTCTTTAATCGTAATTGTATGCTTAACTGCCTGTTTTAATTTGAATATTTTGCCTATATTGTCGATATTGTTGATTTCCCGATATTTTGTGCCTTAAAATTGATTAAAATTGTTGGGTTGTGCTAAAATGTTATTGGGTCTAATCAGGTAAAGTCTAAGTAACCTGCATTTGTGCCAAATGACGTAATTTACCCAATGATAGAGCGATTGACGTCATTCATAAGGGTAAAATTCGTCAAATTGCCAAATTTGGCCAAACCGGGAGAAGCTTGAGTATCCCGGGGGCATAGGTGTAATGGGTATAAGCCTAATTGAAAGAGTGCATGTTTTGATTTTGTTTTCGGGGGCTGCGGGGTTGAATTTTGGAAGTTGGGTTGAAAGTAAGCACGTTGGGTCGTTTGGCGAGCTGGGTCGAACTCGCCCAACCACTCGACGGTTTGCCGAATCCCCCTTTATCGCCTTTAATTTCAAGCAAAATTTGAATTTGAGTTCTGTACCTTTCGGTGAGAAGCTTGAGTTCGCCGAGTGCACTCGATGACTCGCCAATTGTCTTTCTTGATCGCCCTTTTTGTTCCCCTAACCCCTAAAATGCACTGTAACTTTCGGTGGGAAAGTCCTTGCTTGCCGAATGTTGTCGGTGATTCACCGAAAGGCCCTTCCCATCGCTGACATGCCAGCTTTCTGGGAAATTTTGAAGCCAATCCTTTCGGTGAGGTCGATCTGGCTCGCCAAAGCGATTTGGTGACTCACTGACTGGTTCGGCGAGTCTGTCTGCAACAAATTTTTCTACACATTTGCTTGAACTGGTTCTTACCTTCTACGACAGATATGGCTAGACCTAAAGTAATTGTTAGAGACATGCTGCCCCGCAAGAGGGCCAAGGGAATCAAGATCACGAGGATGCAGATGCATCCTGGGCTAAGGTTGCTAAACTTCCCACCACAAGTGGGAAAGGGAAAGGAAAAGGCAAGGATCCTGCACCTGCGTCACTGGAGGCCAGCTCCAATAGTGACAGTATCTATGCCACTCACCTCACCACTTCTGAGAGTAAGGGTGAGCAAAAGGAGCATCAGGCTGCAACTTCTAAGCCTAAAGATAAGCTACTAGCAGCCTAGAGAGCGGAGCTACGATCCAAGAGGATGAATGATCCATCCAGGATCAGGACTCCTCAGGCCACCACTATTCCTCCTGCTCCTGCACAGGTTGTGGTCCTAGCACCACTGGTATAGGGTCCTCCTCCCCGATCTATCAACAGACTAAAGACTGAGGGTTTGAGGACCATCATAGAGGAGAAGAGGTTGTCTACTGATGGTGTCATAGACAAGTACCTTGAGGTCACACAGATTCTAGCTATTCATTAAGCCTCGTGGCCCGTACATTCCAAATTGGGTCAGAGAATTCTACAGTGCTTACAGTCCCTTGGTACCACAAGGGAAGAAGTTTGCCGCCAAATTTAAGACGATAGACCATGTGGTTGTTAGGGGCAGAAAACTAAATTGTGATAGTAATTCTATAAATGCACTCCTAGAGTGCTCAAATGATTTTGACGATGACTCTCAGCACATGATCAGGACAAAAATACTGGAGAACATGAAAAAATGGTTGACCCCTCTGATATGAGACGGTACTCCCATGTGGCTTGAGGTTGGGGAAGCTATTGAAAAGAAGGACCTCAATGTAGCAGCGAGGTATTGGTTTGGCTTCATCAGCAGTACCATTATGCCGTCCCAGAACAAGTCGATTCTCTGCCAAGCCAAAGCAGCCTGTCTTGGTTGTGTCATTGATGAGACGAGGCTGAACTTGGGGATGATTATTGCATGCGAGATAAAGGAGCAGTCGGCGGATCGTCGAGTGGTTCCGCGATGCAGTGTTAGATCGCATAAAGTTACAGAGGATGCTGAAGGCCAAGGCAAAAAGGCGATGTAATGGGTCAAAGGGCGGATCGCCGAGCTGATCGGCGAGCCCGACTTACTATGCCGAATGGTCCTTCGCAGCATATTTTTGGCGACTATAAATACATTTTTGAATATTAAGTTTATTATCTTTCAGTATCTTTTACTGAGTTTTTATCATTATCAAGTATCTTATTTTTGAACTCTTAGTTTTGGAGACATTTTTCCTTTAGCTTAGGAGAATTGAAGTTTTCCATTTTTGAGAAATTGGAAGTGAGTCTTTAAGATTCATCAATTTGGACCTTTGTAAAGACAAAATTAATCTTACCCGGTTGATAGAAACTCAATTTGGTAACGATTTTTATCTTTTTATGATGTCTAGCTAAAACCCCAATTCTTAGGTATGATTATGTGATTATGGCAGATTTAGCTTGTGGGTATTGTTAATTGTTAGTTTAAATGCTATTTAGGAATGATTTCAATCAGTAATTGTGGTTCAATTTAAAGGATTGTAGTTGCAAATGCAATTCTACCTTCGTGTTTTTATGTAACAACCCGAGAGTACCCCCTAGACGTTACTAGCGTATTTGACCTCGAAGAGGTCTTATACAAGCCCTTAGCATTCGTCATAACATGTATCATAGAACAAAATCACGGAAAATTTAAAACTTTTACTTTGGAAGTTCAACTTCACTTCATATATGAAAAATAGAATCTAACTTCGTCACATTGCATCATCTAGACATAGAAGTATCGAAAATGGGACTTAGCCCTTACATCAATAAGAAGTTTTGCAAATAGGAAGTACAACAATGTCTTTCAACATAAACAAAGAACTAAACATAGAAGCTAGATCATAGGGTCTTGTCCTCGGACTTGAGGACTCACCAACTTGGGGAAGCAACTCCAAGTGTCTTGAGAAGTAAGCTTGAATACTCAATGGCCCGAACCTAAATGTTTGGGAAAAGGGAGAAGATATGGGTTAGTACAACACACATACTAAGTATGGCTACTATGCATAAAAACCATTGAAACATGCATAAAAGGACATTTTATTCAAAACATGCTTTTTGCCAAGTAAATCCAATATGCACACAAATTAAGTATCATAGTCCAAACCAACATAATATCGTCCCAACATGTAGACAACCCAAGCAATACTAGTGCAATGCAAAGAATAGAACATCATAACCCTATTCAAAGCCAAGTATCACATTAAGCAACCTATTTCATGCATACATTCACAAGATCATATTTCATCATAACTTACCACATTCATAATGATCATACATAACATAGCTTCAACAAACATAAGTCATAATAATCATAATCATAAGAGAACACTACTACAACCATCTCTTAGGATCCCACAAGTGCAATGTGCAAGAGAAGTCCCACACCCTCCCTTACACTATGTAGAAACCCTTAAGAAAACCCTAGTAAGAATTCACACCTTTCATACCTTCATTTACTTTTACATTAGGGAAATATTGCAATAACCGACATAGACCATGAGAGCTACATGGAATCCGGTGTTCTACTCCCACACCGAAAAGAGAGGGCTAACACTTGCCTAAGGTGTAACCATTCGTACATAGCTATCTAGGTGGATCCACTAAGCTAGAGTCCTATGTGGGCACATAGTTAAGGGTCAAGGAGATTTCTTCTAGAAACCCTAACTTACTAAACGTGGGGGTTTCCATCTCATGAGACAACACATACCGTAGGTAATCCGGACTTGCTAAACGTGAGGAAACCAATGTAGGGAGCCGGACTTACTAAACGTGAGACCAACCGATCTCATTTACATGCCCTTTCGGTGCTAAGCATTTGATTACCTTTTGTAATCATCTTTAGTCATCACATAAGTTCACATTAGCCTTTAATAGACCCTTATGTACACATCTTACCATAATAGCTCATATGTGTTCATAAGTGAGTAACAATCCTTTCACTTTAGAGACACTTAGCAAGTGAGTAAACCTTTCACTACAATCATGAGAACTACCTTTCAATCATATAGCAATCATATCATAATCGACATACATACTTCATAGCTAATTCAAGTGTAGAGGGTTAAGGATGAGGAAACTAGGTCATCAACACCACAATCACACATTAGGTATAGCATCATTACAATCTAAGTAATTCACCTTTCATACTTGAGTTCAAAGAAGAACCAACATTCATACCTTCTTGCCTTTCGTGGGACATCCATACTTCAATTACCAAGAAATTCATAACCAATGCATAATACAAGGTAATTCATGAAGTAATAACATAATCAATTGACATATTCCCTTCATAGCCTTCAAGGCTTCATTCAAAGACTCAACCCTAATTTCATAGAAATTATACATAACCTAGGGTAGAATCATCATACAAACATGAATTACATAACATCACATTCAATTCATAGCCTTCAATCAATAGCCAACACAAACTAGGGTTAGAATTAGGAAAAGAAGGAGAAACATGGGTCTCATGGGAAATTGTTCAAGAAACCACCAATACAACATAAATTCATCCATAATTGTTCATATAACATCAATAAAAGTCAGTTTATAACATCAAGTTCAATTTAGAAAGAAGACCCGCGTTTTTGGATTGAAACCTAGAAATTGGAGATTTTGAAATTCATCTTGATGGGGCCTCTTGGGGAAAGGAATCCCAAGAGTGATAAGCAACCATACCTTATAGATGAATTAACCACAAAAATACGAGTTGAAACCTTGGAGAGTTGGTCTTCTTGTTGAAGTTCCAATCTTCTTCAGTGGAGTTCTTGAGAAGAGAGAGAGTAGAGAGAAAGAGGAACTTTAGGTTTAGATCTTTGGGGTTTTGTGTTTGAGTGATAAAAGTGAGGTAAATTAACTTAAAAATCATTATATACACATCCCCTAAAGTACCCTAAATAACCCTCATTTAAATGGACTCTTTAATGAAGTAAAAATAGATTTCTGAATTTCTGCATTTTCGTCGCGGAACAAGTCCGCGACGCGGATCTGTTCTCTGACGATATTTGGAATTAAATTTCAAGACAGTAGAGTCCGCGACACGACCGCGTCGCGAACTGACTTTTTTCTCCTTGGGGAGCAACTACGCGACGCGCCTCTATTCCCTCTAAGTGCAATTTGCAAGCTTGCTTGGCTAAGGTTGGGGTCCTCCTCGGGGTCCCTTAGGGTGTCTCCGGGGAGTCGTATTCAAACGTTTTGACCCTAGGAACATATATTTACCTATTTTAAACCTTTTCACCAGATTATACCATCATACGACACTCCCAAACCTTCCCAAAACCTAAGGACACACTAGAACACATTCTTCTCTAGTTTCTGGACGTCGTGATCGTTTCTTGACGTTTAGACTTTTACTCTTCCAAACCAAGTCAATTACATTAGTTTAGGTTTATCAACATAATTTTAACTATTTTTAAGTCATTATTCATAAGGTGAGGCTCTAACTTAAGTCATAGAATTTTTGGGGTGTTACAATATCCCCCCCCCCTTAGGAACGTTCGTCCCCGAATGTCACTTGGACTTCTTTCTAGGGAGTCAATGACTCAAACTAGCAGCACAACAACCAGTCACATCAACAACATCATATCATCATATCATATAGGAATTTAATCCACAACATCTCTATTCTCAAAACTCTTTACATCACATAACTATAGGAGGAACTACCTTCTCCATATTCAATGAGAATAAACATATATATTAAGCAATCAACAAGACATTTCTTTAACAAGACAACATCAAGCATGCTTATTACAACTCTCATGAAGATAACATCACACAACACCTATGGGTGCAATATCAACCATGAGAAACAAAATTCATGAAAACTCAAAATACAACTTAAGCATGAATTTTCACAAAAATATGCACATACAAGGAAATCATGTCATAATCATCAACACACATGATTTTCAATTTATACCAAATTAAGAGAGCTTACTAACCTCAACTATGGCTAGGAGTAGGAGGAAAAAGATGAGGGTAGCGGGACTTCATGTCGGCCTTGGCCTCCCATGTTGCACCCTCAACTAGGTGGTTTCTCCATAGGACTTTTACGGAGGCAACCTCTTTATTCCTCAACTTATTAACTTGACGATCTAGGATTTTGACCGGAACCTCTTCATAATAAAGGTTCTCATTCACCCCTAAACCTTCTAGAGGGAGAATGGACACCGGGTCACCTATACACTTCTTTAACATAGAAATATGAAACACCGGGTGAACCGGGGCCAATTCGATGGGCAATTTCAACTCATAAGCGACCTTTCCGACACGCTTCAAGATCTCATAAGTCACAACATATCGGGGACTAAGCTTCCCCTTCTTACCAAACCTCATCACCCCTTTCATGGGTGATATTTTTAAGTAGACCCAATCACCTACTTCAAATTCAAGATCTCTCTTTCTATTATCGGCATAAGACTTTTGCCGACTATGAGCCATTTTCAACCTATCCCTTATAAGTTAAACTTTTTCCGTAGCCTCAAAGACTACCTCGGGACCAAGAAGAGCAAATTCACCTACTTCAAACCACCCAACCGGAGATCGACACCTTCTACCATAAAGTGTTTCAAAGGGTGCCATAGCAATACTTGAGTGGTAGCTATTGTTGTAGGAAAATTCTATTAAAGGTAGGTGGTCATCCCAATTACATTTGAAGTCAATGACACACGCTCTCAACATGTCCTCTAGGGTTTGGATGGTGTGTTCTGCTTGACCATCCGTTTGAAGGTGAAATGCGGTACTAAGTTTCACTTGAGTACCAAGCCCACTTTCAAAAGACCTCTTAAAATGGGAAGTGAATTGGGCACCTCTATCCGAAATAATCGACAACGGGGCCCCATGCAATTTCACAATCTCCTTAATGTACAACTTAGCATAATCTTCCGCCGAATAAGAAACCTTGATGGGAAGGAAATGGGCTGATTTAGTCAATCTATCCACAATGACCCAAATGGAATCATGTTGCCTACGAGTTCGAGGCAAACCTACCACGAAGTCCATATTGATCTCTTCCCACTTCCAAGTGGGGGTATCAATATCTTGAGTTACACCTCCCGGTCCTTAGTGCTCGGCATTGACTTGTTGGCAATTTGAATACCTAGCCACCAAATCTGCTATGTCTCTTTTCATTTTGTTCCACCAATAAATCTCACGTAAGTCGCGATACATTTTGGTGGCTCCCAGATGGATGGAGTATCGGGACCCATGGGCCTCCTCTAAGATTGTCTCTCTTAGGCCATCCACATCTAGCACACATAATCTTCCTTGGTGCCTAAGCACCCCATCTTCTCCTTGAGATAAAGTTTCTATTGCTTTGTTGAGAACCGACCCTTTTAGTTCCATCAAAATAGGGTCAAGATGTTGCTTAGACTTCACGTCAAATACAACCGATGACTCGGAATTATGACGGACCATGACACCTTCTTTTGGGGAATCTTCAAGTCGGACACCCAACCGAGAGAGCCTATGTACATCACGGGCTAACTCCCTTTTCTCTTCTTCCACATGTGACACACTACCCATAGATATACGACTCAAAGCATCCACAATCACATTTGCTTTTACGGGGTGGTAAAGGACACTCATATCATAATCTTTTAAGAGTTCAACCACCTCCTTTGTCGGAGATTCAATTCTTTTTGGCTAAAAACATATTGAAGACTCTTGTGGTCGGTAAACACATCCACATGTACCCCATAGAGATAGTGTCTCCAAATCTTTAAAGCAAAGACTACGGCCGCTAGCTCAAGGTCATGAGTTGGATAATTCTTCTCATGCACCTTGACTTGTCTCGAGGCATAAGCTATAACCTTACCATGCTGCATGAGGACACAACCCAAACCCACTAGGAAAGCGTCACAATATACTACAAACCCTTCGGTGCCCTCCGGTAAGGTCAAAACCGGAGCGGAGGTGAGCTTATCTTTCAACAATTGGAAGCTCTTTTCACAAGATTCCGACCATTCAAACTTGGACTTCTTTTGAGTTAAGGCCGTTAATGGAGATGCAATAGATGAAAATCCCTCAACAAACCTCCGGTAGTAACCGTCCAAACCCAAAAAACTTCGGATGTCGGAAGGATTCAAAGGTCTAGGCCAACTTTTGACCGCATCGGTTTTCTTTGGATCAACTTCTATACCCTTACTAGAAACAATGTGACCAAGGAAAGCAACCAATCTTAGCCAAAACTCACACTTGCTAAACTTAGCATAGAGTTGGTGATCTTTTAGGGCTTGCAATACTATCCTCAAATGATTCATGTGATCATCCTCACTTTTAGAGTATATCAAGATGTCATCAATAAAGACAATAACAAAATAGTCTAGAAAATTTCTAAACACACGATTCATAAGGTCCATGAAAGCTGTCGGGGCAATTATAAGACCAAAGGACATCACTAAGAACTCAAAATGACCATATCTTGTTCGGAAGGTGGTTTTCGGAACATCAACACCTCTCACCCTAAGTTGGTGATAACCCGACCTCAAATCAATTTTTGAAAAGTAACTCGCTCCTTGAAGTTGATCAAATAAGTCATCAATCCTAGGGAGTGGATACTTGTTCTTAATGGTCACCTTATTTAACTGTCGGTAATTAATACATATACGAAGAGATCCATCCTTCTTCTTCACAAATAACACCGGTGCACCCCAATGAGATATACTATGTTGGATGAAACCCTTATCCAACAAAACTTTGAGTTGAGCATTTAATTCCTTCAACTCCGCCGAGGACATCCGATAAGGAGGGATTGAAATGGGTTGTGTATTCGGTAATAAATCTATGTCGAAATCTATTTCCCGTTCCGGAGGAATCTTGGGTAAGTCATCGGGAAAGACTTTCAGAAAATTCTCCACTACGGGGACCGACTTCAAAGGAGGAATCTCAAACTCAAGATCCTTGACCCTCACAATATGATAGAGACAACCCTTATAAATCAACTTACAAGCTTTTATACATGAAATGATCCATCCCCTAGGAACGGAATTTCCTCCCTTCCATTCTAAAATGGGTTCATTAGGAAATTGAAACTTCACAATTCAGGTCCTACAATCAATGAACGCAAAACAAGCATGAAGCCAATCCATCCCTAATATAACATCAAAGTCTAACATCTCAAGTTCCACCAAATCAGCCACATCGGGAAGCATATTAAACTTCATAGCCACTAAAAGGATTACAAAAGACAAAGTGGCATCGGGATCCAACAATGCATAAACATTTATTGAAAATACTTGCAACATACCGGTCACAACATCCGGAGAGCTCTCTTGATCACCTCGGGATTGGAGAGCATAGAAGCGATTCTTCTTAGGAGCATCGGGATATGGGCCACTTGCTTGTGCTTTAGCATTTTCCCTTCCTTGAGCCTTTAGCATAGGGTAGTCCCTCTTCATGTGGCCGCTCTTACCACAACCATAGCAATTACTCGTGCCAACTAGGCACTTGCCTTCATGTTTTCGACCACACTTTGTACAAATATGCTTCTCAACATAAGGACCACCACCTCTTGCTTCTTGAGGCTTGGGGGTAGACACTTTGCCTTTGTTGACCCTTGGAGTGCTAGGAGGACCTTGGTTGGAAAACCTCTTTTTGAACTTTGTCTTATCTTGGATTTCAAACCTAACCTTAGAACAATTTCCATCATCAGCCCTTGACCTCTTCAATTCTCTACCAACTCGCTTAAGCTTTTGCTCCTCAATTTGCTCGGCATGAACCATAAGGCGAGAAATGTCCATGCTTGGGATTAGCATAGCCGACCTACATTCATTCACCACAAGATCGGATACACCCATAACAATTTTTTTCATTGTAGCTCTAGATTCCGACACCAAAGTAGGAGCATGCTTGGACAATTGAGTGAACTTGAGGCCATACTCCTTCACACTCATACCCCCTTGACGGAGGTTGATGAATTCTTGCATTTTCCTCTCCCTTAGTTCCAAGGGGAAAAACCTATCAAGAAAAGCCATCTTGAATGTAGCCCAACTTATCGAACCCTCTCTAATAGGTCTCCCCTCCTTCCATTGTTCATACCACACTTGTGCCACATCTTTGAGTTGATAGGCGGCTAACTCTGCCTTTTCTTGAGTAGACACACCCATAGCCTCTAGAACCTTAAACACTTCATTTATGAACCCTTGTGGATCTTCTTCCTCTTTGCAACCAAAGAAAGTAGGGGGATTAATCCTTGTGAAATCCCATATCCTAGAAGCGGTAGTGCTAGCATTGGGGTTCACTTGCACCCTAGCATCCCTTGCAACTTGAGTGGCCAACACTTGAGTCAAATTATGAATAGACGACCTTATCTCAACATTAGACATAGCCCCTTCTTCAATAGGAACTTGAGGGTTTTGAGGAGCTTGAGAGGGAACCGCCTCATTCACATTCTCCTCACCGACCCTCCTTGCGTTGTTCCTTCTTGTATTCATTGCCTATAAGCACAAGAGAAGGAATAGAATAAAAGGACTAAATAAAGTTAGGACTCTTAGGCACAACTATGGAATAACAAAAGAGTGAAAGTTCCTAAGCATCTCTGTCACGACCCGGGCGAACCCCCAAGTCGTAACAAGGCGTACTCGACCCCGAAGGGGTCTTATACGAGCCACATAGTCATTCATTGCATTCAATAATGAAAATAGTGCGGAATAAAAAAAAACGTTTACATCCACACATTTAAACTTCTTAAAACAACTTTAAAAACACACAGCGGAAGTCTAAGTCTCACATGGCCATCTTAGACACAGTCGCAAAACATAAGTAGGGACACGGCCCTTTACAATCAAAAGAAGTCTATTACATGAACAAAAGAACTTAAAAGTCTTATCCTCGAATCCATGAGGACCTACCAAGTCTTGGAGGAAAGCAATCCAACACTTCAAACTAGCTAAGAGGGATCACTTGCCGGAACCTACACTTGTAGTAAAAACATGACGAATATGGGTTAGTACACAAAAATGTACTAAGTATGATGACCATGCAAAACATGCTTAAAAAGGGACATTTTAGTTAGAAACCATGCATTATACCACATTTTTGAAATATCATGAACAATAGCATAAAAGACATACAAGACAAGCATAACATCAAGTAAGTCATAATATCACCTTTAAACAATATCAACATGAAAACCTTTACCTTGGACCTTCACCTCAAGAAACCCTTATGCTATACCTCGTGCAATGTATGGATGGCGTCCCATACCACCATCCATACTAAGGCACCACATTTAGGTCACTTAAAGTAACTTATCATTCCTTTCTTTCACCTTTGCACAATATTCATACATAAGAGGTATATCATTAATTAAGACATGACAAGGGAAAATAACTCGTAATATAACCCAAGTATAACATGCATAACATATTAAGCATTTAAGAGCCAACATTCTTTAATAACCTCATTTAGGGTACATTCATGTCACATTCATTAGGATTTAGAGAAACTCACTATGACCCTCTCCAAGCCTACTCTGCAATGTATAGGTAGCATCCCATACTACTACCTACACTTTGTAGAACCTGTCAAGAAACCATAATGAAATCTCACATGATGGGAAGTAAGCGTTTAACCGACATAGACCATGAGAGCTTGTCATGGAATCCGGTGTCATGAGTCCCCACACCGAAAAGAGGTGGTCTACTTGCCTAAGGAAGACCGGTATATATAGCTTAATGGATCCACTAGCTTCCTATGCGGGCACATAGTTTATGGGATAAGGTAGACGATCATTGAAACTCATGCCTAACTGTCGGGGGAGTTTCCATCTAACCAAATCCGCTCGGTGCTTAGCCTACATTCCCATAGAATAGTTCATTACTTTGACATCATCACACATGAAAGGGTGCCATAAGCCTACCGATTCAAGGTACATTATTTAACACATGAAAGGGTGCCATAAGCCTACCGATTCAAGGTACATTTAGGAAAGCTCATTAACTCCTCTTGAAAGGGTGCCATGGGCCTACCGATTCAAGTCTCATCATTAACCTTTATGGAAAGGTGCCATAGGCCTACCGAATCCAAGGTTCATTACTTATCATTAATGGAAGGGTGCCATAAGCCTACCGATCCAAGGATTCAACAATCAACAATATAATCATTTATACAAGAAAAGGATGCATAAGCCCTACCAATTCAAGGTACACTTTATATTGAAGAATCCTTCATATTATATCATCAACATTCATGAGTGTCATCAACACATCTCATAACCCAAACTTTAAAGCATCGATTCATCAATTCTCTATAGTTGGACATTTTGTCAAACACCTTGAAGGCATGTAATGAAATCAAAGAGCATGGAAATTAGGGTAGTAATTATGCAACCAAACCAGTGAACAACCTACAACAACACCTTTACATTCATAACATGATCACATTATCTTCATTGAATTCTCATTCGTATAATGTCATGATAACACTCCAATTTCTCATACTATGCCTTTAAGGCCATAAACCTCACATACCAATACACCAACAATACACCATAAAATAAGCATGGGTAATGACATACTTCAACAATCTAAAGACCTTTAAACAAGTTTGATTCATATACATTCATTATCTAGCAACCCACTTCATAAAGGCATAAACTAGGAATAGAGAGAAATCATGGGTTCATGGAGTATTTTCATCTTAAATCGTCAATACAACAACAATATAATCATAAAGTGCCATTAGAAACCTTTTAAAACCATTTGGTGGAAGAACCCATGAGATTGAGTGAAAACCTAGATTTTTCATACTTTGAAGTAACTTGGATTTGGCTCCTTGAATGGAAAATTAGACAAGGATCAAGACCACCATACCTTTGCTATGATCTCCCACGAAAATTGATGAAGACACCACCTTCAAACCAAGCCCTAGCTCCAAGTTCTTGACTTTCTTAAATGGAGGATTGTAGAGAGGGAAATGTTTTTAGGGATGGGAATGAACTAATGGTATATAGGAATAACATAAGTCTTTTAAAAAAAGGTCCAACACTTAGAAAAATTTTCAGGCGGGTGAACAGTAATGAACAGTAAAATTAGCTACTGGAATTTGCGTTTTCTGCCGGACAGACTTTACGAAAATGGGCATAACTTCTTCGTCCGAACTCCGAATGAGATGAAACGAAGTGCGTTAGGTAGCTAACTCAAAGGGCTTTCCATGGATATATAATTTGCCACCCAAATAATTTGTGTGCTAGGAGATATGACCCTCCAAAGTAGACCCTCGAAAAAGGCTTCACTTTGAAATTTCGGATTTTGATACGGTTGCTCTAAAATTTGGGTTAGACCCATTTCCCACTCAATTTGACCCCCTAAACAAGAATATGAAGTCGGATTTTCGAAAAACGAAACGGATCTTTTTATATAGAGCTAAACACGTTTCCGGTAACTTCCGAAGCACATTTTTAAGAACTTTTTGGGTCAAATTCAAATATAATCATTTCATTAAGTTCTCGACTCCAAACTCACCTGTGAGGCTCTAGTTTCACTCTATCATTTTCCGAGTCGTTACAATCTCGTAGCCTCTCATTCATAAGTGTGGCGCGCTTCACACCCATGAACAAGACTCTACTCTACGTGGTATTTTGTGACATGAATCCTACATTATTCTCAAACTTATGCTGTGATACCAAGTTTGTAACGACCCGAGAGCACCCCCTAGTCGTTACCGGCGTATTTGACCTCGAAGAGGTCTTATACAAGCCCTTAGTATTCGTCATAACATGTATCACAGAATAAAATAAAGGAAAATTTAAACCTTTTACTTTGGAAGTTCAACTTCACTTCATATATGAAAAAATAGAATCTAATTTCGACACAATGCACCATCTAGATATAAAAGTATCGAAAATGGGACGTAGCCCTTACATCAATAAGAAGTCTTGCAAATAGGAAGTACAACAATGTCTTTCATCATAAGCAAAGAACTGAACATAGAAGCTAGATCATAGGGTCTTGTCCTCGGACTTGAGGACTCACAAACTTGGGGAAGCAACTCCAAGTGTCTTGAGAAGTAATCTTGAATCCTCAACGGCCCGAACCTAAATGTTTGGGAAAAGGGAGAAGATATGGGTTAGTACAACACACGTACTAAATATGGTTACTATGCATAAAAACCATTGAAACATGCATAAAAGGACATTTTATTTAAAACATGTTTTTTGCCAAGTAAATCCAATATGCACACAAATTAAGTATCACAGTCCAAACCAACATAATATCATCCCAACATGTAGACAGCCCAAACAATACTAGTGTAATGCAAATAATAGAACCCCATAACCCTATTCAAAGCCAAGTATCACATTAAGCAACCTACTTCATGCATACATTCATAAGATCATATTTCATCATAACTTACCACATTCATAATGATCATACATAACATAGCTTCAACATACATAAGACATAATAATCATAATCATAAGAGAACACTACTACAACCATCTCTTAGGATCCCACAAGTGCAATGAGCAAGAGAAGTCCCATACCCTCCCTTACATTACGTAGAAACCCTTAAGAAAGCCCTAGTAAGAGGTCACTCCTTTCATACCTTCATTTACTTTTACATTAGGGAAATATTACAATAACCGACATAGACCATGAGAGCTACATGGAATCCGGTGTTCTACTCCCACACCGAAAAGAGAGTGTTAACACTTGGCTAAGGTGTAACCATTCGCACATAGCTATCTAGGTGGATCCACTAAGCTAGAGTCCTATGTGGGCACATAGTTAAGGGTCAAGGAGATTGCTTCTAGAAACCCTAACTTACTAAACGTGGGGGTTTCCATCTCATGAGACAACACATACCGTAGGTAATCTGGACTTGCTAAACGTGAGGAAACCCATGTGAGGAGCCGGACTTACTAAACGTGAGACCCCCATCTCATTTACATGCCCTTTCGATGCTAAGCATCTGATTCCCTTTTGTACTCATTTTTAGTCATCACATAAGCTCACATTAGCCTTTAATAGACCCTTATGTACACATCTTACCATAATAGCTCATATGTGTTCATAAGTGAGTAAAAATCCTTTCACTTTAGAGACACTTAGCAAGTGAGTAAACCTTTCACTTTACATTACACCACAATCATGAGAACTACCTTTCAATCGTATAGCAATCATACCAAAATATACATACATACTTCATAGCTAATTCAAGTGTAGAGGGTTAAGGATGAGGAAACTAGGTCATCAACAACACAATAACACATTAGGTATAGCATCATTACAATCTAAGTAATTCATCTTTCACACTTGAGTTCAAAGAAGAACCAACCTTCATACCTTCTTGCTCTTCGTGGGATATCCATACTTCAATTACCAAGAAATTCATAACCAATACATAATACAAGGTAATTTATGAAGTAATAACATAATCAACATTAATATAAGTAATTGATATATTCCCTTCATAGCCTTCAAGGCTTCATTCAAAGACTCAACCCTAATTTCATAGAAATTATACATAACCTAGGGTATAATCATCATACAAACATGAATTACAGAACATCACATTCAATTCATAGTCTTCAATCAATATCCAACACAAACTAGAGTTAGAATTAGGAAAAGAAGGAGAAGCATGGGTCTCATGGGAAATTCTTCAAGAAACCACCAATACAACATAAATTCATCCATAATTGTTCATATAACATCAATCAAAGTCAGTTTATAACATCAAGTTCACTTTAGACAGAAGACCCACATTTTTGGATTGAAACCTAGAAATTGGAGATTTTGAAATTCATCTTGAAGGAGCCTCTTGGGGAAAGGAATCCCAAGAGTTATAAGCAACCATACCTTATAGATGAATTAACCACAAAAATCTGAGTTGAAACCTTGGAGAGTTGGTCTTCTTCTTGAAGTTCTAATCTTCTTCAATGGAATTCTTGAGAAAAGAGGGAGAGTAGAGAGAAGGAGGAACTTTAGCTTTAGACTTTGGGATTTTGTGTTTGAGTGATAAAACTAAGGTAAATTGACTTAAAAATCATTATATACACGTACCCTAAACTACCCTAAATACCCCTCACTTAAATGGACTCTTTAATGAAGTAAAAATAGATTTCTGAATTTCTGCATTTTCATCGCGGAACAAGTCTGCGACGCGGATATGTTCCATGAAGATATTTGGAATTAAATTTTTAGACAGTAGAGTCCACGACACGACCTCGTCGCGAACTGAATGTTTGCACCTTGGGGGAGCAAGTGCGTGACGCGCCTCTATACCCTCTAAGTGCAATTTGCAAGCTGCCTTGGCAGCTTGCTTGGCTAAGGTTGGGGTCCTCCTCGGGACCCCTTATGGTGTCCCCGGGGAGTCGTATTCGAATGTTTTGACCCTAGGAACATATATTTACCTATTTTAAACATTTTCACCAGATTATACCATCATACGACACTCCCAAACTTGCCCAAAACTTAAGGACACACTAGAACACATTCTTCTCTAGTTTCCGAACGTCGTGGTCGTTTCTTGATGCTTAGACTTTTACTCTTCCAAACCAAGTCAATTACATTAGTTTAGATTTATAAACATCATTTTAACTATTTTTAAGTCATTATTCATAAGGTGAAGCTCTAACTTAAGTCATAGAATTTCTGGGGTGTTACATTTTAGCTTGTTCGAGAGAGAGGTTTTAAAACCAAAATTACGGAATTGATGGTCTGTGGATATTGGGTTGTCATGGGTTCAACTCAAGAGAGTGAATCCTAAACCATTTTTCCACACATTCAGCTCGAGAGAGTGAATGGACCAAAGCGTAGGCTGTTCTTATTTGCATGCTTATCGATGTTCGAGAGAAATTGATTTGATTCGGGGTAAATTGTTCGAGAGAAAGTTTATCCCCTCTAAAGTCTAGCTTATTCACTAATTTACAGTTATTTACTAAGAGAAGAAATTACCCATTTGTCTACCTTAGCCTATAATCCAATCACATCCCAAGAACCCATCTCATTACTGTCGTTCTCGTGTTATTTATTGTTGTTGTAGCTGATAGTTAAAACCAAAACCCCCTTATTGGACATTCGTGTCACCCCCTGATTTACATTATGTTTTTAATAGTAAATGTCTATTCCTATGATTGACTTGAGCATATTTTTACTTTACTCTTGAATCTTAAACACGTACCACTCCCTGTGGGATTCGAGCCCAACTCATTTAGTTGGATTATATACTGACTAATGATCGTTGACTCTTAGAACTGGATTAAGTGTCTTTGATAGCGTTATTCGATTAGCAGGCAAGCTCGGGTGCCTATATATATGAAGAAGGATGTGGAAATGACTCCCACATCATGTACCAACATCAGGATGATTGAGGCAAAGTATTTGAAGGATAAGCAGAAAACAAGAAGGAAGCCCTAGTGGACTCTTCCCTTATTATTGATACTCAGACACTACCTGCACAGGCAGTATTGCCTACTTCGGCCCCTGGGCCTTCAGGTACATCTAGTGTTGTACCTTATGTTACTCCCAGTTGCTCTATAGCCCCCTTCCCTCCTAGGTCGACTGTTGCTACTGCTGGTCGGGCCCCGCTCACCCAAGTGTCAATACTACTGATGGGGCTACTAACTCATTATGTTGATAGACGCGCCGCCAGACTTGAGTTCACCTTTCCTGGCCTGATCGAGAGGTCCCTTGCAACATTGTGACACCCCTTAGTATGACTATCGATGTTTTTGCGGAACATACAGTGGTTTGTGAGCAAGGCCAAGGGGCCACTGATGAGGTGACAGCTTTGAAGGCCGCTATTACTGAGCTGAGGAGAGATGTGGACTAGCTGAAGTCCACTGACATGTTGATGATTTTCGGGACAGTAGAGATCCCTAATGTGCCAGTTGATCCATATGTGCCTCCGGTTACCACATGAGATGAGGTCCACACTGAGGAGGTAGCTGCTGCTGAGGCTGAGACTGATGAGGAGCAGCTTGGTGTTGATGAGGAGGCTTCTTATGAGGGCCTTACAGAGGTTGAGGAAGCCATGGTAAATGCAGTCGTACATATCTCATTGGCAGACACACCCATGGCTGACCCTACTGGACCTATTATTACTAATGTGACTCCAGGCACTGATGCCCATCGTCAGACTGCAACAACGGGCATTGATGCCCCGATAGATAGAGAGACAGTGTAGACAGGACTTTTATTTACCTCCCTCTCTATCACCTTTATTATTTTTTTAGTACTTTATTGCATTTGAGGACAAATTGCATTTTGTTTGTGGTGGGGTGAGGTATTTCTATACCTACCTCTTGAGCTTATTACTTTTGTTTATATATTGGGTTTTGTGCTGTAAATTGTGTTTTAGCACTGTTTTGTGGATGTTTGAGCTTGTGGCTCTTTGTGTTAATTGCAAATGGTTTTTGGACCCTTCTGGAAAAAAATTGCTACCTCTTGTTTATTTAATTGTGATTGTTCTTGCTACCTCTTGTTTAATTAATTGTGGTTGTTCTTGTGCAAATTTGAATATCGATCATGATCAATACCGATGACTTGAATAGTGCTCTCAATAAAAAAAACATGAATGTGCGGCTACGATAAGGCCAAATGAAGTTGCATAGGCAATATGTGAACTTTTTGCATCTCGTTGTGACTAGCCGATTATCGAATTGAGTCTCTTGTGATGAACATTGCTCACTAGCGAAAGCCTGGCATCTTGTTTTATATTGGTGTCAATGCCTTGTCTGATGGGCTTACCATGAACCTTATGTGATAACACCTAGAATTTGCCCCGTTGGTCCGGTTGACTAAGTGATGCAACCTCTTGAAATGATATTAGGCAACAATTTTAAAGAGTGAAACAATTTGACATTATACCTCTTTTGTGACCTACCTTGTGAGTGTGTGAACTTTGCTTGAACATCCTTTGAGTTTTATCCTTTTCTTGGAACAAACTTGAGCAAATGAGGTATCTATTTATTCCCTTCACCCATAATCCTAATGAGTGTGGTTTGTTTGAATAGTCAAATTAGGCCAAAAGCCTAAGCTGGGGGTGTGATGAAAAAAGAAGGTAAATCAAGAAGTGCAAAGAAATCCCCCTTTTGTATCCATGATTTTGAGAAAGATGGAACCCCTCCATACAAAAAAAAAAGAATGAAAAAGTTTTGAAATAAAGTTGTAAAAGGACAAAAGAAAATGAGGTGTCCGGTAGTCCATGAGAATTGAATAATGGGTGAATTTTGAGCATGAATGAGAATGATGAAGAAAAGGAAGGGAAGTGATGTTCATACCACATTTCATGAGGATAGCAGCCACTGAACCTAAATGACCATGCCTTTACACTCAACCCCGCTACAAGCCTTGAAAAGACCTTTTTTATCTTGAGTGAGCTGAAACAAATGTTGGTTGGAAAATAAGGGCAAACCTATGGGTGAAGTCATGCATGTGTTCATCTTTGTGAGTGTGAGAGTTGTATGTGATTCCGGAACTATAAAGTGTTGAACCATTGTGGGTGAATATGGAATCATTCTTTATGTGAGGGCATTTGAGTATTTTTGTTGAGCTTGAACTTGCATTTGAAGCAAGTATTGTGAGCTTGAGAATCTTTGGTAATGGTGAGTCACTACTTGAACCATTGAGTGCACAATTGATCCTTGCATAAGTAAGTTGAGTCTTGTTATGTGCATTCATGATTGTCTTGTATAGCCACTGTTTGAGACATCCTTTTTGAACTGCTGAACTTGAGTTTTACCTGAGAACAAGCAAAAGTTTAAGTTGAGAGTGTTGATGAGTCCGAGATTTCGAATCATTTAGGGTTTTATTCATAATGATTTAGTGTCCTCAAATGTTTATTTTGTGCCAACAACTGATGTAAAATCCTTGATTTACAGGTATTTGGATTGAGGAACGAAGCAAGGATACTAATTTGTAAAACGGAATGAATCGAGCTAAAAGAAGGAAGAAAAGAGATCCTGGTGATCGCCAAGTCCATTTGGCGAGTCGCCGAGTGGCCATTTGACCGCCTAAAGTTCCAGTGTGCCAAGCCCTCAAGGAAAGAACCAAGTTGGCAAGAGAAAGAAGAAGTCGGCGATTCATCAAGGGATTCCGCGATGTAGAGTTAGATCGCCCAAAGTTATAGACCTGGAGGATGCTGAAGGCCAAGGAAAAAAGGTGATGGAATTGACCAAAGGGCGGATCGCCGAGTTGATCGGTGAGCCCGACTTACTGCGCCGAGTGGCCCTTCGCAGCATATTTTTGGCATCCATAAATACGTTTTTGAACATTTAGGTTAATATCTTTTTATCAATTAGTAAGTATCATACTTTCAAGATATAAAATTCTGAGTATTGAGACAAGTTTTTCTTAGCTTTGAAGTTTTTCGCTTTTGGAGAAATTGGAAGTGGGTCTTTGAGATTCTTTTAATTTGGACCTTTGTAAAGACGAAATCAATCTTACCCAGTTGATGTAAACTCAATTTGGTAACAATTTTTATCTTTTTATAATGTGCTAAAACCCCAATTATTGGGGTGTGATTATGTGATTATGGGATGATTTAGTTTATGGGTATTGCAAATTGTTAGTTTAAATGTTGTTTAGAAGTGATTTCAATCAGTAATTGTGGTTTAATTTAAAGAATTGTAGTTGAAAATGCAGTTCTACCTTTGTGATTTTACCTTGCTCGAGAGAGAGGTTTTAAAACCAAGATTATTGATTGATGGTCTGTGGGTATTGGCTTGTCACGGGTTCAGCTCGAGAGAGTGAATCCTAAACCCTTTTCCACACATTCAGCTCAAGAGAGTGAATGGACTAAGGTGTATGTTGTTCTTATTTTGCATGCTTGTCGATGTTCGAGAGAAATCGACTTGATTCGGGGTAAATTGTTCGAGAGAAAGTTTACCTCCTTTATAGTCTAGCTTATTCACTAATATTCAGTTATTTCCTAACAGTTGCAATTACCCATTTGTCTACATTAGCCTATAATCGAATCGCATCCCAAGAACCCATCTCATTATTGTTATTTTGTATCATTTGTTGTTGTTGTAGTTGATAATTGAAACCAAAACCCCCTTATTTGACATTTATGTCACCATCTAATTTTGAATTATGTTTTTATTCGTAAATGTCTATTCCTATGACAGACTTGATCATATTCGTACTTTCCTATTGAATCTTAAACACGTACCACTCCCTGTGGGATTCGACCCTCACACATTTAGTTGGGCTATATACTGACGAGCGATCGTTGACACTTAGAATTGGCTGAAGTGTCCTAGAAACGTTAATTAAAGGGTAGTAGCTTAGCGCCTATGGGTCGATTCATTTCTTACCTTAAGGCCAGAAAAATGATCTCTAAGGGTTATCTCTATCATCTAGTTCAGGTAAAGTATTCAAGCTCCGAAACCCCAACTCCTGAGTCAATTCCAGTAGTTAACGAGTTTCCAAAAGTATTTCCAAAAGATCTTCCTGGAGTTCCTCCCGAAAGGGAGATCGAATTTGGAATTGATCTCCTTCCAGATACCCATCCCATTTATATTCCTCCTTACAGAATGGTTTGCAGCTCTTTCCCTCCCTATTCAACGAGTTTAGTCTTCATTCGAGGACGAATGTTCCCAAGGGGGAGATAATGTAACACCCCGTATGCTAGAGCTCAAAATGCAGGCTTCAGGAGTTGCAGGTGGCACCGACGGGGACAACCCACGAACCGTAGGGGGACCCACGGTCCGTTCTGATGGTCCGTGATTCACAACATGCGACCCTTCCCCCAAAACCCTCAGAAAACTTGGCTAAGGATAGCCCACGCAAGGACATACAGATCGTAGGTCAGACCATGGTCCGTGGTCCAGGGCCGTAGGTCAGATCCCCAACTTCCAGCCTCCAGTTGCTAATGATGGCCGACAAGCACGGACCGTCGGTCCATCCACGGTTCGTCGGTCTGGTCTGTCGATTACCCCGACAAATTTTATGTCAGGGATCGTTTGGTCTTTTTCTTATACGTTGTACACCTAAACTACGTCGTTTAACCCCTAAACTACGTATTTTTGGTCAATTTAAGCCTAGCAACTTAACTAGAACTTACCCTAATCAACTCATTCTCCAAAAATCCATCAAGTTGAACGAAAAGAAGGAGAAAGAATCAACCAAGCCTTAGTCCAAGAACGCAGTAGGTTTTCATCAGTTTCAACCCCAAAATCAAAAGATTTCTCCGTGGAATTCGTCACCAAGTGTGTGGGATTTCACTAGTGGGTTCCTTTCACCCATTAAGTCCATAGATTTCAGTCAGAATCTTGATTCCCTTAATATTATCTAGACCTAGGGTTTCTTGAATCTTAGAAATTTTTGGGTTTTAGCTGTTAGAATGATCCAAATCATATTATCATGTTATTACTCAATTTCTCGTATGATATTCAGAACCCTAGTTGTATATATTCGTTTAGTTCATGAATTATACATGCTAGGTCAGATTATTCAGATATATATACATGCTTCAATTTACGAATGTCACATTATCAGTCATAATTGTTACATTCTCAAAGTCCACATGACAATAATTAAGCTATCCAGTACTTCAGTATTTCAGTAATAACATTTCTTATTTACATTCTAATTAGGATTAGCTTTATACCGAGTGGACTAGAGTCAGTCACCCTGAAGTCCTAGAACTACGTGCCCCGTAGGTTGTAAATCCCCTATGTGGGCATCATTTTAGTGATCATGTCAGTCATGCCTCTATACATTTAGTAGGGTATATTGGGTCCTCTCGATGGGGCGTATACATCGGACTCCTCATTTAGCTCATGTGGCTTTATGTCGGTTATTATTAGCTCCCTCACAGTCAGATTCTAGTGCATTGACCAGGTTATCAGTTTTAGTTCAGATTTCAGTTTCATCATGTTATAAACTTGGTCGTTGCATTTAGTCATTTCATGTTCAGCATTCACAGTTGGTATCAAGCTTATCTCTTATCATTGCTCAGTTATTATGCTTTGGTTCAGTTATGTTATTGTTCAGCTTTATTTTATCATGCATACTTAGTACCTTTAAGTATTGATGCATACTCTATGCTATATCTCCTAGTGACGTAGGTGCAGGTTCTCAACTTCCAAATCACGCATTGATCGGTTCCCGATCTTCAGTTCAGCAGCATCAGTGGTGAGTCCTCATTCTTCGAGGACGGTTGACATGATTGTCTTTCTTTGCTTAGTTTTAGTTTCAGTTTTGCTAGATTTAGTTGGGGCATGTCCTAGCACTTCAAGTCGGCTAGAGGCTATTTCCAGACATAGTTAGATTCAGCTATAGTGTTAGAGTTTGATTTTTCAGTTGTTGTTTAAACTCTCACTTTTATATTTTCAGATTTAGTATATGGGTATTCCCCATCATATCAGATTATCTCATGATTTAGCTTCCACACAGTATTTATTGATTCAGTTTATTTAGTATGCTTATGATATGCCAGGAGGGTTAGCTTAGGCTCCCTTGTGATCCTAGGTCCCGTGTCCGCGTCCGCGTCATGGGGGTATCTTCGAGGCAATACACAGAGCTCTTATAGTTTGACACTAAAAAAGGAAATCATGACAATTAAAAGTGGACGAAGGGAGTACTATTCTAATTGTGTCCTTTCCTTGTAAATTATTGTCTAAATATATACAATAAAATAAGTAGAGTAGTAAAAAAGGGTCGGCCCATCCCCACGTGGTCAAGCCTCACGGGCCAAGGAATTTGATGGGTTAGGGCAGGTCGGCCCTTCTTTTGGAAGGGGCCTGAAAATGTTCAACCCAATCTAACCCTAGAAGGGCCGAGGGCTGGGGAGAGCTAGCCTTTTTTTTCAAAGTTAAAATTTTATAACAACAAGAAAATGAGAAAATTTTAAAATCAAATATGGAAAACAATGGCGTTGTTTCAATAATACTAGCAAGAAATCTAGTGTGATTAGCATGTATCTAGGATACTAGATACGCGAGATACATGTATATCGTGTGATGCATCTCAGATACGCGAGTGAGATAAGAGAGTGGTGAGCGAGATGCTGGGAGGGAGGCGAGGGCGTGGGATATGTCTATGTATCCTAGTTACATGTAAATCCACTTGGATAGAGTGTATCTAAAACAAATTAACCTAATTTTGTGTCCATGTATCCTGAGATACATTTATCTGGATGTACCAAAATCTGGTAAGATTCGTAATATTACAACATAGTGTGCATTTAAGTAATTAGCTCATATATTAGTGAGATTGTTGTAAGTTACCCTTAAATAAATAGTTTTGGCACATGGGCCGGCATTGGCCCATCCCCGATCAAGCCCTAAGGGCCAAGAGATTACATGGGTCGAGCTTATAAGCTCTAGTTTTAACCGGGCTTAAAAAATCTTATCCCAGCCCTATCCCAATAATGGGTTAGGTTGGGTCGGCACCATGAGCTAAGCTCATTTTGATGGCTCTATAAATAAGTAATGGTATAAAATTTGTTTAATATTTAGGGGTTATTTAATCAACCAACATTTATAAGTCTACTAAAACTAACTTTTGACGAAAAGAAGTGTCCTAAAACTTGTGGGTAGACTTTTTGATAAGTTTGCAAGCAACTTGTTTGGAGGAAAAAGTTTCCTAACACCTGTGGGTATTCTGAAACTTTGTTCATTGCTACACAACTTCCATAATACATTGTTTGGCATGTTATGAAAGTTTTTTTCCCTTCATTTAAAAACTCTACTAATTAACTAAATTATCTTTTTACTATTTTTTAAAAAATAATTGCTATTTACTCCCTCTATCCCTAATTACTTATCCACTTTTGAATTGACACACCTATTAAGAAAATAATGATTGACATAGTGAGTTTACCATTTTACCTCTATCAAATATGAAGTGGATGAAATAAAATTTTAATATTTTCAAAAAGTTCTACCTTTTTCAAAGTAATTAATTGGGGGTATAATAGATAAAAAGATATTGTTTTTTTCTTGATTTGTCAAAAGAGAAAAGGAATGATTCCCCCTTGAACTTGTCTTGAAAAGTTTGTTACACACTTAAACTAACATGACGATCTATTACACACCTTTACCACTTAAAAGTGAATTTATTTACTCCCTAAAACTGACGTGGCAAAATAATAGAAAATAAATAAAAAAACTAGCGCGTCAAAAAAAATTAAAGTTAACAAAAAAATAAAAAATCAAAATCTTCCTTCCCTTCCCATTACTCTTTAAAAAAAAGAATTAAAAAATCAAAATCTTCCTTCCCCACCCATTACCCTCTTCTTCTTCATTCTTTAATTTTCATCACAACCTCAAAGATTCACAACAACGAGAGTGTAGTACTGGTGTTGTTGGTTGTGGTTATTTATTGGTTGTTCAGATCTGGAAGTGTGAAGTTCTTTGGAACTTCATCGGAGCCATGGCTGAAGCTTTGAGCTCACCGACACTCCTGTAAAATAAATCAAAAGAATAAATTCACAAAGGGATAAGGTAATGAGGTCTGATTTGGTGTTTTCGGTGATTGATTTGCATTTTGAGTGACTGTTTTGTGGTGGTTTAGGTGATTGTTTGGTAGCTAATGGTTTGTCGAAAAAGAAGAACGAATGGAGGTGGGTTTATGGTGGTGATGGGTTGGTTGTTCTTCACCGGATAAGACAAAGAAAATTGTGATATAAATCAAATGAATGATTTTACCGATGAGATTACAGATAAAGTGGGTGGGATTTAGTGATAAAGAAATAATAATTATTAGAGACTTGTAGAGATTAATTAGAGTAAAATAGAGTTACCAAAAAGAAAGTTAATTAATAAAGAAAAGAAAACAAAAAGAATATAAGAAATTATAAAATATGACGTGGCGCTGATGAGTTCGAGATTTGGGCTCAAGTAGGGCTTTGTTTTGATAGTTTTAGTGTCCTCAAATGCCTAATTTATGCTATAGACGGATGTTAAAACCTTTATTTTCAAGTATGTGGATTAAGGAGCAAAGCAAGGACACTAGGCGAAAAGGAACAAAACAAGCTGAAGAAGTGGAGAATGACGAGCCTGGTGATTGCCAAGTGGCTCTTCAGTTCGCCTAAGGTTCCAGTGTGCCATCCTTGAGGGAAGAAACCAAGTCGGTGACAGGAATGGGCATTCGGCGAATCGCCGATCAGTTCTGCGATGACAAGATGGATCGCCCAAAGTTACAGGACTTGAGGATGTTGAGAACCATAGCATAACGGCAATAGAAGATAGCAAAGGGCGGTTCGTTGAACCACTCGGCGAACCTGACTTACCTCGTCTAATGGCCATTCGTGCCTAATATTTTGCAACTATAAATTGAATTTTGAACTGTAAATTCAGAGCTTGCTACCATTAAGAATAGTGTTCCTTTAGAATTTCAGAGTTCCCTATTAGACTTGAAGGCTTTTTAAGACTCAATTCAGAGATTTTTCAAGTGGGTTACCAATTTTCTTCAATTTGGAACATTGTAAAGGCTTGGAGACTATTACCCAGCTGATGACTAATCGAGTTGGTAATCGTTTTTACTTTTTTATGATGTTTGGCTAAAACCCCAATTCTTGGGGTGTGATAATGTGATTATGGGTTGAATTAGCTTATGGGTATTGTTAATTAATAGTTTAAATGCTATATTGAAGTGGTTTAATCATTAGCTGAAGTTTAATTTATGAATTGTAATTGCAAATGCAGTTCTAATTTTATTTTCTTAGCTTACTCGAGAGAGAGGTTTTGGAACCAAGGCTTTTGATTAATGGTATATAGGTCTGGGTTAATATAGGTCCAGCTCGAGAGAGTGAATCATAAACCCAATCCTACCCATCTAACTTGAGAGAGAGGGTGAATTAAGGTGTGGGCTGCTCTTAATTGCTATGGTTGTTGATGTTCGAGAGAAACATCAATTATTAGGGTGTGATTATTTGATTATGGGCTGATTTAGTTTATGGGTATTGCTAATTGTTAATTTAAATGTTGTTTAGAAGTGATTTCAATGAGTAATTGTGGTTCAATTTAAAGAACTATAGTTGCAAATGCAGTTCTACCTTCATGTTTTTGTCTTGCTCGAGAGAGAGGTTTTAAAACCAAGATTACTGAATTAATGGTTGTGGGCATTGGGTTGTCATACGTTCAGCTCTAGAGAGTGAATTCTAAACCCTTTTTCCATACATTCAGCTCGAGAGAGTGAATGGACTAAGGCGTAGGCTGTTCTTATTTTGCCTGCTTGTCGATGTTCGAGAGAAATTGACTTGATTCGGGGTAAATTGTTCGAGAGAAAGTTTATCTGCTCTATTGTCTAGCCTATTCACTAATTTACAACTATTTTCTAACAGTTGCAATTACCTATTTGTCTACATTAGTCTATAATCAAATCACATCCCAAGAACCCGTCTCATTATTGTTATTTTTTTGTTGTTTGCTACTCCTGTAGTTTACAATTTGAAACCAAAACCTCCCTATTATTTGACATTCGTGTCACCTCTTACTTTACTCTTGAATCTTAAACACGTACCACTCCCTGTGGGATTCAACCCCAACTCATTTAGTTAGGTTATTATACTGACTAACGATCGTTGACTCTTAGAACTATATTTTAAGTGTCCTTGAAATGTTAATCAAGACCCACATGAGAATATTTGGAACTTCATGGGAGTTTGTGGTTCGCTCTCATTCAATAACGTATCATAAGAATCAGTCCATCTCTGGTTGTTCCCATTCTCTCTAATGGGTGAGGCTAGTAAATGGTTGGCTGAGTTACCAAGGGATTCCATTACCTCTTGGGATGAGCTTACTACAATATTCCAAGTGGGATTCTTTCCCCCATCAAAGATGATGACCCTTAGGGATAGTATCCAAGGTTTCAAACGCTTGGAAGGTGAACATATCCATGAGATATGGCTGAGGTTTAAGAAGTTGGTGCTTCAATGTCCAACCCACGGGCTGCCGAATCATATATTGCAGCAGTGCTTCTATGAAGCCTTGACTCGGTGAACAAATGAGTTGCTGATAAACTTGTTCCCGAAGGTATAATGCAGCAGCCCTATGAAGTTGCCTCTCAGCTTCTTGATGGCATGACCAAGATCAATAGGGCATGGTACACTCGTGAAGACCAAGTTTCTCCTCTCACTTTTAGAATTACAAAGGAGCAGATCGAAAAGGATCAAGAGAGAGACCAAATTATGGCTAAAATGATGACCCAGCTGGATCTATTGGCAAAAAATGTGATGGGCAGTGGTATGAAGAGTGTTAATGTTGTGGGTGTTAGAGGAGTGAACCCAGAAGAAGCTCACTTTGAAGCTCTTTACAATGAGGAAGTGAACTTCCTAGCTAATCAAAGAGGTGGATATCGGCAAAACTATCAAAGGCCGGGTGGAAATCTGGGTTGGAATAGAGATGAGGGATAGAAAGACCGTGATAGAGATTAGCGTGATCGTAACGCCACTTAAAAAGAAAGATAGGGTGACAAGGATAGGTATGTCCCACCCCATGAACGAGAAAAGCCCAAGGAATCCAAAAATTTCTGTACGGAAGACATGCTCTCACGTATTCTCAACAAAGTTGAGGGGTTGGACAAAGTGTTGAAAGAGATGAAGGAGGATGTCTTTACACTTAATCAGACGATCACCTCTCATTCCGTGTCAATCAAGCAGTTGGAGACCCAAATGGGTCAAATTTCTTCTCATTTGAACCCAAGGCCAAAAGGGGGCCTACCGAGTGATACCTTGGCAAACCCCAAAACTAAAGCTTAAACTGGTATTTTTATCGTGCCACAACGTTAACTAAGGCGCTTCTTGGGAGGCAACCCAAGTTTTAATGCTTTAGTTTTTTATTTTGAATAACAGGTGTTGATTGTGCAGGTTGAAAAGTGAAAAGGGTTGGAATAAGGGTAGTTTGGCGAGCCAAAGTCTAGTCGGCGACACGCCGAACAGGTCGGCGAGCCCCGACTTAGACCGCAATTAGAACCACCAAGCTTGAAAGAGAACTCTATAAAACTCGGCGAGCTAAATGCTCAATAGACGACTCACCGAATAGGTCGGCGAGCCCAACTTTGTCCGCCGTTTGAACCCCCAAATTGTAGGGAGTCCTGTAAAACTCGGTGAGGAAAATTACCACTCGGCGCATCGCCTAGTGGTTCGGCAACCACAACTTAATCCGTCGAAGGGAACGCGAACTGAAAGGTTTTAAAGGACAAACAGTTAAAATTTTCAAAATCCTTCAACTTCTCCATTTTTCAATCCCGTACTCTCACTTCCCACTTTAGATCTTGCCTTTCTCATTGTTTTTACCCACTCTTTTTGTGAAATCGTTGCTCGGAATTGTGGAACTTTGCCGCCTAGCTATACAAATTCGAAATTCGACATTAAGGTTAGTTTTTCGAACCCCTTACTTTAGTTTTGTGGTTGAAATCAAATGCAATAGGTAAATTTGTTGTTGTTTTGTGTTAGGTAATTGATATAATCATATTTAATGTGTTAGATTGCCCGTAACTTGTTTAAATGTATGCCTAAATGCTTTAAATGGATTGATTCCCCTGTTCTTGCATGTAAAATTGATTTTAAATTGTTGGGTTGCAGTTTAAATGCGTTGGGTCTAGTGGGGTGAAGTCTAAGTAACCCCGAATTGTTGCTAAATGACCTGATTTGCCCAATGATGGAGTGTATGACATCATTCTTAAGGGCAAAAGTCATCAAATGGCTAATTTTGGCCAAATCGGGGGAAGTCTGAGTACCCCAATGGCATGGGTTGTATGGGTCTACCTTTAATTGAATAGTGTTTATGTTTAAATTTGAATTTGGGGGATGCGGGCTTGATTTGAAACTTGGGGTTGAAAACTGGCATGTTGGGCCGTTTGGTAAGCTACGTCGAGCTTGCCGAGTGGTTCGGCGGTTCGCAAAAGTCCCCCTCAGATCGCCCTTAAATTCCAATTTTGGTTGAGTTTGTTATGTAACATTCGAAGAGATGCTTGAGCTCACCAAGTTCACTGGGCGACTCGTCGAAAGGTCCTCTTTATTGCCCTTTCTGCACCCCTAATCCTTAAATACATTGTAACTTTCGGCGGGATACTTCTAGCTCACCGATTGGTGTCGGCGATTGGCCGAATGGCCCTGAACATCGTCGATATGTCTTGATTCTAGAGAATTTTAGCGCTGGTACTTTCGATGAGCCCAATTTGGCTCGCCAAAGTGAATCGGCGACTCCCCGAACGGTTCGGTGAGTCTTACTGCAACTCAATTTCTGCATTTTTCTCAAACTTATTCTAATATTTTTCTATGTGTTTTACAGAAATAGCTAGACCCAAAGTTTCAGGAAGAGACATGCCGCCCCGCAAGTGGGCAAAAGAAATCATTATAAATGAGGATGCTGCTGAATCCAAGGCAAAGGAGGCCAAACTCTCTACAAAGGGAGGAAAAGGCAAAGGAAAGGGCAAGGCACCCGTGGTGAAGTCACCGGAGGTCAGCTCCGACAGTGAGGGAGTCTACAAGACTCAGCTCACCTCATCAGACAATGAGGGAGAGTCCCTAGATTCTCAAGCTTCCATCTCTAAGCCTGAGGATGACAAACTTTTACATGCCTGGAGAGAAGGACTTTGCTCCAAGGGGATGCATGATCCATCTAGGATCTGGGTGCCTCAGACTCCTCCTCCTCCCCCAGCTTCAGCTCAGACTCTGGTCCCAGCGCTACCAGTACAGGGTCATCCTCCCCGGTCTCTCAACAGACTAAAGGCTAAAGGACTAAGGATTGTTATTGAGGAGAAGAAGTTGTCCACCGATGGTGTGGTGGACAGGTATTCAGAGATATGGAGCACCCTTAAGTCCCATAAATTCCATATTTTAACTAAACCTCGGGGTCCCTACATTCCTAATTGGCTCTGGGAGTTCTACTCGGCCTATGGAGACTTGGTACCACAAGGGAAGAAGAAGGTCAGTACCTTCAAACCAGTGGATTATGTGGTTGTCTGGGGTAAGAAGGTGAAATGTGATAGTGAGGACATAAATGCTATCTTGGGATGTACTTATAACTTCGCGGATGACTACCAAAGTATGATCAAGACAACGACGCTGGATGACTTAAAAGGTTGGCTGGTTCCTCTTTTTTCTAACAGTACCCCTAGGTGGATTAAGGTCGGAGTGCTAATAGAGAAGAAGGATCTCAATGTGGCGGTGAGGTATTGGTTTGGGTTTATTAGTAGTACGATCATGCCATCCCAGAATGAGTCCTCCGCAACAAAAAGGCAGCCTGTCTTGGATCTATTATTGCTAGGAAGAGCATCAATTTAGGTGCAATCATTAGGCAGGAGATGGCCATGAAGGTCAAACAGCGCCAACATCTCTTCCCTTTCCGGTGTTGATCACAGAGTTATGTCGTCGAGCCAGAGTACCACGAGATGAGAAGAGGGATGTCAAGGTTACACCCACACCACATCTTCTACAGACATTCGACGCATAGAGTTCGAGTACGCACGGGATGAGGCTGATAGGAGAAGAGCAGCTCCGGTGGACATATCCCAGAGGTTGATATCGATACATTACCTGCAGAGGCAGCTATGCCTACTCTGGACTCTGGGACTTCAGGTACTTATACATATGCTCCCTCTGAGACACCGAGTACTTCTGCTACTCCCCGACCCTATAGATCTGTTGTTGGTACTACTGCTTCTAGGCCTCAGGCCATGCTACTAAAGATGGGGCACCTAGCCCATTCTGCCAATGTGCGTGCTTCCTGGCTAGAGGCCACGGTTCCTGGGATGATCGAGAGAGCTCTCACTGCTGCATTGACACCTCTCGGAGATTCTATTGATGCCCTCACGGTAAGGATAGAGGTGTGTGAGAGAGGCCAGGGAGCTACTAATGAGGTGATGGCCTTAAAGGATGCGATTGCGGAGTTAAGGAAAGATGTGGACCAGTTAAAGTCTACTGCTATGTCTCTGATTTTTGGGACTTTGGAGATCCCTAATGACATAAGCACAGAGATTCCAGCTCATTCTAATGTGCCTCCGGCTACCACCGGAGATAAGGTTAGAGCTGATGATACGACTATAGAGTCCGAGGCTGAGACTGATGAGGAGCAGCTTAGTGTTCAGAAGGAGACTATTTTTTAGGGCCTGACTGACTTGGAGGAGGCTATGGTAGATTCAACTGTTCAGGTCTCCTTGAGAGATACTTCTATGGCAGGCTCCAGTGGAGCCAAGGTTGATGAGGCACCGGGCACTGATGCCCAACCTAAGAGTGTGATATCGGTCACTGATTCCCCGACAGATGGAGTGATTGAGATGCTGACTTCACCCTAGGCTTAGCCTAGCAGGATGACTTTTTACCTCCCTCTCTGTTGTTTTATTGACTATTCTATTTTTAGTTGCATTTGAGGACAACTGCTTATTTTTGTTGGGTGGGGTGAGGTATTTCCATACCTACCTCTTAATTGTTTTGTGAATATTGGGCTTATTTGGTTTATATATATATATATATATATATATATCATGGTTGTTGAATTGTGTTGTGAATGCTTTATCTTGTGGCCCATTGTTTTGAATGAAAATAGTTTTGAACCTAATTTTAAAATTTTACTGCCTCTTTTCTCTGTGATTGTGGTTGTTCTTATGTGAATTTGAGTGTCAGTTGTGATCAATATTGATGACTCGATAGTGCTCTTAATTGAACAAAATGAATGTGCGGCTACGATAAGGCAAACTAAGTTGCATAGACAATATGTCAACTTTTAGCATCTCGTTGTGACTAGCCGGTTGTCGAATGAGTCTCTTGTGATGAACATTGCACGCTAGCTAGAAAGTGTGGAGTCTTGTTTGATATTGTTACCAATGCCTTGTGTGATGAGATTACTTTGAACATTGTGTGTGATGACACTTAGAATTTTCCCTGGTGGTCCGGTTGATTGAGTGATGCAAGCACTTGAAATGATCTTAGGCAAGAATTGGAAGAGTGAACCAACTTGACAATGTACCTCTTTTGTGGCCAAACTTGTGAGATGTGTGAACCTTGCTTGGCACCTTTTGAGCCTTACCTTTTTTTTCTTGGAAGAAACTTGAGCAATTGTGACCTCTGTTTGACCATTCACCCATAACTTTCATCAAGTATGGTTTGCTTGAATAGCCAACTTAGGCCAAAAGTCTAAGTTGGGGGTGTGGTGAAAAGAGAAGGAAAGTCAAGAAGTGTGAGAAATCCCCCTTGTGTGATGGCTTTGAAAAAGATGGAACCCCTCCATGTAAAACAAAAAGAGAAAAGGAAATGAAAAAGAAGATAGAAAAGAAAAGGACCGAAAAAGTTGTGAAATAAAGTAGTGTAAATTGCAAAACAAATGGGGTATCCGGTAGTTCATATAAAGTTGAATAATGGTATGGATTATAAGCATGTTTGAAATGTTAAAGAAAAGGAGGAAAGTGATGTTCAGACCATATTTCATGAAGGTAGAAGTCACTAAGTCTAAATAACCATACCTTTACACTCAGCCCCGTTACAAACCGTGAAAAGACCTTTGTGATCTTGAGTGAGCTGAAACGAATGTTGATTGGAAATAAAGGAAAACCAATGGGTGAAGTCATGCATGTGTTCATATTTGTGAGTGTGAGAGTTGTATGTGATTCCGGGACTTTAAATTGTTGAGAAATTTTGTGTGAATATGGAATCATCTTTGCGGTGAGGACATTTGAGTACCTTTGTTGAGCTTGAACTTGCATTTGAAGCAAGTATTGTGAACTTGAGCATCTTTGATAATGGTGAGTCACAATTTGAATCTTTGAGTGCACAATGATCATTGTATGAGTAATTTGAACCTTATTGTGTGCATTTATGTTGAGTCTTATGCAACACTATTTGTAGACATCCTTATTGAACTACTGATCTTGAGTTTTACTTGAGGACAAGCAAAAGTTTAAGTTGGGGTGTTGATGAGTCTGAGATTTGGACTCATTTAGGGCTTTGTTTTGATAGTTTTAGTGTCCTCAAATGCCTAATTTATGTTATAATCTGATGTTAAAGCCTTGATTTTCAGGTATGTAGATTAAGGAGCAAAGCAAGGACACTAACAGGTGAAAGGAACAAAACAAGCTGAAGAAGTGGAGAAAGGCGAGCCTGGTGATTGCCAAGACCACTTGGTGACTCGCCGAGTGGCTCTTCAGTCCGCCTAAAGTTCCAGTGTGCTAGCCCTGAGGGAAGAAACCAAGTCGGCAACAGGAATGGGCATTCGGCGAATCGCCGATTAGTTTCGCGATGACAAGATGGATCGCCCAAAGTTACAGGACTTGAGGATGTTGAGAACCAAAGCATAACGGCGATAGAAGATAGCAAAGGGCGGTTCGGCGAACCCGACTTACCTCGCCTAATGGCCTTTGGTGCCTAATTTTTGGCAACTATGAATTGAATTTTGAACTGTAAATTCAGAGCTTGCTACCATTTAGAATAGTTTTTCTTTAGAGTTTGAGAGTTTCCTGATAGACTTGAAGGCTTTTTGAGACTCAATTCAGAGATTTTGCAAGTGGGTTACTAATTTTCTTCAATTTGGAGTTTGAGAGTTTCCTGATAGACTTGAAGGCATTTTGAGACTCAATTCAGAGATTTTGCAAGTGGGTTACTAATTTTCTTCAATTTGGAACATTGAAAAGGCTTGGAGACTATTACCCAGCTGATGGCTAATCAAGTTGGTAATCGTTTTTACCTTTTTATGATGTTTGGCTAAAATCTCAATTCTTGGGGTATGATCATGTGATTATGGGTTGAATTAGCTTATGAGTATTGTTAATTACTAGTTTAAATGCTATATTGAAGTGGATTTAATCATTAGCTGAAGTTTAATTTATGAATTGTAGTAGCAAATGCAGTTCTAATTTTGTGTTCTTAGCTTGCTTGAGAGAGAGGTTTTGGAACCAAGGCTTCTGATTAATGGTTTGTAGGTACTGGGTTGATATTGGTTCAGCTCGAGAGAGTGAATCATAAACCCAATCCTACCCATCTAACTCGAGAGAGTGGATGAATTAAGGTGTGGGCTGCTCTTAATTGCTATGCTTGTTGATGTTCGAGAGAAATCACTTGAATTGGGATAGTTGTTCGAGAGAAAGCTATATCACTCATAGTCTAGCCTACCCACTGATATTTACCTATTTATTAGTAGTTTCCATTACTCAGATAGCGAAATTTGCCTATAGTCGATCACGTCTCGAGAATTCCTCTACATATTGTTGACACCCAATTTTGGCTCTCCCTTTTTCCTAAGATTAATTTCTCTATGGTTTTAAGTCTTGACTATTTTTTTATTTTTTATTTTTTTATATATTTTTTTACATATGTATAAATAAATTTGGCACCAGTAATAGATTTGAAGACATTTATTTCTCTAATTAAAAATACATATATACTCAAATTATTAAATAATATTTTATAATATTAATATAACAAATCTCTACTTTACAACTCCAAACAATTTTTTCTACGTTGTTGGTTATAGTTGTGGGATCTATAATAACACGTATGAAAAATATTTAAGTTGCGATATATATTTATATAAGTTTAAATATTTTTTCCTACCATTCGTTCTAATAAAATGTTAGTATATTAACTTTTCTTTTGAAATCCAAATAGTTTTTGCTACACCATTATTTGAAGTTTCCCTTTCGTTTAGTAGCGGGCTATTGCTACGAATATTTCGCAAAGTATAAAATATGTAATATATGTATATGCACGTTTTAGAAAATTAATCAAGACAAAAAAAAGGATTGTTGAATTAATTAAGTGGAAAAATTGTTTAAAGAATAGTATTATTTAAACCTATTTATTTATTTATTTTTTACCTAAACTAATTAAATATAACCCAACATACCCTATGTCTCTCTGGCTCATTAACGACAAACTAGAGAACCTGATGAAACTCGCCGGATTTTGCTTCGGACCAACGGTTCGGCGGCGATATCACCGTCTCAATCACATCCACGTCACCTTTTTCCCTTTCCCATGGATTTGCAAATCCTGAAAAGCTCATCCTTTACTGTTCACCTGGAAAAAGAAGAGAAAACTCGATAACCACTAGATCGAAGCTCATACCCTTGGACTTTAGCCGCCAATGTCTCTATCCCCATCGTATCAATCTGAAAAAGTGAATTTGGATTATTAAGAATTCAAATTTTTGAATCTTAAAGCTCTTCTTGTGAACCATTTGAGCCTCAAAATCGGCTATAAAAGGGACCCTTAGGTTCCCCATTCAGGGGAGGAGAAAAAAGATATCAGAAAGCATTTAGCATTCCATTGCTCCCTCTTTGTTCTCATCTCCATCTGGTTTCATCAAATTTTTTTCTAATCTTCTCGGAATACCGTAAGTTGGAGTCGTTAGCTTGGAACTCGACATTTGACAACCTCAATCGCCCTACACAAGGTAAATCCTATCCCAACTTAGTTACAATAAGATCAATTCCATGAATTGTTAGTTGTGTGTACAGTTTATGGATTGGATGCTTAAGTGATTAATAGATTCGAAAATGTGAAGTGAATACGATCTCTGGTCGTTTGATGATTTCCATATTAGATTCTGTGTTTTTTTAGAGTTTGCAACATGTGATTAATTTGAAATAAACTTTATGAGTGTTTGATGTTTTAAGTATGGAAGATGCACACTAACTTCAGTCCCAAAATCATGGTTTCCCTCTGTCTATAGTTGTTGTTACATTTGTATCGGTGTGTTCTTTTAGAACACAATAATAGCTTTATTGTATCTCTGTTTAGTCATTTTCACAAGGTAATTTTCAGCCTACAACTCTTTTTTTTAATAAAAACATGATATTTTAGTCTTAAGCTCTAGCTGGCATCATCTACATACCTAGAAATTGTCACATTTTCGTTTAAGTATGGAATATAACCTTTTATAGCTAAATCCGGAGGGCTGCTTTGTTTTTAAATTGTCATAAAAATGCAAAAAAAAAAAACAAATTCAGTTTCGAGTTCTTTGGTTCATTCACACTAAGTTTGCGTAAAAGTGTTTCTGACTTACGATAAGTTGAGTTAAACTCTATAAAGTTGTGAGGTTTTAAGTACAGATGGCTGCCATTTTTGTGCTGTCTCTTGGGATGTTCTAACGTCGCAGTGGTTGTTTAGCTATTTCATGCTCAGTTTTTGTGTTTTGTTTACAAGATGCAAGCAGCCCTCACTTCCGAAGGTATAATCATGTGGTTATTATCGTAATACATGATTAGGATGTTGGCACACTTTTGTTACTGTCCTAACTATTTTCTGCATCTGATCATATGTTTACAAGCGTTGGTTGCCTTTAATTTAACAGAAAGATGCACTGAAAGGTCCTAAACCTCGTGCAGACTTGGTTGTTTATCAGAGAATTGTTGTAATTTTATCTTGAAGGCTTAAGATGCAATTCGTTGTTTGTTTGAGGTTCACTGTTCCGTTTGTTTTCATTATGTACATATGGAGGTAGTAACCTGAACATTTCTTTTTTTTTATTTGTTTGAACACTTACTGCTAAGGTAAATAACTTCCTGTATAAATGCTATCAACTTTTATCCACGGTCATTTGGTAGAAAGAGTGATAATGCATGGATTAGCAATGCAGGGATTAGCAATGCAGGGATTATTTTTTATCAAGTGTTTGGTTCATTATTTCCAATCTAATCTTGTGTGTGGTTTAAGACTCTACATGAAGCTTATTTCCCATTATACCCTTGAATTATTATGTGATTTTTTATTTTATGTATAGCATTATGACATATTTTCATGTTCATGCCGTTGGTGAGCTTCAGTGCATTCCATTGGCCAATATTACTCATCACATTATCCTATCCCCTCAAATATGACTATTTCGAGAAATGAATTGTTATAGAGGGATTTGGGAATTAAATAATCATACAAGATAAGTGCAATGAGCAAATGCACAAGGCCAGACAACTCAGGCTCGCTTAAATTAGTTGAATTATTGGTATTGTCAAAAGGTTGCAGATACCACCATTTTGACATGTCGAAATTTATATTTAATTCAAAATCAATGGAACTAACACATAATATCAAGAGAAGGAGGCTAAAAAAGAAGGAGGCTGAAAAACAATTCACATGGTCCATCCTGTGTTTCTTTACCAATTTTGAAGAGTGTATAAAGAAATTGAGGGGCAGTTCAGTCATTTTGTTGTCTTATCCAAGGCTTACTAAACATGGTATTAGTAATTCCTAGGTATCCTTGATATTAGATAAGACCACATATGGTGTATTAAGTTATCCATGTATTAGGTGGGTTTGAGTTGAATTGTGCTACCAAACATTGTATTTGATGGATTAAATTTTAATCCAAGGACTATCTTAATTAATACATCCTACCAAACGACTCCTAAGTGTATAGACTAGCTTAAAAGTGATACTATTTTGAGATCTAAAATCAAGGTAAAAAGGGTTGCAGCCTTAATTTCAAGATAAACGATTTAGTAATTAGCTTACGAATATGATTTTTCTTTACGTCTTCCTCATGGTTCAAAGGATCTAGTCCTACTTGAAAATATGTTACCATCTGTTATCATCTCTTTGATTTTTAGACTCTTTTTTTTTTTTGAATTTTTTGAGACAATGGGTATTCATGTGTATATATCAATAAATGGGTAGCAGACTATGTTTGCGGGTTTCTTTCTTTAAGTGACTCTCTTCTTGGTTCCTCTTTTGATACATGATTAAGCTACCTTAAACTTTTAAAACTAATTTGCAACAACATGGTAGATAGTTAAACTTTAGAGTTAATATATGTGTTCAACCATGAGTTCATGGTTTAAGTTATGGTTTTAGCTAAGTGCTCGCCTATTCAGACCATAGATAATTTAGTATTATTTGTACCCTCTAATCTCTCCATGTTTGTACCTTATTTGTTTACCAAAATGTGAACTGGTTGTATTGAAAAGAATCATCATGAGCAATGAATTTCTATGTAAATTTGAGTACAATTTCTTATGATAAATATATATTTCCATAGATATTATTTGAGTCTGCTCACTGCTTTAGACATTGTTTGATCACTTAAATTACAATCTAATCTTTTATCTCTTGTATTCCATATACACTCGGAAGATGGAGTTCTCTTTTGGAACTCGTTATTGACCCAAAATATTGGGTCAACAGCTATTAGGACTATCGTAGCGTTCAAGGTCTAAATCATCGGAAGCCTGTTCCTCCAATAGGAACTTATAGTATCTAGCTCCTTACCTTCCTCGTTACTTTTTTATTCACATTTATTTAACTAACTTTGTATTACTCCGAATATGTGTTTTGTGTAGCTTTGATAAAAAAAATTGATATATTTATTTGGTCTAAAATAGTCTAGAGTTCATTTCATTCGGTCGATCTCTAGTTCATATGACACTTATAAATATAAAATAATGACATGTTGTTTAACCATTTATTTATACTCATAAAGAAAACCTCTTTTTTTTTAATATAAAAAAGCTAAATTTGATTGATGTAAGTATAAGTTTAAAATATATGTATAGGTTTATACACCTCTTTAGGAATTAATTCAAAATGGCTAGCTAGAGCCTTGGTTTTTTGTCATCTTAATTGGAATTTTAAAAAATGGGTAATAATTCTAAACTAGAAAGTGTCGCAAGTAACTCACCCATTAAATTTCATCTTTTATTTAACTTGATATGACAATTTTAAATATATTTTATAATTTATCTTTCTAATTTTTATATTTGAGATTTCAGATTTTTGGAAAGAAAAATCATAAGGTATTTATACTTTATTTATTTCTCCCTTCTTTTCTAACTTTAATCATACATGCACATTATTTTCACCACATTCACTATCTCATTTATTTTTATTTATTTAGGAATTACATAGAGTTACAGAAAAAAAAATGAATAAAATTTCACACATTTACTTCTACTATACACATGTCTATTTTACATTATAATAAATAGGCTAATTAAATCTCACCCACTTTCAACAATCTTTTTACTTAATGAGCATAATGTCATGTGAGAGCCTAAAACTTTCATATATATTTTAATACTTACATACATTGTTATCAAGCAAAAAATAAATGTTACTATTAATGCTTTACATATTTTAAAATAGATGTTCATAAACATATAACACATTACATTTGGTATATTTTAAACATGTCTCATGTACCTTGTGTATTTCTCTTCATAAAGTTAAATAAATTTATTTTCTTGGACGTCAATTTTAGCAAATAATAAGCAAATACTTTTTGCAAATACTTTTTCCTAAATTGAGTTTAAGAACTATCTTCGAATAGGTTTTGAGGGATGCTTAACACCTTTTCGTCAAGTAACCAAAACCCTTACTCAGAATCTCACTGGTTTCGCAAATTAAAACAAAGTTTACATTTACATATAAAAAATGATTTTCCTAATATTTTCCTTAAAATTTAGGTGGCGACTCTAAAACAAACAAAAAATAATTTTTTTCCAAAATCAGAGTGTCAGCCATTTATGTTGTGAACTGTTTCGGCTAGTTCGAAATAGGGGTGTGAAACGTATTGTTATTTCAATTTTGTGTGATTGCATTGTAGTTGATAATTGCAAACAAAAAACCCCATCTGACATTTGTGTCACCCCTTTTGATTTGTTTCATGTCTTTTTCGATAATTTCTATTCCTATAACTAGTTAGATCACGTTTGTACTTCTTAATTGAATTTAAACACGTATCGCTTCCTGTGGGTTCAATCCCAACTCATTTGTTGGGTTTTATACTGCTTAACGATCGTTTGCGCCTAGAATTGGATGAGGTGTGCTTGAAACGTTAATCACGCGCTGACGTAGTGCTTATGTGGCAGCAAGTGTAATACACTACATGTTGTGAGAATGGTGTTACACGTCTCAGGGTGGTATTGAATTCAGTTTTAAATAGTAAAGGTGTGTAATAGGTCGTCATAATAGTTTAAGCGTGTATTGACTTTTCAGGACAAGTTTAGGGAGGATTTATGCCTTTTCCCTTTGTCAAAATGGACAAGTAAAAACGGACTAGTAAAAAAGAAAATTGGACGAGTAATTAGGGACAAAGGAAATAATTATTACGTTAATATGTATGACTTTGAAATTACTTAAAGTTATAGCTATTAAATATTTACTTATTTATTATAAGATATAAATATAAGAACTCGTAATTTTAAATACTTTAAAATTGACTAAACCTTTCATTCTTAAATTTTTTTCTTGTTTGAACTATATTTAAAGTCCTAATATTTAAGTCTTTAAAATTAATTTTATCTTTCTAATATTTTATAGTTTGAAGTAAACTTTTATACAAAAAGAAAAAGAGAAAATTGTATAAAATAGCAAACTATTAATTCAAATTAAATGTTATAACCACAGTTTGATTTAATTGTAACCTGTAGCAAATTGTGCCATTTCGTCTCTCTTCCTAAATTTCTCGCTTGCCACTCTCGTTTCTCGCTGGGCAGTCTCTCCTCGCCTCTCTCACTTTATACAAACACAAATGTATAAAATGCGTTTATGTTTGTATAAAGAGAGAGAAAATTGTATATATACATATCTTTTCGTTCTCCTCTCTCCCCTCTCCCAGATCGCTCGCCACTCTCACTCGCTTCTCTCACTTTATACGAACACAAATGTATAAATTGTGTTTGTGTTTGTATAAAGCGAGAGAAAATTGTATATACAAATACAAATGCATATATTTTCGTCCTATACACTTATGATTATACAAATACAGATCTTCCCCTGCCCAGTTTTCTTTTGTCTTTCTCTGTTTCTCGCTTTATACAAACACAGATTATACAATTGATTCTTTTGTAGATGTATACTGAAACAAATTATATAATTGCTTCTTTTTTATATGTATAGCGAAATATACATATTAATAGCCATAACAAACATAAAATTTGCTATGGAGCGCAATTATGCAAAATATAACTATAGCATACAAATATGATTTTTATGTTTGCTATATGTGAAAGTTGCTCAAAAAAAATTATTAATTCCGAAATTAAAGACAATTCAATTTTATTTAGAGTTAAACATTAGTATAATCCTAGGTAAATAAGAAAAAGGTTCATAAAAGTATCTCTAAAACTTTATACGTAAAAAAAAAAAAGTAAACTAATACAGTAAACAAATTTCTCTAGGATTATGCGAATTTTTTTATGGTGAAAGAGGCACAAGTATGATATGGCATGTGAGGATTATTTTTGAATAAAACATATGTGGAACCTACCCCTTTCATCGTCTCTCTCCTACTTTTTACCCTTCAATCTTCCATTTTTTCCTTTATTTCCTTTCACCTTTTTTTTTTTCTTATTATCCGTTTAATTTTTCTGATAAATTTTTTTCAATTGCAACTTTTATCTACCCATTTTTTAAATATTATTTATATATTTATCTTCTCATTTTGATAATTGGTAATTTTTAAAAAGTAAAAATTATTTTATCAAGGAATATGAGAATAAAAAATGAAAGAGGAAATTACAAAATGAATGATAAAATTTTCACCAACGATATTGACGTTTAAATAATTAATCAACTAAGTTATTAAAATTTTCCATTTGTACATTTATATACGTTTGATTGGTTATTTTCTTACTAATAAAATCAAATTGTTTATGAATTTTTATAATATTATAAACAACAATTCATCTATGTTAATCATTTTTGCTTCGTTGGAATATATATATATATATATATATATATATATATATATATATTCCATTTTTTGTGTCGTTCCGGTTGATAGTTTTTTTTATATAATTATCGGAAAAGGGTCAAAATTGCCCCCGAACTGTATGAAATAGACCATTTATACCCTTCGTTACATTTTGGGATCAAAAATGCCCCTGCTGTTATCCTAAGAGACCACAAATACCCTCAAGAGTTAACACCCCAAATTTTTGTTGACGTGGCAAGCCACGTGGGACTAATCCTTCCACCTAAGCGTTGCCAACTAGGATTCACTACAAAAGAACTAGACCTTTAGCGGCAACAACAGTCGCCACAAAAGCCCAGAAAATCGTCACTAAAAGTTTTTAACATTAAATTCTAATTGTGTTTTTTCTTCATTGTTTTTAAAAAACCAAATATGATATCGATTAAGTAGTAGTTTGAAGACACTATATGTTTTATTTTTATGTCATATGTAAATGTATAAAATGTACAATGATGCATTATATATATATAGTAGGAGATTTTAATCGAGAAGTAATTTTGATTATTTTTCGTAATAATATTGGATGTTTTTAATATGGATATTGCAAGTTATTTATTTTAGAAAATTAGGTCGCAATTGAAAATTAATTATCATATTTTTTTGTTGAAAAAATAAGTTTTACTAGCGAATGGTTGTTGGAGCCTTAGTCGCCACTAAAAATCACTCATAACCTTTAGTGGCAATATTTTGGGATTTTGTGGCGACTTTGCCGCCACTAAAAGTCAAGTTCTTTTGTAGTGAATCTTAGTTGGCAATGCTTAGGTGGAGGGATTAGTCCCATGTGGCTTGCCACGTCACTAAAAATTGGGGTGTTAACTCTTGAGGGTATTTGTGGTCTCCTGGGATAACTGCGGGGGTATTTTTTATCCCAAAATGTAATGGAGGGTATAAGTGGTCTATTTCACATAGTTCAGGGGCAATTTTGACCCTTTTCCATATAATTATTTATATAAAGTGAAATAGATATAATTGTAAAAAATAGTGTGCTATTTACATCATATTTCATAAAATTTTAACTAAATTGATTGTAGTGTGCTTCAAATCAAACTCAAAAAATTGAGAAAATCGAAAAGCTTATTTTATTGATTTGCTATGTTTTATACTTTATTAATATAAGAAAAATTGATAAATAATTTGATTTGCTAAGTGAAAAAATTGATCAATCAAACATATATGCATAATATCAAATGAGAGATTTTAATAGCTTAGTTGATTGACTATCTAGACATTTATCTCGTAAGTGAAAATTTGATTATCCACTAATAATTTTAGGAAAAATCATTTTGGCTAGAAAATTTGGCCAGAATGGTATTTTACATATGTTATTTTACCTTTTTGAACATTTTTACTTTTTTTTAACTTTAATACCTTTTAATTAAAAATGAAAAAAAGATCAGTTTATTTTAAAATAAAAATGATATTATAGTCTTTTTAAATTTCTGAACAAATTCTGGCTAAATTTTCTGGCCATTTAGAATGACTCATAATTTCCTCCTTCATTTTTCCTTCTCATATTTTTGATATAACAAAAAAATATATATATACATACAAATTATCAAATAAAATACATAAATATGTAAACAATAAAATTAATTGGATGAATGAAATTCACAATTCAAAAAAATATATCAAGAAATTGAATGAAGAACTTAGAAAAATGAAAAATAAAAAATAAAAAAAGTGAAAGGAAAGAAAGGAAAAAAAAAAAGGAGGGTTGAGGGGTAAAAAGCAGGAGAGACAATAAAAGAGGTAGGTCCCACACATTTTTTATTCAAAAATAATTCCTCACCTATCATGTCATACTTGTGCCAGTCCACCATAAAAAATTTCTGATTATGCAACCTTTTAAAGAAATTTTTAGAATTTACTGTCTACCTTTTTCATTTAAGTCTAACGTGAGTTAAGTTCCTAATATTAGGACTATAAGAATTTATTGTCTACCTTTTTCATTTAATTCTAACGTGAATTGCCAAATTAAATTAAGCAAATGACGAATATTAAATCAATATATTATTACAGAAACAAAAGTATTAAAAAAAAAGGGACTCACGAGTCACGGTAATAGAAATTAAGCAAAAAAATAGAAGTATTTTAAGCGAAACAATGACAGAAGTTAGATTTGTGTTAGGATACAATTTATATGTGATTCCTACGGAAGTTTTAAGAGAAAAGGATTCTACTGCACTTTTTTACTTTTCAAAAAATATATTAAAATAAGGAGAGTCTTTAGTTAAAATAACATTTTTACTGAGGTTAATCTTCTAGTATTGGTAGGATAGTATGTATCCTGCGATGAACTTAGTTCTAAGAGAAAATGGCCAAAAGACCCCCCAACCTATAGCCGGATTCCCAACTACACACTCATACCTTACGGGAGTCCTATCACCCCCCTGAACCTTTTAAAAGTGAAATATCTAGCCCCCTATAAACTCACGCCCAGATTCGTATTAGGTAGTAATAAACACGCGCTGCCACGTAATATTACCTCTTTTTAATATAAAAAAAATTAATTATTCTTTTATATTTTACTTTTTTTTATATATATCTTCATATTCTCCTTTTCTCTTTCTTTTCCATTCTTCCATTTCTTTTTCTTTGAAGCTTTTGCAGATTTGACGACCGGGATGCCATGACTACCACATCTTCGATCTTGTTCTCTAAGGCTAGAGACAGATGAAAAACTTTGTCACTGATTAATGTTTACAACAATTTCAATAAATGGGTCTTCTTCATTAAAGGGTCTATCACCCAATGATAAATTCTTCTCCATTAATTGAATCTATTTCTTAGTGAACTCCTCCATTAATGACTAGTCTAAAGTTCGATTCTTCTAACTTTCAATTTTGATTTTGATTTTGATTTTGACCTACCAACAAATTTTCAAAGTGATGAAAAGTAGAGATATGATGAAAAGTATGTGATTTGAAGTTATGAATTGGCTTAGTGATGAAAAGTTGATGAACAGAGAATTTATGAATGATTTTTAACTTCTCGAATCGATTAGGCAACATTTACTTAAAGATTGGGATTCCCTTGTGACAACAGTGCTAAAGCCGTCCGTTAAAATTGAGCCGGAGTGATTGTTAGTTCGCTGGAGATATACGATTTCACCGTATTTACAGCGACGGCGGAGGTGAAATTGGAAGTGAAAGTGAATATGGCGGCGGTTACTCGAGGTGAGCCTGCCTGTGTATATGGATCTTATGAACATTGAAGGGAAAAGATAAAGAAGGCAAAAGAAATAAATGGAAACATAATTTTTATTTTTTTTATAAATAAAATATTAATATGAAATAGATTAAATATTTATAAAGTTAATATTTTAATCATCTTTTTATCTCTCACTCTCTCAAAGAGAGTGAACTACACCTTCTTTGCCACATCAGCATTTAGGGAGCAAATAATTACACTTTAAAATAGTCCAAGGGGGTAATAGGACTCCCGTAAAGTATGAGTGTGTAGTTGGGAATCCGGCTATAGGTTGGGGGGTCTTTTGGCCATTTTCCCTAGTTCTAATAGAAATATGCTCTATTTAGCGCTAATACAAAATCACATTTATAACCCATTAGTAAAAGTTTTACTTCGCTTGTTTAAAAATAAACAAATGATATTTGAGCTTTACCTTAAACGAAAAGTATAAAGTAAAAGTAGTTTATTATGGTGCATTGAAAGCAAAAGTGGTAATTCAATTAAGGTGAATTTGGATAAAGATATAGAGAGTACTCCGTATTTACGAGAGGGAAAACGCAGGTTGCGCTTGTTTGAAGTAGTATTTGAATATAGAAGAGAAACGTGTCAATGCATCCTACAATTTAGGCAAATCAGATTACTTATAATTCAAAAGTTTTTCAATCTCATATATATACACATCAACATCAAGATCAAGAGAGTAGTAAAGAAAACAGTATATGATTTGGATAGATTTTTGTTAGAGAGATTAGATCTAAATCAGAGCTGCTCGCTGCTTATAATGGATGAAGATAATAAAATGGAATCTGATCAGCCTCCTAAGAAGACTCCTCTCAACAAGTATGCCCTCGCTTGCGCCATTTTGGCTTCCACTAACTCCATCCTCTTGGGATATGGTCACTCACTCACTCACTCTTGTTTAATTAATTTATATTTTGTACTAGACATGTTAATTTCAAAATCTAAACAATTATATATGATTATACTGCAGATATTGGAGTGATGAGTGGAGCTGTGTTATTCATAAAAGATAATATGAATATTTCATCTTCTCAAGTCGAAATCTTGGTTGGGTCATTGAATGTTTGTTCTCTAATTGGAGCGCTTGCATCTGGAAAGACTTCAGATATGATTGGTCGAAGATACACAATTATCTTATCAGCAGCAACTTTCTTAATAGGTTCACTTTTGATGGGCTTTGCTCCTTCCTACCCATTCCTTATGGCTGGAAGGGTCGTTGCTGGAATCGGTGTTGGCTATTCTCTCATGATTGCTCCTGTCTATACTGCCGAGGTATCCCCCGCAATGACACGTGGTTTGCTCACATCACTCCCTGAAATCTTCATCACTGTTGGTATTTTACTTGGCTATATTTTCAATTATGCATTAGCTGGTTTACCACACCACATCAACTGGAGGTTAATGCTTGGCCTAGCTGCTCTTCCATCTATTGCCATTGCCTATGGAGTTTTGCAAATGCCTGAATCACCGCGTTGGCTTATTATGAAAGGCAATATAGAAGAAGCTAAAAGAGTGCTTCGTAAAACTTCAGATAATGATGATGAAGCTGATTTGAGATTAGAAGAAATAATTAAAGCTGCTGGATCAACTACTAATTGGAAAGGTCAGGGGGTTTGGAAAGAACTATTAAGGCCAACTAAGCCACTTCGCCGCATTCTTCTAGCTGCTATCGGTATAAATTTCTTCATGCAAGCCTCTGGTAATGATGCAGTGGTATACTACACGCCATCTGTGTTCAATGCTGCAGGAATTCACAACCGTAAAGGACTAATAGCTGTGACCATCATCATGGGGATTGCGAAGACATTTTTTTGCATTGTCTCAGCACTTTTCTTGGATAATTTCGGAAGGAGGCCTATGTTGTTGTTGGGTACAATAGGAATGGCCGTTTCTCTAGCTGGTCTTGGGTTAGGCTCAATGTATCTACACAATGTCGATTATAAGCCACCATGGGCTATCGCATTGTGTGTTGTTGCAGTATGTGCTGATGTCTCATTCTTCTCAATAGGACTTGGCCCAATAACATGGGTCTATTCATCAGAAATATTTCCTATTAGGTTAAGGGCACAAGGTACGAGCTTGGCCGTTTCAGTGAATCGATTGGTGAGTGGTGCGGTTGCAATGACATTTCTAACCATATCCAACAAGATAACATTTGCAGGAACCTTCTTTCTACTTTGTGGAGTTATGGTAGTAGCAACTATTTTTTTCTACTTTTTCTTGCCTGAAACCAAGGGCAAGAGCCTAGAAGAAATTATGGCAATCTTTGAGGACAAAAAGGAGGAAACGGTTGAAAGATATAGGTAGGCTTAACTAGTTCATTTTAAACATGTTTGATTTTGAGATGCACCTATCTTCTTCTTTTTTTCTCTTCTTTTTTATCTTCTCAAAAGAAAAGATAGAAACGGTTGCCTACATTATTTTCTCACACAATCCAGAAGTAAGGTCTGGATACACTTTATCATTCCCATATCTCATTTTGGAAGCTAATTTAGTATGTTGTTGAGACAACATTTATGTTAACATGATTTTTCTACATATTTGTTGCGTTCAAACACACACATCATAAGTGTTTTTGGTTATACAAATAATACAGGAGGTTAAATCTAGATATCGTACCCATATAGACTTATCGAATTATTGTATAATTTGAATTAGTATTTCAACTATTCAGTAAGTAACAAATAATTTTTGGAAAAATTATATGTTTTACTGCTCGAGAATCAACTAAGAATACCAATAAAATTGTAGTAAGCTGAAGATTGGTTGGTGTAAATCTGATGAGAGAAAAGTCTGGCGGTTTAACAATCTAGTTGAAATATCTAATCACGCTTAATCATTCTTCTAATTTTCTAGTTGCAAGTTAATATTACTTATTGAGCATCATGCCGATAAATCGAAGCTCAACTATTCCCAACACCTATATTTTTTGGTCCGATTGATAGTGAAGTGCATGTATATTTCATCGGTATCAGCTAAGCAAGGCTAACGAGTATATTCCTATCTAGTTTATCGAATTGTTCTCCTTTTTCTATAAAGTTCACAGCCAAGCTCTATTTTTTCTTATTACGCTTGCAAATTATTTTTTCTGTTCCAGTCCAATTGCGAGCCACATATAGTATTCAATAATTGGCCAGATTATCAAATAATTAGGCTCAAGAAAAAGTAAGTAACTCAATAATGGAAAATCTTCATAAGCATGAAAATGCCAAACTACAACCTCCATGTAAATCCTATAATCCTAAAATTGAAAGTTTAGTCACTCATGATTTGATTACAAAACGGAGAATTCATGGATAACATGTGTTTAATGGAAAAGAAACAAATAATACAAAGAAACCTAGAGAAATACTATTCTTTCTCCCCTTTCTTTGTATACTAGGCGTGATAACCAAAAAATCGTGTTTGTGATGTATATATAGGGTTCCCTAGAACCCCAGGAAGAAAACACTCTTCACTAAAATGACGTGCAAAAATAGTGCACTATGCCCAAATCATACCTCTGAAAAGGTATAAAGTGATTGTTATAAAATATAGAAACCAACTAGGTTCGGGTCAAATTCCACAAAGAATATTGCTCTTTTGCTTGATCAAAATAAATGGTATTTATTTTTAAAAAACAATGCGTAAAGTAAAATTGGAGAAATAATATTTGATAATTGACCAGAAAATCAAATAATTAGGCTCAAGTAAAAGCAAGTACCTTAATAGTGAAAAATCTGGGGAAAAGGTCTGAAATATATCCGAACTTTAGCCGAAATTGTTGTTACGATACGGAAATTTGGAAAGGACCTTTTACCCCAGCACTAATTAATAGTGTATTTTAAAGGTATATATGTGTCCGTCCACGTGGACATCATAAATATTGCATAATTATAAATAGTAACGTGTCCACGTGGGCACATATATACCTTTAAAATATACTATTAAATAGTGCAGGGGGTAAAAGGTCCTCCATAAAGTTTGGTATCGTAACAGCAATTTCGATCAAAGTTGAAGTATTTTTCAGACCATTTTCCCTTTTTATAAGCATGAATGTCAAACTACAGCCTTCATGTAAATGCCACTATCCTAGAATTAAAGAGTTTAATCACTCATGATTGGAATAAGAAAAAAATTGATTGGAATAAGGAAAAAAAAGAATTCATGAATAAAATATATTCAATGGAAAGGAAGAAATAATACAAAGAAACCTACAAAAGTATTGTTCTTCTCCCCTTTTTTATGCGTACTAGGTGTGATAATCCTGAAAAATCGTGTTTCTAATGTACGTGTAGCATTCCGAAAAAATCTAAGATGAAAATACCCTTCATTAAAACGAGGTACGAACACTGTCCACTACTTTTCCTACCGTGTTATGACAAGCCTTGTTAATCCAGTAGGGTCGCGATGTGGGCCGCTAGCGCCTAGCTTGGTGAATTGCGGTGTATTTGATAATGATCTTCCATGATTTTTGTCAAATTTAATCTTAGCAACTGATCGCAAACCTTCAAACTAATTTGGCGCTTTTGCTTCTACTCAGACTTGGAAGCTTTACGATATTCATTTTTGGCTCAAATCTCCTCATTTTTATCCTACACATTGAAAACAACCAACATATGCATAATATATGAAATAGTGTTCAAAGTGATGGTAAAACCCCCAAATATGAGGTGAATGATGGTGAAGTATTTTACTTTTCACTACAACAAAAATAACTTTTAGCGGCAATAAATAGACACATTAATAAAGAATATTAAAGTTTTTTCATTAGATTCAATGTCGCTAAAGCCTTTAGGGACATATATAAAGAGTGTTAATTGCCGCTAAAAATACCTATTTAACGGTAATTGCTAATTAATTGCCGCTAAAGCTCATTTTTGATGTAGTGTTTTGAGCCTCACATCAACACTCCACATTTATACCCTTGATCGGCCTCGAACAAGTTTAAAACTTAGGGACTAACTTATCACATAACACTCGCAGAGCTACACAAATCGAACAGGTCTACTCCTGCCAATTAGAATGCAACAACCACAATAAACAAGCCTTCTTATCCATGCAAGCAATTAAAATCAAAATTCGCAAACGGCCTTTTCTAAACAACCCAACCCTAGGAACAAACTTAATCAGTTTAAACACTTGCAAATACTTTTATCTCCCTTAACTTAGAAGATCAAACATATCTCGTGACAACCATATACCCTAACCATAATAGAGTTACCAATATATAAATCGTAGACATGGGCATATAAATGAAATAATCCACACTAACTCTCACAGAAATTTCACATGCATCATCAATGGTGCATCATAAGCTTGCTTTTAGTGTAATTACTCCACTTATATAAGAAAGTCAATATTTAAGATCAAATATGACTTATAAGATTGTAATGTAGGCTAAGAAATGGATAGAAATAATTTGGTTAAAATAGTGATTATCCTCCTAAGCACTTTAATACATCATTTTTTACTTGTTTAGCGCGCTTTCTCCAACTAATTAATCAATCAAAGTTTTTTCTTCTTTTGGAGGCTATGAAAGGGAGTTAATAGCCTGACTACTCCGCATTGTGTGGCTCATCAGTGTCATCCTCTTTCACAACCCGAAATCTCGAATCCTGATGGCACCTATCATAATCCACTAGTAGGTAAGTCAACCGATATCCCAAAAAGACAAGTGACGTATACCGTCAACTTACGGTATTTTTGATGCATCAAACTTAGAGTCTTATATGAATCTTAGGCATTTTTTTAGTAAATGTGATGGTACTTTGATTTGATTTTGTAGGAAAAGGGTTTTAGAGTAGTTGGTATTCAAAGTGTTGTATGTGATGGTACTTTGATTTGATTTTATAGGAAATGGGTTTTAGAGCAGTTGGTATTCGAAGTGTTGAAACAACAGGATTTTTGGTGACACACGAAATCACCTACGAGCCGTCATTCCTTTTACGAGCCGTAGGTGGAAGGCATGGGTTGAAGTGCTAAGAAATAAAGCTAAGTGTTGAACGATGGAAGGCAACTAACGAGCTGTAGGTGCTACTAGGAGCCGTACATGAGGAATCGTAGGCAAGTTCAGAAATAAGAAACTCCAGTCCATGAACGGTGGTTCAACAGGACGGGCCGTGCTTAGACCTATGAGTCGTAGGTCATTCCCGTCGATGGCATCGACTGGAAAATTGACTAACTGCTGAATGACAGAGGCACCTACGAGTCGTCGTTCCTTCAACAAGCCGTAGGTGGCCAACCGTAGGTGACACTACCCAAAACCAGATTTCCTTAGTCTTCCTTTTCCTACTTGGTTTAGGATTTATTTTCTATAAATATTAGTTATAAATTTCGTTTTTGGGTTGTTAGACTTCTTGAGATACTTGTTGTAGCTTTGAAAATTATATTGCAAACGCTTTTGGCATTTAATTCTTGAAGTTTGGTCTATGAAATTTGTGTTTGTTCTTCAACTCATGATTCCGAATTTCATCTATTCCAATTGTAAGTTCATGATTTATATTATTAACCCTATTATGAATTGTGATAACTCAAGCACGAATCACTAAATTCACAACTAGGGTTGTGGGAACCATGAGTATTTAACAACGTAAAACTAATAATTAAGTAATTCTAAAATAGTGTTTATGCATGTATTGTTAATCTCTTCGTTTTGAATGCTTTTTAACGGTGCACAACGTTAGAACTCGCCTCATTCCTACTTGCCCGACCAAGGAAGTAATGAATAAGAAAGAGATTAAACAACGGAGATTTAGTGTGATAATCCGCTATCTAATAGCCTAACCCAAATATGGGGTCAAGGTTAAGGGTTAGTAAGGAACACACCTGTGGACCAACCAAGTTGCATGGTGAAATTCCCTACTTGGACAACCAATCACTTAGGAGATACCTAACTTACCGACTGTGCATGTTAAACACTAGGAAAGAGTTATTATTATTAGGATTACTATGTCAAGAACTTGTGGGGAACACATATTCCCTAGTTTCTACTTATATTGATATTACAAACTATGAAGTCTGCTTACTTGTTACTACAAATCAATCAACAATTATTTTTTTTAAGAATCCCCCCTTTTTACGAAAGTACTCTGGCTAAACTTACAATTAACCATAAATTAGCCTAAATCTAGACCATATTCCTCGTGGGATTGAACCTAACCTCAGTTAGGTTCTTTATTTAACAATGACCGTTAATACTTCTTTAGGGAGGTGTAATCTGGGCATATCAAATTTTTACTTGTTTAGCACACTTTATCCAATTAATTAATCAATTAAAGTTTTTTCTTCTTTGGAGGCTATGAAAGGGAGTTAATAGCCTTACTATTCATCATTGTATGGCTCATCAGTATCATCCTCTTTCACTATCCGAAACCTCGAGTCATGATGGCACCTACCATAATCCGTTTGTAGGTAAGTCAACTCATATCCCAAAAGGACAAGTAACATGCATATTGGGTAGAAACAACAAATAATAGGTGATAAAAGAATCAATTTAACAAAGCAATTGAAAATAAGAACAACAGAGGATATATACAACCAAAATAAAAGATTCAATCTCATGACCTATTAGATGCATGTACAGAGCTACTAAAAAAGAACAAGTCCCAAAAGTGGACCAAAAATGCTGCCTTGTCTCAAATACAAAAGACTAGTCAAAAAGTTATAAACAGAAGGTGACAAGCTAATCCAGGATGTTATAAGCTCACGCTCTATCTCCAATATCCTCGGAGTAGGCTCGAAATCAACGTTGGCAACTGGTGCTCAGACCTGCATCATAAAAATAGATGAAAAGTATGGTATGAGTACCAAAAAAAATGTACCATTATGCATCATAGGCCGACTGAGCTTGGGAATTAAAGACAATAATGAAAAGCAATAAACAACACCAACTAGAGGTCAAATGAGTGGAATGATAAAGACAATCTAACGGAAAAATACACAAGTCTAGGGATGAATGAAAATGAAAGGTAAGAACTAGCTACAACCTACGCGGATCCCGTAAGTCCATAAGGTACACTAGTGCGCAAGTTAAAAGTAAATAACTCGAACATACCCCCATAAGTCCGATGTGTACACAAAGAGTTACAACTATTAAGAATGAGAACCAGAGAATCTAGAATAGGGAGTGCATAACCAGTACCTCGAACCATGGCTAAAACACCTATAGAACCCAATAGAATCGTGCCTCTAAGAATCACTCGACCGGTTGAAAGATAATATTATGACTGGACCTTGAATCTATGGCTATGAGAAAGGTATGCTTGGACCTCGAATTTGTTGCTATACGAGCAATCATGGAAAGATCCCAAAATAAGAGTCACCATTATAAAGACCTCATGGATCTAAGTCCACCCTAAAGTTTCCATTGAATCACTCCAAGCTCAAACCAAATCCAATCTCAAGTAGTTGAACGAAGCCCAAAATAAAAATCGAATAACTCCGGGCCATAACATAATATGGAGTTATGAATGAAAGGTCACAGGAGCCGAGTTACCTCCTAGCTAAGGCTTACACTATCAGATCCAAGTCTGCTACATCACACTATAGGGAGTTAAGCTGGCGGACGCAATGTCGGAGAATATTTATGACCTATCGGCTCTGAAATGCAAGTCTAAGGCAATCACTAGCCTACACCTAGGCTAAGGAAAATAACAAAATATCAATCATTATATCAACAATATTACGGAAAACATAAGCCATGTTAAGACCACACGATTAAACATAGGCATGCTCGATTCTCTAAGAAAAAACTAAAAATAAGGCTAAGGTATGAATTTTAATAATTAAACATGATCCAACTACAAAATCAACCCAATTCTAGATAATTAACACGAATTCACATATACAAGCTCAATTTAAAGACCGGTAAGTTGTAGCCTACCTCAATGTTGAGTGTGCACGCTCTAAAATCATGATTCTAGAGTTTTTCCCTTCCAAGTGGCCTTCGATTTCTGCCACTCTACCAAAAACCTGATCACAAAATCAATACGAACATTTAGACACCAAAATCAAAACAATTGAGGACGAGCTCAAAATTGAGCCAAAATGGAATTGTGGAACCACGTCGGGAATCCAAAAATTGGCTCCATCAAATGGTTCTATTTGGCTCAAGGGACTTGTTCCCCCAAAACGGGTACAATTTAAGCTCGGAAGGCAAGAAAAATAGGTCATACAAATAAGCAACCAAAATTCACCATTGAAGCTCACAACAGAAAAGAAGGGAGGGAACTAACGGGTCAATACACGTGAAGAAAGGTTTGTAGTTACGATATATTTGTACAAACAATTATTTTACAAAAATTTATCAATAAGTAATATTTTTAACAGAGATAGTAAATCTAGTTATATTAAAAAAATATTATTATATAACATGGACTTTATTCAAAAAAATATATTTATTATGATATATTCATCAATTATATTTATTTAACTGCGAACCTATGCAATATCCAAGTACATGCATAATGGGTAAAAAATCATGTGGTGATTGGCACCACCACTTATACGTGGAAGTGGTGGAGAAGGGCAGCATAAGGATTTTATGTGTCCCAACCCAAAGTACACTCTAGACATGACATGGCGTATAAGACCGAGAGGCCCTGCACAAGCCACTTAGCATGCATCATACAAAATAATAGAATTTAAAGAGTTCAAAAGATAGCATTTCATATAAAAGAGTTTTTGAAACAAAGCGGAAGTCTAACATTTGTCTCAATAAGCCATCTAATATATCATAATAAAAGTGATTGGGACGTAACACATACATCACATACAAAGTTTGAAACTAAATGACAAAAAGCTATAAAAGTGACATCATCCTCGAAGTATGAGGATTCACCAAGTCTTCAAATCTCCAATGCAATCAACTAGTCACGAACGGAAGGATAAGAATTGTCAAGCCCTACATTAGTGAAACAATGTAGGTACAAATATGCATTAGTACATGGAATGTACTAAGTATGAGGGGAAAGCAACAAAACATGAGATGTGATCATAAAGGAACATAATCGAAAACATGAAATGCATGACCAGGTTAAAACATAGTAAAATCATGTAAGAAGATTCATAAAACATGAACATGGTCAATTCATATTTAAATCATAAAAGGAACCTTTATAACACATTAGAAATCAACTTAGTTCTTTTTGTGGGAAGTTTACCGTTAACTGGCATATAGATCATGCGAGATAAACATGGAATCTAGTGTCTACCCCATACCGAAAAGGGTTTTCCTACTTTCCAGGTAAGTATCATGAACTTCTAGCTTACGTGGATCCATTAGCTAATCTCTATCTAAGACCATCATCCTATGGGGGCACATAGGTATGGGATAAGGAGATTGCTAATAGAAACCGGGCCTCAAGCTAAGGGAGTGCTTCCATCTCAATATCCTCTCGGTGTTAAGCATAAATCCCACAGAATAGTCTTTAATCTTACTCATATTATTATCCATGGAAAATTACAATTAAGATACTAATCCAAGCTAGAAACATCATAGGATAGCACCTTAGACCATGCGTGAGAAAACATTTCACCAATCATTATATTTTCATAATAGCTTTTTTAAGTCCCATAGTCATTCACTTCATTATAGAAATGTCTTACTACTAATGGAAATAGTTTTGAAAGCATGATCTATAATCATTGATGGCATATCTAAATACCATACTAATCAAGATCTAATTTAGAAAAGTAGTCTGAAAAGCATTGAGGGAAAATCTAGATGTCATTCATGTCATATGGCCAAGCTTCATAGAACATATAGATACCTTCATCTATAAGCTTACTTGAGTCATAAACATTGATTTCATACAAACATGCACAATTTCATAAAACATATTCATAAATTCAAGCTTCTTCATGAATTCATGTAAATTAGGGTTCATAGTCAAAATTCATAGATCAATGCATGGGTTCACATGGAATTGGTTGAAAGCATGTAATTAAGTTCAAATCATCAAAATAAGATCATAATAAAGCAATTGAATCTATACAAATAGAACTCATGAGGAATTGAGTGAAAATCTAATCAAATCTCAGAAATTGAATTGGAAAATTAAAGAAACCTTAGGGACTCAATGGGTGAATTGAACCCATTGATGAAATCCCTACATACCTTGGTTGAATCCCTAAGCAATGATGAAGAAATGAGACTTGAACTTGAAGAACCCTAGCTTATTCTTCTTCCTTGATCTAGAGAGAAGATTTTTGGAGAGGATGAATTTGGTTAAGTTTAGGGAATTTAGGAAAATGAATTGAAATTAGTGGTTTTCGATATTAATGCACTTATATGGGCCTTGAAATAGGGTTTAAAATGATGCATTTTGGGTACCAAACATTTTGGGAAAAGACCACAATGACCCTAACTTAAAAACTGATGAGGTGACTTAGAAGAGGGGCTTCACGATCCGTCTAAGGCTTCACGGGCCATATAGCCATCGTGAAGCTTCACTAGCCGGATAAGGCTTCACTAAAATAGGCATAGCTTTTAACTCTAGGCTCGAAATTAGGAAAACTTGGTGGCATTGGAAAGAGGACTCAAAGACCTGTAATTTGATAAGTCATGGGCCACCTAATTCATTTTGTGTTAAAAGATATAATCGTTTGAAGTTGACCCAAAAATCCAAAACATGATTAGACCTTTTCACGGTCCGTGTGAAGCTCCACAAACCATTTAGGCAACCGTGGTTCTTCACAGTAGCTTTGGGGGTTTTGTGCCTCTGTTCAAGGACCACCTCAAGATCCGTGTTATGCTCCATGGACCGTCTAGGCGTCCGTGGTCATCTACAGAGGGTGGGTGCAACACCATGAGCAGGGTGACGGGCCGTGGTCCTCTTCACGGCCCGTGGACCACTCCGTGGTTTTCCATTCTCCCTTGATCAATTCTAACTTAGATTTTTTAGGTGTTACATAATGACATTAATCTTTTTTATTATATTGTCACCATTCTTCACCAAAATTCTAAAATAATAGCAGTTGCCCATTAAATTAAAGTACTATGTGCTGGACATATATTTATATATAAAGATATGTACAAGAGTTTTCAACAAAAAAGACAAGATCAAGTATGTTGTTAATTCAAAATATGTTATGGGTGTTGCAGTGACCATTTAAATGGGAGAGAAAGTTTTGTAATATATGCTTCAAAAACTAAGATTATGTACCCACGTTTTAGAAGATTTTGGAAGGAAAAATGTTTTGACTCTCTATTCGATCGTTGAAAGAAAAATTGATTATCTACCTCAAGTTATTCAAGCTCATATTCAAGGTATGTTAAGGCAATACTCTCTTTTTTCTATCACACAAATCCTAAATATTTTGATTTATCGAATGAGTCATTTCTACTATTCAGTTGCTAGGAAGACCCTTTATGAAGGGCATTGAGATGTTAGTTGATTTTATTTATTAACTCTATTGTATTATTATCGTACTTGTAATGTTATGAAAAAAATTTGATAGTTAATGTTATTTTTCATCGAGTTTCATATTCCTTATGAGTTATTTTCTCAAAAGTAAGGCTAAATTGTTGAAGAAGTATCCTATTGTATCTAATTCAGGGGATTGTTAAATTATTCCATCTTATCAAAAACTTTTACAAAATTGTTGTTCAAAAATGATATTAATGCCCAATCTTGAATTCTACTCTTTTGGTTATATACTTGTCAAGCAACCTTGTTCCTAAAAAGGACCACACTACTACCAAATTGGAGTCATTATTAAATCAAGTTAAACATGTTAGTCTCTTTTCTTGAGTTCCTAAATGATTAATTTGCTAAATTGAGATAGCTTTGAGTCTATTATGTGTTTTATAGACCTAAATGATCATATGAAAGTTAAATAATGTCACGATGAGATTCTTTAAGCACCTTAAGCTCTTTATAAACATCATAAGGTTTAAGCTACCCTTTTAGAGTCAAGTTAAGTTTCCAAGCTTATTTGGAAAACATATGAGGTTCTACAAGACATTTACATGCTATACAAAAGTGGTTACAAGATTATGAGAATAAGAGTATAAATGAACCAAGATTGGTTAAGTTCTTTTTATGGCCTACAATGTGCATTCAAAGTTCATATCATGGCATATTATGCATTTACTCGGAGCTATAATATTGTACAAATGGCCACAAGTTGGCAAATATGATACCAATTAGCTACCCGAAATGACCACCATTGCTATCATTTGGTTATGTATGCCATGCATTTACTATATATATATATATATATATATATATATATATATATATATATATAGAGAGAGAGAGAGAGAGAGAGACTCATGTCATAGAATTACACAAGCATATCATGCATAGTTGAATACTAGGAGGTCAAATGTCAGCCATCGAGGTTATGCGAGATTCAAATTCACGTGGTATCTCTGTTACCCTTTTTATCGCAGCTATTTATGAATTTCACTTTCAGCCTTACATACCAGTAAATTTTCATTTGTACTAACATTCAATTGTCTAGGGACGTTTGCATGTTGTGATGCAGGTTTAGACAGATGTCTTGATCAACCTTTGTAATATGGGTGTTTTCTCAGTTGAGGATCAGTAAGTTCCATTCTTCCTGGAGCTGTTGGTTGTCTATAGGTTTTGCATACTTGATTTTTGTATATAGTTTTTGTCTATAGTTGTTGGTTGTCTATAGGTTCTTGTCATCATTGTAGTATTCGTAGAGACGACATACTTTGTTGGGTCTTCTCAGCTTCCATTTATCGCCTTGTTGGCTTAATATATTTATGATTTCAGTTGCAGCCTTGTCGGCTTGCTAGTTCTTTCTCAGTTAAGTTTACCTTATCGGCCTATTTTATGTCTTTAAAGTTGTGTGACTTTACCGATCTACCTATCTTATTTCAACAGGTTATTGTGATGGCCTTGTCGGCCCTCATTGTTTCATTTGTTTTATGTTTTAGTTGGTTTGCTCGGTCAAGTGACGCACCAGGTGCCTGTTGCGCCTTCCTTAAATTGGGGTATGATAATCCCCCTCTTCATACTAGGAGAATACTCATTGCATTCGTGACACAAATCAAGTTTTGGGTCAAGGTGCAACCTCTGGGACCTCGGGCTAAGAGTCAATGGGCTCATCCAACTATCGGTGCGACCGAACTTGGGCACCCCTGTGGATTGGGTTTAGATTTGGAGGCATAAGTACTTATAGATGAACAAATTGGTACGCAAGAACATAATATAGGATCCGCATAAACTTGAAAAGAGTAAAGAAAAAAATAAACATGTGATGGTGGACCTAACGGCTCCCTTAGAGCTTTGACGGACCATCAGTCCCACCGTTAGAAAATTTTGAAGATTTTTTAATGTTTGCACACATCTGACGGTTATTTTGACGGCCCATCATAAGTGTGATGGTCCGTCAGTCCCATCGTCAGAAAAAATCAGACACTCAAGACAGTTTTGTAGATTTGACGTTAAGTATGACAACCTTTTACAGGTGTGACGATCTGTTAGGCTTGCCGTCAAAACCTTTTCAGCTTCATTCTCTGAAATTTGACAACGATAACGTGTATTCTCAGACTTCCCTTGTGTAATAGCACATACAAGTATAGAAGTGATGATTTCCCTTAAGAATGTCATCACTCAATCCAACATTAGGAACTGTCACTTAATACTAAAACAAAAACAAAATATTTTTGTGTTTTTTATTTTTTCAATTTTTTTAAAACTACACAACAAAAATTCACACATTTCAAATTCATGTTCAGTGACCAATACACCCATTCGGGGTTACTCAAACTTTACCCCTTTGCATTCTAACAATTCAGTTTTATACATTGGAACCCATTATAATAATATTGGAATGAAACATACTTTATACTCAACTAACAAAAGAGATGCTAAACAACAATTTACAACCAAAACAACTTCACTCATCATAATTTAAGCCTCCAATTCTCACAAAGCAGTGTATGGTTACTAACTTAGGATTTTGGTGAATTTGTGGGGTTGTGGTTTTTGACTTTGGGAAGAACATGATGGGTTACTAATAGAGGGTTTGGGAGAGTAAAGGTATGGGTGGTTGTTGCTTTGGTAACTTAAGGTTAGATGTAATAGTTGGAGAAACCGATCACGGGAGTGGGGAAGATGATTGTGGGAGAGAGATTGGGTAACTGAAATTAGGGAATTTAAAATTCCCTATTTTAACTTAAATGGAATGGGTTGGGTTGGTGGGCTAGTCTGGGGGTGGGTTTTTGTGGGTATGGCTCTTCGGTTGGTTTAGTGGGAATATGGTCGGGTTTTATGAAGTTAGGATTTCATAACTTACCTGAGAAGCAATTGTGGAGTTGATAATTTGTCACACATGTGACGTTCTATCAGCTTCCCCAATATCCCATTCAAATGCCATGGTTGACATTCTTAGGATCTCTGGTAGTGAGGGTTCACCTGATGTCCCGTCAGTTCCCCCACCATAAAATTTTAGAGAGTCTACTTTTTTACTACACATCTGATGGCAGGGAATGATGGTCCGCCAAAATCTTCCATTAGGAATGCACTGCCAAATTTTCTTGTGTCTTAGTCATGCACACTTAACACCCTATCAAACATATCAATCACAATGCAATACATACGCTAATGAATCTATATTAAAAAAATGGTTTTCTTCCCAACTAGAGCTTGATTTAACATCATGACACGACTCAGGTTCTTTGACTACATAGAGTTCATCAAGGTACACAAACACCATTACATTTACTTGCTCTGGAATGCCAATGTAGTGCTTCATCTACTAACCATTCACTTTGAATCCCATACCTTTTTTATTTTCCAATTCCAAAGCTCTAGATTGAAAAATTTGTGCCACTTTAAATGGACTAGACCACTTTGACCTCAGCTTGCTCGGTAAAAATTTGAGCCTTGAATTGAACAGCAACACCAAGTCCCCTAACTAAATTTTCTCTTCTCGATAGGCCGTTTATGGCATAACTTCATCCTCTTCTTGTAGAGAGAAGATCTCTCATATTACATTAGCAAAAACTCATCCATTTCAGCAATCTGCTCCAGTCTCATATTCGTGGCGTCGCTCCAGTTCAGATTTAACTTCTTTAGTGCACATAGGTCCTTATGCTCTAAGTCTAGAGGTAAATGACATACCTTTCAAAATACTAACTGGCAGGTGATATACCAATAGGTGTCTTGAAAGTTACCCAATATGCCCAAAGCGCATCATCTAACTTTCTTGCCCAGTAAGTCGTATTGCATTCACTAACTTCGCCAATGTGGAATTTATTTCCCTGTTGTATACTTCAACTTGCCCACTCGACTACGGATGATATGGGGTAGACACTTTATGCTACTTCCACCATATTTAGCTAACACAGTTCTGAATACTTTGTTGCAAAAATGTGACCCACATCACTAATGATATCCCTAGTCATGTCAAACCTAGAGAAATTATTTTTCTTCAAGAACCTGACAATACTCTTACCATCATTATCAGAAAACACCGCTGCCTCTACCTATCTTGAGGCGTAGTCAACAGCTACCAAGATATATTTCTGTCTATAAGAACTCAAAATGGCTCTATAAATTTAATGCCCTTCACGTCAAATAGCTCTACCTCTAAGATTGGGGTCATAAGCAACTCATGATGCCTTGATATAACCCCTTGCCTTTGAAAATTATCACAACTTTTCACCAGATCAAATGTATTCAAATAAACAGTGGATGAATAGTAACCAACTTTTTTAGCAGTGTGAGCTCCACCCTAGTGTCTACTAATTGGAGAAGAGTGATAGGCCTTAACAATACTCAGCATCTCAGCTTCAAGCACATATCACCTGACCACATTATCAGCACCTAACTTGAACAAGTAGGGCTCATCTCAAAAATATTTTCCACATAATTCAAAAAATATATATTTCTTTGTTGGAAATTCATATCCTCAAGCACCAAGTCACTAACAAGATTATTGACAAAGTCAGCAAACCAAGGCATAAGATCAAGAGTAGTGTCTAATACCTACTCATCCGGGAATGATTCATCTTTCTCTAGATGCTTCCAAGCTAGACAAGTGATCTTCTACTTGGTCTCACAATCCTCTTTGTCCTTGACTTCAAAGTCAAATTCTTGTAGTAAGAAGACCCATCTAATCAACCTTGGCTTCACATCATTCTTCACCATCAAGTACCTTAATGATGCATGGTCAGTATGCACTATCACTTTTGTACCTAAAAGTTACGCTCTGAACTATTCAAAGGCATACACAATAGCCATAAACTCCTACTCTATAATAGTGTAATTCTTCTATGCCCTATTCAGTGCCTTGCTTGCATAGTAGATAGGGTGAAAGATCTTCTTGTGGTTTTTCCCTAGCACAACCCCAAAGCAACACCACTAGCATCACAGATTACCTTAAATAGTTCAGACAAATCTGATGCAATGATAACTAAGCTTTGATAATCTTCTACTTTAGGAACTCAAAGGCTTTAAGTCATGCCTTATCAAAATTGAATTTTATCTCCTGTTCCAACAATTTTCAAAGTGCAATCTTGGAAAAATCCTTAATAAATCACCAGTAAAACCTTGCATGCCCCAAAAATCTACGAATACTTTTCACAGAGATAGGCATAGGAAACTTCTCTATGACCTCGATCTTAACCTTATCTACCTCCAATCTCTTTTCAAGAGATCTTCTGGCCTAGTACTATGCCTCCCATGATGCTTATTCTTTTTAATTTTGCACTGTCATTGTCGGCGGACTTGTCTTGGTCTGTCAAAACCAATTTAGTGCATCACCGAGTTGTGAATCACTCCACCCTTAATGCCTGAATTTATTCAAATTATGCACTGTAAACTTCGGTGAGCTCGCCTAACCTTCTAGGCTAATCATATTACCAGTCGGCGAGCCTTAGAGCCTTGTTTTGAATTGTGATTCTTTTGGGTTTGATTTCAACTAACCTTCACCAGATCTATGTTTGTATGATTATGTCTTGCAGGAAATGGCTAGAACATAAGGAAAAAGGGTGGTGACATCTGACATAGAGTCTGAGAGGAAATCTCTCCTTCCTGCTCCTCTGAAGAGAAACAAAGGGATATCAATCAATGAGACATTGAAGGCTCCCCGCCTTAAACAGACGACTTTGCACTCGTCTACATGCATGAGTGAGCAGACAAAGAAGGTAGTTGCCAAAAAAATGACAGACATCCAGTCAAAATTGGTACAACCCTCTCAGGCTTAGGCACCTACTTCCCGTGTTGTATCGATCATCGCTCCAAGGGAGCTCAATAGGTTCAAAATAGCTGGAGAACGAACAATTTTCAAGGAGATAAGACTCTCACTGGTGGGGTAATAAGTTACTATCTGGTCATCTAGGATACTATTTAGTTTCATGGGTTTGAGAGGTTCACAAAACCTTGACCCCCTTATGTTCCAGTGTGGGTACAAGAATTTTATGCATCCTATGCACTGGACTTGCCGAAGAAGAAGAAGAAGGGTACAGTGTGGAAACCCCTAGATGGGGTTGAGGTTCATGGAAAAATGGTACAATGCCATGCATACACAATTAATACTGCTTTGGGTACAAAATAAAATTTGGCTGAAATGTTTACGATCCGAATGCATCATGATCTCGATACTCTCTATGGTTGGTTGGCACCACTTATTTTTTATACCTCTCCTCCATTGATGGAAGATGGAGTGAAAATTGATAATAAAAAAAAAGACATGAATGTTGGGGGCCAGTATTGGTTTGGTTTCATCTGTAGCACAATCATGCCTTCCCAAATTGAATCTATTCTCTGTCATCCCAAGGTTGTATTGGTGGGTACAATTATTGATCTAGAGAAGATCAATATAGGGTCACTTATTGCATATGAGATATTGATGAGGGCTACGCAGAAGTAGACTTCTTTACCATTCCCCATCCTGATCAGTGAGTGGTGTTAGGATGCGGGAGTTCTTTTTCTGGGGAAGACTGATGTGAGCATAACCCCCACCTTCTCCAATGACACTCGGAGGATTGAATCGGATTACTTTAAGGATGATGTGGCTCAGAGAAAGCTACCACCACCAGGCACCACCCCTGATGTTGACCTAGTTGGTCTTAAGGTCGAGGCCACTCAGTTCGCTCCTTCTATGAAGCCTTCAGGTACACCCCAGCCTTCTTTTGTACCATCGACTTCTACTGCTGCACCTGCCCCTACTCTTATCTCCCTACCCCCTTGACCCAGGACATGATATACCAAACAGGCAATATTCCCCAGTCTATGGATGTGAGGGCAAGCAAGGTAGAGACGGATATACCTAAATTGATTGATTGGGTAATTGAGACTTTATTGGCTCTCGTGAGAGATAGGTTGACTCAATGTGAAGCCATTTTAGTGTCACATAGTGTGATATTAGATAATTTCATGGCTAAATGGAGGCTAGAGAGGAGATTGAGGGTATTTCAAATGAGTTGACTTCCATGCGGGTTGAGTTTACTACTCTTCGGGTTGATGGGACCAGCTGAGCTCCACGAACATTTCTATGTTTTGGGGTGAGGTTCCCTTGCCCATTACGCCCGAGTTTATGCCTACCTATGTGTCGAGTATTGAGGTTCCTCTAAGTTAGCTGAGCAACCTAGAGTGGGTGATCGATGTTACTATTAATGTTGTTGTTGTTGATGCTGAGAGAGATGAGGATTGGGCCGATGATTGCCATGAAATTGACAGAGATACAGGATATTAAGGAGACTATGGTCATGCTACATTGGAGATATCCCATGAGGAGACCTCCACATTTGGCACCCATGTAATCTCTCCAAACTCCATCAGTGCCCCGGTTGAGACTAATGTGCTACCTTCTGTGATTGTTTTTTCAGGAACTAATGCCCATGATGATGTCATCCCTCCTAAGACTTATGATTTGAGCACTCCACAGACATAGCCTGTCGGGGGAATTTTATCTCTCCTCTTGTAATCTCATTATTTTATTCTGCATAGACATTGTTGTTTTTATTTTGGTGGGGTGAGGGAACTTGTATCAATATTCCCTTTTTTTATTTTATTTTGTTACTTTTAGGTTTAATTTTGGACAATTGTAGTATTTTGTTGTTTTTAAAAAAAAATGATTTGATGATTTAGCTCATTTTCTCTCTCTATATTCATTTGCTCCATGAGTTTGAAAGTTTTTTAAATGCTTGAGTTTTCATTGATAATGTTTAAGGATTGATTGTATTCGATATGGATGTCTTAGATATTACTCATGATGAGCATTATATTGTGTTTTGTTGATATTGCAAGAAGAAATCAATGCAGCTGCACCCATAACTTCTCACCCATAAATTCTTTTTGAAGCATTGGTTTGTTTGAATAGCAAACTTAGGCCAAAATCCAAAGTTAGGGTGTGTAAAGGAAGGAGGAAAGAAATCCAAGCGAAAGGAAAAGAAAGAAAAAAGTGACTCAACTTTAACATATGTTACAAAAGAAGAAACCCCTCCTCATAAAAACAGAGAGATTGTGATGAACAAAAACTATGGAAAATTGAATTCAAAAAGAAGGTTTGAGGAAATAAAAGGGGTATCAAATAAAATGATTGACAAGTCAAAGTTTGAGTTCCCAAGTGAAAAGAATGGAAAGAACTTGAGAAGAGGTGAAGATGATTGCAACAATGCTTTGAAAAAGTGAAATCACTGAGTCAAATTGACCATACCTTAACCCTCAGTCTCATTACAAGCCTAAAAGACCCTTGAAATCGTGCATGAACTAGGTTGTGTGTTGATTGGAAAATATGGGAAAACATATGGGATGAAGCTTGCATGTATTTCTCTATTTGAGAGAAAGAGTTGTAATGATTCCTAATTTCATTATTGGTTTTCTTTGTGAGAGCATAGAATTGTTCTTGATGTGAGGGCACTTGAATACATTTGTTGAAACATGGTTTTGCATAAGTGAATAAGCAATAGTGAGCATGAGCTTAAATTTATACCAGCTAGTCATTATTTGAAGCTTTTTTTGTTATGATTAAGTGTTGAATTTGCTTGAGATTAGTTATGTAATGGAACTTGCAAATTAGCTCTCATTGAGAACTGTTGTAGACACCCTTGTTGAACTAATTGTGTTCTTGATTTACTTGAGGACAAGCAAAAGTTTAAGTTGGGGGATGTTGATGAGTGATAGATTTACACTCATTTGAAGCCTCTTTAGTTTAATAATTATTGTCCTCAATGCCTAATTATATATTTTGATGATATTTTAATGTTTTGCAGCTATGAAGGCTAATGGACAAGATGAGGATGAATACTTGTAAGAAAAGCCAAGACTCACCGAATGTGATAGGTGAACAGAATGACCATCACCAAAGGTGACAAGACTTGGATAAAATATGAGTGCTTAAAAGGCGAACAACGTTGGTACTCACTGATTCACCGAATGTGTAAGGCAAACTCAAACGAGCTCACCGATTGAGATTCAAACACCTAAAGCCTAAAGCAAGAGAAAGGTGAGCTGAGGAGCAGACGATGATCTGCCGAATCAGCTTGGCGAGCCCGACTAAGTGGTTATGCAATGAATTTTGGGTCAAATTTTGGGAAACTATAAATAGTCCAAAGGAGAGAGAAAGTAGAAGACCTTTTTAGAAGAATAGAATTTTGAGTTCCTAACTTTGTATGAGTTTGAGAGAAATATTTCTAGTTTTGGGGTTTTAACTTAGACTCTTGAATTTGAATATTTGAAGTTGAATTCAAAGTGGGTGTTGGTTATAATTTCTTAATTTTATCACATCCATGACTACCTTCATGATAGTTATAATTTATTTACTTTTTGTGATAGATGGCTAAAATCTCAATTCTAAGGGTGCAATTATGGGGTTAGGTGTTGATTTAATATAGTGGGTATTGTGTTTTGCTCTTTTATATTGATGTTCATTCATGGATTTGGACTAATTAGCATGGGGTTAACTCATGGGTTAAGGTTTCAAACTTAATCCTAGTCTAGATCTTTGGTTGATGCTCGAAAGAGATTGATTGAAGTGGGTAACTGGTGTAATGCATGCAATTCTGGTTTGATGTCTATGATTTGCTTGAAAGAGAAATTATGGGTCAAATCTATTTGCCAAATTTTCTTGAAAAAAAATGTGTAAGGTAATAGGTTGATTTGTAATTCACGTGGATGAGATCGAAAGGAGATTCTATAAATTGATACTATGAGATCGAAAGAAGATTAGTGTCATTGATGATGACCCAGTCTATCCATGATTGTCTAGCATTATTGAGCAACACAATTACCCCTAGGTTGCTTTCTAATTGTTTGAATCTCTAAAGTCTTGGCTCAAATGTAACTTTTGATACCAAATCCTTTTTAGTAAATTTGGTGGAATCATCCACCCTTTGCTCTTAATTGATGCGAATGAATTGGTTTACAACCTTAATTTCTTGATAGAATTCCTTGCACTATATCACTCTCTATGGGATTCGAACCCGACTCTTAGTTGGGTATTCTTATTGACAATGATCATGTATTCTCTTAATGGTTTTCGAGGATAGTTTGAACATTATCAAAGTACTAGCTAACCAAACTCTCAAAGAAATCCTCTAAACAATTCCCACAAGAAAATTGATTTCCCACCGAGTGAGTTCCTAAAGCTCCAAATTATATCTCAAAGATATAAGAAAACGACTTGAAAATAGGCTTAACTACATGCAAACACCACAAAAGCGGTCACTTTGGCCACTTAAGCGGCACTGCAAAAGCGGTGGCCCGACCGCTAATGAGGTGTAGTCATGCAGGCAGGATACCATTAAAGTAGACCCCTAGCAGCTAAAGTGGCAACCACTTAAGTTAAGTCAGAGCCGCTAAAAAGGTTGGCTGGTCTAGCTCACTAAAGAGGCAATCAAGCCATTCCAAGACCACTAACATGGCTGCACCAACATGAGGCACAAATATTTTTTGCTAAGTTCCAATGGACTTCGCTTAGGTGCTCGGGATTATTCAGAACTCTGTGCATGCAAACAAAATATGCTAGCCCACCAAATTCAGCATTTCAAACTCAATGGAGATGTCAAATTTCTAACCAAGATCATCTTGACAAAAAATGGGTCCCACACCCAAACTATTTTGATCCATAAGCTATAAGGTTGTTCTAAATAAGCACGGAAGCCTCAGGGTCCATACCGAAGGTCCTTATAGATAAAAATTGATATTGCAGAGCTAATGGAACCGTCAAAACTGCATTTTGAAGTTGTCTATAGTTTTGACCAAAGTCACTTTTCAAAGTTTCATAAGATCCAAAACAGAGATACTTGCACAAAATCCAAGCAAACAAATAGGTGGCCAAACTATCAGTCCCAGCAAGTCACAAATGACTTACTACATGAAAGTTATAAATGCAGAAAAGAATGTAAAAGTACAAAAATGACCTGGAGGGTTATTACATCCTCTTGTCATTTTGTATTTGTAATATCAATATCATAAATATGCTTGGAGAATAGTGGTACCGTAGGATCTTCTTATGGTTCATTTTCTCTTACACAAGAAAGTAAAATATTTAAACTACTAGACATTAAAAGTTACTAATTATTTGATTCATCCAAATAAAAGACCTACCAATAACAATTTTCTCCATTAAAACTTGTGGATGGACAAACATTTTTATCTCTTTGACATTTTGTAAATGTGGTGACTTGAGTCATCCATCCAATCCAGAGGATCCCTTGGTAGGTCGTTGTTTATTTTCACTAAACAAGAAAGTAAAATATTTAATCTAATGAATAACAATAGATATATATTATTTTATATTTTCAAATGAAAAACCTATTGATAGTCCTTTGTGGTTCCGGTGGCAATGTGATAAATACATTTTTGCACCGAGTGGATCTAGTTGAATCCTAAATTTCTTGAACTACGTGCCCCAATAGGATGTCCCAAATGGACAAATTAGCTAGTGGATCCACATAAACTTAAGTATAAGGTCATTATCTTGACAAGTAAGACACTTTTTTTTTGGTGTGAGAGAAAGACACCAGATTTCATGTTATAGCTCACATGGTTTATATCAGTTCACGGTAAATACCCCACAAAAGATTTCTGACTTAGATTATGTATTATACATATGGAATGAATTCTATATTGCTTTGACCTTTTCATGATTCATGAACAAAGCTTACCTGATTGGTATGTTTCATTTGATCATTCATTATCATGTTTTGAATTTATCACGTTCACATGTTTATGTCTATGCATTTTTTCTTAGTATATTTAAAGTACTGACGCATATATCTCTTGTGCCTATATTTTTTCATTATATAGGATCAGACGTTCCTTCATCTAGTCTTGGCTAATGGATTGATTCAGCTTTGCTAAGCTTGTGGTACGTCATCATGGTCTGAGGGCCTGATCACGTGTTTTGGGTTTCTTGTCTATTTTGGTCATTTCACTTGTTAGACTTTTTTCGTGAGCCAGAGGTTTGTCCTAGTCATATCCATGACATAGAGGCGTGTTGTCAAACTTAGTATGTTCTACTTATGAGGTTGTTGTACTCTGATTTAGGTATCGCTTATAATGTTGATTTTGAGATGTATCTCTCACTTTCATACATTATTCTCTTTTATTGTTCATCTTAGTGTTATGCTTATGTCAAGTGGCTTATTTAAGGTCTCTCAAGATCCTATTCTCCATGTCAGGTCTAAGGATGGTTTGGGTCGTGACACAAAGGAGGACGAGCCTTTCTTTGAGCTATTCAGTGATGTCCCAAGAGTAGCATATAAGCATCTAGTCAAAGTGCATGATGCGGAGGAGCGTCGAGAATGAAAGATGAGGCATCATAAGGAGGATCAGGAGAGATACAACATCTGCTATAAAGTAGTCCAAATTCGAGGCACACGTCCTATTTGATGATCTGAAAGGTCGTGTTAATGGTGCCTCCTATAGTTACACTGCCTGGGTTAGCCCCCACTAGTGCGTCTGACACTGTTTTGGAGTCCCAACTGACTAGTACCCCATTGTTTGGAGACACTCCTGTTGAATATTGTTTGAGACGACGGGCACTATCGATTTCTGACAACTTGAATTTTATTATATCAAAGTAAGGACCCGCTTCGATCTTAGAATCTTGATCACTAACTTGTTTCTTGCTTCAACAACACTTTTTACTTAGCACTCACTCTTGTTTTCTTGCTTACTTTCTTGGTTTTACTTACTTTTTGTTTCTTGCTTGGTTACATATCAAATGAACCACTCTATTTATAGGAGGTGATGGAACAATCTAGCTAAGCATATTTTTCTACTCTATTCTAGAATATTCCTCTAACTACTTAAATTCTAGAACTACCCAATTTAGAACATTTCTAGACTATTCTCTCTAGAATACCCATTCTAGAGATCTTCCTTCAATTCTCTATAACTCTGGAATATTCTAGATTTTTCTTGACTTATCTTAAGTAAATAATTAAGTTGGTGATGAATTCTTAACACTCCCCCTCAACACCAACTTAATTTTTCCTTTGCGTCCGTTGTGAGCAATTATTGCTCTGTAATCATCATGACGTCCATGCCCTTTGAGGATCTCCTCCTTCATCGGATTATTCTGATCCCTACTCTTTGAAGCTTCTTCAAAGATAGTAGTATCTTTATTGTTAACCACCTATGTTAATGTTGCATCTATATACTTGGCATTTGAGCATTTCAATCATGTATTCCTTCTTAGTTGAGGTTGCAGAGCTTCTTGGACGCTTTCTTGCAACAGTTCTGGAGTTTAATGTACTGTTGTTTTCAATGAATTCTTATTTTCTCCTTTTGAAAATATTTCATTTGTACGTGAGTTATATTTTTTACATACCTCTTATTCCTATTCAGCCTCACTTCTTTCTCCTTCTTCTTCAAGTTTATATTGTAGCTCTTGCTCCAATTTCCTTGACTCTGGCAAGGAGACTTCATTGTACCAACATGTTGGTGCATCATCAAGTACCACATAAGTTGTCTCGGTTGGCATGACGTATATTGATTCTAACCTTCTCCCTTCCATTATTGGTGTGTTTGTAACTTTTAAATTTCGATATAATTTTACGTCATTTGGTCCAAACAAGACATAGTAACCATCTATTAGTTGCGATATAGATAATAAGTTATTCTTCATACCTGGAACATGGTAGACATTTGGAAGTTCCACTTGTCTTGAGTTGTGATGAGGCACGAATATCGTCTTGCCAATATGAGTTATTGACATTTTTGAATTATTTGCAGTCACTACTACTCGACCGCCTTTATATTCGCTTATGTTAATGAGGTTTTTCTCATCACCGGTCATGTGATTGGAACACCCTAAATTAACGATCCAATCATGTTCATAATCGACCAACTTCTCACTTACAATTGTAAGTGCAATCTCTTCTTCTTTGTTAGAGTGATAGGTGACAAGCTCCTCTTGTTGGTTAGTTTCTTCAACTGCATAAGAGGTCTCGAAATCCCAAATTTCTTCTTTATCTTTCTGGTTTTGGGAAGAAGTAGCTATATTACCTTCAGTTTTCTTGTACCAGTAGTCTCTGGCGTAGTGCCCTTTCTTTCCACAATTGTAGCACTTCTCCATTTTCCAGTTGTTGAAACCTTTCGCCTGCGTTTTTTGTCGTTGAGTTCTTTGATGTTGATTCTTTTGGTCTCCCCTTGGCCATGAGCTTCTCTCCGCTTCTCTTTTTTTATAGGCTTGTCTTTTGGTGAAGAGCGCCTTATCTTCATCATTTATAATGAGACTGGATAATGGCTTCTCCAAATCTTCTTCATTTGCCAACAAATTTTCCAACTCAGATAAAGTTGATTCTATGGCCCATCCCCGTGTGGCTGTAATTGTGCCTTTGTACTCCGGCCTTAGATCATGAACAATGATTCTCCTCATTGTTGTATCTGTGATAGTATTCTCTGGATCTAATTTTGATATTTCATCAGATAAATATTTTACCTTTGAGAAGTATTGACTGATCATTATATTCTGTTGAGAGATCGACAAAAGCTCATTTTCAAGCCTTTGTAATCTCGCATCATTCTTCTTTGTAAAAATCGTTTCCAACGTGTCCCAAGCTTCTTTGGGTATTTTGGCACTCTTAATTCGTTGCAAGAACTCATCATCGATGTTTACAGTGAGAGCATACATGGTTTTTCCAGCTTTGACCTTCTATCTTTTTGTTGCTTCAGCATCTGTTGGTGGTGTGGTGTCTGATCCACCGATGATATCCCATAATTCCTGGCCGAGAAAGTAATATTGCATTCTCGTGCTCCATGATCCGTAGTTGCTTGCGTTGAGCTTCTCAACACTATTGAGAGTACTTGCAAAATCCATCATTGATTAGTGCCTCGCGATTTGTAGCCTCCGACAGTAGCTTGTAGGATCTCCTTTCCTTTGAGTTGCTACCTTTCTTTATCCACCAGGCTCTTATACCACTTGTTGAATATTGTTCGAGACAATGGGCACTATCGATTTCTGACAACTTGAATTTTATTATATCAAAGTAAGGACCCACTTCGGTCTTACAATCTTGATTACTAACTTGTTGCTTGCTTCAGCAACACTTTTTACTTAACACTCCCTCTCGTTTTCTTGCTTACTTTCTTGGTTTTACTTACTTTTTGTTTCTTGCTTGGTTACATATCAAATGAACCACCTCTATTTATAGGAGGTGATGGAACAATCTAGCTAAGCATATTTTTCTACTCTATTCTAAAATATTCCTCTAACTACTTAATTCTAGAACTATCCAATCTAGAACATTTCTAGACTATTCTCACTAGAATACTCATTCTAGAGATCTTCCTTCAATTCTCTATAACTCTGGAATATTCTAGATTTTTCTTGACTTATCTTAAGTAAATAATTAAGTTGGTGATGAATTCTTAACAACTCCTACAGTCCTACTAAGCTACCATCGAGTGCACCACATAGTACCACCACGACAAAGGTCATTGGGGGTACCACTGCTCCACACTACGGCGCCTAGTGCGTCACTGGTAAACCTTCCCTATGATCTATTACTGTCATTTTTTATGCATCGGGGACAATGCATGTATTTTGAGAGGGGTGCACCATCTCCTTGGGGTTTTGTTAGTGTGTTTCTTTTCCCTTGTGTGCTACTAGTAGAATTGGCATGTTTAGGATTGTTAAATTTCCTTTGTACGTAAGTGTGGTGTATCGAGTCAATGCATTGAATCATTCTTGTTCAAAATGTTTGCAACTGGTATGAAAAAAGGGTTTGCAACTAAATGTGTGTTAGTAAGGATTTTGGATGTTAAGGTTATTTCTGTGACATTTGTCGTGTATGAATGAAATAATTGTGTATTGAATGTGATATGCATAAAACTTGGTAGTCAGAAGTTGACATTGCTTACTAGGCCATATGTGATTGGTAGTGTTTGTATGTCATTCTTGTTTTGTATGTGCATCTAGATCTTGCCGGATATTCATGTTACATTGGCTAAGAAGACAATGGATTAGGAAAGGATCATAGGCCGTTTTTGAATAATAACCCACTTGCCTCAAAGACCAACCAAATAAATAAAGGAACCCTTTGATCTCAAAGTTTGAGCCTAAATGACAACTTGTTTGCGTTAGTAGCCACTTTGAGTGCTAATACTTCTTAATGTTGAAATGGGAATCGCTTACCTTTTTCTCTAAATTCTTAAGACTTTTTTTAAAATTAAATTTTTTTAATTTCTTTTTTTAAAAAAATAAGTGGCGACTCTTTTAAAATTGACTTTTCCGAAACAAGTTAAAATCAATTTTCATCACATATAACAGCGCGCATATATATATATATTATAGGTAATAAAGCTGAATTTTATACCAAGTAAACTTTCATTCAAATTCAAATTAAATATGATATCATTGTCAAAAGAGATAAGATTCTAAAATAGCATATCTTATAGCTCATATACTGAACTTGAAACAAATATTTAGAATTGATGATATTAATTAAAAACTTTCCATGATAAAAATTGATGAAATAGAAGAAGATAATCGAAATTTATCGATTATCATTATCTTATTTTATATTTTTCATACATTTTTTTTCTCTTTATATTCTCCTTCTAAGATGTTATCTACCTTTTCATAATTTTTCATTCTTTAAAAAAATATAAGAAATTGGTAGGAAGCATAAGTCATATGTTGTTTATTATGTTTCACTTTTGTTATCAGTAGTCATGTGTTGTTTATTGTGTTTCACTTTCCACATTATTTTTGTTCTTGTTATTGCTTCTTTTGTTGATTATACGATGTCTTTCTTATCCCTTAATTGTTCTACTTTCTACATTGCTTTGTTCATTATTTTCCTTCTTTTATTTGAATTTGATGCATTTGATTTGAGGGTCTTTCAGAAACAGTATCTCTACTTACACAAGGTAATAGTAAGGTATGCATGTGTACACTCCAGGGGTGAACAAAAGTCGAATTGAAAATCACACCAAACCATAAACATAGTCAAATCGAGGAAAAAGAACTCGCCTACTAGTTTGGTTTGACTTGGTTTGGTATTGAAGAAAAAATCCGACTATATTTTGGGTTGGGTTGATTTCAACTTTAAAAAGTCAACCCGAGACCAAACCAACACAACATTAGATATATAATTTTTAAAATTTATTTTATAAATAAAAGTGTTTACTTTCATATAATTTATAAATATTTCTTATACATTTTCATGGTTTTTTATCTTTTAACATATCATTTCAAGTTTGACTTAGAATTTTGAATGGTCCAATAAAAGTTATAATCCTTAGAGCATGTTTGGTATTGTTGTTGGGAGGCCAGAAGCACTTAAGCACTTTTGTTGAAAAATTATGTGTTTGGCAAATTCGTAAAAGTGCTTTTAAATAGAAGCAGAAATAGTTTTTCTGTAGTTGGGAAGATGCTAAAAATTTCTGTTTTTTCAAAAAAGCAGAAACAGAAACAAAAAATTATCTTTCTCTAGACTAAAATATTCCTTTCATATATACATATTTAACAATATATATCTTATTAGTTAATTAACTCATCTCATAAGCCTGGTTAAATTTCATTTAAGAATTTTATTTTTTATTTTTATATAATAATTATTATTTTTTATTTTTTATTTATATATTATTATTTTATGTATAATGTTACAGAATTAGAAAAAAAAAAGATAATAAGAAAATTTTTGTAAGGATAGAAAGAGAAAAAAATAACAATTAAAGATTTCAACCCTCCCAAAAAGGTATAATATTGATTGAAAATTTAAATATGTACATTTTAATTTAATAAAAATAAAAGTTTAATTAACTTTTTTATAATAGATATTTAAAATAGTTTCTCTATATAAAATCTATCTATAATCTATCTATATATAATAATCTATCTATCTATATATAATAAGAGAAGAAAAAGTGCCACGTGTTAGCACCACAAAATTTGTAGATATATTAAATAATAAATAACAAATCATTTTTTTTTAAAAAAACAGAAATTAAAAACGGTTTTAAAAATTTGTTTACGATAAAAAGCTGTTGTATTGATCTCTTTTTTTTTGTTTAAATAAATTGAATTTTTTTGTTCCTAATAAAATGCTAACCGCCTATTTTTTTTAATAAATTTTAAAATCTATATATTAAAGGATAAGAAAAAATGACACATGTCAACACCACAAATTTTCAGTATTTTAAATGATTAAAATTAATTATTTTTAAAATCTACATATAAAGCAGTTTATGTTTATCAGGTTTCTTTTAACAGACAATTAACCTTCTACAATTTTTAAAACAATCGGGTAATGATGTAAACTTACAAGCAGTTACTTTTACTTTTTAAACTTTAATAGATAATGAATCACATATTTAGGAATTAATTTTCATTTGAGAAGTCAATATACGCTTCAAATATTCACTCCTTTCGGTACATGCTTTGTATTGTTAATATGCATATCTTTTTTCCTGTTTCTTTTTTGGAATTTGCTGCATACTGTTTGGAATTTTAATCCAAGACATCTACTCAACAAGTTATACCACTTTATTATTATGTAATAATGTGTTTAAGTCTTCTAAATTATATAGATTGTTTCTCTAAAAATAGTTATTTATTGTATATTTATAATTCAAATGGGTGAGTATCAATATTTTTTCAAATATATACGTTTTTGGATAAAATATGCCTACTCGGGATGAACTTATCAATAATAGGCAATGGAGGTTGAAAGTTGGAATTGTATAAAGATGAAACTTATCAGATCACAAATATTCACACATTTTATTCTTCATTGGCTGACTCTCCAAGATAAGAAGGTAACAAACTATTTTTTAGTTATTCTTTCATCTATTGCTCTTAGATTTCTCCATTGTATTATATTTTGATAGATTTTCGATCTAACTTTTTTTTTTGTAAAATTTATTTAGTCTACGCTACTCTTTGTTATGTGAATTATTTTGTGGAGTTTCAACAAATACAAACCAAAGATCATAAGTTTATTTCACAAAATTTAACACAATTATTCCACGGAAAAAATTATACTCATTATTTTAGTTATTATATTCTTAATCCTTAATATAGTTTAAGGACATATAAGATTTTAGAGTTATATCATTTCATACATCCGTACATATTATTTTTCATCAAAGTATTACTCAAATCGTAAATAAATAGCTTTTGTTATTTAAAAAAATAATCAGTTTAAAAATTGTATATTTTTGTCATTGAATTTTTAAAATTTAAAAGTAACTTTCATATTTGAAGTAACCCACACCTTTGCTCACGTTCTCCACAACTATTTATTTTCCTACCCATTTGCCCATGGAGTATATAGAGATACAGATCAAACTAAATAAGATATTAAAAATGAAAAAAATATGTCTGTTTTTCCAATATCTATCTATTTATAACTATTTTTGATAAATATGTGAACGAAAGTAAAAAAAAAAAAAAAGAATCGTACACAATTGAAAAAAAAAAATCAAAAATACATATGTAAAATATTTAAATTTATATTACTTTTATAGTATTAAACATTTCATGTGAAAAGTTAAAATTTGATTATTATTATTTCTATAAAAGAAATAAATAGCTTTAATAAAAAGATGAGACTTATAGTAAATTAAAGGAATAGAAGATGATCCGTTCTTTTCATATTTCGGATTCTTAATTAATGATATTATATTTGATTAAATAAAAATTATCTTATTTTACATGATTGAACTAGAAAGGAGTGTGCTAAAGAGGTTACAATAATTTGAATTATAGCTAAAACTAGAGTTATGATTTTCTTTAGTAGGTTAAATTATTTTCTTTTTAATTTAAAATGGCAGTCAGAGATATTACATATAAGTTATAACTTTGTCTTCATTATGTATTGAAAACCCTTTTTCTCTATGTTTCTCTATGAGAATTTAGTTATTCCAAAAATTTACAAAGTCATAATAATTTTTTAATATCACGAAAATATTTTAATGATAATCATTTAGTTTTTTGTATTTTAAGAAAATTATAATTATAATTTTATGATTATTTATCAGTTTACTTAACTTTTGAAAAGAATTTGTATATGGTATAGAAAGAGGAAGGATCCTGATAAAATAGAGAAATGAGTAACTATTACTATACATTTACTATTAAAGGATATATTAATTTTATGAGGATACTTTTTTTTTCTTTGATTTAAAACAAATAGATGACGGAGTATTATAAATATATATATATATATAACTTCTTTATCCTATAATTTAAAAATAATATATTTGTAATCATTTAAAATTTATTTAAATATAAATTTATTAAAATGATTCGGATTATATTAAAATTCATTAATATATTAGTCCAAATAAATATTATGGATTGATATAATTGAGTTAATTATTTAAATTCAATAAATATGAATTTAATTAAAGCCCGCTCCATAATGCCCATATGCCATGTCACTTAAATCTGATTGGCTGAAGAGAATTATATTCCAATCACAACTCCCCTATTCTAAAACTATAAATAGGGGTCTTCAGAATTCAGAAAGAGGACCAAGAATTTTAACAAGAAGCTAGAGAAAGCTTGTGGATCAAAAGCTGCAGATTTCTCTACAAGTTCAAGAGTTCAAGAATTTAAGCATTCAAGTTTCAAGAACGTTCAAGTCTCAAGAAGGATAAAGATCAAGAACGATCAAGATCAAGACCACCGGATTCAAGATCAAGCTCGAAGCCCTTGGATTCAACTAGAAGTCAAGATCAAGATAAAGTTCAAGTTCAAGTTCAAGATCAAGCTCGAAGCCCTTGGATTCAACTAGAAGTCAAGATCAAGATAAAGTTCAAGTTCAAGTTCAAGATCAAGATAAAGTTCAAGTCCAAGTTCAAGTTCAAGTTCAAGATCAAGATAAAGTTCAAGTCCAAGTCCAAGTCCAAGTTCAAGATCAAGATCAAGATCAAGATAGAGACCAAGATCGAGATAAATCTCAAGTCTAAGTCCAAGTTCAAGATCAAGATAGAGATCAAGATCGAGATAAATCTCAAGTTCAAGATCAAGCTCAAGAGCCCTTGAATTATATTTGAAAAGGCGAATTCAGAGGAATAATAGAGATTGTAACACTCGCACTTAAATCAATAAAATGATTGTTGCATAATTTTCCGTTCTTGATTATTGTTTTCTCGACGTGAATTTTACTGTCTACAAATTCTGGCACGCCCAGTGGGACAATCTCTACCTCTCATCTCAACTTTTCAAGCATCAAACAACATCGAGATGACTTCTATGAAGAACAACTCTCGATCAACTGCCTCTAAGGCCACTAGCCCCAAGTTCTCTACTGAAGTTGAAGGCATTCTTGATGTTACCTTTGGAAGTTTCGGAGTTGTTACGAGAAACAAAGTTGCTACGCTAGGACAACAAACACTGCAAGTGTCGTCCGCATCAACTTCTGTTTTTGGGTCTTCAACTCCAAAAAGAGCAAGTTCCTCCACAAATGCTTTAGAAGGAGGAAACAATATCGCTGAAAAGATCAAGGAGACATTGGCTCTACTTGAGCAATCTGGTTCCAAGAATTATGCCACAAGGGAGAACTATGTTTCAACTAACGAATCACCTCCACGTGCATCGCGTAATGTGAGTCCGCTGAAGATCAACTTTTGCGACAATCCATGCTACTCTCCTACATCTCCAATGATCATGCAAATAATGGTGGCTGCTGCTTCTTCCTCTGAGGAACAACTCGCAAATCTGACGAAATTGGTTGAAGGACTGACAAAACATGTACAACACCAAGAGTCTAGAATCGATAAGTTGATGGATCGAATGGAAGGAATTTTAGATGGAGAAGCGAGTCATGCACCCGGAAAATGTGTTGAAGTTCAAGAGATTGGAGATCCTGCAAAGAAAGCACCGATTGTTAATGAGATGGCAGTTTCTTCTGAAGGGATGATCCCACTCGATCGCTTGAAGGAGTTCATTGAAGGCACTATCAAAGATAGGTATAAAGTCTCCACTAAGTCTTCTCATATGTATGCCAAGCCATACACTGCAAGAATTGATAACTTAAAAATGCCTGCTAGTTATCAACCTCCCAAATTTCAACAATTTGAGGGTAGAGGAAATCCGAAGCAACATGTTGCACATTTTGTGGAGACATGTAATAATGCTGGAACATATGGAGACTATCTTGTCAAGCAGTTTGTCCGGTCTCTAAAAGGAAATGCTTTTGATTGGTACACAGATCTTGAGCCTAATTCTATTGATAGTTGGGAACAACTAGAGCACGAGTTTCTCAATCGATTCTATAGCACGAGGCGTACTGTAAGCATGGTAGAACTTACGAATACTCGCCAAAGGAAGGATGAACCAGCCATAGACTTCATAAATCGATGGAGGAACGCGAGCCTGAATTGCAAGGATAGGCTTAGTGAAGCTTCTGCAATAGAAATGTGTATCCAAGGGATGCATTGGGAGCTTCTTTACATCTTACAAGGAATAAAACCAAAATCCTTCGAAGATCTAGCTACTCGCGCTCATGAAATGGAGTTAAGCATGTCCTCTGCTGAAAAAGATATGACGTATGTCCGAGATCCTCGCAAAGGAAGCGACAAGCAGGAACCCAAGAGATGGAGTAAATTTGTGCCTAGAAATGACAATAAAGAATACATGAATGTTAATGCGTCGCCTGCGAAGATCACTACGAATGAGAGCATGAAGCAAAATGTGAGAACGGCTTTCCAAGCACGTTCAAATCAAAAGTCGACACTAAGGGAGATGCAAGGAAAACAATATCCTTTCTTGGATTCTGACGTTTCTGAGATTTTTGATGAGTTGCTCGAGTTAAAGCTCATTGACTTGCCAGAGATGAAGCGACCCGATGAAGCTGAAAAAACTGATGACCTAAATTATTGCAAGTATCATAGACTTGTGAGCCATCCTCTCGAAAAATGTTTTGTCTTCAAGGATAAAGTGATGCGATTGGTTAACGAAAAGAAAATTGTCCTTGATGATGAGAAGGCTAGTTCTAACCAGATCTCTATCACGTTCGGCTCGCTCGATCCGATCCAAATACATATCGCTAAAAAGCATGAAGAAGAGTCATTGGAACCAGACAAATCTCAAGTTAATATAGATGGTGATAAAGGCTGGATTCTTGTGACTAGGCGAAGACGCAACAAGTCAAGCTTACAAAAAGAATCATGTGAGCAACCGATTAGAAAGAAGATGGTGAAGAAACTGGTGAAGCAGAAATCAATCAAGCGCCTAAAGAAGGCGAAGGTAGAAGTGCATCACTACCAGAAACCCTGACATCCTGTAACTCTAGAAGAATTCTTACCAAGTTGGTTGCGCACAAAGTCTAGTCAAGAAAATGTCGAGGCATAATGTTTTAATGCTGATAAAGAAGAAACAATGAATGTGTCTCCAACTGACAGAGAAGGAACAACGAGAGAATCCTCATCAAAAGTGTCTTCTAGTGGCAAAGAAAAAGCAACAAAGGAAATCTCGTCAATGATGTCTCCTTCATCTTCTGAAAAGCCTATTGAACCTTCTTCCCAAGAAGCTCATACATGTGATACCAAAATCACATTCACAGATAACGATCTTCTATTTGGTGAAACACTACACAATCGTCCTTTGTATATGGTTGGTCACGTGCGAGAGAAGAAGATAAATAGAATCTTGATAGATGAAGGATCTAGAGTCAACATTCTGCCTATCCACACATTGAAAGAACTCGGCATCACGACCGAAGAACTTAGTGAAAGTCGTTTGTTGATACAAGGATTCAATCAAGGATGACAGAGGTCCATAGGCTCCATTAAATTAGAAATTCACATGGAAGATTTGCGATCAAGCGCATGGATGCACGTGATCGATGCAAAGACTTCATACAATATATTACTTGGTAGGCCTTGGGTACATGAGAATAGAATTGTCTCATCTTCTTACTATCAATGTTTGAAGTGTCTTGAAGACGGGATTGAAAGGAAGATAGTTGCAGATGATAATCCTTTCACCGAAGTTAAGACGCACTTTGCCGATGCAAAATTCTATTTGAAGAGTTATGTTGTTAAAGGGACAAAATCTAATAATGTCAAATCAACCAAGTCTGACAAGACCACAAGCAAAATAATTGATACGGCTGTCGAAAAGGTAAAAGTTGACACTAAAGAACTTTGTCCCAATCTCAATGAAGGGAAGACCATGTCTTCAAAGAAGAATCTGACTTCTGGACTTCGCTATGTTCCAAAAGTAAAGAAAGAAGAAGTCAAATCATCTAACCTTCAAGAAGATGCATTAAGAGGATTAACTCTACCTATCAGACGGATTGATGCAATAAACTTGCCTTCAAAGCTGTCAATAAAGACAATCGCTCGAAATCAAGTGCGAGATGTAGCACTCCCTACAAAACGCACAGGAGAAGGTTTTGATCCTAATGCTTACAAGTTATTTGCGAAGGCTGGATATAACCCTAATGAGCCATCAATGTTAGGGAAACTTCCATCAGTTGATAAAACCAGGCAAGCACGTGAGGGCATAGACTATAACCAACCATCGCCAGTTCGCATCTCCATAAGAAGAGAAAGCAATAATCATATAACTTTTGAAGATGATGTTACTGCTCCCAATAGAAAGCTTTCCGTCTTTGATCGACTCAGAGAATCGACTGCAAGAACTTCTGTGTTCAAGAGATTAGGTCCATTGAAGAAAAACAAGAATCTGAGAAGTTATTTAAAAGTTACAACGCCTGCTTCACATTTGGTTCGAAAGGATTTCAAAAGTTTGATTCCTTCTAGAATGAGGCGACGAGTGGAGCTTGTAGTTTCATGTAAAGAGGAACTCAAGGCAAAGGTTCACACTGTGGTTTACACCAAGGAGTGCGAGGAAGATGAAGAAAGCGTAGGTTCCTCAAATCATATTACAATCCAAAATGAGTACGATTATTTGCCTCAAATGAAGATTGATGAAGATTTAGAAGATATTGTCTGGTGTTGTCATATATCTGTCAATGACAATGATCCTTTAGAAGAGGAAGATGCTGGAGATGCTCCACCGGAACTTGAAGAAGGAGTAAAGACCACAATAGATCCTTTGAAAGAAGTTAACCTTGGCACTGATGAAGACCCAAGGCCAACTTACTTAAGTGCCTTTCTAGAAGTTGATGAAGAAATCGCTTATATGAATATACTCAAAGAATATAGGGATGTCTTCGCTTGGAGTTACAAAGAAATGCCTGGATTGAATCCTAAAGTAGCGGTCCATCAATTGGCAGTCAAAAATGGTTCTTGTCCTGTTAAGCAAGCTCAAAGACGCTTTAGGCCAGACTTGGTTCCATTGATAGAAAATGAAGTTAACAAACTCATTGAGGCAGGCTTTATTCGTGAGGTCAAATATCCTACATGGATTTCAAGTATTGTTCCTATAAGGAAGAAGAATGGTCAAATTCGAGTATGTGTTGACTTTAGAGATCTTAATAATGCATGTCCTAAAGATAAGTTTCCTCTTCCCATCCGGAGCTGATGATTGATGCCACCACTGGTTATGAAGCGATGTCATTCATGGATGGTTCTTCTGGCTATAATCATATCCGCATGGCTCCAAAGGATGAAGAACTCACCGCATTTCGCACGCCTAAGGGTATTTATTGCTACAAAGTGATGCCATTTGGTTTAAAGAATGCTAGTGCCACATATCAAAGGGCTATGCAAAATATATTTGATTACTTGCTCCATAAAAATGTTGAATGCTATGTTGATGACTTGGTGGTAAAGTCAAGAAAGAGGGATGATCATTTGAAAGACTTAAGAATGATGTTTGAGCTGCTTCGAAGATATCAACTAAGGATGAATCCATTGAAGTGTGCCTTTGGAGTTACTTCTGGAAAGTTCCTTGGCTTCATTGTGAGACATTGAGGAATTGAAATTGATCAAGCCAAAGTTGATGCAATATTGAAGATGCCTGCACCTCAAAATATTCATGAGTTAAAAAGTCTCCAAGGAAAGCTAGCCTACTTGAGGAGGTTCATCTCAAACCTAGCAGGACGATGCCAACCATTCGGTCATCTCATGAAGAAAGGTGCTCCTTTTAATTGGGACGAAACATGTAGCGATGCCTTTAAAAGTATCAAGTCATATCTAGCGAAACCTCCAGTTTTGACATCCTCTATACCTGGAAAGCCATTGATACTCTACATTGCAGCACAAGAAAGGTCCGTAGGAGCCCTGTTAGCTCAAGAGAATAGTGAAGGCAAAGAAAACTCTCTTTACTACTTGAGTAGAACGATGACACCAAATGAGCTGAACTATTCGCCGATTGAAAAATTGTGCTTGGCGCTAGTCTTCTCAATTCAAAAGATGAAGCATTATTTTCAAGCCCATGTTGTTCGTCTTATTTCTAGAGCAAATCCCATCAAGTTTGTTATGTCGAAACCTGTCCTTAGTGACCGACTAGCAAGATGGTACCTCCAATTCCAAAAAGTTTGAGATTGTGTACATCCCTCAGAAAGCTGTGAAAGGACAAGCATTAGCTGATTTCTTAGCAGACCATCCGATACCCGACGATTGGGAATTAACTGATGATTTTCCTGATGAAGATGCGATGTCTATTGAAATTCAACCTCTTTGGAAAATGTACTTTGATGGGGCTGCACATCGTGGCGTAGCTGGTGCTGGCAAAGTGTTCATCACTTCACAAGAAGAGATCCTACCATTCTCATTTTCTTTGAAGCAATGTTTCTCTAATAATGTCGCTGAATACCAAGCGTTGATACTTGGACTTGAGATGGCCGTTGACATGAAGCAATTAAACTTACAAGTCTTTGGTGACTCTCAGTTGGTGATCAACCAACTCTTGGGAAGTTATGAAGTAAAGAAGCCTGAATTGCGTCCTTATCATGATTATGCTCAAAAGTTAATAGGATGGCTTGGAGATGTAACCCTTCAACATGTGCGTAGAACGGAGAATAAGAAAGCTGATGCATTGGCTGCTCTAGCTTCAACGCTAACCCTTCCTGATCAGACGCAAGTGACTATTTGTCAAAAATGGATAGTACCACCACCAAATGAGGAAGAATGTATAGAAAATGAGTTTAATCATTTCGTCGCCGTTTCTAAAGCCGCGAAGGAAGAGTGGAGACAACCCATTATTGACAATATGTGTTATGGGATACTTCTAGAAGATCCAAGAAGAAGGACTGACATTCGTCGTCGTGCACCTCGCTTCCTTTATTACAAGGACACATTATATAGAAGATCATTTGAGGGTGTACTATTACGATGTTTGGGAGAGGAAGAAACAATTCAAGCTTTGCAAGAAGCACACTCGGGAGTGTGTGGATCACATCAATCTGGACCAAAACTCCACTTTCACATAAAGAGAATGGGGTATTATTGGCCAACCATGGTGAAGGATTGCTTAGATTATGCTCGGAGGTGCGATGCTTGTCAATTTCATGCGAATTTTATACATCAGCCGCCCGAAGTATTGCACCCAACTATTGCATCTTGGCCATTTGACGCTTGGGGATTGGATGTTGTGGGACCACTACCAAAATCTTCTGGTGGACACTTGTACATCTTGGCTGCAACAGATTACTTCTCAAAATAGGCTGAAGCTATCGCTCTTAAAGAAGTGAAGAAAGAGAATGTTGCAAATTTTATCCGAGTGAATATCATATATCGCTTTGGCATCCCTCGCTACATTATAACAGACAATGGCAAGCCATTTGATAATAAGTTAATGAACAAAATTTGTGATCTCTTTAACTTCAAGCAGCGTAAATCTTCTATGTATCATGCTGCCGCCAATGGTCTTGCTGAAGCATTTAATAAAATTCTATGCAACCTCCTCAAGAAAGTTGTCTCCAAGTCCAAACGAGATTGGCATGAAAGAATGGAAGAAGCTTTGTGGGCATATAGAACGACATACCGCACTCCAACTCAAGCAACACCATATTCACTTGCTTTTGGAGTTGAAGCAGTCTTGCCACTTGAGCGTCAAATACCTTCCTTGAGACTTGCTATTCAAGAAGGGCTCACTGAAGAAGAAAATACTCGACTTTGTCTTGCTGAGTTAGAAGCACTTGATGAAAAGAGGCTAGAAGCCCAACAAAACCTTGAATGTTATCAAGCTCGTCTATCTCGTGCTTTTAATAAGAAGGTTCGCTTGAGGTGCTTCCAAGTTGGAGACCAAGTTCTCGCAGTAAGAAGACCCATCATTACTTCGCACAAGTCTGGGGGCAAATTTACCTCAAAGTGGGATGGACCATATGTCGTACAAGAAGCATATTCACATGGTGCTTACAAGCTTGTTGATGCAGATGGCGTAAGGATTGGTCCTATTAATGCAAAATTCCTAAAGAGGTACTACCCTTGAAGTAAGATGATGCTCCTTAAGGTACGAGCCTAAACTGCATGTCATTCCTGGCCCGCAAGAGTATAAACTGTGTACGGCACAACCACAACAAAAAAAAAATCACTCAATCCCCCAGAACTACGTTGTGACTTGATCCTCTTCATTGAGGTATGTAGGCGCTTAGAATATATCTGAAGTTCAGTTGCATGAGTGTCAAAAAACCACATATTTCCACTTAATCTGTCACGTGACAGTCAAAGCAATAAGTATTTTATTTTTTGTCCCATCAAACTTTAGACTTGTACAAAGTATTCATTGGTCAATAGATGGGGGCAAACCTTTAAAAAAAATGAGTTCGGTTAACAACATGCTTGAAGTTTCTTTAAAATTGAAGTCTTCAAGTCTTCTAAGTATGCAAGTTGAAGTTTTCAAATCCTCCAAGTATACAGGCTGAAGGTCTTCAAGTCTTCCAAGTATGCAAGTTGAAGTTTTCAAATCCTCCAAGTATACAGGCTGAAGGTCTTCAAGTCTTCTAAGTATGCAAGTTGAAGTCTTCAAGTCCTCTAAGTATACAGGCTGAAGGTCTTCAAGTCTTCCAAGTATGCAAGTTGAAGTCTTCAAATCCTCCAAGTATACAGGCTGAAGGTCTTCAAGTCTTCCAAGTATGCAAGTTGAAGTCTTCAAATCCTCCAAGTATACAGGCTGAAGGTCTTCCAGTCTTACAAGTATGCAAGTTGAAGTCTTCAAATTCTTCAAAGTCTGCAAGTTGATGTCTTCAAATTCTTCAAGTTTGCAAGTTGATGTCTTCAAATTCTTCAAGTCTGCAAGTTGATGTCTTCAAAGTCTTCTAAGTATGCAAGTTGAAGTCTTCAAATCCTCCAAGTATACAGGCTGAAGGTCTTCAAGTCTTCCAAGTATGCAAGTTGAAGTTTTCAAATTCTTCAAAGTCTGCAAGTTGATGTATTCAAATTTTTCAAGTCTGCAAATTGATGTCTTCAAATTCTTCAAGTCTGCAAGGTGAGGTCTTCAAATTCTTTAAGTCTGCAAGTTGAAGTCTTCAAATTATTCGAAGTTTGAAAGTTGAAGTTTTCAAGTCTTGACTTCTAAATTACCTTCCTTAAGGTGAGGATGCGTATCCATCCTCTTTTCACATTAAGGATACCATAAAGTTACCTTTCCTTAGGGCGGGGATGCGTATCCATCCTCTTTTCGCCTTTAAAGAATACATTTAGATTACCTTTCTTAGGGCGGGGATGCGTATCCATCCTCTTTTCGCCTTAAAGAATACCTTTAGATTACCTTTCTTAGGGCGGGGATGAGTATCCATCCTCTTTTCGCCTTAAAGAATACCTTTAGATTACCTTTCTTAGGGCGGGGATGAGTATCCATCCTCTTTTCACCTTAAAGAATACCTTTAGATTACCTTTCTTAGGGCGGGGATGCGTATCCATCCTCTTTTCGCCTTAAGAATACCATAAATTACCTTTCTTAGGGCGGGGATGTGTATCTATCCTCTTTCGCCTTAAGAATATCAGCTGCATGACAGAATTTAAAGTTAACTTCAAAAAATCACCTAGAAAAATTCTGAAGGTATTAAGCCCTGAATTTCGGATATATTGTAGACCTTTGTGTATAGATTCTAAATAATCAAGCGGCTTGTGATTTCGTCGTTTCTACATCAAGACACAAGAGTTTTAGTAAAGCCACACAAGTCTGCAATTTTCAGCATGACAGAATTTAAAGCTAACTTCAAAAAATCATCTAGAAATATTCTGAAGGTATTAAATTCCGAATTCTGGATATGTTAGAGATCGAGAAGTCTAGTTTCTGGAAAATCAAACCGTTCTTGATTTCGATTTTTCTACAATGAGATATGAATTTTCTACGACAAACGTGTCAAGCTGTAAAAAAGGGTGACGAAAATCAGAAAAAGGGAAGAAAACTACCTTGAATTATGCCCCTTCGTCACAGGCTCATAGCTCACAATCTGTAATTGAAGACAAAATTGTGGATATAATGTGTCTATTTATAGATGTCATGTGGTGGGAATAAAATCGTTCTCCTAGTTCAATTACAATTCTTTTTTTATTAGGACAATAGAAAAGAACATGAATTTGAAATTGAGTGAAATTACAATTCCTAGTTCAACTACAATTTGAACTTAAATGGCGTCATAAAATAAGATTTTAAGGCGGTGATTTATCCTACTACAACTCCAATTTGGGATAAAATTTGCATCATAATATAAGATGCATATTTAATATGCGCACCTGCCACGACAACGTGACATGAGTCCTTCTCCTAGACCAATAGCAATTCCTTCTTTTTGGGTTATACTAAAGTAATTGACATAAATACTCTCCTGACCGAATTGGTTTTCCTATTGCTAGTGGCATGTTTGCCACGTAAGATTAAAGGGGTCACATGCCCACTCCAATTACATGTATTGGAGTCGGACAATAAATTAGAACATTGCATGGGTATGGTAAATAAATTACTAGTTAATTAATACTTCAAGTCTAGTCTTCAAAAGATAAAATATCTCGACAAGACTTGAAGCAGGGGGCATTTGTAATCATTTAAAATTTATTTAAATATAAATTTATTAAAATGATTCGAATTATATTAAAATTCATTAATATATTAGTCCAAATAAATATTATGGATTGATATAATTGAGTTAATTATTTAAATTCAATAAATATGAATTTAATTAAAGCCCGCTCCATAAAGCTCATATGTCATATCACTTAAATCTGATTGGCTGAAGAGAATTCTATTCCAATCACAACTCCCCTATTCTAAAACTATAAATAGGGGTCTTCAGAATTCAGAAAGAGGACCAAGAATTTTAACAAGAAGCTAGAGAAAGCTCGTGGATCAAAAGCTGCAGATTTCTCTACAAGTTCAAGAGTTCAAGAATTTAAGCATTCAAGTTTCAAGAACGTTCAAGTCTCAAGAACGATCAAGATCAAGAACGATCAAGATCAAGACCACCGGATTCAAGATCAAACTCGAAGCCCTTGGATTCAACTAGAAGTCAAGATCAAGATAAAGTTCAAGTTCAAGTTCAAGATCAAGATAAAGTTCAAGTCCAAGTCCAAGTCCAAGTTCAAGATCAAGATCAAGATCAAGTTAGAGACCAAGATCGAGATAAATCTCAAGTCTAAGTCCAAGTTCAAGATCAAGATAGAGATCAAGATCGAGATAAATCTCAAGTTCAAGATCAAGCTCAAGAGCCCTTGAATTATATTTGAAAAGGCGAATTCAGAGGAATAATAGAGATTGTAACACTCGCACTTAAATCAATAAAATGATTGTTGCATAATTTTCCGTTCTTGATTATTGTTTTCTCGACGCGAATTTTACTGTCTACAATATTAATTATTTTTATAGAATTAGTTTAAAAATTTTAAAATCCTAATATTATCTGTCATTGTTAAGTTATATATATATTACTAAAGAATAAAATCTACATGATATTTATAAATAAAAAAAAAAAAGGTTAAACAAAACAAAATAAAAATTCATAAAATAAAAAAATAGGCTCATAATAAATCAAAGGAATAGAAGATGACCCGTTCTTTTCTTTTTAATTTATAAAATTATACTTGAGAAGTGAGAATGTTAGAATAATATTTGGTGTCATTGAGAAACACATCTTTACTTTATTAGAATGTTAGAAAAAAAATCTGCTTTATTTTTTCTTTTTCAGTAATCTCTTATAATCCGGAGAAAATTTACTTTTAGGAATAGGTAAAATTCAAAAAAGTTATACTCTTTTAACATATAATGTATATGTTATTTCAAAATTTTAATTGGGAGCAATTCATATTTTAAATAAATTAATAAATCAATTATTGAATATCTAAGGATAAAGTTAGAAATTTATTGTAATCACTTAGGAACATGTAATAGTAAAAGTCTATATTATTTTAGTCAATTATAATTCAGATATTTCTTCTTCTGTAATATCAAAAGGCATATTTCTCAACATCAAAATGCAAGACTTACCGGAAATACAATATAGTATATTGATTAGTAAACATTATCATTTAAAAATTTTAAAACTCAATCCACTCAATTAACAGTAATCCAAACTTTTAGAGTTCAATTACTATAATTTTCTGAAATTTATATTTTATTGGATTAAAAATCTGTGTTGAAAAGAAAGTTATTATATATGTAGAAGTTGTAAATGTCAAGAACAGTTATAAGTTAAAATTCTTTCATAATTCAAAGTCATAATTTTTTATTTTTTTTATATTTTCGTAAAAAATTTAATTCAAATATATGAATAGAATTTAAATCATGATCTTTAACACTTAAGAGAAGAAATCAAAACCAGGTAATAGCATCCCTAACATGATATTTCTTCATTTAGATAAATAAAAAGCAAAAAAAAAAAAAAAAACCTCCAACCAAATTAATATATAAAAATTGTATGCGTTCTACTAAACTTTTTCATAGCATTAGATAAATTCTAAGATGGTTGCAAATAAGAAATAGGAGTTAGCATATTTGTGAGTTTTATGATTACGGATTAAAAATGACTGAAAATTAAGTAAAATTTAATGTAATGTACCTTATAATACATGAGCAAACACTTAAAGCACAAAAAATATCAATCGATGTACATATACTTTATCAAATTATATGTGAAATAAATGATCAAGAATTTGAAGAATGGTTAACGATCAAATTTCTTTTTGTAACATATATTAACTGAATCCAAGATTTGTTCTTCGATGAATTTAACCTACAAATACTCCTACTGCTTCTTTGTGGTGTAAAAGATCTGCACGAATATATATAGGAGAGGTGATAGCGCCTACGTGTCAGCGCTAGAAAAAAACTGTATTTTCAAAAAAATAAAAAATAATTAAATTGAATTAAAAAAAAATAAAAAAAAAATGCACGTGTATTGGTAGTTAATATTTCAAAATTAGTGGGATCAGTTTAAAATTTATGTATATGTGTAAAACTTACGCAGCAGTAACTACCATAAAATTTCATTTTTTATTAAAAAAACAAACCTAAATTATTTTTTTTAAAAAACCGTAATATTTAAAATAAAATTTAAACTTTGAAAATATAGAAAATAAAAATAAAAAACACACACGCTAAAATTTTGGTTTTGAGCCTAATTTTGTGGAACTCTATCAAGCATTATCTAATTTTGTGGAACTATCAACTATTATCTTTTTAAATATCTTAATTTAAAAAATATTGAGCCTAATTTTGTGGAACTATCAAGCATTATCCAATTTTTTGGAACTATCAAATATTATCCTTTTAAATATCTCAATTTAAAAAATATTGTAAAAATATATTGTAATATATATATATATATATATATATATATATATATATATATATATATATATATATATATATATATATATAAGTTTTAACAACAACAACAATAATAATAATAATAATAATAATAATAATATTAATGGGGTAAAAATAAATTCTCTTTTTTTTTCAAAATATTTGTTTCTGATAATAACCTATGAAGAAAATTAGAAAAAAATATTCATTTTAAAAAGAACAAAAAAAAGAAACGTGAGTTCAACAAAAAAAAAATCACCAGTTTTTCACTTTTATTATTGTGAGAATCTGCACTTGGCAGTTCTTTTTAAAAATAAACTACAACCACTATTAATTAGCAAAATTAATTTAAAATATAATAATTAAAAAAAATAAAAGGAAATTTAGAAACGTAAAAAAACTGAAATAGTTTTGCTCAAATATGTAACCATCTTTTACTATTTAATAATAATATATAATATATAATACTATATTAAAAATTCAGAATTATGTATAATTAAAATTAATTATTTTTAGTTAATTTAAATAAAAAAAATAATTTTAAAATCTATATAGTATTTTAAGTTTTTCTACTTTTTTAAACAGTCAATTAAATTCTTACAGTTTTTAATAAATTCAAATAATAATGTAAAACCTCCAAACGGTTACTTTTACAGTTTTTATTTTACTGGATAATGAATTCCACATTTTGTGGCAACACTATATATATATTTTTAAAAGCAGTGGAGGAGTAATTTGAAAAGGCTGAAACTCTTCATAGTATTTTTTTTGGTCGTGAACTCTTTCAACACATTCATTGTATTTATATGCAGATTTATTTTATTTTTTAAGGAATTTGCTGCATACTGGATTTGAATAATTAATTCAAGACAACTACTCAAAAAAGTAAGAAGGTAGCAAATAAATTTTTAGAAGTTTTTCTTTCATTTATTGCTTTTAATGTTCTCTGTTAGATTATATTATAATTGGTTTGCTATTTTATTTATTTCGAAATTTTGGTTCATGAATGCTATTCTTTTGATATGTATATTAGTTTGTCGAGTTTCAACAATTATCTATGAATTATCTACTAATTTTAGTTTTTTTTTTTGTTATGTTTGAAAGTTTGTTGTATGAATGTTATTCTTTTAATAATATTTAGATTTAGTTTGTATGTTTAATTAGTCAAGTTGCAACAATCATCAGAATTATCCAAATTATATATAAGATGGAATTTATAGAATTCATAAAACGTACCACATTGCATGTATTTACACATCTTATTTTTTATTAAATTGATACTTCAAGATAAGACGACATCAAATAATCTGTGAAAAATTACTCTTTCATCTATTATTTTTAAAGTTATTTATTGAATTATATTACAACTGATTTGTTGTTGTTTTAGTTTTTTTTTTGGAAGTTTATTTTGTGAACACTATTTCTTTTGGTGATAAATTTAAAATATGCACTAACTATTTTTTGTTGCAATTGAAAAGTAGGAATAATCTCAAATATAGGGATGTGGGCCTCCACATAAATTTACATGTTTCTTTGCATACTATGGATATAGTCTGTCCTCTTCTTATTTTTTTGAATATACAAACAATGTCATCCTTTGCTCTCAATTATAATTATGAGGATCAAATTTAGTTTGCTTTGAAACAACAAATTGATTAACATGAAAATGGTGTGTTTTCTCTTTAATATGTTACATAGAACAAAGCTTAAAGTAAAATTAATGTGCTTTTGATATATGTTTGGATATATAGGAATGTTTGGTCTATTTAGCCTAATTTTTAGAGACTTATTTAATTAAATAAAAGGAGCCTCATGACCCATTATTGACCAAAAATGATAAAATATAAAGCATGATTCAGCACATGTAACATATTTGGATAGCCGTAAAAATGTTAAGTTACGCCTATCAAAAATGCATTTTTTAATTAATGATCAATTTTTTTTCTCTTTATATATATATATACGTCTGCAATTTATTAAAACAAATAATCTATAATTATTTTTAAAAAATATGTAAAATGTATTGAATTATTAAAATTAATTTAAAATCGAAAAATAAAATAAAAACCGTTAACACTTAATTTTTTTATTTAAAAACGGTTACCAAAAATAATACAAAACAAAATAAAAAAATAACGTAACAAATTGTTAAGGATGATCAAATTTCAAAATAATTTTATGAGGAATAAAAATTAAACTTTTGAAATTAGGATAAATAATATTTATATATAGTTAGTGTTAAATTCTATTCTGAACAATATCATAGAGTCAATTCCCTGAATGATCACCAAAGTTTAGGAAATTGTCTTGAAATATCATTTATGTTTTATTTAGGACCAAAATACCACTCAAGTATCACTATTTTCCTCCAAATATACTTGACACTTCAAAAACCTCACTCTCTCCTAGTTGGCATGACATGACATAATTAGTTTGTTAAAAATAATCTTCATACTTAAGAATCTTTTATTATTATTAAACTTTTTATTTTTTTATGTTATGAGGAATAGGTTTTTAAAACGTATTATAATATCATCAATTTTGAATATTTATAAGCATATACATTAAAAAAACATCGATAGACAAATCACTCATGAATGCTAACTTACATCAATTAATCATAAATTTTATAATGAATCAATAATATTAAATGTCAATTAACAATTACAATAAAATTAATTGTGTATTTTGAAATTCATGCTTACAATATTCTTTTCTTCAAAAAAAAATAGAAAGTGAATAATATTATTACTATTTTTTATCCAAAATAAATAAATACTAAATATCTCAAAAGTCTCCTTCTATTCTTCTAGTTGATATATCATGTTATTAAATCATCATTTTAAAAAATAATAGACCTATATAATTCATCAAACTTATGTCTCTACAAAACAAATATATAAATTACATCAGAATTTATGAAGATTATAAAAAAAATTCAAAAAACTAATTCCTTTATATATTTTTTACCAAACAAAATTCAATGAAAAAAACTTTGTGTGCAATTTTATTACTTGGTAATTTTCAAAATCCCCAAGTAAATTATTTGAAAAATTTAAGCAATTTTTTTCCATAAAAGTATTCAAATAAATTTGTAAGGTTGACAAAAAAGTTGGTAAGAAAGAGAAAATTATTATTCAACCTTTTTAATTTAATTTTTTATTTTTATTCTCTTATTGCTATATTATATTACATTTTAACTTATCTACAATTAAACACCAATATATATTCTTATCTCATCCCAAGTTCATGAAATACAAGTAATAATTAATTAAATTGCCTATTGTAATTCAATAATATACATATTATATGAGATTAATATACTGATAAATAAAGATCAAAATTTTATTTTCTAATATAAATATTATTCATTTTCTATTTTCTTTTCAATAAAAGATATTGTAAGTATGGATTTCAAAGTATCCAATTAATTAATTTTTAATAGTTAATTGACCTTTAATATTATTGATCCATTATATAATATATGATTGATTGATGTAAGTTGACATTCATGAGTGATTTATATTTTAATATATTTTTTTAATATATGTGTTTATAAGTATTCAAAATTGATGATATTATGATACGTTTTAAAAACCTATTCTTCATAACATAAAAAAAAAGTTTAATTATAATAAAAGATTCTTAAGCATGAAGATTTATTATATATATTTATATTCAAAAAACAAATATAATGATCATTATTTTAGTTAAATGGATTTAATGAATCAAATTAGTCTATTATTAAAAAAAGACTTTAATGACATGTCATGCAACTAGGAGAGAGTGAGCCTATTGAAGTGTTAGGTATATTTGGAGGAAAATAGTGATAATTGAGTGATATTTTGGTCCTAAATGAAACATAAATGATATTTCAAGGCAATTCCCTAAACATGGGTGACCATTTAGGGAATTGACTCCAATATCATAACTATAAGTCATTTTAGCAAATTTAAGACTACTCACAATATTATATAACATCATTAATTTAAGTTGAGAATTACAATTTTAAAATATATGATACAATGATTAATTTGAAATTTGAAATTTAAAATATTTGAATTTCAAGATAACTGTAGTTACATGTAATGTGCTTAATCTGATAAAGTTCAAATCGAACATAACACCCTATTCATCCACATTTATATCTTTTCTAATACAATTCAAATCAAAATATAAAATAGCTAAAATATCTAATAAACACTTTGAGTAAACCTAATATAGAGGATATATTAATTAAGATTATTTTTACATTTAAAATCATTTTTTTTAATTATAATTCACACAAATTAAAAATAGTAAATTGCTAATGTATGAATATGTCATTTAATTTTTTAATTTTAAATAAAACATTAGTTAAATATATCAACATATTGAATGTGTAAGAGGTTTTTATGGAAAGGAGATGTACAAAGTAAAGGAAAAGCTCTTGTAGCATGGAATACACTATGTTGTCCCAAGGTAGCTGGTGGTTTAAATGTAACTGATGTTTATCTATGGAACAAAGCATCTATAATCAAACATTTATGGAATCTTGCAAAAAAGAAGGACAAGTTATGGATTGTTTGGGTTCATACTTATTATATTAACGGCAGGAGACCATGGGAAGTTGCAGGGAAACAAGCTTCTTGGATGGTGAGGAAGATCATGCAAGCAGGGCATTGGATTTCTGAAGTCGGACTATCAATTACAGAGATCATGGATGCAGAAGAATTCACCATTAAAGGTATATTGTATAAGATGCTTAGGGGGGAGTTCATCAAGGTGCCTTGGAGAAGGTTGTCATGTAATAGTCAAGGGAGCCCAAAGTCGAACTTCATACTCTACTTGACCATGCAAAGAAGATTATATACCAAGGACAGGCTGAAAAAATGGGGGATACAAATGGATCAAATGTGTTCATTATGTAAGCAAGAGCAAGAAACACACCAACATCTTTTCTTCTCATGCAATGTGGCTGCAAGGATATGGGATAAACTTTTAAAGTGGCTATGTATAACCAGAAACACTGCAGGGTGGGATGAAGAATTGGAGTGGGCTATTACACATGCCACAGGCAAAGCAATGCAGGATGAAGTGTATAGAATGACTCTCTCAGCAGCAGTTTACTATGTATGGCAAGAGAGGAACTACAGAATTTTCCGAAAGAAAGAAAGAACCACGGAGGTGATCATCAGGAGCATAATTCAAGAAATCCATTGTAGAGGCAGTATGCAATCGAAGCTGGCTGATTTCATTCGTAATTTCAATTATTATCCATAGAATAGTAGCTAAGTAGTAAGGATAGTAGACTGAACTATGAATTGGGATTATGTCCATATCCAGAAGTCCAAAACTCTTTGTACATATTGATATATCTGGTAAATAAAGCTTACAGTTACCAAAAATATATTGAATCTTTTGATTTTTGAATAAAACATTAGTTAAATGATATTTAAATATTAAATATTTCTAAACATTGTTTCAATAAAACTAATTTGCCTATTTTCTCACGCGCGTAGCCTACTAGCCTATCCTCCAATTTCTCTTCCCTTCATCTAATCTTTACTTATCAATTAATCTATAGATGTTTTTAAATTTGGTATGCTTAATTAATAAAAATAATAATTTTAACTGTATTTATTTTTAAAGATAAGTTGATTTGTAACTATCCTTATTAATCTTAAATACACTCTTCTTTTAGAGAAACAAGATTTCTAACTATCCTTATTAATCTCAATGGCCAACAGGGCTTGATCTATGACTGGGCGGACCACCGCCAGGTCAGTGATCTTGTATCGTTGGTATCAGAGCCTTGGAACTTTCATGGTATATATATAATTGATGTGAAGAATTTCGGCATAGATATATTCTCTCTTTTATGGATCAAGAAGATATTAAAAGCACTCGTCTAGAAGAGATAGATATACCTCAAAATCTTGATTTGTTAAACAAATGGACTATTCCAAAAGTTAATATAAAAACCATTTATGATTATGGTTGGTTTGATAAGATTTCTAATAAACAGTTGATTAAAACAACTGAACAATCCTTGGCGTTAAACTCATCCGAACAAACTATTCGTTTATTAAAGGGCAAATACATAATTACCCCATTAAAGTAAGACCTATTTTTGAAAAAGACACTCAAACTTTGCGGGGGTCCTAATACCCCATTGAACAATTTGAAAGTAATATAAATACCCCATTTTTGGGTCAAACCCACTTATAAGAAAGAAGGTGAAGTCACTCACCAATTATTGCTTGCCATGTGTCAATTTTTATATAATTTCTTAATCTTTGTTTTTATTTCTGTTTTCTTTTTTGTTAGTTTTGATTCTTTATTTTTTCTTTCTTCTTCGCTTAACCCATTTGTTGATCTCCTTCGTCCTGGAGTAGACGCCATTGAAACAACACTAAATCAAAATTAAAACTGGAAAATCAAATCCACTTTCAAAATTATTATTTTTCAAATTAAAATTTCTATCAAAGTCTTCTTTTTGTTTATTTTACCTTTGATTTTTGCTATAAATCAACCTGGGTGGTATTTGAAAAAAAATAAAAATTCTCTCTCACCCCAGCCGGCCAAGAAAGAGGAGAAAAAATCTAAGGATGAAACAACAAATCTGTTGTTGCTTCCGTTATCAATGGAAGAAAGCCGACTAAAAAGGCATTTTCTTTTATGGATTGAAATTGTGTTATTTAGTTACAATCAAATCTCTCCGTCGAAATCCAATCTAAATGAAAAACGAAAAGAGAGAAAAAAAAAGAAAAAAATTTCAAGCTATTGTCATCTCCTTCAATGGTGAAACTCACGAAGGAGAAGAAAGAAAAACAAATTAAACAGTAAAATAAAAGATTATTTAAATAGTTAATAAAAAATATTGCAAAAGAAAAGTTTAATCTTATTTTTTTTGGTTTCCACGCTCTTCAGGTGAGTGACATACACTCTCTCTATAAAATATCGAAAAATGGTTCAATAATTTCACATTTAAATAGTTTAGGGGTGTATTAGGACCCCCGCAAAGTTTGAGTGTCTTTTTCAAAAATAGGTCTTACTTTAATGGGGTAATTATGTATTTTCTCTTTATTAAATAAGCGTGATATTGAATTATATAAATCTCAGTATAAATTTTTGCATATTGGCATGGTTCAAATTGCTTTTAAACCTTTAACTCTTAAAGGGTTACCAGAGACTTTCTTAGCTGCTCTACGGGATGCGAGGAATTTAAATTTTCGTCAATCCTTGATGGGTTCAATAGAATCTACGGTGGCCTATGGTCTAGTTTATTTTAATACTCAGCCCAATTTGCAGTTATCTTTGACTGATTCTAATATATTAGATGCTTTAACTTTGAATGTTAAAACACATGGTTATAACTATGCACCTGGATTTGAATTAATTTGTTTGTCGTATAGAATCTATTATAAATTACTTGCTACTTTAAATCCTAGATGTAAGTTATATGATACATCTGATCAAACTATTTTGGTAGAAACTAATTTCGTCAGATCTAAGGTCACTACTAGAAGACCTATAAAATGAGAAGAAATTAATTTTCCTACCACTTGTATTTTAGATTCTGTTATACCTCCTGAGCAAATGATCGATGTTGTCACTAATTCTGAATATTCTCATATTAGTCAAAATTCAGATGGAAAAATTTGTATGCAGTTTGATGAAAAAAGTGTTCCTTATAGTAGACATTCTTCTGCTTCTGATAGAAGACTGGCTATTCAACATATTTCTCCGATAGAACCTTGTTATGGTCCAACTAGAAATCGCGCTACTTCATTACATACTTTATCAACAATTATATCTGCAGAAAAACAAAAAATTAAAATTAATCCTCGGTTAAACATTGTTCAAACGAATGATAAATTATCTGATGTTTCTGATAAGGATATTCCTTCTGTATCCGAGATGGATTTTAATCTTAATGATACTTAATGATGAGCGAACATCAAATTGCTTTTAGTCCAGGCTCACTGGCAAGAAAATATATTCAAAACGAATTTTTAAATGAAAAATGGAACTGGTTTAAAACTTGATTTTTTGACACTTATAGTAAAGAAGATTTAAATAATATTTCTCAAGAGTTTTATGAAACTTGTGCATTACATAATCATATTATGTTCTTTGTGCCTTGGTTTATAACCACTTATTTGCCTTTATTCATCAACGTTCTTGAACGATCTTACAAAGATGAATCAGGTAATATTATTCAATCCATTTATCCTCCTCAAGCTCCGTTTATTCTACCAAATAATACTGGTATTACTTTTACTGCTTTTCATAAATTTATTGATAATGAAGTCGCCGCAGTTAGTATAAATGAAATTAATCGTCTTATTTCTCAAAATAATTATTTGGGTCTATATGTTAAAGTTATTGGTGAACATATTTGTTCTCTAGACAAAAAATTAGATAGATTGTCTAATCTAATTGTTCAAATTGATAGTAAGCTAAAATCTGTGAAACAAGTTTCGGAACAGGCTTCTTCGTCAAAACAGCCTGATGTTCATATTCAAAGGCCCCCTAAGATTCAGGATTTTATTCTTAGACCTTTGCACGACCTTGAAAATCTTCTTGATAAAAAGTTTTCTCAATTTGGTGTAAGTGCGAAACCGATAAGTCTCGCTGAAGATTTTGCAGATGAGATGGAAGCCACTTTTGATTTCAAAACTCAAATGGAAATGGAAGTTAATAAACTTCATGGGTATCCAAAGAAGAATAGTGGTAATACTGCTTATGCTAGAAAACCTAGCATGCAAACATATTAATATCCCAGGCCTACTCCTCAAGATGTTTTAATAGAGAAAAGAGATTGGAATCAAACTAACACGTCTTATAGTGGAAGTGAAATTTATGAATGGAATCTCGATGGGCTAACTGATAGGTAGTTGACGATTATGGTTCATAGGATGCTTATGTATGCTACTATCTGCAAAAGTGTTAGTAACACTGACAAGACCATTTGCAAGATGATTATTGCAGGATTTACCGGTCAACTAAGAGGATGGTGGGATAATTATATGCCCTCTGATGCGAGAGCAACAGTAATTAATGCTAAGGCAGTAAATGAAGGAGTTGATGATTTAGGCTTTGCCCTTGTTCAAAAAAGAGAAGACGCTGTTTATACACTTATTTTGACTATTCTTGAACATTTTAATGGTAGATTTACCAATCAATATGAAACCATTAGATCTCTATTAAATGGTCTTAGATGTATACATTTAGGTGAGTTTAGATGGTATAAAGATACTTATTTGAGTCGGGTAATGGAACTTCCCGAAAATGGTTTAGAATTCTGGAAAGCCAAATTTATTGATGGATTACCTTCTTTATTTGCAGAAAGAGTAAAGAAGACTCTTAGAAATCCACAAGGAATTATTCCCTATAATGATTTTACTTATGGAAAGCTTATTGGGGATTGTACGCAAGAAGACATAAATTTGTGCAATGAGTTAAAACTCTCATGACAGCTTAAAATGGATAAGCTTAGAGAAAAGTCTCAATTAGGAGATTTTTGTACTCAATTTAGTTTACCGGATGCTTCAAAAAGCACCAACCGAGAAACTTCTAAATCAGAATCTCATAGATCTCATCATAAGAAAAGAAGATCTAGAAGAAGGACTAGAGAAGAAAGAGATGAGCGTAGGGCTCATCGTAAATCTCATAGATTTACCAGGAATAGGTCAAGGTGAAATCTTGATAAGATTAAGTGTTATAAATGTGGAAAATTTGGGCATATAGCTCCAAATTGTAAGCTAGAAAAGCTTAAGACTCTAGAACTTGATGATGACATGCAAGAGAAGATTTATAGTTTCCTATATACTTCTGGTTCCGAATCAGATTATAATGATTCTGAAGAAAGTTATGCAACAGAGGATGAGCAACCCGAGCCTTCTAAGGTTCATCAAAATTCAAATGATGCTTGCAAATGTCATGGTGATATTTGTCACTGCGAACATGATGAATTTTACAAGCTGCAATCTCAGTTCAAAGACATGAATATGTTCACTATCACTGCAGACAATGTGATAGAACTTCTAAAAGAAGTTACCGATAATACTCTTCGTGAAAAGATCATTCAATTGGCTGCTAGTAAAACTAGCTCTTCAACTAGTATTCCTAGTGATAAAAAGGTTAAAGATGAGTTTAATTATTCTGCTCCTTACTCCTTGTCTGAAGTTCATAATAGAATCTCTTCTAAACAGATCATGATTATTCGTGATACCTCTTTTGATGATTTAAAAGGAGAAATTGAACATTTGAAGGAAGAAATTAAATTTCTTAAACAAAATCATATTATTTATGATCACCGTCTTACTCAGATTGAGTCTGCTAATAGCAAAAGAAAAAATAAGGTTGATGAATCTACTGCTGAAGAAAATACTCTTGCCAACACTTTGAATATTGATCCGAAACAAAATATGTTTTTAGGAATGATGCAAATTGTTACAGCTCATAAATGGTATGTTAAATGTACTATATTAATTGATAATACTTTTTCTATAACCAACATTGTTATGATTGATAGTGGCGCTGATGTAAGTTGCATTCAAGAAGGTCTAGTACCTACTAAATATTTTGAAAAAACAACTCATATGGTTAAATCTGCATCTGGTCATGCTTTAGATATAAAGTATAAATTATCTAATACTCGTATTTCCCAGAATAAAGTTTGTATTCCTCACTTCTTTTTCTTAGTAAAAAATCAATTATACCCTCCTATTATTCTAGGAACTCCTTTTATAAATGCAATTTATCCTTTTACTAATATAAATGCTAAAGAATTTTCTGCTACTTATAAAAATCAAGATATTAGTTATACTTTTATCACTGAGCCTATTTCTAGAGATATTAATGCTCTAATTGAAATGAAACAAAAGCATGTTGATTATTTACAACTTGAGATATTTAGTATGAATATATTCGATACTTTAAAATCTGCTAAAGTACAGGAAAAGATTAAATTCATTTATGAAAAAATGGCCATTGATATTTGTGCTGATCATCCTAGTGCCTTTTGGAATTGGAAAAAGCATATTGTAACTCTTCCATATGAAGATGATTTCTATGAGGAAAATATCCCTACCAAATCACGTCCTTGTCAGATGAATACCGAATTGGTTGAATTCTACAAAAAGGAAATTGATAATTTATTACAAAAAGGTTTGATAAAGCCTTCCAAATCATCATGGTCGTGTACTGCTTTTTATGTTAATAACGCAGCAGAAAAAGAACGAGGTGTTCCCAGGTTAGTTATAAATTATAAACCTTTAAATAAATTTTTAAAATGGATTAGATATCCTATTCCAAATAAAAGTAGTACTAGATCTGACTGTACCTCAATCTCAGAACCAAGTCGAGAAGTCATACTAAAATTCTTATATATTTAAATAAAGCTTAGATCCGTTCATGGTCTATATAAAAGAGAAGTTATTTATCCGGCATAGATATAAAAAATGAAGGAGTTGATAATTCAGGCTTTGCCCTTGTTCAATCATGTAATTAGCGACGATATCCATCACCATTCCATCTATAATTTTCCATAATATAAGTTCCTTTAAATCTCTATGAAGAGGAACTGCCTTCAAAATCGTAACCAAATCTTTATCAGGAGAGAAGTCAAGAAAACCCATTCTTTTAAGGAGAAAGATATTCTCTAGATAAGAAATCTGGGAGGGAATTATCACTTCCCTTTTTATAATGAATTTCGAAATCAAAAGGGGCTAATTGTGCCTGCCACCTAGCAAATATTAATTTGGATGCATCATGTTTAAAATCTTTATCAAACATATATTTGACTGATTGAGCATCTGTTTTTATCACAAATTTCTGATTGTAAAGATCATCCTGAAATTTTAAAACACATTTAACGATAGTTAACATTACATGAGCTACCGTTGCATATTTTTTCTGATCATCGCTCCATTTTCCTGAATGAAATCGAATAAGATATTCATTTTTATCATGCAAATTAATTTGTTTCAATATACCTCCACACCCAATATTAGACGCATCCGTCTCTACAATCTTTGGCCAAGCAGGATTAGCAAGGGTTAAACAAGGTAAATATTTAACTCTTTCTTTAATAGTCTTTACAAGATCTGTGAGACTATTAGTCCAATGCTTCTTATGATTCTTTTTTAGCCTGTCATATAACGGAGCTAAATCTCGAGACAAATTTTTGTAGAATGGGGAAATGTAGTTTAAACTTCCCAGAAACCGCTGCAATTGCGTTTTATCTATAATAATATCAGGGAATTTCGATGCGAATTCAATGGATCGCTGAATAGGAGTCATTTTTCCTTGACAAATCAAATGACCCAAAAATCTAACTTCTGTTTGAAAAAGACTCATTTTAGGTTTAGATATAACCAAACCATTTTGAATAACTATTTTCTTAAAAATGTCTAAATGCTTAATATGCATTTCAAGAGTTTTTGAGTATACCAAAATATCATCAATATAAACTATGATGAAATCCAAATAGGGATTAAAAATATCATTCATTATTTTTTGAAATTCTGAGAGAGCATTTTTTAACCCAAAAGGCATTACATTCCATTCGTACTGTCCAAACGGAACATTAAATGCCGTTCTATATGAATGGTCTCTAAATATTTGAATTTGCCAATATCCAGATTTTAAATCAAATTTTGAAAAGACATTAGCATCATATAATCTGGTTAATAAATCTCTTTTGTTTGGAATAGGATATCTAATCCATTTTAAAAATTTATTTAAAGGTTTATAATTTATAACTAACCTGGGAACACCTCGTTCTTTTTCTGTTGCGTTATTAACATAAAAAGCAGTACACGACCATGATGATTTGGAAGGCTTTATCAAACCTTTTTGTAATAAATTATCAATTTCCTTTTTGTAGAATTCAACCAATTCGGTATTCATCTGACAAGGACGTGATTTGGTAGGGATATTTTCCTCATAGAAATCATCTTCATATGGAAGAGTTACAATATGCTTTTTCCAATTCCAAAAGGCACTAGGATGATCAGCACAAATATCAATGGCCATTTTTTCATAAATGAATTTAATCTTTTCCTGTACTTTAGCAGATTTTAAAGTATCGAATATATTCATACTAAATATCTCAAGTTGTAAATAATCAACATGCTTTTGTTTCATTTCAATTAGAGCATTAATATCTCTAGAAATAGGCTCAGTGATAAAAGTATAACTAATATCTTGATTTTTATAAGTAGCAGAAAATCCTTTAGCATTTATATTAGTAAAAGGATAAATTGCATTTATAAAAGGAGTTCCTAGAATAATAGGAGGGTATAATTGATTTTTTACTAAGAAAAAGAAGTGAGGAATACAAACTTTATTCTGGGAAATACAAGTATTAGATAATTTATACTTTATATCTAAAGCATGACCAGATGCAGATTTAACCATATGAGTTGTTTTTTCAAAATATTTAGTAGGTACTAGACCTTCTTGAATGCAACTTACATCAGCGCCACTATCAATCATAACAATGTTGGTTATAGAAAAAGTATTATCAATTAATATAGTACATTTAACATACCATTTATGAGCTGTAACAATTTGCATCATTCCTAAAAACATATTTTGTTTCGGATCAATATTCAAAGTGTTGGCAAGAGTATTTTCTTCAGCAGTAGATTCATCAACCTTATTTTTTCCTTTGCTATTAGCAGACTCAATCTGAGTAAGACGGTGATCATAAATAATATGATTTTGTTTAAGAAATTTAATTTCTTCCTTCAAATGTTCAATTTCTCCTTTTAAATCATCAAAAGAGGTATCACGAATAATCATGATCTGTTTAGAAGAGATTCTATTATGAACTTCAGACAAGGAGTAAGGAGCAGAATAATTAAACTCATTTTTAACCTTTTTATCACTAGGAATACTAGTTGAAGAGCTAGTTTTACTAGCAGCCAATTGAATGATCGTTTCACGAAGAGTATTATCGGTAACTTCTTTCAGAAGTTCTATCACATTGTCTGCAGTGATAGTGAACATATTAATGTCTTCGAACTGAGATTGCAACTTGTAAAATTCATCATGTTCGCAGTGACAAATATCACCATGACATTTGCAAGCATCATTTGAATTTTGATGAACCTTAGAAGGCTCAGGTTGCTCATCCTCTGTTGCATAACTTTCTTCAGAATCATTATAATCTGATTCAGAACCAGAAGTATATAGAAAACTATAAATCTTCTCTTGCATGTCATCATCAAGTTCTAGAGTCTTAAGCTTTTCTAGCTTACAATTTGGAGCTATATGCCCAAATTTTCCACATTTATAACACTTAATCTTATCAAGATTTCACCTTGACCTATTCCTGGTAAATCTATGAGATTTACGATGAGCCCTACGCTCATCTCTTTCTTCTCTAGTCCTTCAACGATACAGGATCACAGACCTGGCGGTGGTCCTCCCAGTCATAGATCAAGCAAGTCAATATCCTTAGAGGTAGTCCAACTACATAAGAATCGAAATACACAAGAATTTTAACATAGTTTCTCAGACTGCATGGTATAATTATTTTACCCAAGCAAAGGGCCTGTCAAGAAGCTAATACATACCTTTATTGAGCCCATGTGTCTGATATTTCTAACCGGGTATCAAGTGCCCTACTTATCAAACTCAATTTCGGGCTAAAAACCACGGCTCATCAGACGGAGTCATAAAGACAAAGCCAATAAAAGTAGTACTAGATCTGACTGTACCTCAATCTCAGAACCAAGTCAAGAAGCCATACTAAAATTCTTATATATTTAAATAAAGTTTAGATCCGTTCATGGTCTATATAAAAGAGAAATTATTTATCCGGCATAGATATAAATTTTTAGCCGGACATAGTCACGGCTTAGATATAGAAGATGTAAAAAGATTTAAAAATAAAAGAAGAGAATTAAATTACCTAGTAACAATGGCCAACAGGGCCAATGAGAAATATCTACAACTTTATTTACTTCCGGCAAACCGAGAGCTTTACAAACTAAGAGAAACAAACAACTTAAAAAAAACTTTTGAAGAGAGAGTATTTTTCGACGCCTCTTCTTCAAACTACAAAAGACCTTATTTATAGAAGAAAAAGGGATCTATCTACAGTGATCTACAGTGACCGATCTACAGTGATTTACAGTGACCATGGGTCCCTTATCAATGGGTCCCAAATGTACAGTAACAGTTTTTCTACTGTGGTTTAACAGTGTATCTACTGTTAATCAATAGTGGTCATCTTGTCTTTCCTTTTCAACTCCCTAAGTAAACCTTCTGCTTTAGACAACATATCTTCTGTCACGGGTTTCGCCGATTCACAAGGCTGGGCCTCTTGAGCATCTTCTGCGATATCATCACTTGTTTCACTTCTCATTGAAGTGTCTGATTTTTCATAGTGAGTGATAATGAGGAGTAGATTCCTCCTAATTTCATCCAAATACTCCTTTATCATTTCTTCTTTATTTCCATCTTGAATGGAAATTCTTCTAGCAATATGTTTGACGGAGTTGTCAGCAATTATTCCTTTGTGAGGAATAGTACCATAATCTTGGATTCTTTGAGAAATAGAGTCCAATAATTCTTGGCCATATAATGATTTAGTCATGGGATCCTTCTTCATTAATTTATCCCAGAAATTATTATAATAAATCCGATATAAGCATGCAATTTGTTCTTCAGTAAAACCTACTTCCGGGGTCCATTTATGGATCTATGGAATCGAGAATTCTATGAAGAAATAAATTTGTTCAATTTGTTCTATATAACAAACATGATCTGAGTGGTATAAATCATTAAGGTCTGGTGAAACCTTAACCCAGTTTTTGTACAACTTTAAAAAGGGATTAGGTAAAATTTTTACCGTCGGTCCGTGGTATGACCACCAGTTCAAGAACCAGTAGTTCAAGAACCAGTTAGGAATTGGGTCAACAAATATCTTTGCACACACCTTGATAAACCAAGTATGTTTATGCCTTTCATTGTTATAATAAAGGACTTTGCTGAAAGCGTTAATATAATCCCAATAAGTGAAATTGGTAGGGATTTTATTGAGGCTGATCTGCCTTTCTTTCATCGAGGATATACCCCAATCTTCAATTGATATAATCTGCTTTATGATCATTTTGGAGAAGTTATAAACGTTCTCGCTGGTGTTATAACCTGAGAAGTGCTGAAATTCAACACTACCTGTATTCGTTAAAATGGTCTCGTACTACAAGCGGGTTTTGTATGACTCTCCTGGGAAGTATAATCTGTTAAGTAAATATCGCTGGAATATCTTCCAGGGTTCTTCTTTTCTCTGTATCTCAGAGTTTTCAATAAGAAATATCATTTCTTTCTTTACTACCCTTTCATAGGATCTAATATCATCAACCTCTTCTTTCGCCACCGATGCAAAAGTATCACTTTGCTTTTGAGATAAATATGCTCTCAGTTGGGCGTATAATGGATTATTTTCTAGAATATCATCCAGATGTATCGAAGTAGCTTCTTTTGAAGAGCTTGTTAGTTTTACCAAGCTCATTCCTCCCCTTTGTATAATTGTAGAGCTGGATGAGGATCCGTATGACGATCCTGATGTTTTTGAGAAGGATGATCTTTGTAACTATCCTTATTAATCTTAAATACACTCTTCTTTAGAGAAACAAGATTTCTAACTATCCTTATTAATCTCAATATTAAATGTTTTTCTTTATAAAATATATATAGAAATAATTTGAAATTAACAAAATATATTGAACTAAAAATACCATTGTGGACAAAATTTTAATAATTTAAAACACAATTAATTTTATGCATCCTTATATAATTTATAAAACATTGTTAAAAAATAAAATTTAATAATAAATAAATAAATAATATATAATATATATAAATATATACACTCACTATTCACTAATAATTCATAATTGTCATTTTAAAATTTTAAAAATTATTCATTTTAAAATATCCGTGCAACGCGCGGGTACGTATACTAGTTTGCTATAAAGGAGGAGGCAAAATAGAGCAAAATAACTGATTTCAATTCAAATTTTAAAAGTATCAGGTTGGTAGTTACGGTTAGTTTTTTATTTTTCATTTTTATCTCAAATTTAATTTTAATATTTCTAAATTACATTTTTTAAAGCATTTCCTTAAACCTCTAAAAATATGCTAAATATAAATAGCCATTACAGTTTTTTTTTTAAAAAAAATCAATTTTCGTTTTTCATTTTTTTTTCCCTTTAAAATTGAGATCTGAAGCATTTAAAAATCCTTCATTTTTTCCGTTACAGTTTTTTAAACAAAAAAAAAAAAAGATAATCATTTTTTTCTAATTTAAATAGTTAGATTAAAATTTCTGTTTCTTAAAATGGTATTTTTAGAGTATTTTAAAAATATTTTTAATCAATTAAAATTCTTGAATATTTGTGGTGCTAACATGTGACAATTTTTATGTCTCCTATTATATATAGATAGACTATCAATTTTTACTTTATTTATTTTTAGTATTAATTTATTTATTTTTTAAATAGTAATTATTAAATTTTTATTTTGATGACATGTGTCTCTTTATATATATATATATATATATTATATTTTTATTGTGATGACATGTGTTATGTGGTTGGCTGTTTTCTAGGGATAAAATTAGCTATTTATCTTTTAAAATTTAAACTAATTACTCAAATTTCAAAAACTTATCCGTTTGGATATTGATTTGGATAACCACCATTTCAAAAATAAAGTAAAAAAGGGAAATCTAAGGAGCTGCGTTATTTTTTATTTTGTTAGTTGAATTAAAAGAATATAAAAATGTATAGTTTAAGTAAAAAGTTTGAACTAATTGAATATCCAAAATATACATATGTTAGTGAAACTGTTTATTTATTTTTAAAAACCAAATCCAAATTTTTGGGTGTTGACAGTTGACTTTAATTGAAAAATTACATTTTAAAAATATTTTAAAATCAAATTTTGAAGAACCGAAAGATGTATTTTTTAGTAATTGCTAATATGTGTCTTTTTTTTTTAAAATAATCTTCTTTTTTATTTTTTTTAAAATAGACTTTTTAATACATAAATGTTGAGATTAATTTTGGCGCTGACATGTGGCGATTTTTCCTCTCCTATTATAGATAGATAGATTTGGTGTCTTTGAGAAACACATCTTTACTTTATTAGGATAAAATTTTGTAAGTATCAAGTGTTCATTATTTGAAATCAAAACATAGTATATGATTACACATGCACTTATGTTAATAATAATTCATATTATTCATAGTAATTTTTAAATTGAAAAATTATTATATTTTAAAAAATCCACGCTACACGTGGGTACGTATGCTAGTGTAAAAGTTAAAATTGAAATTAAAATTAAAATTATACATGATATATAGATAATGGTGCTAAATTTTAGGAGCACGTAACAACAAATACTTTAAAAATTAAATTCCTCGAAAAAATGAGCAGTTTTTTAAAGATTTTTTTCCTTTTCTTTTAATGTATTTCATACATAAAATAAATAAAATAATTCAAAGACCAAAAATAGGAACTTTAAAAAACTTCTAGGAAATAACTTTTAAAAATATTAAAATAAACTCAAATTCATTTGCCATTTATTTATAAAAATAATATCATTCTGCACCATAATTACAAATACCAAAAAAATATAAACTGCCGAGTTAGAAAAAATAATATTTTTACAATTGCAATTTGCAGGTTATTTGAAGAAAATAAAACCTCTACATAATAAATTTTACATAAAAAAAATAAAATAAAATGGAACCATATTTCCTATATATAGAAACCTATTGATAATAGACCATCTCATCCACATTCTTTCCTAAAGAAAAGGAACGTGGGAAAAGTAATTGAAATCTAAAAGCTAAAAAAAATTAATATTAAATAATAAATAAATTGATCTTAAAGTTGGAATTGAAAAATAAACGTTTTCTAACTGCATGCCCTATTTTGTCTTCTTTATTGTTATCCAACTTTTTAAATTTTTAAAATTTAATCATAACTGTTCAATACAGTTTAAAATTTAACATTGACAAAAACTTCCACTTTCAAAATATACTTACTATATATAAATAAATAAACACATTCACAAAAGAATATTAAAAAACTCACTAATGGCTTTTCATGTTTTCTTTTCATATTTTGGTATTAAGAAACTCACAGATCAATCTTCATCACTTCTTTATATTTTAGCATCTTTTGAATTTCTTACAATTTTCTAATGCAACAAAAAAACAGTAGAAAGATTTGTAGGTATGAAATTCATCATAGGCTAAATCTTTGATCCATTTGATATATTCTAGCGAAAGGAATTTTGTGTTTGAAGTGTATCTATTATAGGTATGTAATGAAATTTTTATTAATTTTCAATTCTTTTTACTTTGTAACCATCTTCATAGAAAATTAAATAGAACATATGATTTTTATACATAAATTTTGTTTTGTATTTAATGCTCATGTACCTTCTTTGTGTTTTTTGACGAATTTTCAGCTTTTGCTTTCATTTATATGGATAATGAAAGAGATGCAATGGTTGATATTATTTAATTTTTTATGTCTTCTTTTACGACTAAAGAAGATAAAATGGATGAAAGAAACTAGAAAGTTTAATTGCAATTTACACGATTATGCTTGCTTTTCTTTTTATCATTATCAATATAATACTAATAAATAAATGTACAAAGATTTTACTTGCATTTTTTTTTAACATTATAATACTGTATAAAATTTTGCTTGCATTTTTATATCATTATAATAAATTCTTCAGTGAAGTTATTTGAAAATAATAATATTTTTTACAATTAGTTATTGATTAAAAGCTTATGGTGTTATTGTCACAAAGTCATGGTGTGTGCACATTCTATTAATTTTTATCTGCAAGTAAAAACTTTATCACTATAAATATATAGGGAATCCATAAGAAATAATCATACATGATTTTTTAGCAATTATTTGATTATTAGTTTTGGTTATCACTGGTATTATTATTTGATTATTTGATTACACACTTAATTAGGAGTATCGTTTACTTTTAACAAAACTGTGATAATATATTGCAAGCTTCAATACAAATGGCTAAGAATTTACCGATTTAGCTTTGTTAAATTATGAATATTGCTTCTTTTCTAGAAATATATGATTATCTTTATTTTAATAACTTTCATACACTTTCACTTTAATAATGTATTACGCAACTGCAACATTTTTTTTTCTATTATAGTAGTAGATCATTTACTACATCTTTTAGACTATTGAACATACATAAATTCAGAATTTGAATATTATGGGTTCAAGTTCAAAATTCTATATCCACCCATTCAATTTATTAGATTTAAATTTAGATTCATTATTTACAATTATATAATGAATTGTTTATCATATGTACAAAATTTAATTATTTACTACATCTTTAGACTATTGAACACAAATTCAAAATTATATGTGTTCGGTTCAAGTTCAAAATTCTATATCACCCATTCAATTTATTAGATTTAGATTTATTATTTACAATTATATAGTGAATTGTTTAATAAATGTGCAAAATTTAAGCCAAAATTATATGATTATTCTCCAGGTTTTTTGTTAAGAAAATAAGTTCATTATCCCATCTAAATATACGAGTTAAGAAAAAAAATTCATTTATCCCATCTAAATATACGAATCAGATTTGATCAATTTTAAAGAGTGGATAAAGTGTTAGTTATAATAGCTTATCTATTTTTATTTTTATTTGAGACAAGAAAATTTTGAAATGTGATAAGAAAGGAAACACTATGGATAATATTATGTACGTAAGTAAATTATTAATAGAAAAAAAATTGATAACGAAAGCAATTAGATATACTAAAATAAATCATACTATGATATATTCACTAATAAACATATATGTTTGTATTATTGACACATAATTACTTTCTCTTTATCACAAAGAACATGTTAAAAAAATTAGGGTAAAATTAATTTTACTAGCACCAAGTGTTTATATAAAATCAAAATATTATATATGATAACATATGCATTTTGATTACTCAATAATAATTTGTATTAGTTATTTTAAAATTATAAAATTAATACATTTTAAAATACCCCGCGCAACGTGCGGGCACGTATACTAGTAATCTTAATATTAAAAGCATATTAATAGTTGTCGCTTTTCATAATCTGACTCTCAAAAATACATTTAAAAAAAAGATCAGTCAAACACAATTTGCTTATTAAAAAACTTTTCAAATGAATTAGCCAAACACAAATTATTATTTTTTCGAAAGCACTTTTCTGAAAAGCCATTTTAAAAATGTGCTTCTAAAAATAAGTCATTTTTAGCAGTAATGTCAATTAGACTCTTAGATATTAGTAACTCTATTAAATTTCAAATAAATACTAATGGTAACAAAAAATCAATTCAACACTAAGAATGACAATAATGTGAATATAATTTGTTCTTTAGTTTTACATTGGTTTAGACAATTAAAATGCATAATCTAAGTTTAGTTTTTCTTAATTTGTACTCATGTAATTAATACTTATTTTAGCATGATTTAATACTTTAAAATTATGACCATTTTCATTATGACTAATTTATTTGTAATATTTGTTTTATGAGATCTCATTACTATTTTTTGTGAAATATTTTAGTGTCATCACTCCTATCATATTTTGTTTTAGTTTCTTAAGAAACTCCATTTATAGTTGTATTTTGGTAAAGACTAAAGAAATATTTGAAACACAAATTAATTATATGTCTGTATGAATACTTTATTGGAAATATCCAAAAAAATCCAAAAATTCAAGAAATCCGAGCTTGATTAATTTGGTTTAATTTATAGATTTAATAACCAGATACAAATGGAATTTGGCAGTTTATATGTTATTGTTTTTATATAGGAAGCGTAAGCGATGTGGGACTCCATCGTGCGTATCTAGAGTAATTGTTATTGATTATATCTCTAATTCACATTCATTAACCTGTTTCCAAAGGACTGCATCGTGCATATATACAACAGTTGTTTCAACCACATATCTTTTTCTGATTTATCCTTTTATAAAAAGTAAAATAAAAAAGCGAGCTTATCATTTAAACAAATTTACAGCTGAAATGTATCTAACGTCGGACTAAGTCAAGCATAAATATTTTTAAAAAATTATAACTAAATTTGAATTATGATTGTTGTTATGATTATTAAATCTTTATATTTCATTCAATATTTAAATTTATTTTATAACATATGAAATGATAAGTTTATGAACTAGTAGAGTTTATTTCAGTTGTGGATTTCTACGTTTGAGCTAATGAAAACAAAATCCCCTAAATACTTTTAATTTTTAATTCAAAAATTTTACTATAATATTTATCAACTTTGTCTGTAATAATCAAATGGTTTTTCAAGAGCCTGTTACTTGAATTAACTACATTACAAATTACGTACTCTCTTACATATATATATTGTGTTCTGTGCTTGAAATAGATGTGTATTAGAGTGTATATATTTTTGTATCTAAGCTTTCCATCATTAGATTAAATATTATTTTCGAAAGAAGATAAACAAGAAGAGAAGAAATTAATGAGATCTTTTCCCATTACAAATTAAATAAAAGAAAATATATTTTTCAATACATTTTGTGAATAAAAAAAATTAATTTTTTTTTTTCCTTAATAAATGACCTATAGAATCCCATTCCAAGTATTTGAGTTGATGACAAAAAAAAAAAAGAAGGTAATTTAACCATACATATTATTATCTGCCCAACAATCACGGCCTAGCTGAGCATTATTGTTGATGTAAAGACAAAACTGCTTAATAATTTCCCTTTTTGTCAATAAAAAATGTCAACAAACCAATTGTTAAACTACTTCGAGACCAAGTAAAAATAGAAAGGGAATATTAATAGTAGACATTAAAATTGTGTGTGATTGCATGTGTTTAATTCGAATTGAGACTCTAGAAGGTGTGTTCAGTTTTAATTAGATTTATTGAAGGGTACTCAACCCAAAATTCTAGTTCATGCTTATATAAAGGGTACTAAATTTCTTAAAAGGCATCTCCATATATTTCACAAATGTCATGGAATATTCATATAGAAGTCAAATCTAAATCATTCTAGTTTGAGAAATATGCCACTAACGGCCCTCGAATCATGGATAAATTTTATGAGAGAAAAATCAAGGGAGGAACAAAATTGTACCCGCACTATTATCAATAAAATATTCATATTTCTTTAGATTTTATTTGTGTGGTTAAAAACCTCTTTAATTTTAAAAAAAAATATTTGTGTGGTTAATTTATTTTTCATATGCTTAAAATTTCTTGCAAACATTAATAATTAAAAAAATGAAAAAGAAAAATATGGTATTCCCTCCATTCCATATTAATTTAATTTTTGAGGCATTTTTCATTTTTCAAATTAACTTAATTGTTCAGTTTTCAAGATTACTTTTAGAGTGTTCTTCCAATTTTACCATTCATTAGTTAGTATTGGAATTAGTGATTAATTAATATTTAGTTATTTTAATCATAAATTTGACAATAATTAATAAAGGTAAAAATGGAAAACTATGTTCAATTTATGTTTTAATCTATTTTTCTTAAAGGGTGTGAAACACCTCAAAAATTAAATTAATATGAAATGGAGGGAGTAATATCACATCAAATTGACATAAACAAGTGAGCAAACAAAGTAGTTGTTGTGTTCATTAATTGAGAAGGAGACATTTGAAGTTTTCAACCACCACCGCTTCTTGAGGGTAACACACCAACCCCCACTTTCATTTGTAAAGTAAAATTAACAAATAGTACTATTTTTATACGTACCAATTATTTTCATTTAACGTTACTCACTACCTTTCTTCTATTTTTATGAATTTAAGGGGTCTTTCAATTATTACACAGACAAAAATTCTACATTAATTAATTAAAAGAATTTAATAAAGGAACGAATTGGGAGCGTGAAAGATAAAAAGAAAAAGCTTAAACTTTCTGTCGTTTTTCCATTCCTAACTTTTCTGTTCTACTTAAGACCAATATTGTCTTCTACTTACATCTATCTATCATTTTGAGGATCAACAAAATGTTTCTAAAAACCTCACTTTCCACTACCAAAAAGCTCATCCAGAAAACGTTATACAATGTGAAATATTTATTCTCTGGTGGAGGTGGAGGTGGTGGATATCAAAAGATTCCAAAAACCTACACAGAGCAGAAGAGGATAATAATAATGTCGTCTCCGCCGCCAACAAAGGAAGACCAAGTTTCAAAGAGGAAGGAGATAATCATGTACGATGGAATAAAGAAGAAATATGAAGAAAAGAGAATTAGAGATGAAAGGAGTTATTTGGTGGCTCAAAAGCTAAACGAATTGAAAATGTTAGAGAATTACAAAGACGAACATGCTCTCGATATTGAACAAGTTCTTTATTACTACTCGCGTCTTACTTGCCCCGCTTATGTTGAAATTGTGGACAAATTTTTCATGCAAATTTACTCTGAACTTTTTGGAGCTAGTACGGTTAATTAACTTGTAATACTAATTCATTCTTCTTTTTCTTCATTTTCATCTGCTATGGAAAATAACACCTTCATCCTTCACTTGTCTACCTTCCTCCATTTTCTCATCTCAAATAAATATACACTATATATTTTATACGAAAAAGGATCATATTTGTCCATTTATTTTCGAAAAAGGCTCATAGCTACCCTCATCAAGCTTATTTTCTATATTTGCCCTTTATCATTCCATTTAAAATGCATATTTTTTCTTGGATGGTTAACTCGATCTCATGTTCCCCACCCGTATTTCTTGTGTGGCGTCTATGTGAATTTATTAATATCTTGATTAAAAAAAAAAGGAATAGGGTCAAAAATATCCCTAAACTATGTAAAATGAATAAAAATGTTCTGAGTTGATAATTTGGTCCGAAACGTCTTTGTCGTGAATAGTTTAGTCCAAAAATATCCTTGTCGTTAATAGTTTGGTCTAAAAGTATCCCTTTCCAAATAAATATATTGGTATTTCTTTTCTTTTTAAATACATTCTTTACCTAATTGATGGTTTTTTAAATTAGAGAATGTTTGTCCTACTTCAATTCACAAAAGATTAAGAAATAAAATATTTTCGATTTTATTTTATAGTTATCATAAATGAAAATTAATGATGGGTCACTATGATCTTCTATATATGACCTATATTATCAGTTAAAAAGGTACATGGAGTTATTTTGTTTTAATTTTTAAAATGAGATTAAGAAGTACAAAAATATTATTTATTAGTTAAGGTGATTTTAAAAGAAGAGGAACAAGAATACAATTCTTTAAAAAAATAGTATTTTTGTATAGAAATGCCCTCATAGTAACACCTTCATTAATTTTCATATAGATAACGATAAAAATTTCTAATAAATAGAAAATATTATTATTTCTTAATATTTTTTGAATTGAGTAAGATAAATATTTTCTAATTTTAAAAACCATCATTAGAAAAAAGAATGTGTTTAAAAAGGGCATCTTTGACCCATTAAATATATATAAGAATATTTTTGGACCAAACTATTGACAATAAGAGCATTTATGAATTACCAAACTATCAATGGAGGATATTTTCGTTCATTTCACATAGTTTATTTTTATTCATTTTCCATAAAAAATAATCTCAATATAATTCACTACTAAAAAACTGCCAAAAAATAACGGTTGAAAGCGATGGATTGCATCGCTTTTTTGGTCAAAATCGACGAAAAAGCGATGCAGTCACTTTTGTCCTTGATGCTTTTCGAAAAGCGATGGACTGTGTCGCTCCAAAACGACGGACTGTGTCAATTTGGTTAGTTTATTTTTTTTTATTTTTTAGGAAAGCGACGGACGATGTCACTCTTTATTTTTTCAGAAAAGCAACGGACAAATTTACGCAGTCCGTCGCTTTTTATGGAATATTTTTTAAAAAAAGAATGCATAAAAGCGACAGACAAAAGGTCTCTTGTCACGACCCGATTTCTCATGTCATGGTGGCGCCTACTACACCCCACCAGTAGGTAAGCCAAACCCTTAGCCCAGAGCCATAAGCAACTGGCTACCAAGCGGAAGTCAACAACAAGGAACATAAAGCTTATAACGAAGCAAAAAAAGGGTAATCAATAGAAATGCAACAGAAGAAACTATTCCAAGACTTGACATCAGTCAGTAATCGAGCATCTAATCAAAATAAGAGTACAAAGTTTGTTACAAATACAAAGTAAGTATAGGTTTTATCTGAACACAATATAAGACTAAGCCTAACAAAAATCAAACAGAAACAGACAACTTCAAAATCCAAGATTCCATCCTAGTTTCCGAGACTCCACGATGCTCTGCACGACTCCAAATCAACGGCGATAATGTAACACCCCAAAAATTTCTAAGCTAATTCGTTAATTGCATGTAAAATTAAATCAGGTGATCCTTAAGTTACTCATATGTGTAAAGGTCATTTCTTTGGTGTTCAGATGGATTTGGATATGATTTAAGGTCACAAGAACCCCCTACCACAAAGTTAAGTTGAAATCTTCATTTTCGATTAAGTTTTGACATAAGATTCTACTTAGGTCAACTTCAAATGATCATATCTCCTAGCACATAATGAATTAGGTGGTCTGTGACCTACCAAATTAAAGGTCTTTGAATCCTCTTTCCAACGCCACCAAGTTTGCCTCATATCATGTCCAGAGTAAAAAGTTATGATTGTTTTACCAAAGAGACCCCAACCGACGGGCCGTGGGTTGAACGACGACCCGTCCTGTCAGGCCGTCGTTAGAGTATTGGGGGTCAACTTTTGGGACCCAAATCCTACGAATCCAACCGACGGGCTGTAGGTGAACCTACTAGCCGTCGTTTGGACCCGTAAATGGACTTTTGAGCCTTAAGAACTCAATATATAAACCACGGATGGGATCTACGATCTGTGGGTCAAACCACGACCTATAGGTGGTCCCGTGGACAAATTTTGACAGCTTTTAAAGAGGGGTAGTTCGGTCTTTTCCCACCCTCTCTAAGCCTAACCCACGACTTTTTTTCACCTAATTAAGGTCTAAATATTGTCAAAACATTATTTTATGTTCTTTAACACTTTAAAGACTTAGAGCAAGGATTCAAGAGGTAAAAGGCTAGGGTTTTCTATCGTTCTTCGAATTTCATCGATTTCGCCAAGAACTTTGTACTTCCCAAGTATGTAAGGCTATCATAGTGATGGACTGAGTTCGTTCTCACGCCCTACATCTACTTTCTATCAGTAAAGAATAATCTAGGATTACATCCTTAGTTTTGATATTTCTTGAGATGAGTTCGTTATTGAATTTCGAGTTGTTATTCTTAATTTTTGAGTTGCTATATATTATATATTGAAATTCTTGAGTTGATTATTCATGCCTATTTTTCAGCATGAACCCTATTATTTGAAGTATTCACTGAGTTATTGATGAGAATCTAATTAACCGAATAATTATCTTAAATTGATTTTCTCATAAGGTAAAAAATAGTTTTTGATGAAAGTTTAAAGAGGTGTTTTGAGTAAAGCTTAGGGGAATTATTGACTCCCAAATTTATTTATTTTTACAGTGAGAAAGGAGAAACTTTAGTTTTTAAACAAGTAATGAGTTCAGAGTTAATTCAGAGTAGTTGCCTCTTTTAAGAGGATAGTTGAGCAATTATCTCAAACCAGAGAAAGAGTAATGTTTTTATACATTGAGCAAAAGTAAATATTATTGAGAACAGTATTGAACACCGATATGAGGGAGAGTTCAGAGAACTCACAGCCCCCATAAACCATGTCTTGCCAACATGGGTACATGATCATACTTTTTAGATGAATCCTTAGATCCTTCATGCATAACTTAGTGGATCCACTTAATTGAGGTGTTCTATATCCCGACACGATATAGGACAGTTCTGGTAGCGTGGACATGACGTTCTATCATCACTTAACTTATAGTGATGGTTTTCGGTTAGAGAATCTCCCAATAGAGTTAAAGTGTATTTTTATATATCACTTATTATGTTAAAGTTCAGAAAATGAGAAAGTATTTTTGTAAATTTTTATATGATTTCACTTCCTTATTTCTTTACATTCAGTCGAGTATACATCTACATCTATTGCAACCTTTTCATTCAGTTGCTTGGTATTCAACTATATTAAATACTCGTACATTCAATGTACTGATGTCATTCGACCTACATCTTTTGTGATACAGATAAAGGTGTTCAGGATCATCAATAGGTGTTTCGTTGAGATCACTTTGCCCTTCAGATACTTTTGGTGAGCCTCCTTGCTTTTCGAAGGATTTTACAATTTACTTTCATGTTATTGTTGAGTTGTCGTGGGTCTTGTCCCGACTTATATCCTAGTATTAGAGGCTTAATAGATAGTTAGTGTTGATGAGTCTCTCAGTATTTCCCTTTTATTTGAGATGTTTTGGAGATTGTTTTGCAAAGTATTATTATTATTGCACCTAAGTATTTTTCGAAAGTTGAGTCAAGTATTTACTTGAGTTTGAATGTTATAAATTCAATTTTAAAGCTTATTTATTCTTGAGTAAGTATTCCACTAGATAGTCAGTCAGGCCAAAGGTTCGCTTGGGGATCAAAAATGGTTCTCGAGTGCCGGTCACGTTTAGGGTGTAGGCTCAAGGTGTAACATATAACTCAAAATACTATCTACAAGGAGCATAAGTGTAGCATGAGTATAAACAATGGTACTCAGTTGGCATCGGTTGACTGAACTCAAAAGAGAACACAAGCTTAAACAACAAGTAATAAGGAAAACATATCACATATAACTAAAGAGGAGATAATAAGTAGACAACAAATAAGGAACAAAAATAGGATACAAAGTATAAGAAGTCGAGTCAAGAACGTACCTAAAACGCAAGCCAACAACTTATTTGCAAGCAACTAAGATATACAAGTCAATTGCCAATGATCACGAGGACTCACAACCACAATTCAAAAACCAAAGCTTATAAGCTATCAGATAATCAATAATAGAGAACATAATATAGTCAAACAATAATCTAACCAGACTCCCATAAACTCTGAAGGTACAAATAACAAATATAAACCAACTGGCCCCCATAAACTGTAGGATGCAATCAAAAAACAAATATACTGGTGATAGGTAATGCATATGAATGCAGAGTATGCAGTAGGACCATCAGTAACAATTTGTAACCATTAATAACAAATAAGGGCCACCCAGCTAAAGAGTAAACTCCCAAGGGCATCAGTAAGGACCGCCCTGCTAAAGAGTATACTCCTAGAGGCGTCAGGACACCCAAATAAAGAGTAAACTCCTAGGAGCGTGTCGAATTCGAAGAGGATAAGACCAGACCTCTAATATTGTAACAACCGGAAACTAGTAAGCTAAACTAGAGAGTTCTAGAGCTTGACGTGACGGTTAGAATCGTAAATATGACTTCTCGTACTTAGAATGAAGGTTTTAGGGTTAGGGAGTCAAGGTACAACCCCCCAAGGACCATCCAAGGGTCCTTGAGGGGGACCCAAAACAGCCCCTAGAAACTGCCTAAAAATGGGCCACCTATTGATGGGACTCACGCCCAGTAAGTGGACCCATGCCCCGTAGGTGGACCTACGCCCCGTGGGAAGGGGTAGTGGGTCAAAACCCCAACTTAGGACCTCCAGTACCCCATCCACGATGACAAGAACGGCCCATGGACCCACTCACGGTCCGTGGGTCAGGGTCTCGTGGGTTGGGGCAGTTTTGGTTTTAAGTTATTTAAGTTAGGGGTTAAGGGAAGGTTCTAGAATTAATTAGTTATAAAGAAGTGTCGTTTTATTAGTAATTAGGCCACCTATATAAAGCTATTAGACCATTAATTGGATGATTCCAAATCACTATTTTCAATTCACCAAAGAACCCAACTTCCCCCAAAAATCTTCTCTCTAGAAAACTCATGAAGAAGAAGAAGAGAAGCAAGTTAGGGAAAATTCCTCCATTGATGCAAGATTTTTGAGGGCTTTATAATCAAGGTGCGATAGCTTATTCATCAATGGATTCTTCCATCTATGGATCCCCTTATATTTCCCCCAATTGTGAAGATAAACCCTCAATTCTAGCTAGGATTTCTTCCTATATTGTGGGTAGTGTTGAGTATGATTCCAATTGAGTGGATAGTACTTGTTTATGATTGATTTAGCATTGAATTATGTTATTATGAAGATATTACATGTTTTCCATGGCTAACCCTAGTTTAATAGATGAAATTGTACTAACGTGCAGGGGTTTATGCCATGAAAGGTGAAATTGAGGATTCATAGATGATCTTCTAGAATTGATGACTTGTTTAGTAATTGTTCATGAATGAAATCTTGTAAAAATTAATTGAATTAGATTATAGTATATATGATGGATCATGACTAGTAAAGCTTGAAGTTGAACCTTTATGATGAATTAAGACTAGAATCACTTGATAATGAAGAATGTGATTAGATTGCCTTGAAATATAGGTATGAATTATGTTTGTAAGAGGTAAAGCTTTAAGAGTAAGGCTTGTAGTCATGAGTGTTGATTGTTAGGGCTTTGAGAGTAAAGCTAATGTGTTGAATTAAGAATGTTCAAATGTATAAAGTGATAGAATCACTTGAAACATGGATTGGTTGTCAAGGACATCCCTCCATGAGTCATGAATTAAGTAAGACTTAATAAGCTATCTTGTGGGATGTATGCCTAGCACCAAGTGTATATTGAATTGAGATGGAAGATTTTACCTAGTTGAGTCCGGCTTCCAAGATGAAACTCTCATGATAAGTAGAGTCCGAGTTTTCCAAGGTATATCTTATGAGATGGAGTCCCTCACAAGTGGAGTCCGGGTTTCCTAGTAGAATCTCTGTATCCAATAACTATGTGCCTCGTAGGAAATTTAGCTAGTGGGTCCAACTAACCTAACAAATCGGTTCTACCCTAGGCAAGTAGACCAACCCTTCTCGGTGTGGGTAACATCGGAGGGGATTATGTGAAAGCTCATGTGGTCCCATATCGGTTAAGGCTATATTCCCAATTAGTACAAGATTATTATGGAACTAAGACATATTTCAAGGAAGTATCTCGAAGTGTTCCAAGTTAATAATGAACTTAGACATGCTTAAGGAAGTATCTCGAGTGTTCCAATATAATGAACTAGGACATGCTTAAGGAAGTATCTCAAGTATTCAAACCTAATGAACTTAGACATGCTTGAGTAAGTATTTCATAGTGTTCAAAAGTAAAGAAGAGGGGCTAATATATGCTTAAAGAAGTATCTTCTAAGGTTCCAATGTCTTAAAAAAGGGGACTAGTCTCCAAATCAAGAATTATGAGTGTGAGGATCTAAAAATGGTACTTAGCATGAGTAGGATTATAGGTTCTTATTCATGCATTGCACAAGTATGACTTAAGGTTACCTAATGAAGTGTTCTCTTATATGATGTATGCTTAGATAAGATTGTGCTATAGTTGCCTTTCTTTATATGATTGACTAAAGGGGAGAGATTCCCTTGTCTATGAGAATTAAGCTAAGGGTGAGACCATGAGATGGTAAATATGATTATGATGGCCAAAGGGGATACTTAGCATGAATGGGATTATGGGGTCTTATTCATGCATTGTACAAATATAACTTAAAGCTACTTATGAAATTGTTCTCTTATGATATGAAAGTCTAAGACTTGACTCTGTACATGGATTATGCTTTATGATGACTAATGCTTACATTATGTCTATGTTGGAGATTATGCTTATGATTATGTTATTATATCTTATGCTTATGGATTATGTCTTATGTTGACTAACCCTTATGTCATGCTCTTATGATGTTATGCTAGTTATCATATTTAGTACTTTTGTACTAATGCATACTCTTGCCTACATTCTCATCAAATGTAGGGTTCAGTGATTTGAGTTCCATTCTTGAGGATAGGTTTCTAATGAGCAAGGAGTTGAAGACTTGGTGAGTCCTCATAGCTTCGGGGATAAAACCACTATTTCCTTTATGTATTTCTTTATGTTTTGAGACTATTGTATGGGCTTTGTCCCAAGAGTTATTCAAAGTTGTAATAGATGGTTTGAGACAAAGTGTAGTAAGATTTCCGCTTCATTTTATAAAGACTTCGATTGTATGGATAAATTTTTAAAATTTCTGTACTTTTCTATTATCTTGTGTTATGATGTTCTAAGTGGCTTGTATGAGATCCCTTCGGGGTCAAGTACGCCATGTTACATCAAACTTGGTAATCAAAGCACAAGGTGTAGAATGGTTCTAGGATGTCTCAAAGCACGTCTAGTAGAGTCTTGTTCATAAATGTGAAGTGCACCACATTTATGAATATGAGGCTATTAGATGTTTAGGAAAGCTCACTTCTTCATTCTCTAAGTCGTGCCATAGAGTTTGGCTCTAGTAGGTTCTTCTTCTAATCAGTGCCTTATGGTTTTTCAAGGTATGACTAATACAAGGGCAACTGCTCGAAGAGATGATGAAGGCAATATGGATCAAGTGGTTCCTCCCCGAGCTCCACCGAAGCTCCTTCTCAAGCTCCAATTGACCCAATAGGGGAGAATGTGAATCATGTAGAGTTTAGGGCTATTATGCAAATGTTGGCTTAAGCCGTGATGGCTCAAGTCAATAGAGAGATGGTAGCTCTGGTTAATCCTAATGTGAATTCCGTAGCTTTAAGGGTGAGAGAGTTTTTGAGAATGAACCCTCCGGAGTTTTATGGCTCCAAAGTGGAGGAAGATCCTCAAGGGTTTATAAATGATGTGTATAAGGTGCTTGCTATCATGGGGTTGACTTCGGTAGAGAAAGCGGAGCTAGCCGCTTATCAATTGAGAGATGTAGCACACATTTGGTATGAACAATGGAAAGATAATAGGCCGGTAGAAGCGGGTCCAATAGAGTGGGAATGGTTCAAAAAAGCATTCCTTGATAGGTTCTTTCCCCGAGAGTTGAGTGAGGCTAAGGTGGAAGAATTCATTAACCTTAGGCAAGGTGGCATGAGTGTTAAAGAGTATACCTTGAAATTTACCCAACTATCAAAGTATGCTCCATCTATGGTAGCGGATTCGAGGGATATGATGAATAGGTTCTTGACGGGTGTGTCCGACTTGGTTAAAGAAGAATGTCGTACGAAAATACTCCTTCATGACATGTATATCTCTAGGCTTATGGTGTATGCTCAACAAATTGAGGAGTCAAAACTCAAGAGAAATAATAGGGAGGCAAAAAGGGCTAGGACCAGTGATGGGAATTTCTCCAATGCTAACTCCAATGGGCAAGGTAGACCTAAGTCTAAACAAAGGTATTCCGGTCAAGACTCTTCCAACACCCCTAGGTTTGACCATGAGAAAGGTAGTGGGTCTCTATTACCTAAGCCTACTTGCACCAAGTGTTGAATAAATCACCATGGTAAGTGGCTAGCCGGCACGGAGGGTTGTTATGATTGTGGAAAGAGTGGGCACAAAATGAGAGATTGCTCGGTTCTTAAGGCTAAGGGAAGAGAGGATAAGCAAGTTGCCTCTAGTGGTTCAGATGAGAGTGCTCAGAAGAAGAATATGTTCTATGTCCTCCAAGCTAAAAATGATCAAGAGTGACCTCCTTATGTGACTACCGATATGTGTTTCATGCTTTTATTAGATTTTGGTATTTGTTTGGTCTTTTGTGACTTGATATGTTAGACTTTGAAGTTGTCTTTAGTATGAATGATATTTAGAAGAGTTTGTATAGGCTTACTCCCAAGAGGGAGATGACGTGCCTAGGTAGCAAGGCCATTGTGTGTTTATGTGTGGCCATGATTTCTTGATATGCATGTTCATGAAAAAGTTTTGGTCTTGGTAGAAATGACTGATATGCACTGTTTTACCTCATGTTGTAGTGCATTGAGTAGAGTTGCCTATTTGACTTCATGAGATGAATATATGAGCATGCTTTAGTTTGGAGTTGAAAGATTCCTCCTTGAATAAATGCTTTTTGAGAGTAAATTGCGTATAGGCTCCATGAGTGTATGATTGAGCATGTTTTAGTTAGGAGATGGTAGTTCCTCCTTGAAAATGAGTAGATTTAGAATTTCATGCATTTTGGGTTGTTAGATATAGTTCCTACTCCCTTATGTTGCATTGAATATGTTTAGCTTGAAATTGAAGTTTTCTTCCTTTGTATGTGCATTTAGATGAGTTGCATGCATGATGGGCTGCTAGTCTAGAGTCGTTTCCTTTAAGAAGTGTTTAGAATCGTTATTCGAGGACGAATGATCCTAAGGGGGAGATATTGTAACAACCAGAAACTAGTAAACTAAACTAGAGAGTTCTAGAGCTTGACGTGAGGGTTAGAATCATAAATATGACTTCCCGTACTTAGAATGATGGTTTTAGGGTTAGGGCGTTAAGGTACGACCCCCCAAGGACCAACCAAGGGTCCTTGAGGGGACCCAAAACAGCCTCTAGAAACTGCCTAAAAATGGCCCCCCTACGGATGAGACTCACGCCCCGTGGGAAGGGGTCGTGTGTCAAGACCACAACTTAGGACCTCCATTACCCCATCCACGGATGACCAGCATGGCTCGTGGACCCACTCACGTTCCGTGGGTCGGGGTCTCGTGGGTTGGGGGAGTTTTGGTTTTAAGTTATTTATGTTAGGGGTTAAAGAAGGTTCTAGAGTTAATTAGTTATAAAGAGGTGTCGTTTTATTAGTAATTAGGCCACCTATATAAAGCTATTATACCATTAATTAGATGGTTCCAAATCATTATTTTCAATTCACCAAAGAACCCAACTTCCCCCAAAAATCTTCTCTCAAGAAGAAGAAGAAGAAGAAGAAAATAAGCAAGTTAGGGAACATTCCTCCATTGATGCAAGATTTGTAAGGGATTTATAATCAAGTTATGATAGCTTATTCATACATGGATTATTCCATCTATGGAGCCCCATAGATTTCCCCTAATTGTGAAGATGAACCCCCAATTCTAGCTAGGGTTTCTTCATATATTGTGGGTAGTGTTGAGTATTATTCCGATTGAGTGGATAGTACTCGTTTATGATTGATTTAGCATTGAATTATGTAATTATGAAGATATTACATATTTTCCATGGCTAACCCTAGTTTAATTGATAAGATTGTAGTAGTGTGGGTTTATGCCATGAAAGGTGAAATTGAGGATTCATAGATGATCTTCTAGAATTGATGACTTCTATAGTAATTGTTCATGAATGAAACTATGAAAGCTTGTAAACATGAATTAAATTAGATTATAGTCTATATATGATGGATCATGACTAGTAAAGCTTGAAGTTGAACCTTTATGATGAATTAAGACTAGAATCACTTGATAATGAAGAATGTGATTAGATTGCCTTGAAATCTAGGTATGAATGATGTTGGTAAGAGGTAAAGCTTTGAGAGTAAGGCTTGTAGTCATGAGTATTGATTTTTAAGGCTTTGAGATTAAAGATAATGTGTTGAATTAAGAATGTTCAAATGTATAAAGTGATAGAAGCACTTGAAACATAGATTGGTTGTCAAGGACATCCCTCCATGAGTCATGAATTAAGTAAGACTTAATAAGCTATCTTGTGGGATGTATGCCTAGCACCGAGTGTATATTGAATTGAGATGGAAGATTTTACCTAGTTGAGTCCGGCTTCCAAGATGGAACTCTCACAAGTAGAGTCTGAGTTTCCCAAGGTATATCTCATGAGATGGAGTCCCTCACAACTGGAGTCTGGGTTTCCTAGTAGAATCTCCGTATCCCATAACTACGTACCTTGTAGAAAAGTTAGCTAGTGGGTCCAACTAAACTAACAAATCGGTTCTACCCTAGGCAAGTAGATCAACCCTTCTCGGTGTGGGTAACATCGGAGGGGATCATGGGAAAGCTCATGTGGTCCCATGTCGGTTAAGGCTATATTCCCAATTAGTACAAGATTATTATGGAACTAAGACATATTTCAAGGAAGTATCTCGAAGTGTTCCAAGTTAATAATGAACTTAGACATTCTTAAGGAAGTATCTCGAGTGTTCCAATATAATGAACTAGGACATGCTTAAGGAAGTATCTAAAGTATTCAAACCTAATGAACTTAGACATGCTTGAGTAAGTATTTCATAGTGTTCAAAAGTAAAGAAGAGGGGCTAATATATGCTTAAAGAAGTATCTTCTAAGGTTCCAATGTCTTAAAAAGGGGGACTAGTCTCCAAATCAAGAATTATGAGTGTGAGGACCTAAAAATGGTACTTAGCACGAGTAGGATTATGGGGTCTTATTCATGCATTGCACAAGTATGACTTAAGGTTACCTAAGGAAGTGTTCTCTTATATGATGTATGTTTAGATATGATTGTGCTATAGTTGCCTTCCTTTATATGATTGAATAAAGGGGAGAGATTCCATTGTCTATGAGAATTAAGCTAAGGGTGAGACCATGAGATGGTAAATATGATTATGATGACCAAAGGGGATACTTAGCATGAATGGGATTATGGGGTCTTATTCATGCATTGCACAAATATAACTTAAAGCTACTTATGAAAATTTTCTCTTATGATATGAAAGTCTAAGACTTGGCTCTGTACATGGATTATGCTTTATGATGACTAATGCTTACATTATGTCTATGTTGGAGATTATGCTTATGATTATGTTATTATATCTTATGCTTATGGATTATGTCTTATGTTGACTAACCCTTATGTTATGCTCTTATGATGTTATGCTAGTTATCATATTTAGTACTTTTGTACTAACGCATACTCTTGCCTACAGTCTCATCAAATGTAGGGTTCGGTGATTTGAGTTCCATTCTTGAGGATAGGTTTCTAAGGAGCAAGGAGTTGAAGACTTGGTGAGTCCTCATAGCTTCGGGGACAAAATCACTATTTCCTGTATGTCTTTCTTTATATTTTGAGACTATTGTATGAGCTATGTCCCAAGAGTTATTCAAAGGTGTAATAGATGGTTTAAGACAAAGTGTAGTAAGACTTCCGCTTCGTTTTATAAAGACTTCGATTGTATGGATAAAGTTTTAAAATTTTCATATTTTTCTATTATCTTATGTTATGATGTGCTAAGTGGCTTGTATGAGATTCCTTCGGGGTCAAGTACACCATATTACATCTAGGGTGTACCCCTGGGTTGTGACAAGTATGCGAATAGGCAACGATCAATCAATAGGGGCATCAAGCAGTAGCCAAAAGTGCGATTAGCTCCATAGAGGATCATGAGTAGCCAAAAATCATGCAAGAAAGGGCGTCAATTCATTTTACTAGTTAAATAAAAAAATTAAGTACTTCTGAGATGCCTCTAATATCTCAAAATCAGTAAATCAAGTGATCCAGGTGATACGACTCCTGTTAAAACCAGTTTGGAATAAAAGCCGAGGAAAATAGTATTTCTATAATGACCTAATCAGTCATTTTTGGAAATTTTCATAAAATTACCATTTTATCCCATCCGATATTGGTCCCGAGTCATTTTTGAATGAGTTTTGAAATTGGTTTCAAGTTTTGAATTATGAGAATTTTAGGATTCGAAAGGCTAAAATTGTTAAAAAGTAATTTTTAGTGTCTTTTAGAGTTTTGAGTGTCGAAATGAAATTATGTTGATTCTATCAGTTTCAGATTGTGGAAATTGGTCTAACAGAATTGTCGGTTTCGAATTCGGTGTCTTTTTTAGGATTTGAGGTGCTAAATTGGAAATTATTGAGATTTGAGCCTTTGAGTTGACTTCGGTCAAAATTCGGGGTTTGGATGCTCAGATCAGAATTTCTAGTTTGCAGATCAATAAATTTCATTTTGTTTAAGGATCTAAATAAGATGACTTGGAACACCAAAACTCAATTTTAAGTGACGACTTTGATTTAATAAATAATCCGTTTTTAAAATGTCACTTTAATTGAAAAGTCTCTTTTTTCTCAAAACAATTTCCTTATTTTAAGAGCGGAGTGACAAAAATAGGAATGTGACATTACATATACTAGATTCATACATCCATTATTCCTACCCAAACATCCCTCTTAGGCACATCGATGCAGATTTCTTAAATCCATTATTTGGGCCAATCGAGGGGGTGCTTCTGAACTCTAGTGTGAGGACGACTCTAAATTGGAGGATGTTGCAATACCTAATAGATTTATTATCATGAAGACTTTGACATTACTATTTCAATGGAGAAAGGAGATGAAGAAGATAAAATAGATGAATTTGGAAATTTAATTTGGGATGAATTCATTTGGAAATTTAATTAATAAATAATAATTTGTTTAGCGGTCAGATTTATATAAAAAGAGGAAATTAGATAATTTTAATTGAAATTGGGTAATATTAGTTGATTTGAAGATTTCCATCCTATGAGGTGTACGAATGATAAATTTATAAAGGGTAGGAATATGAAAAACTTGATATTAATGATAAGAGTAAGATCAACTAATAAATACTCCTTCATTTCAAATTAATTGAATTGTTAATGTGTTCACACCCTTTAAGAAATGGAAGATTAAAGATATAAATTAGTCATAGCTTTCCATTTTTACCCTTATTAATTATTGTCAAAATTATGATTAAAATAACTAAATATTAATTATAATAACTACTTCCAATACTAACTAATGAAGGGTAAAATTGGAAGAATAATCTAAAAGTAGTCTTGAAAATTAAATAATTAAGTTAATTTGAAAAGTGAAAATTGTCTCAACAATTCAATTAATTTGTAATGGAGGGAGTAAAAGTTAAAGAGATAGTTTTGATCATTTCCCCCCTTTAATAATAATTAGTATTTGATATTCTAGTTAGTCATGACTCATAAGGGTGTTCTTTTTGGACATTAGAAAATAGATCTTTGTACTTGGCATTTTGAACAATTAGAATAATATATATAGCATTTCATCAATTTTAAAATAAATGGTATTTTTTAATTTGGAAACACTTCTTAAAAATTACTTATTTTAAGAAAATAAAAATATATTTTACTAAAGTTTATTTAGTACTTTTTCATTATATAAAACTTAAATTAGAAAAAAACATCATTGATGACTTTTTGATTATATAAAATATCATTTACTTTAAAATAAATAAAAAATTAAAACATCATTTATATAAAAAATACTCCTATCACTTATTTTAAAATAAATTAAAAAACTAAAAACATAATTTATTTTATAACAGAAATACTATACTATACTTTAATTTCCTGTGGACGAAAATAATAAAATTGACCATCCTTTTAAGACAGTTGCATTAATTTACCAAAAAAAATAAATAAAAGAAAACTTTCCCTCGCTCTCAAATTTAGGGGGCGGGAATGGGATACTGTTTTTAAATTGGTGTGTCCTGTGGTGTGAGCCCTAAGATAAGAGGAAATGGCTCAAGAGGCGCGGCTCAACCTCCGAATGCAAAGGGAGCTTAAGCTCCTTCTCACCGATCCACCTCCCGGCGCCTCCTTTCCTTCTCTTACTTCTTCCTCCTCTCTTTCCTCCATTCATGCCTGTAAATTTTCAACTTTCTTTTTCATTATTTCTCATTTATCTCCAGTTATGTTGAATTCCCTTTTTTTTTTCCACACTATTTGCAGTAATTGAAGGCCCTGAAGGAACTGTGTATGCTAAAGGACTCTTTAAACTCAAAATTCAGATACCTGAAAGGTTTTTCTTCTCTTTTAATTAAATTTTTTATGTGTTGTGTGGTTCAATTCTTGACCTTTATTTGTTTGTTTGACCAGGTACCCCTTTCAGCCTCCCATTGTCACTTTCCTAACGCCCATTTATCATCCAAATATTGATAATGGTGGCCGTATTTGCTTGGATATTCTCAATCTTCCTCCAAAGGTTTGCCAACTGTGTCAGATTACTAGTAACTTCAATTTTTATGTGAAAACTAGTGTTGTAGACTTCTGATTGAGAGTTGAAAACATATAGTTAAATAGCACTTGCCCTGGGGATTTACTTATTTTGTACTTTGTCTTCTAGATGTGGAAACTCAAACCACTGCAACTCTCATACATTCAGACAGCACTAGCATACTGTTGTCTAAAATCCATCATCCAGTAACAAGAAAGTTGCCTTCTTCCAGTTTCCAGAGCCTGTATAAATATCATTTCATGTTGGGTTCAAAGTGTATAATAGTTGCTCAAGTTATGAGCTTGTACAAGTGATCACAATCGTGCATAACATCTCATCTGTTGATTCTCCTTAAGGATCTAATTGATATTAATCCTTGGTTAAGATTGTCCAACATGGAATGGAATAGTTTGAGACCTGGACTGCAACTAGCATTTGATATCTTTTACGTGCTCCTTTTGCTTTCACAAGTAGTCTGACTGTGTAGTGGCTTTCACTCATCTTTGTAGCTCGCTTATGCAAGTTTAACATATAGAGGTTTTGTTTCTTCAAATTTTTTTTTTTTTTTTTAAAATTGGTTACTTTCTTCAAATCATTCTTCTTATTAATTGAGTAAATTTTAGACTACTGTCTTGTACTTCCAAATTAATTTTCTTATTATCCTGAATAAGGTATAGAGATTGCACCCACACAATATCTTTTCACTGTAAGGAATAAAGTACGCAAGCACTCTTGCTCTTTTTATGGTTTCCCAATGAATCTACCTTATGTGCTGTAGTCAAATCAATTCCTTTTTATCACATGACAATGGTCACAATTGCTGATAGTTTCTGCTTGCTGGTTATGCATTGAAGGGTCAAATCTTCTCTTTGCGAACGCCTTCAAGCAATCTTCTTCTATATTTTTTTTTTGATAACCGAGAAATCCGTCTTTGACCCGCCCTTTGGACCAATCACAGCCTTTTAAACTCAATGGATAATGGGCCCGCCCCTCTACCCTTCTCCACTTAAATACCGGGCTCCGCTTTGCGTGGTGTGGGGCTTGAACCTGCGACCTAAGCCACAAATCCTCCACCTTTTGCCACTTGAGCTAGGCCTTGGGGGCCACTCTTCTTCTATATTACTGATCAAGTAATGGTATTCATTCTGCTTGAATTATCTTATTGGACTTCACACATGGGGAATTAACATTTAAGAGTCTTCACATGCCAATGATTACAGAATCATAGCTTAACTTAAACACCATAATATTCATGTTTATTATGCTGTTTTTGGATCTCGGATATCTATTTTTTCTGCGTACATGCAATCTTTGATATCTACCATTCTATAATAACTCTCGTAAATTTAACAAAAGTTTGTGTCTTTATATATTGCTCATAGTGGTGGTCAATTCAATAAAACAGGGAGCATGGCAGCCATCTTTGAATATTTCAACTGTCTTAACAAGTATAGGTTTGTTACTAAGTGAGCCTAATCCTGATGATGGGTTAATGCATGACGCGGTGAGTTAATATTCTTGCAGTGTGGTAATTTGTACTAGAACCTACCCTGTTTGATTGTAGTGTGCTCGTAATGCTTATTATGTGCAGAGCACGGAGTACAAATACAATAGACAAGCATTTGACCACAAGGCAAGATCAATGACTCAAAAGTACTCCACGTCTGGAGCAAGTGATTTTGGGGGTCATGACCAAGAAATCCAAACTCTTACAAATGCAAGAGAAGGAATTGTAAGAAGATGCTTAGATGAATATGATTATGTTTATTAGTTTTTGACCAAATCTCACACATGATCCCTGCAGGTTGAAGTCAAAGAATTAAATATACCAAAATCTGAGGTCCCTGATCATTTTGTGAACCAGAAGGGATTACGTGGACTCAGCAGAAAGTTGTCACTAGACTCTGCTGGACGTGCACAAAGGCATAACGGTGAGACTGTGAGTGAAGTGCCTATTGATCATATCTTAACTAAGCAGATGGAAGTTAGCAAACAAGGTATGGAAGAATTTCCCATCGAGTGTGACTTGAATCAGGATGAAGTACAACAGAGAACCAAGAAACTATCTTCAGAAATTGTGAGTCCATCTAAAGTTAGAAATGGTGAGAAGAAGAACTATATGGCAAAAACTAAATGTTCTGCCAGTTTGGAACCCCAAAGTATTTTTCTGAATTATGCAGATATACAGGCCTTGCCACAGGCTGTAAGGAATTCAGGGAAGACTGCCAATCCACATAATAGTGAGATGAGAAATGTCAGCATAAATAAGAGTACAAATAAGCTGTTGCTTAAGTCAACCGATTTCACCCAAAAACACGAGGATCTTGAGAAGTTGCAGGTCAAGCCTCAGCTGTCAGTCCAACTTCAGTCCACTGCATCATGTCAAACTCTTACGTTGTCAGGGACCCCTGGTCATAACAATAAGCAACCTCATAAAAAGGCTTCTGATCAAAATGGAAATGGTTTCTTCACGAGGCATAAGAAGCTGGGTTTAACTGGCAGGAGACATCCTTTCGACACATCCAGTTCATCTCAATGTCATCAGAAGTGTGATAAAGAGAACTTAGCTCCATCTCAAAACCTACCTGCTTCAGAATCTGATGCATGCACTGATTCAGCGTCCAGTTTATTATTTCCTTCACAAACTGGTGATACTTGTGATGTGTGGACTAGGAAGTCATCTAATCGTTGTGGGACTTTGAAGAATCTGCCACTACAAGCTATAGAGCACTCTGGAGAGGGTAAGGACAATATCTTTCAGTTGACCTCTCAATCTGGACAACATTCCACAGCCCTTTCATGTGAGAACTTATGTGATCATAAGCAGCGCAACCAAGACGAGAATATATACTATAACAAGAACATGAAGCAACAGGAAAAAGAATCACCACAATGTGAAGCTGTGATTGTATTGGACAGTGAGGATAGTGAAGATGAAAGGAGTGTTCATAAAAGGTCCAAGTTGTCGCTAGCGCGAAGACATGTGTCAGGTAAGCGAAAGGCTTAATTGTTGATTTGGATTTTCCTTTTGGAAGCTTATGCTGTGGACATAGTAAACTTGTATACTATGATATGCCTTGTTGGTCATTCAGGGCTCCCGGCCCTCTGCTGTCAAACTTTTCCTTCTTTTCCAATATCTTGGCCTAGTATTTCTAGGCATATTATCGGCCAAAGGAATATGACAAAAAGTACTTAGTATGATTAAGAAAGTGGTGTCATACATACGTTTACTGCAATCTTTTTATCCAATATCTTGAAATGTTTGTCCATTTTCATTTAAGTACCTTCTCTTTTTATATCTCTATAGGAAAAATAATACTAGTACTCTCCCTGTAGCAATATATGCTCTTCTTCTTTTATCATATGGAAGTACTAAAATGTTTGACATCATTTCATATTTACATATATTTTGCAATTATCAATAATTTAAATTCATTAATATATTCAAATTATAAATCTTGACGGGATGTGTCTATCAATTTAACTTTTCAAACACTAGATCAATATTTCTCTTTCATTATTACCAAGACATGTAAGTCAAAATAATCCAGTAAAATAATACCATCTAGTGAAATGAAATGAGGCCAAAACATTTTAGAAATGCCTAAGAGAGATAGAACTTGATTGCCATGCTATGGAAGATCTTCATTAGTCGCAGAAGTATTGTTTGGATGATGCCAAGAAAGATTATTGAGGTCTTGCTCAACTGAGAAGAAGCAAGTACATAGTTGACACAGAGATGTATAGAGGATTGATCCAAGTTGCATTTGGTGGACTCTGAAAAGAGAGAAATTTCAGATGTTTTGAAGACATTAGCAGTTCATTTCAGAGGATTAAGTTGAATTGCTTTGGACTTTTCTGTTTTGGGCCTAACCAGAGATACATAGAAGATATTGCTTCAGTGATAGACACTTATTTTTTTTATTAGGTTGATGAAGCAGTTTATTCTTCTTTTTCACTTGTAAATATGGTTTCAGTAAAACCTTGGTGCTGTATTAATAAATATATACAAATGGTTACCTTCTATTGATCCAACATACCGGGACAACCATCACTGAGGAATGATTCCAACCACAATTTGTTTCACTCTTCCACTTCCACTACATAAAGAGCATGTAAGTTCACGTTTTACAATTTATGTGTCATGACAATTAATCTATTTAACGTGTTCCTTTAATGACTTCTGTGAATATTAGGAAGTTAGACCTATTCCTCTCCCAAAATAACCTATTCCTCCATATATCTTATAGAAAAATTTACTCCATCCGTCCAATATTAATTGTCCACTATATTATTTTGGGATGTCCAACAATACTTGTCCTCTTTATGAAATCAATGAATTATTTTACACTTAGTTCCTAATTTACCCTTATCATTAATTATAGTTATTTCTCTATTACATTTTTCAAGACATTATATTTACTATTTACTATATTCAAAGGGTGATATAGTAAAATTATCCTTCTATTTATAGTTTCTTAAGAAGTGTACAAAGTCAATAGTGAACAACTATTGTTCGACTCAGAGTATCTTTTTAGGTCCTCAATGATGGCAAGGTGTAGTTAAGAGTTCTTATAAATTAGGGAGAATACCACTTTTGGCTCCTTTGGTATTGGTAAATTTTGAATTTTGTCCTTGTAACACGTTTATCTTTAATTAATTAAAGGGAAGATTTTCAAAATGTCAATATTTTCATATTTAATAGGACTCCTTAGCCACACTTTTAATATTTATTTAAAATGTCAGTATTTTAGTTTGTTATGTATCTGAGTAATGTATTTTTTATTTGTTTGATTTGCAAGAATAAAACTATTTAATAACAGAAAGGAGAAAATCATGGGAGAGAATATTTAAAAAAAGAAATATATCACTTAAAATTTTCATCAGTTACAATTTCAAAGAAATTCCCTTTCTCATTCGATTGGATGAACAGTTTTAATCAACATTTTTCTCCTGTATCAAGTTCTTAATCATGAATTGTATCGCAGTGGTCAAAATTGTATTACATGACTGTCAAATATATTTTTCTTTTATTTGTATTACAAAAATATTACTGATTATATCCCAATATAATCTAATCATTACATATGAATATGATTTATGAAAGGATACAAGATTCTGAAAAAAATAGCATACATGGTGAAAATAATACAATCTGTTGAGGAAATCATACAACATTCTAAAAAAAAAATTCTCTGTCAAAGAAATAAGAATATAAGATTTTGGGAAAAAAATAACAGACATAATGAAAATAATACAATCTGTTGGGGAATGATACAATATTATAAAAAAATTTACAAATTGACTGAGAAAAAAATAGGATACATCTATGCTTAACAATACAAATCCATTTGACATACCTATTGGAATGACTACAAACTAAAACAAAATACAATGTTCTTCATAAAGAATTACAAATGTTAAGTAAAAGAAAAACAATTGACAAACAAAAATTAATATGAATAGAATTCTGGTATGAATACAATTTTTGCAACCTCCTCCTCCTCCTCCTCCTCTACAATTTTTGAATAGTTGATTTTCTTGAACAAGAAAATGAGATAACAATAGTGAAAAAGGGAAGAGAGAGAAATGAGTGATTCGGGGTAAAACCTAGAAAGAGGGGTAAGTTGTGTAACTTTTAAAATACCCTATTAAATATATACCTTTAAAATACACTATTAAATAGTGTAGGGGGTAAAAGGTCCTTCATAAAGTTTGATATCGTAACAACAATTTTAGCCAAAGTTGAAGTATTTTTTAGACCTTTTTCCCCTTTTTTACCGGATAGGGAGTAAAAAAATGGTCCAATGTGTGCCTGATTTGAAAATTAAAAGGAAATGAACTTAGTTATATTAGGATACAATTTATTTTCTAAAATATTAACATATTGACATTTTTAATAATTATTTTAAAGTGTAGATGTTTTTAATAATTATGTTAGGGATTGTGACTAGTTTGCTAATTTTCCCTTAATTAAAATGTGTATTTTTGGACCTTTTATATAGGAAATTGTTATATTCGAACTGTTCATAGAAGTATATTACTATCAACTATAAAATAATTGCACAAGCTTAACATTTACACATGTATAATTAAACTGTGAACCGGTTAATAATTTCAAAAATTATTCATAAGCAAAAGGGTCAAAAGGACACATTTTATATCGTTGAAGTTTAATCGTACTTAGTTAGGTATCATAAGGACTAAAACTAGAATTCACTAATAACTGAGACCAAAGTGTTATTAACCCTATTTTAGGAAGTCATATGCCCAAACTTACACCTCAATTAAGAAGTACAAAGCGGTTGTCGTTAAATAGAGAACCCAACTAGGTTGGGGTCAAATCCCACAGGAAATAAGGCGAGACTAAGTCGTATGTGATTACCTACTTTTACTTACTTATTTCTAAAACAAATGGAAAATTATGGGATTTGGTTTGAAAAGCAATTTGTAACAAGTACCAATCAACAATATTACTTGATTTAGAATTAATAGAGAAAAATAACCAAAATTGTGTTCACCAAGATTATTTGACCATTTTAGGGTTAATTATAGGACTTCATCTTGCGTCGTTAGTCTATCAGTTTATCAAACTTGTGTTACATCCAATTGTTTCTCAATAGAGGCAGACCCACATGCACTCGATAACTTTTAAGAAAAATTCGTGTATATATATATAGTTGATAAAATAATAATATATTTAATTGTGCACCCTTATAACTAAAATCTAAAAATCGCCTAGGTGCATTGGTCGAAGTCGTCATTTCAAAGCGCAACCGCGCTTGTTCGATTCCTGCAAGATTTTTTTTTATAAATCAGTTTTTTCGTTAGAGTTAACCTTTTATTAAAACTCGTTTTTCTCAGCTCATCTGGCCCCACCCCCTTTCTTAACCACCCTTTTTTTGTCATCTCATCTACCCCATTCCTTTTTTAATTGAAATTAAAAACAAATAAAAATCCTAACACCTGCTGAAAATCCTACAACTTACAAGTATTCTTCACTGCATAATTGAAGTCCTACTCCTATTATCTTTGCATAAATTGGTAAGTTCTTCTTTTTAAGAGTATTTTTTGTAAGAATTTGTTGTTGATTCTTGTGGTTTGAAATGGATAGATTTGTGATGAAAATAATTCTTCTCAACCAAGTACTAGTTTTAGAGACAATTCTTCGCGTTTTATAGATGAGTTTGATTTGCTGTTACTTAAATCGGATCCTAGAGAAAGAATATCCATCGATAAATATAGCCTTCGAATGCGCTTTGTTAACCTTACCCTTGAGCCACTCCTTACCTTACCCTTGAGCCATTCTTAGTGGTGCCCCCTATCTTCAAATCCGGGGTTCGCCTCTGTTTCTCAACCAAATTAAATGTATTTCACTTTTATTCTTTTGAACTAAAAGTGTTCCAACTATTTCACACACAAATACTGAAGTTGGTTAATTTTGCTATAGTATTAACCATTAGACAAGTCCGAATTCTCGAATTATATTAACTCTTTTTTCAAGTTTTTGCCATTTTTAGTCAAACAAGCTAATCTTAAAACATGTTGTAATGTTTGCAACCATTAGAAGTCGATTAAGACGAAAGAGCTAACAAGACATACACGCACAACACTCTATTCATTTTGTAAAAACCCTATTTTTAGGTTAAGTCGTCATGGATTCCACAATCCTTGGTTGTGGGGTTTAGCCATTCGTGATTATTAAAAAACAGATAGAATTGCATTCATTTAAGAAATAATTACTTACAGGAAGGGTAAAGGCAAACAACACCTTGATTTCAATGAGTCAATGCTGACTCTCGTTCAAAACTTGCTCAAGTAGTATTGTGTTCTTCTCTAAAACAATTGATGATTTTCAGCTATGAAGGTTAAATGACAAGGCAAGGATGCATGCATGAAAGAAAAACCAAAACCATTGGAGGAAGTATAAGTTCTACTCTAACGGTCACCTAACCAAAATGGCGGATCGCCCAAGTGGTTTGACCTCGCCCAAAGTGATAGTGCTCACAATTGAAGATGTTCAACGCAGGTCGATGAACTAAAAAGTACAATGGTTACTCGCCGAAGTTGAAGGGCGAACAATATGACCATCGCCGAAGGTGACATGACTTTGATGAAAAATGAAGGCTTAAAAGGTGAACAAAAGTGGTAATCGGTGATCCGCCGAATGTGAAAGGTAGAATCGATTGAGTTCGCCAACTGAGGTTTCAAACACCTAAAGCCCAAAATAAAAGATAGGAGAGCTAAGGAACATACGACGATCCACCGATCCTGTTTGGCGAGCCCGACTAATGTTGTCGAGTTGTTCATGTAGTGAATTTTGAGAAACTATAAATAGTCCAAAGAACAGAGAAAATAAAGAGTTAGAGAGTGAGTTTTTGGAGAGTTTTTAGGGAAATCTTTTGAAATGTTTTTGAGAGCTTTTGGAATAAGAGTTTTTGAGAGTTTTTATATATAACGTCTTACCTTTTGAAAAACATTTTTAGTTTTGGGGTTTTAAATTTCACTCTTGAAATTGAAAATTAGATGTTGAAATCAAAGTATGTGTTGATTATAATTGCTTAATTTCATCACATTCATGACCTCTATCATGATAGGTATAATTTCTTTACTCTTTATTATGTGTGTCTAAACCCCAATTCTAGGGTGCAATTATGGGGTTAGGTGCTGATTTAATGTAGTGTGTATTGTATTTTTCTCTATTATATTGTTGTGCATTCATGGATTTAGGCTAATTAGCATGAGGTTAACTCATGGGTTATGTTCGTAAACATCCTCCTATTCTCGGTCTCTGATTGATGCTTGAAAGATATTTATTGGAGTGGGTAATTAGTTTAATACATGCAATTTAGAGTTTAATTTCAATAGTTTGCTTGGAAGAGAGATTATGGTTCAGATCTATTTGCCCAAATCTACTCAAAAGAGAGATCCCATAAGGTAATGGATTGATTTATAAGTCACATGGATTAGACCAAAAGGAGACTCTATGAATTGGTACTATCAGATCGAAAGAAGATTAGTGTTATAGAAGATGACCCAACCTATCCAAGATTGTTTAGCACTATCGAGCAACACAATTACCCCTATGTGATCGATTACAATCCCCGCACCTCTAGATTACTTCTTAATTGCTTGAATTTCTGAATTTTAGTTTAATTGTGACACTTGATACTTCAAACTATTTTAGTAAATTTGGTGGAATCCTCCACCCATTTGTCCTAATTTGCTACAATCAATAGGTTAGCATTCTTAATTTCCTAGTTGAATTCTTATAATTATACCATTCCTTGTGAAATTCAACCCCGACTCTTTGTTAGGTATTTTTATTGACAACGATCACTTACTCTTCTAATTATTTTTAAGGTAATTTGAGCATTATCAAAAATGGCGCCACTGCCGGGAATGGTGGCTAAGAATTCAATTAGTGAAGTTTATTTGTAAAGTTGTTGAATTGTAGTAGATTTTTGTTTGGTGTTATGATTTTGTTGATTTTCAAGTACAAAAATGAGTGATCAGGGTACGGATAACGATAGTCACTATGGACAAAATAATCAGATGGGTGACTTGAATGACATGCACATGAATGTCATTGCAACCAATGGAGCTATCCGGTTACCACCCACAACCGTGAGGGAGATGTTCTATATAACTGAAATAATTTTATAACTGCTCCAAATGAGAGGGATATTTGGGGGTTTCGCTCATAAGGATCCTCATGAACACATTCGAAACTTTGTGGATATTTGTGGGTCGTTCATCTTCAAAAAAACATCTCACAAGAATCTATTCAGCTGAGATTATACCTATTCTCATTAACAAGGGAAGCTACTAGATGGTTGGTTGAGTTTCTGAATGATTCTATCACTTCATGGGAGGAGTTATCGAAAATGTCTTAAATATATTCTTTGTTCCCTAAAAAATTGTAAAGCTTAGGGATATCATCAAGAACTTTAAGTAAGTAAGAGGTGAACATCTTCACGAGATATGGTTGCGGATCCGGAAATTACTTCTACAATGTGCAACACATGGTGTTCCTTATAGTTTGCTGCTTCAATACTTCTATTGTAGATTTGATTCAGTCAATAAGGGCTTGGCTGATCAACTTATTTAAGGTGGGCTGATGTGATAATCATTTGAGGTGGCAGCATTGTTGCTTGATGAGATGACTAAAGTAAAGTGAGCATGACATACTAGAGAGGATCAAGTATCTTCTTAACAATGGGGCATGAGAAAGGAACAAATAGAAAAGGATCATGAGCATGATGAAAACATGGCTAGTATGATGACCTAACTTGACTTGCTATGAGAACATGTCATGGAAGCTGGATTGAAAATGGTAAATGCAGTTAGAACAAGTAGTGGGCAATGCTTAGAAGATTCCAAGTTTGAGGCATTATACAATGAATAGGTGAATTGCATGGGATATTGATGAGTCCACGATTTGGACTCATTTAGGGCTTCATTTGGATAGATTTTGTGTCCTCAAATGCTTGTTTTGTGCCAATAACTGATGTAAAACCCTTGATTTCTAGGTATTTGGATTGAAGAACAAAGCATGGACACTAATTTGCAAAAAGGAACAAAGTGAGCTGAAAGAACGAGGAAATGAAGGTCTGGTGATCGCCGAGTCCCTTTGGCGACTCGCCTAATGGCCATTACCTCGCCTAAAGTTCCAGTGTGCCAAGCCTTGAAGGAGAAAATCAAGTTGGCGAGAGAGAGGAACAGTCGGTGGATCGCCGAATGGTTCTGCGATGCAGTGTTGGATCTCCCAAAGTTACAAAACTTGAGGATGCTGAAGGCCAAAGCAAAAAATCGATGGAACTGACCAAATGGTGGATCACCGACCCGTTCGACGAGCCCGACTTACTGTGCCGAATGGTCCTTCGCAGCATATTTTTGGCTAGTATAAATTCATTTTCAAACAATATGTTTAGTATCAAATTTTATTCTGAACATTCATTAGAGTAGTTTTTGAGTTTTGAACTCTGAGTTTTTGAGATAACTTTTCCTTAGCTTTGAAGAAATGACATTTTCCATTTTTGAGAAATTAGAAGTGGGTCTTTGAGATTCTTCAACTTGGGCCTTTGTAAAGACAAAATTAATCTTACTCAGTTGATAGAAACACAATTTGGTAACGGTTTGTATCTTTTTATGATGTGTAGCTAAAACCCCAATTCTTGGGGTGTGATTATGGGTTTATTTAGCTTGTGGGTACTGCTAATTGTTAGTTTAAATTTTGTTTAGAAGTGATTTCATTCAGTAATTGTGGTTTAATTTAAAGGGTTGTAGTTGTAGTTGTAAATGCAATTCTCCCTTCATTTTTTTGGCTTGCTCGAGAGAGAGGTTTTAAAACCAAGATTACTGAATTGATGGTCTGTGGGTATTGGGTTGTCACGGGTTTAGCTCAAGAGAGTGAATCCTAAACCCTTTTTCCACACATTCAGCTCAAGAGAGTGAATGGACTAAAGATAAGGTTGTTCTTATTTGCTTGCTTGTTGGTGTTCGAGAGAAACCAACTTGATTCGGGGTAAATTGTTCGAGAGAAAGTTTATCCCCACTAAATTCTATCTTAGTCACTGATATACAGTTATTTACTAACAATAGCAATCACCCATTTGTCTACCTTAGCCTATAATCCAATCACATCCCAAGAAACCGTCTCATCATTGTTAAATTCGTGCTATTTGTTGTTGTTGTAGCTGATAGTTAAAACCAAAACCTCCTTATTTGACATTCGTATCACCCCAAATTTGAATTATGTTTTTACTCATAAATGTATATTCCTATGGCTGATTAGAACATATTTGTACTTTACTTTTTAATATTTAAAACGTACCACTCCCTATGAGATTCGACCCCAACTCATTTAGTTGGGTTATTGTACTGACTAACGATCGTAGACACTTAGAATTGGATTAAGTGTCGTTGATAATGTTAAATCAAAATGGCGCCGTTGCCGGGGAGTGGTGTTGGTTAAGATTCTTAGTTAAGTTGAATTTTGTTCTTGTTAGTTATAGTCGAATCTACTTACTTTTAGTTTTGGTTTGCTTGTTTGTGTTTTGAAACAAGAAGTATGAGTATGAACGGAAGAAATGGTAGCCAAGTAGGCTACCAAGATTACATCGGCAACCTCAACGATGTCAACGAGCCTAATGCCAATGACCCCCATCTTATTGGTGGAATTGATGCCATTCTCTTGCCTTCGACGGAAGGGAACTCTATGTTCCATATTACAAGCATGATGTTGCAACTTTTGCAATTGAAAGGTTTGTTCGGTGGGCTGGTTCGTGAGGATCCCCATGAGCACATTAGAAACTTTGTTGATGTTTGCGGGCTGTTCTCCTTCAAGAACATATCTCAAGAGTCGGTCTGATTGAGGTTGTTCCCGTTCTCTTTGATGTGAGAAGCATGTAAGTGGCTGGATGAATTGCCACGAGAATCAATCACTTCGAGGGAAGAGCTGGTTACCGCATTTCAAGTGCAATTTTTCCCTCTTTTGAAGATGATGACTCTTCGGGACAACATTCAGAGCTTTAAGCGTTTGGAGGGTGATCCAATTCATGAGACTTGGCTGCGATTCAAGAAGTTGGTGCTACAATGCCCAACCTATGGTTTACCCGACAACGTTTTGCTGCAGTATTTTTATCGGAGCCTTGATTCGGTAAACAAAGGTGTTGCTGATCAACTTTCTCCGGGAGGTTTAATGCAGCTTTAAGCGTTTGGAGGGTGAGCCAATTCATGAGACTTGGCTGCGATTCAAGAAGTTGGTGCTACAATGCCCAACCTATGGTTTACCCGACAACGTTTTGCTGTAGTATTTTTATCGGAGCCTTGATTCGGTAAACAAAGGTGTTGCTGATCAACTTTCTCCGAGAGGTTTAATGCAGCTTTAAGCGTTTGGAGGGTGAGCCAATTCATGAGACTTGGCTGTGATTCAAGAAGTTGGTGCTACAATGCCCAACCTATGGTTTACCCGACAACGTTTTGCTACAATATTTTTATTGGAGCCTTGATTCGGTAAACAAAGGTGTTGCTGATCAACTTTCTCCGAGAGGTTTAATGCAGCAACCTTATGTGATAGCATCCCAGCTCTTGGATGGAATGACCACGATAAATTAGGCTTGGTACACCTGCGAAGATTACGTCTCCCCTCTCATATTTAAACTGACCAAGGAGCAACTTGAGAAAGATCAGGAGAGGGACCAGAACATGGTGAAGATCATGACACAACTTGACATTTTGTCCTAAAATGTCACAGGAGCTGGTGCTCAAAGTGTCAATGCTGTGGGTGTCGGGAGTGTTAACCCTGATGAGGCCAAGTTTGAGGCGTTGTACAACGAAGAGGTGAATTTCCTAGCCAACCAAGGTGGTGGTTATTGTTCAAACTACCCGAGGCAGGGTGGTAACCAAGGTTGGAACAGGGATGAAGGTTAGAAGGATCGTGATAGAGACTGGAGTCATAACCCCACTTGGAAAGCTAGAGACGGGGAAATGGATATATATGTTCCTCCTCATGAGCGCCAAAAGCCAAAGGAATCTGAGGGAGGTCGGTCGGAGGATATGCTTTCTCGTATCCTCAAAAAAGTTGAGGGGTCGGACAAGATTTTGAATGAAATGAAAGAAGATGTGTCGACCCTTTGCCAGACGGTTACCTCCCATTCCGTCTCAATCAAGCAATTGGAGACCCAAATGGGTCATATCTCGTCTCATTTTAACCCGAGATAGCAAAGGGAGTTGCCTAGTGATACTATGGCCAACCCCAATAATGAGGTTTGAGCGTGGATTTGCATCGTGCCGCGACATTAACTAAGGAGCTGCTTGGGAGGCAACCCAAGTTTTATTTTCTTTCTTTTTGGTTTGTGAAATAATCGTGTGTTGATTGTGCACGTTAAAGTGTGGAATATGTTTGAACAGTGCAGATTGGCGAGCAAAAAGTCCAGTCGGTGACTCGCTGAAGAGGTCGGCGAGCCCGACTTGGACCGCCGTTAGACTCAAGACATTTTGAAATTAGAGTCTGTAAAACTCGGTGAGCCCAGGAGCATATTGGTGAATCACCGAGCAGGTCAGCGATCACGATTTTGTCCGTCGTTTGGACCCCTACATTAACTGGAGGTCCTCTAAAACTTGGCGAGGTAAGTTCCCACTCGGCGTGTCGTCGAGTGGGTCAGCGAGTAAAACTTATGTCACCGACTGGGCGAGCACTGGACAGTTTTTAAAGGCCAAAAGTTCAAATCTTTCACACTCCCTCACTTTTCAACCTGCCAAACCCGCACCCGAAATAGATTTTCCATTATTTTTGTATTTTTGCTGCATTTTAGTCGTCAAGTTTGCGTTTGGAGTTGGATTTCTTTGCCGCCTAGCTTTTCAACTTGATTATTTGGCTTCAAAGGTTGGTTTTCCGAACCCCGAATCTTTATTGAGCGATTTTTACTGATTTCCCAAATAATGCATGCCTTAAAATTGGTCAAAATTGTTGGGTGTTTCTTTGTTGATGTTGGGTCTAGTCAGGCGAAGTCTAGGTAACCCGCATTTGTGCTAAATGACGTATTTTGCTCGATGATGGAGCGTTTGACGTCATTCCTAAGGGCAAAAGTCATCAAATGGCCAATTTTGGCCAAACCGGGAGAAGTTTGAGTATCCCGGGGGCATAGGTGTAATGGGTCTTAGTTTATTTGAAATAGTGCATGGTTTGATTTTGTTTTTGGGGGCTGTGGGGTTGAATTTGGAAATTAGGATTGAAAGTATGCACGTTGGGCCATTTGGCGAGCTGGGTCGAGCTCGCCGAATCCCCCTTATCGCCTTTAATTTCATGCTAAATCTTGAGTTTGGTTCTGTAACTTTCGGAGAGAAGCCTGAATTCACCGAGTGCACTCGGCGACTCACCGAACGTCCTTCTTGATCTCCTTTTCTGCACCCCGAACCCCTAAAATGCATTGTAATTTTCGGTGGGCTAGTCCTGGCTCACCGAATTCTGTCAGCGATTTACCGAAAGGCCCTTCCCATCGCCGACACGCCAAAGAAGCACCATCATGCCATTCCAGAACGAGTCAATTCTCCGCCACGCCAAAGTAGCCTGTCTTGGGTGTATCATTAATGGTACACGGTGGACACATCCCCGACTGTTGATGTTCAGACACTACTTGCAGAGGCAGTTGAGGTAGGTGCCGCTCAACCTGCTCCTTCTATGGAGCCATCAGGTACACCTCAGCCTTCTTTTGTTTCTTCCAGCTCCACAGCTACTGCACCTGCCCCTATTTCCCTACCCCCCTTTAACCCAGGCCCTGATATACCAAATGGGCAACCTTGTCTGGTCTGCGGATGCTAGAGCAGCGAGGGTCTGAGTATGCATTGCTCCTAGTTAGAGGCCAGATGGTGCAATATCAGAACACATTGACATCGATTGGGAGAGGTTAGATAACCTCACTACTAGGATAGAGGATAGAGAGAAGAGCGAGGGAAGCTCAGATGAGTTGATTTCTATGAGGGGTGACATTGCTACTTTTCGGGTAACTATTGACCAGCTACGGTCCACCAATATCTCTATGTTGTTGGGAGAGGTTTCTTTACCCGATATTTCCAAGTTCGTGTCTACATCCGAGCCGAAAGTTGAGACACCTAGTGTCATGGCTGAGAAGCATAGTGATATTGATGTTATTGGTGATGATGAAAGAGTTGAGGATGAGTGTGATGCTGATTCACCCGAGGAGACATACGAGGAGGAGTTCTTGCGAGAGGATGAGTGGTAGACTATTGAGACTTTGATAGAGTTGCAGGATATTGAGGAGATAATGGTGCTGGCCACAATGGAGAGATCTCTGGTGGAGATCTCCATAGTTGTACTAGTGGGGTATCTTAAGACCCAACTATTCCTCCTTTAGATGTGTCGAGCACTGATGTCCCGGTTGATTCTACACTATCGAATACTGCTCATACTTTGTCGGGCACTCATGCCTGAGAGCGTGCCATTCCCTCTGACACTCCAGATCTGAGAACTTCACAGGCATAGCCTATTAGGGGGACTTTTATATCATTGTCCTCCAATTTTTACTTTCCATCGCATTGAGGACATTGTTGATTTTATTTTAGTGGGGTAAGGCTACTTGTGATGGTATTCCCCTTTTTGATTGTATTTTGTTATTTTTAGTTTTAGTGTGAGACATTTGTAGTATTTTGATATTTTGAGTTTTTTTATTATATAGCTAATGTTTTTGATTTATTTTCTCTCTCTCTCTCTCTCTTTATTTATCACCCAAAAAGTTTGGAAGTTTTTGAAATGCTTGAGTTTTCATTGTTAATGTTCGAGGATCAATTGTATTGAATATCGATGTCTTGGATAGTACTTATGATGAGAAAAGTGTTTTGTGCTAATGTTGTAAGAATAAATTAGATCCCGTTTTGGGTTGGCTTAAAAAAAGCAGCTTTTAAGTCAAAAATAAAAAGTCAAACTAAAATGACTTTTAAGTCAAAAAATAAAAAGTAGGGGATACCTATTTTTTGTTTGTGACTTACTGTAAGTCATTTAAAACTTATTTTAAGTCACTTTTGACCTTGCCAAACACTTCGTAACTTATTTTAAGTCATTTTTGACTTATTTTAAGTTAATTTTTTATATTTTCCAAACACTTCCAAAAGTCAAAAACTGACTTAAAAGTAGGTTTGACCAACTTTTAAGCCAATCCAAACACTCTCTTAGTGTGGCTTCACTTTCGAATGATCTTTTTGATTATTTTATTAACTAGCTTTATTTTGATGTGAATGAAAATTGCACGTAAGCTTTTGATCTTATATGGTTGTGCTAAATCATTGTGTTTGGAGTGCCTTGTGTGGTGAGGTTTTACTTAAAATCATGCTTGTTGAATCCTAGAATTTTCCTTGTTGGTCTGATTTGTCTAGCTTTGTTGAATGCGAGCAATGATCTTGAGCACAAATTTTGAGAGGAAAGCCAAATATGCATACCTTTTGTAACTACCTTGTGCGGGTGTACAACCATCTTGTCACCATTTAAGCCTAAACCATTTGTTGTCAACCTTGTTGAAAACCCTTGAGCTAAATTGTCCTTAACTTCTCACCCATAAATCCTCTTCTAAGAATTGCTTTTTTTTGAATAGCCTACTAAGGTCAAAAGCCTTAGTAGGAAAGGAAGGAGGAAAGAAAGCCAAATGGAAGGTAAAGAAAGAAAAAGTGAGACTCAACTTCGAAGTGTGTTACAAAAAGAAGGAACCCCTCCTTAAAAAAATGATGAGCAAAAGTTTGAAAATATAAATGAAAAAGAAAGCTTGAGGAAATAAAAGTAATGTCCTATAAATTAAGTTTGAGTCTCCAAGTAAAAAGAATGGAAAGAACATGAGAAGAAGTGAAGATGAGTACAACAATGCTTTAAAAGGGTGAAGTCACTGAGCCAAATTGGATACTTGTAGCCAAGACATTAGGGAATCCCTAAGGCCTTTAGGTCGAATTTGGGTAAGTAGAACTCCCAAAATTTAACTTAGCATGAAACGTATGTGTTGGGACGTCAAGGGAAGCAATTGTGTTGTAAAATGGGTCTATATTTGTATGTTGAACCACAGATCCTTCGTCAATCTCTCTATAGTGGCCGACCTCTTACTATTGTGGCGCTCAAACTGCTATAGTGAGGTAAGTTCTCGCTAGCAGCTTCTCTATAGCGAGGTAAGTTGTCTCTAGCGGCGTTTTTATAGTGAGAGAGTTGGGATTTTATGCAGAAACTGCCCAAAACCCATATTTTCTGCAATTGAGTTGTAGCAAACATAGAGGGGTGATTTTGGGTAGCTCGCATCAGTTTTTCCATAAAAATCACCAGTAAAGGTAAGAATTAGACACTCCGATCTTATTAATTATTTCTTAAGCCTTAAAAACTAGGTGGTTAACATTGGGGAAGGGTTTTAAGCATTAATTCATGGTGGGAAGGAACCATAAGTCATGGAGGATGATCACATTTTTACTGGGATTGAGATTTGTTAGTAATCAGGGTAAAATAACAAGCCAATACACTTCGTAGGGAGAAATCTCAGGCTATTTATAGTTTCTAAGGGGTTTGATTCAAGGTAGGTGATGGTTGTATGCTTTCGAGTTATGTATTTATGCATGTTTATTTCTTGTAGTGTCATATTGTGCAATGTATGACATGAAGCATGTGAAATGAACTTGTGATGGTAACTTGTAGATTCAAATAGTCTTGTTCATTGTGCTATATATTGATGCATGTTGTAGTATAATGTGATTATGCATGCTTGGTGTGCTTATTGATTGGCTCGTGTACCACACCAGTATAAGATGTTGAGGGTTGGCTCGGATACCACGCTGGTATGATTATACATAGTTGGCTCGGATACCATACATGGTATGATACTACAACTTGGGTTGGATTTCATGAGAAGGCCAGGTATGTATTTGATGTTCCATGACAGGACCGATATTTGCGATATGATCATATGGGATATGTTATGCATTGGTTAGTTCCTGTTTCAAGGTTTCGTATCAAATTATGATTATGTATGCTTTCAGTTGGGAGTTTACTTAGCATCGAGTGAATCTTTGGATGAAGGATTACCCGTTAGTAGAGGTTTGAGACATTTAGTAGCAATCCCCTTATCCAGAACCACGTGTCCCCGTAGTACTTTGTCTTAATTGACTTTTGTTAGTGGATCCATCTTAGCTCATGATTATGGTTCTTACCTTAGCAAGTAGGAAACATTTTTTTCAGTGTGGGAGTAGTACACTGAATTCCATGTTATAACTCAAATGGTTTATGTCGGTTAACGGTATCTCCCATAGATGTTATGATTATAATCTTCAGAATATTGCATTAACCTTGTACTATGTTTTCATAATCATATTATCAGTTTTCATGTTATGTTTACTTGGTCATTGCATTATTATGTTTTTAGATTTATCATGTTATTATGTCATGTTTATGCATTTTCCCATATTCAGTGTATTCTGAGTATTGACCGCATAAATAATTGTGCCTATATTGTCTTATAATAAAGGTGTTCACACATCCCACTAGGCTCGTGGTTAGTACAAGATTCAATTAGGCTACACAACTTTTGGTGAGACATCATGGTTCGGGGACATGACACCTATGAGTTCATTATGGTAATTTCATACTTACTTTTAGTTTTCAGAGGTTCGAGTGACCTAGGGCTCGTCCTAGCAATTCACTTATGATTAGAGGCTATGTTAGACATTAGTACTTTTTTCATGTGTCTTTGTATTCAAATTTCGCTATTTTTCTAAACTTTTGAGACTTATTCCGCTTATCATGTTACTTCAATTATGTAAGTTATCTTAGTGTCATGCTATATCATATGGTTAGCTTAGAGTCTGTCAAAATTCTAGGTACCATGTCACATATAGGAGGTAATCTTTGATCGTGATAACCACCAAACCCAAAAATTGATTAACAACAAAAATTTCTTTAATAGAGTAAAAATAAAATGGAAAAAGATAGAAACAATCAGCTAAAACAATTAAAACTTTTTCTGGATAGAATATGATTATTCACTAACAAATCTATGAGAATTAACCTAATATCGAATAAAAAATTGCACTTTGAGATTGTGATAAACAAATTAAAAAGTGTGATGAAAATAAAGAATGAAGAAGAAGAGGACTATAGGTGGGTGTAAAGAAGAAGAGGTGTTTTATTTTTATTTTATTTTTTTCCATGTCAGTTTTAGGGGTAAAAATAGTTCACTTTTGAGTAAGAAAGTTGTGTAATAGGTCACCATAATAATTTAAGTGTGTAATTGATTTTTTCGGACAAGTTCAAGGTGAAATTTATGCATTTTCCCTGTTAGTACATTTGCTCTAATCTTTATTATTTTTATGATTATCATCCTTTTATTATTATTTTCATTATTTTAAAATTATATTTCTTATTCTCAATATTACTACTATTACTTACTGTTGTCTTCTTTAAAAAAATTGTTGTTACTTTATTTGAAATTTCTTACATACGAAACTTTTTATATATTATACTAGTTATTAAATTAGAAGTTCAAATGAATTAACTTAAAGGAGAAAAAATAATAAAAATTCGGTCAAAGTGAGTTCTAAACTAGACAATATATTCAGTCAATTGGCCCATCTACTCTACCCAAAACACAACCCAAAATTAGACCAAAGTTAGGCCCAAACCTAGAATCCCTTTATAATTAGGTTTATTAGATTTCTCAAAAAAAAAAAAACCTATTTCTCAACAGCCGCTACACTCCATCTCTCCCATGTCCTCTTTGAGAAAGCGTCCACCCCTATCTCAATCATGGCAAGGCTATGTCTGATAATTTTTATACAAAAATGTACTGCTATGATCCTATTTCTTTCATTTTGAACTGGCAAGTCAACACAAGATGACAAGAGATTTTTTTTTGGGATTTTAATTCTTTGATCTAAAGATTCGACTTTCAGAGATTCAAATAGCTTTTATTCAAAATTCAAACAGATACTTCCTATTCCTGGTCAAGGAACTCTAACCCTAAGTTCATCCTTTAAATACTAGAGTTTGGAGTTCATTTTGGACATGTACGAATATTCACATGTAGCACCCCAAAAATCTTAGTTTTCGATATCTTATCACATACTACACTTTCATCGTTAAACTACTACTCTAAACTTCCATATCCTTTAAGTCTTCATTTTGTTTTTGTTGGCCTGCATCCATACCAAAGACATTCGAATTTGTTGTGTTTCAAAATCTATTCTTGAGAGAGAGTAGATTTGAGGCTTTGCCGACAACGCCGAGTTCACTGCTCACAAAATGGTTAGATCTAAATCTGATACTATGTCTGATAGTTTATTATATATTTTATGAGTTAGAAGTTATGTATTATACTTTTTCTTGTGGTAAGAAATATCCTCTGCTAGAAAAATGGTTGTTACTTTATTTGTTTAAATTAGGTTTGGCAAAATAAAACCCAATCCGTTCAAGATTGGGCAGGTTATTGAACCACCAATTCATTAGCTTGACCCATTTAACCTCATTTAAAATTGGGTTGATACGTAACCCGAATTGGCTCATGAAAAATCCTATCAAAATTTTTTTTAATTTTTTTTTTCAATTTGATTAGTTTTGTATAGCCTTAATAAAGAAAAAAGAATAATTTTATTAGGTACTAAAATAGTTTAAAAGAACAAATAAAATAATTAATCTTAATAAATATTGGGTTGGATTAGGTCTTGACCCGCAATGTAACTCATTACCTAACCAATTTTGACCAAAAATAATTGGGTTGGGCTGGGTCTTGACATGTTTGTTATTTCAATCCAACCCTCCAAATTGTCACCCCTAGTTTAAATACTATGTGTGTTGTATCCTCCTTATAAGCTAGAAATCATATCTAAAGTATCTGAATAACTTTTTTATGTAAGTGATGCATCCATGCATTATTTTTGTAAATATTATAAGAATTCATGCTCCAAGAGTTGTTGCTTACGTTAAACTTAAAGATCAATATGTGTTCATGTGGTAGTGAAGTATACTTATTCATGCTTGAATTTGTTTTCTTTCAACTTAGACAAACATGTCTTTATGGTACTTCAAATATTCTTGCAGCCCATCTATTGCTTATGCGTAATCATAAAAAAAGGGAAGTTTTGAACTCTGGAATGTTTGATTTATTTTTCTTTAAACTTAGACGAACATGTATTTATGGTACTTCAAATATTCTTGCAGCCCATCTATTGCTTATGTGTAACCATAAAAAAAGGGACTTCTGGACTCTTAAATGTTTGTAAAAATCTGTATGAATTCATAGAAATCTGGGATGGAGTGATATCATCAAGATGTTGTCACCCCTAGAAAGATAGATCAAAATAATATGCACGGTTCTAAACCTGGTAACCTCAAAACGAAGGTTGTAGATTAAGAGGAATTCATTGTGCAAGTGTGGTAGATGTTTCAAATGACGGTGTATATTTACATAGGATAGGTATGAAAAGATAAGGGAACACATGTTGAAACATCCCTTCTATTGCGAAGACTCTCGTGAGCGGTGTACTAATAAATCATGTGATGATACACCTTACATAACTCAACATGAAAACAAATTGTGGAATACCAGGCTTATCAAATGCCCATAATTTGCTTTCATGTTGAGAGATGTGAGGTGTATTATCACATGATATATTAGGACGCCACTCACGGGTGTTCACAATAGAAAGGATGTTCCAACAAGTGCTCCCTTATTTTTTTCATACCTCTCCTTTGTAGGTATATTCCGCCATTTGAAATATCTACCACATTGCAAAATGAAGTATACTTTTTCATGCTTGATTTTTTTTCTTTCCACTTACACCAACATGTCTTTATGGTACTTCAACTATTCTTGCAGCCCATCTATTGCTTATGTGTAATAATAAAAAAAAGGGATTTATGAACTCTGGAATGTTAGATTTATTTTTGTTTCACCTTAGACAAACATGTATTAATGGTACTTCAAATATTCTTGCAGCCCATCTATTGTTTATGTGTAATCATAAAAGAGGGGAGTTTGAACTCTGGAATGTTTGTAGAAATATGTATGACTTCAATAAAAATCTTGGATGGAGTGAGATAATCAAGATGTTGTCACCCATAGAAGGATAGATCAAAATAATATGCACAGTTCTAAACTTGATAACCTTAAAAGAAAGGTTGTAGATTAAGAGGAATTGATTGTGCAGTGTGGTAGATGTTTAAAATGACGGTACATATTTACATAGGAGAGGTATGAAAAGATAAGGGAACACATGTTGAAGCATCCCTTCTATTGTAAAGACTCTCGTGAGCGGTGTACTAATAAATCATGTGATGATACACCTTAAATCACTCAACATGAAAGCAAATTGTGGAATACTAGGCTTATCAAATTCCCATAATATGCTTTCATGTTGAGAGATGTTAGGTGTATCATAACATGATATATTAGGCCGCCACTCACGAGTCTTCACAATAGAAAGGATGTTCCAACAAGTACTCCCTTTTTTTCCATACCTCTCCTTTGTAGGTATATTCTGCCATTTGAAATATCTACAAATTGCACAATGAAGTATACTTATTCATGCTTAATTTTTTTTCTTTCAACTTAAACAAACATGTCTTTATGGTACTTCAACTATTCTTGCAGCCCATCTATTGCTTATGTGTAATCATAATAAAGGGGAGTTCTGAACTCTTGAATGTTTGTAGAAATCTGTAAGAATTCATAGAAATCTTGGATGGAGTGAGATCATCAAGATGTTGTCACTCCTAGAAATATAGATCAAAATAATATGCAAGGTTCTAAACCTAGTAACCTCAAAAGGAAGGTTGTAGATTAAGAGGAATTCATTGTGCAAGTGTGGTAGTTGTTTTAAATGACGTTGCATATTCACATAGGATAGGTATGAAAAGCTAAGGGAACAAATGTTGAAACATCCCTTCTATTGTGAAGACTCTCATGAGTGGTGTACTAACAAATCATGTGATGATACACCTTACATCACTCAACATGAAAATAAATTATGGAATACAAGGCTTATGAAATGCTCATAATTTGCTTACATGTGGAGAGATATCAGGTGTATCATTAGATGATATATTAGGATGCTACTCACTAGTCTTCACAATAGAAAGGATGTTCCAACAAGTGCTCCCTTATTTTTTTCATACCTCTCCTTTGTAGGTATATTCCGCAATTGGGAATATCTACCACATTGCACAATGTAGTATACTTATTTGTGCTTGATTTTTTTTCTTTCAACTTAGACAAACATGTCTTCATGGTACTTCAACTATTCTTGCAGCCCATCTATTGCTTATGTGTAATCATAAAAAAAGGGGAGTTTTGAACTCTGGAATGTTTAATTTATTTTTGTTTCACCGTAGACCAACATGTATTTATGGTACTTCAAATATTCTTGCAGCGCATCTATTGCTTATGTGTAACCGTAAAAAAGGGGAGTTTGAACTTTTGAATGTTTGTAGAAATTTGTATGAGTTCAATAAAAATCTTGGATGGTGTGAGAACATCAAGATGTTGTAACCCATAGAAATATAGATCAAAATAATATGCACGGTTCTAAACTTGGTAACCTCAAATGGAAGGTTGTAGATTAAGAGGAATTTATTGTGTAGTGTGGTAGATGTTTCAAATGACTATACAAATTTACGTAGGAGTTGTATGAAAATATAAAAGAACACATGTTCAAGCATCCCTTCTATTGTGAAGACTCTCGTGAGCGGTGTACTAATAAATCATGTGATGATACACCTTACATCACACAACATGAAAGGAAATTGTGAAATACTAGGCTTACCAAATTCCCATAATTTGCTTTCATGTTGAGAGATGTCAGGTGTATCATCTCATGTTATATTAGGATGCCACTCATGAGTCTTCACTATAGAAAGGATGTTCTAATAAGTGCTCACTTATTTTTTACATACATCTCCTTTGTAGGTATAGTCCGCCATTTGAAATGTCTACCACATTGCATAATGAAGTATACTTGTCCATGCTTGATTTGTTTTCTTTCAACTTAGACAAACATAACTTTATGGTACTTCAACTATTTTTGCAGCCCATTTATTGCTGATGTGTAATCATAAAAAAAGGGAAGTTCTGAACTCTGGAATGTTTGATTTATTTTTCTTTCAATTTAGACAAACATGTATTTATGGTACTTCAAATATTCTTGCAACCCATCTATTTCTTATGTGTAATCATAATAAAGAGGAGTTCTAAACTCTTGAATGTTTGTAGAAATCTGTTTGAATTTATAGAAATCTTGGATGGAGTGAGATCATCAAGATGTTTTCACCCCTAGAAAGATAGATCAAAATAATATGCACGGTTCTAAACCTAGTAACCTCAAAAGGAAGGTTGTAGATTAAGAGGAATCCATTGTACAAGTGTGGTAGTTATTTCAAATGACGTTGCATATTTACATAGGATAGGTATGAAAAGATAAGGGAACACATGTTGAAACATTCCTTCTATTGTGAAAACTCTCGGGAGCGGTGTACTAACAAATCATGTGATGATACACCGTACATCAATCAACATGAAAACAAATTGTGGAATACTAGGCTTATGAAATGCTCATAATTTGCTTTCATGTTGAGAGATGTCAAGTGTATCATCATATGATATATTAGGACGCTACTCACGAGTCTTCACAATAGAAAGGATGTTCCAACAAGTGCTCCCTTGTTTTTTTAATACCTCTACTTTGTAGGTATATTCTGCCAATGGGAATGTCTACCACATTGCACAATGTTGTATACTTATTCATGCTTGATTTTTTTTCTTTCAACTTAGACACACATGTCTTCACGGTACTTCAATTATTCTTGTAGCCCATCTATTCCTTTTGTGTAATCATAAAAAAAGGGAGTTCTGAACTCTGGAATGTTTGATTTATTTTTGTTTCACCTTAGACAAACATGTATTTATCGTACTTCAAATATTCTTGCAGCCCATCTATTGCTTATGTGTAATCATAAAAAAAGGGGAGTTTGAACTTTTGAATGTTTGTAGAAATTTGTATGACTTCAATAAAAATCGTGGATGGACTGAGATCATCAAGATGTTGTCACCCATAGAAAGATAGATCAAAATAATATGCACGGTTCTAAACTTGATAACCTCAAATGGAAGGTTGTATATTAAGAGGAATTTATTGTATAGTGTGGTAGATGTTTGAAATGACGGTACATATTTACGTTGGAGATGTATGAAAATATAAGGGAACACATGTTCAAACACCCCTTCTATTGTGAAGACTCTCGTGAGCGGTGTACTAATAAATCATGTGATGATACACCTTACATCACTCAAGAAGAAAGCAAATTGTGAAATATTAGGCTTATCAAATGCCCATAATTTTCTTTCATGTTGAGAGATGTCAGGTGTATCATCACATGATATATTAGGACGCCACTCACAAGTCTTCACAATAGAAAGGATGTTCTAATAAGTGCTCCCTTATTTTTTTACATACTTCTCCTTTGTAGGTATATTCCGCCATTTGAAATGTCTACCACATTGCACAATGAAGTATACTTATTTATGCTTGATTTGTTTTCTTTCAACTTAGACAAACATAACTTTATGGTACTTCAACTATTTTTGCAGCCCATCTATTGTTTACGTGTAATCATAAAAAAAGGGGAGTTCTGAACTCTGGAATGTTAGATTTATTTTTCTTTCAACTTAGAAAAACATATATTTATGGTACTTTAAATATTCTTGCATCCCATCTATTGCTTATGTGTAATCATAATAAAGGGGAGTTCTGAACTATTGAATGTCATAGAAATCTTGGATGGAGTGAGATCATCAAAATGTTGTCACCCCTACAAAGATAGATCAAAATAATAAGCACTGTTCTAAACCTGTTAACCTCAAAAGGAAGGTTGTAGGTTAATAGTAATTCATTGTGCAGTGGTAAAGATGTTTCAAATGACGGTACATATTTAGATAGGAGAGGTATGAAAAGATAAGAGAACACTTGTTGAAACATCCCTTCTATTGTGAAGAATCTCGTAAGTTGTGTGCTAATAAATCATGTGATGGTACACTTTACATCACTCAACATGAAAGCAAATTGTGGAATACTAAGCTTATCAAATGCCCATAATGTGCTTTCATGTTGAGAGATGTCAGGTGGATCATCACATGATATATTAGGACACCACTCACAAGACTTCGCAATAGAAAGGATGTTCCAACAAGTGCTCTCTTATTTTTTTCATACCTCTCCTTTGTAGGTACATTCCCCCATTTGAAATATCTTCCACATTGCACAATGAAGTATACTTATTCATGCTTGATTTTTTTTCTTTTAACTTTGACAAACGTGTCTTTATGGTACTTCAACTATTCTTGCAGCCCATCTATTGCTTATGTTTAATCATAAAAAAAGGGAGTTCTAAACTCTGGAATGTTTGATTTTTTTTTCACCTTAGACAAATATGTATTGATGGTACTTCAAATATTATTGCAGCCCATCTATTGCTGATGTGTACACATAAAAAAGGGGAGTTCTAAACTATTGAATTTTTGTAGAAATCTATTTGAATTCAGTAGAAACCTTGGATGGAGTGAGATCATCAGGATGTTATCACCCCTAGAAAGATAAATCAAAAAAATATGCACAATTCTAAACCTAGTAAACTCAAAAAGAAGGTTGTAGATTAAGAGGAATTCATTGTGCACTATGGTAGATGTTTCAAATGACGGTACATAATTACATAGGAGAGGTATGAAAAGATAAGGGAACACATGTTGAAACAACCCTTCTATTGTGACTCTCGTGAGCGGTGTGCTAATAAATCATGTGATGATACACCTTACATCACTCAACATAAAAGCAAATTGTGGAATACTAGGCTTATCAAATGCCTATAATTTTCTTTCATGTTGAGAGATGTCAGGAGTATCATCATATGATATATTAGGACACTACTCACGAGTCTTCACAATAGAAAGGATGTTCCAACAAGTGCCCCCTTATTTTTTCATACCTCTCCTTTGTTGGTATATTCCATCATATGAAATATCTACCACATTGCACAATGAAGTGTACTTAATTATGCTTGATTTTTTTTCTTTCAACATAGACAAACAAGTCTTTATGGTACTTCAACTATTCTTCCAGCCCATCTATTGCTTATGTGCAATCATAAAAAAAGGGAGTTCTGAACTCTGGAATGTTTGATTTATTTTGTTTCACCTTAGACAAACATATATTTATGGTACTTCAAATATTCTTGCAGCCCATCTATTGCTTATATGTAATCATAAAAAAGGGGAGTTTGAACTCTTGAATTTTTGTTGAAATTTGTATGACTTCAATAAAAATATTGGATGGCGTGAGATCATCAAGATGTTGACCCATAGAAACATAGATCAAAATAATATTCACGGTTCTAAACTTGATAACCTCAAAAGAAAGGTTGTAGATTAAGAGGAATTCATTGTGCAGTGTGGTAGATGTTTCAAATGACGGAACATATTTACATAGGAGAGGTATGAAAAGTTGAGGGAACACATGTTGAAACATCCCTTCTATTGTGAAAACTGTCGTGAGCAGTGTGCTAATAAATCATGTGATTATACACCTTACATCACCCGACATGAAAGCAAATTGTGGAATACTAGACTTATGAAATGCCCATAATTTGCTTTCATGTTGATAGATGTCAGGTTTATCATCAGATGATATATTAGGTCGCCACTCACGAGTCTTCACAATAGAAAGGATGTTCCAATAATTGCTCCCTTAATTTTTTCATACCTCTCCTTTGTAGGTATATTCCGCCATTTGAAATATCTACCACATTGCACAATGAAGTATAATTATTCATGCTTGATTTTTCTTCTTTTATCTTAGACAAACATGTCTTTATGGTACTTCAACTATTCTTGCAGCCCATCTATTGCTTATGTGTAATCATAAAAAAGGGGAGTTCGGAACTCTAGATTGTTTGATTTATTTTTCTTTCAACTTAGACAAACATGTATTTATGGTACTTCAAATATTCTTGCAGCCCATCTAGTGCTTATGTGTAATCATAATAAAGGGGAGTTTTGAACTCTTGAATGTTTGTAGAAATCTGTATGAATTCATAGAAACCTTGGATGGAGTGAGATGATCAAGATGTGGTCAACCCTAGGAAGATAGATCAAAATAATATGCATGGTTCTAAACCTGGTAACCTTAAAAGGAAGGTTGTAGATTAATAGGAATTCATTGTGCAGTGTGATAGATATTTCAAATGACGGTACATATTTACATAGGTGGGGTATGCAATGATAAGGAAACACATGTTGAAACATCCCTTCTAGTGTGAAGACTCTCGTCAGCAGTGTGCTAATAAATCATGTGATGATACACCTTACATCACTCAACATGAAAGCAAATTGTGGAATACTGGCTTATCAAATGCCAATAATTTCCTTTCATGTTGACAGATGTCAGGTGTATCATCACATGATATATTAGGACACCACTCACGAGTCTTCACAATAGAAAGGATGTTCCAACAAGAGCTCCCTTATATTTTTCATACCTCTCCTTTGTAGGTATATTTCGCCATTTGAAATATCTACCACATTGCACAATGAAGTATACTTATTCATGCTTGATTTTCTTTCTTTCAACTTAGACAAACATGTCTTTATGGTACTTCAACTATTCTTGCAACCCATCTATTACTTATGTGTAATCATAAAAAAGTGGAGTTTTGAACTTTGGAATGTTTGATTTTTTTTTTTCACCTTAGACCAACATGTATTTATGGTACTTCACATATTCTTGCACCCCATCTATTGCTTATGTGTAATCATAAAAAATGGTAGTTTTGAACTATTGAATGTTTGTAGAAATCTGTATGAATTTAGTAGAAATCTTGGATGGCGTGAGATCATCAGAATGTTGTCAACCCTAGAAAGATAGATCAAAATAATATGCACGGTTCTAAACCTGGTAACCTTAAAAGGAAGGTTGTAGATTAAGTGGAACTCATTGTGCTGTGTGGTAGATGTTTCAAATGACGGTATATATTTACATAGGGAGGTATAAAATGATAAGAGAACACATGTTTAAACATCCCTTTTATTGTGAAGACTCTTTTGAGCGGTGTGCTAATAAATCATGTGATGATACACCTTACATCACTCAAGATGAAAGCAAATTGTGGAATACTAGGCTTATCAAATGCCCATAATGTGCTTTCATGTTGAGAGATGTCAGGTGTATCATCACATGATATATTATGACGCTAATCACGAGTCTTCACAATATATAGGATGTTCCAACAAGTGCTCCCTTATTTTTTGATACCTCTCCTTTGTAGGTATATTCCACCATTTGAAATATCTACCACATTGCACAATGAAGTATACTTATTCATGCTTGATTTTTTTTGTTTCAACTTAGACAAAATGTCTTTATGGTACTTCAACTATTCTTGTAGCCCATCTATTGCTTATGTAATCATAAATAGGGGAGTTCTGAACTCTGGAATGTTTGATTTATTTTTCTTTCAACTTAGACAAACATGTATTGACGGTACTTCAAATATTCTTGCAACCCATCTATTGCTTATGTGTAATCATAAAAAAGAGGAGTTTTTAACTCTTGAATGTTTGTAGAAATCTGTATGAATTTAGTAGATCATAGATATGTTGTTACCCCTAGAAAGATAGATCAAAATAATATGCACGGTTCTAAACCTGGTAACCTCAAAAGGAAGGTTGTAGATTAAGAGGAATTCATTGTGCAGTGTGGTAGATGTTTCAAATGACAGTACATATTTACATAGGAGAGGTATGAAAAGATAAGGGAACACATGTTGAAACATCCCTTGTATTGTGAAGACTCTCGTGAGCGGTGTGCTAATAAATCATGTGATGATACACCTTTCATCACTCAACTTGAAAGCAAATTGTGGAATACTAGGCTTATTAAATGCCCATAATTTGCTTTCATATTGAGAGATGTCAGGTGTATCATCACATGATATATTAGGACACCACTCACGAGTCTTCACAATAGAAAGGATGTTCCAACAAGTGCTCCCTTATATTTTTCATACCTCTCTTTTGTAGGTATATTCTGCCATTTGAAATATCTACCACATTGCACAACGAATTCCTCTTCATCTACCACTTGCCTTTTGAGGTAAGCAAGTTCAGATCCATGCATATAATTTTGATATATCTTTCTAGGGTTGAAAACATCTTGATGATCTTGATCCATCTGTCCAACTGTTAATGTAATTGACCAACCTATTGACAGATAATACAACTTGTATTCATTAGGAAACTCTAGAGACAGTTAAAAAAGGTACAACATAAAATAATCCATTTATCCTATTTAATCATATATTTCAAAAGGTTTGATATGTGCTTACAATAAAAGTAGGACCTATTGTTTGGATATACATATTTAAGACTTGGTTCACTGAAAGATAACCCCTTATAAATCCTATTTGAAATGGATAGACTGAGTTTGTCAAATTCTCGACAAGTGACTACATTAGCGACACATAATATATGTTCGTCAACCCAATTTGTTCAGTGATTGTAAGCTTGTTAATCTGAACCAAATCGGTGCACGCCAATTTTATTTCATTGGGTTGAAAGAGCCATCAATCACTATGATCTCTTTTTTAGAAAAGAAATTACGTAAATTTTACCTATTTAGATCTCATGCTTTTCATTGGTTAGGATAAATCTTGCATTTAATGTCAAGTGGAATGTACAAAAAGTCAAACCAAATGTCCAAAATAAGATAGTAAAGTAGAAAAGATGAAACAATTTCCACGTGTAGATTCTTTTCGGCTAGTACAAGGAAGGATAAGTGAGTCTACTTACATTTAAATGCCCTCAAACCACACTCATGAAAACAACAATAAATCGAGTGTAATCCCACAAGATTGATCTTCTAAGAGTAGGATGTACACATACCTTAGTCTACCTTTGTGGTATTGATAGGTTATTTCTTATGGACCCTTGACTCAAAAGAAGGAATCAAAACTCATGAAATACCCTAGTAAAAAAGGTTGTTGGCATTTAAAAGAACAAGATAAAGGAAAAGAGTGACAATCCAAACTTCACCAACTACAAATCCTACTAGTAGGAGACAACTATCTCTAGTAGGAAACACAACTATAATGTATTCGGAGAACTAATCCATCATAAAAGTTGGAGCTATCTTGGTCAAGAATGGGACGAGACCAGAAAAAGGGCACATTAAGGATTTATACCAATCTGAACATTAGAATACACTTCAGTAATCAACTATAACAATCATATATCATCATTATCATAAAGGAAACTCCTATCTTTAAAGTTGGATTACCACTTTACCCTTTTAGTAAATAAAAAAAGTTAGAATATATATATTTAACTAAAAATATTGAATATTAGTCATATCTTATTATACTATACTAATATTACGCTAAATACAAAAAGTGGTAAGGTGTTAAAGTCAAAAGTTGAAAAATGAAAATATCTAACAACTTAAATGAAAATATCTAAAGAAAGTTGTTAGATATTTTTACCCTTTTAAAAACCAATTAGTTGCATTTAAAAAAAAAACAATTCTCCTTCAATTTATTTAACATATCTATATGTCATATAATTAAAACTAGGCTTTTTTTTATGGGTTTTGGATATTTTCTGTCCATTCCACTACATAATAATCTACGTCAAAGTATTTTTCATTCTTCTAAATTATTAAAAATCAACTCCATAACTCACACCTCTTCATTTTCATAACTTGTACATTCTAATAATATCCTCTAGTTTACCAAATGAATAAGAGAGTAATCATTGGATGCTTAAGCTTCTCTTTATTGATTTTTTTGTCCACGGGAGAATTACCCATTCTTCAATATAAAATCAGTTTATACATCAAAATGATTCCATAATGATGAAAACTATTCAGAGAAATTAAACTTTGTAACTTTAGCCATGCCTATTTGTTTTTTTTTGTTCGATTAAATGTAACATTTGATTAGTAAAAATATTTATGCTACATATTATTGTTATTTTACATGGTTATTTGATTTTAGTTTATAGTTTTTTTGATATGTATGCGATTGTTAAAAAAATGGAGGATACAATTTTTAAAAAAAGAGGGAAAGAACGTAACTTTGAGACATGAAATATTTTACAATCGTGATTGATGTTTGGCTTAAATAATCATTATTATTCTTATGTCATTTCAAATTGATAACCCCAAATAATATGTTATTCCATTATTACTTTATGTTTGATTTTAAAATTATTCTTTTTGAATTTAATTATGTAAATGGACATGCATGATCACTATGATATTTCTGACAGAATTAAGACTGTGTTATTCATTTAATTGGATTCAATATGTAATAAATATAATATTCATGTTTTAAAAAAATCGTACGTCTTCTGTTGCATATATTTGTTTTTTTTTTTAGGTTTGTTAGGTAATTTATACCCTTTGATTTGTTAATTTTTTCTCTTTTGTTTTTTATTATAAATATTAATCTTCATATCTCATGTTTAATTATATGTTGAATCACTACTTTTAATATATATAACTCTCATGCTTTTCATATTCATATGCTCTATATATTTAATTTATATCTTTAAGATATCTTTTGTATTATCTTATTTTTATCTATATAAATTCATTTTTTTTTGTATTTATGAGATCTCTATCCAATTTTATCTTTTTCATTTATTTTTATTTTTTATGTTTTACCTCTATTAGAGTTCTTTAAGTTAGTTTTCTATTAATATATGATTGTCGTAAGTCTGTATTCTTAATTGGGCCCAAATTAATCATTTCTGACTTTATTGGAAGTTTCTAAATACTAACCAAAGTTTAAAGTTAACAGCGGGTTGCTTAAAAGGAATTAATTTTAAATATTAAAGTACTTCCTTCGATTGATGTTTTTAAAATTATATTTAAAAAGATCTATTTATAATTATTACAATTTATTATTCATTGCACACATGTTTTCAAAGAATTTTCATCATTCTAACAGATCTATAAAAGATCACATTGAACACACGTGTCTAAAAATTAGTATTAAAATATGATGGAACCACCAAACTACAGATCCAGATTCCTGATAAATATGATCCGCAAAACTAGATTTACTTCAAACTTAAGTGAACCTAGCCTATAATATAAATGTGAAAAGGAACAATCTTCATCTAAGAAGACATTGAAACTCATGAACAAAATACATAATAATGTGGCGATTAAAAGGAAAGGCAATAAAAAAATTATATTTTTTAAACCTCTGGATTATCACCAAATTTCAATTTCCCAGCACTCCTTAACAAATATCTATAACACCATAAATGCCAAAGATAACAGAATAAATGAAAACACAAACACAGAGAATATCAAAAGATTATCATAAAAAGTCAATTTTTTATAGCTTGCAAACATTAGAGTGTTGAAAATCAAATGCCAATCATTTCCAAATTAACCCCATTATACATAGTAATAAATCTAAGAAAAGAACATTCTTAGACAACAAATCTTGTCTAGTTAATAAACATTTCAACATAGGTCCAGAATGAATGAGTAACAACCATAAATACAAATGAAAATAAATGTACACCCCAAAAATTTCTAAGCTAAGACCTGAAACAATCTTTATTTGTGTATAAGGTCGTATCAGGTGATTCTTAAATTATTTTAGGTGTTAAGGTCAATTCTTTAGTGTGAGAATTGATTTGTATATGAATTAAGGTCACAAGAATCTCCTAGCACAAAATCGAGTTGAAAGCTTCCTTACCAATTAAGTTTTAATATTAGGTTCTACTTAGGTCAACTTCAAACGACCATATCTCTCATCATATAATAAATTAGGTGGACTATGACCTATCAACTTAAATGTCTATTAGTTTTCTTTCCAACACCACCAAGTTTGTCTCATTTAGAGTTCGTAGTAAAACGTTATGCCCGTTTTAGTGAAGTCCTATCAGTCAGTCGATGTTCTACGACCGGAACTACGGACGGTGGAATGTTCCACGAACCGTAGAGCCTTCTATGAAAGCTTTCTACAAATTGTTTTCAGAACCTTCCTGCACGTTTTCTAGGGTTTCTTTTGGTCCTTTCCCAAGGTTTTTAGCCCTATTCTAAGTCTTTTTTGGGTATTTTAACTGAGTATATCATTCAACTAACTTGTTTTCCGCTCAAAATCGTCAATATAAACATTCAAGTATTTAGGAGTTCTGTCAAAACTCACCCAGGGTTCCAATTATCCATCAAGAACCCTAAAACCTTCAAGTAAAAAATCCAAGATACAAAGAGAATCCTTCCACCCAAGGTTTTCCCAAGTTCTTCCACTCTAGAAACTCCTTAAAAGAATTTCTTTTATCAAGATCAAGCACCAAGATTCCATAGAGATGACATTGCAGCGGGGCTCGGGGGGTTGAGCTTAACCCTCCCCTCTCCACCCCGCATAACAAGTTTTTTAATTTTCAACCCACCCACCCCACCCTGAACAAATTCGCCCTGCATAAATTTTTGAATATTTGCCTTTTTAGTTACGTTTGATACTAAATATAAAATTTATAAAAATAAATTAATTTTCTCATTAAGTTGTATTAATTTAATAGATAATAACTTAAAAGTTTATTTTTTAACCTACCTAACACAGATGTCCCTGAAATAGGGGATTGGTTGATCGGAAAGCTCAGGCAGGAGTAGGACATTCCATACAAATCTTTCTGATCCGCTAGCGGGTGGGGCGACGACTTTCAAGCTTACCTTATTATTAGAGGCCTGGTTATGGAAACTCCTTAAGCATAGGAAACTCCAACTAAGGTCAATTGGGAAGCATGTAAGAAACCTTGTTAGTTTTTATTGAACCCTTTTCATTTACTATCTCGATTATTTTGGTTACTTTAAAGAAATTATCTTAATAAATAATAATCTATAACTCTTATAACATGTAAAACGTTAAACTTAAGTTTGAACCCGCATAAACCTATAACCCACCCCGCCCTGCATTAGTTTTTAAAAAACTCACTTCAACCCACCACACATAACCTTAAACCTCCGCGCCCCGCATCCACCCCACCCATTGCCATCCGTAAGATTCCAAGACCAAAGATTTCATCCAATAAAATGTAGTGTTCTTACTTGGGTTCAAGAAAAATCAAGTTTCCAACAAAGTTTTCAGTCTTATGGCTTCATAATAAGGTATGTAAGACTACTCATAGTGATGGAGTAGTTCTTCCTCACACCCTGCATCTAAATTCACTTAGTAAAAGGTTATGTTTACGATCTTACCACAATTTCTTGAAATCTAAATTTGGTTTGTGTTTCTATTCTATGTTCCGACATGGGATAACGATTTTTTATGCATGTTGATTCTTAAATTGATGTTTATGCTTCCATTATTACATGAATCCTATTTAATGAAGTCATATTTTTAAAAGGTTTCTACATGAGTTTTCCTATACATTGATTTTGGACTTGAAAAGTGAGTCCATGAGTACTTTAAATGCATGATTTGAAAAGGGTTTTAAAAAGAAAAAGGACATAAGTGGTTTCATATGTACTATTTGGAAACTAAGAAAAAAAGAGAAAAAATGACTTTCTAAAAAATATTTCAGTAAAGTAATGGTTCTTTCCCTAAAAAATGTGATTGCACATAACTGATTTTATGAAATGTATTTCAGTAAAGAAAAGTGAAGAAAAAGGTAAATTTCTCTCAGAGGACAATTGAACATATTGATATTGAATGTTTTGAGAGTAATATCGAACATCAAATTGGGTAAGAGTTCATTTTAAACTCGAAGCGCCATAATCTACGTAGCTAGGGTAGGATATGATCGTACCGACATTCGAGCGACTCCTCACGGCCTCAAGAAGGATTATTGGATGGATCCATAGTTGTAATTAGCATCCTATATAGTGAAATGTTGTATCATCGCTAGACTCATAGTGATGATTGTCGGTTAGAGAAGCTTTCCAACAAAGTAAAGTTTATAATTTTCATATTACTTTTAGTGCATATCTTATTGTAAAGTAAAAATGGCTTTCACTACTTGTTCATAACTTGTTTCACTTGAGTTATATACCGTCATCAGTTCAACTATTGTTTTATTTAGCCATATTACATACTTGTACATTTAATGTACTAATGTCATTCAACCTACATCATTTTATGATACAAATTCAGGTACATAGGATCATCAACATGTGTTCTGTTTAGATCAAATCATCCGATTGTCAACTTTTGGTGAGACCTCATTGCTTTCGGAGGAGTCCAGTTTATTGTTTCGTTTTAGTTATATTTTGAGGTGTTGTGGGTCTTGTGCATCATCTATCTTTAGATAGTACTTTCTCATATGTTTTTCTAAATGTTTAACTATTTATTTTAAGTATTTTCAAACACTGTTTTAAGCCCTTTAAGTGTTTTAAATTCTCATCTATTAAAGCTTCTGCATATACTATGGAGTCATATGTATCATAGTTAGCCTGACCAAGGGTTCGCTTAGGACCAATAATGATCTTCGAGTGTTTGCCACGTCCAGGGTGTAGGCTAGGGGAGTGACAATAAATTAATGTGTGTATAAAAAAGAAGATACCCAAGTCACAAACACAGTCAACAATCGCCAGAAGAAAAGATTTTCACAAATTTCCTAGATAAGTTTTATACACAAACTATGCAGCGGTATGAAATAGATATGTCTGGCTTAGTTGTCTTTGGGAAGTGAGAAACCATATTGAGATACACAAGAAGTAACAATTGAATTAATAACATTAGGTTTTGTTCTTGTTCTTCGTATTCTGTAGCAAGAGTTTTGTAATTCCGAAAATAAATTGAAATAAACATCAAGGGACACTTTTGCCTGATGTTTTTAACTTTTAGGACCATTTTTAGTCATTTGCAATTACGATTCTTTGATGTTAAAATATTGTTTGGACATGCCATTTGATTTTGGATTATCCTAAGACGCTAAATTAATAAATCACATATCTCCATGTTTCTTTTATAAATAAATATTTTGAATTACTTGTTATTAAAAACTTTTAGGTACATGTAATATTACTAGGCTTCACTCATCAATAAATTAACAATAGTAGTAACTAGCTATTACAACATATGACCAACTAGATTTTCGCTTATATAGTCCTCCCACATGGTATGGACAATCTCTTCACCAAGTACGAGTCTTTTTCTTTTTCATTGTAAAATTTAAAATCATGGTTTATTTGTCAAATATAAACTTATGCGTCAAGTGTTATATTTAAAAAAATTAAAATACCAAATCCTACTTATTGGAGAATTTGATATTTGAAACCATTATTTGAAGTTAAAGTTAAAATATTGTGCATATTTCACAAAAAATCGCTAATTTTAAATCATGCTCTTAAATCCTATCACTAAGCGCCTACTTAGAGTGTATTTGTTTGATTTTTTTTGTCTAACAATTGATTACATCTCAATTTCAAATTAATTTTGATTAGCAGTACTATATAATTTTTGTTATTCGTCACACAATATTAAATATTTATATAATTGGTTATAATCATCTTTTCGACAAACACTAATTCATTATCAATCTTTTAAAATCGAATAGCTTTAAATCAAAATTAGTTACTATTTACATTATAAATCTTGTGTTCATCTCACGTCTATCCACAATACATATGGTTCATTCTATTGGAATTTTCTTTTTTACATTTGTTGTTTGTCACGACCCAATCCACCGGGCCGTGCGGGCACTGCATCGGTTCTTTCATCCATCGGACTCCAATGGCTGCTATGTTTCAGCCTCGATTTAGTGGAGACATCAATCTAGAGAACTGTATTTTCGGACCGAGTTGTACTTCACATACTGTCATGACTCAAAGTATACCTTAGGCGTAACATGGCGCATAGAACCCCGAATGGTCCTACACAAGCCACTTAGTATACATCATACAATATTATACAAATAAAATTTGAAAAGAAACAATCTTCTATCATAAAATAGTTTGACCAAGAGGAAGTCTAACAGAAGTCTCAACAAGCCATCTATTACATCATAAAGAAAGTTATTGGGACGTAACCCATACATCACATGCAAAGTTTGAAAGATGAAATAAATAAAACAATAAGTGTTACACCTCGAAAATTTCTAAGCTAAGAACCAAATCATTTTGTAGTGCCTTGCAACTCTACTCTTGAAATCTGAATCATTCGTCGTAAGTATATGAACTTTAAATGGATAATTTCCTACTTGATAATGTGTTTTAAGGTCCTTTAACAAGTGTATCAAGAGTATCTAACATGATCTAGGGTCATAAGGAACCTCAAACACCAAGCAAAGTTCAAAGCATTCCTATTGGCATGGGTTCATATAAAGGTCAACATAAGACACTCATATCTCTTAGCATATAATGAATTAGGTAGCCTATGAACTATTAAATTAAAGGACTATGAATCTTCTTTCCAACACCACCGAGTTTGCCTTATTATGAGTTTGGAGTAAAAAGTGATGGTTATTTTACTGGAACATACCCGGGCTGGGAAATTGGGCGAACTCACCTGCTCATTTGGCGATTCATCGAATGGGTTGGCAAATCACTGAATAAGCTCACGAAATTAACTCACTGATTGTCTCAAAAACCTTAAGTCTCTGTCCATTTGGACAATTTGAAGTCCCAATGGGCGATCCGCAGAGTATTTTTTGCAAGGAGACCTCTAGATTGCCGATTTGGCCTACTTGATTCATTAAAAGGCCATTTTATTTGATTTTAATGATTTTCTTACTTTCAAAGAAGAGGAATATTGACCTTTTACCTAAAATCAACTTCCCTAAGTCCATCTTATAACCTATAATTTCATTATACGTATAACAACTCTCAAAATCCTTAATTCTTTTTCTCTAAAGATCAACAAATCCAAGAAAGGGATTTCCTAAATTACTCAAGATCTAAAGGCTCCAAGTTCAAGATTCTCTTTAAAAATCCTATGGTTTTAAATCTAAGGTTTTTCTTCACCCTTCATCTCCGAGAAAACCACAAAAAGGACTAAAGCTAGGGTTTCAAGTCTTCCAATCAAGTTCTCCTTCAAACTTCTTCAAGAACTTTGTTCTTCAAGGTATGTAAGGCTATCATAGTAATGGAGTTAGTTCTTCCTCACACCCTACATCTATATAATTTGTAACACCTCGGATTTGAAAAGAAGGAAACATGCAGGTTTTCTAGAACTAGTGTTAGCACCAACAAAAGCGTCGACGGACCGTAGGTTGACTTACAGGACGTAGGTACAAATCATAGGTGGAAAGTCAAATAATTTTAAATGTCAAGTTCCCGTACCCATTTTTACGGTTCATCGCGATGTTCCATCTTTCAATGTCTTGTCGTAGGTAGGTCTTGTAGGTGTGTCCTAGACTCTGTGAAATTTGGAGGGTCAAAGTTGGGAATTACGGCTTGAATGTACAGTTTGTAAGTGGACCAACGGACTGTAGATAGAAACCGTCATTGGAGGTTTAAAAGTATAGTTTAGAACCCCACCAACGATTGGACAGAACGATCCATAGTTGGACTTATATACCATAAATCCAACCGTTGGTGGAGGTCCGACAATTATTTTAAACGGGCATTTGGGTCTTTTCTTTATTCTTCTAACCCAATACTATGCCATTTTACCCTCTACCCTAGGCCCTATATAAATATTTTAAACCCCCAAATTTCCCACTTAATACTAATTCTCCTAAATTGTCAAAGTTGATGAATGATCTTTCCCAAATATTTCTCTCTCTATGGCATGAAGAAGAAATCTAGGGTGTCAAGACCAAGTCTTCAATTCTCCATTGATTGTGGGCTTTTGACATCATGGTATGTGTGCATTTACCAATGGAGTCCTTTCCTCCATGGGTTCCCAAAGATTTCAAATCTTCACTTCAAGTCTCCTATAGTGAAAATTAAGGCTCAATTCAAGGAATGTGGATTTCTTCCAATTATGATTTATTTTGATCAGTTAAGTCTTCTAATGTATTATTTTATGTTAATATATGATATTTAGTTGAAATTTCACTTTCCCATGCTTTAATTATGCCTTTTCAACCATGATCTTATGATGACATGAACTATGAAATTATGGAGATATGCATGGTTTTGTGATTTTTTTAAAATTGATTTAATGTTGCTTTGAGAGTAAAGCATCGATGTTGTAATTGTGAAACGATATTCTCACATAAATGATTCATAGGCTTGAAAGGTCTTATCAACTAAAATTTGAATCAAGATTTAGGAGCTATTCTAACGAACTCTAGCTTGGATTGGCTACTTGATTTTGACTTTCCATGGATAATAAGATGAATATGATTAATGACTATTCTGTGAGATTAATGCTTAGCATCGAGTGGACAAGTGGAGATTACCCATGTCCCATAAATATGTGCCACCATTGATTTTTCTTAGATAGACATTAACTATTGGATCCACTTAAGCTAGAAGTTTATGGTTCTTACCATGGCAAGGAAGGACATCTCTTTTTGGTGTGAGATAGAGACTGGATTCCATGTTATAGATCACATGGTATATATGTCGGTAAATGGCTACTTCCCACAATAATTAACTAAGGTTACTTCAATAAGTATCTCAAATATGTTTTAAAGATGTTTATTTTATCTTGCATTGACCATGATTTTGACTTATGTCTTCTAACTTTTTATTTTAAGATTTAGCTTGGTCATTGCATGTCATATAAAGTCCTTTTAGCATGATTTTTATAACTCTTATGCATTGATGTCATACTTAGTACATTCCATGTACCAATGCATACTTTTCCATACATTATTTCACTAATGTAGGGTCCAACGCTTCCATTCCACAAACTCGTGGCTAGATTTATCCTTAGAGCTTTGAGAGATTGGTGAGTCCTCATGTTCCGAGGACCAAGACTGTTTTACTGCTTTCAGGTCTTTTCATTTTGACATTGTATGTGTTATGTGTGGGTTACATCCCAATCAGTCCGTTGATGTAATAGATAGCTTTGAGACTTAGGTTAGACTTCCACTACTTTTGTCAAACTCTTTATGATATAAATCATATTTTGCACTCTTTAATATTCTATTATCTTGTATATGTATGTTAAGTATCTTGTATAGGGTCATTCGGGGTCCTATGCAACATGTTACAACTAGAGTGTACTTTGGGTCGTGACAAACTTGGTATTCAAAGCACAAAGTTTAGAAAAGTCCTACGAAGTTTCTAAGCCACACTGAGTAGAGTCTTTTTCATGAGTTTGAAGCGCGCCATATTTACGAATTAGAAGCTATAAGATGTTTAGGAAGTTCCACTTCTTTCATTACTCTAATTTGTGTGATAGAGTGTAATTCTATATGTCCTTTTCCTAATTCCTATTCGATACTTTTCAGGATATGGCCCCTCAAAGAGCGTACATTAGGAGGAATGTGAACGAGAAGCTCCTCAAGTTCTAACCGATCATTTGTACGAACAAGTGACTAATACGGAGTTTAGGGTTGCTTTTCAAGTGTTAGCCCAAGCCATGATGACTTAGGCCAATAGGGAGGTTGTGGTCTCTGTGAACCAAAATGTGGTATGGTGGCATCTAGAGTGGGGGACTTAACTAGAATGAATCCTCTGGATTTTCATGGTTCCAAGGTTGACTAAGATGCTTAAGATTTCGTTGATGAAGTGTATAATGTGTTGATGATCATGGAAGTGATGCCGGTGGAAAAGGCGGAATTGGTTGCTTTTCAACTTAAGAGTGTTGCTCAAGTCATGTTTAACCAATGGAAAGGAGAGAGGGCGGTTGATACGGGTCATGTTGATTGGGAAAAGTTTAAGGTCACTTTCCTTGATAAGTTCTTTACCCTTGAGATAAGGAAGGCAAATGTACTTTAATTCATCAACCTTCGTAAAAGAACCATGAGTGTGAAGGAATATGCTTTGCAGTTCACACAACTGTCTAGATATGCTCCTACTATGATTGACGATCCTAGGGTAAGGATGAGTAAGTTTGTTTTAGGAGTGTCCAAGACGGTAGTCAAGGAATATCGTACCGCCATGCTCATCAATGATATGGACATTTCTCTTCTAATGGTGCATGCTCAACAAATAGAAAAAGAAAAACTTAAGGAGAAATCTAGGGATGCAAAGAAGGCAAAGACCATTGATAGTGAATTTTCACATTCAAGGTTCGATGCACATATTCGTTCTAAGTTCCGACAAAGGTTATCCGGTCAAGGTTCCTCCAATGCTCCTCCTAAGTTCAACAAAGATAGGGTGTCTAATCCTAAGCTTCAAGGAGGAAATGGTAGTGGATCTTCGTTGTCTACTTGTACTAGATGTGGAAGAAAGCATGAGGGTAAATGCCTAGCTGGCTCTAATGCATGTTTTGGTTGTGGTAAGACAAATCATAAGATAAGGGATTGACCCTTAGTTTCTAAGAATGAAGGAGACAATCATCGACGGGCTCAACCTAACCCTTTATCAGGTTCTAGTGGGAGTTAGAAGCAAAACAAATTATATGCACTCCATACTCGTCATGAGCAATAGGGTTCTCCCGATGTGGTTATCGGTATGTTGAAAGTTTTTCATATTGATGTTTATGCTTTGCTTGATCCCGATGCTACCTTGTATTTTGTGACGCCATATGTGGCTATGAGGTTTGATGTTTTTTCAGATGTGTTGTTAGATCCTTTTTTGTATCTACCCCTATTAGTGAATCTATTGTGGCTAGGAGAGTCTATAGAAATTGTCCCGTCTCGTTATCCTATAGAGTAACTGTCACGACCCAGGGGTACCCCTTAGATGTAACATGACTTATAAGACCCCGAAAGGGCCCATACAAGCCACTTAGCTTTCATAACATAAGAGATAGAAACAAAGAGATAAAGACAACATTTCAAGTCCAAATCATTTTATAAAAGTAAGGCAGAAGTCTAGAACACTTGTTTGAAAAACCATCTAATACAATAGAATCTCAAAACGTAGCCCGTACATCAATGTTCAAGACTCAAATGAAAAGAACATAAGGGAAGTAGTGGCAAAATACCCGGATGAATGAGCGCTCACCAATCTTCAACTCTTCCTCTACTATAGATCCTAGCCACAGAGATGAGACTCAGGAATGCCGAACCCTACATTTGGATAAGAAATATAGGTAAGAGTATGCGTTAGTACAAAAAAATGTACCAAATATGATAGCATGCATAACCATAACATAATAGTTAAACAACATAAGTCATAAAGCATAATCAGTGCACATAATAGATCATTTCATCATGTAAGGAGTACTTCTTGAAGTAACCTTAATTCATTCTTAGTCAAGAGATGGGTAACTGCCTCTAGTCTTACTCATCATAGAAGGCAAACTCAAGCAACAATCCAAGCTCATCACCTATCATAATATATCATAGCTTATCTACTAAGGACATGGGGAATCACCTCTTGCTTTATTCATAAGGATCATGGGTAATCACATCTTGTACTTTAACTTTGTATCATGGGTAATCGCCTCTTGTCCAACTTGCATTATAGGAACTTGGGTAATCGCCTCTAGTCCTATTCTAAGGAATATGGGTAATCGTCTCGTATCCTTCTAATTTAGGGTCATGGGTAATCACCTCTATCCCTTATCATATTCATAGTTCTTAGCTTAGATTCATTTTAGGTGAGGAATCCTTTTAACCTAGAATCATTCAATATGAGAAAACTTTTCACATTCATACATAAGAAATCATGTGGGAAAATCCCTTCCACAACAATCACATAAACAAAATCAACAATTAATAACATATGCTTTCCTCTCAAGCTATTCTTATCATATATAATTACATATGATTCAATCTCAAAGCAATTCATATTATATCTTGTTTATCCTATAAGAATACACATAAAGCCATAAATTCTCCTTTCATAGAGTAAAACCCATCTTTAATCAATTCCTTCTTAAAACATAGGTTAAGCATGTGTACATGAAATTTCATCATAAAAGCATAGGATCCTCTCAATTGATGCAGAATCAATCATAATTCAAACAATTGAACCAACATTCCTAACAACCCATAACTTGGAAGAAAAACCTAACTCAAATTGGGGAACTTCTACCCTTTTTAAAATTGGGAAAACTTGGGGCTTTGTGGATGAGAAGCTATCATAGCTTGCTACAAAGTCCAAAAGTAATTGATGAATGGGGACTTGACCTTGGGACCCTAGCTTGAATCTTCTTCTTTAACCTTCTAGAGAGAGAATTATCTTGGAGATGAAGAACTTGATTTCTTTTGGTGAATTGAAGAGAATGACTTACATGAACTAATTTGGGGTAAAAAAAATACTTATATAGGGGTCTTGGCATAGGCAAAACGATATAGTTGTAGGCTAAACTAATTAGGAAAATACCCAATTGCCCCTAAAAATAACTGCCGACCCACCACTATTGAAAACTGCTATTTTTCTTTTTTTTCTCTCAAACCCGAGGTGTTACATTATTTCCCCCTTGGGAATATTCGTCGTCGAATGAGATTCACGACATCATAAAGAGGGTAGGAACTTAACATAACAGCCGAACATGCATGCAATCACATAATATGCACATATCCGAGGAGGAAACATCAACTCCAAGCTAAATCATGTTCAAAACATCGTATCATGAAGTCTGTATGTACCTCATTCTCAAATCTACATAAACCTATAGAAATCAATCATGTTGACTCATTTTCTCAAAACTAAAGCTTTTCATGAACATGGATAAATAAGGAAATCATGGGAATATCTAAAACACATGACACAAAATGAGTAAACCATGAAGAACTCATTACCTCAAGCTAGAGTAGGAGTAGAGGGAAAGAGATGAGGATATCGGGACATCATATCGGCCTCGGCCTCCCATGTAGCTCCCTCAACTAACTGATTCCTCCACAACACTTTCATGGAAGCAACTTCTTTATTTCTCAACTTTTTGACTTGCCGGTCTAAAATTTCAACCGGAACCTCTTCATATGAAAGATTTTCATGAACTCCCAAACCTTCTAAGGGAACTATAGATGTCGGATCACCAAAAAATTTCTTCAACATGGAGACATGGAAAATTAGATGCACTGATGCCAACTCATAAGGCAAATCTAGTTCATAAGCAACCTTACCAACACGCCTCAAAATCTGATATGGGCCTATATAAACCAAACCTCATTACACCCTTTATGGGTGAAATTTTCAGGTAAAACCAATCATAAACATCAAACTCAAGATCTTTTCTTCTCACATCGGCATATGAATTTTGCCGACTCTGAGCCATTTTCAATCTTTCTCTAATAAGTCGGACTTTTTCCATAGCCTCATGCACCAACTCGGGTCCTATTAGTGCAACTTCACCCACCTTAAACTAGCCTATAGGAGATCTACACAGCCTACGATACAATGCCTCAAATGGAGCCATGCCAATACTTGAGTGATAGCTATTGTTATAGGCAAACTCGAATGGTCATCCCAATTACCTTTGAAATCAATCACACAAGCTCTCAACATATCTTTTGAAGTTTATATAGTACGCTCCGCTTTCAATGTTTCTCTAATAAGTCGGACTTTTTCCATAGCCTCATGCACCAACTCGGGTCCTATTAGTGCAACTTCACCCACCTTAAACTAGCCTATAGTAGATCTACACCGGCTACGATACAATGCCTCAAATGGAGCCATACCAATACTTGAGTGATAGCTACTGTTACAGGCAAACTCGATCAATGGTAAAATGGTCATCCCAATTACCTTTGAAATCAATCACACATGCTCTCAACATATCTTCTGAAGTTTATATAGTACGCTCCGCTTGCCCATCAGTTTGTAGATTAAAGGTCGTGCTAAACTTAACACGAGTAACAAGACCCTTTTGGAAAGATCTCCAAAAGTGAAAAGTGAATTGGGTACCTCTATCGGAGATAATGGACAAAGGCACTCCATGAAAGCTTACCATTTCCTTCAAGTACAACTTAGCATAATTCTCTGCCAAAGAGGAAACTTTGACGGGAATTAAATGAGCTGATTTTGTCATTCGATCCACTATAACCCAATAGAGTCATGTTGTCACCGGGTGCGAGGCAAACAAACACTGAAGTCCATATTCAAATCTTCCCACTTCCAAGTATGAATGCTAATGTCTTGACATAAACCTTCTGGTTTCTGATGTTCAACTTTCACTTGTTGACATTTAGGACATTTAGCCACAAAGTCTACAATATCCTTCTTCATCCTATTCCATCAATAGATCTCCTGCAAGTCATGGTACATGTTGGTGTCTCACGGGTGAATGGAATACCAAGAACTATGGGCTTCTGACAAGATTTGTTCCCTCAAGCCATCAACATTAGGAACACACAAACGACCTTGATATCTAGGTACCCCATTTCCCCCTTCGGAGAAAGCCTCTACAGACTTTTTAAGCACCGCTTCCTTCAATGCAACCAAAGTCGGATCAATACCTTGCTTAGCTTTCACATCCGCCACAAAGGATGATCCTGAACCGTTGTGAACCATAACACCACCCTTGTTGGAGTCTACTAACTGAATACCCAACTGGTCCAATTTATGAATATTTCGAACCAACTCCTTCTTATTTTCTTCAATATGAGCAACACTTACCATAGATAACCAACTAAGAGCATTTACCACCACATTCGACTTACCGGGGTGATAAAGAATACTCATGTCATAATCTTTCAATAAATGAAGCCACCTCCTTTTGCGAAGATTTAAATCCTTCTCATTAGACACATATTGCAAACTCTTGTGGTCGGTAAAAACATCAACATGAACACCATACAAATAATGCCTCCAAATCCTTAAGGCAAACAGAACCGCTGCTAGCTGAAGGTCATGTGTTGGATAGTTCTTCTCATGGATCATAAGTTGCCTTGAAGCATAGGTAATAACTTTCCAATTTTGCATAAGTACACATCGTATCCCAATTGTTGAGGCATCACAATAAACCACAAAGCCATCAGTTCCTTCCAGTAAAGTAAATACCGGAGAGGAAGTAAGTTTATCCTTAAACTCTTAAAAGCTCTTCTCACATGCTTCGTACCATATGAAATTATCTTTATTTTGAGTCAATGTTGTCAATGGAGACACAATCGATGAAAATCCTTCAATAAACCTTCTATAGTAATCGGCTAAACCCAAGAAACTTCTAATATACGAAGGGATTGGAGGTCTAGGCCAACTCTTTACCATATCCGTCTTCTTAAGATCTACCTCAATACCCTAACTTGAAACAATATGACCAAGCAAAGCCACAGACCTTAGCCAAAATTCATATTTGCTAAACTTTTCAAAGAGTTGTTGTTCCTTGATAATTTACAATACAATCCTCAAATAATGAATGATCTCTTCCTCACTCCTTTAATAGATCAATATATCATCAATGAACACAATCACAAATATATCAAGGTATTGTGTAAGCACCGTATTCATCAAATCCATAAAAGCCACCGGGGGATCAGTCAAACCAAAAGACATCATTAAGAATTCATAATGACCATATCGGGTTCTAAAAGCCATTTTTTGGAATATCATCTTCCTTCACCCTCAATTGGTGGTAACCCAACCGAAGGACAATCTTGGAAAAGTAACTTGCCCGTTGAAGTTGGTCAAATAAATCATCTATCCTTGGAAAAGGATACTTATTCTTAACTGTAACGTTGTTCAATTTCCAGTAGTCTATACATATTCGAAGAGAACCATCCTTCTTTTTAACAAACATGATTGGAGCACCCCATGGAGAGATACTCGGTCGAATGAAACCCTTATCCAATAAGTCTTTTGATTGCTCTTTCAATTCCTTAAGTTCTACTGGAGCCATACGATAAGGAGGAATAGAAATAGGTTACGTATCTGGGAGAAGGTAAATACCGAAGTCTATCTCCCTTTCGGGAGTGATATCGGGTAATACATGTGGGAACACATACAGAAACTCATTCACAACGGGGACCGACTCAAGAGTAGGGGTTTCAGAATCTACATCCCTCACCCTAACTACATGGTAAATACAACCCTTAGAAATCATCTTCCTAGCTTTAAAACAAGAGACAAACTAACCTATTGGCACTTAATTTCTCCCCTTCCACTCTAGGATAGGCTCATTTGGGAACTGAAACTTGACTACATGGGTTCTACAATCGATAGAAGCATAACATGAGTGTAGCTAATCCATACAGGGGATAACATCAAAATCTAGCATATCAAGCTCTACCAAATCAACAAGAGTAACTCTGTGGGACAGGGAGACAGGACATCTTCTATAGACCCTATTAGCCATAATAGAATTACCAACAGGAGTAGCAACGAAAAATGGATATAAGAACATATTCGGAAGAATTTCAAACCTCATCGCCACATACAGAGTCAAAAAAGACAAGGTAGAACCAGGATCAAGTAAAGAATAAACATTAAGTTGAAAGACTTTCAAAATACCGGTAACCACATCGGGAGAACCCTCTTCCTCACCACGAGTATGAAGTTCATAAAACCTGTTCTGCTTCTGACCTCCACTAGGACTAGATGAAGGATTACATTGAGACCTTCGATGATTATCCCCTTCATTCTTAGCAACCAAAGGACAATCTCTTATCTTGTGTTCCATCTTACCACAACCAAAACACGAATTGGAATCCGCTAAACATTTACCCTCATGTCTTCTTCCACACTTAGCACAAGTAGGAAATAAGGACCCACTACCATTTCCTCCTTGAGGCTTACAGTTAGACACATTATCTTTGTTGAACTTAGGAGGAGCATTGGAGGAACCTTGACCAGAAAACCTTTGTTGAAATCTAGGATGACCATGTTCATCAGACCTTGCATGAGAGAAATTACCATCACCGGTTTTGGCCCTCTTTGCCTCCCTAGACTTTTCCTTAAGCTTCTCCTCTTCAATCTATTGAGCATGAACCATGGGATGAGAAATGTCCATGTCATTACCATGCATGGCGGTATGACAATATTTAACCACCATTTCAGACACACCCAAAACGACCTTACTCATCTTTGTCCTAGGATAAACAACCATTGTGGGAGCATATCAAGATAGTTGTGTGAACTTCAAAGCATATTACTTCACACTCATACTTCCTTGATGAAGGTTGATGAATTCAAACACCTTTGTCTCCCTCATCTCAAGGGGAAAGAACCTATCAAAGAAAGCAACTTTGAACTTTTCCCAATCAAGAGGACCCACATCTTCCAGCCTCTCCTCTTTCCATTAGTTGAACGAAATTTGAGCAATACCCTTAAGTTGATAAGTGGCTGTTTCTTCCTTTTCCATCGGCGTCACTCCCATAATAGCCAACACCCTGCAAACCTCATCAATGAACTCTTGATGATCTTCCTCAACCATAGAATCATAGAATTCCGAGGGATTCATCCTAGTGAAGTCCCTCACTCTAGATGCCTTTGTACCCACATTTAGATTCACGGGAAACACAACCTTGCTATAGGCTTGAGTCGTCACGACTTGAGACAACAATTGAAAAGCAGCCCTAAACTCCACATTAGTTACTTGTTCTGCCAAAGGATCAACCAGAGCTTAAGGAGCTTAAGGAGGAGCTTCTTATTCCACTTTTTCCCTCACATTCATTCTAGCATAATCTCTTCGAGTATCCATATCCTTTAGAGAATCGGATAAGGATTAGGAGAGAGACCTTATAGAGTTAAACTCTATCGCATGACTTTAGAGTAATGAAAAAGTGGAGTTTTCCTAAAAATTTTGTAGCCTCTCATTCATAAATGTGGCGCACTTCACACTCATGAACAAGACTCTACTTGACGTGGTTTTGAGACATCCTAGGACCGTTCTAAACCTTATGCTCTAATTATCAAGTTTGTCACGACCCAAGGGTACCCCTTAGATGTAACATGATGTATAAGACCCCGAAAGGTCCCATACAAGCCACTTAGATTTCATAACATAAAAGATAGAAATAAAGATATAAAGACAACATTTCAAGGCCAGATCATTTTATAAAAGCAAAGCGGAATTCTAAAACACTTGTCTCAAAAACCATCTGATACAATAGAATCTCGGGCCTAGCCCCTACATCAATGTTCAAGACTAGAATGAAAAGAACATAAGGAAAGTCGTGGCCAACCCGGATGAATGAGGGCTCACCAGTCTTCAACTCTTCCTCTACTGTAGATCCTAACCACGGAGATGAGAATTAGGAACACCAGATCCTACATTTGGATAAGAAATGTAGGCAATTAGTACAAAACAATGTACCAAATATGATAGCATGCATAAACATACCATAAGAGTTACAAAGCATAAGTCATAAAGTATAGTCAATGCACATAATAGATCAATTCATCATGTAAGGAAACCTTCTTGAAGTAACCTTAATTCATCATTTGCCAAGATATGGGTAACTGCCTCTAGTCATACTCATCATGGAATGCAAACTCAAACAACAATCCAAGCTCACCACCTATCATAATATATTATAGCTTATCTATTAAGGACATGGGGAATCGCCTGTTGCCTTATTCATAAGGATCATGGGTTATCGCCTATTATCCTTCAACTTCTGATCATGGGTAATTGCCTCTTGTCCAACCTGCATTATAGGAACTTGGGTAATTGTCTCTAGTCCTATTTTAAGGAATATGGATAATCTCCTCTTATCCTTCTCATTTAAGGTCATGGGTAATCTCCTCTAACCCTCATCATATTCATGGTTCTTAGCTTAGATTCATTTTAGGTGAGGAATCCTTTCAGCCTCGAATCATTCAATGTGAGAAAACCTTTCACATTCATACTTAAGACATCATGTGGGAAAATCCCTTCCACAATAATCACATAAAAAAAATCAACAATTAATAACATATGCTTTCCTCTCAAGCCATTCTTATCATAGATCATTACATATGTTTCAATCTCAAAGCAATTCATATAATATTTTTTTTATCCTATAGAATACACATAAAGCCATAAATTCTCCTTTCGTAGAGTAAAACCCATCCTTAATCAATTGCTTCTTAAAACATAGGTTAAACATGAGTACATGGAATTTCATCATAAAAACATATGATCCTCAATTCATACACAATCAATCATAATTCAAACAATTGAACTAACATTCATAAGAACCTAAAACTTGGAAGAAAACCCTAACTCAAATTGGGGAATTTCTACCCTTTTAAAATTGGGGAAACTTGGGGCTCTATGGTTGCTAGGATTCCATGGATGAAAAGCTATCATATCTTGCTATCAAAGCCCAAAAGCAATTGATGAATGGAGACTTGACCTTGGGACCCTAGATTGAATTTACTTCTTCAACCTTCTAGAGGGAAAAATTATCTTAGAGAGAAAAAACTTGATTTCTTTTGGTGAATTTAAGAGAATGACTTGCATGAACTAATTTGGGGTCAAAACTACTTATAGAGGGGTCTTGGCATATGCAAAATGACATAGTATTAGGCTAAATTAATTAGAAAGAGACCCAATTGCCCTTAAAAATAACTGACGACCCACCACTGACGGCTCGACTGACGGACCATGGTCTGACCCACGGTCCATCCTACATGATCGTCGGTCGGCGTCAGAGAGTAGGAAATTGGGGCCCTGACCTACGTACCCTTAACCATGGACCCACCGACGATCCATTGGTCCAGGCCGTGGGTCATGGTTTCCTAATCTTCCTGGGTGGCCATCCACGGACCATACCTACGGTCCGTGGTTAAAACCACAGGCTGTGGTTGGCCTCCATCGGGTGGCACCAGGAACTTCTCAAAAATGTTAGTTTGCCTTTTCTGGAATCTGAGGTGTTACATTCACTCATGTTGATCTTGTAGAGCTTGGTATGCTAGATTTTGATATTATTGTTGTTTTGGATCGATTGCATTCTTGTTATGATTCTATCGATTGTAGAACCCGAGTGATCACGTTTTAGTTTCCAAATGAGCCTAGCCTAGAGTGGAAATGGGGAAATTCTATACCGAGAGGTCAATTTGTTTATTGTCTTAAAGCTAGAGAGTTCATTTATAATAGTTGCATGTTAGGGTTGGTCCTGGTTTTTAATTAGGGTGAGGGATATGAATTATGAAACCTCTACTCTTGAGTTGGTCCTGGTTTTTAATTAGTTTCCGGAAGTGTTTCCCAATGATTTACCCAGTGTTCCTCTTGAAAAGAAAATAGACTTCAGGATTGACCTTCTTACTTAGACACAACCTATCTCTATTCCTCCTTACCGAATGGCTCTACCAGAACTTAAGGAATTAAAGGAGCAGTTGAAAGACTTGTTGGATAAGGGCTTCATCCGACCAAGTATCTCACCATGGGGTGTTCCTGTTTTGTTTGTTCAAAAGAAATATGGTTCATTTCGCATGTGCATCAACTATCGTCAATTGAAAAAGGTCACCATTAAGAATATATATCCTCTTCCAAGGATAGATGACATTTTGATCAACTACAAGGAGCAAGTTACTTCTTTAAGATTGCCCTCCGGTCGGGTTATCACCAATTGAGGGTGAAAGAGGATGACATTCCTACACCAGATTTTTGAACTCGGTATGGTCATTATGAGTATTTTTTTGTGTTTTCCTTTGGCTTGATTAATGCTCTGGTCACATTTATGGATTTGATGAGTAGGGTGTTTAGACAATACCTTGATATGTTCGGGATCATGCTTTTAGATGATATCATAATCTATTCAAGGAGTGAAGATGAGCATACCGATCATTTGAGGATCGTGTTGTAAGTCCTCAAGGAACAACATCTCTTTGCAAATTTTAGTAAGGGCGAGTTTTGGTTAAGATCCGTGGCTTTCCTTGGTCACATTGTTTCCGGAAAGGGTGTTGAGGTAAGACCTCAGAAGATGGATGCTGTTAAGAGTTGGCCTAGACCTCTATCCCTTCGGATATTCAAAGTTTCTTGGGTTTGGCTGGTTACCATAAAAGGTTTGTGGAAGGGTTTGCTTTGATTGCTTCTCCATTGACAGCAATGACCCAAAAGAAAGTAAATTTTTTATGGTTTGAAGCTTGTGAAAAGAGCTTTAAGGAATTGAAGGATAGACATACTTTCTCTCCGGTGTTGACTCTACCAGAAGGAACTAATGGGTTTGTTGTTTATTGTAATGCTTCAAGAATTGGGTTAGGATGTGTTCTTATGCAAAATGGGAAAGTCATTGCGACAACATAAGATCCACGAAAACAAATATCCTACCCATGATTTAGAATTTGTGGCAGTTGTGTTTGCCTTAAAGATCTAGAGGACTTACCTATATGGTGTTCATGTTGATGTCTTTACCGAACACAAAGTTTGCAATATGTGTTTAAACAGAGAGATCTAAATCTTCGCCAAAGAAGTTGGCTTGAGTTCCTAAAGGATTATGACATAAGTATTCTCTATCACCTCGGCAAAGTGAATGTGGTGGCGAATTCTCTTAGTCAGTTATGAAAGGGTAGTGTTTCCCATGTTGAGTAAGATAAGAAAGAGTTGGTTCGTGATGTTCATAGATTGGCCCGATTGTGTATTCACTTAGTTGACTCTACCAAAGGTGGTGTTATCATTTGCAATGGTTCAGAATCATCCTTTGTGTTAGATGTGAAGGCCAAGCAAAGCCTTGATCCAAATTTGGCTGAATTTAAGGAAGCAATGCTTAAGAAGTCCGTTGAGGCTTTCTCACACGATTAACATCTTTATAACACTTCTGATATACTTTAAAAGTAACCTTAGTTTATTATTATGGGACATGTAACATGTAACCAACATATACCATGTGAGCTATAACATAGAATCTGATGTCTATCCCACACAGAAATAGATGTGCTTACTTGCAAATGTAAGAACTATGAATCTGAGCTAAAGTGGATGCACTAGCTAATGTCTATCTGAGACAACATCCTATGGTGGCACATAATTAGGGACAAAGATATTTCTAGACCTGGCCTTACTAACGAGAGAGCCTCCATCTCAATATCGTCTCAGTGCTAAGCAAATATCCCACGAAATAGGTTTTAATCATATTCTTTTCATCATCCATGGAAAGACATAATTAGGCAATCAATCCAAGATAAAGTCATTTAGAATAGCTTCTTACCTTGATTCAACTTAGGTGAAAAAAATTTCAACTTTATGAATCCTTATGTGATAACCTTTCACAATCATGTTTTTAGTAGTATTTGAGAAATCTTACACAACAACATTGATACTTTACTCTAAAAGCATCCTCAAGTCATTTACATTAACTTCATAAAAACATGCATATCTTCGTATATTTATCTTTCATTGTTCATTATAAGCTTCATCTTGTGTTTATATTCTAAAATCATGGATCATGCATGGGTTCATAGGAATATAAATAAAAATCATGTGAATACTTTCAATTCATGTATTAGAGGATAGAAAACAAGTAATTGAATCATAATTTAAAGGATCCCATGAAGATTGAACAAAACCCTAACTTTGAATTGAGAATCTAACTTTTAAAACTTGAAGATTTTAGGAACCCTATGGAGGAAAGGACTCCAAAGGTGAATATTAATATACCTTAGTGATCAATGCTCAATAGCTATGGTGAATTGAGAATTTTTAAGTAATACCCTAGCTGTTTCTTCCTTAACTTTTCAGAGGATTTTGGGGATGAACTTGGAAGGAAATTTAGGAATATGGTGAATGATTTAGAATGAGTAGCTTTAGGTCTTAATTCACTTATATAGGTCTTGAAATAGGGGTTAAAATTACATAGATTAGGTACCAAATACATAGGGGAAATACCAAAATGGCCCTAAATTAAGAAGCTGATAGGTGACCTAAAAGGACCCATAAACGGGCCGTACATATGTTCACTGGCCGTTTAGGGTCCCGTCAAGGTAACCCCAAGATCTTGGCAGCACTGGATGACTAGGAAGGTTTCCCTAAACGGTCTGTACAACTTTATACTGGTCGTTTAGGGAGCCGTCCAGGTGACCCTAAGACTTGGTAACCCAAAACTCCCAGTCCAATTACCGTAAATGACCAGCGGTTCCCAAAATGAACCATTTAGGGTTCTGTGAAGGGTCCGTGGCCTGTTTTAGGCTTGTGGAATTGCCTGTTATATCAATTTAACCTTTTAAGGATCAAGGCGTTAAAAAAAATCTTCCCCTTGTGAACATTCGTCCTCGAATGGAACTCAAGCTAGTATAAAAAGAGTAGGAGACAAACTAACAACCCAACATGAATGCAACTTCATCAAAATGCACATAACCAAGGAGGAATAACGACTCCAAGTTGAAACACGTTCATAACATCATTTCATAAGGCATACATGAAAATCATACATTATTGCATATAATCATGAAGAAATCAATCAGGTTAAATCATATTCTCAAAAACCAGATTTTTGATGAACATGCATGAATGAGAAAACACGAGAATGACTAAAACGCATGTAACCAAAAGAATGAACCATGAGGAGATAAATACCTCAAACTAAAGTAGGAATAGAGGGAAAGAGATGAGGATATCAGGACATCATATCAACCTCGGCCTCAAAGTACCACCCTCAAACAATTGATTCCTCCACAACACTTACGTAGATGCAACTTCCTTATTCCTCAACTTTCAAACTTGCCGGTCTTAAAATCTCAACCAGAACCTCTTCATAAGTATGGCTTTCCTTTATATCACAATTCTCTAATGGTACTATATATGTCGAATCTCCAACACATTTCTTCAATAAGGACACATGAAAAACCAGATGTACCGATACTAAATCATTAGATAAATTAAGCTCAGAAGCAACTTTACCAATATGCCTCAAAATCTGATACATGCCTACATATCGGGGACTAAGCTTCCCTTTCTTTCCAAACCTAATGACACCCTTTATAGGTGAAATTTTCAAGTAAATCCAATCATCAACATCAAACTCAAAATCTCTTCTTCTAACGTCGACATACGACTTTTGTCAACTTTGAGACGTTTTCATCCTTTCTCTTATGAGTTGAACCTTTTCCATAGCCTCATGAATTAACTCGAGACCTATCAAAGAAACCTCACCAACTTCAAACAAACTTATGAGAGATCTACACCTCCTACCATAAAAAGCCTCAAATGGAGCCATACAAATACTTAAATGATACCTATTATTATATGCAAACTCAATCAAAGGCAAATGATCATCACAACTACCCTTGAAATCAATTACAAAAGCTCTTAACATATCTTCCAAAGTTTGGATAGTACGCTCCACTTTCCCATTGGTTTGAGGATGAAAGGTCGTATTAAGCTTAACACAAGTTCTAAGACCCTTTTGGAAAGACTTCCAAAATTGAGAAGTAAATTGAGTACCACGATCAGAGATATAGGGGCATTCTATGCAACCTAATCATCTGTCATATATACAACTTAGCATAATCGTCCGCCAAATAAGAAACCTTGATAGGAATGAAATGATCTGATTTCATATTGCGATCTACAATAACCCAAATCAAGTCATTTTGTCGCTGATTGCGGGGTAAACCAACAATAAAGTCCATATTCACATATGCCTATTTCCAAGTAGGGATGTTAATATCTTGGGATAAATCTCCCAGCTTTTGATCCTCAACTTTAACTTGTTGACAATCAGGACACTCACCCACAAATTTTGTGATATTATTCTTTATCCCATTCCACTAATAGACCTTTCGCAAGTCACGGTACATCATGGTGGCTCCCAGCAAACATCAAGAACCAATTTTTTCTTACCTTCCTCAATATACGCAACACTTTTCATGGACAACTGACTTAAGGCATCGGCCACCACATTGGCTTGGCCTAGATGATAAAATACACTTATATCATAGTCCTTCAAGAGTTCAAGCCTTCTATATTGGCAAAGATTTAGATCCTTTTTCTTGAATACATTTTTCAATCTCTTGTGGTTGGTAATGACATCAACATGGACAATATAAAAATAATGCCTCCAAATCTTTAAGGAAAAAACAACCACCACTAGTTCCAAATCATGGGTTGGATAGTACTTTTTATGATACTTTAGTTGCCTAAAAGTATAAGCAATGACTTTTCTATTTTGTGTAAGAACACATCCTATCCCAATCCTTGAGGCATTACAATAAACACCAAACCCATCAGAGCGTTTTGGTAAAGTCAAAATCAGAGCGGCAATAAGTCTATCTTTCAATTTTTCAAAACTCTTCTCATATGCTTCACACCATAAGTACTTTACTTTCTTTTGGGTCAATGCGGTCAATGGAGAAGAAATCAAAGACAACCCTTCCACAAACCTTCTATAATATCAAGCCAAACCCAAGAAACTTCGAATATTTGAAGGGGATAGAGGCCTAGGCAAAGTTTTGACCGCATGCATCTTTTTAGGATCTACCTCAATACCTGTATCGAAAACAATAGGACAAGGAAAGCCATGGATCTCAACAAAATTTTGCTCTGACTAAAACTTACAAATAGTTGTTAGTCCTTAAGGGCTTGCAACACAATCCTCAAATGACTGGCATGCTCATCCTCACTCCGTGATTAAATCAAGATGTCATTAATAAACACAATCACAAACATATAAAGATGTTGTCTAAACACTGTATTCATCAAGTCCATAAATGTGGCCGGAGCATTAGTAAAACTAATGAAATTACCAAAAACTCATAATGACCATACCGAGTTTGAAAAGCCATTTTTAGAATGTCATCTTTCTTCACCCTCAATTAGTGATAACACAACCTATGGTCAATCTTAGAGAAGTAACTTGCTCCTTGAAGTAGATCAAACTAATCATCTATTCTTGGAAGAGGAAGTTATTCTTAATGGTAACCTTGTTCAATTACCGGTAGTAAATACACATGCGAAGTGAACCATCTTTATAACGAACAAACAAAACTGGAGCACCCCATGAAGAGATACTCGGTTGGATGAAACCCTTATCTAACAATTCTTTTAATTGTTCCATTAATTCCTAAAGTTCTACTGGAGCCATACGATAAGGGGGAATAGAGATAGATTACATAACTGGGAGAAGGTAAATACCAAAGTCTATTTCCCTTTCAGGAGGAATATCGAGTAGATCATCTAGGAACACTCCTGTTAACTCATTCACAACGGGGTACGACTCAAGAATATGAGTTTCAAAATGTGTATCCCTAACTCGAACAAGATGATATATGCAACCATTAGAAATCATTTTTCTAGCTTTAAGACAAGAAACAAACTGACCCTTAGGCATACAATTTCCCCTTTCCATTCTAGGACGGGGTATTTGGAAACTGAAACTTAACCACTCGGGTTCTACAATCAACAGAAGCATAACAAACTCTACTAGATCAACATGAGTGACTCTATAGGGTAAGGAGACATGATATTTTCTATAGACTCTCTTAGCCATAATAGATTCACCAATAGGAGTAGAGACAAGAAAATATCCATTTCTTTAATGAGAATGGCGATACAACATTCCTTAACAATCATTTCAGAAACGCTTGAGACAAACTTACTCATCCTTGCCCTAGAATTGGCAACCATAGAAAGAGCATAATTGGACAATTGTGAGAATTCCAAAACATTTTCTTTTGACACTCATATTTTCTTGGCGAAGATAGATTAATTCAAGTATTTTGCCTCCCTCATCTCCAGGGGAAAGAACCTATCAAGGAAAGCAACCTTAAACTTTTCGCAATCAAAAGGATTCATGGGGACCACAGCTTCCTTATTGGCTTGAGCTATCATAGCTTGAACCAACTCTTGAAAAGTGGCTCAGAACTCTGCATTAGTCACTTGTTCAGCCAAAGAGTCGGCTAGAACTTGAGAAGCTTCTAGAGGAGCTTCTTGTTTCAGATTCCCTCCCATATTCCTTTTAACGTATGCTTTTTCAGGGGCCATATTCTAAAAACCATCGAATGAAGATCAGGAGAGAGACATATAAAATTACACTCTGTTTCACTACATTTAGAATGATGAAAGAAGTTAATTTTCCTAAGAATCTTATAGCTTCTTATTCATAAATGTGGAACACTTCAGTCTCATGAACAAGATTTTATTTGATGTAGCTTGTAAGAAATTCTTGGACTTTTCTAAACCTTGTTCTCTAAATACAAAGTTTGTCACAATAACATACATCATACAAGATAATATAAATATGGACTTCAAAAGAAACAATCTTATATCATAAAAGAGTTTGATAAAGCACAAGTCTAACATAAGTCTCAACAATCCGTCTATTACATCATAAATAAAGTGATTGGGAAGTAACCCATACATCACATACATAGTCTTAAAACTGAATTAAAGAAAAATAAGAGTCTTTATCTTCAGAACACGAGGACTCACTAATCCTTGAGAGCCAAAAGATCAACTAGCCACGAGTGTGAGAGGTAGGAGCATCAGACCATATATTAGTGAAACAATATAGGCACAAGTGTGCATTAGTACATGGAATGTACTAAGTATGATAAGAATGCATAAGAGTTATGAAATTATGCTAAATAAGACCTTAAATGACATGCAATGACCAAGCTAAATAATAAGACAAGAGGTTAGAAACATGAGTCATAATCATGGTCAATGAAAGCTTAACATCTTTAAAACAATTGTGAAATACTTTAAAAGTAACCTTAGTTCATTATTGTGGGAAGTTTACCATGTAAGTGACATAGACCATGTGAACTATAACATGGAATCCATTGTCTATCCCGCAATAAAAAGAGATGTCCTTACTTGACAAGGTAACAACCACGAATTTGAGCTAAAGTGCATTCACTAGATAATGTTTATCTGAGAGAACATCCTATGGTGGATAATAGTTAGGGACAAGGATATTTATACTAGAAACCCGGCCTCTACTAATGGGAGAGCCTCCATCTCAATATCCTCTCGGTGCTAAGCTAAAATCCCACGGAATAATCTTTAGTCATAATGTTTTCATCATTAATGGAAAGGCACAATTAAGCAACCGATTCAACCTAAAGTAATTTATAATAGCTTCTTAACTTGACTCAACTTAGGTGAGAAAATCTTTCAACCTTACGAATCCTTCTGTGAGCAAACCCTTCAAAATCATGTTCTTAGTAGTATCTGACAAAACCTTTCACAACAACATTGATACTTTACTCTCAGAGCATCCTCGAGTCATATACATCAACTTCATAAAACATAAATATCTTCATAAATTTATTTCATAGTTCATAAGATTCATCATGTGTTCATCATCAAAAATAATGGATCATGCATGGATTCATAAGAATTGAACTAAAAATCATGAAAATAATCCATGAAGATTGAATAAAACCCTAACTTTGAATTAAGAGTCTAACTAGTAAAACTTGAAAATTTAATGAACCCTATGGAGGAAAGGACTCCATAGGTGAATAATAACATACTTTAGTGATCAATTCCCAATAACTATGGTGTATTGAGAATCTTGAAGTGAAACCCTTGCCTTTTCTTCCTTAGCTTTTGATAGGATTTTGGGGATGAACTTGGAGGGAAATTTAGGAATTAGGTAAATGATTTATAATGGGTATTTTTAGGACTTAAATAACTTATATAGGTCTTGAAATATAGGTTGAAATGGCATATATTAGGTACCAAACACATAGGGTGTAACACCCCAGATTCGAGAAAGGACAAAATTTTAGATTTTCAGAAGTTGCAGGTACCACCGACGGAGGCCACCTACAGATTGTAGGTTGAACCACGGATCGTAGGTGGGGTCTGTGGTTGGTCACCTCAACTTCGCCCAGAAATTTCAGTAAAGGTAAAACCCACGGCCGGACCTACAGATCGTAGGTCAGCCCACGGTCCGTGGTCCAGGGTCCGTGGATCATAACCCTTAATCCCACCCTCAGATGCCAAACGATGCCCTGCCAGGATGGACTGTCGATCAGTCCACGGTCCGTGGTCAGGTCTGTTGATGACCCGTCATCTTTTAAGTTAGGGTCGTTTTGGTCTTTTCCCCTATGCTTTGGACATTTAAACTACATCGTTTTACTCAGTTTAAGCCTAGTATTCTAATCAGAACCTACACTAATCGATTCATTCACCAAAATCCATCAAAATTAGAGTAAAAAATGAGAAAGAGTCGATCAACCCCTCAAGAACACGTAGTAGGGTTTCTTCAGGTCCGACCTCGAAATCAAAGGATTTCTTCATCGATTTCGTCACCAAGTATGTGGGATTTCACTAGTGGGTTCCTTTCATCCACTAGGTCTCTAGAATTTAGTCAGATCCTTGATTTTATATATCTTCTTTAGACATAGGGTTCTCTAAAACCTTAGGAATTGTTGTGATTTAGCTGTAATAGTATTCGTAATCGAATTATCATGTTTAGTGGAATCGTTGATTAGTTCTTTTCATGAAACTCAGAACCCTAGTTGTGTAGATTCTGTTAGTTCATGAATTACACTTGCTAGGTCAGTTAAAGAGATAAACATGCTCTAGTTATTGAATGTTTCATTCTCAGTACATAAATGTTGCATTCTCAGTTATTGAGCTATCCAGTACTTTCAGTTATATTGTGTTATACACATTTCCAGTTGGGAGTAGGCATAGCACCGAGTGGACTAGTTTTAAGCATACCCTCATAGTCCCAAAACTACGTGCCCGCGTAGGTTTATATGTCCCTTCTATGCGCATTAGATTTAGTGATCACGCTAGTTATGCCTTTATACCCTTGGCAAGTTATATTGGGTCCTCTCAATGGGTGTATACATTAGACTCCACGGCTAGCTCATGTGGTTTTATGTTGGTTAATAGTAGCTCCCATAGTCAGACTCTAGTGCATTTGACCAGGTTTTCAGTTTATACTTCAGTATTCAGTCTCAACATGTTATGTTCATAATTAGTACTTGTTCATTGCATTTTTCTCAGCATTTCAGTTATCTTTCAGTATGCACACTCTTATTTAGTATTTATATATTGCTCAGTTATGTATTGTTCAACTTATGTATTTAGAATATATATATTATCAATATTCTGCAAGGTCAGTACATTCCAAGTACTGACGTATACTCTGCATTACATCCTTTCATGATGTACGTTTATGCCCTCAATATCCAGATCACGTGTAGATTGGTTCCCGATCCATATTCAGTTGCTACATTGGTGAGTCCTCATACTTCAAGGACAATAGACATGTTTTTCACATTCAATCATTTATTTTCAATATTCAATTTTGCTAGAGTTAGCTAGGGGCATGTTGATGTTCGCGTAATCAATGACACAACTTCCGATGCAAGTGTATACGATCGTGCAATAGTATAATAACCCAACCAAGGGTTGGGATCGTGTTCCAAGTGAGTGGGCGTGACAATTAGTGGTTAAGCGCAAATGTGCTAAAGTTAATCGTAGCTAAATATTTTCACGAATGAATGCATCGTAAATTAAAGGGGGTGACACGAAAGTGTCAAATATCAATGGGGGTTTGTCACAAGTATAGCTAAAACAACAAAAATAAAGAGAAAATTCAAATATGGAGAGAAGTTCTTGGGGTGTGACCGCAATATATATTGATATTAATCTTTGGGTACATACTTTCGATAGGAAATTTGCAAGATAATAGTGACTAGGCTAAGGTTTAAATGGAAATAAGTTCCCTCTCGGGCAACTTACCCCGTTTCAAATGGGTTCCTCTCGGACACCCATTTGCCGCATGAAGGCTAGCCTATGCCTTACCCCACTCACTCTCTCAAGCTGAGTGTTAGGATATGGGACTAGGGCTCACCCTCTCGGGCTGAACATCATTTCGACCCACTCCTTAGACCATCAGTCTAGCAGTTTTGGTTTTGTGACCTCTCTCTCGAGCAAGCTGAAAACACATGAGTGGTTTTGTATTTGCAACTACAAACCCATTAAATTAAACCACAACCGCTAGGTGAAATCACCATTAAAATACATCTAACCTATCAGCAAACAAGACCCAACAATAATATCAATACATATTTGCTAAATCAGGGTTTTTAGCCACACATCAAGAAATAATCAATTACACCTAAAATGATAACAAAATCAAATGGGTGTAAGAAATTAAACCTTGATGTAAGCAAAGGAAGAAGAATGGAGAAGACCCACTTCCAATTTGGGGAAGATGAACTCCTTCTCTCTTCAAGTCTCCCAAGAAACCTCTCCAAACTTGAGAGAAAAATACCAGGAAAATAGTATTCTAAGGTAAGAACTATGTTAATGTTCAGCCTCTCTTCTCCTACCCTTAAAATTAATGAAGAGTTTAACATTTATAGACTTCAGAAAATAGTGCTGGTGGATCACCCGGCGAGGTTAGTAGCAAACACCGAATGACTCGGCGATTAGCCCTTCTTCTAGTTTATCGCCGTTTGTACTTTCTCTTCAGCATTTGTATGTTCTGGATCTTTGAGCGGTATACTTCTGCTTCGCGGAAGTGATCGGCAAAACGCCGACTTCTCCTTTCATTGACTTTTTGATCATTTTCCTTCAGGGTCTCATATACTGGAACAAAGGGCGGAGTGCGTTCCTTCGGCGAATCGTCAAGTGGACTCGGCGATCCTCAGGCCTTCATTTTCTCGTTCTTTTCAACCCTTTTGTTCCTTTTTGCGAAGTAGTGTCCATGATTTCCTTCAAACTTCAAATACCTGAAACTTAAGTGCTTTCATCAGATACTTAGACTAAATAAGCATTTGAGGACACTATTTCTATTAAAATAAAGCCCTAAATGAGTCTAATTTGTGGAATCATCAACACCCCCAACTTAAACTTTTGCTTGTCCTCAAGTAAAACTAAAGTTCAGTAGTTCAAATAGGATGTCTCAAATAGCGCTACACAAGACTAAATTATGAACATACACAACAAGACTCAAATTACTCAGGCAAAGATCAATTGTGTACTCAATGATTCAAGTTGTGATACACCATTAACAAAGATTCTCATGCTCACAATACTTGCTACTTGTGCAAGTTCAAGCTCAACAAAGAGTATCTAAATGCCCTCACATAAAGAATGATTCCATATTCACACACAGAGGTTAATCAATTCAAGATCAGGAATCAAATGCAACGCTCACATTCAAAAAGAGGAACACAATGCATGTTTTCACCCATAGGCTTGCCCTTATTTTCCAATCGTTCTTCGGTTCGGCTCACTCAAGATAAAAAAGGTATTTCTAAGGCTTATAATGGGGCTGAGTGTAAAGGTATGGTCATCTAGGCTCAGTAACTTTTTCCCCATGATATGTGGTACTCTCAAGGCATTCCCTTCTTTTCCTTTATCAATTCTTTTTCTAGTGCTTCTAAGTCATCTTTTTATTCACCTCCGAGGATTGCTTGGAAACCCAATTTCTTTTGTACTTTTTTTCCACAACATTTTTTTTATGAAGGGTTTCCATTGTTCCGCAACACCATGGGTTAAGGGAGACTTTTCTTGGATTTCTTGACTTCTCCTTTTCCTTTTCACCACACCCCCAACTTAGGCTTTTGACCTAAGTTGGCTATTCACTAAACCCCAAATCAAGAGGATTATATGTAGTGGGTCAAGTAAGGTCTAGGGTTCATCAAGGTTTTTCCAAAGTAAGGTAAGGCTAAATGGGTGTTCAAGAGAGTTTCACACGCTTACGGGTAGGCCACAAAAGAGGTAGATTATTTTTCTGTATTATTAGTTATACTGTTTCAACTATTCTAGGAGTCTTATTTTTTATTTTCCCTGATCTCTATGGATAGTTTCCACCGTAGGAGGGACTCTGTTAGTTTGTTTATGAATATAGTTCAGTTTATAATTGATTAATAAAGTGGTCGTTTGCTTCATCTTTCTCAACTTATTATATGGTATCAGAGCTCTCTTCCTAACTTTAGCGAGATTTCTTTTTGATCCTCTGACTCCTACTGCAAACTCTCTCTTAACATTCCTGAGAACGTCCAGAATGCGGACTCCACCACTAGCAGCAACTCTAGCATTGTTGTTCAGTTTAATCTTGTGTCTCAGCTGCCGATAAAGCTTGTTGTCTGGCATAAATTCTCTACTTGGAAGGCCCAGTTTTATATGATGATGCGTGGGCACAATCTGTTTGGCCATCTTGATGGCTCTTCCCTAGCTCCTCCCACAACTATCACACAAAACAATAGAGATGTCGCAAACCCAGCCTATAGACTTGGCTCCGTCAAGATCAATTGATCTAGAATGCCATCGTGGCTACTATCGATCCGACAATTGCTGCAACTGTAGTTGTTGCCTATTCTACTGAACTTGCTTAGGACTCTCTGCATCTTGCTTATGCCAACAAGTCCCAAATACGAATATTTAGCCTTTGTGACCAGCTCGCGCGTCTATCAAAGGACTCCTCCCAGTAGCCGATAATCTCTATCTTGTGTGCTCTCTCTACAATGAGCTCGCTTCTGCTTGAGTTAGAATCACCAATGATGAACTGGTTGTGAAAATTCTAAGTGGTCTTGGGTCTGATTTTCGTGAGATTTCTGCTGCAATTCGAGCAAGATATTCTATCATCTCTTATGATGAGTTGTATGTGAAACTAATTGATTATGAGCTCTTTCTCAAACATGAGAAAGTGAAGAAAGAGACAAGTGCCAAAATTGCTGCTATTGTAACTCACAACAAATCCATTAATTCCAACAACCGCGCTGCTCATTGACCCAACAACACATCATAATAGCGTTCCAACAATCGTACAACTGCTCCAACGCAAGAGGGTTATGTCAATAACCTTGTTCACTGTCAGTTATGCAATAAACAGGGTCATACTGCTAATGTTTGTCGGTCACAGTCTCACAATCATTTAGAGGCAAAGGCTAATTTTCTTTGAGGTAACCAAGTTGCAGAAAATCAATGGATTGTTGACTCCGCTGCTACTCATCATTTCACAAAAGAGTCTACCAATCTGGATGAATATCATGGTTCAGAAGGCATAGCTATGGGAGACGGTAAAATAATTTCAATTAATCATCACGGTTCTACTAAATTAGTTGCATCAAATAATGCTTTTAGACTAACTGATACTTTGTGTGCAACTGCTATCAAACAAAACATTCTTTCTATATCAAAATTTTGTCAAGATAATCTGACATCCATTGAATTTTTCTTGTTTTGTTTCTTCGTGAAGGACTTGAAAGCGCGGGCGCCGCTGGTCTCTGGTTGGAATAGGAATGGACTCTATGAGTGGCCCAATTTCACTCTTATTAAACCTAATGTTCAAGTTGCCACTACAACGGTTCCTCGCCAAGTCTTGCACCGTCGCCTTTGCCATCCCTATTCAAGAATCTTGAATTTTGTTTTGAATAAGTTTTATTTTCCAGTTTCATCCCCGAACAAGTTTACTTCCTGTAATTCTTGTTGTTCAAATAAAGGTCACCTTGTTCTATTCAATTGCTTATCTCTAATTAGTTCTGCTCCACTGCAACTACTTTTTAGTGACTTATGGGGTCCATCGCCTGTCCTTTCCATTGATAAAAATGATATTATTGTGTGTTCATTAATTAGTAAACCAAGTACATTTGGTTGTACACTCTTAAAAACAAGCATAAGGTTTGAGACATATTTTCTAAGTTTCATCCCTTAGTGGAAAACTATTTTAAGCAAAAAATTGTCTCTTTATATACTGACGGAGAAGGTGAATATAAAGGTCTTGATCCATATCTCACTTTAAATGGAATTGAACACCTTGTATCACCTCTACATACACCTCAAAGAGTGGCCATCGCGAAGCGTCGTCATTGGCACATTGTTGAAACTGCCAAAACACATTTACACGAGGCATCTTCATGATTTTGGTTGTTTGCTTATCAACTCTTATTAATCGAATGCCCACACAAATTTTAAACAATACATCTCCATCTGAAAAATTATTTGGTGTTGCACCCAGATATGACTCACTTAGAACTTTTGGTTGTGTATGTTACCGATAGCTTAAGCCTTACGCCAACCATAAGCTTGAGCCTAGGTCCACTCCATGTGTCTATCTGGGATTCTCACAAGTTCATTATGCACACCAATGTTTTGATCCCATTAACTCAAAATTGTTCATCTCGTGCGATGTAAAGTTTTTTTGAAAATATTTTTCCCTTTCACACAATATTCTCACATCTTAAAATAATTTTTTTACGCTTGCATGGGAAGTTGTTGGCACACCTACAGATTCTCAAACTCAAATTCTTTCACCTATTATTTCACCACTTCCTTCTCTTCTTCCTATTAGAGACATATCTACCAGTGACCAAGCTTGTGAGTCCGTCTACACCGACTAGAATCATGTGTATCCCTTAAGTTCAGGTAATTCACTTTTCCCTGCTTCTTTGCAACAACCCCATAATACATCCCCTACTCTTATCACCTACCAATGCAAAAACAAAACACAAATTTTTTCACCTGCTCTACAACCTATCCTACACAACCAGCGAGCTTGCCAACAAATTTTGTAACCTCATCACCTCCTCCGCCCCCATCTCCTCCACCCTTGCCTCCTCCTCAAACTCGCCCAACAACGCGTTCACAAAACAATATTTTTTGCCCCAAAAAACCATTTACTTGCCTTTTCTAACTTCATGCCAATGTTGGCCCTCATACCTTCAATCAGGCTCTTAAACACTTATAGTGGAGGTCAACTATGAAAGGTGAATTTGATGCATTAATTCAGAATCAAACATAGGAATTGGTTCCTAATGATTTTAATAAGCATGTTGTTGATTGTAAGTGGATTTATAGAATCAAAAATAAATTCGATGGTTCTGTTGACAGGTAAAAAACTCGGTTGGTTGCTAAAGGGTTCACTCAGCGTCCAGATCTTGACTACCGCTGCACATTCAGTCCGGTTGTAAAGCCTACGATTATTCGTAATGTTCTTACACTTGCAGTTCGACATCGGTTTTACATCAACAATTCTTTTTTACAAGGCACACTTGAAAAAGAGGTTTTCATGAAACAACCACTTGGATTTGAGAATGCATCTCATCCCTCATATGTTTGTTGTTTGCGTAAGGCTATTTATCGTCTCAAGCAAGCACATCGTGCTTGGTACAATGAACTGACATCCTATCTTTTCTGTTTGGGATTCATCAAGTCTCACTCTGATCCTTTTCTCGTTGTTAGCAATGACTCATATGGTGTTGTGTATATTATAGTCTATGTTGACGACATCATCCTTACATGAAACAGTTCTTCACTAGTTCATCAGGTTATCTCTTCTTTAGCTTCCCATTTTTCCCTTAAAGATCTTGGCCCACTATCTCACTTTCTTGGAGTTCAGGTTCATCGAGATAGCGAAGGACTTATATTGTCACAAGAAAAATATGTCTTAGATCTTCTCCATGAACTTTTGATGCAAGACTATAATGGTGTTTCGACACCCATGAGCTCTTGTGAGAGTCTTACACTAAATGATGGTACTCCATCACAGGATTCTACTAAATATAGAAAGGTCATTGGAAAGTTGCAATACTTATCTCTTACTAGGCCTGATGTTTCTTACTCAGTAAATAAGTTGTCTCAATTTATGCATGCCCCATCTGAAGTTCACTGGAGGGCAGTTAAACGCCTTATTCGATATCTCAAAAGTACAACTGATTATGGCATTAGAATTACTCAAAATAGCAATCTTAACCTCTCTGTGTTTTATGATGTTGACTGGGCTGGAAACCTCTCTGATCGCAGTTCCACCATATGTTATATTGTTTTTCTTGGGCTTACTCCAGTTAGTTGGTCAGCAAAAAACCAACGTACCATTGCCGGTTCGTCTATTGAAGCAGAGTATCGAGTTGTTGCTAGTGCAGTTGATGAGACCACTTGGGTAAATAATCTTCTCAAGGAACTCCATGTCAAAATTCTCACACCACCTACCATTTTCTGTGACAACCTTGGTGTCACCTACTTATGTGAGAAAAATAATTTGCACAGCCGCATGAAGCATATCGTTATTGACTTCCACTAAGTTCGCTAACAGGTTAATGATAAGTGCCTTACATTCAAGCATATTCCTAATTCTGACCAGGCGGCTAATTCGCTCACCACACCGCTTCCAAGAACATTATTTCATCGCCATTTGTCCAAGCTAGGTGTTGTTCCACTCCATCTAGCTTGAGGGGGTGTATTCGAACATTATTTATTACTGTTTCATTCTTATAAACTAATATTTTATTTTCCCTGATCTCTGGATAGCTTCCATCGTAGGAGGGACTCTGTTAGTTTGTTTATGTCTATAGTTCATTTTATAATTGATTAATAAAGCGATCGTTTGCTTCATCTTGCTCAAGTCATTATACTCCACACCCAACTCTATAGGTAGATCACAAGTGGTTTTCTTTCCCATATTTATGATGAACTAACTCTTTCCATAGGGTATGATATTCATGAACATATCTCGATTGCCATTTTGATAACATACACTTGTTATGTAATTTAAGGTTTTGGGTTCCCAATCCTCTATTATTCCTACTCTATTAGACTGCCACCTATTTCACCAGATTGTACCCTTTCTCAGTTTGGTTTCCTTGCTAAAGTAAGTTCCTCTTCACGAAATCCAATGCCTGTACCACCTTCTCAGGAATTGGTAACATTGTCAGCTCATAAGTTGGCATAGAATCTAGCATGGAATTAATCAATGTTACTTTTCCTCCCAGAGAGAAGTATTGAGACTTCCATAATGCAAATATTTTCTCATATTTTTGTACAATGTCATCCCAGATCTCAATTTCTTTATGTATGGATCTCAATGGCATGGCAAGATGAACCATTGATAGTTTTTCCACCTTTTACTTAAGAATGCTTGACACATATTCAATCTACACAACTTCCTTGATTAGGAACATGCTATTCTTCCTTCAGTTGATTTTAAGGCCCAAGCAAGATTAAATGTAACTAGAATCACCCTCAAGTTACAAATATGCTCCTATTTTGCTTCATAGAAAACTAATGTATCATCAGCATATAATAGGTGATTGAACTCTATATTTTCCTCTACCATATTTTTACACAAAAACCCCTTATTCAGTTGTTATCGGAACAACCTCTTATAAGACTATCTAAACCTTCCATAAAAATGATGAACATGAAAGGGGATAGAGGATCCCCGTGAACTAATCCTCTTTCTTCTGAAAAAAAAAACTAGTTGGTTATCCATTAATAAGAACTGACAACCTAATAGTTTTAATACCGAAAGATATCCAACTTATCCATCTCCACCCAACCCCTATCTGCCTAAGGGTATCAATAAAAAATTCCCAATTCAAATGATTATAAGCTTTTTAGTATCCAACTTATATATCACCCGTGGTGTTTTCCCTATGATTATGGTATCAATGTATTATCTTTCAATAAATGAATCATCCATAATCTGCTTCCTTTGATGAAAGCCATTTAGCACTCATTTACTAACTTATCAATCACGTTTTGAGGCTTTTTGCAAGCACCTTGGGAATAATCTTGTAAACCCTCGTAATTAGACTTATAGGTATGAAGTCCCTTAGCTCATTGCCAAAGCCTTCTTTAGAATTAAAGCTACAAAGGTAACATTAAAGTTCTTCTCAAAAATTTGCTGAGAGTGAAAGTTATGAAAAGTCTAAATCAAATCCTCATTTAATAGTTCTTACAAGACCTGGGAATATGCCATAGTGTAGCCATGTCGATCAAGTGCTTTCTCAATAGCACATAATTTGACCCCTACCTAAAACTCCTCTATTCAAATCCCCTTGATAGTCACTCTTGTTCCTCTTTTGTGATCTTTTGACAGTGATAATGTTTAGAGGTAGTATGCAACCTTCATGTTCTTTATACATATCTTCATAAAAGTTTACAAGTGAGTTTTTAATTTCCAAGTGTTCAATTTTCATCACTTCATTAATCTTCATAATGTCAATAATGTAGATCCTTTTGTGAGATGTAGCCATTCTTTGGAAGAACTTGGTGTTCTTATTCCCGCTGTTAATCCATTGGTTTCTAAATCTCTGTCTCCAATGGAATTCTTCATTCTTTTCCACTTCCTCGTACTTCATTGTTAAATTGTACCTAATCAAATATTCATCATCATCTGTTAAAGTTTTGAGTTCCTGAACGGCTTCCAAACTTCTTAATTGCTCTATGAATTGATCTTTTCTCACCCTCAAATTACCTTTTTTAATTCTTCCTCCACTCCTTGAGTTTTCATTTTAGGAGACTCAACTTAGTAGCTAACTTAAAATCAGGTCTGTTTGCCACATTAAAAAAATACCACTAGTCATGCACTTTGTCTTTGAATCCACAGACATTTAGCAATAATTTGTCAAAATTTGATGTACGACTTCCTGAATGTCTCATCCCCAAAAGTCAGAACTATGGGGTTGTGATCAAGACTCAAGCTTTGTAATGTACTTTGTCTTATTTGAGTAAGAAATTCATCTTAAGGGACTGAATAAAGGAACCTGTCTATTCTGCAAGCATTTCTTTGATATTATCCTCCTCTCCGAGTAAAATAACCTCAAAATAAAGGGGGATCAATCATCTCTAATTAATTTACATAGTTACAAAAATTTGAAATAGCTCTTGATAGTCTAGCGCAATTAATCTTTTCTAGGGGAAATTCTCATGGCACCAATCTCCTCCCAAAGTTCCCTTCTTTCATTTTTAACACTACGAGTATAAATTCTAGTTAGAAACCACGTTAAATTATGGTTAATGCCTATAAGTTTGTATGTGATACTTTGATTGCGGTATTCCAAAACTTCTCCCTTTCATGATCTCTTATCCCACGTCACTATTACTCCACTTGCTTGCTATAAATTCCAGCCAAATACCCCCTATCCACCTGTTTACTCCCAACTAATGTCTATGATCGTCTACTATCGAATTTACTTTTTTTTTCTATCAACACAATTATATCAACCCCTTGTTGTTGGAATCAATTTATCACCAAGTCTTTTTTCTTCACCCTATTTAGCCCCATTATATTCAAAGAGAATATTTTCATCCTTCTGTTAACTGGATGGGTGTGTTTCTCCCTCGACTTGGTTATTCATTTCTTAGTTCCTTATCCTTCAATTCGACATGAAAGATAAGTCTCCTCAACTCTTAGGGGATAGATTGCTTGTCCATCTTTTCAACGGTATCCCTTCTTTTGTCCATGTTCCCTTTCCCTCTTTTGGTCAATTTTTAATGGAAGAATTAATGTCTCATCTATATACTCTTGAAATTCAACTCTAATCTCTCTTCTAAGTCTCAAAATAATTTCCTGCACCCATTTATTAGTTATTCCATAGTTGCTTTGGCGTAATCAGACGCATCCGTGTTTATATGAGTTGAGTGTCCCAACAAAGTGATTTGTTTTGCATTCATCTGTCCAATTGGTTCGATCTCATACGCAATCACATAAGTTAGGTTAGAAATCGCACTCCATGCATGCCTCAAATTTGTGCCCTCCTCAAAGAACAATTGTAGTTTAGTTATTTTCTCATAGCTTTGGCCATTAATAATTGATATATGGATGATAAAAGTGTCTCTTGAGCCTCTTCCTATTTATTTATCTATATATTAAATGGTTTTGGTCCTTTATTATCCCTAATGGAAAATTGGCCAATTGTTGTCCCATCCTTTGGGATTTGTGATTTATTAAATTCTAAATCCGTGGGGTCATTGGGCACCTGCACACCCATGTGACTACTTTCACCTTTATATTACCTAGTAAATCTTCAAAAAATTTCCTTTTGAAATTTATTTCCTATTTTGTATTTGCTTCTTGAGATTTCTGACAGACCTATGTCTCTAAGAACTCCGACAACTTCTTCTCCTTTGTTACACTCCTCTGGTATGTCGGCAGAGCTCCCACCCAAACTAGGAGAGAGAAATTATGGTTCTCATTTTAAATTCTTAAGGTCTTGGAGGACATAAGAATACTCAGAAGCGTGAAAGACTCCTTCGACTTTGCAACTTTAATGTAGGTTAGAATTTTGATCGTTGGTCCCCTCACTCTAATTCTGGCCCATCAGAGATAGGTCTTCAACTATGTGTCCTCTTCTATCTTAGACAACCCCCACACCTATTTCCTATCTTCTTCATTATTGTTTGAAACCATAAATTGAGTGGTAACCCTAAAATACATATCCAAAACCAATTGAATTCTTGTGACTTTGAAACCCCTTGCTCTTGGTGACCACCATTGGAGGTTTAGTGTCATGCCCCGAGGCTACCCCCTGGACGTAAACACAGGACCTAGGATCATGAGTGACCCCAAGTTAACCCTGAGCTAGTATATCATAAGCATACTAAAAGATTACTAAATAAATATACCATGCGGAAGCTTAAACAATGATAACTAAAACTAGGGAATACCCAATGCTGATCTGAATATATAAAAGACTATGAGTTTAATAACAACTGGATGATCAAACTCAAAAATAAAATTGAATCTAGTACTATGTCTGAAAAAGCCTCTAACTGACTAAAGTTGTTGGGACATTCCCCCAACTAGTGGTGGAAAATGGGTGGGTTGGGTCAAATTTGGGCGGGTTGAAAATGGGTAATAATTCAATCTGTCCATATTTGATATGGGTAAAAATGGATTGGTAACAAATGGGTTGGGTAAAATACTAGTTTACCCATATTTACCCATATTTTCATGAGTAAATTGTACTCTACTTAAAAATTCAACATGGAGAAAATATTTTAGTCTTGTTTTAGATGAAAAATATTGAAAATGCTTCATTTAGTTTTATTGTATCATAAAAGTAAAAAAAAGTATTATAACTTTTCAATATAAAATAAATTTATGTAATAACAAGGGGAAAATATTTTAAATTTCAAAGTAAATGAATATTTGAATTTTAGGACAAAAACATGCTTAATGCACTTTAAACAATGTCAATACTAATATATGATTTGCTAATTTTATACTAGTATTTATTATCCAATATTAAATTAAACAAATAAAAATATATAATTATAATTAACAAAAGAAATGTACATTTAAAATATATATTTTGGAGGGCAAAGACTTCACCTTTAATTATAGAGAAAAATAATTAGTTCTATAGAAGAACATAATAAGGAAGAGAAGTTACAATATTTCTAGTGATATCATGAATTTTGAGTGAATAAAAGTTAGAAGCTTAACCCATTTGGCTAATCCATATTTTACCCATAGTTTACACATATTTTACCCATATTTTTATGGGTCGAATATGGGTATCAACCAAAATTTTACTCATGTAAAAAATCATTCACCAAACCCATTAAAATATGGGGGGATTAGGTGGGTCACCAAAATATGGGCTTATTTTTCCGGAACTACCCCCAACTAACTCTAGCAAAACTGAAAACTAATTAAAAAGACTAAAGTGTATAGCATGTATGTTGTCCTCGAAATATGAGGACTCACCAAGGAAGTTGCTGAATTGGAGATCGTAAACCGATCTATGCATGATCTGGATGCTGAGTACTTGAAGCTACATCATGAAAGGATGTAGCGCAGAATATGCGTCAGTACTCAGAATGTACTGAGCATGCACGATATAGAGTATAGCTGAATAAAATACATAACTGAACAAAGCAAACTGAGCAATAACATAATCTGAACTGAATGTAACTGCTGAAATATACTAAAGGCTGAGCTAAATGCAATAACCAAGTACTAATCCTGAACATGACATACTGAGACCGAATGCTGAAATATAACTAAAAACTGGGTCATATACACTAAAGTCTGACTGTGGGAGCTACTATTAACCAACATAAAACCACGTGAGCTAAATGTAGAGTCCGATGCATACGCCCCATCGAGAGGACCCAGTACACCTTTCCAGGGGTATAAAGGCATGATTGTTTGATGTATACACCCCATCGATAGGACCCAATATACCTTTCCAGGGGTATCAAGGCATGAATGGCGTGATCACTAAAGCTGATGCCCAACAAATGGGACCGATAAAACTACGGGGGTATGTAGTTCTGGGACTATGAGGGTACACTGATCCCTAATCCAACTCGGTGTAAGCCTACTTCCAACTGGAATGTGTATGACACAACAAAACTAAACTACTAGATAGCTCAATGTTCTAACATGCAAATATGAGAATGCAACATTTAAATACTGACAATGAAACATTCTTAACTGGAGTATGTATATAGGTTTAAACTAACATAGCAAGTGTAATTCATGAACCAAAAGAATCTACACAACTAGGGTTCTGAGTTTTATCCAAGGAACTAAGCAACAATATTACAAAAACATGATTATATGATTAAGGACACTATAACAGCTAAATCGCAACAATTTTTTAAAGTTCTAGAAACCCTAAGTCTAAACAAGATAAAGGGAATCAATAATCTGACTGAATTCTAGGGACCTTGTGGAGGAAAGGAATCCACCAGTGAAATCCCATATACCTGCTGACGAAATATAAAGAGAAATCCTTCAATTTTGAGGGTGAAACATTAAACAACACTGCTGCTTGTTCTTGGGAGTTTTGGCCGACTTTTCCTGTTCTTTCTACTCCAAGTTTGGATGATTTTAAGTGGATGAGGGTTTTGGGTAAGTCTGAATAAGTTATTAGACTTAGACTGAGTAGAACGACGTAGTTTAGGCATAAAAAGACAAAGTTTAAGTGCCCAACGCATGGGAAAAAGACCTAAATGGCACTAGATTAAAGGTTGTCGAAGGCCACCCATGGAGGGACCTACTTGCCGTAGGTTGACCTACCAACCGTAGGTGGGGTCGTCGAACAAGTCTGCCCGTCAAGGCTTCACTAAAACGAGCATAACTTTTTACTCGGAGATGGGATTTTAGCAAAATATGTGGCATTAGAAAGAAAATTCAATTATCTATCATTTGGTAGGTCAAGGTCCACCTAGTTCCTTTTGTGCTAAGGGTTATGACCATTTGAAGTTGAACCAACAACAATTTCTCTCTAATTGGTTGCTTACCCTCACCTACGGTCCGTAAGTCCAACCACGTACTGTACTGATGGGACGTGGGTGGGATCAGAGACCATAAATATTTCGTCTTCAATGACAGACCTCACCTACGGACCGTGTGTCAGACCACGGACCTCCGATGGATTCCGTAGTTCTTGCACTAGGTCTGGAATGCTACAATTTATTCTATTTTCTGAAATCTGAGGTGTTACAATATCTCCCCCTTAGGAACATTCGTACTAGAATGAAGTCTAAACAAGCTGAGTTTGGAGGGAAAAAGCTGCAATCCCTACCACTAGGTAGTAGAAACTGATATCTAACTAAACCAGTTCCAAGGACATGCAAATATGCTGAAAATGCAAGAACATCTGAAGAAAGAAGGTACTAAGACTGAATATATGCAAGAGTAAACTGAGAGACTGGAAAATAAATTATTATATCAAGCTGAAATGGAATCGGAAAGAAAGAGATGAAGATACTTGGCCTTCATGGCCGCATCAACTACTCATCCACCTCAGGAACACATAAGCGACGATCTCCCCCTTGGAAGAAAATCTCTACTTTCTATTGTTGAACTACACTTTCTGACTGAAATAATATAGGATCACTATCCTGTTTTACCTTAACCTCCGCTATGAATGAAATTCTGATATATTCTGGACTATCACACCACCATCTGATGTTTCCGTAAGCCTAGCGAGCAAGCCGATGAACATCTTTTGCTAATTCCTTCCTTTTTTTCCTCAACATGTGCTACACCACCCTCTAGATTACCTTTCTGGCCTTAAGGTAGGAGATGATTCCACCTATAGGCACTGAGCTACTACCCTTCCATTCTAAGACTGGCTCATTGGAAACTGAAACCAAACGATCCCAGTTCTACTATCGACTGAGGTATAACAGAAATGTAACCAATCCATGCCTAGAACGATATCAAAATCTAGCATTTCTAACTCTACAAGATCTGCTAAGGCTACTTTCTAAGAGATTGTGACAGGGCAATTTCTGTATACCCGTTTAGCTATAACTAGGTCACCAACTAGAGTAGAAACTGAGAAGGGTTCTAAAAGAGTTCCTGGATTGATACCGAAGTTTATTGCTATATAGGGAGTTACAAAAGACAAAGTAGCCTTTGTTGTCTTTCCACAGAGTGAACCATATGTGAGTCACATACTTAAGCTGGTAGGATGCCAATTCCACCTTATCACTACAAGTCACTTGCATCACTCCAAAGATTTTCTTAACCTCTTCAATTAAATATTGTGGGTCCTCACCAACTTGAGACCCTAAAAACTCAAGCGGTTTCATCCTAACCAAATCTCAAACTCAAGCTGCTAATGATCCAGCATTACTATTAGTAAGAATTGGAACCTGCTGATTGTTCTGATTAGTCATACTCTGATCCAAAAGGTGAATCACAATCCGAAATTCTACATTCGAAACCTCATGGTCTGGGACTAGAGGAACTACACTTGCGTTGCATGAATTAGCATTTTGTGGGTAAGCTCTAAGAAGAGGCATGGTCTTAAGCATATAACGACGGATTAGAACGAGCAAATTGGATCATATGCACGATAAAAGTAACAGAGGGAGTGAAGTTTTCTTAAAACACTTTGTAGCCTCCTTATCATTAAACGTGGTGCACTTCACACCCATGAAAAATACTCTACTTAGTGTGGCTTTTTGACATCCTAGGACTCTTAAACCTAATCCCCTGATACTAAGTTTGTCATGCCTCGAGGCTACCCCTGGACGTAAACATGGGACCTAGAATCATTAATGACCCCAAGTTAACTTTGAGTTGGCATATCATAAGCATAATAAAATATTACTAAATAAATATACCATACGGAAGCTTAAACATTGATAACTAAAATTGGGGAATACCTAATACTGATATGAATATATAAACGACTATGAATTTAATAACAACTGGAGGATCAATCTCAAAACTAAAACTGAATCTAGTATTATGTTTGAAAAAGCCTCTAACTTACTATAGTTACTGGGACATTCCCATATCTAACTCTAGCAAAACTAAAAACTGAATATAAAAGAATAAAGTGTAAAACATGTCTCTTTTCCTCTAAATATCAGGCTCACCACTGAAGCTGCTGAACTGGAGATTGGGAATAGATCTATGTGTGATCTGGATGCTGAGTACCTAAACCTACATCATGAAAGGATGTAGCGCAGAGTATGCGTCAGTACTTGGAATGTACTGAGCATCCAGGATATACAATATAGATGAAGAAAATACATAACTGAACCAAGCATACTGAGAAATAATATAATTTGCACTGAATATGAAAGCTCAAATATATTGAAGGCTAAGCTAAATGCAATGACAAAGTACTAATCTTGAACATGACATACTGAAACTGAATGCTGAAATATAACTAAAGACCTCGTCAAATAAACTGAAGTCTCACTGTGGGAGCTACACCACTTGACCTAAACATGGAGTCCGATGTATACGTCCCATCAAGAGGACCTAATATACCTTGCCAGAGGTATAAATGAGTGACATTTTGATGTATACACCCCATCGATATGACCAAATATACCTTGCTAGGGGTATAAAGACATGAATGACGTGCTCACTAAAGCTGATTCTCAACCGAGGGGACCGATTAACCTACGGGAGCAGGTAGTTTTGGGACTATGAGGGTACGCTGAACCCTAGTCCAACTCACTCAAAGTGTACTCCCAACTCGAATGTACATGACACAACCAAACTGAAATACTAGAAAGCTAAATGTTTTGACCGACAAATCTAAGAATGCAACATTTAAATACTGACAATGAAACATTCTTTACTGGAGCATGTATATCTGTTTAAATTGACCTAGCAAGTGTAATTCATGAACTAAAAGAATCTACACAACTAGGGCTCTAAGTTTCATGCAAGGAACTAAGCAACAATGTGAGGAAAACATGATAATCTGATTAAGGACACTATAATAGCTAAATCGCAACAATTTTCTATAGTTATAGAAACCCTAACTCTAACAAGATAAAGGGAATCAAGAATCTGACTGAATTCTAGGGACCTAGTGGATGAAAGGAATCCACCAGTGAAATCCACATACATAATCACGAAATCTATGGTGAAATCCTTCAATTTCAGGGATGAAACTTTGAAGAATATAGTTGCTTGTTCTTGGGAGTTTTGGTTGGCTTTTCCTCTTCTTTATGCACCAAGTTTTGATGATTTTAAGTGAACGAGGGTTTTGGGTAAGTCCAACTAAGTTGTTAGGCTTAGATTGAGTAGAATGACGTAGCTTAAGCATAAAACGACAAAGTTTAAGTGCCCAACGCATGGGAAAAAGACCCAAATGACCCTAAATTAAAAGTTGTCGAAAGACACCCACGGAGGGACCTACTGGCTGTAGGTCGACCTACAAACCGTAGGTGGGGTCATCGGTTTAGTCTGCCCCACAGGGATTCACAAAAATGAGCATAACTCTATACTCGGAGATGGGATTTTAGCAAACTTTGTGGCATTGGAAAGAGAATTCAATTATCTATCATTTGGTAGGTCATGCGTCACCTAATTATTTTTATGCTAAGGGTTAGGACTATTTGAAGTTGACCCAACGACACTTTTCCTCTAATTGGGTGCTAACCCACACATACGGTCAGACCTACGGTTTGTAAGTCCAACCACGGATCGAACTGATGGACAATGGTTGGGATCAAACACCATAAATATTTGGTCCTCAACGATGGACCCCACCTCCGGATCGTGTGTGAGACCACGGACCGTCGGTAGCTTCCGTGGTTCTTGCACCAGGTCTGGATAGCTACAATTTATTCTATTTTCTAAAATCCGAGGTGTTACAATATCTCCCCTAGGGAACATTTGTCCTCAAATGAAGTCTAAACAATCTAAGTATGGAGGGAAAAAGCTGCAATCCCTACCACTTAGTACTAGAAACTGATATATCTAACTGAACAGAATTCCAAGGACATGCAAATATGCTGAAAATGCAAGAACAGCTGAAGAAACAAGGAACTAAGACTAAATTTATGCAAAAGTAAATTGAGAGACTGGAGAGGAAATTATTATCTGAAGCTGAAACCTAATTGGAAGGAAAGAGATGAGGATACTTAGCCTTTATGGCTATTTCAACTACTTATCCACCTGAGGAATACATAAGCGACTATCTCCCCCTTGGGAGAAACCCTTTACTTTCTGTTATTGAACTGCACTTTCTTTTTGAAATAATATAGGATCACTGTCCTGTTTTCGCTTAACCTCCGCTACCAATGAAGGTTCTGATCTATTCTGGACTATCACACCTCCATTTGATGTGTCCGTAAGACTAACTCCTAAGCGAGCAAGCCAATGAACATCCTTTGCTAATTCCTTCCTTTTTTTCCACAACATGTGCTACACCACCCTCTAGATTACCTATCTAGCCTCCAGGTAAGAGATAATTCGACCTTTAGGCACTGACCTACTACCCGTCAAATCTAAGACTGGCTTTTTGGAAACTCAAACCAAAAGATCCCAGTTCTACAATCGATTGAGGCATAAGAGGAATTTAACCAATCCATGCCTAGAATGATATCGAAATCTACCATTTCTAACTCTACAAGATCTGCTAAGGTTACTTTCTAATAAACTGTTATTGGGTAATTTATGTATACCCGTCTAGATATAACTGGGTCACCAAGTGGAATAGAGTCTGAGAAGGGTTCTTAAAGAGTTCCAGGATTGACACAGAAGTTTATTGCTATATAGGGAGTTACAAATGACAAAGTAGCCCTTGCTGTCATGTTTTACAACTGAGTGAACCATATGTGAGCCACATCCTTAATGTGGTAGGAAGCCAATTCCACCCTATCACTACAAGTCACTTGCATCAGTCCAAAGATTTTGTTAACCTCATCAATTAAATTATGTGGGTCTTCACAAACTTACGACCCTATAAATTCAGGCGGATTCATCCTAACAAAATCTCAAACTATAGCTGCTACTGATCCATCATTATTATTAGTAGGGACTAGAACCTGCTTATTGTTCTGATTAGTCATACACTGAGCCAAAATGTGATCGCATTCCGAAATTTTGCATTCGAAACCACATGATTTAGGATTAGATGAACTGCACTTGCGTTACGTGCATTAGCATTGTATTGGTAAGCTCTAGCAGGAGGCATGATCTCAAGCATAGAATAATGGATTCGAATGAGGAAATTGGATGATACGCACGATAAGAGTAAAAAAGATAGTGAAGTTTTCTTAAAACACTTCATCACTTTCTTGTCATTAGATGTGGTGCACATCACACCCATGAAAATGATTCTACTTAGTATGGATTTTAGACATCCTAGGACTCTTAAACCTAATCCCCTGATACCAAGTTTGTCATGCCTCGAGGCTACCCCTGGACGTAAACACGGGACCTAGAATCATTAATGACCCCAAGTTAACCTTGAGCTAGCATATCATAAGCATACTAAACTATTACTGAATAAATATACCATACGAAAGCTTAAACATTGATAACTAGAATTGGGGAATACCCAATACTGATATAAATATAGAAACGACTATGAATTTAATAACAGCTGGAGGATCAATCTCAAAACTAAAACTGAATCTAGTACTACGTCTAAAAAAGCCTCTAACTGACTATAGTTACTGGGACATTCCCCCAGCTAATCTAGCAAAACTAAAAACTGAATAAAAAGAATAAAGTGTAAAACATGTCTCTTTTCCCCTAAATATGAGGTCTCACCACTGATGCTACTTAGCTGGAGATTGGGAATAGATCTGTGTGTGATATTGATGCTGAGTACCTGAACCTACATCATGAAAGGATGTAGCGCAGAGTATGCATCAATACTTGGAATGTACTGAGCATCCAGGATATACAGTATAGCTGAAGAAAATACATAACTGAACAAAGCATATTGAGAAATAATATAATTTTCACTGAATCTAAAAGCTGAAATATACTGAAGGATAAGCTAAATGCAATGACAAAGTACTAATCCTGAACATGACATACTGAGACTGAATGCTGAAATATAACTGAATACCTAGTCAAATAAACTGAAGTCTGACTGTGGGAGCTACACCACTTGATCTAAACACGGAGTTCGATGTATACGTCCCATCGATATGACCTAATATACCTTGCCAGGGGTATAAAGACAGGACATTTTGATGTATATACCCCATTGATATGACCAAATATACCTTGCTAAGGGTATAAAGGCATGATTGACGTGCTCACTAAAGCTGATGCCCAACAGAGGGTACCGATAAACCTACGGGGGCACGTAGTTTTGGGACTATGCGGGTACGCTGAACCCTATTCCAACTCGCTCTAAGTGTACTCCCCAACTCGAATGTATATGACACAACCAAACTGAAATACTAGAAAGCTCAATGTTCTGACATACAAATCTGAGAATGCAACATTTAAATAGTGACAATGAAACATTCTTAACTAGAACATGTATATCTGTTTAAACTGACCTAGCTAGTGTAATTCATGAACTAGAAGAATCTACACAACTAGGGTTCTGAGTTTCATGAAAGGAACTAAGCAACAATGTTACGAAAACATGATAATTTGATTAAGGTCACTATAATAACTAAATCACAACAATTTTCTAAAGTTCTAGAAACCCTAACTTTAAACAAGATAAAGGGAATCAAGAATCTGACTAAATTCTAGGGACCTAGTGGATGAAAGGAATACACCAGTGAAATCCCACATACCTGGTGGAATACACCAGGAGTACATACCTGGTGACGAAATCTACGATGAAATCCTTCAATTTCAGGGCTAAAACTTTAAAGAATATAGTTTCTTGTTCTTGGGAGTTTTGGTTCACTTTTCCTTTTCTTTATGCTCCATGTTTTGATGATTTTAAGTGAACGAAAGTTTTGGGTAAGTCCAACTAAGTTATTAGGCTTAGACTGAGTAGAACGACGTAGTTTAAGCATAAAACGACAAAGTTTAAGTGCCCAACGCTTGGTAAAAAGACCCAAATGACCCTAAATTAAAAGTTGTCGAAAGCCACCCACGGAGGGACATACTTGCTGTAGGTCGACCTACAAACTGTAGGTTGGGTCGTCAGTTAAGTCTGCCCGACAAGGCTACACAAAAATGAGCATAACTCTTTACTCGGAGATGGGATTTTAGAAAATTTGGTGGCATTGGAAAGAGAATTCAATTATCTATCATTTGGTAGGTCATGGGTCACCTAATTATCTTTGGGCTAAGTGTTATCACCATTTGAAGTTGACCCAACAACAATTTCCCTCTAAGTGGTTGCTAATCCACACCTACGGTCTGATCTATGTTCTGTAAGTCCAACCGCGGACCGAACTTATGGACAATGGGTGGGATCAAACACCATAAATATTTGGCCTCAACGATGGACCCCACCTACGGACCGTGTGTCAGACCACGGACCATCGGTAGCTTCCGGGTTCTTGCACCAGGTCTGGATAGCTACAATTTATTCTATTTTCTAAAATCTGAGGTGTTGCAATATCTCCTCTAGGGAATATTCATCCTCGAATGAATTCTAAAAAGGCTGAGTATGGAGGGAAAAATCTGCAATCCCTACCACTAAGCACTAGAAACTGATATCCTACTGAACTAAGTTCCAAGGACATGCAAATTTGATGAAAATGCAAGAACAACTGAAGAAACAAGGTACTAAGACTAAATTTATGCAAGAGTAAACTGAGAAACTGGAGAGGAAATTATTATCTCAAGATGAAACTGAATCGGAAGAAAAGAGATGAGGATAGTTGGCCTTTATGGCTATTTCAACTACTTATCCACCTGAGGAATACATAAGCGACTATCTCCCCCTAGGGAGAAAACCTCTACTTTCTGTTATTGAACTGCACTTTCTGACTGAAATATTATTGGATCACTGTCCTATTTTCCCTTAACCTACGCTACCAATGAAGGTTCTGATCTATTCTGGACTATCACACCTCCATTTGATGTGTCCGTAAGACTAACTCTTAAGCCAGCAAACCGTTGAACATCTTTTGCTAACTCCTTCCTTTTTTTCCACAACATGTGCTACACCACCCTCTAGATTACCTTTCTAGCCTTCAGGTAAGAGATAATTCGACCTATAGGAACTGACCTACTACCCTTCCGTTCTAAGACAGGCTCATTGGAAACTGAAACCAAAAGATCCCAGTTCTACAATCGACTAAGGCATAAGAGGAATATAACCAATCCATGCCTAGAATGATATTCAAAATTTACCATTTCTAACTCTACAAGATCTGTTATGGTTACATTCTAATAGACTGTTATAGTGTAATTTTTGTATACCCGTCTCGATATAATTGGGTCACCAACTGGAGTAGATTCTGAGAAGGGTTCTTAAAGAGTTCCTGGATTGACACCGAAGTGTATTTCTATATAGGGAGTTACAAAAAAGAAAGTAGCCCTTGTTGTCTTGTCTTACAATTGAGTGAACCATATGTGAGCCACATCCTTAAGGTGGTTGGACGCCAATTCCACCCTATCACTACAAGTCACTTGCATCAGTCCAAAGATTTTGTTAACCTCATCAATTATATTCTGTGGGTCCTCACAAACTTGCGACCCTAAAAATTCCGGCGGATTCATCCTAACAAAATCTTAAACTCTAGCTGCTACTGATCCACCATTACTATTAATAGGAACTAGAACCTGCTGATTGTTCTGATTAGTCATACTCTGAGCCAAAAGGTGATTGCAATCTGAAATTCTGCATTCGAAACCACATGGTCTGGGACTAGATGAACTGCACCTGCGTTACGTGCATTAGCATTATGTTGGTAAGCTCTAACATGATGCATGACCTTAGCATATAACGATGGATTAGAATAAGGAAATTGGATCATAGGCACGATAAGAGTAACAAAGAGAGTGAAGTTTTCCTAAAACACTTCATAGCCTCCATGTCATTATATGTGGTGCACCTCACACCCATGAAAATGATTCTAGTTAGTGTGGATTTTAGACATCCTAGGACTCTTAAACCTAATCCCCCAATACCAACTTTGTCATGTCTCGAGGCTAACAATGGACGTAAACACGGGACCTAGAATCATTAATGACCCCAAGTTAACCTTGAGCTGGAATATCATAAGCTTACTAAAATATTACTGAATAAATATACCATCCGGAAGCTTAAACATTGATAACTAAAATTGGGGAATACCCAATACTGATATGAATATATAAACGACTATGAGTTTAATAACAACTGGAGGATCAATCTCAAAACTAAAACTGAATGTAGTACTATGTCTAAAAAAGCCTCTAATTGACTATAGTTACTGGGCATTCCCCCAGCTAAATCTAGCAAAAGTAAAAATGGAATAAAAAGACTAAAGTGTAAAACATATCTCTTTCCCTCTTAATATGAGGTCTCACCAGTGAAGCTGCTGAGCTGGAAATTGGGAATAGATCTATGTGTGATCTAGATGCTGAGTACCTGAACCTACATCATGAAAGGATGTAGCGCAGAGTATGCGTCAGTACTTGGAATGTACTGAGCATCCAGGATATACAGTATAGCTGAAGAAATTATATAACTGAACAAATCATACTGAGAAATAATATAATTTTCACATAATGTAAAAGGTGAAATATACAGAAAGCTAAGCTAAATTCAGTGACAAAGTACTAATTCTGAACATGACATACTAAGACTGAATGCTGAAATATAACTGAAGACCTGGTCAAATAAACTGATGTCTCACTGTGGGAGCAACACCACTTGAGCGAAACATGGAGTCCGATGTATACGTCCCATTGAGAGGACCTAATATACCTTGCCAGGGGTATAAAGGCGTGACATTTTGATGTATACGCCCCATCGATATAACCAAATATACCTTGCTAGGGGTATAATGACATGAATGGCGTGCTTACTAAAGCTGATGCCCAACAGAGGGGACGGATAAACCCATGGGAGTACATAGTTTTGGGACTTTGAGGGTATGCTGAACCCTAGTCCAACTCTGTCTTAGTGTGCTCCCAACTCGATTGTGTATGACACAACCAAACTGAAATACTAGAAAGCTCAATGTTCTGACATACAACTCTGAGAATGCAACATTTAAATACTGACAATGAAACATTCTTAACTGGAGCATGTATATCTATTTAAACTGACTTAGCAAGTGTAATTCATGAACTAAAAGAATCTACACAACTAGGGTTTTGAGTTTCATCCAAGGAACTAAGCAACAATGTTACGAAAATATGATAATATGATTAAGGACATTATAATAGCTAAATCACAACAATTTTCTAAAGTTCTAGAAACCCTAACTCTAAACAAGATAAAGGGAATCAAGAATCTGACTGAATTCTAGGGACCAAGTGGATGAAAGGAATCCACCAGTGAAATCCCACATACCAGGTGACGAAATCTATGGAGAGATCTTTCAATTTCAGGGCTGAAACTTTGAAGAATATAGTTGCTTGTTCTTGGGAGTTTTGGTTGACTTTTCCTTTCTTTATGCTCCAAGTTTTGATGATTTTAACTGAACGAGGGTTTTGGGTAAGTCCAAATAAGTTATTAGGCTTAGACTGAGTAGAAGGACGTAGTTTAAGCATAAAACGATAAAGTTTAAGTGCCCAACGCATGGGAAAAAGACCTAAATGGCCCTAAATTAAAAGTGTCGAAAGCCACCCACGGAGGGACCTACTAGCTGTAGGTCGACCTACAAACCGTACTTGGGGTCGTCGGTTAAGTCTGCCCGACAAGGCTTCACAAAAATGAGCATAACTCTTTACTCGGAGATGGGATTTTGGCAAACTTGGTGGCGTTGGAAAGATAATTCAATTATCTATCATTTGGTAGGTCATGGGTCACCTAATTATTTTTATGCTAAGGGTTATGGCAATTTGAAGTTGACCCAACAATAATTTCCCTCTAATTGGTTGCTAACCCACACCTACGGTCTGACCTATGGTCTCTAAGTCCAACCACAAACCGAACTGATGGAATTTGGGTGGGATCAAATACCATAAATATTTGGTCCTCAACGACGGACCCCACCTACAGACCGTGTGTTAGACCACGGACTGTCGGTAGCTTTCGTGGTTCTTGCACCAAGTCTGGATAGCTACAATTTATTCTATTTTCTAAAATCCGAGGTGTTACAATATCTCCCCTAGGGAACATTCATCCTTGAATGAATTCTAAACAAGCTGAGTATGGAGGGAAAAAGCTGCAATCCCTACCACTAAGTACTAGAAACTGATATCTAACTGAACTGAGTTCCAAGGACATTTAAATATGTTGAAAATGCAAGAACAATTGAAGAAACAAGGTACTAAGACTAAATTTATGAAAGAGTAAATTGAGAGACCGGAGAGGAAATTATTATCTCAAGTTGAAACCGAATCGGAAGGAAAGAGATGAGGATACTCTGCCTTTATCGCTATTTCAACTATTTATCCACTTGAGGAATACCTAATAGACTATCTCCCCCTTGGGAGAAAACCTCTACTTTCTGCTATTGAACTGCACTTTCTGACTGAAATAATATAGGATAACTATCCTGTTTTCCCTTAACCTCCGCTACCAATGAAGGTTCTGATCTATTCTGGACTATCACACCTCCATTTGATGTGTCCGTAAGAATAACTCCTAAGCAAGCAAGACGATGAACATCTTTTGCTAATTCCTTCCCTTTTTCCCACATCATGTGCTACACCACCCTCTAGATTACCGTTTTAGCCTTCAGGTAAGAGATAATTCGACCTATAGGCACTGACCTACTACCCTTCCATTTTAAGATTGGCTCATTTGAAACAGAAACCATAAGATCCTAGTTCTAGAATCAACTGAGGCATAAGAGGAATATAACCTATCCATGCCTAGAATGATGTCCAAATCTACCATTTCTATCTCTACAAGATCTACTAAGGTTAGATTCTAATAGACTGTTATAGGGTAATTTCTGTATACCCGTCTAGATATAACTAGGTCACCAACTGGAGTAGAGTCTGAGAAGGGTTCTTAAAGAGTTCCTGGATTGACACCGAATTATATTGCTATATAGGGAGTTACAAATGAGAAAGTAGCCCTTGTTGTCTTGTCTTGCAACTGAGTGAACCATATGTGAGCCACATCCTTAAGGTGGTTGGGTGCCAATTCCACCCTATCACTACAAGTCACTTACATCAGTCCAAAGATAATGTTAACCTCATCAATTAAATTATGTAGGTCCTCACAAACTTGCGACCCTAAAAATTCAGGCGGATTCATCCTCACAAAATCTCAAACTCTAGCTGCTACTGATCCACCATTACTATTAGTAGGAACTAGAACCTGCTAATTGTTCTGATTAGTCATACTCTAAGCCAAAAGGTGATCGCAATCCGAAATTTTGCATTCGAAACCACATGGTTTAGGACTAGATGAACTGCACTTGCGTTACGTGCATTAGCATTCTGTTGGCAAGCTCTTACAGGAGGCATGATCTTAAGAATATAACGATGGATTAGAATGAGGAAATTGGATCATATGCACGATAAGAGTAACAAAGAGAGTGAAGTTTTCCTAAAACATTTCATAGCCTCCCTGTCATTAGATGTGGTGCACTTCACACCCATGAAAATGATTCTAGTTAGTGTGGATTTTAGACATCCTAGGACTCTTAAACCTAATCCCCTGATACCAAGTTTGTTATGCCTCGAGGCTACCCCTGGACGTAAACACAGGACCTAGAATCACTAATGACCCCAAGTTAACCTTGAGCTGGCATATCATAAGCATACTAAACTATTATTGAATAAATATACCATACAGAAGCTTAAACATTGATAACTAAAATTGGGGAATACCCAATAGTGATATGAATATATAAACGACTATGAGTTTAATAACAACTGGAGGATCAGTCTCATAACTAAAACTGAATCTAGTACTGTCTAAAAAAGCCTCTAACTGACTATAGTTACTGGGACATTCCCCCAGCTAACTCTAGCAAAAGTAAAAATTGAATAAAAAGACTAAAGTGTAAAGCATGTCTCTTTTCCTCTAAATATGAGGTCTCACCACTAAAGCTGCTGAGCTGGAGATTGTGAATAGATCTATGTGTGATCTGGATGCTGAGTACCTGAACCTACATTATGAAAAGATATAGCGTAGAGTATGCGTCAATACTTGGAATGTACTGAGCATCCAGGATATATAGTATAGCTGAAGAAAATACATTACTGAACAAAGCATACTGAGAAATAATATAATTTGCAGTGAATGTAAAAGCTGAAATATACTGAAGGCTAAGCTAAATACAATGACAAAGTACTAATCCTGAACTTGACATACTGAGACTGAATGCTGTAATATAACTGAAGACCTGGTAAATTAAACTGATGTCTGACTGTGGGAGCTACTAATAACCGACTAAAAACCACGTGAGCTAAAAATGGAGTTTGATGTATACGCCCCATCCAGAGGACCTAATATACCTTGCCAGGGCTATAAAGGCGTGACTGTTCGATGTATACGCCCCATCGATATGACCAAATATAATTTGCTAGGGGATATAAAGGAATGAATGGCGTGCTCACTAAAGTTGATTCCCAACAGAGGGGACCGATAAACCTATGGGGGCACGTAGTTCTGGGACTATGAGGGTACGTTGTACCCTAGTCCAATTTGCTCTAAGCCTACTTCCAACTGGAATGTGTATGACACAACCAAACTGAAATACTAGAAAGCTCAATGTTCTGACATACAAATCTGGGAATGCAACATTTTATATACTAATAATGAAACATTCTTAACTGGAGCATGTATATCTATTTAAACTAACCTAGGAACTGTAATTCATGAACTAAAAGAATCTACCCAACTAGGGTTCTGAGTTTCATGCAAGGAACTAAGTAATAATGTTACGAAAACTTGATAATCTGATTAAGGACACTATAACAGCTAAATCACAACAATTTTCTAAAGTTCTAACGTCTAAAAAAGATAAAGGGAATCAAGAATCTAACAAAATTATAGGGACCTATGAACGAAAGGAATCCACCAATGAAATCCCTCATACTTGGTGATGAACTCTATGGACAAATCCTTCGATTTCAGGGCTGAAAGTTTGAAGAACATTGTTGCTTGTTCTTGGGAGTTTTTGTCAACTTTTCCTCTTCTTTTTGCTCAAAGTTTGGATTATCTTAAGTGAATGAGGGTTTTGGGTAAGTCCGATTAAATTGTTAAGCTTAGACTAAATAGAACGACGTAGTTTAGGCATAAAACGACGAAGTTTAAGTGCCCAATGCATGGGAAAAAGACCTAAATGACCCTAAATTAAGGGTTGTTGAAGGCCACCCACGGAGGGAACTATAGGCCGTAGGTCGATCCACCAACCGTAGGTGGGGTCGTCGGTCAAGTATGCCCGATAGGGTTTCACTAAAACGAGCATAACTTTTTACTCGGAGATGGGATTTTAGCAAACTTGGTGGCGTTCAAAAGAGAATTCAATTATCTATCATTTGGTAGGTCATGGCCACCTAATTCCTTTTTTGATAAGGGTTATGACGATTTGAAGTTGACCCAACAACAATTTTCCTCTAATTGACTTCTAACCCTCACCTACGGTCAGACTTACGATTCGTAGGTCCAACCACAGACCGTACTGATGGACCGTGGGTGGGATCAGAGACCATAAATATTGGATCCTCAATGACAGACCCTACCTACGGACCGTGTGTCAGACCACGGACCATCGTTGGCTTCCGTGGTTCTTGCGCTAGGTCTGGAAAGCTACAATTTATTCTATTTTCTGAAATCTGAGGTGTTACAATATCTCCCCCTAGGGAACATTCGTCCTCGAATGAAATCTAAATAAGCTTAGTATGCAGGGAAAAACCTGCAATCCCTACCACTAAGTACTAGAAACTGATATCTAACTGAAATGAGTTCCAAGGATATGCAAATATGCTGAAAATGAAAGAACAACTGAAGGAACAAAGAACTAAGACTGAATTTATGCAAGAGTAAACTGAGAGACTGGAGAGGAAATTATTATCTAAAGCTGAAACGGAATCGGAAGGAACGAGATGAGGATACTTGGCCTTCATGGCTTCTTCAATTACTCATCCATCTCAAAAACACATAAGCAACTATCACACCCTTGGGAGAAAACCTCTACTTTCTACTGTTGAAGTGCACTTTCTAACTGAAATAGTATAGGATCACTGTCCTGTTTTCCCTTAACCTCCGCTACCAATGAAGGTTCTGATCTATTCTGGACTATTACACCACCATTTGATGTGTTTGTAAGACTAACTCTTGAGCGAGCAAGCTAATGAACATCTTTTGCTAATTCCTTCCTTTTTTTCCTCAACAAGTGCTACACCACCCTCTAGATTACCTTTATTGCCTTAAGGTAAGAGAATTCGACCTATAGGCACTAAGCTACTACCCTTCCATTCTAAGACTAGCTCGTTGGAAACTGAAACCAAACGATCCTAGTTCTATAATCGACTGAGGCATATGAGGAATGTAACCAATCCATGCCTAAAACGATATCGAAATCTACCATTTGTAACTCTACAAGATCTGCTAAGGTTACTTTCTAAGAGATTGTGACAGGGCAATTTCTATATACCCATCTAGCTATAACTGGGTCACCAACTGGAGTAGAGACTGAGAAGGGTTCTAAAAGAGTTCCTGGATTGACACCGAAGCTTATTGCAATATAGGGAGTTACAAAAGGCAAAGTAACCCATGTTGTCTTTCCACTGAGTAAACCATATGTGAGACACATCCTTAAGGTAGTAGGATGCCAATTGCACCCTATAACTACCAGTCACTTGCATCACTTTAAAGATTTTCTTAACCTCATCAATGAAATTTTGTGGGTCCTCACCAACTTGCGACCCGAAAAACTCAGGCGGGTTCATCCTAACAAAATCTCAAACTCTAGCTGCTACTGATCTACCATTATTATTAGTAGGAACTGGAACCTGTTGATTGTTCTGATTAGTCATACTCTGAACCAAAAGGTGAATCGCATTTCGTAATTCTGCATTCGAAACCTCATGGTCTGGGACTACAGGAACTGTACTTGCGTTGCGTGCATTACCATTTTTTGGGTAAACTCTACGAGAAGGCATGTTCTTAAGCATATAACGATGGATTAGAATGAGGAAATTGGATCATACGCTCCATAAGAGTAACAAAGAGAGTGAAGTTTTCTTAAAGCAATTTGTAGCCTCCCTCTCATTAGATGTGGTGCATTTCACAGCTATGAAAAATAATCTACTTAGTGTGGATTTTAGACATCCTTGGAATCTTAAACCTGATTCTCTAGCTACCCCGTGGACATAAACACGGGATGTAGGATCATAAGTGACCCCAAGTTCACCTTTATCTAGCATATCATAAGCATACTAAAATATTACTGAATAAATATACTATGCGGAAGCTTAAACAGTGATAACTAAAAGTGGGGAATACCCAATACTGATCTGAATATATAAAAGACTATGAGTTTAATAACAACTGGAGGTTCAAACTCTAAACTAAAACTAAATCTATTACTATGTCTGAAAAAGCCTCTAACTGACTAAAGTTGCTGGGACATCCCCCCAGCTAACTCTAGAAAAACTAAAAAATGAATAAAGTGTAAAGTATGTTTATTTTCCTCAAAATATGAGGTCTCACCACTGAAGTTGTTTAGCTGGAGATCGGGAATCGATCTATGCATGAAATGGATGCTGAGTACTTGAACCTACATCATGAAAGGATGTAGCGCAGAGTATGCGTCAGTACTTGGAACGTACTGAGCATGCAGGATATACAGTATAGCTGAAGAAAATACATAGCTGAACAAAGCATACTGAGAAATAATATAATCTGAACTGAATGTAAAAGCTGAAATATACTGAAGGCTAAGCTAAATGCATTGATAAAGTACTAATCCTAAACATGACATACTGAGACTAAATTCTAAAATATAACTGAAGACCTGGTCAAATAAACTGAAATCTGATTGTGGGAGCTACAATTAATCGACAAAAAACCACGGGAGTTAAACATAGATTTTGATGTATACGCCTCATCGAGAGGACCTAATATACCTTACCAGGGGTATAAAGGTATGACTGTTTGATGCATATGCCACATCGATATGACCCAATATACCTAGCTAGGGGTATAAGGGCATGAATGGCGTGCTCACTAAAGCTGATGCCCAACAGAGGGGACCGATAAACCTACGGGGGCAAGTAGTTCTGAGACTATGAGGGTACGCTGAACCCTAGTCCAAATCGGTCTAAGCCTAGTTCTAACTGAATTGTGTCTGACACAACCAAACTGAAATACTGGATAGCTCAATGTTCTGACATACAAATCTGAGAATGCAACATTTAAATACTAACAATGAAACATTCTTAACTGAAGCATGTATATCTGATTAAACTGACCTAGCATGTGTAATTCATGAACAATAATCTAGACCATTATGGTTCTGAGTTTCATGCAAGGAACTAAGCAACAATGTTACGAAAACATGATAATCTGATTAAGGACACTATAACAGCTAAATCACAACAATTTTCTAAAGTTCTAGAAACCCTAGGTCTAAACAAGATAAAGGGAATCAAGAATCTGACTGAATTCTAGGGACCTAGTGGACGAAGGGAATGAACTAGTGAAATCCCACATACTTGGTGACGAAATCTACGGAGAAATCCTTCGATTTCGGGGCTGAAATTTGAACAACACCGTTGTTTGTTCCTGGGAGTTTTGGTAGACTTCTCCCCTTCTTTATGCCCCAAGTTTTGATGATTTTAAGTGAATGAGGGTTTTTGGTAAGTCCGACTAAGTTAAAGGATTAGATTGAGTAGAATGACGTAGTTTAGGCATAAAACGACGAAGTTTAAGTGCCCAATGTTGACACTCAATTTTGGCTATCCACATTTGCTTAACTAAAGTTTTAATAATAATAATAATAATAGAAATAATAAGATATTTATATGCTATGAATTCTTTTTTTAAAAAATGGTTTTTTAATTATTTATTTTATTTGATAAATTTATTTCATAAATACTACTTTTATAAAAAAAAATTAAACATATTATAAATATTACTACTTACTTTCTCAATTTTAAATTTCATGTCAAATAAATATTGTTTTTTAAAGGTTAACTCGATTTTTTTAATTAAACATATTTTCTATTATAGCGATAAATATTTTTCGACATTTTTTTAAAATTAGGAAAAAACTTAATTAATTAATGAGTTGCTAATTTATATTAATTTTATTTTTTAGTATCACTAATTTTAACAAATAAGTTAGTCTTGCAAAATTATTATTTTAATTTAATAAACTATGTCTATTTAATAAAGAAGAGGTTAAAATTTAAATAAATTTAATTTGAGCAATTTTGGCAATCCAAGTCCCCTTAAACCAGACAATCCGTGTGTGCCACGTAGGCGATCACATGGATTGTGTTTCTTAACTTTTAATCTCAATCCTCTATTTTAATCCAACGGCTTTAATTAACTCATATTTTTAATATATAATTATTATTATAAAAAAATATATATATATATTATTAATCTTTTTTTTAACCCTTGATTTTTATTAACCGTCCGATCAAACGATCGTACGGTTGAGATCAAACCAAAGAATAAAAGATCCCTACTCTACCACCACCGCCCTATACTCTATTTTTTCACGCTCTTCTTCCCAGACAAAACATCTTCTCCATCAGCCACCCTCCCCTTTCATCTTCCCCCAAGATCACCTCAACATCTTTCTTTTTCCAGAAAATCGGACGCTCCAGGCTCCTCTCCATCACCTCCCCCACGTGATCCCCTATATCCCTATCAGAGAACCGGCTCTGCGTCGTCGAAAAAATGTCCATCAGTCACTCAACACTTTCAATCAGTCGATTCTTGAGCGATTTTTCTTCCTCTTCATGATTACTTTGCCATTTCCTCTATGATTTGTGTTTCCAAGAATTCAAAATTTGAATTCTTGGAGCCCAAATCAACTATAAAAGGAATGGGTTTAGGTTCTCATTAGGCATCCGAAAATCCAACAAAAATCGAAGGAGTGAAAAAAAGGATCCGAAAATCAGGGAGAAAATTCGAGAATCGACTAAAAAAATCCATAAACAAACAGAAAACATCCAAAAACGAAAGAAAAAACGATCCAACAACAACCTAGCGAATCTGTTTTGGTGTCGAATTCGAGTTCGAGGACGTCTAAGTTTAATCTTGACGTCAAAGCTCTAGTTTGTTGTTCAACATAAGGTAAAATTCTTTTTTTTCAAATCTTGATTTAGTCTTAATTAATACAGTTTACCGATAAAAACTAGTTTCACTCTATTTTCTCTTTTGTAAATTATGTTCTTTACACTGTCCTTCTTGCTTCCCATATATGGTATTCTTTAGTTGTTGTGATTATGTAGCAAGGAAATTGCTGATCTTCTGTTAAGAATTGCAATTTTTGAGTTTTTTTTTAATTATCTTACTTCATCTGTGCTTTCTGCGTTCACTTTTAGCTAAAAATCTCTAAGTTAAATAGATTGAAATGTGATTGTTGTCCATATACATGTATGTCAAATGCCTTTTGAAGTGGTTTTGATGAATATTTGAATATTTAAAACATCTCCTTCGATCACTCAAATTCTGGGAGTAGTAAGTATTCGCCTTGGTTTAGTTTTGAAATGGTAGCATGTCACTTTCATTATCATTTCGTTTTGAATCTATCAGACTGCTTTAAATACGAATTAGTTCCTAAACGACTAAGTCGATTGTTCGATTCTATGTCTCTGTTTTGTTTGGGACTTGTGTTTTCTAAGGTTGGTAATGAAGAAAAGAAATTTTAATTATGCTCAGTACATGTGAAATAGTTCACAACCAGTAGCCTTTTATTTCCTTTTCTCTCTCTGTCTACTTGGTGTATTTTCAGTTAGTAATGGTCTTTGTTCGTTGTCCACTGACGCTTTCATGATGCTTCTCTCATATATTAAAAATAAGCATGTCTAAATTATGCGAGATATTGGAGGTTTAGATATCTGGATATAGGATAGAACATGAACAATTTCTTCAAGTGATTGCCTCATTTTTCCATTTTTAGACTAAAGTGCACCATTAACTTTGCTGAAAATTCTGGGGATTTCAGTTTGTACGTAGTCGATGTGTCATCTTATTACGAATTAGATAGATCGAGTTGCTCTAAGCTCTACTTAAATAACTGAATTAAGGGACCAATATATATTTGTCTTCCATCTCTCACTTGACAAGCAAATATTTTGTTAAGTAAAAAACAGATAAACATCCTTATCCTAATGCTTGTTAACTGCCATTGAACTTATATGCTAAATTGATTTTGCGATCATGTTCTATCTAGTTTAGTAAATTTGATGTATCCTGGAGTGATATCACTTTTGAGATCCCTTTTCTCAATCCCTTTTTTTTAAAGCTAATTTATATTCCGTTGGATGTTTATATTTTTCTAAAATCTTTGTCCTCTTTTAATTAATCTAATTTTGACCTATTAACTATGTTTCAACACATCTTAAAAAAAAGTGAACTTTCAACCCTTCCCTTTAGGATAATCAAAATCTCTTACGTAGAATTACATAAGTTAAATAGACCAATAGGAGTTACTTTAGCATTATTTAGTTAAATATCTAGATGCCTAATTCTTTATCTTTGAAATAATTAGGCGATTTTTTTTAGATTCTTTAAAAGTAAAGGTAGAAGGATAATTTTTTGGGGTGGGACACCAATAATTAGGCTCATTTTATATTCTTTAAGTCATCTCCTTTATAAAAAAATGTATTTGTCGCTATTGTTATCTCTCAAATCAAATATTACAAATAATATTTAATTTCTTAACACATTATTTCAAGATTTAGATATGCCAACAGGTTCAAAATACAAGGTACATACATATATATATGTCATACGCAAAAGGTACAAATCCTATATTTTTTTAGTTTTTCTCTATACGTATCTTATTATTTTATTACACTTCATGCTATTTTTCTCATATCTATTATCTCTTTTACCAAATTACTTATTTATTTTTATAATTTATAAATTGCTATACTTTCATATACATATTATTTTACTACATATATAATCTATTGTTAAATTTTTCCAACATGTAAATAAATAATAAATATTCATATTTATTAAACAACCTATGTGTACTTACCATACTTAAAGATCACAAACTTTATATAATACTTTATACAATATTTTGACATTTAGTATCATTATTATTTATTGTATTTGCTTATTTTTAGAAAACCCCATTTTATGTATTTTCATTCAAAAACATATTTTTTACACATACTACTACATATTTAAACTCGGTTACTATCTCGTTTTTATTTTCTTTTACATCTTAATTTTATATACAAATAAAAACGACAAATTTTTCATATGCTTTAAATTCACATTTATTTTTGATACATTTATATAAGACACCCCTATATTTTTCAGCATATATAATTGTCATACATTTTTAGTACGTTTATCTATTTATTTTACCGTATGATAAACATATTACTATTAATTTTATTTTATAGACATATATATGTCGTACCTTGTATTTTACTTTTTTTTTAAAAATAATATAATTTACTTACCATAGCAAATAAACAAAAAACTTTTCATAATTATATTTTTCTAAATTGAGTTTAAGGACTATCTTCAGATAGGCTCTGAGGGATGCTTAATACCTTCCCCTCGAGTAACCAAAACCCTTACTCAGAATCTCACTGGTTTCGTAAATCAAAATAGAGTTTACATTTACATATTAAAAAATGGTTTTCCTAATATTTTCCTTAAATTTTAGGTGGCGACTCTAAAACAAAAATATTTTTTCCAAAATCAGAGTGTCAGCCATATTATGTTGTGAACTGTTTCGGCTGGTTCGAATAGGGTGCGACAGCTTGGCGACTCCGCTGAGGACTTACTTAGGTTTTAACCTTACAAAACTTAATTTAGGAATAATACTTGTGATTACTTGTTTATTTTTCTTTTTTGCTTTATCGAATTGAAATATTGTTTTGACTGAAAGGCCGCAAGTGAAATCCAAGGTTGTGTTCCTTATTGGTTTTAAAACACTACTTGTTACTTCTTTGCCTACACTCTCATTTGCACATTTAATCGAGTCTTTGGCCATACACGCACACACTGTACACACGAGGAGTGTTCCTGCACTCCTCCGAAACTCTCTTTGGATTCCTTAGTTTTAGAGTTGGTGCAATTAAGATAGTGTACCTTCTCGCAATTACTCAGTCCCACTCTCAATCTTTTAGGAAGAAATCTTACTCTTAAAATAGGTCATGGTGCATAGCCTTAGGCAAGACATTATACGGTATAGTCGTTGCGTTTAGGAAACCACCCAAATGGCAATGAGTTTCTCCTTTAAAAGTCGACGACATAAACTTTGAGTGAAATTGATGTAAATTATCCAAACTTAAACACTTAACGGATTTTGAGCAAATAAACTCATTACACCTTTTACCCTCTTTTCAGATGAACCTCAACCAAGACTTGCCAGATATCCAAATGGTCGTTTCAGCGCCCCGCATTCGACAGAATTGGTGGCAAAATATTTGGAGGATACACGGGGCTGAGATTCGAGGGCACTTAGGAGCATTATTGTCACTTCTAGGGATACAATGCGATAAGGTATTTGTCACTCAGTTAATGGGGTTTTGGGAACCGAGCACCGTACCTTACAAATTCCCAGAATTTGAGATCACTCCTACAGTATATGAGTTCAGTAGTCTTACCCAACTACCGATTAGAGGAAGGCTACCAATGATCCCGTCAACTATCTCTACTGGTGATTTTCTAAGTCTCCTTGATCTACATATATTTCGATCATTGAGATATGTGGACGACTGACAGGTCGAGTTAGACTATATCTTTCAGAGGTTTGGGCGTTCGGAAGGTTACTATGAATATCAGTGTGAATTTGAATGTACTCATGGAGCATGGGAACATATGAGGCCAAGAGTATTCATTATGGCTTTCCTAAGAGTTCTGGTGTTCCTGATAAGGTCCAATTCTGTCGATATCAACATATTTCCGATGGTTATAAAAATCTTCAACGATCCACAAAGATTTTCTTTGGTGCCCATTATCCTCGCCGAAGTTCTTCGTTTGATGACAGCCTGCATTAGGGGGCACAACTTTTTTGGGGGGAAGTGATGCTTATCGTGAACAACGACATAACCTACGGTATGAGTATCTACGATCGTCGTTAATATAGTAACCCAACTAAGGGTTGAGGTCATGTCCCAAGGGAGCGGTTTTGAGAATTAATAACCAATTAGAATTTCATTCAAGTTAGTCATAGTTAAAGACATTTGCGATAAAAGACATTGTAAATTAAAGAGGGTGACACAAAAGTGTCAAATATCAAAAGAGGATTTTGTAACAAGTATTAAAACAGCAAAATAAACAAGAAAATCAAGTATGGGGGAAGGTTCTTGGGATGTGACCACAATACAAGTTGAGATAAATTGTTGGGTACATGCTTTAGATAGAAAATTTGCAAAATAATATTGACTAGGCTAAGCTTTAAATAGAAATAAGTTCCCTCTCGGGCAACTTAATGGAAATAAGTTTCCTCTCGGTCAACTTATCCCGTTTCAAATGCGTTCCTCTCGGACACCCATTTGCCGCATGAAGACCAGCCTACGCCTTATCCCACTCACTCTCTCGAGCTGAGTGTTAGGATATGGGACTAGGGCTCACCCTCTCGGGTTGAACCTCGTGTCGACCCACTCCTTAGGCCATCCGTCTAGTGGTTTTAGTTTCGCGACCTCCCTCTCGAGCAAGCCGAAAACACATGGGTGGCTTTGTATTTGCAATTACAAACCCTTTAGATTAAACCACAACACTAGGTGAAATCACCATTAAAATACATCTAACCTATCAGCAAGCAAGACCCAACAAGAATATCAACCCATGTTTGCTAAATCATACCCCAAGAATGGGGGTTCTTAGCCATAGATCAAGAAATAAGAAATTATAACTAACATGATAATTAAATCAACTGGTATAAGAAATTAAACCTTAAATTACGCAAAGGAAAATGAATAGAAAAGACCCACTTCCATACTTGGGGAAGAAGAACTCCTTTCTTAAAGTCTCCACAAAACCCTCTTCAAACTTGAGAGAAAAATATCTACTAAATTATGTTCTAAAGTGAGAATAATAATAATAATTGTTCCACTCTAAAATTTGCCAAATCTTTTAATTCTAACTAGTATTTATAGTTTTCACAGATTGTGCCGTAGAGGATTGTTCAACGACATTAGTCGAGATTGCCGATGAACTCGGCGATCCGCCTTTAGGTCAGCTCATCGCCTTCAGTGTCTTGCCTTTAGCATCCTCGCATTCTGGATCATTGGGCGGTACAGTACTGCTTCGCAGAACTGATCGGTGACTCGCCGACTGCTCCTTTCCTTGTCTTTTGATCCACTTCCTTCAAGGATTCGCGTACTGGAACGAAGGGCAGTTCATGTCGTTTCGGCGACTCACCAAGTTAAACTCGGCGATCCACATGATTCCATTTCTTGTTCTTTTCAGCCCTATTTTCTCCGTTTTGTGTTTAAGTGTCCATGCTTCCACTAAAACTTCAAATACCTGAAACTTCAACATTTTAATCAGGTGTTGAGATAAAACAAGCATTCAAGGACACTCTTTCCATTAAAATAAAGTCCTAAATGAGTCCAATTTGTGGATTCATCAACACCCCCAACATAAACTTTTGTTTGTTCTCAAGCAAACTCAAGTCCTGCCGTTCAAAAAGGGTACCTCAAACAGTGCTACACAAGACTAAATCATGAATACACGCAACAAGACTCAATTTACTTATGCAAGGATCAATTGTGTACTCAAAGATTCAAATTGTGACACACCATCACCAAAGATTCTCATGCTCGCAATACTTCCTACTTGTGCAAGTTCAAGCTCAAGAAAAATATCTAAATGTCCTCGCACAAAGAATGATTCCATATTCACACACATGTATGAGTCAATTTAAGATCAGGAATCAGATATAATGCTCACACTAAAAAAAGGAACACAATGCATGTTTTAACCCATAGGTTTTCCCTTATTTTCCAATTGACTTTCGATTCGGCTTACTCAAGATAAAAAAGGTCTTTCTAAGGCTTGTAATGGGGCTGAGTGCAAAGGTATGGTCATTTAGGCTCAGTGACTTTCATCCTTGTGAGATGTGATGTTCTCAAAACATCCTCTTCCCTTCCTTTATCAATTCTTCTTCTAGTGCTCATAAGTCATCCTATTATTCGTTCTCCATGTATTGCTTGGAAACCCAGTTTATTTTGCACTTTTTATTCCACGACCTTCTTTTTCTTTTTTCTTTCTTTTTCTCTTTATTTTTATATGGAGGGTTTCCATTTTGTTTTGCAATACAATAGGTTCAGGAGACTTTCTTGCACTTCTTGACTTTTCCTTTTCCTTTTCACCACACCCCCAACTTATACTTTTGTCCTAAGTTGGCTATTTACTAAACCACAAATCAAGAAGATTATAGGTAGTGGATCAAGTAAGGTCTAGGGTTTATCAAGGTTCTTCCAAAGAGAGGTAAGGCTCAAAGGGTGTTCAAGAGAGTTTTACACACTCATAGGTAGGCCACAAAAAGAGGTATATGTTAAATTGGTTCACACTCTTCAAAAGTTGTCTAAGATCATCTCAAGAGTACACCTTTCTAAATCAATCAGACTAACGGGGCAAATTTTAGGTTTATTCATGCATGGTTCGAGGTATGCCAATCACACAAGGCATCGATACTTCAGTCAAACAAGACTAGACACGTTCACTAGCGTGCAACGATCCTCACAAGAAAATCAATTCGATAAATGGCTGGTCCAAATGAGATGCAAAGAGTGCACATATTGTCTATGTAACTTCATTTGGCCTCGTCGTAGCCATACATTCATGTTTGTTCAATTGAGAGCACTATTCAAGTCATTGGTATTGATCGCAACCTAGACTTAAATTTTTGCAAAAGAATAGCCACTTTAAACACAAGAGGTGGCGAATTTTTTTTCGAGGGGATCAAAATTGTTTTTGCAATTAAAACAACAGGAGCCATAAACTCAAACATCCATAGAAAAGCAGTATTTAAAACACAAATTAAAATAGACAACCAAATATATACAGAAAAAAATATGATTATCAACACAAAAGGTGTGGGCCTCACCCCACCACAAATAAAAAGCGTGTGTCCTCAAATGCAAGTAATAAGTATCCAAAATGTCAGATAAAGAAAAATAGAGAGGGAGATAAAGAGGGGATCTTGTTTAAGCAGTCGCTTCATCTGTCTAGGCATCAGTGCCCGATGCATTTCTCTGAAGTAAAACAATAGTCCCTGGAGCATTGTCATTTTGGTCTCCACTGTTTGCCTTTGCCTTAGCCTCTGCAGCAAGATTTGCTGCAATCATCTGATCTATCTCGTGAGCTGCTCTGAAGGCAAGCACTGCATTAACTAAGCTCCGATCACATGGGCGGACATTAAGATCGAAAGGAATTCATTTTTTTTCCTAGCTTCCTTGGTGTACTTTCTTTTCCTGGCCATCTCGGCTCTCTTTTCCTCTTTTCTAAATTCTCGTGCTCCTACATGCCTGGGTGGGTCATCTCTCTCTGCAACTTTTGGTCTAGCCATTTCTGCAACCACTTCGAGGATAAGTTAAATAGTAATTCAAATAAGAGCAAAACTGGTGTTTCTATCTGCGTAAATTGATGTACCCATGATACAAAAGGGGTGGGTGAAAGGCGAACAAGGGCTCTTTCGGCGAGCCGCCGAGAGTGTTATGCGAACCAAACTGACCGCCGAGAGTTACAGTTCAATAAGTACATAAGAATAGAAGAAAAGAACGAGATGGAACTGTTAGGCGAACAGCTGAATAACTCGGCGATGTTTGCTCTTTTCGTCGATCAGCTCATTTTGGCCATTATCAAACCCGTCTTTTAATTTTCACCCAACAACCCCAGTTAATGTAACCACACATATATAACTTAATTTCAGCGAAAACACATAGAAACTTCTATTCCCACCATGCAACAATTTAACTCAAAGCATAGCTAAGTGGAAATTACTCGAATCATACAACAGATACCACTTCACAATTGAAAATATTTGTAACCTCAGTGACTCAGCAGAGGTTTAACACTTTCATCATTATGCAAATGAGAACAGTTATAATATTTTTAACATTTGATGTTCAGACTGCTAACCTTTGATGTTGAATATTTGCTAATGAAATGCTAGGCAGTAATGCAATCCAAATCCGCGCACAAATCAATGAGCCACAATATTCTAGTAGTGCAATAAATATACAAACCGAGTGCAGGTGTGAATTTGTTAGGTCGAAGAAGTGAGAGAAAATCAGTGACATGGGACTTTTAAACCTGTGGCTTGCAAGAACCGTCTAGTTCCTGCCTGTTCGGCGATGTAAATCGAGTTCGTCTAATTATTCGGCGACACGCCAAATGTTTAATTAGTTCGTCAAATGTCACAGGATCTGCAGCTCCTATGAAGATTCCAATGGCGGTCTACGACGCAATCACTGATATGGTTGGCGATGCGCCACAACTCTTTACTAGACCGCCGAGTTGCACAGGGTTTTGGCTGACAATACTTTGTGTTCGCAAATATTTTCAGTGATCCCCCAATTAAACTTGTCACTTGCCTCCATAAGCTCTTTCAATCATCTCCCTCGTTTTAACCTATACAAACAACACACCATTATTTTCTTAAGGTAAAACAAAGCAAGAAAGGGTTTTGGGTTGCCTCCCAAACAACGCCTTAGTTAACGTCGTGGCACAATGCAAGTCAGCAGTTATTCTTCATCCTCGGATTCGCCCATGTTGTAATTAGGCGAATCCTCGACCAATGGTGGGTAGTGTCCTGATATCAAATGGCCGATTTGAGCATCATGTAGATGGATGGTCACGGAGTGAGAGGCTGATGCTTCATTTAGCATTGCGATGTTTTCCTTCATCTCATTCAACATCTCCTCTTGTGCCTTCATTTTCTTTTGAATGAGTGAAAGAGCTTCATCTCCTTGCACACCTCCCTGCTTCTTCCCATGATTACACTCACAGAGGGAGTGATATTTTTCTTTACCCATGGTTTGTACTTCCAATTCTGTGACTCGGTTGGACAGATCATCCAACTGGGTAATTAGTGCCTCCCACTCCTGCTTCTTTTTGGCTTTTTTATTAGTTGCTACCATGCCATCAAGAAGTTTTTTGACAACTTCATAGTGCTGGTATACCATGCCCCCCTCGCAAATCTGATCGGCTATGCTTCTATTCTCAGGTCCAAGACCCCTATAGAAGCACTCCAGTAGTGCCTTATCCGTCATCCCATGAGATGGGCATGATGGTAGCACTGCTTGAAACTTCAGCCACATGTCCTGAATTGTTTCATCCCCTACCTGTTTAAATGTTAAGAGGTTGTCCCTGAGGTTCAGTAGTTTCAGCAGGGGATGATTCGTGTGGTATCCATAATGATCATCCATCGTTTGTTCCCTACTGTGATGTTCAAACAAACAAAGCAAAACTACAACTAAGATTAGTAAAGCTAAAACTAAGGAAAACAAAAATTGTTGCCAATGATCCTTGGTATTACATACAATCAAAAACTCAGTAAAACAAAACTAAGAGTAAAGTTAATACTCTACGATTAATAAGACGGAAATTCTAGTGAACTAAAAATTCTCAAATAACACCACTCCCCTGTAGCGGTGCCATTTTGATTCTTTTCGTGACCAACGACACTAACCTACGGTATGAGTGTCTACGATCGTCGATAATATAGTAACCCAACCAAGGGTTGGGGTAGTGTCCCAAGGGAGCGGTTTTGAGAATTAATAACCAATTATAATTTCATTCAAGTTAGTCGTAGTTAAAGACATTTGCGATAAAAGACATTGTAAATTAAAGGGGGTGACACAAAAGTGTCAAATATCAAAAGGGGGTTTTGTAACAAGTATTAAAACAACAAAATCAAGTATGGAGAAAGGTTCTTGGGATGTGACCGCAATACAAGTTGAGATAAATTGTTGGGTACATGTTTTCGATAGGAAATTTGCAAAATAATAGTGACTAGGCTAAGCTTTAAATGGAAATAAGTTTCCTCTCGGGTAACTTACCCCGTTTCAAATGCGTTCCTCTCGGACACCCATTTGCCGCATGAAGAACAGCCTACACCTTACCCCACTCACTCTCTTGAGCTGAGTGTTAGGATATAAGACTAGGGCTCACCCTCTTGGGCTGAACCTCATGTCGACCCACTCCTTAGGCCATCAGTCTAGTGGTTTTGGTTTCGCGACCTCCCTCTCGGGTAAGTCGAAAACACATGGGTGGTTTTGTATTTGCAACTACAAACCCTTTAGATTAAACCACAACCACTAGGTGAAATCACCATTAAAATAGATATAACCTATCAGCAAGCAAGACCCAACAAGAATATCAACCCATATTTGCTAAATCACACCCAAGAATGGGGGTTTTTAGCCACACATCAAGAAATAAGAAATTATACCTAACATGATAATGAAATCAACTGGGTATAAGAAATTAAACCTTAAATTAAGCAAAGGAAAATGAATAGAGAAGACCCACTTCCAAACTTGGGGAAGAACTCCTTTCTTCAAGTCTCCACAAAACCCTATCCAAACTTGAGAGAAAAATATCCACTAAAGTATGTTCGAAAGTGAAAATAATAATACTAATTGTTCCACTCTAAAAATCTCCAAAATCTTCTAATTCTAACTAGTATTTATACTTTTCACAGATTGGGCTGTAGAAAATTGTTCGGCGACATTAGTCGAGATCGCCGATGAACTCGGCGATCCGCCTTTAGGTCAGCTCATCGCCTTCAGTGTCTTGCCTTTAGCATCCTCGCATTCTGGATCATTGGGCGGTACAGTACTGCTTGGCGAAACTGATCGGCGACTCGCCGACTGCTCCTTTCCTCGCCTTTTGATCCACTTCCTTCAAGGTTTCGCGTACTAGAATGAAAGGTGGTTCATGTCGTTTTGGTGACTCGCCAAGTTAAACTCGGCGATCTGCAGGATTCCATTTCTTGTTCTTTTCATCCCAATTTGCTCCGTTTTGCGCCTAAATGTCCATGCTTCCACTAAAACTTCAAATACCTGAAACTTCTGCATTTTAATCAGGTATTGAGATAAAACAAACATTCAAGGACACTCTTTCCATTAAAATAAAGCCCTAAATGAGTCCAATTTGTGGATTCATCAGGATGCAGTATGCTCCTACAAATCTAGGCAAGAGAACATTTCTATCGTCGTGATCCGCAAATGGATTTCTACATGGGTGCACGTAATAGGATCGAAAGCCCAGAAGATCGTCTCCAAAGTTGGGTGGGCGCACCGACAGGAAGGGAAGAGTGGCGCACATTCATGAACAACCTTACAGGAGATGCCATCCAATGGAAGTTTTCTTGGATAAGAGGAGTGGTGTTTAAGAGAACCCAATATTTTTTCTTTATCGAGTTAATTGGGCTGAGGGGCATTCAACCATACGCACCTCTTCGGGTTATGCGGCAATTTGGAGTCATCCAAGACATTCCGCTATGGTCAATCATGGGGTCACATGAAGATGCTTTCACTTCAGTCTCGCTGGAACGGATAAGAAATCAGCAAGCCGAGTGGGAATACACTATCAATTTGGAAATAGGAGACGAAAAATGGTGCACACCGGAGTATTATTGATGTGAGGCTAAAAATACGTATTTTTAATCATTATTTCCTCACATTTATTATTTATATTTGTCCTTTTTGAGCATGAATTTTATGTGTAGGATTAAATTGGTGGAAAAATGAAGAAGTTTGGAGCTAAAACGAATTAAAGATGAAAGGTTGAAGAAGGAAATCAAACAGACAGCTTAATGGATTAAATTTATTAAAATAATATATTTATACATATGAGGCCAATGTGAACGAATTGCCAATTCAAATTGAATTTGGCTCGCTGCTGCCACGTGTCTATAGCTAACCGCCCCTCTGCCGCCAACAATTTGAAGAAATCCAGCGAGCAATTGGAAACCCAATTTAATTGGGTTTTGTTTTCCTAATTTGTCTTGAACTTAATTATTTTATTTAGGGTTTCTATGTCTATAAATAGGGCATGAAAAATTATTCTTTAGGAGGGCCAAGAACCAAGATACAAGACACAATATAAATTTTCTTCTAGCTTAGGAACTTTGGAAGAGCCGCCGTGAAGGCCAGAGAATTGTGGTTTATTCTTTCTTCTCCCTTATTATTTATTTGTATTCGTGATTAATAAAAGATAGTTTAGCTATTGTTCTTAACTTTTTATGATTAACACAAGCATATTTATTTTAATAAATTTTGATTGTGTTTTTAAGATAATGAGTAGCTAACTTTCATAACTAGGGTTGTGGGAACCATAAGCGATTAACAAAGTATGAATAGTAAATAAGCAATTCTTGAATAGTGTCTTGCATGCATTGATAATTCTTTCATTTAGAAGTCTTTTTAACGAGTGCACGCGTTAGAACTCGCCTTGTTGCTACTTGCCGGACCAAGGAGGTAATCAACAAGAAAAGAATTATCAACATAGATTTAGTGTGATACTATCTAATAGGCTAGTGTCGATTGGTGCGAAGTAATAACTAAGCCAAACATCGATTATGATGTCTAATATGAGGTAAAGGTAAGGGTTAGTAAATTATACACACGTAGCCGGACCAAGGTGCGGGGTGAAATTCTCTAGATGCCGGACCAAGGATTTAGAGATACCTAACTTATCACTTTGCATGTAATACACTAGAAAAGGATTACTATTATTAGGATTACCGCGTTATGAGCTTATGGGGAACACATTCCTAGTTACTTTTAATAATCTAAATATAAATAAATACTTAGTTCAAAGCTATCTTTTTATTGTTTTTATTTTATTTCAATTTAAATCCCCCCATTTTTATATAACGACTATCGAGTTAAATATTTGCTATTGACAATATTCTTCCATATTCTCTGTGGGATCGACCCCGACTCATAGTTGGGTAAATATATTGCATACGATCGTTTATATTTCTTTTGAAGAGGTATATTTGAACGTTATCAAATAATGGCGCCGCTGCCGGGGAATGTGGCTTAGAAATTGTCTTTAGTATTTATTTTGACTTGTAGTTTTTTTTTTCTTAGGATTAGTTTTAAATTTTTTATTTTTTTATTTTTTTATTTTATTATCATACATCTTTTACTCTTCTTGAGATGTCATCTGAAAAAGTATGTAGTGATAAGTGTTCTTGCAATTCTTGCCCTTGTGATATTATTGATTCTTTTAAGCTAATTTTTTCTCAACTAGATAAGTTGTATGGGGACTTGGAAGATTTGTTAATACTCTGCTATAAATCAATATGTAAGCGCAATAGTGAATATGCCTTTGAATTTGATATCTATTATTTAGATATTGAGTTGAGTGAAAAGATTAAATCATATGACACCCAACAATTTAGTAATAATATGTGTGAGGAAGAAAAATTACTTATAAGTCAACTTGAAGAACTAAAAGTTGAAGGCCAATTGCTTGATCATACTTTTATTGATGTTGTCATTGTTGAGAAGAGTACACTAGAGTTATGTAATGAAGTAGATAATATTATTTTTAAAAACTCTAGTATGTGTAAATATGAGGGTGTAAATAATAATACAATTCATAAGTTAGGGCGCACTAGACCTCATTCCAATCATTTTTCCACATTATGTTTAGATGATGAAATATTAATCGAGCCATCTGAGCCAATAGAAGAGTGTATGGAGGAGGAAAATTGTATCTATATTCTTGAATTTATTGTTCTAACATCGGAGAATTACATTCCTCACTTAGGATCCAAGAAGTGCATAATGCGACATTTATTGCTTGAGACCTTTATTTTTGTACCACCAGCCCTTGAGCGTAATAGAAAAATTGATGTAAAATTAGGGGTGCAATTCATATCTTCAAAGTGGAAGGAAAAATAGTAAAATTGATGGTGTCGTGCCACGACGTTAAATTAAGCGCTTATTGGGAGGCAACCCAATTATTAGTGTAACTTCTTATTTTATTTTATTAGTATCACTTTTTTTTCTTTTCTTGTTTTTTTTGCAGATTAGGGGAAGTTTGAGTATCCAAAAAGAAAAAGAAAAAAGGGGGGGAGGGGGAGTATGTTTGAGCTTAAGTGTGGGGTGACGACCCTTGATGAAAATTAAGAGAACATGCTACTAGCTAGGCCTAAAGGCCTCAGGGAGTTTTCCTAACCCTTGTTTTAAATTTTATTTAATGCTTTGGGGACATAACATCTTTTTAAGTGTGGGGTGGAGGAATGAATTCTTAGTTTTTTCCATTTTATTGAGTTTTTTTAGGATGGGTTCCTTGGCTTTTGTTTTCGGTTCTTTTCCTGAGGATAGTCCCTTTGAACCGAGTGTTTTTTATTTTTTTAGGAATAAATTTTATTTTATTTTATTTTTTTTGGAGAGAAAAGAAAAGACCCTTTTTAGTTATGTGATACTTACTATTTGGGCCTAAATTTGAGTAGTACTTTCTTGTGAATGCTTGATTGCTAGTAAAATTGCAAACTTTTTGACATCAAGGTTCATGGTTGTGACTTTGTATATAGCTTATTTTATTTTGTGGTTTGTTATGATCTTGTCTCTGTTAGAAGTGGAATTGATCCATCTTGATTGATACTTGTGCCATGTGTGGTGAGTTTTGTTTATTCCATGTTTTGCATCTTAGTCTAGAACTTGCCCTGCATGTTATTAAAGCGAAATAAAAAGTGTTGCTTTGTTTAGGAGATGATAATAGGTTTTCTTTGCTTTGTCTGGTAAATTTTAGCCTTTTCAGATATTTTATCACTAGTTAGCCTTTTTGAGCCTGTAGCCTTTTATTGGTAGCCATATTTTGCCCTTGACTATTTTGTTGAATCCCTAGTTTTTGCACCTTACTTCCTTGAGCATTATATCATAGACTTATTCTAATTATTAATTCTGAGAAAAAGGGATGGTTGAGTGAAAAGGTAATCAATGATAGCTACAAAGTGTTTAAAAGCCCTCTTTGAAAGAATGTGATATGAAAAAGAAAAGAGAAGTTACCTTGATGATGGCCGTGGTCCTTCCAAGGATATTGTGCACCTTAACGCATGTAAAATACGTAAGTTGAGGGTGGCTATTATGAAGGGAAACTTTAAAAAAAAAAGAAAAAAAAAGGATTGAAACATTTTTGAGAGGATGAGAATTACTTATGAAATAATTGTTGAAGAGAGGGCTGAAAATAAAGACAAGAAAATAATGGGTTATGAAGTCTAAAATTGCAAAGTGCTTAAGGAAGTGTAAGTCACAATTATATAGTTTTTCTACCCATCCCCTAGCCTACATTACAACCCGTTAAAGTCCTATTTGATTCCATTCAAGCATGCTTAATTAATGGAGATGTACATAATGGGCAAGCATATGGTTCTTTGTACATACATGTGAATTTTCTTTGCGAGTGTGAGAGTATTCTTTGATGCCAAGTCCTTAATTTATATTCAATCTTTTGATTTGAGTGTGTGGACTATTTCTTCTTGTGAGGGCACTTGTTTCATGATAGATATGTGATTTTATTAACTTTCTTTAATGAGAGTAGGTGAGCAAACTTAAATTTGATGAGTTCAAAGTCCTTCTTTGAGGTTAGGAGGTTAGAGGTTTGTTCTTTATTTGGATGTCTTGCATAATGATTGAGAAGTCTACTGGATGTTTTGAAATTGGTATATGGCCTAATTGTTTGTATTAACCAAAGTGATGACATTGCTAGTATGATTTTATTTTTTTTGGGATGAGTTTTAATGTTTGCTCGAGGACGAACAAAAGTTTAAGTGTGGGGTGTTGATGTGAGGCTAAAAATACGTATTTTTAATCATTATTTCCTCACATTTATTATTTATATTTATCCTTTTTGAGCATGAATTTTATGGATTGTACTAAATTGTGTATTTTATGTGTAGGATTAAATTGGTGGAAAAATGAAGAAGTTTGGAGCTAAAACGAATTAAAGATGAAAGGTTGAAGAAGGAAATCAAACAGACAGCTTAATGGATTAAATTTATTAAAATAATATATTTATACATATGAGGCCAATGTGAACGAATTGCCAATTCAAATTGAATTTGGCTCGCTGCTGCCACGTGTCTATAGCTAACCGCCCCTCTGCCGCCAACAATTTGAAGAAATCCAGCGAGCAATTGGAAACCCAATTTAATTGGGTTTTGTTTTCCTAATTTGTCTTGAACTTAATTATTTTATTTAGGGTTTCTATGTCTATAAATAGGGCATGAAAAATTATTCTTTAGGAGGGCCAAGAACCAAGATACAAGACACAATATAAATTTTCTTCTAGCTTAGGAACTTTGGAAGAGCCGCCGTGAAGGCCAGAGAATTGTGGTTTATTCTTTCTTCTCCCTTATTATTTATTTGTATTCGTGATTAATAAAAGATAGTTTAGCTATTGTTCTTAACTTTTTATGATTAACACAAGCATATTTATTTTAATAAATTTTGATTGTGTTTTTAAGATAATGAGTAGCTAACTTTCATAACTAGGGTTGTGGGAACCATAAGCGATTAACAAAGTATGAATAGTAAATAAGCAATTCTTGAATAGTGTCTTGCATGCATTGATAATTCTTTCATTTAGAAGTCTTTTTAACGAGTGCACGCGTTAGAACTCGCCTTGTTGCTACTTGCCGGACCAAGGAGGTAATCAACAAGAAAAGAATTATCAACATAGATTTAGTGTGATACTATCTAATAGGCTAGTGTCGATTGGTGCGAAGTAATAACTAAGCCAAACATCGATTATGATGTCTAATATGAGGTAAAGGTAAGGGTTAGTAAATTATACACACGTAGCCGGACCAAGGTGTGGGTGAAATTCTCTAGATGCCGGACCAAAGATTTAGAGATACCTAACTTATCACTTTGCATGTAATACACTAGAAAAAGATTACTATTATTAGGATTACCGCGTTATGAGCTTATGGGGAACACATTCCTAGTTACTTTTAATAATCTAAATATAAATAAATACTTAGTTCAAAGCTATCTTTTTATTGTTTTTATTTTATTTCAATTTAAATCCCCCCATTTTTATATAACGACTATCGAATTAAATATTTGCTATTGACAATATTCTTCCATATTCTCTGTGGGATCGACCCCGACTCATAGTTGGGTAAATATATTGCATACGATCGTTTATATTTCTTTCCAAGAGGTATATTTGAACGTTATCAATTATGCTTGGCAAAATACTGTGATTCATATGGCTCATCCAAGCATACACATGCACTGGGGGTTTGTAGAAAACCAACAGATTGATTCGATTAGAGAATCAGTGCTTCCTCGCATGGGATTCACCATATCCATGTATAATCAGATTGTTCCCGGATCCATCGATTATTTGATCCAGGTGGTTGAAGAAGAAGAAGAAGAAGAAGAAAAAGACCCGGAAGACGATCCTGAAGAAGACCCGGAAGACGATCCTGAAGAAGACCTAGAAGAGGACCTTGAAGAAGACCTAGAAGAGGATCCCGAAGAAGACCCAGAAGAAGAGGTGGAGGAAGACCACATGGAGGTTTTTGAAATGGGTTCTAACATCTATGACCCAAGATATGAAGGCGTGATAGACATGTCTCCCGAACGCGGCCCCGACGAGTCTCCAGAGTACCACCTTGGGCCATATTATGATAGGGGCGATGACGATGCTCTAACTTGGCCGTAGATTCGTCTCTCTTCTTTGAACTCATTTCATAAGCTCCTCAAAGTGCCATGTGGCCTATTCCTCTTATATGCCTTATGGCCCCCCGTATTTTCAGTTCTTAGGTTTCTGATTGCCTTCCTCAATGTAACATGCAAGACTACCTTAATCAATGAACTTATGTTTGCTCCAAATCTAAAATGTGTTTAAATGGATAATTTATTATCAAACTGATTGCAATGTAGGCCTACCTCAGGCAAAAATAGGTTCTGCATTAGGACGCGTTTTGAATGTCGGCGTATATATGTGTTACACTTATATATTTGTTACATCTTTCAATATTTTCCAAACTAACATAGTTTCCTTTTTTTTCTTTCTTTTATTTTCTTGTTTCATCATTTATCCCCAAAAGTACGTTGATTTGTGTCGACTTGCAAACTGGCTGACTCACGATACAACCTTCGATCAAAAGGAAATATGACTAATAAAGATGACTTCAACGTTGCTGCAAACATAATGATACCTATTGAGAACCCTGAAGGTTCTTGAGACATGATAGACATCCAAAATGAAGAGAAAATGGTTTGCATGGAGCAAGAACTCAAGATCTTGAGAGAAGAACTACGCCAAGTGCGAGACTTGGCCAAACTGTCAGCTACCACTTTCTCTACTTTCAAGACGCCTATCTACTTCACAAAAGCTAACTTACCTTCTGCCGACTTGCCAAATCAGCCAGAAAAAACTCAACACGCTCCAACTCACGGTTGAGTTCCACCAGCTTCTCCAACTGCAATTAGGACCGTTCCCGACCTTTCCAATCGCGACCCTACTATACCAACAATGCAGAAGATACTTGGGGTACGTGTCACCGCTCCCTATGAGCCACATGTTCCACCCGTATATGCCACTGGAGCTCCTACCTTCACAATACCAGCAGTGGTTAATGTCCCGTATGAGGCCGATCAATATGCAGAAATGGAGAAAGATACCCAACTGAAAGAAGATGCATCGATAAATGCCCAACTTCAGGGTCTAAGAAAGGCATTGAAAAGCCTACAAGTTACTAGAGGAATGGAGAGTCTAGATTATGATGACTTGTGTATCCACCCAAATGTTGACATGCCGGTAGGGTACAAACCACCAAAGTTATTCGGTGTAGGGAGGAACGAGAAGCTGAGGATGAAGTTGTTGATTCGGAGTTTGTCTGGAGAAGCATTAACCTGGTATACCCGTCAAGACCCTAGCAAATGGCGAGACTGGCAGGAAATGGCTAAAAACTTCATGAATCGTTTCAGATTCAATATTGAAATTACTGCTAACAGATTCTCATTGGCCAATATACAGAAGAAGCCATCAGAGAATTTCCAGGAGTACGCACGACGTTGGAGAATTGAAGCCGCAAGGGTGCAACCACCACTAGATGAGAGTGAGCTTTCAAAGTACTTTATTCGAGCTCAAGAAGTTGTCTACTTTGAAAAGATGATGTCAATGATGGGCCAGAAGTTTGCAGAATTAGTCAAGATGGGAGACTTTATAGAGGAGGGTGTTAAATTTGGGAAGATTCAGTCTATGGTCACATTGCAAGTTGCAACTATACAATCGGGTTCCATTGGCGGCATCAAAAAGAAAAGGGAGGATGTTTCAGCAGTCACTTACCAACAAGGAGGACCGTCCCACCGATACCCCAGTAATCCCCAAATCACTGCGCATACTTCATACGTCCCATACCAGTATATAATACCCAACCACACTATAATCCACCCCGAGCACCAGTATACCAAAATCCTCCAAGACCATATGTCCTTGTCCAAGCACCAATCCACCAAAATAAACCAGCATATGCACCGAGACCTTGTCCAAATCTTGAAGCTAGACATGCTCGCACTTACACACCGATTGCCGAACCCTACGCCCAATTTTTTGACAGGTTGAGGATAGCGGGAGTGCTGCAACCAGTTGAAGGAAAACTTCCTGATCCAATCCTTCGTAATTTTGATGGAAACAAGCAATGCGCTTACCACTCGGGAATCCAAGGACATGACACAGAAGATTGCAATGGGTTGAAGAACCAGATCGAGTTTTTGATCAGAAGAGGAGTAATCAAATGCACTTCAGCACCTCCTAATGTGAACAACAACCCCTTGCCAAACCATGTGAATCGGGAAGTCAACATGGTTACTCTAGATGAAGAATATGGGGGCCCTAACCATCCAGACGTAGATGAACCAGATGCCATGACATCTTCGGGGCAACCTGTTATCACTGTTCAACTAAGGGAACCTCTGACTGTCCAAACATATCTCCCAAGAATTGTAGTGACCACTCTGATCGCTAAAAAGCCTGAATATGACACCAAAGAGGTCCCATGGGACTATCGAGAATGCGCCAAGGGCAAGATGATTGACACTGTTGTGGCTCAAGGGATGACTAGGTCGGGGAGGTGTTATGCCCCAGAGGATCTAAATCAAAGAGCTCTTGGAAGAGAATAGAATCCAAAGAAAAATGTTACCGTGTTGAAGCTACAAAATTTTGGAAGAAGATGCAGCCTAAAAACTATTCAGTCGAAGAGCAACTGAAGAAGACACCTGCCCACATATCTATTTTGTCTCTACTTATTAGTTCTGAAGCTCATATGAATGCTTTGATTGAAGTGTTAGACGGAGTGAATATTCCAAAAGAGACCACCAGTGAAACCTTAGCTTCAATGATTGGAAGAATAGTGGAAGCTAACAAGATTTATTTCCATGATGATGAGTTGCCTACAGAAGGGGCTGGGAACAACAAAGCGCTTCACATCGCAGTCAAGTGTTGTGATAAGGTTGTGACTCGAGTTCTAATTGATGGTGGTTCTGGATGAAACATCTGTCCTTTTACCACTTTGAGGGATTTAGGTGTTAATATGGGAGAGATAAAGGAAAGTCGTGTGAAAGTTAGAGCTTTTGATAGAGCGCAAAGAAGTGTCATTGGAGAGATCTATCTCACATTGCATGTGGGGCCGGCCGAATTCCCCATCCTATTTCAAGTGATGGTTGTATCATCCAATTACAACCTGTTACTGGGAAGACCATAGGTTCACATGGCAAGAGCGGTTCCTTCCACTCTTCACCAGTGTATAAAGTTTGAGTGGGGTTGCACAGAAGTTACCATCCATGGAGAGCTCAGTCACCCCATCATTTATGTTAATTCTATCCCAGTCGCTGACGAGTTGGACGGAGCTACCTTTCACACTTTGGAAATTATGCAAGCTATAAGGGTCGGTGAGGAAGCAGAGAGAGGTAATACAAAGTTGCCAAGTGCAGGGAAAATGGTTGCGTCAAAGATGTTGAAGTATGGATATTAGCCTGAGAATGGACTTAGACCTAAGTCCAATGGCATAGTTGAGCCGATCCAGCTGAAGCATCAGAGAGGCACCAACGGACTCAAATATGAGCCTGCCTCGGGAAGAGACCGTCACGGATCAAGAGATACAATATTTGTACCAGAACAAGCTTTGATTCAAGATTAAGCCGGCGTTGATGACATCGTGGAAGAAATAGGTAATCTATTCGTGGCCATGGTTGGAGAATAGGAAGGGATAAATCGCAACAAGTTAACTATTTGTGATGCCGAACCTGGAGAAATCTTGCAGAATTGGACCACCAGCCCGTCCCTATTCAACCAGAGTCCTAGTTGTGTGGAAAAGTAGTTTTAATTTTAAAAATTTGCATGATCAAATTGAGGCTTGAATCATGCCTAATCTTTTGTTGCTTGCCTCTTCTAAAAGCTAGAATGCTTTGAAATAAAAAGTCTTTATTTTCTTTAAAAAAATTCTCGTTATTTTAAATATCTATTTATTTTTACTTACTTTTTGCACTTTTTAGCACTCATATTAATAAAAATCCTCGTTCAACGGTTTAGCCATAACTCTATAAACATTTCTTGCCGAGTTTTGCTCAAGGTGTATTTTATTGGGTCGCCTAAAATTGGATCGTGTCAATGTTTCTTTGTCCGTCTTCTCTACTCTCTTCCATGTACAAAGAAAGGGGCAAGGTGTTGACACTCAATTTAGGCTATCCACATTTGGTTAACTAAAGTTTTAATAATAATAATAATAAAAATAAAAATAATAAGATATATATATGCTATGAATTTTTGTAAAAAAAAAAGAGTTTTCTTAATTATTTATTTTATTTGATAAATTTATTTCATAAATACTATTTTTATATAAAAAAAAAACATATTATAAATATTACTACTTACTTTCTCATTTTTAAATTTCATGTCAAATAAATATTGTTTTTTAAGGGTTAAATCGATTTTTCTAATTAAATATAATTTCTATTATAGCGATAAATAGTTTTCGACATTTTTTTAAAATTAGGAAAAAACTTAATTAATTAATGAGTTGTTAATTTATATTAATTTTATTTTTTAGAATCACCAATTTTAACAAATAAGTTAGTCTTGCAAAATTATTATTTTTAATTTAATAAACTATGTCTATTTAATAAAGAAGAGATTAAAATTTAAATAAATTTAATTTGAGCAATTTTGGCAATCCAAGTCCCCTTAAACCGGACAATCCGTGTGTGCCACGTAGGCGAGCACATGGATTGTGTTTCTTAACTTTTAATCTCACCCCTCTATTTTAATCAAACGTCTTTAATTAATTAATCTTTTTAATAGATAATTATTATTATTATCAATATATATATATATATATATATATATATATATATATGTATATATATTATTCATCTTTTTTTAACCCTTGATTTTTATTAACCGTCTGATCAAATGATCGGACGGTCGAGATCAAACCAAAGACTAAAAGACCCCTACTCTACCACCATCGCCCTATACTCTGTTTTTTCACGTTCTTCTTCCCAGACAGAACGTCTTCTCCATCAGCCACCCTCCCCTTTCATCTTCCCCCAAGATCACCTCAACATCTTCCTTTTTCCAAAAAATTGGACGCTCTAGGCTCCTCTCCATCACCTCCCCCACGTGATCTCCCATCTCCCTGTCAGAGAACCAGCTCTGCGTCGTCGGAAAAATGTCTATCAGTCACTCAACATTCAATCAGGTCGATTCTTTAGCGATTTTTCTTCCTCTTCATGATTACTTTGTCATTTCCTCTATGATTTGCATTTCCAAGAATTCAAAATTTGAATTCTTGGAGCCCAAATCAACTATAAAAGGAATGGCTTTAGGTTCTCATTAGGCATCCAAAAATCCAACAAAAATCGAGGGAGAGAAAAAAAAGATCCGAAAATCAGGGAGAAAATCCTAGAATCGACTGAAAAATCCATAAACAAACGGAAAACATCAAAAAACGAACAAAAAAAAAGATCCAACAACAACCTAGCGAATATATTTTGGTGTCGAATTCGAGTTGGAGGATGTTCGAAGTTGAATCTTGACGTCAAAGCTCTAGTTTGTTGCTTAACATAAGGTAAAAAAAAATTTCAAATCTTGATTTAGTCTTAATTAATACATTTTACCGATAAAAACTAGTTTCACTTTATTTTCTCTTTTGTAAATAATGGTCTTTACAGTGTCCTTCTTGCTTCCCATATATGATATTTTCTTTAGTTGTTGTGATTATGTAGTAAGGATATTGCTGACCTTCTGTTAAGAATTGCAATTTTTGAGTTTTTTTTTTTTTTTTTTATCTTACTTCATCTGTGCTTTATGCGTTCACTTTTAGCTAAAAATCTTTAAGTTAAATAGATTGAAATGTGATTGTTGTCCATATACATGTATGTCAAATGCCTTTTGAAGTGGTTTTGATGAATATTTGAATATTAAAAACATCTCCTTCGATCACTCAAATTCTGGGAATAGTAAGTATTCGTCCTGTTTTAGTTTTGAAATGTTAGTATGTCACTTTCGTTATCGTTTCGTTTTGAATCTACTAGATTACTTTAATATGAATTAGTTCCTAAACGACTAAGTCGGTTGTTCGATTTTGTGTCTCTGTTTTGTTAGGGACTTGTGCTTTCTAAGGTTGGTAATGAAGAAAAGAGATTTTAATTATGCTCAGTACATGTGAAATAGTTCACAACCAATAGCCTTTTATTTCCTTTTTTCTCTCTGTCTACTTGGTATATTTTCAGTTAGTAATGGTCTTTGTTCGTTGTCCAGTGACGCTTTCATGATGCTTCTCTCATATATTAAAAATAAGTATGTCTAAATTATGCTAGATATTGGAGGTTTAGATATCTGGATATAGGATAGAACATGAACAATTTCATCAAGTGATTGCCTCATTTTTCCATTTTTAGACTAAAGTGCACCATTTACTTTGCTGAAAATTCTGGAGATTTCAGTTTGTACGTAGTCGATGTGTCATCTTATTACGAATTAGATAGATCGAGTTACTCTAAGATCTACTTAAATAACTGAATTAAGGGACCAATATATATTTGTCTTCCATCTCTCACTTGACAAGCAAATATTTTGTAAAGTAAAAAAGAGATAAACATCCTTACCCTAATGCTTGTTAACTGCCATTGAACTTATATGCTAAATTAATTTTGCGATCATGTTCTATCTAGTTTAGTAAATTTGATGTATCCTGGAGTGATTACACATGAAGTTCTTTGTCCTGTATGTAGTTAGACAACTAGATTCTTCATTTTTTTTTGTAGATATGCATTAGAAAATTTTGGTTTATCTTAATGCGTCGAAATTTGTTTGAATCACATCACATCTTATTTCTAATTTCATTTTTACTTAATCAAAACTCTAAAAGTTTGAGTTCATACCTAATCATGGCTTACTTCTTTAATTTCATTGTGTTCCGTTGATGCCGTCTTAGTTGACTAAAAATTAAGGAAAATAGAACTCAAGGTGCAAGTACAATAAAAAAGCAGTTCAGTAATCCGGGAAATTTTTCATCTATTTTGTATTTGTAGCATTTTGGCGACATGGCCGAGTGCTAAGGCAGAGGACTGCAAATCCTTTTTTCCCCAGTTCAAAACCGGGTGTTGCCTGATCAACAAAAAACTTGAAATCTCTTTTTTTCTTCTGTTGATATAACCCGCCGAATGATTCGCCAACAGAAGCAGAGAAAGCAGACTATTGATACTTGCTTTGGTCTGGGTGTTTTTATAAAAAAATGTAGGCTCCTCCTCCGAATGAAATTCAATGGGATCCATCGAGACCATGTCTTCATCCATAGGATCCCAAGTACCCGGATCGATCAAAAGTTCAATTTTATCCGAACTACTCATTTTCAAATGATATCCACATTGTTCACAAATATTCATTTTTGATTTCAAAAATTTCTTATAATTTAATCCATAACAATTTTCGCATTGAACCCACAAATGCTTGTATTTTTGAGTCTACTCAAGCCGGAAACAATATGTTTAATCTACTTCCATATTTATTTCTTGTTTGGACCATGAAATGCGTAAAAAGAGGAAGAAGAATGAAGTGTGTTAGCCTATTAGTATTCAGCTAGTTAGGAATTAGGAGGTATTGTTTTATGATTTACTATTGATACTTTTACATATTTAGTGAGTCATTAAAAATGAAAGAGTAGATTTGTTGGATAGCTACTTCCCTGGCAGCTTCATTACACAGTATTAGGACAGTTAGGTTCTTTGTTTAAATTAAGAAAATGGTGAGAGTATTTGTATCATTTTGTTCATTGATTTATTTTAAGGTTGTGCTAATTTTTATCTTTTTTTTTTTTGCACATGTACACTTGGGAGCGCACTTGGAGTTGTGACATAACTCCATCTCTGTCCAAATCAGATTTGTGCTCGCCTACATTATCGCTTGTGTCTAGCAGCCTTCATTGCGTCAATAATGTCCTACGCTTCCTCCTCACTTCAAAGTTTCACGTGTTTTATATACACATATATGTGTTGCTATTTTGACTAACATTTTCCATATTAATGTTTTATATTTATATTTATGCTTGCTTTATTTTCTGGTTTATAGAAACCTATTGAGAGCGATAGTAAGACATAGTCGTTCATCTCCACATCCCTTTAGATATTTAGTTTATTATAGTTAGTTAATTTAGAATAATATTTTTCCAACTAAGTTTATTTGTTACTTAGACGCATTTTTGCAGTCATGAGGACATGTTTTTTTTTAAAGAAGTTCTTATTTGGGAATAATGTTTTCAAATGTTGTGGATTTATTTTCAGATTTTTCTTTCATAAACAAGTGTTTAGAATACAAGTTTAGCAACTTAAAGTTTGGTATTTTGGGTCTCAAAAGTGCAGCGCTTCGAGGTTGAAAAGTGTTGAATTTTAAGGTCAAAAGGTGCAGTTTTTGAGTGTGAAACTGCAGGTTTTTTTTTTGGGTCCAAAACACAACCCTTTTGTGGGTTATAAAGTGTAAGATTTCAGCTAAAAATGCAGATTTTTAGAGGTAAAAACTGCTTCTTTAAACAGCCCAGCAGTGCAGATTTTTTAGTGAAAAATATATGTATTTTTTGGAACAAAAATGCTATGTCGTGAGAGCTTTATGATGTGGTGTTTTGAGTTCAAAGTGATGTACTTTGGTGCATATTTTTTTTTTAAAAAAAAGTTTAAAAGCATCACGTTTTAAGGGCTTTAAAGTAGAGCAAGTTAAGTATTAAAGGTACAACCTTGAAGACAAGAACACAAATTTATTAGAATGTATAAATGAGAAATGTTTTGTACAAATATTGATTTATTTAGAGTAAAATACGGAGCTCTTTGAGAGGACTTTTTAAATAGGCAGCTTTAAGAGATGAAGATGTAGTTTTCAAATGAAATAAAACAACCTTCTTTTTCTAGTCAAGCATGTGTGTTACATATGCCAAAATTTGGCTTCCTTAGCCCTTAAATAACTTTTGTTACATTAGCTTTTCACGAAAAAGCATCTCTAAAATCATAGTAGACATTGTTTCACTTTTGAGATCCCTTCTCTCAATCCCTTTTTTTTAAGGCTAATTTATATTCCGTTAGATGTTTATATTTTTCTGAAATCTTTTAGTCCTCTTTTAATAAATCTAATTTTGACCGATTAACTACGTTTCAACATATCTTAAAAAAAGTGAGCTTTCAACCCTTCCCTTTAGGATAATCAAAATCTCTTACGTAGAATTACATAAGTTAAATAGACCAATAGGAGTTACTTTAGCATTATTTAGTTAAATATCTAGATGCCTAATTCATTATCTTTGAAATAGTTAGGTGATTTTTTTTTAGATTTTTTAAAAGTAAAGGTAGAAGGATAATGATTTGGGGGGGGGGGGGGGGACACCAATAACAAGGCTCATTTTATATTCTTTAAATCATCTCCTTTATTAAAAAAAATGTATTTGTCACTATTAATATCTCTCAAATCAAATATTACAAATAATATTTAATTTCTTAACACATTATTTCAAGATTTTAGATATGCCAACAGGTTCAAAATACAAGGTACATACATATATATATGTCATACGCAAAAGGTACAAATCCTATAATTTTTTTTAGTTTTTCTCTATACGTAACTTATTATTTTGTTACACTTCATGTTATTTTTCTCATATCTATTATCTCTTTTATGAAATTACTTATTTATTTTTATAATTTATAAATTTCTACACTTTCATATACATATTATTTTACTACATATATAATCTATTGTCTATTTTTCCCAACATGTAAATAAATAATAAATATTCATATGGTTTAAACAACCTATGTGTACCTACCATACTTAAAGATCACAAACTTTATATAATACTTTATACAATATTTTAACATTTAGTATCATTATTATTTATTATATTTGTTTAGTTTTACAAAACCCCATTTTATGTATTTTCATTCAAAAACATATTTTTTACACATACTATTACATATTTAAACTCGGTTACTATCTCATTTTTATTTTCTTTTACATCTTAATTTTATATACAGATAAAAACGACAATTTTTTCATATCCTTTAGACTCAAAATTTATTTTTGATACATGTATATAAGACACCTCCATATTTTTCAACATATATAATTGTCATACATTTTTAGTACGTTTATCTATTTATTTTACCGTATGATAAACATATTACTATTAATTTTATTTTATAGACATATATATGTCGTACCTTGCATTTGAATTTTTTTCTTAAAATAATAAAATTTACTTAACATTGATTTTAAAGCAAATATACAAACAAGTTTTCCTAATTATATTTTTCTAAATTGAGTTTAAGGACTATCTTCGGATAGGCTCTGAGGGATGCTTAATACCTTCCCCTCGAGTAACCAAAACCCTTACTCAGAATCTCACTGGTTTCGTAAATCAAAACAGAGTTTACATTTACATATTAAAAAATGGTTTTCCTAATATTTTCCTTAAAATTTAGGTGGCGACTCAAAAACAAAAACAATTTTTCCAAAATCAGAGTGTCAGCCATATTATGTTGTGAACTGTTTCGGCTAGTTCGAAATAGGGTGCAACACCCAACTCATAGGAAAAAGACCTAAAAGACCCTAAATTAAAAGTTGTCGAAGGCCACCCACGGAGGAACCTACTGGCCGTAGGTCGACCTACCAACCATAGGTAGGGTCGTCGGTCAAGTCTGCCCAATATGGCTTCACTAAAACGAACATAACTTTTTACTCGGAGATGGGATTTTAGCAAAATTGGTTGCGTTGGAAAGAGAATTCAATTATCTATCATTTTGTAGGTCATGGGTCACCTAATTATTTTGGTGCTAAGGGTTATGACCATTTGAAGTAGACCCAACAACAATTTCCCTCTAATTGGCAGCTAACCCTCACCTACGGTCCGTAAGTCCAACCACGGACCATACTGATAGACCGTGGGTGGGATCAGAGACAATAAATATTTGGTCCTCAATGACGGACCCCACCTACGGACCGTGTGTCAGACCACAGACCATCGGTGGCTTCCGTGGTTCTTGCACCAGGTCTGGAAAGCTACAACTTATTCTATTTTTTGAAATCCAAGGTGTTACAATATCTTCTCCTTGGGAACATTCGTCCTCAAATGAAGTCTAAACAAGGTAAGTATGGAGGGAAAAAGCTGTAATCCCTACCACTAAGTACTAGAAACTTATATATAAGTGAACTGATTTCCAATGACATGCAAATATGCTGAAAATGGAAGAACAACTGAAGGAACAAGGTACTAAGCCTTAATTTATGCCAGAGTAAACTCTGAGACTGGAGAGGAAATTATTATCTCAAGCTGAAATGGAATCGGAAGGAAAGAGATGAGGATAGTTGGGCTTCATGGCTGCTTCAACTACTCATCCATCTCAAGAACACATAAGCGACCATCTCTCCCTTGGGAGAAAACCTCTACTTTCTGCTGTTGAACTGCATTCTCTGACTGAAATAATATAGGATCACTATCCTATTTTCCCTTAACCTCTGCTACCAATGAAGGTTTTGATCTATTTTGGACTATCACACCACCATCTAATGTGTCTCTTAGACTAACTCCTAAACGAGCAAGCCAATGAACATCGTTTGCTAATTCCTTCCTTTTTTCCCTCAACATGTGCTACACCACCCTCTAGATTACCTCTCTATCCTTAAGGTAAGAGATAATTCGACCAATAGGCACTGAGCTAATACCCTTCCATTCTAAGACTAGCTCGTTGGAAACTGAAACCAAACGACCACAGTTCTACAATTAACAGAGGCATAACAGGAATGTAACTAATCCATACCTAGAATGATATCGAAATCTACCATTTCTAACTCTACAAGATTTGCTAAGGTTACTTTCTAATAGACTGTGATAGGGAAATTTATTTATACCCATCTAGCTATAACTGGGTCACCAACTGGAGTAGAGACTGAGAAGGGTTCTAAAAGAGTTCCTTGATTGACACCGAAGTGTATTGCTATATAGGGAGTTACAAAAGACAAAGTAGCCTCTGTTGTATTTCCATTGAGTGAACCATATGTGAGCCACATCCTTAAGCTAGTAGGATGCCAATTCCACCCTATCACTACAAGCTACCTGCATCACTGCAAAGATTTTCTTAACCTCACCAACCAACTTGCGACCCTAAAAACTTATGCGGATTCATCCTAGCAAAATCTCAAACTTTAGCTGCTACTGATCCACCATTATTATTAGTAGGAACTGGAACCTGGTCATTGTTCTGATTAGTCATACTCTGAGCCAAAAGGTGAATCACATTCCAAAATTCTGCATTCGAAACCTCGTGTTCTGGGACTAGAGGAATTACACTTGCATTGCGTGCTTTAACATTCTGTGGGTAAGCTCTAAGAGAAGGCATGATCTTAAGAATATAACGACGGATTAGATCGAGGAAAGTGGATCATACACACGATAAGAGTAACAAAGAGAGTGAAGTTTTCTTAAAACAATTCGTAGCCTCCCTCTCATTAGATGTGGTGCACTTCACACTCATGAGAAGGACTCTACTTTGTGTGGCTTTTAGACATCCTAAGACTCTTAAACCTAATGATCTGATACCAAGTTTGTCAAGCCCCAATGCTACCCCCTGGACGTAAACACGGGACATAGGATCATGAGTGACCCCAAGTTAACCTTGAGTTGGAATATCATAAGCATACTAAAATATTACTGAATAAATATACCATGCGGACGCTTAAACAGTGATAACTAAAAGTGGGGAATACCCAATATTGATATGAATATATAAAAGAAAATGAGTTTAATAACAACTGGAGGATCAAACTCAAAACTAAAACTGAATATGAAAAACCCTCTAACTGACTAGGGACATGCTCCCAACTAAATCTAGCAAAACTTAAAACTGAATTAAAATACTAAAGTGTAAAACATGTTTATTTTCCTTAAAATTTGAGGTCTCACCACGAAGCTACTGAGCTAGAGATCAGGAACCGATCTATGCGTGACCTGGATGTTGAGTACCTGAACCTACATCATGAAAGGATGTAGCGCAAAGTATGCATCAATACTTGGAATGTACTGAGCATGCAAGATATACAATATAGTTGAAGAAAATACATAACTGAACAAAGCATACTAAGAAATAATATAATCTGAACTGAATGTAAAAGATGAAATATATTGAAGGATAAGCTAAATGCAATGACAAAGTACTAATCCTGAACATGACATACTGAGACTGAATATTGCAATAACACTAAAGACCTGGTAAAATAAACTGAAGTCTGACTACGGGAGCTACTATTAACCAACAAAAAACCACGTGATCTATACATAGAGTCTGATGTATACGTCCCATCGATAGAACCTAATATACCTTTCTAGGGGTATAAAGGCGTGACTGTTCGATGTATACTCCCATCGATTTGACCCAATATACCTTGCTAGGGTATAAAGGCATGAATGGCGTGCTCACTAAAGCTGATGCCCAATAGAGAGAACCGATAAACCTATGAGGACATGTAGTTCTGGGACTATTAGGGTATGCTGAACCCTAGTCCAACTCGCTCTAAGCCTAATCCCAACCGAAATGTGTATGACACAACCAAACTGAAATACAAGAAGCTCAATGTTCTGACATACAAATCTGAGAATGCAACATTTAAATACTGATAATGAAACATTCTTAACTGGAGCATGTATGTCTGTTTAAACTAACCTAGCAAGTGTAATTCATGAACAAAAAGAATCTACACAACTAGGGTTCTGAGTTTCATGCAAGGAACTAAGCAATAATGTTACGAAAACATGATATTCTAATTAAGGACACTATAACAGCTAAATCACAACAATTTTCAAAAGTTCTAGAAACCCTAGGTCTAAAAAAGATATTTTGAATCAAGAATCTTAATGAATTCTAGGGACCTAGTGGACAAAAGGAATCCACCAGTGAAATCCCACATACTTGGTGATGAAATCAATGGAGAAATCGAAGGATTTCAAGGAAAAAACTTTGAAGAATTCTGTTGTTTGTTCTTGGGAGCTTTGGTCGACTTTTCCTCTTCTTTCTGCTCCAAGTTTGGATGATTTTAAGTGAATGATGGTTTTGGGTAAGTCCAACTAAGTTATTAAGCTTAGATTGAGTAGAATGACGTAGCTTAAGACTAAAATGATGAAATTTAAGTGCCCAACACATGGGAAAAAGACCTAAATAACCCTAAGTTAAAATTTGTCGAAGGCCATCCACGGAGGGACCAACTGGCCGTAGGTCGACCTACCAACCGTAGAAAGGGTCGTCGGTCAAGTCTCCTTGATAGGGCTTCACTTAAATGAACATAACCTTTTACTCGGAGATGGGATTTTAGAAAACTTGGTGGCGTTGGAAAGATAATTCAATTATCTATTATTTGGTAGGTCATGGGCCACCTAATTTTTTTTTTGCTAAGGGTTATGACCATTTGAAGTTGACCCAACAACAATTTCCCTCTAATTGGTTGTTAACCCTAACCTACGATAAGATCTACCGTCCAACCACAGACTGAACTGATGGACCGAGGGTGGGATCAGAGACCATAAATATTTGGTCCTCAACGATGGACCCCACCAGCTGACCGTGTGTCAGACCACGGACCATCGGTGGCTTCCGTGGTTCTTGCACCAGGTCTGGAAAGCTACAATTTATTCTATTTTTTGAAATCGGAGATGTTACAATATCTCCCCCTTGGGAACATTCGTCCTAGAATACAGTCTAAAAACGTTGCGTTTGGAGGGAAAAAGTTGCAATCCCTACCACTACGTACTAGAAACTTATATATAAGTGAACTGAGTTACATGGACATGCAAATATGCTGAAGATGCAAGAAAAGCTGAAGGAACAAGGTATTAAGACTGAATTTACACAAGAGTAAACTGAGAGACTGGAAGGAAAGAGATGAGGATACTTGGCCTTCATGGCTGCTTCAACTACTCATCCACCATAGGAACACATAAGCGACCATCTCCCCCTTGGGAGAAACCTCTACTTTCTGCTATTGAACTGCACCTTCTAACTAAAATAATATAGGATCAATGTCCTGCTTTCCCTTAACCTCCGCTACCAATGAAGGGTTCTGATCTATTCTGGACTATCACACCACCATCTGATGTGTTCGTAAGACTAACTGCTAAGCGAGCAAGCCGATGAACATCTTTTTCTAATTCCCTCTGTTTTTCCTTAACATGTGCTACACAACCCTCTAGATTACCTTTCTGGCCTTAAGGTAAGAGATAATTCGACCTATAGGCACTGAGCTACTACCCTTCCATTCTAATACTACCTCATTGGAAATTGAAACCAAATGATCCTAATTTTACAATCGACTGAGGCATAACAGGAATGTAACCAATCCAAGCCTAGAACGATATCGAAATATACCATTTCTAACTCTACAAGATCTGCTAAGGTTACTTTCTAAGAGACTGTGACAGGGCAATTTCTGTATACCCGTCTAGCTATAACTGGGTCACCAACTGGAGTAGAGACTGAGAAGGGTTCTAAAAGAGTTCCTGGATTGACACCGAAGTTTATTGCTGTATAGGGAGTTACAAAAAACAAAGTAGCCACTTTTGCCTTTCCACTGAGTGAACCATATATGATCCACATCCTTAAGCTGGTAGGATGTAAATTCCACCCCATCACTACGAGTCACTTGCATCACTCTAATGATTTTCTTAACACTGAAATTTTGTGGGTCCTCACCAACTTTCCACCCTAAAAACTCAGGCAAATTAGTCCTAACAAAATCTTGAACTATTGCTGCTACTGATCCACCATTAATATTAGTAGGAACTGGAATCTGTTTATTGTTTTGATCAGTCATACTCTGAGCCAAAAGGTGAATCGCATTACGAATTCTGCATTCAAAACCTCATGGTCTATGACTAGAGGAATTGCACTTGTGTTGCATGCATTAGCTTTCTGTGGGTAAGCTCTAAGAGGAGGTATGATCTTAAGCATATAACGATGGATTAGAACGAGGAAATTGGATCATACCCACGATAAGAGTAACAAAGAGAGTGAAGTTTTCTTAAAACACTTCGTAGCCTCCTTCTCATTAGATGTGGTGCACTTCACACCCATGAAACAGACTCTACTTATTGTGGCTTTTAGACATCCTTGGAATCTTAAACCTAATGCTTCGATACCAAGTTTGTCACACCTCGAGGCTACCCCTTGGACATAAACACAGGATCTAGGATCATGAGTGAGCCTAGGTTAACCTTGAGATGGCATATCATAAGCATACTAAAATTTTACTGAATAAATATACCATGCGGAAGCTTAAATAGTGATAACTAAAAGTGGGGAATACCCAATATTGATATAAATATATAAAAGACTATGAGTTTAATAACAACTGGAGGATCAAACTCAAAACTAAAACTGAATCTAGTAATATGTTTGAAAAAGCCTCTAACTGACTAAAGTTGTTGGGACATGCCCCCAGCAAACTCTAGCAAAACTAAAAACTAAACTTTAAAGCTTGTCTATTTTCCTTGAAATATGAGGTCTCACCAATGAAGCTGCTGAGCGGGAGATCAGGAACCGATCTATGCATGATCTGGATGCTGAGTACCTGAACCTACATCATGAAAGGATGTAGCACAGAGAATGCGTCAGTACTTGGAATTTTATTGAGCATGCAGGATATACAATATAGCTGAAGCAAATACATAACTGAACAAAGCATACTGAGAAATAATATAATCTGAACTGAATGTAAAAGATGAAATATACTGAAGGATAAGCTAAATGCAATGACAAAGTACTAATCCTGAACATGACATACTGAGACTGAATGCTGAAATATAACTAAAGACCTAGTCAAATAAACTGAAGTCTGACTGTGGGAGCTACTATTAACCGACAAAAAAATCAAATGAGCTAAACATGGAGTCCGATGTATACGCCCCATCGAGAGGACCTAATATACATTGCCAGGGGTATAAAGGCGTGACTGTTCGATGTATACGCCCCATCGATATGACCCAATATACCTTGCTAGGTGTATAAAGGCATGAATGACATGCTCACTAAAGCTGATGCCAAATAGAAGGGACCGATAAAGCTATGGGGGCACGTAGTTCTGGGACTATGAGTGTACGCTGAACCCTAGTCCAACTCGGTCTGGAATGTATATGACAAAACCAAACTGAAATTCTAGATAGCTCAATGTTTTGACATAGAAATTCGAGAATGCAACGTTTAAATACTGACAATGAAACATTCTTAACTGTAGCATGTATATCTATTTAAACTGACCTAGAAAGTGTAATTCATGAACAAAACAAAATCTACACGAGTAGGGTTCCGAGTTTTATGCAAGGAACTAAGCAACAATGTTACAAAAATTTGATAATCTGATTAAGGACACTATAATAGCTAAATCACAACAATTTTTGAAAGTTCTAGACACCCTAGGTCTAAACAAGATAAAGGGAATTAAGAATCTAACTAAATTCTAGGGACCTAGTGGACAAAAGGAATCCACCAGTGAAATCCCACATACCTGGTGATGAAATCTACGGAGAAATCCTTCGATTTCGAGGCTGAAACTTTGATGAACAATGTTACTTGTTCTTGGGAGTTTTGGTCGACTTTTCCTCTTCTTTATGTTCCAAGTTTGAATGATTTTAAGTGAATGAGGATTTTCGGTAAGTCCGACTAAGTTATTAGGCCTAGACTTAGTAGAATGACGTAGTTTAGGCATAAAACAATTAAGTTTAAGTGCCCAACACATGGGAAAAATACCTAAATGACCCTAAATTAAAAGTTGTCAAAGGCCACCCACGGAGGGACCTACTGGCCATAGGTCGACCTACCAACAGTAGGTGGGGTCGTCGGTCAAGTCTGCTCGACAGGACTTCACTAAAATGAGGATAACTTTTTACTCGGAGATGGAATTTTAGCAAACTTCGTGGCATTGGAAAGAGAATTCAATTAACTATCATTTTATAGGTCATGGGACACTTAATTCTTTTTGTGCTAAGGGTTATGACCATTTCAAGTTGATCCAACAACAATTTCCCTCTAATTGGCTGCTAATCGTCACCTATGGTCAGACCTACGGTCCGTAATTCAAACCACGAACCGTACTGATGGACCATGGGTGGGATCAGAGACCATAAATATTTGGTCCTCAACGATAGACCCCACCTACGACCATGTGTCAGACCATGGACCTTCAGTTGCTTCCTTGGTTCTTGCACTAGGTTTGGAAAGCTACAATTTATTCTATTTTCTGAAATCCGAGGTGTTACAATATCTCCCCCTTGGGAACATTCCTCCTCGAATGAAGTCTAATCAAGTTGAGTATGGAGGGAAAAGGCTGCAATTCCTACCACTAAGTACTAGAATATGATATCTAACTGAACTGAGTTCCAAGGACATGCAAAATATGCCGAAAATGCAAGAACAGCTAAACGAACAAGGTACTAAGACTGAATTTATGAAAGAGTAAACTGAGAGACTGGAGAGAAAATTATTAGCTCAAGCTGAAATGGAATCGGAAGGAAAGAGATAAAGATACTTGGCCCTCATGGCTGCTTCAACTACACATCCACCTCAGGAACACATAAGCAACCATCTCCCCATTGGGAGAAAACCTCTACTTTCTGTTGTTGAACTACACTTTCTGACTGAAATAATATAGGATCACTGTCCTGTTTTCCCTTAACCTCAGCTACCAATGAAGGTTCTGATCTATTCTGGACTATCACACCGCCATATGATGTGTCCGTAAGATAAACTCCTAAGCGAGCAAGTAGATGAACATCTTTTTCTAATACCTTCCATATTTTTCTCAACATGTGCTACACCACCCTATAGATTAGCTTTTTGGCCTGAAGGTAAGAGATAATTTGACCTATAGGCACTAAACTACTACCCTTCCATTCTAAGACTGGCTCATTGGAAACTGAAACCAAATGATCCCAGTTTTACAATTGACTGAGGCATAACAGGAATGTAACAAATCCATGCCTAGAACGATATGGAAATCTACCATTTCTAACTCTACAAGATCTGCTAAGGTTACTTTCTAAGAGACTGTGACAGGGCAATTTCTATATACCCGTCTAGCTATAACAGGGTCACCAATTGGACTAGAGACTAACAAGGGTTCTAAAAGAGTTCCTGGATTGACACCGAAGTTTATTGCTATATAGGGAGTTACAAAAGACAAAGTAGCCCCTGTTGTCTTTCCATTGAGTGAACCATATGTGAGCCACATCCTTAAGCTGGTAGGATGCTAATTCCACCCTATCACTACCAGTCACTTGTTCCAATGTGGCCTGTCACGGGATGGAGAGTTTGCATGGATTATCGGAAGCTGAATGCGTGGACAGAGAAAGATCACTTTCCTATGCCATTCATGGACCAGATGTTAGATAGGCCTGCAGGCAAGGGTTGGTATTGTTTTCTTGATGGTTATTCGGGCTACAATCAAATCTCTATAGCTCCGGAAGACCAAGAGAAGACCACCTTCACTTGCCCATATGGGACTTTTGCTTTCAAGCGGATGCCATTCGGATTGTGCAATGCTCCAGCGACCTTCCAGAGATGTATGATGTCGATATTTTCTGATATGGTGGAGGACACTATTGAGGTGTTCATGGATGATTTTTCAGTGGTAGGTGATTCGTTTGATCACTGTCTAAAACATTTGGCCGAGGTGCTCAAAAGATGTGAAGACTGCAACTTAGTGTTGAATTGGGAGAAATGTCATTTCATGGTAAAAGAAGGTATAGTGTTGGGTCATCGAATTTCAGAGAAAGGTATTGCGGTTGATAGAGCTAAAGTCGAGGTAATAGAAAAGCTTCCACCACCTATCTCTGTAAAAGGTGTTAGAAGTTTTCTTGGGCATGCAGGCTTTTATAGGAGATTCATCAAAGATTTCTCAAAAATTGCACATCCCTTGTGCAAACTGCTCGAGAAGGAGAATAAGTTCTGCTTTGATGATGCTTGTCTTAGAGCATTTGGAGAGTTGAAGGAAAAGTTGGTTACAGCACCTATCATTATTTCACCAGATTGGGAACAACCGTTTGAGGTAATGTGTGATGCGAGTGGAGTGGCGCTTGGTGTAGTATTGGGTCAAAGGCGTGAGAAAATTCTTCACCCTATTTACTATGCTAGCAAAGCTCTGAATGTGGCCCAGAAGAATTATACAGTGACCGAACAAGAACTTCTTGCGGTGGTTTTTGCATTCGAAAAATTTCGTTCCTACTTGCTTGGTACTAAGGTCATTGTGCATACTGACCATTCTGCATTGAGGTATTTGATGGCGAAAAAGGATGCCAAACCACGATTGATTAGATGGGTATTGTTGCTGCAAGAGTTTGATTTTGTGGTAAAAGATAGAAAGGGAACCGAAAATCAAGTTGCCGACCACTTGTCCAGATTAGAGGAAGAGGCCATGCTAGAGCTTGGAGATAGGGCTGAAATTAAAGATGCTTTTCCAGATGAACAGGTATTGGCTGCTTCTAATGATTTGATTCCTTGGTTCGCAGACTTTGCTAATTATTTGGCAAGCGACATTGTGCCACCCGATTTGTCTTTTCACCAAAGAAAGAAATTTATGCATGATGTGAAGAAATTCTTTTGGGATGAACCTTATTTGTATCGTAGTTGTGCTGATGGGATTATTCGTCGTTGTGTGCCTGAGGTTGAAATGCTGAGTGTACTTGAAGCATGCCATTCATCACCTGTTGGTGGGCATCATAGTGGTATTCGGACTGCACATAAAATTTTGCAGTGTGGGTACTATTGGCCTACCATCCACCAAGATGCTCATGATTTTGCCAAGTCTTGTGATCGGTGCCAAAGAGATGGAGGGATTTCAAAGAGGCAAGAGCTCCCTATGAATCCCATATTGGTGATCGAATTGTTTGATGTATGGGGCATTGATTTCATGGGCCCATTTGTGAGTTCATATGGGATGAAGTATATTCTGGTCGCAGTTGATTATGTATCGAAGTGGGTGGAAGCAGTAGCACTCCCCAACAACGAAGGTAAAAGTGTCACCGCATTCTTGAAAAAGAATATCTTCTCCAGATTTGGTACACCAAGGGCTGTTATTAGCGATGGAGGCTCTCACTTTTGTAACAAGTTGTTCAAAACACTACTTGAGAAATATGGTGTCCGTCACAATGTAGCCACTCCTTATCATCCACAGACTAGCGGTCAAGTTGAGGTGTCCAACAGAGAAATAAAGCAGATATTGGCGAAGACTGTGAACGCCAATCGAACTGATTGGTCAAGGAAGCTTGATGATGCTCTATGGGCATATCGCACTGCATACAAGACCCCCATAGGTATGTCGCCTTACCAACTTGTATATGGGAAGTCTTGTCATTTACCAGTAGAGTTAGAGCACAAAGCTATGTGGGCAATGAAGAAGTTAAATTTGGATTGGGGCACTGCATCTAATCAAAGGTTGAACGACCTGAACGTGCTTGATGAGTTTCGCCTAAAAGCTTATGAAAGTTCAGCCTTATACAAAGAGAAGATGAAGAGGTATCATGATCAAAGAATTGAAAAGCGAGACTTTGTGGTTGGCGATCGTGTGCTGCTATTCAACTCCAGGTTGCGCTTGTTTCCAAGCAAACTCAAGTCCAAGTGGACGGGGCCATTTTTGCTCACAAAAGTGCTCTCGTATGGAGCGGTTGAACTTGAAAATAAGGATGGAACAAGGTTTGTGGTGAATGGGCAAAGGATCAAGATCTATCTGGGAAATGCTGAAACTGTGCAAGAAGTGATTGAGGCCTGTAATCTTGATGAAGTCTGAGTAATCAAGATAACTGCGTCGTGCCGCGACGTTAAATCAAGCGCTGCTTGGGAGGCAACCCAAGATGTACAATCTAGCCAACGATAGGGTTCTGTTTTTCATTACGTAGTTTGGCTTTCTTTGATTACTTGCGTCTTTGTATCAATATAGGTAGGGGTTTCAGTACTTTAGTTCGTAGTGTTGGCTAGAAGTAATATAGGGTCCGTGTCTAAAATAGTGTCCAGAAAATGAAAAAAATAAACTATTGGTTGCTACATGTGCAGGTACACCACGCAAGAAATCTGCAAAAAATGGTCTGGTGCAGAGGTCTACGGACCCCATCGACGGTCCGTCGATTGATCCACGGACCGTCAATGGTATCCGTAGATCCCAGGTAAGTCTCTAACATTTTCCTAGTATAATTGTGATCTACGGTCCCGATCTACGGACCGTAGATTGACTCACGGACCGTAGACGGGGTCTCGTGAGTCCAAACCCTACAGTTGACTGACCCGACCCGGACCCCCATTACTTAAAACCCCCATTGTTTCAAATCATTTCTCTTCCCTCCATTACTCCCAAAAAAAAAAAAAAACCGTTACACCCACTCTTTCAACTCCCCAAATCACTCCATAACCACCACATAATATCCTCCCTTCCATATACTCCCAAAATCCCTTCCATACCAAAATCAACCCATCCCATAATCCAACAAAAAGGGTCCGGTGTTTGGTCAATAACGAAAAAGGTGACTCCTTGGTCTTGCTAAGCATAGTTTCATCACGCAATCACCCCACTCCTTGTTTCTTGTAAGGTAATAGACTTTCTCTTCACTTTGAATTTCGATTCATAGATTGAATATAGAGGGTCGGGAATTGGGTCTTGACCTTGGGTAATTGTTAGGTGAAATTGCATAATAAACTTGAAATTTACAATGCCCTTGGAACGATAGATAGTGATTGTATAGCATTAGTTTAATATGTGTTTATATGATCGGAAATTCTGTATGCTAGTTTCGACTTAGGGTTCCACATCTAGTCAAAATTGTTGTGTGTAATAATCGGTCGGAATCTTAAGAATGACGAACTAGCATGTTTTAAGTGTGTATATGCATGATAAGGGTGTGTTAATGTTGAAACCAAAAGCCATACATGTACGATACCTGGCACTGATGGCTTCCACGATACCCCGTCTACGGACCGTAGATCCATCTACGGACCGTAGATGGGGTTCGTCATTTGAGGCACCTGAAAATTTACACCAAGTGTAAAACTACGGATGTGGACTACGGTCCGTAGATCCATCTACGGACAGTTCTGCACTTCCGTGGTTTTCATCTGCGACCTATATTTCAGACACCCTGATCCACGGAAGAGATCCACGGACCGTAGATCAGTCTACGGACCGTAGGTATCCTCCGTGGATGACTTCTGTAGCATCTGTCATATTTTTTTTGTGGACTTAGTTTGGTTCGTTACCAACTCTGAATAAGTTCTTTTGCTGCATATGTTTAGTTTTGGCACTAATGACGTTCCTACAGGTACCATGGCACCCAAGAAGATGGTCACCTACTCGAAACGGGGCAAGTCCAAATCGGTTGCCCCTAGCTTCCGGTTGATTGATGAGGACACCGAGAACGACTGTGACCCTGCATATGTGCCCCTCAACCCAAGGGCTTCTCGCGCTGCACCCAGAAGCACCCCCCGAAAGGTGCTCCCCGACGTAGTCACTGTCTCCCAGTCTAATGAGGAGCACACACTGATCGGGTCACCAACTGGGGCTGCTTCCAGTTCAGAGGGACCTATGTCCGGATCCGAGTCTGCTTCTGATTCAGCCTCAGGCTCCCAGTCTGCCCACTCTTCACAATCAGAGTCCATCCATGCTACAGGGTCCAACGCCAAATCATCTACAGGGTCTGGAAAGGATGACCAAGCAGCCTCGTCTGATGAGGCAACTAGCTCAGAGGCCATTCCTGCACCAAGGAATGATGAACCCGCTCCGGTAGCAGGGGAGCTGAATAGGTGGTGTGTAGAGGGTCAATGGCAAATGTATCGGGATGCAAAGATGGTAAATGACAAACAAAAAATGGCCCGATTTATTCAAGAGGAGCGCAGAGTCCTCACGGGGAGCTTGCATACTGTTCCAGATATTCACCGGCTTTTAAAACTTCACAAGTGTGACTGGATGGCTCGAGACCCAGGGACGTATAGCGAGGAGATTGTCCGGGAGTTCTATGCTTCCTATGCAGCCACTCTCCGCGGGTCCATTTCCAAGCGGTCAAAGCCGTTAGCTCAGGCTCCGCTCACTTCCACCATGGTTCGAGGGTGTCCGGTGGACATATCAACTGCCACCATTAGCCGTTTTCTCTATGGTCCTACCACGGGCCACGCTTGGTCTCCTAACACTTCAGAGTTTGATTACCGCTGGAACATCGTGCGGAGTGGTGCCTTCCAGAGGAATGCTGACCAGCGAGAGGCTGTGATACTATGGCTGGCCCGGTACATTGCTGCAGATGGCGAGCGAGCGGAATGGGTCGCTGCTCCACGGTTGGGCATCCGGAAGGCCACACCGAACTTCGTCGCAAAATTCTTCTGGCTGTTGGTACGCAACAGAGTGTCGCCCACAAAAGCTGACAATCAGGTCACTTGGGACAGAGCAGTGATGGTTGCTGCATTGGTTGCAGGAGTAGAGATCAACTTTGCCCGAATGCTGCTGGCATAGATCCACGAGAGAGCTTTCAGGACCTCCACTACTTACCCTTTCCCCTGTCTGATATTTCACTTGTGCAGGGACTCTAGAGTGCCGATCTGGCATTGTGACAGGCTAATCCACCCTACAGGGGCATTGGACATCAGCCTTATTCGGGATGACGCAAATGTGGCAGCACCTCGCAGAGAGCCCCAGATTGAGGTACCCCCCTTGAGCTCCGATCTTGCAGACACTGTGGGGCAGGCACAGGGCGGTGACCCCATTATCCCAGACCACACCGACACTGTCCCAGGCTCCTCGTCTCAGGCAGCTAGTGTTGCTCCTAGTTCTTCCCGGTCCACACCACCGTTAGGAGCGACGGTTGTCCCGATGGCCAGAGTACAAAAGTTAGAGGCGCAGATGGCCACACTGCTGCATCACATCCAGCCTTGGATGCAAAAGTCAATTGCCGAGTCCGAGGCTAGATTGGAGCGCAGGATGGAGGGGATGATGGGCCGTAAGGTCCTGGCGGTAAATAAGCGGTTTGACGCCTTTGAGTTGCGAGTTCTCGAGCGAGCAGTTTCGGCCACAAACTTATCTGTTTTGCAGGCTGACATAGCCAGCCTCTGGACTGATGTTGATGCCATTCTTGCTGCACCTTCAGTTGAGACTCAGGCTGCCCCTACTGCGCTGGCTGATGATACCGTGCTAGATGCTCTATTCAGTGGCATCGCCGAGGAGGGGCCTGCACCGACACATGCAAAGGGGAAGCGGCACCGTTCTCATCGCACGGAGGAAGAGAAGCTAAGAAAAGACAGCGTCGACAGGAGAAGGAGGCTAGGAGGGCATCGATTGCAGACGAGGAGTTGCGCCAGCAGAGGGTGCGTGAGAGAGCTGCAGGGGCATCGAGTTCTGCCCCAGTTACAGAGGTTCAGCCTATTTTAAGGGGCATTGTGCGCACCTCTGATGGTGCGGAGCAGTTGATAGCGAGCACTACTGAGAGTGCTAGGATTGTTGAGAGGGGCACTGCTGAGGGTGCTCATGCTGATGTTCCAGAGGGCTCCGGGAAACCGGACCCCCCTGCTTGTTGATGATTCGCCGGCGCTTTGCGCCACAGGTTTGCTTCACTCAAATCCATTCACTTTTACTGTCTATGTATGCATTGTGGACAATTGCATCTATTTTTGTTGGGGGTGGGGTAAATGGATCGTGAGTGATAGGGTGAAGTCTGAGTAACCCAACTCATGAATCCTCTCTTGGGGTTTTCTTGCCTGTGTTCTTTTCCCCCGAGTGACTGTTTAATTTTCTGTTGAACCGGCATGTCTTAGGATTGTGTGTATAGAAGCATGATACAGAATGAAGCATGATGGCTTAGAAAAATGATACCCGTCAGATTCTGGGTTGTATGCTAGAAGTAGGCTACGATTAGTTGACTGTGTTGGCTCTGAGTATTACATAGTAACAATCAACTTGATTGCATGATTAAACCTGAGACTTGAACTGGGTAATCTGATAATCTGATAATGAAACTATGTGCCAAGAGTGGGTGAGAATCATTAACTATTCAAACAGTTTTGTGCAAAACTAGAACTTGCCCGGTTAGTCCTGCTAAGACAATTCAATCTAGAGGATTGGAAGTGATCATATTCTCGGTGCGAATGTTTTTGGGGATGGCCTTTTGTTTTTTTGTCTTTGGACGTTCATGAGGGGCACGTAGCGATCTTTATCACCATCTCTTTCTCTCAAACTTGCACCCCTATCACGCCAATCTCAATAACAATTTGTCCAACCATCATCACGATCTCTGTTCCAACCTTTACTCCTGTTGTCCTTCGATTGCTCGGACAAGAACCCCCTCGCTTGGTTTGACAAAAATTTTACCCATTCGTTGTACATGGCCTCAAATTGTGTGTCATCAGGACTCATACCACTTCTCGCACTAATCGCATTCACAACTTTAGAACCACCTCCCATGACATATTTCGTCAACAAGTCCATTTGGGTCATTATCTTGGCCATATTCTCATTACGTTCTTGGTTCTTTTCATTTTTTTCCTTTGTCAACCCGAGGTTTAGAAGAGACACTTGATCTTCTCTTGTGAACCATGCACGATTAATTTTGGTCATCTCATCAAGCAATGCTGACGCTATGTCAAATGGTTGTCTCATGATTCCACCCCCGAATGAGTTGGGCGGCGACACCCTTGTTGATGGTGTCAAGACTCCGGTAAAAATATTGCAACAACACATTGTCTGACAACCGATGGGTAGGTCATTGGAGAAGCAAATATTGGAACCTCAACCACGTTTCATGGATGGGATAACCATCAATCTGCTTGAAGTTCTCAATAATATCCCTTAAGTTAACTTTCTTCAAGGGAGGGAAGAATCTTTCATAAAACATTTACGTGAGCTCTTTCCAAGAAGTGATAGATTTCCTTGGTAGTTCGGTCAACCACTTCGTTGCTTCCCCCATTAGAAAAAAGGGAAACAAACGGAGTCGGACTGACTCTTGAGTGATGTTCTTGAAGGAAAATGGTCCACACATATCCACAAAATTCTGAATGTGATCATAAGGGTCCTCATGAGCAAGTCCCCCAAAGAGACCTTTCATTTGAAACAACTCCAACATAGTACTAGTCACATGAAACACCTCATTGCGCAAACTTGGAGGAAATCGAATAGCATCAACACTTTCCAACTGATGCACATTGACATCATGAAAGTTTCTGATGTCGTCATTGTTCCCAAGTTGACTTGCATACTTCCGTTCACACTCATCTCTTCACCTATTTATATCAATCAACAAAAATACAAGAAGAAAACTCTACTACAACAAAACCAGTCACTAAAATACTTCAGTAAAATAATTCTACACACCACTCCCCGGTAGTGGGGCCATTTTTTATAACGCTCAACTACACTTGTTTCGATTCAAAGTGTAGACAATCTCTAAGAAGTACAAACCCAACGATGAGTGGTGTCGATCCCACAAGGAGTGATACGGTAAAGAATTCAAGTACAAAGTAAAGAAGTGTTCTAATCTTTTGTAGAAATAAAAGGTTACGTAACATAAAATAAATCAAGGAATTTCAATTATCAATATCAATGGTGGAATTTAGTAACCAATTGCTAACAAAAAGAAATAACACAGGATTTGAACGATTAGAAAGATGACCTTAGAAGTGTGAGCATTCGAATACAAATTTCTCCTAATGGGTAATTATTAATTTCTTTAAGTTGTTGAATCTCAATGGGTAGGATAGGTTTTGAATATAATAGCTATCTGTCACGCCCCGAGCTCACACCCTGGACGTGGTCAGCACTCGAAGACCATTGCTGGCCCCCAAGCAAACCCTTGACCTGGCTTTCTTACCTCAGCGGAAACTTAACTCAACAGCATAACTCAATGCAATGAAAGATTAGAAAACAACCAACTGATAAAATCTGGCCAAAAAGGCAACTCGAGTCTCAAAATAGAGTAATACATATATACATAGATGAGAGACTCAAAAGTAACTGACTGACTGTCTATGAAGCCTCTAAAATACTGAGATGGATGTTGGGACAGACCCCGCAACACCCTAATAAAACAAAACTAAGAACACAAAATAATTGAGTCCTCCGGAATGCAAGGAGGCTCACCACTGACTCTGGAGTGCTCAGTTGGATCAACAGCGTACTGGATGCTGATCCTGGGTACCTGCGTCTGCATCATAATAAGATGCAGGCCAACTGGCATCAGTACATGGAATGTACGAGTATGCGAGCTGGAAAGCTAAACCACAACTTAAGCTTGAAAGGAATACAAGGGAACACTTACCTTGGCCCTGTACGACTCAAGTGTAACTGAACTCAATATATACAAGGCAATAAGACACATGCGATATATAAAGCTTTTAAAACATTGTAAATAACTTAGTTCGTTAATGATTAAATCAATAACGACTCAACTTTACTTATATAAAAGTAATATAACTTTAGTGGGAGATTCTTTAACCGACAACCACCACTATGAGCCCTAGTAGTGGTACAACGTTTTACCTCACGTTGCCCAAGGACCATCCTATACCTGGCCGTGATATAGGAAGCTATCTTTACTAAGTGGATCCACTAGCTTAACTTACGGGATCACCTAAAAAGTATGACCCATTAAATCCCATGTTGGCCGCATGGTTCTTATGGAGAGTTGAGTTAATATGAACTCGTGTCCCCAACTCGGTGCTCAAGACTACTCCCAAAAATATACTTTAACTCATAAGTGTTTTAAACACATCTTTCTTTAGTTTGAGATAATTGCTCAAAATCTAGCCTAAAGGCTCTCTTGGAATCGATGTTCCTTTCTTACTGAAAGGTAAAAACATTTAGAAACTTCTTTGGGAAATACATAGTTCCCAAATAACTTTTGAGAAATGGACTCGACTTTATGCTCTTGACTTAACTTGAAACTTGAGACTCTTCACTTGGCTTGGAACTTTATACTCTTTGCTCGACTTGAGACTTGAACCTTAAAACGAAGTGAAAACGTTCGATAAAGGCTCTTGAACAACTTTGAAAACTTGCCTTGACTTACTTAACTTCTAAGCTTAACTCTTGACTTCACTTGACTTAGAAACTAACTCTCCTTGAATTGGATTTTTGAATTCAAGGTGTTTGATCACATGTTATGGAGGGATTCTTGATGTTTAGACGTACTTTGGAGTGTCGGAAACAACTATGAAACATAGGTACAATACCAAGGAACATGCATGAGAAAGGGTGAAATGAAAGAGTAAACTTGGCATCCTTGGCGCTCTGCAAGGCGAGGAGCGCCAGCCCTCGAAGCTCAAAAGGGGCCTGCTGGCGCTCTGCTAGGCACGCCGCCCCAAGGGCTGGACTTCAGAGTCCCCTTTGGGGCGCGCTGGCAGGCGTGACGCGCCAACCCCTTTCCCAGAAAACCCGACTTTTCTCCCTCTTTTTCCCAACTCTAAACCACCCTAACTTCAAAGGTTTCAACCCCAAACACTAAGGATCATAAAATCCCTCAACATACAAGAGATTCAACTCAAAATCCACAACCAAATCATGTCCCAAATCAACAAGAACTTCCACAACACAATCAACAACATCAAGAACACAACCAACAACTTCAACCAAATCTTTTCTTGAAAATAAAAGAGTTTGGCGTGTGGGGGAAAGGACCAACCCCAACACTATGAACTCACATACCTAGTAGGGATCACCCCCGACGATATCCACGACGATCTTTGACGGAAACTTGCTTGATCTCCTCTTTCTTCTCTTCTTTCTCCTCTTCTTCTCCTCTTCACTCAAAACCCTCACTCTCACTCTTTTAAAATGGGACAAACTGATCTAAAAATCAGTCCAACACTCAAATATAACCAAAAGAATTGGTTAGGGAAAAGACCAAAATACCCTTAAAATTTCCGGACGGATTTCCCTGCCAACTGCCCAACTTCCAAAGGGCATAACTCACTCATACGAACTCGGAATTGAGTAAAATCGGTGGCGTTGGAAAGATCATTCCACAAGCTTCGCAATAATAACTGGAACTACACCTAAATCATCCTGAGATAGGAGTTATGACTGCTCAAAGTTGGCCAAAAACTCACTTTTCCCCATACTTGACAAATTTCCAGATTTTGAATTTCGTTCCAAAAATGACTATTTCCAATTCTAAACCTCTTCGTAGTTATTCAAATTGCTGGATGTTACACTATCTCTCAATCAGCTATCATGTTTTGAGTGAGTTCTCACGAACCTCAACAAGCTTAACGATACAAAGCAACCTAATTCATTAATTAAACCCACTTTCTCAAGATGGATTGTAAAGACACAGATCAGTACAACTACCAATCATTCGTTCTACTCTAAGTATCTTTGTCAAGCAAGCATAGAGAGCTAAGCTAGAACCGTATTTACAACTTCAGTTCATCAATGAAAACATGAATAAACAATTGAACTCATTTCAAACACCATTAAATTCAGTAATTAACAATACTCATAAGCTAATTTATGTATTTGATTAAATAATCACACCCCTAAGAGAAGGGGTTTTAGCCAAACATGGTAAAAACCAAAAGGATTATCCATCCGAATTGTTAACAATCTACAATGCTCAATGCCAAAATTAAGACTAGAATCTAAAACTTCAAATCCAAGTTTAAAAAAATCCTCTGCAAGAGTGTTTACTAATGTAAAAGTATATGAAAAGCTCTCAAAACTGGGGAATACACTCTGTCTCAAACTTTTTTGTCTTTTAAAACATTAATTTATACGCTTTCAAAAACTTTCCAAAATCCCCCCATGAATTCCAATAGGCGACATTAGTCGGGATCGCTGAACGACTCAGCGATCCGCCAAAATGCACGTCTTCTCACCTTTTAGCTTGACTCTTGCATCCAATTGTTCTGTATGATTTGGCAAGCTGGGTCGCTGTCGTCGTTCCATTCGGTGCGTCGCCAAAATATTTTTTCACTCACCGAGTTGGCTCTTTTCATGGGCTATTTTGCTGGAAGATTTGGCGATCTGGAGGCTCACTTGGCGAGTCACCGAGTGCCTTTTGGGAACTCCAACTTCTCTTTCTTCAGCTTTTCCAACTTTTTTCTCCTTTTCGCATCGTAATGTTCTTGCCTTGTTCTTAAGCCTTCATTGCTGCATATAAACACATTAACATCAGTTATGAGCACAAAATAGGTATTGAGGACACCAATTTATTGAATAATGAGTCGAAATTCCCGACTCCTCAACGATTTTTTATCCTTTCTCAAGATTTGATTGAGGATAGTTGTTACATAGCCGTTTTACACATCATTTGATGGAAGAGCACCTAGTTGTAGCTGTTTTAGTTTTCTTGAGTGAGATCCTGATTGCCGCTATTACATGATTTGATTTCCACTAATTATGCCTCCTTTTTGGACATGCTTGATTCTTTTCTTTTTGATAGCTTGATATCCAACAAGGATCCATAATCGTTTATCATTAAAAAAATTCTTGTACTAACATGTTTCACTTAGAAAGTCACCCAACCAATTTAAATTATCTTTAATTAAATTTTGTTGGAATACAATTTTTGTTTTAAACTAAATTAAAATAAAAAAATTCTCATTTTTGTTATTTTATTAAATTTTGTTGAAGCACAATTTTTGTCTTTGAACTAATTCTCTAAATAAATAAATATATATTTATATATATATATATAAGATAATTATTTTAATTATTTTATTTTATTGAAATAGAAGTTTTGTTTAAGAATATTTTTTAAGAAAATAACAAGATACTCATTTTAACTATTTTATTAATTTTGTTGAAATACAACTTTATTTTAGACTAAATTTTAAAATCTATCTATATATAAAAGGAGAGAAAAAAACGACACGTGTCAGCACCACAATTATTCTTGAATTTTATTATTTTTAGTTATTTTAAATAATAAATTCAAATTCAATAACTTAATTGTCTTTAGTTAATTTAAATAATTTAAATAATAAATTCCATTTTAAAACAAAATAATAATTTAAAATAGTTTTTTAAAAATCAGATTTTTTTTTTAAAGAACTTATTATCATAATTTTTATTATATTGCCGATGGAAAAGTGGGTAATAATTCACTAAATTTTAAAATCCTTTTAATCAGACATTATTATTACTAATAATAATAATAATAATAATAATAATAATAATCTATCTATATATAAAAGGAGATGAAAAAATGACACGTGTCAGCACCACAATTATTCTTGAATTTTATTATTTTTAGTTATTTTAAATAATAAATTCAAATTCAATAACTTAATTGTATTTAGTTAATTTAAATAATTTAAATACTAAATTCCATTTTAAAACAACATAACAATTTAAAACAGTTTTTTAAAAATCAGATTTTTTTAAAGAACTTATTATCATATTTTTTTATTGTATTGCCGATGGAAAAGTGGGTAATAATTCACTAAATTTTAAAATACTTTTAATCAGACATTATTACTACTAATAATAATAATAATAATAATTGAATTTCAAAAATATGTGTGAACTTATAGAAACCACCATAAAATTTTGATTTTCTTAATTACAATAATAATAATAATAATAATAATAATTGAATTTCAAAAATATGTGTAAAATATTTAAATAACAAAATTTTAGAAAAATAATAAATAATAATAAAATAAAACAAAAAACGGCTGTGAATCAACCATTTTCAAAAAATAAAAATTAAAGGTTTTAACTCTTATTAATAATAGATAAAAAGAAAAAAAATGTCCACTAATTAATATGGAAAAATAATTTCAATAATAAATTTATAAATTAAAAAAGTATAAATGAAAAAGAAAATCAAAAGGGTTGTGAATCAACCATTTTCAATAAACAAAAATTAAATAACTTAACTCTTATTAATAATAATAATAAAAATAAATAAATAAAAATAATAATAATAATAATAATAATAATAATAATGAAAAGTAAAATGGCCACTAATTAAATGTGAAATTTTCAAAAAAATAACCAACTCACGAATTTATTTACTTTTTTAAAAAAGAAAATGTATATAAAAAAAAGACCCAAAAAAAAGAAAGATAAAATCTAATAAATTCCATGTTTATCTAACTTCCCATTTAAATCTGAAAATTTGCTTAAAGGATAATCAAATACGGTTTAATTTAAATCTGAAAAAAAAAAACATATCTGAAAATGGTTTTTTTCAAATATGTAACCACCTTTTATTTTTGAATTCCTATAATAAAGGCAATCACCTACTTTATCCATTTGCTTCATTCATTCTATAAATAAATGTCTTCTTTTTTCAGAAAAAATTTATTCATTTTGTTAGTATTATCCTTTAGAACAATCATTTTTCGGAGTGAGAAATTCATCTTCAATGCACAGATGTATTGCTTCAAGCAGTGAATTATCATATGCATTAATTTAAAGTCAGGTATGAAAAACTATCCAAGATTTTTTTAAATTACATACCAAAAATGTGGACTTCTATCAACTATCAATATGGTTGATAGTTGTTACAGTTGATTAATTATTTACAGTCTATTGTTCTTCTTCTAATAAAATAATAGTTTGAAAGGAAAAATTGTTGTATAAAGGAGTATGGGTGGTGGTTGATTATTTATATTATAATAAATATAATTCTTTATTTATCATGTGAGTTTCTAATATAAAAAATTACCAAACACTAAAATTGTTTTATATCTTGCAGATTTAAGTTGATGTGATCCCCGCAACATGAAAATGTCAAGTTGAAAATGGTGGCGTGTGTGTGCGTATATTGCTTTTGTGAGGAAATCTACTATGTCATTTGTTAAATTTACAAGTACTAATTTTTCAGACTTATTTTAATTAAAGAAGAAAAAGTTTTACAATTTATGGGAAAAAAGTCATTCTAATGATAAGATTGTACAATTGAATTCACGCTACATAAAATAAAATTAAAAAGATTCAAAACAATTTTAAGGAACACATTACCATTTAAAATATTAATATAAATATATCAATAAATTTGTCACAAGGTACAATGTGTTGTATTTTCAATGGTAAAACTGAAGGAAGAAGTCATTAACACTCTTGCTAAGAGTAGGTAGATCTGATATTCACTTCATATTACTTTCAAATTTACATTTTAAGAGATTGTGCTATCGTATTTTTCATGTAGGAAACTTATTTTGCTTTCCTAATTTTCTATCAATTTCTATTAGTTTTTGCCTTATCTTTTACATTTTAGTTTGGAGATGTTATTTGCATTATAGAGAATGATGTTTTATGCTATTATTTGGAAAAATATATGTTGGATACAAAAATAAATTGACGAACTATTAAAAAATATTGCAATGAAGACATAGTATGTGCTAACATATATGCAATCATCTGGGATTTTATAACTGAAGAAGATGATTCACATAATTTTGCCGAAAATGTTCAATAAGTTCTATTTCTTAATTATTTCATATTTATTAATGATTATCTCTATTATGCACTATGACGAAGTGACATAAAATAGTGTGATTTTTTTTCCAGATTGAAGGATTGCATAGCATGTTGAGGATTGAAGGGTTGCATAGGCTGTGACAAGAAATTTCTTCTTCTTTTTTTAAAATTTAATAACTCAAATTTATTATTTATTATAAATTATAATAATAAATTGAATTTAAAAAATAATAATTCCTCTTTAGCCAAAATAATAAATTAAATAATTTAAAAATAATAATTTATTTTAATATATAGGCTACTTAGAATAAGAAGTATTCCCTATTATATCTTTTAATAATCGTGTAAACTAAATTGTCATAATGTAAAATTATTATAACTTTTTATCCATTATAAATAAAATATAATAATTAAAGCTAACGTTGAATTGTACATACAAAATAAAAGACATATGGACAATTTTATAAATATATGCTTATCTTACTATACTAGAAATTACATTTGAAAATGGAATAAAATGGATGAGATTCACGTTGATAAAAGTTAGGATTTAGATTAGTGAGAATTTATATAGTCAAGCTTAATTTGTGTTGTAATTCTTATTTCTTTAGCAATTTAACAATCTCAGAAGATTTCAATATAATGAATGATAACTTGCAAAGTGTTATTTTTAGATTTTCATCTTGATCAACTTTATTTTATCATTTCAAAATTTTCATTCTATCATATAAAATCTCTCCACATGTATTTTAATTTAAAGATAATAATTGATATCATTGCTTTCAAATTTCAAATTAAAATTGATTTGAAATGAATTACCATGTATGTTTTCACGTTATATTCATAATATCATGTTGGTGGCGTTTATAATGTCTAAACTTTTTCTAATTAATATTATAAAAAATATATTAATTATTTATATAAAATTAATTTAAAATTTTAAAAACTATATCCTACTATTATATACATGCACTTTTGTTACTCAATAATAATAATTCATATTAATTATTTTTAAATTTAAAAATTATTATATTTTAAAATATCCGCGCAACGCGTGGGTATGCATACTAGTAATAATAAGATGGTCATTTGTAATTATTTTATTAAATTTTATTAAAATGCAACTTTAAATTGAAAATACGCAAACTGTCATTATACTCACTAAAACTTCATGTAAACCTCAAAATGTTCTAAAATCATTTCCAGTTTGCAATAAATAAAGAGTGAACGAAACCAATAAAATTACCTCCTCTTTTTTTCTTCTTAAAGAATTCAATTTACTTCTACTAATGTTACTGAGTACGTAGTATTCAACATTTTCAAAAAAATAATAAGATGTTCATTTTAATTATTTTTAAAAGTTTTGTTGAAACATAATTTTTTGATAATAAGTTTAAAACAAAAGTTTCCTTTAACTAAATTTAATAAAATAATTAATATGAGTATCTTATTTTTAAAAAAAAATTAGTTCAACATAGTTTAGTAAACTAATTAAAATGAGCATCTTATTATTCTTTTAAAAAATTAGTTTATGAAAAAAAATTGTAGTTCAATCAAATGTAATGAAAAATACATTCAAATTGATTGTGGTGACTCTCTAAGTAAAATATTCATAGTTGAGTAACTTTGAGGTTTTGAAAGAAAGTTAAGTGACTTTTATGAGAAGAACCCTTAGTTGAGTGAGTTTCTATGAAAACATTCCTTAGTTGAGTGACTTTGAGGTTATAAAATGAAAGTTAAGTGATTTTTTGTGAAAAATGTTGTTAGTTGAGTGATCATCCAAGATATTAACTCAAGACATGTGATTAGACATTGAAGGGAATTTAGGGAAGAATCAAGTATGGGAGCAGAAGTAAGGATGGAAAGCTTGGAAGGAAATAAGAGGAGTACGTGAACGAGCAAGAGAAATTTGGGTTGGGGGCACTGCTGATACGTCACCCCAGGCCCCAAACTAATGATTCGTGCAGTCGTGCTTAGTTATAAAACAAGAAGATAGCTTAATGCCCTGCAGTTGATTCCATCTATACTCGCTCAACTATGTAGTTAGACTATTCACTGGGGTAGGTGATTAGAGATCGAGAGATCATGATCATAATATTGACCTTGTAAATCAATAATTTGATAACCATCTGAAATCCATGGAAGAGATGTGAAGCATGAATTCTTAGTTACGCTGCAGCCCTGGAATTATCCCAACTACTGTGAACAACCAATTTGTAGTCGAAGTAATTAGTTATTCTAATTCTTAAATTCTTACATTCTTAGTTTATAAGTATAAATCAAACTTTTATGGCACACTTGCATTAATTTGTGGGTTTTTAGGGAAAGTAGATAAATACCTATCGTAAGTCCTTTGGGTTCGATAATCCATCTCTTTTAGAGCCATATATTACTTGCGCAGCCAGGTACACTTGCGTGTGCATTTGAGAGCAACACGCAACAAGGATGCATATCTCATAGTCTGAAAAATGATACTGCTAATCTTGTATATGTAACACCCCGTATCCGAAAATAGACCAGATTGCAAATTTCTGGTATTGCAGGTGGCATTCACGGGCACCATCCACGGACCGTAGGAGGACCCACGGTCCGTCCTGCAGGTCCGTGGTTCGTGTCAGCAAACTCCCCCAGAACTAAGCCAGAAATTCGGCCAAGTGTTAACCCACCGCTGGACCTACTATCCGTAGGTCAGGTCACGGACCATGGTTCATGTCTATGGATCGATGCCCCTAAAACCTAGCTTCAGTCCTGATTGACGGTTGACCAGCACGGACTGTCATTCGATGCACGGTCCGTAGGTCTGACCGTAGCTGAAGGTAGCAGCCAGTTAGATGAAAATTGTGATTGGGTCAACTTCAAATAGTCCTGATTGACGGTTCAGTCCTGATTGACGGTTGACCAGCACGGACTGTCATTCGATGCACGGTCCGTAGGTCTGACCGTAGCTGAAGGTAGCAGCCAGTTAGATGAAAATTGTGATTGGGTCAACTTCAAATAGTCATAACTCTTAGCACAGAAGGAATTGTGTGTCCCATGACCTATTAAATGATAGATAATTTAACCCTCTTTCCAACGCCACCGAGTTTGCTAAAATATGACCTCCGAGTAAAAAGTTATCCTCGTTTTCGTGAAGCCCTGTCGGGCAGACTCGACCGACGACTCCAATCGACGGACCGTCGATTGACCTTCGGCCCGTAGGTCTAGTCTATCAGTCACTCCGACAACAATTAAGTTAGGGGTCTTTTGGTCTTTTCTTATTTCGTTTAACCCCTAAGGTAAGTCGTTTAGACCCTAAATAATGAGGTTTTAGTTAGTCTAAGCCTAGATACATAACTAGAACTTATCCAAGTCAAATCATTAATCAAAACTTATAAAATTAGAAGCAAGAGAGGAGAAAAAGGTCAAGAACCCTAGTTAAAGAACGCAACAAGTTTCCTTTAGTTCCAGCCTCGAAATCTAAAGATTTCTTCGTGGAATTCGTCACCAGGTATGTGGAATTTCACTAGTGGGTTCCTTTCGCCCATTAGGTCCCTAGAATTCAGGCAGTTTCTTGATTCCCTTATTATGAATAGACCTAGGGTTTCTAGAATTACACCAGATCACCATGAATTAGTTATTAACATGTTCCAAATCAGATTATCATGTTATTACATCGTTTCTCGCATGAATTTCAGAACCCTACATATGTATTTCTTTAGTTCTTGAATTGCACATGCTAGGTCAGATATCTCAGTTATTCAGTTATACATGCCTCAGTTATTAATGCATCATTATCAGATTTATTGTTGCATTCTAAGTTTGCATGTTCAGTTTTGAGCTATCCAGTATTTTACAGAAATTCAGTCATAACTAGTTAGCCACTTAATTCATTGGGAGTAGCATAATACTGAGTTGGACTAGGGTTCAGCGTACCCATATAGTCCCAGAACTACGAGCCACGTAGGTGTAAGTCCCTTCTGTGGGAAACATCAGTTTAGTGATCACCCCAGCATGCCTCTATACCTCTGGCAGGGTATACTGGGTCCTCTTGATAGGGCGTATACATCGGACTCCATATTTAGCTCATGTGGTTTTATGTCGGTTATTAGTAGCTCCCACAGTTCAGTCAGACTCTATTGCATTGACCATATTTCAGTACAGTCAATATTCAGTCTCAGCAGGTTATAAATTTGGTCATTGTATCAGTTAGCTCAGTATTCAGTATTTTCAGTATCTATATCATGTTTAGATTATTTCATTGCTTTATTGTTTGTTCAATTATATGTTATTTCAGCTTTACTCTATCCTACATGCTCAGTACCTTTTAAGTACTGACGGATACGTGTGCTACATATTCTCGTGATGTAGGTTCAGGTTTTCAGCATCCAGATCACGCTTAGATCGATTCCCGATCTTCAGTTAAGCATCATCAGTGGTGAGTCCTCATTCTTCGAGGACTAGTGACATGTTTATCTTTATCACTTTTAGTCTTTAGTTTCAGTTTTGCTAGACCTAGTTGGGGCATGTCCCAACACGTCTAGTCAGTATAGAGGCTTATTTTAGACATAATTAGATTCAGCTTAGTATTGAGTTAATATCTTCTTTGTATTAAACTCATCAGTTATCATTTATGTTAGTTATAGTATATGGGTATTCCCCATCTTTTCATTTTATTTATGATTATAGCTTCCACACAATTTCTATTATTCAGATTATATCTAGTATGCTCATGATCAGGCCAGCAAGGTTAGCTTGGGATCACTTGTGGTCCTAGGTCCCGTGTCCACGTCTCGGGGGTAGCTCGTGGCGTGACAATATATATCCTACCAAAACAGGATATGACTTCTCCTTAAATATTTAATTAGTATTATACCAGCCAGTAGAAAAAAGCAAAATCTAGCCCAAGTTGTGTCCTCATATTCCTAATATTATTCTTTTTGGACAAAGAAGAGGATTGTCAAAGTTCATATACCAGAGCCAACCTATTGTTAACTCCCTCTTAAGTTTTCTTCTGCAATTATCACATGTAAAACAAAAGGATTCTTACATCACCCTGTATACGTCTAAAGTTTCATTCCTAAAATACAACAAACAAGAAAGGAAAATAGCTAGCAAACAATAGTATTTCAATTTGAATTTATGTGAAGGTTACAAACTTTATGAAATCTTCGGGAAAAGATATGTAATCCCGTAATTCTTCAATTCACATTTTTTCTTGATTTGATTGAATACTAGCGGCTCAACACTTGGAGCAAAGACTTCTTTGTATGTGAAAGACTTGCAGATGACCACTAAAGAGCAAGAATTCTCTATGTATTTCTGTGTGTGTTCTTCGTTTTCTTCTCCTCCTATTGGTCTTATGAAAACTCCTTTATATAGTTGCAATCTAGGGTTTTGAGGGTATTTCGGTCTTCAAGTAATTTTAGAGAACTTTGGGCTTGAAGAGCATGAGTTGGGCTCGTCTTGTCAACTCAGTGGACTGACACAAATATTATTTGGACTTAATTTAAGTCATATATTTTTACTTAAATATTAATCCAACTTTATTAACAAGTAATTTTACTTTGTGAATATATCATTAATTTACGGATTAATCCAAAATTTGATATAGATTGATCAATAAAATTTCACCACCTACAAATGCCCCCTACTTCGAGGCTTGTTGCGTTGTTCAACTTGTCGAACTTTTAAAGACAAGACTTGAAGTATTTGTGAAGTGTGTATATGTATATATAGTTGTTATTGGAGGTTTTAAAAACTATCCATATTTGATTTCAATGGAAATTTTCCATAACTTGATTTGTATAGAAACTTACTATAATTTGGTTCAGAGGAAAAATTTACCATGATTTTGTTTCAAATATGGGTTTTCCATGATTTATAGGAACACAATTTATGTACTTTTGATTTATATAAATACCCATGCTCTTACAATGGTTGATTGTCAATTTAAGGCATATCAAACTCAATTTTCTTCACTTTTTTTCAGCACAGCACACCTGCGGTAGAAACTTCATAACTTCTTGTAGAAATATCGAAATCATGATTTGTTTCATCTTCTGGAACCTAGACTGATGGAGTTACAACACATTCAAAATTCAAAATCAAAACTCTTCTCAATTGATTGGAATTAATTTTTGAAGTTTTCTATCAAATCTATCTTCTTTTTTACCGCTCTATGTAGTTTCACCAATCCATCTTTATCTTGATGTAAGAGATTTTGAATGAAAAGCGACTTGATTCTATAGAGACTAGACATCAAAGTCTACAACATATCAAAAAATCAAGGTAAACATCATCATGGATTGATGAGATGTATTTTTTGAAGTTGGTCTTCAATTCTATCATTATTATTTTGTAGATTTGGGGAGTCTCACCAAAACATATGTATCTTGGTATAGGAGAGATCGAATGGAGAATCTATAACATATCCAAATGTCAATGTCAAAATTTTCATTTATTTACCAAAAATTGTATTTTTAAAGTTAGCGATTGAATTGACTTTGGACAACATTCATGAGTTTACTTCTCTGCATATTCACTGAAGAGTGGCATATTGATTTTCATATTGATTGAGAATTTTGTCATTATATTCATGAAGTGAGAACACAACTTTGTGCGGGAGCATATGCCACAATTTTCACCATGCCAATTTGAAGTTTCGTGCAATTGGCTCCATGAGACACATCACTTTCCTTTTTTGCAGGTTTACAATGGACCACAAATAGTCTCAATATTAGACCAAAAGAAGTATGGGGTAATCCATAATTGACGAGGAAGCACTTGGTGCATCTTTATTTGTGGTTGTGATTTTGATGATGGATCATACTTGGTGCAATATTTTAGTGATTGTAGCTTTGATGGGGATGTAGATCGTACATATTCTTTTGCAACTGTGACTTTGACGATGAACTACACTTGGTGCATTTTCTTTTTGCAGTTGCGGCTTTAGTAAGATTCTACACTTACTGCATCTTTTTTCTACAATCGCAGCTTTGATGATGAACCACACATGATGCATCTTCTTTTGCAGTTGCGGCTTTGACGATGAACCACATTTAATGCATCTTCTTTTGCAGTTGTGACTTTGATGACAAATCACACATGATGCATCTTCTTTTGCAGTTGCAACTTTAATAACGAACCACACTTGTTGCATCTTCTTTTGCAATTGCGGCTTCAACAACGAACAATACTTAGTTGATCTTTTTCTATAATTGTGGCTTTGATGGCGAATGACACGTGGTGCATCTTCTTTTAGAGTTGTGTCCTTGATGACAAACCGCACATGATTTTTTTTGCAGTTGTGGCTTTGACGATGAACCACACTTGATGTATCTTCCTTTAGCTTTGGAAAGAAAGATATTTTTATGTAGTCTGTCCTAGATTTGGAGAGTAACTACTTGTCACATGATCATCTCCACAAATCAAACTTCAAAATATTCCCCTATGACAAAGATAGATGCTCGCTTATGGCTACAACGATCCATAAAAATATTTGAAGTGATCATGTTTGATGAAGATGTGATGCAAACTTGATAAAGACATCGATGATGAGTTGACAAAACACTTCTTGACTGTTGATGTGTAAAAATCATTGCAATATGTCAGTTTTTTTCATCCCTTCCTTATGACTGTTGATGTGTAAAAATCATTGCAATTTTGAAGTAATAAAATATATTTACTAAACTTCAATGCAAAACATATGAGTTTTTTTTAAAGATTTGTCTAGGCCACTTATTTCAAGGTTGTCTATTAATTTTTTTTCCAGACCATATAGATTTAAACTCATGATGGTCAAGAGTAATAACTTGAAGATTTAACACATTTTCATGGAGATTTTGTGACTTGAATACTTGGCTTGAATTTGAGAAGCATCACGATTTAAAAACTTAGCTCAAATTTGAGGAGCTTCGAAACTTGAGACTTGGATCAAATTTGATGTGTTTAATGACATACATTTTAGAGTAGTGCGTCGAGGAACATTTTAACTTAAGATTTTGCTCGAATTTGATGAAGCTTATGACATGCATTTTAATCTTATGCGTCGAAGAGCATTTTAATTTAAAGATTTTGCTTGAAATTGATGAGCTTGAAACTTGAGTATTCTGCTCAAATTTGAGAAGCTTCATGACTTGAATACTTAGCTTGAAATTAATGAGCTTCATGACATGCATTTTCAACTTGTGCATCGAGGAGCATTTTGACTTGAAGATTTTGCTCGAATTTGATGACCTTTGAAACTTGAAGATTCTGCTAGATTTTTGAGAAACTTCATGACTTGAAAACTTAGCTTGAATTTGATGAGCTTCACGACATGAAGATTTATCTTGAATTTTTATGAGCTTTATTACATGATGATTTATCTCGAATTTGATGAGCTTCATGACATGAAATTTAGACTCGTACGTCGAAGAGTATTTTTTGTAGACTTAGCTCGAATTTGAGAAGCTTCAAAACATGAAAATTTAGCTCAAATTTGATGAGCTGCATGACATGTATTTTAGGCCCTTGTGTCAATGAACATTATGATTTGAATACTTAGCGCGAATTTGAGGAGCTTCAGAACTTGAAAACTTAGCTCAAATTTTTTAAGCTTCATGACATGTATTTTAGGCTTGTGCATCAATGAGCATTATGACTTGCAGTTTAGGCTCGTACATCAAGGAGCATGTCAACATACATAGACTCTTCAATTTCTGTTTTGGATGAAAGCTTGTCCTCATAGTCAATGTCAATTACATTTTCTTCATAAGGTTCGAAGATGGACAACTCTTGATCTCCATTTAAAGTCTTACTCAGTTCCATATCATGAGAACGGGTAGCTAGTTCTTCAAACGTTTTAGGTTTTATACCTTGCAATACGTAACGAAAATCCCAATGCATACCTTGGATGCATATTCGATCCCAGAAGTTTCACTAAGGTGATATTTGCAGTTAAGACTAAAGATCTGCCAATGATTTAGGAAGTCAATGACTAAATCATCATTGTTTTAACGAGCACTTTCAATCTATATCATGCTCACAACACGTCTTATGTTATAAAAATGTTTAACGAATTGTTGCTCCGATGAAACTAGATCTTGTACCATTCGGAAGCAATTATTGTAAGAGATCTAACAAACTGCTTAATAAGATAATCACCATGTGTTTCAACATTATTGCAATTTTGGACAAAGTGTGCTACATGTTGTTTCGGATTTTCATTGCCGTCGAATTGCTGCAACTTAGGAGGTTGATAGGCATCATGTATTTTTAAGATATCAATTCTTTGAGAATATGACTTTACATATGTGAGAGGAGACTTGGAAGTGGACTTAGGTTTTTATTTGATAGCATCTTTGATGAAGTCTTTCAATTGTTCAATGGGAATCAGACCTTCGGCAGACCCTTGAAACTCTTTGATGATTGTTTCTTGTTTTGTAAAGGACTCTCCTTTTTCTTGCTTTTCATGAACCTTTGCACATAAATGAGTGGGTTCTCATTCCTCCATTCTCCATTGAGTTTGTCAACTTGGTAATCTGTACGTCTTGACCTTTGATGCACCTTGATAACCCTTCAACTGCTTTAATCAAATTTGCAAGTTGTTCTTCTATGGTTGAAGTTTCAATCATCATCGATTGCATCACCATCGTAGATGATGGAGAATAACATCAATTTTCCAAAACATGAGATGAAAATATATTATGTGGAGTGGATCCAATTCTTAGGACATCGTCGACTAAAGTGAAAGACTTTTTGGACGTAGATAAGCTCAATGGCTAAGAACCTTCTCAACCATTTCGACGATGTCTTATTTTGTGACTTTTGCAGGAGACCTCATACCTTTGTGAGACGAACCAAAGATAATAACATATTCTGAGGACACTCATGAAGCTTGTTTTCCTAGCAATTTCGCTTGGTTCCTTGTGAGAGGTCTCATGCTTCCCACAGTAACATCGATCAATGATGTCTCCACAGCTATGCAGAATTTAGATTCATCAGTTTTTGCAGATGCAGATTTAGATACAGATACAGATGTAGATGGAGATTTTGAGTTGATCTTGTTGGAAGTCATTTCAATGTTCTTGAACTTTCATTTTCAAAGAGAAGAGATAAGAGGTAAAGATTGTCCCACTGGGCGTGCGAATTTGTATGCGTCTAAAGTTTCATTCCTGAAATACAGCAACCAGGAAAGTAAAATAGCTAGCAAACAATAGTATTTGAATTTGAATTTATGTGAAGGTTACAATATTTAAGAAAAGATATGTAATCCCCTGATTCTTCTTTTCACAATTTTCTTTAATTGATGGAATACTTGCAACTCAACACTTGGAGCGAAGACTTCTTTATTTGCGAAAGAGTTGCAGATCACCGCTGAAGAGCAAGAATTATCTATGTAGTTATGTGTGTTCTTCTTTTTTTGCTCCTCCATTTGGTCTTATGAAGACCCCTTTATATAGTTGTGACCTACAATTTTGAGGTGTTGGAATACTTACCCCCAGATTTGCCTACGAAACAGGAATATTCTATATGTTCCTTTGTAGATTACAACAGTTACGTTATGTAAAGTAAATAAAGTAATGACACAATATTTTATCGTGGAAAACCCCGGTTCATAAAGGGTAAAAAACACCAACCTACACCTCTGTAGGATTTAACTCCACTTCATTAAACTCTGAGCCTCAACAAAAGATTACAAACATATGTAACATTAGGAATTATAAACTATAATTCCTAGACGCCAACAACCAACCAGATTGTCGACCCCACTTCAAGTTATTAATTCAGATTACAACTCTTGCAATCCTAGGACCTAACTCTAATTCCTAAACTCGAACACAAACTCCCCAATGTTTATATTCCCAAGTCTTTAAGTTACCCCAACTTGAAGACTCTATTCCTACTCCAGTTTATATACTTCACTGGATCCAGAAAGAATTAAAGATACAACTCGATAAAAACTCAATACACACAAACTTAACTTAAGAACTATAAAACATAAGCCTATGAATCAGTTCTTCAATTCTTGTTTCCTTGCGTTGGCTGCACTTCATAATCAGAAATCACTCAAATATGAACTCCCTCTATTTGATTGTATTCTACTTGTAAATCTCTGTTTAAGTGTGCAAGTTTCGTTGGAAGATCCTTGCTCTATTTATAGACTAAGTACACCAAGAATCCTTTTCCTTCTTTAACTCTGCTTCAACATGTTTTCCTACTTCAACTCTACTTCCTTATCCGTGTGGAATTTCAAAATTCTTGTAAACTGATTTTATGCACGCTTCCTCTTCCTTGAAGAAATTCTTTACGAAAGGAAACCCTTTTGCACTAGTTTCTTGTCGAAAAAGAAAACCTTCCACCGCTTTATAACATCCAATTCGTGTGGTTGAAGTTCTCCTTATCCCAGTCGGTTTCAGTCTGAAAGGAACATGTCGGCGCAATCGGTTCCTTTGATCTATTCCTCTATTTGTCAATTATCAAAATCTTTCTTGATCTAACAAATTCCCCCTTTTTGATGATGACAAACCATTGCTTCTTCTGTGAATATATCAATGTGTGTTAAACACATTAGAGGATCAAGTTAGACCAATTGGGTTATAAATATTACACAAGCATGCACTTCCCCCTTTTGACATTATAAAACACTGTGAAGGCATACACCACACTAAGAGAAGCAAATTCGATACTCATGGCCACTAGGTTATCACCTACACAAACACTTAAAAATAAAGAACTAAGTTAGCTATAGCAAAGCATTTGCACAAACATTGGAGATAGACATGAACCTGAAACTCAAACCCAACATTAGAATTAATCAAAAAGCATATACACCACAAATGTAATCAAAATTAAAGATAGAATCAAGCACTTGTAATGAGAAAAAAAATGGAAAGTCAAAGGCTAATGTGGCTAGGCTATAGCAAAAGATCAGGCATGAGAGGGTAAAAAAAAATTCTCTTTCAACAGCTCAAAAAACATCTTTTTGATTAACAAAATTAATAGTCTTCTCAATTTCAAGGGTAGCCTTGGTCTATGCAAACTCAGCCTTGAGCTTTGTGTTTTATTTTTCTTAGCAGGCCTACATGTTCATGATCATAGTTCATATGCAGCTAGTCCATAACATTATGGTAAGTGACACATATGACTTCAATTTCATGTTATTTCTTTTTCATTTTGTATCCCCTTTAAGGAACTGGTTCAATCAATACTGTTCCGTCTGAAGAAACAGTAGTTCACTCATCTCTAACCCCCAAAATCAGTTATCACCTTGCCTAAGAGCACTGTCCATTTCCTAAAGTTCACAACTCTAAATGTATGAACATCAAGAGTATCTTCTTATCCAAGAGATTCAGAGGAAGGTAATCCATAATCATTTCATTTACTACCGATAGTCAGATTGACCAGCTTTGACTTAACATAATCTTAGGAGAAACATATTTCTTGACTTGCTTCTTTGATAATTTTTATTGAGATTTATCTTTGCAATTTTTTTCTTTGTCCATAATCTTCTCATCTTCGCATCTTCAGCATCATTTGTAAAGGAACATATTTTCCCAACCCATTCCCTAGACGTGGTACTATCAGATGCAGCACCAACTATAATATTTTTTTACATCAACCCTAAATCCCAGTTTATATGGATCCCAATAGAAGAACTAGGTTCGATGGAGGGGTCCCCCATTGATACCCCTCACTAGATGCACCCAAGTTGAGCCTAACAACTAAACTTTGTTCAACTGTAGGGTCCCTAAAATATTCCACCTCACAAGGTACATCCTCCAAAACTTCCTTAGTAATTTTAGACACACCCAATATAGATTCTCCCTAAGAACCAACAAAACCTACTTTCTACACCACAACCTCTATTTTATAAGGCATCAAAGTAGAGGTGTCATCCACCGAAGTCATCTCAACAATAACATCAGATAGACAATCACACTCATAATATCCAAGAATGTCATTAAGAAACATTGTTGGTGTTTTTTAAAAAGATGGGGCAGCACAAAAAGATTGAAAATGACTTTCAATCAATTGAAATGAAACAAGAAATGCATAATCTGCTGAAATTTAAACAACCTAAAATATCTCAACAACATAAACAAACTAACTAAAATTCAAAATTCAAATTTATTTCAAACTAAATAACTTATTTTGCTAAAAGTTATTGCAGTAACTTAAAGAAAATTTCAACAAACATAAATTGTAATTAATCAATTCTAGACATGTTTCTAGAAGAACACTTTATTCCACAAATTTAGAAAAAGAGGATTTCTTGGTTAAGAAGTTTATGGAAGAGAAGGGTGTGAGTTGTAGAGACACACTAGGATAAGGCTTTAAATAGGCTTTTATTAATATATTTGCTTAGTAGTATTAAGAGTCCATTGTGATGAAGAGTTTTATCTTGGGTAGAGATCTGGCTATATTTTATCACAAGAAAGCGTGAGTAGATTCCTTTTTGAGAACACTGAAAATTGAGCATAGGACATGAATATATCTTTTGGCACAAGTGGAAGGAACATGTTCAAGTGCATTGATTATATATATTAATCATGAACAATTGTAGTACACATACCTTAGATCGGTAGATAATTCTGAATTTTGCTCCAATTTTACTAAGTTTCTCTCCTGTGGTAGATGCAAATACAATGTTATAGTGCATGAGTAGCTTGAATTTAAATGTGGTATAGGGACATACAACCTAATGTACAAGACTGAGTATAAAATTCAAGATTAGAGGGCAGCATGCACAATGTTCATTAGCCATTGAGGGATACTCATGTGATTTTAATCATCCCCAAGTTCCAACATGTTCCTTTAAAAGTATTTCTCTAGGTTGATCAGCCTTCTTAGTTGATGGACTCATATTTTCCATACTATGATCATCTGAGTGCGCCTCATAAGACTTTTCATGTTTGTAATTGTGAGATATTGTATATGTTGGACCTGTTTCTTTCACATGTTTCTTCATAATTTATTCGGAGATCCTTGACAACTCATTATTATCATGTAGGCTTGTTTCTCTTATTACATAACTGTAATATACTGAGTGGATTTTGGTTCATTTCTTCAACATGATATCTTCTTTCAATTTTGTGTTATTAAGTCTTGCCTACATTTCCAACTACTTTGATTTAACCAAAAAGAATTTTTCACCACCAAAACTACTATTCCATCCTTTTCTTCTGCAGGTGAGAAGAATTTCTTCTAGTTTCAATCATGTGTCTGGAGCAACAGGTGTTCATATATGAATGTTGCTTGCTTCGTCTCACTTTTCCTCTAAATTCAAAGGTTAGATTTAGGAACCAAGACTAGCTAGGGTCTTTTGTATTGATAAAAGGGATGAATGAGATCTCTGTTGATCTATATTGGTAAAACATTTTTAGAATTTTCTTTTTCCCCAACCTGTTCCTTTGACGCGGTTCCTTTCTTTTAACAAGGTTGATTTTTTCTATTTAAGGAAGCTTTGAAGTTTTTATTCATGTGAGTTATAACTATTGGACAGGTACCCCTTGAGTGACAAATACTACCACAATGTGCGCACAAATAAGCGGTTTTCTTGGGAACTTATTATACAAAACCTATTACATATTTAGTGTTATGTGTTCTACTATTGAGCTGAGTCACAATCATTGAGGACTGAGTCCATTTGTTTGCCCTCTCAAGCTCATACTTAGTTCTAGACAGGTCAAGATTTATTCTTCTATATTTTTCCCTTTCAGAAAATAGTTCATATTTTAACCTCTTTAGATCTTGGTCACATCTGATTTGGTCACCACTAATTTTTCTTTTCCCATTCCTAGTAACACTTTGTTTTAAAATTTCAGATTTGAGAGCCAAAGTGCAGGAATCAAGTTGTTGTACCCGTTCCTTTAGGAATTGATTTTCTTTTTTGAGATCAGAGTTAACTTTTTCAAGATCAATATATTCAAATTTTAAACTGGTCAAGGAAGCCAATAACTAATCTTTGTTTTCATCCAACTCTTGAACATTATCTATGAGAGTTAAAATAAGGGAAGATAATTTTTTATTTGAAAAACATTTTAGTTAATTTTTAAGGTCAAGAAGATTTACCTCCCTTTTCTCAGTGTCTGACTCAGAGTTTGGTTCAGAGTCCTCCATGGCAATCAAAGTGATATCTGCTGCATCATCCTCATTTGAGTTGTCTGAACTTGTTCCCCAAGTAGCATACATAGCGTTTTCAGATTCTTTTCTTTGCTTAGGGGCTGTTGTTTCTCATAGTTTCCACGTTTCTTGAAGAGTTTATTGAGGTTTTGTCTGATCATGGCTATGTCCTCATTATCCAGATCAAATTCATCACTCTCAATTGCTTTGAAAGAGAAAATCATATCTTTGTTTCTTCCAGTCATTTTTGTTTCATCAATATTAATCTCGTAAGTCTTTAGATTTCCTACAAGTTCATCTAAAGTCATGGTTGTCAAATCCTTTGCTTCTCTAATTGCAGTGACCTTGATCTCCCACGACTTAGGTAGAGTCCTCAGTACTTTACCAACAAGTTCCTTAGTAGTGTATATATTTCTCAAAGACACAGCTAGTTCATTCACAATAGTAGTGAATCTAGTAATCATATCTTGAAGTGATTCACCACTCTCCATCTTAAATGCCTCATATTCAGTGCATAGTCTAGTATTTCTAAATTTTCTTACTTGGGGAGTTCCTTTATATGCATTGACCACTGTGTACCAAATTTGTTTCGTTGAAGTACAACCAGAAATGCGATTAAACTCATCAGGACCAAGTCTACATACAAGGATTCACTTAGCTTTAGCATTCTTTGCAAGCATTCTATAATCAGCTTCTCCATATTGTGCCTTGGGCTTTGGAATGACTTTCCTTTTATCATCCTTGATTATAGGAATAAGAGGACCATCAGTAACTCTCATCCATAATTCATAGTCCTGGGCTTGTAGGAAATCCTCCATTCTCACCTTCCACCATGCGTAGTAATGTTCATTGAATAGTAGTGGTTTGTTGATGTCTTGACCTTTACAGTGTCCAAGAGGAGGTGCAGAATTCATAGTGAACTTATCTTGAGTTATTAGACTCTATAAAGATAACATTCTCTAATACCAATTGTTGGAATACTGACCCCCAGATTTGCCTAAGGAACATGTATATTCTATCTGTTCCTTTGCAGATTGCAGCAGTTACGTTATCTAAATCAAATAAAGTAACGACACAATATTTTATCGCGGAAAACCCTAGATCATAACGGGTAAAAAACCACGACCTACACCTCTGTAGGATTTAACTCCACTTCATTAAACTCTTAGCCTCAACAAAAGATTACAAACATATGTAACCTGAGGAATTATAAACTCTAATTCCTAGACGCCAACAACCAACTAGATTGTCGACCCCACTTCAAGTTATGAATTCAGAATACAACTCTTGCAATCCTAGGAACTAACTCTAATTCCAAAACTCCAACACAAACCCCCCAAGGTTTATATTCCCAAGTCTTTAAGTCGCCCCAACTTGAAGACTCTATTCCTGCTACAGTTTATACTTCACTGGATCTAGAAAGAATAAAGATACAACTCGATAAAACTCAATACACAGAAACTTGACTTAAGAACTATAAAACATAATCCTATGAATCAGTTCTTCAATTCTTGTTTCCTTGAGTTGGCTGCACTTCGTAATCGAAAATCACTCATATATGAACTCCTTCTATTTAATTGTATTCTCTGTTTAAGTGCGCAAGTTTTGTTGAAAGATCCTTGCTCTATTTATAGACTAAGTAGACCAAGAATCCTTTTCCTTCTTCAACTCTGCTTCAACATGTTTTCCTACTTCAACTCTACTTCCTTATCAGTATGGAATTTGGAAATTCTTGTAAACTAATTTTATGCACGCTTCTTATTCCTTGAAGGAATTATTTATGAAAGGAAACCTTTTTGCACTGGTTTCTTGTCGAAAAAGCAACCCTTCCATTGTTGTATAACTTATAATTCGCGTGGTTGACGTTCTCCTTATCCCAGTTGGATTCGGTCTGAAAGGAACATGTCAGTGCAACCGGTTCCTTTCATATGTTCCTCTGTTTGTCAATTATCAAAAAATTTCTTGATCTAACATTAGGGTATTTCGGTTTTCAATTAATTTTAGAGGCTTTTGGGCTTGAAGAGCATGAGTTGGGCTCGACTTGTCAACTTAATGGACTGAGCCAAATATAATTTGGACTTTATTTAAGTCATATATTTTGACTTAAATATTAATCTGACTTTATTAACCGGTAATTTGACTGGGTCAATATATCATGAATTTACTGATTTAGCAAAAATTTAATATGGATTTGTCAATAAAATTTCACTGTCTACACACCCCAATCATGCACATACGCACACAATGTGTATGTATAGATACAAATATAGAGAGAGATTCCTGAGATTTTCTTTCCTGCAACCATGTTGGTCTCTGTCCTGGTGGAATGGATTCAAAGAAATTTGGAAGAAACAAATGCATCGATGGCGGTAATAGAGAAAGTTTTCTCCTATATACTATGTTTGTGTATTATACCACAAATATAATAAAATACAATTGAAACAAAATAAACAAAAATGAATAAATGAATCTTTAGGTTGAGGCACGGATATCTCGCTCTCTCTAAGGAGATTCAAGCCCACTGCGGCATAATCTACACCGATCCAGCAGTAATATTCTTGACTTTTCTCTTCCAGGATACAACAACCCAGCAATGTCGTACAACTCAAGCAACTCCAGATTAGTTGAAGAGTCCAAAGCTCCACAAAATAACAACTTCGTTCAATATATAATACTCTCTTTTGTATAGTGAATATAGTTGAAGACTTAGAATATTTTCTTTGTCTCAACTCTCTCTATCACTTCACTAACTCAATATACACAATATAATACTACTCATCTTTTTCACTCTATATTTTCTTGTACATCTCTTCCTTCTTATATCACAACACAAAGGAAGACCACACTATTTATAGGTGATGAATTCTTCCTTGCAATGAATACGAAGATAGTGGATAGTAAATTTGCCAAATGAATGGCTCAAATGTTACATAAGTTACAAGACATAAAGATAGAATAATTGGTGAAATGAGGAGTTGGTGGTACATAAGTTACCAAAAACTAATGGCACATTTCTTCCACAATTGATGAGAGTAATGAGACATATAATGCCATTAAGGAGCAAATCAAATGCTTCACAACAAGTACCACAAACGTGCAACTCATTTGGCATTTCACACTTGGGAATTAAGCACTTTAATATAATATTAAAATGTTTAAACTCCAACAATCCCCTATTCATTTTAATATTATAATAATAAGAGAGTTCACCAATTTATTTGAAGGTAAACTATTATGCATAATGAAGGTGTGCACTGCATTGAACCTTTACTTAGTAAAATATTAATCTTTATTCCAGAGTCAGTAGTGGTCTCAGACTTGAACTATGACTGCTTAAGGGGAAATAAAGTATCATTGCTTACACACAACAATCAATGTGTGGGCATAAGCTTTTTTAGCCAACACATTACGGCCTTGCGCTATCCTGGTTTTCATGAGTGTTTTTGACAACAAACCCATTCACATTGAGAGCATCCTACTTTCACACTCACATAGGAGAAATCTGTCAAGGGTGCTCCTATAATTTGACACCCAACTCATACGAGATACAAACTTTCATTAAGAGTTCAAAGACTCAACCTCCACAAATAACTATAGGATAAATGCACTCACATCATAGTGATTGAATAAAATTAACAATAGTGCATTTCACAACAAGTCATTATATGATTCTTTCTTCCCATTGAACCTGGTTATACGATCTCTAGTCTCTGGTTTGGGTTTCCTCATATATGACTCAAAATTTATGAGCTTTAATTTCATCCCCCTCGATGTGTTTCAAGCTCTTTATCTTGCTAAGGCCTTAATTCATGAATCTTCAAGATTATCACAAATAATTTTAACACAATTAATATTGATGGTATACCAGTGATCAATATGATCTCACAATATTGTGCTTTTTCCTCACGAGTCTGAATTACCATTTTAATAACAATTTTGTACTCTACCATAATATTAGTGCTATCACAATTAATCAAAATTTGGAAAAATTAATTTCTCAAAATAATTGTCTGATATAGTATAATCAATTAACTTGTTTTTTTATTTAGTCTTTATTCAAAATTATTATTTCTTTTCACTTCAACCTCCAAAGTAGAGCTAGCAAGCAATATGACTAGCTTTTCTCACTTCCATCAAATAGCACCAAGTTTTCTCATTTGCACCAACAAAACTTTTAAGTATAGCAAGATATTTTTTCTCATAAAACAAGCCCCCAAATTTTGTACCAAGTAAATATACATGATTTGCTTGCACATGCTATATATACACAATATCATATCAAGTGCAATTAGTCACATCTATAGCTCACATCTTTAATTAGGCTAGCAAACTCTTTTTTTATTTCACACACATTTTTCACATATTTGAATGAAGAGGAGTTGCAAGACTCACACAACCAATAAGCTTGCAGTTTACAACTTTTTCAACAGTATGTGACTTGACAAGAAAAATTTCATCACATGTTTTATGATATATGTTTTTCATTCCAAGAATGAAGATTCTCTCACCCAAAACATTTTATGTTAAATGACTACTCAATATGTTTTTCATATTTAATATAACTCTAACGTTAGAGCCAAAAATCATCTCATTATAGCCAAACAACAACATGTGATTTATTCCACAATAAATATATACATTTGTAATACTCATTTTATAGGACATTTCTCAAAGATGCACAAATCACAATTTCACAAATATATATATTTTTTATCATTTCATGAACCCCCACTATTTTAAGAAATTAAATATCATTTTTTTATCATAAATAATATCACTTTATTCATGAAAATATTAGGTAAAAGGTTTTTTTTTTTCCTTTACCTTTTCTACACTTGAATTGAGCAAGTAGAAAAACACTTTACCGTACACATCTTTCAATCTCTTGAAGAGAGCGAGGTTGAGCAGAATCATGTTGAGATCCCTATCTTGATATCCGCACTTTTTCAAACTATAAAAAAAACATGAATCTCCTTAAAAATGTTAGTGAAAAAATTACCAAATACCAAAAATACAAGAGTACAATTGAAAATAAAATGAATAAATAAAAATCTCCAATTTTGACCTCCTAGGACCAGAGCTCTCCCACAATCATTATAATGTCTTGAGCTTGGTCTACCATTGATTTATTGTCCACCATTTGGAAATGAAAAAATCTACTAGCCGCAAATTTTTTCGCTCCCCGCCTCTTCGGTATCATTCTTACTCTGCAATGCTTTCCAAATTTTCTTTGCACTAGAGTAAGTTCTATCATAATAATCATAAGAATTATCAGATAGACAATTAAGAAGATAATACCGACACTTATAGGAATCACCATCGTACTTTTCCATTTTCTCCAGATGAGAAATAGTTTCATCATCATTCATAGAGGTGATGTGTTCTTTATTAGGATTCTTCTCAATTAACACATAAGAAACATTGAGAAGACTTAAGTAGAAAAGTACTTTACCTTTTATTATAGAACTTACTCTAGTGTACATTAAAGTGTTTTTCTACTTGCTCAATTCAAGTATAGAAAACGTAAAGGAAAAAAAAACTTTTAGCTAACAAGAGGAAACACAGTAATGTTAGTGGGGCTTGTTGCAATTGTGATGTAACTCTTGTAACCACTATCGTAACATACTACTATAACCTACAGTAACCACAGAAACTGTGGATGTAAATTACAGTTATTACTGTTAAGCTACAGTGATATAGTTTCAGGAAATTAGTTAGGATTATTTCCAGATGTAAGTTAGGATTTTTAAGTGAATTGTTTAGTCATAACTTATTCGGTTAGACAGAGTCCAGTGAATCAACTTGTATTCCAGATAAATAGACATTGTAATACTTATTTTACATTCTTGATATAAAATATACAGTTCTCTTATTCTCTCTTATTCTTTCGTCTTCTAGTCATCTCCATTGATTTTATCCTCGAGTTCTCTCCTAAACAATCTTTCGATCTTCGAATCCTTGTGATTCCTGCAATGAGCCACTATCCAGTAACATTGTTATTGTTATTAGCTATTGTTTCTTGTACTTTCATTACTTCTTTTTTTGGACAATATTTTCTTGAGCCGAGGGTCTATCGAAAACAACCTCTCAACCTCTTAGGTAGGGATAAGGTATACATACACTCTACCCTCCCCAGATCCCATTTTGTGGACTACACCAGTGTATGTTGATTGGTATAATTTAAGTGGCGATAATCACACACCTCACTCTTTTAGACCCTTAGTTTCAACTTCCCTTCCCCAGTAATTCATCTCTTCATGTTTGAAGAATGTGCTACTTCCTCACAGATTGGCGGATTTAGTACCAAGATATATTCTTTTGAAACATAATATTTTACTATCTCAAGAAATGACCTAAAGCATTCCGTAAATCTTCTGCATTTGTTCATTGCTTTGGTTTTAGATATTGTAATGATGTTTGATTCTAATTCAAGATATAAATATTTTCACTTTGGTGTCCTTTAGTGTTCCAGTATTTGCCCATTTATCTGATTATCCAACTTCAATAGGTCATGGATATATATACCTATCTCGCAACTACAAATTTTCAAGCAGCAAGTTTTAGAGCCTAAAAAGTTGCTGATGTAAGTTAAAATCATTACTTACACCATTATGTGTCTTTTCTCTGTATATTTCCAGCTATATTAGATTTTACTTAATTTTTTGTTCTAACAGCATAATCTCCATTATAATGATGATCTGTCAATCGTTGTCGTGAGAAAAGGAACTTAAAAGTCGGAGGCTGAACACAATGTCCGTATTTGCTTATCTCTTTGATTCCTCCAAGTAATTTCACTATGCATGTCTATTGTAATGTCACATACTATCATTACTTACAAATTCCCAACGCTTCTGGAAATTAGTCGTGATAGATGAAAGCAACTTTTTGGCCTCTTCCTTATCTATAGAACAATCTTCTCTTATGGCCTTCACCTTCTACACCAGAGAACTAGATTGTGTTGATAGAGATAGAAGTACAAGAAGTGAACATTTAAGAACTACCTATGCCGAATGATTATTCAGCTATGCATATACGACTTACACTTAATACCAACTTCAACACGATCTTTTCTTGAGAAGAAAAAGTTTCTCATTAGATCCACTCGAGGAAGAGAAGATGTTGTAATCAGCAAAAGCAAATGTCGATGAGTTATGGCATAAGAAACTCGGGCACTATCATTATCAAGGGCTTGTCAGGATGCAAAAGCCAAAAATGGTGGAGAATCTACCTAATTTGGAAGCATATTCCACTAAATGTCATGCCTGCCAATTTAGTAAATAACACAGAAAGTCATTTCAAAAATCAACATGGAGAGCCTCACAAAAGCTACAACTACTTCACTATGATGTCGCAGGGCCTCAAAGAACTCCATCACTACAAGGTAGCATCTGTTACGTTCTATTACGTTCAGGTCCTCAGTATTTAGATCGCGCGTAGATCGATTTCCGATCCATACACATCAGTATCAGTGGTGAGTCCTCATATTTCGAGGACAATAGACATGTTTCAGATTCAATCTTTCATTTCAGTTGCAGTTTCACTAGGGTTAGCTGGGGACATGTCCTAACAACTCTAGTCAGTAGAGGTTTTTTCAGACATAGTATTAGATTCAATGTAGTTTTTGAGTGATTTTTCAATATCACTAAATTATTAGAATTTATATATATTCAAACGAGTATTGGGTATTCCCCATCATTCAGTTTTCTCATGATTTAGCTTCCACATTAGTTTATCTTTTCATAGATTTGTTCGATTTGCATATGATATGCTAGCTCAGGGTTAGCTTGTGGTCACTCATGATCCTATGTCCTGTGTTTATGCCCATTGGGTAGCCTCGGGGTGTGAAAAAGTTGGTATCAAAGCATTAGGTTCAAGAGGCCTAGGATGTCTGAAAGCCACACTAAGTAGAGTCTCTTTCATGGGTGTGCAATGCACCACATCTAATGAGTGAGAGGCTGAGAAGTAGTTTAGGAAAACGTCCCTTTCTTTGTTACTCTTACTGTGCGTAAGGTAGATCCAACTTCTCGCTTCTAATTAGACGTTATGCATTTCAGATCATGCCTCTTCATAGAGCTTACCCACAAAATAATAATGCACGCAATGCTAACACAATCCCTCCAATCCAGACCATGAGGTTATGAATGCAGAGTTTTGGAATGTGATTCAACTTTTGGCACAAAGTGTATCCAATTAGAACAATCAGCATGTCCCACTTCCTACTAATAGAAATGTTGGGTCAGCTGCATCTAGAGTTTGATATTTTGTTAGGATGAATCTGTCTGAGTTTTTAGGGTCACAAGGTTGTGAGGACCCACATAACTTCATTAATGAGGTTAAGAAAATCTTTGGAGTGATGCAAGTGACTGGTAATGATAGGGTAGACTTGGTATCCTACCAGCTTATGGATGTGGCTGACATATGGTTCACTCAGTGGAAAGAAAATAGGAGTGTGGATTCAACTTCTGTGACTTGGAAGTGTTTTACCGTAGCTTTTCTAGACAGGTTCTTCCCAAGAGAGTTGAGAGAGGCTAAAGCTCAGGAGTTTATGAATTTGAGACAAGGTTCAATGTCAGTCCAACAGTACGGGATGAAGTTCACCCAACTCTCTAGGTATACTCCACACATGGTTGCTGATCCAAGGGCACACATGAGTAAATTTCTAATTAGGGTATCCGACTTGGTGAAGACACAGTGCATGAATGCTATGTTGTTAGAGGATACGAATATCTCTAGGCTCATGACTCATGCTCAGCAAGTTAAGGGAGATAACCTAAGGGAAATACCTAAGGACAATAAGAAAGCTAGAATTGGGAACTATGAGTACTCTCAGCAGAAATCGGATGGTGAAAATCATTAACAGTTTCGACACGATAAGAATACTAGGGCACCACGCTCTAAGTCTCAAGGGAGTGTTTAAGGAAATATGACTTACCCAACTTGTCCAAAGTGTGGTAAGAACCATCCGGGCGAGTGTCTTCCAGGAATGAAAGGAAGCTTTGGATGTGGTCAGTCTGGTCATAGGTTAAAAAATTGCCCTTCTACCAGGCAGGGGCAAGAAGGTAACAATAGTAGGGCTCAGTCTACAATCTCAACAGAAAGAACATGTCACCCAACTAGCAGGGTGTGTCATCTGTTATAGGTGGTGGTCAGCACCAGGGCAGGTTCTATGCTCTCCAGCATCGCCAGGACCAAGAAGATTCTCATGATGTGGTCGCTGGTACGTTATGAGTCTTTCTTTTAAATGTTGTTGCACTATTATATCTAGTGGCTACTCTTTCTTTTATAACTCCCTTATAGCAGTAATCTTAGGTGTCAGTCCAGAAACTCTTTCAGAACCCTTCTCAGTCTTTACTCCAATTAGTGAATCAGTTATAGCTAGATGGGTATACAGAAATTGCCAAGTCACAGTCTCTTAGAAAGTAACCTCAACAGATCTTGTATAGTTAGAAATAGTAGATTTTGATATCATTTTAGGCATGGATTGGTTACATTCCTGTTATGCCTTTGTTGATTGTATGACTAGGATCGTTCAGTTTCAGTTTCCAATTGAGCTAGTCTTAGAATATTAGGGTAGTAGCTTAGTGCCTATAGGTCGAATTGGCTCTTACCTTAAGGCCAGAAAGATGATCTCCAAAGGGTGATGTAGCACATGTTGAGGAAAAAGGGAAGGAGTTAGCAAAAGATGTTCATCGGCTTGCTCGCTTAGGACTTAGTCTTACAGACACATCAGATCGTGGCGTGATAGTCTAGAATAGATCAGAACCTTCATTGGTAGTAGAGGTTAAGGACAAACAATAAAGTGATCCTATATTATTCTAGTTGGAAGGTGCAGTTCATCAGCAGAAAGTAGAGGTTTTCTTCTAAAGAGGAGATGGTTGATTATGTGTTCCTAAGGTTGATGAGTAGGTGAAGAAACCTCAATTGGGCCAGATTCGATTTATGGAACTATGAGAAAAAGTTCAGCTCATCAGAAATAGACTTAAGATAGAAGTCCTATGCAGATGTAGGGAAAACGAACTTAGAGTTTGAGATAGATGATTGGGTTTTCCTTAAAGCATCACCTTTGAAAGGGGTAATGAGATTTGACAAACTTGGAGGGGTCAGTCCGTAGATGGAACTACTTGGGAATCAGAAGTAGCCATGAAGGACAAGTATCCACATCTCTTTCTTTACGATTCTATTTCAGCTTGAGATAATAGTTCCTGTCCAGTATGTCAGTTTACTCATGCGTAAATTCAGTCTTAGTACCTTATTCCTTCAGTTGTTCTTGCATTTTCAGCCTTTTTGCATATTCTTGGAACTCAAATTAGTCAGATATCAATTTCTAGTACCTAGTGGTAGGGATTGCAGCTCCTTGTCTCCATATTCAGCTACTTTTGACTTCTTTCGAGGACAAATGTTCCCAAGGGAGAGATAATGTAACACCCTAAATTCAAAAACGAAAAAAAAATTAAGATTTTTAAAAGTTACAGGTGCCACCGATGGAGGCCACCTATGAACCATAGGTTGATCCATGGATCGTAGGTGGGGTCCGTGGTTGGCCACCTCAACTCCCCTCGGAACTCCCTACTTTTTTCAGTCAACTCTCGACCCACACCAGGACCTTCTGACTGTAGGTGGGACCACGGTCCGTGGTCCAGGTCTGTGGTTCAGACCCCTGATTTCAGCTCTCTGACAGCCAAACAACGACTGACAGGATGGACCATCAGATGACTCACAATCCGTCAGTAGGCTTTATCGATAGGCAGTCGACTTTTAGTTTAGGGGTAATAGGGTTTTTTCCTGATTATTTTATCCCTAAAATACTTTGTTTTGGTCAGTTTTAGCCTATTATTCTAGTTAGATTATACGCTAAACCATTATTCTCTCGAATTCACCAAGCTTAGAACAAAAGAGGAGAAAAAGGTGACTCAAAACTCTTCCAAGAACACAACAAGTTTTCTTCAGTTCAACCCTTGAATTCAAAATACTTCTCCATAAAATTCATCACCAGGTATATGGGATTTCACAAGTGGGTTCCTTTCATCCACTAGGTCCCTAGAATTCAGTCAGATTCTTGATTCCTATATCTTGCTTAGACCTATGGTTTCTAAAACCTTAGATATTAATTGTGATTTAGCTGTTAGAGTATTCTTAGTAAGATTATCATGTTTTCGTGGAATCATTGCTTAGTTTCTTGCATGAAACTCACAACCCTAGTTGTGTAGATTCTCTTAGTTCATGAATTACACATTCTAGGTCAGTTAAACAGATATACATGCTTTATTTTTTGAATGTCACATTATTAGTATAGAATTGTTACATTCTCAGATTTTGCATGTTAGTATTTTGAGCTATTCAAAATTTCAGTATTTCAATCATAATGTATCATATACATAATCAGTTGGGAGTAGGCTTAGCATCGAGTGTACTAGGGTTTCAGCGTACCTTCATAGTCCCAGAACTACGTGCCCTCATAGGTTAAAGTCCCCTCTGTGGGCATCAGTTTTAGTGATCACGCCAGTCATACCTTTATACCCCTTGTAGGTATATCGGGACCTTCGATGGGGTGTATACATCGGACACCACTGTTAGCTCACATGGTGGTTATGTTGGTTACTAGTAGCTCCCACAATCAGAATCTAGTGCATTTGACCAGGTTTGCAGATATACTTTAGTATTCAGTCTCAGCATGTTATGTACTTGGACATTGCATTTAGTTCAGTTCTTTTCAGTATATATCAATATTTACATCATGTTAAAATTTTATTATTGATTAGTTATGCTTTGCTCAGCTTATATGTTTGTTCACCTTTTATCCTATCATGCACGCTCAGTACCATTCAAGTACTTGGGCATACTCTACGCTACATATTTTCATGATGTAGGTTCTGGTCCTCAACATTCAGATGGTGGGTAGTTCGGTTCCCGATCCATACTCAGCAACATCAGTGGTGAGTCCTCATATTTCGAAGACAATAGACATGTTAAGATTCAGTCTTTCATTTCAGTTTCAGTCTTGCTAGGGTTAGCTAGGGACATGTCCCAACAACTCTAGTTAGTAGAGGCTTTTTCAGATATAGTATTAGATTCAGCGTACTTTTTGAGTGATTATTCATTATAACTAAATTCTTAGAATTTTTATATATTCAGACCAGTATTGGGTAATCCCCATCATTCAATTTTCTCATGATTTATCTTCCGCATTAGTTTATCTTTTCATAGATTTGTTTAGTTTTCTTATAATATGCCAACTCAGAGGTAGCTTGGGGTCACACATGATCCTAGGTCCCCTGTTTACGCCCAGGGGTAGCCTCGGCGCGTGACAAAACAAAGCTTATCTAAATCCACTTTATATGTAAAACATAAAGACACTGATATCCTTGTTATCTCTCTTTATGTTGATGATTTTCTGGTAATAGGAAATAATACAAGGCTAGTTGAGGTGTTTAAAGGAGAAATGATGCAAGTTTTTGAAATGACAGATCTTGGTTTATGACCTATTTTCTTGGAATAGAGATCACGCAAATAAAAAGTGAAGTATTAATTTTCCAGAAGAAATACATAAAGGAAATTTTGAAGAAATTTCAAATGGAGGAATGAAAGTTGATGAGAACACCGATAAATAAAAAAGAGAAGCTCTGTAAAGATGATGGAGCCGACAAAGTTGATGAAGGTTACCATAGAAGCTTGATTAGATGCTTAATGTATCTTACTACAACAAGGCTTGATATTCTATTTGTTGTAAGTCTCTTATCTCGTTTTATGCACTATGAAAGTGAAATGCATTTTAGAGCAGGAAAAATAATATTAAGATATACTAAAGGTACTATTGACTGTGGTGTAAAGTTTGAGTAGTGTCCAAGCTTCAGGTTACATAGATTCTCATATAGTGATTGGGTTGGATCTGCAGATGATATGAGAAGTACCTATGGTAACTAAACCAAGTCTTGTGGCTTAGAAAGATCCTATGTGATTTACATTTGGAATAGAAGGAAAGTACTATCATTCTTGGAAACAACTAGGCAGCTATGCAATCTCAGACAATCTGGTGTTTCACGAGAAGACCAAGCATTTCAACATCAAGTTATATTTCTTGAGAGAAGTGCAGCAAAGGGGAGAAGTGACTCTAGTCTATTTCAAGTCTGAAAACCAACAAGCAGACTTGTTTACTAAGCTTTTACCGATCAGCAAATTTGAGTTTCTTAGAGAGAAAATTGGAGTTTGCAGTATCCAAAGCAAGGCGGAGTGTTAGGAATCGGCTTTTGAAATGCAGTAAATTTAGTTTTACTGCTTATGTTTTATGTAAGACTTAGTCAATTAGTTGTTAGTCATGCGTTCATATTATTTAGGAGTTATTTAGTGAACTGCTACGTCGTGTGTTATTATTTTTTATTTTCATTCTAGGTTCTTATATATCTATCTTGAAGCATTAATAAAAGAGTTCTTCTTGTGCTTCTATTCTTTTTCTCGCTCTCGTCTTTTTTGTTTCAGCCATAGTCTTTGATTTCCCTTCATGTTATTTAGCTTAACAGTTTTAATACCTTCAAAAGGGAATGATGATCTTTGGTTAAACATTTTTCACCTTGGCATGCTTTCTGTTACCATTTGAAGAAAGATTAAATACTAAAATAAGAAAACAAAATGAGCTAACTTTAAGATTTCAAATAACCTCCCATGTGTAAGAAGCAAAAACTAACTCACTTGATATGTGCAGATATCCTGATAATTTTCTGCAAAGGGGGTATAAGGTCTATTCAGAGAATTAGGGAAGATTTGGAGCAATTTAGTGATACCACTTGTTTAACGTCTAATGTGGAGAAAACCAATATTTTTCTAGCCGGGATCACTGATGAGCTAAAGAAGGAGATACTGTACATGATAGGATACTCTCAATGAAATACAACAAGATGGAATGCCACAAACTTGTGGAGAAGAATACAGATATGGTGACTAATACTTATTCTTAGAAGTTCTCTTACGCAGAAAAATTACAAATAGTCAATGATGTCTTCTTTTCAATATTTAACTTGTGGGGTGCAGTCGTTATCTTACCTCAAATGGTACACAAGGCAATCGATAGAAAATGGAAAGATTTTGTATGGGGAAGTACTGCAGATAAGAAGAAAGCACCTTTTGTTGCTTGGGATAAGGTGTGCCTCCCAAAGAAATTTGGGGGACTAAATGTTAAGGGATGTAGGAAATGGAATGAAGCTTCAATTGGCAACTTACTATTGTTGGGTCTTAAACTTCTTTAATAGTTAATCTGTTTTATCTTGGGAAGAATTAATCTACAACCTCGGGTACTTGAGGGAATTAAATTTCTTAAGAATACATAGTGGGTTATGTGGACTCAGATAGTTATTTTCTTTTTCTTTTCATCTTTTATTTTTTCTGGTTTGCTAATTTGAATACAGGAAATAAAAACTATGATAGGTTTTAGAGAAGCAAGACATTCATTGGGTAAAAAGGGTCCATAGAGTGTACATAAAGCAACATGGCAATATCTGGGATCACTGATATTGGTCTCTTAGTATCAAATTTCCATTCATTTTGATAAAGATATTAAGTTCAGAAGGGAAAGATTTGCAACTACAATACATAGTTGCTACCCCCCCCCCCCCCCCGCCAAGTTGACAGTTAGATTAAGATTTAGATATAGAGTCACCTAAGGAGTTTCCAATGTTTGTGGATGCTTTTCTATGGAGTTGCCATCCAAGGGGACTTAACCTGCAATCAACAAGTGAATGGTTACATGTTTTATTGAACACTTGATGTATATGATATATTATATTCAGTTTACTACTCATGGAAGTAAGCCTAACCATAGCCAATTAAAAGAAGTAAAAGTCTACAAATTTGATTGAAAAATCCTGTGGAACTCAAAAGTTGGAAGAAGGCATGAAGGAGCCTTACAAAGAGGTACGTAGTTGGTACTGGAGAAATTTTACCTCTCTGAAAACTGGGATGGCTGAATGCTACCAAAATAGAAAGTACTTTTTCAGTCACAAGGAGCTATAATGCACTCATAGGGGCTCTAACCAGGCCTTGGGAAGCAGGTTTTATTTGGACAAAATCTATGAACCTAAAACATAGATTTATCACTGAGATTTCCAGTAGAGGATGAAAATTGTTGTCTATGTTCGACAGGGGTGGTAGAAACTCCTCAACACCTATTTCCAGAGTGTGAATGAATTAATGCAGTTAGATTGTCCAGCTATTCATTATAAAAGGCACATCTTTGTGTTGAGACAAATTTTCAAAATCTAAACATTATGATTTGCATTACAGATTTGATTCATTGAGTTTGAAACATATTACTAGTGTTTATTTAGTAATTTTTAACACATATTGTGTTTAGAGTGAATACTATTCACTTGTTACACTACATCTGTCCATGTTGAAGGGGTCATTTTTATTCAAAACTAGTAAAATGACCCGCGCTTCACGCAGGAATTTAACATCATGGAATTTATAAAATAATACTTAAAACCTATCGGTCATTAAAACTAAAACACTATATTATCTTACATACAAGATTACGTAGCAACAAACATTAATAATGTAAAGAAAAATGAAAAGTATTACATCTTATCATTTATCCTTAATAACATAAGCATAAATTAATGACTGTAAAAATAGATACCAGGATCTGTAATATAAGCAATGGTATCAGTGAGCCACTCAAAAGGAGCAAAGTACATAAATATTTATATTTAATTGTGATGAAGAAGAGGTTCGGAATTTTCGTTGTTTTAAAATGAGAGGAATTCCCTTTATGTATAGACAACAAAGGGCAGTGTGAACAAATGTTAATTGTGCCTTATCAGAAAGGTTACAACTATTTGGAAATATTGCAACTCTTCGGAAAGGTCATAACCTTTCATAAAAGTCACAACTTTTCATGAAAGGGGAAGGCTATTTTTGTAAGTAAATAAATTAAAAGGGAATTCTTGTTTGTGGTGGCACATGTGGAGTGATATAAACTGTCACATCAACTTAGATGTGACATGGCGTTATGTCCATGTGGAGTGATATAAACTGTCACATAAACTTTTGGTAGCAGAACTTGGACAAATCTGCTGCAAACTGTTATACTTCATAAGTTGAGACGGGGTTTGAAGCATTTGAGAGAGTGAAACCAATTTCACTAACTTCCAAAATGCTGCAACAAACAAAGATAAACTCGCTAGGAAATGAAAAAAACAGTCATAGATGAAATGACCTAATAAACTAGATTAATTTTACATATTTCCTAGAAGTCTTCAAACAAGAGAAAGCATAAATTACGCGTCATTTCCATCCTTGCAACATCCAGTATCCATCTTTATCAACTGTGATAAAGGCCTTGTAAGATTTCAAAATGTTAGCAGTAGGCATCCTGCTGGATGCAAATGTTATATACAGGTTGTCACGACTCAAAGTACACCTTAGATGTGACATGGCGTACAGGACCCTGAAAAGTCTCGTACAAGCGACTTAGCATGTATCATACAAGATAATAGAGTATAAAAGATTTAAAGGATAGTTTTAACATATAAAAGTATTATAGATTAAAACGTAAGTCTAAACATCATCTCAAAGCCATCTAGTACATATGATTGATCGAGACGTAGCCCATACATCAAGTTCCAAAATTGAAAGTAACGACAAAAGGGAAACCAAAGCTCAGTCCTCGGACTAAGAGGACTCACCAATCTTCAATCTTCTATATGAGATCCTTAGCCACAGAAGTGCAAATCTGTAAGGTCGGTCCCTAGATTTGGGGAAATGTAGGCAAGAGTATGCGTTAGTACAAAAATTCACTAAGTATGATAGCCATGCATAAAAGTATGAAATCATGCTAAAAAGGACATTTTCGTGATATGCAAAGACCAAGTTAAAACAAAAGATAAGAGGGTTAGAAAACATAAAATGAGATCATGATCAATTCAAGTAAAACTGTCTTTGAGCACATGCGGGATACTTCTTGAAGTAACCTTAGTTCATTATTGTGAAAAGTAGCCTTAACCTACTTAGATACCATGCGAGCTATAACATGGACCCCAATGTCTCCCACACCGAAAAGGGTAGTCCTACTTGCCAAGGTAGAACAATGAATCTGAGCTAAAGTGGATCCACTAGCTAATGTCTATCTAGACAATCATCCTATGGGGGCACATAGGTAAGGGATAAGGAGATTTCTTCTAGAACCTGACCTCAACACGGAATATCTTCCATCTCAATATCCTCTCGGTGCTAAGCATAAATCCCATGGAGTAGTTATTAATCTTAACTTGTCTTATCGTTCAAAGCCATGCCTAGTCGCCACTTGTCTTATCATAGCATAACTCCTTAGACCATGCGTGAGGAAACCTTTCACTATCCATGATCTTTTCATAATAAATTTTAAGGCCCATAGTCATTCACTCCATGGTAGAGATGCCCCAAATACTAATGGAAATAGTTTTGAAATCGTGGTCTCTAATCATTGATGGCATATCCGGATACCATATTAATCAAGACCTAATTTAAGAAAATAGCCTGAAAAGCATTGAGGACCAATCTAGATGTCATTCATGTCATGTGGCCAAGCTTCATAGAACATATAAACAATCTCATCTATAAGCTTTCTTGATTCATAAACATACTTTCATGAACATACATTCTTTTCAATAATTCATAAGCTTCATCATAGTTTCAAAGTCAATGCATTGCCAAATTAATTTACATCTATCTCATAAAGAGAAGACATGCATATTTTCATAAATTCATCTTGCATAGTTCAAGACCCACATTATATCAACATAGCTTAAAAAATATTTGTTCTACATGGGTTCATGGGAAATCAACGTAACATCATAATATTATATCAATTCATGCATAAAAAGTCATAAAACAATCAATTAAACCAACATTGAAAAGAACCTGTGACAATTGAAGAAAACCCTAGCTTGATTGGGGAATCTAACTTTACAAAATTCAAGAGTTTGGGAACTCCATGGAGGAAAGGACTCCGTAGATGAAAACTATCATACCTTGATGCCAAAATCTTGGATGCAATGGAGGATTAGGAGGCTTGATCTTAAAACCCAAGCCTTCTTCTTCAAATTCTAGAGAGAGAAATATTTGAAAGGATGAATTGAGTTTGGGTGATTTGGGGGGTTTAAAATCATTATATAGGGATTTGGGTAGAAGGAAAAATGACAAAGTATTGAGATAAGATAATTAGGAATAAACCTACAACCCCTGACTTAAAGCTGTCGAATTGGGTCACAGAAAGACCAAAACGGGTCGTCATCATCACCACGGCCCGTCAAACGGGTCATGGAGAAATTTTGTCTGATAGAGCTTTACTATTTCAGGTATAACCTATTACTCCGAGCTTGGAATTGGGCAAATTCGGTGGCGTTGGAAAGAGGACATAGAGATTTTTAATTTGATATGTCATGGCATAGCTATTTCATTTTGTGCTAAATTATATGATCTTTTGAAGTTGACCCTAAACTCTAAGTCTAATGAAAACCTTTGACAAACGACTTGACAGTCTGGGTGGGGCTTCACGGGCCATTTTGATGCCCATGGCCCTTGACCAGTGGCTAGAGGAGAACCCCTACTTACTGGACCCCTTCTCGACCACTTGTACAGCCCGACAAGCTCACCACGGGCCGCCTATGGGTCCGTGGGAGGGGAACCTTTTTGGGCAAGTTCTGGAATATCTTCACGAGCCCCAAAATAGGCCATGGTCCCCTTCACAGCCATCAAGGGCTCCTTGGAGGGTCCCATGGCCCATTTTTGGGCTTGTGACTTGCCTGCTTGACCCCTTTATATCCTTTCTCGAATCTGAGGTGTTACACAAGGCTATTTTTGTGCTAGACATGTCATGCTTCAAGGACATTGGCAAGATTCTGAGCCAACCTCTCCGTTCCATCACCATGGGGCAAAGATTGTTCTCTTATATGCATCAACAACTCATTAGTTGTTCTGTTACCATAATTTGCCATGGCTTGTGCACATTGAGTCAATAGAGCCCTTAAATCCACCATTTTTATTCTTGATAATGTTGTCATGCTTCTTAGCACCTCTCGACCTTCAAACTTTAGTTTTATTTTTGGCTTCATTAGGCGAGCTAGAAGTAATACTAGTAGGATTATGTTCTTCCAAATGGTTAACTTAACAGAGGTCCAAATGGTTAAGAAAGATGTCCTAGAAAGTTTCAAATAGTGGAAAAGAAGGGAATGGAAGTAAACACAAAAGGAAGTCATGCTAGCAATATGAAAGGCAATGATCTGGCACACATGGAAAGCCAGGAATTGGAAGATACCTGGCGACATAAATGTAAATATAAGTTTTTGAGATTGTACAGTGTAACACCTCGAATTTGAAAAATACTAGAAAGGGGTCAAACGGGCAAGTCAAAAACCCAAAAGTGGACCATAGAACCCTCCAAGGAGACCTAGCCGGGCCGTGTAGGGGACCAGGGTTCATTAAGGGTCTCGTATATATTTTTATGAACCTACCCCAGGCAGGGATTACCTAGATGGACTCCCAGACGACCTGTGGTGACATAGACAGGTTGTCTAGTGGGTCATCAAGTCACATAGTAAAAAAGGGGGGGTTTCACCCCAAATCACTATTAAGGACCACAAATGTCTAAACGGTCGATGAAGCTTCACAGGGACCATGAAGTCGTCCGTGAAAGAGTCTTATCAAAATTAGAGTTTAGGTTCAACTTTAAACGATAATATCTTTTCGCACAAAATGAATTATGTGGCCCATGACCTATCAAATTAAAGATCTTTCAGTCCTCTTTCCAATGTAACCGAGCTTTCCTAATTCAATCTCAACATTAAAGGTTATACCCGTGTTACTGAAGATTTTTCAGGCAGGGCATCTTCATGACCCATTTGACGGGCCATCATGATCTAGACGGCCCGTGAAGCCCCTCGTAGAAGACATTTCAACAGTTTTAAGTAACAGTTGTTTCAGTCTATTCCCAATTGTTTTAACTCAATACTATGTCATTTTACCTTCTACCCTAGGCCCTATATAAACAATTTTACCCTTAAAATCACCCCATTCAATTCATTCTCTTAAGTTTCCAAAAGATGATCAAGTACAGCCTCTCAAATATTTCTCTCTCTAAGGAAGACGAAGAAGTCTAGGGCTTCAAGATCATGTCTCTAAATCCTCCATTAATTGCATGATTTTGGCATCAAGGTATGATAGTATTCACCTATAGAGATCTTTCCTCCATAGGGTTCTAAATTCTCCAATTTTATAAAGTTAGATTCCCCAATCAATTATGGTTTTATTCGATTGACAAGGGTTTCTTTCAATGTTGATCCAATTGATTGTTTTATGTCTTCTTGTGTATGAATTGAAGTAATTACATGTTTTAAGTTGAATTCCCATGAACCCATGCAAGATCCATGATTTTGACTATGAACCATGAAACATGAATTTATGAAGATATGTATGTATTTTCTTTATGAAATTGATGTAAGTGAATTTGAGGATGCTTTGACTTTGAAAACATGATGAAGCTTATAAATTATTGAAAAATGCATGTTTGATGAAAGTAATGCTTATGACTCAAGTAAGCTTATAGATGAAGGTATGTATATGTTCTATGAAGCTGGGCCATATGACATGAACAACATCTAGATTTGCACTCAATGCTTTTCAGGCTATTTTCCTTAATTATGTCTTGATTAGTATATAGATCATGATTTCAAAACTATTTCTATTAGTAGTTGGGCATTTTAGCATGAAGTGAATGACTATGGGCCTTAAAAGCTATTATGAAAATACCATGGACGGTGAAATGTCATGCATGGTATAAGGAGCTACTATATGATGTTTATAGCTTAGATTGGTTGCTTAATTGTGCCTTTCCATGGATGATAGGACAAGTGGCGATTACACATGTCCTATAATGATACGATAAGTTAAGATTAAAAAACATTTCATGGGATTTATGGTTAGCACCGAGAAGATATTGAGATAGAATTTCTCCCGTAGCTTGAGTCCGGGTTTCAAGTAGCAATCTCCTTATCCCAAAGCTTTGTTCCCCCATAGGATGATTGTCTTAGATAAACATTAGCTAGTGGATCCACATAAGCTAAAAGTTATTGGTTTTACCTTGGCAAGTAGGACACCCCTTTTCAGTGTGGGGTAGACATCAGATTCCGTGTTATAGCTCGCATGGTCTCTTTTTCGGTTAAGGCTACTGCCCATAATAATAATGAACTAAGGTTACTTCAAGAAGTATCTCACATGTGTTAGAAAGATGATTTTTACTTGCATTGACCATGATCACAATTTATGTTTTTAACCTCTTATCTTATGTTTTAACTTGGTCTTTGCATGTCACGAAAAGTCATTTTAGCATGATGTCATAACTTTTATGCATTACTATCATACTGGATACATTCTTTGCACTAACACATACTCTTGCCTCCATTGTTTCTCAAATGTTGCATCCGACATTCCTATTCTATATCCTCGTGGCTAGTGATCATTTTACTAGTTGTTGAGAAGTGGTGATTCCTCATGTTCTGAGAACCAAACCTTTTTTTGATTATTGTCTTTACTTTTCAGATATTGTATGTGAATGCTGGGTTACATCTCAATCACTCTTGATGTAATAGATATCTTTGAGACTATTGAGACTTTCGCTTCATTTTGACAATCTATTTGATATAAAACTGTCTTTCAAACTCTTTAATTCTATTATCTTGTATGATGTATGCTAAGTGGCTTGTGTAGGGCCTTTCAAGGTCCTATGTACCATGTCACGTCTAGGGGTACTTTAGGTCATGACAAATTTGGTATTCAGAGCACATGGTTTAGAAAGGTCCTAGGATGCTTCATAAACTACATCGAGTAGAGTCTTGTTAATGAGTGTGAAGCACACCATATTTATGAACAAGAAGCTATAATACAATAAGAAAAATTTCACTTCTTTCATCATTCTAAAGTCGTGCAATATAGTGTAACTCTCTATGTCTCTCTCCTAAACCTTATCCAATGCTTTTCAAAATATGCCTCCGCGAATGAATCTTGTGAGAAGGAATGTTTGTAAATATGTGCGACAAGAGGTTTCCCAAGTGACGGTCGACCCTTTGGCTGAGAGAGTAACTAATGATGAGTTTCGAGCCACATTTTATCTATTGGCCCAAGCCATGATGGCTTAGGCAAATAGGGAGGTTGTGGCTCTTGTGAACACAAATGTGGGTATGGCGGCAATTAGAGTGAGGACTTTACTAGGATAAATCCTCTGAAATTTCATGAGTCTTGAGTCGAAGAAGATCCACAAGAGTTAATTGATGAGGTTTATAAGGTGTTGATGATCATGGGAGTGACGCCGATGGAAAAGACAAAATTGTCCGCTTATTAACTGAAAGGTGTTGCTCAAGTCTGGTTCAACCAATGAAAGGAAGAAAAGGCAGCAGATGCGGGTCCTCTTGTTTGGGAGAAATTTAAGGTTGCTTTTCTTGATAAGTTATTTCCTCTTAAGATGAGGGAGACAAAGGTACTTGAGTTTATTAACCTTCGTCAAGGGGATATGAGTGTGAATGAGTATGATTTGAAATTCACACAATTGTCTAAATATGCTCCAATTATGGTTGCCGATCCAAGGGCAATGATGAGTAAGTTTGTGTCGAGTGCTTCCCACTTAGTGGTCAAATAATTCCTAACCTCCATGTTTGTTAAGGAGATCAATGTCTCCCAGATAATGGTTCATGAAAAACAAATAGAAGAAGAAATCCTTAAGGAGAAGACTAGGGATTCAAAGAGGGCAAAAAGGGATAATGGTGAGTTCTCACATTTAAGGTCTCGTGGAGGTAATCGTTCTCAAGGAAAGGGTTCTAGTGAGAAAATGTGGCCCAAGTCTCGGGAGTGTGGGAGAAGACATAAGGTTGTGTGTCTAGCCGATTCAAATATGTGTTTTGGTTGTGGAAAGATGGATCATAAAATAAGACATTGTCCTTTGGTTGCTAGAAATGAGGGAGATAATTGCCAGCAGGCTCAACCCTACCCTTCCCAAGTCCTAGTGGTGGTTAGAAACAAAATAGGTTTTATGCTCTTCAGACTCAACAAGATCATGAGGGTTCCCCATATGCAGTAATTGGTAAGTTATGGTCTTTTAGCTTATGGTTATGCATTGTTTGATGTTGGGTGTTTCGTTGCTATGGTAAGACTCCATTTATGGTTTTGAATTAGACCTTGAAATCATTGTGGAAACTTCTTAAGTGTTTACTTATATCAATGTCGTAGTTGTTAAGACTTTGTTGTTATGTCTGGGTTGAGGGAGATGGATTTGAAAATACTAGTGGGGTTGTCTCCCAAAGGGGAGATAGTGTGCTTCATGGTTGGTACGTGAGTAGAACTATGTTTATTTTGGAAGAGTTCCTTTTATGGTTTGGTATGTGAAATTTCGAAGGCGATGAGATTTCATGGTATCTCTATCTTTTCCCTCTATCTTCGTGGCTAGCTAGAGGCCTTAGCCCCTCATGGTTCACTCTTTAGGATTCTTGTGTCTTAGTCATTCCCATGTTTCCTCATGCATGGATGTTCATGAAAAAAAATTGATTTTTTTAAGATATGATTTAGCTTGATTAACTTCTTCATGATTATGTGCATTTGAGTATGACTTGCATATAGACATTATGAAATGATTTTTTGAACCTGTTTTAGCTTGGAGTCGTTGCTCCTCCTTGGTTATATGCATATTGATGAAGTTGCATTAATGTTGGGTTTTTAGTTTCTCTCCTACTCTTTTTGTGACAGTTTGAGTTCCATTCGAGGACGAATGTTCCCAAAGGGGAGATATTGTAACACCTTAGATTTGAAAAAAAAACTAGAAAGGTCTCAAACAGGAAAGTCAAGCACCCAAAAGCTGACCATGGAAACCTCCACGGAGCCCTAGACAAGCTGTGTAGGGGACCATGGTCCATTAATGGGCTCATGAAGGTTTTACATAACCTGCCCCAGGCTGGGGTGACCTAGACGGATGCCTAGATGGCCTATGGTGACTTAGACAGCTCTTCTAGTGGGTCATCAAGTCACCCAGTCAGAAAGGGTTTCACCCTAAGTCTTCACGACCAACCTGATGGGCCAACATGCTCTACATGGCCCGTGAGCACCTCGTGGGATGCATTTTTGCATATTTATGTCACGGTCATTTCAGTCTTTTCCCAATTGTTTTAACTCAATACTATGTCATTTTACCTTCTACCTTACACCCTATATAAACATTTTTACCCGCAAAATCACCCAATTCAATTCATTCTCTTAAATTTCCTAAAAGTTGATCAAATTCATGCTCTCAAATATTTCTCTTTCTAGGGAAGAAGAAGTCTAGGGTTTCAAGATCAAGTCTCGAAATCCTCCATCAATTTCAAGATTTTGACATCAAGGTATGACATTGTTCACCTATGGAGCTCTTTCCTCCATAGGCATCCTAAATCTCCAATTTTCTAAAGCTAGATTCCCAATCAAATTAGGGTTTTATTCGATTGCCATGGGTTCCTTTCAATGTTGATCCAGATGATTTTTTATGTTTTCTTTTGAATGAATTCAAGTAATTACATGCTTTTAAGTTTAATTCTTATGAACCCATGCAAGTCCATGATTTTGACTATGAACTATGAAACATGAATTTATGAAGATATGCATGTCTTTTCTTTATGAAATTGATGTAGGTGAATTTGAGGATGCTTTGACTTTAAAAACATTATGAAGATTATGAATTATTGAAAAATCCATGTTTTATGAAAGTAATGCTTATGACGCAAGTAAGCTTATAGATGAAGGTACCACTATGTTCTATGAAGCTTGACCACTTGATATGAATGACATCTAGAATTGCCATCAATGCTTTTCGGGCTATATTCCTAAATTAAGTCATGACCAGTATGTTATTCGGATATGCCATCAATGATTATAGATCACACTTTCAAAATTATTTTCATTAGTAGTAGGGAATTTCTAGCATAAGTGCGTGACTATGGGCAATAAAAGCTATTATGAAAAGACCATGGATGGTGAAAGGTTTTCTCACGCATTGTGTAAGGAGCTACTCTATGATGTTTCTAGCTTGGATTGGTTGGTTAATTGTGCCTTTCCATGGATGATGAGAGAAGTTGTGATTACCCATGTCCCATAATTATAATACAAGTTAAGATTAATACATATTCTATGGGATTTATGCTTAGCACCAAGAGGATATTGAGATGGAAGCTCTCCCATAGCTTGAGGCCAGGTTTCTAGTAGCGGTGAAAAAGAGAGGGGAAATGAGGTTGTGGGTGATGGACTAGTTTCGACATTGAGGGTGAGATCGATGGAGTTGGGGTCTTTTGATGTGGCACTTTGGTGGTTGGAGCTTGCTTGATTAATTTACATGACCTAGAATTGTATTAGTTAACATTACGTTTACCTAAGTAAATCAAGTTATCTAACATGTTTTAACAGAAAGGTAAAGATAGTAAAGTAACGACACAGCACTTTACATGGAAACACTTAGCTTGAAAAGTTTAAAAACCATGACCTATTACACAATAGGATTTACTCCCAATTCAGCTAAAACCCGATGAGCCTTATCACAAAAATGATTACAAGACAATGTAACCTAAGGAATAATCAAATAATCCCTACACTAGCTTAAACCTCTAAGGTGTGTGTTTCTAAGTATTCGAGTTGCCCACAATTTGAAGACGATAATCTTAGTTTAGTTTGTAACTCACTAAACTAACAATACATAAAAGCACGAACACAAAGAAAAATTTCGTAGAACATAAATTATGTGATAGGACCTGGTTCTTCAAAGTGTAACATCAAAGTTTAACATCACCTTCGAAAAGCCAATATGCCAATTTTCATTTTTTTCACTATAAGTTTGTATGTATTCACATAATCTTCTTCTCTATTTAAAAATTGTTACTCATAAAGTTCTGCTTCAGACTTACTCCTTGTCAAAAGCATACTCTTCTATGACTCAAACAGTTTTGTCTTTTGAGTTCTGCTTTGAGTTAGACTCCTCTTTTTATCAAACTTTTTAGTGTTGTGGTCGAACATCATCTCTTCTATTTAGCTCTTTATTTGTTTCCTTGATTATATAAAAAAATTGCTTTTATCCATTTCTTGATTCTTGCATTCATATATTTATTCATTTTTGCAACCTTGTGTTGATTTTCATCTGCTCATGGAAGTGCACTTTTAAGCTTTACTGACTGACTTGTTTCATCAATCTTTGTCACTCTAAAACTTCATAAACTAAACAAATTCCCCCAATTTGATGATACAAATTACTTCTAATAATGCCTCCATCTTCACCTCTAGACACTAAGTAAACATCTACTCGAGTTTAAGCAAGTTAGTCAATGGGTTATAAATATTTCATACCTCCTATCTTTCCATTTTTGCAACATTAAAAAGATAATGTTCCCTTTATAAAACAATCAAGCTAAGGGTAGTGTTTAACAATTCATGGAAATTAGGGTGATTATAAAAACAATCAGAACAAGACTGAATTGTAGCATAAAAATGAATGAAAAAGAGTAGGAACTTCAATCATATTAAGCAAGGGTTGATCATTTCCATTGAACAGTTACACAGATTTCCACAAACCATAAACATATATCCTGACTACAGAAAAAAAGGAACATCTAAACAATAAAAAAAAAGAACTAGACACGAACATAGAAACATAAGTCACGAGGGTATACGGCTAGGTGAAGGGTGGAACGAGTGGTAACAAATGTGTAAAACTGTAGATAGTATCAACATGCTCTTCCCTTTCCTTGACTAGAGTTTCCTCGCAAGAATCAATCTTTGCACGCATACCCATCTTGGCAAGCTCATGAGTGGTCTTAGTGGCCTCTATTTTGGCAGTCATCTCATCAGGCACATTTTGATGCCTTTGTAGGGAAGTGGTAGACCGTTTCATGGAAATAGGTAAAGCAACTTGATTCACCCTTCCCAAAACATCCTATGTTGTTTGAGGAATCCACACCTTCACTAGAACGGAATAGGCATCAAGGATTTCTGCAAGCAAGAATCCATAGGGAAGTGCCTAAGCTTTAGCATCCTTGATAATCACACAATGCGTATGCTTAATCATCAAACTATCGAAGTTGATCTTGGCTTTAGTTTCATGACACTCCATAAGTGTTAGATCAATATAGCTAGCCTCTATGTGCCCCTCTTTCCTTGGAATAAAGATTTTATGAACAACACCAAAATATAATTGATGAACAAGGCTCATCTCCCATTTCAACACCCTCATGTGATGACTTATATTGGGATGTCCCGAGAGTTTCCACGAGATTTATAAAATGGATTCCAAATTATCTAAGGGAGGAAAATCAAAATTAACATAGTCATCCCACCTCTCATTTGAGTTATGTAGAATATGGGATATGCCAAAAACATGCAAGTTGGTGGACACTTCTCAAACACTAGTGAAGAAGATAGAGCCAGTTGCAACACCATGAGCATAAATCTCAATAACCTTAAGTGACTAAATTTTCATTGCATATCCCCTTGCAAAAGCAACTGAGATCAATCATGGAGCTCTTATTTTGTAATTAGAACTTTAATTTAAGGCTGACAAAAAATGAGTGGCTACTCGACCATGTATAATATACCGTTGTTGGAAACTTAGGAGACGTATGATGTCTTGGTCAATAATGCCATCGATGTGCAATTTTTCTGAGGCTTCATCCTCAGCAGCTACGGTGTCAGAGTCTGAAGTTGAACTATGTTCGACAACTCATTTTGAAGGACTGGGGATTGAATGGGGTTTAGACAAGAAGGATCAAGAGTTTCTTGGAGGTTGGATTTTTATATGGGCATAGGGGGATCTAGACATGTATATTTACGAGTTATAGAGTGTTGTTCATGTCTAAGTAGAAAATCCATTTTAGATGAGGAGGATCTTGGGAATGGAGAGACGGGGGAAGGTTTATTTTTTTACCCTGGCTAAGAGGTTTATTTAGAGAGGCCTCCTCCTTACACTTGTGATTTCTTGTATGAGAAATTCCAGTTGGGTAGGTGGAGAAGACCGTTCAGTGGAAGATTCATCAGCAAGAATTGAAATGCATTCTCCATATTTCTTTCTGAAGTTGGAACAAACCTTTTTGGGAATAAGATGCATCAGAGGGATGTCATCAATGGACATTATGAAAAAGAGGTTGATGTCTAGAGCTTCAATGGTGAATATTTTTGGGAATGGGGGAATGTTTGGGAAGTAAGAGAATTCATTCTTGAATGCATTCCACAGAGAAATCCGACAATTTGAAGGGAATGATAGGTGGAATTTCAGGGGTAAGATTTGCATTTTCATGCAATAACATTTCAAGAGAGTCGGACGCACTGTTATTTTGAGCGGGAATGGTTGATGAAGATTAATCCATGTAGATGGGTATTAGTTTCAGAAAAGGGTTTAAGAAAGAGTTGAAGTAGAATGAAGAATGAGTGAATTGTTTGATTTTGTTTTGAAATTGTTGAACAGGGAGAGAGTGTAATGATGGTGGAGGTGACTCTTTGGTGTTGTTTTGACATAGTATTTTGGAAAAGAAACAAGCTAGACTCTTGGATTTTGATGGTTAAGGGGTAGGAAAGGAACATTGATTGAACGGAACAAGCATGCTTAGCTTATTAACCTTAGTCATTTAATAACTTAAAATTTTGTAGATCGTACCTGATAGTTTTGTATTTTAATTTCCTTGTTCTTTTTTAGAAGTTCTCTGCACAATCTAATAGATAACTATGATAAATAATGTCAAATATCTTGAATTGAGATACACAATTTTTTTGTGCAAGATTGACAAGCCTAACATCTTAGCTAGAATAATTTAAGAAGGAACTTGGTTTCTAGCCTATCATTAAGGATAGTTTATGCAATCTTAATCATCCCAAAGTTTAACCTACTTTTTTTCAAATTGTTCTCTACTCAGTGCCTTGTTAAAAAAAATCAACAATTTGTTCTTCAATGGAGGAAAACACTATTGAGATAAGACCCCTTTCAACATGTAAATGACTAGTTACTCCAAACATTGTGGAGGTATAAAATATTTTATCTGTATCTACAATCTTAGCAAAGGAACTATTAGGTTATGTGATCTTCCATGACTGTTTATTTTTATGAGAGAAGTTCAAAGGGTGGAAGGACAAAACTAAGTCAAGTCATGTTGATGAAGGGTACTGAACGATATAGTTTCCATATCTTAAATTACAATTTGAGTTGTTTAAACTTGAAAGTTCATTATTTATTGTTCATAGAAGAAGATATAGGAGTACAATTTATGTATGTGCGGATAGATATGAGTTGTAATATGATCTCCTGTTTTTGGAGATGAAAGCTTCGGAAAAATACAAAATATTAATTACTAGTTCAAGAGATTAAATCATTATTTTCAATACTTTTGGTTGCTTTTCATTTGTAGGTATGAGCCAAGTACAAGGTATTTCTATGTTTCCATCTTACTCTTTGTTTCTTCATTACATATTTCGGAACTTTCATGTTGATGACTTTCAAATAATATATATGAATTGTGCCTTCAGCTGAATACTTTACATAACCTTACACAACGTAAAATTTATACTAGTGATGTATAGTTTACATAACCTTACACAGAGTAAATTTCTTACTGATTATATTTATGAATGATGTCTTTGCTTTATTAGAAGAAGTGAAATGTGCATAACATGCTATGTGCAGTATCCTCTAAGGAGGCTATTCTAAGCACAATAATATGCCATGTTTGTTACATAATGACTTTTAAGGTGTTTGAATGCCATTTTGTTTATTCTGTTTTTAGAGGACTTGATGTGTGCATAATATGCTATGAGCAGTATCCTCTAAAGAGTCTATTCTAAGCACAATAATATGCCATGTCTTTGCTTTATTAGAAGAAGTGAAATGTGCATAATATGCTATGAGCAGTATCCTCTAAGGAGGCTATTCTAAGCACAATAATATGACATGTTTGTTACATAATGACTTTTAAGGTTTATGATGAATGCCTTTTTGCTTATTTTGTTTTTGTTTTTATTTTAGAGGACTTGATGTGTGCTGAATAGTATGTGTATATTTCCTTTATCGAGTGCTATTAATGTATTTCTTTCATTTGGTATCATGTGATCTTCAGACACGACATCCTCCAATATTGTTGTTGTTTTCTGCCATATTAGAAGGTAATTGTGAGCCTTTACTTTTTCAGTTTTCAAACGTTTTTTCGAACGGATGTACTAATTTTAGTATCACTACACAGTGTTGTGAAGTACCGTAGTAGAAAAAAAAACTTTCCAGGAATGTAGATCATGATAGAAATACTTCTATAGACAGTAAAATTCGCGTTGAGAAAACTGTAATCAAGAACGGAAAAGCATCGCAACAATCGTAATTATTGATTACAAAGTATGAGTGTTACAATCTCTATGATTCCTCTGATTTTTCTTTTCAGAGATAGATTCAGGGGATCTTGTGCTTGATCATTAATCTGGAACTTGACTTATACTTCAGTTCAAGGGCTTTTGGGCTTGTTCTTGAACTTGAATGATTTAGTTCTTGAACTTGAATGCATTAATTCTTGAACTTGTATAGAAAAATCTATGATGTTTGATCCACAAGATTTCTCTGGCCTTTTATTAGAATTTTTTATCTCTTTTCTGAAATATGAGGACCCCTATTTATAGTTTGTGAATACAAAAGTTGTAATAGGAACATGCTTTCCTTTGGCAATCAAATTGAAGTGACATCACATTTAGGGCTTTCCATAGTAGACTTGTCATTTTGACAAATGACATAATTCTATTGGTTTCTTTTTTTTACTTAGCATGCCACATCATTTGACACGTGGCACCAAACCGGGCCTCTAGGATGAGATAAAATTGAGCTTAACAAATTGGGCTCATCTATTGTAGCTCAAATCAATTAATTTGGACTTTAACTAGATCCAAATTTTTTGCACTAAATAGTTATCCAATTATTTTAATATTTATTTGAACTAATATATTTATGAATTTAATATAATACGAATCATTTTATAAATTTATATTTAATAAATTTTAAATGATTGCAACTTCATTTGAAAAAATATATAGGACCCTAAGCATCACAACTAGACGTGTATGAAAAATCTTCCATTTGTCAGGCTGTAAATGCATATATACTCATATTTTTTTCTCTTATACATAACTTGGTAGTTTTTGTTTTAGCATTTGTTGCCTTGTTTGACTTTTAGCACTTTTCTCTTTGTTTTATTTTTTTCATGAGAGTTTTTGTTTTGAGTAGCTCGGTAATATTTCTTGGCTTGTAAATGTTTTAGATTGCTCTGATCCATGATGCGGTGGCAAAGTCATTGTATAAGTTTGTGAACTATATTCAGAGGAAAAAAGATTCAGTGGATGAGTTGCTAGTTACGTTGTTAGTCAAGGTACTATGAATTTAGTAAATCAGAACTCATCTTAAAGAGACTCCCAGTTCTTAGCGAACATAAAATTTTCTGGATCATCATGGTCTCATTTGATTGTAGTTATTGTCGATTGAGAAGTTATGGGCCAAAGAACTATGTGCAAGTATCTGCAAAGAATCTTTGCTATCTAAAACATGGGACTCCAAAGTTTGCTGCATCAGTGTAGTTATCTTTCACTTACTAATGTCCTTTGTGCTAAGCAATCTTTGAAGTGATGTATTAATGGCTTATTATGATTTATACCTGTTTAGGATTTCACTGTTTGGTTTCAAAATGCTACAAGGGATGTTGGGAAAGCAGAAGTCAAATGCATATAAAATTGTAACCAGCGTACTACTGAATACATTTCTTTTATGGATGGCCTTGTGGAAATACCCACATTAAAATATCAGTTGTTTCGCCGTACTGCTCCATTTCAAGAAGGTTCTGAGACAAAGGAACAGTATAGAAGATGGAAATACAGACACTCATCCTTGTAGAGATATCAAAAAGGAGGATCAAAGTAAAGAAGGCCAGAAAAGAAGTCATTCGGCTATACCTTCTAAACCTATCGCAACAAAAAGAAAATGGTCTACCGAAAGTTGGTAAGGATTAACTTCAGTGAGTTATGGATAGTCTAAAAGGAAAATTGTCTACTGAAGGTTGGGAAGGAGTATGTTCATCGATTTGGGGGCATCCCAAGGAGGATGATGCACTGATGAGTCCTCAAATTGGACTCATTTAGGGCTATATTTTGATAGAATTAGTGTCCTCAAATGCATATTTTATCTCAATATATGATGAAAACCCTTAAGTTTCAGGTATTTGGAGCTTGAGGGAAAACATGGACACTACTTAGCAAAAAAGGAACAAAGGCAGCTAAAAGAACGAAGAAATAAAGATTTGAGAATCGTCGAACCCATTTGGTGAATCTCCAAAAGGTCTTATTGTCGCCTTTTATTCCAGTGTGCTGAGCCCTGAAAGAAAGGATCAAATCGGCGGTGAAAAAGAGCAATCGGTGTGTCGTCGAGCAGTTACGTGAAGTAGTACTATGTCGCCCAATGATCCAAAACATGACAATCCTGAAGGATAGAGCAAGACTGTGATGAAACCTACCAAATGGTGGATTGCCGAGTTGATCAGCGAACTCGACTAACGATGCCGAATGATCCGCTGCAATATAGATTTTTGAAAACTATAAATACTCGGTGAGAGTTGTAGCTTAATATCAGATTTTTAATATATAATTTTTAAGAAAGAATTTTGTGTTCTATGTTTGGAGAGGGTTTTGAAGAACTTGAAGATTCAAAGGGTTTCAATTCCAAGAATTTAGACATGGGTCTTGTGGATTCTTCACTCTTTGCTTGTTTTGAGACTTAAATCTTCATACCCATTTGAATGCAAACTCATATTGGTATAAATTTCTATCTCTTTTACATGTGTAGCTAAAACCCTAATTCTTGGGGTGTGATTTTGTGAATAAGGGTTAGATTATCTGTTGGGTCTTGCTTGTTGATGGTTTATTTGTTGTGTAAATGTGATTTCGTTTAGTAGTTGTGGTGGAACTTAATGAAATTGTAGTTGCAAATACAATTTCACCTATGTGTTTTTGGCTTGCTCGAGAGAAAGGTCGTAAAACTAAGACTACTAAATTGATGGTCAGTGGGAGTGGGTCGACACGAGGTTCAGCTCGAGAGAGTGAACCCTAGTCCTTCTTCTACACACTCAGCTCGAGAGAGTGAGTAGGCTAAGGCGGAGGCTGTTCTTCATGCGGCAAGTGGGTGTCTGAGAGGAACCCATTTGACTCGGGGTAAGTTGCTCGAGAGAGAATTTACCCCCAATATAGTTTAGCCTAGTCACAAATACTCAACGGATTTACTATCAAAAGCATGTACCAAATAGTCTAGTCTAACCCGTATTCCTATCACATCCGATGAATCCCGTCTCCTTGATTAGTACTCCTTTTATTTTTGTTGTTTTTGCTTATTTGTCACAAACCCCCATTGATAATTGACGCTTGCATCACCCCTTTGATTTAGCATGTTTATATTCGATAATGTGTTTAACTATGACTAACTAGAACTAAATTTTATTTTTCTATTAAATCTCATGCCCACTCCCTTGGGACTCGACCCCAACCTTTGGTTGGGTTACTTTACTATTGTACGATCGTAGACATTTGCATTGGAAGTTGTGTCTTGATTACGCAAACATCATGGACCACCCGACTATCCCTAGTAAAAAGGAAAATGGTCTACCAAAGGTTGGGGAAAAGCATCTTCAGTGAATTAGGGACAGTCAAACAGAGACAGTGCACCACTAGACTACATCTTGACAAAAAAAAAAAGATCAAAAGAATCACAAGGAGGAACTTCTTCTTCAACTCAATGGTTTGGAAAATCAAACACAAAAAGTTGGTCCAAATGGAAATATAACAATAAATATGCACCTAAGGCTAAGCGGTCAAAATGTGTAAGGAGGTTGAAGAGGAGGCTAAATAAACCATTTGGTTCTGGTTGAAGTAGTTTGAATATCTAGTTGAATCATCTGCAACAACTTTTACATTATTTCTAGAACTTATGGAGTATGTCATATGAGTTATGGGTAATGTACCCTTTGTTGTCCTCTTGTTTTTGTGCTGGTTTATTATGACATTTTGTGCAAATCAACTAAGCAATGACCTAACAAGATGGAATGTTAAATGCTCAATATACATTTGATTTTATGTAACTTATGAACATCAAGGATTTGAAGGAAAAATGGATTCTCAAGAAGCCAAATCTCTCTTTGTCGATTTGCTTTACCTAAATGAGCTCTTAATGAATGAGCAATTAGTTTTATTCTAACTATGAAAAATAAAAAATATAGGATTTCTAGTATTTTTGGTTTAAGAGTAGATGTCAATTATTGTCACTACCCGAGCCTATACCCTTGACGGCCGTCACTCGAGAATAATTGCTAGTCCCCCAACAAACTCTTGGTCTGGTTGACTACTTAACGGAAGACTGACTCAAGTATTTAAAGTCATAAAATAGAAGTAAATCATTAAACTTATAAAATGCTTAACTCATACTGTCTGAAAACAATACTTAGTGCAATAGTAATAATTTGCAAAACATCTCAAAGGAAAAGAAAGTACTAAAAGACTTCTCAACTCCATCTATCTATGAACCCTTTATAGTCCAACATGGATGCCGGACAAGACCAATGACACCCTTAAATGACTAAACTGAAATTGAAAGTGGAGTCATCCAGAATGCAAGGAGGCTCATCAAAAGCTGACTGAAGTGCATAGTGATCTCAACGAAGCGCATGTTGATGATCCTGAACACTTGTATCTACATCATAGAAATATCCAGGTCCACTGACATCAGTACATAGAATATGCGAGTAAGTAATAAAACTTAATGTATAAATAACTTCACTAATAAGGCTTGAAAAAACCTCACATGAACTCAACTCAATACAAAGCAATAATAAGAGATGAAATATTTAAAGCCTCATAAATAACAGATGATAACTCAAGGATGTATCTAAAAATACAATAAATTACTCTTTGCTCATATTTGGGAGATTCTCTTACCAACAACCATCACCATGAACTATGTGATGATACAACGTCTCACCTACACTGCCAGAACTATCTTATACCTTGCCGGGGTATAGAACACCTCAACTAAGTCGATCCACTAAAGCTCTGCTCGAAAGGAATAAGGAGTCATCTAAAAAGTGATCTTTTACCCATGTTGGCTACATGGTTTATGAGGCATGTGAGTTTTCTGAACGCATTCCCATATAGGTGCTCAATACTACTCCTAATAAATATATAATCATGCACAAATGTGTAAAACGTACTCTTTCTCAATTTGAGATAATTGCTCAAAACATCCTCTAAAAGAGATAACTACTCAGAATTAACTCATTACTCATTAATCATTTAGAAATAAAAGTTTCCCTTTTCTCAACGTAAACATGATAAATTTGGGAATCAATAGTTCCATTAAACTTTACTTAAAATGTCTCTTTAAACTTTCCTCAAAACTCCCATTTACTTTCTCAGAAAATCAATTTAAGATAATTGTTCGGTTAAAAAGATTCTCTTCAATAACTCAATGAATACTTAGATAATAGGGTTCATGCTGAAAAATGTATATGAACAATAAACTCAAGAATCTCAATGCATAATATATAGTAACTCAAAATTAGGAATAGCAACTCAGAATTCAACAACAAACTCATCTAAAGAATTATCAAAACTAAGGATGTAACCCTAGATTATGCTTTACTTATAGAAAGTAGATGTAGGGCATTGGAAAGAGGACTCAAAAACCTTAATTTGGTAGGTCGTAGGCCACGTAGTTCATTATGTGCTAGGACATATGATCATTTGAAGTTGACCTAAGTAGAATCTTATGTCAAAACATAATCGGTAATGAAGATTTCAACTCAACTTCTTGCTAGGGGGTTCTTGTGACCTTAAGTCATATCCAAATCCATTCGAACACCAAATATATGACCTTTATACATATAAGCGATTTAAGAATCACTGGATACGATATTACATGTAAATGAAGAATAGTTCGGGTCTTAACTTAATTTTTTTAAGGTGTAACAATTGTTTTACTAGAAACAAAAATCATTTGATTATAATTGTGAAAGGTATTTCTCACATATGGATTCACATTGGTGAAAGGTTTTATCATCCATGTTGAATTATGTTTAAGGAGTTATTCTATGTTTTGATCTTTGAATATATGGATTGGTATTGATCATTATATTTCCTATGTTATATCCATATTGACTTTTATCCATTCCGTTGGTAGTTAGCATTAGTACCAAGAGGGCTTTGAGATGGAGGCTCAATTAGGGTAGTCTCTAGTAGCAACCTCTAGACCCAAACTACGTGCCGCCGTTGGATTGTCTGAAATGACCTAGCTAGTGGATCATTTGTAAAAGATGATATGTACAGACTCTACCTTGGGAAGTATATTCCCCTTCTTTCAGTATAAGGGATATACCGAATTTCATGATATAGGTCTCATGGTCTTATTGTCGGTTAAAGCAATATCTCACAAAATGACTATGGTTTTTAAAGCTTTTATTTATGTCCTTTATGTTATTGTATTTGACTGTATTTCATAATTCACATGTTATTTTTTCTTTAAGTCTTTAAATGTTCAAAGAATGATCATGCCTTCATGTTTTAAGACATTCATGCTATCATGCCTATTTTATGCATATTTCCCTATACTGTCATGACCCAATGTAGACTCTAGACATGGAATGGCGTATAAGACCACGAGAGGCCCTACACAAGCAACTTAGCATACATCAACAAGTTTATAGAATTGAAAGTGTTCAAAAGACAGTTTTATATCAATATGAGTTTTACAAAATGAAATGGAAGTCTAACTTAGTCTCAAAGTCATCTATTACATAAAGAGTGATTGAGACATAACCCATACATCACATACAATATGGAAATGTGAAAACAATAAGCAATAAAGGGTTCGGTCCTTGAAACATGAGGACTGACCAATATTTAAATATACTAAGGTGATCACAAGCCACGTGGTGTAGAATAGGAGCGTTGGACCCTACATTAGTGAAACAATGTAGTCAAGAGTATGTGTTAGTACATAGAATTTACCAAGGATAAGAGAATGTTATAAAACATGAGATGTGATCATAAAGTGGCATAATCAAAACATTAAAATGCATGACCAAGTTAAAACATAGTAAAATCATTTGAGAAGATTCATAAATCATGAACATAGTCAATGCATCATTAAATCATTAGTAATTAACTTAGTTAGTTTTGTGGGAAGTTTACCATTAGCCGGCATATAGACCATGCGAGCTATAACATGGAATCCAATATCTACTCCACACCGAAAAAGGGTGTCCCACTTGCCAAGGTAAGGACCATAAATCTGAGCAAAAGTGGATCCACTAGATAATGTATATCTAAGACAATCATCTTATGGTGGCACATAGTTATGGGCATGGGTAATCACCACTTGTCCACTCAGTGCTAAGTAAAAATCCCACGAAATAGTCTTTAATCATATTCTTGTTATCATCAATGGAAAGGCACAATTAAGCAACCAATCCAACCTAGAAACATCATAGAGTAGCTCCTTAGACCATGCGTGAGAAAACCTTCTACCATCCATGATCTTTTCATAATATCTTTATAAGGCTCATAGTCATTAACTTCACACTAGTAATGCCCTACTACTAATGGAAGTTGTTTTAAAAGAGTGATCTATGATCATTGATGGCACATCCGAATACCATACTAATCGAGACCTAATTTAGGAAAATAGCCCAAAAGCATCGAGGGCAAATCTAGATGTCATTCATGTCATGTGGCCAAGCTTCGTAGAAGTTGTAGATACCTTCATATATAATCTTTACTTGAGTCATACACCTTTATATCATGCAAATATGCATGATTTCATAAGAATACATTCATAGGTTCAAGCTTCTTTATAAATTCATGTAAATTAGGGTTCATAGTCAAAGTTCATAAATCAAGGCATGGGTTCACATGGAATTGGTTGAAGAGGACTCACTAATATTGTGAAGAATTCTATGATGAAATCCTTTGGATTTCGGGGATGAACTTGAAGAAGACCTCTACTTGTTCTTAGGAGAAACTGTCGACTTTTACTCTTCTTTTCATTCTAATCTGGGTGATTTTAGGAGAATGAGGGTTCTAGGTAAGTTCTTACTAGATTATTAGGCTTAGACCGAGTAAAATGATGTAGTTTAAGCATTAAATGGTGTACTTTAAGTACCAAACACATAGGGGAAAAGTCCAATGCAACCCTGACTTAAATGCTGCCGAAGTGACTTCAAGACAGGCTTCACGGGCCATCATGATGACCAAGGCCCGTCTAGCAGCTCATGAAGATGCCCTGACCAACAGGGCTTTACTAAAATGGTCATAAATTTTTACTCCGATATTAGAATTATGCAAAGTTGGTGGCGTTGGAAAGAGGACTCAGAGATATTTAATTTGATAGGTCATGGACCACCTAATGCATTTTGTGATTAAAGATATAATCGTTTAAAGTTGACCCTAAACTCTAAGTATGATAAGTCCCATTGACGGATGACTTTACGATCTGTATGGAGCTTCACGGACTGTTTAGACATCCGTAGTGCTTAACTAGTGACTTTGAGGGTTAAACCTCACTTCAAAGTTGATGAAGTGACTTCAAGATTGGCTGCACAGTTCGTCTAGAGCACCACGGCCCATCAAGTGGGTCGTGAAGATGCCCTATCCGATAGGGATTTACTAAAATGAGCATAACTTCTTACTCCGAGCTCGGAATTAGGCAAACTTGGTGGCGTTGAAAAAAGGACTCAAAGACCTTTAATTTGATAGGTCGTGGGCCACCTAAATCATGTTGTGTTGAATAATATGATCTTTTCAAGTTGAACCAAACCTCAAAGTCTGTCAAGCCTCTTTTACGAGCCACTTCACGACTTGTGTGAAGCTCCACGGACCATCAAGTGGCCTGTGGTCCTTCACAGTAGCCATGGTGGTTCGGTTTCCCCCTCACGGGCCACTTCACGGCCTATGTGGATCAACACAAACTGTTTGGTAGTTGTGGTCTTTTACCTTTTGTTGGGTGCACAACCACAAGCAGGGTGATGGGTCGTGGTCCTCTTCACGACCTATGGACCCCCTCTGGTGTTTGCACTTCTCACTGGTTCAATCTTAGTTAAATCTTAAGGTGTTACACGTCCAAGTCACCACGGGCAGTCTAGGGCACCTTTCAGGTGACTCCTGCCTAGGGGAAGTCCTAGATGGTCTCACAATGCCCTTAACGGGCCGTGGACCCCTAAACGTCTCATCTAGGGTAATGTGAAGGGTCCATGGTCCATTTTGGGTTCCTAGACTTTCTTGTTTGCCCTTTCTAGGCCATTCTCAAGTTTTGAGGTTTTACACATACCTATCATTCCATGTACTAATTCATACTTGTCCCTACATTATTTCACTATTATATGGTCTGATACTCCTACCACCCATACTTGTGGAATTGTTGGTTCCATACACTTTGAAGATTTGTGAGTCCTCGTGGTCTGAGGATCGAGATACTTTTAAAGCTTATGTCATTTCCATTTTCAAACTTTGTATGTGATGTATGGGTTATGTCCCAATCACTTTTCTTATGATGTACTAGATGGCTTATTGAGACGTATGTTAGAATTCTGCTTTGTCAAATCTCATTTATGATATAAGACTTTGATTTTGAATTATTTATTTTATTTATTATGTTGTCTAATCAAATTGGTCCAAATTTAAACCGTTTTCAAATAAATAATTAAAACCACATATAATTCATATTTTGACATGATACGCTTGAAAATAATATTTAAAAAATTATTTATTTCATGATATCTTTCCATTAGCTTATTTTAAAACAATATCCAATTTATTATAGCCGAACTCACAACTTAGGATTCATCTAATATGTGAATATAATTGTTCATATAAAAATATTACTCCCTCCGTCCCGTTTTATGTGGCACTTTTCGGATTTCGAAATTTAAACATGTCTAACTTTAACTGTAAATTTTTCATAGATCTTTTAAACATTTTGAATTATCAATATTTGTGACTTATAGTACTTTTTACATAGTTTACAAATATATAAATTTTATTTCAAAAAAATTGATCATTTCATGCGTAAATTTCCAGCCAAACTTAAACTGTTTGACTCTCGAAAAACGAAAAGTGCCACATAAATTGGGACAGAGGGAGTACTTTATCAATATATTTTTTTTCTATTAATTATTCAATTGTCTTGTACATTCCCTCATTTATTTCTTTTTTTTAATCTCTTGCTCTTGACTAGGATATCAGAGACTCACAAGAACTTACATGTTCATATTCTTTTAATTTATATTATAACCATGGTGGGGTAGGATGGGGAGATGAGAAGATTATTTTTATTTGTTAATTATGAATTTTGGGTATACATAAAAGAAATATGATATTAATTAATCTTCTGTCGAACCAATTATTTCTATATGAATATCCTCGTTATTTTCCTCCTTTTTCTCCATTGTTTTGTCATAAGTTTAAACAAAATTAAATATAAAATGGTGGACAAGATTCAAGAAGAAAAGAAAAGCAGAAGAGAGAGGAAGTAAAGGGGGGAGGTGATTTTACTATGGAATAAAAAATTAGGTCAATCATATGAGCTCATATATTAAGTAATTTCAAATTATTTTAACGGATAAGGGTTTAAAATACCCTTGAACTATGGGATTTGGTACAATATTGTCCTCTCATCCGCCTTTTAAGTGTTGGCCGTCAGATAAGGGTATTTTTTAACCAAAAGATTGACATCAAGGGTATTTGGGGGGTGAAAGGTAGACGGGGGTTAATTTTTTACCAATTCAAATAGTTGAGGGGCATTTTAGATCCTTATCCGTTAAAGAATTTAATTATACATTAATGTGAGTTTTGTATCTAGGCTAGACCTATAGTAATATAAGTGTCTATAGACTCACTTACTTACGAAGATTGCATATTTGATAGGTTGGGAACATTCTGAACCTTTACGAAAGGGAAAGGAAAAATCTTGTAGATTCGTGACACATGTTCGAGTTTCAAGGTATGTTAAGACTTTCACGCTTCATTGAAGGAAGTTTTTTCTAATTAAAGAATAATAGAATAGATAATAGATAAAGGTGAAAGATGGAGGTGTCGTACCAATGATATGACTGGCATTGGAACGAGTACCAATGTTATAAAGAGAAAGTTTCTTACTATAGAATGATCAATTATAAATTAAGAATACCAAAGAATATGGGAATTAGCTGATGTATTATTGACATGGTATCTTTTGTGTTGTTGTACTTTTTTAATTAACCCGTATTTGTGATAGTAGAGGTATTTTATGGCATACCGATAGTTGATTGACTGATATGCATCATCATCCCCTTTTATTTATATCATATTGTGCACATGCATTGATATGAGATTGAGTATAAGTTGGGTACGTGGAGAAAGACCGGGTTGGAGATTGTTTGATTTTATGATTATGAGTTGGGCACGTTGAGACCCTTCGTACTAGGAATTTTTTTATTTTATGAGAGTGCGTTGAGATCGTCCGTAGAGAAACATGGAGATTGTCCATGTTGGTATGTGGGTCACGAACTCTTATTATATTTCCTAGAAGTATCGTGTATATACGGTTGAGAGTACTTGGCATCAATGGCATATCACTTCATGGTGTTGCATTGCATTGGATATCATCACATCCTTCATTGTAGTTGATTATGCGCTTATTCCATGGTTTGATATTTCTTGATAATTGATTAACCCTATTTGATGTTACTTTACTAATAAGTATAGTGTAGACTTGTGTAAGTAAAAGGATGATTTTCTTATATGTACTCCTGTCACTACTTTTTCGTTATCGGTATATGAGACATACTGTGTGCAGATCACATTTTTAATGCGAGGGCATCTGGTGTAGCTTTTTGAGTCTATGCTTGGATTATTTAGGGATGGTGGTGAGCTGTTTGGCTGATCGGCATGCATCCCACACATTTCTCCACCCCATTATTTATTTTGTTGCTTTAGTAATTAGACAAGAAATTTCTTACATATAGACTTGTCATTTGAGTTTCAGACTTGCACTATGTTTTAGAAGCTTTTGTATTTATGACACCAAATCTTTGGTGATATTTCAATCTTCCGCATTTTCAATTTTTTGGGAACTACTCTTGGGATATTTTACTTGTCACTTACCTTTCTCTTAATTATATTAAATTGTATTGGCAATCGGTTTAGAGGAGTTAATATCTTAGATGGTCACTAAACTATGCACTCTTCTCTCATAAAGTCATCCAACTTTCGATTATAACTCAAAAGTAACTCAACTATGCACTTTTATTTCAGAAAGTCACTTAACTTTGAAATTTATCTCAAAAGTCACTGAACTATTCACTCTTCTCTCAGAAAGTCACTCAACTTATTAAATTGATATTTTCATTACAATTTGATGATATAAATTTTTAAATTAAAAACAAAATATTTAGACAGGGTAAATAGTTGAGGGGCATTTTAGACCCTTATCCGTTAAAGAATTTAATTATACATTAAGGTGAGTTTTGGATCTAGGCTAGACCTATAGTAATATAAGTGTCTATAGACTCACTTACTTACGAAGATTGCATATTTGATCGCTTGGGAACATTCTGAACCTTTACGGAAGGGAAAGGAAAAATCTTGTAGATTCGTGACACATGTTCGAGTTTCAAGGTATGTTAAGACTTTCACCCTTCATTGAAGGAAGTTTTTTCTAATTAAAGAATAATAGAATATACAATAGATAAAGGTGAAAGATGGGGGTGTCGTACCAATGGTTTGACTGGCATTGGAACGACTACCGATGTTATAAAGAGAAAGTTTCTTACTATAGAATTATCAATTATAAATTAAGAATACCAAAGAATATGGGAATTAGCTGATGTATTATTGACATGGTATCTTTTGTGTTGTTGTACTTTTTTAATTATCCCTTATTTGTGATAGTAGAGGTACTTTATGGCATACCGATATTTGATTGACTGAGATGCATCATCATCCCCTTTTATTTATATCATATTGTGCACATGCATTGATATGACATTGAGTATAAGTTGGGTACGTGGAGATAGTCCGGGTTGGAGATTGTTTGATTTTATGATTATAAGTTGGGCACGTTGAGACCTATCGTACTAGGGATTTTTTTATTTTATGAGAGTGCGTTGAGATCGTCCGTATAAAAACATGGAGATTGTCCATGTTGGTATGTGGGTCACGAACTCTTATTATATTTCCTAGAAGTATCGTGTATATACGGTTGAGAGAGTACTTGGAATCAAAGGCATATCACTTCCTGGTGCTGCATTGCATTGCATATCATCACATCCTTCATTGTAGTTGATTATGCGCTTATTCCATGGTTGGATATTTCTTGATATTTGATTAACCATATTTGAAGTTACTTTACTGATAAGTATAATGTAGATTTGGTTATGTAAAAGGATGATTTCTTAGATGTACTCGTGTCACTACTTTTTCGTTGTCGGTATATGAGACATACTGTGTTCAGATCACATTCTTAATGCGAGCGCATCTGGTGTAGGTTTTTGAGTCTGTGCTTGGATTATTTTGGGATGGTGGTGAGCTGTTTGGCTGATCGGCGTGCGTCCCACACATTCCTCCTCCATCCCATTATTTATTTTGTTGCTTTAGTAATTAGACAAGAAATTTCTTACATATAGACTTGTCATTTGATTTTCAGACTTGCACTATGTTTTAGAAGCTTTTGTATTTATGACACCAAATCTTTGGTGATATTTCAATCTTCCGCATTTTCAATTTTTTGGGAACTACTCTTGGGATATTTAACTTGTCACTTACCTTTCTCTTAATTATATTAAATTGTATTGGCAATCGGTTTAGAGGAGTTAATATCTTAGATGGTCACTAAACTATGCACTCTTCTCTCATAAAGTCACCCAACTTTCGATTATAACTTAAAAGTAACTCAACTATGCACTTTTATTTCAGAAAGTCACTTAACTTTGAATTTTATCTCAAAAGTCACTCAACTATTCACTCTTCTCTCAGAAAGTCACTCAAGCTATTAAATTGATATTTTAATTACTATTTGATGATATAAATTTTTAACTTACAAAACAAAAATTTTAGATGGGGTGAATAGTTGAGGGGCATTTTAGACACTTATCCGCTAAAGAATTTAATTATACATTAAGGTGAGTTTTGGATCTAGGCTTGATCTATAGTTATATAAGTGTCTATAGACTCACTTACTTACGAAGATTGCATATTTGATAGCTTGGGAACATTCTGATCCTTTACGGAAGAGAAAGGAAAAATCTTGTAGATTCGTGACACATGTTCGAGTTTCAAGGTATGTTAAGACTTTCACGGTTCATTGAAGGAAGTTTTTTCTAATTAAAGAATAATAGAATAGACAATAGATAAAGGTGAAAGAAAGGAGTGTCGTACCAATGGTTTGACTGGCATTGGAACGAGTACCGATGTTATAAAGAGAAAGTTTCTTACTATAGAATGATCAATTATAAATTAAGAATACCAAAGAATATGGGAAATAGCTGATGTATTATTGATATGGTATCTTTTGTGTTGTTGTACTTTTTTAATTAACCCGTATTTGTGATAGTAGAGGTGATTTTATGGTATACCGATATTTGATTGACTGAGATGCATCATCATCCCCTTTTATTTATATCATATTGTGCACATGCATTGATATGAGATTGAGTATAAGTTGGGTACGTGGAGATAGTCCGGGTTGGAGATTGTTTGATTTTATGATTATAAGTTGGGCACGTTGAGACCCTTCGTACTAGGAATTTTTTTATTTTATGAGAGTGCGTTGAGATCGTCCGTATAGAAACATGGAGATTGTCCATGTTGGTATGTGGGTCACGAACTCTTATTATATTTCCTAGAAGTATCGTGTATATACGGTTGAGAGAGTACTTGGCATCAAAGGAATATCACTTCATGGTGTTGCATTGCATTGCATATCATCACATCCTTCATTGTAGTTGATTATGCGCTTATTCCATGGTTGGATATTTCTTGATATTTGATTAACCCTATTTGATGTTACTTTACTCATAAGTATAGTGTAGACTTGTGTAAGTAAAAGGATGATTTTCTTATATGTACTCGTGTTACTACTTTTTCGTTGTCGGTATATGAGACATACTATGTTCAGATCACATTTTTAATGCGAGCGCATCTGGTGTAGGTTTTTGAGTCTGTGCTTGGATTATTTAGGGATGGTGGTGAGCTGTTTGGTTGATCGGCGTGCGTCCCACACATTCCTCCTCCATCCCAATATTTATTTTGTTGCTTTAGTAATTAGACAAGAAATTTCTTACATATAGACTTGTCATTTGATTTTCAAACTTGCACTATGTTTTAGAAGCGTTTGTATTTATGACACCAAATCTTGGGTGATATTTCAATCTTCCGCATTTTCAATTTTTTGGGACCTACTCTTAGAATATTTTACTTGTCACTTACCTTTCTCTTAATTATATTAAATTGTATTGGCAATCGGTTTAGAGGAGTTAATATCTTAGATGGTCACTAAACTATGCACTCTTCTCTCATAAAGTCATCCAACTTTCGATTATAACTCAAAAGTAACTCAACTATGCACTTTTATTTCATAAAGTCACTTTACTTTGAATTTTATCTCAAAAGTCACTCAACTATTCACTCTTCTCTCAGAAAGTCACTCAACCTATTAAATTGATATTTTCATTATGATTTGATGATATAAATTTTTAACTTAAAAACAAAATTTTTAGACGGGGTGAATAGTTAAGTGGAATTTTAGACCCTTATCCGTTAAAAAATTTAATTATACATTAAGGTGAGTTTTGGATCTAGGCTAGACCTATAGTAATATAACTGTCTATAGACTCACTTACTTACGAAGATTGCACATTTGATAGGTTGGGAACATTATGAAACTTTACGAAAGGGAAAGGAAAAATCTTGTAGATTCGTGACACATGTTCGAGTTTCAAGGTATGTTAAGACTTTCACGCTTCATTGAAGGATGTTTTTTCTATTTAAAGAATAATAGAATATACAATAGATAAAGGTGAAAGATGGGGGTGTCGTACCAATGGTTTGACTGGCATTGGAACGAGTACCGATGTTATAAAGAGAAAGTTTCTTACTATAGAATGATCCATTATAAATTATAAATACCAAAGAATATGGGAATTAGCTGATGTATTATTGACATGGTATCTTTTGTGTTGTTGTACTTTTTAAATTAACCCGTATTTGTGATAGTAGAGGTGATTTTATGGCATACCGATATTTGATTGACTGAGATGCATCATCATCCCCTTTTATTTATATCATATTGTGCACATGCATTGATATACGATTGAGTATAAGTTGGGTACGTGGAGATAGTCCGGGTTGGAGATTGTTTGATTTTATGATTATAAGTTGGGCACGTTGAGACCTTTCGTACTAGGAATTTTTTTATTTTATGAGAGTGCGTTGAGATCGTCCGTATAGAAACATGGAGATTGTCCATGTTGGTATGTGGGTCACGAACTCATATTATATTTCCTAGAAGTATCGTGTATATACGGTTGAGAGAGTACTTGGAATCAAAGGAATATCACTTCATGGTGTTGCATTGCATTGCATTTCATCACATCCTTCATTGTAGTTGATTATGCGCTAATTCCGTGGTTGGATATTTCTTGATTTTGATGTTACTTTACTGATAAGTCTAATGTAGACTTGGTTATGTAAAAGGATGATTTCTTATATGTACTCGTGTCACTACTTTTTTGTTGTCGGTATATGAGACATACTGTGTGCAGATCACATTCTTAATGCGAGCGCATCTGGTGTAGGTTTTTGAGTCTGTGCTTGGATTATTTAGGGATGGTGGTGAGCTGTTTGGCTGATCCGCGTGCGTCCCACACATTCCTCCATCACATTATTTATTTTTTTGCTTTAGTAATTAGACAAGAAATTTCTTACATATAGACTTGTCATTTGAGTTTTAGACTTGCACTATGTTTTAGAATCTTTTGTATTTATGACACCAAATTATGGGTGATATTTCAATCTTCCACATTTTCAATATTTTGGGACCTACTCTTTGGATATTTTACTTGTCACTTACCTTTCTGTTAATTATATTAAATTGAATTGGCAATCGGTTTAGAGGAATTAATATCTCAGATGGTCACTAAACTATGTATTCTTCTTTCATAAAGTCACCCAACTTTCAATTATAACTCAAAAGTAACTCAACTATGCACTTTTATTTCATAAAGTCACTTTACTTTGAATTTTATCTCAAAAGTCACTCAACTATTCACTCTTCTCTCAGAAAGTCACTCAACCTATTAAATTGATATTTTAATTACGATTTGATGATATAAATTTTTTACTTAAAAACAAAATTTTTAGACAGGGTGAATAGTTGAGGGGAATTTTAGACCCTTATCCGTTAAAGAATTTAATTATACATTAAGGTGAGTTTTGGATCTAGGCTAGACCTATAGTGATAGAAGTGTCTATAGACTCACTTACTTACGAAGATTGCATATTTGATAGGTTGGGAACATTATGAACCTTTACCAAAGGGAAAGGAAAAATCTTGTAGATTCGTGACACATGTTCGAGTTTCAAGGTATGTTAAGACTTTCACCCTTCATTGAAGGAAGTTTTTTCTTATTAAAGAATAATAGATTAGACAATAGATAAAGGTGAAAGATGGGGGTGTCGTACCAATGGTTTGACTGGCATTGGAACGAGTACCGATGTTATAAAGAGAAAGTTTCTTACTATAGAATGATCAATTATAAACTAAGAATACCAAAGAATATGGGAATTAGCTGATGTATTATTGACATGGTATCTTTTGTGTTGTTGTACTTTTTTAATTAACCCGTATTTATGATAGTAGAGGTGATTTTATGGCATACCGATATTTGATTGACTGAGATGCATCATCATCCCCTTTTATTTATATCATATTGTGCACATGCATTGATATGAGATTGAGTATAAGTTGGGTACGTGGAGAAAGACCGGGTTGGAGATTGTTTGATTTTATGATTATAAGTTGGGCACGTTGAGACCCTTCGTACTAGGGATATTTTTATTTTATGAGAGTGCGTTGAGATCGTCCGTATAGAAACATGGAGATTGTCCATGTTGGTATGTGGGTCACGAACTCTTATTATATTTCCTAGAAGTATCGTGTATATACGGTTGAGAGAGTACTTGGCATCAAAAGCATATCACTTCATGGTGTTGCATTGCATTGCATATCATCACATCCTTCATTGTAGTTGATTATGCGCTTATTCCATGGTTGGATATTTCTTGATATTTGATTAACCCTATTTGATGTTAATTTACTGATAAGTATAGTGTAGACACGTGTAAGTAAAAGGATGATTTTCTTATATGTACTCGTGTCACTACTTTTTCGTTGTCAGTATATGAGACATACTGTGTGCAGATCACATTTTTAATGCAAGCGCATCTGGTGTAGGTTTTTGAGTCTCTACTTGGATTATTTAGGGATGGTGGTGAGTTGTTTGGCTGATCGGCATGCGTCCCACACATTCCTCCATCCCATTATTTATTTTGTTGCTTTCGTAATTAGACAACAAATTTCTGACATATAGACTTGTCATTTGAGTTTCAGACTTGCACTATGTTTATGAAGCTTTTGTATTTATGACACCAAATCTTGGTTATATTTCAATCTTCCGCATTTTCAATTTTTTGGGACCTACTCTTGGGATAATTTACTTGTCACCCACCTTTCACTTAACTATATTAAATTGAATTGGTAATCGGTTTACAAGAATTAGTATCTTAGATGGTCACTAAACTATGCATTCTTCTCTCATAAAGTCACCCAACTTTCAATCATAACTCAAAAGTAACTCAACTATGCACTTTTAATTTAGAAAGTCACTTAACTTTGAATTTTAACTCAAAAGTCACTCAACTATTCACTCTTCTCTCAGAAAGTCACTCAATCTATTAAATTGATATTTTAATTACGACTTGATTATATAAATTTTTAACTTAAAAACAAAATATTTAGACGGGGTGAATAGTTTAGGGGTATTTTAGATCCTTATCCGTTAAAGAATTTAATTATACATTAAGGTGAGTTTTTGATCTAGGCTAGACCTATAGTAATATAAGTGTCTATAGACTCACTCACTTACGAAGATTGCATATTTGATAGCATGGCAACATTCTGAACCTTTACGAAAGGGAAAGGAAAAATCTTGTAGATTCGTGACACATGTTCGAGTTTCAAGGTATGTTAAGACTTTCACGCTTCATTGAAGGAAGTTTTTTCTAATTAAAGAATAATAGAATAGACAATAGATAAAGGTGAAAGATGGGGATGTCGTACCACTGGTATGACTGGCATTGGAACGAGTACCGATGTTATAAAGAGAAAGTTTCTTACTATAGAATGATCAATTATAAATTAAGAATACCAAAAAATATGGGAATTAGTTGATGTATTATTGACATGGTATCTTTTGTGTTGTTGTACTTTTTTAATTAACCCGTATTTGTGATAGTAGAGGTGATTTTATGGCATACCGATATTTGATTGACTGAGATCCATCATCATCCCCTTTTATTTATATCATAATGTGGATATGCATTGATATGAGATTGAGTATAAATTGGGTACGTGGAGATAGTTCGGGTTGGAGATTGTTTGATTTTATGATTATAAGTTGGGCACATTGAGACCCTTCGTACTAGGGATATTTTTATTTTATGAGAGTGCGTTGAGATCGTCCGTATAGAAACATGGAGATTGTCCATGTTGGTATGTGGGTCACGAACTCTTATTATATTTCCTAGAAGTATCGTGTATATACGGTTGAGAGAGTACTTGGCATCAAAGGCATATCACTTCATGGTGTTGCATTGCATTGCATATCGTCACATCCTTCATTGTAGTTGATTATGCGCTTATTCCATGGTTGGATATTTTTTGATATTTGATTAACCCTATTTGATGTTAATTTACTGATAAGTATAGTGTAGACACGTGTAAGTAAAAGGATGATTTTCTTATATGTACTCGTGTCACTACTTTTTCGTTGTCGGTATATGAGACATACTGTGTGCAGATCACATTTTTAATGCAAGCGCATCTGGTGTAGGTTTTTGAGTCTCTGCTTGGATTATTTAGGGATGGTGGTGAGTTGTTTGGCTGATCGGCATCCGTCTCACACATTCCTCCATCCCATTATTTATTTTGTTGCTTTAGTAATTAGACAACAAATTTCTTACATATAGACTTGTCATTTGAGTTTCAGACTTGCACTATGTTTTTGAAGCTTTTGTATTTATGACACCAAATCTTGGTTATATTTCAATCTTCCGCATTTTCAATTTTTTGGGACCTACTCTTGGGATAATTTACTTGTCACCCACCTTTCACTTAACTATATTAAATTGAATTGGCAATCGGTTTACAGGAGTTAGTATCTTAGATGGTCACTAAACTATGCATTCTTCTCTCATAAAGTCACCCAACTTTCAATCATAACTCAAAAGTAACTCAACTATGCACTTTTATTTTAGAAAGTCACTTAACTTTGAATTTTACCTCAAAATTCACTCAACTATTCTCTTTTCTCTCAGAAAGTCACTGAATCTATTAAATTGATATTTTAATTACGATTTGATTATATAAATTTTTAACTTAAAATCAAAATATTTAGACGGGGTGAATAGTTTAGGGGTATGTTAGACCCTTATCCGTTAAAGAATTTAATTATACATTAAGGTGAGTTTTGTATCTAGGCTAGACCTTAGTAATATAAGTTTCTATAGACTAACTTACTTACGAAGATTGCATATTTAATAGGTTGGGAACATTCTGAACCTTTACGAATGGGAAAGGAAAAAACTTGTAGATTCATGACACATGTTCGAGTTACAAGGTATGTTAAGACTTTCACGCTTCATTGAAGGAAATTTTTTCTAATTAAATAACAATTGAATAGACAATAGATAAAGGTGAAAGATGGGGGTGTTGTACCAATGGTTTGACTGGCATTGGAACGAGTACCGATGTTATAAAGAGAAAGTTTCTTACTATAGAATGATCAATTATAAATTAAGAATACCAAAGAATATGGGAATTAGCTGATGTATTATTGACATGGTATCTTTTGTGTTGTTGTACTTTTTTAATTAACCCGTATTTGTGATAGTAGAGGTGATTTTATGGCATACCGATATTTGATTGACTTAGATGCATCATCATCCCCTTTTATTTATATCATAATGTGGACATGCATTGATATGAGATTGAGTATAAATTGGGTACGTGGAGATAGTTCGGGTTGTAGATTGTTTGATTCTATGATTATAAGTTGGGAACGTTGAGACCCTTCGTACTAGGGATATTTTTATTTTATGAGAGTGCGTTGAGATCGTCCGTATAGAAACATGGAGATTGTCCATGTTGGTATGTGGGTCACGAACTCTTATTATATTTCCTAGAATTATCGTGTATATACGGTTGAGAGAGTACTTGGCATCAAAGGCATATCATTTCATGGTGTTTCATTGCATTGCATATCATCACATCCTTCATTGTAGTTGATTATGCGCTTGTTCCATGGTTGGATATTTCTTGATATTTGATTAACCCTATTTGATGTTAATTTACTGATAAGTATAGTGTAGACACGTGTAAGTAAAAGGATGATTTTCTTATATGTACTCATGTCACTACTTTTTCGTTGTCAGTATATAAGACATACTGTGTGCAGATCACATTTTTAATGCAAGCGCATCTGGTGTAGGTTTTTGAGTCTCTGCTTGGATTATTTAGGGATGGTGGTGAGTTGTTTGGCTGATCGGCATGCGTCCCACACATTCCTCCATCCCATTATTTATTTTGTTGCTTTAGTAATTAGACAACAAATTTCTTACATATAGACTTGTCATTTGAGTTTCAGACTTGCACTATGTTTTTGAAGCTTTTGTATTTATGACACCAAATCTTGGTTATATTTCAATCTTCCGCATTTTCAATTTTTTGGGACCTACTCTTGGGATAATTTACTTGTCACCCACCTTTCACTTAACTATATTAAATTGAATTGGCAATCGGTTTACAAGAGTTAGTATCTTAGATGGTCACTAAACTATGCATTCTTCTCTCATAAAGTCACCCAACTTTCAATCATAACTCAAAAGTAACTCAACTATGCACTTTTGTTTCAAAAAGTCACTTAACTTTGAATTTTACCTCAAAATTCACTCAACTATTCTCTTTTCTCTCAGAAAGTCACTGAATCTATTAAATTGATATTTTAATTACGATTTGATTATATAAATTTTTAACTTAAAAACAAAATATTTAGACGGGGTGAATAGTTGAGGGGCATTTTAGACCCTTATCCATTAAAGAATTTAATTATACATTAAGGTGAGTTTTTGATCTAGGCTAGACCTATAGTAATATAAGTGTCTATAGACTCACTCACTTACGAAGATTGCATATTTGATAGCATGGGAACATTCTGAACCTTTACGAAAGGGAAAGGAAAAATCTTGTAGATTCGTGACACATGTTCGAGTTTCAAGGTATGTTAAGACTTTCACGCTTCATTGAAGGAAGTTTTTTCTAATTAAAGAATAATAGAATAGACAATAGATAAAGGTGAAAGATGGGGATGTCGTACCACTGGTATGACTGGCATTGGAACGAGTACCGATGTTATAAAGAGAAAGTTTCTTACTATAGAATGATCAATTATAAATTAAGAATACCAAAGAATATGGGAATTAGTTGATGTATTATTGACATGGTATCTTTTGTGTTGTTGTACTTTTTTAATTAACCCGTATTTGTGATAGTAGAGGTGATTTTATGGCATACCGATATTTGATTGACTGAGATGCATCATCATCCCCTTTTATTTATATCATATTGTGCACATGCATTGATATGAGATTGAGTATAAGTTGGGTACGTGGAGATAGTCCGGGTTGGAGATTGTTTGATTTTATGATTATAAGTTGGGCATGTTGAGACCCTTCGTACTAGGGATATTTTTATTTTATGAGAGTGCGTTGATATCGTTCGTATAGAAACATGGAGATTGTCCATGTTGGTATGTGGGTCACGAACCCTTATTATATTTCCTAGAATTATCGTGTATATACGGTTGAGAGAGTACTTGGCATCAAAGGCATATCACTTCATGGTGTTGCGTTGCATTGCATATCATCACATCATTCATTGTAGTTGATTATGCACTTATTCCATGGTTGGATATTTCTTGATATTTGATGTTACTTTACTAATAAGTATAGTGTAGACTTGTGTAAGTAAAAGGATGATTTTCTTATATGTACTTGTGTCACTACTTTTTCGTTGTCGGTATATGAGACATACTGTGTGCAGATCACATTCTTAATGCGAGCGCATCTGGTGTAGGTTTTTGAGTCTATGCTTGGATTATTTAGGGATGGTGGTGATCTGTTTGGCTGATCGGCGTGCGTCCCACACATTCCTCCATCCCATTATTTATGTTGTTGCTTTAGTAATTAGACAAGAAATTTCTTACATATAGACTTGTCATTTGAGTTTCAGACTTGCACTATGTTTTAGAAGCTTTTGTATTTATGACACCAAATCTTGGGTGATATTTCAATCTTCCGCATTCTCAATTTTTTGGGACCTACTCTTGGGATATTTTACTTGTCACTTACCTTTCTCTTAATTATATTAAATTGAATTGTCAATCTGTTTAGAGGAGTTAATATCTCAGATGGTCACTAAACTATGCATTCTTCTCTCATAAAGTCACCCAACTTTCAATTATAACTCAAAAGTAACTCAACTATGCACTTTTATTTCAGAAAGTCACTTAACTTTGAATCTTATCTCAAAAGTCACTCAACTATTCACTCTTCTCTCAGAAAGTCACTCAACCTATTAAATTGATACTTTAATTACGATTTAATGATATAAATTTTTAACTTAAAAACAAAATTTTTAGACGGGGTGAATAGTTGAGGGGCATTTTAGACCCTTATCCATTAAAGAATTTAATTATACATTAAGGTGAGTTTTGGATCTAGGCTAGACCTATAGTAATATAAGTGTCTATAGACTCACTTACTTACGAAGATTGCATATTTGATAGGTTGGGAACATTCTGAACATTCTGAATTTTTGAGAGAAAAATGCATAGTTGAGTGACAATGATAGATATTAACTCTGGTTGAGATTATAGGTGTCATCACGACTTGTAAATATGGGTCGTGACATAGAAAAATCTCAAATTAATAGTTGAAACTTTTGTGATGTGAACCCCACACCATCATTATAAAAAGTAAAAAATAAAAAATAAAAACAATTAGAAAAGATCTATTGAATTTGTATGACAGTAGAAAAAAATTATATTATGGCAAAAAAATACTAAAACAAATAGGGTTTTTAAGTTCTGGATCAGCTTAACAACATAGTAACAAGTCAAGCTTGGTGCACAAAACATCTTGCATTTGCACAGGGCCTGGAGAATCTAACAACATAGTAGTAATTCAATCGTGGTGCACAAGCATCCCGCCGAGTCCGACAAATTTATTTAACAACATAGTCTCTATAATAATGGATGTCTAAATTTTGTCTCCTCTGACAGTCTTGATATCATCAGCAATAGTTATAGCATCCATTGAAATACCAGCAAGCCCTCTTTTTGAAAATCCAACACAGTAGAACCCATTCTCTCCTTTCCAATGACTTGGAAACTCATTCATCAATGTTCCATCGTCAAAAAATATAGAGCTATAATGCTGCATTAAAAAAAAGTAATAAAATTGTACATGTTTTAGAAAAAGATAGTGAACTTATAGTAAGTTATATTAGATAATTTGCAAAATATACCTTTAGCCATTTGGAAGCAACATTTTTGTATCCAGTAGCAAAAATTATTGCATCAAATTGGTGTTCTTCCCCATTCTCAAACACTACTGTATGTTCCTTTATTTCTGATATTCCAGGAAGTACCTAATTAATAATTCACCAAATACATAAACCACACAAATTTAACTTATAGACAATATATAAAAACTATACACAATTTTGTAATTTATATCCCAAATTATTTTCTAGTTATATGTTATATATATGGAATTGTAACCTTCATGTTTTTAAAAGATGAACAAACTATACATATATATTTTTCCTTTTGATACTCGAGAAATTCCCGAGAACTAGAGATGTAAAATTTGAAACATTATAGATAATGAACATGTATTTCAACTCTTCCTCATTAAATAATATTAGGTTTTTGGTTGTAATAGAATTCAAACTCATGACTTGTGCCTAACCACACATCAGACATCACAGGTTGTGCTCTTACCATCAGACCAAAGCCCACGAAGTAACTCAAGTCATTTGTTTCTCACATGATATTTCTCAAAGTATAATGAGAATAAATAAATATAGTAGCATACCTTAATCTCTTAAAGTTTAATCTTGACAATGGCACCAACATCAATTACTGGAGATGTACCTTTTGATATTTTAACAGAAAATGGACCTTTTTCTGGTTGTGGTATTCCAAATTCTGCCAAATTTCCAAACTTAAACTTTGCAATTTTTGCAATCACAATATCTACCAAAGATAATGGTAGATATTTTAGCAACACCATTCCAATATGCACCATTTCTCTTGTTAAAACATGAATCTGCAAACATATTAGGTTACGAGTTCAAGTGTCATGCTCTGACGATATTAAAAAAGAAGTACAAAATCAGGTCAATCATAAGGTAATTGCATATAAATTTTTAAGGTAAACATTAGTAGTAACCACATAAAATTACAAATATTAAACTATGTATGTTATTAGTGTAAAAAATCTTTATGTTGTTAGTGTACCTAATTTAAATACAATACAAATTACTCTCAACTCAGGAACAAAATACAAATTTCTTCCTCTCTTACTGTTGGATTTTACTAAAAAGTTTAGATCTAAATTTAAATTACTAATTTACAATCTCGAGATACAAACAATTGCTATTTTTCATAAGTCATGTTAGAGATAAGGCTTTAGATATTTATGTTACTTGATGGAAATGGCGAGTATTAATTACCATCAAAAAGATGTAGGAAACATATGCATATGTAATAACTAAACATAAAAAGAATTCGAATGAAATGTACATGTTTGATAGAATTAATATGCCCCAACACAAAGTTGACAACAACAATGGTTTCATATAGCATTAATCGGTGCTGTAATATTTTTTTAAAAGTGATTTCAAACTAATTAACAAAATACAATTATGTCAAAATAAGTAGTACGTTAAAGCTTTGCCAAATAGGCTATTATGTCATTAATCCAAAGACAAAGGGTCAAGGGCACTCTTTTAATCATTAAGTAAAATATTAGATTATGTAATTATCACCTTTTAGAAGATTATTATAAATTGTTTCATATTGTATTGTATCGTACTATATTATTTTGATAAATATGATATTTGGATAGATTGATTCATTTTCATCATTACATATTGTCACACATCATGAATTTGAAGAATAAACTATGACGTACATGTAGATTTAAAATAAAAAGGTTGGATAAAGGATAAAATGTGATTATTATATAATAATAAAGGTAAAATGAGAAAATAAAATAAAAGGTTATGATGTAATCACACAAATTAGTCGTTACACGAAATGAGGCTTCTGAATGTTGCATAACAAGAGTGCACAACATCCGTTATCATCCATAAATAAGCCTCCCCATTTGGACACGATTGGTTCTATGCAATCCACATCTTTCTCCTGATGGAGAAATGGTTTCTAAATTGAGGCATTATAGTATTCAAAAGCATATATCAATGTTGGTAAGTGAATTTAGAAAGTGTTCTAAAAAAACAAATATATTTGGGTAATGCACGAAAGATTAAATTAAATAAGGAATCTAAGTTTCAACAGTTAGTGTAAATAATTTTTTGTACTATCATTTATCAAGTCATCAAACAAATATCTATTGGCAAGTTTCTTCAGAAGAATGTGATTTAAAATCTTATAAAAATAGAATATGTTCTTGGTACAATATGTAAAAAATGACAATGTAAAAATTAGTTAATAAGACAAACTTAGAAAAAATTAAGATTCTACTTATAAGAAAAAGAAACCCTATCATACTCTTCTTTTTCTCATGGTATAACATATCTGATGAGAAAGCGAACATGAATTTAAAATTTCTAATTTTGTGCGATTTAGAAATGGAATAATGAAATCTTTCTATGTTTTGGAAATTTAAATATCTATTGCAATTTTTTGTATTTATAATAATCCAATGCTATATTCTTTAATAACTTTCTATTCAACCAATATTCCCTTTTTAGAACAATTGATTTCCTTAAATCAACTTTGTATTCAAAATTGAGGTTGTTTTGCAATATTGTATTGTGCTTGGAGCTGAGTATGTTAGTATATAAATTCTTCCGCAACTGATGAGTTGGTTGTAATTATTGGAGGTGAAGTGAATCAAAACCTACTTTTAGATAAGAAATATCAAAAGGGTATATATAAATCATATTCAAATTTCAGCCCTTCCACTTAAGGGTATGACCTAGTGTTGACGGGCAAGAAACTTACACTGATCTCTAGATGAACAAATTACAACATCACATATTCTAGTAAAAAGTAACAGGTACCAAGTAGAATAGTTGATCTATGACTAAACTGATCAAACACCGAGCTAATATTAATTTAAAAAAATCAACAAACACAAATCCACGTTCAGGCAAACAAAAAAAAGATGAAAGTAAAGACAATATATAGAAAGATAGAGAAACTTACTGGGCTTCTAACAACAATTGATGTGTGACATCCATAATTTGAAAGATCAAAAGCTATTTCCATCCCAGAATTTCCTGATCCAACAACCAACATTTTTTTATCTTTATATTTTTCACCGGATTTATAGTCACTTGAATGAATAATTTCACCATTGAAATTTTCTATTCCTATCACCTTCGGAATATAACCTTCATTGTTTTCTCCAGTAGCCAAAATCAAGAAATCACAAGCATACCATTCCATTTCTCCACTAGCCACATGTCTTGATTTGACATTCCATTTCTTTTTATCATTGTTGTAAAAGGCTAATTCAACACAAGTTTGGAATTTTGGTTTGATGTTAAAATGTTCAACATACCCATCTAAGTATTGAATAAATTCATTTTTTGGCAAATACTTAGGTGATGAAGTTGCATGTGGCATAAAAGGCAATGAACAAAACTCCTTAGATAAATGCAAGTGAAGTCTATCATAAGTCTTTTTCTTCCACAAATAGGCACAACAGTCTTCTTTTTCTAACACAACATTTTTGATGTCCAATTTATTCAAACAAGCCGAAACAGCTATACCTGATGGACCTGCTCCAACCACAACAACTTCAACTTCTTCCTTTGAAAAATTATTCATTGCAGGATTTTCAGAAAATTAAAGAAAAGTTTTTTTTAGTATTGTTCAAAAACAAATTGCAACAAGATTTCGATAAAGGGGAATATTTAGACAATGCATATGGTCTTCAAAACGATAAAAATGATAGTTATTTCTCTTTGCCTTTATTTCAGTAATAGAAAACAACACTATATCATAAAAATTGTTGGCTTTTAAAAGGGGTGAATGGAAAATGAAGAGTTATGACTTTTATGAAGAGTTGTGACTTTTATGTAAAGTTACAACTTTTATGAAGAGTTGTGACATTTCTGAAGAGTTGTGACATTTTTGAAGTGTTGTGATTTTTATGAAACATTGCAACTTTTCCATAAGGTTTTCACTTTTACCAAATGTTATGACTTTTTAGTTTTTCCAAAGGGTTGTGACCTTTACGATAAGGCACAATAAGCACATGTTCGCACTACCCTTGCTGTCTATAAATAAAGGGATTTCCTCTTATTTTTCAAGAACGAAGTTTTTGAATTTCAAAACTTCTTCTTCTTCACCACTAACAAATTCTAGTGTACATTATTGTCGTTGAGTGGTTCATTGACACCATGTTTTTATGTACTAATAATAACTAATACACCGATATGTAAGATCATTCTACTATGGGAAGAATATTCCATTATCCCCGGATACTTGAGTGAATAATTTCCTTAAGGAAACATTGTGGGTTCAGTATGATCGATTTTCTTCCTAGAGAAAATATTTTATCAGTTTCTTTTTTATTTACTGGCTTTAAGTTTCTAGTTCAAAAATATTCTTTAAACTTTATTGTTTCTTATCAAGTTCTCCAAAATTACTGTTCTAAATATTTTAGTGATACATATTAACAACAATTGTAAGAAATTATTCTACTCTTGGCATTTTTTTTCTGTTCTACTTTGTTGGAGAAAAAAAAGAATGAGAAAGAGAATCATTTATCATATGATAAAAGAACTTTATTATGAAAAGTACCACTTTAATATGCTACATGTCTGATTATTCGCAGTCTCTAATGCTTTACTTATTTAGTGTGGCCGAGGAAGAAGAGAGCCAATAAGTTCCGGTGAAAATTCTAATTAATAGATTGTCATCAATAATGAGATTTCACTTATTCAATTTGGTAGAGTACCAAATGGGTCATATTTTGAGAAGTGTGAATTTCCATTTTAAAGATGTTCAAGAAAATTTTAAATATTATTTTACGGTCAAGTTTGGTGACTAAAACTGGTGTAGTTTTCTACTATGTGTGAAATTGGATTATGTATGATTTTTGTAGACTAAAAACTTTTGATTTTTTACTCCTTTGGTTTGAAAATTATAACAACTTCACCGAATAAATCAAACTTTGCACTCCTTTGGTTTGAAGAATATAAAAATTTATCAATTTATTAAACACTCTATTTGAATGAATATTTCGACTTAAAGAGTATAAAAAGTTTGCATAAAAACTTCACAACATTTAATGTTTGTTTGGTTGAAAAATTGTACAATATAAAAAATGTATTGTTAACTAGAAATAAGTTGTATAAAGATTTATTCTTTATTGTTAGTATTTTAAATACTAAATTGTCATAATATGACAGGAAAAAAATGGTTACATAAAGTCAATGAATTTGTGCCAGCAATGTCTATGGATTGAACTTTGATATTTTGTAAAGATTGTCAAAGGGAATTGAAGCACTAACAATTCTTTTGTAGAATATTATCTCTAAAAGAGGCTTCATGCTGCCAATTTGTATTTTGATGCTATACAAGTTGAAAGAATGGTAAATTATTTTAAAATATTTGAATTTTTTTTTTGAGATCATATTTAAAATGGGTGTCTAATTTAAATGTTGTAGCACAAAATATGAAATTAAATTACATTTTTGTATTATGTTAGACCCACAAAACTCTTGGAGTATATTTGATGACGTGGTTATTGATTTTCTCTTTTACTAGTATATCATATGAATAGTATAAAATGACCAAATTAAGTATATACTTCTTCCAAAGAGTAGTGTTCTCTTATGAAAGAGTTTCACTTAAAATGTTGTGATTTTTCATAAAAAGATTTGTCTATTAAAATACAACTATTTGTATCGACATGATTATTTGTAAAAAATCATCTGTCATGTTTGTGTTGTAAAAGAAGTATTTGGGTCATATTGCCCTTATTGGACCCGATGAGACTATGTTCATATGTAATACTATAGCCACCAAATTAAAGCTAATGGAAAGGTCCTTCTAAAAAGGACATGTGGCAAGATGTTGGCTCTAAACAATCTTTGTATCTAACAACGTTATAAAAGGTAAATAACAAAATATTTGTGAGAAAAAGTCACCTCACAGAGTATCTTTTCAAACTCAATATTTCTACTTGTTCTTATTTTCTTGAGTCAAACTATTTGTGACATGAAAGCTTGGGACATGTCAATTACAAAACATTGTGAAAATTGATCAAGGCATTTTTCTAAATTTTATGAAAGGAATATTAATCCCTTAGAGTCGATTTAAACTGACATTTGTGATATGAAGTCAACACCGTCTCGCTATGGGAAAAATCTATTATAAATTTTACTAACAATTGCACTAGATATTGTTATGTATATTTGCTTAATGATAAGGACGAAAGAATAGAAACATCTCGGCAATATAAACGTGAAGTTGAAATTTAGTTGGATAAAAAGGTATTGCCCATACTCACCTCAATCTAATGGAATTTCGAAAAGAAAAAGCTGAACTTTGAAGGAAATATTGAATGTGTTACTTATAAGTTCAGGTTTACCACAAAATTGTGGGGGGAAGTTATCCTTACAGCAAAAGGGAACAACAAAAAGATCTTTCTGTTCAGAAAGGGAGCAACAAAAAGTTTTCTATTCAGAGTTTATTGTATCCTAATAAAGAATTTCTTGTTGCCCCTTAATATATATACTCTTGAAAGATAGTGATCTAATAATTTTCAAGACACAATCTATTCCATATGAGAAATGAAAAGTGTAGAGGTGTCTAATCAAACTCCAATTTCATATCCCCAAAAGGATCAAAATAGGACCTAACACTGTGGATTATATGTTCATTGGATATGCTACAAACACTAAAGTATGTCAATTTTTTATTCAAAAGTCTAAAAGATCAGATAATTATGACAATACGCTAATTGAATCAGATGACACTAAGTTCTTTGAATACATATCCATATGAAACTAGACTTGAGTCGTCTAGTGAAAGGTCTAAACAACCATGGAAAGAACCAAAGGAGAACACACTTAATAAAGGACATCTACTTATTTTGGATCTACTTTTGTAACATTTCCTATTAAAAACAAGTCTCATACATTCAAAGAAGGTATGTCTTATGTTGACTCATCCTTTTGGAAAGAGGTTGTCAATAGTGAGATTGATTCAATCTTGAGCAATCATACTTGAGAGTTGATTGACCTTCCTCCAGGAAATTAACATTTGGTTTCAAGGTGAATCTTCAAAAGAAAAATAAAGTTGATGGAACTATTGACAAATACATGGCAAGATGTGTCGTAACAAGCTTTATATAAAAAGAAAGCCTTGATTATTTTGACACATAATGGTTACTAACTAGGATTACATCCATTCAGATGTTAATTGCACTAGTTGTGGTATATTACCTTTAAATTTGTCAAATGAATGTGAAAAAAAAAATCTTGACTGGAGAATTAGAGGAAGAAATTTACATGGAACAACCCGTGGTCTTTGTGGTTCCTATTAAAGAAATGAAAGTGTTAAAAGTTGTGAAATCTTTACGGACTAAAACAAGGACCCAAATAATAAAATGTGAAGCTTGACCAAACCAAATTGGAAAATGAATTTAAGATGAAAGAATGTGATAAATATGCTTAAGTGTATCCTAGAAAGCAATTTTGTTATGAAAGACAATGGAATTGTTGATGTGATCTTAGGTATAAGAATCCTTAGGACTCCACGAGGATTAGCCTTTTCACAGTCTCATTGCATTGAAAAGATACCTGACAAGTTCAAGTATTTGAATTTGAATATTGTCAATGTAATATAAGAGAGTAGAAAGAACTTGAGGAACTATGATTGTATTTCCCTCTGATGCATTTGTGGTTACAACAAAAATATATATACAGGTTTTCCTTTACAAGATGCCTATGAAAATAAGATAATTGATACTAAATGATAACCACTACATTGTTAAAGAGTGATTCAAAACGATAGAATGAATTGGGACATGGGTAGTTTAGTAGAACTAGTTTTTGGGTCTTTGTTAAGTAGTTTCCTATATTTACTCAAGTTTCATTAGTGTTGTTGATTAATTGTCATAACAGGACCTATATTTTAGGATTAGTTGTTTATATCTTAGCCTATATATCATGTGGGCATATTTTGTTATTTTATTACTTCCAATTAATCTGAAATTAAACGCAGTCGCAGTTTTCCTTCTCTTTTTTATTATTTTCATATTTCTCTGTACTTTTTCTCCAACAAATTTGGCTTCAGAGCTAGCCATGGCAAGTAGCAATAGTGCATTGAGTGTGGCACAACCACTCATTCCTGTCTTCAAGGGAGAAAGCTACGAATTCTAGAGTATCTGTATGAAAACTATACTGAAATATCAAGATCTTTGGGACTTGGTAGAATGTGGATTTGCAGATCCCGACGAAGGAAACAAACTGCAAAGCAACAAGCAAAAAGATGCTAAAGCGCTGGTTTTTATTCAGCAGGCTGTTCATGATAGTGTCTTTTCACGGATAGCAATAGCAACCACATCCAAACAAGCCTGGACGATTCTCTAGAAAGAGTTTCAAGGCGATTCAAAGGTCATTATGGTGAGACTGCAATCACTTCGGCGTGATTTTGAAACCTTGATGATGAAAAGTGGATAATCCATTACTGGTTTTTCGCCTAGAACAACGACAATTGTCAGTCAAATGTGATCCTACGGAGAGAAGGTAACTGATCATACCATTGTGGAAAAGGTATTGCGAAGCTTAACTCCAAAATTTGATCACGTAGTTGCTGCGATAGAAGAATCCAAGGATCTATCCATCTTTTCCTTTGATGAACTAATGGGATCTCTTCAAGCTTATGAGGCGAGAATTAATCGATCCATAGAAAAGAATGGAGAGAAGGCATTCCAAGTTAAAGATTCAGCCACCAAATATGGAGAAAATAATGGTCCAGTAAGCAGAGGTCGAGGAAGACGAGGCTTTCGCGGTGGTTGAGGCCGTGGTTATGGAAGGGGCAGAGGAAGAAATGATGGCACAGGCAGTCCAATGAGCAAGGTAACACAAAAAATGGCATTCAATGTCATCATTGTCAACGTTACGGACATATAAGGGCTAATTGCTGGTATAAATATCAGAAAATAAATTTTGTAGCAACAGAAAACGAGGAAGAGAATTATCTTTTTATGGCTTGCACTAATACAGCTCATAAGCCAAGTGATCTATGGTTTGTAGATAGTGGTTGTTCAAATCATATGGCAGGTGTCAAATCTTTGTTCCATGAACTTGACAAGAAGCAAAAGAAAAAGGTGCATCTTGGCAATACAAAAGAGTTACTGGTTGAAGGAAAAGGCATGATGAGCATTGACACTAATCAAGACAAAGTAAACATGATAGATAATGTTCAATTCGTACCCGATTTAGGATATAATTTATTGAGTGTTGGGCAACTAATGACCAATGAATATTCTCTTTGGTTTGATGAAGATACTTGTGTCATTACAAATAAGAAGTCTGGCAAAAAGGTTCATATCACCATGACTCCAAATAAGATGTTTCCGCTGGATGTTTTTTATATGGAAAATTTTGCCCTTGCTACAAGTGCAAAGGATGACTCAAAGTTATGGCATTTGAGGTACAGCCATCTCAACATAAACGGCCTTAAATTTCTAGGTGATAAAGGTATGGTTCTTGGACTACCAAAAATTAGTTCTCTTGATTTATGTAAAGGGTGCATTTATGGGAAACAAACCAGGAAATCTTTTCCTATTGGAAAGGAATGGAGAGCTTCTAAATGTTTAGAATTAATACATGCTGACTTATGTGGTCCTATGCAGACTAAGTCCTTAGGTGGAAGTTATTATTTCTTGTTGTTTACTGAAGATTATAGTCGCATGAGTTGGGTGTATTTTCTGGAAAACAAGTCAGAAACTTGTGAAAAGTTCCAGGTGTTTAAAGCTTTGGTAGAGAACCAAAGTAGCTGCAGTATCACTGTTCTTCAGACAGATAGAGGAGGGAAGTTCGTGTCCAACGAATTCAATTTCTTTTGTGAAAAAATGGCATCCATAGGGAGTTAACAACTCTTTATACCCCAGAGAAAAATGGTGTCGCTGAACGGAAGAACCGGACTGTGATGGAGATGGCAAGGAGCTTGTTGCAAGCAAAGGAACTCGCAAATCAGTTCTAGGCAGAAGTTGTGGCAGCATCTGTTTACTTGCTGAATCTTTCACCAACAAAAGTTGTTACGACTAAAACTCCTTATGAAGCTTGGCATTGTAGGAAACCAAATGTATGTCATTTACGGATTTTTGGGTGTGTTGCTTATGCTTTGGTAAGTTCACAAGCTCGTCAAAAGCTTGATGAAAAATGCATTTTTGTTGGCTATTGTACTCACTCCAAAGAATATATATTGTATAACCCTTTTAATGGCAAGATCTCAGTTAGAAGAGATGTAATATTTAATGAAAATACAAATTGGGATTGGAGTGAAAAACTGGTGCGACAAGAGACTCATATGCCTCTTGGAATGACTGATGATGATGTAAAAGAGTCAACCCCTTCAAGTACACTTTCAAGTTCTTCTGTGGTGTCTGATTCTTATCGTGACCAACAACACTAACCTATGGTACGAGTGTCTACGATCGTCTATAATATAGTAACCCAACTAAAGGTTGGGATAGTGTCCCAATGGAGTAGTTTTGAGAATTAATAGAAAAATAAAATTAAGTTCTAACTAGTCGTAGCTAAAGACATTAACGATTAAAAATATTGAAAATTAAAAGGGGTGACACAAAGGTGTCAAATATCAAATGGGGGTTTTGTCACAAGTAGTAAAAACAACAAAAATAATAAGAAAATCAAGTATGGGGACAAGTTCTTGGGGTGTGACCGCAATACAAGTTGAGATAAATCGTTGGGTACATGCTTTCAATAGGAAATTTGCAAGATAATATTGACTAGGCTAAGCTTTAGATGGAAATAAGTTCCCTCTCGAGAAACTTACCCCGTTTCAATGCGTTCCTCTCGGACACTCATTTGCCGCATGAAGGCCAGCCTACACCTTACCCCACTCACTATCTCGAGCTGAGTGTTAGGATATGGGACTAGGGCTCACCCTCTTGGGCTGAACCTCATGTTGACCCACTCCTTCGGCCATCAGTCTAGCGGTCTTGTTTCGCGACCTCCCTCTCGGGCAAGCGGAAAACACATGGGTGGTTTTGTATTTGCACCTACAAACCCATTAAATTAAACCACAACCACTAGGATAAATTACCATTAAAATACATCTAACCTATCAGTAAGCAAGAACCAACAACAATATCAACACATATTTGCTAAATCACACACCAAGAATGGGGGTTTTTAGCTACACATCAAGAAGTAAAAAAATACACCTAAAATGATACTAAAATCAAATGGGTATAAGGAATTAAACCTTGATTGACGCAAAGGAAGAATAATGGAGAAGACCCACTTCCAACTTGGGGAAGATGAAATCCTTCTTTCTTCAAGTATCCCAAAAAACCCTCTCCAAACTTGAGAGAAAATATCCAAAAAAAGTACTATTCTATTGTGAAAATTAAAATAAATGTTCGACTCTTTTAAAAATTAATAACAAGTTTAGTATTTATAGACTTCAGAAAATAGTGTTGGTAGATCTTTTGACAAGGTTAGTCGAAATCACCGATTAACTAGGCGATTCGCCCTTTGGTGTAGTTCGTCGCCGTCTTGCACTAGCCTTCAGCATCGTCGCATTCTGTGTCATTGGGTGACATAGTACTGTTTCACAAAAATATTCGGTGAAGCGTCGACTGCTCATTTCATCACCTTTTTTATATTGCTCCTTTAGGGCTTCGCGTACTGGAACAAAAGGTGGAGTGTGTCCCTTCGGCGAATCGGCAAGCATGCTTGGCGATGCTCAGGCTTCAACTTCTTCATTCTTTTCAGCCTTTCTGTTCCTTTTTGCACCTAAGTGTCCATGCTTCCACTAAAACTTCAAATACCTGAAACTTAAGAGTTTTCATCAGATATTGAGACAAAATAAACATTTGAGGACATTATTTCTATTAAAATAAAGCCCTAAATGAGTTCAATTTGTGGAATCATCAACACCCCCAACTTAAACTTTTGCTTGTCCTCAAGTAAAACTCAAGTTCAGCAGTTCAAATAGGATGTCTCAAACAATAATACACAAGATTAAATCATGAATGCACAGAACAAGACTCAATTTACTTATGCAGGAATCAATTGTGTACTCAAAGATTCAAGTTGTGACACACCATTACCAAAGATTCTCATGCTCGCAATACTTGCTACTTGTTCAAGTTCAAGCTCAACAAAAAGTATCCAAATGCCCTCACATAAAGAATGATTCCATATTCACACACAGAGGTTAATCAATTCAAGGTCAGGAATCATATGCAACACTCACACTCAAAAAGAGGAACACAATGCATCTTTTCACCCATAGGCTTGCCCTTATTTTCCAATTGATCTTCGGTTCGGCTCACTCAAGATCAAAAAGGTCTTTCTAAGGCTTGTAATGGGGCTGAGTGCAAAGGTATGATCATTTAGGCTCAGTGACTTTTCATCCTCGTGAGATGTGGTGTTCTCAAGGCATTCCCTTCTTTTTCTTTATCAATTCTTTTTCTAGTGCTTCTAAGTCATCTTTTTATTCATCTCCATGGATTGGTTGGAAACCCGATTTCTTTTGTACTTTATTCCACAGTTTTTTTTGAGGGGTTTCCATTGTTCTGCAACACCATTGGTTAAGGGGGACTTTTCTTGCACTTCTTGATTTCTCCTTTTCCTTTTCACCACACCCCCAACTTAGGCTTTTGGCCTAAGTTGGCTATTCACTAAACCACAAATCAAGAGGATTATAGGTAGTGGGTCAAGTAAGGTCTAGGGTTCATCAAGGTTCTTCCAAAGAGAGGTAAAGCTCAAAGGGTGTTCAAAAGAGTTTCACACGCTCACGGGTAGGCCACAAAAGAGGTATATGTCAAATTTGGCTCACACTCTTTAAATTTTCCTAAGATCATTTCAAGAGCACACCTTTCTAAATCAATTAGACTAATAGGGCAAATTCTAGGTTTCTTCATGCAAGGTTCAAAGCAAGCTCATCACACAAAGCATCGACACTTAAGTCAAACAAGACTACACACTTTCGCTAGTGTGCAACGGTCATTACAAGAGAATCAATTCAATAAATGGCTAATCACAATGAGATGCAAAGAGTTTACATATTGTCTATGCAATTTCATTTGGCCTCATCGTAGCCGTACATTCATGTTCGTTCAATTGAGACCACTATTCAAGTCATCGGTATTGATCGAAACTGAGACTCAATTTGTTGCAAAAGAATAGCCACATTCAACTCACGAGGGGCGGCAAAAATGTGCGAAAAATTCAAAAAAAAATTGGAAGTGTCAAAATCATTTAAGCGGAGCCACAAGCTCAAACATTCACAAAAAGCAAAATTAACACAATTTAAAACAGAACACCCCAAATATATACACAATACACAACCATCAGCACAAAAGGTGTAGGCCTCACCCCACCACAAATAAGAACAATTGTCCTCAAATGCAAATAAACACAGAATCCGAAAGGCAAAATAAAGAAATACAGAGAGGGAGGTAAAGACGGAGTCCTGGCTAATAGGTCGCTTCATCTGTCAGGGCATCAGTACCCAGAGTGACCACCAGAAGGACCAGCTCCACTGGATCCAGCAGTAGGAGACTTTTCCAAAGAAGATTGCACAGCAGCATCTATCATGATTTCTTCAGTCTTGGCTATGTCGTCCGCTGTAACTTCCTCAAACATCTCTTCATCAGTTTCTACCTCTGATTCAGGATCGACTATATGATCCATTCCATCTCCATGTCCTGCAAGCATTTCGGGCACATATGGAATTTCCATTGTTCCAAAGATCATGGATATATATATCAGTGGACTTTAGGTAGTCCACATCTTTCTTCAGCTTTGCAATGGCGGCCTTTAAGGCTATTACTTCCTCGGTGGCTCATTGATCGTGCTCACACACTACTATGTTGGCCTCTAAAGCATCAATAGTAATGCTTAGTGGTCTCACAGCATTGTCGAGGGCAACCTGAATCATGCATGGAATGGAGCTTTTTATGTTGGCAGTCTGACAATCAGCAGATTGGGCAAGTTGTCCCATTAGGATCAAGGATGCCTGAGTGATCGGCTCACAGAAGGCAACGATAGCCACAGGTCTGGGTGGTAATGAAGTAGCAGAGGGACCTGTAGGGTTAGAAGGAGTGGTAATGACATCCGATATACCTGAAGGCCTAGGGGCCGGAGTAGGCAAAGATGCCTCTGCAGGTATAGATCTAGTGGCCACAGCTTCCTTCTATTTCTTTTCTTCTTGGTTCTTAATATATTCATCTTCAATCTTTCAGAGAATGGTGAAGGCGGTGGAATCCAATTCCATATCCTTCAATCCATCCTAGGCACCCGAGCTCTTTTGCATAATTCAGTGATTAATACCGGGAAAGGGAGAGATGTATGGCTTTGCTTTGCACGCATATGGATCTCAGAGGCAATGATCATCCCGCAATTTATCCTGGTTTTCTCCATGATGCATCCAAGACAAGCTGCCTTAGCATGGCGTAGTATTGATTCATTTTGTGATGGCATAACTGTGCTGCTGATGAATCCGAACCAGTATCGTGAAGCTACATTCAGATTTTTTTTCTCAATCGAAACTCATTCTGCTAACCATGTCGGAGCATTATCATCTGAGACTAGCGGAGCTATCTACTTTTTTATCGCATCCAACTTCTGTGTCCTGATCAAGTGCTCGCAGTGGTCATTAATTTTATCAAACATACCTAAAGCTATGTTAATAATCTTACTATCACAGGCTACCTTCCTTCCTCTGACAACCACGTAGTCAACAACTTTAAAAGATGAGACTAGCCTTTTCCGTTGAGGTACCAATGCACTGTATGCGTCGTAGAACTCTCTAACCCAGCTTGGTATGTAAGAGCCGCGATGTCTTGTGAAGATTTGGAATTTGTGGTGTTTCAGGCAATTCCTCACCTCTGGATATCTATTAGAAACCCCGTCTATGGAAAATCGTTTCTCCTCAATGATCATTCTCAGACCTTCCGCCTTTGATCTATTCATTGATCCATGCTGGGACCTTGTACTGGAGGTGCCAGCATTACTGCTTGCTCTAGAGCTGGAGTGTTGGATTGACTATTTATGATCCGATATGGATTATGTATCATTTTGGATCGTAATTCATCACTCCTTGCCTCTGTCTGGTACTCTTCGTCAGACCCTGCACTCTCACTATTATACATGGGTGGCTCAGCGGTGTAGAAGTCTGTGCTGTCAGAGCTTGCGTTGGATAGCTTGAGGGCTTTGCTCTTCCCCCTTGCTTTTTGAAGTTGTGGTTGCCTTGCCCTTAGGTGGAGGTGCATTTTCACTGATCACAATTCCTTTCTCCCTTCTTCTGGTCGGTTGTTTGGCCATATCTGTAGAACATTAGAGAGAATAGTTAGTAATTACATTGTAGCACAAAATTCGGACAGACTCGCCGATCTACTTAGCGAATCGCCAAACCTCTTTGGCGATCATGCATATGTCCGCCGAAGGTTATAGAGCCCACAACACTTAAGATATGAAATTAAGGGCAATTTAGGGTTAGTAGGCGAACCACCGAGTGATTCGACGAGCTCAACTCAGCTCACCAACTGACTTAACGTGCCTGAGATTCAACTCACTTCTCAAAATTGATCGTACAAACCACAAAAAGAAAATTAAACTATGCATTAATGAAATTCAGCCCAGACTCACAACACCCAATCATGGTCAACACCCATTATGCATAGCTCACCACATTTAGTTTTAAGGTAAGCTGAGGGAAAAAGGAATTCGAACGGTAAGAACAATTAGGCCCCAATTTACAAATCAGAAGCAGGCATTTGAAAATTTCTACTCATATCAGAGAGATCTAACACGCATTAATGGACACCTAGATTGCAGATGAGGTTGAACACTTCAAAAGCGAACGGGGTTTTTTTTCCAGAAAATAACCTTTGTGCTGAGTAAATAAAATTGTAATGTTAGGGAGCAATGAAAATTTGAGTTCCAAGCTCTAATCCATGACTAAAGTACTAATTTAAGGTGAGAAAATGTAAATTACTACCTTGGTGTGAAGTTATGGAGTTTTAAAGTGAGAAAGATTGAAGAAGTGTGACTGTTGGCAATATACGAAATTCAATTTGTATCCATTTGGCGACGTTAGTCGCACTCGCCAACCTAATCAGCGATTCGCTGAGTGGTCATTTATTCCTCCATTTGTGTAAAGCATTAGTTTCTTGGGGATCAGGTTAGCAGGCTGAGTCGAAATCGCTAGACAGGTTGGCGATACGCCGACTACTATTCGAGTTCGCTGAGTTTTACAAGCCTTGTATAGCACTTGCATTGAGCCAAACGGAGAACCCAGTCAGGTGCGGAATGGACTTCTGCTCGCCAATCTTCACTTTTCAACAATTCCTTCATTTTAACCTACAACATCAACGCACCATTATTTATAAAAGAAAAAACCTAGCCATTTACGACCTTGGGTTGCCTCCTAAGAAGCGCCTTGTTTACGTCATTGTTCAAGTTTCGTTGTTGGGGTTAGCCATGTCCTCATTAGGCCACCCCCTGTTTCTCTGCGAATGGAATTGAGGCAATGCATGACTCATCAGGTCCTCGAGCAGTTAGACAGCTTTAGAATGAGACCAAATAATTTGTTTCATTCCTTCGATGTCCTCTTTCAATCCCTCCAGCTCTTTGTCTTGCTCGGTCACCTTGCGGAGAATCATTGAGAGCATTCCCTTGATGCGTTTGATCTCCTTGTTCTCATTATTTCTTCTATTATGAGGGGGAATGTATTTAACCTTCCTTTTGCAATGAGCTTCGACCTTCGCCATATTTCTTTTTAACTCATCCACTTAAGTCATAAGTGCGGTCATCAAGAAATCCTTTCCAACCTCTTGGCTCATTTTAGCCATATTGTCAAGCAGTTGGACTGCTATTGTATATGGCTAATTTAACCCCGCCAGGAAGGAGTTGGTCGACCAACTTCTTGTTTCTGGGGCCAAAACTTCAATAGAAGCAATCAAGGAGGATCGTACCGGGAATTCCATGAGTGGGGCATTGAGTTAGCAGTTCATTGAATCTTGCCTATCTCTCATGGATTCGCTCATCCTCCAATTGCTTGAAGGTTAGGATACGATCCAAATACATCATTACCTCTAATGGAGGAAACTCCATTAGCTCCCAAATATTTCTTATCATGCTTGCTTCCCCTGTTTAGATTCAGACAAATCACAAAACAAAACTAAGAATTAAATTAGTAAACTACAACTAAGAAGAACAAAAATTCTACTAATCTAAAAATTCTCAAATTAAACCACTCCCCGGTAGTGGTGCCATTTTGATGCTTATCGTGACCAACAACACTAACCTACGGTATGAGTGTCTACGATTGTCAATAATATAGTAACCCAACTAAAGGTTGGGGTCGTGTCCCAATGGAGTGGTTTTGAGAATTAATAGAAAAATAAAATTAAGTTCTAACTAGTCATAGCTAAAGACATTAACGATTAAAAACATTGTAAATTAAAAGGGGTGACACAAAGGTGTCAAATATCAAATGGGGGTTTTGTCACAAGTATTAAAAACAACAAAAATAACAAGAAAATCAAGTATGGGGACAAGTTCTTGGGGTGTGACCGCAATACAAGTTGAGATAAATCATTGGGTACATGCTTTCAATAGGAAATTTGCAAGATAATAGTGACTAGGCTAAGCTTTAGATGTAAATAAGTTCCCTCTCGGGCAACTTACCCCATTTCAAATGCGTTCCTCTAGGACACCCATTTGTCGCATGAAGGCTAGCGTACACCTTACCCCACTCTCTCTCTCGAGCTGAGTGTTAGGATATAGGACTAGGGCTCACCCTCTTGGGCTGAACCTCATGTCGACCCACTCCTTAGGCCATCAATCTAGGGGTCTTGGTTTTGCGACCTCCCTCTCGGGCAAGCCGAAATCACATGGGTGGTTTTGTATTTGCAACTACAAACCCATTAAATTAAACCACAACCCCTAGGTGAAATCACCATTAAAATACATCTAACCTATCAGCAAGTAAGACCCAACAACAATATCAACACATATTTGCTAAATCACACACCAAGAATGAGGGTTTTTAGCCACACATCAAGAAGTAACAAAATACACGTAAAATGGTACTAAAATCAAATGGGTGTAAGGAATTAAACCTTGATTTAAGCAAAGGAAGAAGAATGGAGAAGACCCACTTCCAACTTGGGGAAGATGAAATCCTTCTTTCTTCAAGTCTTCCAAAAAACCCTCTCCAAACTTGAGAGAAAATATCCAAAAAAGTATTATTCTATTGTGTAAATTAAAATAAATGTTTGACTATTTTAAAAATTAATAACAAGTTTAGTATTTATAGACTTCAGAAAATAGTGCTGGCGGATCTTTCAGCGATGTTAGTCGGAATCGCCGATTCGCCCTTTGGTGTAGTTCGTCGCCGTCTTGCACTAGCCTTCAGCATTGTCATGTTTTGTGTCATTAGGTGACATAGTACTGCTTCGCGGAACTATTCGGTGAAGCGCTGACCGCTCATTTTATCGCCTTTTTTATCTTGCTCCTTTAGGGCTTCGTGTACTAGAACAAAAAGTGGAGTGTGTACCTTTGGTGAATCGCTTGGCGATGCTCAGGCTTCAGCTTCTTCGTTCTTTTCATCCTTTTTGTTCCTTTTTGCCCCTAAGTGTTCATGCTTCTACTAAAACTTCAAATACCTGAAATTTAAGAGTTTTCATCAGATATTAAGACAAAATAAACATTTGAGGACACTATTTCTATCAAAATAAAGCCTTAAATGAGTCGAATTTGTGGACTCATCAGTTTCAGAAAGCTCGCCTATTACAGCAACTCATGAAGAGTCTTCAGATGAGATTATTCCATCAAGAAGATCAACAAGGCTTAAAAATCCAAATCCCAAGTATGCAAATAACCTTTATACGTCTTTTCAGTTTGCTCTTATTGTTTCAGATCCCATGAATTATGAAGAAGCTGCTGGAAAAGAAGAATGGAAGAAAGCAATGGTGGAAAAAATGAAATCCATCGAAAAGAATGGAACATGGGAAATTATGGAGTTACCAAATGGAAAAAATGCAATTGGATTGAAGTGGGTGTTCAAAACAAAGTTTGCAATTGATGGTAACCTACAAAAGCACAAAGCTCGTCTTGTGGAAAAAGGGTATTCAAAACAATATGGTGTTGATTTTGAAGAAACATTTTCTCTAGTAGCTCGATTTGAGACAGTGAGGTTGGTTCTAGCGTTGGTTGCACAGTTGCAATGGGCAGTTTATCAATTTGAGGTCAAGTTGGCATTCCTCAATGGAGACTTACAAGAAGAAGTCTATGTCACACAACCTGAAGGTTTCACAAAGGAAGGCGATGAAACAAAGGTGTACAAGTTGAAAAAGGCGTTGTATGGCTTGAAGCAATCCCCTCGAGCGTGGTATACCAAGATTGATGGATACTTCCACAAAAATGGATACATAAGAAGTGAGAATGAATCCACCTTATATGTGAATAAGGAAAATAATGATTTCATTATTTTATAACTTTATGTTGATGATATCATTTACACTAGTTCTTCACGTTCACTTCTGGAAGAGTTTAAGTCTCAAATGATGAATGAGTTTGAGATGTGAGATATGGGATTATTACATTACTTTCTTGTCCTTCAAGTCCATCAAACTAAAGAGGGAATATTTCTTTCACAAAGGAAATATGCTAGAGATCTACTCAACAAATTTGGCATGCTTAATTGCAAGTTTCCGGCTACTCCAATGAATATCCGTGAGAAACTACAGCAGGTAAATGAAGAAGAATTGACAGATGCAAAGAGGTTCAGAAGCTTGGTTGGAGGTTTGATATATTTGACGCATACTAGACCCGATATTGTGTATCATGTTGGTGTTATTTCTAGGTTTATGCAACAACATTCAAAGGTACACTATGGGGCAGCAAAGAAAGTCTTGCGGTACATTGCTAGAACTTTGGACTTTGGTATTTGGTACTCCAAAACTGATAATTTCAGATTGTACGGGTACACAAATAGTGATTAGGCAAGTTCATTGGACGATAGATGGAGTGTTTCAGAGAATGTTTTCACTATAGGTTCAGGTGTGGTGACTTGGAGTTCAAAGAAGCAAGCTACAACATCATTGTCTACTTCAGAAGTTGAGTAACTTGCAGCAACTTCAGCAGCTTGTCAAGCCGTCTGGCTAATGAGAGTTTTAGCTGATCTTCAACAGGAGCAGAGCGGAGCAACAGAGATATTTTGCGACAATAAAACAACTATCTCCATGACAAAGAACCTAACAATCCACAGCAGGACAAAGCATATTGATATTCATTATCATTTTATCAGTGATTTGGTAGCAAAGGAGGAAATATTATTGGAATATTGCAGTACACAAGAGCAGTTGGCTGATGTATTGACAAAGGCTTTATCGAAGGAGAAATTCTGCTACTTCAGGGAATCGTTTGGTGTCTGTAGTTTTGAATCAAGAGGGAATGTTAAAGAGTGATTCAAAACGATTGACTGAATTGGGATATGGGTAGTTTAGTAGAACTAGTCTTTGGGTCTTTGTTAAGTAGTTTCTTATATTTACTCAAGTTTCATTAGTGTTGCTGATTAAGTGTCATAGTGGGTTATAGGACCTATATTTTAGGATTAGTAGTTTTATCTCTTAGACTATATATCATGTGGGAATATTTTGTTATTTTAGTACTTCCAATTAATCTGAAATTAAACGCAACAATTTTCCTTCTCTTTTTTATTATTTCCAAATTTCTCTGTACGTTTTCTCCAACATACATAAGATAGAGTTCTACCGATAATAAACTAGTGAAATAGATAAAGAGGCAGAGAAATACATGGAACTAACCCCCCCCCCCCCACCTCCAAGCTGATGACAGAATGTAGTAAAGAAGGAACATGTCACAAAAATAGAGATATGATTTTGACCTCGACTTCTTTGTCAGATATCAGCATGTTTGTCAGTGCTTGAGATGAATTTTACAACAAAATTGCCAAGCTTTACTTGCTCACGAACAAAATGATAATCCAGCTCCACAAGTTTGGTTTGACCATGAAAAATGGAATTTGAAGAAAGGTAGATTGCACCAATGTTGTCACACCAGAGAGTTGTTGGAAAGGTATTCAAATCTCTAAGCTCCTTAATTATGAAATTGAGCCACAATACTTCAGATCTGAAGTTTGCCAAAGCTTTGTATTCACTTTCAGTAGATGAAGGAGCAACACTAGGTTGCTTATTCGACGACTATGAAATTTAATTGGACCCCATATATACTAGATATCTGTTGGAGGATCATTTATCATCTGGGAAGCCAGCCCAGTCACTATCCGAGAAACTTTGGAGTTGCAAGGTTGAATTTTTCTTGAAGAGTAAACCATGAGCAGTGGTGCCACACAAGTAACGAATAGCTAGTTTGATTTCTTGCCAATGAACATCTGTTGGACAATGCATAAATTGAGCAAGCTTATTGACTGAAAATGCAATGTCGGGGCTGGTTAGAGTGAGGTATTAGAGTGCCCCAATGACGTTACTATACTTCTCTGGATTTGCAAAAGGAGTACCCATGAATTTTCTTAAGTTCGGCGAGATAGCCATATGCATGGAGCATGGTTTTGATGTCAACATATTTGTTTCAACTATCAAATTTTCTACATATTTATGTTGAGTGAGCAAGAAGCGTACAGTGTGGGGCTTTACTTCAATGCCCAAGAAATAATTGTTGGGTTCATTGTATAATGTGTGTGAATAGATAATGGTACATAGAATAAAGTTTGGTGAATTAAAAATGTGAAAGTGCTGCAAGTATGAATGCAGTTATTCCATTCATGAATACTCATGACAGATCAATGCAACCTTGTATTTTCATGCAACCTTTCATATTTCTAGGTTACCTTTTAACATATCATGCATGAATCATTGTGCTCACCTATAGGCTATAAATATCTAATTCTTTCTCAGATATTGAAACAAGTTTACAAGAAGAGAAACAGTACATAATAAGAAAAGAGTTTCTGATTTTCCAAAAAAAACTTCAAGTGTGATTACAAGCCATTGAGTGGTTCACTAGACAATAAATTTGAGGTACCATTATTTGTTTGTCGTGAGTCATTTTATCCTGGGAGGATATATTTCATAACCTCGGGTACTTGAGGGAATAATTTCCTTAAGGAAACTCTGTGAATTCAGAGGACTTGACTCTTCTTCCTTTCATCTTGTTATTATATAATTTTTTGTTTCCAAAATTTATTTAACTTCATATTGTATATTTCATTATTTGTATGAAATTTTTTTGAAGTTATTTTGTTGGAAAAACAGATTTGCAGTACGTTATTTAACAATCTTAAGGAAATTATGATTATCTTATTGTGTAATTGTTTATTGGAACTTTAATGTTTAAAATCTAAAGAAATATATGACAATACTTTATTTATAATTGGTTTCTGGAGATTAAAACCTTTGTGGTTTTATGCTCTGTTTGAACCTGCTAATGACTGATGAGTCCACGATTTGGACTCATTTAGGGCTAAATTTTTATAGATTTAGTGTCCGCGAATGCATATTTTGTCTCAATAACTGATATAAATCCTTGAATTTCAAGTATTTGAACTTAAGGACAAAACATGGAGACTATTGATAAAAAAAGAACAAGGCAGCTGAAAGAACGAAGAAAAGAAGGCCTGAGGATCGCCTAAACCATTGGGCGAGTCACCGAATGGCCTTGGTCTTGACAAATGTTACAGTGTGCCAAGTCCTGAAGGAGAAAATCAAGTCGGCGATAAGAGAGGAATAGTCGGCGAGTCGCCGAACAGTTCCGCAATGCAGTGCTATATCGTCCAAGGTTACAGAACATGAATTTGCTGAAGGCCAATGCAGAAAGGCGATGAACCAGACCAAAGGGTGGATCGACGATCCCAACTAACTGCGCCGAGTGGACCTTCGCAACACATTTTTTGACAACTATAAATACTTGTTTGAATTTTTAGTTTAGTATGCAACCAGTTTATGAAATATTAGAATTACTCAGTTTTAGAACTTAGTTTTTAGAGACATTTTTCCCTTAGATTTGGAGATTTTGAAAATCCCTATTTTGAAGAAATTGGAAGTGGGTATTGAAGATTCTTCATCTTAGACGTGTGTAAAGACCATATCAATCATACCCGCTTGATGGAAACACTTTTTGGTGTCAATTTCTGTCTCTTTACTATGTCTAGCTAAAACCCCAATTTTTGGGGTGTGATTATGTGAATGTGGGTTGAATTTACTGCTAGGTATTGCTAATTGATAGATCATTGGTTGTTTAAAGGTGATTTCGTTTAGTGGTTGTATTTGAATTTAATGGGGTTGTAGTTGCGAATACAATTTTAACTTCGTGTTTTTGGCTTGCTCGAGAGAGAGGTTTTAAAACCAAAACTACTAAATCGATAGTCTGTGGTTATTGCGTTGTCATGGGCTCAGCTCGAGAGAGTGAATCATAAACCCTCTCCTACACATTCAACTTGAGAGAGTGAATGGACTAAGGCGAAGACTGTGCTTTATTGCCGCTTATTGGTGTTCGAGAGAAACCAATTTTATTCAGGGTAAATTGTTGGAGAGAAAGTTTACCCCCATTAAAGTCTAGCTTAGTTACCAATTTACAGCAATTTACTATCAATAGCAATTACCCGGTTGTTTACCTTAGCCCTTAATCCTATCACATCCCAAGAATCCCATCTCTATATTTGTATTTTCGTTTTTAGTTGTCGTTTTAGTTGAATATTAATTACAAAACCTCCTTTTAATACTTGACACTTGTGTAACCCTTTAATTTATCATGTTTTTCTTTGTAAATGTTTATAGCTATAATTGACTTGAACACATTTATGCTTTTCTATTGATTCTCAATTACGAACCGCTCCCTTGGGACTTGACCCCAACTCACTAGTTGGGTTATATTACAACTCACGATCGTTGGCACTTGAACTGGAAGTAGTGTCGTGATACGTGAAATCAAAATGGCGCCGCTGCCGGGGAGTGGTGTTAGTTAAGAATTTTTAGTTAAGTAAATTTTGTTCTTGTTAGTTATAGTTCTACTTACTTAATTTTTAGTTTTGTTTTACTCGTTTGTGTTGAAACAGGAAGAATGAGTGTGAATGGTGACAATTGTTACCAAATGGACCATCCCCTTTTGAGACTGTTGAATATTAGGGATAACCTCCTAATGTTCAAACAATTGGGAGGTGAGACTATCCATGAGATGTGGTCGAGATTTAAATCAATACTGCAGCAGTGCCCATCTCATGGAATGCCAAATAAATTGCTACTAGAGTGTTTTTATAGAGGTCTTGGTCCCGAAAATAGAAGCGTAGTTGATGCACTGTTTGCAGGTTGTTTGATCCAACAACCTTATGAAGTAGTAGCCCAACTCCTTGATGGTATGGTTAAAACCAACAGAGAAACAGAGAAAAACCGAGAATGGGCAACATTGTTGATGCAGCTGGATGTCTTGTCTAAGAAAGTTATGGAGTTAGAGGCAAGGTCCAACAAGAAGGACAAGTACCTTCCTCATCACGAGTGTCAAAATATGAAACAACAGTAGAGTGAACAAAATCAAGAGGCTCTCTCACTTAATCTACACAAAATTGAAGAACAAGATAGAGTGTTAAATGAACTGAAAGAAAATGTCCTAATGATTAATCAGATGATAACCTCTCATTCCATGATTAATCAGCTGCAAGACGCCCAAATAGATCAAGTATTGTCGTATGTATACTCAAACTCTAAAGAGGGTTTTCCTAGTGATACTATGGCCCCAAAAATGAGGTTTGAGATTGGACTTGCATCGTGCCATGACGTTAACTAAGGCGCTGCTTGTTGAAAGGTGCAGGTTGGCGAGCAAAAACTCCAATCGGTGAATCACCAAAAACATCAGCGATCCCGACCTAGACCGTCGTTTGGACCCTAAATAAACTGAGGACCATGTAACACTCAGTGAGGTAAGTGACCGCTCGGCGTGTCGCCGAGTGGATCGGCGACCACAACTAACGTCGTCGACTGGGCGAGAACTGGACAGTTCATTAAAAGGCCAAAGACATGGCTAGATCTAAAGTTACAGGAAGAAACATGCCACCCCGTGGGAAAGAAAAAGGAATTACACTCAATGAGGATGCAGCTGCATCCAGGGGAAAGGCCACAAAACTCACCACAACTGGTAGGAAAGCAAAGAGTAAAGGCAAAGCACCGGCTTCATCGGAGGCAAGCTCCGATAGTGACGGCATCTATGACACTTACCTAACCATATCTGAAAGTGAGGGTGAGCATTAGGAGCATCAAACTATAGCATTTGATGATGATGAGCTGGTAGTAGCACTGAGGGCAGAGCTACGTTCAAAAGGAATGAATGATCCATCTAGGATCCGGACCCCTCCGGCTATCACTCCTCCTCCAGTCCCACAACAAGCAGTGGTGCTGGCACCGCCATTACAGGGCCCTCCTCCAAAGTCAATGAATAGATTAAAGACTGAGGGGATGATGAAAATTATTGAGGAAAAGCGTCTATCCATGCATGGAGTGATTGATAGGTATCCAGAGATTATGAGTTGCCTCAAGTGTCATGATTTCCAGATCTTCACCAAGCCCATGGCCCATACATTCTAAATTGGTTCTGGGAGTTCTATTGATGACATTGATGATAACTGTCAGCGCATGATTAGGACTAAAATGCTGAACAACATGAAGAAATGGTTGGCTCCGTTGATCTCAGACGACAGTCCCAAGTGGCTTGAGGTTGGTGCTGTTATTGAAAAAAATGACCTCAATGTGGCAGATCCGTATTAGTTTGGTTTCATCAGCAGTACGATCATGCCATCCCAAAATGAGTATATTCTCTGACATGCCAAAGCAGCCTGTCTAGGTTGCATTATTGATAAAACACAGCTAAATTTGGGAATGATCATTGCTTTTGATATTCTCATGCGTGCAAAGCAGCGCCAGGCCTCACTTCCCTTCCCGGTATTGATCATCGAGTTGTGCAGACGGGCTCGGGTACCCAGAGATGCAAAGAAGGATGTGGAAGTGATTCCCACATCCTCCACTAATATCCGGAGAATTGAAGCTAAATATCTTAAGGATCAGGCAAAGAAGGGGTCGAAAGCAGCCCCGGTGGACCTTTCCCTGGTTATAGACACAAACTCCATACCTGCAGAGGCATCTTTTCCTACTCCAGCCCATGGGACTTTAGGTACCTCTACTGCTACTCCTTCTAATGTTCCTAGTTCTTCTGCTGCTGCACTGCCCCCTAGACCTGTTGTTGCTACTGTCTCCCGGACTCCGATCACCCAGGCTTCATTACTCCAGATGGGGCAACTTACCCGTTCTACTGATCGTCGAGCTTCCAGACTTGAGGCCTCCATTCCAAGCATGATTCAAACTACCCTGATGGTGTGACACCAATGAGTGCTGCCATTGATACCCTTGCGACAAGGATATCGATGTGTGAGCATGGCCAAGAGGCCACCGAGGAGGTGACGGCCTTAAAGGCCACTATAGCTATGTTGCGGAGCGATGTGGATCAGCTGAAGTCCACTGATATGTCCATGATCTTTGGGATGGTGGAGATCCCAGATGTGCCAGAGATGCCTCTGACTACCATCGGAGATGAGGGTAGAGTTAAGGAAGCAGTTGATCCTGAGTCTGAGGCGGAGACTGATGAGGAGATACTCGAGGTGGCTGAGGGACCTTCATATGATGGACTTAGTGAGACTGAAGAGACCATGGTAGATATTGTTGTGCATGCTTCCTTAGCAGATACTCTCTTGGATGCTCCTAGTGTAGCTGTTGTTCCTTCTGAGGTGACCCCGGGTACTGAGGCCTGAGACTACACTAATGCACTGAGTATTGATGCCCAGACAGATGGAGCGACTGAGTAGACAAGATCCCCTCTTTACCATCCTCTCTATCTTACTTTTATTTTAATTTTTGGATATTATTAGCTTGTTTGCATTTGAGGACAAATACTTTTATTTGTGGTGGGGTGAGGCCCACCTTTTGTGTAACATTCCTAATTCTTGTTTTGTTTATATATTTGGGCTTTGAGCTAAATTTGTGTCATACACTACTTTTTGTGGATGTTTGAGCTTGTGGCTCCTTGTTTTTAATTGTAAATGATCTTTGACCCTTCCAAAAAAATTTGCCACCTCTTGTTTGTTTTGAATGTAGTTTTTCTTGTGCAAATTTGAGTATCGGTTTTGATCAATATCGATGACTTGAATAATTCTCATAATCGAACAAAATTGAATGTGCGGCTACGATGAGGTCAAATGAAGTTGCATATCCAATATGTGAATTCTTTGCATCTTGTTGTGACTAACCAAATATCGAATTGAGTCTCTTATGATGAACATTGCACACTAGCAAAACTGTGGAGTCTTGTTTGACATTGGTGTCAATGCCTTATATGATGAGCTTATCGTGAACCATGTGTGATGGCACCTAGAATTTACCCCGTTGGTCCGGCTGACTAAGTGATGTGAACTCTTGATATGATCTTAGGCAACTATAAAGAGTGTGAAACAATTTGACATTATACCTCTTTTTTGGCCTACCTTGTGAGTGTGTGAACCCTTTTTGAGCACCCTTTGAGCCTTACCCTTTTCTTGGAAGAAACTTGTTGAAAACATAACCTTTCCTAATCCATTACCCATAATCCTCATAATTTGTGGCATGTTTGAATAGCCAACTTAGTCCATGCGCCTAAGTTGGGGGTCTGGTGAAAAGAGAAGGTATATCAAGAAACTGCAAGAAAATCCCCTTTTACCCATGTTTTGAAAAAAAAAATGGAACCTCTCCATACATAAAAGAAAAAGAAAAGAATGAAAAAGAAAAAGAAAAAAAATGTGTAATAAAGTTGTGAAAATACAAAAATGAAATGGGGTTTCCAGCACTCCATGGAAAATGAATAATGGGATGACTTGTAAGCATAAATGAAAAATGATGAAGAAAAAGAAAGAAAGTGTTATGCACACCACGTTTCATGAGGACTATAGCCAATGAGCCTAAATGATCATACCATTACAATCAGCCACGTTACAAGCCTTGAAAAGACCTTTTTGATCTTGAGTGAGCTGAAACAAATGTTGGCTGGAAAATACGGGCAAACCTATGGGTAAAATCATACATTGTGTTCATCTTTGTGAGTGTGAGCATTGCATTTGATTCCGAAACTTTAAATTGTTGAACCCTTGAGTCTGAACATGGAATCATTCTTTGTGTGAAGGCATTTGATTTCTTTTGTTGAGCTTGAACTTGCATTTGAAGCAAGTATTGTGAGCTTGAGATTCTTTGATAAAGGTGAGTCAAAATTGGAAAATTTGAGTGCACATTTGATCATTGCATGAGTAAGTTGAGTCTTTTTGTGTGCATTCATAATTGAGTCTTGTGTAGCACTATTTGAGACATCCTTTTTGAAATGTTGAACTTGAGTTTTACTTGAGGACGAGCAAAAGTTTAAGTTGGGGGTGTTGATGAGTCCACGATTTGGACTCATTTAGGGCTTAATATTTATATATTTAGTGTCCTCGTCTCAATAACTGATATAAATTCTTGAATTTCAGGTATTTGAACTAAGGGACAAAGCATGGACACTATTCAGCAAAAGGAATAAGGCAGCTGAAAGAACGAGGAAAGAAGGCTTGAGGATCGCCTAGACCATTGGGCGATGTTACACCCTGTATCCGTAAATAGAGATTTCAGATTTCTGGTGTTACAGGTGGCACTCACGGACACCATCCACGGACCGTAGATGGACTCACGGTCCATCCTGCAGGTCCGTCGTTCGTGACAGAAAACTTCCCCAGAACTCAGTCAGAAAATTTGGCCAAGTGTTGGCCCACGGCCGAACTTACGGTCCGTAGGTCAGGTCACGGACCGTAGTTCGTGTCCGTGGATCGATGCCCTAAAAGCCCAGCTTCAGTCCCGATTGACGGTTGACCAGCATGGACCGTCAATCGATCCACGTTCCGTAGGTCTGATCGTAGATGAGGATTAGCAGCCAGTTAGCTGAGAATTGTTGATGGATCAACTTCAGATGGTCATAACATTTAGCACAAAAAGAATTATGTGTCCCATGAGCTATGATATGATAGATAATTGAATTATATTTCCACCGCCACCGAGTTTGCTAAAATCAGACCTCTGAGTAAAAAGTTATACTCATTTTAGTGAAGCCCTGTCGGGCAGACTCGATCGACGGACCCAATCTACAGACCGTTGATTGAATGACGGCCCGTCAGTCCAATCCGTCGATCACTCCGACAGTAGTTAAGTCAGGGGTCTTTTGGTCTTTTCCTATTTCGTTTAACCCCTAAGATACGTCGTTTAAACCCTAAATCATGAGGTTTTAGTCAGTTTAAGCCTAGAAACATAACTAGAACTTACCTTAGTCAAAACATTTAATCAAAACTTAGAAAATTAGAACGCTAAAAGGAGAAGAGAGGTCAAGAACCCTAGTTCAAGAACGCAGCAAGGTTCCATTAGTTCCAGCCCTGAAATCGAAAGATTTCTCTTTGGAATTCGTCACCAGGTATGTGGGATTTCACTAGTGGGTTCCTTTCGCCCATTAGGTCCCTAGAATTCAGTCAGATTCTTGATTCCATGATTATGAACAGACCTAGGGTTTCTAGAATTTCAACAGATCATCATAAATTAGTTATTTAAATGTTCCAAATCAGATTATCATGTTATTTCTCAGTTTCTTACATAAATTTCAGAACCCTAGCTATGTATTTCATTAGTTCTTGAATTACACATGCTAGGTCAGATATTTCAGTTATTCAGATATACATGCTCCAGTTTTATGCCACATTATCAGTATATTTCAGCATAAACCCTATTTTGAGTTATAAATCATGAGAAGCTTTTCTTTAAGACAACACTTGAGTTTTAAACTGAGTTTTTGAGAAAGCTAAGATGAGTTTTGAGAAAGAGCTTCTAAAACATGATTAGTATGACAATTGAGTAGGTCATCAATGTATGAATAGTATGGTATCTAGATATACCATCAATGTTTATGCAGTATGACTTCCCAAGTCATCAATTATCATAGTATAATATGATGTTGAATTGCTTTCTAAAAAGGAGTTTTCAAGTATGAGTATCTACATGTCAGTATTTTGAACTATTCAGTATTTCAGTCATAATATATTCAGTTATACATGCCTCAGTTTATGAATGCATCATTATCAGATTAATTGTTGCATTCTCAGTTTGCATGTTCAGTTTTGAGCTATCCAGTATTTACATAAATTCAGTCATAACCAGTTAACCACTTAATTCATTGGGAGTAGCATAATACCGAGTTGGACTAGGGTTCAGCGTACCCATATAGTCCCAGAACTACAAGCCACGTAGGTGTAAGTCCATTTTGTGGGCAACATCAGTTTAGTGATCACGCCAGCATGTCTCTATACCTCTGGCAAGGTATATTGGGTCCTCTCGATGGGGCGTATACATCAGACTCCACATTTAGCTCATGTGGTTTTATGTCGGTTATTAGTAGCTCCCACAGCTCAGTCAGACTCTATTGCATTGACCATATTTCAGTACAGTCAGTATTCAGTCTCAGCATGTTATTAATTTGGTCATTGCATCAGTTAGCTCAGTATTCAGTATTTTCAGTATCTATATCATGCTCAGGTTATATCATTGCTTTATTGCTTTGTTCAGTTATATGTTATTTCAGCTTTACTTTATCCTGCATGCTCAGTACCTTTCAAGTACTGACGCATACGTGCGCTACATTTTTTCGTGATGTAGGTTCAGGTTCTCAGCATCTAGATCACGCTTAGATCGGTTCCCGATCTCCAGTTCAGCAGAATCAGTGGTGAGTCCTCATTCTCCGAGGACAATAGTCATGAGTTTCTTTTAAGTATTTTAGTCCTTTAGTTTCAGTTTTGCTAGATCTAGTTGGGGCATGTCCCAACATTTCTAGTCAGTTTAGAGGCTTATTACAGACATAGTTAGATTCAGCTTAGTATTAAGTTAATAACTTCTTTGTATTAAACTCATCAGTTTTCATATATCTCAGTTATAGTATATGGGTATTCCCCATCTCTTCAGTTTATTATCTTTAGTATGCTCATGATCATGCCAGCAGGGTTAGCTTGAGATCACTTGTGGTCCTAGGTCCCTTGTCCGCGTCTCGGGGGTAGCTCGGGGAGTGACAGGCGAGTCACCGAATGACCTTGGTATTGCCTAATGTTCCAGTGTGCCAAGCCAAGAAGGATAAAATCAAGTCGGCGATAGAAAGGAGCAGCCAGGGAGTCGCCGAACAGTTCCGCGATGCAGTGTTATATCGCCCAAAGTTACAGAACTTGAATTTGCTGAAGGCCAATGCAGAAAGGCGATGAACCAGACTAAAGGGTGGATCGCCGAGGGGATCAACGATCCTGACTAACTGCGCCGAGTGGACCTTTGTAGCACACTTTTTGACAAGTATAAATACTTGTTTGAATTTTTAGTTTAGTATACAACCAGTTTATGAAATTTTAGAATTATTCAGTTTTAGAACATTGTTTTGGAGACATTTTTCCCTTAGCTTTGGAGATTTTGAAAATCCCCATTATGAAGAAATTGGAAGTGGGTATTGAATATTCTTCATCGTAGACGTGTGTAAAGACCATATCAATCATACCCACTTGATGGAAACACTTTTGGTATCGTTTTCTATCTCTTTACTATATCTAGCTAAAACCCCAATTCTTGGGGTGTGATTATATGAATATGGGTTGAATTTACTGTTGGGTATTACTAATTGATAGTTCATTTTTTGTTTAAAGGTGATTTCGTTCAGTGATTGTGTTTGAATTTAATTGGGTTGTAGTTTCAAATACAATTTTAACTTCGTGTTTTTGGCTTTCTCAAGAGAGAGGTTTCAAAACCAAAACTATTGAATCAATGGTCTGTGGTTATTAGGTTGTCGTGGGTTCAACTCGAGAGAGTGAATCCTAAACCCTCTCCCACACATTTAGTTTGAGAGAGTGAATGGACTAAGGCGAAGGATGTGCTTCACTGCCGCTTATTGGTGTTCGAGAGAAACCGATTTGGTTCGGGGTAAATTGTTGGAGAGAAAGTTTACCCCCATTATAGTCTAGCTTAGTTACCAATTTACAGCAATTTACTATCAATAGCAATTACCCAGTTGTTTACCTTAGCCCATAATCTTATCACATCCCAAGAATCCCATCTCCATATTTGTATTTTCATTTTTAGTTGTTGTTTTAGTTGATAATTGATTACGAAACCCCATTTTAATACTTGACACTTATGTGAACCTTTAATTTATCATATTTTTCTTTGTAAATGTTTATAGCTATAATTGACTTGAACACATTTATACTTTTCTATTGATTCTCAATTTTGAACCGCTCTCTTGGGACTCGACCCCAACTCACTAGTTGGGTTATATTACTACTCACGATCGTTGGTACTTGAACTGGAGGTAGTGTCCTGATACATGAAATTACTGACTTGGAGAACCTAAAAAGTTCGTCAGAAAATCAAAGTTCATTCGGTGAACGATTGGAAGTTATAAACTTCATCGTTAAACTAGAAAAAACTGGAAATAAAGATCAAGTCTTTATTGGAAGACACTAAGTGTGCTTGTCTTTTTTGACAGCAAGATGACTAATAAAACTGAAGTCATGGCTGATACGACATCAAAAATTGGTGCAATGAATATTGCTTCGTCGAGTCGTACAAGCGTTGCACCGGCTGAAAAACGTGAAAATTCACGGGCATGAATTTCAAGAGGTGGCAGCAAAAGATGCTATTTTATTTAACTATTTTGAGTCTACAAAGATTCATCAAAGAAAGTGTTCCTGACTTAGTAGATTCTACTCCGGACGGTGAACGCATTATGGTTATTGAAGCTTGGAAGCATTCTGATTTCTTATGCGAGAACTATATTTTGAATGGGCTTCATGATGACTTTTATAATGTGTACAATAATATGAAAACTTCCAAAGAGCTCTGGGATGCTATAGAAAAGAAGCATAAGACGGAGGATGCCAGATTGAAGAAATTCATCCGTGGAAAAGTCTCTAGACTTCAAGATGGTATAGATAACAAATATGTTGTTACTCAAGTTAAGGAATTTCAATTGATTATCAATTATCTCCTTGCGGAAGATCTAGTGATTAATGAGGCCTTTCAAGTAGCTGCTATGATTGACAAGTTACCTCCTCTGTGGAAGGACTTCAAAAACAACTTAAAGCATAAGATAAATGAGATGTCCCTTGAAGATCTCATTGTAAGATTGAGAATTGAAAAGGATAATAAGGCTACGAAGAAGAGGCCTCGTGGAAATTCAACAATATTAGGAGCCAATATTGTTGAAGATGGAAGGTCTAAAAAGAGAAAGGCAAACTCTGCACAGCAAAGTAGTCAACCTGAGAAGAAATTCAAAGGTAGTTGCTTTAATTGTGGAAAAATGGTCATAGGGCTGTAGATTGTAAGGCTCCCAAGAAAGTGCAGAAGAAAGATCAAGCAAATGTTGCTGAATTTGAAGATGATGATCTATGTGTTATGCATTTTAAATGCAATCTTGTTGGCAATCCAAGAGAGTGATGGATAGATTCTGGTGCCACCCGCCATGTATGTGCCAACAAAGAACTTTTTTCATCATATGAGCCTACTCAAGGTGATGACATAATTTACATGGCAAACTCTACAACTGCAAAGGTTGAAGGAATGGGCAAAGTTTTCTTGAAGATGACATCTGGCAAGGTGGTGACTCTCAAGAATGTGCTACATGTTCCAGAGTTAAGAAAGAACTTGGTTTCTACTCCACTTCTTACTAAAAATGGATTCAAATGTGTATTAGTTTCTGACAAAGTTGTAATTAGTAAAAATGAAGTGTAAGTTGGAAAGGGCTATTGTTTAAGCTCAATGTAATAGCTATTGCTAATAATAAAAGTTCATATTCTGCTTACTTGCTTGAGTCGAGTGGTTTATGGCATGAACGTTTGCGACATGTCAATTATAAGACCTTGCGAAAACTGATTAGTTTGGAAGTATTGCCTAATTTTGAGGGCAATAAAACACAATGTCAAATATGTATGGAAGCTAAGTTTGCTAAGCATCCTTATAAATCTGTTGAAAGGAATTCCAATCTTTTAGATTTGATTCACACGGACATTTGTGATATGAAATCAACACCAACACGTGGTGGGAAAAAGTATTTCACAACTTTTATTGATGATTACACTAGATATTGTTATGTTTATTTGCTATCAAGTAAGCATGAAGCAATTGAAGCATTTAGGCAATACAAAATTGAAGTTGAAAATCAGTTAGATAAAAACATAAGGGTGAAGAATATGAATCTCCTTTTGCGGAAATATGTTTGGAAAATGGAATTATCCATCAAACGACTACCCCTTATTCACCACAATCCAATGGGATTGTAAAAAGAAAAAACTGAACTTTGAAGGAAATGATGAATGCCTTACTTATAAGTTCAGGGTTACCAAAAAAATTGTGGGGGGAAGCTATCCTTACAGTAAATTGAATACTCAATAGAGTGCCCCATAGAAAGACACAATCTATTCCATATGAAAAATGGAAAGGAAAGAAACCCAACTTGAAATATTTCAAAGTGTGGGGGTGTCTAGCGAAATTCCAAGTTCCTATACCCAAAAGGTTGAAAATAGGAGCAAGGACTATGGACTATGTGTTTATTGGATATGTTGTAAATAGCAAGGCATGTCGATTTTTGGTTCGTTAATCTGAACTTCCAGATACTCATGACAATACGGTAATTGAATCAGATAATGTTGAATTCTTTGAACACATTTACTCGTATAAAGCTAGATATGAAGAGTCTAGTGGGGGGGGGGGGGGTCTAAACGACCTCAAGATGAACCAAAGGAAAATATAAAAAATGAAGAAAATCCAAGGCGTAGTAAGCGTCAAAGAACTGCTACTTCCTTCGGATCATATTTTGTAACATTTCTCATTGATAATGAGCCTCAAACCTTCCAAGAAGCAATGTCCTCTACGAATTCATCTTTTCGGAAAGAAGCTGTCAATGGTGAGATTGAATCAATCTTGAATAACCGTACTTGGGAGTTGGTTGATATTCCTTCGGGAAATAAGCCTTTAGGATCAAAATGGATCTTTAAAAGGAAAATGAAGATTGATGGTACTATTTACAAGTACAAGGCAATACTTGTAGTCAAAGGCTTCAAACAAAATAAAGGTCTTGATTACTTTGATTCATACTCGCCAGTGACAAGGATTACATCTATTCGAATGTTGGTTGCACTAGCAGCAGTATATGATCTAGAAATCCATCAAATGGATGTAAAAAATAGCTTTTTTAAATGGAGAGTTAGAGGAAGAAATTTACTTGGAACAACCCGAGGGGTTTGTGGTTCCTGGTAAAGAAAGAAAAGTGTGCAAACTTGTGAAGTCACTTTATGGACTGAAACAAGCACCCAAACAGTGGCATGCAAAGTTTGACCAAACAATGTTGGCAAACGGATTTAAGATTAATGAGTGTGACAAATGTGTTTACATTAAAGACACTCCAAATCATAAGGTCATTTTTTCTTTATATGTGGATGTTATGTTAATCATTAGTAGAGGCTTAGCTGGCATAAATGCTACTAAGCAAATGCTTACTATTAGATTTGAATTGAAAGACCTTGGAGCGGCAGATGTTATATTAGGGATAAAAATTCTTCGAACTCCACAAGGTTTGGTTTTGTCGCAGTCTCATTATATTGAAAAGGTACGTGACAAGTTCAAGTATTTGGATTTCAATATTGTGAAGACTCCAATAGACGTGAGCTTTGCACTTCGAAAGAATAAAGGTGAAAGTGACTCACAATTGGACTATGTGAGAGTATTGGGAAGTTTGATGTATATCATGAATTGTACACGATAAGATATATCATGTGCTATTAGTAAGTTGAGTCGGTACACGAGCAATCCCAATCAAACTCACTCGATGGCAATGAAGAGAGTTTTAGGGTATTTAAAACATACTCAAAACTATGCTTTGCATTATGACAAATATCCAGCAGTAATTGAAGGATATAGTGATGCAAATTGGATCACCGGATCAGATGAAGTAAAATCCACAAGTGGATATGTATTTACTCTTGGTGGAGGAGCACTCTCTTGAAAATCATCCAAACAGATATGTATTGGTTGCTCCACTATGGAATTTGAATTTATCGCTTTAGATAAAGCCGGTGAAAAAGATGAATGGCTCCGGAATTTCTTGTAAGATATTCCGTATTGTCCTAAATCATTGGCACTTGTATGCATACATTGTGATAATCAGGATGCAATAGGTAGGGCAGGGAGCATGATGTATAAAGGTAAATCTCGTCACACAAGACTAAGACATAATACCGTTAGAGAACTACTCTCTAGTGGAATTATCACAATTAACTATTTAAGGTCAAAAGATAATGTATCGGATCCACTTACAAAAGGCCTAACTAGAGAGGGAGTTGAAAGGTCATCTAAGAGGATGGGTTTAAGGCCTAGGACAAGTCAAGCATGATGGTAACTCTACCTAGCAGACTGAAGATCCCAAGAGCTAGGTTCAAAAGGATCAAACAAAGTTGTGTTCGACGGTCCAACATTGTCAAATAAGATAACCCATTCTCACGATGAAGACAATGTTTAGTAACCAAGGATAAAGCTTGTATTGAAGCTTTTTAATGGTTTCTAAGTTTGGCAAGGCATGACCAAATAGTTTCTCTACGAGAGTAAACATTTAGGAATCACCTATGTGGGAGTGAAGTGGAAGCCGCTTCAAGGAGAATGTTAGTAATGGTCAATTCTCTAAGCTCTCATAAAACCAGGAAGTGTTCATGGCTGAAATGAACAAAACCGTTAGAACCATATATGATAAAAGGTTGGTTGTGTGACTTATATTGTCTAGGTGTATATTCAAGTTTGACGGTTCAAGGATATCTCATCTATCGATTGATCGAGTGCATCCGATATAAATTCACTACGGAAAGTTCAAAGGGAAAACCACTTATCCCGATGCAACTAGTCTTTGTTTGTAATCATACATAGTCTGTGTATATCTATCTTTCGTGTTATAGCCATTCCCATTCCTGTTGGGGATTGTTGGGTTCATTGTATAATGTGTGTGAATGGATAATGGTACATAGAATAAAGATTGGTTAATTAAAAATGTGAAAGTGCTGCAAGTATGAATGGAGTTATTCCATTCATGAATACTCATGACAGTTGAATGCAAACTTTCGTATTTTCATGCAACCGTTCGTATTTCTAGGTTACCTTTTCACATATCATGCATGAATCATTGTGCTCACCTATAGGCTATAAATATCTAATTCTTTCTCAGATATTGAAACAAGTTTACAAGAAGAAAAATACTACATAGTAAGAAAAAAGTTTCTGCTTTTCCAAAAAAACCTTCAAGTGTGATTACAAGCCATTGAGTGGTTCACTGGACAACAAATTTGATGTACCACTATTTGTTTGTCGTGAGTCATTTTATCCTGGAAGGATATATTCCGTAACCTCGGGTACTTGAGGGGAATAATTTCATTAAGGAAACTTTGTGAATTCAGAGGACTTGACTCTTCTTCCTTTCATCTTGTTATTATATGATTTTTTGTTTCCAAAATTTATTTAACTTCATATGTTATATTTCATTATTTGTTTGAAGTTATTTTGTTGGAAAAAATAGATTTTGCAGTACGATATTTAACAATAATGTAGTGTACCCAAGTCTTTAACATGAAAGACCTTTTTCATAGAACCAGTGAAGGAGTCCAACTTGCTAGGATCTGAACATGTTAACAATATGTCATCAAAATAAACGAGAATGAAATTTTTCAAACCACCTTGGCAGAGAATTAAAAGGGAGCTATCAGCTTTTGATGGAGTGAATCCTGATTGTATTAAGAAAGTTGATAAGCGATGGAACCAACCTCGCAGAGCTTGTTTGAGGCCATAGAGTGACTAATGTAGTTGGAAGACATGATTCGGACAGCAAGAGTGCATGAAACCTGCTAGTTGCTCAGTGTAAATCTCATTCTCCAGATGTCCATGCAAGAAAGCATTCGAAATATTAATTTGTCTTATGGGCCATTGATTAATTGTTGCTAGCCAGACCACAGTGTGAATAGTGGTAAATTTAACAATTGGAGAGAAATTATCTTGATAATCTACACCACATTGTTGGGAGTAGCCTTTCACCACTATGCGAGCTTTGAACCTATGAATATCACCATTGGATTTCCGCTTGATTCAGAATATCCATTTGTTCCCAATAATAATCTTACCAGGTGGTCGTGAAACTAAAGTCCATGTTTTATTTTGAAGGAGTGCATTTAGCTCATCTTGGATTGCTTCTCTCCATTCTAAAATTTGTTTTTCTTGCGCTAATGTTGTTGGCTTTGTGTACAGGTAATTTGGAATGGTTATAGTTATGAAGGCACGTCATTTGGACATGGTGGTAGGATGCAAGATCATGTCATGAATTTACTTGATTGTTAAGGTGGTTCGGGCAAATATTGGTTGAGATCAACAGGAAGATTTATGGCTCTATTTGTTGTTGGGGTTGAGCATGGGGTAGAATTAGGTGATAAATTTGGTTGAGTATTTAAGGGAGCAGATGAAGAATGATCAATAATATGAGAATAAGAGGGAATCTGAGAGAGATTAAGATAATTACCTGAAGATGGTATTGAGGCAGAGTCCAATGAGGAGTGTTCTATGCTGGAGACTTGCAGCCAAGGAGTTGTGACGGTTTCAGTCTCTAAAGTCTTGGCATTTGCATCAATATATGGAAAAATCTTTTCTTGAAAGTGAGCATATCTAACCAAACGAATTTTCAAGAGCTTGCCAGACTTCACGCAAGGAAGATAATCCAATGACATAAGGAAATATTTCTTCCGTTAAAGAGGAGAAGATCCATGAAATAAGCATTTGATCCTTTTTAACCAGGAATCAGATTAGGTTCTTGTAATTATGGATTAGTGGAAGACGGTTTGGTTTTCAATGGAGCTGGACAAGTACTATCTATTAAATCATGAAGATTTCAATAGTTTAATATGGGAATGAATTGAGTTTTCCATGCTAGGTAGTTTTTGGTTGAAAATTTCAAAGAAAGGGAATTGCTTGAGGAGAAAACAGTAGATATGGGACTGGTAGAAATAAAAGATGTTGCAAGAGTAGAAGAAGTTGCAGAAACTCTTGGATTTGTCATTGTTTAGAGACAGAGAGAAAAAAATAGAGGTTCATATACCATGTAAAATAAGAGAGTAGAAAGAACTCGAGGAACTATGATTGTATTTCCCTCTGATGCATTCATGGTTACAACATAAATATATATGTGTGTATGGGTGTGCGCGCACGTGCGTGCGTGTGTGTGTGCATGTGTGTGTGTACGTGCACATGTAAGCGTGTGCACGTGTGTGTGTGAGCGGGTGTGCGTGTGTGTGCACGTTTGTGTGTGTGTGCGCGTTCAAAACTATGTTTTGCATCATAACAAAAATCCAGTAATATTGTAAGGATATAGTGATGCAAATTGATCACCGGATCAAATGAAGTAAAATCCACAAGGGGATATGTATTTACTCTTGGTAGAAAAGTAGTTTCTTTGAAATCTTCCAAACAGACATGTATCGCTGGCTCTACAATGGAATCTGAGTTTATCACTCTAGATAAGGCAAGTGAATATGTTGAATGTCTCTAGAATTTCTTGAAAGATATTCTTTTTCGGACCAAACCTTTGGCATCATTATGGATACACTTTGATAGTCAAGATGCAATATGTAGGGCATGGAGCATAATGTATAACATGAAGTCCCATCCTATAAGATATAAACATAATACTGGTAGAAAACTACACTCTAGTGAAATTATCATACAATGGACTATTTAAAGTTAAAGGATAATGTGTCGGATCCATTTACAGAAAGGCATAAATAGAGAGAGGGTTGAAATATCATCTAAGGGAATGAGTTTAAGGCTGAGGAAAAGTCATCATGGCGGTAACTCTACCTAGAAGAGTGGAGATCCCAAGAGCTAGGTTCAAGGAGATCAAACAAAGTTTTGACTCACGGTTCTACATTTTCAAACAACTCAATTTATTCTTGTAATGAAGACAATGCTCAGGAACAAGAATAAAACATTAAGGTTTTTTACGAGTTAAGAAAGCTTAAAGTTTTTTTAATTATTTTTAAGTAATTTCTTGCATTAAGGCTTTTTAACAAGTTAATAAAGCTTAACGTTCAGGAACAAGGATTGCTTGCATAATTTTATTTTGAGTGTAAAAAGAGATCTCTTTTTTTTAGAATTTGTGTTATTGAAACAAAATCTGAGTTTTGATTTTCTCAATTCTTTGGTAGAGGTAAAACATTTAATTGAAAGTTATCTTTGGCTTAAGTTAAGACGTGTCATATGTATTTTGATGTAAATGATTACAACAATTTAATTGAATTTGAATAATGTTTATTGACTGGCTAAACTCGAAGTATATTTTTTGTCTGTTTATCCATGTCTTAGATTTTTCAGATAGTCACTCAACTAATTAATTGTTACTATTAATTAATTATAACATAAAAGTGTTTTCTTTGTTGAAGAAAATTAGAATCAAGAAGAAAGATGATTTTCTGATATAATAAATATTAGCTGAGTGAACATATCATAAATCAATCCTCATATTTGTATATGCTGGTGAAAGTATAAGTACAATAAAAATAAGAACAACTTTTCAGGTTGATGCATAACTTTTTCTTAAGAAGATTCAAGTCGCACTGATTACTCTATAACTTTATCTAATTTCTATCGAGTTGGAAAATCCCCAAAGTTATCAAATGATTAAGTCCATTTCATATATTTACAACATCATTAATGAGCTTTTGATTCTTCAGTTTAACATTCCCAAGGAATTACTGAGTTATGTTATAAGCAAAATTATTAGAAGTCATACATTCTAATGAAATTGTGGAGGATAATGAGCTGGTTAGTTTATCTTTCTCTATTTAAATACTAGAGTTTTTTCCTGAAACAGAGTTCGAAGTTGTGAAGTGCGTCTAATCCACACATTGCACACTATATAACGTCATTCAAGGTCTTATTTTTACTTTGTAACAAATTGAAAACGAAAACAAAAGGCAACCAAATGGAGTATAATGCAAGAAGTGATCTACCCTAACACAAACAATATTGACGCACCCTTAAACAAATGGTCGATAACACGACTCAAATCCGAGATCTATAGATCACACAAAGAGAACTTAATTTAGTGTTGCTCCAATGCTTCCCTTCATTGAACAAATAGAACATAATCATATTAAGTATATGACACATAAGAAGAATAGAGAACAAGTAACTAATAAAGTGTGGTTGCTCTTCGAAATTGAACTTCATATGCATCTCTCTACTTCTTTTGCAAAACAGCAAAGAGACAGTGCAGATTTACAAACAGTTAAAGCAGGCTAAGCCTACAGAGAAAATGCTACATTCTTTAATGTGCACCAAAAAAATTATATCTTTAGGGTACATATAATGGCATGGATTTTCTCAAACATAAATGACATAGATGATCCAAACTTTTAACGAATGGCATAGATGAATCTTTTCTCAATGTTCGGTGGCATATTTGAGTCTATTCCCTTATTATTTTTAGCTAAATTTTTAAAAAAATGAAAAGGTACTTGTTTTAACAAATTTATTGACAAGCCCTGCTAAAATTGGACAAAAAAGTTTACCATCAAGTATCTTGAGGATCAAGTCAAGTATGAAAATCTTGGGCAAAAATGTTGACATGGAAACTTAAGGTGAAATTTTGGTTGTGTTTGGGTCAACTTTCATGATATACAATGCATAGGTGATTCACTTAGATATTTAAAGGTTGAAAACTTAGTTGGTACATCAGGGTTGAAAAAATTTATTTGTTATTTGAAAGATAGAACAACCAATCCCTATGTAAAGCACCTATTTTATAAACTATATATCTAGGGGATCTTGTTAGTCATTTTCCTTTATGCTCTAATCTTCAAGTAGCAATAGTTTTATGTACAACTTCATGCTAAATGGCGTTGGAAATCATTTCTCCTATTAAGCAGTGTTTCGAGAGGATGTGTCACGACCGATTCCTCAAGTCATGATGACACCTACTATAATCCCATAAGTAGTTAAGCCAACGTATAACCTAGAACAATAAGTAATGGGTATAAGGGTAGAACTAATCATTATTAACACTATAAGAGCTGAACCAAACAGAAATGGAAGCAAATCAAAAACCTTATACAAGAGAATTACTCCTAGAACCTAAAAGTCATAAGTACAACGTTGTCTAACATGAACCTACAAGTCCCCAAAAGAGGACCCAAACAAAGTTTGTCTCAAAAAGCAGAAGACAAGCTAAATAAGTAAAGAACAAGATAGGCTAATCCACGACTCCAAGTGCTCACCCACGTCTCCAATCCAAAAATCTACAGAAGATGGCATGAACAATCACCGATGTTTGCTGGTACTAGGACGTGCATCACAAAATAGATGAAGAGAGTAGTATGAGTTCAAAATAAAGGTACTCAGTAGGCCTCATAGGCGAACTGAGCAAGGAAGGTAAAAACAATAAGAAAAGACAGAATCTATAAAGAAACAAAGGTCAAAGTTGATATGAAAGAAAGCACACGAGCATACAAAAAGTAAATATAAATACACCTAAACTAAACCTAACTAGACCCCTTAAGCCCAGAAGTTACACTCGTGTGAAAGTTTAAATAAAACCCCAATGAACCCTCATAAGCCTGACAGGTACACAAAATAGCTAGGTCTACTGAGAAAAATACCACGACGTTAAAGTCAGTCTCCCAGCCCAAGTAACCACAAATACCCAACAATTCAGTCAACTCCAAGCCTAGCTAGCAATAATGACGATAAATCTTGGCCAGCCAACCAGTCCACTCCCAATCCAACTAGCAAGAGTGACTTGGGGGTGTGTCAACTCCAAAGAGGATCTTATTTATCAAGGTTACCCAACCAGCCAGTCCACTCCCAGGACATAAGTCGGCGAGGTAGCAAGAGTGACTCGAAGGTGTGTCGACTTTGAAGAAGATCTCAAATATTAATACCAAGAAAATGTGGAATGACATCCAGTCACATAGAATAACTAAAAGGCTCAAAGCCTAAAATAACACAATCCCATGCCTTCGAGGAAGCACAAAATCTCTAGTAACGCATCAGAGTTGCAGAAATAGGGGAGAGAACGGAAGATCAATAAAGCTATGAAAACACCTAAGCTAAGGCACATACTATCAGACTCAAGTCTGCTACTCCAGTCTATACGGATCTAGTACGTCAAAATTGACGTCAAAGAAGAAACAAGGCTAACAAGCCAAAAGGATCAAAAGTCTAAGGCAACACTAATATAATCCGAGACTAAAGTCGAACATGTTCAAAAACAAATCAAATGATAACAACCTGGAACACATACAATCCCCAAGTAGCATGGTTTTACACCAAAAATATAGCTAGTCAAGCCTGATTATGGTTTCTAAGAAAAGGAAAAGAAGAACATCTAGGTACCTACCCCTAATTCATTCTAATCAACATACATTTACTAATTCAAGCTCAATCTAATAGAAGGAAGTTGTAGCCTACTTGTAGGCCGACCACACACACTTTCAAATTGCAAGGCTGGAGTTTTTTCTTTCTCAGCAGCCTCCAAATGCTTCCACGCTATCAAAAGTAGGAACACAATGTCAGTACAGTCGTTTAGACACTAAAACACATAAACTGGAGATTCACCAATTTTGGAGTCAAATAGGAATTACGGGACACATGCTGAAATTTCTAAAATTGACTCCATCAAAAGGTCCTAAATAGAACCCTAAACTTGTGTCCCGAAATAGAACACAATTTAGGGCTCAGAACATCGAACAAACGACACATGCAAAAATTCATAATTTAAAAGAAACAAATAAGCTAAAAAGGCTAGATATAACGTGATTGTACAACAAAATAAGGTTTTCCAATGACTTCCAATAACTCCACTGTGTAACCACAACCTTCGCAGATCCACCGAACTTTGAATCATTAAATTTTGAGCTATATCGGAGGAGAAATCGCTATTTGAATATTGATGACTTTGATGCCTCGTGTATGGTCTTTAAATAAAAGACCAGACAAATTTACTCTTCGCAAAGGGGACCCAGCGGGTCCGCGATTGTAGAGATTTTGATAATTTCCCATCATGAATACAACAAGGAGCCCAAAACTGTAAAGACCAAAGAAACTTAGGGTCCACCATCGCGGTCAGCCTCTACGATTGTGAAGGCCAAAGGTCCTAACACATCACGAATATGGGTTGGACCCCACGAACGTGGTTACCAACTCCCCTGGTCTCTACAAACGCAACCCAAGGTCCACGAACACGAAGACCAATTTTGATATGCAACAGCTAATGCATATCAACTAGTTTGGCAAGTTTCCAAATCTCCAATGGGGCACTCCAAATCATTCTGAACGTCGTGCACGCAAACGAGATATGCTACCCGACCATATTCGATAATCTAGACTTAACTAAGCTTTTGAAATTCCCATACGATGTCATCTTAGAAACAAAATTCCCACCCTCAAACTCCAACTTGAACAAAAACCATTAAGGGGGGAATTAACACAGAAGCCTCAAGATCTGCACAAAGGGTCGCTCTAGACCAAACTAGACTTTCTATAGCTAATTGCGTTCATGGAATTTTAATCCAAGCTCATTTACCCAGAATGTTGTCTAAAGTCACACTTAGGCCTTAACTTGAAAGTTAAAATGCCTAATCACATAGACTCGCATTAAAAGACTCAAAAGTTCTGTCGATGATGGTAATACCCTAAAATGACTCTTCCAGAGCTGATGAAATCACCAATTTTGATTCTAAGGTCATCTTTCTAAACTTTTGATAAAAAATGACCGTTCAAGGTTCAAAAGCTCCAAAAACTAAAAACATGCATAAAACTAAACGAACTACTAGGTGGACGAAGTGTCAGTTCCAGCAAGTTATAATTACTTGAGGTCGCTATAGGAATGGTCTAAATGATTAACAGAAATCATACACACAAAACTTATCTAGAGAATCATTACAACATCAACCACTAAAAAAGAATTTCGTCTGTGAAAATAAGAGCGAAGAAGTACCTGAAGGCTCAAATATCTTCTGCTGAGTCTCCCAAGTAGCCTCCTCAACTGGACGATGCCTCCAATGGACCTTAACCATAGGAATGGCTCTCAAGCACAACTACTGCACATCTTTTTGCTAGAATGGCAATTGGTTCCTCCACCAACATCAAACGGTCATCCAACCCTACTACATCATACTGGAGCACATGATACTCATTAGCAACATACTGACGTAGTATCTAAACATACAAAACAAGGTGGATAGTTAAGAATGTTGGAGGTAGAGCCAACTCATAAGCAACCTCACCAATTGTCTTGCGGATCTCAACAAGCCCAATATACCTGATGCTAAGTTTGACCCGCCTCTCAAATCTCATCATGCCCTTAGGGGGTGACACACGGAGGAATACTTAATATGCTCAAATTACACTTCCCTAAAGAAGTATAAGCGATATTTATCAAGTAAAGAACCCAACTCGGAGGTTGGGGTCGATCCCACGAGGAATATGGTTTAGACTTAAACTTAACTTACGATTATATTCGTTTAGTAAACTTATTTCCGAGACAAGTAAGTAAAGGGAGGGGGGGATTTGTGAAACAAATAACTAATTATTGTTTAAGTAACAAGAAAACAAGATTCAAACTTTGTTGTTATCAATGAGAGAGAGAAACTAGGGTGTATGTGTTCCCTATAAGATCTTAATGCAGTAATCCTAATAATAGTAATTCTTTCCTAGTGTATCACATGCAAAGTGGCAAGTTATGTATCCCTAAGTGCTTGGTCTGCCAAATAGGTAATTTCACCCCACACCTTGGTCCGGCTACGTGTGTATAATTTACTAACCCTTACCTTTACCTCAGATTAGACATCACATCAATGTATGGCTTAGTTTTCACCCTGGAACCAATTGACATTAGACTATTATATAGTATCACACTAAATCTCTTTTGATAATTCTTTTCCTAGTAACTACCTCCTTGGTCCGGCAAGTAGCAATAAGGAGAGTTCTAACGTTGGCCACCGTTAAAAATACTTCTAAACGAAAGAATTAGCAATGCATGCATCAACACTAGTCAAGAATTAATTAGATATTCTTCATACGTTGTTAATTGATCATGGTTCCCACAATCCTAGTTGTGGATTTAGTTACTCATGCTTGAAAGAACACAATTCATAATTGTAGAAGAAGAATTCATGAACTCACGTATTGAGTAGAAGAAACCCGTAATCTCCAATTGAAATTCAAAGCAAAAATCTTATAAACTGAAATTAGGAAATCAAATTGCCAAAGTTTGCAAGTTAATTCCCAAGAAAATACCAAGAACTAAAATAATACTATGGTGTCTAACCCCTAAAAACAAGGTTTACATGCCCTATTTATAGAAAAATATGTCCTAAACAAAAAGAAAATGAAATAAGGAAATAAACTTTTCTGGACGCGGCTTTCATCGACGATACTGACCTACAGACCATGGACTGACCTACGGTCCGTAGGTCCCTTCCATGGCTCAAGATTTAGACAATTTCTCAGAAGTTTGGAACCTTCAAATCTCAGCTGCAATCGACGGACGTGCAGTACGGACCGTGGGTTTGTCCACGGTCTGTGGGTCCTCTTCCGTGGCTCCACTTAGAACTTTTCATCAAGTACTAGAACTTCAACTCTCAGTGATCATTGACAAACGTGCCGGATGGCCCGTGGGTCAACCTACGGTCCGTTACTCGCCTCTGTAGTTCCACACTTAGTAAGACTTCCCAGATGATCCATCCACGCCTACCCACTGATGGACCGTGACTGGACCTACGATCTGTAGGTCACTTCCGTGAGTGGCCACTTTTGTAGAATTTCAGTTGTATCTCCTCGACCTCGTCCAAGCCTATTTTCTGCAAATTTAGCATAATACACATTAGTTCTAATACAAAATAGCCCTAGACACACACAACACTTCAGTGATATGTATTAAAAATACTGTAAACTCACGGTGTATCAACACCCTCAACTTAAATTCGTTGTTTGTCCTCGAGCGACGCACTAAGACTCTAAACGACACTTGTATAGAAGCACACATTCAAACACAAGAAATCACGTGGCTTTCTATTCTGACTCCCTTTTCAAGTGCAAATCTTTTCTCTTAGACTCAGCAAGCTAACTTATGCGGATCAAGATATGACAAAGATCGACCAATAGACACACAACATACACTTTTTCACTATCACCAAGGTACCAACTCTCCGACAATGTAAGTAGTGCCCTTACTTCAAACTAAATCCCTTTTTCACACAATGAATATTATTTTTAGTACAAGGATTCATTCAACACTCACGCGCAGAAGTAACTTCAAGTACAGTTAGTGCTCAATGTCATAGGCTTGCCATTATTTTCACTGCTTAGACTCCCCAAACTAGTTGCTAGGATCACTATAGGACTTTCTTAGCTTGTAACGTAGGCTCAGGGTCAAGTGTGGTACATTTGGGTACTTTTTGGTGACTTTCTGCCCTCCTTGACATTACATTGGCTTTTTACCTCTTTTCCCTTGACTCTTTTCACCATGGATGTGACTTTTGACTTTGTAGCTCTTATTTTTCACTTTCTTCTTTTTCTTTCACTTTATTTTTCTTTATTTTTCAGCACTTTTATTTATCTTTTTTTTTCTTTGGCACAAAGTCACATCCTCTTCTATGCTCTCTTTTTCTCTTTTCAACACAAAACTCATTTCATACCCATTTTTCTTTCGAATTCCTCTTTCATAGCCTCCCTCAACTTATGGATTTTCCATTAGTAAATGTGCACAATATCCGTTGTCGGATCACGGCCAAGATTGAGGTCACTTTTAGCATTAGCCACCCTCAACTTAGGCTTTTGGCCTAAGTCAAGGTGCACATGTCCAAGGAGGGACCGGGGCCAAAACACTTATTTTAGGGAAGGTGAGTAAGGTGAAACAAAAGAAATGGTCAATTTTAGGATCAATTATTTGGATCAAAGGGAACATTGATTTCATTTGGTTGGATTATTTTAGGCTTATGTGGACTAATTTGAACAAGGGTCTATGATCACTTCCCAACTTCTAGCCTATATCATCTTAGCAGGACCAATGGGGCAAGTTCTAGATTGGCACAAACTGTTTGACCAATCAACTTTCCTCACACACTCTTGGCACATTGTTTCATTATCAGATTATTAGGTTACTCAGTTCAAGTTTTAGCTTTAAGTCATGATATCAAATTGGTTCTTTATCATGTCATACTCAAAGCCAACACATTCAACTCATTCTAGCCTATATATTTTAGCACATATCACAACTTTTGGATAGGGATCATTTTTCTTTCTTAATTATGCCATCATGCTTCATTCTTTCTCATGCTTCTACACATACAACCCTAAATCATACCAGTTCAATAGAAATTTAAAAACAGTCTCTTGGGGGAAAAGAACACAGGCAAGAAAACCCCAAGAGAGAATTATGAGTTGGGTTACTTAGTCTTCATCATATCACTCACAACCCATTTACCCCACCCACAACAAAATAGAGTGCAATTGTCCTCGATGCACAAAAAGTAAAGAATAAAGGATCGGGTGAAGAAAACTTGTAGCGCATAGAGCCGAAGACCTATCAACAAGCGGGTGGGTCCGGTTTCTCGATGCCCGCTGGATAACCACTTGGGTCACCATCAATAGTACCCGCATCTACCATCTCAGTACTATCAGTAGTGCTAGCATCAACTCTCGCCGCATCATCAATAGTGCTCACGCCAACTGTCATTGCACCATCAGTAGTGCTCAAATTGCTAGAGGCACCAACACCTACCTCCCTAGCCTGATGCTGGCGCATCTCCTCATCAACTATGGATGCCCTCCAGGACACCTCAAGCTCCTGGCGCTCCCTCTTGAGAGCTCTCCCACCTTTAGTGTCATCAGAAGTCCGCCTAGAGGGATGGCGCTTCCCAGCATGATGGGAAGAAGCCAGCGGCAGTATCTCATCGCCGAATAATGCATCCATCACGGTATTATCACCCACTTTTGTGGGGGGCTACTCAGGCTCAGGCACAATCTCAGTCTCAGGTGGAGCGAGGAGGGCATCAAGATCAGCCCGGAGACTAGCTAACTCCGTCTGGAAGGAAGAAACATCAGTGGTGGGGGTTGGTCACTCTAAGACACGCAGCTTAAATGCATCAAGGCGCTGGTGTATGGTCTGAACCTTACGGTCCATTATCTGCTCCATCAAATGCTCAACCCTAGTCGCGGATTCCTCAATCGCACGCAAGGCCACACATACTGAAATGGTGTAGCCATCTGAGCCTCCAGCTTCTGAACACGGGCTAGAGGCACGGTAGAAGACCCTGAAGAGTGAGTGGCTCTGGAGGCACTAGGGGACTGACTAACGGCTGGAGAATGGGAAGACGGGGCATCCTCAATAATGGCTGGAACGGCAGGCTCCTCACCCTACATCTGCTCTACATCATCAACCAACTCCGCTCCCAATGGTGGCACCTCAATCTGCGGCTCTCTGCGCGATGCAGCCACATTTGCTTCATCTCGAATCAAGTCGATATCAAGGGTCTTGTTCGCCTGAACCAACTTGTCACAATACCAAACTAGTATGCCAGCATCCCTGCACAGCTGGAAAATGAGGCATGGGAAGGGATAGGTGGTGGTGTCCTTGAAGGACCTCTCGTGTATCTCCGCAATCAGCATACGGGAAAAGTCCATCACCAACCCTGCAACCATGACAGCACGGTCCCAAATGAGTACATTATCAGCCTGAGTGGGAGACACCCGCTTCTATACCAACAACCAGAAAAATTTAGCCACAAATGTCAGGGTGGCCTTCTTTGTACCCAAGCTCGAGATGCTGACCCACTCGGCGCGCTCTCCATCTGTAGCAAGGTGACGGGCCAACCAGCACAATAGAGTCTCCCTCTGTTCTGCATTCCTCTGAAATTCCCCGCTCCTAACGGTGTCCCAGCGATAATCATACTCGGCCGTGTTAATTGCAAGAGTGTGGCCCGAACCATAGCGGAATCTGCGGATGGTGGTCTCGGATATATCAACAACAAACCCACGCACCAGTTTCGATGTAAAAGAAGGATGGGCGGCATGCTTGGCCCGTCTGTCAATGGAACCTTAGAAGGTTGCTACGTGGGAAGCATAGAACTCCTTGACGATCGCCTCGTTGAAAGACCCTGGGCTACGGGCCATCCACTTATACTTATGTCTTTTGAAGAGATCATGGATGGCGGGTGCAGTGTAGAGGCTGCACGTCAGAACTCGGTGTTCCTCGGTGACCAATCATGTCATCTTCTCTTTCTCATTTAACATTTTAGAGTCTCGGTAGATTTGGAACTGACCACTCACGCACCATCTATTGGGCTCTTCACAAACTGGTGCAGGATCGATACTTGGAAACATTGGAATGTCATTTGCACTATTAGCCTCAGAGGATGAGATGTTGGCGCCATTAGAACTAGAGCCAGATGCGGAGCCGGAGCTGGAATCAATATCGGACTCAGAACCAGCCAATGAACCTATCGATGTATCCTCCTCATCAGACTAGGATGTAGTGACCAAATCAGAAATCACCTGTCGGGCTTGATTTCTTGTGGTGCGTGGTGCCGTTGGGGATGTCCTAGTAATAGGTGGGACATAGGCGGGATCCTTCTCCGCATCAGTATCTTCATCAATTAGCCAAAATTTTGGTGCCACCAATTTTGACTTGCCCTTTACGGCTTAGGTCGAAGCCTTCTTAGGAGCCATGGTACCTGTGGAAGCATGATTAGTACCAAAATAAAACCAATAACACACTCAAAAAAATTTAGACAAAACAAAGAACCAAAACAAAAACTAAAAAAATTTATGTATAATGGCGACCTACGGTGGGTACCTACGATCCGTAGATCCCCTCCGTAGGTCAGAGATCCCAAAAATTTGGGATCTAATGGGAACCACAGATGTGCAGAACGGACTGTAGGTTGACCTACGGACCGTAGTCCACCTCCGTGGTTCCTCACTTAGAGGATTTTTCATGTGCAACAAACTCACGGGCCTGATCTACGGTCTGTTGGTTGACCTACGGTCCGTGGACGGGGTCTTGTGGGTCAGGTCTGTGCCAGGTATCAGACATGCCTCATTTTTAAACCATTTTTTCAACAATTAAAACAATCAACCTAAGTATAATCATGCATTTCAACACAATTTATGATTGTTTGTTATCCCTAGGGTTCCGGTTACTCATTATTCAACTTTTGTAGCATACAAAATTAGGAACCCTAAGTCGAACTTACATTTAGACTATTTACCCTGAGTTATTTGATTACAAAGACAACACAATCATTTTTTATCATCCTAAGGGTGTTTCTAACTATAGCTTATCATGCAATTTCATACAAAAAAACCCAAGGTCAAGACTCACTTCATGACTTCATGTATTGAACAATGAATATCAAATTTCAGAGTTAAGGTGAAGTCGTTTACCTTACAAGTATTGGAAGTGGCTGATTGTGTGATGCAAAAGAATCATTAGACCTTGTGACATCGAACCCAGACCTTGAACTCTCTTTATGAAGGGAGAATGGGAGTTATTTTGGAGAGAGGAAGAGGATTATAGAGAGGGGAAAATGATTATGGAAAATGGGAGTGATATAGGGAGATAATATGGAATTTTTGGGATTTGGAGGGGTTAGAAACGGTTGGGAGGGAATATGGGATGTGGGGGATGAATTTAAAAAAGAAGAGTTTTTATTAGAAGGGTCCGGGTCGGGCCTCCATTAACCCTAGGTTGGACCCACGAGACCTCGCCTACGGGTCGTGGGTCGACCTATGGACCGTGGGTAGGGTCTGTAGGTCACTCAACACTTAGAAAAATTTGAGGACTTACCTGGGGATCTACAAACACTATTCACAGTCCGTGGATAGAACCACGGAACATCGATGGGGTCCGTAGACCTCTGCAACAGACATTTTCTGCAGATTTGGATTTTCATCCCTGCACATGTAGCACCCATTAGGAGTTTCTTTTTACACTTTCTGGACATTTTTTAGACACAAACCATACTCTATATCTAGCCAACACTAAAACAAAAATAAAATACCAATCTAAGGAATTACAGAACATCAAATAAACAAGGAAAACTCTTAAATCAAAAAGAAAAACCTATAGTTGGCTAGATTGTACATCTTAGGCTGCCTCCCAAGCAGCGCTTGATTTAACGTCGCAGCACGATGCAAGCCTCTTGATTACTCAGACTTCATCAAGATAGTAGGCCTCAACCACCCATTGAACATTCTCCTATTTGCCCGTGTAGACCTTGATCCTTTGCCCGCTTACCTTGAACCTTATTCCCTCCTTGTTCTCGAGCTCGACCGCTCCATGTGGGAACACTTAAGTGACTATGAATGGTCCAGTCCACTTGGACTTAAGCTTTCCAGGAAATAAGCGCAACCTAGAGTTGACTAGAAACACCTGATCACCCACAACAAATTCACGCTTTTCAATCTTTTGATCATGATACTTCTTCATCTTCTTCTTGTACAAGGCTACACTTTCATAAGCTTTTAGGCGAAACTCATCAAGCTCATTCAGGTCATTTACTCTCTGATTCTATGCGGCGCCCCAATCCAAATTCAACTTCTTTAGTTCCCACATAGCCTTATGCTCTAGCTCTACCGGCAAATGGCAAGACTTCCCATATACGAGTTGGTAGGGGGACATACCTATGGGAGTCTTGAATGTGATGCGATAGGCCCATAGAGCATTATCAAGCCTCCTAGACCAATCAATTCTATTAGCATTTACAGTCTTAGCAAGGATTTGCTTGATCTCTCTGTTGGACACTTCAACTTGCCCACTAGACTACGGATGGTAAGGAGTGGCAACATTGTGGCGGATGCCATATTTCTCAAGCAGCGCCTTGACCAACTTTTTACAAAAGTGGGAACCTCCATCGTTGATAATCACCCTAGGTGTACCAAATCTGGAGAAGATTTTTTTTTTCAAGAATGCGGTGACACTTTTACCTTCATTGTTGGAAAGTGCAATTGCTTCCACCCACTCTGACACATAATCAACCGCACCGAGAATACAAGTCATCCCATGTGAGCTCACAAATGGACCCAGAAAATCAATACCACATACATCAAACAACTCAATCTCCAATATCGAATTCATAGGAAGCTCTTGCCTCTTTGAAATTCCTCCTTCTCTTTGGCAACAATCACAAGACTTGGCAAAATCATGAGCATCTTGGTGGATGGTAGGCCAGTCATACCCAGAATACAAAATCTTATGCGCAGTCCGAATACCACATAATGCCCACCAATAGGCGAAGAATGATACGCCTCTAGTATACTCATCATCTCAACCTCGGGCACACAGCGACGAATAATCCCATTAGCACAAATACAGAACAAATAAAGCTCATCCCGAAAGAACTTCTTCACATCATGCGTAAACTTTTTTCTTTGGTGAAAAGACAAATCCGATGGAACCAGATAACTTGCCAAGTAGTTAGCAAAGTCTGCAAACCAAGGAATAAGATCATGAGAAGCTGCCAATACCTATTCGTCTGGAAACGCATCATTAATTTCAGCCCCATCTCCTAGCTTGAGCATAGCTTCCTCCTCTAATCTGGACAAATGATCGGCAACTTGATTTTCTGTCCCCTTTCTGTCTTTCACCTCAAAATTGAACTCTTGCTGCAGCAATACTCATCTAATCAACCTCGGTTTTGCACCCTTCTTAGCCATCAAATACCTCAATGCAGAATGGTCTGTTGCACTGTAACCTTAGTACCACGCAAGTAAGATCAAAATTTCTCGAATGCAAAAACTGCAGCAAGGAGTTCCTATTCAGTCATTGTATAGTTCTTTTGAGCCACATTTAGAGCTTTGATGGCATAGTAAATAGGATAAACAATCTTTTCTCGCTTTTGTCCCAATACCACACCAAGCGCCACTCCACTCGCATCACACATCACTTCAAATGGTTGCCCCCAATCTGGTGAAATAATGATAGGTCCGAAAACTAGCTTTTCATTCAACTCTCCAAATGCTCTCAGACAAGCATCATCAAAATCAAACTTACACTCCTTTTCGAGCAATTTGCACAATGGGTGTGCAATTTTGGAAAAATCCTTGATAAACCTCTTATAAAAACCTGCAAGCCCAAGAAAACTTCTAACACCTTTAACAGAGATAGGTGGTGGAAGCTTTTCTATTACCTTGACTTTCTCTCTATCAACCTCAATACCCTTCTCAGAAATCCGATGACCCAGAACGATCCCTTCTTTCACCATGAAGTGGCACTTTTCCTAATTGAGCACAAGATTGCACTCTTCACACCGTTTCAGTACCTCGGCCAAATGATCCAAGCAACCATCAAATGAGTCACTTACCACAGAGAAATCATCCATAAATACCTCAATAGTGTCCTTCACCATATTAGAAAATATCGACATCATGCAATGCTAGAAGGTCGTTTGAGCATTACACAACCCAAATGGCATCCATTTGAAGGCGAAAGTCCCATAAGGGCAAGTGAATGTGGTCTTCTCTTGGTCTTCCGGTGCCATATAGATATGATTGTAGCCCGAATAACCATCAAGAAAGCAATACCAACCCATACCAACAAGATGGTCCAACATCTGATCTATGAACGACATAAGGAAATGGTCATTTTCTATCCAAGCATTCAATTTCCGATAGTCCATGCATACTCTTCATACAGTCACGGGCCGCATCAGAACAAACTCATTCTTCGCATTCCAGTATCCAACCACTTGATGATTTCCTTTTTCACTACCTCTTGCATAGGCGGATTTAGTCTCCTTTGGTGCTCAATACTAGGCTTGTGATCCGGCATGAGTTGGAATTTATGAGAACATATGCTAGGAGGAATCCTAATAATGTCCGCAATAGTCCACCCAATAGCCTTCTTGAACCTCTTCAATAGAGAAACTAAAGCCTCAACTTGTTTCCCATTCAAATCGGCCGCAATGATGACCGGTAAAGTACCATCTCTCCCCAAGAATACATACCTCAAATGTGATGGTAGGACCTTAAGCTCTAATTTTGGAGCCTCTTCAACAGACGGTTTTGTGGGTGGTGAGTCGCGATTCTTCATATCTAACTCCAATTTCTTCGGTTTGGAATGGAATTCGAACCTATCAAGTACGGCAACTAACTCATCATAGTCTTCAATACCATCACCCACAAAATTCATCATCACCGTTGCAAGTGCATCAACACCCAACCGCTCTTCAATAGACACATCAGAACCTTGACCCACAATATGATTCACCACGGACACTGACTTGAGATCACTTTCCTACTTCATAGACCTACAGATATTAAAGTTACCTCTTCACTATTCAATCAGAACTTCATCTGCCCTTTCTCCATATCGACCAAGGTGCGCCTAGTAGCAAGGAATGGTGTCCCTAGGATGATGGGGACCTCACAGTCAATTATCATAAAATCCGCTGGAAAAATAAACGACTCCACTTTTACAAGCACATCTTGGAGAACAACAATGGGCCTCTTCAAAGTTCTATCGGCCATGAGTAATCGCATCGCAGTTGGTTTTGGATCCCCTCAACCCAACTTCTTGTAAACAGACAATGGCATCAGAATAATGCTAGCACCCAAATCACACAACGCCTTAGCGAAATGCAACAACCCGATGGTACATGGAATAGTGAAAGCACCAGGATCCTCCTTCTTCTACACAAGTGACCTTGTAGCAATAGCACTACAATGTTGCAACCTATCATCATCTTCAAAACTCATGGCCCTCTTTTTAGTCACCAGATCTTTCATAAACTTTGCATACCCAGGCATTTGCTCCAAAGCTTTTATCAACAGAACATTGATGGAAAGTTGTTTTAACATAGTAATAAACCTACGGTATTTCCATTTTTCATTCTTCTTTACCAACCTCTGTGGAAATGGAGGTGGAGGTCTAGGCATAAGGACAACTTTTTGGGTTATCTCTGCTTTCTTCTCTGTACCATTCTTGGACTCTCCAATAACCTTAATCTCATCATCATCTTTCTCAAGTACAATTTCAACCCCAGACGGCATAGGTGGATCAATAGTCTGCTTACCCCCTCGAGTAGTGACAGTCATACAATGCCCATCATTCTTCAAATTCTGGATGGTGTTGCTAGGAAGTGTGCCAGGTTGACGTGGGTTTACTGTAGTGGACAACTGATTCATCTACTGCTCAAGTTGCTTGATCGACACTGCATGGGAATCAACTTTTTAACCAAAACCAGACAAGTCATTCCGCATCTCCTTCACATTCTCAACAGTCGAATCAAACCTCTTCATCATCTTCTACATCATATCCTCAATCCGTGACATACTACCCCCAGCTTCCCTATTACCAGATTCCCATTTTTTTAGGAACATAAGGCCCAACTCTATCGTTCATGTTGCCATAGTTGTTTCGATTGTAGTTGTTGTTGTGATTGTAGTTCCCATCCCGAACATATTGACCCTCTCGATTGTAGTTACCATAGTTCTAACCTTGGTTTCTTTGACCTTGGTACCAATTATCCGAATTGGAACCTTGAGTGTTGGTTCGGAAACCCCTCATCTGATCATTTATGCGGCAAGAATCCTCCTCATAGTAACATTCCTCCTCCAGTGGTGGTGGAGTCCTAGTCAAGTAATTCACTGCATTTACTTCGGACCTCCGCTTACATGCTCCAATACCAACCCAAGTTCTGTCCTTATGTGCGCCATCTCCTCACGAATGTCATCGGCTGATTGACTAGGTGCAGCTTGAACTACAAATGTGCTTCTTCCAGTGTCAGACTTTTGAGAGCTCTATGCTTTATTGTTTTGGGAAATCTTCTCCAATTTCTCAGTGATCTCCACAAAAGTGCACTCATCATAAGATCCTCCAGCGATAGTATTAAGCACACCCTTACCATTGTCATCTTGACCTCTGTAGAAATACTCCTTTAGTGACTCATCATCAATGCGGTGGTTCGGAACACTTCTAATGAATGCAGTGAACCTGTTCCACGAACTACTCAAAGACTCTCCAGGTAGTGCCACGAAGTTGTTGAGCTTATCTTTGTGGTTCAGCTTCTTTGACAATGGAAAGTACTTGGCCATGAACACCTTGTGCAATTGATCCTCTATGTATGAATAGAGTTGTACAGAAGCTCAGAAAACCATACATCAGCATCACCGGTTAATGATAGAGAGATGACTCTCAACCCTATGATGTTCATATCCAACTACGGTCTCCCCACACAACTTTTACAAACATTTCTCAACTTCGCAATATGCACATGTGGATCTTCCGAAGCCATACCAAGAAACAAACCCCTCACTATAAGCATCTGCATCAAACTGCTAGTCACCACAAATGTATGCCCCGAAGGTAGTGGAGGGAGAACAATGGGTCCTTCAGATTCAACAGTATTAAATTCGACCCTATAATTATCACGCAATCTTCGTTCTGGTGGATCCTGCACCCTCAATGCATCTCCAAGTACATTATCACCATGAACCTAAGCATTCTCATTATTCATTTGTTCCTCAGGCACCTCTATGAGTGGATTATCCCGGACCCCTTGATTATTCATCTTTCTCAAAGTTTTCCTCAACTCTGGATCGTATAGGGTCAATGGTTCTCCTTGACTCAGTGTACTTCGCATACACTAGAGTGGAAACCTGAAGAAAACAAAAACAAAAATAAAAGTAAAATTAGGAAATAATTGACTAAAGTTCAATAATGTAGTTAAACTTAATCTAAAAGCCTTATTCCTGGCAGCGGCGCCAAAATTTGATACGCTCAAATTACAGTTCCCTAAAGAAGTATAAGTGATCGTTATCAAGTAAAGAACCCAACTTGGAAGTTGGGGTCGATCCCACGAGGAATATGGTTTAGACTTAAACTTAACTTATGATTATATTCGTTTAGTCAACTTATTTCTGAGACAAGTAAGTAAAGGGGAGGGGGGTTTGTGAAACAAATAACTGATTATTGTTTAAGTAACAAGAGAGCAAGATTTGAACTTTGTTGTTATCAGTGAGAGAGGGAAACTAGGGTGTATGTGTTCCCCATAAGCTCTTAACGCGGTAATCCTAATAATAGTAATCCTTTCCTAGTGTATCACATGGAAAGTGGTAAGTTATGTATCCCTAAGTGCTTGGTCCTCCAAATAGGAAATTTCACCTCGCACCTTGGTCCGGATACGTGTGTATAATTTACTAACCCTTACCTTTACCTCAGATTATATATCACATCAATGTATGGCTTAGTTTTCACCCTTGCACCAATTGACATTCGACTATTAGATAGTATCACACTAAATCTCTGTTGATAATTCTTTTCTTATTAACTACCTCATTGGTCCGACAAGTAGCAACAAGGCGAGTTCTAACGTTGGCCACCGTTAAAAAGACTTCTAAACGAAAGAATTACCAATGCATGCATCAATACAAGCAAGAATTAGTTAGATATTATTCATACGTAGTTAATTGATCATGGTTCCCACAACCCTAGTTGTGGATTTAGTTACTCGTGCTTGAAAGAACAAAATTCATAATTGTAGAAGAAGAACGTATTGAGTAGAAGAAACCTGTAATCTCCAATTGAAATTCAAAGCAAAAATCTCATAAACCGAAATTAGGAAATCAAATTGCCAAAGTTTGCAAGTTAATTCTCAAGTAAATACCAAGAACTAAAATAATACTATGGTGTCTAACCCCAAAAAACGAGGTTTACATGCCCTATTTATAGAAAAAAATGTCCTAAACAAAAAGGAAATAAACTTTTCTGGATGCGGCTTCAATCGACGATACTGAACTACAGACCGTGGACTGACCTACGGGGTCCCTTCCATGGCTCAAGACTTAGACAATATCTCAAAAGTGTGGAACCTTCAACTCTCAACTGCAATCGACGGACGTCCAGTATGGACCGTGGGTCGATCCACGGTCCGTGGCTCCACACTTAGAACTTTTCATCAGGTACTGGAACTTCAACTCTCAGTGATCATTGACAGACGTGCAGGACGGCCCGTGGGTTGACCTACAGTGTGTCACTCACCTACGTAGTTCCACACTTAGTCAGACTTCCCAGATGATCAATCCACGCCTACCCACTGACGTACCGTGACTGGACCTACGGTCTGTAGGTCACTTCTGTGGGTGGCCACTTCTGTAGAATTTTAGTTGTATCTCTCTCGACCTCGTCCAAGCCTATTTCCTACAAATTTAGCACAATACACCATAGTTCTAATACAAAATGACCCTGGACACACACAACTCTTAAGTGAAATGTATTAAAAATATCGTAAATTCACGGTATATCAATACTCGATCACCAACTTAAAATCACAAAGGCCACTGCCTATGATCAACATAACTCTGGTTCCTACTCTGAGCTATCCGAAGCTTATCCTGAATCACCCTCACCTTGTTCAAAGACTCCTGAATCAAGTTTGTTCCATGCGGTCTAGGCTTTGTAGAATCAAACCCACCAACCAAAGATCGACAACGCATACCATATAGGACCTCGAACGGATCCATATGAATACATTAGTAGTTGTTGTTATTGTACGCAAACTCTGCCAAAGGTAAGAAATGGTCCCATTTACCTCCAAACTCCAACATATAGGCCTAGAACATATCCTCAAGAACCTAAATAGTACACTCTAATGATTAATCAATGGGTGGAAAGTTGTGCTAAGGTAGACATGAATACCTAACTCCTCCTGAAAGGTCCTCCAAAAGCTTCAAGTGAACTAAGCACCCCCAATATTATATAGTAGAGACTGGCACACCATAAAGATGAACCACTTCTCATATGTAGCTACGGGCCAACCTCTTGGCGTTGAATGAAGATGAAATGAGGAGGAAAAGTGATTGCTTGGATGAAGGCCGAACTTGACATTATGCAAAGGCGATGGATGTCTAGAGCTTCAGTGGATAATCTTTGTGGGAATGGGGGAATGATTGGGCAGTCGGATAATTGATTCTCAAATGTAACACCCCGTATCCTAGATAGACCAAAATGCAGATTTTGAGAAATTGCAGGTGCAACCCATGGTTGCCATCCACGGCCCGTGTTGGTGTTCCGTGGTTCACCACTGCAACCCCTCCCCAAACCCATCTCAAAATATTGGCTAAGTCTCGACTCACGAACAGACCCACGGTCCGTAAGTCAGACCACGGTCTATGGTCTGTGTCCATGGATCAAGACTCCTTTACCCAGCCTCTGACATGAACTATGGTTGACCAGCACGGACCGTCGTTCAATGCACGGTCCATAGGTCTGACCGTAGATGAGGGTCAGCAGCCAGTTAGAGGAAAATTGTTGATTGGGTCAACTTTAAATGGTCATAACTCTTAGCACAAAATGAATTGTGTCCTATGACCTATGATATGATATATAATTGAATCTTCTTTCCAACGCCACCAAGTTTCCTAAAATCTGACCTCCGAGTAAAAAGTTATGCTCATTTTAGTGAAGACCTGTCGGACAGACTTGACCGACGGACCCAAATGATGGCCAGTAGATCAAACGACTGACCGTCGTTCCTTCCGTGGATGGGCTTTGCCAGAATTAAGTTAGGTTTGTTGTGGTCCTTTTCCTATTTTGTTGGACCCCTAAGCTACGTCGTTTAGACCCTAAATTATGAGGTTTTAGCCAGTTTAAGCCTAGAAACATAACTAGAACTTACCTAAGTCAAATCATTAATCAAAACTTAGAAAAATTAGAACGCTAAGAGGAGGAAGAAGTCAAGAACCCTAGTTCAAGAACACAACAAGTTTTCTTCAGTTCCAGCCCAAAAATCAAAGGATTTCTTCGTGAAATTCGACACCAGGTATGTGGGATTTCACTAGTGGGTTCCTTTCACCCATAGGTCCCTAGTTTTCAGTCAGTTTCTTGATTCTCTTATTATGACTAGACCTAGGGTTTCTTGAAAGTTAGAATTATTGGATTCTTAGCTGTTACAATGATCTAAATCAGATTAGTATGTTAATATTCAGTTTATTGCATCAATTTCAGAACCCTAGCTATGTAATTCTTTAGTTCTTGAATTATACATGCTAGGTCAGATATTTCAGTTATTCGGTTATACATGCCTCAGTTATTAATGCATCAATATCAGTTTAATTGTTGCATACTCAGTTTGCATGTTTAGTTCGAGCTATCCAGTAACTTGCAAAAATTCAGTCATAATGTGTTAACTACTTAATCCATTGGGAGTAGAATAATACCGAGTTGGACTAGGGTTCAGCATACCTAAATAGTCCCAAAACTACTAGCCACGTAGGTTTTAAGTACCCTCTGTGGGCATCATTTCAGTGATCATGCCAGCATGCCTCTATACCTCTGGCAGGGTATATTGGGTCCTCTCAATGGGGCATATACATCGGACTCCACATTTATCTCATGTGGTTTTATTATCGGTTATTAGTAGCTCCCACGGTTCAGTTAGATTCTATTGCATTGACCATTTATCAGTATAGTCAGTATTCAGTTTCAACATGTTATAAATTGGTCATTGCATTCAGTATCTATATCCTGTTCAGATTATATCATTGCTTATTTGCTTTGTTCAGTTATATGTTATTTAACTTGTATTATATACTGCATGCTCAGTACCTTTCAAGTACTAACGCATACGTGCGCTACATCTTCTCGTGATGTAGGTTCAGGTTCTCAGCTTCTAGATAACGCTTAGATCGGTTCCCGATCTCCAGTTCAGTAGAATCAGCGGTGAGTCATCATTCTCCGAGGACAATAGTCATGAGTCTTTTTTCAGTATTATGTTTAGTCCTTTAGTAATTGCATATTGGCTCCATGATGTTGTGTTGAGCATGATTTAAGTTGGAGAAGGTAGTTCCTCCTATGAATATGAGAAATTTTGAGTTTCATTCATATTGGTTGTTAGATGTAGTTCCTACTTCCTTGTATTGCATTGATTATGTTTTAGATGGAATTGAAGTTTCCTCCTTTGAATTGTGCATTATTTTGATGTTTCATGCATAATAGGTTGCTAGTCTTAAGTCTTTACTTACGTAAGGTGTCTAGATCATCATTCGAGGAGGAATGTTCCCAAGGGAGAGATATTGTAATGCCCTGGAAACTAGTAAGTTAGACTAGAGCTTGACGTTAGGGTTAGAGCGTTGAATGTACCTCCATGTACCTTAAAAAAATTATGTTCGTGTTAGGAACGTCAAGGTTCAAACCCCAAGGACCAAACATGGGTCCTTGAGGAAGACCATTAGAGGCTGCCTAGGCAGTGTCCCACGAAGGGCACCCATACCTCGTGGGTGTGGGGCATAGGTCAAGACCCTGAGAGGCTAGTCCCTAAACCCAGACCACGCCTCAATAAAACAGGTCGTGGGTCCAACCACGGTCCGTCAGTGAGGGGTCATGGGTCGAGCCTGCAAAACAGGCCCCAGAACCCCATTCCACGGATGGACAACACGCCACGTGAGTCCACCCACAGACCGTGGTCGTGTGTCGTGGGTGAGGCCTGTAACTACCAAAAGGTAGTTTTAGGTAGGGGCATTATAGGGTTTTCCTTTTTAAGTTAATATTAAGTGACGTCATTTTGTATTAATTTAGACTAACTATATATATTTTTAAGGCCCCCAAATCAAGTTATCTTCCTCGTGATTCTAAATCTCCCAAATCAAAACCCACTTTCCTCCAAAACTCTCTCTAGAACTCCAAGGAAGAAGAAGAAGAAAGTCAAGCTAGGGTTTGAAGAAGAAGTCTTTTTCACTCAATTTCGTAGGGACTCATCACCAAGGTATAGTAGCTCTTCATCCACGGATAGTTTTCATCCATGGATCCCCTTCAAAAAAACCCAATTTCAAAGCTAGAAATCCCAAAAGTTAGGGTTTGACTTCAATCTCATGGATTCCTTTAAAATTCATTTTTAATTACTAAATTATGTTTTATTATGGATATATTGATGATTTTATATGGTTTTATCTTGAATTCCCCAAGAATCCATAAATTCTCCTATTTTCCCAATTTGGATCTCAAAGTGTGGGTATTGATTGATGCAAGTAGAATATGATAGAATTATGCATCTAGTAATTGAATTACTTGAATAATGTTATCATCCATGTCTAATGTAGTAATTCTAGATGTGTTGATGGATTGTGATTTATGGTCCTTGAAGGGCAAAGTATGAGAATTATGAATGAATATAAGATTAAGGTATATGCTTTATGAACACTTTGAGAGTAAAGTGAATATGATTATGATCTAATTGTTGTGTTGTTGGAAGATATTCTCATGTACACACTTATGTATGAATATGATATGATGTGAAAGGTTTGTCACATGTAGTGATTTTAAGGTTGGAAGACTAGTCTCACCTATTGAATCTATGAGCTATAGTATGAATTATGTTGGATTGAGTGTCAAGAAATTCTTCCCTGAATATGAACTTAAGTCAAGACTTAATATGTAATCTATGGGAATTGATGTCTAGCACAGAGTGGATATGAATATGAGATGGAAGCTTATACGATAGTTGACTCTGGCATCCCAAATAGGTTCCTTCTACCTTAGTTGAGTCCGGGTTCATAAGGTATGTATCTCATGAGATGGAAACCTTATACCTTAGTTGAGTCCGGGTTTCTAGTAGCAATATCCTTATCCCATAACTATGTTCCCACATAGGTCTTTAGCTAGTGGATCCACCTAAGCTAAGAGTATGGTTCTACCTTAGGCAAGTAGAATAACCCCTTTTCGGTGTGGGGTAGACGCCAGATTCCATGTTAGCTCACATGGTCTATGTTGGTTAAGGCTTATTCCCACTAGCACATTAATATGAACAAGAATTTTAGTAAATGGCATGCATTCAACTAAAATGTCCCTTTTAGCATGTTTTCATGATTTTATGCATGGCTATCATACTTGGTGCATTTTTGTACTAACCCATATTTTCCTACATTTTCCCCAAGTGTAGGGTCTGGTTCTTGAGTCGGTTATCATTTGGTTCAAGCTTGTATTCGACTATTCTCCTTTCTTGTGGTGAGTACTCATGATTTGAGGACGGGAGATTCACTTTGAGTTTCATTTCTAGTATTTCATTTCCAAACAATGTTGTATGGGCAATGTCCCTTTTCATTTGAACTATTGTAATAGATGGCTAATTGAGACAAGTCTAAACTTCCGCTTTCCTTTATAAAGATTTTTTTGGATTTAAGTGCGCTTTTACTCTTATTGTTCTAATGCTTTATGTTATGATATGCTAAGTGGCTTACATGGTGCCTTTCGGGGTTCTATGTGCCTTATTACTTCCAGGGGTACCTTTGGGTCGTGACTTCTTTTCCTCCTCCTCCTCTTCCTCCTCTTCCTCCTCTTCCTCCTCCTCCTCCTCATCCTCCTCCTCATCCTCCTCCTCCTCCTCCTCCTCCTCCTCCTCCTCCTCCTCCTTCTCCTCCTCTCCTCCTCCTCCTCCTCCTCCTCCTCCTCCTCCTCCTCCTCCTTCTTCTTCTTCTTCTCCTTCTTCTTCTTCTTCTTCTTCTTCTTCTTCTTCTTCTTCTTCTTCTTCTTCTTCTTCTTCTTCTTCTTCTTCTTCTTCTTCTTCTTCTTCTTCTTCTTCTTCTTCTTCTTCTTCTTCTTCTTCTTCTTATTTGTGTATTTTGCTCTTGTTCAGTGGCTTACTGACACTATTGTTTTTTGTATCAATACACTGGTGAATAAAATAGTTTCATCCTGAGAGGATCGGTTTCTATAAACCTCGGGTACCAGAGGGGAGTGATTTTCTTAAGGAGACACTGTGCATTCAGTGGACTTTATTTTTTCTTTTTGTTTCATTATATTGTTACAGATCCTGGTATTTTTTTTTACAGTCATAATTTATGCTTATGATATTAATTGTTGTTTTTGAGTACATGTTTTAAACTTTGTTGTTTATGTTTCTATAAAGATATTGTTATAAGTATGTGTTAGTACAGACTCTATGTAAATCCAACTACTGCAGATTCACAAATAACTTTTTACATAATACATTTATTTACAACAATCTCCAAAGAAATCTTTTCTTCTCCAAGAGATCAAGCCTAAAAATTTGTATGATTTTTGTTGTTGTCATAATAATGTTAATATTAACATGAGTTAAAAAAATAGAAAGTCAAATGATAGAATTAAAACTAGAAATTAATTCCAATTATATGATACACAATGATGACTAATCTCTCACACAAAAGTACTTTTTTGAACTTTTTCCCATTATCCCTTACTTCTCTTTCATCCTTTTCAAGGATCCATAATGTTTTGTTTGTGCACAACTTCAATTTCAAAACATTATCATAACTATATTACATACGAAATTTGGATTTTGGAAGATTGCATTTTAATTTTAAAACACATAATGACTACATATTACTTATTGGTATATCATATGATTATGGAACCTTTGCTCTTGATAAACACATTAGTTATACATATTTATTTTTAAAAAATATTTAATATTTTGAAAGTAATTGATAGTGTTATACTAACGAAATTTGCAAAGAAGAAAATTGAGAAAAATATTTATTTGACTCTCTAATTAAAGACATTATGTAACCATGCATATAGATGATAAAAATAAACTAACCATTGTAAAATTTCAAAAGCAAATTAATGAATCTGTAAAATAAAATTATGTAAACTAGGAGAAATTAAAATAGTGTTATGATTTGTAATTTTGCCTTTTCTTTTAATAAAACAAATGGTAAACTACAATTGAATAACCTCTATACTCTTAAAAACAGATTTATATAAAAATACTATAACATCAAAATACAAGAAAAGTTCTATTCTACAAAAATTTAAAGAAGAATGTTCTAACCGTGCGAAGCGCGGATCCATTTACTTGTCTATATAATCAAACGGATGACAAAACTTCACCCAAAACTGAGTTACCAAAAATACTTGGAAATTTGTGACCATACGCTAGCTAAATTAAAGAAATTAAGATGTCATAGCTATCGAAGATAATTATCAAATGTTCAAGGTAATTTCTAGAGTTCAAGGAATGGTTCAAACAAAGTAATTTATTAGGAGTTCAAGAGATTGATCAAGGATGAGAAATGAAGGGGATAAGGATGTTCTGTGGCCTATTTGTAATGTTGATGATTAAACAAATGGTGATCTTAGGAATGAGAACAGAAATATCAAATTTTGTCTAGAAGAAAACAATGGTGTATATATAAAGAAAAAGTTTTCACATTGGTGAAAGAAGCCATTTTTTAGGTCCTTTTAAGTCTACTTATATATATAAATGATTGGACTTGAATTTGTTATATTTAATTGAGTCGTATATTTACTTATTTTGGTCAGGTCGGATCTTAAATTAAATTAAAAGATTTATTTTTTGTAATTTATTTTTGAAAAAAATTGTTTATTTAATATTTAAATTTTAAATTAAACAAAAAGTGTTGTCTCATCATAAAAGGAGCAAACAAAAAGTTTTGTCGGTTAAGATAGGGAAGCAACAAAAAGTTTTGCCTATTCAGAAAGAGAGCAACTAAAGGTTGTGCCTATTCAGAAAATGAACGACTTCATGAAAAGTCTCCTTATCAGATTCTATAAATACGAAGCATTCCTAGAAATAGGGTATTCAATTGCATATATGTTTGATAGCATCCAAGGAAGCTCTACTCCATTGAAGGACAAGGATGAAGCTTTAGAAACTCCAAGGAGGCCCATAACAAGATCTCAAACCAAGGAGTTCAATGATAAGCTCAATGGACTTCAATCGCTGATCCAAAGGTTTCTTATTGGGGAAGAAGAGCTCAAGCCCAAGGGAGAGGAATTGTCCAAATGCTACAATTATTTGGTGGCCCAAATTCAAGCCCAAGATGAGGAATTTTAAGGTCCAATTTCGTGCAAATAAGGTCAAGAAGAGTCCAAGAATCAGCCACAATAAGAGTTGCTTTCTGCCCAAGTTTTGAGAGAAGACTAGTCAAACTTTCCAAGATTGTCAAGATTCTTTTCCTAGTTGGGATTTACCTTATTTCTTTATTTATATATAGGTTATTAATATTTTCCTATTTAATGTTTTCCTAGAAGTACTAAATTTGTTCCTAGTTAGGTTACTTTATTTCCTTTCTAGAGTAGGATTCCTTGTAATTGTCTTTCTAGGGTTTGGCTGACCTTTTAGCTTCTTATAAGGGGTCTTGGACGTTTTTCCCCCCTTCTCCTATATATAGGAGTCCTTTTTATTCATTAAAGACAATTTTAGATTGATATTAATAATATTTGAGAGAGTTCTTTGAACCTTTGTGACTTGTTCTTTGAGAATTTATCTTTAAACCTTTACTAGTTTCATAGTTTAAGGTATAAAGTAACTTCTTCTTGTGATATCTTTGGTTTCTTTTTGGTATTCTTTAGAAGGTGATTAGTTTCTACATACTAATTATTGTCTTTAGTTACTCATAAAGCGGTCAAGATCCGAATCTATCGTTTTGATTCGTTTTCTCAAGTAAAGGCGTTAGATTTCTTCCATAAATCTATACGTTGTTACTTGGATCTTTTCAAGGCCTTAGAACATCTAATCCTTGGAAATTCGTGGATCTTTCCTTTGAATTTCCCATATCTTTAGTTAGTTTCTTTTGTTTCTTTTCTTTGTGCTTCCGCATTCTAATATTCAATTCTCTATTTGTGATCTCCCTTAACCTTGCTGTTATCAATGTTTGAGGCTTATCATGACAGATAATTGCTTGTCATCTCTTAATTGAAGGCGAAAAGTGCTTAGTCAAATATCACAGAGATTAAAAGAGAAATAACGCGATAACTCAAGGACTAAAAGCGTCATTTTCCCAAGAAAAAAAGAAAACTAATAGCGGTTGAATTAAACAAGGAAGAAGATAAAGAGGAGGGGGTGGAGGGGAATTAATTTTAGTATGAAAAAGAACAATGGGTCTTTGACAACTTGGGATGCGGGTCTCATAGTTGTCCATTTGTCAATCAAATAATATCTCATACAAGTATGACTTGGTATGCCTCGCCCGTAATAGAATTTTTTTCTACAAAGTTATATAAACTAAAACATATATTGCAACCTTCTAAATAAAGTGTAATTCAATTATTTTATTGCAGAAACGTGGTTTCTCATCAAGTTTGTGATCCAAGTGCTGCTTTTGGTTGCTTTGAGAAACTCTACAAAGCTGATCAAGCTTCGAAATTGCAATAGAACAAATCATATCTAGATTCAATACATTTACATAACTATATCAGCAAGAAATGTACAAATTTAAGATCAACTCAGCATTAAAATGTAATTTGAGCTAGTAACTTCTACTCCTCAGCTTCTTAAAACCTTTTTTCAACTCCTCTATTGGATTCTTATTTACAAATTATATAAGTGGGACATGGCAGTCCAGTGCACAAAGCATTCTGCCTTAGCAGGGTCCAGGGACAGCCGCACCCCAAGGGGTGTGATGTAGACCTACAGTGACTGCTTCCACAGCTCGAACCCATGACCAATAGGTCACACGGAGACAACTTTAAAGTTTCTCCAACTTTACAGATTATATAAGTCAAGTTCCTAAATCGCCCACCTGAATATGTACTAGTGCTATAGCATGAAGTCGGTCAACAAATCATCGATAAATGCAGCTAAAAGATACTTCTCAATGTCAGTTACCACTTGTTCAACTTCATTGTTAGTTAATCCAGTTCTCCAAGCCAGATCCCATGCATTGCCGACCACCCCCTTGCACCATAGATCTCTTTCTAGCAGTGGATAAAGAGCATCAGCTGAAAGGTTCTTGCCAGCCACCTTATTGTAACATCGCAGAACTTCAATCCCATCACAAATTTCATTCATCAACTTGTCAAAGGATACATAATATTTTCTCATCTTAATGGCCTTCAGTGATAACGGATTAACTGCCAGTGCACATTGGGACCTTTTATTTTCTAATAACTCATTAGCACAATCAAGTAAGAGTGATCTATCAGCAATTTCATGATCTACACTAGTTGTCTGCCATACGGTTGGTTCCCACACATCTGTTTCAAAAAGCTCCTCGCACTGACAGAGGAACGATTCACTGCTCAACAGTAAATGCCTTGTAGTGGCTCCGGAGTCTAAGTTTTCATTCTCAGTGAAGTCTAGATTGATGTTACAGTTAATCTGCTCCACTAATTTGATGTCACTGAGACAATAGGTTGATAGAACGCTAGATTCACAAGGGACACTTTCACCATTGACAGCATTATCTGCAATTGAAGAAGTAATATTTTAGAATATTTTCACAATGACAACTGATTAATCTTCTTGGATCAACCACAAGTTGTGTGCAGAATTTATTTCCTATAAGATAACTAAAGGGCAATTGAAGCTTGAGTGATGACTATAAGTAGCTACTTCCATGTGTAACATCTTCTATCGTGGTTCTTAAGGTATGGAAGAAGAAAGAGGCAGGGAAGTACAATTATTATAACACTCCGTGTGTGGCTTTAAAAGGTTGAAGTGCGTTAGAACACTTCAATTACTTCTAGCTGGTTACTTCAACACTTGTTCTATAAGAGTCTAGCTAGTAGATTGTATCTCATTATAGATTTGGAACTTCCACACAGAAAGACAGTAATTGAGTTGTCAAGATACAAATATTCATAAGTCATACTAGAAAACAACTTCTTATAGCTTCTCAAGAATATCAGAACATCTTCATTGTCAACTGCACGTATACTTAAAGATTTTATGGAAGCTTTTGAGGCCACCAGTCTTTCATTTAATGTTTTGGTTATATAAAGCTGCTGTGCTGTCGACTAAACTACTATATTATCATCATATATATCATTATTCCCAAGTTAAGAAGAAAGAAAATATTCTAAGCTGCAAAAGAAGAATATAAATACTATTCATATTTGGTCTCTTAGATATGGAGATAATATCATTCTTGTTTGTTGAACAATGTCTAGCATATATATCTAACCACATTGCAACACTCAACGTTATAGTTACTCGACAAGCCTCTGTATGATGAATAATTGAAAAAATGTTTCTAAAGTTACCAGAACGTATGCATAAAACTGGCAAAATAATGAAGAAGTGCCTACCGGTGACAAGATCCTCAAAGATATTAGCCCCTTTTTCTAACTGAAGCTCTTCTGAGAATGTAACTTCGGATATGGCAATATCTGTGTCTTTATCTACTGCCTGCACCATTTCTATACTTTCATCCTTGTGTTCTATGTTGTCAACCTGTATCAATATATTCCATTAGTCTGGGACAATACCAAAGAAATCCTCCATTGTTAATTCCACATGAGGACCAACATCTACAGAATAGTGTCCCCTAAATGTGTGTTAAAAAAGGGAACTTGTACAATAAATAATAACACAGAGACGAGAAACATAGCTTCCAGAAGAAAGATGGTTAAAACTCAAAAATATAAGTTATAACTATGTACTCACTGTAACAATGGGGGTACTCTTGATGGACTTGTCAGCTTTAACATTCTTCTTCCTCTTAATGGAGTTATGAGATGCAGTGGTTGTGATGTGCTGAGGATCATATATAGTACTTTTTGCTTGTGCAACCAATGGTTTTCTCTCTGGTTTTCTCACTTTTACAGTGCTCATCTTGCTTTGGTCCTGAAATTTAGCACTGGCGTCTATTTTGGCATTTTTCATTTCTTTAGAGTTTCTGATAGCAGGAGCTACTCGTTGAGTCCCGTCCTCTCTTTTTCCAATTGCTTCTTTCTTTGGTTTCCCGGTCTTTCCAGGAGAAGAAGCTCTAGTCCTTGTATTAGGCTGTTTTTCCTGAATGAAAACTTGAACAGTCTTTGAATTTGCAGTTGCTTCACCACTATACTTGCCAGGAGAAGAAGCTTTGATCTTTGCATTAGGATGTTTTTCTTGCAGAAGAACTCTAAGCTTCTTTGAGTTTGAAGGTGCTTCACCAAGATCCTTGCCCAGAGAAGAAGCTCTAATCTTTGTATTAGGCTGTTTTTCTTGACTCAGAACATCAAAAGTCTTTGATTTTGCAGTTGCTTCACCACGATACTTTCCAGGAGAAGAAGCTATAATCTTTGTTTTAGGCTGAATCAAAACTTGAAGAGTCTTTGATTTTGAAGGTGCTTCACCATGATCCTTGCGCCCTTTTTCTTTGCTGTATCTATTATTATGATCTTTTCCTGTCTGCATTTTCCTATATATGGTGAAATTCGATGCTCCCTTCTGATCATCAAATGAACTTTCTTCCCATTTGTTTCTAGAGTCTGATGAATTTTGTTCATGGTTACAGGCAGGAAACATTTCACCCTGTGAATATAGAGGCTTCATGATCACAATGGGTGGAGAATCAACAAACTTGTTTAGCAAACCTGAAACACTATTAGATTTATGTGTAGACTTGCTTCTCAAAAGCCCCTTAAAATGCATGGTTTCAATTATTTCATCCAATGTTTTTCTTTTTGGATCCACCTTGTGACTGATGAATGTTGGCTTCTTTGCTTTTGGCAAATTTATTTCAAATATAGGTCTGGTCTGCTTGACAACCCTGTCCTTCTCATAGTGCTTCTGGGTAGTTTGGTGCTGGGGCTTTCTAGGAATTTCTTCAAGACCCATCAGTCTGGCAATTAAATTTGGCCCGTCTGGCTTCTCCTGCGGCAGGGAATAATCAAAAGCGGTCACTTGTTGGGATTGAACAATGTAGGACTGGCTTGAACTAGTGGATGGGACATGTGATGATATAATCATTTTCCTTGTATCAACAGACGCCTTTTCACTTGTTTGAAACCGAGACTTTTGTGAAGCACAATTTGGTTGCAACAGATTTTGTCTAGAAAAGTTATCTCTTATGACTTCCCTAAGCTCATCAAAACAATCCCCATCAACAGAAAATCTTGGTTTTTGAAACTCAAGCTTGTGTTCTGAAATCCTTTCAGACTTGGTTCTTTGAATGGGTATTCCATCAAGTTGAGGCTTATCTTTCTGCTTCTTCTTCTTCAACTTTGCCATATGTTGTGAAGCTTGTTGCAGCTTCCCTAGCATCACAAGTGATTCCTGTAAATCAAGTGCTCCTTTCAACAAATTTTTAGCGATGATATCATTCGAATGTCTTTCTATAGTCATACCCTTAGACCATGAGTGAATCACTTGGTTCAGATTTTGAGCTTCTCTGGACACCTCCATTAGCTGGAACGAAGATGTGTGATTATCTTTGCTGACTGTTTCTCTTCCTTTTTCCTTGTCTGATGAACAATACACATTTTTTTCCATTTGTGATTTTCTGCTTGTCGTACATTCCACAACACTTTTGGGATCATCACAAGTGGCAAAGGATCTGTACACAGCTGATATCAGACTGTCTGGAGGCATATATATCCAAATTAAATTTTCAGTAGTTGGGGTGAGTGTATGACTAGACAAATGGAGTATTCAGATTAGAGGCATTGTCCATATATTAAAGAATACAAGTTGCAAGTAGACAAAGGAATTTTGATCCAAATGTTATGGGGTTAAGACTTGATTCTTCAACTTGTCTATCAAAGTGGAAATGAAGAAAAAAAGGAACTTATAATCCAGATCCCACATTCAATAATCAATAACCAAAGATTCCAAGCTCCCTCCCTGTATATGGATGAAGTTGAATTAGGAAAAGGGGGAAGAGGGATTTAAATGTGGTAGTTGAAGAAAAAGAGGTGAAGGGCGTTGGATCACACACAGACACCTACACTGCTTCTCTGTGCAAGTTACTAACAAAGAGAAAATGCCCGTGAATTTATTAAATTCTCTCTTTCCTTTCCCCTCTGCTACCAACTCTTCTTGTTTTTTTGAGGACGATTCTCCCAATTATTTATCTACTCTTTTTCTAAAAAAAAAATTATAAAACCATTCGGTATCCTTATTCTTTTGTTACCTTCATGAGACTGACTCGCTATGTTTCATATTAGTTGATTACTATATTAAAAATGTTTTCTCTGTTTAATAATATTTGTTCACAGTTGATTTTGCACACTTTTTTAGAAATTATAAATAAGATGATAATTTTACTATATTATCTTCGAATATGATAAATACAATGTCTTGACAAATGAAACAGAGATATGACTATAATTAATGATAAGGATAATTTAGGACCTAAGTGTAAATATTATTCATCAATTTCATAAAGTGGACAAGTATTATTGGAAATTCAAAAATAATATAATGGATAAATATTGTTGGGCGGAGGGAGTAGTTGTCTGACATTAGTTCATCACCTTAATAAATCAAGAAAGCATTAAATATTTTTTTCTATATTACCCTTGCAATTAATTCTTTTTAAAAGTATTCACATTTGTTTCTAAAATTCCTAAAAAAAAATAATTAAGAGGTGAATTAGTAAAGTTATCTTCTTGTTTATGATTTCTTAATCCCCATGAAAAATAGAAAATGATCAACTAATATGGAAGAAAGAGAATACTATTCAGTAATTCTAGCTTTCGTTTATGCTTTAACTATTCGATAGTCCCAAACATATTTTACCCCATTAATTTGAATTCATCACCCCCTGAATACTTCTCGATGAGTGAATGAATGATGAATACTTCTCGATGAGTGAATGGTGATAATTCTAACTTATGTTAACATGGGTGTATAGCTCATCACTCTTGGATTGTGCTGCAGCGGTGGGGTCGTGGGGCTGCTCCACTATTAATCAAAGGTCTTAGGTTTGAGAGCTCTGAATATAGAGAAAATCATGTTGGAATTATCAGTCCCGAATGAGCCCTACAATGCACAATCTAAATTTAGTCGACACTTCAATGCACGCTACTAACACTGAGTGGTAAATTTAAAAAAAAAAAAAAAAAGAAGCTCATCACTCCTAATGCAAACAAATTTTTTTAAAAGAAAATCTCTATTAAAAATTTGATTCTAGAGATGGTAGCATGCTTCTCTTTCCCTGCATTAGTACTTTTAGCCCTATTTCAACATGATTTGAAATTAAATTGGTTTGAAGTTTTATGCACACATATAATTTAGATTTTTTAAGTTGTATTTATAGACATAAAAATTTCATAATTTATGAAAGTTATTAAAATTTCCTCGATTTTACAGTCTTATGAAATGAGCATTCCTTTTATAAATAAAAGTTTGTAGTTACAAACTTACAAATTCTCTTAATTTTAAAAATTCACTAATCAGCAATAATAATTAGCTATTCTTTAATATAATCAATTACAAAAAAAAATTATTTTTTTCAAAATGTAAAATATTTTTATAAAATATAAACTTATATGAAATATTACATTACATTTTAAAAATAATTTGGAATGTAAAATTCCACCTTTTAGACAATTTGAAATTTTAAAACGATTCCAAATCATGTTCAAACGGTAATTAGAAATCATAACGTAATAAAAGCTTGAATGGTTGATAACTGTGAGGGGTATAAAAAGCTTATTCAACCCTGTTTAATAGTCAAGTTCTTCGGCAGTCTTTCTTCAATTCCCACCGACATGCATGTAAGAGTCGGATTGAACGCCTTGGTCGGAAAAGCAATATATATTCACTTTTATTTGTCCCTTAAATTTAAAAATACAAGTTATTACCCCCTATTTAAAAAATAATTCAAAAAAGATTGATTTATTGTTACACGAAATATGCAATAATTATTTGGAAAGGAATTATTTTTTTGAACTTGCATTACCATTTGAATTGTTGTACCATGTGGAGTTGTTTAATGTAAACGCAACCGTTCCTTAGGTGGCCAACCTATAAATGATTTAAATGAAGAAAGAAGCAAGATTGAAATGTACCATCAATCCATCGCTTTCATAATTGCATAAAGAAAAACGGGAGGACAATAACGGAAATTCCTTCAACTTCAACGTGACTTAATAAAACAAGTCAAGAACCATCCCCAGGGCATAATACATAAACATGACTCATAACTTGACATCAGTTGACAACTATGACATTTATTTTTGGGTGTGCACAAGTAGACACTTAAACTTGAATATAAAAAATTGAACAAATAGATAGATTCGTCCTACATGGCACCCTATATGGTAATTTTGTATCATATGTGGCGTTCTACTTGTATTATGTACAAGTTTAAGTGTCTACTTGTACATACTCAAAGTTGGAGTACATAGTTTGCTAAAATCATGTTAAGAGTCATGTTTTATGTATTATGTCTTTATTTGGGATTCCCAATTTTCTCATTGTTGTATATGAAGTAGAATCACTACAAGAGAACAACTATTTAGATTAACGGACAAGGTTCCAACCAAACTCACAAAATTCCCTAGCTAAAGAACCCAGATTCCTATCAAAAAGTAGTACGGCTAAATTCTTACAAAATATATTTTATGAATGTTAAACTTTATCTAAATTAGCTTGGACTATCCCACCTATTTCCCAAGATAATTTTGGATAAATAAACTGGGATATTTTAAATTTGATTAGACATATTTTACTAGAAGAAAGTAGCTAAATTATTATTGTACTGCACATAATTTTCTATGTAATCTGAAATATTATAAAATTAATGAATGAATCTATTCATATTTCTCCAAAGCATAGATATACTATTGATATATCTAGCAAAACAGTTAGTAATATATCTAGTACAAGTATCCTTAAAAGAACTACCTACAAAAGCTATTTTAACCGCTGAGTGCATATGTTAATGAGTATAAACTGTAGTAAAAGATATCTATTAGTTTTTTATAACTCTCAGGGTTATTAGTTTCTTATGAATCGTATGACTATTAGTTTCTTGTAACTTATGTAACATCTACCACATTCATCTATCCACATTACTATCCCTCACTCTATCCATTGATTATATGAAAGACTTTTTCACCTATAAATAGTGGTGTTTCTTCCTTTGTGAAGGGTATCTAAAAAAAAAAGATGAAAAGTGTGGAAATTTATTGTAGTGAGGTTAGTGTAGTAAAAGAGAGAGTTGAGACAAAGAAAATACTCTAAGTCTTCAACTATATTCACTTTATAAAAGAGATTAATTAAATATTGAAGGAAGGTGTTCTTATGTGGAGCTTTGGACTCTTCAACTAATTTGGAATTGCTTGAATTGTATGAAGTTGTTGGGTTGTTGTATCTTGGAGGGGACAAGTCAAGAGTGATACTGCTAGATCGATGTAGATTATGCCGCATTGGGCTTGAATCTCCTTAAAAATAGTGAGATATTCGTGCCTCAACCTGATTTATAATTTATTTATTTTTTATTCATTTTATTTTCAACTGTAATTTATTGTACATGTAGTATATTACACCAACAATTTTAAGGAGATTCATGTTTTTGTTACAGTGCAGATATCAAGATAGGAGATCATCATTCCATTCAACGTCACTCTCTTCAAAAGATGGAAGAGAAGAGAAGAGATGTACGGGTAAAATATTTTTCTACTTACTCAATTCAAGCGGAGAAAAGGTAAAGCAAAAATACTTTTTTACCTAATATATTTCATGCATAAAGTGATACTATGTTTCATGAAAAAAATGATATTTAAATTCTTAAAATAGTGGAGGTTTATAAAATGAAAAAAATCATTCTGAAACGGTGATTTTTTTATATCTTTGAGAAATGCTCTAAAAAGAGTATTATGAGTTTATTTTGAAATAAATTACATGTTGTAGTTTGGTTATAATGGGATGACTTATGACTCTATGGGAGGTATAAATAAATTATGAAAAACATGTTGGGTAGCCATTTAACATGAAATGTATGGTGAGATAACTTTTGTTCTTGGAATGAAAATATAACATAAACCATGTGATGAAATTTCCTTGTCAAGTCACATAATATTGAAAAAATTGTGAAAGACAATCTTATTGGTTGTGTGAGTCTTGCAACTCCTTTTGATTCAATAGTGGAAATGGTGTGACGAAGAAAGAAGGACTTAGCTAGCCTAATAAAAATTATGAGACATGTGACTAATTGCACTTTATATGACATTGTGTATTAAGTATACTATGTACAAGCAAAATTAGGAAAATTTACTTGGTATGATATTTGGTGGCTTGTTTTATGAGAAAAAATATTATGCTATACTTAAAAGTTTTGTTGGTGCTTATGTGAAAACTTGGTGCTATTTGTTGGAAATGAGAAAACAAAATTATATAATTTGTTAATTCTACTATGGAGGTTGAAGTAAAAAAAACATTAAGCTTCAACTAGTGAAAAAAGGATTGATTTTATCATATCAAACACTTTATTTTGAGAAATTTATTTTTCTAATTTTGGTTAATTGTGATAGCACCAATATTATTGGTACAATACATAATCGTTATTATAATGATAGATTCAGACTCATGAGAAGAAAACACAATATTGTGAGATCATATTGATCATTGGTATACCATCAATATTAATTGTCTTAAAACTTGTGATAATCTTGGAAATTCATAAATTAAGGCCTTAGAAAGATAAGTATCATGGACTTCGAGTGTCACTAAAGCTCTGTGCGGCACTTGACAACTTACTCACTAATATTTCAAGATCTTGTAAGCTCAAGTAAGCCCTTTGAAACCAAGACCGCCAAGAGAATGTAAGGAAAGAAAGGTTTTGGAAGAAGGCTTTGTATTGCTTGTGGAATGCTTACACTTTGTTGGATCATTTACAAATGAGAGGCCCTCTATTTATACTACTTCCTACGGGCCTAGTGTAAATAATATTTACTTTACAAATCCCTAGAATATTTACATTTTAGTCCTATTCTAGAATTCTCTACATGTTCTAGGAAATTCTAAAGCTTTCTAAGATATTTTCTAAGGAATTCTAGAGTCTTCAAAGGAAAGATCTACGGAATTCTAGAGTCTTCCACTAACCTCTCAATAACTGTAGATTATTCCTCCTTATTTTTATGCCAAATTTGAAGGACAAAGTGGCGGGTCATGACATAAGGGTCTAAAGCCCATCAAGGGGGATGAAAATTGAAGTCCAAATTACTAAGTCATATATGAGGAAACCTACCCTATATCTCGTATGAGTGCAGTGTTAAATTATAGGAGCACCCATAACAGATTTCACCTATGTGAGTATGAAAGTAGGCCATTTTCTATGAGAATGAACTTGTTCTCAAAAAACACTTATGAAAATCGAGATAGCACAAGGTTGTAATGTGCTGGCTATTAAAGCTTATGTCAACATCTTGATTGTTTTATGTAAGAAATGATACTTTCTTTCCCTTAAGCAATAGTAGTTCAAGTCTGAGACCATTACTGACTCTAAGTGAAGGTTCAATGCAGAGCACGCCTTCATTATACATAATAGTCTACCTTCAACTAAATTGGTGAATTCTCTTATTTTAATATTAAAATGAATGGAGGAATATTGGTGTATATGCATTTCATTATTATGAATCATGGTTGACACATGACTTGGAAGTTTGTCAAATCCAATTGCAATAACCACAAGAATTTGACCCAAGACGACGACATCTATAGAATCGACGTCCACCATTTTTAAGAGTTGTAGCAGTAAAATGTCTTGCCATAAATACGGACTTACATGTACGGGATTGAAGTTCTTCGGGAGAAGAAATCAAAGAAGATGCTGACATTTTTAACAAATCGAAGAAAAAGAACACTGATCTTCTAAACTAGAAAGAAAATTGAAATAAATTGGGAAAATGAAGTGTATATTGGGAACGAAGGGTTTAGGGTTGTTTTTATTAGATAGGTTCTTTTTGTATTAGGGCGGGCGGGTTTATGTCACGATCCAGGGGCACCCCCTAGATGCAACAAGGCATACTTGACCCTGAAGGGGTCTCATACAAGCCCATAGCATACATAAACATAAGAAAATAGAAATGATGCGGAATTTTAAATTTAAACAATCAAAGTCTTTTTATTAAAATCAAAAGAGAAGTTTAGACCTTGTCTCATTAACCATCTACTACAATAGAATGCCAAAGAAGGGTCACAGTCCTTTACAACCAAAAGTCTCAAAATAGAATAATGGAAAGCAACTAGAAGTAAATGACATCTTGTCCTCGAACCATGAGGACTCACACAAGTCTTGGAAATAAGCAATCCAAGCCTTTGTCAAGAAAGGAAGTACACTTCACCTAGCCGGAACCTACACTTATCAAAAATGTAGAGGAAATAGGGGTTAGCACAAATATGTACTAAGTATGGAAGCATGCATAAAAATCCTTGAAATATGATAAAAAGGACATTTTGGTTGAAGTATGCATTTGCCAAGTTTGAGAATCACCATGCACTTTTAATGTAAAACACAAGTCATAAGCACATTTATCATGTAAGAACATTGTAACATAATAGAACCGTCTTTTTAGTAACCTTAAGTTGTACTTGTGCCATGTATGATTGGCATCCCATAATACCAACCATACTAAGTACTCTTTGAGGCCACACTAGTCATACATAACATACATAGACCTCATCATAGTCAATACTCATAGACAAGGAAATAGTCATGTACATTAACTTGAACATAAGGGAAGTCATCCATAGCAACAATCCATTCAACATACATGCATACATTCATATCTTATCATAGCATAAGAAACCATCCCATAATACCTTTCAAAGTTTACTTGTGCAATGTAAAAGTGAAGTCACATACCCCCACTCCTACTAAGTAAAGCTCATCAAGAAGTCATAATTATAGTTCGTGTCATATTGATTATCTTGTCATGTAGGGAAAATAGCCATAACCGACATAGACTATGTGAGCTATATGGAATCCGGTGTCGTGTAACCCCACACCGAAAGAAGGTATCCTACTTGCTTAAGGTAGAACTAAATATATTAGCTTTTAGGTGAATCCACTAGCTAAAGACCTATGTGGGCACATAGTTATGGGATAGGGAGATTGCTTCTAGAAACTCGACCTATTGTATTGGCGGAGGATCTTCCATCTCATGAGAATAATTTAGATGACCCGACCTATTGTATTGATAGGAGAGCCTCTACCTCATTTTCCATATCCACTCAGTGCTAAGCATTACTTCCCAAATTATACATAATTAGTCTTGAATTGCATTTACATGTGTGAAGGAATAACTTGCCCTTCATTCAATACAACTCATAAAATAGCTCATAGATTCAACAAGGTGAGAATGGACTTTCAACCTTAGAATCATCCTTAACATATGAGTAAACCTTTCACATCATGTTCATAATTTTTCATGAGAATAACCTTTCAATCAACACAACAACATTATCATCATCCTAGCCAATTCATACATAGTAATGTGTAAGGGTAAGGGGAGAATGATCTTTCAACAATACCACAATTTACATAATAGTCATAGGATCTTCACTTTCTAAGTGAACCATAAGTTCATACTCAATTTCCATCAACATGTACAAACCTTCATAATTTACCATTCAAGGGTCATGAATCATGTCTCATAATCACACCTAGAAATATTACATTAGGCATGGATAAAACAAGATTCAATAACTAAAATACCATATACACAATTCATAGTATTCATCTTACGTCAATACACCCATCACAATTCATGAAATTGGGGTCATGGGGAAATTCATGGGTTCATGTGGGACTTTACTATAAAAATCACCATTAAACAACAATTCAATAATAATATAAGACAATTAACTCATTGAAATCGTTTTTAGGAAGAACCCATGACTAGATTGAAAACCCTAGGTTTAAAAGAATCTACCAATTTGAAATTGAGAGTTGAAGGTCTTCATGGAAGAAAGCTTTCCATGAATCAAGACTCACATACCTTGTTTGAAGATTTCCTCGTGAATTGGAGTTGAGAAGGTGAGTTCTTGAGCTCTAATCTTCAAGTTCTTGTTTTTCTTCAATGGAGGATTTCTAGTGAGAGAAATATTGGAGAGGAGATGGGTCTTCTTTTAATTCTTTCAAAAGTGACTCAAATTGAAGGAATTTCAAGCCTAAAAAGGTTATATACTTATTGGGAAAAGAATAGAATAAAGTGGTTTTAATTTTGGAAGAAAACTAGGGACCCCTTTAAGTTACAACTTAATTTTTCCTAACCTTCATGACTTAGCTCGCCCATTGCACCCCTTAGCTCGCCAAGCGCACTGGGTGACACGCCTACTGGACACTTGGCTCGCCTAATTTTCCAGAATGCTCCATCATGGAGCATTTATCCCATGGGCGAGATGAAGGTCTTTTGGGCGATGCGCCAAGTGGGTTGGCGAGCCCCGACCTAGCTCCCCTAAATTTCCAGTAGCTAGGTCTACGGGAGGCTGCCCACTAGGCGAGGAGAGTCCATTTGGCTAATCGCCAAGGCACTTGGGCAATGCTATTGCCCCATCGCCGAATGGACCAAAGTAAAAATCATTTTCCTCCATTTTTCTTAGGTGATCTATGCCCTTTATCTTTCTCTAGACTCTTACCCCATTCATTTTAGCTCTAGTTAAGTCTACACATTTCCGGAGTGTTACATTATCTCCCCCTTGGGGACATTCGCCCTCGAATGACAATCTAGACACCTTACGGAAAAAGAGACTCAAGACTAGCAGCCCAATGCATGCAACATCAAAATAATGCACAATTCAAAGGAGGAAACATCAACTCCATCTCAAGACATAATCAATGCAACACAAGGAAGTAGAAGTTACATCCACAACCCATTATGCACAAGACTCATCATTTCTCATAAGCATAGGAGGAATTACCTTCTCCATCTAAAATAAGCTCAACAAAACATTATGGAGCCAATACGCCATATCATCACAAGTATAGCAAAACATGTCCATCAAATCATCTCATGAAGTCAAGTATGCAATCATCATACTACAATGCACAATAACATGAGGAACATATATAAATCATGAAAACTCAATTTATGCTAAATATGAATTCTCACAAGAACATGCATATCATAAGGAAATCATAAAGAACACTCATAACACATACGACTTCCAGAACACCAAACTTAAGAAAACTACTTACCTCAAGTTTGGTTAGGAGTAAAAGGAAAAAGATGAGGATAGCGGGACTTCATATCGGCCTCGGCCTCCCATGTAGCACCCTCAACTAAGTGATTCCTCCATAAAACCTTAACGGAAACTACTTCTTTGTTTCTCAACCTCTTAACTTGCCGGTCTGGAATCTCTACCAAAATCTCTTCATAGGAAAGGTTCTCATCAACTTCCAAACCCTCTAAAGGAATGATAGTTACCAGATCACCAATGCACTTCTTGAGAATACAAACATGAAATACCGGGTGAACCGGAGCCAATTCATTTGGCAAGTTTAATTCATATTTAACTTTCCCAATACGCTTCAAGATTTGATATAGGCCTACGTACCGGGGACTAAGTTTCCTCTTCTTGTCAAACCTTATCACACCTTTCATAGGTGAGATTTTTAAATAGACCCAATCACCAACTTCAAATTCTAGATCCCTTCTTCTATTGTCAGCATAAGACTTTTGCCGACTTTGGGCCATCATCAACCTCTCTCTAATGAGCCAGACCTTTTCATTGGCCTCATAAACTAGTTCGGGATCGATTAGAGCAATTTCACCCACTTCAAATCACCCAACCAGAGATCTACACCTCCTACCGTACAATGCTTCGAAAGGAGCCATGGCAATACTTGAGTGGTAACTATTATTGTAGGCAAACTCTATCAACGGTAGATGGTCGTCCCAATTACCTTGAAAATATATAATGCATGCCCTCCACATATCCTCTAAGGTTTGAATGGTGCGTTCCTCTTGTCCATTTGTTTGAGGGTGAAAGGCCGTGCTAAGCTTGACCTTAGTACCAAGCCCTTTTTGGAATGCCTTCCAAAAGTGTGAAGTAAATTGAGTACCCCGATCCGATATAATAGATAGAGGAACCCCATGCAACTTCAATATCTCCTTGATGTACAATTTAGCATAGTCTTCCGCCGAAAATGAAACCTTGGCGGGAATAAAGTGGGCGGACTTTGTCATTCTATCAACAATGTCCCAAATAAAATCATGTTGCCTTCGAGTACGAGGCAACCCCACAATATAATCCATATTCACATCCTCCCACTTCCAAGTGGGAATATCTATATCTTGGGACAAACCTCCCGGTCTTAAGTGTTCGGCCTTAACTTGTTGAGAATTCGGACACTTGACTATAAAACCCGCTATATCATTTTTCATACTATTTCACCAATAGACTTCCTGTAGGTCATGGTACATCTTGGTGGCTCCCGAATGAATAGAATACCGCAAATCGTGAGCTTCATCTAAAATTTTCTCTCTCAAGCCATCAACATCCGGAACACATAATCGACCTTGGTACCTAAGAACCCCATCTCCCCCTTGGGAGAAAGCCTCAACGGACTTGTTGAGTACCGACTCTTTCAACTCTATTGACATGGGATCAAAGTCTTGCTTGGACTTCACATCCACTACAAAGGATGATTCGGAACCACTATGGACCATGAAGCCACCCTTGGTGGAATCCACTAGTTGGACACTTAACCAAGCCAACCTATGTACATCACGAACTAACTCCTTCTTCCCACCCTCTACATGGGCCACACTACCTATGGACAATCGACTTAGGGCATCCGCAACTACATTGGCTTTCCTGGGGTGGTAAAGGACACTCATGTCATAATCCTTTAAAAGTTCTAACCACTTTCTTTGTCGGAGATTCAAGTCTTTTTGGCTAAAAACATATTGGAGACTCTTGTGATGGGTGAACATATCAACACGCACCCCATATTGATAATGTCTCCATATTTTCAAAGCAAACACTACCACAGCTAATTCAAGATCATGGGTCAGATAATTCTTTTCATGGATCTTGAGTTGCCTTGAAGCATAGGCAATCACTTTATCATGTTGCATAAGGACACATCCCAAACCCACTCGAGAAGCGTCACAATACACCACAAACCCATCGGTACCCTCCAGTAAGGTCAACACCGGAGTGGAAGTAAGTCTATCTTTTAACTCTTGGAAGCTTTTCTCACAAGCCTCTGACCACACAAACTTAGCCTTCTTTTGAGTCAATGCCATCAATGAAGAAGCAACGGAGGAAAACCCTTAACAAACCTCCTATAGTAACCGGCCAAACCCAAAAAGCTTCTAATATCAGTAGGAGTTAGAGGTCTAGGCCAACCTTCGACTGCATCCGTCTTCTTAGGATCTATCTCAATACCCTTGCTCGACACAATATGACCAAGGAAGGCTACGGACCTTAGCCAAAACTCACACTTACTAAACTTTGCATACAATTGGTGGTCTTTAAGGACTTGCAATACAATTCTCAAATGGTTCATGTGCTCATTTTCACTCTTTGAATAGATCAAAATATCATTTATAAACACTATCATAAACATATCAAGATAGTGCCTAAAAACTCTATTCATTAGGTCCATGAATGTGGTCGGGGCATTGGTCAACCCAAATACCATCACCACAAATTCATAGTGACCGTACCGGGTCCTAAAGGCCGTCTTGGGAATGTCAACCCCTCTTAACCTTAGTTGATGGTAACCCGAACGAAGATCTATTTTGGAGAAATAGTTAGACCCTTGGAGTTGATCAAACAAGTCATCGATCCTTGGAAGGGGATACTTATTCTTTACGGTCACTTTGTTTAGTTGGCGATAATCAATACACATTCTAAGGGACCCATCCTTCTTTTTAACAAATAATATCGGAGCACCCCAAGGAGAGATACTTGGTTGAATAAAGCCTTTTTCTAACAAATCCTTGAGTTTCTCCTTCAACTTTTTCAACTCGGGCGGAGCCATTCTATAAGGAGGAATGGAGAAAGGTTGCGTATCCGGCAAGAGATCAATGCCGAAGTCTATTTCTCGTTTGGGAGGAATGTCGGGCAAGTCATCGGGAAAGACTTCCGGAAACTCACTCACCACGGGGACCGACTCTAAGGAAGGGGTTTCGGACTCAACATCCATAACCCTAACAATATGTAAATACACCCCTTGGAGATCATTTTCCTAGCTTTGAGACAAGAAACAAATTGACCTCTAGGGATAGAATTTCCCCCCTTCCACTCTAAAGTAAACTCATTTGGAAATTGGAACTTTACTACTCGACTCCTACAATCAATAAAGGCATAACATGCATGCAACCAATCCATACCCAAAATCACATCAAAATCTAACATGTCTAACTTCACTAAATCCACCAAGGTAACTTTATGGGACAAGAAAATAGGGCAACTTCTATAGACTCTTTTTGCCACTACCGAGTCAACAACTAGGGTAGACACTGAAAAAGGTTCTTCTAACACATTGGGGAGTATTTCAAATTTCATAGCCACAAAAGGTGTTACAAAAGACAGTGGCACCGGGGTCTAATAATGCATAAACATCAATAGAAAAGACTTGCAACATAGCCGTCACCACATCCGGGGAACTCTCTTGGTCACCTCGGGATTAAAGAACATAAAAGTGGTTCTTCTTAGTAGCATCGGAGTTTGAACCACTAGGAGGAGTTTGCTTATCATCTCTCCCTTTGGTCATACGTGTTGGGCATTCTTTCAATTGATGACCACTCTTACCACAACCATAGCACACACCCATGCCGGCAAGACATTTACCATCATGCTTCTTACCACATTTGACACAAGTAGGCCTCTCCATGGAAGATCCACCATTATTGCCTCCTTGAGGCTTAGGGTTAGACACCCTATCTTTGTTGACCCTTGGAGCACTAGAAGAGCCTTGGTTTGAAAACTTTTTCTTGAAACTTGGTCTACCTTGACCCTTGAACTTACCCTTAGAAGAATTTCCATCATCGGTCCTTGCCCTCTTTACCTCTCTATTCTTGTCTAGGAGTTTCTCATCCTCCATTTGTTTAGCATACACCATAAGACATGATATATCCATATTATCATGAAGCATAGCCGAACGACATTCTTTTCTCACCAAACTCGACACGCCCGTTACAAACCTACTCATTTCATCTCTAGGATCCTCCACTAGGGATGGAGCATATTTGGAAAATTCGGTAACTTTTAGAGAATATTCTTCAACACCCATACCTCATTGACGAAGGTTGATAAATTCCTCCACCTTGGCTTCCCTCTTCTCACGGGGCAAGAACCTATCAAGGAACGCTTTCTTGAACACTTCCCAATTTATAGGACCCGCCTCTACCGGCCTATTTCTTTTCCATTGGGCATACCATACTTGAGCCACTCCCTCAATTGATAAGCGGCTAGCTCCATTTTCTCTATTGGAGTCACCCCCATAGCATCAATTATCTTGTAGATCTCTTCCACAAACTCTTAAGGGTCTTCCCCCACTTTGGAACCAAATAACGTAGGAGGACTCATCCTTGTGAAATCTCTCAACCTTAAAGCCATGGTGCTCACACTAGAGTTCACACGGGGCCCGACATCTCACTTGGCTTGGACCGTCATAGCTTGGGCTTGAGTTGTCACGGCTTGAGCTTGAGCCATCATGACTTGAGTCAATGTTTGGAGAGTCGTCCTTATTTCCACATTGGTCATGGCCTCCTCATCATTAGGAGCTTGAGGGTCTTGAGGAGCTAGGGGAGGAACTCCCTCATTCACCTTCTCCTCTTCCATCCTCTTTGCATTCGCCTTCTTGTATTCATAGCCTATAAACACAAGAGAAGGGTTAGAAAAAGGACTTCATAGAGTTAGGACTCTAAGCATGACTAAAGACTAATGAATGAATTGAACTTTCCTAAACATCTTCTAGCCTCTCATCCATAAGTATGGCGCACTTCACACTCATGAACAAGACTCTACTAGACGTGGTTTATGAGACATCAACCTAAAAATCATCCCAGAACCTTATGCTCTGATACCAAGTTTGTCACGACCCAGAGGTATCCTTAGATGCAACAAGTCATACTTGACCCCGAAGGGGTCTCATACAAGCCCTAAGCATACATAAAAATAAAAAATATATATGATGCGAAATTTAAAATTTATACAATCGAAGTCTTTTGATTAAAATCAAAAGCGAAGTCTAGACCTTGTCTGATTAACCATCTACTACAATAGAATGCCAAAGAAAGGTCACAGTCCTTTACAACCAAAAGTCTCAAAATATAATAATGGAAAGCAACTAGAAGTAAATTACATCTTGTCCTAGAACCATGAGGACTCACAAAAGTCTTGGAGATAAGTAACCCAAACTTTTGTCAAGAAAGGAAGTACACTTCACCTAGTCGGAACCTACACTTATCAAAAATGTAGAAGAAATAGGGGTTAGCACAAATATGTACTAAGTATGGAAGCATGCATAAAAATCCTTGAAATATGATAAAAAGGACATTTTGGTTGAAAAGTATGCATTTGCCAAGTTTGAGAATCACCATGCACTTTTAATGTAAAACACAAGTCATAAGCACATTTATCATGTAAGAACATTGTAACATAATAGAACCATATTTTTAGTAACCTTATGTTGTACTTGTGCCATGTATGATTGGCATCCCATAATACCAACCACACTAATTACTCCTTGAGGCCACCCTAATCATACATAACATACATAAACCTCATCATAGTCAATACTCATAGACAAGGAAATAGTCATGTACATTAACTTGAACATAAGGGAAGTCATCCATAACAATAATCCATTCAACATACATGCATGCATTCATATCTTATCATAGCATAAGAAATCATCTCATAATACCTTTCAAAGTCTACTTATGCAATGTAAAAGTGAAGTCTCATACCCCCACTCCTACTAAGTAAAGCTCATCAAGAAGTCATAAGTATAGTTCGTGTCATATTCATTACCTTGTCATGTAGGGAAAATAGCCATAATCGACATAGACCATGTGAGCTACATGGAATCTGGTGTCGTGTAACCCCACACCGAAAGAATGTCTCCTACTTTCCTAAGGTAGAACTAAATGTATTAGCTTTTAGGTGAATCCACTATCTAAAGACCTATGTGGGCACATAGTTATGGGATAGGGAGATTGCTTCTAGAAACCTGACCTATTGTATTGGCGGAGGAGCTTCCATCTCATGAGAATAATTTAGATGACTCGGCCTATTGAATTGACGGGAGGGACTCTACCTCATTTTCCATATCTACTTGGTGCTAAGCATTATTTCTAAAATTATACATAATTATTCTTGAATTGAATTTACATGTGTGAAGGAATAACTTGCCCTTCATTCAATACAACTCATAAAATAGCTCATAGATTCAACTAGGTGAGAATAGACTTTCAACCTTAGAATCATCATTAACATGTGAGTAAACCTTTCACATCACGTTCATAGTGTTTCATGAGAATAGCCTTTCAATCAACAAAACAACATTATCATCATCCTAGCCAATTCATACATAGTAATGTGTAAGGGTAAGGAGAGAATGATCTTTCAACAATACCACAATTTACACAATAGTCATAGGATCTTCACTTTCTAAGTGAACCATAAGTTCATACTCAACTTCCAGTTCATACTCAACTTCCATCAACATGTACAAACCTTTATAATTTACCCTTCAAGGGTCATAAATCATGTCTCAGAATCAGACCTAGAAATACTACATTAGGCATGGATAAAACAAGATTCAATAACTAAAATACCATAGACACAATTCATAGTAATCATCTTGCATAAATACACCCGTCACAATTCATGAAATTTGGGTCATGGGGAAATTCATGTGTTCATGTGGGACTTTACTATAAAAATCACCATTAAACAACAATTCAATAATAATATAAGACAATTAACTCATTGAAATCGTTTTTAGGAAGAACCCATGACTAGATTGAAAACCCTAGGTTTTGATGAATCTACCAATTTGAAATTGAGAGTTGAATGGTTTCATGGAAGAAAGCTTTCCATGAATCAAGACTCCCATACCTTGTTTGAAGATTTCCTCCCGAATTGGAGTTGAGATGGTGAGTTCTTGAGCCCTAATCTTCAAGTTCTTGTTCTTCTTCAATGGAGGATTTCTAGTGAGAGAAATATTGGAGAGAAAATGGGTCTTCTTATAATTCTTTCAAAAGTGACTTAAATTGAAGGAATTTCAAGTCTTAAAAGGTTATTTACTTAATGGGAAAAGAGTAGAATAAAGTGGTTTTAATTTTGGAAGAAAACTAGGGACCCCTTTAAGTTACAACTTAAATTTTCCTAACCTTCATGACTTAGCTCGCCCATTGCACCCCTTAGCTCGCCACGGCACTAGGCGACACACCTAATGGACCCTTGGCTCGCCTAGTTTTCCAGAATGCTCCATCATGGAGCATTTCCCATGGGCGAGATGAAGGTCTTTTGGGCGATGCGCCAAGTGGGTTGGCGAGCCCCGACCTTGCTCGCCTAAAATTCCAATAGCTAGGTCTAGGGGAAGCTGCCCACTAGGTGAGGAGAGTTCATTTGGCTAATTGCCAAGGCACTTAGGCGATGCTACTGCCCCATCACCGAATGGACCAAAGGAAAAATTGTTTTCCTCCATTTGTCTTAAGTGATCTAGTCCCTTTCTTTTTCTCTAGACACTTACCCCATTCATTTTAGCTCTATGTATCTGATTAACGTCTCAAGGACACTTTATCCAATTCTAAGGGTCAACGATCGCTAGTCAGTATAATAACCCAACTAAATGAGTTCGGGTTGAATCCCACACGGAGTGGTACGTCTTTAAGATTCAAAAGTAAATTAGGAATATGTTCTAATCAGCCATAGGAATAGACATTTTCGGGTAAGAACATAATTCAAATTACGGGGTAACACGAATGTCAAATAACATGGGGGTTTTGTTTTCGCTATCAACTACAACAACAACAAATAACAAGAATTTAACAATAATGAGACGAGTTCTTGGGATGTGATTGGATTATAGGCTAAGGTAGACAAATGGGTGATTGCAACTATTAGTAAATAGCTATAAATCAATGAATAATCTAGACTTTAGTGGGATAAACTTTCTCTCAAACAATTTACCCTGAATCAAGTTGGTTTCTGTGAACACCAACAAGCATGCAAATAAGAACAACCTTCGCTTTAATCCATTCACTCTCTCGAGCTGAATGTGCAGAAAAGGGTTTAGAATTCACTCTCTTGAGGTGAACCCATGACAACCCAATACCCACAGACCATCGATTCATTAATCTTGGTTTTAAAATCTCTCTCTCGAACAAGCCAAAAACACAAAGGTAGATTTTCATTTGCAACTACAACCCTTTAAATTAAACCACAATTACTGAATGAAATCACTTCTGAACAACATTTAAACTAACAATCAGCAATACCCATAAGCTAAATCAATCCATAATCACATAATCACACCCTAAGAATTGGGTTTTAGCTAGACATCATAAAAAGATAGAAATCATTACCAAATTGTGTTTCCATCAACTGGGTAAGATTCATTTCGTCTTTACAAAGGTCCAAATTGAAGAATCTCAAAGACCCACTTCCAAATTCTTAAAAATGGAATCTTCAATTCTTCAAAGCTAAGGAAAAGTTTTCTCAAAAACTCAGAGTTCAAACTCAAAAATTACTCTAATGAATGTTCAGAATAAAATTTGATACTAAACATAATGTTTGAAAATGTATTTATAGTCGCCAAAAATATGTTGCGAAGGACCATTTGGCGTAGTAAGTCAGACTTGCCGATCAACTCGGCGATCCTCCCTTTGGCCAAGTTCATCACCTTTCTGCTTTGGCCTTCACCATCCTCAAGTTTTTTAACTTTGGGCGATCCAACACTGCATCGCGAAACCACTCGGCGACACGCCGACTGCTCCTTTCTATCGCCAAATTGATTTTCTCCTACTGTGCTTGTCAAACTAGAACTTTAGGCGGTCAAAAGGTCATTAAGGGACTCACTAAAAGGACTCGGCGATCACCAGACCTTCATTTCTTCGCCCTTTCAGCTCTCTCCGTTCCTCTTTGCAAGTTAGTGTCCATGCTTTGTTTCTCGATCCAAACACCTGGAAATCAAGGGTTTTACATCAATTATTGGCACAAAACAAGCATTTGAGGACACAAAATCTATCCAAATAAATCCCTAAATGAGTCCAAATCGTGGACTCATCAATACCCCCAACTTAAACTTTTGTTTGTCCTCAAGTAAAACTCAAGTTCAGCAATTCAAAAAGGATGTCTCAAACAGTGCTACACAAAACTCAATCATGAATCCACACAAAAAGACTCAACTAACTCATGCAAGGTTCAATTGTGCAGTCAAAGATTCAAGTTGTGACTCACCATTATCAAAGATTCTCAAGTTCACAATACTTGCTTCAAATGCAAGTTCAAGCTGAACAAAGGTACTCAAATGCCCTCACAGAAAGGTTGATTCCATATTCACACACAATGGTTCAACAAGTTATAGCTCCGGAATCACAATCAACACACACTCACAAAGATGAACACATGCATGACTCCATCCATAGGTTTACCCTTATTTTCCAATCAACACTTGTTTCAGCTCACTCAAAATCAAAAAGGTATTTTCAAGGCTTGTAACGGGGCTGAGTATAAAGGTATGGTCATTTAGGCTCAGTGGCTGCTATCCTCATGGAATGTGGTATAAACAACACTTTCTTTTCTTTTTCTTCATCATTCTCATTCGTGCTCAAAAGTCACACCATTATTCACTTTCCATGGAATACCGGACACCCCATTTTCTTTTGCAACTTTATTTCAAACTTTTTCTGTTTGTTTTTCTTTTCTTTTCTTCTCTTTTTTTTGTATGGAGCGGTTCCATCTTTATCCAAACCATGGGTCAAAGGGAACTTCTTTGCATTTCTTGATTTACCTTCTCTTTTCACCACACGCACAACTTAGGCTTTTGGCCTAAGTTGGCTATTCAAACAAACCACAAATCATGAGGATTATGGGTAATGCATAAAGAGAGGTCATAATTTGCATCAAGTTTCTTCCAAGAAAAAGGGTAAGGCTCAGAGGGTGTTCAAGCAAAGATCACACACTCACAAGGTTGGCCACAAAAGAGGTATAATGTCGAATTGTTTCACACTCTTCAAGGTTTCCTAAGATCATTTCAAGAGATTGCATAACTTAGTCAACCGGACCAACGGGGCAAATTCTAGGTGTCAACACACATGGTTCATGGTAAGCTTATCACACAAGGCATTGGCACCAATATCAAACAAGACTCCACACTTTCGCTAGTGTACAATGTTCATCACAAGAGACTCATTCGATAACCGGCTAGTCACAACGAGATGCAAAAAGTTCACATATTGTCTATGCAACTTCATTTGGCCTCATCGTAGCCGCACACATTTTTGTTCGATTATGAGCACTATTCAAGTCATCGGTATTGATCAAGACCGATACTCAAATTTGCAAGAGAACAACCACATTCAAATACGATCAAGAGGTGGCACAATTTTTTTTGGAAGGGTCCAAAAATCATTCACAATTAAAACAAGGAGCCACAAGCTCAAATATCCATAAAATTAGTATCAAAATACAATATATAGATCAAAAACCCAATATATACAAAAAATGTCATCAAAACAAAAGGTAGGTATGAAAGTACTTCACCTCACCACAAAACAAAATGAAATTTGTCCTCAAATGCAAGAAAAATATCCAAAAGTCAATAAAGAAAGATAGAGAGGGAGGTAAAGAGAAATCATGTCTAAATAGTCGCTCCATCTGTCGGGGGCATCAGTGCCCGGTGCAACACTCTGATTTTGGGCATCAGTGCCTGGAGTTATATCAAAAGTAGAGGGTCCACTAGGAGCTGCCAAAGGTGTGTTTGCCAAAGATGTTTGCAGAGCTGCATCTATCATGGCCTCCTTAATTTTCGTAAGGCTATCGTAAGAAGCCTCCCCAGCAACCTCAAGTATCTCATTATCTGTCACAGCCTCAGACTCGGGATCAACTACCTCATCAATTTGAATATAATTTCTGGTGGTAGCTGGAGGCATATCATGTATGTGGACTTCAGCTGGTCCACATCTCTCCTTAGTGCAGCAATAGCAACCTTTATAGTTGTCACCTCCTCAGTGGCCCATTGGCCACGCTCACACACCGCTATCTAGCCGCAAGAGCATCAATGGTAGCACTCAAGGGTGTCACAGCGTCAGTGAGGGCTATCTGGATCATGACCAAAATGGAGGCCTCAAGTCTAGCAGCACGACGATCAGCAGAATGGGCTAGCTAAAGGCCCAGGGGCCGGAGTAGGCAATGTTGCCTCTGCAGGTAGTGTCTGAGGATCTACAACCAGGGATGTATCCACCGGGGCTGCCTTCTTCTTCTCTGCCTCAACTTTCAAGTACTTCGCCTCAATCCTCCGGATGTCGGTAGACGATGTGGGAATCACTTCCACATCTTTCTTCTCATTTCTAAGAACATGAGATCGTCTGTACAGCTTAGTGATCAACATCGGAAAGGGAAGCGATGTTTGCTTCTACTTGGCCCTCATAAGCTTCTTCTGAGCCATAACCATCCCAGATTCAGCCGTGTCCCATTAATGATACACCCAAGACAGGCTGCTTTGGTGTGTCAGAGAATTGACTCGTTCTGGGATGGCATAATGGTACAGTTGATGAAGCCAAACCAATACCTCACAGCTACATTGAGGTCCTTCTTTTCAAAGGCTGCCCCAACCTCAAGCCAATTGGGAGTACCATCTGATATTAATGGCGCCAACCACTTTTTCATGTTTTCCAGCATTTCTGTCCTGATCTTATACTGACAGTCATCCTCAAGCCTTATTGTACACTCTAGGACTGCATTAATGGAAGTATAATCACATTCTATCATTTAACCTCTAACGACCACATAGTCAACCGGCTTGAATTTGGTTACCGGCTTCTTTCCTAGTGGTATCAATGCACTGTAAGCATTGTAGAATTCTCTGATCCAACTCGTAATGTGCGGGCCACGGGGTTTGGTGAACAGCTGGAACTTGTGAGCCCTTAGGCAACTCATGATCTCTGGGTACTTGTCTATCACCCCATCAGTAGAGAAACTCTTCTCCTCTCTGATGGTCCTTAGCCCCTCAGTCTCCAGTCTGTTCATAGATCAGGGAGGAAGACCCTGTACTGGTGGTGCTAAGACCACTGCCTGTGTTGGAGCAAGAGAATGAGTAGTGACCCGGGATGTCCTGATCCTAGAAGGATCATTCATCATTTTGGATCTCAGCTCCGCTCTCTGGGCTGCTACTAGCTCATCTTCCTCAGGCTCAGAAATGGTAGCTTGAGGATCCTGGTGCTCACCCTCACTCTCAGAAGTGGTGAGGTGAGTGGCATATATGTTGTCACTGTCGGAGATGGCCTTCGGTGATGCAGGTGCAGGTGCCTTTCCCTTTCACTTCCCACCGGATGTGGGGAGCTTAGTAGCCTTTGTCATGGATGTGGCTGCATCCTCGTTGAACTCTATTCCCTTGGCCCTCTTATGGGGCGGCTTGTTTCGGCCACTTTTGGTCTAGCCATGTTTGCAAAAACATTGAAAAGAATTAGGAACATTTCAAGCAAATGTGCATAAAAATGATTGCAAACAGACTCGCAGATCCGGTCGGCGAGTCGCCGAATCTCTTTGGCGAGCCAAATCGGGCTCGTCGAAAGGATTGGCTTAAAATTTTCTCAGACGAATGGAGTGTCGGCGATGGAAAAGGCCTTTTGGTGAATCCCCAACAGCATTCGGCGAGCAAGGACAAGCCCACCGAAAGTTACACTGCATTTTAGGGGTTAGGGACACAGACAAAGGCGATCAAGAAAGACATTCGGCGAGTCGCACTCTCACTGAGTGCACTCGGTGAAATCAGGCTTCTCGCCGAAAGTTATAGAACTTTACTCGAGATTAAGCATGAAATTAAAGGCGATAAGGGGGATTTGGCGAACCGTCAAGTGGTTCGGCAAGCTCGACCCAACTCGCCAAATGACCCCATGTGCCTACTCTCAACCCTAGATTCCAAATTCTACCTCGTAGCCCCCGAAAACAAAATTAAACCATGCATTCATTCAATTAAACCTAGACCCATACTACACATGCCCCCGAGATACTCAGACTTCTCTCGGTTTGGCTAAATTTGGCCATTTGTGAAACGACCCCAAAAATGCCCGAAAATGTGCTACGGAAACACCTATAATTGTAATTTCCATATATCTCAAAATCCGTGCATGATTTCGGAAATTCGACTTCATATTCTTATTCAGGGGGTAAAATTGAGTGGGAAATGGGTCTAACCCGAATTTTAGAACAACCGTATCAAATTTCGAAAATCGCAAAAAAAGCGATTTTCAGGGTCAACTTTAAAGGGGCATATCTCTTAGCACACAAGGAACTGGAAGGGCCGATACCTATTAAATTAAAGCCCTTCGAGTTAGCTTTCCAATGCAATTGGTTTCACCTCATTCCGAGTTAGGATGAAGGAGTTATGACAATTTTCGTAAAACCTGTCCGGGCAGAATTTCAATTTCCAGTAGCTAAAGTTACTGTAGCGGCTGGACGTTTTTCTTTTATAAAAAAGAGGATTGTCCCATACTTAGTTATATTTCTTTCTAGCTTCAAAACACTCTCTAAACCCTCTTCAAAATTTCACCAAGATCTTCAACCAAATTCAAACATCTCAAGCTCTAATTCCGAATTCAAGACTCAATCTCAAGCATCAATTCTCCATTCCAATCCTCATCAAGGATTCTCCAAAGTTGAGGTATGTGGGTTGATTGTGGAAACCTTCCTTTCCACAAGTCCAACCATTTATCCTCTATTTTACTTCAAGTTTATGGGTCCTTATGATCATTTATGAACTCTTGAATTATGGAATTACTACTACACATTCTATTATGGTCTATTTTTGCATATTATCATGAAATAGAATTATTATGTGATGTTATGGTTTTCATGCTTCCATGATCAAATTATGAAGGTTGATATATATATGTATGTTGTTGGTGGGCTGATTTATATGTATTTCGGAATTGGTTGGACTTAGTATTCTTGAAAGACATGATTTTATCTACATGAACAATAGCCCACCATGTGTTTGATAAAATGCCATTGATAGAATTCTTAGGCAATGGAATGTCCAATGTACATCCTATGAGTCGGATGATTATATAATTATCGAAATGATGATGAAAGGGATACATGTATATGATTTTCTCTATATAAGTGTTGTGAGTCGGCCAAGCCTAGCTCGGGGGGGTTGTAGGCCCGGGTAACCGTATCAAGGGGTTGGTACCTTGGTTGCCTAGTACGGGGGGTAGTAGGCCCGTATAACCACATCGAGGGATTTGTACCTTGGTCCCTAGCTCTGGGGGTGGTAGGCCCGGGTAACCACATTGAGGGGTTTGTACCTCTTTCGCCTCTCCAAGGGGGTGGTAGGCCTTGGAAAATACTATATTGATGGTCACTCACCACACATGTACTACGTCCCACTAAATATGATTTTTATGTAAGCGTCATTATATATATCATTTCATTAATGTGCTATCTATCGGGTATGATTATGCATTTTTTCCTATGATGTCCATCCATTGTAGCATTGCATTGCATCCCATATACTTAGTACATTCAAACGTACTAACGCATACTCTATGCCTACATGATGTCACCATGTAGGGACCGGAGCACCGCTTGACCATCCTCCTCCGCGTGGCTAACACGATTTCCTATCAAGGTTATTGGTAAGTCCTCCATTCCGGGGATGTTGCTCATGATCTTTTGCTATGTATAAGACTTTTCTTTTTTAGCTATGTTTTGACTATGAGGGTGAGCCCGGTAGTTTGTCTTGGCCCCCGCTAAGTACTCATGTTTAGAGGTGGTGTTGGACAAGTTGTGTATTATGCTTGAGTTTGACACATCTATGATAGTTATGTATCATTTCTTCTTTTTTTTCTCTTGCTCCCTTAGTCCCGATTTCCCCCTTGATTATGCTTATCGCTTATGGTCATTTTAATTGCTTCCGCGACCAAGGATGTGTAATGATATGCTATGACGCTTGTTTGGGGTTCCTTCGGGTTCCCCATTAGCCGGTCACATCTAGGCCCTAGGCTTGGGTCGTGACAAACTTGGTATCAGAGCACTAGGTTCATAGATCCTCGAAGTCCAACCCACCGCGTTGATTAGAGTCCGATTCATGGTTGTGTTGTGCACCACAACTATGGGTAGGAGGCTATGAGACGTTTTAGGAAATGTTTCCCTTCTCCTTGTTCTAAGTCGTGTTGTAGAGTTGAATTAAGTTCTTCCCTAACGGTTGCTCTTTGCTATGCTAGATCATGCCTAATACAAGAGGAAGACGAGCCCGCGCACCCGAGGAACAACCGACCAATGGGGATTTTCGGGATGCCCTTACTTTATTTGCTCAAGCTATGGCTAATCAAGCCAACCACGGGGCCCAAGCTCCTCAGGCTCCTACCCCGGCATCTCGGGTGAGAGACTTTGTGCGGATGAATCCCCCGGAATTCTATGGGTCTAAGTTAGATGAAGACCCTCAAGAGTTCATTGATGAAGTCCACAAGATATTAGCTATCATGGGCATGAGGTCAGAAGATAAGGCGGAGTTGGCGGCCTACCAACTAAAAGGGGTGTCCCAAATATGGTACAACCAATGGAAGGAAGAGAAGGGGGCAAACTATGTGGTGCCTTGGGAAGAGTTCAAAACGGCTTTCCTTAATCGATTCTTTCCTCTTGAGCTTAGGGAAGCCAAATTGGTGGAGTTCATGAATTTAAAACAAGGGTCTATGAGTGTGAGGGAGTATGCCCTCAAGTTTAACCAACTTTCAAGATATGCTCCACACTTGGTTGCCGACTCACGATCTAGAATGAACAAATTCGTGATGGGTGTGTCCGACCTAGTGAGTGAAGAATGCCGGTCCGCAATGTTGATTAGTGACATGGACTTGTCCCGCTTGATGGTCTATGCTGAACAAATGGAGGAAGAGAAGTTGAGGAAGATGAGGGGTCATGAGGCCAAGAGGGCCCGTTTTGAGGGCAAGTTCCAAAGTCGAAGGGGAGGCCGGTTTCATCAAGGCCAAGGGTCTTCTCATGCGCCCCATAAGGGGTTTGCCAATGACGTTCCAAGGGCCCAAGGTGTTGGTGGTATGGGTCCTATTGATGTATGTCCGAAGTGTGGTAAGGGCCATGGTGGCCCGTGCTTGAAAAATACCGGTGCTTGCTACAGTTGTGGGTAAATGGGGCACAAGGCAATGGATTGTCCTCGAAATCGCAACAAGGGTAAGGAGGTCCGTCCACAAGGTGCCAATGCGGTTCCTTTAGGGAGAGGGGGCCGACAAGATGGTGCCCCAAGGCACAATCGATTTTATGCTTTGCATGGGAGGCAAGGGGTCGATGAAGTCCCCGATGTCGTTACCGGTATGTTGAAAATCTTTGACTTTGATGTATATGCATTAATTGATCCGGGTGCCTCTCTTTCTTTTGTCACCCCCTTTGTTGCCAAAAAATTTCATGTTGAGCCCGAATTATTACGTGAGTCATATAAGGTGTCTACTCCTATTGGTGCATATATTGTTGCTAGGAAGGTCTATAGAAATTGTCCTATTTGCATCTTGCATAAAATATTGCCTTGTGATCTTGTTGAGTTGGACATGGTCGATTTTGATGTTGTTCTTGGGATGGATTGGTTACATGAATACTATGCTTCCATTGATTGTAGAACCCGTAGGGTCAAGTTCCAATTTCCAAGTGAACCCATTCTTGAGTGGGAAAGCCAAAATGTGGTAGTCAAGGGTAGGTTCATCTCTTGCATTAAAGCCCGTAAGTTGATCTCTAAGGGGTGTCTCTATCATCTTGTGGGGGTTAGGGATGTGGAGTCCAAAACCCTTCCTATAGAGTCGGTTCCGGTTGTAAATGAATTCCTTGATGTCTTTCCTAATGACCTTCCCGGTGTTCCTCCCGAAAGGGAAATAGATTTTGGCATAGACCTCCTCCCCGATACTCAACCCATTCCTATCCCCCCTTACCGTATGACCCCGGCGGAGTTAAAGGAGTTGAAGGAACAATTGAAGGACTTGTTGGAGAAGGGTTTTATTAGGCCTAGCCAATCACCATGGGGTGCTCCGGTGTTGTTTGTGAAGAAGAAAGATGGGTCCCTTAGGATGTGTATTGATTACCGGCAACTCAATAGGGTCACCGTCAAGAATAAATATCCTCTTCCTAGGATTGATGACTTGTTCGACCAATTGCAAGGGGCTAGCCACTTCTCTAAGATTGATCTTCGGTCCGGGTATCATCAAGTGAAGGTGAGGGAGTGTGACATTCCCAAGACAGCCTTCCGGACTAGGTATGGGCATTTTGAATTTGTGGTCATGTCCTTTGGGTTGACTAATGCACCGGCTATCTTCATGGACCTAATGAATAGGGTCTTTAAACCCTACCTTGATTCCTTTGTTGTGGTTTTCATTGATGATATTTTAATCTATTCGCATAGCGAGGAAGAACATATGGGTCATTTGAGGGTTGTGTTGCAAAGATTGAGAGAGGAGAAGTTGTATGCCAAGTATGAAAAATGTGAATTTTGGTTGAAGGAGGTTGCCTTCCTAGGTCATGTGGTTTCGGGGATGGTATTAAGGTAGACCCTAAGAAGACCGATGTGATTAGAAATTGGCCTAGACCATTGACCCCGTCGGATATTAGGAGCTTCTTGGGCTTAGCGGGTTACTACCGAAGATTTGTGAATGGGTTTTCTTCTATTGCTTCTCCCATGACTAAGTTGACACAAAAGAAGGCTAAGTTTGAGTGGACCGACGAGTGCGAAAGGAGTTTTCAAACCTTGAAAGATAAACTTGTGTCCGCTCCTATATTGTCACTACCGGATGGGCTTGAGGGATTTGTTGTGTATTGTGATGCTTCTAGAGTTGGCTTGGGTTGTGTCCTAATGCAAAATGGTAAGGTGATAGCCTATGCTTCTAGACAACTCAAAGTGCATGAAAAGAACTATCCTACACATGATCTTGAATTAGCCGCGGTGGTGTTTGCTTTAAAGATTTGGCGTCATTACTTGTATGGGGTACACGTTGATGTGTTCACCGATCATAAAAGCCTTCAATATGTCTTCACTCAAAAAGATCTCAACTTGAGACAAAGAAGGTGGCTAGAATTTCTTAAAGATTATGATATGAGTGTGCATTATCATCCCGGTAAAGCTAATGTGGTGGCGGATGCTTTGAGTAGGGTGTCTATGGGTAGCCTAGCTCATGTTGATATTGGTGATAGGGAAATGGCTAGGGAGGTGCATCGGTTGGCTAGGTTGGGGGTTAGGTTGGAAGAGGTTGGTAATGGTGGTGTGGTCGTTGTTGATGGTGCTAGGTCTTCCTTGGTTGATGAGGTGAAAGCAAAACAAGATTTTGACTCTTCTTTGTTAGAATTGAAGGCCTTGGTGAAAGAGGGCAAGGTGGAAGTTTTCTCCCAAGGGGGAGATGGTGCCCTTGGGTACCAAGATAGGTTGTGTGTGCCTTGTGTTGATGCTTTGAGGGAGAAAATTCTTGAGGAGGCTCATAATTCTTCCTACTCCATTCACCCCGGTTCCACCAAAATGTATAGAGATTTGAGGGATGTGTATTGGTGGGGAGGCATGAAGAAGGACATTGCCAAATTCGTCTCCGGTTGTCATAGTTGTCAACAAGTCAATGCCGAACATCAAAGGCCGGGTGGTCTAACCCAAGACATAGAGGTTCCTACTTGGAAGTGGGAAGAAATTAATATGGATTTTGTAGTTGGTTTACCCAAGACTAGAAAAGATTTTGATTCTATTTGGTGGTGGTTGATAGGATGACAAAATCGGCTCATTTTCTACCGGTAAAGACAACATATGGGGCGGAAGATTATGCAAGGTTATATATTCATGACTTGGTAAGGTTGCATGGGATTCCTCTATCCATCATATCGGACCGTGGTACTCAATTTACTTCACACTTTTGGAAGTCCTTTCAAAGGGGTCTAGGTACGAGAGTTAAGCTTACTACGGCCTTTCACCCGCAAACGGATGGACAAGCCGAAAGGACTATCCAAACACTTGAGGATATGCTTAGGGCTTGTGTATTGCAGCTTAAGGGTAGTTGGGAGGATCATCTTCCATTGATTGAGTTTTCCTATAACAATAGCTATCATTCTAGCATCGGTATGGCTCCTTTTGAGGCTCTCTATGGGAGGCGTTGTAGATCACCGGTTGGGTGGTTTGAGGTTGGTGAGGTGGCCTTGTTAGGACCAGATCTAGTTATGGAGGCTCTTGAGAAGGTTAGGATGATTAGAGAAAGGTTGAAGACGGCCCAAAGTCGCCAAAAGTCCTATGCCGATGTGAGGAGAAGGGCTCTTGAATTTCGAGTTGGTGATTGGGTCTATTTGAAGGTGACACCCATGAAAGGTGTGGTTCGTTTTGGTAAGAAGGGCAAGTTGAGCCCAAGATACGTGGGTCCTTATAAGGTGATAAGGAGAATTGGCAAGGTAGCTTATGAGTTGGAATTGCCTAGCGAAATGAATTTGGTTCATCCGGTATTTCATGTGTCTATGTTGAGGAAGTGTGTGGGTGATCCAAATGCCATTGTGTCTCTTGATGTTGTGGGTGTTGTTGAAGATAATTTGACCTATGAAGAGGTTCCGGTCCAGATTTTAGATAGACAAGTGAAGAGGTTGAGAAACAAAGATGTGGCTTCCGTTAAAGTCCTTTGGAGAAATCAACAAGTTGAAAGTGCTACTTGGGAGGCCGAAGCGGACATGCAAAGGCGATATCCTTATCTTTTTCACTCCACTCAAGCTTAAGGTATTGATCTTAGCCCTTTATAAAATCTCAGGTCTTAAGTTCGGCCCTCATGTCATTGCATACATTCATGTTTAAGTTGACAAGTTCAATGCGGTGTTACAACTATGTTGAGGTTTTGAATAAAGTGTAAGTGCATTGTTGCATCCTTATGTGGGCTGAAATTGCCATGGTTGTGTCTCTCATGTACGTTTCTTTAACATTCAGGGACGAATAATCCCAAGGGGGAGATATTGAAACGACCCCAAAAATGCCCAAAAATGTGCTTCGGAAACACCTATAATTGTAATTTCCATATATCTCAAAATCCGTGCATGATTTCGGAAATTCGACTTCATATTCTTATTCAGGGGGTAAAATTGAGTGGGAAATGGGTCTAACCCGAATTTTAGAACAACCGTATCAAATTTCGAAAATCGCAAAAAAAGCGATTTTCAGGGTCAACTTTAAAGGGGCATATCTCTTAGCACACAAGGGACTGGAAGGGCCGATACCTATTAAACTAAATCCCTTCGAGTTAGCTTTCCAATGCAATTGGTTTCACCTCATTCCGAGTTAGGATGAAGGAGTTATGACAATTTTCGTAAAACCTGTCCGGGCAGAATTTCAATTTCCAGTAGCTAAAGTTACTGTAGCGGCTGGACGTTTTTCTTTTATAAAAAAGAGGATTGTCCCATACTTAGTTATATTTCTTTCTAGCTTCAAAACACTCTCTAAACCCTCTTCAAAATTTCACCAAGATCTTCAACCAAATTCAAACATCTCAAGCTCTAATTCCGAATTCAAGACTCAATCTCAAGCATCAATTCTCCATTCCAATCCTCATCAAGGATTCTCCAAAGTTGAGGTATGTGGGTTGATTGTGGAAACCTTCCTTTCCACAAGTCCAACCATTTATCCTCTATTTTACTTCAAGTTTATGGGTCCTTATGATCATTTATGAACTCTTGAATTATGGAATTACTACTACACATTCTATTATGGTCTATTTTTGCATATTATCATGAAATAGAATTATTATGTGATGTTATGGTTTTCATGCTTCCATGATCAAATTATGAAGGTTGATATATATATGTATGTTGTTGGTGGGCTGATTTATATGTATTTCGGAATTGGTTGGACTTAGTATTCTTGAAAGACATGATTTTATCTACATGAACAATAGCCCACCATGTGTTTGATAAAATGCCATTGATAGAATTCTTAGGCAATGGAATGTCCAATGTACATCCTATGAGTCGGATGATTATATAATTATCGAAATGATGATGAAAGGGATACATGTATATGATTTTCTCTATATAAGTGTTGTGAGTCGGCCAAGCCTAGCTCGGGGGGGTTGTAGGCCCGGGTAACCGTATCAAGGGGTTGGTACCTTGGTTGCCTAGTACGGGGGGTAGTAGGCCCGTATAACCACATCGAGGGATTTGTACCTTGGTCCCTAGCTCTGGGGGTGGTAGGCCCGGGTAACCACATTGAGGGGTTTGTACCTCTTTCGCCTCTCCAAGGGGGTGGTAGGCCTTGGAAAATACTATATTGATGGTCACTCACCACACATGTACTACGTCCCACTAAATATGATTTTTATGTAAGCGTCATTATATATATCATTTCATTAATGTGCTATCTATCGGGTATGATTATGCATTTTTTCCTATGATGTCCATCCATTGTAGCATTGCATTGCATCCCATATACTTAGTACATTCAAACGTACTAACGCATACTCTATGCCTACATGATGTCACCATGTAGGGACCGGAGCACCGCTTGACCATCCTCCTCCGCGTGGCTAACACGATTTCCTATCAAGGTTATTGGTAAGTCCTCCATTCCGGGGACGTTGCTCATGATCTTTTGCTATGTATAAGACTTTTCTTTTTTAGCTATGTTTTGACTATGAGGGTGAGCCCGGTAGTTTGTCTTGGCCCCCGCTAAGTACTCATGTTTAGAGGTGGTGTTGGACAAGTTGTGTATTATGCTTGAGTTTGACACATCTATGATAGTTATGTATCATTTCTTCTTTTTTTTCTCTTGCTCCCTTAGTCCCGATTTCCCCCTTGATTATGCTTATCGCTTATGGTCATTTTAATTGCTTCCGCGACCAAAGATGTGTAATGATATGCTATGAGGCTTGTTTGGGGTTCCTTCGGGTTCCCCATTCGCCGATCACGTCTAGGCCCTAGGCTTGGGTCGTGACAATTTGACAACTTTTTCCCTTAAGAATGACGTCAACCGCTCTATCATTTGGCAAATTACATCATTTGGCACAAAAGTGGGTTACTTAGACTTCACCCGACTAGACCTAACAATATGCAAGCACAACCCCACAAATTTGATCAATTTTAAGGCACAAAATCTCGGGAAATTAACATTACAGGCATTACGGGCAAGATATTTGAATTAACATAGGCATACACGCATACAATTACGATCATAGAGGCCCAGCACACATCACTAAGATAAAAGTTCATTGCATAAGATTAAAAATTCCTAAAAATGAATTTGAGGTTCAGAAAACCAACCTTAGATGCCGATTAAACAAGTTGAAAAGCTAGGCGGCAAAGATTCCAACTCCGAACACAAACTTGATGACTAATACGAGATAAAAATGCAAAAATATGGAAAATATTGTGCGGGTGTTAGTTTGTGAAGTTCAAAAGTGAGGGAAAATGAGTGAGTTTGAAAGTTTAAACCTTTGGCCTTTAAAAACCGTCCAGTTCTCGCCCATTTGGCGACATAAGTTGTGCTCGCCGAACCACTCAGCGAGACGCCAAGTTGGCACTTACCTCGCCGAGTTTTACAGGACCTCTAGCTAATGTGGGGGTCCAAATGGCGGACTAAGTCATCATCGCGGACCTAGTTGGTGATTCGCCAATCTGCTCCTGGACTCGTCGAGTTTTATAGACTCAAACCCTAGAATTCCTTGAGTCCAATGGCGGTCCAAGTCGGGCTCATCGACCTTTTCGGCGAATCACCGACTGGACTTTTAGCTCGCCAACCTGCACTTTTTAAACATATACCACACTTCAACCTACAAAATCAAAACACGATTATTTCTAAAACTAAAATAAAGCTATAAAACACTTGGGTTGCCTCCTAAGAACCGCATTAGTTAACATCGTGGCACGACTTCCCCACTCAATCTTGGCTTGTGGGGTAGAGACGAGACAAACATGACCCATTTGGGTCTCCAGCAGCTGAATAGATATGGAGTGGGAAGCAGTCATCTGATTCAGCAATGAGACATTCTCTTTTATCTCATTCAACATTTTGTCGTGTTCTTCGACTTTCTGAAGAATGAGTGAGAGTATCTCTTCTATTTGTCCACCCTCGTGCAGCTTGGACTTTACACGCTCATGAGGGGGAATGTACCAGTCTTTCTTTTTGTCTTGTGCTTCCAATTCCATGATCTTTTTGGCCACTAGATCCAGCTGAGTCAACAGTGTGGCCAAAATCTGGTCCTTCGCAGTCTCCTTGATTTTCTTGGACATGTGATCCAGGAGCTGGGATGCTATTGCATAGGGTAGTCGTGTGAGACCCCCGGAGGCATTTGGTCAGCCTCCTCTGTTTTCCGGACCAAGACCTCTATAGAAACAGTCCAGTAGCATGTTATCTGAGATTCCACGAGCTAGGCACTGCAGCAATAATGACTTAAATCTCAGCCACAACCCATGGATTGACTCACCCTCTATTTGCCTGAAACTTAGGATGTTATCTCGAAGAATCATCATTCTGAAAGGAGAGTGGTCCATTTGGTCACCGTTGCTACAAGACATGCTCTTTTATTCTGCTCTAAACAAGCAACATGAAAACCAAAACTAAAAGTAAGTAGATTCAACTATAACTAACGAGAACAAAATTTAACTTAACTAAATAATCTTAACCAACACCACTCCCCGGCAGCGGTGCCATTTTAATTAACGTCTCAAGGACACTTCATCCAATTTTAAGTGTCAACAATCGCTAGTCAGTATAATAACCCAACTAAATGAGTTGGGGTCAAATCCTACAAAGAGTGGTACGTGTTTAAGATTCAAAAGTAAAGTACGAATATGTTCTAATCAGCCATAGGAATAGACATTTACGAGTAAAAACATAATTCAAATTAAGGGGTGACACGAATGTTAAATAACAGGGGGGTTTTGTTTTAGCTTTCATCTACAACAATAGTAAATAACACGAATTTAACAATAATGAGACTAGTTCTTGGGATGTGATTAGATTATAGGCTAAGGTAGACAAATGGGTGATTGCAACTATTAGTAAATAGCTGTAAATCAGTGACTAAGCTAGACTTTAGTAGGGATAAACTTTCTCTAGAACAATTTACTCCAAATCAACACCAACAAGCATGCAAATAAGAACAACTTTCGCTTTAATCCATTCACTCTCTCGAGCTGAATGTGCGGAAAAGGGTTTAGAATTCACTCTCTTGAGGTGAACCCATGACAACCCAATACCCACAGACCATCGATTTAGTAATCTTGGTTTTAAAATCTCTCTCTCGAACAAGCCAAAAACACGAAGGTAAATTTGCATTTGCAACTACAACCCTTTAAATTAAACCACAATTACTTAATGAAATCACTTCTGAATAGCATTTAAACTAACAATCAGCAATACCCATAAGCTAAATCAATTCATAATCACATAATCGCATCCTAAGAATTGGGGTTTTAGCTAGACATCATAAAAAGATAAAAACCATTACCAAATTGTGTTTCCATCAACTGGCTAAGATTCATTTCATCTTTACAAAGGTCCAAATTGAAGAATCTCAAAGACCCACTTCCAATTTCTCAAAAATGGAAAACTTCAATTCTTCAAAGCTAGGAAAAGTTGTCTCAAAAATTGAGAGTTCAAACTCAAAAATTACTCTAATGAATGTTTCAAATAAAATTTAATACTAAACATAATGTTTGAAAATGTATTTATAGTCGCCAAAAATATGTTGTGAATGACCATTCAGCGCAGTAAGTCGGGCTCGCCGATCAACTCGGCGATCCTCCCTTTGGCCAAGTTCATCGCCTTTATGCTTTGGCCTTCAGCATCCTCAAGTTCTCTAACTTTGGGTGATCCAAAACTGCATCGCAGAACCACTCGGTGACACGCCGACTGCTCCTTTCTATCGCCAAATTGATTTTCTCCTTCAGGGCTTGGCACACTGGAACTTTAGGCGGTCAAAAGATCATTAGGCGACTCGTCAAAAGGACTCAGCGATCACTAGGCCTTCATTTCTTTGCTCTTTCAGCTCGCTTCGTTCCTCTTTGCAAACTAGTGTCCATGCTTTGTTCCTCGATCCAAACACCTGGAAATCAAGGGTTTTACATCAGTTATAGGCACAAAACAAGCATTTGAGGACACAAAATCTATCCAAATAAATCCCTAAATGAATCCAAATCGTGGACTCATCAGTATCTTGCATCACACCTAACTCACCTAAACTAGGAGTTATGGTCGTTTGAAGTTGACCCAAAAACTCATACTTAGCTTAATTTTGTCAATCTTTCCAAATTTGATTATTTCCAAAAAAAAATGATTTCTTTTTAATTCCAAGTCTTTCTAGTAGCGGGGTGTTACAATATCTCCCCCTTGGGAACATTCGTTCTCGAATGAAATTAATCTTAGCAGGCTAAGGGCGTAACATCTAACATCTAGCTCAAACACACAACTAGATACATGCTGCTTGCGAGACCTTGGTAAACTTGAGATGAAATCCTTAGTGATCATCTCCCACTTCCATACTAGAAGTTCTATATTCTGAGCCATGCCACCGAGCCTTTGGTGCTCTACTTTAACTTGTTGGAAATTTGGACACTTAGCAACAAACTCTGCAATGCCCTTCTTCATACTACTCCTCTAATAAATTTCTCTCAAATCACGATACATCTTTGTGGAACCCGGATGGATAAAATATCTGGAGCTATGAGATTCCTCCATCATCCTCTCTTGGAGTTCATCCACCCTTGGTACACACAACCTACCTTGATATCTCAATACACATCTCCCCCTTTTTCAAAAGCCATTACTTTTTGCTTATGAAAATTTGCCTTCAATTCAAGTAAAATAGGATCTTGGTCGTGCTTTTCTTTCACTTCTAACACTAATGATAATTCAGCCCCATTCATCACTACTACTCTTCCTTCTGTGGAATCCATTAGTCGAATTCCCAATCGTGCAAGTCTATGCACATCTCTTGCTAGCTCTTTCTTATCTTCCTCAAAATGGCGGTACTACCAATAGACAATCTGCTCAAGGCATCAGCAACAACATTAGCCTTACTTGGGTGATAAAGAATACTCATGTCATAATCCTTGAGTAATTCTAACCACCTCCTTTTTCTGAGATTAAGATCTTTCTGACTAAACACATATTGAAGACTCTTGTGATCTGTGAACACATCCATATGCACACTATAAAGATAATGGTGCCATATTTTCAAAGCAAATACTACGGAAAGCAACTCTAGATCATGGGTTGGGTAGTTCTTCTCATGAACTTTCAACTATCTGGAGACATAAGCTATAACTTTATCATTCTGCATTAACACACAACCCAAACCAACTCTGGACGCATCACAATATACAACAAAGCCTTACGTACCTTCTGGTAAAGTCAATACTAAGGCAGTAGTCAACCTCATTTTCAATTCCTGAAAGATTTTCTCACAAGCTTCAAACCATTGAAACTTAACTGTTTTCTGAGTTAACTTAGCCAAAGGATATGAAATAGATGAAAATCCCTCGATGAACCTTCTATAATATCCAGCCAACCCCAAGAAACTCCTAATATCAGTTAGAGATGTGGGTCTAGGCCAATTCTCCACTGCCTCTATTTTCTGAGTGTCAACTTTAATTCCATCACCGAAGACAATTTTGGCCTAACAATACCATAGACTCAAGCCAAAACTCACACTTAGAGAACTTGGCATACAACTCTCTATCCTTTAGAGTTTGGAGAACTATTCTGAGATGGCTAGCATGATATTCCTCATTCCTCTAATAGATTAGTACATCATCAATGAATATGATAAAAAACATATCTAAATAAGGCTTGAATACTCTATTCATAAGGTCCATGAATGTTGCAGTTGCATTAGTTAAACTGAACGACATGACCAGAAACTCATAATGACCACAACGGATCCTGAATGCTATCTTAGGAATATCACATTCCCTTACTTTCAATTGCTCTTTCAACTCTTTTAACTCTGTTGGTGCCATCCTATATGACAGAATAGATATAGGACGACTATCGGGAAGAATATCTATATCGAAGTCTATTTCTCTCTCAGGAGGGACTCTGGGAAGATCATCTGGAAAGACTTATGGAAACTCTTTTACTATTGGAACTGATTGAATAGGAGCTATCTCAACACTAGAGTCATTAACTTGGACTAAGTGATAGACACACTCCTTGGAAACTAACTTTCTCGCCTAAAGGTACAAAATAAAATGACCCTTAGGCACTGTTGAACTACTTTTCCACTCTATAACTGGTTCACTGGGAAACTGGAACTTGACTACTTCAGTTCTACAATATATTGATGAATAACAGGCATGAAGCCAGTCCATACCTAAAATGACATCAGAATCTACCATATCTAACTCAATTAAGTCAGCCATGGTACTCTTGTGATTGATGGAAATTGTACAATCACGAAAGACTCTCTCAGCTAGAATAGACTTGCCAACATGTGTAGAAACACTTAAGGGATCAAGAAGTTGCTCAGGAAGAACATCAAAATTTATCGCAACATATGGAGTTACAAAAGATAAACTCGCTCCTAGATCTAGCAAAGCATAAACATCAAAGTTGAAGACTAGGATCATACTAGTGACAACATCTAGTGAATCATCTTACTCTTGGAGACAAGTGATAGCATAAAGATGGTTTGATCCTCCGCCTGCCCTTGAAGTAGCTCTTCTAGATGCAGCTCTGTCTTGTGGAGCAACTGAAGAAGATTGGGTTTTATTTCCCCCATTACCATTACCTTGCATGTTCTCAGGATACTCTCTCATAAAATGACCGTTCTGACCACACTTGAAACAACTAATGGAGGCATCATGACATATCCCTGAGTAGTTCCTACCACACTTAGGACATGCAGGAGGCTTACTACCCCCTTGTGCCATACTACCTTCAGAATAGGCAGGTTTAGCTCTAAAATTCTAACTATTGTACTCACCTTTGTTCCCTTGTGCAGGTGCACTATCAGATGGTGTAGCATGTCCCTTTTGCTTAGATTGGAAAGAAGACTGGTTCGCATTACTCTTTTGTTGCCCGGACTCATCCCCTGATGTTTTAGCCCTTTTATTCTTAAACTCTTCTCTATCCCTCAGCTTTTCCTCCTCAACTTGTTGCACATGGATCATTAGCCTTGCTATGTCCATATCCTCTATCAGCATAACTGACTTGCCTTCCTTACTTGACAGACGAGACAACCCAACAACAAATAAACTAATTCTGCTCCTCATGTCAGCAACCATCTTCGAAGCATAGCAGGAAAGTTGTGTGAACTTTAGACTGTACTCATGAACACTCATAGACTCCTGCTTAAGGGAGAGAAACTCTCTTATCTTTGCCTCTCGCAACTTATGGGGAAAGAAATGCCCCATGAAAGCACTTGCAAACACAGGCCAACTCATTATTGACGCATATCCATCCCTATTCTTTTTCCATTGGTTGAACCATATTCTAGCGACACCCTTTAGTTAACATACAACTAGTTCTACTCTCTCAACATCGGCAATATGCATTGTCTCAAAAAACTTCTGAAGCTCCTCAACAAAGTTTTCTGGGTCTTCAATGACGCTTGAACCTGTGAAGTTGGGAGGATTCATCCTTAAGAACTCACGGACCCTTGAAGTATCAGCCACTTCCTGTCGATTCTCTCTCTGTCCAACTTGATTGGTCACAACTTGACTTAACATATGGATAGCTTCACGAAATTCAGCATTGGTGACCTCTCCTTGGGGTTGCACTTCCGGTGCATTAGGTACCCCTTGTTCCTGTGGCTCAACATTTTTTCTAGCTGGACGACCTCTGACAGCTCTTTGTAGAGGCATGATCTTAAAGACACGTGCAAGCACGAATTAGAAAGGAACTTTTATAAAGATTTACTCTATCGCATAAAGTGAGTAAGAAAGAAGTGAAGGAATTCCTATATGTTGCAGCCTCATAATTATAGATGTGGCGCGCTTCACACCGATAACTAGGACTCTACAGACACAGCTTCATAGACTCCCTAGGACTCTTGAGTTTTGTGCTCTGATACCAAGCTTATCACTCCCCGAGCCTACACCCTGGGTGGGACTAGCACTCGAGAACCATTGTTGGCCCCAAGTGAACCCTTGTCCTGGCTTACTTACTCAGCGGAAGACTTTAAGCATTAATAAAAGAACACAAATGCAAGATAATCAATTGTCTCAAACTAAACTCATAATGTTTTAGAAATAAACTTAGTCAAAGTGGCAACTCAAATCTGAACATAAGCCAATAACAAGGTAAAGACAAATGACTAATTGATTGTCTATCTATGAAGCCTGTAAAACTGAGATGGATGTCGGGACAAGACCAAGGACATTCTAATGAACTAAAATACTGAAAATAATAAAAGGGATCCTCCAGAAGCAAGGAGGCTCACCAACAACTCTGGAGCTCAACTAGAATCAATGATACGCTGGATGATGATTGGTTACTTGAATCTGCATCATAAAAAGATACAGGCCAAGTGGCACCAGTACATTGAATGTATGAGCATACGAGGGGAATTCTAAAATAATACATAAGCTTGAAAGGAACTGAAGGAACATACCTGGGCTCAACTCGACTCAACTCAACTTAACTCATTTCAATATAAAGCAATAAAACAAATACAATATAAAGAAAAACTTTTAAAAAATGGATAACAACTCTGTGTATTTAGAAATACAATAGTAACTTTGAATGTTTGCAAAGATACAATAGAAACTATGAATGTATATCAAAATACAATTAACTATGTGTATATAAAAATACAAAATACTATTGTGGGAGTTTCTCTAACCGACAACCATCACTTAAGAGCTATTGTGATGATACAGTATTTTGCCTCATGCTTCTAGGGCCGTCCAATATCTTTCTGAGGTTATAGAACCTTACTAGTAAGTGGATCCACTAGTCTATGCTAAAAAGTACTAAGGATTCATATAAAATGTATGACCATTTCTACCCATGATGGTTACATGGTTTATGGGGACTGAGAGTTGTTTGAACTCTCTCACATATCGGTGCTCAATACTACTCCCAAAATATAATACTAGCTCTTATGTTTAAAAACATACTTCTTTCTGTGGTTTGAAAGAATTACTCAAAACTTAGCTCAAAAGTTATCTTGGAAATCAAAGTTTCCCTTCTTGCTTAATTGTGAAAGCATTTACTCTTTTCTGAAAACTAGCTCAAAGTCTCTTTGGAAATCTCAGTTTCCTTTCTTATTTAAATGTGAAAAAAATTTAAACTCTTTGGGAATACAAAGTTTCGATATTCTCTTTTGAAGAAATGAACCTCAAATCTTTTACTCTTTACTCAACTCAAAAATCAGGTCTTAAAACAAAGTTAAAACATTTGTAAAAGACTTTTGGAAGACTTTATGAACTCTCTTGACTTGGCTCTTAACTTCTCTTGAGTTGACTCTTAACTTTCCTTTAATTGAATTATGGATTCAAGGATTGTGATTTGTGATAGGAAATATTTCATGATGTTTAGGAGTGTTTTTAGATAGTTAAACATGAGAAACAATCAAGAAATCACTGCCTGGAAGCAAGTCCGTGACGTGCAGATGCATTTAATTATTTGGTCGCGAAATAAATTTTGAGGCAGAATGGTCCGTAACCACTCCGCGACGCGGAGAAAATTTTATCAATCCTGAGGAACAGGTCCGCGTCGCGGACGTGGTACCCAAATTTTTCCGACTTGTTCCTTAATCATTTTCTAACCCCAATTCACCTAAATTCGATTATTTTTCTCAATTTCACTTTAGATTCAGATACCCAGCATATGTACACAAGAATCTAATCAAACACAACTCTAAAATTGACCTTAAACTCTCAAGAACCCCTTAATCTCATCCCAAATTCAAGAATACAACTCAAGAACATCAAAGTCTCAATCTTTTAGGAAGAAAATCATACTGAAATAAACACTTTTGGTGCGTGGGTGACTGAACCCAACGCTATGTGAACACACATACCTCGTAGGATTAAATCCTTGGCAAAATCCGCACTCAATTCCTCAAGAAATCGATGAATCCTTGCTTCTTCTCCTCTTTTCTCCTCTTATTTTTCTTCTCTCAAAACCCTAACTCTTTTTGTGATGCATAAACTGAACTAAATCAGTTTAGACCCTAACTTAAATACTAAAAATGAATTTAATTAATAGGATAGTGAAAAGACCAAAGTACCCTTCTAAAATTCGGTTTTGACTTTCCTTATCTAGACAGCCCAACTTCAAATGGGCCTATCTCCCTTATACGAACTCAAAATTGCGCAAACTCGGTGGCGTTGGAAAGATAATTCAAACATATTTCATACGGTATCTTGCATCACACCTAAATCATCCTGAGATTGGAGTTATGGTCATTTGAAGTTGACCTAAAACTCATACTTAGCTTAATTTTGTCAATCTTTCAAATTTGATTATTTCCAAAAATGGTTTCTTTTTAATCCCAAGTCTTTCTAGTAGCGGGGTGTTACACCTGTAGTCTAGCCTACCCACAACGATTCAACAAATTATTAATAAACTTCAATTATCCATATAGCATAATTAGCCTATAATCGATCACATCCCGAGAATTCCTCTTAATATATTTGAAACCCCCTGTTTTCATAATTATTTCAGTTGATCATTGACAAGCCAATCCCCCCAACTGACATTTGTTGTCACCCCTTTCAATTTAACTATATGTTTACGATATTTTTTATTCCTATCACCAATTAGATTATATTTGTAACTTCGTAACTAACTTCGAACTTGTACCGCTCCTTGTGGGTTCGACCCCAACCTTTTGTTGGGTTTTATACTAGATTACCATCGCCCACACCTAATATTTGATGAGGTGTGGTTGAGAATTTATCAAAAATGGCTCTGCTGCCAGGGAGTGGTGTTTAGAATTCTATTATTGAAGTTTGAGTGGTAATCTTTTTGTGTTGTAGTTGAATCGACTTACTTTATTTTGTGTTTATGTTGGCTTGTTTTGAACAGAGGAAGAAATTAGTGTGAACGAGAGTAATGGTAGCCAAGTTGGCCACCAAGATGATATTGGAAATCTGAACGATGTGAATGACCCGATTCAATTGGGTGGTGTTGGTGTGATACGTCTACCTCCTGTTGAGGGGAATGTTGTCTTCTATGTCACTAGCATAATATTACAGCTCCTACAAATGAAGGGACTATATGGACGGGTGGCCCATGATGATCCACATGAGCATATTTAGAACTTTGTGGACGTATGTGGTCCATTCACATTCAAGAACATATTACAAGAACCAGTACGTCTTCGGTTTTTCCCATTCTCTTTGATGGGTGAAGCTACCAAATGGTTAGCTGATCTACCGAGGAACTCCATCACCAATTGGGATGAGCTTACAGTAGCATTATTCGTAATGTTCTTTCTCCCATCAAAGATGATGACACTCAGAGATAGTATTCAAGGTTTCAAACTCTTGAAAGTAAGTTGAACCAATCCATGAGACGTGGCTGATATTTCTGAAGTTGGTACTTCAATGCCCGACTAACAGATTGTCAAACAACATGTTGTTACAATACTTCTATAGGAGTCTTGACTTGGTGAACAAAGGTGTTGCTGATCAATTTGTTCCCGGGGTATAATGCAACAACCTTATGAGATAGCATCCCATCTTCTCAATGGCATGACCAAGATAAACAGAGCATGGTATACTCGTGAGGATCAAGTGTCTCCTCTCACCTTTAGAATGACAGAAGAGAAGATCAAGAGAGAGACCGAAACATGGCCAAAATGATGACCCACCTGGATATCTTGTCGAAAAATGTGATGGGTAGTGGGTTGAAAAGTGTAAATATTGTTGGTATTGGTGGAGAGAACCCTAATGAGGGGCGCTTTGAGTCGTTGTATAATGAGGAAGTGAACTTCCTTGAAAATCATGGAGGAGGGTTTCGTCCAAATTCTCCAAGGCCGAGTGGAAATCCAGGTTGGAATAGAGATGATGGATGGAGAAACCGTGACAGAGAATGGCGTGACCGTAATGCTACTTGGAAGGAAAGGGATGGGGACAAGGAAAGATATGTCCCACCTCATGAATGCTAAAAGCCTAAAGAGTAAAGAGTTGACCCGTAGAACTTCCATACGGAAGATATGCTGGTACACATTCTAAATAAGGTAGAAGGGTCGGACAAAGTGTTGAAAGAGATAAAGGAGGATGTCTCAACTCTCAATCAGACAACGGTGACTTCTCACTCAGTCTCTATTAAACAGCTGGAGACACAAATGGGTCAAATCTCGACTCATTTGAATCCAAGGCCAAAAGGAGGGTTGCCTAGTGACATAATGCCCAACCCTAAAAATGAAGTTTGAATTGGCATCTTCATCGTGCCACGACGTTAAATAAGGCTCTTCTTAGGAGGCAACCCAAGTTTTTTATGCTTTTAAATTTTTGTTTTGAATAACGGGTGTTGATTTTGCAGGTTGAAAAGTGGAAAGTGTTAGAAATAGAGCAGTAGGCGAGCTAAAAGTCCAATCGGCGACACACCAAACAGGTCGGTGTGCTCGATTTGGACCGCCATTTGAACCACCAAGCCTGATAGGGTATTATGTAAAACTAAGCGAGCCAAAAGCTTAGTCGGCAACTCACCGAACAGGTCGGCGAGCCCGACTTTACACGCCGTTTGAATCCCCAAATTGTTGGGAGTTCTGTAAAACTCGACGAGCTAAAATACCATTCGGTACATTGCCGAGTGGGTCGGCAAACGTGACTTCCTTCGCCGACTGGCGCGCGAATTCTAAGGTTTTAAAAGGGCCAAACGATTTTAAATTCAAAAATCCTTCACTCTCTCATCTTTTCAACTCCCATACTCTCACACCGATATTAGATTTTTCGTACTCTTGCATTTTTACTCTTGTTTCATTTTGAATCTTTGCTCGGGGTGGATTTTGGGGATTATTTGCTTCCTAGCATTTCAGATCCTTTGGTATTAAAGGTTGATTTTGCAAACCCCAAATTAAATAGTTTGTTGAAATCAAATGCATTTGTTGTTTTGTGGTTGATACTGTTGTGTGTTTTGTGTTTTGTTGATCGTTGATAAATGGTTTGCCAGTTCATAAGTGAAGTCGTAATTAATTGTCCTTAAATCATAAATTCCCATGTCATTACTTGTTAGTATCGAGTTTAATTTGTTGGGTTGTGTTTTTTATGGGTCTAGCGGGGTGAAGTCTGAGTCTCTCCTATTTGTGCTAATTGTTGAATTTCGCCTGATGATAGACTGGTTAACGTCATTCTTAAGGGCAAAAGACGTCAATTGGCTAATTTTGGCCAAATCGGGGGAAGTTTGATTACCCCGGGAGCATGGGTCATATGGGTATGTTGTTAGTTGCATGTCTTTGGTGTTTAATTTTGATTTCATGGGCTGCGGGCTTGATTTTAAATAAGGGGTAAAAAAAATTGGCACGTTGGGCCATTTGGAGAGCAGGGTCGAGCTCGCCGAAGGGTTCGATGGTTTGCCAAACATCCCCTTAATCACCTTTTATTTCGCTAAATGTTGAGGTTGTGTTTTGTAACTTTTGGCGATACGCCTGTGCTCGCCGGGTTGACTCTGTAACTTTCGGCTAGCTACTCTAGTTCGTCGATTGGTGTCGGCAATCTGCCGAATGGCCCAAGTCATTGCCAACCAGCTTTGATCTTTGAAAATTTTTGTTCTGGAAATTTTGGCGAGCCTCCTGCAACAATTCGGCGACTAGACCACCAAAGTGGCTTAACGACTCGCCGATCAATTCGACGAGTCTCCTGTAACAATTTTTTGAAATTTCTCTAACGTTTTTCACATGCTTTTGCAGGCATGGCTAGATTAGATGGTAGAGACATACCACCTTGAAGCGGGCATGTGGGATCACTATTGATGAAAAAGCAGCTGCTTCCGGGGCAAAGTCTACAAAACTTCCTCCGAATGGAGGAAAAGGAATGAGCAAGGCACCCATCGATGTTACACCTGTAGAGGAGAGCTCCGACCGTGAGGGGGCTTACGCCACCCACCTCACCACCTCAGGCAGTAAGGATAGGTCCCAGAGTGACTCTCAGGCTTCTATCTCTGAGCATGAGGATGATCAGTTGCTACAGGCAAAGAGAGCGGAGTTACGCTCCAAAGTGATGAATGATCCATCTAGGATCCCAGTGCCTCATCCTCCTCCAGCTATAGCCCCAGCATAGACAGTAGTCACGGCACCACCAATTCAGGTCCTCTTCCCCGGTCACTAAACCGACTAAAGGCCGAGGGTTTGACGACCATTCTAGAATAAAAGAGGTTGTCAACCGACGATGTGGTGGATAGGTATCCAGAGGTATGTAACACTATCAAGTTCCACAAGTTTAAGATATTTATAAAACCCCAGGGTCCCTACATTCCTACTTGGGTCCGAGAGTTCTATTCAGCCTACGGTGAGCTAGTGCCAAAGGGGTAGAAAAAGGCAAGTGCCTTCAAACCGGTGGACTTCGTGGTAGTTCGGGGAAAGAAAGTGGAATGCTGCTGCTCAGACATAAATGCGGTACTAGGATGCTCCTTGGATATTATGCATGACTTCATTGACCTGGTACAGAAGAAAACTTTGGAGGATCTAAAGGGTTGGCTGACACCCCTTCTCTCTGATGTCACCCCGAGGTGGATAGAGGCAGGTGCACCCATAGAGAAGAAGGACCTGAATGTCCCTACCAGATATTGGTTCGGGTTAATCAGTAGCACTATTATACCATCTCACAACAAGTCCATCCTCCGCCACCCGAAGGCAGCTTGCCTTGGGTCCATTATTGCTAGGAAGAGGCTAAATTTGGGTTTGTTGATTGAGCAGGAGATGGCCATGAAGGCCAAACAGCGCCAGACCTCACTTCTTTTCCCTGTGCTGATTACTGAGTTGTGCAGACGGGCCCGTGTTCCTAGAGATGAGAAGACAGATGTGGAGGTGACACCCACCTCTTCTACTGACATCCGGTGTATTAAGAACGAGTCTTACGGGATGAGGCTGACAGGAGAAGGGTAGCACCGGTGGATACATCCCTGGAGGTTGATGTTGATATGTTGCCGACAGAGGCAATCATGCCCCCTCAGGTACTTCTGGACCTTCTTTTTCTGGTGCTCCTGATTTATGTACTGCACCCCCTTCCACTACTTCTTCTATTGCTGCTGCTTCCCGACCCCTATCACTCAGGCCATATTGTACAAGATGGGCCATCTAGATCATTCAGTCGATGTGCGTCCGTCCCCCCCGGGTTGAGGCTGTTATGACTAGGATAGTAGAGCGGACAATAGTTGCTGCTTTGGCCCCACTTAGGCTAAGATGAGGGATCACAAGTTGGCACTAGATACCCTTACTGTTAGAGTCGCAACCTGTGAGCAGACCTGAGGTGCTACAAATGAGGTGATGACCTTGAAGGCCGATATTACTGGGTTAAGGAAGGATGTGGACCATCTGAAGTCCACTGATTTTACTATGCTGTTTGAGACGGTGGAGGCTCCCGACATCTCGAGCACTGATATTCCAGCCAGTTCTGAGGTCCCTTCGACTCCTACGATCGGAGATGATACTAGGGCTGATGATGCAACTATCGAGTTTGAGGCTGAGACAGATGAGGAGAAGCTTGGTGTGATAGATGAGACTATCTACGATGATTTAGTGTACCTAGAGGGTGCCATGGTGGAGACAGCTATGCAGGCCTCGTTGAGGGGCACATCTATGGTGGGCTCTAGTGGAGCCAAGGATGCTGAGACACCGGGCACTGATGACCAGACAGAGGGAGTGATTGATATATAGACTTCACCCCAGGCTTAGCCTGATATGCAGACTTCACCCAGGCTTAGCCTACCCATAGACAACCTGCTCAAGGCATCAGCAACAACATTAGCCTTACCTGGGTGATAAAGAATACTCATGTCATAATCCTTGAGTAATTCTAACCACCTTATTTGTCTGAGATTAAACTCTTTCTGAGTAAACACATCCACATGAACACCATAAAGATAATGGCGCCATATTTTCAAAGCAAATACTACGGCAGCCAACTCTAGATCATGGGTTGGGTGGTTCTTCTCATGAACTTTCAACTGTCTCGAGGTATAAGCTATAACTTTGCCATTCTGCATTAACACACAGCCCAAACCAACTCTAGACGCTTCACAATAAACAACAAAGTCTTGTGTGCCTTCTGGGAAGGTCAATACTGGGGCAGTAGTCAACCTCTTTTTCTATTTCTGAAAGCTTTTCTAACAAGCTTCAAACTATTGAAATTTCACTATTTTCTGAGTTAACTTGGTCAAATGGGATGAAATAGATGAGAACCCCTCTACGAACCTTCAATAATAGCCAGCCAAACCCAAGAAACTCATAATATCAGTTGGAGATATGGGTCTAGGCCAATTCTGCACTACCTCTATTTTCTGAGTATCAACTTTAATTCCCTCTCCAGAAACAATATGGCCTAAGAATGCCACAGACTCAAGCCAAAACTCACACTTAGAGAACTTGGCATACGACTCCTTATCTTTTATAGTTTGGAGAACTATTCTGAGATGGCTAGCATGATCTTCCTCATTCCTCGAATAGATTAGTATGTCATCAATGAACATGATAACAAACATATCTAAATAAGGCTTGAATACTCTATTCATAAGGTCCATGAATGTTGCAGACGTATTGGTCAAACCAAAGGACATAACTAGGAACTCATAATGACCATAACGGGTCCTGAATGCTATCTTTGGAATATCATATTCCCTTACCCTCAACTGATAGTAGCCTGACCTGAGATCTGTCTTGGAAAAACAAGTAGCACCCTGAAGCTGATCGAAAAGATCATCAATTCTCGGAAGAGGATACTTATACTTGATGGTAACCTTGCTCAACTGGCGGTAATTTATACACATCCTAAGGGAACTATCCTTTTTTCTCTTAAACAAGACCAAAGCTCCCCAAGGTGAGACACGTGGTCGAATAAAACCCTTATCAAGGAGATCTTTCAACTGCTCCTTCAACTCTTTTAACTCAGCTGGTGCCATTCTATATGGCGGAATAGATATAGGACGAGTATCTGGAAGAATTTCTATACCGAAGTCTATTTCTCTCTCAGGAGGGACTCTGGGAAGATCATCTGGAAAGACTTCTGGAAACTTGTATACTACTGAAATTGACTGAATAGAAGGTATCTCAACACTAGAGTCATTAACTCGGACTAAGTGATAGACACACCCCTTGTAAACTAACTTCCTTGCCTTAAGGTACGAAATAAAACGACCCTTAGGCATTGCTGAACTGCTTTTCCACTCTAAGATTGGCTCATTTGGAAACTGAAACTTGACAACTCGAGTTCTACAATCAACTGAGGAATAAAAAGCATGAAGCCAGTCCATACCAAGAATGACATCAAAATCTACCATGTCTAACTCAACTAAATCAGTTATGGTACTCTTGTGATTGATGAAAATGGGACAATCATGATAGACTCTCTCTGCTAGAATAGACTCACCAACAGGTGTAGAAACACTGAAGGGCTCACTAAGTTGCTCAGGAAGAATATTAAAATTCATCGCAACATAAGGAGTTACAAAGGATAAACTCGCTCATGGATCTAGCAAAGCATAAAATTAAAGTTAAAGACTTGGATCATACCAATGACAACATCTGGCAAATCCTCTTGCTCTAGGCCACTAGTGATAGCATATAGGCGATTTGATCCTCCACCAGTACCTGAAGTAGTTCCTCTAGGTGCAGCTCTGTCTGGTGGAGCAACTAAAGAAGACTGGGCTCTATTGCACCCCATTACCATTACCCCTCTTGTTCTTTGGACATTCTCGCATGAAATGACCATTCTGGCCACACTTGAAACAACCAGTGGAGCCATCACGACACGCCCCTGAGTGATTCCTACCACACTTAGCACATGCAGGAGGATTACTACCCCCTTGTGCCATACTACCCTGAGAATAGGCAGGTTTGGCTCTGATATTCTGACTATTGTACTTACTTTTGCTCTTTGGAGTAGGTGCACTAGTAGATTATGGAGCAGTCCCTTCAATTTTTGTTGGAAAGATGATCGGTTTGCATTACTCTTCTACTACCCGGACTCATTCCCTATCTTAGCTCTCTTATTCCTAAAGTCTTCTTTATCCCTCAGTTTGCCCTCCTCAACTTGTTGTACATGGATCATTAGCCTTGCTATGTCCACATCCCCTATCAGCATAGTTGCTTTGCCTTCCTTACTTGACAGACGAAACAACCCAACAACAAATAAACTCATTCTGCTCCTCATGTCAGCAACCATCTCCAGAGCATAGCGGGAAAGTTGTGTGAACTTCAGACTGTACTCATGAACGCTCAAAGAATCCTGCTTAAGAGTTAGAAACTCTCGTACCTTTGCTTCTCTCGGTTCTCGGGGGAAGAAATAGCCCAAGAAGGCCTCCTCAAAGTAGTTTGAACTCGTAGGTAGTTCTCCCTCAGCTCGGTTCTTCTTCCATTGGTCGAACCATATCCTAGCGACACCCTTCATTCGGTATACAGCTAGTTCCACCCTCTCAATATCAGCAACATGCATGATTTCGAAAGCTTTCTGAAGCTCTTCAACAAAATTCTTTAGATCCTTAGTAACACTAAAACCTATGAAGCTCGGAGGATTCATCCTAAAGAACTCGCGGATCCTCGAAGTATCAGCCACTTCCTGTAGATTTCCCCTCTATTACCTAGCTTGGTTGGTCACAACGTGGTTCAGCATCCGAATAGCCTTACGTAAATCAGCATTGGTGACCTCTCATTGGGGTTGCACTTCTAGTGCATTAGGTACCCCTTGTTCCTGTGGTTCAACATTTCTTCTAGTCGGACGACCTCAGACAGCTCTTCGTGGAGGCATGATCTAAAAAAACACACACAAGCACGAGTTACAAGAAACTTTTTAGAGATCAAACTCTAACGCACGAAATGAGTGTGAAAGAAGTGAGAAAATTCCTAAGTGTTGCAGCCTCTTAATTATAGATGTGGCGCGCTTCACACCGATAACTAGGACTCTACAGACACAGCTTCATAGACTCCCTAGGACTCTTGAATTCTGTGCTCTGATACCAAGTTTGTCACGCTCGAGCCTACACCCTAGGTGGGACTGGCACTCGAGAACCATTGTTAGCCCCAAGCGAACCTTTGGCCTGGCTTACTTACTCAGCGGAAGATATAACTCATGAAAAAAAATACATTTAAAAGTAAACTGAACTGCTCAATAAACACTTAGAATGTATCAAGATAGCATTCACTGGCCAATAGTGGCAACTCAAGTGTCAACCATTAAAACAGGAAATAAAAAAACTCAAGAACTAACATCTGACTATCTATGAAGCCTCTAAACAATTGGGATGGATGTCGGGACAAGGCCCACAAAATCCTAATGAACTAAAACTACTAAAAAGCAATAAAAGGGATCCTCCGAAAGTAAGGAGGCTCACCAATAAACTCTAGAGCTCAACTAGAATTAACGATGCACTGGATGCTGATCATGGTTACCTGTATTTGTATCATTAAAAGATGCAAGCCAAATGGCATCAGTACATTGAATGTACGAGCATGCGAGGGGAATAATAAATAAGACATAAGCTTGAACAGAACTGAAAGAACATACATGGGCTCAACTTAACTCATTTCAATATAAAATAATAATATGAATGCAATATAAAGAAAAGCTTTTAAAACATAGATAATAACTTTGTGTATTTAGAAATACAATAGTAACTCTATATGTATGCAAAAATACAATAAAACTCTGGATGTATATAAAAATACAAGATACTTCTATGTATACAAGAATACAAAATACTTATGTGGGAGTTTCTCTAACCGACAACCATCACTTAAGAGCTATTGTGATGATACAACATTTTTCCTCACGCTGCCAGGGTCGTCCTATACCTTGCTGAGGGTATAGAACCTGACTACTAAGTGGATCCACTAGTCTATGCTAAAAAGCACTAAGGAATCATCTAAAAAGTATGAACCTTTTCTACCCATGGTGGCTACATGATTTATGGGGGCTGGGAGTTGTCTGAACTCTCCCCCATATCGGTGCTAAATACTACTCCAAAAATATACTAGCTCAATATGTTTAAAAATATAACTCTGTGGTTTGAGATAATTGCTCAAAACTTAGCTCAAAGGCTCTCTTGGAAATTAAAGTTTCCTCTCTTGCTTAATTGTAAAAGCATTTACTCTTTACTGAAAAACTAGCTCAAAGGCTCTTTTGGAAATCAAAGTTTTCTCTCTTGTTTTAAATGTGAAAACATTTTAAACTCTTTGGGAATACATAGTCCCGATATACTCTTTGGAAGAAATGAACTTCAAACTTGACTCTTTACTCAACTCAAAACTCAAGTCTTAAAACAAACTTAAAACGTTTGTAAAAGACTTTTGGAAAACTCTATGAACTCCTATTGACTTGGCTCTTAACTTCTCTTGACTTGACTCTTAACTGATCCTTGAATTGAATTATGGATTCAAGGATTGTGATTTGTGATAGGAAAGATCTCATGATGTTTAGGAGTGTTTTTAGATAGTTAAACATGAGAAAAGATCAAGAAATCACTGTCAGGAAGCAAGTCCGTGACGCGGAGATGCATTTACATATCTGGTCGTGAAATAAATTTTGAGGCAGAACGGTCTGTGATCACTCCGCGACGTGGAGGAAAATTCTGGGAAAAGGTGGGGTAGGTCCGCCACGCGAACTGGGACTTCAGTTTGACCCGGCTTTTTCCTTCTTCATTTTCTAACTCCTAATTCGCCTAAACTTGATTCTTTTTCTCAAATTCCCTTTAGATTCAGATACCCAGCACATGTACATAAGAATCTAACTCAAAATAACTCTAACATTCGACCTTAAACTCTCAAGAACTCCTTAATCTCATCCCAAATTCAAGAACGAAAGCAATTCAAGAATACAACTCAAGAACATCAAAGTCTCAATCTTTTAGACGAAAATCATACTGAAATAAAGATGTTTGGAGCATGGGTGAACGAACCCAACGCTATGTGAACTCATACCTCGTAGGGATCACCCCTTGACGAAATCCACAAGCAATTCAACAAGAACTTGACGATTTCCTTGCTTCTCCCTCTCTTTCTCCTCTTCTTTTCTCTTCTCTCAAAACCCTAACTTGTTTTTCAAAAGTGTAAACTGAACCCAATCAGTTTAAAGCCCAACTTAATTACCAAAAACGAAATTAATTAATTGGGCGGTGAAAAGACCATAATGCCCTTCTAAAATCCGGTTTTGACTTTCCTTAACTATACAGCCGAACTTCAAATGGGAATATCTCACTCATACAAACTCAGAATTGAGTAAACTCAGCGGTGTTGGAAAGATAATTCCAAGATATTTCCTACGGTATCTGGAAGAACACCTAACTCATCCTGATCTAGGAGTTATGGTCATTTGAATTTGACCCAAAACTCAAACTTAACATAATCTAACCAATTTTCCAGATTTTCATTTTTTCCAAAAATGACTCTTTCTAATTCTAGCTCTTTCTAGTTACGAGGTGTTACATAAAGCATGTGAAAGGAGTAAAAGAAATGGGGTATCCGGTGATTCATGTTTAGTTGAATAATGAGGTGAATTATGAACATGTTTAATGTGAAAGAGAAGGAGAAGAAGTGATTTTCAAGTCATACTTCATGAAGGTAGAAGCCACTAAGCCTAAATGATCATACCTTTACACTCAGCCCCATTACAAGCCCTAAAAGACCTTTGTGATCTTGAGTGAGCTGAAATGAACATTGATTGAAAAATAAGGGCAAGCCTATGGTTGGAGTCATACATGTGTTCATCTTTATGAGCGTGAGAGTTGTATGTGATTTCAGGACCTTAAATTGTTGTGAAGTTTTGTGTGAATATGGAATCATTTTTTATTGTGAGGACATTTGAGTACCTTTGTTGAGCTTGAACTTGCATTTGAAGCAAGCATTGTGAGCTTGAGTACACTTAATAATGGTGAGTCACAATTTGAATATTTGAGTGCACAATTGAGCATTGTATGTGTAGTTTGAACCTTTTGTGTGCATTTATGTTGAGTCTTAAGTAGCATTGTTTGTAGACATCCTAGTTAAACCAATGATCTTGGATTTTACTTGAGGACAAGCAAAAGTTTAAGTTAGGGGTGTTGCTGAGTCCGAGATTTCAAATCATTTAGGGCTTCATTTTGATAGTTTAGGTGTCCTCAAATTCCTAATTTATGCTCTAAACTAATGTTAAAATGTTGATTTGCAGTTATGAAGGCAAAGGAGCAAGGCAAGGACACTACCATGCAAAAAGGAGAAAACAAGCTGAAGAAGTGAAGAAAAGCGATCTTGGTGATCGTCAAGACCACTCGGCGAACCACCGAGTGGCTCTTTAAATCGCCCAAAGTTCCAGCGTACCAGCCTTAGAGAGGAACCGACTTGGCGACAGAAATGGGCAGTCGGCGAATCATCGAATGACTCCACGATAGCAACCTTGATCGCCTAAAGTCACATAACCCTAATGAAAAATACCCAATACAAACCAAAGATGAAATGGAGTGAAGGGCGGATCGCCGACTGGGTTGGTGAGGTGCGACTTACTTCGCCCAATGGCCTTTCAGGCCAAAAATTGTGAAACTATAAATTGAAATTTAAACAGAGGAAAAAGGGTCTTCCCTGAGTACCCACAGTTCTGATTCCAGAGTTTTGAAGAATTTTAGTTTTCTTTGAAGCTTTTGAGACAAAATTTGAGGAATTGCAATTGGGTTTTTGAATTTATTCAATTGTGGAGCATTGTAGAGACGTGGAAACTTTTACCCAAATCATGGCTAATAAAGTTGGTAATTGTTTCTCTCTTTTTATGATGTGTAGCTAAAACCTTAATTCTTGGGGTGTCATCATGTGATTATTGACTTAATTAGATTATGGGTATTGTTGTTTAATGATTTAATTTTTGTTTTAATGTGGGTTTGATCAAAGGTGAGTAGTAATTCATGAATTGTAGTTGCAAATATAATTTTAGCTTAGTGTTTTGGGCTTGCTCGAGAGAGAGGTTCTAAAACCAAGGTTATTGATTAATGATTGTAGTGTGTGGGTTGTTATGGGTTCAGCTCGAGAGAGTGAATCTTAACTCGCTCCTACCTATCTAGCTCAAGAGAGTAGATAAATTAGGGTTTTGGGTTGTTTTATAATGCTAAGCTTGTCGAGGTTTGAGAGAACTCGCCTGAACCATAATAGTAGTTCGAGAAAAAACTATTGCACCCATAGTCTAGCCTACCTACAGCGATTCAAAAAATTATTAATAAACTTCAATTACCCATATAGCATAATTAGCCTATAATCGATCACATCCCGATAATTCCTCTTAATATTGTTGAAACGCCCTGTTTTCATAATTGTTTTAGTTGATTATTGACAAACCAATCCCTCTCATCTGACATTTGTTGTCACCCCTTTCAATTTAACTAAATGTTTACGATAATTTCTATTCCTACCACCAATTAGATTACATTTGTAACTTTGTAACTGAATTCGAACTTGTACTGCTCCCTGTGGGTTCGGCCCCAACCTTTTGTTGGATTTTATACTAGATTACAATCGCCCACACTTAGTATTGGATGAGGTGTGGTTGAGGTTCATCAGTGTGCCACGTAATGAAAAGGATTATTTAATTATCTTAAATGGTAGTCCATTAAAGAAGTGGCTAAAATTAGACCTAAAGGTGGATGGGGAAGGTATTTGGGAGTCAATAGATGGATAGGGGTAGTTGTGTACCATTTTCAATACTTCGAGGGTATTTTAGGTCCTTTTCTGTTGAAAATTTAAAAAAATCCCTACTTTACGCGATGTATTAGTCGGATACATCACTTTGCGCGATGTATTGGTTGAATACATCACTTTACGATACATCAAGACGTACGTGATGTATCTAGACGTTGAGGAATGTATCCGAAACCGAGATGCAATGTATCGGGACGTTTTGGAATGTATCCGAATTCCACCAAATTTAAGGTATTTTTGTAATTTAAAAAAAATAGTGATAAGATGATTACACTATGAGATTTGTGTAAAATCTAGTACGAATAAAAGGGTTGACTCCATTGTTGTCTTGTTTCTATTTATGGCAGTCACCCGACAAATAGACTCCCATCTCAAAATAAAAATATAGTTAGTTGTCCATTGTAGGGTTTCTCGGGCTTTGTGCTACATGTGAAAATTCAATCACATTCTATTAAAACGGATCAAGAACTATTATGTATTGTTTATTATTGTTTCCCTTATTTTCTCAAACCCCTTGAGAAAATTCAGGAAACTAAGAAACCTTTTTATACATTCATGATTCACATTTTAGACCAAAAAGGAGGGGTTTTTTTAATTCTCCATTTCTCACATGGCAAAACTATATGTACAAAAGGCCTATTGCAAACACTAATTTAGGGGGTGTGCCAATAGTAAGTAATATTCAATGTTGAAAGGGTCTCAATTGAATCCCTTTCTTTAAAAACTATTCATTATAATTATAAAAGGATTTGTATATTTATTAATTGTTGAAGGGAAACTTGATCAGAGATCTTCTATGTATGTGGTTAGGGAATTGGAAGAAAAATGGTGAAGGAAGAAAATAAGTACCAAAAGTCGAGGTCTTTCAATTTTAGGAAGATACTTGAGCTTTCAAGTAGATTGGCACATAGCATTGGAGATCGGAGATTAGTAGTGACGACGATGATACCTACTCACTTATCTTTCAAGATCTTGTAAGCTCAAGTAAAGACCTTTGAAACTAAGACCGCAAAGAGAAGGTCAGTAAAAGACTTAGAAAGCTTTTGGAAGAAGGCTTTGTATTGCTTGTGGAATGCTTACACTTTGTTAAATAATTTACAAATGAGAGTCCCTCTATTTATACTACTTCTTAGGGGTCTAAGTATAAATAATATTTACTTTGCAAGTCCCTACAATATTTACACTTTAGTCCTATTCTAGAATTCTTTACATGTTCTAGGAAATTCTAAAGCTTTCTAAGATATTTTCTAAGGCATTATAGAGTCTTCAAAGGAAAGATCTAGGGAATTCTATAGTCTTCCACTAACCTCTCTCAATAACTCTAGATTCTTCCTCCTTATTTTTATGCCAAATTTGAAGGGCAGAGTGGCGGGTCATGACATAAGGGTCTAAAGCACATCAAGGGGGATGAAAACTGAAGTCCAAATTACTAAGTCATATATGAGGAAACCCTACCTTGTATCTCGTATGAGTGGGGTGTTAAGTTATAGGAGAACCCATGACAGATTTCACCTATGTGAGTATGAAAGTAGGCCGCTTTCTATGAGAAAGAGTTTATTCTCAAAAAACACTTATGAAAATTGAGATAGCACAAGATTGTAATGTGTTGGCTATTAAAGCTTATGTCAACAGCTTGATTGTTTTATGTAAGAAATGATACTTTATTTCCCTTAAGCAGTCATAGTTAAAGTCTGAGACCATTACTGACTCTAGAGTAAAGGTTATTATTTTACTAAGTGAAGGTTCAATATTGAGCACACCTTCATTATGCATAATTGTCTACCTACAACTAAATTGGTGAATTCTCTTATTCTAATATTAAAATGAGTGGAGAAATATTGGTATATATGCATTTCATTATTATGAATCATGGTTGACAGATGACGTGGAAGTTTTCAAATCCAATTGAAATAATCACAAGAATTTGACCCAAGACAACGACATTTGTAGAATCGACATCCTCCAGTTTTAAGAGTTGTAGCTAGGGGTGTACATAGGTCGGTTTGGTTTGGTTTTTCATTAAAAAAAACCTAAACCAATTATATCAGTTTATTAAATATAAAAACCAAATCAAACCACACAAAGTTGATTTTTTTTTCGGTTTTTCGGTTTTTTCGATATTTTACAACTATACGGTGTTTGAAAAAAAGATCAAATATATTTTCACTTACCTGTGTGATAAGCTAAACTTAAGAAATGTTAAATGAATAGAAATTTTCGTAAAGACGGTAAAATTCACATGAGTACAAAATATATTTTTTTTTAAATATCAACGTTCATTATGTTAAATTAATAAGATTAAAGGATACAGTCAAACTGAATACAAAACGAAAAATTTACAAAGTAAATTGTTAACTTCGAATTTGAAAAATTATAACAATATAATTGTTTCGATCTTAATACAAAATAAAATATTTACAAATTGTACAAGCCCAAATTTGAAATAAAATGCATAAACATTGAAAAGTATAAACTAACTAAAAATATATTAACAAAGTAGATTATAAATAATATTTTTTATCTATAAATAAACTAAAATTATATATATAATATTTACAAAATTTTACAACCTCAAATTTAAAATAAAATATATAAACATTGAAAACTATAAACTAACTAAAAATATAATAAAAAGTAGATTATAAATAATATTTTTTATCTATAAATAAAATAATTAAAAAAAATTATATACATATATATATATATATATATATATATATATATATATATATATATATATATATATGTATGTATGTATACATACATGTATGTAAATATATGAAATTTGTGCAAAATCTAGTACGAGTAAAAGGGTTGACTCCATTGTTGTCTTGTTTCTATTTATGGCAGTCACCCAACAAATAGACTCTCATCTCAAAATAAAATATAGTTAGTTGTGGATTGTAGGGTTTCCCAGGCTTTGTGCTGCATGTGAAAAATCAACCACATTCTATTAAAACAAACCAAGAACTATTATGTGTTGTTTATTATTGTTTCCCTTATTTTCTCAAACCCCTTGAGAAAATTCAGGAGAATAAGAAACCTTTTTACACATTCATGATTCTCATATTAGGGAAGGTTTTCTTAATTTTCCATTTCTCACCTTCTTTGAGGGCAAAAACATATTAATATCCAATGTTGAAAGGGTCTGAATTGAATCCTTTTGTTAAAATATCATACATTATAAATAGGGATTTATATATTTATGAATTGTTGAAGGGAAACTTGTAGAAAGTATTATTACATCAAAGAGGACAGATCTTTTATTATTTCGTGATTAGATCTGGTAATTAGGGAATTGAAACAAAAATGGTGAAGGAAGAAAATAAGTATCAGAAATCAAGGTCTTTCAATTTTAGGAAGATACTTGAGCTTCCAAGTAAATTGGCACATAGCATTGGAGGGGAGAGTAGTAGTGATGACGAAGGGGAGATCGGAGAAGGAGGAGGAGGAATAATACCTTTACAAAATCAACAGATAGATAGTAATCCATCACTTGTTTCAACCTTGACGACCAAGGTACCAAAAGCCAAACCTTCAGGTAATTCATTCTTCACATTATTATCTATATTGATACACAACATGCATGCTTGAACTTGATGCAAATACATTTATACAGACATGGAGTTGATGAAAGAAAGGTTTTCAAAGATGCTTTTAGGAGAGGATATGTCAGGAGGAGGCAAAGGTGTTTCATCAGCTCTCGCTTTATCAAATGCCATTACCAATCTAGCTGGTAATATAATATAATATAATCGAAAACACACACAACTAGTTTCTAACTCTTGATTCCAACATATGTTATTATAGCTTCTATTTTTGGAGAACAATCAAAATTGGAGCCCATGTCTCAAAAGAGAAAAGAGAGATGGAGAAAAGAAATCGACTGGCTTTTATCTGTGACAGATTACATTCTTGAGTTTGTCCCTGGACAACAAAAATCAAAAGATGGAAAAAACATGGAGGTATGTATTTCACCATCTTAATTTTCAACATTCAAAGACTGAAATAACAATAAGCTGTTTTGACAGATAATGATTACTCAACAAAGAAAAGATCTGCTCATGAACATCCCTGCTCTAAAGAAGCTCGATGCAATGCTCATTGTGAGAACAACCCTACCCTATAGTGTTGTTATTTAAATAAATGAATCAGGATCAACTCTAATTCTACATAAATATATGAATCAGGATTGCTTAGATAATTTCAAAGACGCAAAAGAATTTTGGTATATCTCAAAAGATGCTGATGATTCTGAAAAAGGTGTCCAGAGAAGTGATAAGTGGTGGCTACCTACCATCAAGGTTCCACCCGAGGGCCTCTCAGATGAATCGAGAAGATGGCTACAATATCAGAAGGATTGTGTGAACCAAGTACTCAAAGCATCTATGGCGATTAATGCCCAAATACTAGCAGAAATGGAAGTCCCTGAAAACTACATCGACTCTCTCCCCAAGGTGAGAAGCATTCATTCACTCATTGAAGAGGGAAGAGACATTTTAATAGACTATCTGAGACTTTTTTTTTTTGGTTTTTGTAGAATGGTAGATCAAGTCTTGGTGATTCAATCTACAAGAACATCACGGTTGAGTTTTTTGATCCAGAACAATTCCTTTCAACAATGGACATGTCATCGGAACACAAAGTTGTTAACTTGAAAGACAGAATTGAAGCATCTATTGTGATTTGGAAGAGAAAGATGCACCAAAAAGATGCAAAATCTTCGTGGGTTCCAGCTGTGAGTTTGGAGAAGAGGGAGCTGTTTGAAGAGAGAGCAGAGACTATCTTACTCTTGATAAAACACAGATTTCCTGAAATCCCTCAATCTTCCCTTGAGATAAGTAAAATTCAATATAACAGAGTAAGTAGTAGTAGTAGTAGTAGTATCATACTCATTATGATAAATATTGATTGAACGTGTTATCAAGTGTGTGTTCCTTCACCTTTCTGACTATAGGATGTGGGACATTCTGTTTTAGAGAGCTATTCAAGAGTGCTAGAGAGTCTAGCCAACACAGTTACATCACGCATCGAGGATGTCCTATACGCAGATTCTGTCGCACAAGATCCATCACTTGCAATAGCAAAGTGGAACCGTCCAGCTGATTCATCACCTCAAAAACCACAAAGTGTTGTGTCCACTCCCAAACAAGAGTCGGATTGTACAGCAGAAACACCTACCTCAATGACTTTATTTGACTTCATGGGCTGGAATATGGAACAAGGAGAGGCAGACATAAATAAGACTAACTTGGAGGCTCTTCCCCAAACATGAGAAAAAGCCATAAACACAAGAAGAAAGAGATCCATTTTTGGACGAAACGCTTCATTTTCATCTTGTAAATCAGCATAACTCACTTCATAGTTTTAAGTAGAAATCATTCACAATAGCGAGCAACCTAGGATTATTTTATTTTTTTCCAAGTATGTGATGATACTTGTTGATGTCCAATATTTCTAATTCATCAATCAACCAACATGTGCGAGAAAATAAGAATTCATAACATTTCGCCTTAGCAGAAGACCTCATCAAATTCCTTTAGAATGAAATTTCCAAATATAAATTATGTCTACATAGACACATTCGTCTTATTTAACATCAAAGGATAAGGAGGCGATCATGGAAAGTAGATTCAATATAAATAAAACTGCTCTTGAATGCAACTAATCTAGGCCGCCCTAGTAACAGCAGCATGCATGGCATCAGCAAGATGAGGAACTGTCCGAGAACTAAGACCAGCCATGCTAATTCTCCTGCAAATGAGAAAGGAGACAATGATTCCTCTTTTAAAAATTTCAAGGAGAAAAATGTCACTAGTAATGAGCATCTTTTTTAACCAAATCCAACTTCAACAAAGATGTTTCAACTCATACCAGAGAAGTGAATATGACATGGATTGAATGTAATGCTTTTAGAAAAACGGTGTAATTAGGAAGGAGGGGAAGAAAAACAGTAGCAGCAATCTCTTCGGAAAAGTTAAGTACTGATATGGATGGCAGAGCTGAACTTTCTTATACCTATTTTCCAAACTGAAACTTTCAGTTCGAAATTTCTCCATTCTAAAGAATTCAAGCAGAAACAATCAACAATAAGCACTTCTAAGTTCGAAGTCATTAAGTTTCTATTGACAAAAGAGTGATCCACCGTAACAAACTAAAGAATGAAACCACTATCAACAGTCGGGTGTCCTTACCCATCAGATGTCATGTAAATGTGATACTCTCTAGTCATGAACGAGACTTGCTCAACATTCAATCCTGTGAAAGTAAACATCCCAATTTGCTTGATGATATGACTCCAATCACCTGGAGTACCTGCAAAACAGAATTAAACTTGCATTAATACTAAACGGAACAATTACATGTGTTTTCTCCAGAAAAAGTTCTCATAGCAGTACCAGTCACACCAATCAGACAGACACAGCAAGCCTCACTAGAAAGAACAAATCAGAAAATCAGATACCTCGAGCTTGCATGGAATCATAGAGTTGCTGGCGCATGCTAATAATTCGGTCGGCCATTGCTTTCAGCTCAACTGTCCATTCGTCATACATTTGTCTATTACCAATAGATGACAACCGCGTCAAAATGTAGAAGCTATATACTATCTACTGACGAGCAAAAAGAATATTGTAATAGCTGCACAAACCTGTCCTTGAGTATAGTGGCAACAATAGACGCACCATGAATCGGTGGATTTGAGTACATTGGCCTTATAACCATCTTTAGCTGGCTTTCGACTTTGCTAGCAACATTGCTATCTTTGCAAACCTACAACAAAAAATTATATTAGTCTTGTTCAGCTTTTAGTGTCTATAGCTAAAACGCAAAGACAATGACCGTTTTTCCTAAACATATTATCCTTTACCAACCATTTCCACTCTGTCCAATTACAATCTAAGTGGACACGGAGGCCTTCAAAAAAAGCAATAGAGCAGAAAGAAGGAAGGACGAAAACATCATGGCCACAAGCAAAAAAAGAGAGAGGATAACCAAAATCCCAGAATTGTATTGAGGCCACAACACCAAGTAAACAAGTGCACATCTACCAAATAAAGCAGCCTTCAAATATTTTAAATCTGGCTGTGAATCTTTAGAAACTGTGTTCATTGTGCTGCAGAACTTTAAGCTTTTCAGGGAATACAACTTGAATAGTGTATTTAAAGAAAAACAGTATCTTTAAGACATAAATAGTATGATAATTCTTCAGCCCCCAATTGTATCACTTAATAAAAAGGGAAAGTACCTAAACTGACAAAGGACTTACAATGCTAAGGGCACCGACACGCTCTCCATACAGTCCCATGTTTTTGGCATAACTCTGAGCTGCAAGACATTCACCACCATCAGCCACAAACATGCGAACAGATTGTGCATCTGCATCTAGGTTGCCACTGGCAAAACCCTGCAATATCAAGAAAATATGTAATACAGTAGGGTCAGTTGAGCAGCCCATTAGTACATAGGTTGTGGGCATCAAATTATTTAGCAATCATTCTAAACGAAGTATCACTTGAATGTTAAAATCCCATCCTAAGCTTAACCTGATAAGCACTGTCAAAGAAAGGTAACAACCCCTTGGACCTCATCAACTTCCTGATTTTTTCCCACTGGTCAATTGTTGGATCAACGCCAGTTGGGTTATGAGCACAAGCATGGAGAAGAACTATTGCACCAGAGGGTGCAGCCGTAAGATCATCCAATAATCCTGCAGGGGTCATAATAAACCCACCTTTTAAGTATACTCAACACCAAAAGCAGGGAAAGCCACAGATAAGGTGATTATATCTATAGCAAAGAAAAGCAAAATTAAATAAATAAAGATCTTGTTATAGGTACACATAAAATATAGATCTATCCAAACACGACAAGGAGCAAGTCAACTAGTGTATAAAAAGAGTGAGTTCTTTTTCTTTTTTCTCTTTAGAGTCTGTTCTTATTTACAAGAGTACTTAAGAACATTGGTAACAGTGGTACCTTGAAAATCCAGGCCTCGTGTTGCTGGGTCATAGTAACGATAATATTTTACTGAAAGCCCAGCTAAAGTGAAAATCTTAGGATGGTTTCCCCATGTTGGCTGTGGTATATATATAGTATGCTGGAAACAAGACAAATGGTAGAATGTTCATTCAAGTGTCATTTTGATTCAGACATATAAAGGGAAAGAGTGTAAGGAATACTTACTTCATGATAATGCCTGGCCAGAAACTCAGCACCAACCCTCAAAGAACCAGTGCCCGACAAGCACTGAACAGTGGTCACCCTATTCTCTTTAATGGCAGGGCTGTATCAGCAATGGAACAAATACATAAGCATAGATACATTTAAATATATCTGCTGATGTCCTAACAAGTAAATTAATAACTCATAACTCAACTTAACAAGGAGTAATCGTGATAAAAGAAACAGAATTCTTGATATCACATTCACCATGCACAGATAATCAGTTCAAAACAAAGAGGAGGGAAAAATAAGTCTAGAACAATTTTCTTATGATGCAAGGCCATGATAATAAGATGAAATGCCAAATAAAGGTCATCAGTTCTCATCAAAATATCAAGCAAGACTGAAGGAAGAACTTTGAAGATTCAGCAGCATTTCTTTTCTCTTTAAAGAGATAATTGGTTCAGCTAGACAGGTCTAAATGGAATGGACATGGACAGTGATAATTCAGTAGCTAGCTTGGCATTGAAGCGTAGTTGTTGTTGTTGATAAGTGGTTCAGCAGCCTTTTACTATCAATAAGAAAAGGATGTATGCACGACATGTATAGATTATTATGTAAAGGAAATGGTGCTCAAGAAGATACTACCACAGTTTTCACCTTCCAATAAGCAAACGTGAAAAAGACATTTAACTTACAGAATAAAAGTGATAAAAACAGATATGGATTTAGTCTCTCGTACTAGAAAATGCACCCATTTAAACTCAAGCAATATTTAGAAAGAGCGAAAAATCTTCAAACCTGTCAGCACCAAATATAAGCTTGGCACTCAATTTGTTAAAATCCGCAAGTCCAGTAATTGAGAGATATTCCTTCACGCGAGACCTACATTACATAGTAGGCTTAGATTAGTATGTTGGTTTCAAGTGATATCCCATAAGATAAAGTCTCTAATTTAGCAACCAACTCACGTGTCATTGACAAGCATTTGTTCAGCTCGTCTCACGACATTAAGAATAAGGGGCTTTCCTTCCTGTCATAGTTGTCATTAGAATAATGATTCTTCAAACTTTACAATAACAATTAGCTTTGGATTAAAGAACCAATCACTAAAAAAAAAAAAAAAAACAGAGGTAGCAGCAAGAAAATATCTTTATTTGTATCATTGGAATGATGGAAACAAATATAATTGATTTAATTTTATTAATTAATTATACATAAGGGGAGGAAATGGAAAAAAGATTCATTGAATGAGCAAGTTGTATGTAGATTAAAGAAATAGGAAGGAAAAGAGTGAGTGAGAGACCTCAGTTCGATATGCGCCAACACCCAAATTCACTTTGACTGGGCTGCTATCTTTGTTATAAGCAACTGTTACCTGTATTATTGAATCAACATAAAATAAGATACACGCACAAACACATTCGGGAAATAAAAGAAAAACCTAGATCCATGCAATAGAATCGAAAACCACATAGCCATCAATCAAATCAAATGATCTCCAAGATCAAATCATCAACTGATTATTACTAATTTTTAAAGTTGGTCCCAAGTCTAACAACAAAAACAAAGAGGAGTGAGGAGTGGAAAGAGGTATATACCCACCCCTAAGATGGGATCTTCAGGAGCACGAACAACATGAGCAAACACAGAATCTGCCATTGGAGTTGGAATTTCAGAGAACAAGTTCAACGATGTTATGGAGGTGAGTTCAGTACACTTTCTTTATTTAATCTTTAATCTTTAATTTAATAATAAAAAAAAGTATTGTTCGCTTCTTTGGGGCTGCGTGGAATACGCCACCTGTATCTCTATCACACAGTGGGCGGTTCAAAACAAGGGACTTCGGGACTACAAACTTTTCTTTCTTGCTCCATAGCATAATACAACTTCCTTTCTTTCTTTTTTAATTCTTTTTCACTATGAAAAAAATACAGACTTTAATATAGTACTCCATTTAACATTATTTACTTTCAGTTTTAACTTTTACCTCACCGACATTTTTTTATGATTTATAATTCTAAAATCAATTTATTTTTAAATTTTGGTAAGAAATAAATTGTAGTATTTGCTAATTAATTTTGAAAAGTATTTTTACATAATAATTAATGTTTGATGAAGTTTTTAAAAATGCTTCGAACGGCTTATTTGGACTTTAATTTTTTTTTAAAATTAGAAAAGTAATTCTTTTGGAGAAAAATAATTTTTATTTGACTATTCCACTTTAAAGATAATTACATTGTGTTTGACTAATTCATTTTGAAAAGTATTTTTGATAATTAAATTGTGTTTGACTTAGTTTCCTAAAAAATACTTTTGAGCATCGAATTATGAAAAGTGCACGTTTACTTTTCATATTATTTTATAGACAAATTATGTTAAATAACTATTATGAACTTAATTAAGTTTTTACTTCATTTAATTGAAACTAAAAAGTAAATATTAATGTTTTCAATCAATATGTTATAAAATTAAGGTTAGAACAATATGAAGATGAAGACAATATAAACAGAGAGATCCGAGAGATTTTTATTATTATTCTTTCAAATATATTCAAATGTGTACAACATAATATTCAAGATCTCTATTTTATAGTGTTACATAGGAACATCCAAAAAAAAGTCATAAACATTGCATTAATCCTTGAAAATGTGGAGAAGATTAAGAAATATGAAAGATAAATGAGAAAGTGGTGAAGATGTGGATATTGCTACACATATAATGATAAGAAGTAGTGGAGATATTATATTTAATGGAGAAAAAACATAAAATGACACATGAAGCTATCCCGAATTTTCAAAAAGACAACTTAACTATGCGGGCGTTCTATTATCCCTAAACAATTTCAAACTTATATTATTATATCATTTTTTGATCAGTTTCAGAATTTTCAAAATGACACTTTAACTATGCGACGTCCTTTTTTAATTCTTTTCACTATGAAAAAGAAAAATAATACCAACTTTAACATTATTTACTTTTTGTTTTAACTTTTACCTCACGGAAATCTTTTAAGATTTATACTTCTAAAAAAATCAATTTATTTTGAAACTATTTTTTTGGTAAGAAATAAATTGAGTTTGCTTATTAATTTAAAAAATATTTTGCATAATAATTAATGGTTGACGATGTTTTTAAAAATGCTATGAAGGGCTTATTTAGATGCACTTTTTTTATTAAAAAAAAAAAAAAAAAACTAGAAAAGTAATACTTTTGGAAAAAAATAATTTGTGTTTGACTAATTCATTTAAAAAGTATTTTTAATAAGCATATTATGTTTGACTAATCATTCTACAAAAAAAAAAAAATTAGCTTCAGATTATGAAAAATGGCAAATGTCAATGCATATTTACTTTTCAGATTATTTTTACAGAAAAATTATGTTAAATAACTATTATAAACTTAATTAAGTTTTTAATTTATTTAATTAAATCTAAAAAGTAAATATTAAAATTTTCAACCAATATGTTATGAAATTAAGATTAGAACAATATCAAGATGAAGACAATAGAAATAGAGAGATCGGAGAGATTTTTATTATTATTCTTTCAAATATATTCAAGTATGTACAACATAATACTGAAGATCTCTATTTATAGTGTTACAAAAGGACATACAAAAAAAAAAGCCATAAACATTAGATTGATCCTTGAAAATGTGGAGAAAATTAAGGGGTATGAAAGATAAATGAAGAAGTGGTGGAGACAGTGGCGATTCTATAATTTTCATCTAGGGGTTCGAAAAATAAAAATATAAACGTGTGAATAAGCATGAACGTTTGGATTTTTTTCGTTTAAATCTACTCTATTAAAAATAAAAAAACGTGAAAGATTGGTCCTGAAACTAAATGAAGAAGAGATAAAAAAAAAATGACCACAATGGCATTCGAACCCTGGACGTGAGGGCTAATTTTAAAAAAACTATGCTACAGCTACATCTTGGTTACAAAGAGGTTTAAAATTATTATATCTACATAAATTCAGAAAAGATTAATCCTTGAGGATGTGGGGAAAATTAAGTGGTATGAAAGATAAATGAAGAGGTGGTGGAAATGTGGGTATTACTACACATAATGATAAAAAGTAGTGGAGATATTAACATTTAATGGGCATTCACATAATATATTTCATAACATTAAGGTAGATAAAAAAGAAGTAAATGTGGCACCTCTCTCAATGGCCAAGAATTATATTTATCTTTTTTTGTGGATTTTTTGACGTTTCCTCTAAAAAAATTTCAATTATTTTATTTTATAAAATCATCTCCTTAATCCATACCTCTTCAATTACATAAATTCAGCTCTTAACTAATTTAGTAATGTCTATAACTCCTAACCTTTCATATTCATAACCTTCAAATTATTTAATATACAAATTTATAACTCCTTAAAATCATACTTATAAAAACTTATTTTGAGACATGGATGATGATTATTTTATTTTCATGTTTCTTATTCTTCATTTTTTGTCTCTTTGGTTGGTCATTTTTTTGCTTCTTTGATCTGATTTTGCAAGAGAGAGGCATGTAATGAGAATGTCACATTCTTGCATAGTTTTATTTTACGGAAAAGGGTCATATTTACCCCTGTACTATTAGAAATAGTTTAAATATGTCTTTCGTTATACATTTGGTCCAAATATACCCTTATCGTTATACTTTGAGCCAAATATACCCTCTTTGAATCTCAATCTTAAAATAGACAAGTGAAGAGTTGGGATTAACTCGAAGGACCCATATCGTTTTTGTCCTTGCCAACACCCAAAATAACTCATAACCCAACCCAAATAAAGGCTCTCATATCAACAAACAACAATGCAGTAATGCCACAGAAATAACAATCTTCAATTCAATTTTGACCGCTTCAATAATAACTTTATTCATCTAAGTTGATGATTCTCAACATCTGAACACACACATTCACTTCAAAATCTCAATAAATTGAAATTTTGATGAGTTAACGGTGAAAAACTATTCAAGAACTTTGAATTTTTTTAAGCTCATCATCAAATTTAAAGAACCCAAAAAGTCAAAACTGAATTTAGCTCAATAATACCAGGCAAGAGAAAATCTCAGCTAAAAAAAATACTAACCCAAATAATTTTCAATATTCTATTGATTCACAACAACTTCCATTCACAAATTTTAGAAGTAATTCGGCCACAAATATGAATGTCGATTCGAAGACCCAACAATTTCGTTTCTAACTTCTCCACCCAATGTGCCGTATAATTTTAGCAGATGAATCGAAACCAATGAATTTTCAAGCATCATATCAGTTGATATTTCAAAAAGTTCAGAATTATATCAAGACAATGAACTCAATAAGAACAACATAAGTGAACTACTTTTAAAAAGTTTGCAATTTTTTTCAAGGTTTTGTATTTTTGATTGGCAAAACAAATAGAAACAATAATTATTAAAACCAAATTCATGTACTGCGTGAAGCTAACCAATTAGTAATGTTTTTGACAAACAATTGATTGTGCTTTTGTTTGCTTATAAATGGGGTTGGGTAAAAAAGTGTTTAAGTGGGTTATTTTGGGTGTTGGTTTGGACAAAAAGGATATGGGTACTTCAAATTATTCCCAATCCTCCACTTGTCTATTTTTAGATTGAGATTCAAATATTTAACGGATGAGGGGTATATGTGGCCCAAAGTATAACGATAAGGGTATATTTGGACCAAAAATATAACAAAGGGCATTTTAAAACTATTTATAATAGTATATTGGTAAATATTACATTTTTCCGTTTATTTTACGAGGTCATTTGACATGCATAATATAATTATCACTTTTTTCTATCGATTCTTGATTATACGAATTATGAGTTTTTTTAGAAATATGATTTGACTTTTTCTCTTTGCTTCTCTTTGTCGTTTCTAGAAAATATCCATGCTAGACATTCTTGCATAGTTTAATTTTATGAGGTAAAATAATTTGACATGTCTAATATAATTTTCACTTTTTTCTATTGCAATTATACATTTAATATTATTTTTTTATTCTTGACGATACGAATCATGAATTCTTTTTAGAAAAAAAAAATTTGATATCCTCTTTTGCTTCTTTTTATACTCCCTTTGTCCATATTTACTTGTCCATTTTTGACTTGGCACACCTATTAAGAAAATAATAATTGAAATAGTGAGTTTACCAATTTTACCCCTATTAATTGATAGAATTTTGAAATTAATTTACTTATTAAAGAGGTTCTACCTTTTTCAAAATCATTAATTCTCTAAATAAATTGAGGGTATAACAGGTAAAAATATATTATTATTTTTTATTTGTCAAAGTGACAAGTAAAGAGTTAAAATTGGAGAAGTAAAAAGGGACAAAAGGAGTAGTTTCTTGAATTTTTTTATAAATTTTTTTTGCTTGTTTTTGTAGTTTCTAGAGAATTTGATTATTTTTACTCTATTCTTCTCTTTGTATGTAGTTTTTGGAGAATCGAATTATGTTATGTTGAAAACGGAGTCCTCCTTTCCTCTTTTACACATAACTAAATAATCTTTAAAGTTTTTACTTGATTAGTTAACTTTATTTTTATGTTTTTTGTTATTGTTTTAAGGTTAACTTATCATGTTTTCAGGTTAGGATATTTTGAAAATAAAAGTAGAAAAGGGAGTTATTATGCTACTCAAGAAAGTATGTAGAGATAATTGTGTAGTTATGTGGATAAACTTTTATTATTTATAATGATAGAACATGAGAATGTAAAGTTAATTTGTAATTTTCAAAATACAATTTAATTCATAGAAAAATTGATTATTAATATGTAATTTTATAGTCTACATAGTTTTATTTATTATTATTATTATGTCAAAACTGCCCTTATACTATATGAAATGATCAAATATGCCATTTGTTTATACTTTGGTACATTTATGCCCTTACTGTTAGTGAAATGGGTAAAAATTGTCCTCAGGTATAATGAAGGCAACATCAAATACTTAAACAATTTAATTAATCTTAATTTTTCTACCCTCTTCTCTTTATCTGAACTCAACTCCATTTCTAACATCAAAACTTAAATAGCTAAACATCCGAAACTCAAAAAGATTATCCATCATCAACAAGGAACTTATCATGGAAGGTTTAATCTCATTTCTCCTCCACGCCATAAAGAAACAGAAATCTCACCACAACAATTTATGTTGCCTCTCCGACACCTCTAACCGGAGCAATCACATGCTCATCCGAGCTGACTCCATCGAGGGATCTTCTCACCATAGAACTCGATTAGAGTTTCAGCCTCCGCTCACCATTGATTTTCTGGATCTGCCTCAGCCGAGAAGCTTCAATAACAGAGCAACTTCTCTGTTTTCCCTTGTTTCCAACCAAAATGCCTCCAAATTGACTGCTACCAACAATTTACAAGGGATTACTATTGTCGATAATCTCTATCATAGGAAATTATGATGCAATAAATTACGTTGAAAAAACTACTACTACTGACGATATGTACTTTGTGTGTTCAACTTTTAGGTGATCTTCAAGTGTAAATGTGAAATATTTGTTTGGTTTGGTTATTTTGTACTAGTAATACTGTTGTTTTAAATCAATTAGTCTTAATTAAGAAATCTAGAAGAGGGACTAGGGTTTTGAAGGAGGATTTTTTATTTTTTTTGAATGAAATGGAATTGGGTTCATCGGATAAAGAGAAGAGGGTAAACAAATTAAAACTAATTAAATGGTTTAAGTATTTTCCGTTGTCTCCGTTATCCTTTAGGGAATTTTTGGCTCATTTTATTAACAGTAAGGGCATATATGGACCAAAGTATACACAAAGGGCATTTTTGATCATTTCATGTAGTACACAGGCATTTTTGACCCTTTTTCCTTATTATTATTATTAGGGGAAAAAGCCAAATATACCCCCCAAACTATCGTAAATGGTATGCAGATACCCTCCGTCATACTTTTGGGACATTAGTGCCCCTGTCGTCCAAAAACTAGAGCAAATATGCCATTCACTCTAACGGAAGACTAAATAGGGGACACGTGGCACAATCTTATCCGTCGATCTGATATTTAATAAATGTCAGATCGGTGGATAAGATTGTGACACGTGTATGTCCGTTAGTATAAAGGGTATATATGTTTTAGTTTTTGGACGGCAGGGGCACCAATGTCCTAAAAGTATGACGGAGGGTATCTGCATACCATTTACGATAGTTCAGAGGTATATTTGTCGTTTTTCCCTTATTATTATTATTATTATTGTTAGAAGTTCTCGAGTTTTTGCAATTTTCAGAGATCACTACTATGATATGTTGGGTCCGTACTCAAAATGCAAAAGTATTTGGTTAGGATAAAAACGATTTACTAAAATTGTTTGTCTCTCTCAATGTACTTTATTTACCAACATATAAATTATTTAGATAAAAATAAAGTGATGTGACACTTTTTTTTGGACAAGAATCATATTTATCTTTTTTTCTCATTTTTTGTTTATATATTTCTTATTATTGTACAAAAATGAATATGTCAATTACTACTCCTTCATTTCTTCATATTCTTTAATAGAAAAAATTAATTATCTTTATTTTTCTTATTTTCATGATTTTTGATGATTATAACTTTTAAATTATATTAATAATTATGTTCACAATATCATTTGTTATTTAATTGTCTTTATTTTCCTTACTTTCATGACTTTTGATAATCATAACTCCTAAATTATATTAATACTCATGTTCATGATATCATTTGATATTTCATATAGTTATCATATGAATAGAGGCATTAGACATCCAAAACAATAACATATTTTTGTAAAAAATTATATACTAAATATACTTATATTTTTTTAAGGGCTATATACTTAAGCAATTGAGCGTCGTCCTATCATCTTGCTTTCAAGGGTTATTTTCGTTATTCAATCATCGGCGTGCCACGTGTTGAATTCTTAAGGTAACTGTCGTGATTCTCACTACTAAAAAATTGTCAGAAAACGACGGCCAAAAGCGACGGACTGCGTCGCTTTTGGTCAAAATCGACGGAAAAGCGATGCAGTCACCTCCGTCGCTTTTTAACCCGACGCTTTTCAAAAAGCGATAGACAGCGTCACTTTTGAAAAAAGCGACGAACAACGTCGCTTTTAAAAGAGCGACGGACTGCGTCGCTTTTCAAAAAGCGACGGGCTGCGTCGCTTTTTTACTATTATTTTTTTTTATTTTTTTAACAAAAGAGATGGAGTTTATTTTAATTTTAATTTTAATTTTAATTTTATTTTTATTTTTAAAAGGCGACGCAGTCCGTCGCTTTTTTGGAAATTTTATTTTTGAAAATCGCAGAAAAGCGACGGACTAAACCACGTTGTCCGTCGCTTTTTCTGCAATATTTTTGACAGCAGCAACTAGCACTTTCTGCTGCCCACCTGCAAATGCAATTCAATTCAATTCTACACTATTCAGTTCAATCAAACACACACAATTATAAACAATCTAAACAAAACATAAAACAACAAACTTAAAATAACATTCAAAAGTATTTAAATCATAAATTAAAGACTTGTAAAATCTTTCAAAATTCGTTTTAAAAAGTTCATAAATGTCCAGAGATCTAAACTAGGGAGTGAGATCTACATAATCATCCTCATCACTCTCGTCGTCGGTGTCATCAGGAGCCGAAGTAGTAGGTCGACGAGCGAGGCTCATCACTTGTTCTTTGATTTGCTGAACGGTCTCACTCATGCTTTCTTGTTCAGCTACTCTTCTCCGCTCCGACTCTGCTAGTGCCGCTGTAAGTTTAGCTATTTGATCCGACATAGCAGCAATCTGAACACCATCAAGTGCCTCGGCTTGATGTGACGATCCAGTACCTTCTAAGCCTGATTGAAGTCATCTAACATCGTTTCGAGAGCCTAGACCATACCACTTTTTCTTTCCAAATCTGGGTGGACAGTTCAGGTGTCAATTGGACCGAGCTATCTAGATTCTCAACGATGTACTAATGAAAGTTATTCTGCATATTAAATATAAAAATTGACATCAATATATATACATATCATAAATATATTCACTAATAATATATATTATTCATATTAAATAACTTACAAAAGTTCGTTCGGCCCTTTCCTCCACCACATTATTTATTTTAACTTATTTAAACAACTTAACAACTTTAACTAGTTTAGTTTCGACTTAATACAACAACTAAATTCACCAACTAAACCACATTATTTAGTTTAACTTATTTAAACAACTTAACAACTTTATAACTTTAACTAGTTTAGTATTGACTTAATTCAAACAACTAAATCCACCAATTAACTAAATCACATTATTTATTTTAACTTATTTAAACAACATAACAACTTTAACTAAATCCACCAATTAACTAAATCAATAGAATCAACTAGTGTTGGTACTTATGCTTAACAAATATATTATTTCTAAATCTAAAGCTAAGTGTCAACACTAGATGGACACAAATCGATCTTGCAAGAAAATCAATTTTGTCATCAATGGGATCAACTAGTGTTGGTACTTATGCTTAACAAATATATTATTTCTAAATTTAAAGCTAAGTGTCAACACTAGATGGACACAAATAGATCTTGCAAGAAAATCAATTTTGTCATCAATAGGATCAACTAGTGTTGGAACTTATGCTTAACAAATATATTATTTCTAAATTTAAAGCTAAGTGTCAACACTAGATGGAGACAAATCGATCTTGCAAGAAAATTAATTTTGTCATCAATAGGATCAACTAGTGTTGGTACTTATGCTTAACAAACAATCGATGGACACAAAAAAACTATCACAAAATTAAAGCTAAGTATCAATACTAGATGGACACAAACACATTATTGAAAACAATTGTACTTGAACTTTAGAAATTTAGAAGCACCAACCTTATCTCCTACTTTGATGAAAGAAGCAATATAGTCTTGTATCAACTTTTTTAGATGTTGAGCTTCCTCAGTTGCCTAGCACGAAAAGTTCTAAAATTAGTTAAATATAAACTTCAAATCCAAGAATATTAGTTATATATATATATATATATTCAAGTTTTAATAAGTTCAAGTTTTCAATTCAAGTTCATATCTAATTTCTAAACTTAATTAGTTATATATTCAAGCTAATTAGTTCCAAGTTCAAGTTCTAATTTCAAGTTCAAGTTTAAGTTCAACTTCAAATTCTAAGTTCATGTTCTAAGTTCAAGTTCAAGTTCTAAGTTCAAGTTCAAATTCTAATTTCAAGTTCAAGTTCAAATTCTAAGTTCAGATTCTAATTTCAAGTTCAAGTTCTAAGTTCAAGTTCAAGTTCTAATTTCAAGTTCAAGTTCTAAGTTCAAGTTCAAATTCTAATTTCAAGTTCAAGTTCAAGTTCAAGTTCTAAGTTCAAGTTCAAGTTCTAAGTTCAAATTCTAATTTCAAGTTCAAGTTCTAAGTTCAAGTTCAAGTTCAAGTTCAAGTTCTAATTTCAAGTTCAAGTTCAAATTCTAAGTTCAAGTTCAAGTTCTAAATTCAAGTTCAAGTTCTAATTTCAAGTTCAAGTTCTAAGTTCAAGTTCTAAGTTCAAGTTCAAGTTCAAAGTTCAAGTTCAAGTTCAAGTTCTAATATCAAGTTCAAGTTCAAATTCTAAGTTCAAGTTCAAGTTCTAAGTTCAAGTTCAAGTTCAAGTTCAAGTTCAAGTTCAAGTTCAAATTCAAGTTCAAGTTCAAGTTCAAGTTCAAGTTCTAAGTTCAAGTTCAAGTTCTAATTTCAAGTTCAAGTTCTAAGTTCAAGTTCAAATTCTAAGTTCAAGTTCTAAGTTCAAGTTCTAATTTCAAGTTCAAGTTCTAAGTTTAACTTCAAATTCTAAGTTCAAGTTCAAGTTCAAGTTCTAAGTTCACGTTCAAATTCTAAGTTCAACTTCAAATTCTAAGTTCAAGTTCAAGTTCTAAATTCAAGTTCAAGTTCTAATTTCAAGTTCAAGTTCAAATTCTAAGTTCAAGTTCTAAGTTCAAGTTCAAATTCTAAGTTCAAGTTCAAGTTCTAATTTCAAGTTCTAAGTTTAACTTCAAATTCTAAGTTCAAGTTCAAGTTCAAGTTCTAATTTCAAGTTCAAGTTCTAAGTTCAAATTCTAAGTTCAACTTTAAGTTCTAATTTCAAGTTCAAGTTCTAACTTTAAGTTCAAATTCTAATTTCAAGTTCAAGTTCTGAGTTCAAGTTCAAATTCTAAGTTCAAGTTCAAACTCTACGTTCAAGTTCTAATTTCAAGTTCAAGTTCTAAGTTTAAGTTCAAATTCTAAGTTCAAGTTCAAGTTCAAGTTCTAATTTTGAGTTCAAGTTCTAAGTTCAAGTTCAAATTCAAAGTTCAAGTTCAAGTTCTAAATTCAAGTTCTAAGTTCAAGTTCAAATTCTAAGTTCAAGTTCAAGTTCAAGTTCTAAGTTCAAGTTCAAGTTCAAGTTCAAGTTCAAGTTCTAATTCCAAGTTCAAGTTCTAAGTTCAAATTCAAATTCTAAGTTCAAGTTCAAGTTCAAGTTCTAAGTTCAAGTTCTAATTTCAAGTTCAAGTTCTAAGTTCACGTTCAAATTCTAAGTTCAACTTCAAATTCTAAGTTCAAGTTCAAGTTCTAAATTCAAGTTGAAGTTCTAATTTCAAGTTCAAGTTCAAATTCGAAGTTCAAGTTCAAGTTCTAAGTTCAAGGTCAAATTCTAAGTTCAAGTTCAAGTTCTAAGTTCAAGTTCAAGTTCTAAGTTTAACTTCAAATTCTAAGTTCAAGTTCAAGTTCAAGTTCAAGTTCTAATTTCAAGTTCAAGTTCTAAGTTCTAAGTTCACGTTCAAATTCTAAGTTCAACTTCAAGTTCTAAATTCAAGTTCAAGTTCTAATTTCAAGTTCAAGTTCTAAGTTCAAGTTAAAGTTCAAATTCTAAGTTCAAGTTCAAGTTCAAGTTCTAAGTTCATGACATTCAAACATTCATCATCTAAATTCATGACATTCAAACATTCATCATCTACTCATAACACTTCAATTACTAATTTCTAACTTCAAATTATTAACACTTTACTAACTAGTCCTAAAATCAAATCCAAAAAAATCCCAATTCAACCTCAAATTACATATTCTCAAGTTTAAACTAGTCCTAAAATACAAAAATGCTAATTCTTCTCTAACTAACAATGCCCAATTTAAAAATGCCCAATTTTTTTTAAAAAAACCCTAAAATAAAAATCTTCAATTATCTATACCTAACTAACAATAATCAAATCAAATTAACAATTGAATAACACAACCCAACAAACAAAAACAATAATATACTAACAAACAATCAATTATAATCACTAGAATTGAAAAAAAAATAAAAATTTAACCCTACCTGCAGTGACCAGCGACGGGGACGGGGCAGTGACGGCGACGGGGAGGGATCCGATCGATCGATATATATATATAGAGAGAGATAAGGGAGAGAATAAGAGTAAAGAGAGAGAGGAAAATAAGAAAATGGCAATATGTCTTTTAGATATTTAATAAAAAGCGACGGACAGCGTCTCTGAGTCCATCGCTTTTTTAAAATATAGTTGACCAACATTTTGACCAAAAGGCGACGGACTAAGAGACACTGTCCGTCGCTTTTAAAAAAAGTTGACTAGATATTTTGACCTAAAAGCGACGGACTAAGAGATGCCGTCCGTCGCTTTTTAAAAAACTAATTAATAAAATAAAATAAATTAAAAACGACGGACAACATGGTTATTTTTTAATTTATATATAATTGTTTTTAATAAAAAGCGACGGACGGCGTCTCTATATATATTAAATAAATAATTATTAATTATATATATATTAAGCGCAAAAATCCACGAAAAAAAGTGACGGACTAAGAGATGTCGTTCGTCGCTTTTTGGAAAATAATTTTAAAAATAATTATTTTTATTAAAAAGCGACGAACAGTGTGGCAAAAGGCATCGCTTTTTGGAGCGATGCCGTCCGTCGCTTTTTGGAGCGACGTCGTCCGTCGCTTTTCTGTCCGTCGTTTTAAGCAGTTTTTTAGTAGTGTCTCTAACTTTGCACATGTTGTAGCTGCATTTTGTATAGTGTTTTGATTCTGCCTTCTTAGAACTTCTTGTTCGTATATCAGGTGAGTCTTCAATCTTTTACCCTTGTTTTGTGCTAATTTACAATTTTACTATCATGGTGTTTCGATATAAGAGAAAATGGATTTTAAGATAAAGCTTTACAGTTGTTGTTGTCATGGTGCTATTACATAAATTAGAATTTAGGATAAATCCAATCTATTTACAAAATCTTTCGATGATATAAGTTTTCCTTCAAATGTTATTTATGACTCTTAGGATATATTGACTTTACTAAATTGATCGGTATAAATTAAATTGTTCTGATTTTTGTTGTGTGAATTTTGTATGCTGCAAGAAAAATTCTGATTTATCTTCAACTAGATTGTGTTAGATAACTTTTTATTCTTCCAGTTTGTTTATTTTCGAAAGAGCATGCGCAAGCTCATAAAGGTAAGAGCTACAATATTTATATACCTTGTACAATGATATATGTTCTTTGATGAGAGGAGTAATTGTTTTTGTGTCTGTGAAAATTCTAACTGATATATTTAGTGATTTTTTTCTTGAAGAATTTACATATGTAACAAAATAATGGAGAGTCATAGTTTTGCGGGTTTTCTTCTCTTGAATGGAGAGAAGATTGTGAGGAGGAGGAAACAGGAAAAATGACCCATTAGCTGCTACTAAATCTTTTACATTATGCAGAGTAGTTGATGTTGGTCACCACACTTCATATTTTCTTCTTGCCTCGCCTGTTGGAGATTATCATAGTTGTAGTTAACTACTCTGATGATTAAATATTGAATAAAATATAAATACAGATTTGAACAGAATTTCACAACATATATTGTGCTAAATCGACTATAGAATATATCTCTTCAATGTGGACCATCAATGGTGGTTTAAAAGCTGGTCAACCTCCTCCCTTTTTTCGGTGTCTCATCAACACTTTCTGATTTTTTATTTGAATCTCCAACTTCATAAGATAAATGATAGAAGAATTTAAGTAGTTGTACAAAGATTAAATTCAAGATAAAAGACAAATGAACTTACTGCTACGAAGAGCAGTGTCTTCATTCTCCCCTCGTTTGAAATAGGTTAGCTTTCAAAAAATTTGGCCCCTCCAAATCATAAGAGAGTCTGTGCAATTTAACTAGCTCATTACTATCTCACTACAGATATCTAACATGAAGTGAACTTGCAAGATTCGATTCTTTTAATGACAATTGGTTCTTTTTCTCATTTTACAACGTCTAATCAAAATTGAATCCACTGTGAACAACCGTTAAAGGAAAATAATGCGACAACCTGCTTTGAAGCCAAGCTCTAGCTCTAAAATATAGAAGGTATTCCACTCCTCCCACTTTTACTTCATATTTTCGTGTGTGTTTGCTCCCTTTTTAGTTTTCCCTGAAAAGTAATTATGTGTGTGCTCTGCATTTACAATATGTGACAATTTAAGCTTCCATCGGGCGAAAAAAGTGATTCATTTTTCATTTTCAGTCATTCATAAACTACCAAATTAAGTGTTGGTGCGGTAACGTATTAGCAACATTACAAGTCTAAAAATATAGTACTTATTAGTGAATGTTCGGTATATAAAGGTATTCATACTCTTTTCCACATATGGAATTATGAAATTCATACTCATGTGAAATATCAAGCCCTTAAAAAAACTAATTAATGAAATAGCATATTTAGAAGCTCATTTACTCTGTAATCTACAAAAAAAAAGGATTCTGATGATGGGATATTGGGTAGTATAACACCCCGGAATCTAGTAGGCTAAACTAGGGCTAAGTGTGTGGGGGTAACAAGCCATGGAAGAGGGCAAGAGCCTAAAGTACCTAGAAAACTATTGAAGGAAAACATTTCCTTCCCAAGCCAACTTGGCGAGGGGCAGTGTGGTCGCCAAAGTGACTTGGCGATCCGTCAAGTGCACCCACAGTCTCCTAGTGGACTGCCTAGAGGAAGGACTTTACCCACATGGCCTACCTTATGTATGTATGAATGTATAAATGTGAAAGATTTTTTCAAATTGAATCATTCTAGTTTGAAAGGTTTGCTCACCTAAAATGAATCAAAGCATGTTTAATTATGATAGCTTGAAGTTGTGATATGAGATCCCTTCATGAATAGCTTGACTTGGTAAGACAAGACCATGCATGGTAGCTTGAGTATTAGATCTCATGGATAGCCTTGGATTGAGAAATCGTACCCTTCCAAAGGTTAGCTTGGACTAGCATAATAGAATGCTTGCATGATAGCATGACTTGGTAAGGCCAAATCATTTCATTGGTATCTTGGATTGAGCAATAGTACCCTTCCTTGAGTAGCTTTGACTTGCATGAGAGTATTCCTTCCATTATATCTTGGTCTAGCATAATGAGGTGCTTTTCCATAGCCTTTAATTGGTAAATTGTAACCACTCATGTGTGATGACTTTTCTTGGACTAGTAAAGAAGTACTTTTCCATGAATAGTAGAGATAGCTAAAGAGGGACTAGTCCCCAATCAAAGTAGCATGTTTATGATGAATCAAGGCTACTTCAAGGAAGTTTAGTAAGTATGTTTTAATATGAGATTTGTTTGTATGATGTATGATTAGCTTGGATTGTTGCTCGAGCTACCTTCCTTGATATGTATGACTAGAGGTGGATTTACCAAGTCCTTGCTAAGGATAAGTTGAGGTTACTTGAGAAGTGTTCCTCTTACATTATGATGATCTATGTGAATTGATTATGCCTATGACTATGTTGTTATCTCTTATGGTTATGGCTTATGTCTTATGTTGACTATTGCTTATGTTATGCCTATGATGATGTTTATGCTAGCAATCATATTTAGTACATTTTGTACTAACGCATACTCTTTCCTACATTCTTATCAAATATAGGGTTCGACGATATTGACTTCCATCCCCGTAGCTAGGATCTTAGTAGAAGCAAGGATTGAAGTTTTGGTGAGTCCTCATAGTATTCGAAGAGATAGCCACCATGTTCTTATGTCTTTCATTTTATGTTTAGAACTAATGTATGGACTTCGTCCCAAGGATATTCATGTTTTAGATGGCTTGAGACAAGTGTATTAGACTTCTGCTCATTTTATAAAAGGCTTTGATGTTATTGATATGGTTTAAATTTTTGCTCATTTCTATTATCTTATGTTATGAAAGCTAAGTGGCTTATATGGGGCCTCTCGGGGTCTTGTATGTCATGTTACGTCTAAGATGTACCCCTGGGTTGTGACAAACTTGGTAATCAGAGCACAAGGTTTAGAATGGTTCTAGGATGTCTCAAAACCATGTCTAGTAGAGTCTTGTTCATAAGTGTGAAGCGCGCCATATTTATGAATGAGAAGCTATTAGATGATTAGGAAACTTCACTTCTTCATTACTCTAAGTTGTGCGATAGAGTTTAACTCTATAAGGTCTTTCTCATAATCCTTACCCGATGGTCTTCAGGATATGGCTACTACAAGGGCTAATGCTAGAAGGAATAAGGAAGACAATATGGATCAAGAAGCTCCTCCACAAGCTCTAGTTGACCCTTTGGTTGAGAATGTGACTAATGCGGAGTTTAGATCGGCTTTTCAAATGTTAGCTCAAGTTGTGATGGCCCGAGCCAATAGGGTGGTTGTAGTCCTTGTGAACTAAAATGTTGTGGGTACAACGACTTCTAGAGTGAGGGACTTTACTAGAATGAACCCTCCGGAATTTTATGGTTCAAAGATGGAGGAAGTTCCTCAAGAGTTTATAGATGAGGTCCATAGGGTGTTGGATATTATGGGAGTTACTCTGGTAGAGAAGGTGGAATTGGCCGCTTACCAACTTAAGGGGGTTGCTCAAGTTTGGTTCAACCAATGGAAAGAAGCAAGAACGGTAGAGATGGGTCCCATAGAGTGGGAAAGGTTTAAAAATGCTTTTCTTGATAGGTTCTTCCCTCTAGAGATGAGAGAGGCTAAGGTTCTTGAGTTCATTAACCTTAGGCAAGGTAGTATGAGTGTCAAGGAATATGGTTGGAGGTTTACTCAATTATCTAAGTATGCTCCATCTATAGTGGCCGACTCTAGGTCAAGAATGAGTAAGTTTATATCGGGTGTGTCCGATTTGGTAGTGAAAGAATGTCGTACGGCTATGCTTGTTCACGATATGTATATTACTCGTCTTATGACTAATGCCCAACAAATTGAAGAGGAGAAACTAAAAGAGAGATCTAGGGATAAAAAGAGGCCTAGAATGGATGATGATAAGTTCTCCTATGATAGGTCCGATGGACATGGTCGTTCTAGGAATCGACAAAGGTTTTACGGACAAGGTTCTGCCAATGCTCCTAAGTATAATGAAGATGGGTGTCTAACTCTAAGCCGCAAGGAATTAGTAGTGAATCCCTATGTCCTACTTGTGCTAGGTGTGGAAAGAGACATGAGGGTAGGTGTTTAACCGACATGGAGGATTGCTTTAGTTGTGGTGAAAGTGGTCACAAAATAAGGAACTGTACAAGGGAAAAGGCTAAAGGAAGAGAGGGCAAGCAAGCCCCTCCTAAAGGTTCAGGTTCCGATGCGCCTAAGCAAAACCGGTTCTATGCACTTCAAGCTAAAGGTGAAAAAGAGTGTGCTCCGACGTGGATCCCGATATGTTGAAAGATTCTTAATTAGATGTTTATGCTTTGATAGATTTTGATGTCATCATTATGATGGTTTGATTGAACTCCTCTTATGCTCCAATTTGATTGTAGAACCCGTATAGTCAAGTTGTTAGTTCCCGAATGAGCCTATTCGAGAGTGGAAGGGGGGAAATCTATGCCAAAAGTTTGGGTTGTTTCTTGTCTTAAAGATGACTTTTAAGGGTTGCATGTACTACCTAGTTAGGGTTAGGGAGGTAGATTCAAGTGTTGACCAACTCCAAAGAGCTAGTTACCGTTCTAAGATTGATCTTAGGTCGGGTTAGCACCAAAAGAGGGTGAAAGATGATGATGTCCCGAAGACGGCTTTTAGAACCTGGTAGGGTCATTATGAGTTTTTGGTAACGTCGTTCGGTTAGTAGGCTCTACCAAGGGTAGTGTTATGGTTTAAGATGGTTCCGGATCGTCTTTTGTGTTAGCTGTGAAAGTTAAGTGATGTCTTGATCCGACCTTAGTAGAATTGAAAGAGACGGTGCTTAGAAAGTCTGTTAAGGCTTCCTCCCAAGGGGGAGATGGTGTGCTTAGATAGCAAATCATTGTGTATTCCTAATCTTTATGATTTGGGCTTACTTGAAAACATCTCACCCAAGAAGGGTGTAGTGAGTTTGATAAGAAAGGGAAGCTTAGTCCCCGTTTTGTAAGCCATGAGAGATCTTGAGACATGTGGTTAGGCTGCTTATGAGTTATCTTTGCCTAATGAGTTGGCATAGGTGCATCCAGTTTTCTATGTCACTAAGTTGAAAGGGGTGTGTTGGAGATCCGACATCACTAGTTCCCTTAGAAGGTTTGGGAGTAGATGAAAGTTCTTCCTACGAGGGAGTTCTGGTTAAGATGTTAGGCCGGCAAGTTAAGAAAGTGAGAATCAAGGCAGAGTTCCTTATGGTTAGCTCCTTGTTAGAATTCATGTGTGTTTAGGTGTTCCCATGATTTCCCTATGTTATGCATGTTCATGAAAGCTTCTGTTTTGAAATAAAATGAGTTTATAAGATTGATTTCGTCATGTTGTAGTGCATTGAGTATGAGTTGCCTATAGACTTCATGAAATGAATTGATGAACATGTCTTAGCTCGGAGTTGAGAGCTTCATTCTGAATGAATGCTTTTTGAGAACGAATTGCATATGAGCTCCATGAGATTGTGTTGAGCATGTTTTTAGCCCGGAGATGGAGTTCCTCCTTGAACATGAATAGTTATGAGATTTCATGCATAATGGGTTGTTAGATGAAGTTTCTACTTCCTTGTGTTGCATTGAGTATGTTTAGCTTGGAGATGAAGTTCCTCCTTGGTTGTGTGTATTAAGATGAGATGTATGCATGATGGGCTGCTAGTATTGAGTCCTTACTTCCGAAAGGTGTCTAGAAACGTCATTCGAGGATGAATGTCCCCAATGGGGAGATAATGTAACACTCCAAAATCTAGTAGGCTAAACTAGGGGTAAGTGTGTGGGGGTAACAAGCCATGGAAGAGGGAAATAGCCTACAATACCTAGGAAATTATTAAAGGAAAACAGTTCCTTCCGAAGCCAACTTGGCGAGGGGTAGTGTGGTCGCCAAAGTGACTTGGAGATCCGCCAAGTGCACCCACAGTCGTCTAGGGGACTGCCTAGAGGACCCAAGGTGCTGGAAAATTGGGCGAGTCAGGTCAGGGCTCGCTGTTTAGGTTGGCACATCGCCAATGTGGTCTTCTCAAGGAGGGTGAGCTACTGGAACTTTAGGTGAGCCAAGGGTTCACTTGGCGAGTCGCCAAGTGTCTTGGGCGAGCCTCAGCGGCAGTTCCTTTAAAATTGAGTTAGGGTTTTAAAAGTCTTTTCATAGTTTTATTAAAGCTATACTACGTCATTTTACCCTAACCTATAAACGTATATAAGCATTCTATTCCCAAATTTTCCATAAATTAAGTCATTCTCCCTAGAATATAAAAAAAATCCAAAAGTTCTTCTCTCAAATATTTCTCTCTCTAGAACTTGAAGAAGAAGAAAGAGTTGGAGCTAGGGTCAAGATCAAATCTCCATTCCTCAAGCATTTGTGGGCTTTGTAATCAAGGTATGATATATTTTCATCCATCCATGGAGTTCCCTAGTTTTTCCCCATTGTTAAGATGAGATCCCCAATTTGAGTTAGGGTTTCTTCCAATGTTGTGGGTATTGATGAATGTTGATCTAATTGAGTGGATAATAATTTTTTACGATTGAATTGGCAGTAAATCATGTTTTTAGGATGAAATTACATGTACCCATGCCTAACATCTTGATAAGAAAGAGCTTTCTCCTGGGAATAAGAAGAAGTCCTCTCTTTTTCTCATTTAACCCATGTCTAGAAAGATGAAATTGAAGTAAGTGGGTTTTGTGCCTTGAAAGGGGAAATTGAGATAATCTTCCAGGATTGATGATATATATATTGTAGATTGGTTGAGAGTAGAGCATATAGACATGAATTAAATTAGATTAAAGTATACATGATGAATCATGATTAGTAGTGCTTGAGATTGAGTTTATATGATGATATATGATTAGAATTGCTTAAGAATAAAGCATGTGATTAGAATGTCTTGAGATCTAGGCATATGTGATGATTATGAGAAGTATTTCTTTAAGAGTAAGGCTTGTAGTAATAAATGTTGATTGCTTTGTCTTTGAGAGTAAAGATAATATGATGAATGCTTTGAGAGTGAAGCTTATATGATAAAAGGTTTTCTCACATTGAATCATTCTAGGTTGAAAGGTTTGCTCACCTAAAATGAATCAAAACATGTTTAATTATGATAGCTTGAAGTTGTGATATGAGATCCCTTCATGAATAACTTGACTTGGTAACACAAGACCATGCATGGTAGCTTGAGTAGCAGATCTCATGGATAGCCTTGGATTGAGAAGTTGTATCCTTCCAAAGGTTAGCTTGGACTAGCATAATAGAATGCTTGCATGATAGCATGACTTGGTAAGGCCAAACCATATCATTGGTAGCTTGAATTGAGGAATAGTACCCTTCCTTGAGTAGCTTGGACTTGCATGAGAGTATGCCTTGCATGATAGCTTGGTCTAGCATAACGAAGTGTTTTTCCTTGATAGCCTTGAATTGGTAAATCGTAACCATTCATGTGTGATGACTTGTCTTGGACTAGTAAAGAAGTACTTTTCCATGAATAGTAGAGATAGCTAAAGAGGGACTAGTCCCCAATCAAAGTAGTATGTTTATGATGAATCAAGGTTACTTCAATGAAGTATAGTAAGTATGTTTTAATATGAGATTTGCTTGTATGATGTATGATTAGCTTGGACTGTTGCTAGAGTTGCCTTCTTTGATATGTATGGCTAGAGGTGGATTTCCCAAGTCCTAGCTAAGGATAAGTTGAGGTTACTTGAGAAGTGATCCTCTTACATTATGATGATCTATGTGCATTAATTATGCCTATGACTATGTTGTTATCTCTTATGGTTATGGCTTATGTCTTATGTTGACTAATGTTTATGTTATGCCTATGATGATGTTTATGCTAGCTATCATATTTAGTACATTTTGTACTAACACATACTCTTGCCTACATTCTTATCAAATGTAGGGTCCGGCGATATTGACTTCCATCCCCGTAACTAGGATCTTAGTAGAAGCAAGGATTGAAGTTTTGGTGAGTCCTCATAGTATTCGAGGAGATAGCCACCATGTTCTTATGTCTGTCATTTTATGTTTAGAACTATTATATGGGCTGCGTCCCAAGGATATAGATGGTTTGAGATAAGTGTATTAGACTTCCACTCGTTTTATAAAAGACTTTGATGTTATTAAAATATTTAAAATTTCTGCACATTTCTATTATCTTATGTTATGAAAGCTAAGTGGCTTATATGCGGCCTCTCGGGGTCTTGTATGCCATGTTACGTCTAGGGTGCATTGTTGCTTCCAATTGCACATGCAAGTGTACGTGGTCGCGCAAGTAATATAGTGGCCCTAAAAGAGCCGGATTATCGAACCCAAAGGACTTGTCAATTAATTATTCTTACTAAATTATACTAATTCTAATTATTTATTTAAGGGGAGGATTTCAAAGATGATTATATATTAACTAAACTAAAAATAAAGATAAAATAACTAAATGATAGATATTTAACACAATCAATGAATTAATCGATCTAGGATTATGATTTAACTAACAATCATGTTTAGCATCAATTTCATCAACTTATTTGATTATCTAGTTGCTGATTCACGGGGTTAATAATATAGTCATGATCTCCCGACCTCTAACCCTCTACCACAATTGACAATCTAACTACATTGTTGAGCGGGGATAAACTGAACCAATTATGGAGCATTACGTTGTCTTCCCTTATTTGAGCCAAGCAAGGCACCTAGGTATATCCCTATCCTAGACACAAATTAATTCAAGTGATATTCAAGAAAAAATTATGCTTCTTATATTCCACATTATATCCCTCTATTCCTCTCTTGAGTTCAAAAGAAGACAATAAATTTATTCTAATGGTGATCAAGCATCAAAATAGTAATCACAAGAACATAAGAACAACCAATATGATAAACAATTATGACGAATCAAAATCACTAAACAATCATTTTGTAAGTAAATATAATCCAAGAACGAGAAGTTTAACTCCACATAGATATAGAGCGATTACAACCAATCATTCAAAATAATGTAAAATAAATAAAAGAGAAGAAAAGATGAAACCCTAAATCAAAAGTTAATTATTTCTACATTCTATCCTCCTCCCTTAATAATTATTCTTATGGACTATTTATAGATTTAGGAAATCCTGAATAAAATAATTGAGGGAATCCAAAAACAAATGGAATTGGATTCAGTTTGAAACACTGCTTCGTCCGCCTTCAGTTAGCTAATTCTTTGCTAATTATTTTGCCTTTGGCTGGCTGCCACGTGGCAACTTGGTTCCTACTCAAATTGTATTTTGCAATTCGCAATTCTCTGCCTTCACATATTATATATTATTATATTGAATTTAATCAATTAAGTTGTCTGCTTGATTTTCTTTTTCAACCTTCCATCTTTAATTCGTTTCATCTTTATATCAATTTTGATTCTACAAATAAAATATATTATTATGTTCAGGCTCCAAAAGGACATATATAAATACTAAATGTGAGGCAAATAATGATTTAAAATATGTATTTTGGTCTCACATCATGTACCCCTGGGTCATGACAGGTAGACAGATTATACTTTTGTAGGTAATCTGAAAGAATCTTTGTATGCCATCTTAGCTCAACATGGTCATCTTAACGTGATACCATCTGTTTTGCAGCTCAGGAATGTTGTCTGAATAGTTACGAAAGTTTAAGAAGGAAATATTTTCAATATGATATGAGATGATTCACGCTAACCTCTTCTCTTTCAGATTCAAGTAAGTTACTCTTTGCTGTTTAAAGCCTTATGTAATTCCACGGCAGTGGCAAAAATGTGAATAAACATTCCTACAGTTATATGAGACCCTCACCCTCACTTTGCATTAAAATTCATTCACTGACTTGTTAATTCTTAGAAAGTACTGTTTTAATGTATTTGGAAAGTTCTACAAACATATGGATTCTCTATGTGCAACTTAATTCAATATATATTGTATCCTTCCTTCGCAGATGTTGACGGAATAAATAAAACCATCTCACACGAATATTACTTCATATACTATTAACATGAGCACCAATTGTGGGACAACTAAAGAGATGCCGCACACCCACATCTGTGCTCAAAATGTACAGTTTCATTTAGCTTCTTCAGACAATTGTTGATCCCCTTTATGAATCTAAAAATCTTTTCAAAAATAGAGACACAACATTTTATACATTTTCTTACCGACACATTCAATATCACACCATTAGACATAACATATTGTACAGACTTTTAGAAATTTACAATACTACTGTTTATGTTGTGCCCGGGTGCTACTCTTACTCGTGTATATGAACACTAGAACTATTTTCACTCTTCCCGTAAGAATTTAGATGGAAATTTTGAACTATTCAGTTGACTTCTATTGTTAATTAATGAATAATTTTAGATAATTGATTTAGTTGGTGATTAAAGGGTCAAGCTCATAATTGATTTAATATCATTTATCATTTAGCCCATATATAAAAATAAAATAGTGGTATTTAATACATCTAATTCCTAATTATTAGAACAAAAGAGCAACAACGAGAACCACACTTGTACAAATGACGACACATGATCACAGAGAGAAACAGAGAACATAAGGCCTTCAGACAATTCCATGAAATTTTCCTAACTAATAATAATGATAATTAGATGATAGAAAGGTAATGATTACCAAATTACTGAAAGTATATAAAAAAATATTAGGTTACATGGGACAAAAATTTTGCAAACCTTTTAGTGAACACTTTTGTAATGATTCTGCTGCTGCTGCTGCAAATTGTTATTGCTCATAAATGGTATGTTAAATGCACCATATTGATTGATAATCATTTTTTCATAACTAATGTTGTTATGATTGATAGTGGAGCTGATGTTAGTTGTATCCAAGGAGGTCTTGTACCTACTAAGTAGAAGTAAATAAATTGTGGATAGTTCGCTAATTGGCCTGGTGTTGGCCATAGTTACAAGGTACTTTAATTCTTCCTTCTTCTATCTTTTATCTTTTTTTGATCTAGAGCTGTGACTATGTCCGGCTAAAAGATTCACATTTATGTCGGATATCTAACTTCACTTTTATAGGTACCATGAAAGATCTAGACTTTATCTAAATATAAACAAATTTATATATGGTTTCTTGACTTGGTTCCAAGATGGTGGTACAGTAAGATTTGATGCAATACGTTGTTGGATTTGTCTTAGTGACTCCGTCTATCCAGTCGTGGTTCAAAGCCCATTAATGAGTTGAAAAGGGGCGCTCTATACCCGATTAGAAATGTTAGACACATGGGCTCAATAACAATACGTATTTAAATCTTGATAGACCCTTTGCTAGGGTAAAAAGGTCTAGATCCTCCCATACAGCCATAAAACTATATAAAAATTTGTATATATTTCGATTCAGATTTATTCCTTGAATTCGGATGTTAACAAGCTAGATTGAAGATGACCGCGCGGACTACCGCCTGTCTTCTGAGATCCTGCAAGTTGGTATCAGAGCCTAGGAACTTTCATGGTAAGTATAAGGTTGATGTGAAGTATACGACATAGATATGTTCTTTTCTTCATGGATCTTGGAGAAATGAGTACTAAAAGTACTAGATTGGAAGAGGTAGATATACCTCAAAACTTTGATTTGTTAAACAAATGGACTATTCCAAAAATTGATATCGAAACCATTTATGATTATGTTTGGTTTGATAAAATTTCACATAAACAGTTGATTAAAATTACTGAACAATCTTTGGCTTTAAATTCGTCTGAACAGACTATTCGTTTGTTAAACAAAAGAGATATTGAGTTATATAAACTTCAGTATTATTTTCTGCATATTGGCATGGTTCAAATTGTTTTTAAGCCTTTGACCCTTAAAGGGTTACCTGAGACATTTTTAGCTACCTTGCGTGATGCTAGAAATTTAAAATTTAGACAATCTTTGATGGGTTCGATTGAATCTAATGATTTTGGATATCAATTAAGGTCACTAAAAAATCCTAGCACAAAGTTGAGTTGAAAGTTTCCTTACCGATTAGGTTTTGATGTAAGTGTTTACTTGGGTCAACTTTAAACGACCATATCTCTTAGAATATAAAGATTTGCGTGCACTACTAGAATTTTGGACTATAGCAACAGTTTCATATGCGTTGCAATAGGATCTAAAACCGTTGCCATAGAGCTACAGCAACGGTTTGTCAACCGTCTCATCTGCTCGCATTACTATAGCACTATTGTAACAGTTAATGTAACGGTTCTCGAAAGCGTTGCTATAGGGACCTCTATTGCAACAATTTTCCTTCCATCTATGCACTATAATATTACATCAATTGTAACAATTAACAACCGTTGCATTAGGGGTTGTGGTAACTGTTAGCAAGTGTTGCAATAGGATGTTCTTATCGCAACATTTTTTTAAATATTATGGCAACGATTTTTATTGATATTGCAACAGTTTTATTTTCTATTGCAACCAATCTATATGAATCTACAGTTTTTCCCAACTTGTTGCAATAGGTCATGTTTCTTGAGCATTATATATATTTAAAAATCAACAATTTATAAAAAAAAGTTCTCTAAATCAAATCACGAAAGAAAATGACTAATTATATAGCCAAATCATATATATAATTTGAAATATCCTAGTCACAATATCCATAAAGGTAAAAGATACATACCAAGACACATGTTTTCAATAATTTGCACAAGTTCCATACTAATAGAAATTAAAACAAAAGACTGTAGCTTAACAAAAGTTTCAAAATGTCAAGAAACAAAAGAATCGAGCTAAAGCAATAGGTTTCTACAACTTTCAATCAAATATATCAAGTAAGGTCTTCATCACTATTGCTTTCATCATCCTCTTGGTTATCTTCTCCAACTACAAAAGACCATAAATAAAGGTTTATTGAGAGCAAATGTGGAAGAAAGATAGTTCAGATTTAAGTAATTAAATCATTTGTCTCAATCTACTCCACATCTGTGTAAGTGAAATAAGCAAACATTTCATTTGCTCAATCAACAGTGCATAACAAATTATTTTTTTGCCTGCTGTAAAATGCAAGTTATATCTAGCAACCTAAAATGGCTCTCAATTGAATTTTGAAGATGATCATTCCCACAGATTAAACAGGAAACACGGAAATTATTGCAAAATATACCTAGAAGAAAAAGAGACATCAATGCAGAATATCAATGCGCACAAATTAGACAAGTTAATTTATTTACTCTTACTGTCCTTTACAACCAATCAAACATCCGCAAGTGAAGATATCACTTGTTATAAGTAGGAGTTTTTATCCTAGTGCATTTAGCGTAATAATATTCACTAGATAAGTTCTGTATAAAGAAAAAAAGGCAAGGAAGTATACTTAGTTTTGTACACAATAAGCTCAGATTAGAATTGTTTTTCTTTTAGTGGGTGCAGGGCTGGTTGGGAAATACAAATGACTCAAAAATTGGTAATCCAGCTTTGTATTGAAGGAGAGACACATTCACAAAACACATGCAAGGGGAATATATAATAAAATAAACATGACACTCAAATATAGCAACACTAGCAGTGTACCAAAATATACCACAATATCTGGAAAAAACAATTTTCAAAGGAAGAAATTTTAACAACCAAACAGGAAGGGACAGAACCTTCAGACTTTATTCAAACACTTCCAATTCACCATGAGTACTAGTCAAATTCAAGCCATTGAAGTTACCAAGGTCGACCAAAACCAACAAATGACTAGTCCAAAATAGGCCTTCACTGACATGAAGAACCCATATTCCTACATAGAAGAAATCCAAGATAACATTGTGTGATGATGCTCATCCATTATTTCGTAAGCAAACAGACTGATCATTACTCCCTATGCCAATTCTAATAGCCGAGCATGAAAAATTATTCAAAAAGCATCATATATCACACGCACACACCAAGCACACAAGTTATAAGTTTCCAAAAAATCATCCAGACTCCACGCAAGTTTGAGATTCATAGTTTTTCAAATCTGCCAAGTCAAGCGAGGAGGATTCTTAATTTGAAAGAGGCTCACAAAATCAATCCTCTATCAACATATGAGGACAGAATCACAGAGTCACCAATTAGAAAAAGGGAAGGAGTTATTTCTCAAGTAACATACAACAATAGAAGAATGGAAACATCATGCTCAAGCATCATCGAAGAATACAGATTACATAGTCGCAGAAACATCCCCACCCAAATTAGTTCTTCTCCTTAGTTCAAAAGGATGAACTCATAAGACTCATGTTGGAATGGAATTTTAGTGTTCACATTGAAGAACAAACACAATATAAGCTCGAGAGAGAGAGAGGTGGAATCAATGACTCGCGTACCAGCCCTTAACAATTTGTTCATTATATTTAGATGTTTGAAAGTGTATTATTTTAGTCCTATTTTGTTTCTTTTTTCTATTAGGATCCAATATTGGTTAAGTTGGTGCATGGTGTGTATGAGTAAACTGTTGGTAGAAGCAGCTGGTTATGGAGGAAAATCAACTCCATATAAATAAAAATGCAAAGCTGATATGTGCAAAATAGGTACAGAAGCAATAGAAGGTTGGAAATAATGCTGAAAATTAAAAGAAAGAAACAGAAGACTCCATTAAAGGTATTTGAATCTTCTTTCCAATGCCACCAATTTCGCGTCAATCCTAGTTTCGAGTAAATAGGTATGACCATTTTAGTAACCTGATAAAGTGTAGTGGAAACATTAAAAAGGGGCGTTTTTGTCTTTTTACCTCTAAGAAAACCCTAAGGACCCAAAACAATCAGATTTTCATCTCTGAATTTATCAATCTCTTCTCTCTCAAACCCTAAGGCAAAATCCTAAGGAAAAATCAAAGTAGAAGACTACATTCAAGATTCTTTCAATCTTTTTAAGATTCTTTCAATCATTTTCAAAATTCTTCTTCAAGATAAGTCTTTCTCCAAGAATTTCATCCTTTTCAACTCAAATTCCTCCATACAATTATGAATCACTAACGAAAATCATAATTCTTGTCCATAGATATTTCAAGAAATTAATTCAAGAATTTCAAAAAAGATTTTATTGATTGTTTACCTTCAAGCTAGGGTTTCAAGTTCTTCTTCAAGATTCTTCAAGATTCCTTAAGAACCTTGTTCTTTCAGGTATGTAAGGCTATCATAGTATTATACTAGTTCGTCCTCACACCCTACATCTACTTTCAAATCAGTAAAAGAGAAATCTAGGATTCTATCCCTAGATTTGAGAATTCTTGAGATAAGTTGATTTTGAGTTCTTGAGTTCTTGATTCTTTTTGAAGTTCTATTCCTAGTTATTGAATTTCTATATGTTATGCATTAAGATTCTTGAGTTGATTCATTCATGTCTATATTTCAACATGAATCCTATGAATTGAGTATTCTTGAGATGAGTAGTGTCCTTGAGTTCTTACGTTCTTGAATTCTGAGTATTGAGTTTCCATATTGCTATTAAGATTCCTGATTTGAATCGTTCATGTCCATAATTCCGCATGAACCCCATGAATTGAGTTATAAATTTTGAGAAGTTTTTAAAGCCAACACTTGAGTTTTAAATTGAGTTTTGAGGAAGTAAAGATGAACTTTGTAAAGTCGATATTTCTATCGAGTATCGGCAGGATTGTTGTCTCAGTAGTTGCATTCCCTCTAGTCCCCTGAGCCGGGGGGTGCTTGTGGGGGGAGGGGTGTGCCACGATGAAACAAGGGAATGAAAGGCCGTTTTGCGTTGGATGCTCTTTAACCTCCCCACAATGATGGCTCTGTTGTCTTGGGATTTTGAGAAAGAGTTTCTAAAAACATGATTAGTATGACAATCGAGTATGCATCAATGTTTAAGCAGTATGGTAACTAGATATACCATCAATGTTTATGCAGTATGACTTCTCGAGTCATCAATGATCATATTATAATATGATTTTGAAATGTTTTTGAGAAAGAGTTATCAAGTATGAGTATAAGGGGACTATGTATTTCTTGAAGCAACATTTTTTACATTGATAAAAGAGAAACTGTGATTTTTAAATGAGTTATGAGTACAAAAGTTATTTATAGAGTAGTTACCTCTTTTAAGAGGGTAGTTTGAGCAATTATCTCAAACCAGAAGAAGAGTTATGTTTTTTTAACATATATATGTGCATGAGTATATATTATTGGGAGTAGTATTGAGCGTCGATATGGGGGAGAGTTCAAACAACTCACAGCCCCCATAAACCATGTATGCCAACATGGGTAAATGGTCATACTTTTTAGATGATTCCTTAATATTTTTAAGCATAGCTTAGTGGATCCACTTAGTTGAGGTGTTCTATGCCCCGGTAAGGTATAGGACAGTTCTGGCAGCGTGGGTGAGATGCTATATCATCACGTAGCTTATAGTGATGGTTGTCGTTGAGAGAATCTCTCAAATAGAGTTAAAGTGTATTTTTATATATCACTTAAAATGTTTAGTTTAGAGATGAGAAAGTATTTAATAAAGATTTAAATGATTTTACTCATTTATTTCTTTACATTCAACTTGAGTTCATTGTTATCTATTGCAATCCTTTATTTCAGTTATTTGTATTCAGCTATATTACATACTCTTACATTCAATGTACTGATGTCATTCAACATGCATCTTTTAATGAGGCATATACATGTTATTAGGATCCTCAACAAGAGTCTGTTGAGATCACATCATCCACTCGTCTACTTATGAGTGAGACCACCTTGCTTTCAGAGTACTCCAGTTTTATGAGTTTTTAGTAGTAGTTCTTTTGAGGAGTCATGGGTCTTGTCCCGACACTCGTCTATATATAGTAGAGGCTTTATAGATAGACAGTTTTGGAGAGTCTTTCAGTTTCAGATATTTTATTTAAAACTTATGTTTCATACTAAGTATATTCAGCGAAGTTTTGAGATTCAGTAAACTGTTTTTAAACGTTTCTTCAATTTGATGCTTATGTATGCTCAAGTTAGTCTTCCGCTTGTAGTCAGCCAGTATGAGGGTTCTCTTGGGGACCAGCAATGGTTCTCAAGTGTCGGCCACGTCCAGGGTGTAGGCTCAGATCGTGACAGTTAGGTATTTGAGAATATCATTCTTCAACCAGTTTTTAATTCTCAAAGGTAAATTCACATCTTGTGTGAAGATTGTATTCTGCCTTGTGCTTTCTCCCAAGTTGGCAAGACCATCAACAATGTTGTTCACCTCGCAAAGGTGTAGTTTTCTTGAATCTTCAGGTAATTGATTTCTCTGATGATATGATCTACTTGCCAAGTAACATTAGAGTCAGTATTGATCATTCTAATGATAACAAAAGATTCTAATTCTACAATTGTATCATAGTATCCATTGTTAGCGCACCATTGAAGTCCATGAAGAATAGCCTTAGCTTCAGCAATATTGTTGGAGCATTGGCCATAGTAATTGATAAAAAGCCATAATCATGTTGCCATTCTAAGAATACCCCCTCCATTTGCATTACATGGGTTAACTTTACTGCACCCATCAGTGCTAAGTTTAAATCTACCAGGGCTGGATAACTCCATCTAGGGCATTTAATATTGATTCTAGGCTTGAGATTTTCAATATGATAGTAGATATGAATGCACTCTTGTTTTAGATGTATAGTAGGATATGGAGAAGTGATGTTGCTGATCAATTGGCTTCATTGTCACTGAATAATGGTCTGATTTCTTGAGTTCTGACGAAATCCAATGTTTGTCGCCATCAATTATTTGTTCACTTCTAGTGTGCTTTTAATTATGGATTTTCTTCCCCTAGAAAATATGACTTCCCATAAAAAAATCTTAGACTAAAGTACTTGACTATCACATATTGTTGGGTTGCATTTTGGTTTAGTTTGGAATTTGTTGGACAACTACTTTATCGACACTGAATAAGTGTTGCATGAACTAAAAGCATTAAGAGAAAAGAAATCCAGAGAGAACTAGAGGGTGACTATTAGTTGATTGCTTCTTAGCAACTCCACTTGGGTTAAAAGAAATATTTCCAAGCTGTAATGTAATGATATGATGAATTTTTCCAAGTTATCTATATTTTACTTGGAAGCTTACCTGATATTTTTTTTTCTTTTTCTTCTCTTGTTTGGGAATGTATGGACTTATGCAATCTTGAAGTTATTTTTCTTGTAGACATGACGCGAGGCAGAGGTCGAGGTAACACAACTCGTGCAAGCAAGACCTCAATTAGAGGTTGAGGTAGCACAAGTAGAGTTTATATGCCTACTGTTCCCATTTCCATAACTAATTCTCAACAAGGTGGTATCAATTCTTCTGTTGGACCAGATCATATCAACCAACTTCAAACATTAGCTCCTACTAGTTCGCCTCCTGTTCAAACATCAGCTCATGGTAGTACTTCATTTGTTCATTTTGAAACACCTTGCGTAATATCTAATTAGAGCAATAGAATAGGCGAATGTGCATCTACTCAAAGAAACGTGATAGGGGAGACGCCTACATCTAGCCAGAACAACACAATAGGTGAAGGTGAGGGTAATAATAATTCTAGACAATGGACATTTGTTTTTCTTCCTCATTCCGGGTAAATTTGTACTTGCACTATTGTTATTTATTTACTGTAATTTCTTCATGATAGACTTCATATAATATATTTCAAAAAAAAAATTAGTTTGGAACCTTCAAATATTTGCTCTACCAGGATATGTGAGTCTTTCAAGAGTGAACTTGATCCTAATGGAATTAATTGGACAAGTACCTCACAAGAAATAAGGGATTTTTATCTCGGAGAATTCAAGGTATATATTTCATCATTTTAATAAAAAAATTACATCACTTTTGAAGGTTGGATAGTAATGTTGTTTACTTATAAAATTATTTTAGAAGGAATTCTATTGGGATCCTACCACTGATAGTGAAGTGAAGATACTATGGCAAAAGAAGGCAGGGAGAAGGTACATTGATTTTATTTCTTGCATAAAAAACAAAGCAGTCCGGCCAAAATATGTTCTGGAAGAAACATGGGAAAGTTGGATGAGATTTTGGAAAGATCCCAAGGTTATTGAAAATTCAAAAATAAATTCAAGAAATCGTTGTGGCAGTCAGAATGCAGTTGCAAAGGGGACTCACACGGGAGGCTCTATTACTATTGGAAAGCATCGCAAAAGACTTGTAAGTATATTTTCGCACACCCTTAATTTACTTTATATGCATAATCTTATCCCTTCGGAACATTGAAGTGTCTTTGTATTATGTTTGCAATCCCTCAATTCGAGACTAGAAAATGCTTCCTCCTTAATACTTCAATGAGAAAGGACTGACAATTGTTCTTGCATTTGAGCCTTCTTTTTGTAACATTGAGGCATATCATCATATTATTTCTGCATTTCCTACGATTGGTTAACCAATTTTCTGCTTTGATATTTAATCTTGAGAATTAAATTCTTGGAGTTGCTCTTCTGCACACTGTATTGATTTAGGAAATTCACGTCTTGTTGGTGGGGGTTTGTTTATGAAGGGGGTTGCTTACTATAAGATGAAATCAAATCAAGTATTGATCATCAATGTAAAAGATGAGATCCTACAACTATAACTTTACATGTTCAAGTAGGGAGGCATGGATCCTTAACACAAATGACAAGTGAGGTGTGTTATGATACTGATAATAACGTAGTCGAATATTTTCATAGCAGACATAGATGAGAAGCTCTACATGCACCGAGAGTTCAGCTGGCTCTTAACCATGATACATGGTGGCAATGAGTACCAATTGTGAATAGGAATAGTAGTAGATAATAATGTATTAAGCGGACATCCCATATAATCTTGTGTGTGCTAGGCAGTGTCTTGCTTTTTGAACAAACGACACTCCACAACACGTGGATGTCAAAATATAACGGAGGCAGCGAGCATTATGTTTGTACCTTGAGTGATGATAATTGATGTTTTATCCAAAGGGAGTTTGATAAAGTGAAGCATTCAGGCAACATGTGAAGTGTCTCTGTTATTGATAAGGCTTTGTTGCTATAATTGTATAGAACTTCTTTTTTACTTATTTGGTTGTCATGTACACTTGTGGTGATGGGTTTGTTTTAGCACACACTAAATATTTTAGACTCAACATGTGAATTACTTCTTACTCAACCAAATTCAATGATCGTCATTTCTCACCTTGATATGCTTGCTCGTCGTTTTGGGTTCAAACAATATGAAGCAGGGAAGTATCACTACAACAAAAATAACTTTTAGCGGCAATAAATATAGACATTAATAAAGAGTGCTAAAGTATTTACTGCCATTAGTTAAGTGCCATTAGAACCAATGTCGCTAAAGGCTTTAGGGACATATACAAAAAGTGCTAATTGCCGCTAAAAATGTACATGTAGCGGCAATTAAGCTATTACCGTTAATTAATTGCCGCTAATGATCACTTTTGATGTAGTATATATTCTCAAATTCCCTCATGTTTTTAAGGTATTTGAACACCCAGTTAAGAGAATATTATATTCCAGGCTTACTCGTAAATCATTGCTTCAATATGAGCAAGCAAAACGAGCACTTTTAGCTCAATTTCCTCAAGCTATAACCCGTTTAATAAAGCTTTTGTTGCTTTTGAATGCAAGGAGGTTAAGGTTAGAACATGTTAGGATTGCAAGGAAAGATTTTGGTGTACCTGATGATTTTGAGTTTTCTGTGGTTTTGAAGTATTCCAAGTATTTTAGATTGTTTGATGCTAAAGAGACTAGGAATAAGTATATTGAGGTTGTTGAAAGAGATCCGCGATTAACCGTCTTTAAATCCCAAGCATTTTCACATTTTCATATGTTTTTAAAAAATTTCCTTGTACAGGCTATTGCAAAGGGTCGAGATTCAACACCAAGTGAGTTACATTTGCAAGTCCATACACATGGTCATGATAAAAAATCTTTTGTTGGTGAACGAGCTCGAATTTTATATGTAAGTCCAATATTCTATAATTACATTCACTTTATATATTCGTTGGTGGAAAAATTGTGTAAATCAATTTTTTCAGTTAACGGCACCTCTCTCTATCTTTCTCCATTTTTTACCCAAAGAATGATAGGTATACAACTACTTACTGTTTGGACATCATAATAATTGAATTGCTCAGTGAAGGTGCCACCAATTTTAATGTTTCTGAAATAACTTGACATAGTCAGGTCTTCATATATAATATATGGCACAATAAATACTTTAAGTTGTTATCTTGGCATAAACTAGATGTGACTTTTGTTATTGTTGTGGTTGTTATTAATGAATTTAACTGTTTATCATTCTCTAGGGAAAGTATCTAGAAATACTATAGAATCAATCACAAACTCAATCTAATGTTGATCTATTGCAAGCATATTAGCAAGCCACATGAGGGTAAAAGAAAAGAAGGATATATGGTCTTGGATCGCAAGCAAAATTATTTTACGGGAAGAATTTTTGTGCCTCAACTTTTGGATATGATGTTTCATCCTTGATACCATGTACGAATGCTCAAACAACAACAACAAAAAATTTGGATGACTTTATGATGCGATTGATTCCTCCACTGATTGATCACATGCTTCTGTACTTGTTGAACGGGTACGTGGATTGATTTCTTCGACCTCATCTCAGCCAAACACTCATATGACACCTGTAATTCCTACTTCAACTAATATTGATGAGGCCAATGCATCGGTTTCTGAGTAAGATTGTGGTTCTCCGATCCCTCTTAATTAGTTTTGTTGGCTAAATATTATTTTTGTTGCAAATACTTTCATTTTTTTTTGCTTGGAAATTATCGTTGGGGTTGTTTTAAACTTGGTTATACACTCTTCAGTTTTTTGTGTTTTGGGTCTTCTAGAATATTAGTTTCTATGAATTAAGTTAATTTTGCAACTTTATAACATCTGTTTGAATATGATTTGCGATAATATTTTTGTCACTAATGTATTTAAAAATTAATGGCGACGGAATTTTGCGAAATCCGTCAATATTTTCGTCACTATAAAAAGGTAGAAATGTATAAAAATTAATGGCGATGAAATTAGCGACGGATTTGCGATAATGTTTTTGTCGCTATAAGATGGTAGAAATGTACAAGAAGTAATGGCGACAGAATTAGCAACGGATTTGTGACAATATTTTTGTAGCTACAAGAAAGGTAGAAATGTATAAAAAGTGATAGTGACGAAATTAACGACAAATTTCCAGTCATCAATACGATAACACGGCGAAATAGCTTATAGAATTTGCGACAAAAAGTACAAATATAACGACTGTTTTTTTGGTCATTAATTTTAACAACGGAAGAGATCCGTCGCGCATCCGTCGCTAAACTTACAACGGATTTGTATTTTTGTTGCTAAATGGTTAGCTACATACATTATACCGACGGACGAATTTCCGTCGCTAAACCAAAATAGTGACGGAATAAGCTATTTAGCAACGAATTTCGTCTGTCGCTAAACACTGTTTTTTTTTGTAGTGCGTTGTGGCTGTAGCCCGAGGGAGAGAACTAACAAGAGGCCGTGGTAGAGGTCGGGAGAAATCCCACCAGGGGTAGAGGTCAAGGAGCTAGCCAACCAGGTCTTACAATACGATTTATTGACCAAGGAGAACAACAAAAATAACAATAATATATTCAGGATAATCTCACAAGTGAAATTTGAAAAGGTTAAAATGTAAGTAGTTTAGTTCCCCTAATTTGTAAAAGTAAAGAAACTATTTTCGATAGACCCTCGATACAAATTCAATATAATCTCATAAGTAGAGTCACAATTACCTCTCTATAAAATGACATACTCTAATTTTAATGTAGTATTTGAAGAAAAAAACAACTTATATTCATAATCAATGTCTTTCTTATTATTTTTATATTTTCTTATATTATTAGTAGTATTAGTTTTGCTTGAAGAAATCGTTTTGCTCAGTAAATGCGTAAAATTTGAACGGTTTTGAAAAGTAAAACTATACTTTATAAATCACTTTTCTAGCTTTACACAACCAATGTCATGTATTAAAATTTGTAAGCCATTACAAACGACAATAATAAAAGTAATTGATAAACATTAAATGCTAAGAAATATTTTTAGATGTGAGCTAATGTTCGAATAAAAGTGAAGAAGCCAGTAATAATCAATTAATGTGTTGGATAAAAAAGAGGTGAAAAAAATATTTTTATGAATGATTACGTATAATAAGCATTTGTGGTCTTACCTTTTTTCAAATCACTCATAACACTCATTTCTCCGTGCAATTTAGGGATGACAATTGGACGGGATGGATTAAATTTGGGTGAGTCATAATGGATCAAGGCAACAAGGGGATCAAAACCCAACCAAATCCATATTTTTGCTTGGGTCAAAACGAGCTAGGTAATAGGTTATAAAACAGGTCAAGACCCAACACAATTCAATTTTTACTAAGTTTTAATTTCATTTGTTCTTTTAAAATAGTTTAGTCCCTAATAAAATTATTTTTTTCTTTATTATGACTATATATAACATATTGAATAGTTAAAAACATTAAAAAAAAATTACCAGATCTCTCAATAAGTCAATTTTAGGTTACATATCAACCCAATTTCTAATGGATTAAAATGGATTGGATTGAAATAAATTGATCTAATAAATGATCAGATCAATAATCTATCCAAACTTAAACAGGTTGAATTTGAATTTTTTTTTCACCCTAATGCAACCCCCACACTCCTATCCTTTAGTGTTTGCTAAACCAAGAGCATATTCACTTTGATGGCAAAAGGAATTTTTTTTTATTCAATAAGCTTTTCTTGAACCAGACTAGATTATATACAAATGTTATTGGGACAATAACTTTTTCCTTGTATATTAAGCATAACTTAATCACTTATAATTTTCAGAAAAAATATTTCCGAGTACCAAGCACACCCTACATGAGAAGTGTTTGTTTATTATATTTTTATTGTTATAGGAGAGACATATGGTAGAGCAAGAAACAATAAATAATTGGGAGGCGTATGAATATGTGACTTGCGAGGTGTGTTGCCATGTGAAAATTGCAAATGCTCATCAAAGATCCAGCCTTTTCTTACCTTGGCTCCTAAGTCCTTTAATTATGCTTTAACAAACTCTTTCCCTCAATATATATTTCTATAATAATTAATTTAAAAAGTCACTTTTTTGTTTTGCATTTTTCAGTACCATCTTATTCACACACAAAAACAGGTTAACACAACTATAATTTTTTGAATAGAGAGCTTTCTCCTAAATGGAGCCTTATATGGAGCAAATATAAATTAGTTGAATTTCAATGCAAATACAAAATATTGACTTTTTCTATTTGCAACAAATTTTAAAGTGATAGAAATTAAACTACAATCACAAATAAAATATGAAGAAACATGATTTTATTGATAAATAGTGTGGGTATTCAATTGTGTTCCTCCCTTGATTCTTCTCTCATGGATTTGATATCTTTATGAATATTCCATGAATTTGTGGAACATTCAAGATGCTTTTTCAAGGGAATATAGTACTCTTCATATAGGCATGAAGTAGGGTTTAATGTTGAGTAGCCTCCAACAACCCTAATTGGAATTGAACACACCCAGTATAGTTCCAACTCGAATTAAACACATCTTGTAGAGTCCCATAAAATTTCAAATATCTAAAATTATATTTAATTCAAACTAACAAAATATAATTTATATATACAGAGAGTCGTGACTAGCTTAACGGTTAGTAAATTTTATATAATTTTGTGAATATTTATAAAAAAATTGCCTTTTTTTTCTTCTAATTGAAGGATATACACAATAACCAAATATAACTTCTTTTTACCTTATTTTGGAACAAGAAAGTTGCAAGCAATCGTCAATAACTTGATTATAAATTAGGATATGGAGTGATTTCATTCAAGAAATTAATAATTTTAAAAAATTGCTTTGTAAATAATAAATTTAATTGGAAAATATGTATAATAGAAACTCAAATCAAGGTACCAAAAAGGAAAAGTCTTTAAGCGTGAGAAAATATAATTAGATCAAAATAGAATGAAAATCATGTAACAAAATGATCTCCATAAATTAGGGGAATTAATTTTTATCAATTTTTAATCACAATTTATAATATAATAATAAGAGTCCCTAGACTGTGAATTGTGTATACGCCTAAAATCATTAAGAGTTTAACTTATATGTACTAATAACGTGTAAAACAAGAACAAGCTAAGGGAGTTAATGGCAGGTGTAACTCTATTTAATACTTATCCCGTTTGAAAAAAATCAAGAGATAATTTATCACTTAATTTCTAATTACCCTTATTCTTAACTATGATCATTTCCAATAATATTAAATTTATTATAATAAAAGGGTAATATATTTAATTTATTATTTTATTAATTATTATTTAATGAATACGTTAAATTAAACATGAACAAGTTAAAATATACGAAAAAGGTAACATTATTGATCGAATGCAACAAACAATAAATGGTAGTAAATAATTTGCTTTCTATAACATAAACCCAAATAATTAACAACTCTTTTGGTATTGGTCAATTATTTACAAATTCTCTTAATTGGGAAATTATTGAATCTAATATCCTTACTGTACTAGAACTTATTTATTTTTTCAAAATTAAATTCTTTACTGAAAATAAAAAGACCTTAAATAAATAAATCTCCTCATTTGTAATCCCTCCCTTCATACACACACACACACACACACACACACACACACACACATATATATATATATATATATATATATATTAATTATTTCAACCCCTTTACACCATAATTCTTTCTTCTTCTTTTCTCCTCTGAAAATAAAAAATGGTGAAAATATTTATTGAGGAGTTTAGATATTTTCTTGTTATTATTTTAGCAGTGTTAATTGGGTCATCAGAAACAAATGGTTGTGATTTATTTGAAGGAAATTGGATTATTGATAATTCATATCCATTGTATGATTCAAAAGCTTGTCCATTTATAAGGAGTGAATTTGATTGCATCAAATTTGGAAGAACAAATCTTGATTATCTCAAATATAGATGGCAGCCCCTTAATGGTTGTGTTTTGCCCAGGTTCATCTCTATCTCTCTGTTCCGTTTTATATGACTTACTTTTCTTTAAGTTACTTGTGTTGTGTTGTGTTGATAGTATCAAGGTAAATTTCATAGATAATCAAATAACTATAACTTTTTTTCACTATATTCTCTTTAAGTAGTTTAAAGAAAATAAATTGTTTGTAAACACTATAGACTTTACCTCTATCTTGATAACTCAAATACAGCAAATCAAAATATTCACGAAAAAAAATTATTTTCATTAAAGTCACATAACTATATTTTCTACTAAATAAGGAAAACTCAACTCAAAGGTTATGTGAGTTCATAACTTGTGGTTCTCCTTTGAACTTTTGTTCAATTGATCAATGAATATGTCGAAGGAAATTACAATGGAGCATTACCTATTTATGTTCAACAACTAAAATGAACATGTTAGAAATAAGGATAGGGGACGGATTATCTACTCTGAACGTGTTCAGCAAACTTCTTTATTCTGAATTCTTTAATTCAGAATTAATCAAATCTCTCCAATAGATGTGTTCTCTACAATGTATTTTATTGATAAATATATTTAAAATGTTTTCCTAATTAAAATGATTTGACTAAAATTAAAGTAAGTTTCCAACCAAGACATTTCAATAATATATTTCTTCACAAAGAATAAATATCAAAGTGGTGGGGCAGGGATTTGATGCGAATTGTGTTTGTTCAAATATTTGATCAAATAATATAATAATGTAAATGTTATGGACATATTTTTCTTTACTATTTTAACAATTTAATTTAATTTTGTGAGTTTTTGGAATAATTTGTAGATTTGATGGGAAAGCATTTTTGGAAGAATTCAAAGGAAAGAAAATAATGTATATTGGGGATTCTTTGAGTCTAAACATTTATGAATCCCTTTTGTGCTTGCTTCATGCTGCTGTCCCAGAAGCAAAATTCAATCAAGTAATACTTAGAGAAAATGTCACTGTTACATTTCTGGTAAGTTTTTAAAAATAAATAAATTATGCAATACTTTACTTATGGATTTCTATTATTAGGAGATTGCAATATATACAACTCTTTAGCACAGTCCTTTATTAAAACGCTACTCTTATGTAACAATTCGAAATACGTATAGGAGACTTATATAACAAATCTATTGTAAATATTCTTTTAGTTAACTATTTTTCAATTTGTTTGTCTTAGGTATATTTTGGACCGGACAATCAAAGGATATTATTTTTGGCTGTGTGATTATATAGTTTCTAAATATGTAAAACAAAAAAAGTAAAAAAAATTAGTTTGAACCCTCGTATTCCAAATCAAGTCACACAAATTGAAACAAATTAAAGAAAGTATATGTTTTACATTATTGCCTCTAGATTTGTGTGTATGTGTTTTATTGAAATAAAAACCTAAAGTTTTTTTTTATTTTCTTAAATTTGCAGGATTATGGAGTTGAAATAGTATTATTTCATTCGAACCTTTTAGTAGACATTGAAGTCGAAAAATTTGGACGTGTGTTGAAACTAGATTCAATTAAAGATGGACAAATTTGGAAGAATTTTGACATTTTGATATTCAATACTTGGCTTTGGTATGCAAGAAGACCACCTGGACAACAGTATGTTCATTATTATTTCAACTTCTTTTTTATTTTCAATTTACTCCGTCTGATCAAGAAATTAAGGTTTCACGTGAAAATAATCTCTTGCTGAAATTCAAAATAAGATAATAGCCGAACGTTTCAAAAACCTCATGACCATGAACTAGTGCATGTATCACACTATATCTTTTAATAAAATGAGTTTTACGATGTGCGAATATTGGTTGTAGGTGGGATTTTGTTGAATATAATGGCCAAATATTGAAAGATATGGATCGGGTCGAAGCTTTCCAGGCTGGGCTAAAAACATGGGCCAAATGGGTTGAAACAGATGTGGATACAACAAAAACCAAAGTTTTCTTTCAAGGAACATCTCCAGCCCATTACCAGTAAGAACTTTTCATTCATATAATTTCATTTTTATTTTGAGCTATAATATTTCTTTTTCATTTTATGTTATAAATCTCTTTTCAAGAATAAAATTGAAATAAAAATTGGAGATAGAATATATTTTAAACAAGAGTATATATCCTTAACTGATTGTTTAGGTTTTCCTAATTGCTAACTTAATTTAAGAGAACATAATAGCTTTATTTTCATGATATTTACTGACCTAAAATTTGCTCGAGTTTATTTGTCACCTTAACAAAATAAACTAACTTAAATGGTGTAGTTGTTATGAATATAACTAAGATGGAAGACTTATGTGGGAATATGTCAAATTACATTTGAGACTCTAAAGATGTCAATATAAAAAATAGTAAAATAATCTATTAGGACGATGCTATGAAGTTGTCTCATTATTTCTTAGTTGCTTTAGATTAATTTTGGAACCTCCCTTCTCTCTTTTAATTTCTTGTTCTTCCCTTGGAAGATTTGTTACTAGTTTGTCGTAATTATAATAACAAACTATGATGGTTGAAGAATGGAAAAATCTTACATATGTGGTTAATGAGACATGTGGTATCCTTATTAAGGCTTAGGTAAAACTAACTCTTTTGAACTAGTTTCTAGTGTGAGTCTGATGTTGGCCCCCTAAATTAAATTATCCACGCTCTAGAGATGTCCAGTACTGAGCGTGAGATGGGGTGTTAAAAGAATGAAAAAGTAATAGTGACGGACATCTTCTATGTTGTTTCTGTATTGTACATGAACAGTGGATCAGAATGGGGTGAACCAACATTGAACAGTTGCTTGAATGAAACAACTCCAGTCAATGGATCAACATACCCAAGTGGATTACCAATTGCTCTGGACATAGTGAAACAAGTATTAAAGGACATGTCAAAGCCAATAGTAAATTTACTTGACATAACAAAGCTATCACAACTAAGAAAAGATGGACATCCTAGCATATACAGTGGCAGACATGGCTTGGATTGTACACATTGGTGCATTGGTGGTGTTCCTGATACTTGGAATCAAATTCTTTATTCTCTACTTTAAATAAAAAACAAATTGATTTATCATTTTGTTAACATATAGTGGAATAAATAAATAAATGCATTTTTTCTTAACTTAAATATGATGATGAGTTGGGAGCATAGGAGCTGCCTATGATTCCATTTTTGTTGTTACTAAAGGTACACATCCCTCTTCTAAGTGTGAAACGATATACAAAAAATAATTATACTTATTCATTTGTGTCAAGATAACATATATATTTTCTCCTCCTTTATTCAGATTTGAAATAGAAAGCTACAAAAGTGATGTTTCTAACATAAATTTTTACTCACCCACATGGGTTGTTTACAACTAACTAAATAATTAACCCTAATTGTCAACAAATCCAAATGAAAATTCATATCACTCAACCATGATTAATTAACCATTAAAAAGTGTATATATAAGACATGTTTTATATTCATTGACTTGACGTAAACTTTTCCCTACTTACTCTATAAGCGAAAATTTCCTCTTTCGTTTCTAAGATCTAATAAAATAAACCTCAAGCAAGTTATTTTTCCTCAAAGGAGAAAGTGTGTGCGCTAAAGCTATTATTAATAACTGTAATCCAGACCTAGGAAGGGCCAGACGTGAATCAGAAAGAGTAATTTTCCTCATAGGAGAAAGGGTGCACACTAAAGTTAGAGCAACTCTTTTTCGCGATATAAGTGTAATTTCATTAATTCAAACTTTTAAAGTCAAAATAATCAAGAATCTTTAATTAAATGTAAATTAATGATCATATGTTCATTCATCATATAATTAAGAATTTGTACCCCTCATTCATGTACTAATTTCCTATTGGTTTTTAATGACAAAAAAGATACCATGACAAATTGTCTAGCTCATGCATGTACTTAAATAACCTTTCCAATTTTTTCACATTATTCTTTCATCTCATTTTCTCAATTAGCATAAACTTCAATGCTTCTTATATATTTACATTTCCCATTTAGTTAATTAAGCATTTGAAAATGGTAATTAAAATAAACTTGTTCATAAGCAACCAAAAAAGCTATCATATTAATTAGTCCTAATAGCAATCAACGTGTCATATAATTACCTCTGCCACACATGAATCTCTGCCCTTCTGATGAACACTCTATGTTGAACACTGTGTGCGCGAGGTAAATTAGTTGTTTTGATTTTGATGACACTATAAAATTATCAATTGTTACAATATTGTGCCTCTCTTTTTCAAATTTGGTTTTGCATAGAAAGAGATATTTTACTAATTTAAAAGATGGCTAAGGGTGTGAATAGTACTTTAGTGTATATTATTGGTGCAAGGTGAGTATCCAAACATACTTTGTCAAACAGAATTTATGGAACATGCCATTAAATAAGAGCCTCTGCTAACAACATTCAACAAAAAATTTCTCATAATTTGGAAGTGCAACTATCACCCAAGAGATGGACAATATAAGAATTCCATCTAAAACAAAATGCTTATGTGATATCGACAACTTACAGGTAATATAGGTGAAGCTATGTGTATATTTATTATGCATCCAAAACAAAAAATATAGGATTCACCCAGGTAGACATGAAAAGACCTCAAACTAAACTTAAGGAAAACTATCAAGATACACAGTATAATTCATAAAATGATTCAATGAGTTGTCTAGCTACCACATTTGATGTTCTTATCTAGGTAGAATACTATCATATAAAAAGTAGATGATGATGAATTCATACAATAATTTCTTTTTCACTTATCATGAAGATTAGATTTGGGTCTCCAAAGTTGAAGTCACAAAAGGATGTGAATGTCGTGCTACCCAATATCTGTGTTAATGATCAGAAGTACAAAAAAAATTAAAAAAACAACCAAGATAGCTCTATTAACAACATTTTAATTCCTACATGTAGGATTATACTGAATTTGTACAGTTAGTCAATCTGAGACAAGAAAACCAATAAACTCCATAAACGGTTACATTAGCCAATTTAGACTAGTAAAAAAGTTTGTCAACAACTTAATAAGGCAAAGAAGATATAGTTATACCCAATAGCCTTCAACAGCAGAAAACATGTAAGACCACCAAGTGGCTTTAGTACAAGTTACAACCATCTATTTCAGGTTAACATACAAAAAAAAAACTTAAATACATTCAACTAATTCTTGGTTCTGGGAATAACGTTGTCATTTCTTGCGCAAATCAGCTATATCAGACCTTTTCCAAGTAGTAGGGGATGAACTTTGAAGACTACTTTAAGTAGTATAATCAATTAGGTAATAGACCCACAGTGAGTGTAATAATTCTTTCAATTTCGAGAATAAAATAAAAACAATTTAGGTGGCCTATATTGCATAATTTTTTTATCTTAAATGAAACTATAACATCACTGTAGATTTTAGTGGTGAAAGGGTATACCTTCTCGAGACGATCTATCTTAAAGTATATGGTTGTCATTGTTGGATGACGAACAAAGAAAACTCACTAATTGAAAGAGTAAAGTTTAATTAACAAAGGCCAGAGTATAATTGTAATTACTATGTCAAGAAGCCAAGAAAGAATATACATATGTGATATGATAAAGCACTAAGTCAGTTCCTAGGGTGATGACCGAAGAATAACAATAATTGGACTACAATGTTTTCAAGGTGGAAGAAAGAAAGTGATTAATGTTCTCCATAGAAGAAAGGAAGTGATTAATGCAGGTTTCGATTTACATCGTCTCATTTTTCTTAATTTGACACAGATTTTTATCATTCTATATTTGAGTCAATCTTTAGTGTTTCAGCCATTAGCAAATTTGAATGGGCAAACCTTAAGCTCAACCTTAACTCTAATAGGTTTCTCATCTTGTAGTTGTGTCTCTTAGGACAACTTCTACTATATTTATACGTTAAGGATAGATCCAAGAAGCTGCACAAAGTTAACTTAAACTTGAGCAGTTAAATGAAGTAACATAAGTCCAATACCCATAAATTAGAACATTAATTTTCTTTTATAACTACAGACAGATAAAGCAAGTTGCATATGAACATCACCATATCTATAAACACCAACAAATAACAGAATATCGCATTCTTGATATGTCCATGATATATTATATCATTTGACAAAGGAGAATGATCAAACAATTATTCCAGCATGGACCCTTTATCTTTTATTTTGTAAGTAGAATGTTCATCATACATCCTTACGGTAAGAATTCAATTAGTAACAATCAAGGTGATAAAACGAAACTGTTATGAATTTCATAAGACATGCAGTGGTATTGTTGCATTTCATAGACAGTGGTTGAATTGGACAAATGAAGTAACCCAAAATTGATACTACAAACTAATTACCAGTTGGGCCACTAAATAAGTGGCCTATAATTTTTCCTCATATTCTTTAATTTTGATCTCATGTACTAGAAGAGCAGAATGGTAGTTGCAAATGCCACACCAAATGAAAATATAATTACAATCAGATTGTATTGATATCAACATAAATATACAATTTCAAAAAGTAATAACTCGAGTTGTAGAAATATAATATTAGTTAGTAATAGAATTTACCTGCTGAAATAATCATCTCATTTTGAAGTTACCTCAACTTGATTTCTATCAATTAGGCATTTCATGGAGAGTTTGTCTAACTACTTATTTCTCCATATCTGTCATCACACAGAAAATATGCAGTGACTCATGATATATATAGGTAAGCTTCCTATCAATCAAATGGAACTAAAACATGACTTTCTATTAACAAGAAATGCAGACTCTTTGTGCCTCCATAGATGTTGCATAGATACACAAAATGAAACTCATAGAGATATCCTAAAAACCAAGATGAAATAGTAGGGGCTATACATCTGATAATACATCTTTTTCCATAGATCAAAATAGTTCTTGAAGGATCTGCATTTTTAACTTACTCACCAGTCTAATTAATCACTAAATCACGTTCTCGCCATATAATCTCAACAACCGCCAGCATATCACATTCACTTGTAAAATTAAACAACCATTAAATACTCTCTGTAGGCGTCCTATATGTTTTCGTTCAATTCTCTTATCTATATAGTTGTTTATATGTGAATCTTGCAGTAATTTTTGGGTCATGTTGCTAGGAATTTCCCAAAGTATTGCCACACTCATGTTGGATTCTTCAAATATATTATTTTTGAAATATCCAACACGTGTCGATAATTTTTAAGAGTTTCCGCAATATAGATTTCAAGATATCTCAATTTCAGTCAAGTCAGTTACAACTTCGAGTTTTAGAAATAGTATATCCAACAAAATAGGATAAAACTATACAAATGTAACTCCATCCATCCAAACTTCAACGACAAAAAATTCACCATGAAACTACTTCTACATACCTATCATGTGTATGCCTCAAAAAATTCATTGACTTATTTGATTTTTTCATTATGCAATCGTACATCTCTTGGACCAACTTCTACTATTTTTACACTTTTTAAGGATAGATCCAGGAAGCTATACAAAATTAGCATAAAGTTGAGCAGTTTAATGAAATACATTAAGTCCATCATCCACAAGTTAGATCATTATTTTTTAAAAACTAAAAGTAGAAGAGGCAGCATATCTATATCACCAATCGATAAATACCAACAAATAACAAAAGAATGTGTTTCTAACATTCTTAATACGTTCATGGATGCTGGTAGAAGATAGCAGGAGCCCCATGAAATTAGTCAAGGTGTGCACAAGACGAATGGGACACCACAATAATCAAAAGAAAATACTCTAGCATCAGCTCCAAGCCTCCCACCACACTTCGATTTCAAAAATTACAACTTCTGTTGGCGCATCTAAAATATACAAAGTTAAGGATAGAAGTTATCCTGAAAAATAGCAATGGTTTGCTTATCTGGATACTGACCAAAATATACATCACATAACAGAGATATTTTCTACGCATGTAGATATGCAAGAAAGCGGCAGAAGCCATATAACAATTAAGAGTTTTTCCTTTCTTTTTTACTTTCCAATTTCCGAGGTGTTACACTAATGTACTTCTTTTAAATACATGCAACAAATAAAACAAGAAAAACTTGATGCATTTATAGGAAAAGAACAACTCCAATCCCCTTGATAAACCTCAAAGAAGCGACAATCAAATTAATCAGCACCTCTTCCTATATCGATGGCCCTTCACATATCTCATTCAAAGGAAACTCATTTTACACAATTTTATTTTCAGATTGTCGTTACAAGAATTAACATCATCTACTAAAAGGGTAAAAGGAAAGAGGTAATTGACATAAAGATACCAAAAATCATCAGATTAAGGTTGGTACCAGCACTTTGACATCACATCTAACATAATCATTAGGAACAATAGTCATTGTAGTCACACCAAAAGTGGTTTGGAAAGGGTAGAGTGTAGGCAAATCTCACCCCTACCTAAGAGATAGAGAGACTGAGAGACTATTTTTGATAGATCATCGGCTCAAGAAAAAACAGTCCAAAGCAATCCAGAAGGTGAAATTAATCATAAACAATTAATGTAGTACTCAATAATCCAAGTACTGGAACTAACTTGTTCTTCTAATTATAATAACAATTAATTTAGGATAATCTTAAACAGAAATTGAAATTGAAAACAGCAACACATCTTCTATAATACTTGAATCAAACAAAAAAAAAGAGAAACCATTAATCATATAAACTTTCTAATAGAACTGAATAAGAGAAAATAGAGGATTAAACTCAACCTTGAGGTTCCGAACAAAAGAATCGAAGTTGGAGACGGTGAAGCAGACATGAATGTGTAGAGAGCAATTCCTTCTGTTGGCTACAACTGAAGGTCAGTTCATGTGGCTGTTGCTGCTCAAATGACCGCTACTAAAAAGGAGGAGAGATTGACGAAAATGACATTAATAAGCTTGTCTTTATCGGCTCTGCATATTGGATTTGGAGGATTTGTTGAGAATTCTGCAGATGTTTTAGGGAAGAGGACGTTTGGAGAATTTGGTTCCTTCAAGATTTTTTGAAAGAGAGATGTCGAGAGTGAAGAACAATCGAGAAGTTGTTGTTTCAGAAGGAATAGATTTTTCAAGAACAACTGAAATACAACATTAATTTAAAAACATAGACATGATTAAATTACTATTTTACGCTTGGTCGTCCCAGCTTCACCCATCCAGACCGCCACCGCCTCAGTAGCAGCAGCAGACATCGGCAGCGGCAGCAGCAAACTTGGATAAGTTTTAAATTTTTGAAAATTCATTTTTACTGCTTATATAACACATATCTTTGTCCTATGGGTTCGATAACTAGTTAGAGTTTAACAAATGGAAGAGGAAATTTGAAGTTAGTGTTGGAAATTTGCAGTTATATTTTCTTATTTTAGTGAAGACGGGAAGGAATAACTAAAACAAGTTTCCACAGTACGTCAAGAGCCCAGAGGAAAGCTTGTTGGTTAGCCATGTCAGAGATACCTAGTGTTATGCAGTGCTTTAAACTTCAAATCACAGAATGAAACAGAACTAGGAGTAAGATTTACCACAATAGGACTAACATCAATTTTTTAAGCATACCACCGGGTCATATTTAGAGAGAAGAAGGCCAAATAATGATGCTCCAATAATCTACAGTAATTCACAAAAAGGAGAATTATAAAGTAAATGACAAAGACTTAACTTTGTTAACTTAAATGATAATAACTACAAAATCCAAGTAAAGTATATTTGATAAACTGAACTCAACAGAAACAAAATATTGATATTTTTTTTAGTGAAGAGACCATTTCTTTTGAGGTTCAAGTGAACTAGGATTATCAACTTTAGCAAGTATAACTACACAAAGATTTAAAAATAGAAAAATACTATATATTTTTTTCCAAAATAATGGAGAATTTGCAAAAACATAGTATAGAACCATTAATTATGTATGATCAATTTTAGGTACTTACTGATCCTAAAATTGTCTGAGTCATTCTTGAATGTTATAATGACTGAAATCTCTCTATAATGACCACTGAAGAAATTTTAAATTGTTTCTTTTCGTGCTAGGCTATTGAGGAAGCTCAACATCTAAATAAGTTGTTACAAGACTATACTGCTATTTTCATCAAAGTAGGAGATAAGGTTTGGTGTTTTTAAATTTCTAAAGTTCAAGTATAAATGTGTTTTATAATGTGTTTGTGTCCATCTAGTATTGATACTTAGATTTAATTTTGTGATAATTTGTTTGTGTCCATCGAGTGTTGACACTTAACTTTAAATTGGGTGATAATGTGTTTGTTTAACATAAGTACCAACACTAGTTGATCCTATTGATGACAAAATTAATTTTCTTGCAAGATCGATTTGTGTTCATCTAGTGCTGACACGTAACTTTAAATTAGGTGATAATGTGTTTATTAAGCATAAGTACCAACACTAGTTGACTATTGATGACAAAATTGATTTTCTTGCAAGATCGATTTGTGGTTATCTAGTGTTGACACTTAGCTTTAAATGAGGTGATAATGTGTTTGTTAAGCTTAAGTACCAACACTAGTTGATCCTATTGATGACAAAATTAATTTTCTTGCAAGATTGATTTGTGTTCATCTAGTGTTGACACTTAACATTAAATTAGGTGATAATTTATTTGTTAAGCATAAGTCCATCTAGTGTTGACACTTAACATTAAAGTAGGTGATAATGTGTTTGTTAAGCATAAGTACCAACACTAGTTGATCCTATTGATGACAAAATTGATTTTTTTGCAAGATCGATTTGTGTCCATGCTTAAATTTCGGAATAATGTGTTTGTTAAGCATAAGTACCAACACTAGTTGATCCTATTGATGAAGAAATTGATTTTCTTGCAAGGTCGATTTGTGTCCATCTAGTGTTGACACTTAGCTTTAATTTAGGAATTAATTCAAAACTAGTTAGAGTTAATGTTGTTTAGTGTTGAAATAAGTTCAAATAAATTTTAATGAACTCGTAGCTAGTTTGACTCATTATTTGATATAATATGGTTTAGTTGGTGGATTTAGTTGTTGGAATTAAGTCAAAACTAGTTAGAGTTAATGTTGTTTAGTCGTTAAAATAAGTTTTTTTTTTTTTTGAGAGAAGGGAGTACTGAAAAAACAGAGCATAGTTCCACAAATAAAAAAACTTATTTCAACAACTAAACAATATTTAAAAAAAAACTTATTTCAACAACTAGACAATATTAACTCTAATTAGTTTTAAATAAATTCCACCAACTAAACCTACCAACTAAACCACATTATTTATTTGAACTTATTTCAACAACTAAACAACATTATTTGAAATAATGTGGTTTGGTTGGTGAATTTAGTTATTGGAATTAATTTAAAACTAGTTAGAGTTAATGTTGTTTAGTTGTTGAAAAACTTGGAATAAGTTCAAATAAATAATGTGGTTTAGTTGGTAGGCTTAGTTGGTGGAATTAATTCAAAACTCGCTCTCTGGCATTAGATGTTAATTGCAGTCAGCACTATTAACAGAATTACGTACAGGAGAGGTCCTAACCAAGAAAACTATACATAGATAAGAGAACATCTCCACTTAGCAAGCATTTAACCAACATATTTTTTCACAATCCCGATCAGAGGTTTAATAATGTTTGAAACGAGAAAATAGGGAAGGATAGCAACGATAATATAGTTTTTTAAGTTTTGAATAATCTTTGGCAAACAAAGGAAGGCAAAGGAGGGGTGGGGGGGGGGGGGGGGGGGGTGGGGGGTGGGAATAACGGGTTAGTCAACAAAAGCTCAAGTTTGTTTTCATCCATATATGCTGAGAGTAGCCAGTGAAGAAGACCTTTTAGAATAAAACTTCTTAAATATCAATGAAGACCTTCAGTCTACCACTTCGATGGTTGTTCCAACAAATATGCAATCTAGGAATAAGAGCACCACATCATACCTTCTAGTTATGCCTTTATGGTAAGGAATTTGATAATCAAATCTTAATAACAAAATGCATTTCTAATTTTCATTATCACCTTGAAGCAATCAGCTGAAGTTCATACCATGTGAATCATTGTTTCCAGAATTGGTAGTCAGCCTAAGACTTGATTGAAGATTTGACATATCGAAAATGTCAGATTAGAGTTCATCCTTTATATTGCTTTCCATCTTCAAGCCTAGGGGACAATCAACAATAATGTATACAAATAAAAAAATCATGTAAGTTCAAATATCATAAGCCAAAAGCAAAATAAAATAAAATAAAAGAGATTTGAGGCAAAAAAAAACACACTAAAATCCATTGTCCTCCTTTGAGATTATTACATATAATTAAAGTCAAAAGTTCCCACATGAATGCACAAACTGTATTTTAATAATAGAAGCTTTCAGGCGCTCAAGACAAACTAATTGTATATCGTCTACATAATAGAAGACATCCAAGCTATAATACGACAAGCTTGACAAAATGCATTATGATCAATGTAGCTTTTGTTCTTCTTATTAATATCAATAGAAAATCATTAAAAGAAAACTTTGCAAATTCTATACAGTTAAATGGTTGATGTAATGTGCCATCCATTTATAACAATTAATATATAGAGTAGCTTTCAAGAATTAAATATATTGCACACAATGAACCTTTTTTTTTTTGGATAAGAAATTGCCAAACCATAAACTATTACATTCCAATTCTTCTTGAATACACTTTTAATAGATAGTAACTCAGTTTAAGAAGCAGAGGAATCTTCATTACTCATTACTCCCCCATTTGGAATCTCTGGTAGTTGAGATTTTTTTTTTTTGAAACTAGTAACATTTGTATTTCATTTAGTACTTAGGTAGTACTGAAAAACCATATTTACAAAAGCAGAAAGGAAGTATAATCTATCCAAAAACTGAACCAAATCTAAATGGATCCTAAAACATCTATGATTGACTCAGTTTCATTGGAGTAGACATTTGTACACCAAAAGCAGAACAACAAAACACACTTAAGCTTTACTTCCTGCAAGTTGTTGTTCCTATTCTCAAAACATCTCTCGTTTCTCTCCCTCCATATAGTCCACCAAATACTAGCAGGGATCATCCTCCATCTTTCTCTGTTTGTAGGCCCAACTCCAGCCATCTCCCAACTGAATAGAGTCTCATCAATCTTGCTAGGCATACACCAAGATATGCCTCTGAGATTAAGGAAAATCTGCCACAGCTGCTCAGTAAAGTTGCAATGTAAGAAGAGATGTCTCACTGTCTCATTAGCCTTACCACATAAGGAACATCTGTTACATAGAGAGATTCCTCTCTTGGCCACATTATCCAATGTCAAAACTGCTTTATTGGCTAGTAGCCATGTAAAGCATGCCACTTTGTGTGGCACTTTGGTCCTCCAGATTTGCTTCCAAGGCCATTTGAATTCTTGAATGCCACTAGAACTTATCTGTTTGTATCCTTCTTTCACTTTGTAACTGCCTTTGTTGTGCCCTTGCCACCATAAATAATCCTCGCCTGTTTGTATACCTTGAAAATTCTCCAGAACCTTAAACAATTCAAGTATTCTGGGAATTTCCTAGTCATTCAGATTTCTTCTGATGATCAGATCCCAGCCTTGTTGTGTCCACATTTCAGCGATAGTCTTCTGTTGGTGTTAAGCCAATGTAAAGATGTCAGGAAAACGATCTTTGAGGCTCATACCACCCAACCATTTATCAAACCAAAAACTAGTTTTTCTTCCATTTTGTACCTTGACAGTAGACTGATTACTGAGAAAAGGCCAAAATATTCTGATGGATTTCCAAAGGCTAATCCCATTGGGGGTATTTACCTCTTTGGTTACCCATTTATTTAGCTCCCCATACTTGTTGTTGATCACCCTATACCATAGTGCTTGGTCCTCCTGATGGTACCTCCATAGCCATTTCACCTTCAGAGCTTTGCTATGGTTTTTGAGATTCTTGATACCTAATCCACCTTGCATCTTACTTCTGATGATGTTCTTCCACTTGACTAAGTGAAAGCCTTTTCTTTCCTTATTTCCTTGCCACAAGAAGTTTCTTCTAATTTTGTCCAAACTCTGAACTACTGATTGGGGAATATGGAAGATAGATAACATATATGTAGGGAGAGCATCTAGAACAGAGTTTATCAGAGTTAATCTACCTCCCAAGAAGAGGTACTATGATCTCCATCTGGCTAGTTTATTTTCACATTTCTCCAATATTGGGTTCCAAATGTCTATGGCTCCAGACTTTACCCCCAAAGGCATGCCCAAGTATACTGATGGCAGAGTACCTGTCACTCCTCCCAAGGTTTGTGAGAGGTGTTCCATATCCGGAACCACATTAATTGGATACAAATGGCTTTTGTTCCAGTTTATATGTAGTCCAGATATGGCTTCAAAGTAGACTAGTATGAGTCTCAAAATCAGCAACTGCTCCTCCTCAGCCCCACAAAAAATTAGTGTATCATCAGCATACTGTAGGTGTGTGATCTCCATACTATTCCCAGCATCCTTACTGACTTCAAATCCCTGTATTCTTCCTGTTGTCTTGGCTATCTTCAACATATTGTTAAGCCCCTCCATAGCTATGATGAATAGGAAGAGTGATAAGGGATCCCCTTGCCTGATTCCTCTGTGTGCACTGAAAAAGCCTTCAGGAGACCCGTTGAGATTTCAAAATCTGTCTTTCTTCATGACCTAAAACTCTCTATCTCAAGAAAAAGAAACGCCACCTGAATTCCAAAAATTCTTGAAAAGAATATATCTTTCTTTTCCCAAAACCAAATTAAGATGGTGCAAAAAAAAAGTCCTCAACAAGCTTGGTATCATATTAAAGCCAACAACCAAATAATGAACCACAAACCATCTTTGCCTATATCATAAAACCATGACACCATCAAGAATAGAAAAGTTTAACTCAAGAAACAGATGATGAAGAAATCAAGCAAAACCAAACACTTAGAATACGAAATCTCCCACTCACCAAATTTCAGAAAGTATGTTCTTCAACTAGGAAAACCACCCCCAAGTACTAGTTCATCAACACCAGCGAAGCGTCAGCATCAGAATCAGCATCCGCAACACCAACAATTAAGATGTACTCCATCAATCAACATCTACTCCAAATTATATGAAGTCTACCAATAGTTCTGTTGCAAGAAAAGAGCAATCTCAAGTTAGTTTAAGGAGCCTTCAAACTTATTCTCAAAGTTGTAGTAGAAAAAATTCAAGTAACTCAAAGTTAGGCTCAGCTAGTTCTGTTAATAAACCAACTAGGAGTTTATTACCTAGAACTCCTAGTTTTAACTTTCAACTAGAAAGGGCTACATGTTTAACATCAGAATCAGAATCAGCATCCGCAACACCAACAATCAACATGTACTCCAAATTGTATGAAGTCTACCAATAGTTCTGTTGCAAGGAAAGGCTACTGCTTTAAAGAAGTCACAATTACACCTTATATTGCATCTCACTATTACATATTTAGCTCACAGTAAACAAAACAACTATGAGGCACAAGAAACCTAGAAGAAAACAATTGAAAAAGGGGATCAATTTGCATTTTTCATTGCCTCTGGAACATTAATCATTAAAAATTGAAATTTAACCTCGAAAAAAACCGGGCCGAAGTTGTAAACCGCCCGCTTCCATAGAACAATATCGTGGCAACGTAGACCTAAGTGGTCATATTGAATCCTTGGGAACCATCACAAGTACGACCAGCCTAAATGGAGGAAAATCAGGAAATATGAGTAGGCAGCATTCATAGACCAAGAAATTAAACAAGAAGAAACGAGATACGAGTCAACTCCATGAAGCTAGATTTAGGCTAGGCTAAAGAAAATCATAAATCACACAGTTACCTAGAAAGAAATTAATCACAACATTCTCATACTTGTAAAGAAATCCCATATTCGTACAAACATAAGTTCAAGAGCAAGCTAAATTACTTGAAAGATTAGCATTACTATTCAATATCAAAATTTCAATAAACACAAAATTATTATATATTAATCAAATCATTTAGAGCCGTAAACAACTAAATAAGAGGTCACAACGAGCTTGACAGAAAATCGATGAAAAGATAACGATGAGCAACCATTTAGAGCTAAGGTTAAAACCGAAATCGATGCAAACTTCGTCAAGGAAATAGCCATGCTAACAAAGAAAATCAACTAACAGTAGTTAAAGAGAAAATCAACAGAAATAAAAGTATCTTGCTATTATTCAATTTACAGTCAATACTATATCAAGAAAGTGTAATAATCTAACAACAAAGCAACCCCAAAATGATGCCCAGTTAAGCAGAAAACAGGACAAACACACATTATTCAAATGGAAAACGAGGGATAAGATAAGGACGTTACCTTTAATCAAGGACGAAGCGATTCCACCACCACACAAGAAACTCTGAGAATCCGAACGAACAAAGCAGGGGTGTCAAAGATTCGAACAAGAGAAGAAACGACTTGTATATTTATATGTCAAGTATTCACTTACCCCAAGAGTGAGTTGTGTATTCACTGTAATTTTTTGCATCCCTTTCTTTCTGTTTTCTTAACCTTTGTCCTCTAACGGATAAGAATTAGGGAAAAATAGAAATTCCCAATTTGAATTATTGTACAAGGATAAGATTATACCCAATTCTTCAATAGTTTCAAATGGCTCGCCAATGATGGCCGTTCGATCTTGACGCTAGGACGAGTGAAATGTTGAGATTGTCCCACCTAGCACTGTTCGTACCGTTGAGGCAAGGCAAAGGGAGAAGACGAAAAGGGCGCCTGATGTACTGGATCGTTCTTCACGTATTTTTGTCGTTTACCGCTGTGAATTGACGGTGCGTGCTTCTGTATTGTTAACGTTGAGCATCGTTTAGGAACATTGTTGTTGACTCTGTCTGCTTCTGTGAATGATGCCGCTTAGCTGATGTCTCTCGTGAACTTGTAAATGAGCTAATAATGTCGTGCAAGTTTTCAATTAAAAAAAGAATAAGTTGGCCCCTTTTTTCTTTCTTTTTTTACTTTTTTTATTTTTAATATTAATACATGGGACTAAAGTAATAATTTTAAAAACTTTAAGGTCAAATATAACATTTTTAAAATTGTGATAATAGGGATTAACATATTTTCATTGTTTCTGAAGTTTTTCTTTGCAGAGGAACACGGGACGAAGTTAAACTTCCAAACAAAAGAGAGCACTTTTTTTTTGCAAATTTTTAGCTTCCTCTTCAACTTCATAATCATCAAACCTTTTTGTATTGTGTTTCTTCCTCCTACAAGGTAAATATTCTTCTCTTTTCTATTTCAAGATTAAAACTAGCGCTTCATAAAGAAGAAAATCATTATTATATGTCTATTATATTTTTTGTTTTTTTGCATTGTATTTATTCCGTTTGAACTTGAAATTAACTCAAAAGAGCCTTTTGGCAAGTACAAAATTATTTTGTGTAAATGAATTTAGTGAATCCAATTTAGTTGTTTCAGCTAACAACTTTTGTAGTTGTAGAACGAATAATATAATTATTAGTGTTTAATGTATTATAATTACTATTTTTCTACTAATCATATTCAATTAATTTTATACTATAATGTGTCAATATAAGAGGAAGAGAATTGGAACATCTTCATCCAATCCAGATGCTAGAGAAAATGTTGAGAGCTTAATTGTTGCTAGAAAAAGAGGTACTGCAACACTTCAAAGTATCAGTGGACAACCATCTAGAGAAGAAAAAAGTTGTGAAAATAGCGGCAAGCAATCTAATGAGATGGGAAAAAAAATTTAGTAAGAGCAGCAGTGACTTATCAGGTGAAGAAAAAAGTGATGAGAATAGCAACAAACATTCAAGCGAAGAGAAAAAAAGATGATGAGGTCAAGCGTCGAAAAAATGTGTGTTTGATTCATATTCATGGGTTCGAGTAAGGTTTGATCTTATCGTTAGCTATCTTTTGAAAGAGCTAGATTCAACCAAATCTTAGTATAATCTGCATGGCTTTCTGTTGGCATTCGTCGTAAGTAATTAAATTGGTGTTTTCATTTTATGATTTTTAGTTAAATTATTATTTGAATTTATTATGTATACTTAGCTATTTTTAATATTATATTGTAGGCTTGGGCTTTTGAAGCTATTCGTCAATTCAACAATTTGTCAAGAATTCTTCACCTGAAAAACAATTCCAAGAATGATTAACGACAATGAGATAGATAATTTTAGGATGAAATATGTTGTTGTGGTGCTTGAGAAGGAATTAACTCCTTGAGAGAGTAGTTGTGTATTAAGGTGGTTTTTGTACTTGATTTACAAAACATTTGGATCAGTATTTTGTGTATTTGTTATCAACTATTTTCTGTGTTAGTTTTAGGTAATTATTTCTGTTTTTGTGTATTTGTTATCAACTACTTTAATTGTCTCTACAACTACTTTAATTGTCCATGTTACTGCTTCAGTACTTCAGACGTCTCTACAACTATTAAGTTGTTCGTACAACTGTGAAGTTGTTTGGACAACTGCTTCAATTGTTCGTGCAACTTTTTAGTCGTCTGTACAACTGCTTCAGTTGTTCGTGCAACTGTTTAGTCGTCTGTACAACTCCTTCAATTATTCCGTGCAACTGTTTAGTTGTATGTACAACTGCTTCAGTTATTTCTACAATTCGTTTTGTTGTTCCTTCAATTGATTTAGTTGTTATTAATTACTTAGTTTATATTTAATAATTTAAGAACTGACTAGATCGATATTCAATTATTATTAAACAACTTAGTTTATACATGATAATTCATAAAATGACTAGATCGATCTTCAATTATTATTCGACGACTTATTTTATACTTAATAATTTTCAAATTGACTAGATCAATCTTCAATTATTATTAAACGACTTAGTTTATACTTAATAATTTACAAAGTGACTAGATTGATCTTCAATTATTATTAAATGACTTAATTAATGCTAAATAATTTACAAAATGATTCGATTGATCTTCAAATATTATTAAACGACGTACTTTATACTAAATAATTTACAAACTGACTAGACTGATCTTCAATTATTATTAAACGACTTAGTTTATACATAATAATTCGTAAAATGACTAGATCGATCTTCAATTATTATTAAACGACTTACTTTATACTTAATAATTTACAAATTAACTAGATTAATCTTCAATTATTATTAAACAACGTAGTTTATACTTAATAATTCACAAAAAATAACTAGATCGATCTTCAATTATTATTAAATGACTTAGTTTATACTTAATAATTCACAAAATGACTAGATTGATCTTCAATTATTATTAAACCACTTAGTTTATACTTAATAATTTACAAACTGACTAGATCTATCTTCAATTATTATATTAAACGACTTTGTTTATACTTAAGAATTTAAAAACTGACTAGATCGATCTTCAATTATTATTAAACGACTTAGTTTATACTTAAGAATTTACAAACAGATTAGATCAATCTTCAATATCATTAAACGACTTACTCTATGTTTAAGAATTTACAAACTGACTCGATAGATCTTCAATTATAATTAAATGACGTAGTTTATACTTAATAATTCACAAAATGACTAGATCGATGTTCAATTATTTTTAGACAACTAACATAGCGTGTTGACAGGGTATTTTTTCCAAGTCAAACTCTTGACATGAACACATTTTGGTTCGATGATGGATTGTTATCCCATTGTCCGCGGTGACGCTGAAGGTATCTTCATCAATTTGATGAACCAATTACTTATTTTTCAGTTTTTTGTTAGCCATTATTTTGATTTTAGCTGAAGGGACAAAAGTGATTTTTAACTTGGCATATGCCATCCGTCTTTCATAAAATTTTTTAGACCATCTCTTACTTATATCATTCAACAGGCATTGAATATTGCATTAACAGACTCCATAATATTTGAAGTCAATACATTATACCTGAAGTATAAAAATTGAAAAATATCAAAAAATTAAAATATAAAGGATTGTTGATTTTAAATAACGGTTGCAAATTTGGAACAACTATTTTAATGTCCTACAACTACTACAGTTGCTAAAACAACTATGAAATTTGTTCCAACAACTATAATAATTGTTTCAAAAACAGATATCCTTAAAATGGGCCTACTTTGATCATCGAAAAAAATTTGTAAATCACGATCATCCCTGATTCTAGAAGGAGCTCCTTTTTGCTTTTCAATGAAACCAAACATGTAAGTAATAGAGAGATTATCTTTATCACAATTTAACTCAAACCTAGAAATAATGATCTCAACCAACTCATTATACGAAACATTTTCGCTTATCTTTATTGATATTGTTTCTCGATCCTTTGATCTCTAAGTATAACGAGTAGGATTCTCTACCCATTCACCAAGTAAATCAACTCCAATTATTATTTGATCTTCCATAGATGGACACAATACCCGAAGACATCACAAAACATTTTAACTAGTGAGACATTCATAAAACAACTTTGAAATTGCAAAAGAATACTGATTACTTATTTTTACACATATTTCATTGTTTCATAACTATCAAAAATAGTCATAAAGTTTTAGTAGTTTTAGGGATTTTTATAATTCTTCAACTATTAATTTAAATAATCAATAATTTATCCATAATTATATTATTTTTCTTAACAATTAATCAGTTGACCTACAACAAAACACAGTTGTCGAGCAATTGCACTAGTTGTTGGGACAACTTCTATTATCGCCGGACAACTACAGACAGTTGTTGGACATCAACTGACAGACATATTTAATTATTTCATGTCACGACCCAGGGGTACATCCTAGATGTAATATGGCGTACTTGACCCCGAAGGGGTCTCATACAATCCCTTAGCATATCATAACATAAAATAATAGAAAAGTACGGAAAATTTAAAAACTTGTATCCATACAATTGAAGTTTTTTCATAAAATTAAGCGGAAGTCTTTTCTAAACTTTGTCTCAAACCATCTAGTATAACTTGAATAAAACGGTAACACCCCGACTTTTCAAAACGTCTAAATTAACTCGTATCTTCGTGGAAAGACAAGAAGGGTGAGTAATAAATTAAAAATGATGTGGTATGTCATATTTTAAGTGTTCAAGGGTTGTATCTCAAGTTTTGAAGTTAAATAAGTGGCAAAATAAAAGTTAACGAAAGTTATCGTAAGTTCCTTTTTAAAGATTTCTCTAAAATTTGGGTCAAATGTCTTGGATGTTTTCTCCCAATATATAAAGAGTTAGAAGGCCTATCACCCATTAAATCGAAGGCCTATGAGTCTAGTTTGCAACGAACAAAACCCCGTATCAAACCGACATCAGAGTAAACAGTTATGAGGGTTTTACTAGGGACTGTCGGGGAAGAATCCGGGTCGGGTAAAAAATATGGTATGTCGGCTTGTTTAACGTTTTAAGCCATGAAAACATTTCATTTCAGTTCCAAACCAGAGAGAAAGCTTAAGAGAGAGTTCCTATGGAGTTCTAGCATGATGAAGGTTAGTTTTTGACGATTTCTACCATTAAACATTGCCCCCGCGCCTAGAAACGTAATCCCTACACGTGGCAATTGTTTTTCCCTTCTATTAGCTACGTTTGGAACTGGTTTTTGAAGATATAATTTTTAGTTATTGGTATTTCTTCAAGATTTACACTTGGTTAACTAATGTAATTATCTTGGGACCCTTTTATAGTTGTTTTTATGAATTTCTACGGATGTTTTGACAAGTTGGAGCAATATGGCAAATCTGTCGATTTAAGATTAATTATGAACAGTTTATAGGTGCGTACCAGCTGTGTATATATAGTGTTTACGAAGCTTAGGATATAAGGAACAACTTTTGTGAAAGAACTATGGTCTTTCGAGCGTTCGTTGGAAAGGTATGTTAAGGCTATTCCCTACATACGACATGTTTCCTTAAAGCTTAGGAACAATATAATTGGGTTGTTATCCTTGTTACACTTGTAGCCATTATTGTTGATTGTTGGCTGCTCGAGTTGATATAATCCTCGCTTGTCGGGATTCTTATTTAGTTAGTAGCATCCCTTTGTTGGACACGACTTAGAGTCTATTTGTATAGGTTGCTTATAACTAAATTGCTCGCTTTTAGCAATTGAATTGTTATTTTTATCCTTGGGGCTATTGTGGTTAGCTGCAAGAATGTGATCTATGCCTAGAAGGGCTATGTTCTTCCTACATGGCTATATGGATGCCTAAAAGGGCTATGAGTTGCCTACGGGGATATATTGATGCCTAGAAGGGCTATGAGTTGCCTACAGAGCTATATTGACGCCTAAGAAGGCTATGTGCTTCCTACGGGGCCATGTTGTTGCATAAAAGGGCTATGAGTTGTCTATAAGCTATGTTGATGCCTAAGAGAGCTTTGTGCTTCCTACGGGGCTATATTAATGCCTAAGAGGGCTATGTGATTGCCTACGAGGCTAAGGGGACTACCGATAGGGGTATATAGGTTAATTGGCACCTTCCGTGCTTATGGGGGCCTTAGTAGGTGGTCTTGTGTGTTGTTTGTACCTGCCGAGCTTATGGGGGCTTGGTTAGGTTGTTGTTTTATTATTTTTGATAAGTTTAGATTTAGGAGCAGGTCAGTACACTTATCTTATCCTTGATTTATTTATCAAATTATTCCAGTATATCTGGATACCTCCTCATAGTCTATTGCCTTTCATACTCTGTACATTATTTTGTACTGACGCCCCATTGCCTTGGGGGCGCTGCATTCATGCATGCAGGTCCTGACAGACGATTGAGTAGACCTCCTTAGCAGCAAGATTGACTTTTATCCGGTTGGCTAGCCCCTTTCCTCCGGAGCTGCCAGAGTTAGGAGGTTTGTTACCTTTTGTTGTATATATCTTTATGGGTAGGATGGGACCCTGTCCCGCTAATCTTTACTACTCTTAGAGGCTTGCAGACTAGTGTGTGGGTGTATAGCTACGTTATGGCCATACTGGCCTATGTTGTTAGTTTGCTGAAGCTTGTGAGCTGTTTGATGTATTGTATCGATATATACTTGCTTTTAGTTTTGGTATAGATATCATGGTCGCCTCGACGGCCCACTCAGGACTTCTGTGCTAGTTGGCCATTTATTTATATGATTTCCTGGGAGTAGCTATTTCTTTTATAGATCAGTTGGCAGGGGCCTTGCCGGCCGATGGCCTAGTTTTAAGCCGAGATATACTTGGTTGTTTTCTTGATTGCGTGTGGCTGCCATGCGCTAGTAGCAAATGGTTCAGCAGGGTCAGCTCGGACCTGAGTTTTGGCATTAGGAGCCAGTTGCGCCCCTCGAGTTTGGGGCATGACAAACTTGGTATCAGAGCAACATTGTATCCTAGGGAGTCTGCAAGTCATGTCTAGTAGAGTCTTGTTTATAAATGTGTTGTGCACCACATCCGATAAGCAAGAAGCTACCGGGCATGTTAGAATGACTATCCTTCTTTTGCTCACCTTGTGCTATAGAGTAGTATCTTAAAGGTTGAGGTTTCTGACTTCTGGCTCCACCAGCAGTACCAACTCTAATTCCTCCTATTCCATCTAATCAGAATTTCACGAGTGTAGTATGTATGTTAGCACAGTTAGTAGTTACACAGTGCCAACCAGTTGTGCCAGATGTTGTCGGACCTTCTGAACGACCCAGATGTTCGAGAGTTCGTGAATTTATTGCCTTGAATCCTCCACAGTTTATAGGGACAGATCGCAGAGAAGACCCTCAACACTTTATTGATCAGTTTCATAGGATCTTTAGAGTTATGCATGCCTTATCGACTGAGTCAGTTGAGTTAGCAGCATTTTAATTGCGCGATGTTGTAGTATTGTGGTACAAGAGTTAGGAGAGATCTAGGGGAAAAGATGCATCCCTACCCACTTGGGATAGCTTTACAGAAGCTTTCATAGATCACTATTTGCCTCGAGAGATTAGGGATGGCCGGGTGGACCAGTTTCTGAACCTCCGACAGGAAAGCATGAGTGTCCGAGAGTACGGGCTGAGATTTGATTCATTGGCTAGATATGCACCAGCATTTGTTGATACGATGCATGATAGGGTGTGTAGATTTGTGGGAGGGCTCGACTTATACTATATCAATGTTTGTTCTACCGCTGCACTAAATGATAATATATCTCGCGAATTCAGGCATTTGCACAAGGCATAGAGGATCGCCAACATTTACAGTATATAAGTGAGAGGGTCGAGAGAGAGAGACAGAAGAGGGCTAGGCCTGCTGGTTCATAGGGAGATTTTCAGCGTGGTCCCAGACCCCGATATTCTATTAGGCCACCTAGACCTCCACCACAACAGTTCCAGGGTAGTAGATTTGATTGTCAGGAACAGTCAGGCCCAGGTGAGGGTTCACGAGCATCAGGCTCGCAGCAGCAGAGGGGTTCAGACCAGGCTAGGAAAGCCCCGCCGCATTGCGCTACTTGCGGTAGGATGCATTTCGGGAAGTGCAAACAGGGTCCACAACCGTGCAGACAGGGTTCCACAGGCTGTTATTCTTGTGGACAAGAGGGGCATGGGTGGAGAAACTGTCCTACCATAGGTCAGGGTGGTATAGGTCAATCAACCAGGTCAGCAGTAGGTTCCTTCTCATCAACACAGTCTACAGGGCGTGGACACTAGACTTCAGCACGTAGAGGTAGAGGTGGAGGTAGAGAGGGAGCATCTAATTCTGGTAGTGGACAAAACCGTACATATTCATTAACTGGCCAACAGGACTCAGAGTCATCACCAGATGTTGTGACAGGTACATTGACTGTTTGCTCCCATTGTGTTTATGCTTTGATAGATCCTGGATCTACTCTGTCTTATGTTACTCCATTTATTGCGGGGAGGTTATATATAGTAGCAGAGTCATTAGATCGACCCTTTATTGTATCTACACTAGTTGGTGAGTCTATTGTTGCCAGGAGAGTCTATCGAGGTTGCACGGTAGAAATTATCGACCGTCAAACCTCTGTAGATCTCGTAGAGTTAGAGATGGTCGATTTTGACGTCATTATGGGTATGGACTAGTTAGCGTCTTGTTATGCTAATGTTGAGTACCGGACAAAGATTGTTAGATTCCAATTTCCAGGAGAGGCAGTTTGGGAATGGAAAGGCAATACAGCAATGCCGAAAGGTAGGTTTATTTTCTATCTTAAGGCGAGGAGGATGATTACCAAGGGTTGTATTTATCATCTTGTTCACGTTTATGATATAGATGCAGAACCACCGACTCTTCAGTCTATTCCGATAGTTAATGAGTTTCTAGATGTATTTCCGGACGAACTCCCTGGTAGCCCTCCAGAACAGGAAATTGATTTTCCTATCGATATGCTACCAAGTACACAACCCATATCTATCCCTCCTTATAAAATGGCTTCTGCTGAGCCAAAGGGGTTGAAGGATCAGTTGAAAGACTTGTTGGATAAAGGCTTTACTAGGCCTAGTGCTTCACCAGTGTTTTTCGTAAGGAAGAAAGATGGCTCATTAAGAATGTGTATCGATTACCGACAGTTGAATAAGGTAACTATAAAGAATAAGTATCCCCTGTCGAGGATAGATGACTTGTTTGATCAGTTACAAGGTGCTAAGTGTTTCTCAAAGATTGATTTAAGATCAGGGTACCACCGATACGAGTTCGGGAGAAAGACGTTCCAAAGACAATTTTAGAACTAGATATGGAGACTTTGAGTTCTTGTTAATGTCTTTTGGATTAACTAATACCCCAACAATGTTCATGGACCTGATGAATAGTATATTCAGGCTGTATCTAGACTTGTTTGTGATTGTATTTATTGATGATATTTTGGTGTATTCACGTTCAAAAGATGAGCATGCAAATCATTTGTGAGCAGTCCTTTAGGTTCTTCGAGACCGGGAACTTTATGCAAAGTTTTCTAAGTGTGAGTTTTGGTTGGACACTGTAGCTTTCTTAGGCCATATTGTATCAGATGCAGACATTGTGGTTGATACACAAAAGATTAAGGCCGTAAAGACTGGCCAAGACCCATGACTCCGACTGAGGTTCGTAGTTTCTTAGGGTTAGCTGGGTACTACATAAGGTTTGTAGATGGGTTTTCTTCAATTTCATCCCTATTAACGAAGTTAACTAAAAAAGCAGCTAAGTTCCAGTGGACTGAGGCTTGCGAGCATAGTTTCCAGGAGCTGAAGGACAGGTTGACATCAGCACCAGTTCTTGCATTGCTAGACGATTCAGAAGGCTATGCGGTGTATTATGATGTTTTTGGTGTTCAGTTGGGATGTGTTCTAATGCAACATGGTAAGGTTATTGCATATGCTTCAAGGCAATTGAGGCATGAGAAGAACTATCCGACCCACGATTTAGAGTTGGCTGCAGTTGTGCATGTGCTAAAGATCTGGAGACACTATTTGTATGGCGTTTATGTTGACATCTTCACAGATCATAAAAGCCTTCAATATATCTTTATACAGAAGGAGTTAAATCTGCGACAACGTCGATGGCTTGAGTTACTGAAAGACTACGACGTGGACATTTTATGTCATCCAGGAAAGGCGAATGTGGTAGCTTATTCCCTCAGTTAAAGATCTATTGGTAGTTTTTCATATTTAGGTGTTGATAAGCGTGAGCTAGCGCAAGAGCTTCATCAGTTAGCTATCTTGGGAGTCAGATTATTAGAGGCAAAAGATAGTGGGGTAACAATTCAGGACACAACCGTATCATCACTAGTTGTAGAAGTAAAATCACGGCAACAAGAAAATTCTAGCTTAGAGCAGCTCAGAGCCAAGGCTCAGAATCAACAAACTTTAGAATTTGATATAGCAGGAGATGGAGTCCTTAGATATAGTGGTCGATTGTGTGTTCCGAATGTTGTAGGGCTTCCGCATCGGATTATGGAAGAGGCACATCATTCCCGTTATTCTATTCACCCTGGTTTGACGAAGATGTACCATGATATTAAAGAGATCTATTGGTAGCATGGGATAAAGAAGGACGTTGCTGAGTTTGTGGCACAGTGTCCTAATTGCCAACAGGTGAAGGTTGAGCACCAAAAGCCCGCTGGGCTAGTTCAGGAGATAGCCATTCCTTTGTGGAAGTGGGAAGCAATTAATATGGATTTTATTACAAGGTTACCTCGATCGTGTCGCAAGTTTGACTCTATTTGGGTAATTGTTGATAGACTAACAAAATCAGCCCACTTCTTACTAGTCAGTAGAACCATAAAAAATGGGCTTAGCCCATGGGGCCGGCCCAACCCTACCCGTTATTGGGGTAGGGTTGGAATAAGATTTTTCAAGCCCATTTAAAACTAAGGCTTATAAGCTCGACCCATATAAACCCTTAGCCCTTGAGGCTTGATCTGGGCTGGCCGGGGTCGGCCCATGGGCCAAAACTTTTTATTTAAGAGTAATTTATAATAATCTCACTAGTATATAATCTAATTATTTGAATACACACTATGTTGTAATATTATGAATCTTCATACCCACATACATGTATCTCAGAATATATGGACACAAAATTAGGTTAATTTGTTCTAGATATACTTTATTCATGTAGATTCGCATGTATCTCAGATCCATATACAAATATCTCTCCCTCGCCTCCCTCGCATCTTGGTTGTCACTCGTGTATCTGGTATGCGAGATACATGCTAATTACACAAAAAATTTGCTAGTGTTATTGAAACAACACCATTATTTGTCATATTTGATTTGAAAATCTTCTCATTTTCTTGATGTTATAGAATTATAAGTTTGAAAAGGAAAAAAAAAGGGCGAGCCCGCCTTAACCCTCGACCCTTCTAGGGTCGGGTTGGGTTGAGCATTTTCAGGCCCTACCAAATGAATGGCCGGCCCTCCCCAGCCCTTTAAATTCCTTGGCCCAGAGGCTTGGGTCGGGTGGGGCTGGGCCGACCCTTTTTGATAGCTCTACTAGTCAGGGCTACTTTTATGGCTGAAGACTATGCAGGGCTCTATATTAGGGAGATTGTTAGGCTACATGGTGTCTCAGTATCTATTATCTCTGATAGAGGAGTACATTTCACCGCCAACTTCTGGAAGTCCTTCTAGAAAGGACTGGGGACACAAGTTAATCTTAGTACAACCTTTCACCCTCAGACAGATGGCCAGGCTGAGAGCACAATTTTGACACTCGAGGATATTCTACGGGCGTGTGCGCTGGACTTCAAGGGGAGTTGGGATGACCACTTACCTCTTATAGAGTTCGCATACAATAATAGTTATCATTCCAGCATCGGGATGTCACCTTATGAGGCTTTGTATGGGCGAAAATGTAGATCCCCATTGGATGGTTCGATGTAGGTGAGTTAGGGTTAATTGGACCCGACTTAGTACAACAGACAATGGAGAAGGTCAAGCTCATATGGGAGAGGTTGCTAACAGCTCAAAGCCGACAGAAGTCATACTCAGATGTGCGACAAAGGGACTTAAAGTTTTGCGTCGATGACTTGGTATTCTTAAAATTCTCGCCTATGAAGGGGGTTATGAGATTTGGCAAAAAAGACAAGCTTAGGTCAAGATTCATTGGGCCATACCGGATCCTCTGGAGGGTAGGACGAGTGGCTTATGAGTTAGAATTGCCTTAGGGGCTAGAATCTGTCATCCAGATTTCCATGTATTTATGCAACAGAAGTGCGTAGTAGACCCTTCTCGGGTTGTCCCAGTTGAGGATGTTCAGATCACAAAGGAGTTGTCCTACGAGGAAACTTCAGTTGCCATATTAGATCGGTAGGTCCGTAAATTGAGGACCAAAGAGGTGGCTTCGGTTAAAGTATTGTGGAGAAACAAGAAGAGAGAAGAGGTGACCTGGGAAGCTGAGGATGGCATGAGATCCAAATATCCTCACTTGTTTTATGCCCCATGGTGATGGCATATCAGTTTATATTGGTGCAGTGAGGTAAGATACCTATCTAATTTTTTTTATATTATTGCTTATTATTAATGTTGTTGTCATTGTATATTTGCTCGCACTGTTATTGCAGAGCTTTAGTGCTTAGCAATTTATGTCATCATGTGAGACGCCTAGGTTAGAATATTTGCATTTTATGTTCCTGGATAGTGACAATGCCAAAGGGCACTCTGCCTAAATTTTGGAAACACCTAAAAACTTAACCGCGTGACTTAGATTTTTTTTTCATTCGAGAGCGAATGTTTCTAAGGGGGGAAGGATATAACACCCCGACTTTTCAAAACGTGTAAATTAACTCGTTTCTTCATGGAAAGACAAGGAGGGTGAGTAATAAATCAAAAATGATGTGGTATGTCATATTTTAAGTGTTCAAGGGTTGTATCTCAAGTTTTAAAGTTAATTAAGTGGCAAAATAAAAGTTGGCGAAAGTTATTGTAAGTTCCTTTTTAAATATTTCTCTAAAATTTGGATCAAATGTCTTGGATGTTTTCTCCCAATATATAAAGAGTTAGAAGGCCTATCACCCATTAAATCGAAGGCCTACGAGTCTAGTTTGCAACGCATAAAACTCCGTATCAAATCGACATCAGAGTAAAAAGTTAAGAGGGTTTTACTAGGGACTGCCGGGGAAGAATCCGGGTCGGGTAAAAAATATGGTATGTCGGCTTATTTAACATTTTAAGCCATGAAAACATTTCATTTTAGTTCCAAACTAGAGAGAAAGCTTAAGAGAGGGTTCGTATGGAGTTCTAGCATGATGAATGTTAGTTTTTGACAATTTCTACCATTAAACATTGCCCCCATGCCTAGAAACGTAATCCCTAAACGTGGCAATCATTTTTCCCTTCTATTAGCTGCGTTTGGAGCTGGTTTTTGAAGATATAAATTTGTAGTTATTGGTGTTTCTTCAAGGTTTACACTTGGTTAACTAAGGTAATCATCTCGGGACCCTTTTATAGTTGTTTTTATGAATTTCTACGGACGTTATGACAAGTTGGGGCAATATGGCAAATCTGTCGATTTAAGATTAATTATGAACTATTAATAGGTGTGTACCAGCTGTGTATATATAGTGTTTGCGAAACTTAGGACATAAGGAACAACTTTCGTGAAAGAACTACGGTCTTTCGAGCGTTCATTGGAAAAGGATGTTAAGGCTATTCCCTACATACGTCATGTTTCCTTAAAGCTTAGGAACAATATAATGGGGTTGTTATCCGTGTTACACTTGTAGCCATTATTGTTGATTGTTGGCTGCTCGAGTTGATATAATCCTCGCTTATCGGGATTCTTATTTAGTTAGTAGCGTCCCTTTGTTGGACACGACTTAGAGTCTATTTGTATAGGTTGCTTATAACTAAATTGCTCGCTTTTAGCAATTGGATTGTTATTTTTGCCCTTGGGGCTATTGTGGTTAGCTGCAAGAATGTGATCTATGCCTAGAAGAGCTATGTTCTTCCTACATGGCTATATGGATGCCTAAAAGGCTATGAGTTGCCTACGGGGATATATTAATGCCTAGAAGGGCTATGAGTTGCCTACATGGCTATATTGACGCCTAAGAAGGCTATGTGCTTCCTACATGGCCATGTTGTTGCCTAAGAGGGCTATGAGTTGTCTATAAGCTATGTTGATGCCTAAGAGAGCTATGTTCTTCCTACAGGGCTATATTAATGCCTAAGAGGGCTATGTGACTGCCTACGGGGCTAAAAGGACTATCGATAGAGGTATATAGGCTGATTGGAACCTTCCGGGCTTTTAGGGGACTAAGTAGGTGGTCTTGTGTGCTGTTTGTACCTTCCGAGCTTATGTGGGCCTTGTTAGGTTGTTATTTTATTATTTTTGATAAGTTTAGATTTAGGAGCAGGTCAGTACACTTATCTTATCCTTGATTTATTTATCAAATTATTCCAGTATATCTGGATACCTCCTCATAGTCTATTGCCTTTCATACTCTGTACATTATTTTGTACTGATACCCCATTGCCTTGGGGGCGCTGCATTCATGCATGCAGGTCCTGACAGACGATTGAGAAGACCTCCTCAGTAGCAGGATTAACTTTTATCCGGTTGGCTAACTCCTTTCCTCTAGAGCTGCCAGAGTTGGGAGGTTTGTTACCTTTTGTTATATATATCTTTATGGGTAGGCTGGGACCCTATCCCGCTAATCTTTACTACTCTTAGAGGCTTGCAGACTAGTGTGTGGGGTGTATAGCTACATTATGGCCATACTGGACTATGTTGTTGGTTTGCTGAAGCTTGTGAGTTGTTTGATGTATTGTATTGATATATACCTGCTTTTAGTTTTGGTATAGATATCATGGTCGCCTCGACAGCCCAATCAGGACTTCTATGCTAGTTGGCTATTTATTTATATGATCTCCTGGGAGTAGCTGTTTCTTTTATAGATCAGTTGACAGGGGCCTTGCCGGCCGAGGGCTTAGTTTTAAGCCGAGATATACTTGTTTGTGTTCTTGATTGCATGTGGCTGCCATGCGCTAGTAGCAAATGGTTCAGCAAGGTCGGCTCGAGCCTAAGTTTTGGCATTAGGAGCAAGTTGTGCCCCTCGAGTTTGGGGTGTGACAAAAACTCTTGGGACAGAGCCCATACAATAGTCTCAATCATGAAAATAAAAGACAAAGGAAAATAGTGGGTTTGTCCTTGAAGTTGTGAGGACTCACCAAATCTTCAGCTCTTTTGCTCCTAACAAACCTATTTTCTATGAATAGAACTCAAGTCTTCAAACCCTACATTTGATTAGAATGTAGGCAAAGTATGTGTTAGTACAAAATGTACTAAATATGTTAGCTAGCATAATCATAAGAGCATGAGATAAGGGCCAGTCAATATAAGACATAATCCAAAATCATATGAAATACTTCATGAAACATAAACTATAAGCATAAGAGACAATATCATCATAATAATAATAATAAGCAAAGTCTCCAACATAAGCATCATATAAGCATAATTTAACTCCAAGTCATTTGTACCATAATAGGACTATTCTCAAGTAACCTCCAAAACATACTTATGCAATGCATGAATAGCATCACATAATACCATCCAAGCTAACCACCCCTTTTTGGTCATCTTAATCATAGTCTATATACATAGTCAAGACCAAGGCTTCATGTACTAAGAGCATTATACTTCTAAGTAACCTCAAAGCGCACTTGTGCAATGCACGAAGGGCATCGCATAATACCATTCACGCTAAGCATAACCTTGAAGTCACCTTAATCATATCTACCATTCACTTGGTCTCATTCTTTAGCTTACTTCATAAAGACAAGGGAACTATCACCTTTAGTCAATTATGTCATGGAAGGTAACTATAGCAACAATCCACCAAAGCATACATCATATAAGAGCAACATTTCTTAGGTAACCTTAAGTCATACTAGTGCAATGTATGAATAGCATCCCATAATACTATTCTTACTAAGTAATTCTATAGGTCATCCTACTCAGGTTCTTTAATTAGGAACTAGTCCCTCTTTGAAAGCATTGGAACACTTATCTCCTCAATCGTTGGTGCCAAGTCAAAATCCACAAATTTGAAGACTATCCTCACAGGGTCCCAAAATTCCAGCAAGGCCCTAATCAGGTGAGTGTTTGGTATGATAAATATGAGGTAGGTAAGACCACCCAACAACTGACGGATCTCTCCTTCGCGTTTTCTCTTAATATCAATCCACCAGTTCCTTAGCTTGTAGTTTACCTCTATGACCATTTGCGGATTAGGGGAGTTGAAAATGTTCATGATTCTGCAAACAAAACAACAAACGACTTCTAAACTCCATGTTGGCAAATTTGGCTTAATTTAATTATTATGACCACATTTACACGTAATTATGCAATTTGTCTAAAGGGTGTTGCGGCCCTTTAGACGATAATGTGGCTACTAATCATGCGGATCGACACCAATGGTCAAACCACCTAAGCTTGCCCAACCTAGTAAAGGGGCTTGGGGATAGAGGGTTTTCTGGGGGAGAGAAAGTTTCCAGGTTGGATTTTTGTAGATCAAATAGTACTAGTTGGGTAGATAGAGGTAGGGAAATCTAACATTTGCATCAATCTTCTTTAGCAGGGCGGGTCGCTTGAGTGTCAAAACCAAGCCAAGCGGTGGTTGTTTTTCCTTGGCTTATCGAACCAGCGTATGCCCATTCCTCCTTTAATGACTCCCAGTTGAGAAAGCCTCAATTTTCCGATGTGGATTGAAAGAAAGTTGGGGATGGACATAGACCCTTCCGCCTAACATTCCACTTAAAAATGAAAAAACGACTCTCCAGGCGGTTACCTTTTTTTTTTTTCATATTCATATTTATATCCTCTGCAACAATTATTGGGACGGACTTTCGTGAAAAATGAAAAAGCCCTTTATCGAATTGGAAGCGATGACTTAAGCCTCTTTCTTCTTCTTATAGGGCGTTTAAAGAGCGTGACTCTTTAGTTTAATTAAGTTTCAATTTGGAAAATGAAAAGGCCCCATTTGATTCAATTCACGAATTAGCCCACTATGACTAGCTTATGCAGCATGTATGACTTAAACAAATTTTCTAAGAGTTGAATTGACACAGATTTGAAAGGGATTCTATGCGAGAAGGCTCGTGGTTTCCCGATAGTAAAATTATCCGTTCCGTCCACGCATATGCCGACTCTCTACAAATGGGTGTTTAAAGAGAATTGGAGTAGTTGTGAGAGGTGCAAAGGCACAACATCACGATAACAAAATAAAAAAGGAAGAGGGTCCCAATTGGGGGAAGTATGAGCGGAATGTCAGTTATCAAAGCAGTAACATTTAGCACTTAGATGGGAAACAGTAACACATAAACAATTTTATGAAAAGTGATAAATAAGCAAGTAAGTAAATATATGCATAAATAAAAGGAAATGAATATACAAACATTGAATAATCAAGCAAATAAGGAAAAGGGTTTGAGATTAAACATGGAAATACTCAAATAAGGGAAAAGGTAAAACATGGAAGTAAACAATAAGGGGGAGGGAAAAAGGTGAAACATGGAAATAAACACATAAGGAAAAAGGGAAAGGGATGGACATGGAAAATATACAATAAATAAGAAAACAAAAGATAACTAAACATGGTAATCAACAAAACAAATAATGAAATAACCAAATAAAGTAAACCCCATATAAATCAAATGAAACACGTAATGGTTAGAACCTAATATCCCCAGCAGAGTTGCCATTTTGTTGCGCCCCATTTTTTCTCAAAACGGGTTTTGGTATACGACCTAACAACTCTTTTGGGCTTTGGATTGGATTGAAGAGTCGTCACCTAACGAATTAAGGCATGTTAGGACACCTATCTAACCTAACTAATTCTAACTAAGGTCAACGAACTAGAGATCAGGGTAAGGGTTCAAATTACCTTGAAGTGAAGGTGTTAGGCATCCCTTGGGGTCCACAAATATGGGTCCCGGCCGTATCTCAAGTAATTTATGTGGGGGTTACAAGTAGCAAATAAGGTCACTTCATTTATTTTTTATTTAATTAGCATGCTGACTAGGTGGTAACTATAACTAAACAATTAAGATTAATTAAGTTATTTTAATTAATTATTTAAGCATGCGAAACTAAGTAATAACATAATATTAAACAAATATTAAACAAGTTAATAAAGAGATAAGCGAGGAGACAGAACTTTTGTAAATATATATAAAAGATAATTTTTATTATTTTATTTAAACTACTCCAACAAGTTATAAAATAAACACATAGGAGGTAAAGGGAAAGGGAGACTCTGAAGGACTTTACGGATCAACACTCGATTTTCTTTATTTCGGTTAGCTTCTCGTAGGGACAGACAAAATCAAGGTTTGTCATTAAGACCGAGTCGATGTCATCATCTCCGTAGGGCCTAAACTACCCCTACCCCACCACCGCATGTTTTTCGTCTCTAAAAGGTGTCTATCGTCCCTACTTAAGGTCCAAAAGGCATTGGACTACTATTAGGGTGGATTTAGACTAAAATAAACTCCTAATAGGCCCACATAGACACCAAGTCAAACAAGTTGGACGACCATTTAGCGCGTAAAGTCTCATATTGGCCTCTAAATTTTAATTAAACATGCTGACAAACACAAGTAATGTGACAGGATTTCATGTTAGGTGTGTGGCATACAAACAAATAATTTATCAATATAATTAATTTAGAGGAAAAAAAATAAAATAAAAAATAAAAAAATTACAAGTGCAGAAATATTCATATTTAATTTTAAGGAAGGCAGAAGAGTGATCTCAGATGCAGAAAAATATTTTTTACAGCAGATTACACTACTATCAACTAACATGCTAAAAGTGAATCTTTAATTTATTTTTAAGCAAAAGAACAATTTGTTAATGTAGAAGTTACTTATTTCGAGCATATTTGGATTAGGGCAGTATTTTAGAGTAGCAGATTCATGCAGAAATGATTAGTTAATTTTCTCCTTAAATAAGATGTAATGAAACAGTGGTAGCAAATGCATAAAAGTAACTCAATTATTTAACAAGCTAGCAATTAATTTATTTATTTTAAGTAGCCGAAAATAATTGTAATGTAGAAATAGTTACCTTTGGACAGCAAATATGCAGAGTTTCAATTCAATTTTAAAACATGTTGAAAATTATTGGAAAGCTATAGACATGCTATTTAAGTGAACATGTTGATATTAATTATGAAAAGAAACTAACTGATTAGAAAATTAAAATTAACTATTTAGAGCGGTTAATTAACAGATTGATAATATTAACCACTAAATGATCATCATGCCACGCTAACAATTATTTGAACCTATCTATTTAACAATCCAAAGATAATATGAGTCTTATAAGCTATTCAGATTATTTTAACATGTTAGATTTTCCATGAATCTGAATGACAGACTAACATTCAAGCCTATATGCATGGTTTCTACACCCGAGGAATTTATTAAAATTATGTAACTCCTATAGGCATGGTATCTAAGTGGGTTAATGTCGAAATTAGTAAAGCTCACATTTACAATTATGAAAAAATTCAAGCTTACTATTTTAAATTCATTAGCATGCTGAAAAAGTTTATTAAACATATAAAGGTTAAGATCTAAGTTATTAATATTACTAAAGTTAGCCAACTCTCATTGATTCAAGCTAATTAATTAAAATACTAACAAGACAAACAAATAGTTGATTTTAAGTAGATTATTTAAGCGATTTCGACATATTGCATATTCTAATGATTTTACTATTAGACAGATTATCTATAACAATCACACATAACAAAAATAAAAATAAAACGGTTAGCACGTATATCCCCCTCCCCTTAGACGATCCCCAAGTTATTTCATATATAGAGAGTTAGAGTTACTACACAATATTACAAACCAAAGTAAAGAACAAATGAATAAAATATACAACATTAAAATAAACATAATAGCTTCGTGTGAAATTCTCCTCTAGGCGATTCTTCAACATCTTGTTCAAATCCTGCTAGAAGGGATAATGTAACACACACACACACACATATATATAATGGCAAAATAATCGTATCATCAAATATTCATAACAACAAATCTCTTTCAGCAACACACGTAAGAAATCAAAACAAATAAAAATAATCATAGACATTATCACACATAGGAAGAACGAAAACTAACTCGTGCTTCCTTGTAAATTATTTCAAACATACAACCATGCATAATGCAAAATAAAATTACACTAGTGAAGAGAACTAACCAATTAAGCAGAAAATAATTATCAGCAGTGCAGACGAACTTAACCCGATACTAGACCCGAACACAGCAATATCGAGTAAAGATAGCACCTTGAATGTTCGCCGGAAAAACTTTTTCTTTTAAGTAGAGAGTGATATATTTTTTTTAGTATTTTCGTATGTGAGCCAAAATCAGGTCCCAGAATAAGGACGGGAGGAGTCCTTTTTATAATCACTAAGAGATGAACAAATAAGGAAAAGGAAGTAATTAATTAAATATTGATTCTCCTTATTGGAAAAGAACTGAACGGTTAAATTGTTGTTAATTTTTTTTTTTTTACCAAAAACAAATAATACCAAACTAAATCCCCAACTAAGGTAAGGTGATACAACCACATAAGGTAAAAAAAAAAAAAATCCAACAGTCAAATGACATATTAATTTAAGGATGGCCAAAATTATGCACCAATCAGAATATTCACTCATTCATGGATTACTATAAATGTGACAAGTAAGAATCAATCAAGACAAATATTAAGGGAAGGAGGGATCAATTATAAAATTATTTTCCGAAAATAAGAGAATTAAATCAATCTAATCTTTACCAAATATAAACAAGTAATGAGAACGGATAAAAAATTCTAATTATGGCATGAGATCAATTAATAGCAGTCACTAATATATAGAATTAAGCAGACAGATAAAATCTAAAGGAAATAATAATTTACAACTCAATTCAAGCATTTATATATAGCAACATAATCAACCCGATTTACCAAATTTCTTGCAAAATTACAATCAAATCAACAAGTATCACAATATTGATTATAAGCCATTAGCTAATATTAAGGAGCTTAACAAGAATTAACAGGAAACTCTTTGGTGAAGGTCGATAAATATTTTGGTCAAACAGGAAAACCAAATCATAATAGCAAGAGCCATAACTTTATCAATATCGACATACTAACATCCAATTACAGAGACTAAAACATATTAGAACATATAGCAAAGTGATGAAATTCTAGGCAGAAACTTAATTATAAGGATATGTTGATATGCCAGACATGAACAAACCTAAGAATTTTAATAAATCACAGGGATAACATGCTTAAGTAACATTCCAGCAACCAACAAATCTAACAAAGTGCAAGCAAGCAACAATCTATCATAAGTTCACTAGTTCATTGAGAATTCGAATGATAAATCGGACAAGAGAATAACCTGGATGGATCTGTTGAGATTCGTCTTTTAACAAGTCGGAATTTTAACTATCAAGTTGACCCAAATCTTGATCGGAATCCTTGGTCGGAACTTGATGTCTCCGTTGTTGTCTGTCACTGCTGGACGGAGCAGCTGTTGCTGCTGTTTTCTCGCCGAGATGTTGCTGTTGTTGCTGTCACGGAGCTGCTGGAGTTGCTGGATTTTGCCGGTGTCGCTAGTTGTTGTTGCTTGTTGCTGTCACGGAGCTGCTGGAGTTGTTGGTTTTTGCCCGTGTCGCTGGTTGTTGTTGCTTGTTGGCAGCTTTTGTCCTCGCTGCAAAAGGGAGAAGATGGAGGGCGATGGAACAGCATCGGCTGCTGGTTGCTGTCTCGCTGGACGCCGTCCAACTCTCGCCGGCCAGCTGTTGGTTTTCCGCCAGTGGCCTCGCCTGATAGGTGCTGGACGGAGAGGAGAAGAGAAGAGAAGAGAAGAGAGGAGGGAGAAGGGGAAGAGAGGAAGAACAAAAAAAGAGGGCTCACCGGAGAGAGAGAGAGAGCGCAGCGAGCTGCGCAGCGCTGCCTCGCCGGAGCCACCGCCGGTCCTAGTCGGAGAAGAAGGGAGGAGGAGCGGCGCTAGAGAGAGGGGAGGAAGATAATGAAAACGTTTTTAGGGTTTTGGTTACTTTGATAAAAAAAAACATGAAGGTTGAGGGATTTGATCCGAACCGTAGATTTAGTTTAGATGAGCGGCTAGGATTTAATTTAAAAGACGGGCGGACGAGATTAGATCACTTGAAATCTGAATTTGGAATAAGAATAGGCTAAAATTGAAATGAACAAAGGCTACAATTGAAATGAGAATTTGAATTCAAGTGGCTAGAATTGAAATAAATTTGAATAGAATAGGCCAAAAATTAAATAATTAAGAGGAAATTTGAGGAAATGCTATCCAATTAAAATACCACATATATTAAAATATTTCTTATACAATATTTTAAAACATTTGAGTAAAATGATTATTTTGAGTTTAAGTATCGATAAAAGTAATTTAATAATATTTACAATAATTTTTGTAAAGCATGCATACTAAAATTTTTATTTTTATTTTAGACAAAATCGACTAAATTTTAAACTCAAAATATATTTAAAAATACGTATTTTAATTGAATAGCCTTCCCAAAAGGGTTAAAGGTCGGTCAAAATTGGGTGTCAACACTACACAAAACTCAATCATGAATGCACACAACAAGACTCAATTTACTTATGCAAAGATCAAATGTGCACTCAAAGATTCAAGTTGTGACTCACCGATATCAAAGAATCTCATGCTCACAATTACTTGTTTCAAATGCAAGTTCAAGCTTAACCAAAGTTCTCAAATGCCCTCACACAAGGAATGATTACATATTCACACACAATGGTTTGCAATTTAAAGTTCCGAAATCAAATGCAACGCTCACACTCACAAAGAAGAACACAATGCATAATTTCACCCATAGGTTTGCCAGTATTTTCCAATCAACACTTGCTTCAGCTCACTCAAGATCAAGAAGGTCTTTTCAAGGCTTGTAATGGGGATGAGTGCAAAGGTATGGTCATTTAGGCTCGGTGACTTTCATCCTCATGAAATGTGGTACTCACAACACTTCCTTTCCTCTTTCTTCATCATTTTCTTTAGTGCTCATAAGTCATCCTATTATTCATTTTCCATTAATTGTTTGGAAACCCCATTTCTTTTGTACTTTATTCCACAACTTTCTTTTTCATTCTTTTTTTCTTTTTCTTTCTCTTTTCTCTCTCTTTATATATATATATATATAGGGGTTCCATTTTTCTCAAAACCATGGGTAAGAGGAGACTTTCCTTGCACTTCTTGATTTGCCCTTATCTTTTCACCACACCCCCAACTTAGGCTTTTGGCCTAAGTTGGTTATTCAATTAACTACAACTTCATGAGGATTATGGGTGATAGATAAAGAAAGGTCTACTTTTCATCAAGTTTCTTCCAAAGGAAGGTTAAGGCTCAAGGGGTGTTCAAAAACAGTTCACACACTCACAAGGTAGGTCACAAAAGAGGTATATGTCAAATTGGCTCACATTCTTATGAAGAAGCTCTGAGGGCCATTATCAAACTCCAGGCTCACATTCTTAGGAGTTGGATTACATTGCCGCCTATCATTTCAATCTTCTCTTAATCGCCACCAAAGGTTGGTTTCCAAGCCCTAAGCTTCTTGTATTGAAAGTTGTACTCAAGTGAAATGGCATTACTTTGCTGATATGTGATGGGCCTCTGGTAGGATTAGAATATTTTTTTGCCGGTTAGGTTCACAAATTTTACCCGTACTAAGTTAAATAGTTAATTCTTGAAGATTGCGCTTTAAATTGGATGAAAAATCGTGGGTTGTGCATGATTGTCATTGAGTCTAAGCCTAATTTAAGTTGTGCATGCCTTAATTTTGTTTTTGGGGGTTGCGGGGTTGAATTCGGGAAGTTGGGTCAAAAGCAAGCACGTTGGGTCATTTGGCGAGCTGGGTCAAGCTAGCCGAATCACTCGGCGGTTTGCCTATTGGTTCGGCAAAGTGATTCTGCAATTGAACTGCCTTGCTTTTATCTGAACACTTGCTAACTTTTTCTTGAAGCTTTGCAGAAATGGCTACACCAGAAGTAGCTGGAAGAGATATGCCACCCCGACAAACAAGAGCGAAAAAATTCAGGAAAAAATACAAAGGCGAAAAATCCTCCCAAAATGGATAATGAGGGCAAGAAGCCCAGTGCCAGCAAGGGAAAAAATCCCCGAGACCCAACTATTCCTTCGTGGAGACATATTCTTCACAGCTATCCATTCCTTTTTGGAGACTCATGACTTGGACAATCTTAGTAAGTCAAATTGGCTCACATTCTGAGATAGCATCACTTAGTTGACCGGACCAATGGGGCAAATTCTAGGATTCATCATGCATAGTTCACAGGTAAGCTCATCACACTAGGCATTGACACTATAAGTCAAACAAGACTCCACACTTTCGCTAGTGTGCAATGATCATCAGAAGAGACTCAATTCGATACTAGGCTAGTCATAACGAGATGCAAAGAGTTCACATATTGTCTATGCAACTTCATTTGGCCTCATCGTAGCCGCGCATTCATGTTCGTTCGATTGAGAGCACTATTCAAGTCATCATAAATGATCGGAATCGAGACTCAAATTTTGCAAAAGAACAACCACATTCAACACATGAGAGGTGGCAAAAAATTTTGGTCGGGACATGTTAAAATCATTTTGCAATTTAAAATAAAAGGTACCACAAGCTCAAACCTCCATAAAAATAATATATAATGACATTGCACGTATAACGACCCAAATGTATCATCAAACAATAATAGTCGCACACAAGGTGGGCCTCACCCCACCACAATTAAAAAGTAATTGTCCTCAAATGCAAATGAAATAAAGTATCCAAAAGTGAAAGTAAGTAAGACAGAGAGGGAGGTAGAGAAAAATCTTGTCTACACAGTCACTCCATCTGTCTGGGCATCAGTGCCCGATGTGTCAACCTGGAGTTTGATAATGGCCCCCGGAGCTTCTTCATAAGATTCAGCGGCAGCTGACTTACTAAGATTGTCCAAGTCATGAGTTGCCAAAAAAGAGTGGATAGCTGTGAAGAATACGTCTCCACGAAGGAATAGTTGGGTCTCGGGGATTTGTTCCCTTGCTGGCACTGGGCTTCTTGCCCTCATTATCCATTTTGGGAGGATTTTTCGCCTTTGTATTTTTCCTGAATTTTTTCGCTCTTGTTTGTCGGGGTGGCATATCTCTTCCAGCTACTTCTGGTGTAGCCATTTCTGCAAAGCTTCAAGAAAAAGTTAGCAAGTGTTCAGATAAAAGCAAGGCAGTTCAATTGCAGAATCACTTTGCCGAACCAATAGGCGAACCGCCGAGTGATTCGGCTAGCTTGACCCAGCTCGCCAAATGACCCAACGTGCCTGCTTTTGACCCAACTTCCTGAATTCAACCCCGCAACCCCCGAAAACAAAATTAAGGCATGCACAACTTAAATTAGGCTTAGACCCAATGACAATCATGCACAACCCACGATTTTTCATCCAATTTAAAGTGCAATCTTCAAGAATTAACTATTTAACTTAGTACGGGTAAAATTTGCTAACCTAACCGGCAAAAAAATATTCTAATCCTACCAGAGGCCCATCACAGATCATCAAAGTAATGCCATTTCACTTGAGTACAACTTTCAATACAAGAAGCTTAGGGCTTGGAAACCAACCTTTGGTGGCGATTAAGAGAAGATTGAAATGATAGGCGGCAATGTAATCCAACTCCAAGCACAAATCAACACTAAAAATGCAAAAATATAGGAACTAGCGTGCGGGTGTGAGTTTGGGAAGATAAAAAGTGAGGGAAAATGAACGAGTTTGAAACTTTTAAACCTTTGGCTTGCAAAACCATCTAGTTTTTGCCCATTCGATGACATTAGTCCCAATCGCCGATCTATTCGGCGTAACGCCAAGTAGTCATTTGTCTCGCTGAAGTTTATAGAACCTCCATGTATTGTGGGAGTCCAACTGATGATCTCCGTCGAGATCGCCGACATGGTCGGCGATTTGCCAATAATTTCATGTGCTTGTCGAGTTTTACAGACTCCAATGTAAGTTGGTCTTGAGTCTAATGGCGGTCTAGTTCGGGGTCGTCGAACTCCTCGGCGATTCACCGGCTGGACTTGCTGCTCGCCACCCTCCACTTTTCAAACATCATTCACACTTCAACATGTACAAACAACACACTATTATTTTACCAGAACATAAATAAAAGCAAGAAGGGGTTTTGGGTTGCCTCCCAAACAGTGCCTTAGTTAACATCGTGGCACGACTCAAGTTAACATCTAGTTCTCATCCTCGGAGTCAACCATGGTGTAACTAGGTGAGTCCTCGACAAATGGTGGATATCGATCTGATATTAACTGATTTATTAGGGCATCTTGTAGCTGCATTGTCATGGAGTTAGAGGTTGTCGCTTGATTCAGCATGTCGTTGTTCACTTTCATCTCATTCAACATCTTGTCTTGTTCTTTGATTTTTTGTTGAATGAGTGAGAATAATTCGTCATCTTGTACGCCCTCCTTCTTCTTCCCCTTTGTACACTCTCGGATGGAGAAATGCTTGTCCTTTTTAAAGGCATGTGCTTCCAACATCATGATTCTTTTGGATAAACAATCCAACTGAGCTAGCATTGCATCCCACTCTTGTTTCTTTTTGGTCTCCTTGTTAGCTTCAACCATGCTATCTAGGAGTTCGGCTACGACTTCATAGGGTTGGTGTAGCATACCACCCGCGAAAAGTTGATCAGCATTACTTCTATTTTCGGGTTCAAGACCCCTATAGAAGCTCTCTAGTAGCACTTTGTCAGTCATCCCATGAGTGGGGCATGGCTGCAGCACTACCTGAAACTTCAACCACATTTCCTGAATAGTTTCATCCCCTACTTGTTTGAACGTTAGGAGGTTGTCCCGAAGGTTCAACAGTTTCAAGAATGGGTGATCTGTTTGATACCCATAATGATCCTTCATATCCATTTTTCTGCTTCAATACACAAACAACCAACACAAAACAGGACTAAAAATTAAGTAAGTGAACTTCAATTAAGAAGAACAAAAATTTTACTAAACTAAGAATTCTCAAGTAACACCACTCCCCGGCAGCGGCGCCATTTTGATGTTTGCGTAATCAAGACACAACTTCCAATGCAAGTGTCTACGATCGTACAATAGTAAAGTAACCCAACCAAGTGTTGGGGTCGAGTCCCAAGGGAGTGGGCTTGAGAATTAATAGAAAAATAAAATCAAGTTCTAATTAGTCATAGCTAAAAACATTATCGAATATAAACATGTTAAATCAAAAGGGGTGACACAAGAGTGTCAATTAATGATGGGGGTTTGTCACAAGTAAGTAAAAACAAGCAAAAATGCAAAGAGTACTAATCAAGGAGAGGGGATTCTTGGGATGTGATAGGAATACGGGTTAGACTAGATCGTTGGGTACATGCTTTTGATAGTAATTTCGTTGAATATTTGTGACTAGGCTAGACTATAGTGGGGGTAAGCTTTCTCTCGAACAACTTACCCCAAGTCAAATGGGTTCCTCTCGGACACCCACTTGCCGCATGAAGAACAACATCCGCCTTAGCCCACTCACTCTCTCGAGCTGAGTGTGTGGGAGAAGGACTAAGGTTCACTCTCTCGAGTTGAACCTCATGTCGACCCACTCTCACCGACCATCAATTTAGTAGTCTTAGTTTTATGACCTCTCTCTCGAGTAAGCCAAAAACACAAAGGTGAAATCGTATTTGCAACTACAATTTCATTAAGTTCCAACACAACCACTAAATAAAATCACATCTAAACAACAAATAAACTATCAGCAAGCAAGACCCAACAATTAACTAACCCATATTCACAAAATCACATCCCAAGAATTGGGGTTTTAGCTAGACATGTAAAAGAGAGAGAAATTTATACCAAAATGAGTTTGCATTCAAATGGGTATGAAGATTTAAGTCTCAAAAAAAGCAAAGAGCGAAGAATCCAAGAGACCCAAACCCAAATTGTTGGAGTGGAAACCCTTTGAACCTTCAAGTTCTTCAAAACTCTCTCCAAACTTAGAACTCAAAATTCTATGTTAAAAGTTTCTATATTAAAAATATGATATTAAGCTACAACTCTCAATGAATATTTATAGTTTTCAAAAATTTGTGTTGCAGCGGATCATTCGGCGTCATTAGTCGAGATCACCGATCAACTCGGCGATCCTCCCTTTGGTAGGTTTCATCACTGTCTTGCTCTATCCTTCAGCATCATCGTGTTTGGATCATTAGGCGACATAGTACTGCTTCGCGGAACTGCTCAACGACACGTCGACTGCTCCTTTTCACCGCCGATTTGATCCTTTCTTTCAGGGCTCAACACATTGGAACAAAAGGCGAGGATAAGACCTTTTGGCGACTCGCCGAACGAGTTGGGCGATTCACAGATCTTCATCTCTTCGTTCTTTCAGCTGCCTTTGTTCCTTTTTTGCTAAGTAGTGTCCATGCTTTCCCTCAAACTTCAAATACCTGAAACATAAGGTTTTTCATCTGATATTGAGATAAAATATGCATTTGAGGACATTAATTCTATCAAAGTATAGCCCTAAATGAGTCCAATTTGTGGACTCATCACTAAGCCTATCTTAGTTCCTCTTTGTTTAAAAACCTAGGATATACTACAGTAAGTACATCTTAGTTCATCAAGCTTGAACTCCAGGAGATGTTTCTTCAAGCATAATCTTAGTTCATTAAGTTTGAACCCCATGAGATGCTTCCTCAAGCACATCTTAGTTCATTAATTATGTTGGACTCTAGAAAATGCTTCCTTAAGCATAATCTTAGTCCATTAGGTTTGGAACTCTAGGAGATGCTACATTAAGCATAATCTTAGTTCATTACTAATCTCGTTATAGTTGGGATATAGCCTTAACCGACATGAGAACATATGAGCTATCACATGTTTCCTCCCGGTGTTACCCACACCGTCAAGGGTTGGTCCACTTGCCTAAGGTAGAACCGATTTGTTAGCTTAGTTGGATCCACTAGCTAACTTTCCTACGGGGCACATAGTTATGGGATATGGAGATTGCTACTAGAAACCCAAAACTCTACTAGGTGAAGGCTTCCATCTTATGAGACATTCTTTGGGAAATCCGGACTCTACTAGGTGAGAGTTCCCATTTTGGAAGCCCAAACTCAACTATGTGGGAACCTTCGTCTCATTTCAATATCCACTCGGTGCTAGGCCTAAATCCCACAAGATATTTATTAAGTCTCTACTAGGACTCAAGTTTCATGGAAAGATGTCCTTGACAATCAATCCAAGTTAATTCATTAAAATACCTCTTTAGACCATGTGTGAGCAACTATCACCATCCATGACCTAGGTATGAAGGTTCTTTAGCCTTAGGTTCAATTAGGTGAGAAAAGCCCTTCAACATTAGAACCATTACTATGTGAGAGCACATTTCATGTTAAGTTCATATTCATGCTTAATATCATATCTAGAATTCTACATTAGACATGGATATCATCATGACTCAAGTGATTCTGTCACTTCCTACCATCTATCATTCATTAGGTGAATTAGGTATATAAGGATCTTTCATCACAATTCTATTCATTAGCCTTCTATTCACATGTAGATTTTACTCTCAAAGCCTTAACATCTATAGTTAATCATGTTAGCTTTACTCTCAAGCCTTAGTGATCAACACTCATGACTACAAGCCCTATTCTTAAAGCTTTACTTCTATAATCATCATTCATACCTAGATTTCAAGGTATTCTAATCACATTCCTCATTATTAGGTGATGCTAGTGATAATTCATCATAAAGGTTCAACTTCAAGCTTTATAAGTCAAGATACCCAATGTACACTACAATCTAATTCACTTCATGTCTACTTGCTTTTAATCTTGAACAATTAATACAAACATTATCAATTTTAGAAGATCAACTCTAATTCTTCACTTTCCTCTTTCATGGCATAAACCCACAAATTATCAAATTCATCAATTATACTAGGGTTAACCATGGAAATCACATAAATTCATCATAAACAAGTATTATCCAACCAATTGGAATCATACCCAACTAAACCCACACATTGGAAGAAACCCTAGCTTAGATTAGGGTTCTTCTTCACAAATTGGGGGAAATCTAAGTGGCTCTATGGGTGGAAGAACCCATAGATGAAGAAGCTAACATACCTTAATTCAAAGCCTTAACACAAGCTTGCAACAATGGTGTATTGTTCTTGACCTAAGCTTCAAGCTCTATCTTTTTCTCCAAGTCTTGAGTTTTCTAGAGAGAGAAATATTTGAGAGAAGAGTATTTTTGGGGTTTTGATTTGGGTCTTGTGAAATAGTGACTTAATTGGGTTGTGAAGAGCTTAAAATATCTTATATAGGGGTTTTAAGACTAGGTAAAATGACCCCACCAAATAACTCCCACGTTTGGAATTTCCTAAAAACCTCTCCACTTGGCAACCTATTGTCCAAGCTTCACGAGAGGCACCACGGGTCGTGGTCCTCACCACTAATCGTGGTCTTGGACCAGCAGCTAGGTTATTGAGCCTTGTCCTCCACAAACCTAAGGCATGACAACGAGCCTTCCCACAAGTCGTGGTCAAGACCACTGGTCGTGAAGTGACTCGTGGTCCTTAGGCAGTAGCTTGGCCTCAAGGCCTTGCCTCCCACAAGTCTAAGGGGACTTCACGAGACCCCTCAAGAATCGTGGTCAAGACCACTGGTCATGAAGGTGGTTGTGAACTTGAGGCAGCACCTTGCCAAGGTTGGGGCAACCTTGGCCTTTGGCTTAGGCTTTGCTCCTTTGCCTTGGCACTTGCCCTTGTGACCCTCAACCAAACCTTAGATGGTCTTCTAAACTATGGGGTGTAACACGTGCCTTGACGTTTAACCCCTAAACCCCTCGTTCTAAGTACAAGAAGTCTTATCTATGACTCTAACCCTCAACATCAAACTCTATAACCCTAGCTTAAGGCTCTAGTTTGGTCTACTAGTTTCCAGGGTATTACATTTCAATAAACAATTTCAGTAATTGCCCGAAAAACTACGAAAGTTGTTGACTAAAACAATCAGTTTGGATTCACTGAACCCAACTTAAGAATGGACACAAAGTAATTTTTATATCTATCAATAATACTTTTTTGAGTTAATTCAAAGCTCAAACAAAACAAATGCAATACAAAAAAAAAGACCAAACACACACACACACACACATATATATATATATATATATTGATATTCTTTTTCCATAAATTTTTCTTGATAGATCTTCTCAATAAAAGTACATATTTTTACAGCTAAAGGAAGAAGGAGGAGGAGTTTTACAGATAAAGGAAGAATGAGGAGGAGGAGGAGGGGGAAGACGCAATTGATAAATATACGTGCGGTTGAAAAGGATCTCGATGGGAAGAGGATGAAGTTGAGAAAGAGCACCCTTTTTTGGTCTGTTTTAGTAAAATTTTAGATATTTTAAGGTAAAAAATATAGAGGCAAAAGTAGGGGTGGGCATAAATACCGAAAAACCGAAAAATCAAACCGAACTATTTCGGTGTTTCGGTTCGGTGTCGGTTCTTTATTTTTGGAACTTTGGTTCTTCGGTTCGGAGTTCGGTGTAAGGATCCCGAAACTACGGTGCACCGAAGAACCGAAGTTTTATTAAATAAATTTAAAAATATTTAAATTATATTACTTAATAATATTTATATATTTTAACTCAAAATATTTACCTGGCCCATTTCAATTTTTAAATTTTAGAGCTTAAACTTAAATAGCAAAAATCTAAAAGACAAAACAGTAAATTGTAAACCCTAAAAACCTAAAGTCTAAACTAAACAAAACTCAATTCAATTCAACTAATTAACAAATCCTTTGGCATCTTTGCCTTTTTCCCTTCCAGTCGCTTCTAAAAATACAAGGTTTCTCTGGCTCTTCTTCATTGTGCACGAGAGGTTGACCAAATTCCGCGTATGCTTCGTTTTACGCATACATACTATGTCCATATTGTTTTTATATAAATAAATAAAATATCATATGCTTTGACAGATATTATATTTTCAACCCCCACGAAAGTCTAGAAACAGAAACAAAATTTGAATTCTTCTAGTTATAGAATCATCTATGCTACGTCTTCTTAATTATAAATTAAACACATGAAACTCTTAACACTTTATCATATTCCCTCTTTATTTTTATTCACACCGAAAAACCGATTTAAAAACACCGAACTAAATCGAATCGAAGTAGAAAAAATTGAACCGAACCGATCTAGTTTGGTATGAAATATGGTGCACACTTTTCTAAAATCGAATACCGAAGAACCAAACCAAAATTTGATTAAACCGAACCGAAGAACCGAACGCCCACCCCTAGGCAAAAGTGTAAAAGTTAAAAATTTGGAACTATTGAGAAAACATCTTTTAACCTAGTTAATATTATTTATTTATTTGTCACTTCTACCCAATATTTAAGACTTGAATGACTCCTACCTATTTGACTAACTAGTTTGTCCCTTTTAATAGACCTTTCCATTGGGGTTTTTATGGAGTTTTCCAGAAATTAACCAAATAAAACTGTTTATTTGTTATGTGGTAAAAAGGTTTAGGTAAAAAGATATTTTTATTTAACAACCACTAATATTTGTATTAGAATAGACTGTCTATGGACTTCTTCTAAAACTCTGCTAATAATAAAGGAGTAAATAAATAATACTCCTTTACAAACTATCAAATTTATTTATTCCTAGTGTAAACTAATATTTTGTATTTGGGTAAACACATAGAATAAATTGGTTCACTTCTAATCTATTCAATTTTGATTTTCGATTAGATATGAAAAAAAATACTACAATTCAATGTTTTGCTACCTAAACTTTTATTTTATTATTGAGCGTTTGATTTCTCATTTTGTAATCTATGTTTACTTGAGTTTCACAAACTAAGTAGACTCTATTGGTTCTAAGCTCATGCTATACTTTATCTTGAGCTAAAACTTCGGCGCAATACATCTAATAATTTCTTTAATTTGTTAATTAATTTAATTAAGACATTGTATGCTTTATTTAAACACTTAAACATATGATAATTTTTTTTATGACAAAGGAAACCCACAGTTGTTATCCTTTAGGTGCACACAGGGTAAAACCTCTGCTCCTATGCAATAATTTGCAAATCACATAGGAGAGATAACCCACATTAGGCAAGAGTGGCATTTGGTTAACAATATTTGCTTCCTTAACATAAGAGTTGTTGACACCCAATTTTGATCCTCCACATTATAAATTAATTATCGAGTTTCTTTAATTTTTCAAACAATTTAAAATAATTAGTTTTTATGAAATTCATAATATTTTCAAGTTATTTTTAGGCAATTTTATAATTTTTAAATAATAAATATATTTGATATAATTATGTATATAATTAATATATTTTATGAATGTTTGAAAATCATCTCAAAAAGATTTAGTTAAATATTATATTATGTTAATTTGGTCTAAATTATGGTTATAATTTAAATAATTATTTTATAATTAATGTTGTTATTTTATTTTGTTAAGATTAGAGGTTAGTTAATTGATCGATTAATAACCATTCATCTTATTCGAAGTTTTAAACCAAATTTACCAATCAAGCTCAATTTGGCTATAATCGAACTCAAATGGCCATGTTTTAATTTGAAACCTATCCCTTTTTATTTGCAAATCTAACCACATTTTTTTCTTTTACCCTTCAATGAGACCATTTTTGGGCCTGCAAAGCAGCCCATATCCCTCCAATATACCCGACCCAACCCACTTGTCCTTCTCACAAAAGAAATGCAGCAACGACAAAACTCGCTAGCAACCCGAATCCCCTGAACCCTTTCTCTTGCGTTTTGTGAACTACCACCGGCGACGACGACGACGACCGGCGGACGGTTAACGGAGACGGCGATGGCGCTCCCTTATTATAAGCATTAGTAGATTCATCCATATCTTTTTAGTAACTTTGTTTTTGTTTTTGTTTTAATTTATTGATTAATTGTACTCGAATTCGAGTGCCCTCAAGCTACGGAGTTACCTTTGTCACAGAGCACTTTATCCTAATATGGGACTTCCTGATGCAATTCAGATTTAGTCGTGATACAATGTGAGTAATAGACAATGGGTGGGAAACCAAAAAAGAAAAAGAAGTACAAGGGAGCCATTACATGTTGTTAGTACCAGTAGCTATTCGAACATTAGAGCTCGAAGGAGCATTGCTGCAGCTAATTTGCTATTGATGGTTGATTACAACATGTTGTAGTACAAAAGGCGAATAGAGTTGTAACATGATTTATCTGAAAATTCACCTGCATAGGCTCGCATAAATTCAAACAGAAAAATTGAATGAAGTTTTGTTTTTCAAAAAAAGCAAACCAAATTGATGTGAGTAATGCCCTGATAATATCTGTTTTCATGTCGTATAAAACTCTCTCCTTCATGCTCTTCCACATTATCTAGTGGGATAATCTGCAGCCTAATTATAGATTAGGACTACTACATGTTACTCTAGGTTGTGTCCACCTTCAGATCAAAACAATATTCTTTCATCCAAATTAGATGACCTGCCTATTATTCTTGAATTTGACTGAGCCATTTTAAAATCTTTTTGATCTATCAAGTTTGTGTTGAAAATGATTTAGTTCGTTCCTGTTTTCAAACTGTATTCAAACCAAAAGTTGATCAATCCAAACTTGGTAAACTGGGCTACATCATTGATTACTGGAAAGGGGAATAATGAGTAACGAAGATTCCTCTGCTTCTTAAACTGAGTTACTATCTATATAAAAAAACTGGTAGACTGTATTCAAGAAGAATTGGAATATAAAAGGTTATGGTTAAGCAATATCTTATCCAAAAAAAAGGTTCATTGTGTGCAATGTATTTAATTCTTGGAAGCTACTGTATATTAATTGCTATAAATGGATGGCACATTACATCAATCATTTAACTGTATAGAATTTGCAAAGTCTTCTTATAATGGTTTTCTATTGATATATTAATTAGAAGAACAAAAGCTACATTGATCATTATGCGTTTTGTCAAGCTTGCCGGATTATAGCTTGGATGTCTTCCATTGTGTAGCTGATGTACAATTAGTTTGCCTTGAGCACCGGAAAGCTTTTACTATTAAAATACAATTTGTGCATTCATGTGGGAACTTTTGACTTTAATTATATGTAATATTTCAAAGGAGGACAATGGATATTAGTGTTTTTGTGCTTCAAATCTCTTTTCTTTTTTTTTTCTTTTTTTGCTTTTGGCTTATGATATTTGAAGTTAAATGATTTTTTTAATTTGTATTTATTTCAGTTGATTGTCCTAGGCTTGAAGATGGAAAGCAGTATAAAGGATGAACTCTACTCTGACATTTTTGATATGTCAAATCTTCAATCAAGTCTTAGGCCGACTACCAATTCCGGAAACAATGATTCACATGGTATGAACTTTAGCTGATTGCTTCAAGCTGATAATGAAAATTAGAAATGCATTTTGTTATTAAGATTTGAATATCAAATTCCTTACCATAAATAGAAGGTATGATGTGGTGCTCTAATTCCTAGATTGCGTATTTTTTTTGTTGGAATAACCATCGAAGTGGAAGACTGAAGGTCTTCTTTGACATTTTACGAAGTTCTATTCTAAAAGGTTTTCTTCACTGGCTACTCTCAGCATATCGGGATGAAAAAAAACTTGAGCTTTTGTTGACTAACCATTGTTTTTCCCCTCTCCTTTGCCTTCCTTTGTTTGCTAAAGATTATTCAAACTTAAAGAACTATATTATCTCTCCTATCCTTCCTTATTTTCTCGTTTCAAACATTATTAAACCTCTGATCGTGATTGTGAAAAAATATGTTGGTTAAATGCTTGCTAAGTGGAGATGTTCTCTTATCTATGTATAGTTTTCTTGGTTAGGATCTCTCCTGTACATAGTTCTGTTAATAGTGCTGACTGCAATTAATATCTAATGCCAGACAGCGAGTGGTGCGATGTGTGGAGTGATGATGGAGATTTGTGTCATGATTCTACTGATACATTGGATAAAACATCTGAGATGGACAGGGAATGGCAGAGGCGGCATGACAATTTCCACACTGTATCCTTACAAGTTTAATATGATTGATAGCTTCCAGAAAACAATACTAGCTGTGTCCCTTTTGGTTGCAAATTCAATTTGTATTTTGGAATTCCTGATGAATTATTAGGTCGGATACCGTGATGGTCTTATGGCAGGGAAAGAAGCTTCAGTTCAAGAGGGGTTTAATGTTGGTTTTACTGACTCTGTATATGTTGGTTACAACTGGGGTCTTGTCAGAGGTATCACGAGGTAAGAATATGCATTTCATACATGGAATTTGTAGAGATTTGAGTTTGTGTACCAACTAGAAATTTTCTTCATGCCATTTTGGATTTAAATTTGATGTTCTCTCCTTTTTTCCCCTCTTTGAAGCGCTTTGGCCTCTCTTCCCGGTGGCTTAAAAGAAAGAATGGTTAATACAAAGGAAATCCAGAATAAGTTCCAGCACTTACATGAGTCCGTGCAATCTCATTCAACCGTGGAAATGCTTAAGGTGTTCCATGATAATCTGACAAAGAAATCGGAAGAGAGTGCTAAAAATGACAACTTTAACTAAAAGTAAAAAAGCTCCCAGGCATGATTCCCAATGTTCCTTCTCTCTCCTACTTTCTAGGAGGGAGAATCTCACTTTTCTGGTAGCTTTCACCGGAATCAGACTTTCTTTCAAGCCACCAATAATCACCCACTGTGATTATTGAGAAACACCTTAGTATCTTTTAGATAAAGGATGGAGGAAACCAGAATCTACTTCAATGCAGGGTTCAAATCCTTTGATATTACTAGATGGGAGACTGATAAGGCTGAGTGGTACGAATGGGTGGAAAGGAGTACGAAGATGATGCGCAGATCTTCAATGAATAGGAAGGTGATGGAGTGGATATGTGTCTGCCTCAAAGAAGCATCAAAGGAAAAAAAAGAAGGAAACTAGGAGATGGAAGCTGGCAGAAAGGGAAGCAGAACATTTCTGTACAAAAAAGCATAATGAACATGGGAGATTCATAAGCATTATAACATTAAATAGAGAGGGGAGAGCAGGTCTAATCATTCCAGAAATAGCAGATAATGCTGGGTGGTTGGACATTGCTTCAAAGATCACCAGGTTCATTAAATACCAGAAGAAGAAAGAGATGACACCCAACACAAGGATGACGGATGCTGATTATCCCTATGCAAGTGTTTTACAAGAAAGTAAATGGCAAACCAGAAGCCTACGCAGAGCCGAGATCAATAGCAAGAAAGGAATCGTAGAAGTACTAGACAAAATGGATGCACAGGAGGATGGCCTATTAGGGAGATGTCTAGTTGGGTAGTAGTAGAGAGGAGTCAAAGGAAGGGCCAACTTTAGCAGGAAATTCGAAGATGGTCCACAACAACATGGAAGAAAGTCTTCGGATTAAACATCTATGAGTTGTATGATGAGATGTTCCTCTTCGAGTTCCCAAATAGATACATGGCAGAGCAGACTATTCATGGTCAATGGAGATGGAAAAACTACAGATTTCATCTCGAATGGTGGAAGCCAACACTTGGGTGTATTACAAGAGCAGCAACTGTAGAGAAAATCTGGGTTAGAGCAGTGGGAATTCCCCTGCACCTCTGGTCCAAAAAGGTTTTTAAGGAAATAGGTGAAATTTGTGGGGGATGGGTTGCTACGGAGGAGGAAACTGAGCTTAAGAATCATATGAAATGGGCCAGAATCTTGGTTTCAAATGATGGTAGCAGCATTCCAAGGGAGGTGGCGATATCCCGAAATGGTGTCAAATACCACTTTCCGATCTTTGCAGAATGTAAACCACGGTATGAGATCATGCCGGAAAAACCAAATGGAGGAGATGAAACACATTACCCAGAGAAAGGCTTAACCCAGTGGGTAAGGGAGGAAAGTCTCTGTGAAGAAGTACAAAAATCCCTTCAAATCAGGGATTCTGTCAGAGGACAGCATGTGGGAACAGTTGGAAAAAGGGTATCACCAAGAGCACATGGGAGGCACATGTCTCATTTAAATGAGACCGCTGAAGTGGGCTGTTCACATAAGCCCATTTCGAAAAAACCACAAAATCTATTTAATGGCCCAGACTTAGCTGCAAAGGTTATTTTCAACAATCTACAAGAGGAGAAACAAAGTCCCATAGAAGCCCACAGTGCCTTTAGTTTGGCTAAAGACATAGCAGCACATATTTCTCTGCATGTATCCTCTCCAGAAACAGAACAAAGGAAGTCTTATGGGAAGATGGCAATGACGACGACTGAGTTTGTGAATGGGGATGGTTCACCGACACCAAACAAGGCGGCAGATTGGCAAAAGGTAAGAGACTGTGACAGTAGAAGTGCAGAAAGTGACAATTACGGGATAATTCTCCCAGGTGACAACACAAATATTGTCAACTGGGAAGTAGAGGAAGTTGAACCAATAATGATGCAACAACAACACATTCTGCAAGGGAGAGAAAAAGAAACATCGGTCTGGGTGCAACAGAACTTGATAAAACTGGGGAAAATATTTGGGGTTGACTTTCAAGGACTCGAGGAGGAGGCCACAGAACTCTTAATGCAGATAGATGGCTGCAGGCAAGCAAGAAGAATGGAACAGGATATTGAAGTAAAAAAAACAAGGATCAAGGGTGCACAAGAACTGAAAAGTTTAGTATCCTTTGATGTTAAATATAAAAACACGGGGGACAGGAACAAGGGGAGAAATGCTAGCTCTAGTTCTTGATGAAGTTTAAGTTAGTGTCTTGGGGGGTTGAATAATAGAGATAAAAGGAGGCTAGTAAATAGTTTGGTTTGGGGTGGGAAGGCCGACATTATTTGTCTTCAAGAGACAAAATTAGAAGGGAATGTCTCAGAAATGGCAAAACAAATTTGGGGCGGGAGATGGGTTAGACAAGCATATCTGGAAGCAAGTGGAACGAGGGGGGGTATTTTATTTATGTGGGATGAGAGGGTCTGGAAGGGGGAAGTCTTGGAGATAGGAATGTACTCTATAACTTGTAAGTTTGAATCCCAACTTCAGTCTTTTAAGTGCCACATCACGGGAGTATTTGCTCCCAACTATTACAAAGAAAGAAGAATGGTTTGGGAAGAATTGGGTTCTGTGAGGGGACTGATAGAAGGGCCTTGGGCCGTTTGTGGGGACTTCAATGTCACTAGATACAACTCCGAGAAGAAGAATTGTTCAATCAGAACTAGAGGCATGAGGGAATTTTCAGACTTTATCGAAGATATGAATTTAGTTGACTTGCAACTAGAGAATGCTAATTATACTTGGTTCAAAGGAAACCAACAGAAAACAGCTTCAAGGATTGATAGAATCCTAATTTCAGATGAGTGGGATGACAATTTCGGAAATCTGAAACAACTTCCACTTCAAAGTTTGAGCTCTGACCACATCCCTATAGCACTACTTGGAGGGTCTTGGAAAAAGAACAAGAATTATTTTAAATTTGAAAATTGGTGGCCGGAGACAGAAGGTTTTATTGATAGAGTCAAAAACTGGTGGTCCTCTTTCAACTTCTTAGGCAGGCCTGACTATGTCCTGGCCTGCAAGCTCAAAGCTCTGCAGCACAAACTCAAAGAATGGAGGAATAAGGAGACTGGGAACTTGGGAGTACAAATGAAGAAATTGCTCGAACAAATGGCAGACTTGGATACTGAGAGGGAAGATAAAGTATTCACTGATGAAGAGATAGCTAAAAAGTCTGAATTACTTCTAAAATATGAGGAGTTGTTGAAGAAGGAGGAGATTTCATGGAGACAAAAGTCAAGAGTTCTTTGGTTAAAGGAAGGTGATAAGAATACCAAATTCTTTCACAAAATGGCAAATGCTCATAAAAGATACAACAATATAGACCAGCTAGTGATACATGGAGAAACTACCAAAGAACCAAGTAGAATCAAAGGGGAAATTGTGGGGTATTACAAAAGGTTGTACTCAGAAACCATCTAGTGGAGACCTACCTTCCAAAATACTCAGTTTCCAGTCCTAACAGAGGAAGATAAGGGGGGTCTCCAAGGCCATTTTGATGAGAGTGAAATTTTGAGGTGCCTCAAGATGTGTGCAACTGATAAAGCGTCAGGGCCAGATGGTTTTACTATGGGCTTCTTTATCAAGTGTTGGGAGGTGGTGAAGCAAGACATCATGGAAACTTTTCAAAACTTTTATGATCAAGGAGTGTTTGAGAAGAGTTTTAATGCAACATTCATAGCACTTATTCCTAAAAAGAAGGGTGCCAAGGAGTTGAGGGACTTCAGACAGATAAGTAATTGGCAGTATTTACAAGTTGCTCTCTAAAGTATTGACTGAGAGACTGAAAGGGGTGATTGGCAAGTTGGTAGATTCTCAACAAATGGCATTCATCAAAGGGAGACAAATTATGGATACAGTCTTGATTGCCAATGAAGCTGTTGATTCCAGAGTTAAGAAGAAGAAGCCAGGCATTCTCTGTAAGTTGGACATAGAGAAAGCTTATGACCACGTTAATTGGAGATACCTTATGAAGGTATTAGAAATGATGGGTTTTGGGCAAAAGTGGTTGAAGTGGATGGAGCAATGTATTTCAACAGTCTGTTTTTCAGTTCTAGTTAATGGTTCTCCAACAGGATTCTTCCAATCATATAGAGGACTCAGGCAAGGTGACCCTCTGTCACCTTTTCTATTCCTAATTGCTATGGAAGGACTGAATAGCATGATCAAGACAACCAAATTACGAGGTTGGATAAAGGGTTTTGAAGTGGCTAGAGAAGGGATTGACAGTCTGGAAGTGACACATCTACAATATGCAAATGACACACTTATATTTTGTGATGCTGAGGAAGATCAACTAAAGCACTTAAGATTGATCTTGGTTCTGTTTGAAGGGGTCATTGGTCTACATATCAACTGGAGAAAGAGTTTAATGTACCCTATTAATGTAGTCAACAACATGAGCTGGTTAGCAACAATCCTTGGAGGTGAAGTTGGCACTCTGCCAGCTACATACTTGGGATTACCTTTAGGAGCCAAATCTATGTCCATAGATATATGGAACAATGTGATCGAGAAGTGTGAAAAAAAACTAGCCAGGTGGAAAACACAATACTTGTCTATGGGTGGAAGATTGACACTAATCAATTCAGTACTTGATGCTCTTCCAACTTACATGATGTCCCTTTTTCCTATCCCACCAGGGGTCACCAAGAGGCTGGACAGTATTAGAAGGAAATTTTTGTGGCAGGGCAATAAGGAAAAGAAAGGATTTCACTTGGTAAAGTGGAAATCAGTGATAATTGGGAAGAAAAATGGTGGTATAGGGATTAAGAACCTAAACTTGCGAAGTAAAGCTCTTCAAATGAAATGGTTATGGAAGTATGCAAATGGTAACCAACTGTTGTGGGAAAGGGTAATTGAGGCTAAATATATACCAGAAGACAAATGGATGACCAAAGAGGTGACTACTCCTTATGGAGTCAGCCTTTGGAGGTCCATTAGGAATCTATGGGATGAAGTGAAGAACAACTCAAAGGTGAAAGTTTTTGATGGGAGAAAGACCATGTTTTGGAAGGATAATTGGCATGAGAAAGGCAACTTGGAAGAGTTATTTCCTGATGTTTACAACTTAGTTACATTTCAGCAAGGGTTTATAGCAGATTTATGGACACTACAGGGGTGGAACTTCAACTTCAGAAGACATCTAAATGACTGGGAGGTTCAGAGAGTAGCTGATTTTCTTAACACAGTGGAACCTTTCAATGGACTTCAAACAGGGAAGGATGTTCTATGGTGGACAGGAAACAATAAAGGAGTATACAAAGTTAGTAGAGCTTATAAGCTAATGGATCAGAAAAACCAACAAATTAAAAATTGGCCATGGAAACAAATATGGAAAAGCAGAATACCCTACAAAGTATCTTTCTTTGTCTGGTTGTTGGCCAAGGAAGCAACTCTTACTCAACACAATGTCATGAAGAGAGGGATAACCTTATGCTCTAGATGCTTTCTCTGTGGGGAGACTTTAGAGAATGTAAATCATCTGTTTCTACACTGCAAGTACACTCAACAATTATGGAGGATTTTTTTGAGTCACAAAGGCATCTCCTGGACTATGCCTGGGAAAGTTTCAGAGGCTTTAAAGAGCTGGGAGGAAGCAGGAGTACTGGCAAAAGACAGAGGCAGATGGAAACTTATCCCTGCTTCAATATGGTGGGCAATATGGAAAGAGAGGAACTCTAGGTGTTTTGAGAGCATAGTAAATAGTGTGCAGAAAGTGAAGCTCAACTGCATTTTGCTATTATGTTTTTGGTGTAATCAGTTATACTCAAATGATACTGTCTCTATAATTGATGTTTTAGACTCAATTTAGCCATAGAGCAGTAAGAATTTGGGGCTTTTGTATATAAGGTTTCAGTACAACCCATGTACTGTTTTGTGATATAATACAACCTTACCAAGTTCAAAAAAAAAAAAAAAAACTCCTGCTTGGCGGATTCTAGTGACCTCAACTCCAACAGAGTCTTCTTGAGAATTACCAGAAAGAGCTACAATCACTTATTGATGAATCAGGGCTCAAATTGCACTTAGATACAAAGGAGTAGGTTTTTCTTTTCTTGCTTTGCTCATTGAAGTCACTTCTAGTTTTCATCATAATCCATAAAATTGCATTCAAAAAGGAAAAAAAATACAGTAGACTTGAATGCATAGTTTGTACATAGTTTATTTCTATTTTCCAACATTTTATGCGTGGTTTAGTTAAACATGTATTGTACTCTGAAGAGAAATTACTTTTTGGCGCCTTCTACCGCCTTTTTCCTGTCTTTTATCCTAAGCTTTTGGTTATTATTTGTAGGAATGAGGGTCTAAATTTGTATTTTACGTTGTTGCTTGCCTTTTCAGGAGATACTTTGGTTGACTTCCATTTTTATGTGGTTAAGAGTGATAAACTCCAAAGGTTTCATTTTCTCAATAGTTTATTTTTGTTAATTCCAGCTTGTTTGGAATCATAAGTTGAAGTGTTTGTGAAAGTCCTTTTTTTTGTTTCCCATTTGGTGTCCGGAGCCTTCATTGATGCCCCAACAAAATCCGGATTACACATTGCAGTGCGCCAACTCAAGACCTCTTTTTAAGGGTGAAGCAGTTCCACCATTGCACCACAAACTATGTTGGTGAAAGTCCTGAACAAACTTTGACCTGATTGATTAGAGAAATCAAATGGGTTTCTGGACTATTCAAACAATTTTTTTTGTCTAAAATTTGATTGGGTTTGACTCTGAAAATCGTTTGTAGAAGTTAGGTTTTGAAATTATTTTGCATCTCTGTTTGCTTTTTTACGTTTTTGTATTCTGGTGATCTTTTGTTATTTGCATCAGCATGATGTATTAGCATCTTAGTTTTAAACAAAAATGCTTTAGAAAACACTTAGTACCAAGACGCAAATGGGAATATTAGAGAAAGGGAGTCTTGGAGTAAGGGGTAAAGTTGCTGCCATGTGATAAGTCATGGGTTCAAGCCTTAGAAACAACCTCTGGTAGAAATGCTAGGTAAGGCTACGGTCAGTATGCCCTTGTGGCTGGGCCCTTCCCTAGACCCTGTGCATAGCGGGCACTTTAGTGCAAAGGCGCTTTGGGTCACCTACCTGGTTTCTGCTGCAGGTTCTGTTTATTGGTTAGTGTTTTTGATGCTTGTGGGAGCAAGCATACCTATGGAGTTGTTATACCACTTGTCTTTATTTCTTTTTTTGTCCTTGTATGAGCTATCAATCTTTTGCTTCGATCAATGTAGTTCAAATCAAGCTTGCGACTTTGGGATGTGGGAGCAAGCAAACCTATGAATTTGTTATACCACTTGTCATTTTTGGGGTCCTTACAGAGTTACTACTTTTGATGGTCATAGATACTTCTTAACTGTGGTGGATGATTTTACTAGAATGTCATGGGTATTTTTGCTGAAAGTAAAGTCTGATGTGTGTGTAGTGATTCAACAGTTTCCAACTCAAGTACGAACTCAGTTTGATAAGTTGGTTAAAATAGTAAGGTGAGACAATGGAACTGAGTTTGTTAACTCAGTATGTGGTAACATGTTCAACAAACTTGGCATAATTCATCAAACAAGTTGTGCATATATGATATACCCCTCAGCATAATGGGGTGGCTGAGAGGAAAGCATAGGCACTTGCTTGAAATGACTAGAGCCATTGAGTTTAAGGCTCAAATACCTATCAAGTTCTGGAGACTGTGTGTTAGCAGCTAGCAGCTGTTTATTTAATCAATAGATTTCCTAGTTCAGTCCTGCAAAACAAGTCTTCGTATGAAGTTTTATACGATAAAAGACCTTATCTGACTCATCTAAAGGTTCTCGGATGCTTGTGTTATGCAAAAATTCTCAAAGAGACTGACAAGTTACAACCTAGATCTAGAATGACAATCCATATGGGATATTCTACAACTCAGAAAGGATATCTTCTATATGATATATACACCAAAAATCTATTTGTCAGCAGGGATGTCATATTTAGGGAAGACACCTTTCCGTTCAAAAGTCGTTCTCTTACTGCTCACATCTTGTTTCCTCCATCAGATCCTTACAGTCATATCTATGAGACACCCTACTACAACTCTCAAAGGCAAAACGTGGAATCCTCTGGCCCAAGTATAGACACTCAGATTGTACTAAGGCAGCCTTCAGAATCACAGGTTAACCTGAGTCAGATGTGGAGCCAGTGGTCACTACTCAACCTCTGTCCATAGGAAACTCTCAATCTGAAACTAGGAAGTCTGTCTTTTTGTGGCAACCAAAGTCGCTAAAAGCCAACAAAATCGCCACTAAATACTTTCAGTGGCGACATTCCAGTTGCTGCAAGTACTTCCATTGCTAAAGGTTTATTGTGACGACTTTTGAGTGTCGCCCCAAAAAGGGTCTCTGTGGCGACTATAGTCGCTACAAAAAACATACCCATGCGTTGCAAAAAACACCTACATACGTTGGATTTTGGGTAGGTCGCTACTAAAGAGTGATCTTTAGTGGCGATGAGGTCTCCCCAAAAAACCTTATACTTTTAGGGGCAACACTCGTTGCCACAATAGCTTTAGATATAGTGGCGACAAATGTCACCACAAAACATAATTACTTTTTGTGGCAATTTCTTGTCGCCACTAAAATCATATTTTTCAACAACCAAAATTCTAATAGATTCTTTGTGGCTGCATGATTTCTAAAATTAATACACATGTGGAAATCAATTGTGAATCAATATTAAAAGTATCCAATATCAGTAAACAAACACCGAAAATCTTTCTCAAAACGAATATTATAAATACTTCATTATTTTAAAGTCAATGAAATATATACAACACAATAACTCATTGTGATATTGTATACATATACATATGGGGGAAAAAGAAGATAATAGTAAGTGCCTTCATAGTCCTCTTTGGTCGATGCCATATGTGATTGTTTGACCGTTGCCCCTGTGATTAAGAAAACAAAACATAAGATCACTTTGAAAATTCGCACAATTTAATGCTTATAGTAAAAAGGGTGACCACAGTGAAATAAAAGAGCAAACCACATTGAATAAAGCAACCAAACATTATGACAGTAAAATTATATACAAAACACTCAGTCTCGCAATAGAAAAGATGGGCTCTTCCTTCATTTAATGACTGAAGTCGCACCAGTTGAGGAGCTTAGTCATCCAACATAGTTTCTAAGAAGAAAATCAAGTAATAGCTTTAAAGCTAAAGAAAAAGCTAGAAATCAACTTCAAAGCTGAACTTTATCCTTTGTTCGACCCGTGTGCCTCATGCTCATATTCACATATAAAGGCATAGAGACCACAAATATTTAGTTGACAGTGTGTAATATACTACCCCTTAAGTTTTAATAAGATAGTGTAGGATAATGTAACTATTCTTTTTGCCCAAAAGGAAAAAAAGTAGTGGTGACAGTCTGTTTATGTTGGCCAACTGAAGCAACATATAGCCAAAGAAAATCAGGCTCATTATGATCATTTCCAGTCATTCCAGCTTCTTGCATTTAAGAAGATACCCAAGCTCTGTTCTGATTTCTGTTTCTTTTGATGATGATGAGCAGCTCTATATATTGTTTCTTTTACGATAATGTCAGTCTTTGTGGACAATCTAACTGTATCATATCCAATTTGTTTAGATCTTCCGCTCTCCTCTGTTTCTGTAGCTACGGGAACTTGCATTGGCAAATGTTGGTGCAATACACAGGCGTGCTGATCTATCTAAGAAACTCTCTGTGCTTACTCCTGAGGAGCTGAGAGATTTAGTATGCCGGAAGGTTTGTGAAATGGCTGTTTACTATCTCTTATATATGACATAGAATAGGATCACTGTGCATTATTTATCATGTAAAGTTCTTCTATTCACCCTTTTGGTATTTTCCATGAGGAAAAATTTGTGTGTACTCGGAGTCTACCAAGGGACTAAGGTGCACTGCTTGTGTTGTAGAAGTTAGTTGTTGGGTGCTAAAGCTGTTGGTGAAGGGATACTAAAACCCTTCAGTGATATTCTTCGACGGTGTTGATAGGAATGTTTGTATGGCTTCTATTGGTGTACATCGTTCCTCAAATTCTGTGAGAATTAGATTTCAGCAGAAGTAGTGACACCTAGTCCCTAGACGATGACTAAATCAACTTTCTGACAGTTAATGACTCAGTAACTTTCTTATGGAGATATAAGATTCAAAGATAGATTAGCCCTGAAGGAGTTATATCTCTGTAAACCACTGATTTAATGGCTAGTGGTATTACAACTATTCTCACTTGTCTTTACATGTTCTCCTCTCTGGTGAACCTAAAAAATGGAAAACAATCTGGTTTGTTTATACTATTTGGCTTCCTCCATTGATTTGATATATTGGGGTCCAGTGTTTTAAAAGGCGGGAGCATGAGGCGAGACATTTTATACAGTACGGGGCGGGACGTAAGCCCCGAGACACGGGGCGTAAGTCCCATGGAGCTACAGGGCACAATCTCATGTATATTTAATTTTATAATTTTATTACTAATAAAATAAGCAAAAGTAAACTTTTTAATGATTTTACAAATAATTTTTTATAAATAACCTATAATATATGGAAATTATATTATGATTTTTATTTGAGATAAGTATTAATAATCAATAATGAAGAAAAAAAGTATTATAATTACTATTTGAGAAATATCATTACACCAATAATAAAAATATGGTTTAAAGCAAAAAAAGTTCAAAAAAATAAATTAAAAACGCCCAGGCATTCATTTTTACGCCCAGGACTTACGTATTTATGCTTGGGACTTACGCCTCAAATTTTAGGACTTACGCCTCAAATTTTAGGACTTACGCCTTATGGATCTACGTCTTTAATTTACGCCCCGGAGCGTTTTTGGTACGCCCCGCCCCGAGACTCGCCCTGGGACTCGCCCCAAAAACATTTTTGAAAACATTGTTGGGGTCTATTAAAGATGCCAACTCCTCCTTGTCTATTTCCATATCGGCATCAGTGCATCTCCAGATTGTTCTTGCTAAATAATTCTTTTTTCATATGATTATACATTTCATTCAGATTGTTGTCTAGGGTATCTAAAAATGATGAACCTGGTTACCTTTGAAATGATGGAGGAATGATTGTTCGTTTCAGGGCATTGAGGTCTATAAGGACCCAAAAAAAGAAAAGAAGACATTTAAGGCACATGACTAGGAACTTTTGGGCAACTTATATAGCTGTATGACAAAAGCTAAAACATGTTCGTTAGAAAATATGCTTTTTCATTGAAGTGGATTTCTGATCATTGCTGGTTGATGTGGCGGTTGGTCTGTGCACTCCCTCTCAAGCAAACCTTGTTATATTTGCAAAGAATATAGATAAATGTTCTTTTTACAAAGAAGTACACACATTTCTGTTGCTGTACGCTTTGAGAGATATCATGTTGCATTGTGCATCTTAAACTGCTAAGTCAGTGGTGCGTTGTTGGTGGCCTAGAAAATGCATCTTGTACTTCAAAATTGCTTTCTGGTTATTATTGCTAACTGTTTAGTATTACTGCATTTTCTCTCTAATCTCTATGGTAGTTGTACTTGCCTAACTCAACGATAGCTAGAGTAATTATCTTCTGCAAGATTGTCATTGCTTGTCTGATACCTCCTCCTTGATTGCAGCTAAAACTGATATCAGTTGATGATCCATGCTCAGACAGTTGATTTCTTAATTGAAGTAATGGTATCTTTCTTTGAGAGACAACAATCACAGAAAGAGGCCATAAATGCTCTTCCTCTTTTACCCTAACGAGCAAATAATGTGGGATGAAAGCCTTGTACCAAGCATCAACTATACTGGGGAAGGATGCCTGGCTCTTCCAAAGCTCAACCTACAGTTTTTGACACTTCACGACTATTTTCTTAGAAACTTTAACCTCTTTCGCCTTGAATCGACTTATGAAATCCGTGAGGACATCCAAGAGGCTGTGCCACATCTTCTTGCTTATATCAATAATGAAGGAGAGCCAGCTTTTTGAGGTTGGTCGAGAATGGCTGTGCCAGTTAAAGAATTTAAGATTACAGAAGTTGAACAACCAAATATAGGCGAAGTAAAGCCAGCTGCTGTAACAGCAGAAGTTACTTTCAGTATCTCCAGCTACAAATCACAAATAAGGTCACAATGGAATGCACTTAAAGAGCATGATGTTCTCTTTTTTACTGTCTATCCGTCCTTCATTCGAGCCTCTCAGTGCTGAAGAGGCTGCTAATGCAACTGTACAACAGAGGCTTGTGGTATAAGGTAGTTCCCTTCCTTCTAACAGAAAATCACTTGTTTCTTAAGAAGGCTGAATCTAATATGTGCTTGTGAGCTCATAAATCTTGCTTTAGTCAAAAAGTTTTGCCAATTTAATTACACATAGTGCTACAACCCACAGATTTCAAGTACAGTGAGACTGACATGTTTGCAGATCGAATTTTAAAATGCCTACAAAGTGGGCATGTGCTTGACATGTAATGAAATATATCAATGTGGAACTTGAATTTGGTTTAGTGCAATATATTTTGAATCCAGCATGTGATACTTGTGCGGAATTCAGCAACTATATGGTGCCTCATTAGGTAAAATATACTTAATTTGGATTAGAGATAAGATGTAAGAACCCCTGAACTACAGTGAAATTGCTAGTTACACACCTAAACTATGGGAGGGTCCTATTACTCCCTAGACTTAATTTTTCCACATTATTTAAACCCCTGAAATTAATTTTTTCATATTATTTTAATCCCTAAGTTATTTTGGTCCAGCTTTTGTTGTTGTCTAAGTGCAGTTTTTGAGTCTTTGCTGCTGTTTTAATCCAGTTTTTGGTGGATTTTTGGTTTAGTTCTGCCTGCTGTTTTGATACTGTTTTTTCTGCAATTTTGTTCTAGTTTAGATCCAACGGCATGAACAAGAACAACAACATGCAAATTTTATACACCAAATAAATGAAGGAAACCTGTGAAAAAAATCATTTTACAAGTATGACAGCTTCATAAATGGAGTAAACCTGTGCAAAATATCAAGAATAATTTTATAGATATCAAGACCAGTGATGCAACTTCACTGATATAAATGTAGTGCAGAAGTGCACTTCATCTTAATAGACACTGATATGTCACTCTGGGTGTAGTTTCCAAATGTGCAAATTTTGATTTTAAAAGAAGTAAATTTGTCTAGTCTGATTTAGCTTCGGAAGTTGGTCAAGTTAAAGCTCCATGAATTATGGATGGAGGGAGTGCTTGGGGATTATGATAGTTGTTCCACTCAAGATTTTTTGATTTGGCCTGTGACTTGTATGTTGGTGGGCATTTAAGTGCGAAATTAGTGAACCTTTAGTTGTAGAGAATCCCAAATTGAGCATAATGGACATAAAGGTTTCATATAGTCGGCTCCCACTAGATAGGGAGTGAGGCATAGTGGATTGCTTGATTTAACGAGATTGTATCTGTTTGAAAGGCCAGAGATAAAGCAAAGTAAAACAAATCTGTGCTCCTCTCATGCTGGTGTTATCTTTCTTCCATACAATCAAATCAAATTTCTTCGACTTCAAGTTATTGCTCTCTTTCACTCTCTTTGTAGCTCTCTCTTTTAAGATTCAAGTCTGATTGCTTTAATTTGGCTTAATAATCTGATTGTTCCACTTGAAGTTTACTCTGAAATTTTTGCTTTCTTTGGCTTCTCTCACTCTCCTTGTTGCTTGTCTCTTTTAAGGTTCAAGTCTTTAATTTGGTTTAGTAATATGATTGTCCCACTAAGTTTACTCTGAAATTTTTGCTTTCTTTGGCGTATGTAGGTTGGAGCAATCATCTCAGGCGTTCAGCCAGGTTTATCCATGGTTGTGGGACCCCCTGGTACGGGAAAGACTGATACGGCTGTGCAGGTTTTGAATGTTCTCTATCATAATTGCCCTTCTCAACGGACCCTGATAATCACTCATTCGAATCAAGATTTAAATGATCTTTCTGATAAGATAATGCAAGTAAGATATTTTCTGGGTCTTTGATATGGGTTTTATGCATTTGAAATGTGATATTTGCTGCAATTTTGCAATCTTATTGTAACTTATAATGACGTTCCACTGCTGTAATTACTATGGAGAGATGTGCCAGCTCGCTACCTTCTCCGGCTTGGTCAGGGAGAGCAAGAATTAGCAACTGATCTTGACTTCAGTAGTCAGGGGAGAGTAAATGCCATGCTTGTTCGGCGGCTAGAACTGCTTAGTGAAGTCGAATGCCTTGCAAGGTCCCTTCGACTTCCTGAAGATGTTGGTTATATATGTGAAACTGCAGGATACTTCTGGCTGCTTCATGTATACTCAAGGTGGGAACAATTTTTAGCTGCTTGCGCTGCAGAGCAAGATAACCCAACCATTGTTCAGGATAAGTTTCCATTTAAGGAATTTTTTTCTGATACTCCCCAGCCAGTTTTCACGGGTCAGTCTTTTGGAAAGGACATGCGTTCAGCTAAGGGGTGCTTTCGTCATTTGAAAACAATGTTTCCAGAGCTCGAAGAATGTAGAGCAATTGAATTGCTCAAGTCCACTGTTGATCGGTCTAATTACCTGATGACCAAATAGGCAAAAATTGTGGCAATGACCTGCACTCATGCAGCACTTAAAAGGAAGGATTTTCTTCAAGTGGGTTTTAAGTATGACAATCTGTTGATGGAAGAAAGTGCCCAAATTTTGGAAATTGAAACTTTCATCCCAATGTTGCTTCAGAGGCAGGAAGATGGCTATGCTCGGCTTAAACACTGTATACTGATTGGCGACCATCATCAATTGCCCCCTGTCGTGAAAAATATGGCTTTTCAGAAGTACAGCCACATGGATCAGAGTCTCTTCACAAGATTTGTCAGACTAGGGATTCCATATATTGAGCTCAATGCGCAGGGTAGGGTACGGCTTTACAATTGGAGATACAGAGAACTGGGGGATCTGCCTTATGTGAAGGAGAATGCGGTCTTCCATAAAGCAAATGCTTGATTCTCATATGACTATCAGTTGGTAGACGTGCCTGATTACAATGGCAGAGGTGAAAGTGCCCCTTCCCCTTGGTTCTATCAAAATGAGGGAGAGGTTGAATACATAGTCAGTGTCTATATGTATATGCGATTACTTGGATATCCTGCGAATAAGATATCAATCTTGACCACTTACAATGGTCAGAAACTTTTGATCCGCGATGTTGTAAACAGAAGATGTGTCCCTTATGACTTTATTGGTGCTCCACAGTATACACTCTTTTACCACTTTGAGCTTGTATCTGGTTGTTCCAGTGAGGATCTTTATTTGAATTGGAAAGCAAAATTTTCTTTAGCTTATTCTTCTTTGGCATGTTTCTTGGGAATAAGGTGTGTGTGTGTGTGTGTGTGTCGTGGGAGAAGGGATGGTTCTGCTGAAACACGCTTCTAAGAGCTGGGGATAGTACCTCAAATGTCATGAATAGACAGAATAGTATAAGATGTGAGTCTTAAGGTCGAATAAACCTCAAATGTCATAAATAATGTTGATGCTTTCCTCTATCATTTCAAGGGGTCCCCCAAAATTTTTATGGCATGATCTTTTAATTTTTATTTATTTTTATTCGTACAAATATATAAGTCATGTTTTGATTTTACTTATAATTTAGATTTTTTTTTTGGGTTTTCTCTTTTAAAATCAAAGAAAATAACTACTCTCTTATTACACGTGAAAATTTTTGTTTTCATATCTCAAAAAAAGTTTTATTTTTTTTATTTCACCCATTTTAATCCATGTAACTTATTCAATTGACTATATTTTAAAATAAATAACTTTGTATATTTAATAATTTTTTTAATTTAACATTTAAAATAATGCTCGCGCAAGGTGACCATTTTCACTAGTTAAATAATAAAAGAAGATTAACTAAGTTCAAAACTGTAGCACATACTGAATAATACATCTTTGAGGTCCAAAACAAACTCCCATGAAAAGTGAAAAAGATCATGAGAGTTTTATTCCTTATAAGAATTGGGAATGTAGAAGTAAGTGGGTGGACATACAAAACCCTATCAAAACTGTTCTGGGAAAGCTGAAATTCGGCAGCTTTTACAATCCCAAGTATGGGCCGTGGTTCACGGCTCATGGAGTCTTCGACAGTGAATATTCAGTCCCAGGACATTTTCCACGGACGAGATCTACGGTCTGTGTAATGTTCTACGGTTCGTCATGTTCCATCGTAGTCTTCAAGCTTCTATTTTCCAAACTCTATGAATCTCATCTATGGGCGCTTGTTTACGGCTCATACAAGCTTCTACAGCCCGTCTTATGCACTCGTGGTTTGGCAGCCCAGTTTTACATATCTTCAATACTTTTTCTACGATCTTGTTTCTAGGCCTCGTGAAACCTTTTAGAGCTCTTTCTATTGCTCGTAAACCTCAGACTTTATTTCACATTCTCTAATCTTTCTTCTACGACTCTTGGTTTAGACCACGATTTGTAGAATGGCTCATAAATGACAAAATCTTCTCTGCACTCCTGACTTCTAACATTCAGCGACCAAAATCTTGTTTTCTTGTAAAACATTGACAAAACACATCAAATCTACAAAAAATGTGCTCAAAGACTTACAATAATCCTAAGTTTTAAGCATTACAAGTGTCGTAAATCCACGACACATGAGTACTTACTGCTTTCAAGTTGTTGGTAAGCCCACATTCTTGTTTATGGTGTTCATAGTCATTTGCTATTTCTTATTAGTTTCAGGTTCTTAGAAGCTCCATAGACAAGTGTGGTGTTATGAGTAGAGATTGCTAAATTCGTTGATCGACTTGGGTCTACGTTTTTCTCCATGCTTAATGAATTTACACAAATTATTATTGTTCACATATCTTGCGTATTTTTATTAAATATTGTCTCAGCTTTAAAAATCAATATAACTGAATAAAATAATTAAATTGGAAATTGTAGTGATTCATATCTCTATAAGGTGCTTTCGATGTGATTCCATAGCATCAAATAGAATTCAGTTAGGGCATAACACACTTGATATTTGAACTTTGAATTTGGAAGTGTCATAAAATTGTTTGTGGAGCTGTGTCTAGTTCATATAGAGGCCACCTATATGAATATATGACTACTACCTAGGACATTGTAGGTGTTTCTTAGTTTTCTTGATTCTAGATTCAGTTGTACATCTTTTCTCTTTAGGATAGTTTTGACTTCTGACATATTCACTACTTATGCCTTGTGGAAAAAACTTAAAACTCCTGCTTCAAGGCACACCATCCTACTGTTCTACCTTATATGGAAATAATTTAAACTTATGTTGCAACTTTTCTCAAATAGGTGTTTGTCATATATATATATATGGTAATTGTACGGTGTGGTCATTGATGTTTTGAGACAGGTGTAGAAATTACTACGTCCGAAATGACAAATAGGTCATAAAGTACGACAAGAAGCCCAGTGAAATGGAGTTTGAAGAGGATAAAGTGTACACAGACTTTACCACTATATTTGCAAGGTAGAGAAGTTGTTTCCCAAAGACCCTCGGGAGGCCACTCCCACTTCATCCCTAATATTCTCATTCCTAATCCTATTGCTCTTGGTATGTCCACATATCCATATCAACATCCTCATTTCCCTCACTTGCCACTTTTGAATATGGATTGACCAACACTCCACTCCATACAACAAAGCTGATCTAACCACTACTCGCATGTCAATAGAGTTGTATAAACTTGCAAAGTTTCTTGGTTCGACATTATTTCGTGTTTTTGTTTCAAATAATTCAATTCTTATCAAAGGGTCAGCCCAAATGCTACGTGTTTAGAGAAGTAGCTTCCATCACAGGTCGAGTCCAAAATCAATTTGTGTTGATTCAAATTATTTGTTGCACCTGGCATACAGATTTAGGCAAAAATAATGTTGAAGAAAATTATTCACCATAAAGACTAATTAAACTACCTTTAATGCTGGCAAAAATCATACAAAGTGCTGTTACAATAAGAACCCAAGACAAACCTTGCCATCCCATTTCTTCTCCTCCTTAATACAAGAAAACTCCTATCTAATCTACATGGCAGAAAGATCCAAATTAAACTGATCTTGTTCAAGTATGTGGTATATATACCTACTGGAATGGAGGCTGCTTGCACCATCTTTTGTGTCAAAAAGGTCCAAAGTCCACACTAAAGAGATTATATTTGGAAATCGACTACGCAACTCCCTAACTCCTCTGCTGCCTTCAGTTCTGGAAGAATAGAACAATGATCTGAGGTTATTGACGGTTGTAATATATTTTCAAGACTTCTATATATCTCTTCAGGTGCTTCCTTACCCCGACCATGGCTGCCATTCGTTTTTCCTGTCACCTCAACTTGATTTTTCCTTCTTGTGCTTGACCTTGCATCTCCCTGGTTGTGAGGAGGGTCTGATGACGTAGGAGGGCATTTGTGAGTGGGATCACCAACATTTTTGGCTGCATGACATTGACATACAACAACTCTAAATAAACATGTTATATACAATTTCAACTTCTTCGGGAAAAGGTACACAAGACTATGGATTGCTATTCAATGAAAGCAATGGTGCATATCAGGTATATATCTCTGTTAATACAAAACAACGAAAGTAGAATTTAATCCGAGGATCGAATGCTTTAAAATTTAAAAGATCTTGGACATTTGTGTGATTAATTAAAATGTTTGATTTTACATCCAATCATCCATACATGTCTTCACATATTTATCTTGAGATAAGGATGTAAAAGAACATGCACACAGACCATTTAACGTTTAGCCATGCTCTTTTAATGTACTATACATTTCTTGCAATTCCATTGAAAGAAACAGCACAATCTACTTTGGAAAACTTGATAACTATCAAAGTTGATGGAGCTGGATATAAAGAATAACTGGTATAAGCCCCAAATCTTTGAAAACAATACAAATTGCCACTTTCATGACGCCTAATCGACACTTAGCCACTGTTCCATAACTATTCAAACTTTAGCCACTTTTCAATACGAAAACCAAATTTGGACAGAATACCCATAATGAGAACATGGAAAAACTGCAGCACAGTGTGTTGCAGGTCGAAAATTTTACATATGAAACTCAAGCACTGTGCTGGAGTTCAAAAAGTTCCTGGAGTTTGAGCTGTGCAGTTCAAAATCCAAGAAAAATTCATGGAGTTTCATTTGAATAATTTCGAACTCCATGACACTATTATGGAGTTTCACTTTTTAAAGTTAGAACTCCAGGACAATGTATTGGAGTTCGAAGCATTTTGGACAGGTCAAGGGTCTAGCTTGGCGATAAAAGGTGCGAGAAGTCCAAAAATTTGAACCACTCTCGCCAAGCGAGAGAAAGGCGAGATACGTAGCGTCTGCAATATGAATATTGTGTACATCTCAAATTTAGTTTAATTTTAATTTTTCATCTTTGCTTTTGCTTTCAACATCTGATATTAATGTGCAAATGGCACTTTGCAGGCATTCAGCTTTGATCGCTATTATCGTCGTCATGCTCCTCATCTTAATTATGGGTCTTTGGATGTACTGGTACACTGAACTACTTTTGTATCTCAAAGTTTTCTGTTAATATGATCCCCTCCCCCCTCTGAGTCACTCATCCTAGATAATAATTGAGACTGGAATCACGTTTCTTGCAGGCCTTGCTATATTAGTGAAGAAACTTTCCTCAAACTTAAGGTAAATTCCTGGACTTTGAACTGATAAAAGTTCAAACGCGATCAATTTTTTCTGAGGCAATTCAAACTCCTGGAAATATGTTTTCCTGTAGTTTGAACTATGCAGTTCAAAATTCAGGGAGATCATAGAGAAGATGAAGATGCAGCTCTCTGCCACTTTCAAACGAAGAAGTTAAGGGAAAAATGATCTTTGTAACTGAAAACTGGTTATTATGTATCAACATTTCAACCGGTGGCTGAACTCTAAAAGGCGGACCAAAAAGTGATCAGCCCCCGGCATATTTACCAAATATTCTCAAGCAGGCTAATCTTGGTGAAAGGTGTACATGACACATCAGTTTATAATTAATTGAGAATTCATAGAGTTGGGGAAGGGAAGTTTGAAAATACAGCGAGTCTGAAGTTTTTGAGTTAAAATCATGCATTCAAATCTTAAGGCTATATACAGTGTCAACTTTTGATATTTCTCTCTTTTAGCTAGAAAACAAGAATAAGGAATGGGGATCAGTAAGAAGATGACATTTTCAAGATGTACAAGGGATGTTTTGGAGGATATTTGAGCCAAATTTGGCACTTAAGCGACTTGGCCAATCTGTCAGATTTCACAAAAGACTATCTTCTTATATCAGTTTACCCTTTTTTGGTAAAAGGCACTTACATATGTTTACAGTGGAAGAATCTTGATTTGCCATAGGTGAATTGGCACGCCTAATGCACAACCACGTCCTTTCCTCTTCAGATTCAAGTTCTGAGGCAATTGGTACATGCCAGTATCCTTCTTCTGACTCCTGGAGACATAAAGGAACAGAATTACATTTAAAGGTTTTGTTAAATGACAACACGTACACCATTTTTTTAATATGTGCTCAATCTCGAGTACACATTTTGTATCTGAAGATAGATAAGAAGGGCTGAACTATATTTGTATTTTGGTTTCATGAGCATATTATTTGTTATATAGCAGAGCATATCGATTAGAAGGTGTCACTGACCTGAATTACAATAGAACATGGAGGCGGCATGTGAAACACTGGACCTGTTTCAGAGAAACTGAAACGCACCTTCCATGAAGAAAAGGAAAATCCTTTATCAGATAACTGTGAGAAATTCAAGTTTATATGATATTAATGCATATGCATGAGGAGATGGAGGTAGCCCTTAGCAAGGTAAGCTAAGAAAGAGGGATCACTTTGCTTTACAGAGAGAATATTAAGTCATATGATGGCTAGAGGAGGTAAGTTAGAGAACCAGTCAACTATAGGCCATTTGTCTCCAGAACCTTGTTCTGCTTATACATAATTCAATACCCATAACCAACTCCCCCACCCCAGATAATTCCTCTTCCCCTGGGCGTAACCTCTGTATCGATGCAATATAGCATCAATCAATCAAGAGGAATATACTTCTGGATAGTAAATTAATGTCATAATCTACTTTGAATCCTATGCATGATTGTCTTGTTACATGCATATTGGAAAAATAAATTCAATATTTCTTGCAGCTATTCCTGAAGTGTAGAACTAACCTGATGCCTTTCCTTCCATTTTGGGAAAAAGTCATTTCCCAGAAGTTGAAACAAATGGTCCCTCATCTCATCATTGGTCACAAGCAAGCACCGAAATTTTATAGCTGCATACAGCCAGTACCTGAGGAAAAAAGTTCATTTCCCACTAGGACGAATTAGAAAAAGAACTCAATACAAGGCATTAAGAATATGCACCGAAAACGACCTTGAAATAAAAGATTACAGGTCTCACCAATCATCATTTGACCCAGTAGGTGTTGCATAGATCGCATCTGCATTTTTCCACTTCTCAACTAACGATCTATTGAATGGTTCATCCATCTTATCTCCAGTAATACGTCTATTGTGCAAAACTATTAGTGGCCACTTTTTTGAAGGAAGCATCTGACGAATTCCATTGACGACAGCATTGACCTGAATGCAAATTGTCTATTAGAGAAAGCAAAAGACCTGAGCTTTTGAAAAATATCATGTTTCATTAACAGGCACCCAATACTTTACCTTAGATGGCCTAAACTTTCTTTGGCTGTAAAGACCAACATTTGCACCATCAATAACAGCTTCAAATGGTCCATAGTAATCAAGCCATCTCTGCAGTCATCAAAATATGTTTCACCCTCATAAGAGGCACTAATGATCCAAGAACAACTAACTAATCATCAGAGCAGTTAGTAAAACGTACTTGAAATTTCTGGAAGCTCGAATTTCTCTCTCTCTGCGCAGCTATAGAAGCAACTGACTTGGCAAACTTTTCAGTTTCTTCGGGATCAAGATCAATGGTGACGAGCTTCTCAGCACAGCATTTGCAGCAGCCATCAGAGCCAACGATTGCACGTGATACAGTCCATTTTCCATTACCCAACCAGCCTTGTCCATGCCAGCCACCACCTCCATTTTTAATAGCTTTGTGTATGGATCTTACATCCCATTTTCTTTTTCCCACCCTTGAAGCCACCTTGCTGTTGAACCACTTGTCAATCAAATCTGCAGTAGAAGGTGAGACTTGTCGAATTCCTTCTCTAAGCTTATGCAACAAATAGTACACCTTTTCACTCCTACCAGCTTCTATACTTACTTTTAGAAGTGCCTCCAACTCAGGTTCCTCTGGATAGATACCATTCTCCAACATGTGTTGTTCAACTATAAATGCCTTGTCGACATCCCCGTTATTGCAGAAAACAGATAAGGAAGGACCATACGATCGTAGTTTGGGGTTTATTCCATCTTCTTTCATTTTCTTTACAACATGAAATGCCATGTCACCATTGCCTAATGCCATTGCCATTCTTGCAACAGATGTAAGGGTTGCTTCATTCATTTGTACCTTATCTGAGAGCATTTTCTCATAGATTTCAAAACCCCTTGTAAGTGCATAATGTCTTACATCTTCACTCACTTTAATTCCACTGTCATCATGTCTTACACTTTGTAAATTACAACTTTTTGCACTACTCTTCATAAATTGAACAAATCCATCTACAGTGGAAGAGCCCAACAAATGTGAAACATGGTCAATTACGTTAAACTCGTTGCTGTTATTATGAGAAGAAGGTTCATTGGGAGCATTCAAAGTCCTACTACCACTTCCACTTTTTGCTGGGTGAATGAGACCAGTAGCTGCAGAAGCACAAAGATAGAGAAGTACAGCATAGTGATACTGTCCCATTACTATTCCTTGTAGCAAGGCCAAATCATATAGCCTAATTGCACTAAGTACATCCCCTCTTTTTGAGCACATATCTAATCCAATCCTCAATGTAGAATCAATTTTACTCTTCTTTGACTCCACCGCCTTATTATTATTAGTAGAAGAGGAAGAGGAAGATTCAGAGGTCCTTCTTTTAGGTTTCAATTTTGCATTTCTGTCTTTAAGAACAACTCTTTTGGCACCATTTTCCTGACCAGAATCAACTCTCTTATATTTGGGAGTAAAGGAGGAAAACCCAGAACCATTTTCGTTACTATTAGTTTTACTATCTCTTCTGGTGTGTGAAATTTCTTGCTCTGTTGTCTCCACGTGAGTGACATGAATGGAAGATGAAATTCTTGGTAGAGTAGTATGAAACTTGAAGGGGTTTAGTAGAATCGTTGAAGAATAGAGTTGGAGTTGGAATTGGAATTGAGATGGTTGAAGGGGTTTGAAGGGGATGGAGGCCATGTGTGGCCGTTAGTGAAGGTCTCTCTATATTATATTAGGATTAGGACACATGACCATCTTCACAACAGGATAAGAGTGTCTACACTCTTTTTACATTGAGTTGCTCTTTTTCCCAAAATAACAAAAAGAGGACAAGAAAATAATTAAGGGAAATCTATGTTATCAAAACACCACGAAATATAATATACTACTCCCTCCGTCTTATTTTATATGAGTTAGTTTGACTTGTCACAGAGTATTTAAATTTTGCGGTCTAAAATAAGTGATAGATTTTTTAGTGACTATGTCTGGCACCCAGATCTGGCGCTATGGTGGCGCGCCGCCCCACTGATTCCCCGATGAAAATCCCAAAGTTTAGGATTTCAAATCCAAGAAGGAAAAGAGATAATTTCCTTAACCCTATAAATAGAAAATTATGTCTCTTTCGTAGGGTTCTGTTTTTTTTTTTCGAGTGCAAGAGCAAAGGAATAGAATTCACCTTAGGTTTCTTTTCTTCTACTTTTTCTTAGTCATTGATTTGGATGAAAATAATTATCTTTATATTTTTTATTAGCATGAGTAGCTAAGAAACCCTGTTCTGGGGGCTCCGACTACGAATGATTGTTGACTATTTATTTTATGGATGAAGTTGATTATCACTTAAATTACTCTTGTGTTCTTGTATTACTATTTTGATGCTTGATAGCCATTAGAATAAATTTATTATCTTCTCTTGAACTCGAGAGATGAATAGAGGGATAGAACGTGGAATACAAAGAGCATGATCGTTTTTTGCATATCACTAGAATTTATTTGTATCCAGGATGGGGATGTACCTAGGTGTCATTCTTGATTAAGAAATAAGAAGATAGCTTAATGCTCTGCATTTGATTTAGTCTATCCTGCTCAATGATGTAGTTAGACTATCAATTGGGGTAGGTGATTAGAGGTCGGGAGATCATGATCATAATATTAACCTTGTAGATCAGTAATTTGATAACCATCTGAAATCCTTTGAAGAAATACGAAGCATGAATTCTTAGTTACGTTGCAGCCCTGTATTTTTTCTAATTATTGTTAACATCCAATTTGAAATGAATCGTTGTTACTTATTCTAAGTCTTAAATTCTTGCATTTTTAGTTATAAATATAAACCAAACTTTTGTGGCACACTTGCATTAAAAAGTGGGTATTAGATAAATTCGATTTAGAATAATCGTAAGTCCTTTAAGTTTGATAATCTGGCTTTGTTAGATATACTATATTACTTGCGTGATCACATACACTTTCGTGTGGATTTCGGAGCAACAAGGTTTTTGCGCCGCTACCGGAGACTTTAGAATAAGTCTATATTTAATTTTTCCAAATCTATATATTCAGTGTTCAAGTGTTGATAACTTGATCTTAGTTGTTCCTCTTTGCAGGGAATTTAGAACATTGCATTGGATAAGAACAGAGAACTTGTGGAGCCATTTGCATAGCTTGAATGATACTTACATTATCGGAGAAAGAAAGTGACTCTGTAGTACCTTATTACTCAGGTAGAACTGCTGAAGATGAAGCACATGTAAAGATGGCATCGATGATAGTTCGGGATGTGGCAATCCCACTCACCATTTATGATACTTTCAGCATTAAGAAACCACCACCTACCGTAGATTCGAGCTTAAACAAAACATGGTGCAACTGATACTCTACTGGGTAATTCACTAAACTACCTCAGAAGATCTTCAAGTACACATTTGAAACTTCTTGGAAATCAGTGACACTTACACTATAATTGGGGTGTTACACCGTGCTTGAGCACAGGCCCAACATCTGATGATCATTGTCACGCCCCGAGCCTACACCCTGGGCGAGACTGGCACTCGGAGACCATGGTTGGCCCCAAGCGAACCCTTGTCCTGGCTTACTTAACTCAGCGGAAGACTTAACTCAACAAAATAAACTCATGTAATAGTTTAAAATGATAACATCTTAGCCAAATTGGCAACTTCTGTCTCAAAACAAAGTATCTGCAAATACATAGATGAGAGACTCATAACTAACTGTTTGACTGTCTATGAAGCCTCTATAATACTGAGATGGATGTTGGGACAGACCCCACAACATCCTAATAATGAAAGACTAAAAGCGAATAAAAGAGTCCTCCGGAATGCAATGAGGCTCACCACTGACTTTGAGTGCTCAACTGGATCAACGAGGCGCTGGATGCTGATCCTGGTTAACTGCGTCTGCATTATAAGACGATGCAGACCAACTAGCATCAGTACATTGAATGTACGAGTATGTGAGTTGGAATGCTAAACAACAACTTAAGCTTGAAAAGAGTAAGAAGGAACACTTACCTTGGCTCTGTACAACTCATGAATAACTAAACTCATTATAAAGCAATAAGACACATGCAATATATATATATATATATAAAACTTGTAAAACAATGTAAACAACTTAGTTCGTTAAAGATAAAACAATAACAAACTCAACTTTACTTTTATATATAAAAGTAATATAACTTTTGTGGGAGATTCTTTAACCGACAACCACCACTATGAGCCTAAGTGGTGATACAACGTCTTGCCCACGCTGCCAGAACTATCCTATACTTTGCCGTCATATAGAACGCTTAACTTAGTGGATCCACTAGTCTATGCTAAAAGCATCTTAAGGAGTCATCTAAAAAGTATGATCATTTACTACCCATTATGGCTACATGATTTATGGAGACTTGAGTTAATATGAACTCGCATCCCCATATCGGTGCTCAATACTACTCCCAAAATATACTTAGTTCATATGTTTGTAAAAAGCAAAACTATTTCTTTGAATTGAGGTAATTACTCAAAAACTTAGCTTACCAGCTCTCTCAGAATCGATGTTCCCTTTTCCTACTCAAATGTGTAAAAACATTTATAAACTCTTTGGGAATACTTAGTTCCCTTATAGCTTTTTGAGAAATGGACTCAACTCTTTACTCTTTGCTTAACTTGAAACTTGAGCTTTAAAACGAAGTTAAAACGTTTGTTAAAGACTCTTGAAAACTTTAAGAAACTTTGTTTTGACTTGCTTCTTAACTTCTAGACTTGACTCTTAACTTTTTTAACTTTGATCATAACTTTCCTTGAATTGGATTATGGATTCAAGGTTCATGATCTAATGTTTATGGATGATTTCATGATGGTTAGATGTACCTTAGAGTGTTGGAATCAACTAGGAAACATAGGTACATCACTTAGAAACTAGTACGAAAAGATGGGGGGAAAATGGGGTGAACTGGCGTCCTTGGCGCTCTGAGAGGCGTGGGGCGCCAGGCCCCAAACTTCAGAGAACATACTGGGGCGAGCTGGCTGGCGCGGCGCCCCACCCTTTTACCCAGAAAATTCTGACTTTTCTCCTTCGTTTTTCATCTCTAAACCCTCCAATCTTCCCTAGTTCCTTTCCCAAACACTTAGGGTCATTAGTACTCTCCACTTACAACAGATCTAACTCAAAAATCCACTTAGAAACACGAATCAAATCAACAAGAAACTTCAACAACACAACCAACCAAGAACTTAACGATATCCTTCAAGAACTTCACTTTTTAACATGTAAACAACTCAAAATCGCTGAATTGAACCCATCACTAAAAGATCTCACATACCTTAATAGGGATCACCCCCGACGAATTCCACTCCAAATGCTTGACGTTCTTGGCGAAATCTTGTTTTTTCTCCCTTTCTTTCTTCTTTTCTCTTTTCTCCAAGCTCTAAGCGTATTCTAATTTTCCAAAACTGAATTAAGTTCTGTTTTTACCCCCCAATAAACCCCTAAAAATGAATTAGGAAATTAATTAGAGAAAAGACTACTTTGCCCTTCCCTAAATCCGGATTTGAACTTTCCTCAATCCAACAGCCCAACTTCCGAAAGGCATATCTCACTCATACAATGTCGAAATCGTGTAATCTTGGCGGCGTTGGAAAGATCTCTCCAAGGGATTTCCAACCATATCAAGATCTGCTACTAAATCCTCCTGAGCTAGGAGTTATGGCCCTTTGAAAATGGCCAAAACTCACTTTCTTAACTTACACAATTTCCAGATTTCCTTATTCTTTCCAAAAAATCAATATTTTCTTATTTTAAACTCTTTATAGTCGTTTCTAGGTGCGAGATGTTACAATATATCCCCCTTGGGAACATTCGTCCTCGAATGAGCATTATTTCACTAAGCTAAGGGTGGTAACATCTAGTTCAAACACCCGACAAATAAATGCAACAATCAACATGCTCATTCAAAATTCAAAGAGTACTAAGAAGAGAATTAGTACCTTGATCTGCATTCCCTCCGGATTCAAAGAGATGTGGATATCTCTTCTTTATATCTTCTTCAGCTTCCCAAGTAGCTTCCTCAACAAATTGGTTCCTCCAAAGAACTTTGACTGAAGCAACTTTTTTGGTCCTCAACTTGCGAACTTAGCGATCTAAAATCTGAACCGGAATCTCCTCATAAGATAAGTTATCCTTATTCCCAACATTTTCAGTTGGTATAATCAATGAAGGATCTCCCATGTACTTCTTCAACATGGAGATGTGAAACATCGGATGAACTGCTGCTAACTCTTGAGGTAGCTCCAACTCATAAGCTACATTGTCAATCCTCTTGGTTATGCGATAAGGTCCACTATATCGGGGACTAAGCTTCCCCTTATTACCAAACCTCATGACACCCTTCATGGGTGAAACCTTCAAATAAACCCAATCATCTACTTCGAACTCTAATGGCCTTCTCCTAACATCTGTGTAGGATTTTTGACGACTCTGCGCCGTTTTCAACCTCTCCTGAATCACCTTCACCTTCTCCATGGCTTGGTGGACTAAATCTGGTCCTATCAACCTTGCTTCACCAACTTCGAACCATCCAATAGGAGATCTGCATCTTCTCCCATAAAGAGCTTCATATGGAGCCATTTGGATGCTAGAATGAAAATTGTTGTTGTAAGCAAACTCGATGAGAGGTAGGTGATCATCCCAATTTCCCTTGAAATCAATCACAAAAACCCTTAACATATCTTCTAATGTCTGAATGGTGCGCTCTGTTTGCCCATTTGTCTGGGGATGAAAGGTAGTACTCAAGTTCACCTTTGAACCCAAGCCTTTCTGGAATGACTTCCAAAACTGTGAAGTAAATTGCGCACCTCTGTCTGAAATAATAGAGACCGGAACTCCATGAAGTCTCACCACCTCCTGAATGTACAACCTGGCATAATCTTCTGCCGAATGATTAGTCTTTACCGGCAAAAAGTGGGCTGATTTTGTCATTCTGTCGACAATCACCCATATAAAATCATGTTGTCTGCGCGACCTTGGTAAGCCCGTGACGAAGTCAATATTAATCATCTCCCACTTCCATTCTGAAAGTTCGATATTCTATGCCAAACCACCAGGCCTTTGGTGCTCAACTTTCACTTGTTGGCAATTCGGACATTTGGCAACAAATTCAGCAATATCATTCTTCATGCCATTCCACCGAAATACTTCTCTCAGATCGCGATACATCTTTGTGGAGCCCGTATGAATGGAATATCTAGAGCTATGAGCTTCCTCCATGATTCTCTCTTGGAGTCCATCCATCATAGGCACACACAATCTACCTTGATATCTCAATACACCATCTCCCCCTTGTTCAAAAGCTAATACTCTTTGCTTATGAACATTTGCCTTTAAGTCTAGCAAAATGGGATCTTGGTCTTGCTTTCCTTTCACTTCTGACACTAGTGATGATTCAGCCCCATTCGTCACCACTATTCCTCATTTTGTGGAATCCATCAGTCGGACTCCTAAGCGTGCAAGTCTATGCACATCTTTCTCTAACTCTCTCTTTTCTTCATCAACATGGGCAGTACTACCCATAGACAACCTGCTCAAGGCATCAGCAACAACATTAGCCTTACCTGGGTGATAAAAAATACTCATGTCATAATCCTTGAGTAATTCTAACCACCTCCTTTGTATGAGATTGAGCTCTTTCTGAGTGAACACATATTGCAAGCTCTTGTGATCAGTGAATATATCAACATGAACACCATACAAGTAGTGTTGCCAAATCTTCAAGGCGAAAACTACAGCAGCCAACTCTAAGTCACGGGTTGGATAATTCTTCTCATGAACCTTCAACTATCTGGAGGCATAAGCTATCACCTTGCCATTCTGCATTAACACACAACCCAAACCAACCCTGGATGCATCACAATACACCACAAAACCTTGAGTACCCTCTGGTAAGGTCAAAACTGGGGCACTAGTCAACCTCTTCTTCAATTCCTGAAAGTTTTTCTCACAAGCTTCAGACCATTGAAACTTCGTTGTTTTCTGAGTCAACTTCGTCAGAAGAGACGAAATGGATGAGAAACCCTCAACAAATCTCCTATAATAGCCAGCCAAGCCCAAGACACTCCTAATATCAGTTGGGGATGTGGGTCTAGGCCAATTCTGCACTACCTCAATTTTCTAAGTATCAACTCTAATACCATCACCGGAAATAATATGGCCCAAGAATGCCATAGACTCAAGCCAAACACTACATGTTGATCATGGTTACCTGCGTCTGCATCATAAGACGATGCAGGCCAACTAGCACCAGTATATTGAATGTACGAGTATGCGAGTTGGAATGCTAAACAACAACTTAAGCTTGAAAAGAGTAAGAAAGAACACTTACCTTGGCTCTGTACAACTCATGAATAACTAAACTCATTATAAAGCAATAAGACACATGCAATATATATATATATATAAAGCTTGTAAAACAGTGTAAACAACTTAGTTCGTTAAAGATAAAGCAATAACAAACTCAACTTTACTTATATATATAAAAGTAATATAACTTTTGTGGGAGATTCTCTAACCGACAACTACCACTATGAGCCTAAGTGGTGATACAACGTCTTGCCCACGCTACCAGAACTATCTTATACTTTGCCGTCATATAGAACGCTTAACTTAGTGGATCCACTAGTCTATGCTAAAAGCATCTTAAGGAGTCATCTAAAAAGTATGATCTTTTACTACCCATGATGGCTACATGGTTTATGGAGACTTGAGTTAATATGAACTCGCATCCCCATATCGGTGCTCAATACTACTCCCAAAATATACTTAACTCATATGTTTGTAAAAAGCAAAACTATTTCTTTGAATTGAGGTAGTTACTCAAAAACTTAGCTTACAAGCTCTCTCGGAATCGATGTTCCCTTTTCTTGCTCAAATGTGTAAAAACATTTATAAACTCTTTGGGAATACTTAGTTCTCTTATAGCTTTTTGAGAAATGGACTCAACTCTTTACTCTTTGCTTAACTTGAAACTTGAGCTTTAAAACGAAGTTAAAATATTTGTTAAATACTCTTGAAAACTTTAAGAAACTTTGCTTTGACTTGCTTCTTAACTTCTAGACTTGACTCTTAACTTCTTTGACTTTGATCATAACTTTCCTTGAATTGGATTATGGATTCAAGGTTCATGATCTCATGTTTATGGATGATTTCATGATGGTTATATGTACCTTAGAGTGTTAGAATCAACTAGGAAACATAGGTACATCACTTAGATACTAGCACGAAAAGATGGGGGCGAAATAGGGTGAACTGGCGTCCTTGGCGCTCTGAGAGGCGTAGGGCGCCAGGCCCCAAACCTCAGAGAACATGCTGGGGCACGCTAGCTGGCGCGGTTTTCCAAGGTCAAAATGTCAGACACTGCTTTGGGGCGCGCTAGCTGGCGCGGTTTTCCAAGGCCAAAACGTCAAACACTGTTTTGGGGCGCGCTGGCTGGCGCGGCGCCCCACCCCTTTACCTAGAAAATTCTGACTTTTCTCCTTCGCTTTTCATCTCTAAACCCTCTAATCTTCCCTAGTTCCTTTCCCAAACACTTAGGGTCATTAGTACTCTCAACTTACAACAGATCTAACTCAAAAATCCAACCGGAAACACAAATCAAATCAACAAGAAACTTCAACTACACAACCAACCAAGAACTTAACGATATCCTTCAAGAACTTCACTTTTTAACATGTAAACAACTCAAAATCGATGAATTGAAACAAGTTGGTGTGTGGGTGAACTAACCCATCACTAAAAGATCTCACATACCTTAATAGGGATCACCCCGACGAATTCCACTCCAAACGCTTGACGTTCTTGGCGAAATTTTGGCTTTTCTCCCTTTCTTTCTTCTTTTCTCTTTTCTCCAAGCCCTAAGCGTATTCTAATTTTCCAAAACTGAATTAAGTTCTGTTTTTACCCCAATAAACCCCTAAAAACGAATTAGGAAATTAATTAGAGAAAAGACTACTTTGCCCTTCCCTAAATTCGGATTGGGACTTTCCTCAATCCAACAGCCCAACTTCCGAAAGGCATATCTCACTCATACGATGTCAAAATCATGCAATCTCGGCGGTGTTGGAAAGATCTCTCCAAGTTATTTCCAACCATATCAAGAGATACTCCTAACTCCTCCTGATCTAGGAGTTATGGCCGTTTGAAAATGGCCAAAACACACTTTCTTAACTTAGACAAAATTTCCAGATTTCCTTATTCTTTCCAAAAAATCATTATTTTCATATTTTAAACTCTTTATAGTTGTTTCTAGGTGCGAGATGTTACAATCATGATCCTTAAAAATATGGGATGGTAAAAACAATAATAGCAAGAACTAAATCCAAACAATACAATGCTTTCAAAATAATTGGCACGTGTCTTCTTTCCATTATTAAAAGGGGATCTTAATAGCTCTCACAAGTGAAACAATGAAAAATTTGATGACACCGATAGAAATAAATAATAAATTTATCTTTATATACATCATTTGCATAAGTACTTTCAACAAATGCCATTAACAAATAAAACTGACATATACCAGAAGCTTAAAGTTCACACCATATGTACACATGGATCAACAAACAACTTGCACGATAGAGACACAAACATACTCAAATAGTCTTTGAATCGCATGCAAATCTTCCTTCTCAACTAATCCATCTTGGTAACTAATCACACCTTAATATTTTTCAATGTTAATCACCAATACAACTCCTTTAAAGAGGTTGCAATTTCAACATTACCTTTATGATTTACCTGATTTAACACAAACCAATCTTTTTTAAAATAGAAAACACACTCACCATAAATTTGAAAATAAGTCCTGCAAAATCATCAAGAAAAAGTATAACCACAAAGTAAACATCACAAAAATCCTAAATTACTTAGTCTACTTAAATCACTGAGCACTTCTCCTTTCATTTAATTTTAGCACAAAGAGGTCTATGTAGTGAACTTATACCAAAAGAGGGGGGAATCAAAGGAAAGTGAAACTTGAATGACTTTCACAAATTGACAAAATATAATGTATTACGTACTAACTTTTGGGAATTTTGTTGACATAGGCTTCTTGTATTCTCTTCGAGTTTTTCTGAATGCCATTGACAACTATAAAATTGACAAAAAGAGCATTCGCGTGTAAAAAAATCGGTTAACAAAAGAGCCAAAGACTTAGAAAATTTCACAATAGCCTTCAGTAAATTCAATTTTATTCTATGAAAGCTTCTCATTGATATTAGAGCAGAACTAAACCCTAATTTATGGAACTGAAACAACACTTAGAACTGAATGTTATCACATATAAAAATTAGGGCAGAGCACAAACAGAGAACATGGTCAAAGATAAACTCAGAGAAGAACGAACTGAAAGAGTCGCAGAACTGAAAAAAGAAAAGGCCTGGACAATCAATCTTTTCTCAGACAACCCTACACTCTATTTTACTCTCCAAATATAGAGTTCTCTGTTTTTTCAGACAACCAACTCCAACCTAATTCTCTATTTTACTCTCTAAAAAATAATCTTCTTCTCTCTCCTCAATATTATATTTTTATTTCTATTTCGTTTTAATTTTCTTTTTTCATAATCTAAATCTTTTCTTTCTTTTTTCCAAATAATCATCCTATATAATTTTCATTTTATATAAAATTTAATTTTTTGAAATTCTTTATTTAATATTAAATTATATTTCATTCTAAATTTCTAAAGAACAACTACGAATAATTGAAAAAATAAATTGATAAGCACAATCACAATCATAACCACAACTTCTCTAAATCATACACTACATACTTCCTTTTTCAAATATTGTTAAATCTATAAAGGAACTCTCGGATTACTAAATTATTGTTGTGACTTTTAGAATTATTATGTTATGTATTGTATTGTGTTGTTATCTTGTATTTAAATTATTATGTTATGTATTATATTTTTAAATTAAAATTTGTATCTTATCATTTAACTTTTGTGCATTCTTCATAGTGAAAATTAATAATAACATCAAATTGTATCACAAAGTGATGAAAATTAAAAAAATATTATTAATTCGAGATGAAAGTAGTATATATTAAATAATATATTTTTAAAATTTATATTACATTTTAAAAGAATTGTGAATATTAGAGATTTAATTAAGTCTTATATGAAAAATAATATGTTAATATTACAAAATAATAAAAATAATAGTATAATATTCAAAAAGTGAAATATAGAGAGTGCTTGGAGGGCATGCTTTTTTTTTACTCTCCACATATAGAGAATGAAGAGTAAAATAAAGTAGGGTTGGAGATGGTATTAGAAGAGAAAAAGTGAAGGAGGAATATTATGGTCACACCTGTAGTACACGTGTTGCCATAAAACAAATATAGAGTAATAAGACTAAATTACTAAATTATTCTTTAAGAGAATACATCTATTAGTGCATTTTGTACAACTGCATAAAGCAGTGTTTGTACACCCTCAAGTCCCACTTCAAATAAAGAGTAATTTTTATTTATTTATCTATTTATTTATTTATTGCTGAAGTTCTTTCAACGGTTTAACTTCTTTTCGTTTTTGTTTCCAAGGGATTAGAATTATAATATCTTATTGGGTAACTACCAACAGTACCTTTGCTTTTTGACTATATAGGATGATATCGTTTGGTAAAAAAAATTCAAAATATTTCTGTAAGTTATTTTTGAGTGAAATTTCAGCATGCGTTTGGTCATAAATTTTGAGGGAAATATTTGACTTTTAAAAAAATATAATTTATATTCATAAGTTTTAAAAATTTACAAATATTCATAAGTTTGTATTGTCATTTTATAGTGAATATAATCCGTGAAAAGTCATTACAATGAACACAATTAATATGAAGAAAATAAAAAAAAATTATTGATTTGCATATGAAAAAACTACTATTTGTAATTGGAAGTGATTTTAGAGAGCAAGTTCGAATAAAAATGATATAAATTATGTATGTAAATGTATGAATTTTGTACAATAAAAGTAGGATTGAAATTAAGGTCTCAGTTATTTTTTTTAAAATTAAGATATCTGAATCGAAAAGCATATTTGAATAATTAAGATCCTGACTTTAGATCTGAGCACTAAATGGTTAAGATCTCTTAAGAGATTTTATTAATTTTTTAAATAAAATTAATGATTTGATGTTTGAACCATTCATCGTCAGATCTCCATTAAGTAAAAGCAAATGAGACCTTAGTCCAAAACTATAAATAATGTGTGCTTTTATAAAATATAAATTTTGGAATAATTTTTAAATTTTTAAAAACTCTCAAATACTAGAATTTGATCCAAATACTAATTTTTTTAACATTTGAAAATTTGAGATATTTATCAAATATATTTATCAAATAATAATAAATTATATGACCAAACCATAAGTTTTTTTTTTCCAAATATTCTACTATATGTAAGCGGCTACGGAAGCTTGTCATGAAGGACATGCCTGCTTCCAGCCAAGGACATTTATGATATTTTACATTTTTTGTGCTTTAAAAGGATTGTATGATATTGCTTCATAGATGTACTCTTTTTTGTTGGACATAAAAGACGTTACACGTGTTACTCCTTTACCTCTTTTGCTGCTAACATTACTTATGATGTCTTCTTTGTTTTGTCTTTGTTTAATCTGCTTTTAATGCTTGTGGGGCCTCCCATTACTTCATATAGCATTCTATTTTGTTTTTAAACATTTCACAGCTCCCTCCTTGAAGAACATCAATGTATGCTTTTATTTTAATCTATAAAATATGATAAGAAATTGATATATTATATTCCATTTTGTTTTAACTTGTTTGATTATTTTTTTCATGAAGTTTTACAAAATTAAGAGTATTTTTACATTTTGTGGTTTTAAATAAAAAAAATTATGTCAAATATATCAAAATATCTTTTAATATTATGATCTTAAATTTACTATGTGAAAAATTAAAATTAAAAAAAGTTGTTAAATAGGAAAAGAGTCATTTTAAGCGAACTAAAAAAAGGTAGATTAAATAATTGAAATGGATGGAGCAATTTTAAGAATGAAATTGTATAACATTTCTACAACATACACTATAAATCACAATAGTTACACTTAAACAATATTGTGCTTTCTTGTTTTATGGTTATACCTTTAAATTATGGGCAAATTACAGAAATCACATACTTTTAAGGCAAAATTACAATCTATCCCTTAAAAGTTTATAATTACAGAAATTCCTCAAACGGATACAATAATATAAGCGCTGATACATTAATTTGATGCGTGAGATACATTAATCCTCAAGTAAGATACATTACATTTTATACATGATACACTAATCTAATGTACATTTTATACATGATAAACTAATCTGATGCGCAAGATACAATAATATAAGCGCTGATACATTAATCTAATGCGTGAGATACACTAAACTAATGCACGAAAATGAGGGATTTTGGAGATTTATAAAACTTATAGGAGATAATGGTAATAAGTAAACTAAAAGGTGGGATTTCTGTAATTTTTCCTTAAATTATTGGACAATTTAACACCATTAATTACCTATTAGCCGAAAAGTTAGGCCTCATCTGGGCCCATTTACTTTTCCTCGTGTAGAAATCACACCATATACCAAATCAAAACATGAGTTTGCCACAATAAAACAACCAAATCAAAATCAAAATAAATTATGTCTTTTTTTCAGAAGGGTAATTTGAACATGTCTTCCTATTGTGTTCCTCCCGACGATATATACTGCACGTAATCTTAGACCTCTTGAATTTCACATCAGCAAACCATTTACAAGTTGTGGTCTCCCTACAGTTCTTTTTGAACCAGGCGACAATAATTTCTGCTCCGACACTTTTTGAATTGCATATTTTTCTGTTTCATCATAAATTGTTGTGTCAATATTATATCATATAAAAGTACAACTAACTTTTATACATATGTTATATCAATATACAAATTCCATACCATTTTTATGCTTACAAAATTCATACAAAAGTAAAAATACATATGTTATTTTAAAACAATTTCATATGTTATTACAGAATACAAAAGTAAAAACACATATGTTATATCAGTATACAAATTTCATACAATTCTTATTCTCACATTTCTTACCTATTTCATGCCAAAAGTTATCAATTATTCATACCAAGATCATGCCACTAGAATATCAAAATAATTCCAACTTAGAAATATTAATTGTCATTTCTTTAATAAATAGTATACCAAATTCATTACATTATTATTCTCAAAATTCATTACAATATAATGTCAACAAAAAAATCCAATCAAACCAAAAATCGTACCAAAACATTATCGATTGTCACACATGCTTGGTAGTATAAGTATACAAATTCCAAAGAAAAAATTATCTATTTTTTAACCAAAAATATACAAAAACAAAATGCGTCAGACAAATAATGAACAAATTCAATGTTCATACCAAAATATAACATTATACATTTTTTTTTAAAACTGCATAATTCAAATTATTATACACAACAAAAAATCTGAAATCAGTATACAAATTTCATACAATTATTATGCACATTTTTCATACCTATTTCATGCCAAAATTATACCTATTTCATGACATACGTCGTCACTTTTTCACAACAGAATCATGCCACTATAATATCAAAATAATACCACTTTTAACTATTAATTGTCATTTATTAGACAAATAGTATACGAAATTCATTCAAATATAATTCTAAAATCGTACCAACATGGTATAACCAATATACCAAATTCAAATAAATGTTATGTAATTTTTTAACCAGAAACATACAAAAAAATGAATGTTCAAACAAAAATCTATACCAATTTCAAACAAATTTTATGTAATTTCAAAAGTGAATATTCATACAAAAAGGGCCATAATTAAAACTATTATTCACAAAAAAAATCTGAATTATTTTTTTCCAGAATCACTGTTCATAATTTTTTTGAACGTTTGATTTGTATTACAATACAAATAAAAAATCGCAAAGAACACTAACTTGAAGGATTACATCTACCACCATATTTTATTAATACTAATAAGAAGCCGTCCAGAAAATAAAGATTATTGAATAAAAACGAATATGAATTAGATTAGAGTGACAAGATTTCTGGAAAAAAATTGAAGAGAGAGAAACGTGGAAGAAAATGGATGAAATCAGAATTTTTAATTAATTTTAACAAATTAGAGTGAAATAAGGAAACTAAATATTCTTAATTAGTTTGAATTTCCTTAATTTATGCTAATTAGTAATTATCTTTAATCAATTCAAATTTAATTAACACACTTATTTCCGTTTTTTTACCCTTTTTTTACAGAAACGAATTATTTTATTTTTTTATTTTTTTCAAAACAATTTTTTACAATTATTTTAAAAAATGTTTTTTTTAAAAAAAACTGTTACAATCTGAAATTTTTTATTGTTACAACTTGAAAGTTTAATTCTACTGCTATAACTTGAAAATATTAGTCTAATATATGTCATATATGAAATTTTCACTTTCCTCATTTCATGTCTTTGTTGATTTGCATTATTTATATGTTTTCAGTATATGCTGCCTATCTAATTATTTTTTCAACATTTTATCTTAAATTTCTTCAAATTTAATTTCTCTATTTATTACTCTCTTTGTCCACTTTTAATTGTCATAATTATTTTTTCTAAGTCGAATTATAAGAACTTTTTTGCAATGTATTTTTTCATCTATTATATAGAAAATTGCAATTTATAGTACTTTTTGTATAGTTTTTGAATATCTAAATTTTTTGTTTAAAATATCGAATAAATGTACTCTAATTTAACTTTCGAAAAACGTAACATGACAAATAAAAGTGGACAAAGAGAGTATATTTTAGCTACAAAATATATTAGAGGTACAACTTTTTTTTAAAAAAATAAATTTTTATGTCTTTGACTTTTGAAATTTTATCATTGTCATATGAATTTGAACAAATGAAATAATTTATTATTAAAAGTTACATAAAAGATGTTATAAATCACAATCATATATATATATATATATATATATATAAGAGAATCTTAGGCACACCTACATGGCGCCACCACAAACTTGAATTCCCTTTAAATTGATTTATTTTCAAAATTAGTCTTTCCCTTTCATAAAAAATTGTGACATTTATAAAAAGTAGTGACTTTTTTGAAAAGTTGTGACTTTTATGCAGATTTGCGACTTTCATGAAAAATTGTGACTTTTATGAAAGTTTGTGACCTTTTCGAAGGGTTGTAATTTTTTCAAAGAGTTGTAACCTTTCTGATAAGGCACAATAAGCATTTTTCACACTACCTATTGTTGTCTATAAATTTGAAGGATTTTCCTACTATTATTAATTGCAGGTTTTTTTCCACTATAGGGTACACTACTAAAAAACTGTCAAAAAGCGACGGACTGCGTCGCTTTTTTGGCCAAAAGCGATGGAAAAGCGGCACAGTTAATCTCGTCGCTTTTTGGCTTGACGCTTTTCCAAAAGTGACGGACTGCGTCGCTTTTGATTTTTTTTTTAATTTTTTTTTTTGAAGAATGCGATGCCATTCGTCGCTTTTTTTAATGTTATTTTTTTTAATTTTAAAAATGAGTCGCTTTAATTAATTTTTAATTTTTGTAGAATCTTGAAAAGCGACAGACAATGAGACGCTGTCCGTCGATTTTTTGGAAATAAAATTTTGAAAAACCCAAAAAAGCGACGAACTAAAGGACCCTGTCCATCGCTCTTCTGAGTTTTTTAAAAAATAAAATCCAGAAAAGCGACGGACAAAACCACCTTGTCCGTCGCCTTTTCTGCAAAAAAATTTACAGCAGAAACTGGCCTACCCACCTACAAAAGCAATTCAATTCAGCCCCAATCAAACACATAACATTATAAAGAAGCTACACAAAATATAAAACAACAAACTTAAATTAACATTCAAAAATATCTAAATCACAATTTAAAGACTTATAAAGTCTTTCAAAATTACAAATAGTTCATAAAGACTATATTTTATCAAGATTTCTAAAGTTCAACCTAATAATTAGTTCATAAATTTTATAAATTAAGATTTCTAAAGTTCACAACCTAAAGTTTAAAATCCTACAATAATTCAAAATTTCTAAAGTTCACAACTTAAAGTTCTAAAATTCCACAATAATTCAAGATTTCTAAAATTCACAACCTAAAGTTCTAAATTCCTACAATAATTCAAGATTTCTAAAGTTCACAACCTAAAGCTCTAAAATCCTACAAAAATTCAAGTTCTCTAAAATTCACAACTTAAAGTTCTAAAATTCTACAATAATTCAAGACTTCTAACGTTTCACAACCTAAAGTTCCTACAAAAATTCAAGTTCTCTAAAGTTCACAACTTAAAGTTCTAAAATCCTACAATAATTCAAGATTTCTAACGCTCACAACCTTATAAAGTTCTAAAATCCTACAAAAATTCAAGTTCTAAAATCCTACAATAATTCAAGATTTCTAAAGTTCACAACCTAAGTTCTGAAATCCTACAATAATTCAAGTTCTCTAAAGTTCACAATTTAAAGTTCTAAAATCCTACAAAGATTCAAGTTTTCTAAAATTCACAACTTAAAGTTCTAAAATCCTACAAAGATTCAAGTTTTCTAAAATTCACAACTTAAAGTTCTAAAATCCTACAAAGATTCAAGTTCTCTAAAATTCTACACTTATTCAAGATTTCTAACGTTTCATAACCTAAAGTTCCTACAAAAATTCAAGTTCTCTAAAGTTCACAACTTAAAGTTCTAAAATCCTACAAAAATTCAAGTTCTCTAAACTTCACAACTTAAAGTTCTAAAATCCTACAAAAATTCAAGATTTCTAAAGTTCACAACTTAAAGTTCTAAAATCCTACAATAATTCAAGATTTCTAACGCTCACAACCTTATAAAGTCTAAAATCCTACAAAAATTCAAGTTCTCTAAAGTTCACAACTTTAAGTTCTAAAGTTCCTACAATAATTCAAGATTTCTAAAGTTCTAAAATCCTACAATAATTCAAGTTCTCTAAAGTTCACAACTTAAAGTTCTAAAATCCTACAATAATTCAAGATTTCTAACGCTCACAACCTTATAAAGTCTAAATTCCAACAAAAATTCAAGTTCTCTAAAGTTCACAACTTTAAGTTCTAAAGTCCTACAATAATTCAAGATTTCTAAAGTTCACAACCTAAAGTTCTAAAATCCTACAATAATTCAAGTTCTCTAAAGTTCACAACTTAAAGTTCTAAAATCCTACAAAAATTCAAGTTCTCTAAAATTCACAACTTAAAGTTTTAATATTCTACAATAATTCAAGATTTCTAACGTTTCACAACCTAAAGTTCAAAAATTCTACAAAAATTCAAGTTCTCTAAAGTTAACAACTTAAAGTTCTAAAATCCTACAATAATTCAAGATTTCTAACGTTCACAACTTTATAAAGTTCTAAAATCCTACAAAAATTCAAGTTCTCTAAAGTTCACAACTTTAAGTTCTAAAATCCTACAATCATTCAAAATTTCTAAAGTTCACAACCTAAAGTTCTAAAATCCTAAAATTATTCAAAATTTCTAAAGTTCACAACCTAATTAAAGTTCTAAAATCCTACAAAAATTCAAGTTCTAATTAAATTCAATAATTCATATCCAATTTCTAAAATTAGTTATATATAAACTTCTAATCCAAGAATTAATTAGTTATATTCAAGTTCCAAGTTCAAGTTCAACTTCAAGTTCTAAATTCAAGTTCATTTCTAGTTATATATAAACTTCTAATCCAACAATTAGTTATATATTCAAGTTCTAATTCAAAAAAAACCTCATCGATCAATATATATTCATGAAATTCAAACATTCATCACTATATAGTCATGACATTCAAACATTCATCATATACACTTCAATTACTAATTTCTAACTTCAAAGTAACACTTTACTAACTAACAATATATCAATCAAATTTAAAAAAATCTCAATTCACAATCAAATTACATATTCTCAAGTTCAAACTAGTCCTAAAATAAAAAAATCCTAATTCATTTACTAATTACAATACCCAATTTAAAAATGTCCAATTTAAAAGAAAACCCTAAAATAAAAAATCTCCAATTCTCTACCTAACTAACAATAATCAAATCAAATTAACAATAACACAACCCAACAAACTAAAACAATAATATACTAACTAACAATCAACTATAATCACTAAATTTAAAGAAAAAACCTAAAATTAAACACCAACCTTAACAAAGAGGAGAGGTAGAGACGGGAGGTGACGGACGGCGACTGGCGGCGACAGGCAAGGGCAGCGGCGGCGGCGGTGGAGGGAGATCGATAGAGAGAAGGGAGAGAATAAGAGTGAAGAGAGAAGAAGAGAGAAGAGAGAGAAGAGAATAAGAAAATCCCGATCTGGGTCAAAGATATTAAAGAAAAGCGACGGACAGTGTCTCTTTTTAAAAAATATTTAACCAAAATTTTGACCAAAAAAGCGACGGACTAAGAGACGCTGTCCGTCGCTTTTCTTAAATGTTTGACCAGTCATGTTGACCAAAAAGCGACGGACTTAGAGATGTTGTCCGTCACTCCTTTAAAAAAATAATTAATCAATTAATTATTAATTATATATATATTTGGCGTAAAAATCCACGAAAAAAAGCGACGGACTAAGAGATGCCATCCATCGCTTCTTGAAAAATAATTTAAAAAATAATTATTTTTATTAAAAAGCGACGGACAGTGTGGCAAATGATGTCGCTTTTTGGAGCTACGCCGTCCGTCGCTTTTCTGTCCGTCGTTTTTTAGCAATTTTTTAGTAGTGGTAGTCGAATTCAAATACATTAATTAAGCTTCTTATGAAGTTTGTTTCATTCCTCAAAGTTCACTTCCTCCTATTTCGTGGATCTTAATCTTTACTATAAGTCATAGTGATTCATGTAACTATGACAATTTCTTTTTGCTATTTTGGTGATTTTTTTTTTAACTATGTTAAAAAATTTCAGAAATGATGATTGAAAATTGATCTTCTCTTTTGTCCCTTTCTACAGGTTTCTTCATATAAACAAAGAAAAATGATTTTAATTGAAATGCGACATTACTACTCTTGCACCTCTCAGTCCACAACTCATAATGCTGTTGAAATGGTTAAATTCATTACATTTGGTTCTTTAGTAAACAAAACTTTTATTCTGCCATTATTATTTGTAGGTTTTTTCTCTATAGGGGAGTCGAATTCAAATACATTAATTATGTTTCTTATGAAGTGTGTTTCGTTCCTCAAAGTTTACTTCCTCCTATTTCATGAAACTTAATCTTTTACTATACATCATATTGATTCATGTATTTATTGCAATTTTTTTTTTTGCTATTTTGGTGATTTTTTTTTAGCTCTATTAAAAATTCTAGTGAGGATGATTGAAATTTTTTCTCTCTTTTGTCCCTTTCTAAAGGTTTCATCATATACTTTTTGAGAAAATTGCTTGTGGGTTGTGCTATATTTCACAGCACACAACAACAAATATGTGATAAGTAATACGACACCAATGATGAAGTTTGTTAAAAGAACCAAACAAATTGTTCTCTTACTTGCCACAATTAGTATATTATTTTGATTGTTTTTTCATAGGTACAAACATTTTGTATGTCATTGTACTCTTCCTAGAATATTAGTATAGAGACAACTAGTCCACTTCTTTTATCGCAAATTAACTAATTTGTAATATTTCTTCGTCTCTTCTTTTTGGGCATAATAAGATATCAAGTTTTCTTGAAACTAACAAATGTCCAAAATACAATACAACAAAAATATTTTTTATCGGCAATAAATATGCACATTAACTAAGAGTGCTAGAGCCTTTACCGATATTAATTCATTTTCATTAGATTCAATGTTGCTATAGACTTTAGGGACATTTATAGAGAGTACCAATTGCCTCTGCCAATACATATTTACTGACATTTAAGCTATTAATTACCGTTAAAGATCATTTTTGATGTAGTGATGACTCTTTCTTTTGATAAAGCTGTTTTGTTTTTTGATAATGAAGTAATAGCTCTTTCTTTTGGCTTCTTTCAATTAAATTTGTGAACTGTAAATTTGGATACAGCCCGACATACTATCTTTTTGAAAAATATGTTAAGCAACAAACCTTTTTTCTCTTGATTGTTAGGAAAGTAAGGTCGTCTTTATTATTATTTGATGATATTTTTGAGTTCAAGTGCTCACAAATTATGCTGCGAGATTTTAATATTTAATGTGTCAAATTTTTTGTTTAGAATATCCAGTTGTGAACTGTTCCATTCAGATGCCACCTACTGCTTGATTGATAATTGCATTAATTCTTTGTAACTTCATACTATAACCATAACAATAACTATGGTTCGATTCCAACTAAGTTGGGCCGGTGATATGAAACTTAAGCAATAGTACTGACTATTCTGAGACAATGAGGAAAACTATTTATGATACTAACAATGTTTGGGTCATTTTTAACATATACATGATACGACATACCATAATAAGAAAGAGTTTGGTGGAGGTTCATAATAAAGTAGCCGAAGGTCCTCAATTTGAATTTAAAAAATTATGTTCATGTATGATGTTTCACTTTACTTGAGAGTGTTGTTGTTCGAAGCTTTCTGGTCCCTTCTTTAACTTCTAATGTTGATCTTTATAACTTCTTGGAATTTAGAAAATTTCATTACTTCTGACCAACTATTTCCATAGAAATTTTCTCACACTTCTTTCTTATACTTAAAATCTCTATATGACTCACAATTTTTGTATTAAAAAAATGACAATTGAAAAAATATAGCATTTTTAGATCTTGGAGGAACGCGTTGCCTTAAGATAAAATGTTCTTGACAGTTGACAATGTAGTGTATGTATCGAAAATACGAATATTACCGAAGGATCATATGTAAGCTTAATAAAATAGTTCAATCTCGTGCGAAGCACGGATAATTTACCTAGTAATTAGTAATTAAAAATATTTTTAAATCATTTAACAAATTTGGTTGACTAATTGGAATAGAAGAAGTATCATATATTATTTGAAAATAATGTCAAAATTTCCAAAATTCACAATAAATTAGCAACTGAATATATTTATGATTATTCACGTGAATTGGAATAGGAGTAACATATACTATTCAAAAATGACGTAAAAAATACTATAAATCACAACGGATTAATAACTTCAAATATATATTTTTTAAAACATATAAAAAATTGATTCATTCTTAAAATTTTATTGATATCACATAAATTGATTCAAAAAATTAACATTAAGCTTATGCCAACACGAACACCATATATATATCTAGTTTGGAAATATTTGTGGACAAAAGCAAGTTTAAATAAAAAATGTGTAACAACCAATAAGTTCCAACTTGGTCGTCAGCTTTTGAAACCAGCAGTGATTTACATTTAACAACCAACACTATTCATTTGTAGTCTATTTGCCACCCTACAATTTGGCTGCAATTTCCTGCATAAACTTATATGCTTTCTTTATTTGTTTTTCCTGGTCCATGATGTTTTATTTTGTTTTACTTTATTTATGACTGCAGAGGCACAACCAGGATTAAGAATTTGAGGATTCTAAATTTTCTTTAAAAAAAGTGTAAAATATTTTCATATTGTCAATCATTTTATTAGGGATTCACAAGTTAATATACATATTGCTTATTTAATTTTTTTAGTATAAATCTAAAATCTACAAAAAAAATATTGAATTCGTCTAAACCACAAACCCCTACCTAGCTTCACCTCTATTTCTGTCTTTGAGGTACTTTGATTCAAGTCAAATTCAACTCAGCCGGTGTGGAAAGTGCAAAGAAACTAGTGGTCAACTATATTTGTTTTTTTCTTTAGAAAGTCAAGTCTCTTCTCTTTAAAAAAAACAAAATATTAGCAAAAGTTTTAACAACCAACACTATGTTGTTATGTTGCTTATCTACTTCTTTTCTATTTATTGAGAGTATTGTTCAATATTCAATTACTCATACCTAGTATGTTATTGAGATATATGATGAGATAGATATGATTCCTTAGCTTTTAATTAAAAGTGTTGATTTTTTAAATTTTGATTATGAAAAAAAAAATCTTCATAGAGAAAAACTACATAAATAAGCCATAAAATACAAGATAATTACATGTTCATACCCCAATCTAAAGTAATTTAAGAAATATTCATTCTCTCAAAAAAAATTTATAGCCCATATTCCCATTTATTAAGGTTGTTAATTTTCGCTTAACTAATACTAAATCAATGTCATATACTGTATTGGTACCATTAAGGCTGATAATTTTACTTAATTGATACTAAATCAGTATATATATACTGTATTGTTATCACAAAGGTTTCTTATTCAAATATTACTCATTAGTCAATGCTACTATAAGAGTATATATACATTTTTATGGTATCATTAAGGTTTCTTGTTTACGCCCCACTCAATATATTCTTATAGTATAATTGACTAATGAGTAATTTCTGAACAAGAAACCTCAATATATATATATATATATATATATATATATATATATATAATATTTAATATCAATTAAACGAAATTAGTTGGGAGTGTATACTGTAATTATTTAGTGGGATATGAATATAAAAGGGTATATGTTTGTAATTATTTTACTTTTACGAGGTATTTGCTTAGTTTCCCCTTTATATGTGTGACTTCTCTTTTATTGGCCTAATGTTGTATGAATTTTCTTAGAAACTTTCCCCTAAAGACGCAAAAATAGAGGCCTAATTACTTGGTTTAGCGGCAAAATATGTTTTTCAAAAAGTAACACAAAATGCATACAATTTTTATTTTAAAAATACACTATGGTAAACATATAATTGTCATACAAAAAATATACAATTATGTTGTTGTATGCATTTGTGTGTCGTGTATATGTCAACTGATACATTGGACATACAAATAACAAGCAATTTATTGGTCTTCTTCCTGTTTGAGTTTTAATATGAAATTCCAGCCAAACTCAATTTTAATCTTCGTCAAATTACCTCAAAATTGACATAAACACTTCAAAATTTTATTTTAAATAGTTGCAATAACACCAATTTTTAACAAATAATAATTTCACAAAATTCGATTTTTCGAAATCCATGCTTTGAAACGTTTTAATGGTGGTCAATAGAGCTTTAAATGAAGTTTACACTACTAATAAAAGACAAAACAAACCTCCAAAGTCGGTTATCACAAAAACTTGACCTCAAATCGTAGATCAAAACGAATCTTAATCAAAATATCAAACCGATCTCAAGAGGTCGGTAGAAGAAGGTTCATATACAATTTTTTTATATTAATTATATATAGAATCGATCTCAGCAAATCGATTCTCAATTTTTTAAAAATGCTGATCTTTTGGAAAAAAAAAGAGGAAGCAAAATTAAAATTCTGAACAATAGTTGTCCACTATACACTTAACACACCCCTTAAGAAACAATAAATAATAGGGGTAATATTACTATTTTATCCTTTGACTTTATTAAATTTAATACTTTGAGAAATGTGTTAGCTAATAAATAATATTTAATAACAACGGTAAAGTCGACTCAAAAAGTAAATTATCCCTGAATTTTCTAAAAATAACAAATATTGTTAGACATCTATTTTTAATATAGGGAATATTTATTATTGGACGGAGGAAAAAAAATAGGTGGAAAATGAATTCACAACGACCACTCATGAAAAATGTAGTCTTGTAAAGTTGGAATTGCGAAATTGCTCTCTAATTACTTTCCAACACACGCAGCTTTTCCTTCCTCGCGTACACATTTTCCCTCGCCCACAAAAATACCCACTCACCTCACTATTAAATACTCCGTATAATTCACCACTACCAAATTACTTCCTTATTTAAGCCCTTTTTCGTTTTCTCTTTCTCCTCGATCGCCAAAATACTCCATTTTTTCGAATCAAGGAAGTAGAAAATGGCTCCTGTAACGATGGAGGTGGGAACCGACGGCGTCGCCGTTATCACCATTTTTAATCCTCCGGTCAATGCTTTAGCTATTCCAAGTAAGCTTATTCGTTTCTCTCCCAATTTCAATTCATGTGTTTGGATTGGATTTTGATTGTGGTGGTTTCAGTTATCGCTGGATTGAAGGAGAAGTGGACTGAAGCGACTATGAGGAACGATGTTAAAGCTATTGTTTTGACTGGTCAGTTCTCTCAATTCTGCTCACTAATTAGTTCTTCGTAATTTAGTGAGTTTTATGACAAACCTGTATCCATTTTATTCTAATTTAAGCATGTCTAAAGCATATACATACCTCCGGCAATTGTTTTCAACTATAAAATAAATTTAACTTTCTACGGGACTTGTTCATGAACTGTTCGTGATATGTTGCTTTATGGATTTTTTTTAATTCAATTATTTGGTACTTTCGGTGTTTTCCTTAACTACGCATGTGGTGAGTTTTGCATAACTGGTTCAAGGCCAGCCTAAATAAAGGAGGTTGGTAATTAGTTAAAAATATAGTTATAGGTTGATGAATCATATTGGAGTTCTAGTATTCATTGAGGCGTATATGTGTTTTTGCGTATTTATCATTTGAGTTTTCCCTTGCATCTTATGTTTATGTTCTTTGTATTTTTATGCAGGAAATGGGGGGAGATTTTCTGGTGGTTTTGATATCAATGTTTTTCAGAAGGTTCATGCGAATGGTAGGATTACTTTGGTTTCATCTTTGTACATTTCAACTTGTGTCTCAGTGAATACATCCTTGTTGAAAAATGGAATTGGCTTGTTGCAGGGGATACATCTCAGATGCCTGATGTTTCTGTTGATCTTGTGGTTAACACGATGGAAGGTAGTTGACACTGTTTAAATCACAATTTCAGATCCATTATACTTTTTTCTCCTGGTGCTTCTCTGTATCATTCTATAGTCCATTGTCATTTACAAATCTCTCAATCCTGTTATTTTTGTAAGTTTAGATGGTAAAAAGCCTGCAGTTGCGGCAATAGAAGGACTTGCACTGGGAGGTGGCTTAGAATTGGCATTGGTTTGTGATCTCTATAAACTTGTCCCATCTTTGTATCTATTTCTTGGCGAGCCAATTAAGTAGTGTATGCTTTTTGCAGGGATGCCATGCACGAATTGCTGCACCACGAGCACAACTGGGGTTGCCAGAGCTCAGTCTTGGAGTCATGCCTGGATTTGGAGGTAACTCTGCCACATAATGCTTGTCGCACTTGAGTGTAGGTTTAGAATTCTCTTCCTTTACCTACTAACTAAGCATAGAGAAAATATTTCTTCTTAAGGTACACAGCGTCTTCCGAGGCTTATAGGATTGTCTAAAGCTGTTGAACTTATGATGGTAAGTCATTTATCTTCTTTTCAGTAAACAAACTGGAACTTGTGACTTTTTTTCCCCTGATTTTAAACTCTGTTAGATTCCCAGGCTAGTTTATTTGACCTGTCAATTCATTTCCAAATTAACTGTTGGGGATCAATGCATGTCCTGGTTGGACCATGTTAATAGAACTGTTTACAGTTATTCTTGTCACTATATCGTGATTGGAGATCTCTTTGTTATGACAACTCCTAAATAAAATGGAGCAAAATTATGATGTAATGTCCTTCTTAGATGTAAGCATGGTTGAACTTCTGATCGTTTGCTGATCTCTGTGTTCTAAAGTTTATATGCTCATCCTGACAATGACCTCTATTTAGTTTCCAATATGTGCTCAATGTATCAGATTGTTTCTGTTCTTACTTAAATTTTGTAAATCAATCAAGTGAATCATCGAAATGGCCTTATATATTGCAAACAATTTTCGCAGACATCTAAACCAATAATGTCTGAGGAAGGGAAGAAGCTTGGTCTCATTGATGCCATTGTCCCTTCATCAGAGTTGTTAAAAGTATCTAGACAGTGGGCACTTGATATTGCAGAAAGGCGCAAGCCTTGGATGCGTTCCCTTCACAAGACAGACAAAATTGGTTCCCTTTCAGAAGCGCATGAAATACTGAAGGTGGCTAGGGAACAAGTGAAACAGACAGCTAAGAATATGCCTCAGCACTTGGCGTGCATTGAGGTAATTGAAGAAGGCATCATCCATGGAGGATATAATGGGGTTCTCAAGGTATTTTTTCCCAGTCAACAATATCTTTGTGTTGTAAACACCTTCTCTCAAGATGGCATAACAACTCTTTTTGAATGTTTTGCAGGAAGCTAAAGTATTCAAGGACCTTGTATTGTCAGATACATCAAAGGGTCTTGTTCATATATTTTTTTCCCAACGGGCAACATCGAAGGTATGGTACAGTAAATCCTGAACCGTGAAGGGTATGAATCTACACTATGTGATTTGTGATACTTGCATGAAGCTTGGAGTTCCTTGTAGGCATCTTTATTTGAGCAGGCAAGAATGAATAGGAAATTACTGGGATGACTACAACTTATGCACCCTCTAAGTCTTACCAATCCTCTAGTTAGCTGCTTTAGCTTTGACTCATTTTCTTGAAACTACTGTTTATTATTAAACTGGATTCTTGATTGCAGATTATCAATTTTTTTTAAAATTATGTATCAGTAATTCCATATTCAAGAGATTAATGCATTAGCCGCACAAAACTATCTGCTTACATAAAAAGTCTCTATAAAGAGTGATTACACATGTGATTAAGCTATAGCTCATTGATCCTTTTCTTTTGCTGATTTAGTTTGGTTTATTCTTCTTGAGATTTGATGCTGGAATGGGTTTTCTTGATGTGTGTAAAGTTTGTTATCAGTAAAATTTCCTATGGTTACATAGATTCTGTGGATCTGTTTCATGTAATGAACTTGTACAGTTACTAGTTTATATTTTGTACCATTTTCATTAAGTTTGTATTCTTATAGCTTTTGATCCCCTCCCAACTTTTGACTTTTTGAAATATGTACTTAGATGTCTGCATTCCCTCTGAGTCATTCTATTCTTCTTGTGTGATGACCTTTGGTTTCATAACTGACCAGGTACCTAATGTCACTGATATTGGTCTCAAACCTAGGGCAGTCAAGAAAGTTGCTGTAATAGGTGGAGGTTTAATGGGTTCAGGCATAGCTACAGCCCTTGCCCTTAGCAACACAATTGTTATACTTAAGGAAATTAATTCTGAGTTTCTTCAGAAGGGGATGAAAGCTATTGAAGGTTGTCGTTACACTTTTTTATGACAGTTAAATTACATACGTCTAGTCATTTAGTCGATGATGACTGTTATTCTTGACAGTCCCTTAGTGGTCTTTATGTGTAGAAACTTATGAGGATGTATCTTATATTACAGCAAATGTCAGCGGACTGGTAGCTAGAAAGAAATTGCCACAGGATAAAGCAGATAAAGCCCTCTCAATGGTTAAAGGTGCACTAGATTATTCAGATTTTAAGGATGTGGATATGGTCATAGAGGTGAGCTGCTGAACTTATGTTTTGCTGTTAAATGTTCATAATCTTTTCCTCTTTTTCTCATTTCTCTTCACGCGGCTTCTTGAACACCCTAGTATGAGAAATAAAGACTCAGGAAAAATATTAGTATTCAAATACATAAAAGTATTGAGCCCTATTTATATACAGACTTTACAGAATACATAATACCTATCTACCAAAGTGGGACACTCAGTATAACTATCTAATGCAAGCTTTCAAGGGTGCACATAAGCCTTGAAGCAAAGCTCAAAACATGTTGAGCACTTCGCCTCACTTAATGTGTGCTTCAGTGTTGTCATCAAGGTTCTAATACATTCTTTTCCTTACCACTGAGCCTCTTTTGAAGAGGCAACACAAACAATTGATATTTCACTTTATTGTAATTTTTTTTTTCAAGTTCTTTGTTCATATTTTTCATTCATGCTTATAATTATTAGTCTCTATACATACACACACATGTACACAATAAAAGGTCATTAAAAAGAGGGTAGAATCAAATGGCTAACAAATGCAAGTCTTAAAGGACATCCAAAAATGTAAAAAAAATTATAATTTAGAATGACCGAGGATATGGGATTGGCTTGTCCATTTTCTTTTGTTTTTGCTTAGAACCCATTGACTAAATTAACAACGGGAAGAGTTTGAATAGCTGGTATTTGAAAAAAGTGATTTATCATCAGAAAAGGGATGAGTTCATGACCTCAAGAGTATTGGAGTGTGAAATACAAGCAACAAAATTATCAGCAAAAAAGGTATTAGTCTGAACAATAGAGGCTACTTGTGGAGATGTCTGCATACTAGCTCAATACTTAAAAGAATTCATTATATCTTTCTTCAGATAAATAAAACATAAGTATTTTTGGGTGGTCAACCGTGCAAAGAATAGCATACTTCAGGAGTGTGCCCATGCTTATTACACTAACTGAACTTGAGTTGAGATCTTGCAAAACGACCTCCTCCCCGTCGATTCTCCATAATCTGAGATGTTCAATTTTTCATTGTTTGAGATGCGAGAATAGAGAGGAGGCAATGGTTGGTGATGAGATCATTGTGATCGGGTGATGGAGAAAGGAGAAATCAGAAAAATAGTTCATGTAGAAACAGTAGGACTAGCCAAAATCTAGTTGTGCAAGGAATCAAGGTCATTAGGAAGTCCAACAAGTGTAAGAACTAGAAACATCTTTTGTCGTTGCTCCTGTTTTTGTCAACACTAGCAATAAGTCAGTAACTGGCATTAACTTCTCAAATAAGGTCGTGACTGTCTATACCTGTCCCAATTAAGTAGATGTATCTGATTCCCGTTTCTTTAAGTGCATCCAAGATATCACATCATAAAAATGAGACATGTCATTAGTATATAAAGTGCAAGCCTTTTCTCAAATCGAACAACATGTTTGGAATGGATGAAACAAGGCCATCAATAGATTGCCACAAGAGACTACATAGTAGAGCGTCAATATTCTCCCACCGTGCTCGAGCCTTTATTTTTCTCTCACTAGCCTTTTTTATTAGGTAATCTTGAACACCTTGACCCGTGACCACAATTTAATTGAGAAAGCTCAAGCTGAATAGTTTGAACTTCCCATTAAGGGTTTTGAAGTAATCATTGGACTTACTTTCCAACTTTCATATATCTTGAACTAAACAACAACGTACCCAGTGAATTTCATATATCTTGAACTAAACACATCAATCCCAAAAGGCATGATTGAATTGATGAGAGTTCTAAGCAAATAATCACAAAATATAACCGAGAAGAAAGTGACAGAAAAGTTGATGGCTGACAGAGGTTGTCCAGAAAGTCACCCGAAGATAATCTGAAATTAAGTAAGAGAGCTCCAAAAGTTCAGCCAAGCTCCAATGAGCAATAGCTTTTCTGGAAGACTGCTGGAAAACACGACTGTGGCTGGGAAAATCTGAAAACTCGCTGGAAAAGCTGACTGGAGTTGACAGATTAGGGTTTGGGTGATCAGAAATCAGCCAAAAAGGGATATTTTGGTCCTGACAGCTAGGAGATCTCCAAGTTACCAATCTGCTTAGGTCAAAGAGGATTTCACACACCTATGCATGGTCTGACATGTCGCCGACACCGCAGCTTCAGGTGGCTCGTGAGAATGCGTGACGGTGGATCTGTCAGAGCAGTTTTCTGGGGTTTGTTCTGAGGAATCTTGTGTTGTTTTTGCACAATACTGATAGAAAATGCACTTTGAGCAAACACATACTTATTCCACCGGAAAATTGCTTGCATGTACATTGCACCATGGTATTTTCTCACCAATGCTCTAATGCCATGTAAGAAATGAAGACTCATGCAAAATATCATTCAGATGCGTAAAATAATTGTCTTATACTGAGTCCGATTTATATACAAACTTTACACGATACATAATACATATTTACCAATGTGGGGGACACAGTACAACTATTTAACACCTACTATTGCAACAATGGGGATGATCAGAATTTTGATTCTTGATTTGTTGTAATTCTGGCGGTCTCACTCTCATCTTGTTTGCAGGCTGTTATTGAAAATGTTCCACTAAAACAGAAAATATTTAGCGAGATTGAGAAGGTATGCCCTCCACATTGTATTTTGGCAACTAACACATCTACTATTGACCTCAACATTATTGGAGAAAATACCACATCCAAGGATCGGATTATCGGGGCCCACTTTTTCAGGTATGAAGTCATGCATGGCAAAGTTTTGTATAGTTGTGACTAATCTGGGAAATATGACCACTAAAAGAGAAGGGTAAACGTGCAATTTCAAAAATAGAAATACAACAATGTGAAACAAAAATTTGATATTGAATACTTGCTCGTGAGACTAGCTTCGAGGGACAAGATTTTTTTCATGTATCTTGTACTTCAATTCCTCTTTATCTTTTGCGCTTAGTGGGTGTGGAAGATGGGATTTTTAGAAGTAAAAGCTAAATTACACTGACATCTAGGAAGCATATTATTGGATCTGAATACAGATACATGAATAGCAACGTAATGATTCTGCTAGAAGAGGGTAATCTTCAAGTTATGTAACAAATCTTTGAATATAAATGCAGGCAGTTACCAATTTACTACAACAGCATCTTTTCCTGTTCCAACTGCTAACTTGGTTTTTGTTGTGGTCAGTCCTGCTCACATTATGCCTTTGCTGGAGATAGTACGAACTGAGAAGACATCTGCCCAAGCAATTCTTGACCTTATGGCTGTTGGAAAGGCAATTAAAAAAGTACCTGTTGTGGTGGGAAATTGTACTGGTTTTGCTGTCAATAGAACCTTCTTTCCCTACTCCCAGGGTGCACATATTCTGGTTAATCTAGGAGTGGATGTCTTCAGGATTGACACGCAAATTGCCAGCTTTGGTCTCCCTATGGGTCCCTTCCAGTAATTCTCTTCCTTACTAAATTATCATATGTAGCTGCATTTTCATTTCATACAAGATAAAACATATCAAAACGAAACCGGGTAGCTGATCTCTGCTGATGCAATTCTTTTTCATTTCTTTAGCTTATAACAGCTTTAAGATGACTAGTCCTTGTGGTCCATTATATGTGACACTCCATCCTTTTGGTTTGTTTAATTCATTGACATCTTTCTATATTTGGAAACGCTTTAATATGCACATTCCCATCTTACCTTTAATGTCATGCTCTGATAAGAATGATGTGGCATGACGGATATCCCAAGATTTTAAGATATTTTTGGTAGGTAATATTCATATAGCTTATGTGTCAGAAGTCTTCTTTCTTTCTTAAACTCTGTACTTGGTCAAACACCAACATACAACATGGAATGAAGGGAATATTATATTTCAATGATACAAATTTCTAAATGCATCCACAGACAGAAATATCAGTGAAAATATTGTTCAGATTCAGTTTTCTATACATCAAAAGGGAGTGCCAAGTTTGTTGACTTGTTAAGAGGCTTTTAATGATTGATTTAAAAGCACCCAAGAGTGTGGCCTGGTGGTCATAGAAGCGGGTTGAGAATCATGGCTCTCAAGTTCAAATCCCAGCGGAGAAAAAAACACTAGGTGATTTCTTTCCATCTGTTCAAGCATCTATGCTGGTGAGGTAGCGGTTACCTAGTGGAATTACTTTAGGTAAACACAAGCTGGTCCTGGCGGCACAGTTTTTTGAATTTTTTTTTGAAAAAAGCTAGGCATGTCAACAAGTGGTTCTTCCCATGCTATCACAGTCTATGTTGCTCGGACTCTTAAAAATGTCAACGGGTGCGTGTTGGATTCGCCAAAAGTAGTGTATTTTTGACGAATCCAACATGGGTGTGACATCAAAAGTGAAGAGTCCGCGCAACAGTACACAAGAAAAATTAGAGAGCGCAGCAGTTGTCTTCTGTTATATATTATAGGTTGAGAAATTGAATAGGTGCATGCCTCCTGTCCCTTTATTGTAGTTGGACTTTGATGATTGTTATAGTATACTGCATTTGTTTGCTTAGAAATTTGTAAGGAACGCAGAGGGAAACAGTCATCTTCTTTGTTAGTTGCTATATTAAGGTGTTTGTTGGCTCAAATGGCATGCTTTGTATTCCTATCCATAGCTATTTGTAAGGAACGCAGAGGGAAACAGTCACCTTCTTTGTTAGTTGCTATATTAAGGTGTTTGTTGGCTCAAATGGCATGCTTTGTACTCCTATCCATAGCTATGTTAGTTTGGTATGAAAATAATTGCTTAAGCATCTTGCAGGCTTCAGGATTTAACAGGATATGGAGTGGCTGTTGCTGTAGGGAAAGAATTTGGTTCAGCTTTTTCTGATCGCACTTTTAAGTCTCCGTTGATCGACCTTCTTATAAAAAGTGGTAGAAATGGTAATGTTGCAAGTCTGTATCCTTTGTGTTGTTGCTTCACTGTCTTGCTTTTCACCATTGATACTGGTTTTGCAGGTAAAAACAACGGAAAAGGCTACTATATTTATGAGAAGGGAAGAAAGCCAAGACCCGATTTTACTGTGCTTCCAATTATTGAGGAATCAAGAAGGCTCGCCAACATAATGCCTGGAGGAAAGGTATCTCTATCTAAGAAAAACACTTGCAAAGGAAAAATCTCTATCTAAGTAAAATGGGTTTAAAGATGCAGGAATGGACTATATGTTAAAAGGGGCCTGTTGAGTTCTAACTTCATGAGAATAACAGTGTTTGTCTTTTTTGTGAATTTTCTCGCAGCCAATATCTGTCACTGACCAAGAAATTGTTGAGATGATACTCTTTCCAGTTGTGAATGAGGCATGTCGTGTTATGGATGAAGGGATAGTAGTCCGAGCCTCTGACCTTGATGTCACATCTGTCCTTGGAATGAGTTTTCCATCTTACCGGTTAGTTTGTCTAAGCTATTCTGGAAATCAACACTAATTTGTTACCCTCCATATTAGAGTCACCCTCCATATGAAAGTCAAATTACGTCTTGAAACTTGTTCCAAGTGATTACTAGTTACTACTAGGGATGTCAAATGGGCGAGTTGGGCAAAATTTGGGGGTCAAAATGAGCTGAGATAACAAGTGGGTTGGTCAATGATCCTTCCAAAAGTTACTTGGGCTGAAATGGTTAAGAAACGTGTCATAACCAGCTCAACAATTCTTACTATATTATTAGTTTCTTTGTTTATTTTTTTGTACTTTGTTTAAGTGCCTAATAAATATTTTTGTTTATTATGGATATATACAACATATCAACAAAAAAAAATGTCGTCTTACAAATATTTTGATTAGATTTCTCATGGGTCAGTTTTAGCTATATTAGCACAACTTTTAGATTGCTGAATTGAGCAAGTCAAAATGGAATGAATTAATAAATGGGCGGGCCAGAATGGGTTAGGTGGGGTGGGTCATGCTTTCATGGGCGAATTACTACTGATTCAGATGTGTGGACAATGGGAGCTAAACATGAAATCTTTAGAAAGCTTTCAATAGGTTGCGAGGGCTTGTGCATCCTTAAGATAGAACTATTAACCAAAAGACATGAAGATAATTACTCAAAAAGAAAAGGAAAAGGAAAAGGAGGTAGAGTGGAAAGAACGAAAGGATTGGGAAGAGTCTTAAACTAAAACAGCTACCACTATATTTCCGTAACTCCCGAAACCTAAGGATGAGAAATCATGACCTTGTATTTTAAACCCCTGTCCTAACATTTCGTATCTGGTAATATTATCTCTATTAAAATTTTAAACATCTACAAAATGATTTTGACAATGATGCTGTTTTTGGCAGAGGTGGTATTGTTTTCTGGGCTGACACTGTTGGTGCTGGACATATCTATAGAAGTCTTAAGAAGTGGTCAGAACTATATGGTAATTTCTTCATGCCCTCAAGGTTCTTGGAAGAGAGAGCAACAAAGGGCATCCCCTTGGTAAGAACTTGACTCATTACCATTATGCATTTTAAGATCTTTCAAGCTGTCCACTGTATCTTTGCTTCAAATTTGTTCATTCTGTCTATTAATTTTGATAGTCAATATGCATATACAGTTGAAATTTCAATAATTGATTACCGTAAGTGTCAATAGCTAGTTAGTAGTCACCAGTTCTGAGCTTCCACTGTTGCCAAACCAAACAAAAAAAGGGGCTGTTAAGTCATGTTTTGAAGGGATAATGAACTAGGGAAAGGACATGATGATGTAATTGTTGCACTGTCCCTATCTGTCAACATCATCGATATGTGGTCAATCTGGGACTAAACATTGCCACTGACTGCTGTTAGTTGCATTCATTTTAACTCAGATTGCTTGTCATATTGTTCTGTGCATATGTTAAAATCATTACTGATTGGTATATCATTCCTTGTGCTGCAGAGTGCACATTCTTCTACGTCTTCAGTTTCAAGGTCACGCATGTAAGCAGTGTGTACTCAATGTTCCTACAACTGGGAAACAAGATGAATTTGAAATATAGACCTGTAGAGGGGAACGTAGGTCATGCCTATAAGCAGTGCATGTATAGTGTATTGCAACATTTCCGTGGCTCCTAGTAGAGTTCATTTTCAAGTTAGTTGAGTGAATGCACCAACTTTATATATTCCACCCCCACCCCCTCCCCCTCCCCCACCCGAAGGGTATGTTTATTGGATAAACTGAACCTTTTTTCAAGTATGGCTGTTAATTTATCCAGCAATGTTAAACTTCTTTTCATTCGTATTATGCGTCCACCCCTTTGTTAATTGTAATGCGTAAGGTGTGTTAAATTGCCAAGAAATGAAGCAACAATGAAGGACTATTGAATTCAGTAAATGGCGATCACTACAAATGTGTTATGAAAAGTAACTAACTAAGCTTTATAATAAGAAAGAGAGCAGACAAACTGTATATCCCATATGGATGTGGCAAACAATGGCATACACAAGCTATCCATTTGCCTTGCACAAGTTCGTGCACTAATACCACATACTTAATTGGCAACTCCATACACTATCCACAATTTCCACAACACTCCTCCTTGGATGTCCAAATAAGATCTAACTAAAGAAACCTCAGTGAAGGAAAAGGAGTACATATATCTTTAAATACACATTTGAGTGCTGCTTCATTAAAAATCTTGCTAGGAAAACCCAATGGGACAAAACCTATACTAAGGAAAAAAGAGTACTATGCTTATCCTACTCCCCCTGATGAAGACCACAGTTTATATTGTTAAGTCTTCACATTCCAATTTTGTGTACCATCTTTTCAAGAATTGAGGCTGGTAAAGATTCGGTGAATAATCTTGCTGGATTATCACTTGAACGAATTTATTGTACATCAATATCACCATTCTTCTGGAGATCATGTGTGAAGAATAATTTTGGTGAAATGTGCTTCATTCTATCTCCTTTTATGAAGCCTACTCTTAATTGAGCTATGCATGTAGCATTGTCTTCAAAGAGCACCGTGGGTACCTTGACATCACACTTCAAATCATATCTTTCTTTGATGAAATGTGTTACTGATCTCAACCATACACATTCTCTACTTGCTTCATGAATAGCTATTATCTCAGCATGATTTGAAGAAGTAGCGACAATGGATTGCTTCGTAGATCACCATGATATAACAGTACCTCCATATGTGAACAAATAGCCTGTTTGAGATCAAACTTTATGTGGGTCAGATAAATAACCCGCATCTGCATGACCAACAAGATCTGCACTATCTTTGTTAGTATAAAACAGACACATATCACTAGTCCCCTTTAGATATCGCAATATATCTTTAACTCCATTCCAATGTCTTCGTGTAAGGGAAGAACTATATCTTTCTAATAAATTAATAGAAAATGCTATGCCAGGTCTCGTAGCATTAGCAAGATACATCAGTGCACCAATTGCACTAAGATAAGCTATCTCAGGACCAAGACGTTCCTCATTCTCTTCTTGAGGTCGAAACAAATCTTTACTCACTTCAAGTGATCGAACAACCATCAAAGTACTTAATGGATGTGCTTTGTGTAAAATCGTTTTAAATTTTTCTAGGTATAGGCAGATTGATGGATGAAGACTCTGTCTGCTAAATGTTCAATTGGTAGACCAAGACAAAATTTTGTCTTTCCAAGATCTTTCATCTCAAATTCTTTCTTTAGATATTCAATTGCCTTTTGAACTTCTTTAGGGTTCCAATGTGATTTATGTCAACATAAATGACAAGTATAACGAATTCTGATGCCGTTTTCTTAATAAAAATACATGGACAAATGACATCATTTATATAACATTTATTTATCAAGTACTCACTAAAGCGATTATACTATACACCCTGGTTACTCCAAACCATACAATGACCTTTGTAATTTGATTGAGAACATTTCCCGAGATTTTGAACTATATGCTTCAGGCATTTTAAGTCCTTCTGGAATTTTCATATAAATTTCATTATCAAGTGAACCATAAAGATAAGCTGTAGCCACATTCATTAGATATATATTAAGATTTTCATGTACAACTAAATCGATGAGGTATCGAAAGTTATTGCATCCATAATGGGTGAATATGTTTTTTAATAGTCGATGCTGGGTCTTTGAGAGAATCCTTGTGCAACAAGGCGTGCCTTGTTCCTTACAATTTCATTTCTCTCATTTCGCTTTCGCACAAAAACCCATTTATAGCCAACCGGTTTTACACCATTTGGGGTTTAAACTACAGGTCCAAAAACCTCACGTTTAGCAACTGAGTCTAATTCTGATTGAATTGCCTCTTGCCATTTTGGCCAATCACATCTTCGTCGACATTCTTCGACAGACAAAGAGGTTCAAGATCCTCACTGTCTTGTATAATGTTGAGTGCAATGTTATAAGCAAAAACATTATCCACCATAATTTTTGATCGATTCAACTTTATCCCATTATCTGAAGAACTTATTGATAGTTCTTCATTCGCTTGAAACTCGAGGTCATTGATTTCTTCAAAAATATCATGATTAATCAAATCTTGAATGTCTTTGTGGGATTCTTTTATAGTGTCATTTTTCGTACTTCTTTTTCTAGGATTTTTAATGCTTTGAACCCAATGGTCTTCCACGCTTCAGGCGTGTATGATATTCAGACGGTATGACACTATTAGATGGTCCTGTTGAAACATCAATCAAATAGGCACATTTTCTGCAGGAATATGCGACTTAGTTATCCTTTTCAAATTAGTAAATGCGTCTGACATTTGATTTGCTATATTCTACAAATGGATGATCTTCAGGACCTCTTGTTCACATATAGGGGAACGTGGATCAAACTGAGATAATGATGAGATTTTCCATGCAATTTCACTTTTAAGTTCCTTTTTCTCTCTCCCTAATTACGGAATAGTTGTTTCATCAAATTGACAATCTGCAAATCTTGTAGTGAATAAATCTCCCATCAATGGTTCAAGGTAGCGAATTATGGAGGGTGAATCAAACCCAACACATGTGCCTAACCTTCTTTGGGGGTCCCTCTTAGTGCGCTGAGGTGGTGCTACTGGCACATATACAACACATTCGAAAATTGGTAGATGAGCAATATTTGATTCATGACCAAACACCAATTGCGATGGAGAGTATTTATTATAATGAGTCGGTCTGAGATGAACAAGTGATTTTGCATGTAAGATAGCATGACCCCAAACGGTAGTGGGAAACTTAGTTTTGATAAGTAGATGTAACACCCCGTATGCTAGAACTACCAAAATGTAGGTTTCAGGAGTTGTAGGTGGCACCGACGGGCACCACTCATGGACCGTAGAGGGACCCACAGTCCGTTCTGCTGGTCCGTGGTTCTCAACATGCAACCCATCCCCAGAAGCCCCAGGAAATTATTCTAAGTCCTGACCCACGCCAGGACTACGAACCGTAGGCTAGACCACCGTTCGTGGTTCATGGCCGTAGGTCGGACCCCAGATTTCACCTCCCAGTCGCCGACTGACGGTTGACCAGTACGGGCCGTCAGTCGATTGACGGTCTGTCGATGGCCCACGACAACAGTTAAGTTAGGGGTCTTTTGGTCTTTTCCTTATGCGTTGGAACCCTAAACTACGTAGTTTTGATCAGTTTTAGCCTAGTAACTTAACTAGAATCTACCTTAAGCAAATCATTCACTAAAAACATAGAAAAATTAGAACACAAAAGGAGAAAAAGTCGACCAAGCCCTAGTCCAAGAACGCATCAAGTTTTCATCAGTTTCAGCCCTGAAATCGAAAGATTTCTCGTGAATTCGTCACCAGGTATGTTGGATTTCACTAGTGGGTTCCTTTCGCCCATTAGGTCCTTAGATTTCAGTCAGATTCTTGATTCCCTTCAGATTATTTAGACCTAGGGTTTCTAGAATTTCAGTAGACTATTATGAATTAGTTACTTTAATGTTCCTAATCAGATTATCATGATTTTTGCATTGTTTTGCGTAGATCCTCTCACAAATTCAGAACCCTAGCTATGTAGTTCTTTTAGTTCATGAATCACACATGCTAGGTCAGATATTTTAGTTATACATGCCTCAAATTTAAATGTTTCATTATCAGCATATTAATGTTGCATTTTCAGTTAGCATGTCAGTAATTTGAGCTATCCAGTATTACAACATTTCAGTCATAAAATGTTAATTACTTAATTAACTGGAGAAGCTTAATACCGAGTGGACTAGGGTCAGTCACCCTCAAGTCCCAGAACTACGTGCCTCATAGGTTAAGTCCACTATGTTGGGCATTACATTTTAGTGATCACGCCAGAATGCCTCTATACCTCTGGCATGGTATATTGGGTCCTCTCGATAAGGCGTATACATCAGACTCCACATTTAGCTCATGTGGTTTTATGTCGGTTATTACTAGCTCCCTTACAGTTCAGTCAAATTCTATAGCATTGACCATGTTATTAGTATAGTTTAGTATTCAGTCTCAGCATGTTATAAACTTGGTCATTGCATTCAGTTTAGCCATGTTCAGTATTTTCAGTATCCTTATCAATTTCAGATTATATCATTGCTTTATTGCTTGTTTAGTTATGTTATTGTTCAACTTTATTCTATCCTGCATGCTCAGTACCTTTCAAGTACTGACATATACTCTGCGCTATATCTTCTCGTGATGTAGGTTCAGTTCCTCAGTAGTCAGATCACATATAGATCAATTCTCGATCTTCAGTTCAGCAGCATCAGCGGTGAGTCCTCATTCTTCGAGGACAATTGACATGTTATCTTTCCATTCTAGTCTTTAGTTTTCAATTTTTGCTAGACTTAGCTGGGGCATGTCCTAGCACTTCTAGTCAGTTTAGAGGCTTATTTTAGACATAGTTAGTTTCAGCTTTAGTGTTAGAGTTTGACTTTTCATTAGTATTCAAACTCTCAGTATTCTTATATTCAGATTTAGTATATGGGTATTCCCCATCATTTCAGATTATCATATGATTTAGCTTCCGCATAGTGTTTATTGATTTAGTTTACTTTAGTATGCTTATAATATGCCAGTAGGGTTAGCTTGGGGTCATTCGTGATCCTAGGTCCCGTGTTCGCGTCCAGGGGGTAGCCTCGGGGCGTGACAAACTTGGTATAAGAGCATTATGTTTAAGAGTCATTGGATGTCTGAAAAGCTGCACTAAGTAGAGTCCTTTTCATGGGTGTGAAGTGCACCGCATATGATCATGCAAAGGTATGATCTAATTCCTCATTCTCACTCGACGTTATGCGTTTCAGATCTTGCCTCCTCATAGAGCTTATGGAAGGAATACGAATTCCAGAAATGCTAACGCAGCTCTTCCAGTCCTAGCTTAGGAAGTTTCAAATGCAGAATTCAGGAACGCCATCCAGCTTTTGTCTCAGAGTGTGACTAATTAGAACAACCAGCAGGTTCCAGTTCCTGTAAATGCTGGTGGTGGATCAGTGGTAGCCAGGGTTCATGACTTCGTTAGGATGAATCCGCCTGAGTTCTTAGATCGCAGATTGGTGAGGATCCTCCAAACTTCATAGATGAGGTCAAAAAGATCTTTGGAGTGATGCAAGTGACATGTAATGATAGGGTAGAGTTGTCATCCTATCAGTTGAAGGATATAGCTCACATCTGGTATACACAGTGGAAAGAGTGCAGGGGGTACAAATGCAGCTCCTATCACTTGGGAATGCTTTAGTGAGACCTTTTTGGATAGGTTCTTCCCAAGGGAGTTGAGGGAGGCAAGAGCTCAGGAGTGTATGAATTTGAGGCAGGGTTCCATGTCAGTCCAATAGTATGGGCTCAAGTACACCTAACTCTCCAGGTATGCTTCTCACATGGTAGCCGATTCCAGGGCTAAAATGAGCAAGTTTCTTTATGGGGTGTCTGACCTTGTGAAAACAGAGTGTAGGAATGCTATGTTGTTGGAAGATATGAACATCTCTAGGCTTATGACTCATGCTCAGCAGGTTGAGGGTGATAAGCTTAGGGAACATGCTACGGAGAATAAAAAGGCTAGGACAGGCAGCTATGACTATTCTCAACAGAAATCAGGTGGTGGGAATCGCTCGCAGTTTCAACAGAAGTCTTCAGCTCCAACACCTTCATTAGTTAGTGTTCCATCCTTCAAGTTCCGAAATGATCAGAAAAGTAGGGCATTAAAATCTAAGACTCAAGATAGTATTTCAGGCACCAGAACATACCCAACTTATCCAAAGTGTGGTAAGAACCATCTGGGTGAGTGCCTTGCAGGAAAAGAAAAATGCTTTGGGTGTGGTCATTCTGGTCACAGGTTGAAAGATTGTCCTTCTAAACAGAGTCAAGGGGGCAATAATAGGAGAGCTCAGTCCACAACTTCAGGCGCACCAGCAGGTCTCCCGACTCAGTAGGGTAACTCATCTGGTACAGGTGGCGGTCAGCGCCAAAACAAGTTGTATGCTCTTCAGGCTCGCTAGGATCAGGAAGATTCTTTGGATGTAGGCACTGGTACGTTATGAGTCTTTGACTTAGATGTTTATGCTTTGTTAGATCCAAGGGCTACTCTTCCTTTATAACTCCTTATATAGTAGTCAACTTCAATGTTAGTCCAAAAACTCTCTTAGAACCTTTTTTAGTCTCTACTCCAGTTGGTGACCCAGTTATAGCTAGATGGGTATACAGAAATTGCCCTGTCATAGTCTCCCAGAAAGTCACCTCAGCAAATCTTGTAGAGTTAGAAATGGTAGACTTCGATGTCATTCTAGGCATGGATTGGTTACATTCATGTTATGCCTTTGTCGATTGTAGAACTAGGATTGTTCATTTTCAATTTCCAGATGAACCAATCTTAGAATGGAAAGGTAGTAGCCTAGCGCCTATGGGTCGATTCATTTCTTACCTTAAGGCCAGCAGGATGATTTCTAAGGGGTATCTCTATCATCTAGTTTGGGTTAAGGATTCAAGCTCCAAAACCCCAACTCTTGAGTTAGTTCCAGTAGTCAACGAGTTCCCAGAAGTGTTCCTAGAAGATCTTCTCGGAGTTCCTCCTGAAAGAAAAATCGACTTTGGAATTGATCTCCTTCCAGATACCCAACCTATCTATTCCTTCTTATAGAATGGCTCCAACTGAGTTTAAGGAGCTGAAAGAGCAGTTGAAAGACCTTCTAGATAAGGGATTCATCAAACCTAGTATTTCCCCATGGGTGCACCAGTTTTGTTCGTAAAGAAGAAAGATGGTTCTCTTAGTATGTCCATTGACTATAGGCAGTTGAACAAGGTCATAATCAAGAATAAGTAGCCCATCTCTAGGATTGATGACTTGTTTGACCAACTTCAAAGTGATAGTAATTTCTCTAAGATAGACCTCAGATCCGATTATTATTAGCTTAGAGTTAGAGATAGGGACATTTCATAAACAACCTTCAGAACTCGGTATGGTCATTATGAATATGTAGTTATGTCATTTGGACTAACCAATGCTCCTGCAACTTTCATGGACTTGATAAACAAAGTGTTCAAGTAGTATTTGGACTTGTTCGTTATCGTCTTTATTGATGATATCCTCATTACTCTAGGAATGAGGAAGAACATGCGAACCATTTGAGGGTTGTGCTGCAAACTCTCAAGGATTGCCAGTTATTCGCTAAGTTTAGCAAATGTGAGTTTTGGTTGCAATCCGTTGCTTTCCTTGGTAACATTGTGTCTAGCGAAGGTATCCGAGTGGATTCTCAGAAAATAGAAGCAGTGAAACAATGGCCTAGACCTACCTCTCCTACAGATATCATAAGTTTCTTGGGATTGGCTGGTTATTATAGAAGGTTCGTGGCTAGATTTTCATCCATAGCCTTTCCATTGACTAAGTTGACGCAGGAAAGGTTAAGTTTCAGTGGTCAGATGATTGTGAGAAAAGCTTCGCAGAACTAAAAACTAGGTTGACTACAACTCATGTTTTGACTCTACCAGAGGGTTCAGACGGTTATGTTATCTATTGTGATGCATCCAGAGTTGGCCTAGGTTGTGTGTTGATGCAGCGAAGTAGGGTTACAACTTATGCTTTTAGACAACTTAAGGTACATGAGAAGAACTATCTGACTCATGACCTCGAGCTAGCAACAGTGGTGTTTGCACTTAAGATTTGGAGACATTTCTTGTATGGTGTCCATGTAGATGTGTTCACAGGCCATAAGAGCCTTTAGTATGTGTTCACCCAGAAAGAGTTGAATCTTCGCCAGAGGAGATGGCTTGAGTTCCTTAAGGATTAAGATATGAATGTGCATTACCATCTTGGTAAGGGCAATGTAGTAGCATATGCTCTTAGCAGACTATCTATGGGTAGTGTAGCATACATTGAGGAAGAAAGAAATGAGCTAGCAAAGGATGCTCACAGGCTTGCTCCCTTAGGAGTTCGTCTGATGAGCATATCAAATGGCAGTGTAACAGTTCAGAATGGTTCAGAATCTTCATTGGTTGTGGAGGTTAAGGAAAAGCAAGACGGTGATCCGATACTACTTTAACTAAAGGGTGCATTCCATTAGTAGAGAGCTGAGGTTTTATCCCAAGGGGAGATGGTGTACTTTGCTATTATGGTCAATTATGTGTTCCTAAGGTGGGTGACTTGAGACAACAGATCGTTGCAGAAGCCCATAACTCCAGGTATTCCATTCGTCCAGGTGTCACTGAGATGTACCGTGATTTGCGGGAAGTCTTTTGGTGGAATGGCATGAAGAGGGATATAACAGATTCTGTGGCTATGTGCCCCAATTTCCAGCAAGTCAAGGTAGAACATCAGAAACCAGGATGACTCAGGAGATCAACATTCCTACTTGGAAGTGGGAAGTGATCAACATGGACTTCATCACAGGTTTACCTCGTACTGGCAAACATTATGACTCCATTTGGGTGATTGTTGACAGAGTTACTAAGTCTGCACACTTTTTGGCTGTCAAGACTACAGATTCGGTAGAGGACTACACCAAGCTTTACATTATGAGATAGTTAGGTTGCATGGGGTTCCTTTGTCTATCATCTCAGATACCGGTGCCCAGTTTACCTTTCATTTCTGGAAGTCATTTCAGAAGGGTTTTGGTACTCAGGTTAATCTTAGCACAACATTTCATCCACATACGGGCAGAGCGTACTATTCATACCTTAGAGGACATGTTGAGAGCTTGCGTGATCGATTTCAAGGGTAGTTGGGATGATCACCTTCCTCTTATAGAGTTCACCTACAATAATAGTTACCATTCCAACATTCAGATGGCCCCTTATAAGGCATTGTATGGGTGTTGATGTAAATCTCCAGTTAGTTGGTATGAAGTAGGTGAATCAACCTTGATAGGGCCAGATTCAGTTCATGATGCTATGGAGAAAGTGCAACTCATTAGAGATAGACTTAAGACAGCCCAGAGTTCCCAGAAGTCCTATGCAGATGTAAGGAGAAGGGAATTAGAGTTCCAAGTTGATGATTAGGTTTTCCTGAAAGTGTCGCCCATGAAGGGGGTGAGATTTGGCAAGAAAGGGAAGTTCAGTCCTAGATATGTAGGCCCTTACAAAATCTTGTAAAGGGTTGGTAAAATGGCTTATGATTTAGAGTTTCCAACAGAACTAGCAGCGGTGCATCCAGTTTTTCACATTTTGTTGCTGAAGAAGTGTGTGGGTGATCCAGCATCTATTGTACCTTAGAAAGTGTGGATATGAAGGATAGTCTCACTTATGAAGAGGTTCCAGTTGAAATCCTTGATCGTCAGGTTCGAAGGTTGAGAAACAAAGAAGTCGCTTCAGTCAAGGTTTTGTGGAGGAGTCAGTCCGTAGAGGGAGCTACTTGGGAAGCAGAAGTATCCTCACCTCTTCACTTCCGATTCCATTCCAGCTTGAGGTAATAGTTCCTCTTTAGTTTTTCAGTCATTCATGCGCAGTTTCAGTCTTAGCATTATGTCCCTTCAGTTTGTACTTGCATCTTCAGCGTATTTGCATGTTCTTCGAACTTAGTTCAGTCTGAAATCAGTTTCCAGTGTTTAGTGGTAGGGGTTGCAGCTCTCTCCCTCTATTTCATCTAGTTTAGTCTTCATTCGAGGACGAATGTTCTTAAGGGGGAGATAATGTAATACCCAGTATGCTAGAACTACCAAAATGTAGGTTTTAGGAGTTGCAGGTGGCACCGACTGGCACAAACCATGGACCGTAGGGGGACCCACGATCTATTTTGCAGGTTCGTGGTTCTCAACCTGCAATCCATCCTCAGAACCCCAGGAAATTATTCTAAGTCCTGACCCATGCCAGGACCTACAGACCGTAGGTCAGACCACAATTCGTGGTCCAAGGCTGTAGGTCGGATCCCAGATTTCACCTCCTAGTCGCCGACCGATGGTTGACTAGTACGGGCCGTCAGTCAATCGATGGTCCATCGGTCCCGTCTGTCGGTGGCCCCGACAACAATTAAGTTGGGGATATTTTGCTTATGCGTTGGACCCCTAAACTACGTCATTTAAACCCTAAACTACGTAGTTTTGATCAGTTTTAGCCTAGTAGCTTAACTTGAATCTACCCTAAGCAAATCATTCACCAAAAACTTAGAAAATATACAAAAGGAGAAAGAGTCGACCAAGACCTAGTCCAAGAACGCAACAAGTTTTCATCAGTTTCAGCCTCGAAATTGAAACATTTCTCTGTGAAATTCGTCACCAGGTATGTGGGATTTCACTAGTGGGTTCCTTTCGCCCATTAGGTCCCTATATTTCAGTTAGATTCTTGATTCCCTTTAGATTATCTAGACCTAGGGTTTCTAAAATTTTAGTAGACTATTATGAATTCGTTACTTTAATGTTCCTAATCAGATTATCATGATTTTTGCATTGTTTTGCGTAGATCCTCTCATAAATTCAGAACCCTAGCTATTTAGTTCTTTTAGTTCATGAATTACACATGCTAGATCAGATATTTTAGTTATTTTAGTTTTACATGCCTCAAATTTAAATGTTTCAATATCAACATATTAATGTTGCATTTTCAGTTAGCATGTCAGTATTTTGAGCTATCCAGTATTACAACATTTCAGTCATAAAATGTTAATTACTTAATCAATTGGGAGAAACTTTATACCGAGTGGACTAGAGTTTGTCACCCTCAAGTCCCAAAACTACGTGCCTCGTAGGTTAAGTCCCCTCTATTGGGCATTTTAGTGATCACACCAGAATGCCTCTATACCTCTGGCAGGGTATATTGGGTCCTCTCGATGAGGTGTATACATCAGAATCCACATTTAGCTCATGTGGTTTTATATCGGTTATTAGTAGATCCCTTACAGTTCCGTCAAAATCTATTGCATTGACCATGTTATCAGTATAGTTTAGTATTTAGTCTCAACATGTTATAAACTTGGTCATTGCATTCAGTTTAGGCATGTTCAGTATTTTCAGTATCCTTATCAATTTTCAGATTATATCATTGCTTTATTTCTTGTTCAATTATGTTATTGTTCAGCTTTATTCTATCATGCATGCTCAGTACCTTTCAAGTACTGACGCATACTCTGCGCTACATCTTCTCGTGATGTAGGTTCAGGTCCTCAGTAGTCAGATCACGCATAGATCCGTTCTCGATCTTCAGTTTAGGAGCATCAATGTCGAGTCCTTATTCTTCGAGGACAGTTGTTATGTTATCTTTCCATTTTAGTGTTTAGTTTTCAATTTTTGCTAGACTTAGCTGGGATATGTCCCAGCACTTCTAGTCAGTTTAGAGGCTTATTTCAGACATAGTTAGTTTCAGCTTTAGTGTTAGAGTTTGACTTTTCATTTGTATTCAAACTCTCAATTTTCTTATATTCATTCATGATCCTAAGTCCCGTGTCTGCGTCCAGGGGGTAGCCTCGGGGTGTGAAAGTAGAGGTCTTGCTATCAATTGTAAGCACTTAATAAATGACTCTGCAAGACCATTTTGAATATAAACATGAGCAACATGATGTTCAATTCTTATCCCAATTGATAAGCAATAATTATCAAAATCTTCAGATGTAAATTCTCCAGCATTATCAAGGAGAATGATGTTAATAGGATATTCTGGGAATTGCACCCTTAACCTTATTATTTGTGCCAATAACTTCGCAAATGCCAGGTTGTGAAATGAGAAAAGGCACACATGAGATCATCTTGAAGATGCGTCTATGAGGACCATGAAATAACAAAAAAGCCCACTAGATGGGTGAATAGGTCAACATATATCCCCATGTATACGTTCTAAAAATTGAGGGGATTCAATGTTAACCTTCATTGGTGATGGCCTAGTAATCAATTTGCCTTGACAACAAGTAGCACATGAAAAATCATCATATTTAAGAATCTTCAGGTCCTTAAATGGATGTCCATTTGAATTTTCAATGATTCGTCTCATCATTATTGATCCAGGATGACCTATTCGGTCATGCATAAGACAAACACATTTAAATAAGTAAACTTCTGGATTATGATCAAATGTGCTTCAATTGTACTAATTTTTGCATAATATAGGCCAGAAGATAAGGTAGGTAATTTCTCCAAAACACATTTCTGGCCTGAGACATTCTTGGTTATACCAAGGTATTCAATATTCATTTAATTTAGTGTCTCAATATGATATATATTTCAACGGATATCTTTGAAACTTAACAAGTTTCTTGGGGATTTAGAAGAGAACAACGCATCTTCTATAACAAGTTTTGTCCCCTTAGGCAGAAATATAGTAGCTCTTTCGGAGCCTTCAATCAATTTTGAATTACTAGAAATTGTAGTAACATTTGCTTTTCTCCTAAGCAAGTATGAAAAGTATTTCTCATCTTTAAATATGAGATATGTTGTTTCACTGTTAACTACACAAATATTCGTATGATCGGCTGTTGATCCTCATGAAATTTGGGACATATCCATATTTTCTTCAAAAAAGATATAAACAATGTGAAATATTACTATTAAACAGGGCTATTATATTTACAAGGATTAGAAAATCATAAACACACCAACTAGTACAAAACAAACAGAAAAGGAAATTATCTAGATTATCACGGGCTCGTCACTGATTGTTTTCCTTTTGGGAATACAAAGAAATCAGCTACATCTAGATGCATAGGCTCAATGTCATCTTCAGAGATGAAATTTGCTTCTGCATTATTATTCATCTTATGTATGAGCTCAATATTATCTTCAGAGATAAAGTTTGCTTCTGGATTGTTATCACCCTTTTTCAAGGATGCCTGATAGAGCTGAACTAGATGCTTAGATGATCGATAGGTACGTGACCAGTGCCCCATTCCTCCACATCTATGACATACACTTTCTGAATTTTTCTTTTGCATTACTTCTTGTTTTTTACCTTTCCTTTTATATTGCTGGTCATTTTTTGGTGCAAGACGAACATCATGATTAAAATTTATTTTACGATTACGGCCATGGTCACGACCGGGGCCACAACCACGATCGGAGCCACAACCTCTTTCATGATTTTTCATCAACAGGTCATTATGTTGTTCAACCATTAGAAGATGTGAAAGTAATTTAGAATATTTTTTAAAACCCATTTCTCGATATTGCTGCCATAGGAGCATACTCGAGGCAGGAAATGTGGAGTATGTTTTCTCAAGCTTAGCATGTTTAGTGACATATTCTCCGCATATATTTAATTGTGATATAATTATATACATGGAAGAATTATATTCAATTATACTTTTAAAGTTTAGTAATCTCAAATTGAACCAATCATGACGCACCTGTGGAAGAATGACCAACTTCAGGTGGTCATATCTATCTTTCAAATTATTCCACAGTTAAGGGGGTCTTTAATAGTGATGTGTTGCATTTTCAACCCCTCGTCAAGATGGTGGCAGAGAAATATCATAGCTTTGGCCCGATCTTGGCTGGATGCCTGGTCATTATCTTTGATGGTGTCTATCAGACCCATCGCATCCAGGTGGATTTCATCGTCTAGTATCCATGACGAGTATTCTTTACCCGATATATCCAAGGCAACAAATTCAAGTTTAGAAATATTAGACATTTTTAGATAAATAAAATCCTTACCCTTTTTACGTATTAAGAGTAGCTCGAGTTGGTGGAGTCTCGTGTTGATAACGTATTATAAAATAAAAAGTAACTTACTAAGCTTTAAAATAAGAAAGAGAGTAGAGAAACTGTATATATTACTTCACTTCTTGATTATCTTTCATAATGAAGAAAATAGGCCCTTTTATATCCTATATGAATGTGGCAAACAATGGCATACACAAGCCATCCATTTTCCTTGCACAAGTTTGTGCACTAATACCGCATACTTAATTGGCAACTCCATATACTATCCATACACTTGACATCCACAATTTCCACAACAAAATGAATTTTGTAGGATCCATACCCATTATAGATAAACTAAAAGGAAGTTGAGACAGTAAATGTTGAAAATCAAATTGCTGCAAGAGTTGTAAAAATGATAGATTTCGTGGTTGGCAAATTGGTAAGATTTGCAACCTTTTGAAATTTGCTACATTTGCCTATTTCATCAGTGACATAGGCATGGTTTTCTCTTCCTATAAATAGACCATTCTTGCTCATTTTTAGAACACACCAAGATAGAGAGAAACAATATTTGAGAGCAAAGTGAGGTATTCTATAAACTATATAAGAAAAATAGAGTGTGAGCGGTGTTTTAGTAAGGTGGTAAATCAAAAGAGTTATTCCTTTTGAGTGTGTCGTAGTCACTTTGAATATTATATTCATGACTACACAGTGTAAAACTTCCTTGCTATAGTGATATCTGTTGCTTCTCTTGGACTGTGATTTTTCCCTTATTTAGAAGGGTTTCCACGTGAAATTCTTGGTTTCATTGTTTTCCCATTTTATTTTCATTATTTTTGACCATATATTTTTTGTATTAGTTCGTATTTTTCCAACAAACTGGCATCAGAGCCAAGGTTTTATCTAAGTATGCTCTGTGGTTGCAGCGCAACCCAAATTTCCACATCAGAAAAGATTTACTTTGGTTTGTAATAACTATATGTTTTGGGGAAAACGATGGAAGCCAACAAAAATTGAATGATTACTTTGAATGGTGTTAATTATGTCATTTGGAATGGAAAAATGAAAGATCTATTTTATGTCGATGTAAAGCCTGAAAATAAAACAGACGAAGATTGGAATATGCTGCTCAGGTTTGTGGATATATTAGGAAATGTGTTGACGATAATGTCTTAAACCATATTTCTGGAGAAACACATGCTTGAATCCTATGGGAGCATATTGAAAGTTTGTATGCTCGGAAGAGTGGAAATAATAAGATGTTCTTGCTAAAGCAGATGCTAAGTTTAAAATATCATGATGGTTCTCCAATGACTACAACACACTCAAAAGGAATAACACTCATTTGATTTACCACCTTACTAAAATATCGCTAACACTCTATTTTTCTTCATAGACTATTTTTCTCATATAGTCTATGAAATGCCTCACTTTGCTCTCAACTATATTTTCTCTCTATCTTGGTGTGTTCTACAAATGAGCAAAACGTCTCTATTTATAGGAAGATAAAACCATGCCTATGTCCCTAATGATGCCTGATAGAGCTGAACTAGATGCTTAGATGATCGATAGGTACGTGACCAGTGCCCCATTCCTCCACATCTATGACATACACTTTCTGAATTTTTCTTTTGCATTACTTCTTGTTTTTTACCTTTCCTTTTATATTGCTGGTCATTTTTTGGTGCAAGACGAACATCATGATTAAAATTTATTTTACGATTACGGCCATGGTCACGACCGGGGCCACAACCACGATCGGAGCCACAACCTCTTTCATGATTTTTCATCAACAGGTCATTATGTTGTTCAACCATTAGAAGATGTGAAAGTAATTTAGAATATTTTTTAAAACCCATTTCTCGATATTGCTGCCATAGGAGCATACTCGAGGCAGGAAATGTGGAGTATGTTTTCTCAAGCTTAGCATGTTTAGTGACATATTCTCCGCATATATTTAATTGTGATATAATTATATACATGGAAGAATTATATTCAATTATACTTTTAAAGTTTAGTAACCTCAAATTGAACCAATCATGACGCACCTGTGGAAGAATGACCAACTTCAGGTGGTCATATCTATCTTTCAAATTATTCCACAGTTAAGGGGGTCTTTAATAGTGATGTGTTGCATTTTCAACCCCTCGTCAAGATGGTGGCAGAGAAATATCATAGCTTTGGCCCGATCTTGGCTGGATGCCTGGTCATTATCTTTGATGGTGTCTATCAGACCCATCGCATCCAGGTGGATTTCATCGTCTAGTATCCATGACGAGTATTCTTTACCCGATATATCCAAGGCAACAAATTCAAGTTTAGAAATATTAGACATTTTTAGATAAATAAAATCCTTACCCTTTTTACGTATTAAGAGTAGCTCGAGTTGGTGGAGTCTCGTGTTGATAACGTATTATAAAATAAAAAGTAACTTACTAAGCTTTAAAATAAGAAAGAGAGTAGAGAAACTGTATATATTACTTCACTTCTTGATTATCTTTCATAATGAAGAAAATAGGCCCTTTTATATCCTATATGAATGTGGCAAACAATGGCATACACAAGCCATCCATTTTCCTTGCACAAGTTTGTGCACTAATACCGCATACTTAATTGGCAACTCCATATACTATCCATACACTTGACATCCACAATTTCCACAACAAAATGAATTTTGTAGGATCCATACCCATTATAGATAAACTAAAAGGAAGTTGAGACAGTAAATGTTGAAAATCAAATTGCTGCAAGAGTTGTAAAAATGATAGATTTCGTGGTTGGCAAATTGGTAAGATTTGCAACCTTTTGAAATTTGCTACATTTGCCTATTTCATCAGTGACATAGGCATGGTTTTCTCTTCCTATAAATAGACCATTCTTGCTCATTTTTAGAACACACCAAGATAGAGAGAAACAATATTTGAGAGCAAAGTGAGGTATTCTATAAACTATATAAGAAAAATAGAGTGTGAGCGGTGTTTTAGTAAGGTGGTAAATCAAAAGAGTTATTCCTTTTGAGTGTGTCGTAGTCACTTTGAATATTATATTCATGACTACACAGTGTAAAACTTCCTTGCTATAGTGATATCTGTTGCTTCTCTTGGACTGTGATTTTTCCCTTATTTAGAAGGGTTTCCACGTGAAATTCTTGGTTTCATTGTTTTCCCATTTTATTTTCATTATTTTTGACCATATATTTTTTGTATTAGTTCGTATTTTTCCAACAAACTGGCATCAGAGCCAAGGTTTTATCTAAGTATGCTCTGTGGTTGCAGCGCAACCCAAATTTCCACATCAGAAAAGATTTACTTTGGTTTGTAATAACTATATGTTTTGGGGAAAACGATGGAAGCCAACAAAAATTGAATGATTACTTTGAATGGTGTTAATTATGTCATTTGGAATGGAAAAATGAAAGATCTATTTTATGTCGATGTAAAGCCTGAAAATAAAACAGACGAAGATTGGAATATGCTGCTCAGGTTTGTGGATATATTAGGAAATGTGTTGACGATAATGTCTTAAACCATATTTCTGGAGAAACACATGCTTGAATCCTATGGGAGCATATTGAAAGTTTGTATGCTCGGAAGAGTGGAAATAATAAGATGTTCTTGCTAAAGCAGATGCTAAGTTTAAAATATCATGATGGTTCTCCAATGACTACAACACACTCAAAAGGAATAACACTCATTTGATTTACCACCTTACTAAAATATCGCTAACACTCTATTTTTCTTCATAGACTATTTTTCTCATATAGTCTATGAAATGCCTCACTTTGCTCTCAACTATATTTTCTCTCTATCTTGGTGTGTTCTACAAATGAGCAAAACGTCTCTATTTATAGGAAGATAAAACCATGCCTATGTCCCTAATGATGTAACACCCTGTATCCGAAAAGGAGTAGTGAAGTATTTTAGGGAAATTGCAGGTGCCATCCACGACCAGCCAACCACGGCTCGTGGACAGACCCACGGACCGTAGGTAGGGGTCCATGGATTGGCGACCTTGGGTCGATTTAGGACCTCTAAACCACGGCCTGACCAATGGTCCGTCGGTCAGACCATGGACCGTGATCGAAGATCCATAGGTCGAGACCCAAAAATCAAGTCCCAGATGAGGAACCACAGTCGACCAGGATGGACCGTGTGTTGATCAACGGTCCGTCGGTCGTGGTTTCATGGTTGTTGACTAGGTGATTATTTTAGGGACTTAAGGGTATTTTCCGATTTTAATTAGAACTAAGTGGTGTCATTTTGCCTAAGCCTAGGACACCTAGATAAGAATTTTTAACCCCCAAAACCCCTCATTCAACTCATTCTCTCAAATCCCAAAAGAAAATCCTCTCAAATATTCTCTCTCTAGAAGTTGGAAGAAGAAGGAAGAAGAGGAAGCTAGGTCAAGACCAATGCTCCAATTTACAAACTTTTGAGGGCATTGTAACCAAGGTATGATAGCTTTTAATCCATGGACGTCTTCCATCCATGGAGTCCCCTAGAATTCCCCCAATTTGATGAAGAATTCTCTAATTCTAGCTAGGGTTTCTTCAATTGTTGTGGGTTATGTTGATTATGGATCCAATTGAGTGGATTGTGATATTTTATGATAGAATTAGTATAATTACATGTTTTTAGAATTAAATCGCATGAATCTATGCCTATCCTATGATTCTAACCTAGAATTGAGATAATTAGGTAGGTGCCATGAAGGGAAACTTTGTGGGTTTAGATGTATCCTTGTAGGATTGATGAATTATGAATATAATTGCTTGAGAATGATTCTTAAATGATGATCATGAAATCTAAGGCTTGAGAGTAAAGCTTATGATAGGAATTTTTGGTGATAGATGCCATTGTTGTGGAAGGGATACTTCCTACATGAATTGCTAATTATAAATGTATGAATGTGAAAGGCTTTCTCACATGAATGATTCTAGGTTGAAAGGATTGCTCACCTAAAGTGAATCTAGACTAGAAGACTATGTAATTGATGAGGCTAGAGGCGATTACCCTTGACCTCCATATGAAAGGATATGAGGCGATTCCCATATTCCTTAGAATTGAACAAGAGGTGAGTCCCCATGTTCTTATGATGTTGAATAGACATGGATGCAAATATTCATGATCCCTATGAAATAATGTGGAGGCGAGTACCCGCATTATATGATGAATGATGTGGTGGCGAGTACCCGTATCATGTGAGGTTGTGGAGGTGAGTACTTGATGAGACCATGATTTGGACTCATTTAGGGATTTATTTTAATAGATTTAGTGTCCTCAAATGCATATTTTGTGCCAATAACTGATGTAAATCCTTGAATTTCAGGTATTTGGATTGAGGAACAAAGCATGGACACTCACTACTAAAAAAACAGTGAATACCGACCTAAAAATTTCCGACCTCAAATGGAGGTCGGTATTTATGCAAAATAAAGCGGGAAAATCATATTCCGACCTCTAGAGGTCGGAGTTTTTCCCGGAAAAAAATGAATTACAATAAAAATGGACCTCTTGATCTCGGTATTAAACAAATAACAAATAATACCGACTTCCGTATGTCGGTAAAATTAAATAGTATGTAAAAAATAAATTAATATAAAATACCGACCTCATGAGGTCGGTATTTTTTATATTTAATTGAGAAAATAATACCGATATCAAGAGGTCGGTTTTTGTTTCTGGGAAAAATTTCGATCTCCTGAGGTTGGAATTTGGTTATTTTGCATAAAAATCGATTTCTTCATGTCGGTTATAATACCGACTTCCGAATGTCGGTAAAATTAAATAGTATGTAATTAAAATACTGACCTCATGAGGTCGGTATTTTTTCTAATTACTATTAATTAAAGTGACATCCGGAGGTCGGTATTTTTATTTCATCTATTACTTTTAAAAGCGACATCCGGAGGTCGGTATTTTTATTTCATCTATTACTTTTAAATGCGACTTCCGGAGGTCGGTATTTTTATTTCATCTATTACTTTTAAAAGCGACATCCGGAGGTCGGTTTGTTGTTCATTTTACACCTGTAACAATTTTTGTATACTATGAAATTACGTTGATATGAAAACCGACAACAAGTAGTCGATTTTTATGCAAAATAAAGCGGGAAAACCAAATTCCGACCTCAGGAGGTTGGAATTTTTCCCAGAAAATGAATTACAATAAAAACCGACCTCTTGATGTCGGTATTATTTTTTCAATTAAATATAAAAAACAAAATTGAAAAATATTTTGATTTAATTTTATTTAAATCGTCTTCCGGAGGACGATTTTGTGTAATATAAAAAACAAAAAAATTATAATACCGACTTCTGGAAGCCGGTAAAATTAAATAGTATGTAATAAATTAATATTTTCAATTAGCTTTAAATAAATCGTCTTCCGAATGACGGTAATTTATACAAGTTAAAAAATAATTTAATATAAAATACCGACCTCCCGATGTCAATATTATTTAATTAACATGATTACTTTTTAATGTGATACCGACCTCATGACGTCGGTATTTTTTTATTAAATCTAATTACTTTAAAAGCGACATCCGGAGGTCGGTTTGTTTAAAATATTCCTATTAATAATCATAATTTTACTATTGTGCATAATACTAAAATTTCATTTTACACCTACAATTAGTTGTTCAAAAAGTGTAACAATTTTGTATACTTCTATAAATAAAAAGTTAGAATTCGTGGAATAAATAAAAAAATATCTATAATCCATATTTAGAGTATGAAACTACGTTGATATGAATTAGGAGATAATTATACTTATATTTCTAGAGTAATGTACAAATTCTATCAGTCCTTCGTCTAATCATGAACTTAATATCTGATGTCATGATGTAGAGGTGAAGAGCTAACATATAATCCATTCAAGTATGAAATGCGCTCGAGATAGCTAGTATTATTATATACGTTCGATCTAATTGAATGGATGTTAAGTGTAGTGATCACCTTCTAATTATGATGACATGTAAACGATACTTTATCGGAGTATAAAATACGTTGATTAATTATATACTCCTCGAGTAGTTTAACAAATCAAGTGTTATATACTAGTGGTTTAGATATGAAATACATTATCAATTAAAGAAATATCGATGATCAATTCAAGGAGATTTATGTATTAAATTTGATATTGATAAACTTTTGTTGATCAATAAAATTAAATTTATATAATTAGGAGTTATATAATTTAAATTTATAAAATTAACTTGATCAATAAATTAAATTTATTAAATTAAACTTCTGTTGATGTGTAGTTAAATTATATATATATTTGATATTGATAAACTTTTGTTGATCAATAAAATTAAATTTATATAATTAGGAGTTATATAATTTAAATTTATAAAATTAACTTTATATAATTAGGAGTTATATAATTTAAATTTATAAAATTAACTTTATCGATAAATTAAATTTATTAAATTAAACTTCTGTTGATGTGTAGTTAAATTATATATATATATATATATATATATATATATATATATAATTATATACTCCTCGAGTAGTTTAACAAATCAAGTCTTAAATACTAGTGGTTTAGATATGAAATACATTATCAATTAAAGAAATATCGATGATCAATTCAAGGAGATTTATATATTAAATTTGATATTGATAAAATTTTGTTGATCAATAAAATTAAATTTATATAATTAGGAGTTATATAATTTAAATTTATAAAATTAAGTTGATCGATAAATTAAATTTATTAAATTAAACTTCTGTTGATGTGTAGTTAAATTATATATATATATTTGATATTGATAAACTTTTGTTGATCAATAAAATTAAATTTATATAATTAGGAGTTATATAATTTAAATTTATAAAATTAACTTTATCGATAAATTAAATTTATTAAATTAAACGTCTCTTGAGGTGTAGTTAAATTTATATATATATATATATATAATTAGATATATATTTAATTATATACTCCTCGAGTGGTTTAACAAATCAAGTTGTATATACTAGTGGTTTAGATATGAAATACATTATCAATTAAAGAAATATCGATGATCAATTCAAGGAGATTTATTTATTAAATTTGATATTGATAAAAATTTTTTGATCAATAAAATTAAATTTATATAATTAGGAGTTATATAAATTAAATTTATAAAATTAACGTGATCGATAAATTAAATTTATTAAATTAAACTTCTATTGATGTGCAGTTAAAATATATATATATATATATATATATTTGATATGGATAAACTTTTGTTGATCAATAAAATTAAATTTATATAAATAGGAGTTATATAATTTAAATTTAGAAAAGTAACTTTATCGATAAATTAAATTTATTAAATTAAACTTCTATTGATGTGCAGTTAAATTATATATATATATATATATATATATATATAATTATATACTCCTCGAGTAGTTTAACAAATCAAGTCTTATATACTAGTGGTTTAGATATTAAATACATTATAAATTAAAGAAATACCGATGATCAATTCAAGGAGATTTATATATTAAATTTGATATTGATAAACTTTTGTTGATCAATAAAATTAAATTTAATGTATTTCATATATATATATATATATATATGTGTGTGTGTGTGTGTGTGTGTGTGTGTTTAATTAATAAATCAACCTCAAGAGCTGAGTTTATATTAAAATAAATTAATAAATACCGACCTCTTGAGGTCGGTATATTTAAATTATTATTTTATTTAAATAATATCGACTTCACGATGTCGGTATTTATTAAATAATTTTAAATATAAATAATTATTTTAAAAAATACCGACATCCCGTGGTCGGTAAATTAAACAATTCTTTTAAGGAAAGAATGATAATATCAAGTCTCACTCTAAGTAAAGTCTCAAAACCTATGTGAAGTCTTATTCCCCACCCCCACCCCCACCCATCCCCGACTGGCGCCACCGTCGCAGCAGCAGAGGAGGTCGCGCGCAGCTGTAGAGGGCGCGCAACTGCAGAGGAAGGTCGCGCCGCCTCCATCCCGACCGGCGCCACCTCCATATCAGTTTTCTCAGTTCGCGCCACCATCCCCGACCTTCTTACTCAAGGTGAATTTTTAGAACCTCCATAAAAGATTACTTTTGTTTCTATTTAGTTGAAGTATCTCAAAATTAGAGTACTAATATACTTAGTTTGATTGATTGTTAGTTAGTAAGTGAATGATTTGGGGTTTTTGATTGTTAGTTTGAATTAGGGATTATTTGATTGTTAGTTTGTGTTTGTTGATTGTGAATTGAAAATTTTAATGTTAGGGTTAGTTTGAATTAGGGTATCTTAGGATTTGTTTGAAATTCGGTATTTCTTGAGTTAATTAGTTTGATTTTGGAATTGTAAGATTATATTGAATTAGGGTATTTAAGGAGTTGCTTGAATTTGGGTATTATTTGAGTTAGTTTGAATTATTATAGAGATTTTAGGACTAATAGTTTGAATTTGGGATTAGGAATAGCTAGCTAATTTTAATTTAGGAATTTAGCACTAGTTAGATTTTGGGATTTAGGGCTAGTTTGAATTTGTGATTTTAAGACTAGTTTGAATTTTGAATTTAGGACTAGTTTGAATTATTATTGAGATTTTAGGACTATTAATAGTTTGAATTTAGGATTTTAGCACTATAGTTTGATTTTTGAATTCTAGGAGTACTTTCAATTTGTGATTTTAAGGCTAGTTTGAATTTGGAATTTAGGACTAATATTTTGAATTATATTTGATATTTTAGGACTAATTAATAGTTTGAAGTTGGGACACTAGCTAGCTAGTTTGAATTTAGAATTTTAGGGATTTAAATTACAACTTAATTAGAACTTTTAATTAATTATAACTTGAATTTACTATAAATTGAATTTAATTAGGAATATGAACTTGAAATTAGAACTTGAACTTGGAACTAATTAGCTTGAATATATAACTAATTAAGTTTAGAAATTAGATATGAACTTGAATTGAAACTTGAACTTATTAAAACTTGAATATATATATATATATATATATATATATATATATATATATATATATTCTTGGATATGAAGTTTATATTTAACTAATTTAAGAACTTTTCATGCTAGGCAACTGAGGAAGCTCAACATGTAAAAAAGTTGATACAGGACTATATTGCTTCTTTCATCAAAGTTGGAGATAAGGTTGGTGCTTCTAAATTTCTCAAGTTCAAGTACAATTGTTTTGAATAATGTGTTTGTGTCCATCTAGTATTAATACTTAGCTTTAATTCTAGTGATTATAATTGTTTGTTTGTTAGTATATTATTGTTTTTGTTTGTTGGTTGTGTTATACAATTGTTAATTTGATTTGATTATTGTTAGTTAGGTATAGATAATTGAAGATTTTTATTTTAAGGTTTTTTAAAAAAGAAATTAGGCATTTTTAAATTGGGCATTGTTAGTTAGTGAAGAATTAGCATTTTTATATTTTAGGACTAGTTTAAACTTGAGAATATATAATTTGAGGTAGAATTGGGATTTTTTTGGATTTGATTTTAGGACTAGTTAGTAAAGTGTTAATTTGAAGTTAGAAATTAGTAATTGAAGTGTTATGAGTAGAAGATGAATGTTTGAATGTCATGAATTTAGATAATGAATGTTTGAATGTCATGAACTTAATTAGAATTTGAAGTTGAACTTAGAATTTGAACGTGAACTTAGAACTTGAACTTGAAATTAGAACTTGAACTTGAACTTAGAATTTGAAGTTAAACTTAGAACTTGAACTTGAACTTAGAATTTGAACTTGAACTTAGAACTTGAACTTGAAATTAAAACTTGAACTAGAACTTGAACTTAGAACTTGAACTTGAAATTAGAACTTGAACTTGAACTTAGAATTTGAAGTTAAACTTAGAACTTGAACTTGAACTTAGAATTTGAACTTGAACTTAGAATTTGAACTTGAACTTAGAACTTGAACTTGAAATTAAAACTTGAACTAGAACTTGAACTTAGAACTTGAACTTGAACTTAGAATTTGAACTTGAACTTAGAACTTGAACTTGAAATTAGAACTTGAACTTGAACTTGAACTTGAACTTGAACTTGAACTTGAACTTGAACTTGAACTTGAACTTGAACTTAGAACTTGAACTTGAAATTAGAACTTGAACATGAATTTAGAACTTGAATTTGAACTTGAACTTGAACTTGGAACTTGGAACTTGAACTTGAAATTAAAACTTGAACTTGAACTTAGAATTTGAACTAGAACTTAGAACTTGAACTTGAAATTAGAACTTGAACTTAAACTTAGAACTTGAACTTGAACTTGAACTTAGAACTTGAACTTGAAATTAGAACTTGAACATGAATTTAGAACTTGAACTTGAACTTGAACTTAGAACTTAGAACTTGAACTTGAAATTAGAACTTGAACTTGAACTTAGAATTTGAAGTTAAACTTAGAATTTGAACTTGAAATTAGAATTTGAACTTAGAACTTGAACTTGAAATTGAACATAGAATTTGAACTTGAACTTAGAACTTGAACGTGAACTTGGAACTTGAACTTGAACTTGAACTTGAACTTAGAATTTGAAGTTAAACTTAGAACTTGAACTTGAAATTAGAACTTGAACTTGAACTTAGAATTTGAACTTGAACTTGAACTTAGAACTTGAACTTGAAATTAGAACTTGAACTTGAACTTAGAACTTGAACTTGAACTTAGAACTTGAACTTGAAAATGAAATTAGAACTTGAACTTGAACTTGAACTTGAACTTAGAATTTGAACTTGAACTTAGAACTTGAACGTGAACTTGGAACTTGAACTTGGAATTAGAACTTGAACTTGAACTTAGAACTTGAACTTGAACTTAGAATTTGAAGTTAAACTTAGAACTTGAACTTGAAATTAGAACTTGAACTTGAACTTATAATTTGAACTTGAACTTAGAACTTGAACGTGAAATTAGAACTTGAACTTGAACTTGAACTTAACTTGAACTTGAACTTGAATTTAGAACTTGAACTTAGAACTTGAACTTGAAATTAGAACTTGAACTTGAACTTGAACTTGAACTTAGAACTTGAACTTGAAATTAGAACTTGAACTTGAATTTAGAACTTGAACTTGAACTTGAACTTAGAACTTGAACTTGAACTTGAACTTAGAACTTAGAACTTGAACTTGAACTTAGAACTTGAACTTGAAATTAGAACTTGAACTTGAAATTAGAACTTGAACATGAAGTTAGAACTTGAACTTGAACTTAGAACTTGAACTTGAACTTGAACTTGAAATTAGAAATTGAACCTGAACTTAGAACCTGAACTTGAAGTTGAACTTAGAATTTGAAGTTAAACTTAGAATTTGAATTCGAAATTAGAATTTGAACTTAGAACTTGAAATTGAACTTAGAATTTGAACTTGAACTTAGAACTTGAATGTGAACTTGGAACTTGAACTTGAAATTAGAACTTGAATTTGAACTTAGAACTTGAACTGGACCTTAGAATTTGAAGTTAAACTTAGAACTTGAACTTGAAATTAGAACTTGAACTTAGAAATTGAACTTGAACTTAGAATTTGAACTTGAACTTAGAACTTGAACTTGAAATTAGAACTTGAACTTGAACTTAGAACTTGAACTTGAAATTAGAACTTGAACTTGAACTTAGAACTTGAACTTGAACTTGAACTTGAACTTAGAACTTGAACTTGAACTTGAACTTGAACTTAGAATTTGAAGTTAAACTTAGAATTTGAAGTTGAAATTAGAATTTGAACTTAGAACTTGAACTTGAACTTGAACTTAGAATTTGAACTTGAACTTAGAACTTGAACGTGAACTTGGAACTTGAACTTGAACTTAGAATTTGAAGTTAAACTTAGAACTTGAACTTGAGATTAGAACTTGAACTTAGAACTTGAACTTGAACTTATAATTTGAACTTGAACTTAGAACTTGAACTTGAAATTTGAACTTGAACTTGAACTTAGAACTTGAACTTGAACTTAGAACTTGAACTTGAAATTAGAACTTGAACTTGAACTTGAACTTAGAACTTGAACTTGAACTTGAAATTAGAACTTGAACTTGAATTTAGAACTTGAACTTGAATTTGAACTTGAACTTGAACTTGAACTTGAATTTGAACTTGAACTTGAACTTGAAATTAAAAATTGAACCTGAACTTAGAACTTGAACTTGAACTTAGAATTTGAAGTTAAACTTAGAATTTGAATTCGAAATTAGAATTTGAACTTAGAACTTGAATTTGAACTTAGAATTAGAACTTGAATTTGAACTTAGAATTTGAACTTGGAACTTGAACTTGAAATTAGAACTTGAATTTGAACTTAGAACTTGAACTGGAACTTAGAATTTGAAGTTAAACTTAGAACTTGAACTTGTAATTAGAAATTGAACTTGAACTTAGAACTTGAACTTGAACTTGAACTTAGAATTTGAAGTTAAACTTAGAATTTGAACTTAGAACTTGAATTTGAACTTAGAATTTGAACTTGAATTTGAACTTAGAATTTGAACTTGAACTTAGAACTTGAATGTGAACTTGAACTAGAACTTAGAACTTGAACTTAGAATTTGAAATTGAACTTAGAACTTGAACTTGAAATTAGACTTTGAACTTGAACTTAAAACTTGAACTTGAAATTAGAACTTGAACTTGAACTTAGAACATGAACTTAAAATTTGAAGATGAACTTAGACTTGAACTTGAAATTAGAACTTGAACTTGGAACTAATTAGCTTGAATATATAACTAATTAATTTTAGAAATTAGATATGAACTTGAATTGAAAACTTGAACTTATTAAAACTTGAATATATATATATAAATAAAACTAATATTATTGGATTTGAAGTTTATATATAACTAATTTTAGAACTTTTCGTGCTAGGCAACTGAGGAAGCTCAACATCTAAAAAGGTTGATACAAGACTATATTGCTACTTTCATCAAAGCAGGAGATAAGGTTGGTGCTTCTAAATTTCTAAAGTTCAAGTACAATTGTTTTCAATAATGTGTTTGTGTCCATCTAGTATTGATACTTAGCTTTAATTTTGTGATAATTTTTTTGTGTCCATCGATTGTTTGTTAAGCATAAGTACCAACACTAGTTGATCCTATTGATGACAAAATTGATTTTCTTGCAAGATCGATTTGTGTCCATCTAGTGTGGGCACTTAGCTTTAAATTTAGAAATAATATTTTTGTTAAGCATAAGTACCAACACTAGTTGATCCTATTGATGACAAAAATGATTTTCTTGCAAGATCGATTTCTGTCCATCTAGTGTTGACACTTAGCTTTAAATTTAGAAATAATATATTTGTTAAGCATAAGTACCAACACTAGTTGATCCTATTGATGACAAGATTGATTTTCTTGCAAGATTGATTTCTGTCCATCTAGTGTTGACACTTAGCTTTAAATTTAGAAATAATATATTTGTTAAGCATAAGTACCAACACTAGTTGATCCTATTAATGACAAAATTGATTTTCTTGCAAGATCGATTTGTGTCCATCTAGTGTTGACACTTAGCTTTAAATTTAGAAATAATATATTTGTTAAGCATAGGTATCAGCACTAGTTGATCCTATTGATGACAAAATTAATTTTCTTGCAAGATCGATTTGTGTCCATCTAGTGTTGACACTTAGCTTTAAATTTAGAAATACTATATTTGTTGAGCATAAGTACCAACACTAGTTGATCCTATTGATGACAAAATTGATTTTCTTGCAAGATCGATTTGTGTCCATCTAGTGTTGATATTAAGTTTTAATTTAGGAATAATGTGTTTGTTAAGCATAAGTACCAACACTAGTTGATCCTATTGATGACAAAATTGATTTTCTTGCAAGATCGATTTGTGTCCATCTAGTGTTGACACTTAGCTTTAAATTTAGAAATAATATATTTGTTAAGCATAAGTACCAACACAATTTGATCCTGTAGATGATAAAATTGATTTAGTTGGTAGATTTAGTTGTTGGAATTAAGTCAAAACTAAACTAGGTAAAGTTAAAAAGTTGTTATGTTGTTTAAATAAGTTAAAATAAATAATGTGGTTTAGTTAGTGAATTTAGTTGTTGGAATTAAGTCAAAACTATTGTAGTTAAAGTTAAAAAGTTGTTAAGTTGTTTAAATAAGTTGAAATAAATAATGTCGTTTAGTTTGTGGATTTAGTTGTTGGAATTAAGTCAAAACTATTGTAGTTAAAGTTAAAAGTTGTTTAAATATGTTAAAATAAATAATGTGGTTTAGTTAGTGAATTTAGTTGTTGGAATTAAGTCAAAACTAAACTAGTTAACGTTAAAAAGTTGTTAAGTTGTTTACATAACTTAAAATAAATAATGTGGGTTAGTTAGTGAATTTAGTTGTTGGAATTAAGTCAAAACTAAACTAGTTAAAGTTCAAAAGTTGTTAAGTTGTTTAAATAAGTTAAAATAAATAATGTGGGTTAGTTAGTGAATTTAGTTGTTGGAATTAAGTCAAAACTAAACTAGTTAAAGTTCAAAAGTTGTTAAGTTGTTTAAATAAGTTAAAATAAATAATGTGGTTTAGTTAGTGAATTTAGTTGTTGGAATTAAGTCAAAACTAAACTAATTAACGTTAAAAAGTTGTTAACTTGTTTAAATAAGTTAAACTAAATAATGTGGGTTAGTTAGTGAATTTAGTTGTTGGAATTAAGTCAAAACTAAACTAGTTAACGTTAAAAAGTTGTTAAGTTGTTTAAATAAGTTAAAATAAATAATGTGGGTTAGTTAGTGAATTTAGTTGTTGGAATTAAGTCAAAACTAAACTAGTTAAAGTTAAAAAGTTGTTAAGTTGTTTAAATAAGTTAAAATAAATAATGTGTGTTAGTTAGTGAATTTAGTTGTTGGAATTAAGTCAAAACTAAACTAGTTAAAGTTAAAAAGTTGTTAAGTTGTTTAAATAAGTTAAAATAAATAATGTGGTTTAGTTAGTGAATTTAGTTGTTGGAATTAATTCAAAACTAAACTAATTAACGTTAAAAAGTTGTTAAGTTGTTTAAATAAGTTAAAATAAATAATGTGGGTTAGTTAGTGAATTTAGTTGTTGGAATTAAGTCAAAACTAAACTAGTTAAAGTTAAAAACTTGTTAAGTTGTTTAAATAGGTTAAAATAAATAATGTGGGTTAGTTAGTGAATTTAGTTGTTGGAATTAAGTCAAAACTAATGTAGTTAAAGTTAATTAAAATTATCATTATTGTTTATGTAGATGGATCCTAATCGTAGTTGGATGTATAATAGAAACAATCCTGGTCGAGCGGGTATGATTCCAGAATTCGCAGAAGGTATCACTAGATTTATAAATCATACAAAGACACTTGATGATTTTTTAACTTCAAGAGAGAAGAAGAGAGAGGAGGAGATTGCGGCAACAAAGGAGATAGAGAACAAAAGGTATGCAGCGCTTCAGGCCCAACTAACTTTTCTTTTTGAATCAGGAAATATTCTTCTTCCATGTCCGGCCAGCAGTGATGGATCTGATCAGGAGGGTGATGAGAATGATAAGTCTGATAAGGAAAGTGAGGGTGATGAGAATGGTAAGTCTGATAAGGAGAGTGAGGGTGATGAGGAGTAGTTGTATCTATTTGATATTTTAGACTTCTATATTTTTGGAATTGTTTAATTTGATCGTATTTTAGATTATTTTGAAGTTGGATGAAGTTTATTTTGAAATAGTTTAATGTATATGTTGAAAATATTGTGTTGTTTTGGTTGGATGAAGTTTATTTGGCTTTGGGAAATTCGTCACCAGGTATGTGTGATTTCACTAGTGGATTACTTTCATCCACGAGGTCCTTAGAATTTAGTCAGATTTTTGATTCACTATGTCTTGCTTAGACTAGGGTTTCTAAAACCATACATATTGGTTGTGATTTAGATGTTATAGTATTCTTAATCAGATTATCATGTTTTCATGAAGTCGTTGCTTAGTTCCTTGCATAAAACTCAGAATCCTAGTTGTGTAGATTTTCTTAGTTCATGAATTACACATGCTAGGTCAGTTAAATAGATATACTTGCTCTAGTTACGAATGTTTAATTGTCAGTATTTAAATGTTGCATTCTCAGATTTTTCATGTCAGAACAATGAGCTATCCAATATTTCAATTATGTTGTTTATACACATTTCAGTTGGGAGTTGGCTTAGACCGAGTTGGACTAGGATTCAACGTACCTTTATAGTCCCAAAACTATGTGCCCCCGTAGGTTTATAAATCCCCTATGTGGGGAATCAAATTTATTGATCACACCACTCATGCCTTTATACCCCTGGCATGGTATATTGGGTCCTCTCGATGGGGCATATACATTAGACTCCACGTTTAGCTCACGTGGTTTTATGTTGGTTAATAGTAGCTCCCACAGTAAGAAATTAGTGCAGTTGACAAGGTTTTTAGTTATACCTCAACATTTAGTCTCAATATGTCATGTTCAGGATTAGTACTTGGTCATTGTATCTAGCTTAGTGTTTAGTATATTTCAGTATCTATGTTGATTTCAGATTATATCATTGCTCAGTTAGCTTTGTTCAGTTTATGTATTTTATTCAGCTTTATTCTATATACTGCATGCTTAGTATATTTCAAGTACTGATGCATACTCTGTGCTACATCCTTTCACGATGTAGGTTTAGGTACTCAACATCCAAATCACGCATAGATCAGTTCCCGATCTTTACTTCAACAACTTCAGTGGTGAGTCCTCATACTTCAAGGAAAATAAACATGTTTTCTTTCGCTATTCAGTATTTGATTTCAATTTCAGGTTTGCTATATTTAGCTGGGGACATGTCCAAGCAACTTTAGTCAGTAGAGGCTTTTTCAGACATAGTATTAGATTCAGCTTTAGATTTGAGTTTGATCCTTCAATTGTTTTAAAACTCATAGTATTTTATATATTCCGATTAGTTGGGTATTCCCCACTTTTAGTTATCTTCTGTTTTAAGCTTCCGCATAGTATCTGTTTTTAGTTATATTTCAGTATGCTTGTGCGCTAGCTCAGGGTTAGCTTGGGTCACTCCTGATCCTAGGTCCCGAGTTAACATGAAGGGGGTAGCCTCGGGGAGTGACAAACTTGGTATCAGAGCATTAAGTTCAAGAGTCCTGGGATTTCTGATGCCGCACTAAGTAGAGTCCTTTTCATGGGTGTGAAGTGCACCACTTCTAATTAGAGGGAGGCTACAAAGTGTTTTAGAAAAAACTTCACTTTCTTGCTATTCTTATCATGCGTAGGTATGATCTTCCTTCTAATTCTTCGTTATGCGGTTCAGATCATGCCTCATCGTAGAGCTTACCCAAGGAATTCTAATGCACGCAATGCTAACGCAGTTACTCCAGTCCCAGACCATGAGGTCTCGAATGCAGAGTTTCAGAATGCTATCTAGATCTTGGCTCAAAGTATGGCTAATAGAACATTCAGCAGCCCCAGTTCCTACTAATACTAATAATGGGTCAGCAACGGCCAGGGTTCGAGATTTTGTTCGGATAAATCCCCCAGAGTTTCTAGGGTCGCAGGTTGGTGAGGGCCCACAAAACTTCATTGATAAGGTTAAGAAAATCTTTGGAGTGATGCAAGTGACTAGTAATGATAGGGTAGAGTTGGTATCCTACCAGCTTAAGGATGTAGCTAACATTTGGTTCACTCAGTGGAAAGGAAACATCTGTACAGATGTAGTTCCTATAACTTGGGTGTGTTTTACTGAAGCTTTTCTTGACAGGTTCTTCCCGAGGGAGTTGAGAGAGGCAAAAGCTCATGATTTTATGCATTTGAGACAAGGTACAATGTCAGTCGAAGAGTATGGGCTGAAGTTCACTCAACTCTCCAGGTATGCTTCACAGATGGTTGTCGATCCAAAGGCATAAATGAGCCAGTTTTTGTTTTGGGTATCCGACTTAGTGAGACAGAGTGCATGAATGCTATGTTGTTAGAGGATATGAATATCTCTAGGCTTATGACTCATGCTCAATAGGTTGAGGGAAATAAGCTTAGAGAAATGGCTAAGGACAACAAGAAGGCTAGAGCATGCAACTATGAGTACTCTCAGTAGAAATCGGGTGGTGGAAATCGCTCATAATTTCAGCAGAGGTCTACAGCCTCAACACCTTCATCAGCCAGTGCTCCATCCCCCAGGTTTTTGACATGATCAGAAGGGTAAGACATCAGGCTCTAAGTCTCAAAGGAGTAATTCAGGTAACATGACTTTCCCAACTTGTTCGAAGTGTGGTAAGAACCATCCGAGCGAGTGTCTTGTAGGAAAGAAAGAGTGCTTTGGGTGTGGTCAGTCTAGCCATAGGTTGAAGGATTGCCCTTATGTCAGGCATGGGCAAGGAGGTAACAATAATAGGTCTCAGTCTATAGTTCCATCAGAACTAGCAGGTCGTTCAACTCAGCAGGGTTCTTCATCTGGTACAAGTGGCGGTCAACGCCAAAACAAGTTTTATGCTCTCTAGGTTCACTAGGACCAGGAAGATTCTCCTGATATGGTCACTCATACGTTACAAGTCTTTGATTTAGATGTTTATGCATTGTTAGATCCAGGGGATACTTTTTCCTTTATAACTCCCTATATAGCATTAAACTCTGGTGTCAGCCCAGAAACTCTTTTAGAACCCTTCTTAGTCTCTACTCCAGTTGGTGACCCAGTTATAGCTAGATGGGTATACATAAAGTGCCCTGTGACAGTCTCTCAGAAAGTCAACTCAACAAATCTTGTAGAGTTAGAAATGGTAGATTTTGATATCATTCTAGGCATGGATTCATTACATTCCTGGTATGCCTCAGTCGATTGTAGAACTAGGATCGTTTGGTTTAAGTTTCCAAATGAACCAGTCTTATAATGGAAGGGTAGTATCTCGTTGCCTATGGGTTGGTTCATTTCTTAACGTAAGGCCAGTAAAATGATTTCCAAGGGATATATGCACCATTTTTTTAGGGTCAAGGATTCAAACTCCAAAACCCAACTCTTAAGTCAGTTCCAGTAGTAAATGAGTTTCCAACAGTGTTTCCAGAAGATATTTTAGAGTTCCTCCCAAATGAGAAATCAAGTTCAGAATAGATCTCCTTCCATATACCCAACCCATTTTGATTTCTCCTTACATAATGGCTCCAGCTGAGCTTAAGGAATTGAAAGAACAGTTGAAAGACCTTCTAGATAATGGCTTCATCAGACCTAGTATTTCCCCATGGGGTTCACTAGTGTTGTTTGTGAAAAAGAAAGACGGTTCTCTCAGAATGTGCATTGACTATGGTCAGTTGAACAAGGTCACCATGAAGAATAAGTATCCCATCCCCAGGATTGATGACATGTTCGACCAATTTTATGGTGCTAGCTTCTCCTCTAAGATAGATCTCAGATCCAACTATCATCAGCTCAGAGTTAGAGATAGTGACATTCCAAAGACAACTTTAAGGACTCGGTATGGTTATTATGAATTTGTAGTTATGTCTTTTGTACTAACAGATGCTCCTGTAACTTTCATGGACTTAATGAACAGGGTGTTCAAACAGTATTTGGATTTTTCGTTATTGTCTTTATTGATGATATCCTTATTTTTTCCCGAAATAAGGAGGAACATGCGACTTATCTGAGAATGGTTCTGCAAACTCTCAAAGATCGCCAATTATTCACTAAGTTAAGCAAATGTGAATTCTGGTTATAGTCAGTCTCTTTCCTTGGTCATGTGGTATCTAGTAAAGGAATTCGAGTGGATTCTCAGAAAATAGAGGCAGTGAAACAATGGCCCAGACCCACCTCTCCAATAGATATCAGAAGTTTCTTGGGTTTGGCTGGTTATTATAGGAGATTTATTGAAGGATTTTCATCCATAGGCTCCCCATTTACTAAGTTGACTCAGAAAAAGGTAATGTTTTAGTGGTCAGATGAGTGTGAGAAAAGTTTCTCAGAACTGAAGACTAGGTTGACTACAACTCCTATCTTGACTCTACCAGATGGTTCAGACGGTTATGTGATTTATTGTGATGCATCCAGGGTCGGCCTAGGTTGTGTGTTGATGCAGCAAGATAAGGTCATAACTTATGCTTCTAGACAACATAACGTTCATGAGATGAACTACCCGACTCATGACCTCGAGCTTGCAGCTGTAGTATTTGCCCTAAAGATTTGGGGACACTACTTGTATGGTGTGCATGTTGATGTATTCACACATCATAAGAGCCGGATATTCAGCTGAGGAGATGGCTTGAATTCCTCAAAGACTATGATATGAATGTGCTTTATCATCCTGGTAAGGCCAATGTAGCAGCTGATGCTCTTACCAGATTATCTATGGGTAGTGTAGCACATTTTGAGGAAGAAAGGAAAGAATTAGCAAAACAGGTTCACCGGTTTGCACTCTTAGGAGTTGTTCTTATGGACATGGAAAATAGTGGGGCAATAGTTCAGAATAGATCTGAATCTTCATTGGTAGTGGAGGTTAAGGAAAAACATGAGAGTGATCGTTTATTACTTCAGTTGAAAGGTGCAACCATCAGCAGAAAGTAGAGGTTTTCTCCCAATGGGGAGATGGTGTGCTTCATTATCAAGGTCGCTTATGTGTTCCTAGGGTAGGTGAGTTGAAGCAGTAGATCATTACAGAAGACCATAATTCTAGATATTCTATTCATCCAGGTGCCACTAAGATGTACCGTGATCTGCGGAAAGTCTTTTGGTGGAACGACATCAAGAGAGACATAGCAGATTTCGTGGCCAAGTGTCCTAATTATCAACTGGTTAAGGTAGAACACTAGAAACCAGGAGGTATCACTCAAGAGATTAACATTCCTACATGGAAGTGGGAAGTGATAAACATGGACCTCATCACGGGTTTACCTCATACTCGCATACAACATGACTCAATTTGGGTGATAGTGGACAGAGTTACTAAGTGCGCTCACTTCTAGGCTGTCAGGACTACAGATTCAGTGGAGGATTACACTAAACTCTACATTAATGAGATAGTCAGGCTGCATGGGGTTCCTTTGTCTATCATCTCAGATATAGGTCTTTAGTTTACTTCTCATTTCTGGAAATCATTTCAGAAAGGTCTTGGTACTCAGGTAAATCTCAGTACAACATTTCATCCAAAAACGGATGGTCAAGCAGAGCATACCATTCAGACCTTAGAGGACATTTTGAGAGCTTGTGTGATCGATTTCAAGGGTAGATGGGATGATCACCTACCTCTTATATAGTTTGCCTACAACAATAATTACCCTTCCAGGTATTCAGATGGCCCCTTATGAGGCACTATATGGGCGTAGATGTTGATCTTCGATTGGTTGGTTTGAAGTAGGTGAAGCAGCATTGATTCGGCCAGATTCAATTCATGAGGCTATAGAAAAAGTTGAACTCATCAGAGATAGACTAAAGACAACTCAGAGTCATCAAAAGTCCTATGCAGATGTGAGGAGAAGGGACTTAGAGTTCAAAATTGATGATTAGGTTTTCCTAAAGGTGTAACCTATGAAGGGGGTGATAAGATTTGGCAAGAAAGGGAAGCTCAGTCCTAGATATGTAGGTCCTTACAAAATACTGAAAAAGGTTGGTAATGTGGCATATGAGTTAGAATTGCTAGCAGAACTAGTGGCGGTTCATCTAGTCTTTCATATCTCTTTGTTGAAGAAGTGTATGGGTGATCCATCATCAATAATACCATTAGAGAGTGTGACTATGAAAGAAAGTCTAACTTATGAGAATCTGCTAGTTGAAATTCTTGACCGTTAGATTCGTAGGTTGAGAAATAAAGAAGTATCATTAGTGAAGGTTTTGTGGAGGAGTCAGTCTGTAGAGGGAAGTACTTGGGAAGCAGAAGCAGCTATGAAGGCCAAGTATCCTCATCTCTTTCCTTCCGATTCCGTTTCAGCTTGAGGTAATAGTTCCCCTCCAGTCTCTTAGCTTACTCTTGTGTAAATTCAGTCTCAATATCAGGTACCTTCAGTAGTTCTTGCATTTTCAGCATATTTGCATGTTCTTGGAACTCAGTTAAGTCATAAATAAGTTTTTAGCATTTAGTGGTAAGGATTGCAGCTTCTTCCCTCCATACTGAGCTAGTTTAGATTTCATTCGAGGACAAATGTTCCCAAAGGGGGAGATAATATAGCACCCCATATTAAAAAAGGACCAAACATGCAGAATTTTAGGATTTGCAGGTGCAACCGACGAGGCCAACCCACTGCCCGTGTTCTAAACCAGGGACCGTGGATGTGGTCCGTGGTTGGCCACCTCAACTCGCTTCAAAATTTTTGGAAAGGCACGACCTACGGCCGGACCTATGGACCGTAGGTGGGACAACAATCCGTGGTCTAGGTCCGTGGATCGTGGCCCCTCAGACCCAGTCTCTGACGCCAAACGATATCTGCCAGGAAGGACCATTGGTTAGTCCACGGTCCATCGGTTAGGCCCGTCGTTGGCCTCGTCAAATTTAAAGTAAGGGGTTGTTTTGTCTTTTTCCCTTTGCGTTAGACATCTAAACTACATCATTTAACCCCTAAACTACCTAGTTTTGGTCAGTTTAAGCCTAGTAACTTAATCAGAACTTACCCTAAGCAATTCGTTCACAAATTTTTTCCAAAACTAGAGCAAATGGAAAAGAAACAGTCGACCAAGATCTCTCCAAGAACACAACAGGTTTTCTCCAGTTCCAGCCTCGAAATTGAAAAATCTCTCCGTGAAAATCGTCATCAGGTATGTGGGATTTCACTAGTGGATTCCTTCTATCCACTAGGTCCCTAGAATTCAATCAGATTCTTGATTCGGTATATATTTCTTAGACCTAGGGTTTCTAAAACCTTATATATTGGTTGTTATTTAGATATTATAGTATTCTTAATCAGATTATCATGTTTTTGTGAAGTCATTATTTAGTTCCTTGCATAAAACTCAGAATCCTAGTTGTGTAGATTCTCTTAGTTCATGAATTACACATGCTAGGTCAGTTAAACATATATACATGCTCCAGTTATGAATGTTTCATTGTCAGTATTTAAATGTTGCATTCTCAGATTTTGCTTGTTAGAACATTGAGCTATCCAGTATTTTAGTTATGTTGTTTATACACATTTCAGTTGGAAGCAGGCTTAGACCGAGTTGAACTAGGGTTTCACGTACCCTCATAATCCCAGAACTATGCACCCCGTTAGGTTTATAAGTCCCCTATGTTGGGCATCAGATTTAGTGATCACGCCAGTCATGCCTTTATACCCCTGGCAAGGTATATTCGGTCCTCTCGATGGGGCATATACATCGGACTCCATGTTTAGCTCATGTGGTTTTATGTCGGTTAATAGTAGCTCTCACAGTCAAAAATTAGTGCAGTTAACCAGGTTTTCAGTAATACCTCAGCATTCAGTCTCAGTATGTCATGTTCAGGATTAGTACTTGGTTATTGCATCTAGCTCAATCTTCAATATATTTCAGTATTTATATTCAGTTCAAATTATATCATTGCTCAGTATGCTTTGTTCCGTTTATGTATTTTATTCAGCTATATGCTATATCCTGCATGCTTAGTACATTCCAAGTACTGACACATACTCTGCGCTAAATCCTTTGATGATGTAGGTTCATGTACTTAACATCCAGATCAAGCATATATCGATACCCGATCTTCACTTCATCAGCTTCAGTGGTGAGTCCTTATACTTCGAGGACAATAGACATGTTTTCTTTTGCTATTCAGTATTTCATTTCAGTTTCTATTTTGCTAGAGTTAGCTGGGGACATGCCCCAACAACTTTAGTTAGTAGAGGATTTTTCAGACATAGTAGTAGATTCAAAATTAGATTTGAGTTTGATCCTTTAGTTGTTTTAAAAATCATAGTATTTTATATATTCAGATCAGTTGGTTATTCCCCACTTTTAGTTATCTTCTATTTTAAGCTTCCGCATAGTATCTGTTTTTAGTAGATGGTAAAGAAAATTTTGTTTGCAAACTCAGAAAGTGTCTCTATGGTATAAAGCAAGCTTCTAGACAATGGTACAATAAATTTGAATCTGTTATGGGGGAGAAAGGCTATAAGAAGACTTCTTGAGATCATTGTGTATATGTACAAAAAAATTCTAACGATGATTTTATCATGCCTTTGTTTTATGTGGATGATAAGTTAATTGTGGGCTGGAATACTTCCAAGATTGACGAGTTGAAGTAAGAGTTGTGTAAGTCTTTTGCTATGAAAGACTTGGGTCATGCCAAGAAAATTTTGGGCATGAGAATTACTCGTCACAAAGATGAAAGGAAGGTTTATTTGTCATAGAAGAAGTACATTGAACATGTACTAGAGAGTTTTAATATAAAGAATGTTAAGCATGTTTGTACACCTCTTGCTGGTCATATGAAGTTGAGAAAGAGAATGTATCCTAAAGCTAGGGTGGAAAAAGAGATCATGACCAAAGTTCCATATTCCTCCATCACGGAAGTCTAATGTATGCAATGGTATGCACTAGACCTGATATTTCTCACACAATTGGTTTTTTCAGCAGATTTCTCAAAAATCTGAGAAAAGAGCATTGGTTAGCTGTGAAGTGGATACCCGATATCTTATAGGAAGCTCAAATGAATGCTTGTGTTTTGGAGCATCAAATCCAATCTTGAAGGGCTATACATTGACTGCTATGGCAGGTGACCTTGATAATAGAAAATCCACTACTGGATATTTGTTTACTTTTTTTGAGGGGAGCTATATCATGGCAGTCAAAATTGCAGAAGTGTATTGCTCTATCTACAACTATAGCCGAGTATATTGCAGCTACTAAAACTGGCAAGGAGATGATATGGCTCAAGCGATTTCTTCAAGAGCTTGGTTTGCATCAGATGAAGTATATTGTCTATTGTGACAACCAGAGTGCAATAAACTTGAGGAAGACTTCTTGTACCATGCAAGGGAGTAAAAACACATCGATGTCACATATCATTGGATTCCTGAGGAAGTTGAGAGTGAATTATTTCACGTCAAAAGTATCCACATAAGTGAAAATAATGCAGATATGCTGACCAAAACGATACCAAAAGACAAGTTAAATTTATGCAAAGAACTTGTCGATATGAGCTCTCTCTAAAGAAAATGAAGATGCCTCCTTCCGGTGAATGGGCCTGGAGGGGGAGATTTGTAGGGTCCATACCCATTAAAGATAAACTAAAAGGAAGTTAGGCAGCAAATGTTGAAAAATAAATTGCTGCAAAAGTTGAAAAAATGATTGATTTGGTGGTTGGGAAATTGATAAGATTTGCAACCTTTTGAAATTTGCTACATTTGCCTAAGTCATCAGTGATATATGCATTGTTTTCTCTTATATAGAGCATTCTTGCTCATTTGTAGAACACACCAAGATAGAAATAAAGAAATATTTTAGAGCAAAGTGAGGTATTCCATAGACTCTATAAGAAAAATATTCTATGTCAAAAAATAGAGTGTGAGCGATATTTTAGTACGGTGGAATCAAAAGAGTGTTATTCGTTTGGTGTGTGTTGTAGTCACTTTTAATATCATATTCGTGACTGTACAGTGTAAAACTTCATTGTTATAGTGATATTAGTTGTGTCTCTTGGCCCGTGGGTTTTCCGTTATTTAAAAGGGTTTCCATATGAAATTCTTGGTTTCATTGTTTTTCCATTTTATTTTCATTATTTTTGACCATATATATTTTTTGTGTTAGTCCACAATTTTCCAATAATTTTCACAAATTCAATACTCGTACTATAATATAATGTACTGTAAAAGTAGAAATCACGTGTATATAGGAATTTTATTAGTATTTGCGGTAGAGGAAATTCCACTTGAGATTCAATTGTAACTATAACCACAAAGCTCAGCCTGAATAATAATTTCAATGGTAAATTCTTTGCATGCTCAGAATAAGGAAGAATGAGTGAAAGGAGTCAGATGGAGTGAGTGGGGATGATAATGGGGCGGCGAGACTGATTTTAAGGATATGCGCTGCGGGGAGGGTTGAAGTAAGTTTTTAAAATATCAATGTAGGGTGGGGTTTTTCCTTAAATGTGGTATCTTTAGCTTATCATTATTAATCAATCTTCTGAAATTACTCAGACTAACAATTTTCCATGGTTTAATGTCCCATTAGCCAGATTGTTTACTACCTTATTTCCTTTAATCACTATGTGTAATATTCTGATAGTTTTATTTGTTATCAATATCCAAACTTCCTCTATCAGATGACTAATATTCCATGAAAATTCCCAAATTTTGAGTAAATATTTTTCAATGCTACGGAATCTATTTTAATTACACCTTACTAGTACTGCTTGTCTGCTTCTTCTTTATGTATTTCAAAGCTTGTAATATATATATCCATAACCTCTGTGTGAATACCATTTCTTTTGTCTTATATGTTATGGTATCTTCAGTTTCATTTTTAACACAAAAACCTCATGATTCTCTCTCTAGAATTGGAAATTAATTAACATAATTTACTTATGCCACTCATATGAAATAAACTTAATAACAACAATTGTCCCTAATCCTCTTTTCAAAGTGAAGCAAATTATGGGGGATGAAAAGGGGTGGTTTAATGCGGAATGGATTGAAAACACACAACGGGGCAGGGCGAGTGACTTGAGAACTTTGTGGGTTAAGGCTCAATCCTCCCCGCACTTTCCCATTGCCATCCCTTTAAGAGAGAGAGAAATGAAGAAATGAGAGAAGTTGATTAGGAAAATATCATGTCTTAACTACCTTCTGTTTAAGTTGAAATATTCTTTAGTTGCATATGAATTGATGTGGAACTTTTCTTAATTTATGATATCGTTATAATATAATATCATCTTTATATATAATTATTTTCTGATAAGGACACATGTATATCACAACAAAGTATCCTTTTGAATTTCAAACACTTTTCTAACACATTTAGCTGCACAACCTTCTTTCTTTTTCTAACGCATTTAGCTGCACAACCTCCTCTTGTACCTTCTCATTATTGAAAAATATCCCTTTTTTTAAGTGACCTTTTCCTCAAGGTCAAGCCGAGCTACGAACTCTAAAAACTAGCCCTTGATGTAGCCTTAATCTTCCCAAGGTACCTTTTTTGGGCCCAAATTAGTCCATTGCACCATAATCTTGACACCATCAACACAATAATTAACCTTGACCATCTTGCACTACAAAATAACTAGAGGCTGCTACAAAACCTTTCCACTGTTGTTACAAATCAAAATTTGATATTGAAGTTTAATAGTAGAACCAATTAACTTCTTCAATTGAGAAACGGGAAATATCGAACGATGGAGGATACTATAAATAGAAAGTCATTGTCTCCACATTTTGCACAGCTCTGTATAGACCATAGAACTAAACACTCAATCTGTGGTACATTCTCATAATCACTGAGGCTTGTTTATAAGGATATAGTTTTAGATACATAAGGTACTCAACCACTAGAGTTTCGTCAGTTCTATTATAGTTAGATTAAAAGTTGATGAGAGACGGAGCTTGGATCATATAATCCTGTTTATATGTATATATATTTATTGGGCTATCGTTTGAACCGTTTGATGTATGTAAAGGGATCAAAATCCAGTGAATTTATTGTGCTTAGAGATTAAAAAAATCAAGGTTTTTATATGGGGAGTCTATTTGATGTGAATTAAGGTCACAAGAAAACTCTAAAATAAAGTTGGGTTAGAAGCTTTATCATCAATTAAGTTTTCATGTAAGCTCGTGAAATGTCTTACTTCAAAAAAGCATGCCTCCTAGAATATGAGTTAAGAGGTGAATTACCTATCAAATTAAAGGGTTCAAGTATAGTTTTCGAAGCATCAAATCAATTGGCTTCACTATAATATGTTAGACACATATCAAGAGAACTGTCGCCTCAACATTCATTTGATATGCTAACAACCTATTATGATATACCCATATATATCAAACATATATGGGGCTGACGAGATTCAATATATACATGTTTTCTCTAAAAAAATATTATTCTTTCAAGCCCTAGGTTAGTTTTATCTCCTCTTCTCAACCTCCAACACCAAAGTAAGTTCCTTTCATGTTTTCTTAAGTATTTTAAAACACTACTAATTAGTAATTACGTATTCTTAACAAAATTTTACACTAGAATTCTAGGGGTTTTTCTGGAAACCCCTTCTCAAGGCTTAAGAACGGATTTTTTTTGGAGTTCTTCTTCAAGTGTTTTGGAACAATCACATATCATATATCATATATATATATATATATATATATATATATATATATATAAGAGAACCCTAGGCCTGCTTACGTGGCGCCACCACAAACTAGAATTCCCTTTTAATTTATTTATTTTCAAAACTAGCCTTCCCCTTTCATGAAAAGTTGTGACTTTTATGAAAAGTTGTGAATTTTATGAAATGTTGTAACTTTTATGAAAAGTAGTGACTTTTATGAAGAGTTACGACTTTTATGAAAAATTGCGACTTTTATGAAAGTTTGTGACCTTTCCGAAGGGTTGTAACTTTAATTTTTCAAAGAGTTGTGACTTTTCCAAAGAGTTGTGATCTTTTCTATAAGGCACAATAATATTTTTTTCTCACAACCCTTTGTTGTCTATAAATATAGGGATTTCCTGCTACCATTATTTGTAGTTTTTTTTCGACTATAGGGTAGTAGAATTCAAATACATTAATTAAGTTTCTTATGAAGTTTATTTCATTACTCAAAGTTGTTTTCCTCCTATTTCTTGAAGCTTAAACTTTACTATAAGTCATACTGATTCATGTAACTATAACAATTTCTTTTTGCTATTTTGGTGATTTTATTTTTTAACTTTGTTAAAAATTTCAGCAAGGATGATTGAAAATCGATCTTCTCTTTTATCCTTTTCTATAGGTTTCTTCATAGAAACAAAGAAAAGTGATTTTAATATCAATGCTACATTACTACTCTTGCACCTCTCAGTCCACAACTCATAACGTTGCTTAAATGGTCGACTTCATTACATTTGGTTCTTTAGTAAACAAAACTTTTATTTCTGCCAATATTATTTGTAGGTATTTTTCGCTATAGGGGAGTCGAATTCAAATACATTAATTAAGCTTCTAATGAAGTGTGTTTCATTCCTCAAAGTTTTCTTCCTCCTATTTCATGAAGCTTAATCTTTTACTGTAAGTCATAGTGATTCATGTATCTATTGCAATTTCTTTCTGTTATTTTGGTGAATTTTTTTAAGCTCTTTCAATTAAATTTGTGAACTGTAAACTTGGATACAACCCGACCGACTATCTTTTTGAAAAATATGTTAAGCAACATGCCTTTTTCTTCTTTATTTTTAGGAAAGTAAGGCCATCTTTATTATTATTTGTGGATATTTGTGAGTTCAAGTTCTCACAAAGTTATGCTGTGAGATTTTAATATGTTATGTGTCAAAATTTTGGTTTAGAATATTCAATTGTGAACAGTTCCATTTAGATGACACCTACTGCTTGGTTGATAATTGCATTAATTCTTTGTAACTACATACTATAACCATAACAATAACTATGGTTCAATCCCAAATAAGTTTGGCCGGTGATATGAAACCTAAGCAATAGTAATGACTATTTTGAGACAATGAGGAAAAACATTTATGATACTACTAATTTTAGGGTCATTTTTAACATATACATGATACGGCATACTATAATAAAAAAGATATTGATGGAGGTTCATAAGAAAGGAGCCGAAGGTACTCCATTAGAATTTAGTTAATTATGTTCTTGTATGGACGTGATGTTCCACTTTACTTGGGAGTGTGGTTGTTCGAGGCTTTTTGGTCTCTTCTTTAATGTCTGATGTTGTTCTTTATAACTTCTTGAAATTTAGAAAATTTATTTACTTCTAACACACTATTTCCATGGAGATTTGCTTATACTTCTTTCTTATACATAAAATCTATCTATGAATCATAATTTTTGTATAACAAAAATGAAAATTAAAAAAATATAATCTTTAAGATTTCAGAGGAACGCTTTTCCTTAAGATAAAATATTCTTAACAATGTAGTGTATATATAAAAAATACGAATATTACCAAATGATCATATGTAACCTTAATAAAACAGTTCAATCTCGTGCGAAGCACGTGTAATTTACCTAGTTGAGGTATATAAGGCTACTCTTTATGTGTGAGTCTGTCATTGTTATTTCCTATACTATGTTTTCATGTCTATGAGCTTCCCTTCATGAAAAAGTTTGAGTTATGATGAAGAGCTTATGAATTGTCATGATGTATGCTATTATTAATCTTCATGATGTTTTTCTTCTCAAGTGTATATGCTTTTATTAACTAGAAGTCTTAACAAGCATGAATTATGATTTACTTCAAAAATGTGAATTTTTTCAAAAATATGATTTTCTACCAAAAGTATGAATGTCTACGAGCTTTCCTTCATTAATAAGTTAGAGTTATGACGAATAGTTTATGAATTGTCATGATGTGTCCTTACGAACTTCACAAATTCTTGATGATGTTATTAACTCTTATTCACAGGTGTCTATAGTATATCCAACAAGAAGTCTTAACACACATGAATTATGATTTACTTCAGAAAAAAATGATTTTTGATGATTTTTTACCAAAAGTATGAATATCATGGTTTTCTCAAAGCTTAAGCTTTAATGTTTATGATATGATTTTCATGATTAAAAGTATGAACTTCAAAATTTATGACATGATTTATGAACCATTATTTATGAACTTTCTAGCTAACTATGATTTATTAGCTTGTGAGCTAGTGATTATTTTGAGCACATGATATGTTTTAGGAGGATTATTATTAATCGAGAATCTATGAGTTCAGCTAACGAATACCCAAAATTACATATGCCAATGTAGGTTAAGAATTATGTCATTGGCCCATGAATCCTCTATGTGCCCCTGATGAAGGGATTATTATGTATCCACAAGTCATGTTACACCCTACAGGAAGGTATCAAACAACTTAATGATCGAGCGACGACCAAACATCATGAACTGACATGGTGTTATGTTGATTATTTGAGGAACTCTTCCAACAAAAGTAAATAATTTATGAAAGATGATTTTTGGACTAGGCCAATGTCATGATTTTACTTTATGTTTCACTCATGGTCTTCATTTATACACTTAACTTCATGTTTCATTCAACCATTTCACAATAATATAATTTCACATATACTTACATTTATTTTATCGAGGAAACTACATTTTAAATGGTGTAGACTTAGGTATTTAGGATGGTAAAACAACATATTAAGGTCTACATTTTAGCTGTTGGTGGACTCTATTTGTTTTTGTATCATAGTTAGTACATTTAATTTGTTTAATTTATGATTCTGTAGGGGCACTTGTCCCAATAGAGAGTTTATTTAGTCATTTTAGAGGCTTCATAGAAAGACGATTCTAGAAGGTTCAATAAAGCAATAAAAATTTAATTTTGACCTTGGAGTTACTATGTCATATAACTAAAACTTTTATTTCATCAAAAGTTTTCTTTAAATATTCTTATGGGTGCATTTCTCTTTATAGACTTTACTTTATAATTTGAACTCATGTCATTGGTTTTCGAATATGTTTCTATATAAATGTCATGTTATTTGGCTCACTTGATCAAGTTAAGGCATCGAGTGCTAGTCTCACCTAGCCTAGGGTTGTCGTATGACAAGCTTGGTATCAAAGATCTAGCTTCAAGTGTCCTAGGGAGAATATGAATCCATGTAAATGAAGTCTCATTTATCATTGTGAGGGAACTATTTGAAAACTATTTCCAAAAAAATATGATCACTCATATAGGTTGTGGTCCCAAAGAATGGTCCATAGAGTGAACTATAGATGTGATCTTTGTTAAATGGTCTTCCCAAATTTTGGAGACTTCACAGTCCGTGGACCTGGTGATGATCCGTGAAAGTCACCCGTAGAAATAAACTAGATAGTTGTCAAATTCCTTGATAAAATGACAGGCCAGTCAACAGTCCTATGTACCAGAATGATGGATCAGTCGATGGTCTATGGACTAGAAAGATGCCTCAATCGATAGTTTGTGATCTTAGTGATGATTTATAATTTTGATGACAGTTCATTATCTCAATCGTGAACCCTAATTTTTCAAATGACTATAAATAGAAATCTAAGTCGTTTCCTAAATATGTTTAAAGTCCAGAACATTTCTCTTAACCCTAGTAGACGATAAAACTTCTCCAAAGGCTAGGTACGCCTTATCCTTCATTCCCAAGGTTAATATAATGGTTCCTAACCCTAACCTAAGGGTTCAATGTGTTTCACTATATTAAACCCTAGGATTCATTGAACGAATTAGTTCTTAGAGTTATCAAATCTTCTCTTTGTAGATTCTTCATCAAGGTTTGGATTGTTTAAGGTATTTAAGACTATCATAGTGAGGAACTCTGTTCTTCCTCACTCCATACATCTATAGTTCTAGTTAACATGATTAACTAGAGATAGGGTTCTTACTCCAAAGTTTATGATTCTGAATAATCCCTATTTCAAATTTCTCATTGTTGATTCTACCGAGACTATTGTATTTCATATAATTGGTGATTCTTGACTAATGGTTCATGCTTACCACATGATTTTTAGCTTAAGTTATTTGAAAGCCTTGTTATAGTATTCATTTGCATTACTTTCATGAATAAAGTATGTTCCAAGTTCCAAGAGCAGTATTTCAAGAAAGAGTTCTAGAAAGTGTATATAACTTCAAGTGCATTATTTCAGAAAGAAAGAAAAGTCAGATTTTAGAAAGAAAAGTCAGTTTTAAAGTAAATAAAGTTCAGCTCTAAGGAAGTATTATTGAGCATAGACTCAAAGAAAGAGATTATCAATTTTTCCCTAAGGTTGAACACCTTAAAGTTATTGAGAATTATTGTTTTATTTTAGGAGTAGTATTCAATACCGAGATGGTTAAGGGTTCTGATAACCCAAGCCCTAAAACTATACCACCAACATAGGATAAGATCGTGTCGTTGGGTCAGGTGACTCCTCATTTAGCCCCTGCTAAGAGATCAAATTTGGAACCGTAAGTGAAGGCTTTGTTCCATACCACGTTAAGGTATTGAATGACTTTTCCAACATGGAAAAGACATTGTATCATCGTGATGCTCATGTGATGATTGTTAGTTACAAAAACTCCCCAAAAAACTAAACATATATTTTTAATCAATATTTGCTATTGACACATACTTTTGGTTGTAAAGTTTTGTTGTTAAAGTAAACATGGCTGCTTTACTATTTTGTAATGCAGACTCATGTACACATGATTGACATTGGATGTACCACTAGGATATGTTTCATTCAACATTGGTGAGGACTCCTTGCTTTCAAAGGGCTCCAGTTTATCTAGATTATTTAGTAGTTTCTAGGCATTGCTAGTAGAGCATTCTTGTATTCAAGGATCTTTTCTTGGTACTATTTTTAGTAGATTAGAGGCTTCATAGATGAGTTAATTGAGTTATAGTTTCAACTTTTTTTTACCAACATTTGTATCAATTCAAATTTTAGATTTTTAGCTATAAACTTATTGAGTTAGCTTTCCATAAATTATTGCATGCTCATTCTATAAAATTTTCTGCACTTTTATTATAACATTTAGTTTGTAGAATCCAAGCAAAGGGTTTGCTCGGGCAATTAGTTGTTCCAAGTGTCGACCATGCCTAGGGTGTAGGATCGGGGATTGACAAACATTGTATCAGAGCCCTAGGTTCAAGGATCCTATAAAATCTATAAAGTTGCATCTAGTAGAGTACTTCTTATGAGTGTGAAGCATGCCACACTTATAATAGGGAAGCTATAGGGAATTATGAAATACTGATGTGAGGCCAAAAATATATATTTTTAATCATTATTTGCCTCACATTTATTATTTATATTTGTCCTTTTCGAGCATAAATTTTATGGATTGTGCTAAATAGTGTATTTTATTTGTAGGAGTAAATTGGTGTATAGATGAAGAAGTTTGGAGCTAAAACGAATTAAAGATGGAAAGTTGAAGAAAGAAATCAAGCAGACAACTTAATGAATTAAATTGAATATAATAATATTTAATTGATATGAATTAATAAGTAAAGTATTGAAGTTGAATAACCAAACTGCCACTTGGTAGTCACTGAAGGCGCAACAAAATGTTGAAGGCGGCGGACAACAGCTTCACGCGAAAAAAAGGATTCCAATTTCTTTTGATTTTGGTTATCTAATTTGATTTGGACTGAATTATTTTATTTAGGATTTTCTATATCTATAAATAGTCCATATAAATAATTATTTTTGGAGGAGAAGATCAATCACATGGCATCAAAGTATAAAGTTGTCAATACTTTTTAGGGTTCTTTTCTTCTTCTTATTTTTTTAGACATTATAGTAAACTTTTGTTTTTGGTCTTTTGGAATTATTTTGCAAACACTTAGCAATTTAATTTCTGAAAGTTGGTTTATGCTATTCCAAATTGGTTTTCAATTCAAGAATTTGGTTTCCATCTATTCTAATTTTAAGTTCATGATTTCTTTTAACTCAATTATGAATTGTGAACTCTCAAGCATGAGTAGCTAAATCCACAACTAGGGTTGTGGGAACCATGAGCAATTAACAAAGTATGGATAATAATTAAGTAATTCTTTAATAGTGTTTATGCATGTATTGTTAATCTTTTCATTTAGTAGTCTTTCTAGCGGGTGTGCAACGTTAGAACTCGCCTCGTTCCTACTTGACCTTACCAAGGGGCTAATAAATGAGAAAAAGATTTAACAAAAAAGATTTGGTTATGGATTTACTGCTATCTAATAGTCTGACTTTGATCAATTGAAGTGAAGTTGAAAATCCAACTAAATTGAAACGATGACTAATCTGGGGTAAAGGTAAGGGTTAGTAAAGCACACATTTATAGATTTACCAAGTTACGAGTGAAAGTTCCAATGAAGAATACCAGTCACTTAGGGATACATAACTTACCAGCCTTGCATGTTAAACACTAGGATATGATTAGTGTTATTAGGATTACTGCGTTAGGAGCTTGTAGGGAACACATATGCCCTAGTTTCCATCTAATAATGATATCTCAAATTGTGAATCTTGTTTATTTGTTACTTAATCATTCAAATCTACAATCTGTTACTTTAGTTACAAAACCCCCTGTTTACTTTTCTAGGAAATAGTTTGACTAAAAAGAGATTTTTGTGAGTTAAGTTTAAGTCTGAACCATATTACTTGTGGGATCGACCCCAGCCTACAAGTTGGGTTCTTTATTTGGCAACAACTGCTTATACTTATTTTGGGAAGTGTAATTTGGGCATATCAAATACCACTTTATATCATACTCTGGTTCATGTGATAGAGTTTAACTCTATAAGAAATTTCCTAACTAATGCATTCACATATTTTAGATCATACCTCCATAGCATACCACTAACTAGAGGAATACCACAAATGCAAAGGTTCTTGCTGAAACCAACACAAAGTTATTTGCCTCCACTAACTAGGATGCAAAGTAGGAATGAAGCTCGCTTGATGAATCAAGACTATAGTGTCAGAGCTCAAACTATACCATCTAACTATAACACCTCAGATTTTGGGAAAGGAAAGGGAAACATTTTGGCCTATTGTTGTTTTCAACGAGTCCATTCTACGGGCCGTAGAAGCTTCTATATATTGTAGAAGGTATCTGTAGAAAATGGGTGAAGAAATTTTGAAAATCAAGTCTCGATACCTCTTTCTACAATTCACCAGAACAGACTGTCAAATGGACTACGAGTTAAGGTCCAAGTTAAGTTCTATGGTTAGGGTCTATGGATCGTAGGAAGTCCTACACACCATAAAAGTGTTTCGTCAAAAATTCGGATAATTTTCGAGGTCCTAGTACTTGGTCTATGATTGACCAGTATGGACCGTAAAAAGTAGGTACGATCTGTATACCAGTCCGACATTTAAATTTAAGGGGCCTTGTGGTCTTTTACTTAATATTTTTAACCTATACTATGTTTTCTTTACTTCAATCCTAATCCCTATATAAAGATTTTAAGTCCTAAAACTACCTACTCAAAACCCATTCTCCTATTCCCCAAAACTCAACAAAATTCATTCTTCCAAATTCCCTCCCAACCTAAGGAAGAAGAAGAAGCTAGAGTTCATTTAAGGGCATAAATTCACCATTCATCTTGGACTTTGAGTAGCAAGGTATGTGGGTATTCACCCATGACATCCATTCCTCTATGGCGTCCCCAAGGTTTTCAATTCCTCCATTTCAAATTCAGTGGATCAAATTAGATTTCATCCAATTATGATTTTTATTGATGATTAAGACTTCTATTGCAAGATTTAATGTTAATGCATGATATTTAGTTGAAATTATATTGACTCATGCATGATTTATGATTTTCAACTATTAATACATGAACCTATGAATTATGAATTTTGAAAGGTTATGTATGTCTTATGAAAATGTTGTTTATGATGATAGGGTGCTTTTAGATGAAAGTATCCATGTCGTTGTGAAAGGTTTACTCATGTACGAATATGATCATGATTTGTGAAAGGTATTTCTCACATATGGATTCACATTGGTGAAAGGTTTTCTCACCTCTGCTTGAGTTGTGTTTTAAGGAGCTACTCTATGTTTTGATTTTAAAGATGTAGCATTGGTATTGATCACTGTCTTTCCTATTCTATAATGATATTTGAATTTTACTTATTTTGTTGGGATTTAGACTTAGTACCGAGAGAGTTTTGAGAGAATTTTGAAAGGTTATGCATGTCTTATGAAAATGATGTTTATGATGATAGGGTGCTTTTAGATGAAAGTATCCATGTCGTTGTGAAAGGTTTACTCATGTACGAATATGATCATGATTTGTGAAAGGTATATCTCACATATGGATTCACATTGGTGAAAGGTTTTCTCACCTCTGCTTGAGTTGTGTTTTAAGGAGCTACTCTATGTTTTGATTTTAAAGATGTAGCATTGGTATTGATCATTGTCTTTCCTATTCTATAATGATATTTGAATTTTACTTATTCTGTTGGGATTTAGACTTAGTACCGAGAGAGTTTTGAGGTGGAGGCTCAAGTAGGGTAGTCTCTAGTACCAACCTCTAGTCCCTAACTACGTGCCCCATTATGATTATCTTAAATGACCTAACTAGTGGATCTACTTTAGCAAAAGATCATATGTACGGACTCTACATTACTAAGTGGAATCCCCTTCTTTCGATATGAGAGATATACTAGATTCCATGGTATATCTCTCATGGTCTTATTGTTCGTTAAAGCTTATATCCCACAAAATGAATATGTTCTTCAATATATTTTTTTGTGTCTCTTAATTTAAATGTCTTGACCATATCTTATGATTTACATGTCATTGCTTCTTTAAGCCTTTAAATGCTCAAATGTTGGTTATATCTCATATGTTTAAAATCTTCATGCTATCATGTCTATTTATGTATATTTCCCCATACTTATTAGATTCCATGCACTAATGCATACTTATTGTCTCATCAATTTAGGGTCCGACGCTCCTACCTCTCACACTCGTGGCTAGTTGATCATTCTATCAGATTTGAGAGTTGGTGAGCCATTATGTTTTGAGGACCCATACACTTTTAGTTGTTTCATGTCTTTCTAGTTTTCTTATGATGTAAGTGGTGTATGAGTTACGTCCCAACCACTTCTTTGATGTTTTAGATGGCTTGTTAAGACTATGTTAGACTTCCACTTTGTCAAACTCATTTACGATATAATATTGCTAATTTTGAAATCTTTTATTTCTTTTATCCTATATGATGTATAGTAAGTGGCTTGTGTAGGGCCTTCCGTGGTTCTATAAACCATGTTACACCTAGGGTATTGATTGGGTCGTGACCAACTTGGTATTCAGAGCATAAGTTTTAGAAAGGTCCTAGGATGTCTCACAAGCCATGTCGATTTAGAGTCTTATTCATGAGTGTGAAGCTCACCGTATTTATAAATATAATGTTATAAGATGTATAGGAAATTCCACTTCTTTGATCACTCTAAATTTATGCAATAGAGTTTAACTCTATGTGTCTCTCTCCTAATCCTCATCCGATGCTTTTTAGGATATGGCCCCTCAAAGATCATATGTTAGAGGAATGTAAATGAGAATGTGAAACAAGAAGCTCCTCAAACTCCTCACGTTCTTGCCTACCCTTTGGCCGAACAAGTGACTAATATGGAGTTCCTAGCCACTTTCCAAGTATTGGCTAATGATATGATGGCTCAATCCAATAGGAAGACTGTGGTCCCATGAAACTAAATATGGGTATGGTGGAAACTATAGTGAGGGACTTCACTAGGGTGAATCCCCTAGAGTTTCATGGTTCCAAGGTTGAGGAAGATCCTAATGAGTTCATAGATGATGTGTATAAGGTTTTGATGATCATGGGAGTGACATCGGTGGATAAGGCAGAATTGACTGCTTGTCAACTTATGGGTGTCTCTCAAGTTTGGTTCGACCAACGGAAGGAAAAGAGGGCGGTTATGTCGGTCCTCTTGATAAGGAGAAGTTTAAAGTTGCTTTCCTTGATAAGTTCTTTCCCCTTGAGAGGAGGGAGGCAAAGGTACTTGAATTCATTAACCTTTAACAAGGGAATATGTGTGTGACATAGCATGCCTTCAAATTCATGTAATTGCTCAAGTATGCTCCTTTTATGGTTGCCAATTCTGGGGAAAATATGAGCAAGTTTATTTTGGAGTGTCCATAATGGTGGTTAAGGAATGTCGTACCACCATGCTCATTAAGGAAATGGACATTTCTCATTTAATGGTTCATGCTCAACAAATTGAAGAGAAGAAGCTTAAGTAAAGTTCTAAGGAGGCAAAGAGGAAAAAGACTAGTGATGGTGACTTTTCACATTCAAGGTCCGATGGATATGGTCGTTCTAGGTTCCAACAAAGATTTTCCGGTCAAGGTTCCTTCAATGTTTCGGATCTAAAGTTCAACAAAGAAAGGGTGTCTAACCCTAAGCCTCAAGGAGGAAATAGTGGTGGAAATGGATCCTTGGTTCCCGCATGACAAAAGTATGGCAAGAGTCATCTGGGAAAATGTTTGATGGTTATGGATAATTGTTTTGGTTGTGGTAAAAGTGGCCACCTCTTGAGAGATTGTCCATCTAGAAATGACAAGGGAAAATATGATAGGCAAACTCTGTCTAGTGGTTCGGATTCAAGTTCTCCAAAGTAAAACAGATTCTATACAATTCAAAGTCGACATGATCAAGAGGGTTTTCCTGATGTTTTTACTGGTAATTCAAAGTCTTTCATCTCAATGTCTATTCCTTGCTCGATCCTGGTGCTACTTTGTCTTTTGTGACGCCATATGTAGCTAGAGATTGATATTTCTCCGAATGTGTTATTGGACCCTTTTTCTGTCTCTACTCCTATTGGTGAATCTATTATGGCTAAGAGAGTCTATTCAAATTGTCCCATCTCCTTATCCCATAGAGTCACTCATGTTGATCTTGTAGAGCTTGATATGTTAAATTTTGATGTCATTCTTGGTATGGATTGACTATATTGTTGTTATGATTCTATTGATTGTAGAACCCAAGTGGTTAAGTTTCAGTTTCCAAATGAGTCCTTCCTAGAGTGGAAAAGGGCAAATTCTATGCCTAAGAGTTAGTTTGTTATTGTCTTAAAGCTAGAAAATTCTAAAGTTTGCATATATCATCTTGTTCGGGTTAGGGATACAGATTTCGAAACCCCTACTCTTGAGTCGGTCGCCATTGTAAATGAGTTTCTAGAAGTGTTTCCCGATGATCTACCCGGTGTTCCTCCCAAAAGGGAAATAGACTTTGGTATATACATTCTCCTAGATACACAACCTATCTCTATTCCTCCTTACAATATGGATCTTGCAAAACTTAAGGAATTAAAGGAACAACCGAAAGATTTGTTTGATAAGGGTTTCATCCGAACGCGTATCTCTTCATCGGGTGCTCCATTTTTTTTGTTAATAAGAAGGATGGTTCACTTTGCATGTGTATTGATTACCGACAATTGAACAGGGTTACCATTAAGAATAAGTATCCTCTCCCAAGGATCAATGATTTATTTGACAAACTCTAAGGAGCAAGTTATTTTTCCAACGGCGACCTACAGTCGACTTATCACCAATTGAGGGTGAAAGAAAGTGAAATTCAGAAGATGGCTTTTCAAACTTGGTATGGTCATTATTAGTTTTTTTAATTTCGTTTAGGTTGACTAATGCTCCAGCCACATTCATGGACTTAATGAATAGAGTGTTTAGACAATACCTTGACATATTTGTGATTGTGTTTATTGATGGCGTCTTTATTTACTCGCGGAGTGAAGATGAGCATATCAATCGTTTGAGGATTGTATTGTAAGTTATCAAGTACCGACAAGTATTTGCAAAGTTTAGTAAACGCGAGTTTTGGTTGAGATCCATGGTTTTTTTTTGTCACATTGTTTCTGGTAAGGGTATTGAGGTAGATCACAAGAAGATGAAAGAGGTTAAAAATTATCCTAGGGCACTATCTCAGATATTCAAAGTTTCTTGGGTTTGGTCGGTTATTATAGAAGGTTTGTGGAAGGATTTTCTTCAACTGACTATGTTGACCTAAAAGAAGGTAAATTTCTTATGATCGGGAGCTTCTGAAAAGAGTTTTCAAGAGTTTAACGATAGACTCACTTCGGCTCCAATTTTAGCTTTACCAAAAGGATCCAATGGGTTTGCTATTTATTGTGATGCTTCAAAGATTGGAATAGGGTGTGTTCTAAGGCAAAATGGGAAATTTGTTGCTTATGTTTCATGGCAACTGAAGATTCATGAAAAGAATTATCCTACCCATGATTTGGAATTAGAGGCGGTTGTTTTTACCTTTAAGATTTGGAGGTATTATTTGTACGGTGTCCATGTTGATATTTTTACTGACCACAAGAGTTTTCGATATGTGTTCAAGCAAAAGGATCTAAATCTTCACCAAAAGATATGGCTTGAGTTGCTAAAGGATTATGACATGAGTGTCCTCTATCACCCCGGTAAGGTGAATGAGGTGGTGGATGCTCTTAGTCATCTATCAATAGGTAGTGTTGCGCATGTTTAGGAAGATAGGAAGGAGTTAGTTCGTGACGTTCATAGATTGGCCCGATTGGGTGTTTGGCTAGTTGATTCCAATGAAGGTAGTGTAGTTGTTTAAAATTGTCCAGAATCATCTTTTGTGTCAGATGTAAAGGCTAAGCAAAGTCTTGATCCAATTTTGATTAAGTTGAAGGAAGCAGTGCTCAAAAAGTCTGTTGAGGCTTTCTCCAAAGGGGGATATGGTGTGCTTCGATATTAAGGTCGTTTGTGTGTACCCAATGTTGATGACTTGAGAGAGCAATTTTTATTGGAATCCCATAGCACGTGGTATTGCATTCAAATGGGAGCCACCAAGATGTATCGTTACTTGCAGAAGGTCTATTGGTGGAATGGGATGAAGAAGGATATTGTCGAATTTTTGGCTAAGTGTCCTAATTGTAAACAAGTGAAATTTGAGCATCAAAATCTGGGAGGTTTGTCCCAAGATATTAGCATTCCTACTTGGAAGTTGAAAGATTTGAAGATGGACTTTATTGTTGGTTTACCCCGTACGTAGCGGCAACATGACTTAGTTTGGATTATTATGGATTGTCTGACGAAGTCGGCTCATTTCATTCCCATCAAGGTTTCTTATTCAACGGAAGATTATGCTAAGTTATATTTAAAGTAAATAGTTAGGTTTCATGGAGTGCCCTTATCCATTATCTCCGATCATTGCATCCAATTCACTTCTCAATTTTGGAAGACTTTATAAAAAGGTCTTGGTATCTGAGTTAAGCTAAGTACGACCTTTCATCCTCAAACCGATGGGCAAGTGGAACATACTATCCAAACTTTGGAAGATATGTTGAGATCTTGGGTGATTGATTACAAGGGTAATTTGGATGATCACTTTTCTTTTGACTGAGTTTGCATATAATAATAGTTATCATTCAAGTATTGGTATGACTCCTTTTGAGGCTATTTGTGGTAGGAGGTGTAGATATACTATAGGTTGATTTGAAGTTTGTGAGGTTGCTTTGATAGGCCCCGAGTTGGTTCATGAGGCTATGGAAAAAGTTCAACTTATTAGAGAAGGGTTGAAAACGACTCAAAGTCAACAAAAGTCTTATGTCAATGTTAGAAGAAGGGATATTGAGTATGATTTTAATAATTATGTTTACTTGAAGATTTCACCTATGAAGGGTATCATGAGGTTTGGTAAGAATAGGAAGCTTAGTCCCTGATATATGGGCCCATATCAAATTTTGAGACGTGCTGATAAAGTTTCTTATGAATTTGATTTACCTAATGACTTAGCATCGGTGCATTTGGTTTTCCATGTGTCCTTATTGAAAAAAATGTGTTGGAGATCCAACATCTATTATACCATTAAATAATCTTGGTATAATGGAAAGTCTTTCTTATGAAGAGGTTCCGGTTAAGATTCTAGATCTCCAAGTTCATAAGTTGAGGAATAAAGAAGTTACATCCGTGAAAGTGTTGTTGAGGAATCAAATGGTTGAGGGTGCTACTTAGGAGGCCGAGGCCGATATGATGTCCTGATATCCTCACCTCTTTCACTCCATTCATACTCTAGCTGGAGGAATTTAGCTCCTCATGGTTCATGCTGTTGGTTTCATGTGTCTTAGTCATTCTAATGTTTCCATATGCATGCATATATGTTTTATGAATTGATGTTTGGGTATGTTTTAGCTTAGAGTCTATTTCCTCTTCAACTATGTGCATTTTTGTGATTGCATTCATGTTGGGTTGTTAGATCTCTCTCTCTCTCCTAGCTTTTTATGCTAGCTTGAGTCTCATTTGAGGATGAATGTTCCCAAGGAGGGGATATTGTAACACCTCAGATTTTGGAAAAGGAAAGGGAAACATTTTTGGCCTACTGTTGTGTTGTACGAGTGCATTCTACAGGTCGTACAAGACATCTGTAGAAAGTGGGTAGAGAAATATGAAAATCAAGTCCCAATACCTCTTTCTACGATTCACCAGGACGACCCGTCAAATGGTCTGCGAGTCGTAGATGGGTCTTGTTGTCTGGACCCAGAGTTAGTGAAATTTTGATGTCCAAGTTGAGTTCTACGGTTAGGGTCTACGGGCTGTAGGAAGTCCTACAGACCGTAGAAGGGTTCCTTCAAAAAATTGGGTACTTTTTAAGGTCCCACTACTTGGTCTACGGTTGAGCAGTACATATCGTAGAAAGTTCTATGATTTGTAGGTCTGACCCGTAAACCAGTCGACAGTTAAATTTTGGGAGATTTTTGGGTTTTTCCTAAATGTTTTAAACCTATACTATCTCATTTTTGCTTCTATTATAAGCCCTATATAAAGCTTTTAAGTCCTAAACTACCCACTTAAAACCCACTCTCCTATTTCCCCAAAACTCATCCAAATTCATTCTCCCAAATTCTCTCCCAACTTAAGGAAGAAGAAGAGGCTAGGGTTCATTCAAGGAAATCAATTCACCATTGGATTGCGGCTTTAAGTATCAAGATATGTGGGTATTCACCCATGGAGTACATTCCTGCAGGGGGTCCCCAAGTTTTTCAGTTTCTCCATCTCACATTCAATTGATCAAATTAGGGTTCTTAATTCTACATGGGTTTAATCCAATTGTGATTTTTATTATTGATTAAATCTACTAATGAATGATTTAATGTTAATGAATAATATTAAGTTGAAATTATTTTGACTCATGCATGATTCATGATTTTCAACCATGAACCGATGAAGAACCCATGAACCTATGAACTATGAATTTTGGAAGGTTAAGCATGTCTTATGAAAATGATGTTTATGATTATAGGATTATTTTAGACAAAATTATCCATGTCATTGTGAAAGGCTTACTCACATAAGAATATGATCATGATTTGTGAAAGGTATTTCGCACATATGGATTAACATCGGTGAAAGATTTTCTCACCTGTGCTTGAGTTGTGGTATAAGGAGCTACTCTATGTTTTGATTTAAAGATGTAAAAGTCGTATTGATCATTGTCTTTCCTATGTTATACTGATATTTAACTTTTACTTTTCGTTGGGATTTAAACTTAACAGTGAAAGGACTTTGAGGTAGAGGTTCAAATAGGGTAGTCTCTATTAGCAACCTCTAGTCCCTAATTGCACGCCCCCGCAGGATTTTCTTAAATGACCTAGCTAGTGGATCCACTTTAGCAAAAGATGATGTGTAAGGACTCTACCTTGGCAAGTAGAATCCCCTTCTTGCGATATGAGGGATATGCTGAATTCCACCGTATAGCTCTCATGGTGTTATTGTCGGTTAAAGCTAATATCCCACAAAACGAATATGTTCTTCAAGAGCTTTTGTTATGTCTCTCAATTTAAATGTGTTTACCATATCTTATGATTTACATGTCATTGCTTCTTTAAGCCTTTAAATGCTCAAATGTTGATTATATCACATATATTTAAACTCTTCATATTACCATGCTTATTTATGCATATTTCCCAATACTTAGTACATTCCATGTACTAATGCATTCTTGTGCCTACATTGTCTCATTAATGTAGGATACGACAATTCTATTTCTCACATTCATATCTAGTTGATCATTCTATCGGATTTGAAAGTTTGTGAGTCCTCATGTTCCAAGGACTAACATACTTTTACTTGCTTTAAGTATTTCTAGTTTTCGGATGATGTATGTGGTGTATGGGTTACGACCCAACAACTTCTTTGATGTTTTAGATAGCTTGTTGAGACTATGTTAGACTTACGCTTTGTCCAACTCTTTTACGATATAATATTGCTACTTTTGAAATCTTTATTTATTTTATCTTGTATGATGTATTTTAAGTGACTTGTGTAGGGCCTTTCGGGTACTATACACCATCTTACACCTAGGGTATGCTTTGGGTTGTGACACTAACACAATGAGAATTCTAAAGAGACTTGCTCCTTAGGCTCCCACACTACTATTTCCGAGGTAGAGTTTAGGGAAATCATTCAGATGGTTACTCTTTTGGTTTCTGCTCAGTTGGGATGTTAGGGAATAACACCTACCAACTCTAGTTCTCATGAGTCATCAGGTTAATCAAGGGTTAGATAATTTCTCAGGATAAACCGCCAATGTTTACAGGGTACAAGTTATATAAAGACCCTCAAAACTTTATTGATGAGATGTGGAAAATCCTGAGGGGGATGAATTCTATGGAAATTGAAGGAGTAAAGCTTTCTTCTTATCATCTCAAGGATGTTTTTAATCTTTGGTGAAAAATATTAAAGGTATATCTCTTAGAATATAAAGAGTTACGTGGTCCATAAGCTATCAAATTAAAGGTTTTTGAATCTACTTTCCAACACCACCAATTTCGCATTAATCCAATTTCTGAGCAAAAAGTTATGACAATTTTAGTATCCTGATATAGTGTTGTTACGAATTAGCCGATGGGAAAATATTAAAGAGGGTCCTTTTTGTCTTTTTACCTCCAAGAAAACCCTAAACAAATTACTTGACTAATAAAAGGCTTAAAAAAATCAAATTTTCATCTTTTAATCCATCATTCTCTTCTATCTCAAACCCTAGGGCAAAACCCTAAGGAAAATCAAAGTAGAAGACTACATTCAAGATTCTTTCAATCTTTTTCAAGATTCTTTCAATCTTTTTCAAGATTCTTCTTCAAGGTAAGTCTTTCTCCAAAAATTTCATTTTTTTCAAATCAAATTCCTCCATACAATTATGAATCACTAATGAAAATCATAATTCTTTGTCATAGAGATTTCAAGAAACTAATTCAAGAATCTCTAGAAAGGTTTTCTTGATCGTTTACTTTCAAGCTAGGGTTTCAAGGCTTCTAATCAAGTTCATCTTAAAGATTATTGAAGAATCTTGTTCTTCCAGGTATGTAAGGCAATCATAGCATTGGACTAGTTCGTCCTCATGCCCTACATCTACTTTCAAATCAGTAAAAGAGAAATGTAGGATTCTACCCTTAGATTTGAGTATTCTTGAGATAAGTTGATTTTGAGTTCTTGAGTTCATGTTTCTTATAAAAATTCTATTCCTAATTATTGAGTTTCTATATTTTTATTAAGATCTTTCAGTTGATTTGTTCATGTCTATAATTAACATGAACCCTATTCTGAGTTATAAATCTTGAGAAGTTTTTCAAAGATAACACTTGAGTTTTAAACAGAGTTTTGAGGAAGTAAGTATGCAAATGAGAAGATTCATATAAATGAGTTCCATACTGTTATTTAGACCCTTGAATTGAGTCGTTGAAGTCCATAATTTAGCATGATCCCTATTTTAAGAAGTCTTTTCACAAATTATTTTAAAACTTGTTTTAAAGACTTGAGCACTGAGTTGAGGAAGAGTAGAGCTGAGTTCAATTTCATTAAGATGATATATGTGAACTAAGTATTCCCAAGAGTAAATGATTTTACATTTAAGTTGAGAGGAAACTGAGATTTCCAAAAGAGTTTTGAACAGTTTGAGTACCATCTCTTGTAAGAGAAAGATTTTGAGTAATAATCTCAAATCACAGAAAGAGTTATGTTTTTAAACATATGAGCTAAGTATATTTTTGGGAGTAGTATTGAGCACCGATATGGGGACGAGTTCAGATAACTCAAGTCTCCATAAACCATGTAGCCAACGTGGGTAGAAAGGGTCATACATTTTTGATGATTCCTTAATGCTTTTTAGCATAGACTGTGATTCCACTTAGTTGCGAGGTTCTATATACCGGCAAAGTATAGGACAGTTCTAGCAGCGTGGGGGAGATGTTGTGTCATCACATAGACCATAGTGATGGTTGATAGTTAGAGAAAGTGTCATGACCCAAGGGTACCCCTTAGACGTAACAAGGCATATAGAGCCCCGAAAGGCACCAGGTAAGCTACTTAGCATACCATAACATAAAGCATTAAAACAATAAGAGTAAAAACACATTTAAGTCCAAAATTCTTTATAAAATAAAGTGGAAGTTTAGACTTGTCTAAATTAGCCATCTATTACAATACTTGAGTCAAAATAGGGTCACAGCCCCAAACAAAATAATCCGAAAGTGAAAGTACAAGAATGAAACAACAATGATAGCATCCCGTCCTTGAATCATGAGGACTCACCACGAGCAAGGCGAAATGAGCAAAAATCCAAGATCTAGCCATAATGGGGACGACTTTGAGAACTGGACCCTACACTTTGGAAAAATGTAGGAAAATATGGGTTAGTACAAAAATTCACTAAGTATGATAGTCATGCACAAAATCATGAAAACATGCTAAAAGGGACAATTTATTGATTGTATGCAATTTGCTAAGTCAAAGCATCATTTTGAACATAATGGAAAAGCATACGTCATAAGCATAATCATCTCATAGATCATCAAATCATAATAGAAACATACCATAAATACCTTCAAAGAATACTTGTCCAATGTATGAAGAAGATCCCATAATCCCACCTATACTAAGTAAAGCTTCTTGAGTAACTATAGTTCATAATTCATATTCTTGTTCATAGTTACATAAAGGGAGATTATCCTTAACAGACATACACCATGTGAGATTACCATGGAATCCGGTGTTTACCCCATACCGAAAAGGGGTTGTCCTACTTGCCTAAGGTAGAACCATACTCTTAGCTTAGGTGGATCCACTAGCTAAAGAGCTATGTGGGCACATAGTTATGGGATAAGAAGATTGATACAAGAAACCCGCCCTCAACTTATGGAGGGGCTTCCATCTCATGAGACAATATTCACTCTATGCTAAGCATTAATTCCCAGTGAGTTCATATTAAGTCTTGACTTAAGTTCATAATCATGGAAGAATGTCTTGACACTAAATCCAACATAACTCATACTATAATTCCTAGATTCAATAGGTAAGAATAGCCTTTCAACCTTTGAATCATCATATGGTGAGAAAATCTTTCACCTCATATCATATTCACGCATAAGTGTGTACATGAGGATAGTCATCCAACAACTCAACAATTAGATCATAATCATATTCACTTTACTCTTAAAGTGTTCTAAAAGCTTATACATAACCCTCATAATGATGCATAATTCTCATACTTTACCCTTCAAGGACCATAGATCACATTCAATCAGCACATATAGAATTACTACATTAGACATGGATAATAACATGATTCAATTAATCAATTTACTACATTCATAATACTATAATATTCTACTTGTATCAATAAATACCCATATTTTGAGATCCAATTTGGGAAAATAGGGGAATTAATGGATTCTTGGGGAATTCAACATAAAGCCATATAAAATTATCAATTTATCCATAATAAAACATAATTAAATCAATAAAAATGAATTTAAAAGGAATACATGAGATTGACGTCAAACCCTAACTTTTGGGATTTCTAGCTTTGAAATTGGGGGTTTTGGAGGGGATCCATGGATGAAAACTATCCATGGATGAAGGACTACCATACCTTAGCTATGAATCTTCAAGGAAATTGAGTACAAACTCTTGCTCCTTCAAACCCTAGCTTAAACTTTCTTCTTCTTCTTCTTCTTCTTCTTCTTCTTTCTTGGAGTTCTAGAGAGAGAAATTTTGGGAGAGGAGATGAACTTTTGGGAAATATTTGGATGTTGTGAAAATATGGCTTAGTTTAGGTTAATTTGACGTAAAAATGACTTATATAGTGACCCTAAACTTACCCAAAATGACTTCACTTTGATAGGATTTAAAATGGAATTACCCAAAACACCTTTCACTTAAAGTGAGATGCCAGGCGCCACGAGGGGCTCCAAGAGCCGTGGTCCTGGCCACGAACCGTTGTCCCCTCCGTGGACTTGAGGCAGTGGCTTGGGAAACATGTGCCCTTAGCTCACAAGCCTAAGTCATCATGAAGGGCTCCACAATCCGTGGCCAAGGCCACAAGGCGTGGTCCCTCTCGTGGACCTTGAGGCAGTGGCTAAGACACTTTTCTCCAAATCAGACACAAGCAACTCCCTTCCACGAGTAGAAATGCTTGCTCCTTCAAACCCTAGCTTCAACTTTCTTCTTTTTCTTCCTTGGAGTTCTAGAGAGAGAATTTTGGGAGAGGAGATGAACTTTTGGGAAATATTTGGGTGTTGTGAAAATATGACTTAGTTTAGGTGAATTTGACTTAAAAATGAGTTATATAGTGACCCTAAACTTACCCTAAACGACTTCACTTTGATAGGACTTAAAATGGAATTACCCAAAACACCCCTCACTTAAAGTGAGCTGCTTGGTGCCACGAGGGGCTCCAAGAGCCATGGTCATGACCACGAGCCATGGTCCCCTCCATGGACTTGAAGCAGTGGCTTGGGAAACATGTGCCTTTAGCTCACAAGACAAGGCATCTTCATGAGGGGCTCCACGAGTCGTGGTCAAGGCCACGATCCATGGTCCCTCTCGTGGACCTTGAAGCAGTCGCTAAGCTACCTTTCTCCAACACACACAACTAACTCCCTTCAACGAGCTTTCCTACGAGCTGTGGTTTTCACCACGAGCCGTGAAGTGGCTCGTGAAGGGGAGCACTTCTTTTGGCAGATTTTGGGGAACTACTGCCTTGCCCTCCACGGGTGGCCCCACGGCGCGTGGTGGCCACCACAAGTCGTGAAGACCTTCGTGGAGGTGGGGGCAGTGCTCCAAACCTTGGGCAGCCTTGGCCCCCTTGCCATGACCCTCACCCAATTCCCTTGGCTCTTCTCTCTTGACGTTAACCCTCACGTTTAGCTCTAGTTTTTAGCCTACTAATTTCGGAGTGTTACAATATCTCCCCCTTGGAACATTCATCCTCGAATGACGATCTAGACACCTTACAGAAGTAACGACTCAAGACTAGCAGCCCATCATGCATGACATCAAAATAATGGACAATTTGAATGATGAAACATCAACTCCATCTCAAAACATAATCAATGCAACACAAGGAAGTATGAACTACATCTAACAACCCATTATGCATGAAACTCATTATTTCACATATTTATAGGAGGAACTACCTTCTCCAACTAAAATCATGCTCAACACAATATCACGGAGCCAATATGAAATTATTCTCAGAAGCATACTACAACATGTTCATCAATTCATCTCATGAAGTCAAATAGGCAACTCATACTAAATGCACAACAACATGAGGAACATATATCATGAAAACTCATTTTATTACTAAACATGAATTTCTCAAGAACATGCATAACATAAGGAAATCATGGAAACACACATATAGCACATATGACTTCCAAAACACTATAACTCAAGAGGAACTACTTACCTCAAGCTTAAATAGGAGTAAATGGAAAGAGATGAGGATATCGGGACTTCATATTGGCCTCGGCCTCCCAAGTATCACTCTCAACTAGATGATTCCTCCATAAAACCTTAACGGAAGCTATTTTCTTGTTTCTCAATCTCTTGACTTGCCGGTCTAGGATTTCATCGGAACTTCTTCATATGAAAGACTTTCGTCAACTCCCAACCCTTCTAGGGGAATAATGGACACCGGATCTCCAATACACTTTTTAAACATAGAAACATGAAATACCAGGTGAACCAGGACCAACTCATTTGGTGAATCCAACTCATAGGCAACTTTCCCAATACGCTTCAAAATTTGATATAGGCCTACATACCGAGGACTAAATTTCCCTTTCTTGCCAAACCTCATCACACCCTTCATGGGTGTGATTTTCAAATAAACCCAGTCATTAACTTCAAATTCTAGGTCCCTTCTTCTCACATCGGCATAAGAATTTTGCCGACTTTGGGCCGTTCTCAACCTCTCTCTAATGAGCCGAACTTTCTCAATAGCTTCATAAATTGATTCAGGACCAATAAGAGAATATCACCTACCTCAAACCAACCAACCAGAAGCCTATATCTCCTACCATACAAGGCTTCAAAATGATCCATACCGATACTTGAGTGGTAACTATTATTGTAGGCAAACTCTATTAATGGCAAGTGGTTATCCCAATTACCTCTGAAATCTATAACACATGCCCTTAACATGTCCTCTAAAGTCTGAATGGTGCATTCCGCTTGACAATCCATCTGAGGATGAAAAGCCTTGCTAAGCTTGACCTTAGTACCAAGACCTTTTTGGAATGACTTCCAAAAGTGTGAAGTAAATTGAGTAACCCGATCCGAAATAATAGATAAAGGAACCCCATGTAACTTCACTATCTCACTTATATAAAACTTGGCATAGTCTTCCGCCGAATGAGAAACCTTGACGGGAATAAAGTGGGCTAATTTTGTCATCCTATCTATAATGACCCAAATAGAATCATGTTGCCTTCGAGTGTGAGGCAAACCCATAATAAAGTCCATATTCACATCTTCCCATTTCCAAGTGGGAATACTTATATTTTGGGACAAGGCTCCAAACCTTTGTTGCTCAACCTTAACTTGTTGACAATTAGGACATTTGGCTACAAATCCTATAATATATCTCTTCATACCATTCCACCAATAGACTTCCCGTAGATCACGATACATCTTGGTGGCTCCCAGATGAATAGAATACCGAGAGCTATGAGCCTCCTCTAAAATTTTCTCCCTCAGCCCATCAACATCCGGAATACATAATCGACCTTGGTACCTAAGTACCCCATCTTCCCCTTGGGAGAAGCCTTAACGAACTTCTTGAGTACTGATTCTTTCAACTCAACCAATAAAGGATCAAGATCTTGTTTAGACTTCACATCCATCACAAAGGACTATTCGGACCCGTTATGGACCATGACGCCACCCTTGGTGGAATCCACTAGTTGGACACCTAGTCATGCCAATCTATGCACCGTAGAACCAATTCTTTATTTTCATCCTCTATATGAGCCACACTACCCATGAACAATCTACTAAGTGTATCCACTACAAAATTAGCTTTGCCGGGGTGGTAAAGACCCTCATGTCATAATCCTTCAAAAGTTCTAACCACCTTCTTTGTCAGAGATTCAAGTTCTTTTGACTAAACATATATTGAAGACTCTTGTAATCGGTGAAAACATCCACATGGACCCATACAAATAATGCCTCCATATTTTCAAGGCAAACACAACCACCGCTAATTCAAGATCATGGGTCGGATAATTCTTTTCATGGACTTTAAGTTGCCTTGAAGAATAGGCAATCACCTTACCATTTTGCATAAGCACACATCCCAACCCAACTCTAGAGGCATCACAATACACCACAAAACCGTCTGTACCTTCCGATAAGGTCAACACCGGAGCGGATGTAAGTTTATCTTTCAACTCTTGGAAACTTTTCTCACAAGCTTTCGACCACACAAACTTAAACTTCTTTTGATTCAAAGCCGTCAACGGAGAAGCAATGGAGGAAAACCCCTCAACAAACCTTCTATAGTAACAGGCAAAACCCAAAAAACTTCTAATGTCGGAAAGGGTTATAGGTCTAGTTCAACTCTTGAACGCATCCGTCTTCTTAGGATCTACCTCAATACCCTTGCTTGACACAATATGACCAAGGAAAGCTACGGACCTTAACAAAAATTCACACTTTCCCAACTTTGCAAAAACTTATTGGTCCTTAAGGACTTGCAACACAATCCTCAAATGGTCCACATGTTCATTCTCACTCTTCAAGTAGATCAAGATATCATCGATAAACACAAACACAAACACAAACAAGTCTAGGTATTGCCGAAATACTCTATTCATCAAATCCATAAATGCTGCCGAGGCATTTGTCAACCTAAACGATATAACCATAAATTTATAGTGAATATACCGGGTCCTAAAGGTCGTCTTTGTAATATCAACCCCTCTCACCCTTAATTGGTGATAAACCGAACGAAGATCAATTTTTGAGAAGTAGCTAGCCCCTTGAAGTTGATCAAACAAGTCATTAATTCTCGGAAGGGGATATTTATTCTTAATGGTCACTTTGTTCAATTGACGATAATCAATACACATTCTAAGAGACCTATCCTTCTTTCTAACAAATAACACTAGAGCACCCCATGGAGAGATACGCGGTTGAATAAAACCCTTATCTAGCAAATCCTATAATTGCTCTTTCAACTCTTTTAACTCGGCCGGATCCATTCTATAATGAGGAATGGAGATAGGTTGCGTATCCGGTAAAATGTTAATACCAAAATCTAATTCCCTCTTGGGAGGAATACCGGGTAAATCATCCGGGAACTCATTCACTACCGAAACCGACTCTAGAGAATGGATTTCAAATTCAACATCCTTCACCTTAACAAGATGGTAAATGCATCCCTTGGAGAGCATCTTCCTAGCCTTAAGGCAAGAGACAAATTGACCTCTAGGGGTAGAATTTCCCCCCTTCCACTCTAAGATAGGCTCATTTGGAAATTGGAATTTAACCACTCGAGTCCTACAATCGATAGAGGCATAACATGCATGCAACCAATCCATACCCAAAATCACATCAAAATCTAGCATGTCTAACTCTACCAAATCCGCCAAAGTAAATCTATGAGACAAACAAATGGGACAATTTTTATAAACTTTGTTAGCCACCACCGAATCACCAATCGGGGTAGAGACCAAAAAAGGTTCTAATAACACTTTGAGGAGTATTTCAAACTTCATGGCCACAAAAGGTGTCACAAAGGACAAAGTAGCACCGGGATCTAACAAGGAATATACATCAATAGAAAAGACTTTTAACATACAGGTCACCACATTCGGGGAGCTCTCTAGGTCATCTCGAGATCGAAGAGCATTTGGGCATTGGAGTTTGAACCGATTGGAAAAGCTTGCTTGCCCTCTTTTCCTCTTGCCGCAAGTGTTGGACAATCTCTCATCTTGTGGCCACTCTTTCCACAACCATAGCACCCATCCGAGAAAACTAGGCACTTGCCCTCATGCTTTCTACCACATTTTGCACAATTAGGCCTAGAAACATAAGAACCACCATTATTACCACCTTAAGGTTTAGGGTTGGAAACCCTATCCTTGTTTACCCTTGGGGAAGCATTTCAGGAACCTTGGTTGGAGAACCTTTGTTTGAACTTTTGTCGACCTTACCCATCAGACCTAGTATTGGAGAAATTCCCATCACCGGTTCTAGCTCTTTTCACCTCCCTATTCTCTTTCTTAAGTTTTGACTCCTCTATTTGTTGGGAATGCACCATGAGACATGAAATATCCATACTCCGAATAAGCATTGCTGTACGACATTCATTAATTACCATGTCAGACCCTCCCATCACAAATTTATTCATCTTACCCCTCGAATCCGCCACTATGGTTGGAGCATACTTGGATAGTTGGATGAACTTAAGAGCATACTCCTTCACACTCATACTACCTTGACGAAGGTTAATGAACTCTTGCATATTTGCTTCCCTCAACCCTAAGGAATAGAATCTATCAAGCAACTCCAATTTAAATGATTCCCATTCTACCGGGCCCGCTCCTACGAGTCTCTCACCCTTCCACTATTCATACCAAACTTGAGCCACATATTTTAGTTGGTAGGCGGCTAGCTCCGCCTTCTCCTCTGAAGACACCCCCATAACATCAAGCACTTTGTAAACCTTGTCGATAAACCTTTGAGGATCCTCTTCCACTTTGGAGCCATGAAATTCGGGAGGGTTCATTCTAGCAAAATCTCTAACCATTTAAGAGGCCGAATTCACATTAGGGTTCACATGAGTCCCAACATCTGTATTGGCCTGAGCCGTCACCGCTTGGGCTTAAGAGTCAAAGCTTGAACTTGAGTCGTTATCGCTTGGGCCAACATTTGAAAAGCAGACCTAACCTCCACGTCTGACATAGACAAAGGATAAATCAAAGCTTGTTTAGCTTGAGGATGATATTCTTCATTCACATTGTCACCCTCCATTCTTCTTGCGTTAGCCCTTCGTGTATTCATTTCCTAAAGACACAAGAGAAGGATTAGGAGAGGGATTTTTATAGATTAAACTCTAAGGCACGACTCAAGAATAATGAAAGAAGTGAAATTTTCTAAACATCTTATAGCCTTTCATTAATAAGTGTGGCTCACTTCACAATCATGACCAAGACTCTACTAGACGTGGCTTATGAGACATCATCATAGAATCATTATAAACATTGTGCTCTGATTACCAAGTTTGTCACGACCCAAGGGTACCCCCTAGACGTAACAGGCACATAGAACCCTGAAAGGCACCATGTAAGCCACTTAGCATACCATAATATAAAGCATTAGAGCAATAAGAGTATAAATACATTTAAGTCCAAAAATCATTATAAAGGAAAGCAGAAGTCTAGACTTGTCTCAATTAGCTATCTATTACAATACTTGAGTTAAAATAGGGTCACAACCCAAAACAACATAATTCAAGAGTGATAGAACAAGACTGAAACAACAATGATAGAATCCCATCCTTGAATCATGAGGACTCACCACAAGTAATGAGAAATGAGCAAAATCCAAGCTCTAGCCACAATGGGGACCACCTTGAGAACCGGACCCTACACTTGGAAAAAATGTAGGAAAATATGGGTTAGTACAAAAATGCAGTAAGTATGATAGTCATGCACAAAATCATGAAATCATGCTAAAAGGGACAATTTAGTTGAATGTATACAATTTTCTAAGTTAAAGCATCATTTTGAACATAATGGGAAAGAATAGGTCATAAGCATAATCATCTCATAGATCATCATATCATAATAGAAACATACCATAAATACCTTCAAAGCATACTTGTATGCAATGTATGAATAAGATCCCATAATCCTACCCATACTAAGTAAAACTTCTTGAGTAACTATAGTTCATAATTCATATTCTTGTTCATATTTACATAAATGGAGATTATCCTTAACCGACATAGACCATGTGAGATTACCATGGAATCCGGTGTCCACCCCTCACCGAAAATGGGTTGTCCTACTTTCCTAAGATACAACCATACTCTTAGCTTAGGTGGATCCAGTAGCTAAAGAGCTATATGGGCACATAGTTATGGGATAAGAAGATTGATACTAGAAACCCGCCCTCAATTTACGGAGGGGCTTCCATCTCATAAGACAATATTCACTTTGTGCTAAGCATTAATTCCCAGTGAGTTCATATTAAGTCTTGACTTAAGTTCATAATCATAGAAGAATGTCTTGACACTAAATCCAACATAAATCATACTATAATTCCTAGATTCAATAGGTAAGAATAGCCTTTCAACCTTAGAATCATCATATGGTGAGAAAATCTTTCACATCATATCATATTCACACATAAGTGTGTACATGAGGATAATCATCTAACAACACAACAACTAGATCATAATCATATTCACTTTACTCTTAAAGTGTTCTAAAAGCATATACATAACCCTCATAATTATGCATAATTCTCATACTTTGCCCTTCAAGGACCATAAATCACATTCAATCAACACATCTAGAATTACTACATTAGGCATGGATAATAACATGATTCAATTAATCAATTTACTACATTCACAATTCTATAATATTCTACTTGCATTAATCAGTACCCACACTTTGAGATCCAATTTGGAGAAATAAGCGAATTCAACATAAAACCATATAAAATCATCAATTTATCCATAATAAAACATAATTCAATTATTAAAAATGAATTTTAAAGGAATCCATGAGATTGAAGTTAAACCCTAACTTTTGGGATTTCTAGCTTTGAAATTTGGTGTTTTGGAGGGGCACCATGGATGAAAACTATCCATGGATGAAGGACTATCATACCTTAGATATGAATTTTCAAAGAAATTGAGTACAAACGCTTTCTCCTTCAAACCCTAGCTTCAACTTTCTTCTTTTTCTTTCTTGGAGTTCTAGAGAGAGAAATTTTGGGAGAGGAGATGATCTTTTTGGAAATATTTGGGTGTTGTGAAAGTATGACTTAGTTTAGGTGAATTTGAATTAAAAACGACTTATATAGTGACCCTAAACTTACCCAAAATGACTTCACTTTGATAGGACTTAAAATGGAATTACCAAAAACACCCCTCACTTAAAGTGAGCTGCCAGGTGCTACGAGGGGCTGCACGAGACGTGGTCCCCTCCACTAACTTGATGCAGTGACTTGGGTAGCTTGTTCCCTTAGCTCACAAGCCCAAGCCATCTTCACGAGGGGCTCCACGAACTATGGTCAAAGCCACGAGCTGTGGTCCCTCTCGTGGACATTAAGGCAGTGGCTAAGCCACTATTCTCCAACTCACACACCCCTAACTCCCTTTCACGATATTTCCCACGAGTTGTGGTCTTCACCATGATCCATGAAGTGGCTCGTGATAGGGAGCACTTCTTTTGGCAGATTTTGGGGAGCTACTGTTTACCCACTCCACGGGTGGCACCACGAGTCGTGAAGACCTTCGTGGAGGTGGGGAAAGTGCTTTGGCCAAACCATGGGCAGCCTTGGCCCCCTTGCCATGGCCCTCACCCAATTCCCTTGGCCCTCCTCTCTTGACGGTAACCCTCACGTTTAGCTCTAGTTTTTAGCCTACTAATTTCTGGAGGGTTACAGCCCACAGAGTTATATTGTATTTTTATATAAAAATTTAGTTATTATTGTATTATTCAATATAGTTGAGTTATTATCTACTATTTTAAAAATTTAGCTCTAGTGTATCCATAGTTGAGTAACTTGAGTTGAGTACCTTTGATTTGAGTATCATATCTTTGAGTTGAGTATCTAACCTTTGAGTTAAGTATCATATCTTTGAGTTGAGTGTTTTATCTTTGAGTTGAGTATCTTATTCTTGAGTTGAGTTGAGTTGAGTGGGTTGAAAAGAGGTAAGTATGTTTCCTTTTTATCAAGTTCAAGCCTATGTTTATGCTTTAGAATTCCCCTTACATGCTCGTACATTCCACGTACTGAGCCATTTGGCCTGCATCATTTCATGATGCAGATACAGGTATTTAGGATCATCAACAGGAATTTCGCTGAGGCAATGTTATATTCTAGCCAGCTTTGGTGAGCCTTCTTATATTCCAGAGGACTTCACCTTTATCTTATAGTAAGTAGTTTTGAGATGTCATGGGTCTTGTCCCGATATCCTTCTGTAATAGTTGCGGCTTCATAGATAGACAGTAGAGTTTGAGAAGTTTTTTCGTTTATTTTGTTAAATGTTTTAAAGACTTGAGTTGCCTATTTTGGATAGTTGAATATTCTATTATATTCAGAGTTAATAATTTGAGTTAAAGCTTTGTATCTAAATTCTATGAATTTTTATCCAGTTTTAAACTTTTGTATGCTTGAGTTAGTCTTCCACTTGTAGTTAGCTAGAATGAGGGTTCGCTTGGGGACCAACAATGGTTCTCGAGTGCCGGCCACGTCTAGGGTGTAGGCTCGGGTCAAGACATTAATGTTGTTATATCTCCATATTTGTTAGAAATATTTTGATTTGTTAATTTGTGATTGTGTCAATTTTTTGATGATTTTGGTTGATTTGTTAATTAGCTATATTTGTCAACTATGAGATTTTTAGATTGTTATTTTTCCATTTTGGTAATCACTATTATATTTTAAGTTGTAAGTTGGCCAATAAAAAAATCTCTATATCGGTTTTAGAGGTCTCCCCATTATAAAGAGGGAAATTTATTTTATGTTTATATATGTTGTATGTTAGAATTGACCGATGAATAAATTATCGTCGATTTTCAAGGCCTCCCATGTTCATAATGCAAATTTTTATTTTTAAATTATTATTTGATTTATTTATTTTGTTCAATTTTTTTGTTACTAACACTTTTACTAAGTGTCTTTACAGGTACCTAGAGTTTCTTTCTCAGAAAGCTACTCGAACGGAGTTCGAATGAATTTTTTAAAATTATTGGGTATATTATTGACGTAGGCAAACCTTAAGTCGTTTCTTATATTACAGTTTTATTTTATTATTTGTGTATATCACATGTTTATTGTACTTGCATGTTGTGTTTATATCCTCATCAATTTGAAAAAAATGAATTCAATCGGTACCCATAGTTGTGGATTTTGAAGGATGCCTAATATCTTCCCTTTGGAATCACTTGAACACTTACCTAGAATCTATTGATTTCGTAGACATTCTCTTAAGTTAATTAATTAATTGATTTCCTAGTTTTTTCTATTAAGTGGTGACTCCTTTTAAAATTCTTTTATTCCTTTAAATTCTTTTAAAATTGATTATTATTTTTAGTAACCACGATGTTGCACCTTTAAGGGATGTCAACAGAATGACGACTTCACTGGGGAAACAGAGGTTTTAACCATTATGGATTCATTTTTTCGAAGTGAGGGGACTTTTCTTTTATTATGTTATACATTGTCTCTTGTATATTTTTTTGATTATTTGTGTGTTGTGCTTATTATTTGTTTAATTGTATGTATATTTTGATTGCATTATGACATATTTTCCGCCATTCAACATTTTTTATTTCTTACTTAAATTATAGTTATGTTGGTCGTAGCCGTTGAATCCAAATTATTTATTGGGGTACCCTGACGAAGTGAGTTGACCACTGGATGGCTAATGGTCGTTAACTTCCTCCAACCCGAAAAGTCCACTTGGATTGCCGATCCACTTTCAAATAAAGTCCACTCTTAGTTACCCAATAGTAGAACATTCATAGTCCTAGTTTGATCTCCATTCAAGTCACAATCTACTGGAACTACGTTTGACCTGATTCCTGCTTCAATGGGATACGTAAGCGTCACAACAACTCGGTCATGTTCCCCATAAATATTCCATTGTTTCAAAATGTAAACTGATAAATTTTTTGAGGTCTAAAAAAATTTCACAAAGGAGGCAATTTCTACAAGATTGAATACCGGAGGTTGTTAAAGTTGAAACAAGGCAAAATTTATAAGGAAAGCCGTCAAAAATTTTACCAAGTTTGTACTCAGACTCCAGATTTATAAGGCATCACTCCGAGTTGGTTTATATATTTGCATTATTATTATGTACATGATGTTATTTCAATGTATACCTCTGATTTTATTTGTCTTACATTCCTTTTTTTTTTTAAAGAAATTTATTTGACATTCTTAAATTTTAGGTTGTCCACCCTTCAATGCAACTCATTGATTTTTTTCATTATAGTTACTTTTTAAAAAAAAGAAGAAGATTTTTTTTGGTTAATTTGGGTTGTCCCCCCTTCAGTGTGACTCATTACTTTCTTAATTCAAAAGATTCTTTATTTTTTATTCTTTTTAAAAAATTAATATTTTAAAATCATTCTTTTTTTTATTTATTTGGTGCCAACACTGTTAGATTGTACATATGAAAAAACAACCGATACAATAAAGAAAGATTGACTTCTTGTTAAGCCATGGATTCTTTTGGTACCTCTCATTCATATTTTTGTTACACTTGAAAATATTCTCTTCCATGCATTCACGATAAGAACAAAACCAGATTCATTTCATGTGCATTGTGGTGAGATTTGATTATATTCAATTGTGTTGTTTTGTTGATCTAGTACTTAGGTTGAATGTTGCTGAGGCAAAATTTTGAGTAATGTTTGATTTGAAAAATGATTGTAGGCATTCTTTGGCCCGTTTGAGCCTTTCAAAGCCCACCGAATGATATCAACCCTTAGCATATCCCCACTTTGAGCCTTCAACTTTTTTTTGGATAACCACATTTTTAGCCTATACCTTTCTGAGTGCTTATACGCACTATTTCTCTTTTGGCCTAACTTTATTGAGTGCACTGAAGACGTGCAAGTTACAAAGAAGATTCAAAGTTTAAATTTTTCGAAGAGAAAAGTTACCAGAGATCCTAAAAGTCAAGAATGCAAAAATGACTTCAAACGAAATAAGAAAGAGTTGAAAATTCCCCACAAGTTCAAACATGCCAAATTTCAACAAAAGAGGATGAAAACTCTAAACAAACAGGAGACACTTCATTAAATGATAAGAAAGGGGAAAGCTCATAGAAGCAAAGCTTGAAAAGAAGTCGAAAAGTACAAAAGAAAGGGACAACAAAGAGGATCAAACTCTAAGAGGGTAGCAATCGTTAAAAGCATAGATGTAGTGTAATGCTCAAGAAAGGATTAAGTCACTTTTTGTAATACCCCAAAAAAATTTAAATTAAGACTCGAACCATTCTTCATTTGTGAATATGATTGTACCGGATGATTCTTAAATTACCCATATGTGTAAAGGTCAATTCTTTAGTGTGATTATAAATTTGGTGATGAATTAAGGTCACTAGAATCCCCTAGCACAAAGTTGAGTTGAATGCTTCCATACCGATTAAGTTTTGATGTAAGATTCTACTCGAGTGAACTTCATCTTTTACAATATAAAGAGTTACGTGGTCTATAAACTACCAAATTAAATGTATTTGAATCTTCTTTCCAACGCAACCAATTATGCAACAATCCGAGATTTGACTAAAATATTATGACCATTTTAGTACCTGATACAGTGCAATGATGAATTAACCGATAGGAAAATAATAAGAAGGGTCGTTTTTGTCTCTTTACCTCTAAGAAAACCCTAAAATAATTTATTGACTAATTAAAGGCCCAAATATAATCATATTTTCATCTCTTAATCCCCCAATTCTCTTCTCTCTCAAACCCTAAGGAAAAATCAAAGTAGAAGACTTTCATTCAAGATTCTTTCAATCTTCTTCAAGATTCTTCTTCAAGGTAAGTCCTTCTCTAATAATTCCATTCTTTCCCACTCAAATTCCTCCATATAATTATGAATCACTAATGAAAATCATAATTCTTGGCCATAGAGATTTCAAGAAACTAATTCAAGAATCTCAAGAAAGAGTTTCTTGATTGTTCTCCTTCAAGCCAGGGTTTCAAGACTTCTAATCATGTTCTTCTAACAGATTCTTCAAGAAACTTGTTTTTCCAGGTATGTAAGGCTATCATAGTGCTGGAATAGTTCGTCGTCAGGCTCTACATCTACTTTCAAATCAGTAAAACACTAATTTAAGATTCTATCCCTAGATCTGAGTATTCTTGAGATGAGTTGATTTTGAGTTCTTGAGTTCCTGATTCTTTTGAAATTCTATTCCTAATTATTGAATTGCTATATGTTATGCATTAAGATTTTTCAATTGATTCGTTAATGTCAATATTTTAACATGAACCCTATGAATTGAGTGTTCTTGAGATGAGTAGTGTCATTGAGTTCTGAGTATTGATTTTTTCATCTTGTTATTGAGATTCTTGAGTTGATTTGTTCATCTCTAAACCTATTTTGAGTTATAATTTTTGAGAATCTTTTAAAGTAAATATTTTGTCTTTGATTGATTTTCTCAGAAGATGAGTTTTGAGAAAGAGTTTTAAAACGTGATTAGTATGACACTAGTGTATGCCATCAATGTTTAAGCAGCATGGTATCTAGATATGCCGTCTATGTTTATGCAGTATGACTTTCAGAGTCATCAATGATCATATCACAATACGATTTTTTATATAGTTCTGAGAAAGAGTCTTTAATATAAAATTGAGTTACAGTATAAGGGAACTAAGTATTCCCAAAGGTATCCGTTTTTAGATTGATAAAAGAGAAGCATTGATTTCTAAATGAGTAAATGAGTACAGAGATATTTCAGAGCAGTTACCTCTTTTAAGAAGTTATTTTGAGTAATTACCTCAAAATAGAGAAAGAGTACATTTTATACATTTGAGCATGAGTATATTATTGGGAGTAGTATTGAGCACCGATATGGGATGAGTTCAGACAACTTAAAATCCTCATAAACCATGTTTGCCAACATTGGTAAAGGATCATACTTTTTAAATGAATGCTTATTGCTTATTGGATCCACTTAGTTAAGGTGTCCTATATCTCAGCACGATATAGGATAGTTCTAGCAGTGTGTGTGAGACGTTATATCATCACGTAGCTCATAGTGATGGTTCTCGGTTAGACAATTTCCCAAAATAGAGTTAAAAGTATATTTTTATCATATCACTTAATATGATGGGTTTAGGATTGAGTATGTATTTCCTAGAGTTTTAGTGATTTCACCCCTTTATTTCTTTACATTCAGTTAAGTATATATCTATATTTATTGCAGTCCTTTTATTCAGTTCTTTATTATTTAGCTATATTACATACTCGTACATTTAATGTACTGATGTCATTCGACCTGCATCTTTTAATGATGTAGATACAGGTTCTTATTATCCTCAACAAGAGTTTGTTGAGATCACTTCATCCACTCGTCAGCTTTCGAGTGAGGTCTCCTTGCTTCTGGAGGACACCAATTTTATGAGTTGTTAGTATTAGTAGCATTTGAGTAGTCGTGGGTCTTGTCATGAAACTCCTCTATATATAGTAGAGGCTTTATAGATAGACAGTTTGGAGAGACGTTCAGTTTCAGAGGTTTTATTTAGAACTTATGTTTAACACTCAGTATATTCATAGAGTTTTGAGATTTAATACATGTTGATATAGTATTTCTTTCAGTTTGATGCTTATTTATGCTTGAGTTATTATTTTGCTTGTAGTCAACCAGGATGATGGTTCACTTGGAGACCAACAATGGTTCTCAAGTGCTGGACACGTCTAACATCTCGGATTCAAAAAGGAAAAAAATTCAATTTTTCGTAGACCTAGTGCCAGCATAGACGAAACGACCCACGGCCTGTAGGTGGGACGACGGTCTATTGGTGGTGGCGGGTAGATAAGTTTGAATTTTCTGAAAATGTCAAGTTTTTGTACTTTTTCAATGGTTAACAAGGATGGTCCCCTGTTCAATATACGAATCATAGATAGGTCTCATAGTCCCAGACTTAGAGTGATTTTGAGGCACAAACCTACTTTATCTAGCATAAACAAAAATTTGAGTGACTCAACAACTAGTTGGTCTTCCATAATATGGTTGAAAAATAGAGGTTGCAATTTTGGAACTGTTCTTATAAAGCGAATTATGAAAGGTCTGACCAACGGACTGTGGGTTGGGTCGTGAGTGGGGTCGGCAATTATTTTCCTTAAGGGCTTTCGGGTCTTTTCCTAATTATTCTAGCCTAATACTATGTCATTTTGACCTCTAATAGAAGCCTATATGAACATTTGTGACTCTCAAAACCCCTCAATTGAAATCATTCTCTCAAATCCTCAAAAGAAAAACAAGTCTTCCTCTCCAAATATTTCTCTCTCTAGAAGTTGAAGAAGAAGAAATCTATGGTTTTGAAGTCAAGTCTCCTAATTCTTCATTGAAGTCAAGCTTTTGGCATTAAGGTATGATACTCTTCATCTATGGAGCCCTTTCCTCCATAGAGTTCCTAAATTCCCGAATTTTGAAGTTAGAAATTGCCAATTGAAGCTAGGGTTTTCTTCTATGACATGGGTTCCTTTCAATGTTGATTTATTTGATTGTTTTATGATATTTTATGCATGAATTTAGAAGATTCCATATTTTAAAGATGAATTCCAATGAACCCATGCTTAACCCATATTTTTTAGAGTATGATGATTGAAATTGGGTTTTGAACTATGAAAGGAGAATTATGGAAATATGCATGTTCTTATGAAATTGATGAAATATGATGTAAATTTCTTTGAGAGTAAAGAATATATGATGTTGTTGTTGTTAATTGTTGTGAAGGATTTCTCACATAATTACTCCATGCATGAATGTGAAAGGTTTTTCTCACATAAAGGATTCTAAGGTTGAAAGGTCTTTTCACCTAAAATGAATCAAAGTTAAGGAGCTATTCTAATAATGAGGCAAGTGGTGATTACCCATGACCTCCAATGATAAGACAAATGTCGACTATCCATGTCTCATGAATGTTAAGAAAAGTTAAGAATAATGAATATTTCGTGGGAGTTATGCTTAGCACCGAGTGGACAAGTGGTGATTACCCATGTCCCATAAACTATGTTCCACCATAGGTTTGTCTAGATAGACAGTAACTAGTGGATTCACGTAAGCTAGAAGGTTCATGGTTCTTACCTTGACAAGTGAGAACATCTCTTTTCGGTGTGGGATAGACACCACATTCCATGTTAATATCTCACATGGTCTTACATGTCGGTTAAAGGTAATTCTCCCACAATAATGAACTAAGGTTATTTCAAGAAGTATCTCTTGAATGTTTAAATATGTTGTCTTGCATTGACTATGTTTTAGGACTCATGTTTTCTAACTCTTAAATTCACATGTTTTATCTTGGTCATTGCATGTAACGAAAAGGTCCCTTTATCATGCTTTTCATACTTTATTTATTACTCTCATACTTGATACATTTTTTTACTAATGCATACTCTTGCCTACATTCTCCCAATTGTAGGGTCTGACGCTCAAGATTCACATTTCAGTGGCTAGGATATGGCCACTCGAAGGGCATATGCTAGAAGGAATGAGAGAGAGAATGACGAACAAAAGGCTCCTCCCTAAGAGCATCAAGTTCTGTTCGACCCTTTGGCTGAGCAAGTGACTAATGCGGAGTTTAGGGATGCTTTTCAAGTGTTGGCTCAAGCCAATAGGGAAGTTGTAGTCCTCGTGAACCCATATGTGGGTATGACGACAACTAGAGTGAGAGACTTCAATAGAATGAATCTTCTAGAGTTTCATGGTTCTAGGGTTGAGGAAAACCCTCAAGAATTCATTGCTGAAGTGTATAAGGTGTTGATGATCATGGAGGTGACGCCGGTAGAAAAGGCGGAATTAGCCACTTACCAACTTAAGAGTGTTGCTCAAACTTTGTTCAACCAATGGAAGGAAGGGAGGGCAGTAGATGCAGGTCCTCTTGATTGGGAAACATTTAGGGTTTCTTTCCTTGATAGGTTCTTTCCACTTGAGATAAGGGAGGAGGTGTTGCTCCCCAATATACAAACAAGTGTACGTGGTCACTCAAGTAATATAGTTTCTTTTAGAAACGAGTTTTGTTCCCAATGTACTTATGATCAACTTATATTTAATAACTCAATTCCACAATTCAACAAAAGTAACCTTTTAAAAGAGTTTGATGGTTATTAACTACTACTACGATTTATGCAATAACTAAAAGTAACTAATGTGAACGACTTCAAATTGATGTTTCAAGCAAGTAAAAGACAATTCCAGGGCTGCAGCATGCATTGGATATCATGTATCATATCTCAGGCAATGAACTAATATCGGTTATCAAGTTACTGATTTACAGGGTTAATTGTATGAGTCGGGTATCTCGACCTCTAGTCGCCTACTCCAATTAGTTGACTAACTACATCGTTGAGCGGGGACAGACAGTCCTAACTAGCGAGCATTTATATTTCACCTTGTTTCCTAACCAAGCAGGTTGTTCATTTGGGCGTCACTCCTGAACACACATTAACTCAATGGAAGATCGAGCTTTCTATAATATCTGGTCTATCTACCTTATCCTCTCTCGATTTTAAGAATAGACAATATATTTATATCTATGATGGCCAGTCAAGAAATACTAAAATAAGAATATAAAAGTAACTTAAAACAAAAACCAAGAATTAATTCAAAAGCCTTTAATATTCAACAATCAATTTGTAGCTACAGCCCCAGAACCAGGGCGTTTAGCCATTCATAATATTCAAAAACTGCAAAATATGATTGTCATGCGATTTTCACCAAAAAGTAGAGATAAAAAATCAAAACCTACTACAAATTTGAACTTGCTCTTGCACACCCAAAATAATGTCGAACTCCTTAGAAAATTTCCCTAGGAGTCTATTTATAGAAGTTGGGAACACTATAGTCAAAGTCTAATTCAACAAGGAATCTTATTTGATACATTTTTCACTGGAGCTTTCAGAACCACGCTGGGTGTTGCGCCAGCCATAGCGCCTGGCAGACTGATCTTTGGTTCTCTTTGTGGCGCACCGTGCCAGGAAGTGCACCTGGCATGTGCGGCTGTAGTGAGGCATGTGGCGCCTCGCACCCATCGGTACTCCATGGGAAGGCCTCTGTAGTATTGGCCTTGGTGCTTCCATCCTTAGTTTATTTTCACACTTTCTTGCTCCTCCTTTCTTTGAATCGACTCCAATTTCCTTAAGAGTTCCCGTAACAACTAATCATGTGTTTTAGTGCACAATCATCACAAGTTAAACAAAATCAAGGTAATAGACTCAAGATTACTCTTTAATTTAATCTCATCATGGGCAAATATTGGCAACTTTGGCATAAAAATAGTCCTAAGATCACCACCTAACACTTAAACCTTTGTTCGTCCTCGAACAATCTTTAGACTATCAACTCTTTTTTTCTAACCTTTGGACTTATCAACTCACCATAAAATCAACCAAACACATTTAATCATGATTTTGTAGTTCGCATTGGATGCAACACTTCAACTATTTCACTATATCATCATGATACACCTAGTACAACACATATGCTCAAAGAATGATTTCTTTATTATTTTTCCGGGCTAATGCAAACTCATACAAACACACCAATTAGACAAATCCAAATATGTTCCATGAATGCCCTCACTCATTTGTGTTTAGTATATCCTTTCATTCAAGCAATCATATTATAAACAAGGCCTATTTTTTAAACATTGTACTCACTCTCACAAATCAAGTCCTTACTTCTCTTAACATGCCATAAGCTTGCCCATAGTGTATTTTTACTTTCACATCATATTTCTCAAGGAATCAAGAGAACTTCTATTTGGTTATAATGTCGGCTTAGGTTAAGGGAGGTAATATTTAGGATGCATTTTAGTGACTACACCTCCCTAATGCACATGTCATTGCTTTGCCAACAAACATCATTCCTAGCTTTTCTTTTTCCTTAGTACACACTTCATGAATTTTTTCCCTTTTTGTTGCTCCAGCTATGCCTTTTTTTTTATATATGCCTTTGCACTAGCCACCCTCAACTCAAGGCTTTAAGGGTTGAGCGAGGTACACAATATCCTTAGTAGGACCAGGGCCAATGTTTTAAGCACACTTCTAAAATAGCCACCCTCGATTTTGAGTTTGTAAGCTCAATTGAGGTGCACATTATCCACTGGAGGGACCATGGCCAAAATAGAGTTTTTTTTTACATTTTTTTTATTTTCCACACTTCACAGCATTTCCACCATTTTTCCACTTCAACCAATATCACGTTTCTTCTCAACATAGTGCATTAGGGATTAAACTGGGATCAAATACTTTGGAATCAATAGAAAAGGGTTTCGTCTTATTCATGTGGTTTAAAAAACAAACAAGGCTAAAGGCTCAATTGGGTATTACAAGGGATCTTTTCATTGGTACGCATACAAATAGAGTCAAGAATTGGATTTTTCAAAGAAATGCCTCAATCATTTTCCCTAAGTCATACAAGCTTCTCATTTAACACATATGAGGCAAGTTTTAGATATCAATTAAAGCAAGAACCAAACAATCACTCACCACACATGGAATCACGACACACATAGGGGCACATCATACTAGTATGCTCATACAACTTGCATTACACTATTACTACTCAATTTTAGCCCACTTAGATTCATTCAGAGTCAAAACAACGAACACATGCTTTTTTAAAGGTTACCATTCTTTTGCATTTTCCAATTGTGACTACTCACGACATCTGGCTAACTTTTTTGGACATAGTTTCAAAATACCACAGCTGGTTTCTCAATTCTACTCCTCTACGTGACTAATTTTCCCTTAAGACAGTTGTCATCCATCCATCATCGGGAATTGTCACTCCTAAGACGACTCTAAGACTCAATAAAAACACTAAAACTAGTCCTAATCGGTTCAAAGGGACTATCCGCAGGAAAAGTACCGAAAACAAAAGCTGAGGAACCTAAAATTAAAATAACCTAAAGAAAACAAGACTCGAAAAAGCATCAAAAAACTTATATACAAAAGAGAGTTATCTCCCACCCCCACACTTAAAAATTAGCATTGTCCTCAGTGTGCAAAAAGAAAAACAAAGTACATAGTTAGAGATACTCTCTTAGGCCTCTAGGCCTCTTTGTCATCATCACGACCTCCATCGAACACCCTCAATGCGTTAGCATCATCATCAACAACATCATCCTCATCCTCATCATCCATTTCTCCGTCCACGGTGGCCTCTTCATCATCAACAGGTTCCTGAAATGCCAGACCAATCCTTCAAAGGTAGGTTCCATTCTCCGTTAACGGGTAGAATGGTGGAATTTGGGGGTTTTAATGGGGAATTTTGGGGGAAGAAAAGGGGTTGAGAGGAGAGGAAGAGATTTAGAGAAGAAGAAGAAGAAGGGTTTGGAGAATATTTTTAAGGGGTGGGTCGGTTTGGAGATTGAAAGAATGGGGAATGAATTTAGTTTTGGGAATTTAAGACGGGTAATAAATGGGTTTGGGTCGGGTTTCGACCTGTTAAAAACATAATTCCGCCTAAATTTCTGGGCGTTGGCGCGCTAGGGGCGCGATACACCACTGTTAGTGCTATAAAGTAAGCATCCTGGTGCGGCGTGCCACTCAGAGCGCCAGGATATGAGCTCTTTAGTAATAGGCTTGGCGCGACGTGCCAGCCAGTGCGCCCGCCTAATTTTTTTTTCACTTTTACAAACTAAGTTACAAATAATGAAAATCGTATCTATCTATAAAATAAAAACAACAAACTTTACTAGATCCTAGGAATTGAAACTAGCTAAAACAAAAAGTTAAAATTTAAAACAATCTACATATCTATTACATATTATTCACAGGTTACCTCCTGTGGAGCTCGACTCAAATTGGATCAGTCGTTATTAAGCTCAAGAGCCTCCCGATCATGATCTGAATTTTCACTGAAATAATGTTTGACTATTTGCCCATTTACTGGGCCATTTTCCCCTTTAAGTTCAACGGCACCATGTTGTGTCATCCTTACCACTTCGAGGGGACCACTCCATTTCGACCTTAGTTTTCTAGGTAATAACCTTACTCTTGAGTTGAAAAGTAGTACCTTTTCTCCCGAAGTGAAAGTGCGAGGAACTATGTGCTTATCATGCCACCTTTTCATCTTTTCTTTGTAGAGCTTAGCATTCTCATATGCATGGAGATGAAACTCCTCATGTTCATGTAGTTGATCCACTCTCTTCCTACTGGCAAACTCTAGGTCGAGATTTAACTTTTTTATCGCCCAATATGCTTTGTGTTCTAATTCTTCCGGACGTTGACATGTTTTGCCGAACACTATGTGATAGGGAGAAGTCCCTATAGGTGTATTGAATGCATTTCTATACGCCCACAACGCATCATCCAGCTTCTGAGACCAATCCTTTCTCTGTGTTCACTGTTTTCTGCAAGATTTACTTCACCTCTCTATTCGAAACTTTCACTTGCCCACTTGTTTGAGGATGGTAAGTTGTAGATACCTTATGACGAATACTATACTTAGAAAGAAGATTTTTGACTAGGTGGTTAATGAAATGCTTACCTCCATCACTTATGATTGCCTTTGGAGTGCCAAAACGAGTGAAATGTGCTTCTTGATGAATTTAATCACGACTCTTGAATCATTTGAGGGAATAGCTACAGCCTCAAGCCACTTGGACACATAATCAACGGCTACTAGAATATATTAGTTTCCACTAGATGGCGGGAAGGGACCCATGAAGTCAGTACCCCACACATCAAAAATTTCCACCTCAAAAATGTTACTTAGTGGAATCTCATGTCTTCTCGATATAGTACCCAACCTTTGGAATTTATCACACCCATTCACATAAGAAATATAATCTTTAAATAAAGAGGGCCAAAAGAAACCAGATTGTAGTACCTTATGTGTTGTGCGCTCTCCTCCATGGTGTCCTCCATATGGGCTAGCATGACAACTTTCGAGCACTTTCTTTACCTCATACTCCGGAATGCATCTTATTACCACCCGATCCACTCCTTATTTGAATAAAATGGTTCATCCCAGATATAGAACTTAGCATCATGATTGAGCTTTTTCTTTTTTCGGATGGTTGTACCTGGAGGGTAATCTCCACTTACTATGAGATTTACTATGTCCGCATACCAAGGCACTTGAGAGATATCTAGTGCCATCAACTGTTAATCCGAAAAATCTTCCCAGATTTGTTCCCCTTCATGCATATGGGAAAAATCTTCTAACCTGGACGAATGATCAGCTATTTAATTCTTAGTACCCTTTCTATCTTTGATCTCAAGGTCAAATTCTTGGAGAAGCAATATCCACCGAATCAGCCTTAGTTTAGCATCCTTTTCATTGAACAAGTACCTCATAGCTGCATGATCAGTTTAAACAATTAATTTTGTCCTTACCAAATATGATCTGAACTTGTCGAAGGCGAACACTAGAGCTAGAATCTCTTTCTCAGTCACCATGTAATTAGCTTGAGCAGAATCAAGGGTCTTGCTTGCATAATAGATCGAGTGGAACACTTTATCTCTTCTTTGTCCGAATACAGCACCCACTGCTACATCTCTTACAATACACATGAGTTCAAATGGTAATTCCCAATTAGGAGCAATTAAGATAGGAGGTTCAATTAAGTTCCTCTTCAACATCTCAAAAGCTTTCAAACACATCTCATCAAATTCAAATTTCACCTCCTTCTCCAAAAGATTGCACATAGGTCTATAATCTTAGAAAAATCCTTGATGAATATCTGGTAAAAACCTGCATATCCAAGGAAACTTCCCACCCCTTTTACAGAGATAGGAGGGGGAAATTTCTCAATAACTTCCACCTTGGCTTTATCTACTTCTAATCCCAACTTTGACACTTTATGTCCCAATATTATACCCTCTAACCAAAAAGTGACACTTCGCCCAGTTTAGTACTAAATTAGTGTCCTCGCATCTATCTAGTACCTTATCAAGATTCCGGAGACATACCTCAAAAGACATCCCAAACACCAAGAAATCATCTATGAACACCTCTACAATGTCCTCCACCATATCATGAAAAATGGTCGTCATGCACCTTTGAAAAGTCATCGACGCATTGCAAAGTCCAAATGGCATGCGTTTGAAAGAATAAGTACGATAAGGATAATTGAACGTGATCTTTTCCTTATCCTCGGGCGTAACCAAAATTTGATTATGTCTGGAATACCCGTCTAAGAAACAATAGTACTTTTGCCCTGCTAGTCGGTGAAGCATCTAATCATTGAAGGGAACCGGGTAGTGATCTTTTCGTGTGGCCTCATTTAGCTTCTGGTAGTCCATGATAATTCTCCATCCAGTTACTGTCCTAGTGGGAATCAACTCATTTTTCTCGTTCTTGACCACTGTCATAACTCCCTTCTAAGGAACACACTGCACAGGACTTACCCACTTACTATCCAAAATTGGGTACACAATTCCAGCATTTAACCACTTTATTTCTTCCTTTCTCACCACTTCTTTCATCAAAGGATTCAGTCTACATTTATGTTGTGCACTCGATTTGTGATCTTCTTCCATATAGATTTTGTGCATACATAACGCCGGACTAATCCCATCAATATCAGCCATCTTCCATCTAATAGCTTTCTTTTTCTGCTTTAAAACTCTCAATGTCGCATCAACCTGTGTTACAGACAATTATGTAGAAAGTATTATGGGTAAGGTTTCATTAGCACCAAAATATGCATACCTTAGGTGAGCAAGCAGAGACTTCAATTCCAACTTAGGTGCTTCTTCGATTGAGGGTTTGGGTGGAGGCCCTAACTCATGATCCAATGTCTCTACTATACGTTTATGTATCTCTATGGTTGCCAGATTCAAACAAGTCGTTATTTCTTGAGCTTCAGTATCTCCACCTACGTCATGTACCATAAACACTCTTTCTAACGGATCCTCGGGTGCAATGAGTTGTGATTCTATGCGAGATCTACAAGAGTAATAGCGAACAACTCTTCATAGATAGAAGGCAATTTCAAGGAGTGTTATACATCAAATACTTCAACCTTATCATGTGACCTCATAGTTATGTGCCCACCTGCTACATCAATCAATGTCCACCCCGTAGCCAAGAATGGACGCCCTAGAATGAATGGAAATTCAGGATCAGGCTCAAAGTTTAAGACCACAAAATCCACCTGAAAGATCAAAGAGCCCACTTGTACTAACACATCCTCTACTACCCCTTCTATCAGTGAATTAGAGAATGATAGTGGTCAGTTTTGGACTGCCTACTCAAGTTTCTTATATAATGATGAAGGCGTGATATTAATGCTAGCACCTAAATCACATAACCCGTGGGCATTAACACTTTTCCCAATTGTAAGTTGCACAGTAAAGCTACCCGGATCTTTTAAGTTTTTAGGTAATCTATTCTAAATTCTAGAGCTGCACTCCTTAGTAAGTGCTACAGTTTCATACTCTGTGAGCCTCCTCTTGTTAGCCACTATCTCCTTCATGTACTTAGCATACTTTGGAACTTCATGCAAAATGTCAACCAAAGGCAGGTTAATGTAAACCTATTTAAGAAGAGAGAGAAGCTTACTGAAGCATTCGTCTTCATCATGCTTTCTGAGCTTTTGTGGAAGGAGGTGGTTTATTTTGAGGAACGGACTTCTCAACATTGGATTTCTTTACCATCTCTTCTGCTTTCTTTTCTTTATTGACTACCTCAGTAGCTCTCTTCTTTGGAGCTAGTTCCTCTAGTTGTAACCCACTTTTAGTACTCACCGCATTCAGTTGCTTAGGGTTAGGTTCAGTGTCACCGGGCAGTCCTCCTTGAGTATGCAAGTTCAGTGAATTAGCTACTTGCGCAACTTGTTTCTCTAAACTCATTTGGGACATTTGGATGTTTCTTATGTTCTCATCCTTCTAATATATCTTAGCATTTATCTTTGTACCAATTTCTGCCATTATCTTTTAGAGTAACTCTTCATTAGTCATCTCCCCCTAGGTGCACTCTGATTTACCCCCTGGCTAGGATTTTGGTATTGCTGCCCCGTCCCTTATAAGCGATATTGATTAGACATTTGCGCTTTGTTTTGGTTTTGGTTCCCACCCCATGAGAAGTTAGGATGGTTTCTCCAACTAAAGTTATAGGTATTACCATAGTTTTACTGACCTCCACCTCTTTGCGCATTTCCCACGTAGTTTACGGAATCCTCATCTGCCTCACAAAGTTTGGTTTCATGTGCTCCACTACCACAGACTCCACACCAACTTGTTGCCTATTGTACAATATTCACTGGTGCTTGATTTAAGGACATTTGTTTGAAATGCATGTTTATGTTATGTTGTATTGCATCCAGTTTTGCATTAATTGTGGTAGCTTGATCAACATCTAAGATTCTTACTGCATTTTGTGTTGTGGTTCTTGAAAATGCCCCCTCATAAATAGGGTTTCCTTCTGTGAGTCTGTCTAGTAAGTCGAATAGCTCCTCATGGGATTTTGCTAGAGCATGTCCACCTGCTGCACTATTAAGAAGCACTCGTGCATTATAATCTAAACCCTCAAAGAACGTGTGAGCAAGTACCTCATTAGCTTGGTAGTGGTGCGGGCAAGCATTTAACATTTGTTTGAAACGAGCCCATGCTTGGTACATATCCTCCCCATGTTTTGGCTTGAAACTCAATATCTCACTTCTCAACCGTGCAGTTTTTCCGGATGGAAAGAATTGACTCAAGAACTTCTTTGCTACATAATCTCATGTAGTGATTGAGTTTGGTGGCTCTGAATCTAACCACTACCTGGTGGCTCCTAGCAGTGAGTGTGGAAACAACGTCAACCTCACATAGTCTGGTGAGACTCCATTTGGGATGTGTGTGTCACTTATCTCTAAAAGGTTCCTAACGTGGATTTGAGGATCCTCATGGGGGAGACCGATGAATTGTCCCATCAAGTGGATGAGTTGCACCATGTTCTGTTTTAGTTCAAATCTGCCACTCGGTGGTGGTTTCCTTATACTAGATGCCATATTGGCTATGAGTGGGACTGCCACATCACAGACTGGTCTTGACGGTATGATTGGGGGTACTTTTGGGTCTAGGTTATTCACATTTTCTACTAGGTCACCCTTTACAGTTTTCAAGATTCCTAGCCCTAGTTTTTGCCGACATCCTTGGTTTTTCATTTTTCTACGTAGGCGTAAAGCTCTTTCAGGTTCGTCGTCTGGTTTGATAAGTTCTCCTTTACGAGCCAGACTTGATAATCAAGTGCCTGCAATATAAGAGCTAAGATCAAGTTATTAACCTGAACAATCTAATTGTAGACTTAAGAAAATCAAATATAAATCAATTTCTAAGTCCCCGGCAGCAACGCCAAAAACTTGTTGCTCTCCAATATACGCGCAAGTGTACATGGTCGCTCAAGTAATACAGTTTTGTTTAAAAAAGAGTTTTCGTTCCCAAGGGACTTATGATTAATTTATATCTAATAACTCAATTCCACAATTCAATAAAAGTAAGCTTTTAAAACTGTTTGATGGTTATTAACTACTACTACGATTTATGTAATAACTAAAAGTAACTAATGTGAACGACTTGAAATTAATGTTTCAAGCAATTAAAAGACAATTACAAGCCTGTAGCATGCATTGGATATCATGTATCGTATCTCAGGGAATGAACTAATTTTGGTTATCAAGTTACTGATTTACAAGGTTAATTGTATGAGTCGGGTCTCTCGACCTCTACTCGCCTACTCAAATTAGTTGTGTAACTACATCATTGAGCAGGGATAGGCAGTCCAAACTGGCGAGCATTTATATTTCATCCTGTTTCGCAACCAAGCAAGTTGTTCGTCCGGGCGTCACTCCTGAACACATATCAACTCATTGGAAAATCAAGCTTTCTATATTCTTTGGTCTATCTACCTTATCCTCTCTCAATTTTAAGAATAGACAATATATTTTCTCTCTATGATGGCCAATGAAGAAATACTAAAACAAGAATATAAAAGTAACTTAAAACGATAACCAATAATTAATTTTGTAGCACCCCGTATCCTAGACAAACCAGAATAGAGAATCCAAAAGTTGCAAGTGTCACCGACGGGCACCACCCACGGATTGTAGGGTGACCCACGGACCATAGGTGGGGTCCATGGATGGCCATCTGCAGCCTCTCCTCAGGAAGCCCAAATTTTTTTGCTAAAGGTAGACCCATGCCAGGACCTCCGGACCGTAGGTCAGACCACGGTCTATGGTCCAGGGCCGTAGGTCAGACCCGAAGATTCTAAACCTCTAAAGCCGAATGATGGTTGACCACAATGGACCGTCGGTCCATCCACGGTCCGTCGATGACCCCGACAACGCTTAAGTTAGGGGTCATTTGGTTTTTCCTTATGTGTTAGACCCCTAAACTATGTAGTTTTGGTCAGTTTTTGCCTAGTAAACTAATTAGAACCTAACCTAATCAATCATTCACCAAAAATTCATCAATCTTAGAGCAAAACAGGAGGGAAAAGTTAAGCAGCCCTAGTTCAAGAGCTATAATACCCGGAAACTAGTAAGTTAAACTAGAGAGTTCTAGGGCCTTGTGATAGGGTTTGATATGAGGGTTAGAGTCATAAAATGACTTCCCATACTTAGAATGAGGCTTTTAGGGTTAGGGTTTCAAGGTACAAGCCCCCAAGGACCAACCAAGAGGTCCTTGAGGAGGACCCCAAAACAGCCCAAAAGTTGTCCAAAATAGTGGCGTCCAATGAAGGGCATTCACGAGCCGTGGATGGACCCACACCCCGTGGGAAGGGGTCGTGGATCAAGGCCTGAACTTACCTGCAACTTTCAGTCCCCATACCCTCACCCACGACTGACCAGTACGGTGGGTTGGGCAGATTTGTTGAAACATTATTTTAAGTTAGGGGCTTAGGGGTTAATTGGTAATTAGTTAGGGGTTAAGTGAGGTCGGTTATTTAGTTATTAAACCACCTATATAAGCCTAATATACCTCTAAACTAAGTGAATTAAATCATTCTTCCAAGACCCCAAATTCTCTCCAAATAATTCTCTCTCTAGAAGTGAAAAAAAAAAAAAAAAAGAATGAAGCTAGGGCAGATTTCCTCCATTGTTTCAATATTTTGTGAGGTCTTTGAATCATGGTATGTTAGCTTATTCATCTATGGGTTCTTCCACCCATAGCGCCCCCACTAGGTTTCCCCCAATTGTGAAGACAACACCCCAATCTAGCTAGGTTTCTTTCTACATTGTGGGTAGTGTTGAAGTAGGATTCCAATCAAGTGGATAATACTTAATTTTGATTGATTTAGCATTGAATTATGATATTTTAATGAATTTATATGATTTCCATGGTTAACCCTAGCCTAATTGATGAATTTGATATTTTGTGGGTTTATCCCTTGAGAGGTGAAAGTGAAGAATTAGAGTTGATCTTCTAAAATTGATAATGTCTATATTAATTGTTCAAGATTAAAAGCAAGTAGACATGAATTGAATTAGAGTGTAGTGTACATTGGGGATCTTGACTTGTAAGTCTTGAAGTTGAACCTTTATGATGAATTATCACTAGAATCGCCTAGTAATGAGGAATGTGACTAGAATACCTTGAAATCTAGGTATGAATGTTGATGGTGAGGAGTAAAGCTTTGATGATGGGGCTTGTAGTCATGAATGTTGATAACTAGGGCTTGAGAGTAAAGCTAATATGATTAACTATAGATGCTAAGGCTTTGAGAGTAAAATCTACATGTGAATAGAAGGCTAATGAATAGAATTGTGATGAAAGATCTTTATCTACCTAATTCACCTTATGAATAATAGAGGGTAGGAAGTGATAGAATCACTTGAGTCATGATGATATCCATTTCTAATGTAGAATTCTAGACATGTTATTAGGCATGAATATGAACCTATCATGAAAAGGGTTCTCATATAGTAATGGTTCTAGGGTTGAAGGGCTTTTCTCACCTAATTGAACCTAAGGCTATACAGCCTTCATACCTAGGTCATGGACGGTGATAGTTGCTCACACATGGTCTAAAAGAGGTATTTAGTGAATTAACATGGATTGGTTGTCAAGGACATCTTTCGATGAACTTCAGTCAATGTAGAGACTTAATATTTATCTTGTGGGATTTAGGCCTAGAACCGAGTGGATATTGAAATGAGATGGAGGTTCCCACCTAGTTGAGTTTGGGCTTCCAAAATGGGAACTCTCACCTAGTGGAGTTCGGATTTCCCAAAGTATGTCTCATGAGATGGAAGCCTTCACCTAGTGGAGTTTTGGGTTTCTAGTAGCAATCTCCGTATCCCATAACTACATGCCCCATACGAAAATTAGCTAGTGGATCCAACTAAGCTAACAAACCGGTTCTACCTAAGGCAAGTGGACCAACCCTTGACGGTATGGGTAACACTGGGAGAGATCATGTGATAGCTCATATGTTCTCATGTCGGTTAAGGCTATATCCTAACTACAACAAGATTAATGAGGACCTAAGATTATGCTTAATGTGGCATCTCCTAGAAGTTCAAACCTAATGGACTAAGATTATGCTTAATGTAGCATCTCCTAGAGTCCAACACAACTTAATGAGCTAACATTATGCTTGAAGAAGTATCTCCAAGGGTTCATCCTTAATGAACTAAGATTATGCTTTAAGAAACATCTCCTAGGTTCAAGTTTGATGAACTGAGGAACTAAGATAGGCTTAGTAAAGTACCTCCTAGTGTTCCAATGCTTATAAAAAGGGGAGTAGTCCCTAATTAAAGAACTTGCGTAGGATGACCTAAAGAATTACTTAGTGTGAATGGTATTATGGGATGCCATTCATACATTGCACAAGTATGACTTGAGGTTATTCAAGAAAGTGTTCTTTTGTATGATGTATATTGAGATAGGATTGTGCTATAGTTTCCTTGTTAGTATTTACTATAGGTGAGATATTCCCTTGGTCATGAGATTTAAGCTAGAGGATGAGATCCTAAGATGATTAGTGTGATGGCCTAAGCTGGTACTTAGTGTGAGTAGGATTATGAGGTCTTACTCATACATTGCACAAGTATGACTTGAAGCTACTTATGAAAGCCGAAGACTTGACTAGGTCTAGAGACTATGTTTAAGATGACCAAAAACGGACTTAGCTTGGATGGTATTATGGGATGTCATTCATGCATTGCACAAGTATGCTTTGAGGTTACTTGAGAATGGTCTTATTATAATGTGAGTAACTAAGAGTTGAATAATGCTTATAGCATGCTTATGTGGAGACTTTGCTTATTATTATGATATTGTCTCTTATGCTTATAATTGATGTTTTATGAAGTATTTCATATAATTGTGGATTATGTCTTATATTGACTAACCCTTATATTATGCTCTTATGATGTTATGCTAGCTAACATATTTAGTACATTTTGTACTAACACATACTTTGCCTACATTCTAATACAAATGTAGGGCTTGGAGACTTGAGTTCTATTCTTGGAGATAGGTTTCTAAGGAACAAAGGAGTTGAAGATTTGGTGAGTCCTCATAGCTTCGAGGACAAACCCACTATTTCCTTTATGTCTTTTATTTCATGTTTTGAGACTATTATATCATCTATGTCCCAAGAGTTTTATTCAAAGTTGTATTAGATGGTTTGAGACAAAAGTGTAGTAAAGACTTCTGCTTGCATTTTATAAAGACTTCGATTGTATGGATAATGTTTTTAAATTTTACGTACTTTTCTATTATCTTATGTTGTGATATGCTAAGGGCTTGTATGATACCCCTTCAGGGTCAAGTACGCCATGTTACGTCTAGGGTGTACCCCTGGGTCGTGACAAGAACGCAACAAGTTCTCATCAGTTCCAGCCCCAAAATCGAAAGATTTCTCTGTGGAATTTGTCACCAGGTATGTGGGATTTCACTAGTGCGTTCCTTTCACCCATTAGGTCCCTAGAATTCAATCAGATTCTTGATTCCCTTCATATTATCTAGACCTAGGGTTTCTAGAATTTCAGCAGACTATTATGAATTAGTTACTTTACTGTTCCTAATCAGATTATCATGATTTTAGTATTGCTTTGCATAGATTCTTTCCTAAACTTAGAACCCTAGTAATATAGTTCTTTCAGTTCATGAATTACATTATTAGGATAGATAAACAGATGTGCATGCCTTAGTTTTTGAATGTTACATTATTAGAAATTAAATATTACATTTTCAGTTAGCATGTCAATATTTTAAGCTATTCAATATTACAAAAATTCAGTCATAATGTGTTAATTACATAATCAATTGGGAGTAGGCTTAATACCAAGTGGGCTAGGGTCAATCACCCTCAAGTCTTAGAACTACGTGCCCCTGTAGGTTATAAGTCCCCTATGTGGGGATTAGTTAAGTGATCACGCTAGTCATGCCTATATACCTCTGGTAGGGTATATTGGGTCCTCTCGATAGGGTGTATACATCAGACTCCATATTTAGCTCATGTGGTTTTATGTCGGTTATTAGTAGCTCCCACAGTCAGATTCTAGTGCATTAACCAGGTTATCCGTTACAGTTCAATATTCAGTTTCAGCATGTTATAAACTTGGTCATTATATTCATTTAGTTCATGTTCAGTATTTTCAGTATAGTATCTTACTCATATTATGTCATTGCTTTATCGCTTTGTTCAGTTATATGTTTTATTCAGCTTTATTCTATCCTGCATGCTCAGTACCTTTCAAGAATTGACGCATACTCTACGCTACATCTTCTCGTGATATAGGTTAAGGTCCTCAAATTTTAGATCATGCATAGATCGGTTCCCGATCTCCATTTCAACACCATTAGTGGTGAGTCCTCATTCCTCGAGGATGATTGACATGATTATCTTTTCTAATTTTAGTCTTTAGTTTCAATTTTTACTAGATCTAGTTAGGGCATGTCCCAACATTTCTAGTCAGTTAGAGGCTTTATTTCATACATAGTTAGATTCAGTTTTAGCTATGGTGTTTGATCTTTCAGTTTTCATTAAAAATCTTATTCAGTATTATATATATTCATATTTAGAATGGGTATCCCACATCATTTCAGTTTATTTTATGATTAAGCTTTCGCACAGTATTTTTTGTTTCATTTTATCTTTAAGTATGCTTATGATATGCCAGCAGGGTTAGCTTGGGGTCCCTCATGATCCTAGGTCCCATGTCTACATCCTGGGGTAGTTTTGGGGCGTGAAAAACTTTGTATTAGAGAATTAGGTTCAAGAGTCCTAGGATGTCTGAAAAGCCGCAATAAGTAAAATCTTTTTCATGGGTGTGAAGAGCACCAAATCTAATGAGAAGGAGGTTGCAAGGTGATTTAGGAAAACTTCAGTTTCTTGTTACTCTTATCGTGCCTAAGGTATTATGTAATTACTTGTTTCTAACTCGATGTTATGCGATTTCAGATTATGCCTCCTCGTAGAGCTTACGGAAGGAATGTCAATTCCCGCAACGCAGTTCCTTCCGCCCTAGATCAAAAAGTTTCAAATGCTAAGTTTCGGAATGCGATTCAGCTTTTAGCTCAGAGTGTGACCAACCAGAACAACCAACAGGTTCAACTTCTTACAAATGCTAGTGGTGGATCAGTGGAACCAGGGTTCATGATTTTGTTAGGATGTATCTTCTTGAGTTATTAGGATTGCAAATTGGTGAGGATCCCCAAAACATCATAGATGAGGTCAAGAAGATCTTTGGAGTGATGCAAGTGACTAGAAATGATCGGGTGGAGTTAGCATCCTACAAGCTTAAGGATGTAGCTCACATCTGGTTTACTCAATGGAAAGAAAACAGGGGTACAGATGCAACTCCTAGCACTTGGGAATGCTTTAGTGAAACTTTTCTGGACAGGTTCTTCCCAAGAGAGCTGAGGGTTGCAAAAGCTTAGGAGTTCATGAATTTGAGGCAAGGTAGCATGACAGTCCAAGGGTACGGACTCAAGTTCGCCCAACTCTCCAGGTATGCTCCTCACATGCTTGCCGATTCCAGGGCTCAAATGAACAAGTTTCTGTATGGAGTATCCGACTTAGTGAAAATGGAGTGTAGAAATGTTATGTCGCTGGAAAATATGAACATCTCTAGGATCATGGCCCATGCTTAGAAGGTTGAGCGAGATAAGCTTAGGGAACAGGCTAAGGATAATAAGAAGGCTAGAATAGGAAACTATGAGTATTCTCAATAGAAATCGGGTGTGGTGGAAATCGCTCGCATATTCAGCAAAAGTCTTCAGCTCCAGCACCTTCATCATCTAGTGTTCCATCTTCCAGGTTTCAACAGGATTAGAAGGGTAGGGCATAAGGCTCTATGTCTCAGAGGAGTGTTTCAGGCACCAGAACCTACCCAACTTGTCCAAAGTGTGGTAAGAACCATCCGGGCGAGTGCCTTGTAGGAGAGGAAGGATGCTTTGGGTTTGGTCAGTTTGGTCACAGGTTGAGAGATTGTCCTTCTTCTAAATAGGGTCAACGAGGCAATAATGGTAGGGCTCAGTCTATAACTTCAGCAGCACCAGTAGGTCACCTGACTCAGCAGGGTAACTCATCTGGTACAGGTGGCGGGCAGCACCAAAACAAGTCGTATGCTCTTCAGGCTCGCCAGGATCAGGAAGATTCTCCTGATGTAGTCACTGGTACGTTATGTGATTTTAACTTAAATGTTTATGCTTTGTTAGATCTAGGGGCTACTCTTTCCTTTTTAACTCCTTATATAGTAGTCAACTTCAATGTTTGTCCAGAAACTCTCTCAAAATCCTCTCAGTCTCTACTCCAGTCGGTGACCCAGTTACAGCTACACGGGTATACAAAAATTACCCTGTCACAGTGTCCCAAAAAGTCACCTCAGCAGATCTCATAGAGTTAGAAATGGTAGATTTTGATATCATTCTAGGCATGGATTGGTTACATTCCTGTTATGCCTCAGTCGATTGTAGAATTAGGATTGTTCGTTTTTCAGTTTCCAGACGAACTAATCCTAGAATGGAAGGGTAGTAGTTTAGCGCCTATGTGTCGATTCGTTTCATACCTTAAGGCCAGAAAAATGATCTCTAAGGGTTATCTCTATCATCTAGTTCAGGTTAAGGATTCAAGCTCCAAAACCCCAAATCTTGAATCAGTCCCATTAGTTAATGAGTTCCCAGACATGTTTCTAGAAGATCTTCCCAGAGTTCCTCCCGAAAGAGAAATCGAATTTGGAATTGATCTCCTTCCAGATACCCAACCTATTTTTATTCCTCCTTACATAATGGATCCAGCTGAGCTTAAGGAATTGAAAGAGCAGTTGAAAGACCTTCTAGATAAGGGCTTCATCAGACCTAGTATTTACCCATTGGGTTCACCGCTGTTGTTCGTGAAAAAGAAAGATGATTCTCTCAGGATGTGCATTGATTATAGGCAGTTGAACAAAGTCACAAACAAGAATAAGGATTGATGAGTTATTCAACCAACTTCTGGGTGCTTGCTAATTCTCAAACATAGACCTCAGATCCGGTTATCATCATATTAGAGTCAGAGATAGTGACATCCCGAAAATAGCCTTCAGAACTTGGTATGGTCATTATGAATTTGTATTTATGTCATTTGGACTAACCAATTCTCCTGCAGCTTTCATGGATTTCATGAATAAAGTGTTCAAGCAGTATTTGGACTTGTTCGTTATCATCTTTATTAATGATATCCTTATTTACTCTAGGAATGAGGAACAACATGTGACTCATTTGAGGGTTATCCTACAAACTCTCAAAGATCGCCAGTTATTTGCTAAGTTTAGCAAATGTGAGCTTTGGTTGCAATTTGTTGCTTTCCTTGGGCATATTGTGTCTAGTGAAGGGATTCGAGTGGATTCTTAGAAAATAGAAGCAGTGAAACAATGGCCCAGACCTACCTCTCCTATAGATATCAGAAGCTTCTTGGGTTTTGTTGGTTATTATAGAAGGTTCGTGGAAGGATTTTCATCCCCAACCTCTCCATTGACTAAGTTGACTCAGAAAAAGGTTAAGTTTCAGTGGTGTGATGAGCTTACTTTGAACCTTGCATGAGAATTTTCCCCGTTAGTCTGATTGATTTAGTAAGGTGTGTTCTTGAAATGGTCTTAGGAAACTTTTGAAGAGTGTGAGCCAAATTTGACACATACCTATTTTGTGTCCTACCCGTGAGCGTGTGAAACTCTGTTGAACACCCTTTGAGCCTTACCTTTCTTTGGAAGAACCTTGATGAACCCTAGACCTTACTTGACCCACTACCTATAATCCTCTTGATTTGTGGTTTAGTGAATAGCCAACTTAGGCCAAAATCCTAAGTTGGGAGTGTGGTGAAAAGGAGAAGGAGGAGTCAAGAAGTGCAAGAAAAGTCTCCCTTAACCCATGGTGTTGCGGAACAATGGAAACCCTCCATAAAAAATAAAAATAAAATAAAAAAGTTAAGGAATAAAAGTACAAAAGAAATTGGGTTTCCAAGCAATCCTTGGAGGGGAATAAAAATATGACTTAGAAGCACTAGAAAAAGAATTGATAAAGGAAAAGAAGGGAATGCCTTGAGAGTAACACATCTTATGAGGAAAAATTCACTAAGCCTAAATGACCATACCTTTATACTCAGCCCCATTACAAGCCTTAGAAAGACCTTTTTGATCTTGAGTGAGCCGAATCGAAGATCGACTGGTAAATAAGGGCAAGCCTATGGATGAAAACATGCATTGTGTTCCTCTTTTTGAGTGTGAGCATTGCATCCGATTCTTGATTTTGAATTGATTAACCTCTGTGTGTGAGTATGGAATCATTCTTTATGTGAGGGCATTTAGATACTTTTTGTTGAGCTTGAACTTGTAAAAATAGCAAGTATTGTGAGCATGAGAATCTTTGGTAATGGTGTGTCACAACTTGAATCTTTGAGTACACAATTGATCTTTGTATGAGTAATTTGAGTCTTGTTGTGTATGTTCATGATTTAGTCTTGTGTAGCACTATTTGAGACATCCTATTGGAACTGCTGAACTTAAGTTTTACTTGAGGACAAGCAAAAGTTTAAGTTGGGGGTGTTGATGAGTCCATAAATTGGACACATTTAGGGCTTTATTTTAATAGAAATAGTGTCATCAAATGCTTATTATATCTCAATATCTAATGAAAACTCTTAAGTTTCAGGTATTTGAAATTTGAGTGAAAGAATGGACACTTACGCGCAAAAAGGAACAAAAAGGCTAAAAAGAACGAAGAAACTGAAGTCTGAGCTTCGCCAAGGATACTTGGCGAGTCGCCAAAGGGACATACTCCGCCCTTTGTTCCACTACGAGAAGCCCTGAAGGAAGACGATCGAAAAGGTGATGAAAGGAGCAGTCGGCGTGTCGCCGAACAGTTCTGCGAAGCAAGGATATACCGCCCAATGATCCAGGACACAAACATGCTGAAGGCAAAGCACAAAAGGCGATGAACCAGAAGAAGGGCGAATCGCCGAGTTGATCGGCTACTCCAACTAATGTCGTCGAATGACCCGCTGCAGTACATATTTTTGAAAACTATAAATACTCGTCGAGAGTTATAACTTAGTATCAAATTTTAGTACCATACTATTTTTCAGTGTGAAACAATCAATATATTTTTAGTACTTTTTCTCTTAGTTTGAGAGGGTTTTGAAACTTGAAGAAGAAGAGGAATTCATCTCCAAGGATTTGGACTTGGGTCTCTCGGATTCTTCACTCTTGGCCTGTAACAAGACTTAAATCTTCATACCCATTTGAATGCAAGCCCATTTAGGTATAAATTTCTATCTCTTGATGTGTGACTAAAAACCTCAATTCTTGGGGAGTGATTTAGCAAATATGTGTTGAGATTATTGTTAGATTTTGCTTGCTGATAGGTTAGATGTATTTTAATAGTGATTTCACCTAGCGGTTGTGGTTTAATTTAATGGGTTTGTAGTTGAAAATACAAAACCACCAATGTGTTTTCGGCTTGCTCGAGAGAGAGAGAGAGAGAGATCGCGAAACCAAGTCCCATATCCTAACACTCAGCTCGAGAGAGTGAGTGGGATAAGGCATAGGCTGGCCTTCATGCGGCAAATGGGCATCTGAGAGGAACCCATTTGAAACGGGGTAAGTTGCCTGAGAGGGAACTTATTTCCATCTAAAGCTTAGCCTAGTCACTATTTTCTTGCAAATTTCCTATCAAAAGCATGTACCCAATGATTTATACCAATATATATTGCGGTCACATCCCAAGAATCCCCTCTCATTCATTGATTTCTTTGTTATTTTTACTGTTTTAGCTATATTTGTGATAAAAACCCCATTTGATATTTAACACTTTTGTGTCACCCCCTTTAATTTACAATGTTTTTAGTCGTTAATGTCTTTAGCTACGACTAGTTAGAGCTAATTTTATTTTTATATTAATTTTCAAAACCACTCCCTTGGGACACGACCCCAACCCTTGGTTGGGTTATTATACTATTGCACGATCGTAGACACTTGCATCGGAAGTTGTGTCGTTGATTACGCAAACATCATAATGCAAGTGACTGTTACTGAGAGTGTTGAGTTAGGATCCTATCAACTCAAGGATGTGGCTCATATATGGTTCACATAGTGGAAGGAAAACATGTGTGAGAGTGCAGCTCCTGTGACATGGGATTGTTTTATCGGAGCTTTTCAGGACATTTTCTTTCTGAGAGAGTTGAGGGAAGCTAAGGCTTAGGAGTTTATGAACTTGAAGCAGGGTTCAATGTCAATTCAAGAATACGGGTTGAAGTTCACCCAGCTCTCCAAGTATCACTACAACATTTTAGGTCTACAGCAACACTAATTCTGGACTACATTTGTAAAGTGTTGCCTAAAGTAGTTTTGCGAACGCTTTTAAAGCGTGCCCAAAGTTTTTAACTTTTAGCTACGATAATAATGGCAACACGTCAAAAGTGTACTCTTTAATGGTATAAGCTACACTTTGTAAGTGTTGTTACAATATGATATAATTGGCAACACATATTTACATATATGGCCACATTTTTAAAGTGTCCTATTTTTATAATTGAAAAAACAACACATTCTAAGTGTGTCCTTATTATTTTCACTAAAATATTATATTCCCTCCAATATTTTTAACTCTCCCTCCCATTTTTATTGGCCAAAAAAAAAAACATTAATAAATCATAAAACATTAACTTTCCTCTTTCACCCTTCACTTTCCTCTTTCAGTGAAGAACTGACCCAAAGAGCTAGCTGAAGAAAGGTGAAGAGAGTTGAAGAACCAAAGAGTTGGATGAACTGATTCTCTTCTCCGATTCTTTTCTCTGACACTGATTTGTGAGAAAAACACGCTGAAGAGTTGAAGTCGTTGAAGAACTGAGCTGAAGAGTTGAAGAGTTGAATCATCGAAGAACTAATAGCTGAAGTCGTCTTATCCGGTAATGATATCTTCAAGTGTAAGTACGATTCTCTTTTCGGATACCTATTTCGTCAAGTGTAAGTACTAAAACAGTGTTCTTGTTAGCTGAAGTGGTTGATTTTTTGTTTTGTGTTTAGCAGAGGAGAATAAGAAGGAATTGATTACTTTGGGGTTGTTGGCAAGATGAACTGAAGCTAATTAGTCTCTTTGTCACGCTTTTCTCTCAAATTTCTCACTGAAGAACACGATTTCAGACAGATTTTGTTGGAATAGGGTTTATCGGGTAAGAAATTCTATCTTTCAGAACATCACAATCATCTTTATCTTTTTTATTAGATTTCTCTTGTTGTTTTAGATCTCCAGCATGTTCATATTCTACTAATCTATGTTGCCTTCTTTTAATAGCATCTCTTTTTTTCTTGGTGTACATGTCTTGAGATTTGTTGTTGGGTAGTTTGGGACTAGTGTTAAGTTTACATATACAGATGTGGACAAGTATAAATGGGCTGATTCTGATACTCAATCACTTGAAGGAAATGACAAACTCCTGTTGAAAACTTAATAACATGATAACAGTTGTAACAAACACTACACTCACAGAACATTCACCACAAAAGGGAAGGATAAAAAAAACCTTTCTCCATGTATCACTGATACAACAGTTCTGAAATTCTCTATGTATTAGTGATACAAGAGTTTCTGTAGTTCGTTCTGCATCACTGATACAACAATTCTCTTTGTATCTGTTGTTGTATCAATGATATAGAGAAAATTTAAAAAACCGTTGTGTCACTAATACAGTGTGAAATTTGGAAATTGTTGTATTACTAAGACAACAAATATAAAAAATTATTGTATTACTAATAAAAGGTGGTTTTCATAAGTTATTGATCGACTATCTATTATAGGATCATAGGAATGTTTGTTTGAATGTTTAAACATGGTATTAGATGTTTGATACTTCTCTGATTGGGTGTGCACAAGAATGATATTTTAAAATTTTGGACTTAGTTTAAAAAACTCTAAAACCTCGAAAGCTCTAAATTCAATCACAAAACTTTAATTTTTAATCATTTGAATTCTATTTCTTTACTTTCTTTCTTAATTGTGTCTATCCTATTAATTTTACTCATTTTTTCCTTGGTAGTATCATCAACATTCAAAAACATTTGTGGAGGAATCAAGGTTTGATTTGGCATAGCAAAAGTGTCATGACTAAGTAAGAAACTTTTATCATCTCATAACACATGATTCTGATAACTTACTCATGACTTTTAAAACTTATTTGTGAAGTAGTTAATGATTGTTACTCAAAGATTAAATATTGATATCTTCTTCTAGGAATTATCATATCCCATCCAAGGATTGGATGAATTTAGCAAGGTATAGCAAAGAGTATATTGATGACGTTGAATCATTTCTAGATTTTTCTTACTCTTATGGAGATCTTCAAGGAGAGGAAATTCAGTGTCCATGTGCAAAATGTTGTAATATCCATTGGACTCGAAGGAATGTAGTGTATGATCATCTAATATACTATGGATTCGTTAAAGGCTATACTAGATGGATCAATCACGTGGAATGGGATATCACGTTGAATGCTGACGATGATATGGATTACTCGCGTGACGATATTGATGTGTTGTTGAATGATCAATTTAGAGATGTTGCAGAGGTTAAAGGAGTTTATGATGGTCCAAATAAAGATGCCAAGAAATTCTATAACTTAGTTGAAGAGGCAAGCCAAGAATTATACCCTGGTTCTACAGGATTCTCTAAATATGAAGAGGAATTTGTCACTCAACAACTTACATTCGAGTATGAAGAGGAGTTTGAAGATGAGTTTGAAGACGAGTCTGAAAATGAGTATGAAGATGAGTCTGAAGATGGGTTTGAAGCTGAGTCTGAAGAACAATTTGAAGATAACGCACCATGAGTTTCATTATTTTTGTGATGATCATATAGTGCTCACTTACTATTTTTTAAATTTAATCGTTGTATTGGTACAAACACATTAAGATATCTAATATGTGGAATTGAAGATTAGATCGCTACAATGTTTAAGTATTCTGTTGGCTTTTTTCATGCACCCAATTGTTGTTTGGTTAAGTAATTTATGTTGGCTTCTTATCTGATTATTATTTTATTGAGGAACCTGTATATCTAGCTGATTATTGTTTTATTTGGCTATTTGTTATTTATATACTTATTTGTTTCCTTTTATTAACGGCAGTAGGAATTAGAGGCAGAACATTGAGCTCTGCAGTTTGAAGTCGTTTCTGGTTTCATCGTAGTCCCGAGTTCATCGCTCCGAGAGAGGTACATCTCTTTACCTTTAAGTAATTTAAGTAATGAGAAGTTGTCCAGTTTTGGAGTTGAACCTGCAGAATGTTTTTGCTGTAATTCCCCTGAACTTGACACTATTGAACACATTTTCAACTCTGGAAGTTTTGCTAGAAAGGTCTGGGGGTTCTTTGTTGTTTCCCTGGGTATCCAAAAGGATTATATTCCTCTTAAATACATGGTGATGAGATGGTGGAACACTGTGCACAAAAATGAGCCTATTTGGTTGTTTCACAATGCTTTAGTTGATATGATTTGGTTAAGTAATTTATGTTTGGTATAACTGGTTAGAAGGTAAAGTATTCATATATAAAATTGTGGCTCTAGGTAAAATATTCTGAATGGTTGTACAAGTTATAGGATTAGTTTAGTTGTGGCTCCGGGGATATTGTGTATGTACAGCTTATAGATTCAGTTTACAGTATATATAGTGCTGGAAATTCTAGAAACTCATCTGCTGCATTATTATACAGTGCTGGAAATTTTGAAAATTTTGGAAACTCAACTGCTGCAATCTGCTATAATACAGTGCTGGAAATTTTGGAAAGAGTTGAGCTTTTCTATAACTTCTATAGAGTTGGAAATTTTGGAAAGAGTTGGTGTGTGAGTTCTGCAGATGCACAGGACATAGGAAGGACAATGTTTCAAATTAATAAACTATCCATCTGTCAACCTTATATCAAAATTATATTGCTGCTACTTCTTTCACTTAAAGAACCTTATTATTTTGTAGGTTTACTTACCACAGGGAAAGAAATCAAAGAGATTAAAACAAAGCGAGAAGAATGAATCAATCAGCAATACTAAAGAAAAAGGGTTCGAATCCAAACAAATCTCAAAGTCCATTGAAGAATCTGGATGTTGATATGCAATACCGATCAAGTCCTGAATTGGCCAACAAATTCAAGATTAAGAGAGAACAAATTTCAAATGAACGCAATGATAGAGCTAAGAAAGAGCAAGCACCAATACCATATAAAATAAAGAATTCTGAGGATTTCATTCCACAACAAGGAAAGAGTAAATTTCTTGGGCACAAATCAGTAATTCAATCATCTTCAAGGGAAGAGCTTAGAACCTCATATATGATTGCAGGGAAAGGACAAACTAAACAGAGGTTATTTCAATCTGGAGAGTCCATTCAAGAGAAAGAAATTAAACTTCCTATGAATAACTCTAGGTTCCGAACGTCATTCAAGGAAGGTGTTACTGCTTCAGTACATGTGACTGAAACAACACTAGGTAATGGAGAGGTACAACATGATATTGAGGATCTACTGAACTTCAAACAAGTGAAGAGGAAGTTGGTCCGACCAACCACCAGTATTGATCTGTTTCTGGATAAGCAACAGATACACAATGACATGATATTCATGATCCTATTATTAATGAAAACAACAAAGGATTGGATGATTTTGTGGATCAAGAAGAACTCGGTGGAGATGAATGTGATGTCGAAGAGGAAATTGACATTGATTGTAGTAAAAAAGGTATGTCTTAAACCTTATAAGATTTAGTACTCGTTATAAAAGAAATATCTTATTTCCTGTCTGTCACATCAATCTAGAAATATCGAAGTCAAAACAAGTTCTAGGACAAACAACATGTAAGGATATTCACGCAAGAAATTTGGAAAAAAGAAAGGAGGTGACATTTGATAAAGGACAAGCAGTCGGACCAACTAATAAGATAGTGTCACAATTAAGCAACTTTATAGGAACAATTGCAAGGAATCCTAGATTCATCAGCTTGATGTACACTAGTTGACAAGCGGTGCCAAAGGATACTAAAAAGCGCACGTGGGAATATATCAATGTAAGAACAATCACTCTTTAGATTGCATATTTTATTATTTGATTTTACTTACTGAAGCTAAATATATTTTATTTTGCATAGTCCAAATTTCTAATTCCAGTAGAAGGAAAGAAGTGGGTGATGACTGGTCTTCGTGATTCTTGGAGGCGACACAAGCAAAAAATTAAAGAGAAATTTTTTGATAAAAACAGTACCCTTGAGGATATGCTAGCAAAACATCCTGATGGCATTCCAGATAATCAATTCCGCTAGTTGATCGAGTATTGGAAACACCCAACTGTTCAAGTAAGGCTAAAATAATGCATTTCTACTCATCGACATATTTTGCATCATATCTATTCTTTTTTTATTTATCAATTCAATTATCTCTTTTTATTTAATAATAGGCCATATGCGAGATGAATTTTCAAAACAGGAAAAAACAAAAGTGGAGGCATCGAATGTGACCTATTAATTTTGCAAGAGTACGCGTGGCATTGGTAATACTTAGCTGACATTTCTTCAAAAATCTGAATTTCATTTTTTATACTTTATTAGAACATACTGATGTTTTTAAAAAAAAATTGATATAATCTGTAGCGTGCAGCCAAAGACAACAACGAAGAACTATCAAAGCCTGAAATGTTTATTGCAACTCGTACCAAGATGGGAAAGGAAATCCAGGCTTATACCCAAGTTGCAATAGTAAGTTTTTTAAAGAGGATTAGTAGTGAATTTGATTCAGACTTAAAATTTATATATTGTGAGGAGTTTGACTCCATTGAATTTTATCACGTATGTCTTCTTCTTCTTCTTCTTGTGCAAGTGCGAGGAGATATCAATTCTTTGTCGATGTCGCTAAATTGTTTGCTAGGAAAAGTTGTCAGATTTTTTTAGTTCTTGATCGCTATCATAGGACTAGAAATGAAATAGTACTTACAATTCACTATGGATGCCAATTTTATTCAACAGGCTAAATTTCAAAATCGCCAAAATTCTGGGGAAAGAACTGATGATGCATTTAGGGCAGTGTTTGGAAAGGAGCAACTTGGTCGACTTAGGTGTTATGGTAGATCAGTGACAACAAGTTCTTTGAAGAAAGATGAGGAAATTAACAATCTAAAACAAAAGCATGCCAATGAAATCACTTCTCTAAAGGAAGAATTGAGAGAAGAAATGCGACATTTATTCACTCAATTCCTGCAAAACAACCCTGGATTGAATTTTCAAGATATACCAGGGTTTGTTGGATCTAACCTTGCTTCACCTATTGATGCAAGTAGCGCACGCTGTAAGAGGCACAAATCTTCCATACTCTTCAGGGTCAACTCATGATTCGGCTCTTCAAAAGGTATTTTGTATTTCACATTCTCTGTTAATAGTCTGCATATTGTTTTTCTTCTAGTTGAGCTAGTGTTCTTGGTAAAGAAATTCTAAACTTATTTTACTGTCTTGAATCTTTGAAAGTTCAGTCTTTACTTTGTTTTTGTTACTCATTGTCTCCTTACAACTTCTATACCTATTTTTTTTAGTTGTATGAGTGTTGTATTGTGTTGAAGGAGGACTCTAGTGATTTTGGGTTATAGTTGTGTACTTTTTTCCCCTGTTGTTTTACTACTTTGAACTATGATGGTTGTTGTGAGAGATGGTTTTAGTTTTCATTAGTTAAACTGAATCTCATAGTTAAAGCTATCCCTTTTAGAATTCTTGGAAGGGTAGAGACTTTGTTGTATTTTTGTGAGTGAGTTTGTTGTCACTTGTGCTAGTTAAGCTCTGTTCTGATGTGGTTTGAGTTGTCATCCTGTTGTTGTTGGTTCTTGTTCCTAGGAATCTGTCTTTCCTGTACTTTGGAATGCTGTATCTCAGCCTCTTTTTGTTGTCTTCTTTTAATTGTTTCTCTCTTTTTCTTGCTTGGTTTACCTTTTGATTTGTTGTTGGAAGGAGTCTGATCATTATCTTTCCCATTCTGCTAATTGTTATCACTTGTAGGGCCTAGATGATCCTCTTCTTTGTTTTACTGCTAGGATTAATAAGAGCTTGCCTCCCTAAAATATTATCATTGTTGTCCTGAATTTTCTGCACTGGATTGATATTTAATCAGTGTCAAGCTGTAAAATGGAGACGAACCGGAAAAGGGATAGAGAGAGGAAGTATAGTGATCTTACTCATGCTCGATGACAATGTCCGCGAAAAATTCAGTAGGATTGAGCAGTTGTCGATGAATAAAACAGAACAAGAAAGTTAAAATGGTTGAAGGTTTTTAACAACCTCGAAATAAATCAAAGAAATGGGAATATTGTGTTACCTCCAAATACTCAGAGGCTCCTGCAGGTTCCCATGCTGCTAAATCGCCATTTTTACTCTACGATTTTATTTAAAATGTATTTTATTATAACTTTAAGATATAGGTTTCTCTTGAATTTTTTGCAAAAGCAGAAAATAACTTATGATTAAATGATTTATGGCCTTGACTTGTAGCATTAACCTGAGACCTGTCTGGAACTTGCTATTTATTCTGAATGTGATTTTGGAGGGGGTAGCAGGGGCTCTATGGTCTAGACTTTGGTCAATGTGAGTGTTCTCATGCCCAACATGTTGTCAGTGGTTGACTTATTATTAATTTGTGTCTCCATTGTATCCTTATTTTTCGAATTCTGATTTTAAGCTCCTTCTTGATTGTTTGGTTGATCCTGCATAGAAAGATCAATGAAATTATTATAAGTAGGGAGTGCAGAATTAGTAGTCATACTTGTGTGATGAGTCTGTTGCTGTTGCAATGTTTCCTTAGGAGATTTTGGTCTGTCCATGCTATGTTGAATTGGCCTATAAGCTTTCCTCTTCTGAGTCTGCCATTCTTCATCAGTTGGCTTGTTGTTATTTCCTTTTTTTTTGTGTTGCTGGTATTGTGAGCTGGTGCTTTCATCCTCTCTATTTGTGTATTGCATTTGCAGGTTTCTGGAATCTTGTTTGCCTTGTTCCTCTTTGTTTTTGTCTTCCTATCAGCCTCCAACTCTTTTCTTTTTTAAAATTCCTCATCTCTTTGCTTAATATCAAAGTGTGAATTGAGAGCTAGTCTCTTGAGCTCTTTCTTGATTAATGAAATGGGCAGATCCTAGTTCCTGCCCAATACAGACATGTAACAAGTGTCCTTTGTGTTTACAATACATGCAGTAATCCAGAATTCACGTGCTGATAAATGTTCTATATGATTTGCATATATATATTGATTTGGATTGGTTGGCTTACAGTGAATACTCTCCAATTATGCACTTCCACATTTATTTCACTAACTTATAATTTTATTTTGAATGTGCAGGAAAATGCCGGTAATTGAATTTGAATTGAATGTTGCCAAAAGTAAATTTGATCTATTGTAGTGAACGATGAAGAGTTTTTGTACTATTGTCATATACGTTTGAATGCATTTGGTTTTTTGTAATTTATTGATAGTAGAGATCTTTAAGCAATCACTTTCTAAGTATTGGTTGTACAAGACATGTTTCTCGAAGTTTATTTGAAATATATAGCTTCGATTTAATTATTAGATAATTTTGTGCTTTAGGTCACTTGTATATTTAATTATGTGATTATATATTGAATATATGCAAATAAAAATTATTATTCTTAAAAATAAAAAATTGTAGCTACAAAATTCTACACAACATTGCCACACTTCAAAAGTGTTGTTGTAGGACGTCCAATGTTATCTTGTACATAAGAAAAGTTACACTTTATAAGTGTTGCTCTAGATGAGATATAAAGTTACACTTTATAAGTGTTGCTCTAGATGAGGTATAAAGTTACACTTTATAAGTGTTGCTCTTGATGAGATATAAAAGGCATCACTTTTTAAGTGTGACCAATAACAAAGCAAAGGCAACGATTTTAAGTGTAGTATAATAAAAAATAGGTGTCGCTAATTCATCACAACAAAGCGTGCCCTTGTACCTCTTTGGCTACGCTTTATAAGTGTAGCCAAAGATGGCGACATTTAAAAAGCGTTGCCTAATGTCAAAGGTTACGCTTCTTTAGACCACCCCCTAAAAAGTGTTGCTTAAAGTCCAAAAGTGTAGCCTTTTATCAAAGGCCACACTATTTGCTAGTTTAGGCTACACTTTACTGGGATGGTCGTAGGCCTAAAATGGTGTAGTGTATATGCTCAACACATGGTTACTGACTCAACAACCCAAATGAACAAGTTCTTGGTTGGAGTATCCTATTTGGTCAAGACCAAGTGCAGGAATGCTAAGCTATTAAGAGATAAGGATATCTCTAGGCTAATGACTCATGCTCAACATGTTGAGGGAGATAAGCCTAGGGAAATCGCTAAGGACAAGAAGAAGGCTAGAACAAGGAATTATGAATACTCTCAGCAAAGGTCGGGCGGTGGAATTCACTCATAGTTTCAGCAGAGGCCTAAAGCCTCAACACCTTCATCAGCTAGCGCTCCATCCTCCAGATTTCGATAGGAACAGAAGTAAATCATCAGGCTCTAAGTAACATGGGAGTGCTTCAGGTAATTAGAATTTTCCAACTTGCCCAAAGTGTGGTAAGAACCATCTGGTTGAGTGTCTTGCTGGCAGGGAGTGGTGTTTTGGATGCGGTCAGTCTGGTCATCGGTTGAAGTATTGCCCTTCTACCAGGCAATGACAAGTAGGTAATAGGGCTCAGTCTACTACTTCGGCAGCGCCACCAGGTCACCCCATTCAGTAGGGTGCCTTGTTTGGTGTAGGTGGTAGTCAACGCCAGAACCGGTTGTATGCTCTTCAGGCTGGCCAAGACCAAGAAGATTCCCTTGATGTGGTCACTGGTACATTATGAGTCTTTCATTTAGATGTTTATGCGTTATTAGATCCAGGGGATATATTGTCATTTGTAACTTCGTATAAAGCAATAAACTTCGGTCTTAATCCAGAAACTCTCTCAGAACCCTTCTCAGTCTCTACTCCAGTTGGTGACTGAGTTATAGCTAGATGGGTATACAGAAATTTCCCTGTGACGATTTCTCAAAAAGTCACCGCAACAGACCTTGTAGAGTTAGAAGTAGTAGATTTTGATATCAATCTAGGCATCGATTGGTTACATTCATATTATGCCTCAGACCATAGTAGGACTAGGATAGTTCGGTTTCATTTTCCAAACGAGGTAGTCTTAGAGTGGAAGGGTAGTAGGTCAGTACCTAGAGGTTGATTTATCTCTTACCTTAAGGCTAGGAAGATGATCTCTAAAGGGTATATCTAACATCTTGTTCGGGTGAAGGATTCAAACTCTGAAACCCTAACTCTTGAGTCAGTACCAATGGTGAATAAGTTTCCAGAAGATCTTCCCAGAGTTCCTCCCGAAAGGGAAATCGACTTTGAAATAGATCTCCTTCCAAATACCCAATCTATTTCAATTCCTCCTTACAAAATGGCTCCAGCTGAGCTAAAGGAATTGAAAGAATAGTTCAAAGACCTTCTAGATAAGGGCTTTATCAGACCCAATATCTCTCCATGGGGTGCTCTAGTGTTGTTCATGAAAAAGAAAGATGGTTCTCTCAGAATATGCATTAACTATCGTCAATTGAACAAAGTCACAATCAAGAATAAATATCCCATCCCTAGGATTGATGACTTGTTCGACCAACTTCAGGGTGCTAGTTGCTTCTCTAAGATAGACCTTAGATCCGACTACCATCACCTGAGAGTCAGAGAGAGTGACATGCCGAAGATAGGCTTCAGAACTTGGTACTGTCACTGTGAATTTATGGTTATGATTTTGGACTAACAAATGCTCCTGCATTTTTTATAGACTTAATAAACAGGGTGTTCAAACAATATTTGGACTTGTTCGTCATCCTCTTTATTGATGATATCCTCAACTACTCTCGAAGTGAGAAGGATCATGCGACTCATCCGAGAGTTGTTTTGTAAACTCTCAAAGATCTCCAGCTATTTGCTAAGTTCAGCAAGTGTGAATTCTCACGGAAAGGATCGCTATCTATTTCCTAAGTTCATCAAGTGTGAATTCTGCAAACTCTCAAAGATCACCAACTCTCAAAGTCACTTTCCTTAGTCATGTGGTACCCAGGGAAGGATCCGAGTGGATTCTCAGAAAATTAAGGCAGTACAGCACTAGCCCAGACCCAGCTCCCTAATTGATATCTGAAGTTTTTTGTTTTTGGTTGGTTACTATAGAAGGTTTGTTAAAGGATTTTCATTCATAGCTTCCCCATTGACTAAGTTGACTCAGAAGAAGGTCAAGTTTCAGTGGTCAGATGAGTGTGAGAAAAATTTCTTAGAATTGAAAACAAGATTGACTACAGCTCCAACCTTGACTCCACCAGAGGGTTTATACGGTTATGTGGTTTATTGTAATGCATCTAGAGTCGGCCTAGGTTGTGTATTGATGTAGCAAGGTAAGGTTATAGCTTATTCTTCTAGGCAAATTAAGGTCAATGAGAAGAACTACCTGATTCATGACCTCGAGCTTGCAATCGTAGTGTTTGCCCTAAAGATTTGAAGACACTACTTATATGGTGTTTATGTTGATGTGTTCACAGATCATAGGATCCTCCAATATGTGTTCACCCAAAAAGAGTTGAATCTTCATCAAAGGAGATGGCTTGAATTCCTCATAGACTATGACATAAGTGTGCTCTATCACCTGGGTAAGGCCAATGTAGTGGTTGACGCCCTCAACAAACTATCCATGGGTAGTGTAGCTTATGTTGAGGAAGAGAAGAAAGAATTAGCCAAATATGTTCACCAACTTGCTTGCTTAGGAGTTTGTTTTATAGACACGTTAGATGGTGGTGTGATAGTTCAGAATGGGTCAGAATCTTCATTGATAGCGGAGGTTAAGGAAAAATAGGATAGCGATCATATATTACTTCAGTTGAAAGGTGCAGTTCATCATCAAAGAGTTGAGGTTTTCTCCCGAGGGAGATGGTGTGCTTCGTTACCATAGTCGCTTATGTGTTCTAAATGTGGTTGAGTTGAGATAGAAAATCCTTATAGAAGCCCATAATTCTAGATATTCTATTCATCTGGATGCACCATGATCTATGAGAAGTTTTTTGGTGGAACGACATGAAGAGAGACATCGCATATTTTGTGGCTAAGTGTCCTAACTTTTAATAGGTTAAAGTAGAACATCAGAAACTGGGAGATGTGACTCAAGATATTAGCATTCCTATATGGAAGTGGGAAGTGATACACATGGACTTCATTATGGGCCTACCTCATACTCGCAGACAACATGACTTCATTTGGTTGATAGTGGACAGAGGCACTAAGTCAGCTCACTTCTTGGCAGTCAAGACTATCGATTCAGTAGAGGACTATGCCAAACTCTTTAACAATGAGATAGTCAGGTTACATGGGGTTCCCTCGTCTATCATCTTAGACAGAGGTCCTAAGTTTACCTCTCATTTCTGGAGATCACTTCAGAAGGGCCTTGGTACTAAGGTGAATCTCTATATAACATTTCATCCGCAGACGGATGGTCAGGCAGAGGGTACCATTCAGACCTTACAAGACATGTTGAGAGTGTGTGTGTTCAATTCAATCGATAATTGGGATGATCACCTACCTCTCATGGAGTTTGATTACAATAACAACTTCCATTCTAGTATTCAGATGGCCCTTTACGAGGAACTATATGGGAGTAGATACAGGTCTCTGATTGGTTGATTTGAAGTAGGTGAAACAACCTTGATTGGGCCAGATTCGTTTCATGAGGCTATGGAGAAAGTTCAGCTCATCAAATATAGACTAAAGATAGCTTAGATTCGTTAGAAGTCCTGCGTCGATGTGAGAAGAACCGACTTAGAGTTTGAAGTCGATGATTGGGTTTTCTTGAAAGTGTCACCCATGAAAGGGGCGATGAGATTTGGCAAGAAAGGGAAGCTTGGTCCCAAATTTATAGGTCCTTACTAAATCTTAAAAAGAATTGGTAATATGGCTTATAAGTTAGAGTTTCCAGTAGAACTAGCAGTGGTTCATCTAGTCTTTCACATTTCCTTGTAGAAGAAGTGTGTGGATGATCCGGCATCAATAGTGCCATTAGAGAGTGTGGCTGTTAAAGAGAGTCTCACTTATAAAGAGGTGGAAGTTGAGATTATTGACCGCCAGGTTCGTAGGTTGAGAAATAAGAAAGTCTTTTCAGTAAAGGTGTTGTGGAGGAGTTAGTCCGTAGAGGGAGCTACTTGGGAAGTTGAAGCACCCATGAGAGCAAAGTATCCTCACCTCTTTCCTTCCAATTCAGTTTCAGTTTGAGGCAATAGTTCCTATCCAATCTCTCAGCTCACTTCTGGGCAATTCAGTATCTGTATCTTGTTCCCTCGGTTATTCTTGCATTTCAGCATATTTGCATGTTCATGGAACTCAACTTAGTCAGATATCAGTTTCTAGAAATTAGTTGGTAGGATTTCAGCTGTTTCTCCAAAACTCAGCTTGTTTTGTCTTCATTCGAGGATGAATGATCCCAAGGGGGAGATATTGTAACACTTCAGAACCTAACTAACACTGAACAACAGAAAAAAGGGGAACCACAAAGGGGTTCATGGGCCATGAACAGGACCACGACCCGTCACCCTCGTTGTGGTTCACACCCAGCCAAGAATGGAGGACCACGGAGCCCTTCACGAGCTCTTAGACTCCACACAGAACATCATGTGGCCCGTGAAAAGTACTCTAGAAACCCCTAAGGCACTGTGAGGAACCATTATGGCCTTCACGGCCCGTTGTGCTTCACACTGTCTGTGAAGTGGGCCGTGAATGGGGTAGTTCAGCCTATAAAGTTTGGGTCAACTTAAAAAGGTCATATATTTTAGCACAAAATGAATTAGGTGACCTATTACTTATCAAATTAAAGATGTTTGAGTCCTCTTTCCAATGCCACCAAGTTTGCTAAAATCCAAGCTTGGAGTAAAACGTTACACTTGTTTCAATAGAGCCCTGTTGGGCAGGGCCATAACCACGACCTAGTTGACGGGCCGTGGTCCTAATTAAGGTCCGTCAGTCCTACCATGAAGGTCACTTCGTCAGTTTTAAGTCAGGATCGTTTTGGTCTTTTCCCCTATGCATTGGGCACTTAAACTATATCGTTTGATGCCTAAAATATGTCGGTTTACTCAATCGAAGCCTAATAATCTAGTCAGACAATACCCAGAACCCTCATTCTCCAAAAATCATCCAACTTAGAGCGAACAGAAGAGGAAAAGTCTACCGCTTCTCCCAAGAAGAAGCAACACTGTTCTTCGAAGTTCAACCCCGAAAACCAAATGATTTCTTTGTAGGTTTCGTCACCAGATATGTGGGATTTCACTAGTGGGTTCCTTTCACCCATTAGGTCCCTAGAATTCCGTTAGGTCTTCAGATTCTCATATACTGTTCAGACCTAGGGTTTCTAGATTTTCAATATTTATTGTGATTATGGTTCCTTTGATCTAAATAACTTGTTTTTTTTATAATTTAGTATAATTCCATGCATAGCACTCAGAACCCTAGCTTGTGTATGTTTATCCTAGTTCAGGAATTATACTTGCTATGCCAATCAGACAGAAAATCATGTTTTAGATTTCGAAAGTCATAGTCTTAGTATATAAATGTTGCACTATCAGTTAGCATGTCAATGTTTTGAAATATTCAATATTTAGTGCAATTTAGCTTCATGAATATTCAGTTGGGAGTAGACTTAGCACCGAGTTGGACTAGGGTTCAACGTACCCTCAAAGTCCTAGAACTATGTGCTCGTGTAGGTTTATAAGTCCCCTAAGTTGGGCATCAGATTTAGTGATCACACCACAGTCATGCCTTTATACCCCTGGCAAGGTATATTAGGTCCTCTCGATAGGGCTTATACATCATACTCCACCTTTAGGTCACATGGCTTATGTCAATTAATAGTAGCTCCCATAGTCAGATTCTTAGTGCATTGATCAAGTTTTCAGTATTTACTTTAGTATTCAGTCAGCATGTTATCTTCATGATTAGTACTTGGTCATTGCATTCAGTTATCTTTGATTTATACTTCAGTACATATCTATATCCTTGTCAGGTTATATCATTGGTTAGGTATGCATTTTTCAGTTTATATACTTTGTTCAGCTTAGCATATCTGTATCATGCATGTTCAGTACATTCCAAGTAGTGACGCATACTTTGGCACTACATCGTTTTATGATGTAGGTTCAGGCATTTAGCATCCAGATCATGCTTAGTTCGACTCCAAGTCCGAATTTAGCAGCTTCAGTGGTAAGTCCTCATACTTCGAGGGCAATAGACATGCTTTACTTTTCAGTCTTTATTTCCAGTTTTCAGTCTTGCTAGAATTAGGTGGGGGCATGTCCCAGCAACTCAATTCAGTTAGAGGCTTTTCAGACATAGTAGTAGAATCAGCTCGAGTTATTAAGTATTATTTCAGTCATCACTAAACTCTTTTTATATCTTATATATCCAGACTAGTTGGGTTTTTCCCGATTTCAGATATCCACTGTTTTTAGCTTCCGCTTAATACATAATTTACTTAGTTATATTTTTAGTATGCTTGCGATATGCCAGACTCAGGGTTAGCTTGGGGTCACTCGTGATCCTAGTTCACGTGTTACGCCGAGGGGTAGCCTCGGGGCATGACAACATTAAATATGTGCAAATTGTGATTTTCATTACGATGAGGGCACTTTAAACATGATATTAGGTAATCTTTGTTTGAATCAAGATGAACAACTATTGTCGTTACTTAACTACATTTGAGGTACCATTTGAAGGTCTTGATATTACCTCAAAGTCAATATCAGTTGAAAGACAAAGAATTGTGAGAAATTTTTATACAATACTATTGTTGGCACTAACCAAGTTAGAATATGTTTCATGATTGAAAAAATAAAGATGGGTTGACACCCACTTTTTAATATTTGTCCAAATCAACTTTGTAGACCGTTTCAATGTTAAAACTGTATATTTTGGTAGTCATACCCTTCAAAATGAAACACTTTAAAGTTGATTTGTTATCTTAGATACTTTTTTTTTTAAAAAATGGTTTGTCATGCCATTCAAAATGATACTTTTTAAAATTGGTTTGTCATACCGTTCAAAATGACACTGCTTAATTTGTTATTCCTTTCATATTGATATTATTTTAATATTCATGATGTTATTAAGTTCGAAATGTTTCATTAGTTAATCACCTTGTTCATTGTTTATATAAGATCAAGTTTATATAGCTTATATTACATTTTATGTTACATTTGTTACTAACATGATTATTATAGTTTTTGTGGTACACCATTCATGTTAAGTTTAAATTGGATCATCCGTCTTTCAAAGAGACACCTTGGGTTGTCACCTCGTTCAAAGTGGCATGTTTTATTCAAGTTGGGTTTTCATCTCCCTTCAAGCAACATATTAAGTTTAAATTGGGTCGTCTTCCATTCAATAGACATGTTGAGTTGTCACATCCCTTAGACTGAAAAAATAAGTTCAAGATTGGATTGTCATCTCCCTTCAAATGGCATCTTAAGTTCAAATTTGGTTTTCTGCATTTCAAGAGACACGTTGAGTTGTCTACTCCATCTAAGTGACATGTTAAGTTCAAGATTGGATCATCCGCCTTTAATTGGGTTGTCACCTCATTCAAAGTGGCATGTTATATTCAAGTTAGGTCATCCGCCTTTAACAAGACATGTTAGGTTATTACCTCCCTCTAAGTGACACGTTAACTTTAGATTGGGTCATCCTCCATCTAAGAGACACATTGGGTTGTTACTCCCTCTAAGTGGCACGTTTAAGTTCAAGATTGGGTCGTCCAGCTTTAAAGAGACACATTGGGTTGTCATCTCATTCAAAGTGACATGTTATATTCAAGTTGGGTTGTCCACCTTTAAAGAGACACGTTGGGTTGTCACCTCGTTAAAAGTTACATGCTCTATTCAAGATTGGATCTTCCGCCTTTAAAGAGACACGTTGGGTTGTGACCTCATTCAAAATGACATGTTAAGTTCAAGATTGGGTCGTCTGTCTTTAAAGAGACACATTGGGTTGTCACCTCCCTCGAGTGGCATGGTAAGTTTAGATTGGGTTGTTTGCTACGAGACACGTTGGGTTGTCACCTTGTTCAAAGTGACATGTTATATTCAAGTTGGGTCGTCTACCTTTCAAGAGACAAGTTAAGTTGTTACCTCGTTTAAAGTGACATGTTATTCACATCGTCTTCCTTTCAAAAAGGTACTTTACCTTCACTGTACAATTTTGAAAGTACCATTGAAGGCCTGTGAATGCTATCAGGTTACGAACTATTCTTGCCTTTTGTTTTTATTTTCATTCCCGTTGATAGATGTAGAGTATTATTCAAAATCTCTACTAACGTCTCATATCACTTTGTTCATAGTTTTATCAAACCAAATTTGGGTTCGTCAACTTTGTTTGACCAGGATGTCTTTCATCGATCCTAATAAAAAGAGGAGAAAGTTGTTGACACCAAGTTTTGGTCTAATATTTTCAAAGTAAATAATTTTAAGTATTTTATTTATTAAATAATTTAAATGCATGTTTTACAATTTTAATGCAATTTGTTGATAATTATCCTTATTTCTCAAAATGTTAGAATTTTTATCGATTAATTTTGATTACATTATTTTTGTTACAATCGATTGAATATGTTTAAATATTTGTTCAGTTTGATTAAATAATTAGTTTTTGTTAAATTACATTTTTTTACATGTCATTCATTTAATTCGTTACATTTGTTAAAATTCATTTTATTTATTACTTTTATTAATATTCATTTCGGTGTTATTTAGCACAACCTAGAAATATATTAAAATACTTATAAGAATTCCATACACATATATTTTACTAAGGAGTGGTTTTGACCCACGGTTTCATGGTCATGGTATTGTACTATTGGTGGTTTTCAATTTTCTATTTAAAACATTTCTTGACCACAAAGTTAGGGGTGGTGGATAAATATTAAATTTGAGAGTAAGATTTTCAGATTTTAATTATTTAAATATTTTCTATCAATTCTTTACCTTTTCCAGCAAGTTCATTAGAGCTCCGGCAAGTGGCCAAAGCTTCAGTCTACTACCACAACAATAGCTCCCATTCCCCATTTTTTTTGAACAACTAGAACCTCAAAAGCGCACGAAACCGCCACCAAAATCCCTCAGTTTTCTCCCTCACCGAACCAGACAGCAGGTCCACAAGCTCCGACCACCACCGGAAGCCCCTCTTTCTCATTGTTCTCCCTTTTTTCCGACCTCCTTCACCACCAGTTAACCAAGCACTGCTTAAGCGAACCCCAACTAGAAACAACAGTCTCAGCTACCACAAAACCCTAACAGAGACCCTCTCGTTTGTATCCTCTTTCCAACAATTCACTACAAAAAAATACTCAATTTATGACGGTTAATTTGTGAGAGTTTTAAGAAATCTCACTATTAATTCATTTTGTGACGTTTTATTCTAACTCTCACAATTTAAATCTTTTTATGGTGGTTTTATTATAAAGGTTAGAAAAACTCCACAAGTTAGTATAATTTGTGGCAATTATCAACCCCAAAAATATATTTATTGAATTCATTACTTTTAATATATATATATATATATATATATATATATATATGTCAAATCAATAATCAATAGTCATATTTATTTTTTATTTATTTTATTTGTATTTCTTTAAGCTCTTGTAATACTAATTAATTTTGTAAGATAAATATTTTAATTAATAGTTACTAATTAATTTTAAAAAAGGGAAAATAAAAAGAAATGCTAGTTCCATGCACTAAAAAATGTTCTCTCATTTTTCATTTAGACCCAAAAGCAACCAAAATTTCAATATGTTTCCCTCTAAAATTGTAAAAATAGTCTAAGGTCATGATTTCCCCCTAAAATTTTAATTCCAATTAAATAACCACCCCACCACCCCCACTTTCCCCCTTCCCACGTATGTAACACACCAAATTTAAGACATCTTCCCTTTAATCCATTAATTCTATCACCCTCTCTCTCCCTTCTCCCCTTTTTACCCCCATTATCTTGTTCAATTCTTTTGTTAGTGTTATTTTGCTAATGGTTTTTTTATTTTGTAGGTTCAACAAAGGAGAATAGATGGTAAATATTTTTTAGAAATATAAAGGTAATATTTTGTTCTTCTGGGTTTGATGATTCACATTAAAATTCAAAGATTATGATATTATTTTTATTATTTTAATCTATAGTCATTTTGTATTTTGGAAGTTGTTAAATTTAACGCATTAATATCTTATAAAGTTCAAGATCTGTTTGTATTCTCACCACATCATTAAGTCTGCCATATTCTATCTTTACTTTATTTTGGGTAAGCCTTAATTTTTTTTATCAAGACGTATAAAGATATGTGTTTTATAGATATATGTTTATTTAACTATGTATGAGATTTTCATGGTTTTCATTGTTTCAGCCTGATGCAGAGATTGAACTTGTTTCACCCTTGAATACAAGATTGGATGACAACAACTCAAATTACCAAACAAATGCTATAGAATTTTTTTTATGTTTATTTTATGTGGATTTTAAATTGTAATGTTCAATTTGTTATACACAAGCTTGTATTACTTTAATTTGATTTTAATTTAAACTTGTGGAACTTATTAATAAGAGTTTGTTTAATGAAATTTGATTTGTATTTAATGTGTTATTTAGTAAAATTATTTATTCATATTATTTTGAAGGCTTGATGTAATCCATATTTATTATTAAGATGATAATAATTTTGTAAAACTCCACAAATTAAACTATGTAAAATATTGATTTTATATCACGATATTTTAAATTCACACAAATTTAATTTTTAAAAGATTCAGATCAAATTGTGAAGGTTCTAAACCATCACAAATTGAAACTAAAAAACCACCACAAATTAAATAATCATTTTTGGAGGACGTCGTGGAAGTTTGTTAAAAGCACTACAAATATGCTCGTGGCAACGGTAATTGTAGCGTTTTTAAAAACCGCCACAATTTAATTTGTGCAGTCCCTAAACCACCATAAATAGATAAAAATAACCCCATAAATTGAGTGTTTTCTTGTAGTGAAAGCAACAACTAACCATCTATGCCAGACCAAAACAACAACACCCACCAGAAATCCACAAAACCCAAACGGCCAGACCACCAAACAACCATTAACAACCAACCAAACGACCACCATATTTTCTCCTTCTCCAACAAAAACCTAGACCCCAAACCCACCTGCAAACCAAACACCATCTCCGGCAAAAGCCATGTAACGACATGTTCCCGTCGTTATGGAAAAGTCAATGGGGAAGGAATTTGGGCCAGAAAACTTCTGAGTAGTAACTTAGAATTTTCTCACCTAGGCTAGACTTAGACGAAATCTGAGTCAGGTGAGGTCTAGGGAAATCCAATAATGGATGGAGGATTTAATTATGAGTTTGATCACGTGAGTGGATAGACAAAATGTTAAGGAGCATGTACGACTTTACAGAATCAAATTCGGGCGGGAAGAACTCTCGAAACTGATCTTGGAGTGAAGGGGTAGTTTTAGAACGTCAAGGTTTGCAGGTGTGTTGTGAAATGGGATCTTGGAAAACAAATTCTGAGTTTCTATCTCCATGCAAGCCACCGAGGTGAGGTTAATTTCGCTAGGGCGGGGCCGCTGTGACGAATGGGGCCTACTGTGACGGGCCAGTCGTGACTTAAACCAGGAAAAACTCCAAAAACGTTATTTTTTGCAAAACCTCGTTCTTAAGAGCTAAGGGACGACCTAGGGCAGTTTCTCATCAAATTTCCACGAATTCTTGCACCAAAGGTAAGTTAATTACTCCCCTAGTTCTTATTTCGATTCTTAGAACATAGAACCCTTGTTAATTATCGTTGGGGGAGGGTTTTGGCCTGATGTTGATGGTGGGAAAAGCCCTAGTGGAGCATTAGGATCATGGGTTTGGCCTTGGGTTGATATTTTGTTATAATCCGGGTAAATTAGGCCTTATTTATTGATCCTTGCATTAATAATTGTTTTAGACCAAGAGCAAGCTGCAAGACTCCGGAAAGGGAAGGCTCAAGAGTCTTAGGAGTATTGAGGCTTGGTTTCGAGTTAGGTGATAGTTTGACTTCTTGTTGTGTTATATATGCCTTTTAATTGCTCCATTGTATCCATGCATGTATGTGAATAGGAAAACATGAATCGAATCTAAGGAAATGATTAAGTATGAACAATAACATACCATGAACTTGTTACTTGACTGTGTGACTATGTGCACTGTTCAATATGGGTGTGATTGTGACTGTGGTTGTCCTGACTGGATCGGGTGTCATGTTCTGACATATATTGGACCAGGTGTCACATTCCCACACATATATTGGACCGGGTGTCACGTTCTAACACATATATATTAGATCGGGTGTCACGTTCCCACACACTAATAGTTTAGGTGCGGGTTCCATGAGAGTACCACTTGTGATTATTACATTCATATCTACCTGTTATTGATATTGGGGAATTGTATATTGCTCCTAAAATGATAATTGAATTATGTGATCTATATATGTGTGTTTACTGTGTTGTAATTACTTGCTTATATTTCGCTTATTGAAGCAGCCGCGTAATCCTATCAGTACATTGTGGTCTCGTGTACTGATACTGCACTTGCTCTTTCTTTGTTGACTACAGGGCATCTTCAGGCGGAGGGGGCTATTGACAGACCTCGGTTAGGAGATCATTGATTGAGACCAGATTTGAGAGTAAGCCAGTTCTTTCGGGCTGCCATGGATCCATCATTAGTTTAGTCCATTCTTTTCGAACTCAGACTATATATTCAGACTTTTACTTATGTTTAGTTTCTGGGGTTTCACCACCTTTCTCTTAGACTTGTTGATTAGTAGAGTTTTGGTACAATGACTTTTAGGTCTAGGGTTTAAATATCCGCGAGGGTCATGCTTGGTTGTTTTGTTAAACTTTCGGAGTTTATGGGAACTCATTATTTAATTCATCATTTAAACCTACTTTCGTGTCTTTAAATGGTTTAGTTTCTTTAAGTTGCTTAGTCGGGTTATGGTAGTGGTTCTCCCACCGGAGGGTTAGTGTGGGTGCCAAACACGGCAGTTTGGGTCGTGACAACCCTAGTCAACCATCACGATGTTCTCCATCACCGCTATCAGACCACCCAAACTACCCTTTTCTCCACAAAACCCCTGCTTTAAAACAATACCAAAAACCACCCATCGTGGTTTCGATCCAATTAGAGCTCCACCACAATGCTAGAGTTAAGCTCAATAATGGCAAACCAGATCTCAGCCAGACCACTATGCAAAAGAGTTTTATTCGACTAGAAAATACTTTTCTCTAGTGACTTTCCTTATTTTGCACTTCCATTTGAGTATATTTTCAAGTTTCGATTGTTACTGTTTTGATAATTTTTTGTTATTATTGTTTTGATGTAATTGTTAACTCTCCAATTTTTTATTTTTTTTTATGTCTGTTGTTATTTGCTCAAATATTATTGTTATTCCCTTTTGTTTGGGTTTATACATTGTTATTGTTAGTTGTTATTACTTTCATGATTGTTATTTATTTGTTTTATGTTTAATAGACAATTAGTTGACTTGGATACATAATTTATTGTTGTTGTCTATGTTTGGTTATTGTTAATGTTGTTATATCTCCATATTTGTTAGAAATATTTTGATTTGTCAATTTGTGATTGTGTCAATTTTTTGATGATTCTAGTTGATTTGTTAATTAGCTATATTTGTCAACTATGAGATTTTCAGATTGTTATTTTTGCCATTTTGTTATTCACTGTTATACTTCAAGTTGAAATTTGGTCAATGATAAAATCTCTCTGTCGGTTTTAGAGGCCTCCCTATTTGATAGAAATTTAGTTTAAGTTTATATATTTTGTATGTTAGAATTGACCGATGAAGAAATTAGTGTCGATTTCCAAGGTCTCCCATGTTCATAAGATGGATTTTTATTCTTAAGTAATTACTTGATTCATTTATTTTTATTCATATTTATTTAGTACTAACACTTTTACTAAGTGTCTTTATAGGTACCTAGAGTTTCTTTCCGAAAAAGTTACTCAAACGAAGTTCGAATGATATTTTTTCATTATTTTGTATATTATTGACGTTAGACAAACCTTAGGTTGTTTCTTATATTTTTTTATTTTTTTATTTGTGTATATCACATGTTTATTATACTTGCATGTTGTTTTTATATCCTCCTCAATTTGAAAAAATAAATTCAGTCGAGACCCAAAGTTATGGATTTTGAAGGATGCATAATACCTTCCTTTCGGAATCACTTGAACCCTTACCTAGAATCTATTAGTTTGTTAGACACTCTCTTAAGTTAATTAATTAATTGGTTTCGTTGTTTTTCCTAAAATTAGGTGGCGACTCCTTTTAAAATTCTTTTCTTCCTTTAAATTCTTTTAAAATTGATTATTTTTTGAGTAACCACGATGTTGCACCTTTGAAAGGATGTCAAAAATTGGGATGATCATTTATCGTCGATTGATTTCACTTATAATAATAGCTATCATTCTAGTATTAAGGTGATACCATTTGAGGCTCTATATAGTAGGAGGTGTAGGTCTCCTATTGGTTGGTTCAAAGTTGGTGAGGTTGATTTGATAAGGCCCGAGTTTGTGCATGAGGCTATGGAAAAGGTTTGACTCATTAGAGAAAGGTTGAAAATGGCTCAAAGTCAATAAAAGTCTTATGTTGATGTTAGGAGAAGAGGATTGAATTTCATGTCAATGATTTGGTTTACTTGAAAATCTCACATATGTGGGGGTGATGAGATTCGAAAATAAAGGAAAGCTTAGTCCCTGATATGTGGACTCATATCATATTTTGAGGCGTATTGGTAAAGTTGCTTATGAATTGGAGCTACCTAATGATTTAGCATAGGTACATCCAGTATTTCATGTCTCTTTATTGAATAAGTATATTGGAGGTCGGACGTCCATTGTGACTTTGGAATGAATGAGAGTTAAAGAAAGTCTTTCGTATGAAGAGGTTCTGGTAGAGATTTTAGACCATCAAGTTCGAAAGTTGAGAAACAAAGAAGTTGCTTCCATTAAAGTTCTTTGGAGGAATCAATTAGTTGAGAGTGCTACTTGAAAATCTCACATATGTGGGGGTGATGAGATTCGAAAATAAAGGAAAGCTTAGTCCCTGATATGTGGACTCATATCATATTTTGAGGCGTATTGGTAAAGTTGCTTATGAATTGGAGCTACCTAATGATTTAGCATAGGTACATCCAGTATTTCATGTCTCTTTATTGAATAAGTATATTGGAGGTCGGACGTCCATTGTGACTTTGGAATGAATGAGAGTTAAAGAAAGTCTTTCGTATGAAGAGGTTCTGGTAGAGATTTTAGACCATCAAGTTCGAAAGTTGAGAAACAAAGAAGTTGCTTCCATTAAAGTTCTTTGGAGGAATCAATTAGTTGAGAGTGCTACTTGGGAAGCCAAAGCTGATATGATGCCCAAGTATCCCAAGCTTTTTTCCCTCCATTTCTATTCTAGTTTGAGGTATTAGTTCTTCATGGTTCATTTCTTCGAATTCATTCATTTTAGTCATTTTCATATTTCCATATGCATACATGTTCATGAAAACTTGATTTTTGATGTTATGATTTAGTTTGGAGTAATTTCTCCTTGTTTATGTGCATTATGACGAGATTTACATTCATGTTTGGTTGTTAGTTTCTCTACTACTCAATTCATGCTAGCTTGAGTGTCATTCGAGGACAAATGTTCTCAAGGGGGAGATATTGTAACACCTCAGAAATTAGAAAGATTGGATTGAAAAGGGGAAAGTTCAGATTTTGGCACTGGTACTGTATTTACGAGTCCCATCTACGGACCGTAGGAGTATCTACGCATCATAGAAAAGGAGTCGTAAAAGTTGAGTTGAGTTTTGGAAAATAAATTCATGTCTTTGATTTTTGACATATGAGTAAACATGACGGGTTGTAAGGTATTCTATGGACCGTATGAGAGTTTCATAAAACTAATACAGACTTAGTGAAATTTGAACTTGAAGTTGGGTTCTACGGAAGAGGTTTATGGACTGTATATTGAACAACAAACCGTAGAAAGGTCTCATAAAAGTTGGATGAATTTTCAGGTTTCTCAAGTTGGTTCTATGGTCGACCAGTACGGGCCATAGTAAGTCTTACGGATCGTAGGTCACTCTGATAGTTTTTAATTAATGGTGTTTTGGTCTTTTTCTACCCAACTAATCCCTAAATTACGTCGTTTTGGACCTGTAACTATCTCTATAACCATTTTTAAAAACTTAAAAACCAAACCCAATCCCCTTATTCACTCAATTCTCCAAAATTCTTCAAGTTTTCTTCCCCAAATTCTCTCTCGAGTTCGAGGAAGAAAATCTAGGATTTCAAGCTTCATGGAGTTCTTTCTATTATTTTTCTTAGGGTTTTGATATCAAGGTATGTGGGATTTCACCAATGGATTTCTTTCATCCATTGGGCCCGAAAGGAATCTCAAATTCCTAAATTGATTTCACTCAAATTCATTAGGGTTTCATGCAAATCTCCATGGGTCTTATTGAATATGATTCAATTTTTATTTTCAATCTTATTATGCATCATTTGATTCAGTTACATGGTTTTCAATTGATTTCATATGGACCCATGCTTTTAACTTGATTTTGACTATGAAATTATGAACAAAGCATATGAAGTTATGAACTATGATTATGAAAGTTATGCATGTTTTATGAAAATGCTATTTTATGAACTACCGATGCTTTTGAAATAAATATCAATGATCTGTGAAAGGTTTTCTCACATATTAATGAAATCATGATTTGAAAGGAGCTACTCTATGATGACTTATGATTGGACTAGTAGTTTAATTGTGTCTTTACAAATATTTTGATAGGAATATGATTATGTCTTATCTGTTGGATTTACTTAGCACCAAGACGACTTTGAGATGGAGGCTCTCCCATTAGTAGAGGTCATGTCTCTAGAAGCAATCTCATTGTCCAAAACTACGTCCCCCATAGGATTGTCTTAAGTGACCTAGATAGTGGATCAATAATAGCAATTATGAATGAATGTCACTGAGTCTACCTTCGCAAGTAGAATTTCCTTTTAGGTGTGACATTTACATCGGATTTCATGTTATATTTCACATGGTCTTATTGTCGATTATTGGTAAATATTCTACAAATGAACTACAGTTTCCTCAAAGGTTTTATGAAAGCTTGTCAAATGGTTTTAAATATACATTGATCTTGTTTACGATTCATAATTCTTTAAAGATTTTTTACTATCTTTTAGCTTGGTCATGCATATCATGTTTAAAGTCCTCATATGATCATGCCTATGCTTTTATGTATTTCCCCATACTTACTACATTACATGTACTAATGCATACTTGTAATTATTTTATAATATATGGTCCAACGCTTCTCCTTCCGGGCGTACTTTGCTTGGGATTGCTCAGCTTGATCGTGGATCAGTGGGTCCTCATGCTACAAGAATCATATCCTTGATGTCTTAGTATTTTAGTTTCATACTTGTATGTGATGTATGAGTTATGTCCCAATCACTATTATAATGTTGGAAAGACTATGTCAGACACAATTTAGTATTCGCACTTATGATATGTAACTGTTATAGCCTATTCTATCTTGTTGTACTTCTTTCACGTCATGCTTATGTCAAGTGACTTGTTTAAGATCTCTTGGGATCCTATTCGCCATGTCTAGGGTGTACTTTGGATCATGACAAGTTTGTAGTGATACATCGTTTCCTTGCTCCTCAAACATTCGCCCTTCTAATATATATATATGATCAACTTATGGGCAAAATCGAAGAACAAGAGACTTGGCCACATCTTCAAATAAGGATGGTGATCGAAACATCCGACCAAATCCTTTAGCCTCACCATGTGGATGGATCTTATGAAAATATGTGACGTCTTGTTCATCCTTATCAGAGAATCTCAACATTCTCTTCACTTGAGACTATACATACATAGAAAACAAGTCATCAAGTTCGTCTTCTTCTTTTTTGTGAGTAGATGGTGACAGACTGATACCTAAATGGCTCCCTCATCCTTAAGGGAAAGAATAGTTGCACCATAAACCTTAATGACAAGATGATCCTCGCCTAGAGGCTGTGAAATGAAACTGAGAGCAGATCTTATGGAATCATCTAATCGTAGAGGATGAGAAAAGGTTTTAGTAGATGGATCCCAATGGTTGGGCGACATCATGAAAAAGTCGTTGTTGCACACGGCTTTTTCAAGCTGAATTTTGCAAACTTATCCAAGCTGATAGTGAATTTCCAAGATGGTAGTGTTAATGTTTTCATTTATTTCTACAATCAGAAGTGTGGCCTACAATCTCTAAAAACTTATTTTTTGCATTTGATGGATATCTTGTTTTATATAAGTGGTTTAGATTACTAAAATTAAGCTACAAAAAAGTTGCAAATACAATATGAATAAAAAGCTTGTCAATGTGTCACTTCTTTCTTTTTTGAAAGAAGAAGACGAAGAGACCCTAGTGGCCTAGTCTAAATGATTGTTTCACTCAATATTACATAAGTCACATTACAAAAATTAGCCTAATTTTTTACCAAATATTTTTGACAATTTATTTTTGGGTAAAGTTTCACCATCCGTTTAACCACAAATTTTGAAAAAAGTATTTAACTATTTTTTAAAAAAATAATAATTTATACCTATAATTTCTAAAAACTATTAAAATGAACATATTCCGTGTAAAATATTACAATGAACACAATTAATATTAATTTGAAAAAAGAGAGAAAACAAAAAGGAAATACCATTGATTTGTATAAGAAAAACTAGGATTACTACTTGTAACTAGAAGTAATAGTAGACAATAAAAATCATGTTAAGAAAATAATAATTAAGAAAGTAAAATATTGCATCAGTAATATTTATCTTATTTCAAATATGAGTGTTATTACAAGAAAACTAACTTTTAACGACCAATTATTAATGCCAAGTGCTTAAAAGCTACCAATAGTATGTCTAGCAGTCAACAACAAATCAATGGTTTCTAGATAACCCCAAAAAACATGGCAGATGGCTTTAGTGACCAACTTTCAAACATCAATAGCAAAAACATATAGTTGGCCAACATCATTCTTCAACTCTATCACCCTGTACATGGATAAAAGAACAATCAAATTTATAATTTTAGATGAATTGACATAAAAGGAATAACATAAGGACAAGAACCACAGAGCATGGGGGAAATTGTCGTATTGAATAACTTCATCTATGTAAAATAGTGAACATCAACAACAATTATTTAAAGAAAAATAGAGTAATAAAAAGTTGGAGCAAGATACATTTGCTCGGCAGCAAATTTCAAGTTGGCATTTTATCGAAAAATAGTTTGACAATTGAAAGCCTGTACTATTTTCAAGTTTGTTAGGACAACAATTACAAGAGTTCAGATAAAATGGAAAGGAAAATTCACAAATGCGGGATGAGAAGGAAATATTTTCTTGGCCTAAACACATAATCTACAATGCACATCCCAGGTGGAGCCTTTAAACTTATAAGTTCTTTCAAGTTCCACTCTAATCAAAATAATTTATACATGTTTAGTAAATTTTTTAATATAAATACAAGGTTTGGATTAAAGCTACACTAGTAACTTAGACATGAGTTTGAATAGTACTTTTCTTGTGAGTGCTAGAGTGTTAATAAAATAGCGGACTTTTTGACACCTAGGTTTCTGAAGTATTAGTAAAATAGCACACATTCTAACACCTCGGCTCATGTTAGTGACTCTATATATAGCTTATTCTTATTTTGTAGTCCGTGGCTGTTTACATCCCTACTTTATTCAAATAAGGCAAAACGTCATTGTGACCCGAAAAATAATCAATTAATTCAATTTTAAAAGAATTTTAAGAATAAACAAATTTTAAAGGAGTCGCCACCTAATTTTAGGAAAAACAAGGAAACCAATTGATTAGTTAACTAAAAGAATGTCTATGAAACCAATAGATTCTAGGTAAGGGGTTCAAGTTATTCCGAAGGGAAGGTGTTAGGCATCCTTCGAAATCCACAATTGTGGGTCCCAACTTAGTTCATTTTTTTTAAAATTGAGGAGGAGATAAAAACAATATACAAGTATAATAAACATGCAATATACACAAGTAATAAAATAAAATAATAATATAAGAAACGGCCTAAGGTTTGCCTAACATCGATATATACAAAATAATGAATAATGAGTATAATTCGAACTTCATTCGAATAGCTTCAATGGAAAGAAACTCTGTGTACTTGTAAAGACACTTAGTAAAAGTGTTAGTAACAAATAAATATGAATAAAAATAAATGAATAACATAATAGCTTAAAAATAAAAAACCGTCTTATTAACATAGGAGGCCTTGGAAATCGACGGTAATTTCTTCATCGGTCAATTTAAACAAACAAAATATATAAACTTAAACTAAATTTCCATCTTTAATAATGGGGTCGCCTCCAAAACCGATGGAGAAATTTTTTTTCATTGGCCAATTTTAATATGTGCAACAATAATAACAACTATTAAAACATAAAATGGTAAAATAACAATTTGAGAATTCATGAACAATGAAACAATAATATTCAACATGATGACAATTAGCAATGACATCAACAAGTAAAAAAAACTAGTAGAAAGATGTGTATAAGTAATGAAAAATTAACAATAATTAAAAGCAACAGGAAATTCATCGAAACAAATGTTCAAATCACTATCAACACTAGAACCCAACAAAAGATATATGAAATTAATAATAATACAAGCGAAAACTAAACAGGAACCAACGCATGTGACCCATTATTGGAACATTGAAAATTGAACACATTTTATTCTATCAAAGCAACTAAACTCTTATGGTAACAGTAATCAAAACTAAGAAGAAAAAACAGTAAAACAATCAACCAAAATATTAGCAAAAAAAAAGGAAACAATAAACAAATAGTTCCAATAATAAAAAATAGTATAGTAATAACATTTCAAAATAAAAAAGAAAAAATGGAGACAAAACAATGATGTCTTACCCGAGCTTGGTGTTCACCGATGGTGGTTTCACTTCCGATCTGGAGCTGGTTCGAACTAGAGCTCGAAGGTCATCTGGTCGTCGGGTTTAGCCCCAAAAATGCAGATCTGGTCGTATTTAGATACCTGCAAAACAAGAAAAAATCGCAAAGGGAAAAGGGGATGTGGACTAGTTCGTTTTGGATCTTGTTTGGAGTTGTTTTCGCCGAAGCTTCGTGTTTTGTGGTGGTGTCTTTGGTTGCTGTCATTTCTGTGTTGTTTCTGGTGGTGGTTTTGGTTGGAGAAGAGGTGAAGGAAGAAGGGTAAAGGGGTTTTGATGGTGAAACTTAAGGAGGATCTAGTGGTGTGAGCTTGAGTTCCGATTGTTTTAGGAGTTGTTTTCTTTCGGGATTTGGCTGAAGTTGTTGGCTGTGTTTGGAGTTGGGAGCTGCTGGCTGTTTGAGGTTGAAGTTGGCTCGCTAGTTCGCTGATGTTGTTATTCGTTCATCGGAGAACATGGAAATGGGGTTGTTTTCGGTAGCTTTGGGTCGGGGTTTTGGTGGTTTTGGGTGATTTCTCCGGTGGAGTTCTTTGGAGCTGCTGGTTGCTATTATTGTTACCGCTGGCAGCAAACAAAGAGAGAGGGGAAGGAAGCTTGGGTTTTTGGGTCGGGGTTTTGTATTGCCAGAGCATCGCCGAATTCTGGGGTGGTGGTAGGCGGAAATTTAATGAATAGTGAAACCTTTTATGAAAAAAATCTGAAAATTTCCAAACCTAATCTAAACATATTTTACCTCCCCTAACTTAATCACTAAGAAATAGCTTAAATAGAAAATCAAAAACTACCTATAGTACAATACCACTATCTTAAAATCATGGGCCAAAACCACTAGCTAATAAAATATCTGTGTATGAAATCTTATTCATATTCGAATGAATTTCTAGATTATGCAAATATCAAAATCAATATGAACAAATGTAACAAAAAAAATTAAAAATTAAAAAATGTAATGAATGTAACTAATGACATGTAAAACTGCAATTTAACGGAACTAATGATATAATCAAAATGAATAAATATCGATAATCTTTTTTTAATATTATAAAAAATGTGTTGCAAACTATTGAATAAATAAAACTTAAAAATTACGAATTTTGAAAATGTTAGGCCAAAATTGGGTGTCAACAGTTGTCCCTTTCGTTGGATATGATTGATGAAAGAAATCATGGACAAAGAAAATTGACAAACCCGATTTTGGCCAAACACATAACCTTCATATAAAAGTGTGGTTGGAATGGTGGAAGTCGATCCTCAACTTGCTTCCAAAAGGTTCCACATTGTGTTGCGTCCTTGTTAACGTAGTCCACACCTATGGCTTAATTGAGAATGCATCCTCTTGGGTGTTCTAAAAAAATAAAGATAAAACTTATTAGTCGAGACAAAATTAAACAAAAAAAGGTGGAATCTCTTATGATACGACGAATGAAGATGATCCATTGGTAGGATTGTCCATCGGTAGGACGAAAGAGGATGCTCCATCGGTAGGATTTGAATGTATGTCCAACGGTAGGACAAATGAATATGATCCATTGGTAGGACAAATGAAAATGATAAATCGATAGGATATGAATGTATGTCCATCAGTAGGACGAATGAAGATAATCCATTTGAAGAATATAAATGCATGTCCATCGGTAGGACGAATAAAGATGATCCATCGGTAGGATATGAATGTATGTCCATCGGTAGGACGAATAAAAAAAAATCAACGCACATCCTTCACCTCCAAATAGATGTGACTTAAATGTAAGTATCTTTCAACGTAAGTTTCCTCTGACTTGAACGCGGAATAGATAGGGTGCATATCCTTCACCTCCGAATAGATGCGACTTAAATGTCAGTATCTTTCAACGCAAGTCTCCTCCGACTTGAACGCGGAACAGATAGGGTGCACATCTTTCACCTCCAAATAGATGTGACTCAGATGCAAATATCTTTCGACGCAAGTCTCCTCCGAATTGAACGCGGAATAGATAGGGTGCACATCTTTCACCTACGAATAGATACGACTTAAATGCAAATATCTTTCAGCACAAGTCTCCTCCGACTTGAACGCGTAATAGATAGGGTGCACATCCTTCAACTCCGAATAGATGCAATTTAAATGCAAATATCTTTCAATGCAAGTCTCCTCCCACTTGAACGCAGAATAGATAGGGTGCACATCCTTCACCTCCGAATAGATGCGACTTAAATGCAAAAATCTTTCAACACAAGTCTCCTCCGACTTGAACACGGAATAGATAGGATGCACATCCTTTACCTCCAAATAAATACTACTTAAATGCAAATATCTTTCAGCACAAGTCTCCTCCGACTTGAACGCAGAATAGATAGGGTGCACATCCTTCACCTCCGAATGGATATGACATAAATGCAAATATCTTTCAACTCAAGTCTCCTCCAACTTGAACGCGGAGTAGATAGGATGCACATCTTTCACCTCCGAATAGATGCGACTTAAATGCAAATATTTTTCAACGTAAGTCTCATCCGACTTGAACGCGGAATAGATAGGGTGCACATCCTTCACCTCCGAATAGATGCGACTTAAATGCAAATATCTTTCAACGCAAGTTTCCTCCAACATGAACGCGGAATGGATAGGGTGCACATCCTTCACCTCCAACTAGATGTGACTTAAATGCAAATATCTTTCAACGCAAGTCTCCTCCGACTTGAACATAGCATAGATAGGCTGCACATCTGTTACGCCTCAGAAAGCTAGTAGGTGAAACTAGAGCCTTGCGTTAGAGTTTTTGAGTTTGATGTTGTAAAACGACTTTCCGTACTTAGAATGAGGGTTATAGGGTTAGGGAGTTAAGGTACGACCCCCCAAGGACCACCCAAGGGGTCCTTGAGGAGGACCTCAAAACATCCCCAAAAGCTATCAAAATTGCAGCCATCTACTGGCCGTAGATGGACCCACGCCCCGTGGGTTGGGGTCGTGGGTCAAGGCCTGCAACTGCCTGCAAGTTTTAGCTTTAGTACTCCACCCATGAAGGACCGGTACGGTTCGTAGACCCACCCACAGTCCGTGGGTGGAGGTCTCGTGGGTTGGGGAAGATTTTATGTAAAGTGTTTTAGGTTAGGGGATTAGGGGTTAATTGGTAATTAGTTAGGGGTTTAAGGGAGGTCGGTTAGTTATTTATTAAACCACCTATATAAGACTAATAGACCCCTAAACTAATTCATTAATTCATTTTTCAAAGAACCCAAATTCTCTCCGAATAATTATCTCTCTAAAACCGCCATTAAAGAAGAAGTCAAGGTCTAGGGCTTAAGGACTCATCTTTTCCACCCAAATTCGTGAGGAATATTCAACTAAGGTATGCTATTTTTGATTCATGGTTAACGTTTCATCCATGAAGTCCTCGAACCTTCAAGTTCAAAGTTGGAAATTCTCCAAAACTAAGGGTTTTCATTCTAGGTCATAGATTCTTTCTCAAAATATTTTCAATGGTTTAATTATCATATATTAAGATTGAATTGCTGTTTTATGGTGGTTTTAAGATAAAATCTCCCATGAATCCATGATTTCCCCATAACCCTAATTTATGACTATGTGATGTGGGCGAATTGTAGAAAGATGAATGGTATGCAATTGTTCTTGTAATGGTTTAGTTACTTGAATCATGTCATTATCCATGCCTAATTGTAGTAATTTTAGGTGTGTTGGTGAATTATGTTTCATTGCCCTTGAAGGGCAAATTATGAAGATTGATGTATAATCATGATGCTTAGGTACATGCTTTGTGATTTCAATGAAAGTAACGTGATTATGACTATAGTGCAATTGTGATATTGTTGAAAGGCTATTTTCACATACACACACTCATGAATGAAGAATGAATAAAGTTTCTATGATTATGTTAATGATGATGTGTTGATTGAAAGGTCATCCTCAATTGTATACTAATGAATGATAATGACATGTTGTGAAAGGTCTTTCTCACAATATGGGGATTCTTAGTTGAAAGGATATTCTCATCTTTGAATCTATGAGCTATCTAATAAATTAACGTTGGGATTGAGATGGATGCTCATCCGTGAGTTGAGGCGGGCGGGGTATCTAGTAAGAATCTCTATATCCCATTTTAATGAATGTTGGGCTTAAGATGGATGCTCATTTATGAGATAAGGTGGGGTATCTAGTAACAATCTCTTATCCCATAATAATGAACTAAAGCAATGATTGGTAAGTACTTCGTGGGGAATAATTCTAAGCATCGAGAGGATATGGATTGAGATGGATGTTCATCTGTGAGTTGAGGCGGGGTATCTAGTAGCAATCTCTTGAGATGGATGCTCATCCGTGAGTTAAGGCGGGGTATCTAGTAGTAATCTCCCTATCCCATAACTATGAGCCCACATAAGTATTGTTAGTCGATCCACCTAAGCTAAATTAATGGTCCTACCTTAGGAAAGTAGGAGTCCCTTATCCGGTGTGGGTAACACCGGGATTCCATGATTTTCCACATGGTCTTATAGGTTAAGGCCTACCCCCACAATGATAGATAATGAACTATGGCTTCTCAAGAGGTTCTATGAAGTGTGGGTGGTAGTATGGAATGTCATTCATGCATTGCACAAGTAGGCTTTGAAAGTGGCTATGGTCATGTGTTCTTCAATGTCATAATGTCTAATGAAATGAATGTGCTTATAATGATGCTAATGAGAATGTTGACTTAAAGGCTAAATGTAATGATGCATGTTTAACTTGGATTGTTATTATGAGTTGCTTTCCTTGTCATGACTTATTGAATGTGAATGTTCCTTGTCTAATGAGTATTGACTAAAGAAGAGAATGAAGAATGGTAAGTATGTTATGGTGGTCTCAAAGTGGTACTTAGTATGTGTGGTATTATGGGATGACATTCATACATTTCACAAGTATAATTTAGGGTTACCAAAGATGATGGTTCTAAAGGGCATTTTTGAACCTAAACATAACGTTAAGGGCATTTTAAAACCAAAAGATGGATATTCGACTCTGGGTACTCAACTCTGAATACTCAACTCTGGATATTCAACTCAATATAAAGCAACAATACATATGCAATATATGGAAAGCTTTTAAAACAGTAGAAAGCAACTCAGTTTGTATGCAAGGACACCAGTTAACCCTACTCGTATATGAAAATACAAAGTAAACTATGTGTATATAAGAATACAAAATATCTATGTGAGAGTTTTTCTAATCGACAACCATCACTATGAGTTGTGTGATGATACAACATCTCGCCCACGCTGCCAGAACTATCCTATACTTTGCCGGAGTATTAGAACCTCTCAACTAAGTGGATCCTCTAGTCTATGCTAAAAGCATTAAGGAATCATCTAAAAAGTATGGCCCTTTCTACCCACGATGACTACATGGTTTATGGAGAATTGAGTTATTATAAACTCATCCCCATATCGGTGCTCAATACTACTCCTAAAATATACTCAGCTCATATGTTTAAAAACATAACTCTTTCTATGGTTTGAAATTATTACTCAAAATCTAGCTTAAAAGCTCTCTTGAAAATCGATGTTTCCTCTCTTGTTTAAATGTGAAAACATTTTACTTTTGAGAATACTTAGTTCCCATATAATCTTTTGAAGAAATGAACTTCACTCTTACTCTTACTCAACTCAATGCTCAAGTCTTAAAACAAGTTCAAAAATATTGTAAAAGACTTCTCGAAATAAAGTTCATGCCAAATTATGGACGTGGACGACTCAATTCAAGGTTTTCAATAACCGTAACTAGAACTCAATACTTGAGACTCAACAACTCAGAACTCAAGCACTTCAATAATAATACTCGCTTCAAGAATGCTCGACTCAGAGGGTTGATGCAGAATTATGGGCATGGACTACTCAACTCAAGGACTTCATGGGTAACATGTAATAGTCCCATTGATATACCGTGAGGTTACGGTATTTTTAATACATTTCACTTAAGAGTTGTGTGTGTCTAGGGCCATTTTGTATTGGTTTTTATGCATTTTTATCATGTTTGCAGGAAATATGTTCAGACGTGAAACTGAGAGACAAAGCTGAAGGATGTGCAGAAAAGGGCATCTACGGAGGTGATCCACAGACCGTAGGTCCATTCACGCTCCGTAGATGGGTGTCATAGATGGGCAGGCAAGGCATTAAAGGAGATCAGGGAATTCTTGACCAAATGCCACTCTTTTTTATATGAAAGAAAAATACTAAAAGAACATGTTTTTAGCATTATTTCACACACTTTCATAGTATATCTCTCATTATATATTATAGGTGGAACTTATTAAAATTTTAGATAATTAAAAATAATTCAATGAATACATAGGAATAAAAATGTAAAACTAAAATTAAATGTATAATTATTCAATGAGTGTGTGTCTATATATATAAAAAATAAACAAATAAAAGGTTAACTTCTTATTTTTACAATAATAAGATAATTTTATTTATCTTTTTCATCTATCATATCTTTCAAAAATTAAATGGATATATCATGAAAATAATATTCAAATAGGAGTTTGTAAAATTAGCAAGTTAAGTATTTCATTTTTGATGGATATATAACAAAGAACTATTATAATTTTACTTGTATAAACTTTAATAAGACAATGTATCAGAATAAAATTAAGCAAGAAACTTAGGATAAATACCAAATTTTATCTCTAGGTAGATGTTGCTTTGTTTAAGAATTTCATCTTCCTCTCTGTAGGAACCCCAAGTGAACAAACATGGTGTAGAGGAAATTGAAAAAATAAATAACTTTATAAGATGGTAATATTTTGACAAAAAGAAATATCATTTACATATTTATGATCAAAATAAACAACAACAATAAAAATAAAATAAATCCAAATATTGTTCTCAATTTGAGTATTGATATCCTTCTTCATAATCTTTATGTTGCAAATCTAGACATTTTTAATTGCTGGACTTGGAATAAATGACATAAAACTATATCTGCTTCCTTCAAATCATAATCAGAAAAAGAAGAATACATATCATTATGATTACCTTCTCCCATGTTTTGAATTTGTGGAAAAAGATTGCAGAATATATGGATGGTTAAGTTGAATGATTGGGGAGTAATTAAAGGGGTTTAATGGGTTTAAATGAGATATAAGTTACAATTGAGGGAGAAGAAGAGGTGTAATTAAAAGAATTAAGTGGGTAACTTTTCATTAATTTTGCAATTAGAAAAAAAATATTGAACTTCCGTAATTAGTACAAATTTTTAGTCCAATCAATTATGTTGAAATAGCAAAATTAGCATTCATATTTTAGTTACTGCCATTTTCATTGAGTTAATTAATCAATGACTTAATTTCAATATTATTTAACAACAATTTTATTGAAGAAATTATGTTTATGATGTATCCTAATTGTACCATTATTTATTTAGCCGTTACACAATTTTTTAATTATAGGAGTTAAATTTCTTTTTCTTATATCATGAATACAATTTTAATTTGTAATTAAAAATAAGATTAAAGCTAAAAATTTTGACAAAATAGATAAATACTAATAGAGGCCATTGGGAGGTGCCACATCAGCATTTACATAATTGGCTTTATATATATAGATTGATAAAATAGATAAATACTAATAGAGACCATTGGAAGGTGCCACATCAGTGTTTTCATATTTGGCTATATATATATATATATATAGATTTTTTTTATTTTTTTTAAATTATTTAATTTCTTAATTAAAAGTAAGATTCGAAATCTTAATTATTATCTATGATAAACTTAACTAAATTTGATGTATATATTCTATTCTACTTATATATAAGAGTGAGTTTATGATGGGACATTTGAATGTCCCATCATAAACTCCTTATATAATACATAATATAATAATATAATATAATAAATCATTTTTTCTACTATATAATATATATTTATTTTCTAAGGAAGTTTATATTATATATAATATAATATAATATAATATATACATAAACTCCATTTTATTATATAGTAGAATAGAAAATAAATATAATATATATATAATATAATATAATATAATATATAATAATATAATATAATAAATCATTTACAAATGACTTAAAATATTTAATATTTAAAATTCTACCATAAAATAGGTTGACTCTCAAAATTCTATCCGGGTCACATATATTGAGACAGAAAAAATAACATATATCATTTTCAAATTACCAAAAAAGTATTAAAAATAATAATAATTAACAACTTAAAATATCTGGAAGACATTTTAAAAGGGTTAATTTTGTAATTTTATCCATATCACATAAATTAGGAAGTTATTTGAAAGTTACATAAAAATATTATAAATCACAATAATTAATAACTTAATTTTTTTTTTTAAAAAAAGGTGCAAATTTGGATGACTCTTCAAATTTCATTTGTGTCACATAAATTGAGACAACAAAAATAGCATATATTGCGTCCATTTTAATTTATTTGTCTTGATTTTTTTTTATATTTACAAATTGCGTAAAAATACTATAAATCATGATAATTGACAACATAAAATATGTTTTGAAAAAGATACAAAAAATTGCACTGATTCTTGAAGTTAATCTATCGTAAAAATACTATAAATCATGATAATTGACAACATAAAATATTTCAAAAAAATATACATATAAAAAATTTCGATTGATTCTTGAAATTAATCTATCGTTAAAATTTATGTATAAAATACAATAAATCGTGATAATTGACAACTTAAAATATTTATTAAAAATGCACAAAAAAATAAATTGACTGATTCTTAAAATTAATCTATCAATGTCACATAAAATGAGACAAAAGTAGTAATATGTATTATTTAATGTCAAATTACTGAAAACTACGTAAAATGTATTGTAAATGTTAACAATTAACAACATTTGATTAACTCTTGAAATTTTATCTATGCTACATACATTGAGACAAGTGGAGTAATATATATTAAGTATTTACAAATTACGTAAAAATATTATAAATTACATTATTAACAACTTAAAATATTTAAAAATCATATTAAATTTAAATAACTCACTATATTTTATCTGTGTCACATACATTAGGACAAAAAAAATTTGTTATTGGGCCTGTGCGTAAGAGAGTTTATGCCCAAGTATAATATATAATATTCAATGACTCTCCAAATTTCATTTGTGTCACATAAATTGAGACAACAAAAGTAACATATATTGGGTCCATTTTAATTTATTTGTCTTATTTTTTTATATTTAAAAATTGCGTAAAAATACTATAAATCATGATAATTGACAACATAAAATATGTTTTGAAAAAGATACAAAAAATTCGATTGATTCTTGAAGTTAATCTATCGTAAAAATACTATAAATCATGATAATTGACAACATAAAATATTTCAAAAATAAATACATTTAAAAAAATTTGATTGATTCTTGAAATTAATCTATCGTTAAAAATTATGTATAAAATACAATAAATCGTGATAATTGACAACTTAAAATATTTATTAAAAAAACAGAAAAAAAAATTGATTGATTCTTAAAATTAAATCGTGATAATTGACAACATAAAATTGTTCAAAAATGTTGTATGTGGGTAGTCTTATTGTGCCTTGAATAGCGTCAAAGAAAGTACAGGTTTGTGATAAAAAAAACTTATTCCTTTATCCACGCAAACAATCGCTTCAAAAACTTCGTTATTAGCCCCAAAACATACCATTTATGTTATTGGGCCCGTGCATAGCACGGGCAACAAAATCTAGTACATTCAATAAGAGTGAGTAAAATCATGAAAAATTATATTGTAGAATTTTTTTTGACACCCTTAATTGAATCACCTAGGTAGGTGAGAGGGTAAATTGTAATAATCCCAGTATATTACGTAGACAGTCATCTAACGGTGGAAAAGAGCAGTTTAGATGCTTCTATGAATTTGAGCCGTCTGTTTAACTGTGGCGATAAATACCGTAGGATGAGATTTGCGTACCATGATTACCAATTGAATTTCAAAAGGTAGAGAGGGAGGAGCGAGACCCAGGCTAGTTCAGTTGCTGCTTCTTCTCTATACATACAGCGAGGATTTATACGCAACACATATGTATCTGTCATCTGTGAATCTCACTGTTTGATATAGCTTCTGTTCTCGGTTTTTGAATTTCTTGAATTTGCCGTCAGAATTTCTCTGGTGAATTTTTGAGGATTTTTCTTGGTTTTGCTTTTGAATGGAGAAAAGTGAGGGAGGGCATTTCCCTCCAAAGATGGCTGAATCGGAGCCGGCTAGCGTTCAGGTCGAAACGGATAATCCGGCAAAGAAGCTAGCGAGGCAGCTGGATTTCACGGGTGGTGTACCGGGGCAAGCCCTGACGGTGTCTTTGCCGGAACATGCTAACCAGATTATTCAACCGGAGATAATCAAGTCTAGTCAGTTAACAGTGTCCATGAAGTCAACACAACTGATAAGGCCACAGCCGCAATTGCAGCAACATATACTCTTGATGCCAATGCAACAAGCTCCTGTCTTGCCTCCGCAGCCTTTAATACGACCTTTGTAAGTGTAGCCCTTCAATTTACTAGAATTTTCAATCTTCAATAGTAATAAATATGTTCTTTTCAGCTAAATTCATTATTAAAGGTAGATGCTTGAAAATACAAATTCTTATGGATTTGTTTGAATTTCACCCAAGCAGCCTTTGAGCATGTGCTAACAGTTTCTCTAGTTTTATTATTGACTATGCATTCTATGACTTCAGAAACAGAAAAGGCCATTTCTTGCAAGCTAGGGAACTAGTTTTTAGTTCCTCCCTTGCCGATTTTTGTTAGGAAACACCATTCTTTCTCTTGTAGTATGCTCTAACTAATGTAATTTCCATCTTTGCATGTGGTTCTAATTTTCCAGTTGATTATACTTTCCGGTTTACATCCTTTTTCTGCTTAACTATGCCAAATTGTGCGGCAAGGTCTTTAAACGATGTTGATGTTTCAATGACAACATTCCTGCCACTTTGACACCTTACAAAACTACGTAATAGTTGTCCTCTTCCAGTGTTATGAAAAGTAATCTTGACACCTTACAAAACTATGTAATAGTTGTCCTTTTCCAGTGTTATGAAAAGTAATCAAGCAACGGTGCAATGTGAAGTGAGGGTTCATAGCTTCTCATATGAGTAGAGAGTGATCCAAGAGGGAAGCAAATGCATGTCTCAATCTAACTAAAGATGAAAAAATGGGGATAAATTAGAGCTTCGAGCCTTTCTCCATGTGAGTTAACAAAGGAGTTTGCTACCTTTGTCTGCTGTCCTTCACATTTGTTTTTAGCTAATTCTTTATTTATAAACTGATTGTTAGGAAATAAAAAAACGAGACTTGCATTTGTAAGCTAACTCTTAGTACACTATGTAAGCAAGTAAAAAAGTGAAAGTTAACAGTAGAAATATGTTCTTTTCGATCGCTAATTAATTAAAAACTGAAAATCAATTTTGTTAGTGAAGTTATCTTTTTGTGGGTTTATGGAAATTTTGTTAATGTTATTTGTTTTGAAATGTTCGGATTCCTTTGTCATTGTTGTCTATTGGATATTGAAATTAATGAAGTTAGTTGCATTTTGATGTTATAAGTACTAAATTCCCATTTTTTTGGTTAATTTTTGTATTCTTCCTTAAAATTTTTCTCTCTACTTTGAAGAAGTGTGTGCTTTGCTTCTCGATTCCTGTCTAAAACCCTAGGAGGTTTGTTGCTTATTACACATTTCCTTTTCAAATCACTGCTCCCTTCACTGATTGAATTATGAATTTTGTCCACTAATGCTAATCAAATAGGATTTTATGTGTGGTTGTTATGTTTTATTAATATTCAAGGCTATCCCACTTGTCTCACTTCCTACATGTATAGCAAAGAGGGGTGCGGGAGGCATCAAATTTTCTATTTAAACACTTCCTGAAATTTGTACACTCTCTTTCCAGGTCAAGGCAAAGTTCCAGTGAAGCAAAGGATGGTACACCTAAAATGCCAAAGCAGTGTAACTGTAAACATTCTCGATGTTTAAAGTTGTAAGTACTTCCTCCTTTTCATGCACAATATATGTAGAATCTCCCACCAATATTTATGGCTAATATTTGAAGGTACATTGAATAGCACCCAGATTAGAAAGGTCATTATTTTGTAATGATTTAAATTGAACCTGATAGGCTCTGCAATAACTTCTTTTCTGTCCTTCTCTCATACCTCATGCAGTTCTAGGAAGTCAATGAACTAGTGATAGGGACAGCATAACGCCTTTCTAGCTTTTCAGTATCTACTGTCTTTAGGCTGAGTCCTGAGTCGGGATAATTGGTTGTTCTAACAGCAGCTGGAGATTCTCTATCAGAAACTAGGTGGACTTTTCTTAGTGTTGATTGTTATGTTTTGCTAACCATCTCTTAAGAGGCAAAGTTCCAAGTAGGGAAGCAGTGAAAGAAGTAAAGGCTCCAAGTACAAAAACAATGAATTAAAGAAGGAAAAAGCTATATATTAAGTAAATATTTTCTTCAAAATCTATGAAGAGGCAACAAAAAAATTTTACTCATCATCTATAGAAGGAAAAAAGCCCTGTTTTGCAGGTAATCTAACAAAAGAAGCACTAGGAAATCTAGGTAGAAGTTCTTTTCTTAGAAAAGATGACCATTGAGAGGTTCTTCCTATTGGTCTAATGATTTGTTGCTTGGTTTAGTATGCTTAGCTTGGGGTGCAGCTATATTTTGCTACTGAACTCTTCGACATTTTTAATTCAAGAACTTAACAAATTATTACTATATCTTAAGAGATTCTAGAAAATATGATTGAAGATTTCTTTGTTACTTTTGCCAAAGGCTGAATGGTTAGTCTATCCTACCAATCAACTCTTTTCATCAACTGGATTAGATGCTTTTGCACAGCCTAATTTGGTGAAACACTCAAGTGTGGTAAATTTGCATTTGCAGCAGTCTGTGCACATTAAATTCTTTTCCATCATAGTAGGGACTGATTGTATTATCTTTTTATTTATCTATGTGCACATGTGCACAGTGACGGGGATTTTCTGAAATGGATTACTTATTCTTTGTGATCAATAGTCACTCGATTTCTCAGTGTGTTAAATTTGCATTTGCAGCAGTCTGTGCACATTAAATTCTTTTCCATCATAGTAGGGACTGATTGTATTATCTTTTTATTTATCTATGTGCACGGTGACGGGGATTTTCGGAAATGGATTACTTACTCTTGGGGGATCAATTGTTACCCGATTTCTCACGCTTTTTAATTGACAGGGATTAACATTCTCTCGTTATAAAAGATCAGCTCCCTGTAATTGACATCATTTTTTAAGTGATATTCAATTTTTGAATTGTTATTGTGAATTTAATATTCATGTTCACTTACTCAGGTCCTCCATTTTTGGAAGGCCAATGATTAAATTGACTCAGTTCATCTTAGTTGAAGTCACATGAGGACTTCTCCTGTGTTTTAATTCTCCCTTGGATTAGCCAAATGAGCTCCTTTGAGTACATTAATGATATCTATGTTCCATACATTATTTTCTTCCATCACTGAAGGAACGTAAATATCAAAAGCCAAACCTTTTAACAAACGGTGCTTTTGTATAATCCTTCTTCATCTGTCCTTGTTACCATCAAGCATCTTATCTGAACATATAAAGATGATGTTACCTGTTGCTGATTCTGATAAATAGAGGTCTCAATATAATCTGTTTGCCATTGCTTCTAAGCCTTTTTATTTTTGACATTCCAGTTTGTATATAAAGAATATGTAGGTTTTTAAAAATAAAAAAAGAATATTATGTTTTTCTTCTTTAGGTATGGTTAAGTGTCATCTAGACGACTACTTTTTTAGCTAGATGATTTATCTTTTCTTTTTTTTGTTCTTTACTTTTGGCAGCACAGTTTCCTTTTCTTTTTCACTTAAGTTGCTCAGCATTTGTCAAGTTCTCTTGCCGAAAATGTTAAAATGAGTTCCAATCCTTCCTACAATTACATATGCAGTGTGATTTTTTTTATTGCTTCTAACATATACCTTTATATATGTATGTACTTGTTTTCATTTTCCTTTAATTTTGGTTCAGGTATTGTGAATGCTTTGCTTCTGGCATTTTCTGTGATGGGTGCAACTGTGCCAATTGTCATAATAATGTCGAAAATGAAGCTTCTAGGCGAGAAGCTGTTGAAGCTACTCTAGAGCGTAATCCAAATGCATTCAGACCTAAAATTGCCAGCAGTCCCCATGGAACTCGAGAGAAAAGGGTATTCTTTTGAATTTAAGCAAATTCATGGATGATGCATCATTAAGATCTGAAGCACTGGTGAAGCTATCCTTATTTTAGTTCTGTTTTAGATTTGGAAACATCTTTGATATATGGTTTTGGTTGATTTCCGCATGGTCTACATTTGCTTGTCTATGAAACTGTTTCAATATTTCGGGGGGATAGGGGGGTAAATGAAGTTTCATTCATTATTAACAGACCATAATGGTGTCCAAGACCAAAACTATATACAGGTTATGAAAGTGGTTTTACCACAAATATCTATCAAGCTATCCCAGTCATCTATACATGTGAAGTGTTCTCTTTACACCAAAAAATAAATGAAATAAAGAGTACTTCCTTAAACTCTTAACTTCCTTTTCATTGGAAAAATCTCCTATTTAATTTCTTCCAAATATTCTTAATGCTCCAGCTGTAACAACTTTTCCGACATACTTTAGGTAGGACCCAGGATTTTAATAACGACAATGTAAGACTCCAAAGCTGATTAGTGATCTGAAGCGATGCACCAAAAGATGATTCCGTTTTTCCGCTATCCTTTCCGTATTGTATCCTTCACTACACACCATGTGAAAAGGCCTTTCTTTTTGGCGCCTTGGCATCCTCTACACACTTCCACATCTCTTTCGTCTATCCTTCATAAACTTTAAGTAAAATGATTTAACAGTAAGTGCTTTAGTCGTATTCCCCTTAGGATGGCTTGTCAGGCGGTCTAGGCCTAGTGCGACCCCTAAGGGCCAGTTGCTTAGGGGAGGGGGGAGGGGGAGCGTCTTCCTTAGGAGTTGGGTTGTTGGCTCGACCATTTTGGAAATTGTTGAGCCTAGCTCAACCCTGCACCCCTAAGGATGTGGGTTGGGGGGGAGGGATGAGTGGGCCCAATGTAGGTTGATTGTTTATTTTATATTTTGTAATATTACTTCAAATTTAAATTCAAAAGCAATGAGTAAACTAAAGTAATGGACTTAGACAAAAATTTGGAAAAGAAAACCTCAAAGCTTCAAATTTTATCAAGTATAACTTTCAATTTTTAAAACCTCAATGCAATTAACAAATTTATATTTTGAATTTTAAACTTGCAAATTACAACAAGAGTTTCAGTTTTGTGAGCTGGATGAGTGGAAGTCTCATCTAATTAATATTCATCTATTCCTATGTTTTCTTGGAGCTGTTAGAAAATGTGCAGGCATTTCCTGAGATTGTGAAACATCATTTACAAAAATTAGGAGATTGTTAATCATAGAACTACCAACTTGTGTCTTACCTTCATCATTACCTGTCACCAACCAAGTAAACCACTATGCAGATAACCATAGGAAGTAGACATTATGCAAATAAAATAACAAATTCAAAATTTTCAGAATAATCAAATATTTATGGAAATTAAACCACTTAAGTAAGAGTTGGAACGAGTATACAAAAATGGCAAATTGAAAACAAAAATAGATATAACTGTAAATTATTGAAGTTTGTTTTTGCTAGTTGCTAAGTTAATAACATCAAACATCGTTAACTAATTAGGAATTTTGAGAGGAAAAAAATAATTGTGAGCTTTGAATCTTTGATGGCAATTTAAGAGAGAAGAAAATTTAGAGGTTGTATTGTTGGCCAGTTATTGAGGCCAGTCCAACAACCTCTCATTAATGTGACCCGCCAGGCCCTAAATAGGTTGTGTTAGGCCATGCTCTTAATGGACTGGGTGGGGAAGGAAATGGGTTGTCCCCGCCCATACGTCCCGTTCTATCTTCTCTCTCACCCCCTACTAGCCATTCATAAAGTTCATGTAAGAACTCTTCGAGCACCTCTGGGTGGCCCTCCTGAAAGTGATATCTCAAGTAATCTGCTGATCCAATCCTCAAAATAAACACTATTGTCCATCTACTTAAAGGTTAAAAGAAAAGAAGGAAATAGGTGTTTTCCGGTGATCAGAAGGACCATGGGACAATAGTTCCACAAAGTAACTTTAGTGCATTACCTTGGGAAATGTGCCTGGGAGCTTTTCGTAATAATATAAGAACATAATAAAATTAAGCTTCAAAAATTTAAGACAAAAGTGTATTGAACTATACTTAGCAGTTACATAATATGGAATTATAGACGTCTGCATCCAAATCTGAATGAAAAACAAAAGAGATCTCTAAGGCTTACAGTCAAGGATTCAAATGGGAACGAATAAATAAACTGTTTTTCCTTATATTTAGTTCAATAAGGCCTACTGTTATTCTCACCCACAGGGGTTAGCTCAATTGACAAAGATTGAGGGACTTGTGTCTTAGGTCCCAAGCTCGAGACCTATGCCAAGCAAAGTCAACCCAGTATTTAAGTGGAGAAAGATAAAGGAGCGGGCCCATCATCTACGAGTTTTGAGGTTTGACGTTGGCCCAAAAAGTTGGCTCCAGATAGATTTCTCGATCATCCAAAATAAGGCGGGCTGTTATTCTCTACACTTTGAGAAATTAAGTCAAATATCAGTCTCCGAATTTGTTCACTTTATGTGGGATGGGCTCCAGATAGATTTCTTGATCATCCAAAATAAGGCGGGCTGTTATTCTCTACACTTTAACAAAATAAGTCATATATCAGTCTCCGAATTTGTTCACTTCACGTGGAATGGGCTCCAGATAGATTTCTCGATCATCCAAAATAAGGTGGCTGTTATTCTCTACACTTCTGAGAAATTAAGTCAAATATCAGTCTCAGACTTTGTTCACTTTACGTGGGACGGAGTATTTTTCCTAGGAATCAAATGAAATGAGTCATTAAAGAAATAATATTTACTTTTGATGATAAAAGTGTTCGTCCTAGTTTCAGGCATTACTGCAATACTTATACATGTTCTTGTTTCTCTTTATGCTTCTTGCTTTGTGATATTAGTCCTGCTCTTTTAATATTTTATTTTTGTGGTACTGTTGCTTTCCAAGGTGACTGAAGTAATTTTTCTCGTCTTCTCTAAAATCTTGTGGATTATTTGAAATTACTGTTTCATGTAAGAAGTTTCGGGAGATATGGATCTTGATGTGTGTTTGCTTGTAATGTATTTACAAATAGCAACTGCAATCTGTTGCTTCAATGAAGAAACTTGCATGTATCTATGCAGGAGGAAGCTGGGGATGGCTTAGTACTGCCAAAGCATAACAAAGGTTGCCACTGCAAGAAATCAGGTTGCCTGAAGAAGTACTGTGAGTGCTTCCAAGCCAATATTCTTTGCTCTGAAAATTGCAAATGCATGGACTGCAAAAATTTTGAAGGAAGTGAAGAGAGGCAGGCACTTTGCCATGGAGATCATGCCAACAACATGGCATATCTCCAGCAGGCAGCAAATGCTGCTATAACTGGTGCCATTGGATCCTCTGGTTATGGATCTCCTCCAGTGAATAAGAATAGAAAGCCTCAGGAGCTGTTCTCTGGGTCAATGATTAAAGACCCTGTTCATAGGCTCGGTCATTTTCAACAGGTAAACATAAACTGTTCTCCGGTTCAACTTGACTTGTATTTCAATTGTGCATTTATCTGCATATTCTGGCACGGGGTCTGTTCAATAGGATATTAATTTTGTAATGAACAGTTGTTATTCTTGATTCTATGGTCATTGATCAGTGTTTCTATGCTTTCTAACAAGCAGGAGAAACAACTTGCTTTAGCTCTTGCTGAATATTGTGATAATAGTTGATTAATGAACTCAAATCGTATCATACAGGAAAACCAGATTAAAGCTTCAGTTCCACCATCTTTGTTGTCTTCCATTCCTGGTCCCCGTGTTAGTAATGCTGCAGCATTAGGTCCTCCAAAGGTTACCTACAGGTATTGCTAACTATCCTTGAGAAATTAAACGCCCACTGCTCCTTCGGAAAACTAATTGTTGTCATTTTGTAGGTCTCTGTTAGCAGACATAATCCAGAACCATGACATCAAGGAGCTTTGCTCTGTTTTAATTGTTTATGCACAGGAAGCAGCCAAGATGCTTTCAGGTATACATGGATGTTTTCTGAGAAACTAGACTTAAGTTTACATCTTGTCGCATCACCAATATTTTAAGTAGTATATCTTTTCATCGTTAAATTTACTTTCCAGATTTGTTTAAGTTCGTTTAATTGATATTTCCACAGGACATACTTACAATTGTGTCCAAGTTTTTTTATTTTTGATATAGAATTGTTTCCAAGTCTTTTCTTGAATCATTACTGAAGTGCTTTCTTCTGTTTTTATTTATTTTTTACTTCAATCAAGCCTTTTTCCTTCTTAATACCTTGGAGCTATGACCCAAGTAGCTCCAGCAATTCCTTCAATTTTTCTGTGAATTTAATTCTAAGCAGTGTTATCAAAAGTAAAAAGCGCTATAAAGCTCTAAGGTCCGTAGGGTCAAGCACAAATAAATAATGAGCTTTAATGAAAAAAGGCGAAAAGGGAGAAAAAATAAGAAATATTTATGTTTAGTCCAAGACTAATAATTCTAATTATGAATGACAAATATATGAACGAAGAAATTAATTATTTTTTTACGATAAAGTGAAATATCAATTGTTTAGTGTTGCCTCTTCGGAAGAGGATCATTGGCAGGGAAAAGTATGCCTCAGGACCTTGATGACGACACTGAAGTGTACATCAAGCGAGGCGAATCACTCAACACGTTTTGAGCCTTGCTTCAGGGCTTAAGTGTACCTTTGACAACACCGTTTCTAGGTAATAGTTTAAATGGATGCGATAATGTTTTCCTTCTGAACTAAGTATAGATAAAGTGAATACATTGCCCCAAACTGAAAACATCAAACTTCAAAAGTATGGAAACTTTAGCTAAATGGGTTATGGATCATATGTGTGGCATGAATAGCTCAGGAGTGTGAACATTTTTGGACTCATTTATGTGTGTAGTGCTTTATTCATTACTGAGGATTTCCAGACACTGCAAGTTTTGTTTCTGATTCTCGTTTGCTCCTTTTAGCGATTTCTGGTAGGGGAGTTTGGGATACATAGGCAATACCTTAAAATAACCTTCACACATGATACTCGAGTAATTTCCATCATGTCAAAAAAAAAAATTTGTCTCTATTTTTCTCCTTGATTCATTTTCCTTCCCATCTCTTTTCTTCTGAATAGAACCAAGTAGGAGGAAGATAATTTTTTTTTTTAGAAAAAGTGGTATAGAGGAAAAGAAAAGGCACAAGAGAAAAGAGAAGGTGGGAGACATAGAATTGGGCTGTTGTGGGTATGTTGCTGAAAGAGATCTACAAATTAGAGAACTCTACCTTATGTATTGTTAGATAGTTAATGTACATCGTTAAAATGTATATAGTTCTACCTATTGGTAGTTTCCCACACTCAGAAAACATGATTATGTACTATGTAAAGTGTAAAGGCTCAGTGTAAGACAATTGTGATATGCTGCATCTCCATAATGCTTTCTCCAATGTCTTCATTGTTCACATGGTATCATAGATTTGGAGTCACCAGCATTATCCAGAAGAGGAAAAGATAGTCATCATGCATTTTCCGGTTACTTTTAGGGCTGTCTGTATCAACTACCTGTTTTGTGAGTATTGTGCGAAAACCAGCACACCACTAGGTTCAGGACCTTCCGGTGGCCAAAGTCCAACAAACCTCTCTGGTGGCTGACTTCCCATATGTCACCATGTACCGGCAAGAGTAAGATCTTCGGTGTCACATCAAGACCATGCGCAATCATGTAAGGCACTTTCCAGCCATCTCCATCACAGATGGGGTTGCCTGGTCATCCCAACGCATCCAGTTTCTAGCCAATTAAGACCGCTGGTTGTTGAGATCCATCCTTTCCAGCAAACTGTCCTGCACCTCCTGGAGTTTAAGAAGGCCAATCAACAACAAGACCACCATGCTTCAATGGTAAATACTGTGGCTGGTGGAAAGCAAAAAACGCAAGACTTCATCATAGGAAAGGATCTCAGTTATGACACATCATCATGGAAGGCCCCAAAGTCTCCCATGCCACAGTTGACAAGGAAAGAAGACCATCCCAAAGAGGAGAGATAAATACAATGATGAAGACATCAAGGCCATCCAAAAGAACGCCAAGGAAAAAAAGTTGTTTAATTGTAGCACAGGTCCTATGAATCCAACAGAATCTCATCATGTGCAACTATCAAAGAAGTGTGAGATACTCTACAAACCACACATGAAGCAACGAGTCAGGTAAAGAAGTCCAAAGTTTTCCTCCTAAATAAGCAGTACGAGCTCTTTAAGATGAATGGGGGAGAATCTCTTCAAGAGATGTTCCATAGGTTCGCAAATATAACCATTAAACTTCTTTTTCTTGGAGTGGTTATTCCTCAAGCACAAAGAATTATGAACGTGCTAGACATATTACCCGACTCCTGCGAGAGCAAAGTGAATGCCATTATAGAAGCAAGAGATCTGGAGAGAATGACCATGGAAGAATTCTGGAAAATCTAAAAACCTATGAGATGGGGAAGCTCCAGACACAGAAGAATATTCCCCCAAGCAGAGCTGTGAACCTGGTCCTTATAGCTACCCATGACCAAGATTTTTGGTGAAGAGGACATGGCATTACTCAACAAAGGTTCCAAAGAATAATCAGGAGATGAGGGTTCCTGAATAGAGGAGGCTCGTCAAGGCCTAAACCTGAAAGAGGCAATCCAGAAGGTTGTTGTAGATGTGGAAGCTCAGACTACTTTATTTGAGATTGTCCAAAAAGATATGACGAGAGAAAGTTGTTCCTGACAAAAGAACGGGCAGCAAGAGAACAATCAGATTCAGAGAATATCTTTGCACTAATGGCCTTTTAGATCAGGCACATATCTCTGAGTCCAAGGATGCCTTTAAAGATCTCCATACTTCATAGGAGAACGAGGAGAATGCATATACTTCTGTTGAATTAGACTTAATGATCATGAGAGCCTGGAAGTTGAGGATCTAAAGGAACAAGTTCGCTCTCTAAGTTATGAAAAGTATTCACTGGAGATGGAGAAAAAGGAACTCACAATTGCTCTCTTAAAAGCTAAAAATTGGGCTAAGGAGATATGTAGGGATCAAAGGACTGCTCAAAATCATCAAAAGAGAGCTGCTGCTGAGCTTAAAAGAAATAGTGTGCAACAAGAAGATCTGAGCAGAGCAAGGCATGAAGAAAAGAAATCACTTAACAACAGGGTATTCGTATCTATCTCCTGCAATCATCCTTGCACCAGGCGCCCAAAAGACATGCTCGACCAGGTGCAAAATAAGACGCAACGAAAGAAAGGAACTTGGTCCGTCATCAACAAAAGCAAGTAGCTGGAACAGGTGGAGGGTATTCAACCTACATTCCCTACATAATGGGCCCAGGAATGCTTGGGTTACTGGTTTCAACCATTGATCAAGTTGAAAGGGCCAAGCTTGGAGGAAGCAAGCATGAGCATGTGTAAAAGTCTTAACACATGACATAAAGAAAGAAAATATTTTCTCCGACTGAAAGTCAATAAAGAGAGAGATCAGGGTATACAAAAAGGAAGGAACCCACTCCCGGAAAACAATGATAAGAAGGCCAGAAATGAACAAGTGCCTTAGAAATATGATAAAAGAAATAGGCTCCAAGGTACTGCAGAGCTGAGGAATCTGTTTTCAGAGGATAGGAAAAACAAGAAAGAGAACTGCAAAAGAAAATAGTCATAATTCATTCATGTTGATGGCTGTAAATTTGGAGAATGTACTTCTTTGAGAAACCAGATGAAGAAACTGGTTCTCTGAGAAAAAGAAGAAGATAGGTGCAGAACAAAGAGCTGAAGCAATATGAACCTAGTTTGAAGAGAAACAACACATATGAGAAACATAAGAGGTTGATCAAGAACACTCTTTGATTACCTTAGAATGTACCCATGGGTTTATCATCATCAAAAAAGGGAAAGATTCAAGATCATATGGTGTTTTGATGATTGACAAACTGTTACAAGTGATAATCTACATTGGGGATGAAGATTGAAGAATGGAGAATAAAGAATAAAGAATCAAGAACCAGGTCCTCACATATTTCTTAGAAGAAGTGAAGATATTAACAACACTACCCGAGGAACTCATCAGAAAATCTGTTCTTCTGAACAAAGGAGATTATCAAAGATAGACGATGAAGTTGCTCATGTGTGCACCAAGATTCCTTGGAAGAATTGCAATACATGAGAATTCAATTCAACAAGGAATTGGATTTCTATACAAGGGAAGTTCTCATAAAATATGCACATGGAATTAGCCTCAAATAAGGAGATCAAGAAACCCACATGCATGAAGAAGAGGAAGACCAAATCAAATTAGGAAGACATAGTGAAAACTTTCTTTGAAGGACACGCTTTCGTAGAGCTATATCATTCACACTAACTTGGTTTTACTACCAAAGAAAGCAATCATTCAGTCGTTTGCATATTTGATGCCAATCAGTTTGAACACCTTTGTTAATAAGGTCATCTCTAAAGTGGTCATGATAGATTGGAGGATATTCTACCTCAAGGAAAATCTTCCAACCAATCAGGTATTTGTGAAAGGGAGGAACATTATTGAAAATGTGCTACTGGAATAAGGAAAAAAGGTAAGCCAGCAATGTTGTGATCAAGTTAGATATGGCCAAGGCATATGCTAGAGTGTCATGGTTGTATCTTACTTAAGTTCTCAAGAGAATGGGTTTTGCAGAGAGCTTTATTGATATGATATGGAGATTACTAGCTAACAACTGGTATTCCATACTATTCAATGAATAGTCTTGGGGTTTTTTCACTCTACCAAGGGAGTGCAACAACGAGAGCCACTTTCTCTTGCACTGTTTATTCTATTTGCAGTAGTGCTCTCTAAGCTCCGAGTCTTTATTGGATACCGATAACTATCAAGAATTTGACATGCCTAAATGTAGTACTAAAATTAATCATCTTGCGTATGCAGATGATGCAATTATTTTCAGCTCAGTAGAGAGGAACTCTCTAGCGATGATCAAGGAAGTTTTGCATGAGTATGAGGGTTTCAGGCAAAAATACGAAGCTTCCTTTCCTAACACTTAGGAGTAAACACTGTCATCATGGTTAAAGATGTGTCTACCAAAGCGGGGTGTGGGGGGTGTGGGTGGGTATGTGTTTCAAGTCTATCCTTGATGTCTCCAAAGATAGTTTAGAACTTTAGCAAACTTATGGATCAACCTGTGAGAGTATTATAAGAAGCAAATACCCACAATGATCAAATGGAAAGAATGCTCTTAACTCTAGAAAACAATGCTTGAAGCAAGATATGAAACTTAAAATAACATTTGGTGGGAGCCTAGAAATGAAACTGCTAATTTGTGGTTTAACATTTGGTTAAGGTTAGGCCGCCTGGTTTATTTGGTGCCCTCAAATCAGCTAGATGCCAGCATTTAAGAGGTGAATTTCTTCATGCAAGAGGGTTAATGGAATGTGGAACTGATGAGATAAGCACTACCTATATACCTAGTTGATCATATTATCAGTGTTTTGCCTAGAGGAGAATAATCTAACATATGTGATAAACCTTTTTATCACTAGTAGTGGCAAATTTACAGTTAAAAGTGCCTGGGGGAGACTATGAGACAAAAGGCGGATCGATAGTGGTATTTCAACATATCTAGCCTACCCTACAAAAATTCTTTCTTCCTGTGGAGGGTGTGGACGAGAAAGCTACCAATAGGTGGTGTTTTAACCAAGAATGGTATTGCCATTGTTTTAAGGTGCAGGTGTTGTGAGAATCCTCAACCGGAAACTATAATCCACCTGTTCCTAATTGGTGAGTCTGCTAAAAGCTTTTGGAGTCTATCTACAGGAGCAAGTGCGGTTTAGGGCCCTTTCATCCAGTTAAATCAGGCAATAACACAATGGTGGAATGGAGATTATGCTACTAAACTGAAACCACTATATCAGGTTGCCCAAACCATCATTATGTGGCAATTGTGGAAGAGGATACATCATTGTCCATGGAGAGACAATGTCCAGGAGTAAGGTTGTCTATGACATCAATCAAAACCTCTATCGTTTGGCAATGTGAGGTTTCCATGGTTGACAAACATTCCTAACACTTGGTCATAGATAGTACAGAATTTGGATAGTTACAAGCCTTAGTTAAGGTGCAAGTTTACTACAAAGAAGTTTTCAAACACTCGTGTACAAAACTTGCAAAACCAATCTAATCAACTACAGATAAAATAACATGTATTTATATCACCCTTAAAATCAATCTAGGTTTAAATCAAATCCATTTGAACCCCCTAAAATTTTTTTTTTTTTTTTATTCGATTTGTTAAAAATTAATGTAGGTTTAAATCAAATCCATTTGAACCCCCAAAAAAGGAAAAATATATTTTTACTAATAGATCCTTTAATTATCAATCTCAAATCTCAAATCTCAAATCTCAATCAATTAACTACATCTAAGAGTCGGCATGTCATATATCTTAGTTGTTGGTATGATTGGACAGATTCTAAATATTTGTACATATCTATGTTATAACTCTAAATATTTGTGTAATGATGATAGGATATAGCATAGATTAATGTAGCATATTTTCAGAGATATTACAATTTGGAATAGCATATATTTAGGGATATATAGCAGATTAGGCATGTAAATCAGAATTCTTTCTATTTAATGGAAGAACTCTCATTTGAGAGCACTCATTCAGCAAAATTGACATTATTAATTGTTCAATCACTGGTGGATCAACTTTTTTCTCTTCAAAATTATCGTCATCGGTGTTGAGGATGATGACATGGAGCACATCATCAGCTCCTCTTCATCTTTCCAAAGAGGATTGTGCTCGTCTCAGGTGACCTCCATTAGTGGCAACACCACTGCGTCCATTCATCCTCTCTTTTTCCTTCCCTCTCACTTTTTTAGCTTGTTCCCAGATTCTCCAATGAGCAAAGCTCAAATATCCCTCTGTGAGCTCTGCCATCATTATTCACCTCTCTTCCTCACAAGCCCAACTTCAATGAATTTTTGGTGTTTGCTGTGATGGTGAAAATGGTGAAAGTATCTTTACTGTATGAAGGGATGGTGAGAATATAGGAGAAAAGGATAAAAAATGAAAAAAAAGAGAAGAAAGAAAAGAAATTTAATAAAATTTCCACATGTCAAACGCGTGAAATTCATAGGTCAACATAGATGTTGTTGTGGCTTTTTAAGGGTGTAATTATTATAGTTTAAACACTCTAGGGGGGTGATAGGACCTCCATGAAATTGAAGTGTGTAGTTGGAAATCTGAATATAGGTTGAGGGGCTTTTAGCAACTTTCTCTTTTGTAGACTGTAGTTAGCTTGTTTCGATTGGGTTTAGAAGATCTATGATCAATCTAGACATTTTAAGTGAGAACAATGTCGAGTTAGAGGCTTGACCAGATATTTGGATAATGTGCATGCCAATTAGTAAGGAAAAAATCTAGGTCTATTATTTTGTTACCGCCATTATAGAATTGAATTTTCTTAAACTTCTCTACAAATGATAAAATACAATTAGTGAATTGATGTGGAATTGTTTTTCTTTAGTTCATTGGTTGTACTGAATGGAAAGGAACTGAAAGGGAAGGAAAGGGGGGTGTGGTGGGGGTGAGGACCCTTAGAGGGTGAGATTCTAGTTTACTTTAATTATAAAATTTTGTGCAAGCCTTTGTCATGGCTTCTTCTGTTTGTTTCCTAGTCCTTTCCAATCTAATGTGATGTTACACTTCTAAGATCCCTTCTTGTACATTTTTTAACCTTAACCTGCTTGATTAAAGATTGATCGGCTTCACGAGAGGATAATTCTCACCTCCTTCATTGTGCCGATTCGGCTTGTTTCGCAAACATGACACATCACTTGCGAAGTATTAAGAACAAGAATGGGTTGTTTTCTTAGCAAGATAGGCTTCACACATTGAGCCTTCAACTCTATGGCCTGTTTGGAAAGCCACAATGTAATTGTGATCAAGTGTAATTGAGTGTAGTTACACTCTTTGACATGTTTGGTAGACCAAGTAATTACTTGGCGAGAGAGGAATTGGGTGTAATTGAAGGGGAGTTATTACACTCCTCAATTCCCAAGGGAGGGTTAGGAATTGGGTGTAATTACATCAAAAATTTTAAAATTCTTTTTTGTCTTTTATTTATATTTGTATTTTTTGTTTTAATTTATTTTTTATTTTTATTATTTTTAAAAAAATTATTTTGTTATTTTTAATTAATTTCATATCCTTCTCATTCCCAACCTTTACTTTTTCATGTGATTCCACTCAATTTTTCGTATTATTTATTTATTTATTCTATTTTTTTTTCATTAGCATAATTTTGTTAGTATTCTAATTTTTAAATGAAGATACAATTCATTGTTGAATATGGTTATAGAATTACGTTTTCATTTTTTCTTTTAAATCATATTTATGTACGTTATGTTGAAATTTGACATAAGAGTATTATGTAAAAAAATATTTTGAATTTAGAACTTATGTTATATTTTCGGTTTCATTTGTTTTAGTTGTATTTACTTGATGTTTCATATTGCAAGTCATTTATTTTTTAGTTAGACTTGATAGAGTATCTTTTTGTCAACTGTTTTAATATGACATTATATTTATAATATTAACATTTTTGTAAACATATATTTCATGACGTTCATAGAAATATTGTACTTTTAGTTTTTATGATTAATTTAATTAAAATATACTAATTTGGAAAATATAATCAATTATTTTTATAATATTAATTCAGAACATATGTTTATTAATTTGTATTTTTTCAAAAGACAATATATGTCTTAAATATTTAATTTAATATTATTTATAAAGGCCCTTATTCATCTAATTTAAAATTTTAATTTTAGATAATTAACTTTTATTTTTTAAATTTAATATAACCTTATGATTGCACTTGTTCAACCAAACAGTACACGTGTAATGACAGTATAATTACATTGTGGCAAACAAACAGGCCATTGTAATTACTAGGCCACCAAATCCAATTACCAGGTGGTTTTCCAAACAAACCCTATATTTTGGCTTGATATCCATTAAGATCACAAGATTCAAACGTTTCTTTACTTAAACTCCGTACCAACTCAAAACCAAACAAGCAAATTGAAATGAAGGGAGTATCATTTTTTTTTTCACCATGGAGATATTTAGCATCTAGTATCTGTACGTTTTTCCATGTGATTTGCTTGATTTTAGCCGACATTTCCAATATCACATGATGTTTTAATTGAATACTCATGCCTTCAGATGAAAAAGATGCTTCATTAAAACAGGCCAAGCACCACAGAAAAGCTTCTTATCCCTCCTCAGGTGTTGAGAAGGTTATGCCTGATGATTGTTCAACAGGAATCCAGGCAGAGAGTATCAGGGTGGATGAATCTAGACTGGATGGTGCTGATGTATCAGCAGAAAGGCCAATATCTCCGGGAACGTTAGCTCTCATGTGCAATGAACAGGATACGATTTTTACTGCTGCTGCTGCTCCCCCTAATGACCTAACAGGCCTAAGCAATAATACATCTTTCCAACTGCCTCATGGGCAGGGCATGGCAGAGATCTACCCAGAACTGGAGAGAATTGTGTTGGCACAGACTCGTGATTGCCTTAAAAAGCTGATCACTTTAGGAGAAATAAAAGGCAAGTTTCTATTTTTTTCCGTCTGAATCTGATTCTGCTTCATCAATTGATAGCACTGGTTAAATGTATCTGCATCAATGAAACCACAAATAACCCATAAAATTGATACGACAAGAAAGCTTCAATCAAGCAACCAATCAACTATGCCTCAATTTGAAGCTATGTTGGGAACCGGCTGCAATAATCCTCCTGTAACTATTCCGCTCTATGCATTCCTAACTCATTCATATATTATGTAAGGCAAACTTGGAGCTAACTAAAATAGAGTATATCTCACATTTACTTGCATCGATATTATAAAACTCTAACCAGGCTTAAAAGACTTGCCAAATACCAGGCTTAAATTGTAAAAACAATACTTAGGCCTTTATTCCAACTAGTTAGTCCTATATGGATTATTTTCATCAAGTATGCACATGTAGTCTGATGGAGCATATATACTTTTGAGATTTGAGAAAAGAAATATGAATAAAAAAGATGAGAGTTTTTGTACTGAAATATTTTTGGATTCCTGTCTCTATACTGAGGGTTGCGAAAGTGAGGTAGGCCAAAGAAGATTCCATTAACTGAACCTTCTGTTGGTTAGGTAGTCTCAAAGCTGAGATTCTGCACATAATCAGTTGCCAAAAGCTGAAATTTTGGAATTTAGATGAGAAAATAGCCACACAAAACTGGCACAAGTCTTGTGAGTGCTGGAGTCAAAAGGCTTACCGATTGAATGTGGTACTGTCATAGGATGATAATCTCACTTTACGAAGGCAGTTTATTCTCTCATTGGTAAAAGTTTAGCTGAAGAAGTCAAGTTGGTGTACATACTCAGAACAGAAAATACATTGATCCCAGTAGACCAGACCTTCAAGAGTGGTCCACTGGACTTGTAAAGAATTTACTTTCCTGTTCCCTTGCCCGTAAAACTTGAAATTTCCTAGAACTAGTTAGAAACAAACTTGAAATGTGATAGCCTGTCAGTCATCAATATTCGTTCTTCTGATTATGTTTAAGGGGCGAGGGGAGCTTTAAAACTTCAAATTATGCTTTGGTTCATTTGCAGTTCTGTTACCCCTCCCCACTTCACGAGAGGAAAACAAGTCCATATGTAGGTACTGCTACGTTTCTATTGGGACGCCCTAATTATTTATTACTTAACATGTCTATTTTGATTACAGAAGAAAAATGTTCTTCAATGGTGCGAGATACCGATTCAGGTAGACAAAACAATGTGAACAGCAATGGTGTTGCCAATACTGTTCCACCTCCTCCACCACCACAGCAAAAGGTTGACTCTGGAACTACTGCTGCTAATAACGCATGTCCTAAAGTTCATCCCCCAGATGGAAATAGGGACGTGAAAGAAAAAATCTGAAATAAACTGTAAAAAATTTTAGAATGAGATTTTGTCTATAGATGCTGAATCTTTGTAATATTGGGCTGTTCTTCTTTGGGTTTCTCTTAGATGCTGTGACAAGGTTATTTCAGGCCTCCCGTTAGAAGTAACCAGCCCCACTCATATAACTTTTACTACAATTTTTCCTTGGTATAAGGAAGGAAAGGTACACAAAATACCGTATGGGCCTATTTAAGTACATGTTTATTAAGAAACTTCGAAAATGGCTTAGCATTTGAGCATAATTAGTACTCTAAATCTCTGTCGCCTCTCTTCTCTCTCTTGCCTCTCCCACTTGGTATTTTGTATTTTCACCCCTATATCTCTCTCTTTGTATTTTGTATTCTCATCCCCCTTCCCCCCCTTGTATTTTCACCTCTCTCTCTCTCTTTGTATTTTGTATTTCTTCCTCTATCCCTCTTTGTATTTTATATTCATACATCTCTCCCTCTTTGTATTTAGTAATTTCACTTCTCTCTCTTTGTATTTTGTATTTTTACCTTTTTTGTATTTGTATTTTCACCTCTCTCCCTCTTTTTATTTTGTATGTTGTATTTTCACCTCTCCATCCTTGTATTTTTGCCTCTCTCCCTCTTTGTATTTTGTATTTTTAATTTTCACTCCTCTCTTTTTTGTATCTTGTATTTTGTAAGTTCAGGTCTCTTTCTCTTTGTATTTTGTATTTTCGCCTCTTTCTTTGTGTTTTGTAATTTCACTTAAAGTATTTACCTATTTTTTTGAGGTATCACGTGAATGGATATGTTGTATTCTTGCGTGCATTTATGTTGTATTCCATATTTTCACCTCTCGCTTTATGTATATCACTTGTATTCATTTGCTCTTGTATCATTTGAATTTAATCTCTCTTGTATTCAAAGTTATGTATCACTTGTATTTGTTTGTTCTTCTATCTCTTGTATTTAACGCTCTTACATCACTAGTATTCAAAGCTCCTGTTTGTTTGTTCTTCTATCTCTTGTATTTAATGCTCTTATATCACTAGTATTCAAAGCTCCTGTGTCACTTGTATACATAAAGAGGGAGAGAGAATATACAATTTATATAAATACACGAAACAAAATATAATAAAAAGTCCGTATATATGTATAGAGAGAGAGAGTATACAATTAATACAAACAAAATAAAATACAAGAAAAAAGTCTATAGTGTGGGCGGGGAGGGGGGGTGGGGGGCAAACGCAGAAAAAGAAAATATGAAGAACGCTAAAAAAAAAAGAGGCAGTGAGAGAAGGTGAGGGATAGAGCGCAACTACCCAATTAATATGATACACAAAACAAAATACAAGAGAATAGCTACAGAAGGAGATATGAATAGGAAAAAATAGAGTAAATACAATTGATAAAAACACACAAAGCAAAAAAAAATATGAAAAAGGGAGAGGGAGAGGGAGAGGGAGAGGAGGGAGGGAGAAAAAAATATATATACAATTGATACAAATACACAAAAAAAAAATACGAAAAAAGATAGAGGATGAGAGAGAGATGGAAAAAGAACAAATATACAGTCAATACAAAACACATGAAATAAAATACAAGAAAAAAGACTAAAGAAAAGAGGCAGTGAGAGAGGGAGAGAGAAAATATCCAATTAATACGAACACACAAAGAAAAATGGCTATAAAGGATGAGAGAGAGAGAATACAAATATACAATTGATACAAACAAACAAAGTAAAATACAAGAAAAAAAATGAAAAGGGAGAGGGAGAGGAGAGAGGTGAGAAGGGAAGAGTCCAGAGAGAGGAAAGAGGCGAGTGAGATGCTAGAAAAAATTAAGTTTAGTTATATTACGTCTGTTTTTTTAAGTATAGTTATATACAATAAATACATACCACATATTTGCTATATTATGTAACTTTTTCATGTTTTTATCCATATTGCACGTATGTACCAATTGCCATAAAGTCACCACTAAAGTTGTCATGTATTTGCATAAAGACACCTTAACTTTGGAAGTGTTCTATCACCCCACAGAACTATTTAATAACTGACCCATTTCCTCGTCTTGGTTGTTACCACGCACATGAGGCGCGTGACTTAGTCTTTTCACTGCCATTAACCAGTTTTAAAGTGCCATGTGTCGTTTTACTTCTTTATTATTAATTATTTAATTAATTTACATCATCTTCCCCATTATCTTCTTCACCCAAATTCAAAATCCAATTATCTTTTCTTTATCTTCTTCAACTTAAAAGATCATTTACTTCATCCATTTTTATCACCTTTTTTCTTGTCTCTTGCTTTTCTTTGTTTCTTTTTCTTCTTTTATCCTTAATGTGAACTCCATTGATTAGAGAGTACTACGAAACTTTATTTTTTTTTGGTCTCATTACCTTGCTTTAGTAACTTGAGAGTTGAATTGATTTTTTTTATGATGTTTTAGTGGCGGAAATAGTGTTGTAACAGGGAAGCATCACGGAGGCTACGTTGAAGGAGACAATGGCTGCTACTTTTGGAGGATTTACAACAAAGAACAAAGGATTGGAGTTATGAAGATTTAACAAAAAAGAGGGAAAAAATGAAAATAAAGTTAATAAAAATAGAAAAAATGAAAATGAAACTAAAAATTAAAAATTAAAAGAATTTAATATGTGTCAAACAACAGTTGGTGTGTGATTGCATCTCTTTTCTTGCAATTGAGGTGGGGTGAAAAGTAGGATATTTATAACACTCTTAAATTGTTCAATGGGGAAATAGGACACCCACAAAGTTAAGATGTCTTTTTGGAAATTCGAGACAACTTCAGTGGTGACTTTATGTCTTTTCTCTACATAAATTACATGAACTTATCAATACATTACATTAGATGATTATTATTACATGAACTTATCAATATAGTACATTAAATAAATACATTGTTTTATGAAAAATTGTGTACCTTTTACCTCCAACGATAATACGTATCATGTAATTATATAAAAAAAATAACTCATTTATTCTTGTAAGCCAATGATGGATTTCACGTCATTGAATGAATTGCAGAATTAAGGACATTTTCAATACTGATAGCAGCTCCTACTGAAGCAATTGCATTGTACAAATTTATTATTAAATAAATTAGGAATAAGGAATAAATACCTTTGAAATTATACTCGAAAATTTCAGCGACACACCTAAACTTAACTAGGATCCTATTATCCCCCTCCCAGAAATTATTTATTTTATATTTTCGTTCTCCTTTTTTGATGACATGACACCTTTACAAGACTACACTGTATTGAGGTGTACGAAAAACATTATTACGACAAGTATAATCAATAAAAACTGATCACGTGTCATTAACAAGTTGGGAAGAAAACTCTCTATTCAAAATATGAATGTTTCTTCTTTTTACCCCTTAAATCTCCATTAATGAATTCTCCAACTTAAATCTTAATTTCCTCAAACTGCTCATGGATTAGAAAATGTAAGCTTACTTTTGTATATATTCCTTATCTTTATAGTTTTTCGTGTTGGATTCTTTTGTTCCGATTTTAGGAATTTCTTCCACAATTTTTATGTATGAAATGTTAGGGGTCGTCTCGTAGCTAGATAAAAAAGAAGTTATTCATATATTAATTTCCGTATAATTTATACGATGTTTGGTTGGTTGATAGAAAATAAGTAATTCATTTATAAAATCAATACGATGGTTGATTGACAATTTAGAGATCCGCATAGTTAATACATGTATAAGTTACGAGAGAATTTGTGCATCATTTTATGCATGATAGAAAGTGGAATAACTAATAAATCTATAACTAAAATATGAATAACTAATCCTTACATAATTAAAACCTGCTTAAAATAATACATAAATTTACTCATAACTAATTCCTACATAACTAATACATGCATAACTCTAACCAACTACCAAATGACCCCTTAGGGTTAGAAATGAAAAAATCCGAATTGACTAAGTTGTGTATGAGTGAGAATGATCCAATGATCAATGCTGAAGTGCGATGCAAGCATGACATGTTGTTCCAAATTCAGAAATCTTGGTCAAATCACAATTCAGAAAAAAGATTTTGATCTTGTCCTCACTATGAGGTTCATGTTTTCGTTTTTATATACCAAACCCTTCTTATTGATTAATCTTAATGTTGGTCCTTAATTTTATTTCATGACCCGATTTTTCAAGTCATGATGACACCTACTATAATCCACCGGTAGGTAAGCCAACCTGTAATCCAGAATGGTAAGTGATGAGTGTAAGGATAGAAACAAGGTAGAAACAACAACTTAAAATCAACAATATGAGAGAAACAGAAGCAAACCAAAAAATATATAAAATAATAAGATCCCTCCCACTACTTGGAAGTCACAAGTACAAAGCTATTAAGATAAAGCGTACAAGTTCCAAAAGTGGACCCAAAATACAAAGGCTGTCTCAAAATACAAAACACAAGTCATCAAAATACAAAACACAAGTCATCAAAATACAAGTGGAGATAGGTAAGGTCCAGGACACCATGTGCTCACCCTAGCCTCCGAATCCGACAAATGTAGGCTCGATCTTAGCGTTGTTAACTGGTGCGAACTTGCATTACATAATAGATGAAGAGTGTAACATGGGTACCAAAACATTATGTACTTAGTAGGCATCATAAGCCGATTGTGCAAGAAAAGTAAAGGCAATATGAAATGCTAGAATTTAAACACAACAAAGGTCAAAGAAAGAGAAGCTAAAACGAATGCACACGAGTGTACTAAGAACATAAAAGAAGTAAGTACATCTAACTAAATCTTACTGGCCCTCATAAGCCTAGAAGCTACACTTGTGCGTAAGTTTATAAGTAAAACCCAAGCGAATCCCCATAACCCTGACATGTACTTAGAATAACAAAGAACTAATAAGAGAACTTAAGGGTATTACCAGAATTGTCAAGAACTTTCCTGGACTACAACCATGATAAAGGCATCCAAGAATGAAATGAAATCACTCATTCATAACTCTAGTCGGATCTAATGGGATTTTACAACAGAGTTGCCCAGTCAGAATTTTAATTGGATCCAATGGGACTTTAGATAGAATCTCCCAGTCAGAACTTGAATATGATCAAAGGGAGTATGATCACCATGACTTAAAGCTGATCAAAGGGGTAATTCAAACATGGACTAAACTCGAGTGGAGAATATGCAAACGGGAACCTCAAAATAGGAGTAATAACAGGGTATACATGCTCGAACCGTAGAAACTTAACTCCAATACCTCTAAGAATCCATTGCCAACTCAACACTGGTCCAAATCATAACACATGAACACCTCAAACTCTTCCAGGACCTAATCCAGCTCCAACTCCACAATTCGATGCCAATCACCGATAAACCCACAATAGACCGCATATACGCCAAGTCGATTATTATGATAAAGCCAAGAAAGAAAAGGGAAAGTTGAGCTGAGTTATCGCCTAACTAAGGATCATACTATCAGACCTGGTCTGCTATAACAGTCTACAAGGAGCTAAGCCATCCGAAGTAATGTCGAAGAGATTCTAATGACTATGGGCTTAAAACTACACAAACATATGATAATCACTAGTATAAGCCTAGACTAAGGCCAAACATGCTAAATATCAATCATAAATAACAACAAAAACAAACCACAATGTAAAGATGATCTAAAACAACAATCTAGCATGCTTTAAGTCCCAAAATCCTAATAAGATAGCCTAAAATATGATTTCTAATAAACTAAACATGAACAACTAGATACTAGGCCCAAGTTCACACAAATCAATACAAATTTACGTATTCAAGCTCAATCTAAGGAACGAAAAGGCCTAACCTACCTTAAGGCAGACCGCACACACTTCAAATCATTATTCTAGAGTTTTTCCCTTCCGAGCGGCCTCTGAACACTACTACACTATTAAAAAATGAATAACAACATTAATACAATCATTTAGACACCAAAACACACAAAATGGAGATGGACCCAAATTGGTGTTGAAACGGGAAAAGTGGGAGCCACATCCGAAATTTTGGAATTGACTCCGTCAAAAGGTCCAATTTACCTTCCTGAATTTGTATACAAAAATGGGACACAATTAGGGGCTCAGAATAGTCCAAAATCAGATCAAGCAACAATATCACCATTAAAGATCAACTTAAGACAGAGGGTAACCCCTTCAGGGTGGAATTTACCTCCAACAAAGATTCCCAGGTGATCCCAGATCATTCATCCACATGGCCCCGAGCTCCCGGATCATGCAGGACTTCGAATCACCTCAATCAGAGTTGAATTTGAAGGAGAGAAACATAAGACAAATATGATGATTATAGAGATATAATCTGGAGAAAGGGAGCAACACTTTTCATTCACCAAAAGCTTACTACATATAGCTACATAAAGTGGTGTCAAATCCCTTAAATCCTGGAAATTGACTCCTTGTTTTGTGCTTAAATCAAGCTCCACCACATATTACAATATCTTCTACATTCTAGAACTTTGCAGTAAACATAAATCAAAAGTTATAACAAAAATATCCAGACAAAAGTACTAACATGACAACACTTAGCATCACATACAAAAAATATAGCACCCTTCATCACTCCTCCTTGATGCAAGTGCTGCTGGATACTCCAAGCTTAGCTCTAAGAAGTTCAAATCTTTGTTTCTGTAGTGCTTTTGTAAAATTATCACCTAGTAGATCGTCACCACAACAATGTAAAATATGAACTTCATTTTCCCTTTTAGCTTTTTGAATGGAATGGTATTTTATTTTAATGTGTTTAGTCTTTCCATGAAAGATTGGATTCTTTACCATGGCAACATATGATTTATTATCACAAAGGACTTCAGTTGCTTTGCTTGAATGAAACCCCAAGTCAATCAAGATTTTTCTCAACCATAAATCTTGATTAACAACACCAGAGGCAGCAATGTACTCTTCTTCAATTGTTGATTAAGCCACAGATCCTTGCTTCTTGGTGCACCAGCAAATGACACCTGATCTGAGAGTGAAACAATATCTGCTCTCATCTCAGCCATTTGTGCTTTCAAAGCATCACCGTCTATAGAACTTGCAACCTGTAGTTGGCTGTTCACATGGGCTTCAAAACCATCCATTCAGTTCTTCAGCACCGCAAGCTCTTGCCTCATTTCATCTTTCAGCCGCTTCTCCGCAGCCAACACATCTCTCTGTACTACCTGAAGTAGTTTGACCACTATCTAGTTAACTATGGACCGTGTTTGCCTTTGCTCTGCAACCAATTGCTCTAAAATTATAGTAGGGATAGACATGAAGGTACTTGTAGCATGTGAAGATGAAACTGGTGGAGGTGGCGCTCCTGCAGCTGGCTGTGAAGAATCACCCTGCTCACTACCTCCATCAGCTCTCAGAATCTCAATTGGCACATTTGGTACAACTTCCAAAGGTCCTGCCGGATCTGCTTTCAAACCATGAAGATGGTTGGACACATTCTTTATCTTTGACGCCACGGTGACCTTGGATGCTTCTACCCACATGCCCACTAATTTATTTGGGAGGGGGGGGGGATATTTTCTTGTAAACAGAGTTTCCCTATAAAACAGGGAAACGACCTATGAGGCAGTGCCATGTCCCGTATTTTTGTGGAAATTATCCGGCCCACATTCACTGGGTAACCACCCATGAGGCAAGCGACTAAAGATGCAAGTGAAGGTTACAACATGTTATCATTAACTGTAGGCCGCAACAGTGCACGACCGACTGCCTACCAGACCTTGGCTGGAAATGACAGCGATGCCTTTGTAATCTGTGCTTGTACCCCTGACACCCATGTTATAGCCTCTCCCTTTGTGGCGATATATCAAGAAATCCATCACAAGACACGCTCCGGCGAACTCGGATCATCCATCTCTATATCACTGGTCACTGCATAGTGCCTACCTTCAAATGACCCCATGAAACATGTGTGTATTCTCTGGGTCATGTATCATCCTTTTTATAGTGGTTTCTGAGATATCCACAAACTTACCCCTCACCAACACTGCATCTAGCGGTCCCCATGTAGCTGCAAAAGCTTTCTGCCCTTTTTTGTCGATTCAGTGTCGGCAACAAAGTTCATTAGGGTTGCTACATATGAGGCATAAAATTCTCTAGTTAGGTAGAGTGCATATTCTCATGGTATGTTGTTCATCCTATCAAACTGATGAAGTTTGAAAAGTTTGTGGATTTTTGGGAATGCCTGGATATCTGTCTCTACCACTCTGGACTCAAGTTTAATAGGTCGCCCGTCAAAACCTCCAGCCTTGGATACTATGCCATGCTCAAAGAACTCATCTGATCTAGGTACTGTCCACATTCGGTGAAAGCAATCGATTATTTGTTGCCTCACTACCGAGTCAGACTTACGCTAGTGAACATACTGCACCATTGGCTCCCCGGATCTATCATCAGCGTTATCCTCCTTGGCCTCATATTCTTCCTCTTCACTCTCTTCTAGTTGAGGTTCATTTGGAGATGCTCGGTACTCATTATCAGACTCCTGACCGCTCCCACACTCACTGCCTTTCTCTTTAAATTGGGAAGGAGTGTGCTGCACAGTAGTTGTAGCTGTCCGAGATCTAGTAGCTGGGGTGAATTATCTTCGATCTCCGTAGTTATCCTGACCTCGGAGCTACTAGATTCCTTCTCATTTGAACTTTGAGCTGGAGAAGAAGGTGGTGAGACATGCAGTTGTGCAGTCTTTCACCTTGGTTCCATTGTACCTGAGAAAGCAGAGGGTTAATAACATCTATTAATTGACGCACTAACGGTTACTCAGACTTACCCTGTGTAAGTGTGCAATGTGACGCCTTACCTAAAGAATCCCGTCACCCAATCTATCATTGGGAAGGGCCACACATGAATAAAAGTTAAACAAGCTAAAAAGAATGAAAGACCGAAATATATATATTTTTTGAGATGAGGACCTATACGGTCCGTGGTGGGTACCACAACCCGTCTAGGTCTTCGTGAACTTGACACAATGAACTTTTAGTTTAGACCATCCCACTGGTTATGGTTCACGAAGGGCTTCACGGTCTGTTAAGTTTACCACGAGCCATTTAGGCCCTCGTGAACTTAGCCAGTGACTTATCTATTACCTTGGTGTGGTTCATAAGGGGTTTCACGGCCCGTGTCTCTTTACACAGTCCGTGAATCCCCTTGTGTACTTACACTTAGGCCAGATTCGTAGGTAATGTTTCACCCAACACACTTTTATCAATTCCATCAATCACAAACACTCAAAAATGATTTGCCGAGCCTTTTCATAACATGATTTCAACGTCTTGACTCAACCCAACAAAATCTAAACATCAATTTTAACATCAACCCGTTCCACACATAAATTTCATACAGACCTACAACCTATGAACACCCATTATCAATATTTCCATTTACAAGCACAACCCATGACAAATTATAAGTAAGATCAACCTCGAATCATGAAATTCCATCATTTAAACTCATACCCACAACAAATAACCCACAAGAATTCAATCATCATACAAATATACGAAAATGGGAACCATAATTAGTAGTTCTAACTTGATTTTAGATAAGATCAAACTTATATCAAGTGGGTAAAGGAACTTACTTCAAAATTTGCTCAAATTTTCACACACAATTGAGCAGATGAACTTGAATCTAGGGCTTCCTTGCAATGCACACTTAGGATTTGGGTTTTCTTTGATTTGGAGTTATGGATGATCAAAAACTGTTTTATACTCTCAAAAGGGTGTTACAAATGAGAAGAATGGGAAAGAACCTGACCTTTGATTCTAGAAGTTCTTTTAAAACAATTAATTTTGGGTTTGCGGTCGCGCGGGTCGGTCAGGTTCGTCAATGTTGACTTACCTGTAATGGGCCGTGAAGAGCACCACGACCCGTTGAACAAATTCCATTTGATAGAAACTAAATGAAAATGCTTTTGAGAAATTTTCTTTGTTTTTATTTTTTGAAATAGATTTTTATGGTTTAATATTTTTTTGGTTAAAGGGGTAGTTTTGATGATATCTAAATTATTTTTTTATTAGTAGTGAAGAATTATATAGTAGAATAAAAAACCTAGCTTTCAATCCAATCTTAGTCTAGAAGACTCTCACTGACTAGCTTTCAATCCAATCTTAGTCTAGAAGACTCTCACTGACCAACATACAGTTTTATCTCATATCATATACATTAATAGCATTTTAAACATGGAAAAAATTTAGAGTCTTGAGCTTCAATTCAACATTTTTTGATGCATCCTCTACGGTAAACCTATTGTATATTTAAAATATTAATAATTTTAGGAAGGATGGGTAGAAGATGTACTAAATATGAAAATAAGTTTTAAACATTAAAAAATGATCCCTCATTTGAGATTTCTTGTCACAATTTTAAAAAAATATTTGTAATTGTTGTATTTTATTACTCATTACATTCATGTATTCATAGAATTCTAATTGTTCTAACGAATCTATAAAAATCAACATGGGACATACATGCAATACACGTGTCCTAAAATTAGTATATAAAAATTATTGAAAATCTTTCTAAGAGAGGGAGACATTAGTTTTCAAAGTTTGGTTGATAAAAGTTTAAAACCCCCAAAATTTATCAATTATCTTAAAACCTTTGCCAATTGTCTAAAAAATTGAGGATTGAGACAATCTAATTTATTTCTTCAGGCTAAATGGATTGTGATAATTTGTTTATGTGTATATATACGAAGACATGAATGATTATTTAAGTTTTGAAAACCCTACTTCCTTGCGGAAAAGGTATGGTGTATTTATCTTCTTCCTCATATTTTTTAAACCTTAAACATATATGTGAAGTTTTCATTTGAATTCACTCTTTTTTAAGCATACATTTTTTTACATTTTTGTTTTCTCAAGATTGGTTATGTCTATCTCTTTAGCTGAATGGAGAATTCTAATACAATCAATTTTTGTTATAACACTTATAAGTGTTGAAGAAATTCTATTCGAAAGAAACTAAATGAAAATGCTTTTGAGAAATTTGCTTTGTTTTTTATTTTTTTAAAAACAGATTTTGATGGTTTAATTTACTCTTGGATGAAGGGGGTAATTTTGATGATATCTAAGATAAAGAATTGTATGACTAGGTAAGAATTATATAACAAAATAAAAAATCTAGATTACAATCCAATGTTAGTCCAGAAGACTTTCACTGACCAACATACATTTTGTCTCACATCATATCCATTAATAGAATCTTAAATATGGTAGAAATTTAGAGTCTTTAGCTTCAATTCCATAATTTTTTTGGTGCATCCTCTACGATAAACTTATTGTATATTTCAAATATTAATGCCTTTAGGAAGGATGGGTAGAAGCTGAACTAAATATTAAAAATAAATTTTAAACATAAAAAAATGATCCCTTTTTTGATATTTCTTGTCACAATTTTAAAATATTATTTGTAGATGTATTTTATTGCTGTTACATGCATGTATTTATTGAATTCAAACAGTTCTAACGAATCTATAAAAATTAACATGGGACACACGTGCAACACACTTCTCTAGAAATTAGTATTTAAAAATTATTAAAAATCTTTTTAAGAGGGGGAGAAACATGGTGTGACAAACACTAGGAAACAAGAAGTAAAAACTCAGGTAGACAAAAAACTCATCTAGCTATCATTTACCGAAGTTTGGTCGATAAAAGTTTAAAACCCCCAAAATTTATCAGTTACCTTAAAACCTTTGTCAACCGACTAAGAATTTGAGGATTGAGACAATCTCATTTATTTTTCGCACCAAACAGATTGTGATAATTTGTTCGTATGTATATATACGAAGACATGAATGATTAACTAAGTTTCGAAAACCCTACTTTCTTTCGGCAAAGGTATGATGAATTTATCTTCTCCCTCTTATTTTTTAAGACCTTAAACATATATGTGAAGTGTTTATTTGAATTAACTCTTTTTTTAAGCATACATTGTTCTAAATTTTTTTCTTCTCAAGATTTGTTATGTCTATCTCTTTGGTTGAATGAGGAATTCTCATACTGGCAATTTTTGTTATATCAGTTACAAGTGTTGAAGAAATTCCATTTGACAGAAACTAAATGAAAATGCTTTTGTGAAATTTGTTTTTTTTTTCTTAAAAAAAATAGACTCTTAGGATTTTTTTTTTGGTTGAAGGGGGTAATTTTGATGATACAATAGATAAAGAATTATACTGCTAGTGAAGAATTATAAAGCAAAATAATAGACCTAGATTACATTCCAATCTTAGTCTAGAAGTCTCTCACTGACCAACATACATTTTTGTCTCACATCATATACATTTATAGCATCTTAAACATAGTAGAAATTTAGAGTCTTGAGCTTCAATTCCACATTTTCTTGGTGCATCCTCTACAATGAAATTATTGTATATTTAAGGGATAAGGTACAAGTACGCCCTCTAGACTATGACTGAATATCAGAGTCACATCTTAACTAAACTAAGGTCCTATTAGACCCTTAAATCTATATTTTTTGTAATTTAGTGCACCTTTTTGGCTTACGTGGCATCCAAATATCTCCCACGTGCCTCAACTGCGTGGAGTCATGGAGTGTGCCACGTAAGCCAAAAGGTGTACACAATTACAAAAAAAAGAGTTTTCAATGGGGGGTAATAGAACCTTAGTTTAATTAAGGCGTGTCTCTTGAATTTCGGTCATAGTCTAGGGGGTACATGTGCCTTGTCCCTATATTTAAATTATTAATGTTCTTAGGAAGGATGGGTAGAAGCTGTACTAAATATTAAAAGTTGTACTAAATATTAGAATAAATTTTAAACATTCAAAAATGATCCATCATTAGATATTTCTTGTCACAATTTAAAAATATTTTTTATAAATGTTGCATTTTATTACTCATTACATGCATGTATTTATAGAATTCTAATAGTTCTAAAGAATCTATAAAAATTAATATGGGACACACGTGTCTAGAAATTAGTATTTAAAAATTATTAAAAATCTTTCTAAAAGGAGGAGAAACATGGGTGTGAAAAACTACAGGAAACAAGAAGTAAAGACTCATGTAGACAAAAAAAACTCATCTAGCTATCATTTTTCAAAGTTTGGTCGATATAAGTTTAAGACCCCCAAATTTTATCAGTTACCTTAAAACCTTTGCCAACTGTCTAAGAATCTGAGGATTGAGACAATCTCATTTATTTCTTCATGCCAAACTGATTGTGATAATTTGTTTGTGTGTATATATACAAAGACATGAATGATTATTTAAGTTTCGAAAACCCTACTTCCTTCCGGCAAGGGTATGGTAAATTTATCTTCTTCCTCTTGTTTTTTCATACCATAAACATATATGTAAAGTGTTCATTTGTATTAACTCTTTTTTAAGCATACGTTGTTCTACATTTTTTTTCTTCTTAAGATTGGTTATGTCTATCTCTTTGGCTAAATGGGGAATTCTCATATAGTCAGTTTTTGTTATTACACTTGTAAGTGCTGAAGAAATTTCATTTGACAGAAACTAAATGAAAATGCTTTTGAGAAATTTGCTTTATTTTTTAAAAAAAGAAGAGATTATTATGGTTTAATATTTTTTTGGTTGAAGAGGTAATATCTAAAATAAAGAATTTTATTACTAGTGAAGAATTATAAAAAACCTAGCCTTCAATCCAATCTTAGTCTATAAGACTCTCAGTGACCAGCATACATTTGTATCTCACATCATAGCCATTAATAGTATTTTAAACACGGGAGAAATTTAGAGTATTGAGCTTCAATCCACATTTTTTTGGTTCATCCTCTATGGTAAACTTATTGTATATTTAAAATATAAATATTTTTAGGAAGGATGGATAGAAGAGGTACTAAATATTAAAATAAATTTTAAACATTAAAAAATGATCCCTCATTTGATATTTCTTGTCACAAATTTATAATAATATTTATAATTATTGCATTTTACTACTCATAACATGCATGTATTCATAGAATTGTAATCGTTCTAACAAATGTGTCCAGCAATTATTATTTAAAAATTATTGGAAATCTTTCTAAGAGGAGGAGAAACACGGGCTTGACAAACGATAGGAAACAAGAAGTAAGGACTAAGGTAGACAAAAAAATTCATGTAGCTATCAGTCTTTAAAGTCTTGTCGATAAAATTTTAAAATCCCCAAAATTTATCAGTTACCTAAAACCTTTGCCAACTGTCTAAAAATCTGAGGATTGAGACAATCTCATTTCTTTCTTCAAGCTAAACCGATTGTGAAAATTTGTTTGTATGTATATATACGAAGACGTGAAATCATTTTATGTTTCAAAAGCCCTACTTCCTTGCGGCAAAGGTATGTTGAATTTATTATTCTTCCCCTCACTTTTTCAAACCTTAAACATATATGTGAATGATTATTTGAATTAACTCTTTCTTCAGAATAGATTGTTCTACATTTTTTTTCGTTTCAAGATTTGTTGTGTCTAACTCTTTGGCTGAATGGGTAACTCTCATACATCCAATTTTTGGTATAACTGTAACACCTCACATTCGAAAAGACGAAAAAATTGAGTTTTTCAAAATCTGGTGCCAATTCTGGTGGTGCCATCCACGGCCCGTGGAATGACCCACAGACTGTAGGCCAGGTTCATGGTTGGCCAGTCAGTTTTTCCAAAATATCAAGTTTTCTGGAATTTTCAACGGTTCACCAGGATGGTCCATCATCCAATGCACGAGCCATAAATTGGTTTTGTAGGTGAGTCCCAAACTTAGAGAGATTTTGAGGTCGAATGTTGAGGACCACGGTTGGGACCCATGGCCCATTGATTGGATCACGACCCATGGGTGGGTCCCCTTGTTTAAGGTCCTAAAATTTTAGTTTCTGATCTAGATGACGCCCTGACAGGACGGTCCGTGTTTTGACCAACAGACCGTCGGTCTGTCCATCTTTGGTGTCGCAATTATTTTTCTTAGGGGCTTTTTGGGTTTTTTCCTAATTATTCCAGCCTAATACTATGTCGTTTTACTCTTCACCAAAACCCCTATATAAGTGTTTTTAACCCCAAAATTTCCCAATAGAAATCATTGTCTCAAATTTACAAAATAAGAACAAGTCTTCCTCTCAAATATTTCTCTCTCTAAAAAGCTTGAAGAAGAAGGGTTCAACCTAGGGTTTCAAGTCAAGTCTCTTAACCCTCCACTGTAGTTAAGAAATTGGCATTGAGTTATGATGGTTTTCATCCATGGATCCCTTTCCTCCATGGAGTTTCCAACATCTCCAATTTTCAAAGTTAGAAATCCCCAATTGAGTTAAGATTTTTCTTCTATATTATGGGTTCTCTTAATTATTGATTTAATTGATTTATCTATGATCTTTTATGAATGAATTGAGTTAATCTCATGTTTTTATGATGATCCCCCATGAATCCATATAATTTCCATGTTTTTTTCCAAGCAATGATTATATATGCGGGTTTTGGATTATGAAAGAAGAGTTTATGAAATAAAACATGTTCTCATGAAATAGATGCCAATGTTTTAAGGATGCTTTGAGAGTGAAGTATCAATGATGTTGTTGTTGTTGTGTTATTGAAAGGATTTTCTTATATACATATGAACGCATGATTGTGAAAGGTTTTCTCACATAATAAAGGTTCCTAAGTTTGAAAGGCTTTCTCACCTAAAATGAATGAATGATAAGGAGCTATTCTAATGTAGAGGCAAAAGACGATTACCCATGCTCTCTAATTGAAAGACACGAGGTGATTACCCATGTTCCTTTAAGAGCTAAGATGAATATGATGAAGAACTATTCTGTGGAAGTTAAGCTTAGTACCGAGTGGACAAGTGACGATTACCCGTGTCCCATAAACTATGTTCCAACATAGGATTGTCTAGATAGACATTAGCAAGTGGATCCACATAAGCTAGAAGTTCATGGTCTTTACCTTGGAAAGTAGGAAAACCCTTTTCGGTGTGGGAGACATCAGATTCCATGTTGATAGCTCACACCATCTTATATGTCGATTAAGGCTACTTCCCAGAAGCAAGTTATGATGAACTAAGGTTACTTCAAGAAGTATCTTGCTTATGTTTTAAGATGATGTTCACTTGCATTGGTCATGTTTTATGACTTATGTTTTCTAACATTCAAGATTCATGTTTTAGCTCGATCATTACATGCTCATCAAAATGCCCCTTTTTAGCATGACTTTATATGTTTTATTTGCATTGCTATCATACTTGGTAAATGTTTGTACTAACACATATTCTTGCCTATATTTCCCCAAATGTAGGGTCCGACATTCAACATTACCAGTTTTGTGGTTAGAGTTCTATGAGGAGATATTGAGCTTGGTCAGTCCTCATGCTTCGAGGACCAGACATTTATCATTTTAGTCCTTTCTTATTTTCCATTTTGGAACATGATGTATAGGCTACGCCCAGATTCATTCTTATGTACTAGATGGATTTGCGACAATGTTTAGACTTCCGCTTTACTTTGATAAAACTTTTAGACTTGAAATGTTTCTCTTTATCTCTTTGATATTTTATTTCCTGTATGCTGAATGCTAAGTCACTTGTATGGGGTCTCTCGGGGTCTTATACACCATGATACGCCTAGGGGCAACCTTGGGTCGTGACAAACTTGGTAATCAGAGCACAAGGTTGAGAAAGGTCCTAGGAAGTCTCATAAGCCACGTTGAGTATAGTCTTGTTCATGAGTGTGAAGCATACCACATTTATGAATGAGAGTCTACAAGATGTTTAGGAAACTCCACTTCGTTCATTACTCTTAAGTCGTATGACAGAGTTTAACTCTATAAGGTCTCTCTCTTAATCCTTAATCGATTCTCTACGGGATATGACTACTTGAAGAGCATATGCTAGAAGAAATGTGGGAGAGAATGTGGAACGAAAAGCTCCTCCTCAAGCTTCTCCAGTTCCGACCGATCCTTTGGCTTAGAAAGTGACTAATGTAGAGTTTAGGGCTGATTTTCAAGTATTGGATCAAGCCATGACGACCTAAGCCAATAGGGAGGTTTCGGTCCCCATGAACCCAAATGTGGGTACGATAACATCTAGAGTGAGGGACTTCACTATAATGAATCCCCTGGACTTTCAGGGTTCTAAGGTTGAGAAGGATCCTCAAGAGTTCATTGATGAGGTGTACAAGGTGTTGATGATCATGGGAGTAACGCCGATGGAAAAGGAGGAGTTTTCTTCTTATCAACTTAAGGGTGTCACTCAAGTGTGGTTCAACCAATGGAAAGAGGGAAGATCGGAAGATGCGGGTCTTCTCGATTGGGAAAAGTGCAAAGTTGCTTTTCTTGATAGGTTATTTCCCTATTGATGAGGGATGCAAAGGTGCTTGAATTTATCAACCTTCGTCAAGGAAGTATGAATGTGAAGGAATATGCTTTGAAGTTCACATAATTGTCTTGATATGCTCCACTATGATTGCCAATCCTAGGGCAAGAATGATTAAGTTCGTTTCTAGCGTGTCCAAAATGGTTGTTAAACAATGTCGTACCGCCATGCTTATTAATGATATGGACATTTCTCGTCTCATGGTTCATTCTTAATAAATTAAAGAGGATAAAATTAAGGAAAAGTGTAGGGAGGCAAAGAAGGCTAAAACCTATGATGTTAATTTCTCATATTCAAGGTCCGATGGACATGGTCGTTCTAAGTTCTAACAGAGGTTTTCCGATCAAGGTTCCTCCAATGTTCCTTCTAAGTTCAACAAAGAAATGGTGTCTAACCCTAAGCCTCAAGGAGCAAGTTGTATTGCCTACTTGTGCTAAGTGTGGAAGGAAATACGAGGGAAAGTGTCTAGAGGGTTCCAATGTTTGCTTTAGCTGTGGTATGATGGACCACAATATAAAAGATTGTCCTTTAGTTGCTAAGAACGATGGAGATAATCGTCAAAGGGTTCAACCTAACCCTTCATCTGGTCCTAGTGGTTGGGGTTTAAATGCTCCCAAGCAAAACATATTTTATGCACTTCAAACTCGTCATGATCAAGATGGTTCTCCCGATGTGGCTATTAGTATGTCAAAAGTCTTTCAACTTGATGTTTATGCTTTACTTGGCCCTGGTGCTACCTTGTCTTCTGTGACGCCATATGTGGCTATAAGGTTTGATATTCTTTCGGATGTGTTGTTATACCCCTTTTCTGTCTCTAATCCTGTTGGTGATTCTATTGTGGCTAAGAGGGTCTATAGAAAGTGTCCCGTTTCCTTATCCCATAGTGTTACTCTTGTTGATCTGGGTAGAGATTGATATGCTAGATTTTGATGTTATCCTTGGTATGGATTGGTTGCATTCATGTTATGCTTCTATTGATTGTAGTTCTCGTGTAGTCAAGTTTGAGTTTCCAAATGAGCCTGTCTTAGAGTGGAAAGGGGGAAATTCTATGCCTAAGGGTCAGTTTGTCTCTTGTCTTGTAGCTAGAAAGATAATTTCTAAGGGTTGCATATACCTTTTATTTAGGGTGATGGATGTAGATTTCGAAACCCCTACTCTTGAGTCGGTCCCTGTGGTTAATGAGTTTTCGGAAGTGTTCCCAAATGATTTACCTGATATTCCTCTCGAAAGTAAAATAGACTTCGGTATTGACCTTCTCCCAGATACGCAACCTATCTCTATCCCTCTTTACCGAATGTCTCCTGCAGAAACTAAAGGAGTCGAAAGAGAAATTGAAAGATTTTTTGGATAAGGGTTTCAGCCTACCGAGTATCTCTCCATGGGGTTCTCCAGTTTTTTTTGTTAGAAAGAAAAATGCTTCGCTCCGTATGTGCATTGACTGCCGACTATTGAACAAGGTGATCGTTAAGAATAAGTATCCTTTTCCAAGGATAGATGCCTTGTTTGACCAACTTCAAGGAGCGAGTTAATTTTCCAAGATTGACCTTCGGTTGGGTTATCACCAATTGAGGGTGAAAGAAGATGACATTTCGAAGACGGTTTTTCAGACTCAGTATGGTCATTATGAGTTCTTGATAATGGCATTCGGTTTGAGTAATGCTCCGACAATATTTATGGATTTGATGAATAAGGTGTTTATACAATACCTTGACATGTTTGTGATTGTGTTCATTGATTACATATTGATCTATTCGAGGAATGAAAATGAGCATATTAATCATTTGAGGGTTGTGTTAAAAATTCTCAAAGACCAACAACTCTTTGCAAAGTTTAGAAAATGTGAGTTTTTGGTTAAGGTTCGTGTCTTTTCTTGGTCATATTGTTTCAAGTAAGGGTATTGAGGTAGATCCTAGGAATACGAATGCTGTTAAGAATTGGCCTAGATCTCTATCCCCTTCGGATATTAGAAGTTTCTTATGTTTGGCTGGTTACTACAGAAGGTTTGTTGACGGGTTTTCATCGATTGCCTCTCCATTGACAACATTGACTCAAAAGAAGGCTAAGTTCATATGGTCCGAAGTATGTGAAAAGAGCTTTCAGGAATTGAAGGATAGACTTACTTTTGCTCTGGTGTTGACTTTACTGGAAGGGACTGATGGTTTTTTTTGTTTATTGTGATGTTTTGAGAATTGGGCTAGGATATGTGCTTATGCAAAATGGGAAGTTATTACCTATGCTTCAAGGAAACTTAAGACTAATGAGAAGAATTATCCTTTCCATGACCTCGAGCTACCGGCAATTAAGTTTGCTCTTAAAATCTGGAGACATTATTTGTATGGTTTTCATGTTGATGTTTTTCCAACCACAAGAGCTTGCAATATCTGTTTAATCGGAAGGACCTAAATCTTTGCCAAAGAAGATGGCTTGAGTTATTGAAGGATTATGATATGAGTGTTCTCTATCACCCCGGTAAGGCGAATATGGTGGCAGATGCTCTTAGTCGGTTATCTGTGGGTAGTGTTGCTGACATATAAAATGATAAAAATGAGTTGGTTTGAGATGTCCATAGATTGGCCCGGTTAGGTGTTTAGTTAATAGACTACTAAAGGTGGGGTTATGGTTCACAATGGGTCAGAATCATCTTTTGTGGCAGATGTGAAAGCCAAGCAAGGTCTTGATATGACTTTGGTTGAACTAAAGGAAGCAATGCTTAAAAAGACCGTTGAGGCTTTCCCCCAAGGGGGAGATGGACTGCTTTGATATCAAGGTCATTTGTGTGTTCCTAATGTAGATGACTTGAGGGAGCAGATCTTGTCAGAATCCCATAGTTCTCGATATTCCATTCACCCGGGAGCCACCAAGATGTACAGTGATTTGCGGGACATCTATGGTGCAATGGGATGAAGAAGGATACTACAGAATTTGTGGCTAAGTGTCCCAATTGTCAACAAGTGAAAGTTGAGCATCACAAACTGAGAGGTTTACCCCAATACATTAGTATTCCTACTTGGAAGTGGAAAGATTTGAATATGGACTTCATCGTTGGCTTGGCTTGAACTCGATGACAACATGACTGGATTTGGGTTATAGTAGATCGAATGACGAAATTGGTTCATTTCATTCACGTCAAGATTTCTTATTGACAAAGGAATATGCTAAGTTGTACTTGAGAGAAATGGTAAAGTTGAACGGAGTGCCTTTATCCATTATCTTCAATCATTGTACCTAATTCACTTCTTAGTTTTGGAGGTCTTTTCAAAAGGGTATTGGTACTTGTGTTAAGCTTAGTACGACCTTTTATTCGCAAACCAATAGGCAAGCGGAGCGTACTATCCAAACTTTTAAAGATATGTTGAGAGATTGTGTGATATATTTTTAGGGTAATTGGTATGGCTATCATTTGAACCATTATATGGCAGGAGGTGTAGATCTCCTATAGGATGCTTTGAAGTGGGTGAAGTCGCTTTGATAGGCCCTGAGTTGGTACATGAGGCTATGGATAAAGTTCGGCTTATTAGAGAAAGGTTGGAAATGACTCAAAGTCGACAAAATTCCTATGCCGATGCTAGAAGAAACGATCTTGAATTTGACGTGAATGATTGAGCTTACTTGAAAATTTCACCCATGAAGGGTGTAATGAGATTTGGTAAGAAAGGAAGCTTAGTCCCTGATATGTAGGCCCATATCAGATTTTGAGGCGTATTGGTAAGGTTGCTTATTGATGTTTGCGTAATCAAGACACAACTTTCGATGCAAGTGTCTACGATCGTACAATAGTTTAGTAACCCAACCAAGGGAGTGGGCGTGAGAATTAGTGGTTAAGGGTGAAAGTGCTAAAGCTAATCGCAGCTAAAGACTTTGGCGAATGAAAATATCACAAATTAAAAAGGGTGACGCAAGTGTCAACTATCAAATGGGGGTTTGTAAGCAAGAAACAACCAAAACAGTGAAAATAAGGAAAAATACAAGTATGGAGACGGGATTCTTGGGATGTGATAGGAATATGGGATAGACCAAATCATTGGGTACATGCTTTTGATAGTAAATTCATTGAGTATTTGTGACTAGGCTAGACTTTGAGGGGGATAAGCTCTCTCTCTCTCGAGCCACTTACCCCGTTTCAAATGCGTTCCTCTCGGACACCCACTTGCTGCATGAAGAACAGCCTCCGCGTTAACCCACTCACTCTCTCGAGTTGAGTGTGTGGACATGGGACTAGGGTTCACTCTCTCGAGCTGAACCTCATGTCGACCCACTCACACTGTCCATCAATTTAGTGGTCTTAGTTTTACGACCTCTCTCTCGAGCAAGCCGAAAACACATAAATAAACTTGTATTTGGAACTAAAACTTCATTAAATTCATCCACAACCACTAAACGGAATCACATTTAAACTATGAATAGACTATTAGCAAGCAAGACCCAACAACTAATCTAACCCATATTCACAAAATCACACCCCAAGAATTGGGGTTTTAGCTACCCATATAAAAGAGATAAAGACGTATACCAATATTAATACAATATTAATATGCTCGCTGTGACACTCCACCTCCTTGCCTCTAACCATGACCCACTTCACCGATCGAAACTCACTTGACTTCTTCTTGTTCTTAGGCACCAACTCCCCATAAGCAGTCTAAAACTCTATTACCTAGGAGGGAATGAAAGGTTCTCGGGGTCGTGTGAACTGCTCGAATCCATGGTATCGGAGAGTTTCAAGCTCATCAGAATGCTTGCCGTCAAGACCCTCCATGAATAGTAACTTCTCCTCTATAATGGTTCGTAAACCATCACCTTTAAATCTATTTAACAACCTTGGTGGAGGAACTATAGGAAGTGCAGGAGTTACTGAGGATGCCTGGGTTGGCATTGAGTTTGTAGTCGGAGGAGTGGCAACTGAGAGAGTACTGGTGGCTGTGGGCTGAGATCTGGCCCGGAGCGCATCCCTTCGGTTAATTAGAGGCTGTTCATCCTTTGGTTCAGGGAAATCTGGCTCAATAGCTGCTCCTTTTCTAGCTATATGTTTCTTCCTCTTGCCTTCGTGTCCCGGTTGGAGGTCATCTCCTCTCATCTTTGGAGGGTTTGATCCTCCTTCATTTATTTTAATGCCCTTTGACTTTTTATAGGGTGGTTCATTCATATTGGTGCGTACCATATCTGCAAAAGATCGAGACAAATTAAGAAAACAAATTCAAATTCTAGCACAACAAATCTTGTTGCAGATAAACTCGCTAATCCAGTCGGCGAGTCGCTGAACCGCTTAGGCGAGCTAAATCTGGCTCGCCTATGAGGTTGGATAAACAATTAAGGCAAGTCGGTGATATGAGAGTCCTTTCGGTGAATCGCCGACTACTTTCGGCGAGCAAGGGTTCGTCCGCCAAAATTTACAGTGCATAAGGGTCTCAGGGGTGCAAATAAAGTGCTATAACGAGTACTTTCGATGAGTCGTCGAGTGCCTTCGGTGAATCCATGACTTCTCACTAAAATTTACAGACTCAAACCACAAATTTGACGTGACAATAAAAAGCGAGGTGAAGGAAATAGGTGAACCGCCGAGTGGTTCGGCGAGCTCGATTCAGCTCGCCGAATGACCCATCGTGCACATTTTCAATCTACCTTCTCGAATTCAATCCCGCAAACCTTGAAAGCAAAATCAAAGCATGCACTAACGAAATTCAAACATGACCCGCACTACCCATTGCCTCGGGATACTCAGATTTTTCCCGGATGTGCCGCATTTTGCCATTTGGACGATATTTGCTCTTAAGAGTGGTGTCACCAGCTCTATCATTGCGCAAATTTTCGACATTTAGCACACATGCGGGATACTCTGATTTCACCCAATCAATTGAACCACATGCAATCACAACCCAATGAGATTTTATTCAATTATAATCACAACAGATACAGGCATTTGATGATCAAAGCACCACAGGCAAATTTTCAAATTGAAATAGGCGTGTAAACATTCTAATTCTAGCAGAGAGGCCCATCACACATCAATACGATACTGTTATTGCAAAAGAGTTCAAAATTTTCAACAATAAACTTAGGGTTTTAGGACTAACCTTTAATGCCGATTGAAATGCGATTGAACAGCTAGGCGGAAAAGTATTCCAACTCCGAGCACAAATCAACAAACTAAAATGCTAGTAAAGGACTAAAATAAAGAAAAATATTACCTTAGTGTCAATTTAGGAGGTTTAAGTGCGAAGGAAAGTGAAGAATTTCAAATTAGAAGTTTCTTGGCCATTAAAAACCATCCAGTTTGCGCCTGTTCGGCGACGTTAGTTGCTCTCGCCGATATACTCAACGATTTACCGTGTGATCACCTGCCCCGCTGATTGCTAAAGTTATTTCAGTTTATTAGGGATCAAGTCGGCGGTCTACACCGAGGTCGCTGACCTGGTCGTCGACACGCCGAACTGTTTCGTAAGTCCACCGAGTTTTACAGGCTTTGACTTATCCTTGGATTGACATAAATGATGGGTCAAGTCGTGTTTGCTGACCTCTTCGGCGATTCATCGACTGACCATTTTCTCGCCAATCTGTACTTTTCAACACATTTCTTATTTTAACCTACAAAATTAACACATCATTATTTTAACATACTAATTTAAAGCGATAAAATCTTGGGTTGCCTCCCAAGAAGCGTCTTATTTAACGTCGTGGTACGACGCGAGTCCTTACCCACTCCCCATTGGTTGGTTTGGTCCTAGTGTTACTAGGTAACCCCAATAGTTCGTTTGAGTGAAAATGAGGCACCGGATAATTCAGTAGTGTCCTCATCAGCTGGATCGATCTAGAGTGAGAGCCAACCATTTGATTCAGTACTTTAATACTCTCTTTTATCTCTTCCAACATTGGATCTTGTTCGGTGATCTTTTGGAGAATGATTTGGAGTGTTTCCTCGACTCGATTGTTCTCCCTGTCTCTAGACCTCTTCCTATCGTGAGGAGGTATGTACCTCCTATGACTCTTGCACTGGTTTTCCACCTCTACTATTTTGGCGAACAACTCGTTCAGTTGAGTTACCAGTGCGGTTAACTTGAAGTCCCTCTCGACTCCCTGGCTCGTCTCAGTCGAGTTGTCACCATTTTCCCTAGCCATGCTTATGGTACCAACCTACATCAACAAATTCAAAGGAAAACAAAACTAAAAATAAAGTTGGTAAACTACGATTACCAAGAGAAAAATTCACCTTATGCCAAAAACTTTCATGTAACACCACTCCCCGGCAGCATCGCCATTTTGATGTTTGTGTAATCAAGACACAATTTCCGATGCAAGTGTCTACGATCGTACAATAGTTTAGTAACCCAACCAAGGGTTGGGGTTGAGTCCCAAGGGAGTGGGCGTGAGAATTAGTGGTTAAGGGCGAAAGTGCTAAAGCTAATCATAGCTAAAAACTTTGGCGAATGAAAACATCACAAATTAAAAAGGGTGACGCAAGCGTCAAATATCAAATGGGGGTTTGTAAGCAAGAAACAACCAAAACAGTGAAAATAAGGAAAAATACAAGTATGGAGATGGGATTCTTGGGATGTGATATGAATATTGGATAGACCAAATCATTGGGTACATACTTTTGATAGTAAATTCATTGAGTATTTGTGACTAGGCTAGCCTTTAAGGGGGATAAGCTCTCTCTCGAGCACTTACCCCATTTCAAATGTGTTCCTCTCGGACACCCACTTGCTGCATGAAGAACAAACTCCACCTTAATCCACTCACTCTCTCGAGCTGAACCTCATGTCGACCCACTCACACTGGCCATCAATTTAGTGGTCTTAGTTTTACGACCTCTCTGTCTCGCAAGTCGAAAAAACATAAATAAACTTGTATGTGCAACTATAAATTCATCCACAACTACAAAAAGAAATCACATTTAAACTACGAATAGACTATCAACAAGCAAGACCCAGCAACTAACCCATATTCACAAAATTACACCCCAAGAATTGGGGTTTTAGCTACCCATGTAAAAGAGATAAAGACGTAGACCAATATCAGTTTCCATCAATGGGTATGCAAGATTAAGTCTTAAAACAAGCCAAGAGTGGAGAACCCAAGATACCTAAGTTCAATTCCTTGAAATTGAAACCCTTCGAAAGCTCTAAGTTCTTCAAAACCCTCGCCAAAACTTAGAGAGAATATTTCCAAAACCTTGTCTCCATCTTAATAATCTAAAAACTAGATAAAATAAAGTAACATTTGCCCTTAAGAATAAAACTGAACTAGCATTTATAGTTTTCAGAAAATGTGCTCCGAAGGATCTTTCGGCAACGTTAGTGGGAATCGCCGATGTATTCGGTGATCCGCCCTTTGGTCTACTTCGTCGCCTTTCATCATGTGCCTTCAGCCTCTTTGTGTCCCAAATAATTGGGCGATGTAGCATTGTTTCACAAAGTTACTCGGCGATACGCTGATACGTCCAAACTTACAATTCAAATAAGAAGTGTAAACGGTCGATGACAATTTACAGAACTCAACTAGAGTTTAGGTCGATCCCACATAGAATTTCTTTACAGATAAGGTTTCACTGTCACGTTTATTCGAATGTTGCTATTATCTCCTAAACAAATAACAACAGAAAGTAAATTGGGTTTGGTGGAAATGTTATAATTACCAAACTTGCAGTCCAAATCTAGATTCGCGACTAACAAACTATTTTGTTGTAAGGTTGTCAATCAATTAAAAGAAACTAGGATTGTGTTCACCATAACATTAGTTCAAGTGTTCTTTCGTAATTGAGCATCAGGCAAATCAATGTTTACAAAATCATTGCGAGATAAATTTATCTGACACTTCTCAGCCAAATTCGATAATTATCACTCATTTTATATTGACCCTAGAGTGTTACTAACATTGACCCTTGCTTAAAATGATATGGTGTTAAAGATCTTTTCTCTCGAACTCAAGCTTTAACTCCAATTGGATAATTTAGTTCAGCCTTTTTACTAACTGGTATTTTTCTCTCGAACAAATACCAGATACAGGATCATCTAATCCGTACACACATTAGATGACAATGATATCGAAAGCTAAAAATTACAGAATGTAAACACAGACTGCCCTTTACTCATTTTACGAAATTGTGACTAGAACTTCGTCATGGATCCCACAATCACAGTCGTGGTGTTTAGCTGCTCATGCTTTCACGTAAACAATCAGTAATTAGGGATGAAAACATATTGAGAAAGACTTACAAAAGTATTTAGTAAATCAACAATCACTTTGATAATGTGATCTTCTGAATTTGAATTTCCAACTGATAGGAATAATCAAAATTCCAAAAATCAAAATCTAAGAGTCACGCTTTGTTCTTCATCATCAAACGTAAGATAATGAATAATGATGTTTATCATGACCTAAAGCAATTCCAAATAGATTGTTTAAAATGAGTCCTAATCGAATTAGGACTGAGTTGTCGGGCTTTTTCACGGCCACTACCACAACCCGTCAAGGGCTTCATGGTCCGTGTATCCCTCCGTGGTCTTGGCTTGGTGCTTCCCAAAAGTGGCTCCTCAAAATTGGTCACTGGAAAATGCACCACGAGAGCTACCATGGTCCGTAGTGAGGACCACGGCCCGTTAAGTCGACCGTGGTCTTCACTTGGGTTTTAACCTTCTTTAAACTCTTTCTTGCTTTAACACTGGTCCAGCTTCACGGCATGTACCACGGTTCGTGGTGAGGACTATGGATGGTAGAACCCTCCATGGTCTTCACTTGGTTATTCCCGCTCTTCATCTTCTCAAGGCCAAGCACTGCCTCACTTTCACGAACTCAACCACGGACCATAATGAAGTTAACGGTCCGTGAAGTTAGCCGTGAACTTCACTTGGTCAACATCAGTTCTGCTTCTTTTTCTACTTTTCTATACAACCCAGATTCTACCTAGACATTTAACAAACCCATCAAATAATCCAAAATTTCACTTAAATCTAGTACTAGTTCATAGTTATTATGTATCAAATGTGCCACGATTTTGCGGCACATCAACACCTTCAACTTAGAACCATTACTTGTCCTCAAGTGATGAGAGAAACAAATACAATCAGCCCTTAATTCATTTCCAGATTTATGACACTACGCAACAACTATTTCAAGTACAATTTGTATCCCAAATCTCTGAATCTAACATGTAAGGATCAATACATGACATCTCTTTACTCACAGTCAATCATGCTTATACCTGCGAATTATCAGCTCACACAATCTACTTTAAAATGCAATCACTGTGTCCTCACACCAAAGAAGTCCCTAGCTCATAATGTTAGGGACTGAGTACTACGCTCACACTCTCAATGAACTTCTAACACTAACAATAAACTACCATAGGCTTGCCCTTGCTTTCTACACTTTATCTTTCAAACACCTGGAATAGGATCACTGTAGGACTTTATTGGCTTGTAACATAGGCTCGGGGCTAGGGAATGGATATTTGGTTTCGTGAGTGACTAATCCCTTGGTTTTCCAAAGTTTCATTTTCACATACTCTTTTCTCAGTGATTTCGTTTTTTTCTTTATTTCCTCCCGACCTAGTAGCTATTATTTTCTTTTTCACTTTCTTTTCTTATTTTTCTGTTCTTTTGACTTTTTTTTATATATATGCAATTTGATATGCACTTAGCTCACTGGTTGAACCTTCTTTTTCCCTTTTTATTTTTGTTCAGATTGCAATCACCCTCAACTTAGGCTTTTGGCTTGAGTTGTGATATCGTGTACCTTCGGAAAACCAAGGATATGATATATGTTGGGAAAGAACAAAGATTGATTTAAGGCTCAAATTGGGTTCAAGTGATAAGTTTTTCATTTGGTTCTTTTATTTTTGGCTTTTTTACTAGTTTAACAAAAATGGCCTACTGATCCTTTCCTATCCGGTTATTCTCAGATTCAAGCAAGACTACTTAGGCAAGTTCTAGTTTCTTCTCCTAGTGTTAGACTTCAATGAAAACTTACACACACACTACACAGGATTGCAGTGTTTTCGGTTTCTTGGTTCACCAAATAATTGGTCAGATTAGTCATGTTCAACATATCAGTATCTAAGATGTCATTTGAAGATCCTAACAGTCAAACTCAGATTCAGGTCCTCAATTTTCACAGATTAGCTGCTGCACAGCTCAACACACAAAACACCCAAAACAATGATACACAGAGGAAACATCCATTTTTCTAACAGCTATGTCAAGTTGCTCACCACCCCCTCCCCAAATAAAAAGGACTTTGCCCTCAAAGTCGATACAGAACAATAAAACATACATTCTATGAGGAGGGGTCATACCTACGACGTTCTAAGTGCCGGTCGTCAGATCAACATTGGCACCCTATCAATGGGTGCACTCTCAGAACTCGGGACCTGATCAATTTGGTCCTCACTAGTCGGAGCAGGTGCTCCACTACCAGAAGCTCCAACTAAGGCTACATCTCGCTGTTCTTGTTCAAGGGCTTCCTTTTCTCGAGCTTCCCTCTTTGATGCTCTACGAGCTCTCTTTTCTTGCCTTCTTACCTCTCTGGCTAGGTCAGTAGGGGTCTCCTCATCATGTTCTCCAGGTTTGTGTTTTCTCTTGCCGGACTTACTCGTGGGGGGTTCTCCCCAAAGATCATCAATTAATTCAGTGGATGGTGCCTGATTTAGCATTTGCATTAAAGATTCAGACAATATCGGAGTGGGTACCTGTACTGGCTTTTCAGCCAGTTTAGCAATCTGAGTTCTCATCTCGGCCAGCTGTGATTTGAACTCTTCAGTATCTACTGACCCGGCAGCCTGGAATTGATCTTGGACAAGGTTCTCTAAACCATACAATCTGTCTTTTAAGACAGCCAGCTCTTTCCGCACCTCATCTTTGATATCTTTTTTTGTAGCTAACACCTTCGACTTTATCAGCTGAGGCATCTGGAGCACAATCTGGTCTACCAATGTCCTAGTCTGGCACTGATCTGCAACCAATTTCTCAAGAAAAAGCATAGGGATAGTGACAAAGGTACCTGGAGCCTGGGAAGCTAAAGTTGGAAGTGGTGGTGCCTCTGTGGAAGGCTGTGATAACTCTCCACGTTCTGGACCTCTATCTGCATGTGGGATGTCAATTGGGACATATGGAACAATAGCTAAAGTACTCACAGCGGCAGACTTTGCGCCAAAGAGATGGTTCGCGACATCCTTGATTTTATAAACCTGGATGAGTCTGAATGCCTCACTCCATCTGTCAACCAAGTTGTTCGGAGGAATGTTTGCTCTTCGACATAATTTCCCTATCAGATAGGGAAAAGAAAGTGCGGCTCTCTTATTTAGCGCCCTGTTTCTCATCTCGATCGCTATTGTCTGTCCCATATTGACATGGTAACCAACCATAAGACAGGCTATGAACGAGGCCAAGGAAGGTGACAAAGTGTTATCATTAGCTGTCGATCGCAATTGTGCTTGGACGACAGCCCACCAAACCTTGGCTGGAAAAGACAGCGAAGCTTTAGTAATGAGTGTTGGAGTTGTGGTGACCTAAATTGCATTTTCCCCATTGATATATCGTGAATTTACGATAATTTTGATACATTTCACTTAAGAGTTGTGTGTGTCTAGGGCCATTTTGTATTGTTTTTTTATATATTTTTCTCATAATTGCAGGAAATATGTTCAGACGTGGAATGAGAGACGCAGCTGAAGGATATGTAGAAAAAGGCATCTACGGAAGTGATCCACGGACCGTAGGTCCATTCACACTCCATAGATGAGTGTCGTAGATGGGCAGGCAAGGCTTGAAAGAAAATTAGGGAATTCTTGACCAAGTGTGGAACCACAGTTACAATCGATGGACCTTAGATTGATCTATGGACCGTACTGCTGATCCGTCAAATGATTCAGAGAGGGGTTCCAGTACCTGATTTTGAAGGTTCTAAGTATGGAGCTACGGAGGAGGATCCATGGACCGTAGATAAATCCACGGTCCTTACTGGTACTCCGTCGTTTGGTTCAGAGATTTGAAGATTTTGAAGTTAGAAATTTGCCTAAGTCCTGAGTCACAGAAGGGACCTACGGACCGTAGATTAATCCACGGTCCGTAGGTTAGTATCGTTGATCAAAACCGCGTCCTGAAACATTATTTCCTTATTTCATTTCCTTTTTAGTTAGGACCTATTTTTCTATATATAGGGCATGTAAACCTCGTTTTTGGGGGTTAGACTTTATTACTTTTGTCCTAGTTTTGTTGCTTTGGAGATTGACTTGCAACTTTACCAATTCTTAATTTTCGAAGTTTGGTTTGAAGATTTTGGTTTGGAAATTCAAGTTGAAATTCTGGGTTTATCATTCTCATTACGTAAGTTCATGATTTCTTCTTCTAAAAATATGAATTGTGTTCTTACTAATATGGGTAACTAAATCCACAACTAGGGTTGTGGGAACCATGAGCGATTAGTGAAGTATGAATAGTAACTAAGTAATTCCCAAATAGTGTTCTGCATGCATTGATAATTTTTCGTCTAGAAGTCTTTTTAACGGTGTTCAACGTTAGAAGTCGCCTTGTTGCTACTTACCGGACCAAGGAGGTAGTTAACAAGAAAAGAATTATCAACATAGATTTAGTGTGATACTATCTAATAGAATTAATGTCGATTGGTATGAGGGTGAGAACTAAGCCATACATAGATGTGATGTCTAATATGAGGTGATGGTAAGGGTTAGTAAATTATACACACGTAGCCGGACCAAGGTGCGTGGTGAAATTCTCTAGATGCCAGACCAAGGATTTAGGGATACATAACTTATCGATTTGTATGTAATACACTAGGAAGGGATTGCTATTACTAGGACAGAGTTATGAGCTTATGGGAAACACGTACGCCCTGGTTTCTTTCTCAATTTGATAACAACAAAAGTTTGAATCTTGCTTACTAATTACCTTCATAATTTCCAAAATTTGTTACACAAATCCCTGCCCCTCCTTTTACTTATTTGTCTTGGAAATTCATTGGCTAAACGAATATAATCGTTATTGAACTTAAGTCTAAACCATATTCCTTGTGGGATCGACCCTAACCTACAAGTTGGGTTCTTTACGTGATAACGATCGCTTATGCTTTTGAAAAGAGGTATAATTTGAGCGTATCAAATTTTGGCATCACTGTCGGGGAATTTGGCTTTTAGATTAAGTTTAACTACGTTATTGAACTTTAGTCAAATATTTCCTAATTTTACTTTTTCTTTTCTTTTTGTCTCTCTTAGGGTCTTACTCTAGTGTATGCCAAGTACACGGAGCCAAGGCGAACTACTTACTCCCTACGATCCCGAACTGAATAGAACTTTGCGGAGAATGAATAATCAAGGAGTTCCGATTAACCCTATCGGGGGAGAGTTAGGTGAAGGTGTTGGATTGCAATCTCTGAGGGTAATTGATGCGAATAATCAGGCCCCAGTTGAGAATAGATTGGGAGATGCACTGAGGGCACATGAACCACAAGGACCACGTCTGCATGAAAAATTCAGGATTAACCTTAATATTGCCGATTCTGATGGACCTCTTGTCCTACCACCTCTACCTCAGGGGCATACATTTGTGGTGACTAGTAGCTTGAAGCAATTGCTTACAGTGAGGGGCTTGTTTGCGGGCTTGCCAACAGATGATCCACATGCTCACATAGCCAAACTTAATGATGTCTGCAAAAGTTGTATAGGTCGACCGGATTCAGATATGAATGTCATTGGGTTGCGTGTGTTCCCCCTATCATTGATCGGAGATGCTGTTGTGCGGTTCAATGAACTCCCTTACAATTCAATCTATACATGGGAGCAGTTGACAGATGCAGTTTTAGCAAGATTCTTTCCAGTGTCCAAGAAGTTGAACAAGAAGGATAAACTCAACAACTTTGTAGCATTACCTGGAGAGTCTGTCAGTAGTTCTTGGGATAGGTTCACTGCCTTCATGAGGGGTGTCCCGAATCATCGTATTGATGATGAGTTGCTGAAGGAGTATTTCTACTGAGGACATGATGATAATGGTAAGGCAATGCTCGATACTATTGCGGGAGGTTCATATGGTGAATGCACTTTTGCATAAATTACAGAGAAAATGGAGAAGATATCTCGAAATAATAAAGCTTGGAGCACTAGAAAGTCAGACACTAGGAGGAGCATATTTGCCGTGCAAGCTACAAACAACCAGCCCGTATATGAGATTCGCGAGGAGATGGCACAAATGAGAACTGAACTAGGGTTGGTGTTAAAGCATATGCTGTGAACCATTTGACTAGAACTCCACCACCGGCAGAGGAATATTATTTTGAAGAGGATGCTTATGCGGTAAATGAGCAGACGGGGGGTTTCCGACCAAACGCCCAAGGTTCCAACATGGATAATTGGTGCCAAGGTCAAGCAAACCAAGGTCGGAATCATGGCAATTACAACCTCAAGGGTCAATATGTCCGGGATGGGAATTACAATCGCGACAACAATTACAATCGAAACAACTATGGCAATAGAAACGATTGGGTTGGACCTTATGTTCCTCCTCAAAATTGGGAATCTGCTCCTAGGGAAGCTAGAGGTAATATGTCACGTATTGAGGATATGATGCAGAAAATGATGAGGAGGTTTGACGCGACTGATGAGAATGTGAAAGAGATGCAAAATGACTTGTCTGGTATTGGTCAAAAAGTTGACGCCCACGTAGTGCCGATCAAGCATCTTGAGCTATATATGACTCAATTGTCGACTACAGCAAACCCACGTCAACCTGACACTCTTCCTAGTAATACTATCCAAAATCCAAAGATGGGCATTGTATGGCAGTCACTACTCGAGGGGTAAGCAAACCATAAATTCACCTATACCATATGGGGTGGAAATTGAGATAGTAAAGATGATGATGTGGTCGAGGTAAGTGGAGAGTCTGAGAATGCGATAGATAAAGAAACTGAGGTAACTCAGAAAGTTGTCCCCATACCTAGACCTCCACCTCCCTTCCTACATAGGTTAGTGAAGAAGACTGAAGAAGGCAAATACCGCAGGTTTATCAGCATGTTGAAACAACTTTCAATCAATGTTCCATTGATAGGAGCAAATGCCCGGGTATGCAAAATTTATGAAGGACATGGTGATAAAGAAGAGGGCAGTGAACTTCGAAGACGATGATAGATTTCAACATTGTAGTGCTATTGCTACAGGGTCCCTTGTGCCAAAAAAAGAGGATCCTGGTGCCTTTACTATTCCATGTACCATCGGGTAGTTGCGTTTCGCTAAGGCATTGTGTGATTTTGGGGCTAGCAATAATCTGATGCCATTATCGATTTACAAAAAGTTAGATTTGGGATATCCAAAACCGACTGCGATGCAGTTACTCATGGCCGACAAAACTGTGAAGAGGCCCATAGGTGTGCTCCATGATGTACTAGTGAAAGTGGAGTCGTTCATCTTTCCGGCAGATTTTCTGATTCCTGACTGCGAGGTTGATTTTGATGTTCCCATCATTCTTGGGAGGCCATTTTTAGCTTAGGGGGGGGGGCTTTGGTTGATATGGAAAAGGGGAAGATGAAATTCAGACTGAACAATGAAGAGGTGACTTTCAATATTTATAGGTCTATGAAGCAAAGTAGTGAGCTCCAATCGGTATCGGCGATAACCTATAGAGTTGAGAGTGTTTCTGAGGTGCAGGTTGAGGAGAAATTGGATGTTGAGGCACTAGCAGCGATTATGATGAACTTTGAGAGTGATGGTATTGAAGAATATGATGAGTTGGTCGCCGTACTTGATAGGTGTGAATATCGTTCGAAACCAAAGAAACTAGAGTTAGATATGAAAAATCATGAGTCCCTACCCGCAAGACCGTCTATTGTGGAGGTGCCGAAATTGGAGCTTAAGGCTCTACCATCACATTTGAGGTACGTATTTTTGGGAAAATATGATACTTTACCGGTCATCATTGCGGCAGATTTGAATGGGTGACACGTAGAATGTTTGGTTTCTGTGTTAAAGAGATTCGAGCGAGCTATTGGGTGGACTATTGTGGGCATTATTGGGATCCCTCCTGTTATCTGTTCTCATAAAATCCAACTCATGCCAGATCACAAGCCTAGTATTGAGCACCAGAGAAGATTAAATCCACCTATACAATAGGTAGTTAAAAAAGAGATCATCAAGTGGTTGGATGCTGGAGTTATTTATTTCATTGTAGATAGTGGTTGGGTGTGTCCTGTTCAATGTGTACCCAAGAAAGGTGGGATTACCATGGTTCCTAATGAGAGAAATGAGCTTGCTCAGATGCGGCTCGTGACTGGATGGAGAGTCTGCATGGACTATCGGAAGCTAAATGCTTGGATAGAAAAGGACCATTTCGCTATGCCATTCATGGATCAGATGTTGGATAGACTTACAGGTAAGGGTTGGTATTGTTTTCTTGATGGTTATTAGGGCTACAATCATATTTCTATAGCCCCAGAGGACCAAGATAAAACCACCTTCACTTGCCCTTATGGGACTTTCGCCTTTAAACGGATGCCATTTGGGTTGTACAATGCTCCAGCGACCTTCCATCGTTGTATTGTGTCGATATTCTCTGATATGGTGAAGGACACTATTGAGTTATTTATGGATGATTTCTCTGTCGTAGGTGACTCTTTTGATCGATGTCAGGATCATTTGGCTGAGGTGCTTAAAAGGTGTGAAGACTGCAATCTGGTGCTGAATTGGGAGAAATGCCACTTTATGGTGAAAGAAGGGATAGTTCTAGGTCATCAGATTTCCGAGAAGGGCATTGAGGTTGATAGATAAAAAGTAGAGGTAATAGAAAAGCTTCCACCACCTATCTCTGTAAAAGGTGTTAGAAGTTTTCTTGGGCATGCATGTTTCTATAGGAGGTTCATCAAGGACTTCTCTAAAATTGCACATCTATTGTGCAAACTGCTCGAAAAGGAGTATAAGTTTGATTTTGATGATGCTTGTCTGAGAGCATTTGGAGAGTTGAAGGAGATGTTAGTTACTGCACCTATCCTTGTTTCACCGGATTGGGGACAACCGTTTGAGGTAATGTTCGATGCGAGTGGAGTGGCGCTTGGTGTAGTATTCGGATAGAGGAGAGAGAAAATTCTCCATCCTATTAGCTATGTAGCAAAGATCTAAATGTGGCCCAGAAGAATTATACTGTTACTGAACAAGAACTTCTTGCGGTGGTTTTCGCATTCAAAAAATTTCAATTCTACTTGCTTGGTACTAAGGTCATAGTGCATACTGACCATTATGCATTGAGGTATTTGATGGCGAAGAAGGATGCAAAACCGAGGTTGATTAGATGGGTATTATTGCTGCAAGAGTTTGATTTCGTGGTAAAAGATAGAAAGGGGACCGAAAATCAAGTTGCCGATCACTTGTCCAGATTAGAGGAAGAGGCTATGCTAAAGCTTGGTGATAGGGCAGAAATTAATGATGCTTTTCCAGATGAATAGGTATTGGCTGCTTCTCTTGATCTGATTCCTCTAATTATTTGGCAAGAAATTTGGTGCCCTCGGATTTGTTTTTTCACCAAAGGAAAAGGTTTATGGATGATGTGAAGAAATTCTTTTGGGATGAGCTTTAATTGTATAGTAGTTATGCTGATGGGATTATTCGTCACTGTGTGCCCGAGGTGGAGATGTTGAGTCTACTTGAGGCGTGTCATTCATCGCTTGTTGGTGGGAATCATAGTGGTATTCAGACTGCACATAAGATTTTGCAGTGTGGGTACTACTGGCCTACCATCCACCAAGATGCTCACGATTTCGCCAAGTCTTGTGATCGTTGCCAAAGAGAAGGAGGGATTTCAAAGAGGCAAGAGCTTCCTATGAATCCTATATTGGTGATGGAGTTTTTGATGTATAGGGCATTGATTTTATGGGTCCGTTTGTGAGTTCACATGGGATGAAGTATATTCTTGTTGCGGTTGATTATGAATTGAAGTGGGTGGAAGCAGTTGCGCTCCCCAACAATGAAGGTAAAAGTGTCACCGCATTCTTGGAAAGGAATATCTTCTCCAGATTTGGTACACCGAGGGGGGTTATCAGTGATGGAGGTTCCCACTTTTGTAATAAGTTGTTCAAGGCTCTACTTGAGAAATATGGTGTCCTCCACAATGTAGCCACTCCTTGCCATCCGCAGACTAGTGGGCAAGTTGAAGTGTCCAACAGAGAGATCAAACAGATTTTGGCGAAGACTGTGAATGCTAATAGAATGGATTGGCCAAGGAAGCTTGATGATGCTCTATGGGCCTATCGCACTGCCTACAAGACTCCCATAGGTATGTCTCCTTACCAACTTGTATATGGGAAGTTTTGCCATTTACCGGTAGAGCTAGAGCATAAGGCTGTGTGGGCGATGAAGAAGCTAAATTTGGATTGGGGCGCCGCATCTAATAAAAGAATGAATGACTTGAATATGCTTGATGAGTTTCACCTAAAACCTTATGAAAGTTCATCCTTGTACAAAGAGAAGATGAAGAGGTATCATGATCAAAGAATTGAAAAGCGAGAATTTGTGGTGGGTGATCTTGTGCTTCTATTCAACTCTAGGTTGCGCTTGTTTCCGAGAAAACTCAAGTCCAAAGGGACCGGGCCATTTTGGCTCACAAAAGTGCTCCCCCATGGAGCAGTTGAGCTTGAGAATAGTGAAGGAACAAGGTTCATGGTTAACGGGCAAAGGATCAAGAGCTATCTGGGAAACGCAGAAAGTGTGCAAGAAGTTGTTGAGGCCTACTATCTTGATGAACTATAAGTAATCAAGAGGCCTGCATCGTGCTGCGACATTAAATCAAGCTCTGCTTGGGAGGCAACCCAAGATGTACAATCTACCCAACTATAGTTTTTTATTTTCAGTTTAGTAGTTTTCTTTGTTTAGTTGCTTTTCTGTATTTCTTTTCTTTTTGGTTAGTGTTGGCTAGATATAGCATAGAGTTTGTGTCTAAAAAGTGTCTAGAAAATGTAAAAAGAAAGGCCTAATGGGTGCTACATGTGCAGGGACGAAAAGCAAAATCTGTAGATAAAAAAGTCTGGTGTAGAGGTCTACGGATCCCATCAACGGTCCGTGGTTCATTCCACGGACCGTGAATGGTGTCCATCGATCCCAGGTAAGGTTCTCAAATTTTTAAAATTGCAAGTGTGATCTACGGTCCTTATCTACGGACCGTAGACGGGGTCTCGTGGGTCCAAACCTTAATCTGCCTGACCCGACCCGAACATCTTTTAAATAAAACCCCCTCTTTTTCAAATCATTCCCACTTCCCGCATTTATACTCCCAAACCATTTCTACACCCCTCTAAATACTCCAATCACTCCATATTACCATAAATCCACCATCCCACTTCACAAAACACTCTCTTCTCCCCCAACTCTATCCCATTCCCTATTTTCAAAAGGTGCGGTGTCCGGGTTCGGTGTGAAGGGCGAGAAAAAAGTTGTTGGAAGTCTCGAGTCATCACACAATCTTCTCATTCCCATTGCTTGTAAGGTAATAGACTTTCCTTTCACTTTGAATTTCGATTCAGTGATTGATTATAGAAAGTCCGGAATTGGGTCTTGACCTTGGGTAGTTTATTGTATGTAAATGCATGCTAAACTAGAACTACAAACACCCTAGGGACGACAGATAGTGATTGTGTGTCTTCATAATGTATAAAACCAGTGTAATGAGAGTCTAAATGCAAGTTTCGACTTAGGGTTCCTAATTTGTTGTGCAATTCTTGTGAATTTATTAATCAGAACCCTTAGAATGATGAACTATCATAATTTCTATTGAAATGCATGATTAGATTAGGTGACATTGTTGAAATTGGTCAAATTAGGGTCAACATGAAGGATGTCTGAAACCTGGCACATATCCCATCCACGAGACTACGTCTACGGACCGTAGGTCAATCTACAGACCATAGATCAGGTCCATGGTTGGTGGCACATGAAAATTTCACCAAGTATGGAACCACGAAAGTGGAATACGGTCCGTAGATCAATCTACAGATCATTCTGCACATCCGTGGTTCCCATTAGAGACAAACTTTTTGGTACCTCTGATCTACGGAAGGGATCTACGGACCGTAGATGCCCACTGTAGGTGGCCACTGAAGCCACTGTCTGAATTTTTTTCTATTTTTTATTTTTGTTCGTTCTTAGTTCTAAAATCTTTTCGAGTGTGTTATGAGTTTAGTTTGGTACTAATTAGACATCCACATGTACTATGGTGCCTAAGAAGCAAGTGACCTACTCCAAAAAGGGCAAATCAAAATCCGTGCAACCTACTTTTAGGCTGATTGATGAAGACACGAATGCAGAAAATGATCCAGCATATGTTCCACCAGCCACAAGGACATCCCCTACTGCACCTCGGGCTACTCGGAATACATCCCGGCAGGTGGTCACCGACGTAGTCACTGTCTCCCAGTCTGGTGAGGAGAACACACTGATCGGGTTTCCGGCTGGTTCTGCTTTCAGTTTTGAGGCTGGTTCTACTTTCGGCTCAGAGTACGCCTCTGCTTCCAGCTCTCAGCCCGCCCATGCTTCTGGCTCTTAGCCCTCCCATGCTTCCGGCTCCGATTCTGGATCCGCCACAGGCTCAGGGTCACATGACAAAGCTGCCTCGTCTGATGAGGCCACTAGTTCGGGAGAGGTCTCGGTGCTACGAATCTACGACCCTGATCCGGTGGCTGGGGAGCCAAACAGATGGTGTGTTGAGGGGCAATGTCAAATCTACCGGGATGCCAAAATGCGAAATGAGAAAGAGAAGATGGCCCATCTTATTACTAAAGAGCGTAGAGTCCTCAAGGGAAGTTTACACACTATTCCCGACATCCACCAGATTTTTCAGCTTCACAAGTGCGATTGGATGGCTCGAGACATCGGGACTTATAGCGAGGAGATTGTGCAAGAGTTCTATGCCTCCTACGCTACCACTCTCCATGGTTCGATTGACAAGAGGTCCAAGCCCACAACCCAAGACCCTCTCACTACTACTATGGTCTGAGGTTTTCCAGTGGACATATCACATACCATCATTAGCCGATTCCTCTACGGCCGTGGCCCTAATCACACTTGGGCACTCAACATGGCCGAATTTGATTACAGATGGGACGTCGTGAGGAGTGGAGCCTTCACGCGTAATGCTGAACAGAGAGAGGCTATCTTACTGTGGTTGGCCAGGCACATAGATGCAGATGGAGAGCGTGCGGAGTGGGTTAGCTTACCACGTTAGGGTATTTAGAAGGCCACCTTGAATTTGGTGGCCAAGTTTTTTTGGTTGCTGGTGCGGAATAGAGTGTCGCCCACAAAGGCCGACAATGCACTTACATGGGATAGAGCAGTAACAGTAGTAGCATTAGTAGCTAGGTTCGAGATCGACTTCGCCCGCATGCTGCTGGAAGAGATTCATGAGAGGGCGTTCAAGACCTCCACTACTTACCCTTTTCCGTGCCTTATTTTTCAACTATGCAGGGACTATGGCGTGCCGATCTAGCATTGTGACAAATTGATACAGGCAATGGGGACACTAGATATTGACCTGATTCGGGAGAAGGCAAATGTTGTAGCACCTCATAGAGGGCCGCGGATCGATGTGCCATTGGGTACTGATTTAGTAGCTACTGTGGAACATATGTAGGGTGATGAGCCTGCCCCTCCAGCCCACACTGATGATGCCCCAACCTCCTCTTCTTAGGCCACTAGTCAGGCCCTCAACTCATCTAGAGCCACCCCGCCTTCTAGAGCCTCTGTTGTGCCGTTAGCTCGAGTTCAGAAATTGGAGGCGCATATGGCCACACTGCTTCACCATGTGAAGCCATGGATACAGAAGTCCATTGCATATTTCGAAGCTAGGATGGAGAAGAAGATGAAAACCATGATGGATCAGAAGGTTCATGCCGTTCATAAGCGCCTGGATTCCTTCGAGTTGAGATTACTCGCATGGCTAGCCCCGATCACAAATTTTTCGTCCATTCGGACTTAGTTGGACAGTTTACGGGATGACATTGATTCCATCCTTGCTGTACCCACAGATGAGCCAGAGTCTGCACCCACTGCATTGGCTGACGATACCGTACTCGATGCTCTATTCAGAGAGGATATAGATGCAGATCCCGAGTCCACCCGTGCTCGTGGGAAGAGGCATCGCTCCAGCCAAAATTCTGACACTACTGAGGAGGCTCGAACAAAGAAATGGGAGTGCCAGTGGACTGAATAGGCTAAAAAAGCCTCTATTATAGATGAGGAGTTGCGCCAAAAAAAGGTTTGTGAGAGCGCACGTGGGGCTTCAAGTTCTGTGCCCATTGTCGAGGTTCCGATTGTTGAGAGTCATGATGTGAGCACCATTGATGGTGCGGTTAGAATGATTGATAGCATTACTGAGGGTGCTGTGATTGCTGACGTGGGCACTACTGATGGTGGCCCCAATGTTGCTGTAGCAGGCTCCGGGAAACAAGACCCACCCGTTTGTTGATGGTTCATTGTCTCTATGCGCCACAGGTTTGCTTCTCCCAAATCCATTACTTTTTACTGCTTTTTGTGTGCATTGGGGACAATTGCAACTATTTTTTATTGGGGGTGGGGTAAATGGATTGTGAGTGATAGGGTGAAGTCTGAGTAACTCAACTCATAATCCTCTCTTGGGGTTTTCTTGCCTGTGTTCTTTTCCCTGAATAGACTGCTTAATATCTGTTGAACCGGCATGTGTTAGGATTGTATGTGTAGAAGCATGAGAAATAATGAAGCATGATGGCAAAAATACTTTTTGAAAGAAATGATACCCGTCAAAAAGAATAAAACTTTTGTGATATGTGCTAAAATATGTTGGCTAGAATGAGTTGAATGTGTTGGCTCTGAGTATGACATGATAATGAACCAACTTGATGGCATGACTTAAGCTAAAACTTGAATTGGGTAATTTGATAATGAAACTATGTGCCAAAAGTGTGTGAGAATAGTTGATTGTTCAAACAGTTTTTGTGCCAATCTAGAACTTGCCCGGTTAGTCCTGCTAAGACAATCTACTCTAGAGGCTAGGAAGTGATCATAGGCCTTTGTTCTGATAAGTCCACAAATTGCCTAAAAGAAGAATCCTACCAAATGAAATAAATTCTCCCTTTGATCCAAATGCTTTGAGCCTAAACTAGACCATTTATTTCTAAACCCCTAACTCACCTTCCTATAATCTACTATGTTCATCCCGGTTCGTCCTTGGACATGTGCACCTCGACTTAGGCCAAAAGCCTAAGTTTAGGGTGGCTAATATAAAGGTAATCTCAATCTTGGCCCTAATCCGACATGTATTGTGCACCTCAACCAATGGAAAATCCATAAGTTGAGGGTGACTATGAAAGAGGAAATCAAAAGAAAAATGGGTATGTAAAGAGTTTGATGTTGAAAAATAGAAAAAAAGAGAGGAAATGATGTGATTTGTTGAAAGCTAAAGAAAAGAATAGAATGCAAGAAAAAGATGAAAGTGAAAAATAAAGAGCTACAATGTCTAAAGTTACATCCATGGTTGAAGAGAATCAAGGGAAAGAAGGTAAAACAGTAGGATGTCAAGAATAGGGCAAAAAGAGGTAGAAAGCCTAATGTTATGTCAAGGAGGGCAGAAAGTCACTAAAACGTACCCAAATGTACCACACCTAACCCTGAGAGTCTTATAGTGATCCTAGAGCCTAGTGTGGAGAGTTTAAGCAGTGAAAATAAAGGCATGCCTATGGTATTGAGCACTAACTGTTCTTGAAGTTACTTCTGAGTGTGAGTGTTGAATAAATCCTTGTACTCAAAATCAAATTTATTATGTGAAAAAGGGATTTTGTTTGAAGTAACGGCACTAGTTACATTGTCGGAAAGTTGGTACCTTGGTGATAGTAAAACAATGTATGTTGTGTGTTGGTTGGTCAGTTTTTGTCATGTTTGGATCCACACAAGTTAGCCTGTTGAGTCTTAGAGAAAATATTTGCACTCAAGAAGAGAGTCCGGGTAGAGAACCATGTGATTGCTTGTGCTTGAAATGCTTGCTTCTATATAAAGTGTCGTTCAGAGTTTTAGTGCGTCGCTTGAGGACAAACAACAAATTTAAGTTGAGGGTGTTGATATACCGTGAGTTTATGGTATTTTTAATAAATTTCACTTAAGAGTTGTGTGCGTCTAGGGCCATTTTGTATTGGTTTTTATGTATTTTTCTCATATTTGCAGGAAATATGTTCAGACGTGGAAACTGAGAGACGCAGCTGAAGGAAGTGCAGAAAAGGGCATCTACAAAGGTGATCCACGGACCGTAGGTCCATTCAAGCTCCGTAGATGGGTGTCGTAGATGGGCAGGCAACGCTTGAAGGAAAATCAGGGAATTCTTGAGCAAGTGTGGAATCACGATTGCAATCCACAGACCATAGATTGATCTACGGACCGTACTGATGATCCGTCAAATGATTTAGAGAGGGGTTCCAATACCTGATTTTGAAGATTCTAAGTATGGAGCTACGGAGGAGGATCCATGGACCATAGATCATTCCACGGTCCGTACTGGTTCTCCGTCGTTTGGTTCATAGATTTGATGATTTTGAAGTTAGAAATTTGCCCTAGTCCTGAGTCACGGCAGGGACCTATGAACCGTAGATCAATCCACGCTCCGTAGGCCAGTATCGTCGATCGAAATCGCGTCCTGAACATTATTTCCTTATTTCGTTTCCTGTTTAGTTAGGACTTATTTTTCTATATATAAGGCATGTAAACCTCGTTTTTGGGGGTTAGACTTTATTACTTTTGTCCTAGTTTTGTGGCTTTGGAGATTAACTTGCAACTTTAACAATTCTTAATTTTCTAAGTTTGGTTTGAAGATTTTGGTTTGGAAATTCAAGTTGAAATTCTGGTTTATCATTCTCATTATGTATGTTCATGATTTCTTCTTCTAAAAATATGAATTGTGTTGTTACTAATATGGGTAACTAAATCCACAACTAGGGTTGTGGGAACCATGAGCGATTAGCGAAGTATGAATAGTAACTAAGTAATTCCCGAATAGTGTTTTGCATGCATTGATAATTCTTTGTCTAGAAGTCTTTTTAACGGTGCGCAACGTTAGAACTCGCCTTGTTGCTACTTACCGGACCAAGGAGGTAGTTAATAAGAAAAGAATTATCAACATAGATTTAGTGTGATACTATCTAATAGAATTAACGTCGATTGGTGCTAGGGTGAAAACTAAGCCATACATTGATGTGAAGTCTAATATGAGGTGATAGTAAGGGTTAGTAAATTATACACACGTAGCTGGACCAAGGTGCGGGGTGAAATTCTCTAGATGTGGGACCAAGGATTTAGAGATACATAACTTATCACTTTGCATGTAATACACTAGGAAGGGATTGCTATTACTAGGACTAAAGAGTTATGAGCTTATGGGGAACACGTACGCCCTAGTTTCTTTCTCAATTTGATAACAACAAAAGTTTGAATCTTGCTTACTAACTACTTTCATAATTTCCAAAATTTGTTACACAAATCCCCCCCCCCCCCCCCCCCTTTTACTTATTTATCTCGAAAATACATTGGCTAAACGAATATAATCGTTGTTTAACTTAAGTCTAAACCATATTCCTCGTGGGATTGACCCCAACCTACAAGTTGGATTCTTTACGTGATAACGATTGCTTATGCTTCTGAAAAGAGGTGTAATTTGAGCGTATCAAATTTTTAATCTATGGCAATCTGCTTCGCAATCCAGCGTAAAATCCTTTCTTGAGAATTCTGATCTTCCATCGTAGCATCATTGGTGACCTCATGATGTTTGCCCTCGAAAAGGCCAACTGAAGCTGGTGCAGAGTATTTCGGGCCGTACAACATTCTGTTAATCGAAGCCTCAGAAATATCTATTGATTTGCCCCTAACTATGATTGATTTGAGTGGACCCCAGGTACTAGCCATGTCTTTCTGTCCACATTTCGTGATCTCTGTATCCGCAGCAAAATTCATCAATGTAGCTGCATAAGAGGAATAAAATTCTCTGGCCAGGTGGCTAAAATATCTGATAGATGTCCGAGAATTCTTTGATATCACCTACTACCACCCTAGTCTCAGGCATGATTGCTCGATTCTTGAAGCCTCCAGTTTTGTTCACAATCCCATTGTTGAAAAATTCTTTGGACCGATTCACCATCCACAGGAACGGTAATAGGCAATCAACTGTAGTCTCAGTGCCTGATCAGGTTCATAGGTAGTCACATATATCACCATGGTATCATCATTGGTGATTTCCTCCTCATCCTCTCTATTAACCGCTTCCTCTCGTACTCCAGTTTCAGCTTCTGTATTAGCCACAAGTGGAGAGGTACTTGTGTCATCCTGAGAACTGCTTTCAGATTCAATACTGCCCCCCAAGTTATCCACATATTGGCTACCAGTATCAGCATCAGATTGACTTCTCGAGTTTTCCTCGTTATCAGTACTACTACCTCCCTCTTCAGCCTGAGGAGGAGAGTCGTGGAGAATAGCTCTTCTAGCTAGTGATCTAGTAGACCAAGGCGAGTGATCTTCAGGTGTAACATTTATTTGCACCTCAGACCCACTCACTTTCGAGTCGTCATGACCTCTGATTGCGAAGTGGTGACGGGGGCAGGTTTGTTAGCATTCTTTCTTCTGGACCCATTGTACCTGAGAAATAGAGAGCTCATTAGTAATCAACACAGTCAAATGACACACCATCGGGTACTCAGCCTTCTCCTGTGTAATATCATCGTGACACCTTGCCTTAAGAATGCCATCACTCAATCTATCATTGAGAAGGGCCATGAAAGCAAAATACGAACACAAACGAAGTATAGAAAATATAGAAAAAAATAAATATTACAAACAAGGGAACTCTACGAGAGCTTGCACGGGCCGTGGTATGGACCACGGACTGTGAAATCCCTCGTGGAGTTGAAACAAAATCAGTGTGCACAAGGAGTCTTTGACCATTTTACCAAGGGATGTTCACGGACGACTTCACGGCCCATGGAGTTCACCACGGTTCGTGATACTGTCCGTGAACTTTAACTTAGGGATGGGTTGACTTCAAGTGTGGTCTACGACAAGCTTCATGGCCCGTGGTATCTTCTACGGTCTGTACAACCTGTCGTAGTCTTACACTTGGGGCAATATGTTAGTCACCTTCTTCCTAACATCCAATTTTAGCACTTAACCACCATTTTTACACAATTACAAGATCTTCCTATAACTTAAGCTTTACCCTACTTCTTAAGAAACTAAATTAACTAACCTAAAGTTCACCACCAACTAACAAATTCGACCCTCTGTTATAGACTAACACACAAGAACAACTAATACTTCCTAATTCGACTTACCTACTACAATTCAGTATCAATTAGCAATTAATCATCAAAAGGTCATGATAAACTCAAGAAAATCGAAGTTATCATATATATGTGTAGACAGGATTGAACTTTGCAAACCATTGAAAATTAACTTACTTGTAAATAGTGACAAAGACGAAATCTGGAACTAACTTGACACACTTACACAACTGAGCACTTAGGGTTTCGATTCTTAGGTGGATGTAGGATTTGTTGATGAATGGTAATCGATTCTACCCATAGATAGCCGTTATGGAGGAGAAGAATAGGAAGAAACTGATTGTTTTGCCTTTGGAATCGAATAAATACGTTTCATTGTGAGTTGGGTTACGCACGAGTCAGGTCAGATATGGGTAACACTGGGTTGTAGACTATGGACCATGAAGTTACCCATGAAGGGAGTCACAGTCTGTGATACCATCCGTGATCCTAACTTAGATCTAACAATTGACTGCGGAAGACTACAGATCGTGAAGTTACCCGTGAAGGGCATCACGGTCCGTGAACCTGTCTGTGTCTGTGACTTTGAAACTTGGCACTCATACCTGAGGTTCACGAGAGGCTAGACGGTCCGTACAAACTTTAACGGACCGTGAACCTTCCGTGAACCTTTTTTTTATTCAATTTCTAGTAGCTTTCGAACTTTTGTCCTCGAATTGACGGACCGTGAAAGTGCCCGTGAAGATCACAACGGTCCGTGAGATTGTCCATGGAGTTCAGTCTGCACCAGGTCCTACATTTTTCCACCTATTCTCTCCTGCACACATCAGCACACAATGACTCTATAAAAACAAAGAAAAATAAGGCAAAACGGAACATACCTAATACAATTACATATTGGGTTGCCTCCCAAGAAGCGCACAATTTAACGTCGCGGCGCGACACAGGTTACTTGATTACTCAGACTTCATCAAGTTTGCATTTCTCTACAATCTTCACATCATCAGGAGCACCCAAATATGCCTTGACTCGCTGACCATTAGCTTTGAACCTCTCGCCTTTCTCATTTTCCAGTTCAATAGCACCAGATTGAAAAACCTGTGTGACCTTAAAAAGTCCAGACCATTTAGATCTCAGCTTTACTGGGAACAGACGAAGACTGGAGTTGAAAAGTAACACCAAGTCACCACGAGTGAAGCTTCTTTTCTCAATATGCTTGTTGTGATATAGCTTCATCCTCTCCTTATAGAGCGCTGATCTCTCATAAGATCTCAGACGAAACTCATCCATCTCATTGATCCGATGCAAACTTAAGTTCGCAGTTTCACTGCAACTGAGGTTTAGCTTCTTCAATGCCCAAAGTGTTCTGTGCTCAAGATCAACTGGCAAATGACATGCTTTTCCAAACACCAATTGATATGGAGACATACCAATAGGTGTCTTGAAAGCTGTCCGGTATGCCCATAGAGCATCATCCAGCTTCCTTGCCGAATCTGTCCTGTTGGCATTAACTGTCTTGGCCAAGATTGCTTTAATCTCCCTATTGGAAACCTCCACTTATACACTGGTCTGTGGGTGATAAGGTGTTGCCACCTTGTGTTGTTTTACCCCATACTTGGTTAGAAGCGCACTGAACACCTTGTTGTAGAAGTGAGAACCACCATCACTGATAATGGCTCTGGGTGTTCCAAACCTTGAGAAAATGTTCTTTTTCAGGAAGCCAGCAACACTCTTTCCATCGTCCTCAGGTAAGGCAACAACTTCAATCCATTTGGACACATAGTCAATCGCAACCAATATGTATTTCTGCCCATATGAACTCACAAAGGGGTCCATGAAATCAATACCCCACACATCAAACAATTCCACCTCCAGAATAGGTGTCATGGGTAACTCATGGCGCCGAGAGATGGCTCCTTGTTGCTGGCACACATCACAGCTCCTTACTATGTCCACTGAAGTATCTTGTGGGCTGTTCGAGCACCACCATGCTGACCACCAACTGGAGATAGGTGACAGGCCTCCAAAATGTGCAACATTTTGTCTTTCGTAACACGTTGCCTAATTATGTTGTCAGCACACACCCTGTACAGATACGGTTCATCCCCAAGGTACCTGCCTGCATCATGCACAAATACAGTTCATCCCAAAGGTACTTGCCTGCATCATGCAGGAACCTTTTCCTTTGCTGATATGTCAGCCCCTCAGGCATCACATCACTAGCCAGAAAATAACATTGTCAGCAAACAAAGGAATAAGGTCAAGAGTAGCAGCTAATACCTGTTCATCCGGGAATTATAATCTATCTCAAGCTCAATTTCTTCCTTCTTTGTAGCCTCCAACCTAGACAGGTGATCAGCTACCTCGTTCTCACAACCTCTCTTGTCCTTCACTTCAAAGTCAAATTCTTGGAGAAGCAGCACCCATCAGATCAGCTTAGGTTTGGCATCTTTCTTTGCCATGAGATATCTCAAGGCAACATGGTCTGTATGAACCATCATCATAGTGCCAAGCACGTAAGCTCTGAACTTTTCAAACGTATACACTACATCCAATAGTTCCTGCTCAGTGACTGTGTAGTTTCGCTGTGCTCTATTTAGCAACTTACTAGCATAGTAAATCAGATGGAACATCTTGTTGTGCTTCTGTTTCAACACAACTCCTAACGCAGTCCCGCTAGCATCACACATCACCTCAAATGGCTCCGCCCAGTCTGGGCCAATAATCACTGGTGCTGAAATCAGCTTTTCTTTTAGGAACTCAAAAGCTTTGAGACATACGTCATTAAAGACAAATTTCACCTCCTTCTCCAAAAACTTGCACATAGGGTGTTTAATTTTGGAGAAGTCCTTGATGAAACGCCTATAGAATCCGGCATGTCCTAGGAAGTTTCGAACACCCTTCACACAGATTGGTGGAGGTAACTTTTCAATCACTTCAATCTTGGCCTTGTCGACCTCTATCCCTTTCTGTGATACCTTGTGTCCAAGAACTATGCCTTCCTTTACCATGAAATGACACTTCTCCCAATTCAGCACCAAGTTGGCCTCTTCACATCTCTGTAAAACCTTGCTAAGATTCAACAAATAATCATCGAAAGTATAACCTACTATAGAGAAATCGTCCATAAATACCTCTAAAGTGTCTTTCACCATGTCAGAGAAAATGGACATCATACTTTTTTGGAATGTTGCTGGTGCATTACACAGTCCAAATGGCATGCGTTTAAACACAAAGGTACCATAAGGACATGTGAAGGTGGTCTTTACCTGATCTTCAGTAGCAATTGATATCTGGTTGTAGCCAGAGTATCCATCTAAGAAACAATACCACCATTTACCTGCCAACCTATCAAGCATCTGGTCCATGAAAGGCAAGGGGAAGTGATCCCCCAAAGTCCACTTGTTCAGCTTCCTGTAGTGCATACAAACTCGCCATCCAGTGATTGGTCTCTGTGGGACTAACTCGTTCTTGGCATTTGCCACCACAGTCATACCACCATTTTTGGGCACACATTGCACTGGACTGACCCAGTGACTATGAGAAATGGGATAGACCACCCCAACATCTAACCACTTAATTATCTCTTTCTTAACCACCTCTTTCATAGGTGGGTTTAGCCTCCGCTGGTGTTCAATGCTTGGGCTGCAGTCCTCCTCAAGCTGAATCTTGTGAGTGTATATACCAGGAGGTATTCCAATTATATCAACAATGGTCCACCGAATTGCCCATTTGTACCTTCTTAACTCCTTGATCACCTCTTGCACCTATTCTTCATTTAAATCTGCGGCCAAGATCATAGGTAAAGTGTTATTAGTACCCAAAAATACATACCTGAGGTGACTGGGTAACTGTTTCAGTTCCAGCACCGGTGGCTCCTCGATGGATGGTTTTGCTGGAGGGCTTGGCCTGTTTTTCAAGTCCAGGTCCAATTTCTTTGGAGAATACGATTGTGCTCCCATACCCTGCAAAGCATTCACGGTCTCTATATAGTCAGATCGGAAATTATCATCAAAGTTCATCAGCACTGCAGCTAAGGTTTCAACAGCCATCCTCTCTTCTATGGGTACCCTCATGTCCTCATCAGCAACCACCTCTATTGCAGAAAACACATTGATATCATTGGGTTACTTCATTGACTTGCAAATATTGAACTTTACCTCATTCTTGTTGAGTCTGAACTTCAATTCTCCTCTTTCAACATCCACCGAAGCTCTTCATATGGAAAAAAAAGGTCTTCCCAAAATGATGGGAACCTCAAAGTCCACTTCGCAATCCAAGATCACGAAGTCAGCTGGAAAAATGAAGGTGTCCACTTTCACAAGTACATCACATAGGATTCCCACAGGCCGCTTAACTTACCTATTAGCCATCATTAACCTCATTGTTGTGGGTCTTGGAACTCCCAATCCCAATTTCTTGTAGATGGCTAGTGGCATCAAATTGATGCTGCCTCCTAGATCACACAACATTTTTGCAAAGCTGATTGACCCGATGGTGCATGGAATAGTGAATGCATCTAGGTCTTCCTTTTTCTGAACCAGAGATCTTGTAGAAATGGCGCTGCAATGGTGAACATCATTAGTAAAATCAAGACTTAAAACTCTTTTCTTTGTAACCAAATCCTTCATGAACTTGGCATATCCTGGCATCTGCTCCAGAGCTTCCACCAGTGGAATGTTTACTGAAAGCTGCTTCAACATGGTAATGAATTTTGTAAACTTCCCATCTTCAGCTTTCTTTCTAAGCCTTTAAGGGAAAGGGAGGAAGTGGTCTGGGAATCTGCTTTAAAGGCAGGTTTTCCTCAACCTCTTTCTCTTTTCCTCTCGTGGGTTGTGATTTATGCTGAACCTCCTCTGAGTCATCTACCTGTACGGTTTCATCCTCATCTCTGCCAGCTTGATCCAAGACCTGTTTATGTTTGGTACCTGCAGACATAGGGTTAGTAAGAACTTTACCACTCCTGGTGGCGATGGCCATGCAGTGCCCATCCTTCTTGGGATTCTGAATGGTGTCACTTGGTAGTGATCCATTCTTTCTCTGATTCACTGAAGCTGAGAGTTGCCATAACTGCTACTCAATTTGTTTAATAGAGGTGGTGTGAGAGTCCACCAACTGACTCATGCTTGATAAATCACCTCTCATGTCTTTTACCCAACATCAGTTGATTCAACCTTCTGTAGTACTTTAGACATCATAGCTTAGATCCACTGGAACTACCACCTGCCCGGTCTCTATTTCCTGGGGGCACATAACCACTACTACGATCATTCCTATACCTATCTGTGTTTTGCTAGTTTCCTTGATCTCTATTTGATGGCCTACATACTGACCATCCCTAGCATAGTTCTGACCTGCGTTTCTAGAATTGTAACCCTGATTTCTAGAGTTATAATTTCGGAAACCCCCTTGGTTCCCCAAGTAGTTAGCTTCCTCATCAAGGTCAAGATCCTGATCCTCATACCTATTTTGCTGTCCCACAACATTCACCTTTTCACACTTGGCGACAATGTGCTTTGTGAGTAAATCTATTTGAGTCCTCATATGTGCCATGTCTTGGTCCCTTTCTTCTTCTCTCTTCCTCTGTTTAGCTAGAAGCTCAAATGTATACGCAGGCTCTCCTACCTCTGCATCTCTAGTGTACCATGATATGTTGTTCTTTGAGACCTCATCCAATAGCTGCATGCTCTCCGCAAATGACTTCCTCATAAATGAGCCCCCATAAACTGCATCAACAACATGTTTAGTAACATAATTTAGAGATCTATAAAAGGCCTGTTTAAGATGCCTTTCGGTAAGATCATGGTTGGGGCATTTCTTCAGCTTTTGGCTGAGCCTCCACTAAGTATCATACATTGCCTCTCCTGGTAGCTGCTTGTGTGTACTAATCTCGTCCTTCATCTACAACTCTTTTGATTCTGGGAAGAATCGTTCCTGGAAAGCTTCCTTCAACTCATTCCAAGTTCAGATGCAGTCATCTGGCATCTCATTCAACTAGTTAGTCGCCTCTCTAGTAAGCAATAATGGAAACAACCTTAACCGCATTGCTATTTGGTTGACCCCAGGAATCTCTTGTGACTTACAGATTGCCACAAAATTCATCAAGTGCTGATTTGCATCAGCACCAGTTGCACCTCTAAACATACCTTTCAGGTTCAACAATTGGATCATGGTGCTGGTGATTGTGAACTTAACACCTGGGGGTAGTTCAGGTAATACTATGGCTCTAGTGGCTCCAAGTCCTTCCAAGTCAGCATCATCTTCTTCATACATCATATGAGCTGGATACTGAGATCTACCCCTTGGGGCAATTGGTTGGCGCTGGGATGGACTACTCCTTCCACCCCTCTGTTCTCATCTACTATCCTAGGTTGATTGATTCCAGTGTTTTGCTGGACACTTGGCTTAGATTGATTGATTCCTGCAGTTTGATGTACATTCCTTGCAGCATCAATCTCAGCTTCTAATCCCAGTCTATGTCTCTGAGCCTCTAGTTCTTGTGTATTAACCATCTTTCGAAGAGTTCTCAGAACTTCGGGATCGTAAGGAAACAATGGGGCTCCTTCGCTTCTAGTGTTGGGCATGCACAATCTGACTCTCCTGAAAAAGACACAAACACCAAACAAAAAGTAAAATTAGGAAATATAACTACAATCGAATAAAAGCTAGTATAACACTTTTTGAATTGAAATTCCCCGGCAGCGGCGCCAAAATTTGATACGTCCAAACTTACACTTCAAATAAGAAGTGTAAATGGTCGATGTTAATTTACAGAACTCAACCTGAGTTGAGGTCAATCCCATAGATAATTTCTTTATAGATAAGGTTTCAGTGTCGCATTTATTCAAATGTTGTTACTATCTCCTAAACAAATAACAACAGAAAGTAAATTGGGTTTGGTGGAAATGTTATAATTACCAAACCTGCAGTCAACATATAGATTCACGACTAATAGACTATTTTGTTGTAAGGTTGATTTAGTTAATTAAGAGAAACCAGGATTGTGTTCACCATAACATTAGTTCAAGTGTTCTTCCGTAATTGAGCATCATGCAAATCAATGTTTACAAAATCATTGCGAGTTAAATTTACCTGACACTTCTCAGCCAAATCAGATAATTATCACTCATTTTATCTCGACCCTAGAGTGTTACTAACATTGACCCTCGCATAAAATGATATGGTGTTAAAGATCTTTTCTCTCGAACTCAAGTTTTAACTCCAATTGGATAATTTAGTTCAACCTTTTTCCTAACTGGTATTTTTCTGTCGAACAAATACCAGATACAGGCTCATCTAATGCGTGCACTCACTAGATGACAATGATATTGAAAGCTAAATCCTATAGAGTGTAAACACAGACTGCCCTTTACTCATTTTACAGAATCAACACTAGAACTTCATCATGGATCCCACAATCCCAGTCATGGTGTTTAGCTACTCATGCTTTCATGTAAACAATCAGTAATTAGGGATGAAAACATATTGAGAAAGACTTACAAAAGTATTTAGCAAATCAACAATCACTTTGATAATCTGATATTCTGAATCCGAATTTCCAACTGATAGCAATAATCAAAAATCTAAAAATCAAAATCTAAGTGTCACGCTCTGTTCTGCTTCATCAAACGTAAGATAATGAATAATGATGTTTACCACGGCCTAAAGTAATTCCAAATAGATTGTTTAAAATGAGTCCTAATCGAATTGGGACTGAGTTGTCGGGCCTTTTCAAGGCCACTACCATGACCCGTCAAGGGCTTCACGGTCCGTGAATCCCTCCGTGGTCTTGCCCTTGGAGCTTCCCAAAAGTGGTTCTTCAAAATTGGTCACTGGAAAATGCACCACGAGAGCTACCACGGTCCGTAGTGAGGACCACGGCCCGTTAAATCGACCGTGGTCTTCACTTGGGTTTCACCCTTCTTTCAACTCTTTCTTGCTTTCACACTAGTCCAGCTTCACGGCAGGTACCACGGTTTGTTGTGAGGACTATGGCCCATAGAACCCTCTGTGGTCTTCACTTGGTTATTCCTGCTCTTCATCTTCTCAAGGCCCAGCACTGCCTCAGTTTCACGAACTCAACCATGGACCATAATGAAGTTAACGGTCCGTGAAGTTGGCTGTGAACTTCACTTGGTCAACATTAGTTCTGCTTCTTTTTCTACTTTTCTATACAACCCAGATTCTGCCTACACATTTAACAACCCCATCAAATAATCCAAAATTTCACTTAATTCCAGTATTAGTTCATAGTTATTAAGCATCAAATGTGCCACAATTTCGCAGCACATCATACGCCGACTGGTCCTTTTCATCGCGGATTTTCTCCTTTCCTTCAGAGCTCAGCGCACTATAACAAAAAGGCGAATATGCGATTTATTGGCGATTCGCCAAATGGGTTCGGTGATTCGCAGATCTTCATTTCTTCGTTCTTTTACCTTTTTTTGCTCCTTTTTGCTCGATAGTGTCCATGCTTTCCCTCAAACTTCAAATACCTGAAACTTAAAGGTTTTCATAAGATATTGAGATAAAACATGCATTTGAGGACACTAATTTCATCAAAATATATCCCTAAATGAGTCTAAATCGTGGACTCATCACTTATGAACTTGAATTGCCTAATGAATTGGCATCAGTGCATCGAGTTTTTCATGTTTCCTTGTTGAAGAAATGTGTTGGTGATCCGATATCGATAGTTCCCTTAAAAGTCTTGGGAGTTCATAAGAATCTTTCTTATGATAAAGTCCCGGTTGACATTTTAGAACATATGATGTCGCGTTATCCTTATCTCTTTCCTTCTACCCCTACTCTAGCTTGAGGTATTGAGTTCCTCATGGTTTACTCTTTTGGTTTCATGTGTCTTAGATATTCTCATGATTTTGAGAAAATGAGTCAATTTGATTGATTTCTACATGTTTATGTGCATTTGAGTATGAGTTGCATATAGACTTCATGAAATGATGTTTTAAACATGCTTTAGCTTAGAGTTGATATTTCCTCCTCGGATATGTGCATTTATGTGAATGCATGAATGTTGGGTTGTTAGGTTTAAGTTCCTACCCTCCTTATGATATCTTGAATGTCATTTGAGGACAAATGATCCCAAGGAGGGAGATAATGTAACACCTCGGATTTGAAAAAACAAAAAAATTAAGTTTTCTGAAATCTGGTGTTAGTTCCGACGGTGCCATCCATGGCCTGTGGAATGACCTACTGACCATCAGTCAGGTTCGTAGTTGGCCAGTTAGTTTTTCCAAAATGTCAAGTTTTCTTTAATTTTCAACGGTTCACCAGGACAGTTTGTCATCCAATGCACGAGTCGTAAATAGGTTTTGTAGGTGAGTCCCAGACTTAGAGAGATTTTGAGGTCGAAAGTTGAGGACGACGGTTGGGACCCATGGACCATCGATTGGACCACGATCTGGGTGGGTCCCATCGTCTGAGGTCCTAAAATTTGAGTTTCCGATCCAGATGACGCCCTCACAAGAAGGTTCGTCGTTTGACCAACGGACTATCGGTTTGTCCGTCGTTGGTGTTGGCAGTTATTTTCTAAGGGGCTTTAGGGCTTTTCCTAATTGTTCTAGCCTAATACTATGTCGTTTTACCCTTCACCAAAATCCCATTTAAGTGTTTTAACCCCAAAATTCCCCAATTGAAATCTTTCTCTCAAATTTACAAAAGAAGAACAAGTCTTTCTCTCAAATATTTCTCTCTCTAAAAAGCTTGAAGACGAAAGGTTCGGCCTAGGGTTTCAAGTCAAGTCTCCTAAATCTCCATTGAAGTTAAGAAATTGGCATTGAGGTATGATGGTTTTCATCCATGGAGCCCCTTCCTCCATGGAGTTCCAAACTTGTCCAATTTTCAAAGTTAGAAATCCCCAATTGAGTTAGGGTTTTTCTTCTATGTTGTGTGTTCTCTTAATTATTGTTTTAATTGATTGATCTATGATCTTTTATGCATGAATTGATTTAATCTAATGTTTTTATGATGATCCGCCATGAACCCATGCAATTCCCAAGTTATGATTATATGATGTGGGTTTTGGATTATGAAAGAAGAGTTTATGAAATCAAACATGTTCTCATGAAATACATGCCAATGTTTTAAGGATGCTTTGAGAGTGAAGTATCAATTATGTTGTTGTTGAAAGAATTTTCTCATATACACATGAAAGCATGATTGTGAAAGGTTTTCTCATATAATAAGGGTTCCTAAGTTGGAAGGTTTTCTCACCTAAAATTAACCAATGATAAGAAGCTATTCTAATGTACAGGCAAGAGGCGATTACCCATTCTCTCTAATTGAAAGACAAGAGGCGATTACCCATGTCACAAGATGTAAGGACAAGAGGTTATTACCCATGTTCCTTTAAGAGCTAAGATGAATATGATTAAGAACTATTCCGTGGAAGTTAACCTTAGTACTGATTGGAAAAGTTGAAATTACCCGTGTCCCATAAACTATGTTCCAACATAGGATTGCCTATGTAGACATTAACTAGTGGATCCACATAAGCTAGAAGTTCATGGTCCTTACCTTGGAAAGTAGGACAACCCTTTTCGATGTGGGAGACACCGGATTCCATGTTGATAGCTCACATGGTATTATATGTCGGTTAAGGCTACTTCCCACAAGAAAGTTATGATGAACTAATGTTACTTCAAGAAGTATCTTACTTATGTTTTAAGATGATGTTGTCTTGCATTGATCATGTTTTATGACTTATGTTTTCTAACATTCAAGATTCATGTTTTAGCTTGATCATTGCATGCTCATGAAAATGTCCTCTTTAGCATGACTTTAGATGTTTTTATGCATGACTATCATACTTGGTACATGTTTGTACAAACGCATACTCTTATCTTCATTTCCCCAAATGTAAGGTCCGACAGTCAGGGTTCCCAGTTTTGTGGCTAGAGTTCTTTGAAGAGATTTTGAGCTTTGGTGAGTCCTCATGCTTCGAGGACCGAAAATTTATCGTTTTTAGTCCTTCCTTATTTTCATTTTTGGAACATAATGTACTGGCTATGCCCTGATTCATTCTTATGTACTAGATGGCTTTGAGACGATGTTAGACTTCCGCTTTACTTTGATAAAACTTTTAGACTTGAAATGTTTCTCTTTATCTCGTTGATATTCTATTTCTTGTATGATGAATGCTAAGTAGATTGTATGGGGCCTCTCTGGGTCTTGTACGCCATGTTACACCTAGGGGCCATCTTGGGTCGTGACAATAACACTTTTCATGTTGAATAAATTCCATTTGAAAGAAACTAAATGAAAATGCTTTCGAGAAATTTTCTATGTTTTTTATTTTTTAAATAAATTTTTATGGATTAATTTTTTGTTGTTGAAGAGAGTAATTCTGATGATATCTGAAATATTTATGTTTATAGGCATTCCATAATATTATTTTATTTTCAAACCCTAAACATATATGTGAAACTGTCATTTCATATGTAACACCCAAAAATTTCTAAGATAAAGCCCGAAAATATTCTTCATTTGCAAAAAAAGTCATATCGAGTGATTCTTAAACTGTTCTTAGGTGTTAAGGTCAATTCTTTAGTGTGAGAATGAATTTAGATATGAATTAAGGTCACTGAAATCCTCTAGCACAAAGTTGGATTGAAAGCTTCCTTAGCGATTAAGTTTTGATGTAAGATTGTACTTAGGTCAACTTCAAACGATCATATCTCTCAGCAGATAATGAATTAGGTGGCCCACGACCTATCAAATCAAAGGACAATGAGTCCTCTTTCCAACTACACCAAGTTTGTCCTATTTTGATTTCTAAGTAAAATGTTATGACCATTTTACCAAAGACCAAAACATCAGAGTTTTCTAAATCAGTGAACTACAAAACCCTTCTACGGGTTGTCGTATTTTCAAGTCGTGCAAAAACTTCAGAGAGTCAAATTTTGAGGTCTGATTCCTACGGATCCAACTACATGTTGTAGAGCCTTCTATGTGTCATAGTTTGGACCCGTATAATAAGTCCTGAGCCTTAAAAATCAAAATAAACTTTACAGATTGGATCTATGATTCATAGAAACTTCTACGACTCTTAGTTTTGACCCGTAGAATGAAATTATGAACCTCAAATTCAATATAAATTCCACAGATGGGATCTAGTTCCCTAGATCAAACCACAAACTGTAGATGGCCCCATTGTAGGTTTTTGTCAGCTTTTTAAGAGGGGTAGTTCAGTCTTTTCCCACTCCTTCTAAGACTAAACCTAAATTTTTTTTACCACCTAAATAAGGTTTTAATCAACACTAATCTACCCTATTACTTATATTAACACTTCCAAGACTTAGAGCAAGGATCCAAGAGGAGAAAGCTAGGGTTTTGAAGCGTTCTTCCAATTTCATCAAGAACTTTGTTTTTCCATGTATGTAAGGCTACTCATAGTGATCAACTAAGTTCGTCCTCACACCTTACACCTAAATTCACTCATTAAAAGGCTATGTTTAGGTTTTTATTTGTAGTCTCTTGAAACCCAAATTTAGTTATGTTTCTTATTCTAAATTCCAATTCCTTGATCATTGAGATATTGATTTCTATTATGCATATTGAAGTCTAAATTGTTGTTCATGTTTCGTATCACATGGACCCTATTTGTTATAAAAGGCATGTTTATAGAGATTATTATATGCGATTTCTTATACATCGATTTCAGACTAAATAGGTATGTCCATAAGTATACGTTTAAATGCATATTTTGATAAGAGTTTTTAAAGAAAGAATCAAATGATTTCATTTGTACTATTTGACTGCTGAGAAAGAGAAAGAGTACAACTAATTTTCTTCTAAAAATAACTTCAGTAAAGAAAAGTAAAGAAATAGTCTCTTTCTCTATAAAGGGTGATTGAGCATAATTGATATGGTTTATTTTGAAAGTAGTATTGAGCACCAAATTGGGTAAGAGTTTATTTTTAACTTGAAATATCATAAAAATATGTAGCCAGCGTAGGATATGATTGCACCAACTTCTTGAGCGAGTCTTCACTGCCTCAAGAAGGCTTATTGTATGGATCCATTGTTATAGTTAGCATCCTATACCCCGACAAAGTATAGGATGACCCTTGCAGTGTGGGTAAAATATTGTATCATCGTTAGGCTCATAGTAATAGTTGTCAGTTAGAGAAACTCATCGCAAATTAAAGTTTTCTACTTTCATATTTCTTATATTGCATACTAATCTTGGGTGTATTTATATGCCTATGAGAAAAATTAGAGGACAAATTCATTAGTTATTGATAGTGTCGAGTCATGATTATTGGATTATGATTAACTAATATGATTAGTGCTTGTAGATTGGGAAACAAGAAAATGGGCACAAAAGTGGAAGATCGTGAAGTGAAGAGTGGGTCCAAGTGCGAGAGCATAAATGATAAAGTGCCAAATAGAAGTGGAAGTCAAAATGGAAATAAATACACTAGGGTGCATCCTTTCTGCGTCGTGGAGAGGGATTTAATTATTCTTCCACACATATGAGTTGAGGTAGAAGATTACGTATCCTCTCCGTGTCGCGGAGAGGAGGACTTTAACAGAAATTGAAAGTTCAAGGTGTCTCCGCGTTGCGGACATGTATCCAAATTTTTAGCCAATTTCCCAGACTATAAATAGAGTCGGATTTTATAATTTTATTCATTCTTTTTCTGAGTTTTGGAGAACGGTAACTTGAAAAGCTATGTATTCTATTTTAGGGTTCATTCCTAAACTTTACCTACTGCGATTTCTCTTATGTGTATTGAATATTTCTCTCCGTGTCGCAGACATGTATCCCATTTTTAGCCGATTTTCCCTGATTATAAAAAGAATTGGATTTTATTATTTTATTCGTTCTTTTTGTGATTTTTGGAGAACAATGAATTGGAGATATATTTCTTCTATTTTAGGGTTCATTCCTAATCTTATCTAATACGATTTAAGTTATGTGTATTGAATATTTAAATATTGAGAATCATATTTGAATAGCTAAATTCCCAAGTTCTAGGGTTGTGTCTACGAGATTATTCCATATTATTAAATTTAATGGATAGATCTTGGTTATCTCATGAATTACTCTTGTGTTCTTAATTTAGTATTTCATGATTTGCCACCATTGAGATAATCTTATGGTCCTAATTGAACTCGAGAGAGGAATAAGAGGATAGAACGTAGGGTAAAAGGAGTATGATCTTTTCTATAATTAGGGTTGATTTGTATCTAAGATAGGGTAATTGGTTTAGTCTATCCCCACTCAATGATGTAGTTAGGTTGCCAATTACTATAGGCAATTAGAGTTTGGGAGACTATGATCATACATTTAACCCTGTAATCAGTGATTCGATAACTAGTTAATGTACATTACATGATGTGATATGGACGAATCTAAAGTAGGCTGCTGCGCTGAAATTTCCCAAGTCGTTGTTTGAACTCCAAGTTGAAGTTGAATCATAGTAGTTTACTTAATTATTTTAAATACTTAATCAATTAGAATAAGACATCACGCTTTCTCTAAACACTTGCTTGAAGTTCTACTTATTTGAAGAATTAAATACAATCTAATCTTAAGTCTCTATGGGTAAGACACCCGACAAATAAAAAAAAGTTACTTTATTATTGCATGACCACATAACCTTATTATAAAGTAGAAATAGTTTTCACTAATTGATTATACATTGATTTTGTTTATATGTACCTAGTCATCAATTTGGTTATTGTATTACTCAGCCATATTACATACCTGTACATTTAATCTACTAATGTCATTCGACCTACATCTGTTCATGATGTAAATACAAATGTTCAGGATCATCAACATTTTCTCCATTGAGATCACTCCACACTTCTTGCCAGTTTTAGGTAAGACCTCTTTGCTTCCACAGGACCCCATTTCTATATTCTATTTTAGTGGAATTTGAGGTGTCGTGGGTCATGTCCCGACACTAATCTTAAACAATAGATCCTTCATGGATAGATAGAGTTAAACAATTTCCAGTATTTTACCCAGATGTTTTATTGAAACTTATAATTTATGTCAAGTATTTTTAGACAATGTTTTAGAGTTTTCTTTTAATGATTTAAATGCTCATCTATTAAAGCTTCCGCATATCCCATAGAGTCATGTGAATCATAGTTAGCCAGACAAAGGATTTGCTTGGGGCTAGTCAATAGTCTCTGAGTGCCGGCCACGTTCAGGGTGTAAGCTCAAGATTGACAAACTTGGTATGAGAGCAATGTTCAAGTAACGTAGGGTGTCCATGAAGCCGTGTCTAGTAGAGACCTTCTTATAAGTGTGAAGCGCACCACATCTATAATAGGGAAGCTACAGTACATTAGTAATTGCCTCTTTTCTTCACACTCTTATTCGTGTGATATAGTTTAACTCTATAAAGATTTCTCCTAATTCGTGCTTATGAGTACTTTTTTTAGGTCATGCCTCCCAGTACAAGAAAAAAGGCTTTTAACAAAGGGAAATTCAATCGTTAAAAGTCTTAATCCGGTCGTAAAAAGTCATTTACGACTGGATTAAATCCGGTCGTCACTGGTCGCTAAAATCTCCGTCGTTAAAAGTGTACGACTGGATTGTCCAGTCGTTAATAACAATTAACGACAACCAAAATTCCAATCATTATATCTCTTTTTAGCGACTGTTTTTTCCTTTCGTTAATTGTCATTCCCTTCGTTAAAAATCTTCAATGAGGGTAACTTATCCGACCAGTTTAACTCCTTTTAGTCACTCAATACTTCTTTCATTAATGTCACAGTTGATAATCCAGTCACCATTGTATTCTAAGAACCACATTATCATTAGTAAATGTGAAATTTTAATGAAATGATATAAATGATAAATTGGTGCTCTCAAGAACAATTAGAAGGAAGTATAATGTAACATAAAATATTAAGTATATTTACAATAAGCCAAAAGAGTAGATGAAAGAAACATTACGCCATTATTTAACTAACGAAAGTTAACATCATTAGGTACCGATCAATTGGTGCAGTAGTAATAAAAATACATCTAGCATCAAATAACTTTACATCAATAACGAATTATTTCATCTTTCACAAAGCAATGAAACATTTTCTTTTAAAAAAGGTTCACGTCATATGACAACATTTAAATTTCACTTCACTTTTTTTTATCAATTGCAAATCTGTAATCAGCCACACCTAACAACAAATGAAATATCACCTGAAAGAAAATATCATGCACCATAAAAATTGAAATTAGCAACCAACACCAAAAAAGAACAGCAACAATTTAAAAAAAATATAAAGTAACAATACTTAACCACATATTTTAATAATAGAATTACAAAAATAACCATAGTCTAACAAATATTCGTAGCTAGCACAGGAAGAAAATCAAAACATGTTTACTGATGAAAGCTGTAATAAAGCACATAAATCTCTCAAAAGAGAAGGTGTAATTAAATTATTAGTATTACCTCTAATAATGCAATAAACAGATGGATCATCATAGGTTTGAAGAGTACAAGTAGGTATGTCGTTTACCTTCAAATGAGATCAAATAAGTTAAAATCAAGGCAATAATTTTTTTTTTACAAAATTCATCATGGTAATGACTCTACAAACTCTAATAATATTTTATTTATAAATTTTAGGAGATAACTGGAATTTCCTCTCTTCCAAGAATAAATGGAAAAAGCATGGCATCAATTTTTATTTTTTACTTTTTTCTTTTACACCTATATATCTTCAGAAGTCATTGCTATATACATCATCACCTAAGGAAATATGAAATCCTTGTGAAATGTAGAAATTAGAATAAGTATGACTTCTTAATATTTGAAACACCTCCAAATTATAGTTTTTTTCTAAAAAAGAAACAGTTCTAATGGAATTCAAACAAAAAATAATTTGTCCACATATATATACCCTAAAGTTGAAAATAAACACTACCAAAATTTTACCTGAAGACTTAGATAACTGAAATATTCATGTCTATAACAATAGAAAATGATAAAAATAAAAGGCGTAAAAGATGAAGTCTAAAGAGGAGGGTTTCATTATTAATTCCCCAATTAAAATTAATTGTTGCCATAAATGTTAAGAAAAAATAAATAAATCTTTCAGTACAAGAGTGACAAGAAAGCTATTTAGAGAAATTTAAAATTACAATGACAACAAAATCAAACAAAACTAATACAATACAACCTTAATATTAAATTATGTCCGCCACTACATAAAAAATAATCTTTAGCGGTAATTAATTAAAGGCAATAACTTCACTGCCACTAAAAATGTATTTTTAGCACTCTTTGTAGATGTCCCTAAAGCCTATAGCGACACTGGACCCAATAACATTTAACTAATACCGATAAAGGCTTTATCACTCTTTGTCAATATGTATATTTATTTCCGCAAAAGGTTATTTTTGTTGTAGTGTCCACGAAGAAATGTTATAGGGAGTCCTTCTGGGAGGAATGTGAATCCTTAAGAACCATTAGTTCAAGACGAACTATAAGTTCCCAATGCACTAGTAGTGCATCCTCCTCAAGGTGACGTCACAAATGCTGAATTTAGGAATGTGATTTAGATGTTGACTCAAGTAGTGATAACCCAGATTGGTCATCAAGGAGTCAGCCATCAGAATGTGAATTTTACATCCAGATTTCAAGATTTTCTAAGAATGAATCCAAGAGTTCACTAGGTCCAAGTTCAATGAGGATCCAAAAAACTTTGTAGATGATCTTCAAAAGGTGTTTGAGGTCATGGATGTTGTTGGTGCTGAGCGTGTGGAATTTGCTGCATACCAACTCAAGGGTGTTGCTAGGATCTGGTACGAACAATGGAAAAAGACTAGAGGAGAAGGTGCACCACTCTTAGGCTGAAATGTGTTTGAGAATGCTTTCTTGGAGCACTTGTTTCCCCGAGAGTTAAGAGAAGCAAAGGTGAGGAAGTTCCTCAATTTGATGAAGGAGTCTATGAGTGTGAAGGAATGCAACCTCAATTTCACCTTGCTATCTTGCTATGCTCCGGAGATGGTGGTTGATATGAGGAGCAGACTGAGTTTATACGTATCAAGACTCTCCCATTACTTTAATGTGAAGGGTAAGGCGGGTATGTTGATAGGGGACAGGGACATAGCTAGGCTTATGATTCATTTTCAATAGGTGGAGAATGATAAGTTAAAGGATAGGGGAAGAGTTTCGGAATAAGAGGGACAAGACAGTAAATAATGAGTCCGCCATAAGAAGACCGGGAATGAGAATCGATCATCCTTCCAGCAAAGGTCATCTGGACCTGCTCTATCGTAAGCTAGTGCACCTGCACTAAGGAACAAGAATGATCATAGGAACCAGAACCCCCAAAATTTTAGAGCTAAGGGTTCTGAGTCGCAGGGCAGTGTGGCACTAGTGTTCACTCGTAACCCACTCTCTAGTAAGTGTGGTAAGCTTCATTTAAGGGAGTGTAGTGTTAGTACTAATGGTTGGTACAAGTGTTGAAGAGTGGGTTATTTTTCTAAGGAATTCCCAATGTGGAACTAGGGTAACAGGGACAGTATGACCCAAGCTTCTATGGCACTCCCACTGGGTAAGACTACATGAAATGGTTCTACTTTAGGAGCTAACAGAGTTCCAAACCATCTGTATGCTATGTCTAGTCATTAGGATCAGGAGAACTCACAGATGTTGTTACTAGTGTGCTTAAAGTCCTTTCTCTTGATGAATATGCCTTGCCTGATCCAGGTGCGATTTTATCTTTTGTAACTCCTTATATAGCCATAGAATTTGGGACTTGTGTCGAACAACTTCTTGAACCTTTCAGTGTTTCTACACCTGTCGAGCAGTATATTCTAGTAGAAAGAGTATCTCGAATTTTACCATCTCTATCTATCATAAAGACACCATGGCTGATTTAATTTAATTAGACATGGTGGATTTTTTATGTCATTCTAGGCATGGACTGGCTTTATGCTTGTCATGCCTCACACGATTGTAGGACTCGAGTAGTGAAGTTTCAGTTTCCAAATAAGCCAGTCATAATGGAAAAGTAATCAAGTAGTGCCTAAGGGTCATTTCATTTCATACCTAAAAGCCAGAAATTTATTCTCCAAGGGGTGCATCTGTCACTTAATCAGAGTTAATGACTCTAATGATGAGACACCATCTCTGTAGTCAGTTCCAATTATAAACAAATTTCCATAAATGTTTCCCGATGATCTTCCCGGAGTCTCTCTAGAAAGGGGGATAGACTTCGGAATTGACGTCCTTCCAGTTACTCAACCCATCTCTATTCCACCATATAAAATGGCTCTAGCTGAGTTGAAATAGTTAAAAGAGAAGTTGAAAGATCTTCTTAATAAGGGTTTCATCCGACCTAGTGTCTCATCTTGGGGCGCTCCGATCTTATTCATATGAAAAGGTTCCTTAGGATGTGCATTGATTAACGTCAGTTGAACAAGGTCACCATAAAGAACAAGTATCACCTTCCTCGGATTGATGATCTTTTTTACCAACTTCAGGGTTCCAGTTGCTTCTCTAAGATAGACCTCAGATCTAACTATCATCAATTGAAAGTAAAATAAAGTGACATCCTGAAACAACTTCCAGGACTCGTTGCAGTCATTATCAGTTCCTTATTATATCATTTGGTATGACTAATGCTCATGCAACATTTATGGATCTTATGAAAAGAGCATTTAAGAGGTATCTCGACATGTTTGTTATTTTGTTCATCGATGACATCCTTATCTACTCGATGAATGAGGAGGATTATATCGGTCATCTCAAAATAGTCTTCCAAACTCTCAAGGACCAAGAGTTATATGCCAAGTTTCTAAAATGTGAATTTTGGATCGAATATGTGGCATTCTTAGGCCACATAGTGTTGGCAAAGGGATTCGAGTCGACACTCAGAAGATTCAGGCAGTGCAGAATTGGCCCAGACCCACATCCCCAACTAATATAAGGAGTTTCTTGGGGTTGGCAGGTTACTAAAAAATATTCATCGAATGTTTTTCATCTATTTCATCCCCGTTGACTAAGTTGACTCTAAAGACAACAAAGTTTCAATGGTCTGGAGCTTTTTAGAAAAGATTTCCAAAAATTAAAAAGTTGGTTAACTATTTCTCCAGTGTTGACCCTAGTAGAGGGTAAACAGGGTTTTGTTGTCTATTATGATGCATCTAGAGTGGGGCTTGGTTATGTTTTGATGAAGAATGGTAACGTTATAGCCTATGCCTCTAGACAACTTATGATTCACGAGAGAAACTACCCGACTCATGATCTCGAGTTGCCAACAATAGTTTTCTCTCTCAAGATATGGCGTCACAATATCTATGGTGTTCATGTGCATGTGTTTACCGACCACAAAATTCTCAAATATGCTTTTTCAGTTATAATGAGCTTAACCTCAGAAAAAGGAGGAGGTTAGAGTTATTTAAGGATTACGATATGAGTGTTCTTTATTACTCAGGTAAGGCTAACGTTGTTGTTGATTCCTTGAGAAGGTTGTCCATAAGGAGTGTTTATCATGTAGAGGAAGGAAAGAAACATTTGGCTAAGGAAGTACACAGACTTGTACGTGTGGGAGTTCCTCTATTATATTCCAGTGAAGGTGGAGTTGATGTGATGAATGTGGCTGAATCGTTATTCGTTTCGGAAGTAAAGGAGAAGCAAGAAAAAGACCCCATATTACTTGAACTAAAGTCAAATGTTTATAAGCATTTGTGATGGAATTTGAATACGGGGGAGATGTTGTGTTGAGATATCAAGATACATTGTCTGTTCCAAAGGTGGATGAGCTCCAAGAGAGGATCATGGTAGAAGCTCATAGTTCCAGATATTTGATCCATTCAAGTTCCACAAAGATGTACCATGACTTGAGAGAAGTCTATTGGTGAAATTATATGAAGAGGTGTATTGTAGATTTTGTTGCTAATGCCCAAATTGTCAGCAAGTCAAGGTTGAACACCAAAAGACATGTGGTGTGGCTCAAAACATATCTCTTCCAGAATGGAAGGGAGAGATGATTAATATGTACTTCATTACTCGCTTTCCATAATCTCTTAGGCAGCATGATTTGAATTGGGTGATTGTAGATTAGATGATTAATTCATCCCATTTCTTGTCGATATAGACTACAAATTCAGCAAAAGATTATGCCAGTTTATATATCCGTGAGAAGGTCTGACTTCATGGAGTCCCTTTGACAATCATTTTAGATAGAGGTGCGCAATTCACCACTCAGTTTTGGAAGTCATTTCAGAAAGGTTTGGATTTGAAAGTAAACCTTAGTATTGATTTCCATCCTCACACGGATGGTCAAGAAGAGCACCCAATTCAGATTCTAGAGGATATGTTAAGAGCATGCATCATGGATTTCAAAGGTAATGTGGATGATCACTGGCCTCTTATAGTGTTTGCTTACAATAACAATTATCACTCAAGTATCTAGATGGCTCCTTATGAGGCTCTTTATGGAAAAAGATATAGATCTTTTATTGGTTGGTTTGAGGTTGTTGAAGCTGAGTTGATAAGGCCAGACTTGGTTTCTCAAGCCATGGATAAGGTGAAGACTATTCAAGAAAAGTTGAAAATTGCGCAAAGTCATCATAAATCCTATACAAATGTTAGAAGGAGAGATTTGGAGTTTGAGGTTAATGAATGGGTCTATTTGAAGGTTTCACCCATGAAGGGCGTTATGAGGTTTGGTAAGAAAGGGAAGCCCAGTCCCCGATATATTGGTCCTTACAGAATATCAAATAAGATTGGTACTGAAGCATAAGAATTGGAGCTACTACCTGAATTAGCGGTTGTCCATAAAGTATTCCACATATCTATGCTAAAGAAATGCTTGAGCAATCCTTCTCTCGTTGTTACAAAAGGTTGTAATGACCCTCGAGGTCATTTTCTCTATTTTCCGATCTTTTCAGTTTTTAGAGCTTTCTTGTAGCTACCCCAAGTCATTTATGACTTGTAGGGACTGGCAGTTCGGCCATTGGGTTGTTCGTTTGGATTTTGTACAAGTTTCCATATTTTGGAGTCTTTGAAACTTGAACGGTTGACTTCAGTCAAAAGTTCAGAAAATAGCCTCAGAAATGCAATTCAGACAGTTTCATTAGCTCCATAAGGGCTATTTTAGGCTTGGCGCATGGTTGGTTCGGGCTTTGAGACTTCTGGTGTGAGTTTGTGCCGTTAGACATTTTAACTTAGAACTTAAGCCATGGGTTGACTTTGGTCAACATTCTTGGTAAACGTGCTTAGATAAATTTTTATTAATGTGGTTAGCTCTGGATTGTTGAGTTTGGTCTAGAATGACCATTCATGCGGTTCCCTAGGTTTTTGGTCTCATTTTGAGCCTTATTTTGGTTTTTAGCTTAAAATGAAACTTGGGTGTGGGACACACTTTTCATTGAAATGACCTCAGATGAAAGTTTCGATGGTTCCGTTGATTTGGAATGCAAAATTTGATGGGGTAGCATATTCTATTTGCATGCATGTGGTTTCGAATGAAAGTTGGGCACCCCGTCGGAGAATTCAGAGTTAGAGCAAATCAGCTAAAGTGTTGATGTCTGGTGCAGGCTTTTAGCGACCAGAAATCAGACTTTTGGCGACTAGAGTTTATTTTTAGTGACTAGTTTTGGGTAGTTATACCCACAAATTTCAGCTTTCCGCTTTCATTTTCAAAAGGCGATTTCTCTCTCATCCAAGCTCCGATTTGAGTGATTCGAAGTCCTGTGTGATCGTTGGGAGTGTGGCTACTTGAGTTTTTGATTAGAATTTGTTGAGGATCCTTAGTTTGAGGTGAATTTGAGCTAGAAGTTGCTACCTTGGATTGGTTTTCTTGTTAATTTTGCATGTTGTTGTTGTGGCTGTTTTTGGCACTTGGACTGTATTCAATATTGTAACACAAATTCGAGGTGTAGTTTATGAACTTTTTGATGGAGTGAGTTTCAAGATTCCCGGCATGGGTCCCACATTCTTGTTTTGACTCAATTTTGGGTACATTTCAAATTGTTGCAATTTTAATGTCAAAACATTTGTCATGACATTGTGATTAATAATTTGATTGTTTGGCGGTGTTCGGAGACATTTCAGATGTGGATAGCTCATGTGTGGTGGATTCGTAGAGCTCATTTTCGGCTTTGAGGTAGGCTTCTGTAATGCCTCAGAATCTAGTAGGCCAAGCTATGGGCTAAGTGCAAGGCATGGACTAGAGATTTTAACCTTAGCACCTATTATGGAATCCCGCACGAGTCGTGGTGGTGCCCATAGACCATAGGCAGTAGCCAACAACACTTCCCTCACCTTCCACGACCACCATGACGCCTCATGGTGGGGACCATGGGTCGTGGTGACACTCATGGAGGGCTAGGACGTAGCTAGGAAAGACTGCCCAAAATAGGGACCCTCCCCACGAGCCACTAAACGGCTCGTGAAGACCACCATGGGGTGTGGGAGGGGTCGTGGACAAGAGTTGGTTTTTAGGGGAAGAGGGGTGGGAAACCTAGCTACTCGTCAATGGACACGGGCATCACAACTGCCCGTGAAGCCCCACATGGATCGTGAAGCCGTCCGTGAAGGGATTTTCATTAGACTTACAGTTTAGGGTCAACTTCAAATGATCATATATTTTAGGTCAAAATGAATTGGGTGGCCCATGACCTATTAAATTAAAGGTCTCTGAGTGGTCTTTCCAACGCCACTGAGTTTGCCCAATTCCCATGGAGGAGTCAAAGGTTATGCCCGAAATAGTGAAGCACTGCCAGGCTGAATTTCTTGACGATCCGTTTGACGAGCTTGCCTTTGTAAGACAAGATCATGCATGGTAGCTTGAGTTAGTAGATCTCATGGATATCCTTGGATTGAGCAATAGTACCCTTCCAATGGTTAGCTTGAACTAACCATGATAAGAGGCTTTGCATGGTAGCTTGACTTGGTAAGACCAAACCATTTCATTGGTAGCGTCGATTGAGAAATAGTATCGTTCCTTAGATAGCTTGGACTTGGATAGTAAGGTGATTTTCCTTGGTAACTTTGAATTGGTAAATAGTAACCATTCATTGAGAATGACTTTGCTTGGATTAGTAAAGTAGTACTCTTCCATGGATAATGATTAGCCTTGATTAGTAAGATGATATGCCTTCCATGGATAGCAGATATAGCTAAAGAGGGACTCCCTAATCAAAGTAGCATAGTTATGATGAAACAAGGTTACTTCAAGGAAGTATCGTAAGTATGTTTTAATATGAGATTTACTTGTTCTGATGATAGATTCGCTTGGATCGTTGTTTGAGTTGCCTTCCTTGATATGTATGACTAGAGGTGGATGACCCAAGTCTTGACTAAGAATAAGTTGAGGTTAATTAGAAGTATTCCTCTTACATGATGATTTATGTGCATTGATTACACTTATGACTTATGTTGTTATCTCTTATGCTTATGGTATATGTCTTATGTTGACTAATGCCTATGTTATGCCTATGTTGATGTTTATGCTAGCTATCATATTTAGTACATTTTGTACTAACGCATACTCTTGCCTACATTTCTTATCCAAATGTAGGGTATAACGATATTGACTCTCATCTTCGTGTCTAGGATTATCGTAGATTAAGATTTGAAGATTGATGAGTCCTCATAGCATTCGAGGATTTGATGTCTTTTATTTTATGTTTTGAACTATTGTATGGGCTGTGTCCCAAAGATATTCATGATTTAGATGGTTTGAGACAAGTGTAATAGACTTCAGCTTCATTTTATAAAGACTTTGATGTTGTTGAAAATGTTTTAAATTCCCGCTCATTTATATTACTTTATGTTATGATATGCCAAGTGGCTTGTATGAGGTATCTCGGGGTCTTGTACGCCATGTTACATCAAGGGTGTACCTCTAGGTTGTGACAACTTCAGTCTACATTCTTGATTGTGTTTCTTAGATAATGCATATTATAGATTTCATGTAATTTTGGATGGTATTTGTCGGGTATTTAGCTTTCCTCTTGTTATTCCATCCTTTCTTGATTCTGTAGGAGCAGTGGGCTTATTATGGGTGCTGGGATCCTTAGTTTAGACTGTGGCTACGCTTGTGGTGTAGATGATCTTGCTTATCCTTGTTAGAATTGATTCATGGTTGCCTTAGACTAGGTTGGACATTAGATGCTTTATGTTGTGTTTTATCACCTCGTAGTTATAGTTTTCTCCCTTTAGAGCTTATTTTGGGTCTTTCTCCTTGCGATGATGCTTATGACCTTGGTAGCTTGTCAGAGTCGTGGGTTGGTCCTATTTATGCTCAGTCTGAGACTAGAGCGGTGTGATTGAGGTAGGGCATCGTCCCTTGAGTTTTCTCCCCTTTATTGATTTGAAATCTCTTTTTGATCCCTTTACTTGTTGATTAACGATGGGCATATTGTATCCTTACTGAGCTTATGATTATACTTTTGGGCCCAAGGCCGTATGTGAGTACAAGTTGGATCCATGTTAGTACTCTCTTCTTTTGTAAGGTGGTTTCATTGGTTGTATGTTTATTTGATTTTGAGTGACTTGTTTGAATGCTAGCGATTGTCTGCATTGAATTGTTTGCTAGTTTTCATGGATTTTGTGGTACGATCCCAATCCATGCATTGGAATATTTATCATTCATGATGAGATACTGTTTTAATTGATTTTTATTCTTAATTGGTTTTAATGGGAGTCATACCACCTAGATCACTTGACTTACTGAATTTTGAGATCATGAGGCGTCAGGGACGTGGTCCTTTCCTACTTTAGATTTTAGAGACATCTGGGATGTGCTTAGTTTTCACTTGACCACCCAGCGCATCAACGCCCTTTCTTGCATGCTTTTAGTTTTACTTACGCCTCGGGTCACTCTTGCTCGTTGGGAGACTTACGCCCCTATGAACGAATTGGCTGGTGGGGCATCCATGATACCTAAGATCCTCTTCGGAGTCGACACGTCCTTGGATCACTCTTGCTAGTAGAGAGGCTTATGCCCCTGGGAGTGGACTGATTGGCTTGGTGGCCTGGATTGGTTTGTCACTCTTGCTTGATGGGCTCGAAGTTGACTAAAGTCCTACGATGCACGCCCAACACCCACCCCGACGCCCGACATGAGATGCCGTGCGCCGACGCCGATGCCTTCGTTGCAAGGCCAATGCTATACCCGCCGTTGCGCGCCGCCCAAGGGTATGGCTATTGTTTCAATTTGTCACTAATGGTTCTGCTGCTTACCCTACATTCATATGCATGGCCTATCACCAATATACTTGTTTGTTGTTTAAACCCTCCTCTTTTTGGGGGCTGGTTGAGTTATTGTCACGACCCAGGGGTACCCCCTAGATGTAACATGGCGTATAGAACCCCAAAGGACTCCATACAAGCCACTTAGCTCTCATTATATAAGAAATAGAACAATTAGAGTAAACCAACATTTCAAGTCCAAAAGCAATTTTATAGAAAAGCGGAAGTCTAGATACTTTGTCTCATCATAGCCATCTATTACAATCGAATGAAATTGGGACTAGCCATACATCATGTCCAAAAAGGGAAATACATGAAAGAAACCAAAAACAATAAAACTCCTTCCTCGAAGCATGAGGACTCACCAAAGCTCGAAAAATATCTCAATCAACTCCTAGCCACAAAACTTGACTACACGAGTTCTACAATCAATAGAAGCATAACAAGAGTCCATCCAATCCATACCAAGAATAACATCAAAACCTAAAATATCAATCTTTGCCAAGTCAACAAGAGTAACTCTACGGGATAAGGAAACAATACACTTTCTATAAATCCTCTTAGCCACAATAGAATCACCAATATGAGTAGAGACAGAAAAAGGTTCTAACAACACATCCAGAGGAACATCAAACCTCACAGTCACATATGGCATCACATAAGACAAAGTAGCACCGGGATCAAGTAAAGCATACACATCAAGTTGAAAAACGTTCAACATACCGGTAACCATATCTGGAAAACTCTATTGGTCACCACGAGTGTGAAAAGCATAAAATCTATCTTGCTTGGGAGCACTAGTACCCGAACCACTTGGAGGAGCTTGCTTTCCCTCTCTTCCTTTAGCCATAAGCATCGGGCAATCCCTCATTTTGTGACCACTTTTACCACAACCAAAGAAACCATTTGTGCAGGCTAGGCACTTACCCTCGTGTCTCTTTCCACACATAGCACAAGAAGGAAACAGGGATCCACTATCATTATCATGAGACTTAGGGTTAGACACCCTCTCTTTGTTAAACCTTGGAGGAGCCTTAGAAGAAATTTTCCTAGAAATCTTTTGTTGAAATCTAGGATGACCATGTCCATCGAACTTTGCATGAGAGGAATTATCATCCTCAATTCTAGACCTCTTCTTCTCCCTAGATCTCCTTTTAAGTTTCTCATTTTGAAACTATTGGGCATGAACCATAGGACGAGAAACATTCTTATCATGAACAAGCATAGCCGTACGTCATTCTTTTACTACTAAGTCGGACACACTCGATACAAACTTACTCATCCTTGACCTATGGTCGGCCACTATAGATGGAGCATATTTCGACAACCGAGTGAACCTCCAAGCATGTTCCTTAACACTCATATTACGTTGCTAAAGGTTAATAAACTCAAGTATCATAGCCTTTCTCATCTCCAGAGGGCATAACCTATCAAGGAAAGAATTCTTAAATCTTTCCCACTCTATGAGACCCACTTCTACCGGCCTTGCTTCTTTCCATTGGTTGAACCAAATCTGATCAACCCCCTTAAGTTGATAAGCGCCCAATTCCGCCCTCTCTACCGGAGTCACTCCCTCAAGTCCAACTCCTTATAGACCTCATTTATGAACTCTTAAGGATCTTCCTCAATCTTTGACCAATAAAATTCTGGGGGATTTATCCTGGCTTGAGTCAACATTTGAAAAGCAAACCTAAACTTTGCATTAGTCACTTGATCGGTCAAAGGGTTGACCGGAACTTGAGGAGCTCCTTGATCAAAATTGCCTCCCTCAACTCCACTAGCAAAGGCTCATTGAGTAGAGTTGACCTCTATCGCATGAATTTAGATTAATGATAAAAGTGGAGTTTCCTAATCATCTTGTAGTATCTCATTCATAAATGTGGCGCACTTCACACTCATTAACAAGACTTTACTAGACGTGGCTTATGAGACATCCTAGGACCATTCTAAACCTTGTGCTCTGATTACCAAGTTTGTCAAGACCCAGGGGGTACACCCTAGATGTAACATGGAGCATAGAATCCCGAATGACTCCATACAAGACACTTAGCTCTCATTACATAAGAAATAGAACAATTAGAGTAAAACAACATTTCAAGTCTTCTGAAAGAAATTTTATAGAAAAGCAGAAGTCTAGACACTGTCTCATCATAGCCGTCTATTACAATCCAATGAAATTGGGCCTAGCCCATACATCATGTCCAAAAAGGGAAATACATGAAATAAACTGTAAACAATAATACTCCATCCTCGAAGCATTAGGACTCACCAAAGCTCAGAAAATATCTCAATCAACTCCTAGCCACGAAACTAATGACCCTGACTGTCAGGCCCTACATTTGATAGCTATGCACAAAACATTTAAAACATGCTAAACGAGACATTTCATTTCATAACATGCAATTTACCAAGTTAAAACATAACATAATAGGAGTTAGAAAATATCCTTCATAAACATGGTCAATGCAAGCTAGCATCATCTTTAAAACCTTTGAACACTTATGTGATACTTCTTGAAGTAGCCTTACTTCCTTATTAATCTTGTTGTGGGAATTAGACATAATCGAGATCGAGACCATGTGAGCTATAACATGATCCCCCAGTGTCTCCCACATCGAAAAGGGTTGGTCTACCTGCCTAAGGTAGAACCATTAACTCTTAGCTTAGGTTGATCCACTAGCTAAAAATCCTACCGGGGTACGTAATTTATGGGATAAGGAGATTGTAACTAGAAACCTGGACTCTACTACGTGAGGGCTTCCATCTCATGAGATTACTTTGGAAACCCGGACTCTACTACCTGAGAGCTTCCATCTCATATTCAATATCAACTCGTTGCTAAGCATAACCCCCACAGAGTAGTTATTAAATCTTGGCTTAACTCATGTCTCATGGAAAGATGTCCTTGGAAAACCAATTCAAGTTAGTTCATTAGGATAACTCTATAGACCATGCGTGAGAAGACCTTTCACCATCCATGATCACTTTTAATTTATGACTCAATGAGGTGAGAATGCCTTTCAACCTACGAATCCTTAATAGGTGAGAATGTCCTTTCACAACCATACTAATATGTGTTTATGAGAATATCCTTTCAACAACACAACAACAACATCATCACTGGCACTTTACTCTCAAGCACCTTTTAACATTTACATAGATTTGATATAAACATGCATAATCTCATACTTTGCCCTTTCAAGGTTCAAAGCCTACTTTCAATCACCACATCTTGAATTCAAACATTAGATATAGATTTCATCATAAATTCATGTGACTCTATCACTTCATGCATTAATAATCTCATACTTTACCCTTTCAAGGTTCAAAGGCTACTTTCAATCACCACATCTAGAATTCAAACATTAGATATAGATTTCATCATAAATTCATGTGATTCTATCACCTCATGCATTAATTCATAAAATCCCTCTTTCATAAACAAAGACCCACATCATATCATCACAATTGAGAAATATGGGAATTACATGGGTTTATGGGGGAACATCATAAAAACCATAGGAATCCATCAATTCATATTTAATATAACACAATTCAATCATTTAAATCAAGTTTTAAAGGAACCCATGGTAATTGAGTGTTTAACCCTAGCTTGAATCTCCTTCTCCTCCTCCTCCTTCTTCTTCTTCTTCTTTTTGTTCTTCTTCTTCTTGTTCTTGTTCTTGTTCTTCTTGTTCTTGTTCTTGTTCTTCTTGTTCTTCTTCTTCTTTTTCTTCTCCTTGTTCTTCTTCTCCTTGTTCTTCTTCTTGTTCTTGTTCTTGTTCTTCTTCTTCCTCTTCGTCTTCTTCTTCTTCTTCTTCTTCTTCCTCTTCATCTTCTTATTCTTCGTCTTCCTCTTCCTCTTCTTCCTCTTCCTCTTCCTCCTCTTCCTCGTCCTCTTCTTCCTCTTTCTATTCTTCCTCTTCCTCCTCCTCCTCCTCCTCTTCTACCTCTTCCTCCTCTTCCTCTTTTCCCTTTTTTTCCTCCTCATCCTCCTCTTCCTCCTCTTCTTCTTCTTCTTCTTCTTCTTCTTCTTCTTCTTCTTCTTCTTCTCTTTCATAGAGAATTTATTTGAGAGGAAGAACTTAGGGAAAAAGACATGGCTTTAGTTTGATTAAAACTAGAAAAGACCACTTAGCCCTCACTAGCATGGGATCTGCCTCATCTTCACGAGGGGCACCACGAGCTGTGGTGCCTACCATGAGCCGTGGTCCCTCTCGTGGTCACAAAATAGTGGAATGGCCATCACTACCCTAACCCCTAAAACTAAGTCACCACCACGAGCCTTTCCATGACCAATAATAGCCTTCACGAGCTGTGAAGTGGCTCATGTGGAGAGGGTTGTTTTGGGCAGACTTCACTTAGCCACTGTCTCTCCCACCACGAGCCGTGGTCCTCACTACTGGCCGTGAAGGTGGTCATGAAAGTTGGGCAGTGTCTAGGCAAAAATTGGGCTTCCCTAGCCCTCTTCCTTGGTTTTTTCTCTCTTCCTTGGTTGTAGCCCTCACACTTTGCCCTAGTTTAGCATACTAGATTCCGAGGCATTACAATATCTCCCCCTTGAGGACATTTATCCTCAAATGAGAATTCTAGACACCTCTTATAGGAAACAACTCTAGACTTGCAACCCATCATGCATGCAACATCATAAAAATGCATACCACAAAGGAGGAAACATCAACCCCAAGCTAAACATATTCACTGCATTTTAAGCAAGTAGGAATTATTCCTAACAAACCAACATGCATGAAATTTCAAAATTTCTCATCTTTAGGAGGAGCTTCCTTCTCCAAGCTAAAAGCATGCTCAACACAATCTTATGGAGCTTCTATGCAATTCATTTTCGAAAGCATAACAAAAGCATGTTCATCAATTCATCTCATGAAGTCTATGGGAAACTCATACTGAATGCACACAACATGAAGAAAATTAATCATGCAAACTCATTTTCTTCTAAACACAAGTTCCCTATGAACATGCATAATATAAGGAAATCGTGGAAACACATAAAACCCATGACTCCAAAACATAGATCAAACCAAGAGGAACTCTTTATCTCAAGCTAGAAGAGGAGTACAAGGAACCCTTAACTAAAAGATTACTCCATAACATTATCACGAAAGCAACTTCCTTGTTCCTCAATTTCTTAACTTGCCAGTCTAAGATCTCAACCGGAAATTCCTCATAAGAAAGACTTTCATCAACTCCCAAACCTTCTAAGGGGACTATGGATATCGGATCACCAACACATTTCTTCGACCTAGAGACATGGGAAACCGGATGCACCGTTGCCAACTCATTGGGAAAATCTAGCTCATAAGCAACCTTACCAACACGTGTCAATATCATTCATATTGGAAACACATAATCGACCTTGATATCTAAGCACACCATCTCCCCTTTGGGAGAAAGCCTCAATAGATTTCTTAAGCACCACTTCTTTCAATTCTATCAAAATTGGATTAAGACCTTGCTTGACTTTCACATCCGCCACAAAAGACGATTCGAACCATTATGAACAATAACACCACCCTTGGTAGAATCCATTAGTTGAACACCTAATCGGGCCAATCTCTGAACATCTCGAACCAACTCTTTCTTTTCTTCACCTGTATGAGCCACACTACCCATGGGCAACCGACTAAGAGCATACACTACCTAATTACCTCTACCGAGGTGATAAAGAACACTCATGTAAAAATCTTGGAATAACTCAAGCCACCTTCTTTGGCTTAGATTCAAATAAACACATATTGCAAACTCTTATGGTCGGAAACATCGACATGAACCCCATACAAATAATGCCTCCAAATCTTTAAGGCAAAAACAGATGCCGCTAACTCAAGGTCATGTGTAGGATAATTCTTCTCATGGATCTTAATTTGCCTTGAAGCATAGACAATCACTTTACCATTTTGCATAAGCACACATTCCAACCCAACTCTAGAGGTATCACAATACACCACTAAACCATCCGTACCTTCCGATAAAGTCAACACCGGAGCGGAAGTAAGTCTATCTTTCAACTCTTGGAAACTCTTCTCACATGCTTTGGACCACACAAATTTAGCCTTCTTTTGATACAAAGTCATCAAAGGAGAAGCAATGGAAGAAATCCCCTCAACAAACTTTCTATAGTAACTAGACATACCTAAGAAGCTTCTAATATCCGAAGGAGTTAGAGGTCTAGGCCAACTCTTGACCACATCCGTCTTAATAGGATCTACCTCAATTCCCTTGCTTGACACAATATGACCAAGCAAAGCAACTGACCTTAGCCAAAATTCACATTTTCTAAACTTTGCAAAAAAAGTTGTTGGTCCTTAAGAATTTGCAACACAATCCTCAAATAGTCAATATGTTCATTCTCACTTTTCAAATAAATCAATATATCATCAATGAACACTATTACGAACATATTAAGGCATTGTCAAAACACCTTATTTATCAAATCCATAAATGACGCCAGAGCATTAGTCAATCCAAATGACAATAACAAAAACTCATAATGACCATACCGGGTTCTAAAATCCATCTTTAGAATATCATCATCTCTTACCCTAAACTGGTGATAACCCGAACTAAGGTCAGTCTTAGAGAAGTAACTTGCCCCTTGAAGTTGGTCATCACAAAAATCTATTTTCCTCATCCTAACTAGGTGGTAAAAGTAACCCTTAGCCATCATCTTTCTAGCCTTAATATAAGGAACGAACTAAACTCTAGGCATAGAACTTCCCCCTTTCGACTCTAGCATAGGCTCATTTGGGAAGTGAAACTTGACCACATGAGTTCTACAATAAACAGAAGCATAATCACAAAAGACAAACTAGCCACAAAAGAATCACCAACAGGAGTAGAGATAGAAAAAATTTCTAACAACACATCTAGAGGAACATCAAACCTCATAGCCACATACATAATCACAAAAGACAAACTAGCATCGGGATCAAGTAAAGCATACAAATAAAGTTGAAAAACTTTTAACATACCATTAACCACATCCAGAGAACTCTCTTGGTCACCACGAGTCTGAGAGCATATAATCTATCTTTCTTGGGAGACTAGTACCCGAACCACTTGGAGGAGCTTGCTTGCCCTCTCTTCCTTTATCCATAAGCACCAAGCAATCCCTCATTTTGTGACCACTTTTACCATAACCAAAGCAACCATTCGTGTTGGCTAGGCACTTACCCTCATGTCTCTTTCCACACCTAGCACAATTAGGAAACAGGGATCCACTACCATTTCCTTGAGACTTAGGGTTAGACACCCTCTCTTTGTTAAACCTTATAAGAGCCTTAAAAGAACCTTGCGCAAAAATCTTTTTTGAAATCTAGGACGACCATGTCCATCAGACCTTGCATGAGAGAAATTATCATCTTCAATTCTAGACCTCTTCTTCTCCCTAGATCTCCCTTTTAAGTTTCTCCTTTCCAACTTGTTGGGCATGAACCATAAGACAAAAAACATCCATATCATGAACAAGCATATCTGTACGACATTCTTTCACTACTAAGTCGGACACACCCAACACAAACTTACTCATCCTCGACCTAGGGTCGACCACTATAGATGAAGCATAATTCGACAATCGAGTGAACCTTCAAGCACTTCCTTAACACTCCTATTACCTTGACGAAGGTTAATAAACTCAAGAATCATAGTCTGTCTCATCTCTAGAGGGTAGAACCTATTAGAAAAGCATTCTTAAACTTTTCCCACTCTATGGGACCTGCTTCTGTTGGCCTTGCTTCTTTCTATTGGTTGAACCAAATCTGAGCAACCCCCTTAAGTTGATAAGCGGACAATTCTGCCCTCTATACTAGAGTCACTACCACAAAGTGCAACACTTTATAGACCTCATTTATGAACTCTTGAGGATCTTCCTCAATATTTGACCCATAAAATTCTGGGGGATTTATCCCGACTTGAGTAAACATTTGAAAAGCAAACCTAAACTCCGCATTAGTCACTTGATCGATCGAAGGGTCGATCGAAACTTGAGGATCTTGAAGAGGAGCTCCTTAATCAACATTTCCTCCCTCAACTCCACTAGTGAAGGCTCTTTGAGTAGTCAAGTCTTGTAGATCACCAGGTAAGGATTAGGAAATAGATCTTATAGAGTTGAACTCTATCGGCAGACTTTAGAGTAATGAAAGAAGTGGAGTTTCCTAATAATTTTGTAGCCTCTCATTCATAAATGTGCATCTTTCACACTCATGAAAAGGACTTTACTAGACGTGGGTTATTGATATACCATGAATTTATGGTATTTTTGATACATTTCACTTAGAGTTTGTGTGTGTCTTAGGCGATTTTGTGATTAGAACTGATGTTTTGTGTATAATATTTGCAAGAATTAGGCTTGGATGCGGTTGATAAATATCTGAGCTGAAATTTGCTAAAGTAGCCACAACAGTGCCATGCACGGACCATAGGTCCATCGGCGGATCGTGGATGGGCAGTCATAGGTCTTGGCCTGGGATATCAGTTTCAATAACTCAAACCACGGAGTGCCAGGACGGACCGTAGCCCAGTCCACAGACCGAAGGTGGTGTATCGTAGGTTGAACATTAGGGAATTCTGACAAGTGTCGAACCACGGAGCAAGATGACGGACTGTAGATCTACCCACGGTCCGCCCTGCACGTCCGTTAGTGATGATCTGTAAGTTGAAAGTTCCAGTACCTGATGAAAAGTTTTTAAGTGTTGAACCACGGAGGGTGACCTATGGACCTTAGGTCGACCCATGGTTCGTAGGTTGACCACGGTCCATAGGTCGTGTGGTCGACAGAGGCCGCGTCCAGACAACTTATTTCCTTATTTTGTTTCCTTTTTATTTAGGACTTGTTATCTATAAATAGGAGTTATAAACATCATTTTTGGAGGTTAGACATTATTGTATACTTCTAAGTTTATATTTTGTGAATTAATTTGCAAACTCTTAGCAATTAATTTTCCAAATTTTGTTTTATAAGATTTTGACTTTGAATTTCAATTGAAGATTTCGGGTTTCATCAATTCTTCTTGTAAGTTCATGAATTATTTTTACCCAATGATGAATTGTGTTCTTTCAAGAATGAGTAGCTAAATCCACAACTAGGGTTGTGGGAACCATGAGCAATTAACAAAGTATGAATAATAATTAAGTAATTCTTGAATAGTGTTTATGCATGTATTGTTAATTCTTTCGCTTAGAAGTCTTTTTAACGGTGGCCAACGTTAGAACTTGCCTCGTTGCTACTTGTCGGACCAAGGAGGTAGTTAATGAGAAAATAATTAACAACAAAGATTTAGTGGATGCTATCTAATAATCTAATGTCAATTGGTGCGAGGGTGAAAATTAAGTCATTCATTGTTGTGATGTCTAATCTATGGTAAATGTAAGGGTTAGTAAAGTATACACTCGTAGATGGACCAAGATGCATAGTGAAATTCCCTATTTGAAGGACCAATCACTTAGGGATACCTAACATACTAACTTTGCATGTAAAACACTAGGAAAGGATTACTATTATTAGTATTACTGCCTTAAGAGCTTGTGGGGAAAACACATACCCTAGTTTCTCTCTCATATGATAACTCAAAGGTTGAATCTTGCTTACTTGTTACTTAAACAACAATCTATTACTTTCTTACAAAACCCCCTCTTTTATTTACTTGTCTCGGAAATAGTTTGACTAAACGGATATAATAGTAAGTTAAGTTTAAGTCTGAACCATATTCCTCGTGGGATCGATCCCAACCTACAAGTTGAGTTCCTTATTTTACAACGATTGCTTATACTTCTTTAGGGAGGTGTAGTTTGAGTGTATCAAATTTTGGCGTTGCTGTCGGGGAATTTGGCTTTTAGATTAAGTTTAACTACATTATTGAACTTTAGTCAATTATTTCCTGATTTTACATTTTTGTTTTGTTTTTATTTCTACAAATTTCTACTCTAGTGTATGCCAAGTACATATAGTCGAGGTGAACCATTGATCCTCTACGATCCAGAGTTGAGTAAAATGTTAAGAAGAATGAGTAATCAAGGGGTAGTAAACAATCCAATCAGAGAGGGTAATATGGCCGGAGATGAATTGCCTCCTCTTGGAGTTGTTAATGTGAATTTTCAGGTTCAGGGTGGTAATTTACTTAGAAATGTAGAGAGGGTTCAGAATATGCTAGCACCGAGGTTTCGTCAGCATTACATGGATGATTACAATGCGACTACATCAGATGGGCCTATTATTCTTCCTCCTCTACCCCCAAGTCATACTTTTGTGGTAGCCACCAGTCTGATACAAATGCTCACAACGAGAGGATTGTTTATTGGGTTGGCTTTGGAAGATCCATACGCTCAAATGGCAAAATTGTCTAGTGTTTGCAAAATTTGTGTCGGATGACTAGAGTAAGGTATGGAAGTCATTGGTTTCAGGGTCTTCCCACTGTCACTGACTGGAGATGCTACTGTGTGGTTTTTAAAATTACCATACAATTCGATCTATACATGGGATCAAATGCATAAGGTGTTCATAGCATGATATTATCCGGTATCCAAGAAGTTAAATCATAAAGATGAATTGAATAACTTCACAACATTACCTAGACTGTCGATAAGAATTTTGGGATAGGTTCACTAGGTTTGTCAGAAGTGTTCCAAACCAACACATTGATGATAAGTCTTTGAAAGAGTATTTCTACAGAGGATAGGATGACAATGGTAGAGCTGTGCTAGAGACTATTGCTGGAAGATCATATTATGAGTGCAGTTTTGAGGAGATTGCTGAGAAACATAAGAGGATTTCCCAAAACAACAAAGCCTGGAACACTCTAAAGGTAAATAGTGGTAGGACCACATTTGCTGTCCAAACTGCGCCCAACAAAGCTGATGATGAAGTTCGGGAAGAGATGGGCCATATGAGAACAAAATTGGGTTTGGGACTAAAACATATGAGTGGTAGTACAGAAAAAGTGAATGATGTGAACTATCTGACTAAACCTTAACCACCACCAGATGAAGAGTGTTACTATGAAGAGGATGCGTACTTGGTAAATGATCAGACGGGGGGTTTCAGAACTAACTGATGAGTCTACAAATTAGACTCATTTAGGGCTATATTTTAATAGAAATTGTGTCCTCAAATGCTTATTGTATGTCAATATATGACAAAAACCCTTAAGTTCCAGGTATTGGAAGTTTGAAGGAAAGCATGAACACTATGTCACAAAAAGGAATGAAAAGGCTGAAAAGAACGAAGAAATGAAGGCTTGAGGATCGCCGAGGCCATTTGGCGAGTTGCCGAAGGGTCTAACTTCAACTTTTGTTCCAGTGTGTTGAGCCCTGAAGGAAAGGATCAAGTCAGCGGAAAAAAGGAGCAGTTGGCGCATCGCCGAGAAGTTCCGCAAAGAAGTACCATGTCGCCCAATGACCCAGAGCACGACAATGCTAAAGGCTGGTGCAAGACGGCGGTGAACTACACCAAAAGGCAAATCGCCGAGTTGATCAGCGATTCCGACTAACGATGCCGAATGATCTGCTGCAGCACAAATCTGTGAAAACTATAAATAATAATTAGAGTTATAGTTTTAAGTGTGGAATAATTATTATAATTTTCATTTAGAATAGTACTTTTTGATATTTTTTCTCTAAGTTTAAGAGTGTTTTGAAGACTTGAAGATCCAAAGGGTTTCATCTTTAAGATTTGGATTTGGTCTCTTAGATTCTTCAAATTTTGGCTTGTATCAAGACTTAAATCTTCAAACCTAGTTGAATGCGAGCTCAATTTGGTATAAATTTCTATCTCTTATACATGTGTGGCTAGAAAAATTCAATTCTTGGGGTGTGATTTAGCAAATATAGATTAAGATAATTGTTGGGTCTTGCTTGCTGATAGTTTAATCGTAGTTTAATTGTGATTTCGTTTAGTAGTTGTGGAGGAATTTAATGAATTTGTAGTTGCAAATACAAGTTTATTTATGTGTTTTCGGCCTGTTTGAGAGAGAGGTTGTAAAACTAAAACTACTAAATTGATCGCCGGTGGGAGTGGGTCGACATGAGGTTCAGCTCGAGAGAGTGAATCCTAGTCTCATTCCCACACACTCATCTCGAGAGAGTGAGTGGGTTAAGGCGTATGCTGGTATTCATGCGGCAAGTGGGTGTCCGAGAGGAACGCATTTGAAACGGGGTAAGTTGCTCAAGAGAGAGCTTATCCCCTTTAAAGTGTAGCCTAGTCACAATTACTCTATGAAACTTCTATCGAAAGTATGTACCCAATAATCTAGCTTAACTCGTATTCTTGTCACATCCCAATGATCCCCTCTCATTACTTAGAAATCTTTGTTTATTTTGTTGTTTTTACTTACTTATGACAACCCCCTCCCCCATTGTAAATTGACACTCTTGTGTCTCCCTTTAATTTACAATGTTTTTAATCGTTAATGTCTTTAGCTACGACTAGTTAGAACTAAGTTTAATTTTTTCAATTTATTCTCAAAACCACTCTCTTGGGAATGATCCCAACCCTTGGTTGGGTTACTAAACTATTGTAGGATCGTATACACTTGCATCGAAAGTTCTGTCTTGATTACGCAAACAGCAAAATTGCACCATTGTTGGGGAGTGGTGTTATTTGGGAATTCTTTATTATGTAGAATTTCCGTTTTTCGTAGTTGTAGTCTACTTATCTAATTTTTAGTTTTGTTTTGTTTGTTGTGTGACTATTTCAGAAAGCATGAGTGTTAGTGGTAGCAATGGTAGCTAGGTAGGCCAGCAAGACGACATCAGAAATATCAACGATGTCGAAGAGCCCAGCATCAATGGGCCCCATCTCATGGGAGATGTTAGAGCCATCCATTTACCCCCAGCCGAGGGAAATGCAGTGTTCCACATAACGAGCACCATGTTTTAACTCTTGCAACTAAAGGGACTTTTCAGAGGACTGGCTCATGAGGATCCTCACGAGCATCTTCGAAACTTTTTAGATGTGTGCTAACCATTCTCGTTCAAAAACATCTCTCAGGAGTCGGTCCAGTTGAGGCTATTCCCTTTCTCTTTGATGGGAGAAGAGTGTAAGTGGCTAGCTGAGCTACCACATGAATCCATCACTTCTTGGGAGGAGTTGGTAACCACATTTCAAGTGCGATTTTTCCCTCCCTCGAAGATGAAGTCACTGCGGGATAGAATCCAGAGCTTTAAATGTCTAGAAGGAGAGCCTCTGCACGAAGCTTGGCTAAGGTTCAAAAAGTTTGTACTGCACTGCCCAACCCACAGTTTTCCGGGCAAAGTGCTACTTCAATACTCTTATCGGAGTTTGGATTCGGTAAACAAAGGTGTCGCTGACCAACTCTCACCTGGAGGCTTAATGCAGCAGCCATATACAGTAGCAATCCAACTTTTAGATGGCATGACAACCATTTACAGAACGTGGTACACTAGCGAGGACCAAGTATCCCCTCTCACATTCAAGCTATCTAAGGAGTAGATTGAAAAAAACAATGAAAGAATCCAAAACATGGCCAAAATCATGACACAACTTGACATTCTATCCAAAAATATCATGGGGACTGGTGCCCGTAGTGTCAGCGCTGTGGGGGTCAGGTGTGTAAATCCTGAAGAGATGAAATTGGAAGCCCTATATATCGAAGAGGTAAATTTTTTAGCAAATCAAGGCGGGGGCTATCATTCAAACTACCCAAGGCAGGGTGGTAACCAAGGCTGGGCTAGAGACAAAGGATGGAAGGATAGAGATTGTGTATGGAGGGATAGAAATCCAAATTGGAAAGATGGGAGAAGGATAGATATGTACCTCCCCATGAGCGCCAGAAGCCCAAAGGATTCGGAGGGTGGTAGGTCTGAGGATATGCTCTCGCGTATCCTCAACAAAGTTGAAGGGTCAGACAAAATGCGGAAAGGCATGAAAGAAGATATTTCTACCCTTAGCCAGACCATCACCTCCTATTCTATTTCAATCAAGCAGTTGGACACCCAAATGGGTCATATCTCGTCTCACCTCAATCCGAGATAGCAAGGGGGTTTGCCTAGTGGTACTATAGCTAACCCCAAGAGTGAGGTTTGAAGGTGGAATTAAGTCATGCCGCGACATTAACTAAGGCGCTGTTTGGGAGGCAGCCCAAAACCCCTTTATTTGCTTTTTATTTCTTGGGAAACTAATGGTGTGTTGGTTGTACAGGTTGAAGTATGAGAAGTGTTCGAAAAAGTGAAGGATGGAGAGCAATAGATCCAGTCGGCGAGTCGTCAAAGGGGTCGGCGAATCCGACCTTATCCGTCATTTGACTCAAGACTTGTCAATATTAAGTCTGTAAAACTCGGCGAGCTTTGGAAATTATTGGCGAATCACTGACCATGTTGTCCATTATGATGGAAACCGCCATTTAGAGCCCCGTAAACCAGAAATCCTATAAATTTTGACGAAGAAACTAAACAGTCGGTGTTCCATCGAGTGAGTAGGCGAGCTTGACTAATGTCGCCGAGTGGGCAAAAACTGGACGATTTTTGCAAGCCAAAGGTTTAAAGTTTCAACTTCATTTACTTTCCCTTACTTTTTATCTGTTAAAACTCACACCTGCACTCTAGTTTCTATATTTCTTGCACTTTTAGAGCATTTTAGTTGTTGAATTGTGCTGGACTGGGATTACATTGCCGCTTAGCATTTCAATCCTCTCCTTAGTGACATAAAAGGTTAGTTCTCTATGCCCAAGTTTAATTTATCATAAACTATACTCATTTGCAATAGCATGATTTGGTTGAAGTGTTCTACTCCTCCCTGAGAGGATTCGATTTTTACATGCATGATTTAATTTGATATCTTTGCTTGGGTAGTTGTGACTACTGAATTCCCGTAATTGCATGCCTTGAACTGTATTTAAAATTTGAGGGGTTGCATTTGGGTGTTATGGTCTTGCCTTAACTGTGCTGGTGCATGCTTTGATTTTGTTTTCGGGAGTGGCAGGGTTAAATTCGAGAAGTTGGGTGGAAAATAGGCACGTTGGGCCGTTTGGCAAGCTGGGTCAAGCTCACCAAACCACTTGGTGGTTCGCCTAATATCCCAATCTCGCTTTTAATTTCACGCTATATCTGATAATTAATTTAGAAACTTTTAGTGAAAAGCTTGATGTCGCAGAAAGCATTTGGCGACTCACCGAAAGTCTTCTCTTTCGCCCTTTATCTCCACCCTTGAACCTTTGTGGACTGAAACTTTCGGCCGACTTGTCCTGGTTCCCCGAAAACTATCACGACCTGTCGAAATCAATTCACGACCCACCGAAGAAGTTCCCCTTTCGCCTTCTTGCTACAGCTTTAGAGAAAATTCCTTTGGCGAACCTGATCTAGCTCGCCTAAGAAATTCAGCGATTCGCCATCTGGCTTGGTGAGTTTGTCTGCATAAGTTCCGCTTTGCTTTTGTTTAAGTTTTTCAAATTTCTCTTCAAGACTTTGCAGACATGACTAAATCAAAAGCTGTGGAACGAATAAAACCAGCCCAACAGGAGTCAAAAAGGAGTTTGATAAATGAGGAGACAGCTACGTCGAAAGGCAAAGCTACGAAACTGACCACAACTACTAGGAAAGGCAAGGGAAAAAGGTCCACTTATGCCAGGAAGACCGTTACCCTGGACCCTAATATTCAATCATGTGCCAGGGGATTTTTGCAGAGCAGTGCATATCTTTTTGGCAGACACACACTCAACAGACCTTGTTGTTACAAGAAAGTTTTAGTTTTGCACTTTTACTTTTAAAACTGAAATTTGATGGGAGTGATACCACCTTTACCACTTTCATAAATGGATTTTTGAGATAAAGACGCATAAGGGATGCACTCACTATTTTACTTAATTGGTCAAGGAGATTGCCGACCATTTCTATACTGATGTGGTTCTCATATGTATCTCCGGAATAACGATGGAGAAGATCCAAGGTAGATTAATTTTGGAAGTCATGTGTTGGGAAGATGCAGTATATATAGACTTTCCAAGTCCCCTATAGGTCCCTCCATCCATGTGACCCACTGAATAGGAGCAGGGGTGTCTACATGGGTCCTACCTAGCGTGCCAGTGGCAAGAGTTGGGTGCATATGCTTGTTACATGGAACTTGGTATTGATGGCCCTATTGGTTTCTTTTGAATAACTTGCATTCACAAGTATTGTCTATCACCATTATAATTAGTTTCTGCTTGCACCTGCAGATCTTATGTGTGGTCGGTTTGGTTATGATTGTTATTCTGTACCTTCAAGGATTATGGGGGCTCAGTTAGGTTATTTTTTTTATTATGAATATGAAGTTTATATAAACTTGTGCTCTATGATATATGATTGATTTAGTCTCACTAAAATTCTAGGTTCGTTCTTGTCGGTTTGGATTCAACCTTTCTGATGATGTTTGGGGTTTGGGATGGAAGTATATCAATTTGAGTGTCTATAGACTTTTTTTACGTACGAATAATGCATATGTGATAGATTGTAAACGTTCTGAAGCTTGCAAAAGGAAAAAGAAAAACCTTGTGGATTTGTGGCACATGTTCGATATTAATAGTATGTTAAGACTTTCACACTTTGTTGAAGGACATTTTTCTAATTAAAGCTGAAAAGTTGAAATAGATAATGGGTAAGGGTGGAAGATGGGGGTCTTGTACATGTGTCAGTACTTCTTCATTGTTGATCTATGAGATATATTGGGTACACGCGGTTTCGTACTCATACTACACTTGTTGCAGTCTTCTGTGGTGCAGATTAGATTTCGAGTACGAGCGTACCTCATGAAGCTTCTGAGTTTGAGTTTGGATCATCTTAAAGTTTTGGTGAGCTTCCAGGATACTCTGCGACCCACACCTTCATTTTCTCTTAATTTATTATGTTGTTTTAGTATTTAGACATGGTATTTCTTATGTTTAGACTTGTCATTTAGTTTTAAACTTGTATCATAGAAGTTCTTGTACTCATGACACTAAATCCTGGGTGGTAATTCTGTTTTTTCCGCATTCCATGTGAAGAAACAGTTGGGAACAAAGGTGCCATCACAACTTGTAATTTTGGATCGTGACAATTGTTTTTCCCAATCTCTTCGGTTTTCTGAGCTTCATGACCATGTGATGTTTGTACATTTTGCAGTTACTTTTTCTATTGAGATGTTAAAAAAACAACAAAAACCAGAGATAGATCAAGAATGGAGAGAATTTCAGGTTTATGAAGGGTTTTTGGTAAATAAAAATTTATGAAAAACTCAAATAGAATAAAATGTAAAGAATGATTTTAAGAATTTTATGAGAAGCTATACTTTGAAATGATGAAAAAAAACAGATACAAAAAAAGAATTTTTTAATAGATTTGGAAAGTAAATTTGCCAACTAGGAAAGTGAAATAGTTTAATAGATTGTTTAAATTAGTAGATTATCTCAGTTTCATGATATAAAAGTCACTCAACTATTAATAATTATCGAATAAAGTTGTATTTTCCTTCTTTTGTAATAAGGACACTCAACTTTGTTTATACCTCTTCATAAGTCACCTTATTAATATTTTATTGACAAGAATATGATATGAAATTATATTTATTCTGTATGATCTTTTTCTTCTACTTTTTTTTTCAATCTACACTCATCAAAGACACGACCTTGTGATATTAATTCTCACTTATTCATTTATTGTAATGCAAAGAACACAAAGTAAAATATGTTACAATGAAAATAAATTTTCCGTTCCAAAACAAAACAAGAGTTTCTGTAGAATGTGATGTAATGTCTTTTAATTCCATTAACATTCACTATGCGTCATCAAAATTAACTCTTGACTCTACAATAAATCCTATAGAAATTTCCTATGTAAGTAGTGCCTTTGTGAATGCAAACACAACCAACAAAAAAGAAAAGAAACCATTTCTCTCCTTTCATCTTATTCTTAGAATATATTTTGGGCAATTGGTTTTGAGCAACCTCCAAACTCTCAGCCACGAGTGAATGTGTAGGAGGATAACTATGAAACCTTGGGGAGCGATTGACTACAATGATTTGCAAGGGAGTCGAGCCGAAATCGCTTTCAAGTCATTGGCTTTCCACGACACAGTGTTTGTGATAAGTTATTTATTACTTTATAATTCTAATCTAATATCAATATGGTAGTATTTTCCCAAAAATTTGAAAGCGATTTCGCTAACCTACAATATTGATAAATGACTATTTCTTTGAACAAAACTTTTTTCTGATATATCAAAACATGAGCCTTTGGATTGAAACAACTTTAAATGATGGTCATAAAAACTTTAAATTTTCTTTAAACAATTAGAAGTTGATAATGTTTTATTTAAAGAACATTCTACGAAAGGTTCTAACACTACTATTGATTCTAGCCATGTTATAACTGTTGATGATGTTGCGAAAAAAAAGTTTGAAAATGATAACAGAACTGTGAGAGGATGATAATTATCGTGACCAACGACACTAACCAACGGTACGAGTGTCTACGATCGTTGATAATATAATAACCCAACTAAAGGTTGGGGTCGTGTCCCAAGGGAGTGGTTTTGAGAATTAATAGAAAAATAAAATTTAGTTCTAATTAGTCGTAGCTAAAGACATTAACGAACAAAAACATTGTAAATTAAAGGGGGTGCCACAAAAGTGTCAAATATCAATTGGGGGTTTTGTCACAAGTAGTAAAAACAGTAAAAGTAAACAAGAAAATCAAGTATGGGAGAAAGTTCTTGGGGTGTGACCGCAATACAAATTGAGATAAATCATTGGGTACATGCTTTCGATAGGAAATTTACAAGATAATAGTGATTAAGCTAAGCTTTAGATGGAAATAAGTTCCCTCTCAGGCAACTTACCCAGTTTCAAATGAGTTCCTCTCGAACACCCACTTGCCGCATGAAAACCAGCCTACGCCTTACCCCACTCACTCTGCCGAGCTGAGTGTTAGGATATGGGACTAGGGTTCACCCTCTCGGGATGAACCTCATGTCGACCCACTCCTTAGGCCATCAGTCTAGTGGTCTTGGTTTCACGACCTCCCTCTCGGGCAAGCCAAAAACACATGGGTGGTTCTGTATTTGCAACTACAAACATATTAAATTAAACCACAACCACTAGGTGAAATCACCATTAAAATACATCTAACCTATCAACAAGCAAGACCCAACAACAATATCAACACATATTTGCTAAATCACACCCTAAGAATGGGGTTTTTTTGCCACACATCAAGAAATAACAAAAAACACCTAAAATAAAATGGGTATAAGAAATTAAACCTTGATTTATGCAAAGGAAGAAGAATGGAGAAGACCCACTTCCAACTTGGGGAAGATGAAATTCTTTTCTCTTGAAGTCTCCCACAAAACCCTCTCCAAACTTGAGAGAAAATATCCCATAAAGTACTATTCTATTATGGAAATTGAAATAAATGTTCGACTTTCTAAAAGTTAATAACAAGTTTAGTATTTATAGACTTAAAAAAATAGTGTTGGCGGATCTTTCGGCGAGGTTAGTCGATGTCGCCAAATGACTCAGCGACTCACCCTTCTTCTATTTCAACGTCGTTTCGTGCTTGCCTTCAGCATCTTCACGTTCTGGACCATTGGGTGGTATAGTAATGCTTCGCGGAAATATTTGGCGAAGAGCCGACTGCTCCTTCATCACCTTTTGGTCCTTCTACTTCAGGGCTTCGCACACTGGAACAAAGGGCGGAGTGAATCCCTTCGATGAATCGCCAAGTGTTCTTGGCGATGCTTAAGCTTTAGCTTCTTCGTTCTTTTTAGCCTTTTTTGTTCCTTTTTGCACCTAAGTGTCCATGCTTCCACCAAAACTTCAAATACCTGAAACTTAAGAGTTTCATCAGATATTGAGACAAAATAAGCATTTGAGGACACTATTTCTATCAAAATAAAGACCTAAATGAGTCCAATTTGTGGACTCATCAACACCCCTAACTTAAAATTTTGCTTGTCCTCAAGCAAACTCAAGTTCAGCCGTTCAAAAAGGGTGTCTCAAACAGTGCTACACAAGACTCAATCATGAATGCACACAACAACACTCAATTTACTTATGCAGGGATCGATTGTGTACTCAAAGATTCAGGTTGTGACACACCATTACCAAAGATTCTCATGCTCGCAATACTTGCTACTTGTGCAAGTTCAAGGTCAACAAAAAGTATCTAAATCCCCTCACATGAAGAATGATTCCATATTCACACACAGATGTTCATTGATTCAAGATCAGGAATCAGATGCAATGCTCACACTCAAAAAGAGGAACACAATGCATCTTTTCACCCACATGTTTGCCCTTATTTTCCAATCGACTTTTGAATTGGCTTACTCAAGATAAAAAAGGTCTTTTCAAGGCTTGTAATGGGGCTTAGTGCAAAGGTATGGTCATTTAGGCTCAATGACTTTTCCATCCTCGTGAGGTGTGGTGTTCTCAAGGCATTCCCTTCTTTTCCTTTATCAATTCTATTTCTAGTGCTTCTAAGTCACCTTTTATTCACTCTCCATGTATTGCTTGGAAACCCGATTCCTGATGCATTTTTATTCCACAAAATATAATTTTTTAATTTTTTTTAAGGGTTTCCATTCTGTTCTACAATACCATGGGATTGAGGGAGACTTTTCTTGCACTTCTTGACTTCTCCTTTTCCTTTTCACCACACCCCAACTTAGGCTTTTGGCCTAAGTTGGCTATTCACTAAACCACAAATTAAGAGGATTATAGGTAGCGGGTCAAGTAAGGTCTAGGGTTCATCAAGATTCTTCCAAAGAAAGGTAAGGCTCAAAGGGTGTTCAAAATAGTTTCACACGCTCACGGGTAGGCCACAAAATAGGTATATGTCAAATTTGGCTCACACTCTTTAAAATTGCCTAAGATCATATCAAAAGGACACCTTTCTAAATCAATCAGACTAACATGGAAAATTCTAGGTTTATTCATGTACGGTTCAAAGCAAGCTCATCACACAAGGCATCGACACTTAAAGCTAACAAGACTACACACTTTCGCTAGTCTGCAATGGTCATTACAAGAGAATTAATTTGATAAATGGCTAATCACAACGAGATGCAAAGAGTTCACATATTGTTTATGCAACTTCATTTGGCCTCATCGTAGCCGTACATTCATGTTCGTTCAATTGAGAGCACTATTCAAGTCATCGGTATTGATCGAAACCAAGACTTATTTTTTTGCAAAAGAACAGCCACATTCAACTCACGAAGGGTGGAAAAAATGCGTGAAAAACTCAAAAAAAATTGGAAGGGTCAAAGTTATTTTGCAATTAAACCCAAAAGAGAGCCATAAGCTCAAACAATCGCAAAGCAGTTTTAAAAACTCAAATTACAAACATATAAACCAAATGTACACCAAAATACAAATATCCAAAACAAGGTGGGTCTCACCCCACCACAAATAAAGTGTTTGTCCTCAAATGCAAGTAATGACAGTACCTAGAGTTGAAGAAAGATAAGACAGAGAAAGAAGTAAAGAAGAGTCCTGTCTATGTAGTCTCTCTATCTGCCGGGGCATTCGATGCATCTCCCTGAAGTAAAACCATGCTCCCCGAAGTATTATTATTTTAGTCCTCATTGTTTGACTTTGATGTGGCCTCTACAGCAAGATTAGCTGCAATCATCTGATTTATCTCCTGAGCTACTCCGAAGGCCCGTATTGCATTAAAAAAACCCCGAGCCCATGAAGGCACATTAGGGTTGATGAGAATTCGTCTCTTTTGCTTTGGCTTAATTGGTGTATTTCCTTTGTCTGGCTAGCTCTGCTTTCTTTTCATCGTATTTAAACTCTCGTGCTCTTATGTGCCTGGGTGGATCATTTCTCCCTCCGACTTTTGGTCTAGCCATTCCTGCAAAGACTTCGAGGATAAGTAAGATAGTAATTCAAATAGGGGTAAATGGGTGTTTTTGGGTGTGGAATCACTCAGCCAAGCTAGTTGGCGAAGCACTTATCCTGTTAGGCTAAACTCTGACAATGATGTAAAAATGACACAAGGGCGCAGACAAAGGGCGAACAAGGTATCTTTTGGCGGATCGCCGAGTGCATTTTGCGAATTAAACTGACCGTCGAAAGTCACAGATTAATCAATGCATAAAGTATTTAGTTAAAGGTGAAATGGTGATGCTAGGTGAACCGCTAAGCAGTTCAGTAGAATTTGTTCATCTCGCCGATCAGCTCACGTGTCTATTTTCGACCCAGCCTTTCAAATTTCACCCTGCAACCCCAGATAATGCAACTTACGCTTATATAATTCAATTTCAACAAAAACCCAAAGAAACTTCTATTCCCACCGCGCAACAGTTCTACTCAAAGCAAAGTTAAGTTGTAGTCCCTCAAATCATGCAGAAAATACCAAGTCTTAATTGATAATATATGCAACCCTAGTAACTCAGAGACTTAACAGAGATGTTATACTGTCAGTAATTATGCAAATGAGTAAAAATTCTGATCAAATAACTGAGGGGTTTGATTACCAACGTTTGATGCCAAATTAGATAGTGCTAACTTGCTAGGCAGCAATGTGATCCTAATTCGAGCACAATTCGACACTTAAAATACTCTAAAAGTGCAAGAAATATAGCTACTAAAGTGCGAGTGTGAGTTTGTGAAAAGGGACAAGGTGAAGGAAAGTGAATGAGATGGAACTTTTAAACCTATGGCTTGTGACCGTCCAGTTTCTGCTCATTCTGCGATGTTAGTCGATCTCGCTCAATCATTCGGTGAAATGCCGAATATCTAATGTCCTCGCCGAATATAACAGAGTTTTCAGTTCAGGTGAGTAGTGCATTGGTGGTCTTTATCGAGATCGCTAATTGGATTGGGGATGTGCCGATAAAATTCATACTCCGCCGAGTTTTACAGACTCAACCTTTAAGATGTATTGCGTCGAATAGTGGGAATGATCGGGTACACCGAACTTGTCGGCAATCCGCCAAACTGAACTGTTGCTCGCCTCCATACATCTTGTCAAGCACTTTCCTTACTTAATCTGTACAAACAACACACTATTATTTTATCAAGATAACAAAAGGCGAGTAAATGGTTTTGGGTTGCCTCCCAAACAGCTCCTTAGTTAACGTCGCGACACGAAGCAAGTTAACCTTTAGACCTCACTCTTGGGGTTAGCCATAGTATCACTAGGCAAACCTCCTTGTTGTCTCGAATTGAGATGAGATGAGATATGACCCATTTGGGTCTCTAACTGTTTGATTGAAACTGAATGAGAGGTGAAAGTCTGGCTGAGGTAGACACGTCTTCTTTCATACCTTTTAGCATTTTGTCTGACCCTTCAATTTTGTTTAGGATAAGTGAGAGCATATCCTCAGACCTACCACCTTCTAAATCCTTGGGCTTCTGACGCTCGTGGGGAGGCACATATCTATCCTTCTCCCCATCCATCCAATTTGGATTATGGTCCTTCCATTCACGATCTCGATCCTTCTAGCCTTCGTCTCTAACCCATCCCTGATTACCACCCTACCTTGGGTAGTTTGAATGGTAACCCCCACCTTGGTTAGCTAGGAAATTTACTTTCTCGTCATACATGTCTTTAAACTTCTTCTCCTCAAGATTCGCAACCCCGACTCCCACAACATTGACACCACGGGCGCCAAGACATTTTTAGATAAAATGTCAAGCTACGTCATGATCGCGAGTGTACTATGCCCTGTTGATGGTTGTCATCTCATCGAGAAGTTGAGTTGCTGCTGCATATGGTTGCTGCAATAAGCCTCCGGGCGAGAGTTGGTCAGCGACACCTTTGTTCACTGAGTCTAGACTCCGATAAAAGTATTGAAGGAGCACATTATCAGGTAGACCATGGGTTGGGCATTGTAGCACCAGTTTCTTAAACCGGAGCCAAGTTTCGTGAAGAGGCTCTCCATTCAGATGCTTGAAGCTTTGGATGTTATCTCGAATAGTCATCATCTTCGAGGGAGGGAAATATCACACATTAAATATGGTGACCAGCTCATCCAATGAAGTGATTGAATTTCGTGGTAATTCCGCTAGCCACTTGCAAGCTTCCCCCATCAACGATAAAGGGAATAGTCTTAATCAAACTAATTCCTAAGAGATGTTCTTGAACGAGACAGGTCCACACACATCCACGAAGTTTCGAAGATGTTTATGTGGGTCCTCATGAGCCAATCCACTGAAAAGTCCTTTTAGTTGCAAAAGTTGCAACATGGTGCTTGTTATGTGGAACACCGCATTTCCCTCTGCTGTAGGTAGACGGATGGCTCCGACACCTCCCATGAGATGTGGATCATTGATGTTGGGCTCTTGGACATCGTTGAGGTTACCAATGTCCTCCTAATGGCCCACTTGGCTCCCGTTAACACTCATGCTTTCTGAAATGTTTACACAATCAACAGAACAAAACTAAAAATTAAATTAGTAAACTGCAACTAAGAAGAACAAAAAAAATCTATTAATCTAAAAATTCTCAAACAACACCACTCCCTGACAGTGGTGCCATTTTGATCCTTATCGTGACCAACGACACTAACCTATGGTACGAATGTCTACGATCGTCAATAATATAGTACCCCAACTAAAGATTGGGGTCGTGTCCCAAAGGAGTGGTTTTGAGAATTAATAGAAAAATAAAATTTAGTTCTAATTAGTCATAGCTAAAGATATTAACGAACAAGAACATTGTAAATTAAAGGGGGTGACACAAAAGTGTGAAATATCAATTGGGAGTTTTGTCACAAGTAGTAAAAACAACAAAAGTAAACAAGAAAATCAAGTATGGGAGAAAGTTCTTGGGGTGTGACCGTAATACAAGTTGAGATAAATCGTTCGGTACATGCTTTCGATAGGAAATTTACAAGATAATAGTGACTAGGCTAAGCTTTAGATGGAAATAAGTTCCCTCTCGGGCAACTTACCCCGTTTCAAATGGGTTCCTCTCGGACACCCACTTGTCGCATGAAGACCAGCCTACGCCTTACCCCACTCACTCTCTCAAGCTAAGTATTCAGATATGGGGCAAGGGTTCACCCTATCGGGCTAAACCTCATGTCGACCCACTCCTTAGGCCATCAGTCTAGTGGTCTTGGTTTCGCAACCTTCCTCTCGGGCAACCCAAAAACACATGGGTGGTTTTGTATTTGCAACTACAAACCCATTAAATTAAACCACAACCACTTGGTGAAATCACCATTAAAATACATCTAACCTATCAGTAAGCAAGACCCAACAACAATATCAACACATATTTGCTAAATCACACCCCCAAGAATGGGGTTTTTAGCCACACATCAAGAAATAACAAAATACACCTAAAATGATACTAAAATCAAATGGGTATAAGATATTAAACCTTGATTTAAGCTAAGGAAGAAGAATGGAGAAGACGCACTTCCAACTTGGGGAAGATGAAATCCTTCTCTTCTCAAGTCTCTCACAAAACCCTCTCCAAACTTGAGAGAAAATATCCCAAAAATTACTATTCTATTATGGAAATTAAAATAAATATTCGATTCTCTAAAAATTAATAACAAGTTTAGTATTTATAGACTTTAGAAAATAGTGTTGGCGGATCTTTCGTTGAGGTTAGTCGATGTCGCCGAATGACTCGGGGACTCACCCTTCTTCTGTTTCATCGCTATTTCGTGCTTGCCTTCAACATCTTCACGTTCTGGACCATTGGGAGGTATAGTACTGCTTCGCGGAAATATTTGGTGAAGCGCCGACTGCTCCTTTATCGCCTTTTGGTCCTTCCTCTTCAGGGGTTCGCGCACTGGAACAAAGGGCAAAGTGAATCCTTTCGGTGAATCGCCAAGTGTGCTTGGTGATGCTCAGGCTTGAGCTTCTTCGTTCTTTTCAGCCTGTTTTGTTCCTTTTTGTGCCTAAGTGTCCATGCTTCCACCAAAACTTCAAATACCTGAAATTTTAGAGTTTTCATCAGATATTGAGACAATATAAGCATTTGAGGACACTATTTCTATCAAAATAAAGCCCTAAATGAGTCCAATTTGTGGATTCATCAGAGGACATTTGGTAAATCATATGACTAATCCTTTTTTTGATTTATTTGTTACCTATAAATCTGCTAAAGAAATTTGGGATAGTTTGAAAAAGAAATATGGTGTTGATGATGCAAGAAAGAAAAAATATATTGTCGGATATGTGATTAAATTCCAAATGGTTGATACTAAGCCAATAATTGAACAAGTTCATGAATACAAGAACTTGACTACTGATTTTCTCAACGAGGACATGAAGATGTGTGAGATATTTCAGGCTCATGTTCTGTTTGAATAATTCCTACTATCTTGGAGTGATTATGGAAATCAATTAAAACATAAGAAATTTTTTTAACACTCCAAGAACTTACCAGTCATATGAGGACTGAAGAGGCGAACCATCTCAAGGATATGATGGAAACACTTTCTCTTAATTCTTCTAAAGCTAATCTTGTTGAATCTTCTGGTATTGTTGTGAAAGGTTAGTATAAAGGCAGACAGAAGAAAGTTTTGGAGAAGGAACACGTGAAGAAGAAAAATCAATTTAACAAGCCAGAGAGACAAATTCAAAAATCTAAGGCCCCTTGTTTTATCTGTGGAAAACATGGTAATAGGGCTGCCAAGTGCTATCAAAGAAAGGGGCAGGACTGAAAGTAGGAAGGACAAAATGATGTCCAAGCTCATCTTGCTGAGGGTAATGAAGTGATTGTTGTTGTAGTCGTTGAGGCAAATCTGGTGGCTAACAAAACTAATTGGGTGCTAGACACAGCCTCTTCAAGGTATTTCTGTGCCAATATAAAAAAATTCCATGACTTTGAGGAGTCCACTAATGGAGAATGTGTTTACATGGGTAACTTCGCTTCTGCTGGAGTTATGGGTAAAGGAAAAGTTTTACTTAAATTAACTTCTGAAAAAACTCTATCCTTGAACAATGTTTTGTATGTTACCTCCCTCCGTTGAAACTTAGTTTCCGGAGCACTTCTCAACAAAATAAGCCTTAAACTAGTTTTTGAAGCTGATAAAATAATTATTTCTCATGGACGAGACTTTGTTGGGAAGGGATATCTTAGTGGAGGATTATTTGTATTGAACATTGTTCAACAGATTATCAATAATGCAAGTATTTCAAATTCTGCTTATTTGTTAAGTCTATTAATTTGTGGCATGGTAGACTAGGTCATGTAAATATTGCTTCTATTAAAAGACTTATAAAAATGGAATAAATTCTTCTGATCAAAACTGATGATTTTGCTAAATGTCCTGTGTCTGTAGAAGCAAAGCATGCCAAGAAACCTTCAAATCTATTATTAGTAGAAAGACCGAATTACTTGAACTAATACATTCAGATTTAGCAGATTTCAAGAACACTATTAGCAAAGGTGGAAAAAAGTATTATATTACTTTTATTGATGACTTTTCTAGATACACTAAGGTATATCTTCTTAAGTCTAAAGATGAAGCTGAAAGCATGTTTTTGAAATTCAAAGTAGAAGTGGAAAATCAATTAAACAGAAAAATCAAGAGATTTAGTTCTGATAGGGGCGGTGAATATAGTACTAACACTCTAGAAGATTTTTGTGAGAAAAATGGTATTATACATGAGGTTAGTGCTCTCTATACTCCCAGCAAAATGGTGTAGCCGAACGGAAAAATAGAACTCTTAAAGAAATGATGAATTATATGCTTTTAAGCTCTGGCCTATTTGAAAATATATGGGGAGAAGCAGTCTTGTCTGCAAGATATATTCTTAATAGAGTCCCTCATAAGAATTTAGACAAGACCTCATATGAGGTCTGGAAAGGGTTTGCTCCTAACTTGAAATTTCTGAAAGTGTGGGGGTGTTTGGCTAAGGGTGGTCTACCTGATTTGAAACGAGTAAATGTTGGTTCTAAGACTTCTGATACTGTCTTTATTGATTATGCTCAAAATAGTGCTACATAGAGATTTATGTCTCTAAGTGATCATTCTATTTGTGAATCTAGAGATGCAGAATTTTTTGAGCATATTTTTCCTTTGAAAAATATGCCGAGTGATGTGCAAAATAATTCTTTTGCATTTATGTCAAATAATTCTCATGTTATGACTTCTTCTAATGTTATTTCTAATGAGCATGAGAATGAACTCCGAAGGAGTAAAAGAAGTAGAACTGAGACAAGTTTTGGTCCTGATTTTATCACTACTTTCTTAACTAAAAATTATGATATTAATATTTTAAATGATAAATTATTGTCTATGTATTTAATAGAAGAAGACCCTAAGACTTATGATGAAGCAGTGAGATCAATAGATGTTATATTTTGGAAAGAGGCTATTAAAAGTGAATTAGACTCTATAGTTTCTAATCATACCTGGGACATGTATGATGTGTCTAAAGGTTGTAAACCCATAAGTAGCTAGTGGATATTTAAGAAGAAATTGAGACGTGATGGTACAATTGATAAATATAAGGCTATACTTGTGAATAGGGGTTTTAACCAAAAGAAAGGTGTTGATTACTTTGATGCATATTCTCCTGTGACTAAAATATCAACCATTAGGACTCTTATTGCTTTAGCCGTTATTCATGATTTAGTGGTACATCCAAAGGATGTCAAAACAACATTTCCAAATGGTGATTTAGAAGAAGAGATCTATATGACTCAACCTGAGGGTTTTGTGGTTCCAGGACAAGAGGATAAAGTATGCAAATTGAGAAAGTCCTTGTATGGACTAAAACAAGCCCCTAAGCAATGATATAAAAAATTTAATATCACATTAGCGGATAATGACTTTGTTATAAATTCATCGGATACCTGTGTTTATTCTAAGATGATAGGTTTAGATTCTGTGATTATATGTTTATTTGTAGATGACATGTTAATCTTTGGTCCTAATGTGAATGTTATTAATGAGACCAGTAATTTTTTTATCTTCTAAATTTGAGATGAAAGGCCTTGGTGAAGCAAATGTGATTTTGGGAGTTAAAATCAAAAGAACTCCTATTAGTTTCTCTTTGTGTCAGTCTCATTACATTGAAAAGATGTTGAAACTGTTTTGTTGTTTTGATGTAGTTCCAGTGAGAACTGCTTATGATCCTAGTATACACTTGAGGAAGAATAAAAAATCTAGTGTTTCTCAAACTGAATATGCTAAAATAATTGGGAGTGTAATATTTCTCATGAACTATAATCAGCCTGATATAACTTATGCTGTTAGAAGATTGAGTAAATATATTCATAATCCTAGTTGTGAACACTGGAATGCTCTTCATCGCTTGCTAAGGTATTTGAGAGGTACTTTGAATTGGTGTTTGCATTTTAACAAATTTCCTGTTGTTTTAGAAGGGTTTTTTCTGATGCAAACTGGGTAACTGACAATGATGAAGTTAGCTCCACCAGTGGCTATGTGTTTACTTTGGGGGCAGGTGTTATTTCGTGGAAGTCTTCCAAACAGACTTGTATAGCACGTTCTACCATGGAATCAAAATTCATTGCTCTCGAGTTGGCAGGGAAAGAAGCTGAGTGTCTGAGAAATCTTTTGGCGGATATGCCATTATGGGGAAGAAAAGCTTCATCGGTCTCTCTTCATTGTGACTCACAAGCAATAATTTGAATTGCCAAAAATAGTGTGTAATGGAAAAAGAGTCATATTCGCATCATACATGGTGCAGTTAAACAATTTTTGAAACTGGGTGTTATTTCCTTGGAATATATAAGGTCCGAAAGAAATTTGGCTGATCTTATGACCAAGGGCTTGACAAGGAAAATAATCCTTGAAACGTCGAGGGGGATGGGGATAAAGCCCATTGATTGAGGTAATGTGGTGGACTTGTTAGGCCTCAATATACACCACATTTTCTATCCCTATGGCGTGATTTAGTGTTTTATAAGATTGAGCTTATTTTGCTCTTAATGATTTTATAGCCTTAAGGTGGTCTATTTGAGATAGACTTAATGGAATCACCTACCTGAGTGTAAATGTGTGGTCTCCTTTTATGAAAGACTTGGGTCGTCTTTCTAGAGCACTCATAAAACCCAAGGTGTGTGTACATGACTATAAAAGCACTTTGTATAGCGGAGGTTGCTTAAATTCAAGGATATAGGATGTGTTATGGGGGTCTAGATTTATATCCACTCAGTTCAAGAGTACTTCAGTTTGTGTATATGAAGTTGTTGCCTCACATCACTACGTGTCAATTCAAATCGAAAGATATTGACACTTATGTACATGTTCCTTCCTTTTGTCCAAAATTTGTTTTTACCCTTTGTCTTTGCATTAGTGGGGGATTGTGATATTAATTCTCACTTATTGTAATGCAAAGGACACAAAGTAAAATATGTTACAAAGAGAATAAATTTTCCGTTACAAAATAGAACAAGAGTTTCTGTAGAATGTGATGTAATGGCCTTTAATGCCATTAACATTTACAATGCGTTATCAAAATTAACTCTTAACTCTACAATAACTCCTATAGAAATTTCCTATATAAGTAGTGCCTTTGTGAATGCTAACACAACCAACAACAAAATAAAAGAAACCATTTCTCTCCTTTCATCATATTCTTAGAATATATTTTGGGCAATTGGTTTTGAGCAACCTCCAAACTCTCAGCCATGAGTGCACATGTTTGAGGGTAACTGTGGAACCTTGGGGAGAGACTGGCTACAACGATTTGCACCAGAGTCGAGCCGAAATCGCTTTGAAGGCAGTGGCTTGCCACAACAGAGTGTTTGTGATAAGTTATTTATTACTTTATAATTCCAATATAATATCAATATGGTAGTATTTTTCCCAACAAACCTAACCCTAACTCGTAACTTATATTAACCCTATTCGCTCGGAAAAAATCATGAGAAAAGCTTTATTTTTTGTTCTCACCAAAACTTAAGGCATATGTATAGTTTTTAATGTAATATCCATGGATACTTTTACCAGATGTATCGCTTCTTAATTGCTTATATTTTTTTTAATGTAAACAATCCATTTTATAGAATACAATATATTCTATTCTAACGTTGCATTTATATGAATCAATATTTTCTCTTTTTAATATAACTTTTAATCAATTTTTATTCATAAAAATCAATACTACTCCTATAAAATCTACAAGTTATTGCAGCTTCTTAACTATATGGGTTATCTCTAGGGTTGGATCAAACATTGGTTTATTGTTATGTGGATTAAAAATAAAAATAATGTTCCTGTGAACAAAATAAAATGCATGCTTATTAATCTTTAGAAAAAAATAAAAGTTGTAATCATTGTGTAATGACCTTACTCGTCATTACTAAAGGGCACCTTGTGTGAAGTCCCAAAGTTCGGTAGTATGGTGCAAGAATTTCTTAAATTTGAGCATGACGAATTTTGGCCTAATTTTTTCTGGGCTGAAGTGATGTCATCTCCTCATAGTAAAAATTCATTCGCTATGGTGACGCCACTATAGCATTCCGAGTCCCACTATAACGAGACGTCAAATAAAATTAGTAACTTAATTAATGTGTCATCTTTTATTTTCCTCCCACCTTTTGGAAGGAGGAAACTGACGAGGGCTTCTCCAAAATTCTTCTAAAACCACTCGGGGCAAGGGAGCAATGGAGGAGGGATAATTCCACATAAAGGAGGGAAACTCTACGGATTTTGTATGAAGTTAACTAAAGGAAGATTCTCTGGAGTCGTATTCTTGGACAAGTTCATCAGCGGCTGATTGGCGCCCATGTAGAGTAGGTTTTCTTTCAATTTGATTAAACCTTCTTTTATCACATTATATCTTTTAAGTATCTGGATATTTCATGCCTAGGCCTTGCTTTCAGGAAAGGAGTCTAAATGGTTAAATGTTGTTTTTATTGCTATTAGGGCGGGAACATATACTGACAAGGGGGTAGTTCTCTAGTGTTTGGTTGTTAATGTTCAATTTCCTTATTGGGGTGACTTGATGTGGATTATAAGGCTTGGTGTTCATGAAATTGGTAGGCTATAGCCAGTTCCAAAACTCATGGTAATCAAGGGAAACTTGTGTGTACTCATAATAGGGCTCAATATTTGACCATTAATATGTAGGTGATGGTTGTATGATTGCGTGTTATGTATATATGCATATTTATTGCTTGTAGTACCATATTGTGCAATGACTGATAGGAAGCGTGTGAAATGAACGGGTCATTGTAACTTGTGGGTTCAAGTGGTCTTGTTCATTGTGCTATGTGATGATGCATGCTTGATGTTCTTTTTGGTTGACTCAAATACTACACCGGTACACGATATTGTTGGTTGGCTCGGATAATATACGGTTTGTTCGGATGTGGTGGATATGCTAGGTTTTGATTCTGTCCCATGAGAGGACCAATATGCGCTAGTGGTTACATGAGAGAACCTGATATTAGTGATCATGTGAGACATCTAGCTATGCATTATTGATTCAAGTGTTATTGTTTCTTATTGTTATGACTGGAGTCTTGGGATTTGAGGCTATTATTACATGTGGTTGACCTGTGGTTGTGGTGTTGAGGATTGTGCATATAAATCTAGGGTTAGGAGTAGGAGCCTAGGTTAGGTGATTCCTCTGATGGTTGAGAGATAGTAAGGATTATTACTAATTGCACAGTTATCGGCTATTCTATATAATAGTTGTCTTGCCTAGTGGATTGAGTTTATGGGACCTAGTTCTTTAGTGGTCTAAGCCATGGTTCTATTAGTAAAGGTCGTCTTGCTTGGTAAGAGGTCCTTGGTTGAGTCTTACCAAGGATAACTTGAGCTAAGGTACTGATTTTAGTTTCTATTCTGGCAAGGTAGTTTTGACATGAGTAATATAAGAGAGGACTGATAGTCGGTTAAACTAGTGATGACATGATAGTCAGTGGCATTAATGTGGTAGATGGGTTAGGTTTCGATTGTATATCAATGCTACATGAGAGGTAGGCTTGGGAAGCGTTGGAGTGGCATATATGAGGTGCTTAGTAGTGTTTTACTCGAGAAGGGTTGAGGCAAGGGAATAAATGAGTGGTGTGATGTAAATTCCTTTTGCATGACTTTCTATCTATTTACTTGATATTCTATGGTAGATTCGGGTCGACCGATGAGGCCTATTAGTGTGTTGTTTGTACAAATTCTATTCTTGTTATGAAACTTGGCATAGTTTGGCTGCAGGTTCAGTGATGTTTCAGAAGTACAGATGACGATGATCTCCAGCAATTTCCATGTTTCTTACCCTAATGGTGGGAGTTATGACTTATCTTCTTTTATAAACTGTATTTATTTAGTAGCTCTTGTACATGTTTAAACTTGTTCCTTGGGGAGGGTTTTCAGTCATTTATAAAGGCTTTATTTAAAAATTGTTGTTGTCCTGGAGTTTTAAGGTATTAAATGAATTTTGCAGTTTTTTTTATTTTTGTATTGGCCATTTTAACATTGGTTGGTAAGGGTTCTCCTATATAGGTGTTAGTGTAGGTATTCGTATGGCTCGGAGGATTGGGTGATGACACATTGATAAGTTTTCTTTCTATTTCTCCAAAATTATTTTTATCAGGTGTGTGCGTGTGTGTGTATATATATATATAAATTTATCCACACTTCTCATGGTCAAAATGATTGTCATTGAATTTACGACATGAATAATTTCAAATATCTGATCAATAAATAAAAATAGAAAAAGAGTAAATTCCGTAAAGATATAAATATTAATAGTCTAAACATAATTAGTAATAAGTGTTAATAATCTAAACACAAAAAATGAAATAATAAATACTTAAAAAGTTGTATTAATTGATGTTTGCGTAATCAAGACACAACTTCTGATGCAAGTGTCTACGATCGTACAATAGTTTAGTAACCCAACCAAGGGTTGGGATCGTCCCAAGAGAGTGATTTTGAGAATTTGTAGAAAAATAAAATTTAGTTCTAACTAGTCGTAGCTAAAGACATTAACGAGTAAAAACATTGCAAATTAAAGGGGGGACACAAACGTGTCAATTAACAATAGGGGGGAGGGGGGGTTGTCACTAGTAAGTTAAAAAACAGCAAAATAAACAAGGGTTTCTAAGCAATGAGAGGGGATCCTTGGGATGTGACGGGAATACGGGTGAAGCTAAATTATTGGGTACATGTTTCCAATAGAAGATTCATAGAGTAATTGTGACTAGGCTAAGCTTTAAGGGGGATAAGTTCTGTCTCGAGCAACTTACCCCATTTCAAATGCGTTCCTCTCGGACACCCACTTGCCGCATGAAGACCAGCCTACACCTTAACCCACTCAATATCTCGAGCTGAGTGTGTGGACATGGGACTAGGGTTCACTCTCTCGAGCTGAACCTCATGTCGACCCACTCACACTGGCCATCAATCTAGTTGTCTTAGTTTTACGACCTCTGTCTCGAGCAAGCCAAAAACACATAAATAAACTTGTATTTGCAACTACAAATTCATTAAATTCATCCACAACCACTAAACAAAATCACAATTAAACTACGATTAAACTATCAGCAAGCAAGACCCAACAATTATCTTAACCCATATTCACTAAATCATACCCCAAGAATTGGGGTTTTTAGCCACACATCAAGAGATAGAAATTTATACCTAAATGAGCTTGCATTCAAATGGGTATGAAGACTTAAGTCTTGTTACATGCCAAGAATGAATAATCCAAGAGACCTAAGTCCAAATCCTTGGAAATGAAACCCTCTTTTTCTTCAAGTCTTCAAAACCCTCAAAAAGTACTATTATATATGAAAATTATCACAATTGTTCGACTCTAAGTTAAAATTATAATAATTGTTCCCTTCAAAAACTAAAACTCTAACTAGTATTTATAGTTATCACAGATTTGTGCTGCAGCAGATCGTTCAGCGTCATTAGTCGGAATCTCCGATCAACTCGGCGATTCGCTCTTAGGTGTAGTTCGTCCCTGTCTTGCACCTGCCTTTAGCATCGTCGTGCTCTGGTTCATTGGGTGGCATGGTACTGCTTCACGGAACTGCTCGGCAATGCGCCGACTGCTTCCTGTTTCCGCCGAGTTGATCCTTTTCTTCAGGGCTCAGCACACTGGAACAAAAGGCGAAGTAAGACCCTTCGGTGACTCGCCAAGTGGACTCGGCGATCCTCAGGCCTTCATTTCTTCGTTCTTTTCATCCTTTTCATTCCTTTTTGCGACGTAGTGTCCATGCTTTACTTAAGACTTCAAATACCTAAAACTTAAAGGTTTTCATCAGATATTGAGATAAAATAAGTATTTGAGGACACAATTTCTATTAAAATATAACCCTGAATGAGTTCAATTTGTAGACTCATCAACACCTCCAACTTAAAGTTTTTCTTGTCCTCAAGCAAACTCAAGTTCAACCGTTCAGAAAGGGTGTCTCGAACAGTGCTACACAAGACTCAATTTACTTATGCAAAGATCAAATGTGCACTCAAAGATTCAAGTTGTGACTCACCAATATCAACGAATCTCATGCTCACAATACTTGCTTCAAATGCAAGTTCAAGCTCAACTATAGTGTTCAAATGCCCTCACACAAAAAATGATTCCATGATCACACAATGGTTTCACAGTTTATAGCTTTGGAATCAGATGCAACGGTCACACTCACAAAGAAGAACATAATACATAATTTCACCCATAGGTTTGCCCGTATTTTCCAATCAACATTTGTTTCAACTCACTCAAGGCTTGTAATGGGGTTGAGTGCAAATGTGTGGTCATTTAGGCTCAGTGACTTTCATCCTCATGAAATGTGGTGCTCTCAACACTTCCTTTCCTTTTTCTTTCATCTTTTTCATTAGTGCTTAATAGGTCATCCTATTATTCGCTTCCCATGAATTGTTAGAAAACCCCATTTTTTTTGTACTTTATTCCACAACTTTCTTTTTCATTCTTTTTTTCTTTTCTATCTTTTCTTTTCTCTTTTTTTTTTATATGGAGGGGTTCCATTTTTCTCAAAATCATGGGTAAGAGGAGACTTTCCTTGCACTTCTTGACTTTCCCCTATGTTTTCAACACACCCCCAACTTAGGCTTTTGGCCTAAGTTGGCTATTCAACTAACCACAACTTCATGAGGATTATGGGTGATGGATTAAGAAAGGTCTAGTTTTCATCAAGTTTCTTCCAAAGAAAAGGGAAATGCACAAAGGGTGTTCAAAAGCGGTTCACACACTCACATGATAAGTCACAAAAGAGGTATATCTCAAATAGGCTCACACTCGTAGAAGTTGCCTAAGATCATATCAAAAGATAGCATCACTTAGTTGACCGGACCAATGGGGCAAATTCTAGGATCTAGCATGCAAAGTTCACAGGTAAGCTCATCACACTAGGCGTTGACACTATAAGTTAAACAAGACTCCACACTTTCGCTAGTGTTCAGTGATCACATCACAAGAGAATCAATTTGATACAAGGCTAGTCATAACGAGATGCAAAGAGTTCACATATTGTCTATGCAACTTCATTTGGCCTCATCGTAGCCGCGCATTCATGTTAGTTCGATTGAGAGCACTATTCAAGTCAACGGTATTGATTGGAACCGAGACTCAAATTTTTGCAAAAGAATAACCACATTCAAGAGAAGATGAAGGGTGGCGAAAATGTGTGAAAAATTCAAAAAAATTCGGAAGGGGTCCAAATCATTTTGCAAATTAAAATAAAAGGAGCCATAAGCTCAATCATCCACATTTGCTCTTGTATTGGGAGATTGGTAACTTGGGTTGTGATACCAATTTGTCACGAACCAACCCATTGCACTGTGCATGCACCTAATATATAGGAGAACCGTTAGTTCCTAAACTATTTCATCATGCGAAAAAATTAAGAAGATAAAAGATAAAACAGAAAGTTCATGAAGTTTACAAGATCCTGAGTTACAACAAAACCAAGATTGAATTGCTTGAATAATTAACAGCCCCAGAGATCTAGCCTAAATAGTTACAAAAACTACTAAAGATACATCATGTAAAAATAATAATATTATGACACAGTTCCCACCATAGGGAAGGAAAGTAGAAGCCGTTAAAGATCGTCTTCGTCTTCTCCTATACCAGCCTATACCAAGGTGCATAGCAAGAGTAGTATCACTACAAACAACACATATAATTAGACATCATCGTTCAACCCGATACCCACCACCTAATTTAATGAAATCAACTAGAAGAAAACATGATATAAGGAAAATACCCCAGCCAACCTTTGCACCCGCACTAAAACCACCTTTTTTGTCTTAACCACAACTAGGGAAAACATAGAAATGGCCTTCTATTTGCATCGCTACCAGCTCTGATTTAGATTAAGGCCTAACCTTTATATTACACATAGAGGAGTTTCTAAAACACACACCCCCTACCCGACCAACCAACTTACTACAGGCCTACGATTCTCCACTACAACAATCCGGCCCTTGACCATATAGTATACCATAACAAGGCTCACTAACCACTATGATACGAACCCCCTTCCGAAAGTAAATCCTAGTCATTCATTACCATTACCACTACTCTGCCTCTTACCCTCACACCTCCCCATACCGGGGATACATAACACATGTAACATCCATAATATAGCCACGCAAATAACATCATCTCCATACGAAACTAGTAACATTCATACTTCCGGTTCTCTCACATCCATTATTACACAAAATAGGTATGATCAATCATAATTTTGTCAATTTCTCAATTATGGCACAAGATATCATATTCATTCACAGTTAAGCAATCAACAATGGTCCTCTCATAGAACCCACACTCAAGTTGTTAGTGTGATGAAACGTGACACTTGATTTAATAATGTGTCGGAACATGACACTTGATCCAATAATGCGTTAGAATGTGAAAACGGATCCAACTATGTGTCGTAACGTGACACTCAGTCCAATTATGAGTTGGAACATGACACCTGATCCAATCAACCACAATCACAAACACAATCAACACCACAATGAATGATTTACACACTTGTATCGTACAATCAGGTAACAAGTTCATTGTATGCAGTGGATCATAATTAGTCATTTTATTAGAATCGATTCATCTTTCCCTATTCACAAACATGCATGAATATAATGAAGTAGTTAACATGCATATATAACACAGACACAAAATCAAAACATCAACTACCTCTAAATTCACAAGATAAGTCCAGCCACACACTACACACTAGTTCAACCACAGGGACTACACTTACTATCCTACCAACTTCGTGCCTAAAACACTTAACATTAAATCTATCATCGACTTACAGTATATTAGGCGGCAGGAATGAGTTATCAACTACTCAATAAAGAAAACATAGCCTACCCAGGTGCCAAGCTTCTATATAAGGATTATAGCACGATTCCTGACTTTCGGACAACGAAACAATGGAGGTAGGCCTGGAATCCGTGGGTTATAGCCTTTCTTGCATTAGGATTCCTCCTCTCCTTCCTCCCTAAGCCTAAAGCAGCCTTTTGAGGGTATTTAGGGTGACCCTCGTCTACTTTAGCACTTAAGGGAGGAAGGAGAAAAATTAAAATTCGCATCTTTCAATTCGATTGCTTACTATTCTACCATGGTGGCTCCTATCCCGTTGTGGAGGGATTATTCCCACTATGGCATGATGGAACAGGTACAGACAACTTAGCTTCATGAAATACAGTTTGAGTCATTTCAATAGACACAAATTTACCCCTCATTCATCCTTGAATGATAAGTGGAGAAGTAGGTTGAACTAGAAAGAACGGATTAACTTATCATGGAACTATGAATGACCGCATACCCCGAGACCTAAGCACAAAAAGGATCTTGTTCAAGGGCTGAACTAGAAAGAACGAGACATAAGGCGAACAATATATATATATATATATCTTTTTCCAAACTGATCCAGCTATGGCAGAATTTTGAGGTCAATTAAGAAGGGGAGAGAAATGGGTTCTCCCTATTTCCTCTAATACTTACCCTCAAACTCCCAAAACTCTCTCAATCACTTTGTTTCAGACGTCAATAATGATCTCACTCCCTACTCTAATTGCTTCATTAATTGCTTAACATTGATTGCATGATAAGAATCGATTGAGTAGAATGGCCTTGGCATAGTTTTTCAAAATTTCAAATGGGTTGCTTGATTTGATGCAGTTAACATAGCATGGACACTTCCCGTACGTTTACAATGTCTCCACAACATTCTGAGCGTAAGAATTATGGGAAAGTAGGGTAGAAACATTCTGGAATGGGTGGGCGAAGTTGAATAGTGTTCTTGGTTGACAACTTAGATTTGGGCAACATATAGGAGGTTAAATGCTAGAATCTTTGCATAATTAGGTATTAGGGTACTTTTGAAATGATGATCTGACAAAATTTAGTGAGAACATAGTTTTTTTGGACGAAGGGATGCCCTGAACGAACCCTTGAAGCTTCGACCCAGATGGAGGTCGCCATGGCGGTCTTGTTGCTACTATGCCGGAATTACCATGGCGGGATCCTGGACGCCATGACGAGAGGCCGCAAACCAGTGGCCTCCCAGCCACTTTAGCCAGAAGAATTTATTGTCCTTTCCTTTTTACTCGGGTTACCGATGTATGCTGAGTCCTAATATGCACATTTTCAAATTGCAGGTTTGATCAACAATGACTGAATTCAACAAAGAGAACTTGCCCTTTGTCTGGTTTCTTGATGCTGCAAGTCGGGAGAGGAATCATGACTATCGGAGCACCAAATTTTTGTACGAGAGGGGTTTTGACTTTCTAGGCTAAGTTGAGAAGGCTCCCACCTTCCATGCCCGGCTAATGGAGTTCGGTTGGGGATCACTAGTAGAGGCTCACCCTGGAGCGCACTCAAGTTGAGTAAGAGAATTTTATGACCCTTACCCTGCCATCCACATCAAAGGAGTGGAATTTTCCAATGAGCACTCAGTTTGTAGTGCTTTAGGTGTCGGATGCCTTCAACATTGAGTATAAGGAGAGACTGAGGGATATGGATCTGGTTTGGTTATGAAATATGTTAGTTGAGGATGAGTGTCAGGATCGGTTCTACTGGTCTACTACAAAGGGCATCACCAGCACTTACTGGTCCGCCAATGCCAAGAGGTTGCTGAATTTGGTAGCAAGGAGGACCCGCCCATTGGGCAATCGCACCAATGTTACGTATTTTTATGATGTGGTGGTAGCTTGCATAATGCATGGGATTAGGCTGAACATTGGGGCACAAATAGTGTCCGAGTGGAAGATGTTCTACCAAGGCAACAAAAAGACATTCTTCCTACCGGGGTTGGTGACAACGATGTGCAAGCAGGCGCGGGTGCCACTCCTAGATACTGACAAGGTGTTACCCATAGACCCCCCATTCCATCCTCTCCTAATCAGGTGGCCCTATTCCAAAGGAAAGAAGAAGAGAAAGTTAAGTGGGGTCGGAAGTAGCAGAGCAACGGCAGAGGTGGACAATGAGGAAGAAGATGATGAGGCCGATAACGCCCCACCTACCTAGTCTCATCCCCCATTATTAGGTGATCGTGTGGAGGAGGACCTGGCTGCCATCCAGAGAAGATTGGGAGGTATCTATGCTAGCACCTCAGCTCCAGTTCCACCCTTTACCACCCTTGAGGTTGAGATGCTCCGCTGCCAGTTGCAATATGAGAAGAAGAATATCGAGAGGGACCATCTGATAGGTAGGATGTAGAAGGACATCAAGGTCATATCTATATGCTTATAATTCACTATTCTACTATTGAGCACTTATTTGAATGCGAAAATTAGTGAATATACAACTCAGAGTCAATTGGTTCAACAAAGGGGAAACAGGGGAGACAAGGCTGAAATTCAGTCTCACCCTGTCCCGCCATGGCGAGATCATCCCGCCCATGCGGCCTTAATGGGGTCAGTTCCCAGAAAATAATTTCCTGGGAATTCTCCCCGTTCCTAGAGTTCTTTATTGACCCAGAGTCATAATTTATCCAGAACCCAACTTCCATAGTTGAATTTGACAGAGTATACCCTAAGATCTATCCCAGCACTACATATGCACGAAATTTTCCCCATTATCTTGGCATAAAAAACATGCACACCCCCAAGAATATTCCTATTAATGACATTATGGGTCATCATCACACCATTGCGCCCCACTAAACATAAATCTTTTCTATCCACAAGTTCATACAGACTCAAGAAATAATATCTCTTGTGATATTCAAGTATTTCGGCAAGTGCATACCACTCATAGACACTGATTTTTGGAAACATCAAACTCGTAGGCACATCATATAATTCAAGAAAGTAAACTTCACTCACTTGCAGTTATTCAGGCGACACTATGCATATAATCAAAAAAATTCAAGCTACATTACACAAGCAAGTCAAAATTATTAACTTAATTCGCTTCATGGATAAATCTTAGCTAATCATCCATGCATTTGCCCAGCCATTAAGGCCAGATACCAATTGGAGCCTTCTCGGTTCTAATTTCCCTTGTTTGTGTCCCTTCAGCCATGACTACAATATCCAGTTCACTCTGTTGAGATACCAATTGAAATCCGGAGATACCAATTGGACTCAACCTACACCCCAAGAGACAAATAGCACGAACAGAGAGAATAAATAGAAAAACTTCCTAGAATGCTTTATAGCTTCATGAAGATTAGATGTGGACGTCAACACACCAATCTGCAAGAGTTTATTCCATATTTTCTCTTGTAGTAGGATATCAGTAACTTGGGTTTTGATATCAATTTTTATGACCCAATCTACCGGGCCGTGCGGGCACCTAGTCTAACACATACATAAGAGAACCTTTAGTCCCTAAACTATTTCATCATGTGGAAAAATTAAGAAGATAGAAGATAAAGCGGAAAGTTCATGAAGCTTACAAGATATAAAGTTAAAACAAAACCAAGATTGAATTTCTTGAATAATTAACAACCCTAGGGGTCTAGCCTAAACATGTACTAGAGCTACTAAAGACATGTCATGTAAAAAGAATAATATTATGACACAACTCCCACTATAGGGAAGGAAAGTAGAAGTTGGTGGAGATTGTCTTCATCTTCTCCTATGAAACATGAGTGACCGTGCAACCATACTATGCCAAGTGGAATAACAAGAGTAGTATCAGTACAGGCAACACATACTGGTAGACATCATCGGTCAACCCGATACCCACCAACTAATATAAATAAATCAACTAGAAGAAAATATGCTATAAGAAAAATACCCCAACCAACGTTGGTACCCACACTCTGACCACCTTCTCTGTCTTAACAACAAATAAGGAATAACACAGTGTTGGCATTCTATTTGCATTGCTATAGACTCTGATTTCGATTAAGCCTAACCTTTCCAAAACACATATCACCCCCAACCGAGCCAACCAACATAATGCACGCCTAAGATTCTGCACTACAACAATCCGGCCCTTGAACACATAGTATACCATAACAAGGCTCACTAACCACTTTGATACAAACCCCCTTCCTTGGGTAAATCCTAGTCATTCATCACCACTCCCGCTACTATGCCTCTTGCTGTCACACCTCATCATAGTGGGGATACATAACATATTTAACAACCACAATATACCAGCACAAATAACACCATTACTATTTGGAAACTAGTAACAATAAGACTTTCGGTTCTTTCATATCTATTATTACACAGGATGGGCATCATCAATCACAATTATGTCAATTTCTCGGTTATGGAAAAGGAAATCATATTCATTCACAAATAATCAGTAAACATTGGTCCTCTCATGGATCCCACTCCCAAGTTGTTAGTGTTTTGGAACATGACACCCGATCTAATAATGTGTCAGAACGTGGCACTTGATCCAATAATGTGTTGGAATATGACACTCGATCCAATTAGGTATCAAAACGTGACACCCAATCCAATTATATGCCTGAACGTGACACCTGATCCAATCAACCACAATCACAAACATAATTAGCACCATAATAAATGATTTACACATTTGTATCGTACAATCAGGTAATAGGTTCGTTGCATGCAGTGGATCATAAATAGTCATTTTATTAGATTCATTTCATATTTTCCTATTCACATACATACATGAATACAATGAAGCAGTTAACGTGCATATATAACACTGACAAAATATCAAACCATCACTTACCCCTTAATTCATAAGATATGTCCACACATATAGTATACATTAGTTCAACCACATGTACCACACTTACTGTCCTCCCAATTTCATGCTTAAAGGCCTAAACATGAAATCTCCCATCGACTTTCAATATATTAGGCAGTGGGAATGAGTTATCTACTACTTAATAAAGAAAACATAGCCTGCCTAGGCATCAAGCTATTTTATGAGGATTATATCACGATTCATGAATTCTGGACATCAAAACAATGGAAGCAAGCCTGGAAGCCATGGGTTGTAGCCTATGTTGCATTAGAATTCCTCTTCTCCCTCCTCACTAAGCCTAGAGAAGCCTTTTGAGAGTTTTTAGGGTGACCCTCGTCTATTTTAGCATTTCAGGGAGGAAGGGGAAAATAAGAATTCACATTTTCAATTTTGTTTCTGACTATCCCACCATGGAGACTCCCATCCCAATGTGGCAGCGCAACTGTGGCAGGATTATTCCTGCTATGGAGGGATGGCACAGGCTCAAACAACTTAGTTTCACAAAATACAGTTTGGGTCGTTACACAGACACAACTATTAAAGGAGGCCATTCGGCACATTCTTAATATGAAAGCCCACTACTATTAGAAGAAACAATATAGTACATTAACTCAAAATTAGAGTGAAAACTAATGATCAATGAATTAAGTTCAACTCGAACCGGTGACCATTTTTTCAAAATTGAATCCTTTTCTTTCAATTTTTCTTCCACTTAAACTTCTACTAATAAAAATTTGACATTTTTTTTTATCTCTTCGGTTTTTAGAGCTCGAGGATCAGGTGAATTTTGTAGATTCTTTGCAGTTGTTTTTTCCATTGAGATGTCAAAAAAAGCTAGAGAAAAATCAAGAATGGAAGTATGAGAACTCTAGATTTATGAAGGATTTTCAGTAGATAAATATTTATGAAAAATTCTAATAAAAGAAAATGTAAAGAATGATGTTTTAAGATTTTTAAGAAAAGGGCATGCTTTGAAATGATGATAAAATAATAGATTCAATAAATGTTTTTTCTTTAAAGATGAAATGAAAAAAAAAATTAAATTTTGTGTTTTTCTTGGTTAAAATTGATCTTTGAAGAATTAGTTGAATTTTTTTATCCTTAGGAGTTTTGAAGAGGCTTTTGACAGGTAGGAGGGTATCGAAATGGGAGGGAAAACTATAAAGGGTTGGAGGTGGGATGGAGATGGGGCGGGGGGGGGGGTTTAAAATTAAATTTGCCAACTAGGAAAGTGATATAATTAAATAGATTGCTTAAATTAGTATATTATCTCAAGTCTATGATATAACATTCACTCAACTACTGATAATTATAGATTAAAGTAGTGTTTCTTCTTCTTTTTATAATAAGAAGGTCACTCAACTTTGTTTATATCTCTTCAGAATCACCCTATAAATATTTGAATAAGCAAAATATGATTTGAAAATATATTAATCAATATAATCTTTTGTTTATCAATCTACACTGCAATAATCAATCACTCAACCTAATCCAAATTCGTAATTTAAATTGACCCTATTTGCTCTGGAAACATCATGAGGGAAACTATAATCTTTTTGTCACAAAAAATTATGGCATATGTATACTTATTTGATGTAAATATCAGTGGATACTTTTACGATATGTATCGCTTCATAGTTGCTTATCTTTCTTAAAACATAGAATGTCCATTTCACAGAATCCAATATATTCTATCACAACCCAATTTTTCAGGTCATGATGGCACCTACTATACCCAAAAAGTAGGTAAGCCTAACTCTTAGTCCGGAGTCATAATAAATGGACTACCAAGCGGAATACAACAACAAGAAACATAAAGCTTAAAACAGGCAAAGAAAAGGAATCAATAGAAATACAAAACAGAAACCACCCCAAGACCTGGTATGAGCCAACAGTGGGGTATCTAATCCAAAGCAAGAGTACAAGGATTTTACAAATACAAGATAAGTATAGGTTGTCTCAAAGTACAATATAAAGTCTTAGCCTAGCCAAAACTAGACAGAAACTAGCAACTTTGAACGCCAAGAGCTCACCCTAGTCTCCAAACTCCAAGTTGCTCCGCACGAATCCAAGTCAGTGGCTATAAGTAGAAATAGGATATACAGGGAACATTAGTGTTGTATGATTACAAAAAATGATACTCTGTAGGCAATGACCGACTAAGCTGAAAAGATAACCCAAACATAAACAACAAGTAATAAGGAGAGAAAAAAACACAAGCAACTAAAGAGGAAATAACAAAGTAGACATCCAAATAATTGACATGGGGTACAAAGAGTAAGAAGCTAAGTCGAGAACGTACTAGGAATGCAAGCCATGAACCTGTTCGTAAGCAAATAAGATACCAAGTCAACTACCCAGGGCTAGGAGGGCCAACAACCACAATTCTATGGTCAAAACCTATAAGTTAACATTAAAACAATACATAGAACATAATATAGACAAACAATAACCTAACCGGAACCAATAAGCCAGGAAGGTACAATCAACAAAAATAACCCAACCAGCCCCCATAAGCCAGGAAGGTACAAACAACAAAAATAACCCAACCAGCCCCCATAATTCGGATGGTGCAATAAGCAAACAAGTATACTGGTGATAGCCAATTCATATGAATGCAGTGCGAGTAGTAGAATCATTAGTGACCATCCGAAACCATAACCATAAGACTCCAATCAACTCCCAGCCTAGCTAGCAAGAGTGAAAAATAAATCTAGGTTGCCCAGCTAGTCAGTCCACTCCAGGGGCATAATCCACGTTAGCAAGAGTGACCTGGGGGCTTGTTAACTCCGAAGAGGATCTCACGCATTTCAGGGCTGCGCATCCAGCCAGTTAACTCCCAGCCCAGTTAGTAAAAGTAACTCGAGGGTGTAAGTAAGACCAAAAATATGCAAGAGAGGGAGTCAAGATGTCGGGTAGTCAAGTGACAACTGAGCACATCTCAGATGCCTCTAATATCTCAAGTAGGAAAGGAGCACGTCCCTAACGCATCATAATCTCAAAAACTAGAAATCAAGTGATCAATGTAGTACAGTGCCTGGTAAAACAAATTTAGAATAGAGCTGAGTAAAATAGTATTTCAGCATGAAAGATAAATATGCCAATGCATGCACCAGCATCATACCAGAAATCTGTGAGAATGAACAAATAATGCAATGCATGCCATTACCAGCATCCTACCAAGGCACTCTAATTCAAAAAAATACACAGGCATCCAAACTACTTTATTCAGGTGTAAACTACTTGGGATCGAACGAGTCCACACACATGGCCTCAGGCCTAATAATATAATCATAAGATCAATAAGTATACAACATGATTACTGCTAAACAATAAGTAAAGTGATCAAGAAGATATTTTAAATTAATAGAAAGGGGGAGAAACTCAAGGGACAACACTTGTAACACCTCGGATTCGTAAGAGGGAATCCTAGCAAAATTTTAGAACTTACAGGTTTCATCCACGCAGTCCAGTCATGACCATGGGTTGAACCACAGATCGTAGGTGGGCCCGTGGAAAGGTCACCAATAAGCTGGCAAGGCCATGGACCACGACTGGACCTATGGACCATTGGTGGGTCCACGATCTGTGGTCCAGGAACCGTAGGTCAGGCCAAAACTCTCTGAACTCACAGACGAGTGTGTAGGACGGACCGTTGGTCTGTCCACGGTCCGTCAGTAGCGAGTCATAGGTCAGGGTTCAACAGTTAAGGTTAGGGGTAGTTGGGTCTTTTCCTAATTAATTAACTCTTATACTATGTCATTTACCCTTCATTAAGACCCCTATATAAGAATCTTAACCCCAATTTCAACTCATTCACTTCATTCTTCCAAAATCACAAAAGAAGATCAATTCTCCTCTCCAAAATAATGTCTCTAGAAACTTGATTAAGAAGAAGGATTCATCTAGGGTTTCAAGTCAAGGTTTCAATTCCTCCATTGAAGATAAGCATTTGGACTTGACGTATGATACTTTTCGTCCATGGATTCTTTTCATCCATGGAGTTCCCCAAATTCTACAATTTCAAAATGTAGAAATTCCCAATTTGTTAGGGTTTTCTTCAATAGCCATGGGTTCTCTTCAAAGTTGATTTAAATGATTGAATTATGTTATATTAGCATGAATTGATGAATTTCCATGATTTTTATGATGTTTCCCCTATGAACCCATGAAACCCCTATGTTTTCAAGTTATGAATCATGTGATGTGGGATTTTGAATGTAAAGGGAGAGTTTTATGAAATGAAGCATGTATTGCTAGCTTTACATGAATTTATGATGAAATCCATATCTAACCTATTTTTTCAAAGTAGTGATGATGTGGAGTGGGTTTTGAACCTCAAGAGGTAAATTATGAACATATGCATTATCTTATGAAATCTATGCAATTGTTTTAAGGGTGCTTTGAGAGTAAAGTACCAATGATGATGTTGTTGTTGTATTGTTGAAAGGACATTCTCATAAACACATACTAGAATGTGTGACAAGCTTTCTCACATAATAAGAGTTCTTAGGTTGAAAGGCTTTCTCACCTAATTGAATCAAAGATTAAAAGTGACCATGGATGGTGAAAGTGTTTCTCACGCATGGTCTAAGGAGCTATCCTTTGATAACACAATAGGTGATTACCCATGTCTCTTAATGATTAGTTAACTCAAGACTTAATAATTACTCTGTGGGATTTATGCTTAGCACCGAGTGGATATTGATATGATATGGAAGCCCTCACGTTAGTATAGGTCGGATTTCTAGAGGCAATCTTTTGATATGGAAGACCTCACGTTAGTAGAGGACAGGTTTCTAGTAACAATCTCCTTATCCCCTAAACTATGTGCCCCCGTAGGATGATTAGCTAGTGGATCCATTTAAGCTAGAAGTTCATGGTTCTACCTTAGGCAAGTAGAACAACCCTTTTCGGTGTAGGAGACACTGGGGGATGATGTTATAGCTCACATGGTCTTTATGTCGGTTAAGGTTTATTCCCATATTAACATGAATAACGAACTAAGGTTACTTCATAAAGTATCACATATGAGTTCAAAGGTTTCAAAGATGATGTTAGCTTGCATTGACCATGGGTTTATGTCTTATGATTTCTAACCCTCTTATATAATGTTTTAATTTGGTCAATTGCATGTCATGAAATGAAATATCTCTTTTAGCATGTTTTAAATGTTTTATGCATGGCTATCATAATTGGTACATTATTTTGTACTAATATATACTCTTGCCTACATTTTTCCCAAATGTTGGGTCCAACAATCAGAGTCATCAGTTTCGTGGCTAGAGGTTGACTTGAGATATTTCCAAGTTTTGGTGAGTCCTCATGCTTCGAGGATAGACTTTCATTGTTTTAGTTCCTTTTTCAGGTATTTCTATTTCGTACATGATGTTTGATCTAGGCCCAATTTCATTATATTGTAATGGATGGCTATGATGAGACAAGTGTTTTAGACTTCTATTTTTCTTTATAAGAACTATGGGACTTGGACTATTTTTTTTACTCTTATTCCTCTATTTCTTATGTTATAAGAGCTAAGTGGCTTGTATGGAGTCCTTCGGGGTTCTATATGCCATGTTACACCTAGGGTGTACCCCTGGGTCATGACAAACTTGTTAATCAGAGCACAAGGTTTAGACTGGTCCTAGGATGTCTCATAAGCCACGTCTAGTAGAGTCTTATTCATAAGTGTGAAGCACGCCACATTCATGAATGAAAAGCTACAAGATGATTAGAAAACTCTACTTCTTTCATTACTCTAAAGTCGTGCGATAGATTCTAACTCTATAAGGTCTTTCTCTTAATCCTTACCCGATGGTATACATGGTATGACTACTTGAACACTCATGCTAGAAGGAATGAGAGAGACAATGTGGACCTAGGAGCTCCTCCTCAAGCTCTGATAAATCCTTTGGCTGAAAATGTAACAAATACAGAGTTTAGGTCAGCTTTTCAAGTGTTGGCTCAAGTCATGACGGCCCAAGCCAATAGAGAGGTGGTAGTCCCCGTGATCCCAAAGTTGAGGAAGATCCTCAAGATTTTATCGATGAGGTCTATAAGGTACTTGCTATCATGGGAGTGACTCCGGTAGAGAAGGTGGAATTGGCCGTTTATCAACTCAAATGTGTTGCTCAAGTTAGGTTCAACCAATGGAAAGAAGAAAGACTAGTGGAAGCGGGTCCCATAGAGTGGGAAAGTTTTAAATCTGCTTTTCTTTATAGGTTATTTCCCCTTGATAAGAGGGAAGCAAAGGTGCTTGAGGTCATCAACCTTCGTCAAAGAAATATGAGTGTGAGGGAATATGCCTTAAAGTTCACATAACTCTAAGTTGAGTAAAAATTAAGATTAATGTTCAATTCTTCAAAGATTATACGGGAACTAAGTATTCCCAAGATTTAAAGTGTTTTCACATTTGAACAAGAAAGGAAACACCGATTTCCAAGAGAGATTTTAAGCTAAGTTTTGAGTAACTATCTCAAACCAAAGAAAGAATTTTGTTTTAAAAACATATGAGCTAAGTATATTTTTGGGAGTAGTATTGAGCACCGATATGGAAATGTGAGTTCATAATAACTCAAGTTCCATAAACCATGTAGCCATCATGGGTAGAAAGGATCATACTTTTTAGATGATTCCTTAGTGCTTTTTAGCATAGACTTGTGGATCCACTTAGTTAAAGCGTTCTATATGACAGCAAAGTATAGGATAGTTCTGGCAGCGTGGGCAAGACGTTGTATCATCACTAGGGCTCATAGTGGTGGTTATCGGTTAGAGAAACTCTCACAGAGTTATATTGTATTTTTATATACACATTGCGTATTATTGTATTTTTCAAATACATTGAGTTGTTATCTACAGTTTGCAGCTTTCCATATATGTTGCATCTTTTACTATTGCTTTATCCTTGAGTATCATGAGTTGAGTCTTTCGAGTTGAGTATCTTGAGTTGAGTACCTTCGAGTTGAGTATCTTGAGTTGAATTATGCTTCACTGGGTCGACTACCTTATTGTTGAGTTTCACTGAGTTGAAAACCTTATTACTGAGTTCAGTATCTTATCCTTGAGTACTTCTGAGTTGAGTAAGTTTGAGTATTCCTTGAATTGAGTAAGTTTGAGTAGTTTTGAGTATTCCTTGAATTGAGTAAGTTTGAGAAGAGGTAAGTATTTTTCCCTTTTTATCAAGTTTCAAGCTTATGTTATGCTTTAAAATTCCCCTTACATTCTCGTACATTCCATGTACTGAGACATTTGGCCTGCATCCTTTCATGATGCAGATTCAGGTATTCAGGATCATCAACGAGAGCTTCGTTGATACCACGTGGATTTCAAGTTAACTATGGTGAACCTCCTTGCTTCCGGAGGATTTCATTTACTTTTCAGTTATATCAGTTGTTAGAATGTCGTGGGTTTTGTCCCGACTTCCATCTTTGTCAGTTAGAGGCTTCATAGATAGACAATAGAGTTTCAGAAGTCTGTTCATTGATTTTGTTAAATGTTTTAAAGACTTAAGTTGCCCATTTTGGGGTGAGTTGGATATATTAAATTATTCAGAGTTTTCTTTTGAGTTAAAGCTTTGTATTTAAGTTTCAATTAATTTTATTCAGTTTTAAGCTTTTGCATGCTTAAGTTAATCTTCTTCTTGTAGTCAACCAGGATGAGGGTTCGCTTGAGGACCAGCAGTGGTTCTCGAGTGTTGATCACGTCCAGGGTGTTGGCTCGGGTCCTGACAATTGGCCCAATTGGGTGTTCAATTAGTGGATTCCACCAAGGGTGGTGTTATGGTTAACAATTGTTCCGAATCGTATTTTGTGGCTGATGTGAAAGCTAAGCAACGTCTTGATCCAATTTTGGTAGACTTGAAAGAAGCACTACTTAAAAAATCCATTGAGGCGTTCTCCCAAGGGGGAGACGGAGTAGTTCGATGTCAAGGCCGTTTATGTGTTCCGAATATGGATGACTTAAGGGAACAGATCTTGAGAGAAGCCCCTAATTCACGGTATTACATTCACCCGAGAGCTACTGATACACCGTGAGTTTACGGTATTACTAATACATTTCACTTACAAGTTGTGTGTATCTAGGGCCTTTTTGTATTGGTTTTTATGTGTTTTTATCATATTTTGCAGGAAAGATGTTCAGGCGCGGAATAAGAGACAGCTGAAAGAAATGCAGAAAAGGGAATCTACGGAGGTGATATACGGACCGTAGATCCATTGACACTCCGTAGATGGTGGTCGTAGATTAGAAGATGAGGCATGGAAGGCAAATCAGGGAAATCTGACCAAGTGTGGAACCACGGTGACCATTGACGGTCAGTAGATTGATCTACAGGTCGTACTGTTGATCCGTAGATTGATACTGCGAGGGTTCCAGTACCCGAGTTTTGAAGATTATAAGTGTGAAGATACGGTAGGGGATTGATGGACCGTAGAACGATCGATGATCCATACTGCAGTTCCGTCGTTTGCTTTAGAGAAGCTTATTTTTGGAAGTTGATATATTTTCTAAGTCCTGGCTGACGAAAGGGACTCACGGACAGTAGATCCATTGACGGTCCTTGAGTCAATCTCGTGGAATGAAGACGCGTGCCAGTAACAAACTTTCCTTATTTTGTTTCCCTTTTAATTTAGGACTTGTTTTCTATAAATAGGGAATGTAAACCTCGTTTTTGGGGGTTAGACATTATTACTTTAGTTCCATTTTGTGACTTGGGAGATTATTCTTGCAAACCTAGCAATTATTAATTTCCTAACTTCGTTTTGAAGATTTTGGTGTTGCAATTCAAGTTGAATTTCTAGGTTTATTATTCTTCTTATGTAAGTTCATAATTCTTTTATCTAAAACAATGAATTGTGTTCATATGATTATAGGTAACTAAACCCCACAACTAGGGTTGTGGGAACCATGAGCGATTAACAAAGTATGAATAGTAAATAAGCAATTCTTGAATAGTGTTTTGCATGCATTGATAATTCTTTCGTTTAGAAGTCTTTTTAGCGAGAGCACGCGTTAGAACTCGCCTTGTTGCTACTTGCCAGACCAAGGAGGTAATCAACAAGAAAAGAATTATCAACATAGATTTAGTGTGATACTATCTAATAGGCTAGTGTCGATTGGTGCAAAGTAATACCTAAGCCAAACATCGATTATGATGTCTAGTATGAGGTAAAGGTAAGTGTTAGTAAATTATAAACACGTAGCCGGACCAAGGTGCGGGGTAAAATTCTCTAGATCTCGGACCAAGGATTTAGAGATACCTAACTTATCACTTTGCATGTAGTACACTAGGAAAGGATTGCTATTACTAGGATTACTGCGTTATGAGCTTGTGGGGAACACGTATACCCTAGTTATTTCTCTTATCTTGATAACAACCAAAATTGAGTTTTTATTACTGATTACTTATTAAATTCTTACAATTTGTTTCACAAAACCTCCCCTTTTAATTACTTGTTTCTGAAAGTAATTTGACTAATCGAATATAATTATTGGTTAAATTAAAGTCTAAACCATTTTCCTCGTGGGATCGACCCTAACCTATAAGTTGGGTTCTTTACTTGATAACGACCGCTTATGCTTCTTGAGGGCGGTGTAATTTGAACGTATCAAATTTTGGCGCTGCTGCCGGGGAAAATTTTGCTATTAGATTTATTTTAACTACAATATTGAACGTTAGTGAAATATTTCCTAATTTTACTTTTTCTTGTTGTTTTTGTCTCTCTCAGGTTCTGACTCTAGTGTATGCCAAGTACATGGAGCCTGGGTGAACCACTTACTCCATACAATCCAGAGTTGAACCGAACTTTGCGAAGCATGAACAATCAAGGAATTCCTGTTAATCCTATTGGAGTAAATCTTGGTGATGCAGTCCAGCCATGCTTCAGGGTCCGAATCTGCCCATGCTTTGGGGTCCAATGCCAAGTCAGCCACAGGGTCCAGCCAGGATGACCAAGCTGCCTCGTATGATGAGGCCACTAGCTCGGAGTCTATACCAGCAGCAAGGAATGAGGATCCTACTCCAGTGGCCGGTGAGCCAAACAGATGGTGTGTTGAGGGTCAATGGCAGATTTATCGGGATGCCAAGATGAGAAACAACAAAGGGAAGATGCCCCGACTTATTACAAAGGAGCACAAAGTCCTCACGGGGAGCTTGCACACTGTCCCTGACATCCACCGGCTTTTGAACCTTCACAAGTGTGATTGGATGGCTCGAGACCCTGTGACTTATAGTGAGGAGATTGTGCGAGAGTTTTACGCGTCCTATGTTGCCACTCTCCGTGGCTCGATCTCCAAGAGGTCAAAGCCCATGGACCAAGATCCTCTCACTTTCACTGTGGTCCGGGGTTGTCCGTGGACTTATCACATGCCACCATCAGCCGCTTTCTCTATGGTCCGACCACAGGTCACTCTTGGTCACTAAACACAACGGAGTTCGAGTACAGATGGGACATCGTGCGGAGCGGTGCTTTCCATAGGAATGTTGAACAGTGAGAGGCTGTAATACTATGGTTGGCTAAGTACATTGCTGCAGATGGCGAGCGTGCAGAGTGGGTCGCCGCACCTCGGTTAGGTATCTGAAAGGCCACATTGAATTTTGTGGCCAAGTTCTTCATGTTGTTGATGCGTAACAGGTGTCGCCGACAAAAGCTGACAAACAACTCACATAGGATAGAGCGATCATGGTTGCAGCACTGGTAGCAAGAGTGGAGATTGCCTTTGCCCGCATGCTGCTGGCAGAGATTCACGAGAGGGCATTCAAGACCTCCACTACTTACCCCTTTCCATGTTTGATTTTTCAATTGTGCAGGGACTCTGGAGTGCCAATCTGGCATTGTGATAGGTTGATCCACCCTACAGGGACTTTGGATATAGGCCTCATTCGAGATGAGGCAAATGTGGCGGCACCTCGCAGAGAGCCCTAGATTGAGGTACCTCCCCTGGGCGCAGATCTTGCAGACACGGTGGGGCAGGCACAGGGCGGTGATCCCATTATACCAGATCACTCTAATACTGTCCTGGCCTCCTCTTCCCAGGCTGCTAGTATGGCTCCTAGTTCATCTCGGTCCACACCACAGTTAGGAGCTACTGTTGTCTCATTGGCCACAGTACAGAAATTGGAGGCTCAGATGGCCACACTGTTGCATCACATCCAGCCTTGGATACAAAAGTCGATAGCCGAGTCCGAGGCCAGAATGGAGCGAAAGATGGAGGGCATGATGGGCCGGAAGGTCGAGGTAGTAAATAAGGGTCTTGATGCCTTTGAATTGCGAGTCCTCGAGCGATCAGCCCAAGCCATAGATCTATCCTCTTTGCAGGCTGAGTTAGCTAGTCTCTGGACCGACGTTGATGACATTCTTGCCGCCCCTACAATTGAGCCTTAGGCCGCACCTACTGCACTAGGTAATGATACGGTGCTGGATACTTTATTCAGTGGGACCGCCGAGGAGGGGCTTGAGCCTACACATGCCAAAGGTAAGAGGCACCGTTCTAATCGTACTGAGGAGGAAAAAGCTCAAAAGAGACAGCGTAGGCAGGAGAAGGAGGCCAGGAAGGCCTCGATTTTAGATGAACAGTTGCGCCAATAGAGGGTGCGTGAGAGTGTTGCAGGGGCATCGAGTTCTGCCCAGTTGTAGAGGTCCTGCCTGTTGTGAGGGACGTTGTGAGCACCACTGATGGTGCTATGATGGATGATATGGGCAATACTGAGGGTGTCCCAACTATTGTTCCGGGAAACCGGACCCACCCGCTCGTGCATGATTCATCGGCGCTATGCGCCACAGGTTTGCTTCACCCAATCCACTATCTTTTGTTGTTCTTGTATGAATTGGGGACAATAGCATCTATTTTTGTTGGGGGTGGGGTAAATGGATTGTGAGTGATAGGGTGATGTCTGAGTAACCCAACTCATAAATCCTCTCTTGGGGTTTTCTTGTCTGTGTTCTTTTTCCCCAAGAGACTATTTATTTTTTGTTGAACCGGCATGTGTTATGATTGTATGTATAGAAGCATGAACAAGAATGAAGCATGATGGCTTATGAAAAATATACCCGTCCAAATTTTATGTTGTGTGCTAGAATTGGTAAGCTAAGACAAGTTGAATGTGTTGGCTCTAAGTATGACATCATAATGAATCAACCTGATGGCATGACTTAAGCTGAAACTTGAACTGGGTAATCTGATAATGAAACATGTGCCAAGTGTGTGTAAGAATAGTTGATTGTTCAAACAGTTTTAGTGCAAAACTAAAACTTGCCCGGTTAGTCCTTCTTAGATAATTCACTCTAGAAGCTAGGAGGTGATCATAGGCCCTTGTTCTGATAAGTCCACAAATTGCCTAAATGAAGGATCCAACCAAATGAAATAAGTGCTCCCTTTGATCCAAATGCTTTGAGCCTAAAATTAGACCATTTCTTTCTAAACTCCGAACTCACATTCCCATAAATCTACTATGTTGGCCCTGGTCCCTCCTTGGACATGGGCACCTCGACTTAGGTCGAAAGCCTAAGTTGAGGGTGGCTAATGTAAAAGATAACTTCAATCTTGGCCCTGACCCGACATTAGGTATTGTGCACCTCAACCAATGGAAAATCCATAAGTTGAGGGTGGCTATGAAAGAGGAAACCAAAAGAATAATGGGTATGAAAAGAGTTTGATGTTGAGAAAAGAAAGGAATGGATGTGACTTGTTGAAAGCTAAAGAATAAGCATAAAACGTAAGACAGAGATAAAAGAGAAAAATAAAAATATCTACAAAACCTAAAGTCACATCCATGGTTGAAGAAAATCAAGGGAAAGAAGGTAAAACAGTAGGATGACAAAAATAGGGCAGAAAGAGGTTGAAAGCCAAGTGTAATGTCAAGGAGGGAAGAAATTCACTAAGAAGACCCAAATGTACCACACCTGACCCTGAGCCTACGTTACAAGCCAAGAAAGTCCTATAGTGATCCTAGAGTCTAATGTGGGGAGTCTAAGCAGTGAAAATAAGGGCAAGCCTATGCTATTGAGCACTAACTGTACTTGAAGTTATTTCTGAGTGCGAGTGTTGAATGAATCCTTGTACTCAAAGCCATAGCCATTGTGTGAAAGAAAAGAGATTTCGTTTGAAGTAAGGGCACTAGTTGCATTGTCGAAAAGTTGGTACTGTGGTGATGGTAAAACAATGTATGTTGGGTGTTGGTTGGTTGATCGTTGTCATGATTTGATCCAAATGAATTAGCTTGTTGAGTCTAAGAGAACAAATGTTGCACCCGGAAAGTGAGTGGGATAGAGAGCCATATGATTGCTTGTGCTTGAAATGCTTGCTTCTATACAAGTGTCGTTTAGAGTCTGAGTGCGTCGCTTGAAGACAAACAAGGAATTTAAGTTGAGGGTGTTGATATACCGTGAGTTTACGGTATTTCTAATACATTTCACTTACAAGTTGTGTGTTTCTAGGGCCTTTTTGTATTGGTTTTTATAAGTTTTTATCATATTTTGCAGGAAAGATGTTCAGGCGCGGAATTAAAAAGAAAGCTGAAAGAAATGCAGAAAAGGGAATATACGGAGGTGATATATGGACCATAGGTCCATTGACGCTCCGTAGATGGTGGTCGTAGATCAGAAACCAAGGCATGGAAGGCAAATCAGGGAAATCTAACCAAGTGTGGAACCACGGTGACCATTGACGGTCCGTGGATTGATCTACGGACCGTACTGTTGATCCGTAGATTGATACTGCGAGGGTTCCAGTACCTGAGTTTTGAAGATTATAAGTGTGAAGATACGGAAGGGGATTGATGGACCGTAGAACGATCTATGATCCATACTGCAGTTCCGTCGTTTGCTTTAGAGAAGCTTATTTTTGGAAGTTGATATATTTTCTAAGTCCTGGCTGACGAAAGGGACTCACGGACAGTAGATCCATTGACGGTCCTTGAGTCAATCTCGTGGAATGAAGACGCGTGCCAGTAACAAACTTTCCTTATTTTGTTTCCCTTTTAATTTAGGACTTGTTTTCTATAAATAGGGAATGTAAACCTCGTTTTTGGGGGTTAGACATTATTACTTTAGTTCCATTTTGTGACTTGGGAGATTATTCTTGCAAACCTAGCAATTATTAATTTCCTAACTTCGTTTTGAAGATTTTGGTGTTGCAATTCAAGTTGAATTTCTAGGTTTATTATTCTTCTTACGTAAGTTCATAATTCTTTTATCTAAAACAATGAATTGTGTTCATATGATTATGGGTAACTAAACCCCACAACGAGGGTTGTGGGAACCATGAGCGATTAACAAAGTATGAATAGTAAATAAACAATTCTTGAATAGTGTTTTGCATGCATTGATAATTCTTTCGTTTAGAAGTCTTTTTAACGAGTGCACGCGTTAGAACTCGCCTTGTTGCTACTTGCCGAACCAAGGAGGTAATCAACAAGAAAAGAACTATCAACATAGATTTAGTGTGATACTATCTAATAGGCTAGTGTCGATTGGTGCAAAGTAATAACTAAGCCAAACATCGATTATGATGTCTAATATGAGGTAAAGGTAAGGGTTAGTAAATTATACACACGTAGCCGGACCAAGGTGCGGGGTGAAATTCTCTAGATGCCGAACCAAGGATTTAGAGATACCTAACTTATCAATTTGCATGTAGTACACTAGGAAAGAATTGCTATTACTAGGATTACTGGGTTATGAGTTTGTGGGGAACATGTATACCCTAGTTATTTCTCTCATCTTGATAACAACCAAAATTGAGTTTTGATTACTGATTACTTATTAAATTCTTACAATTTGTTTCACATACCCCCCCCCCTTTTAATTACATGTTTCTGGATGTAATTTGACTAATCAAATATAATTGTTGGTTAAATTAAAGTCTAAACCATTTTCCTCGTGGGATCGACCCCAACCTACAAGTTGGGTTCTTTACTTGATAACGACCGCTTATTCTTCTTTAGGGAGGTGTAATTTGAACGTATTAGCCACCAAGATGTACTGTGATTTATGGAAAGTCTATTGGTGGAACGGGATGAAGAATGATATTTTGGGATTTTTGGCTAAGTGTCCAAATTGCCAACAAGTAAAGGTTGAGCACCATAAACCGGGAGGTTTGTCCCAAGATATTAACATTCCTACTTGGAAATGCGAAGATTTGAAGATGGACTTTATTGTTGGTTTGTTCGCACCCGGAGACAACATGATTCGATTTGGGTGATAGTAGATCAGATGACGAAATTGGCTCATTTCCTTCCCATCAAGGTGTCTTATTCAGCGGAGGACTATACCAACATGTACTTGAGTGAAATGGTAAAGTTGCATGGAGTGCCTTTGTCCATTATTTCCGATCGTGGTACTCAATTCACTTCTCAATTTTGGAAGTCTTTCCAAAAGGGTCTTGGTACTCGTGTTAAGTGATACGCTCAAATTACACCTCCCTACAAAAGTATAAGAGATCGTTATCAAGTAAAGAACCCAACTTGTAGGTTGGGGTCAATCCCACGAGGATAATGGTTTAGACTTTACTTTAACCAACAATTATATTCAATTAGTCAAATTATTTCCAGAAACAGGTAATTAAAGGGGGGTTGTGCTTGTGTGAAACAAATAGTAAAAACTTAATAAGTAATCAGTAATCAGAACTCAACTTTGGTTGTTATCAAGATAAGAGAAATAACTAGGGTATACGTGTTCCCCACAAGCTCATAACGTAGTAATCCTAGTGACAGCAATCCTTTCATAGAGTATTACATGCAAATCCTTCCGTCAGCCAGGACTTAGAAAATATTTCAGCTCCCAAAAACCAGCTTCTCTGAAGCAAACGACGGACTTGCAGTACGGACCGTAGATCGATCCACGATACGCCAATCCCCTCCGTAGCTCCGCACTTAGAATCTTAAAAAAATTAGGTACTGGAACCCTCGCAATCTCATTCTACAGATTGATCGGTATGGCCCGTAGATCAATCTAAGGACCGTCAATGCCCTTTTTCTGCATTTTTCTCAGCTGTCTCCATACTTCTGCGCCTGAACATCTTTCCTGCAAAAAAATACCATAAAACACATAAAAACCAATACAAAAAGGCCCTAGACACACACAACTTGTATGTGAAATGTATTACAAATACCGTAAAGTCACGGTATATCATTAAGCTTAGTACGGTCTTTCATCCCCAAACAGATGGACAAGTAGAGCGTACAATTCAAACTTTGTATTACATATTGAGAGCTTGTGTCATTGATTTTAAGGGTAATTGGGATGACCATTTGCCATTGATTGAGTTTGCCTATTATAATAATTATCACTCGAGAATTGATATGGCTCCATTCGAGGTACTATATGGTAGGACGTGTAGATCTCCTATAGGATGGTTTGAGGCGGGTGTAGTTTCCCTAATAGGTCCCGAGTTGGTACATGAGGCCATAGAGAAGGTTCGGCTGATTAGAGTAAGGTTGAGAACAGCTAAAAGTCGACAAAAGTCATATGCTGATGTTAGAAGAAGAGATCTTAAGTTTGATGTTGATGATTGGGTTTATTTGAAAATCTCACCCATGAAGGTTGTGATGAGATTTGGTAATAAAGGGAAGCTTAGCCCCCGTTTTGTACACCCATATCAAATTTTGAGATGTGTTGGTAAGGTTGCTTATGAGCTTGATTTGCCAAATGAGTTGGCATCGGTGCATCCGGTTTTCCATGTCTCTATGTTGAAGAGATGTGTTGGTGATCCGATATCTATAGTTTCCTTAGAGGGTTTGGAAGTTAAAGAGAACCTTTCTTATGAAGAGGTTCCGGCTGAGATTTTAAACCGGCAAGTCAAGAAGTTGAGGAACAAGGAAGTTTCTTCCGTGAAAGTGTTATAGAGGATTCATTTAGTTTATTATCAGCTTATCATAGTTTCATTATCAGATTATCAGATTACCCAGTTCAAGTTTCAGCTCTACTCATGCCATCGAGTTGATCATTACTATGTCATATTCAGAGCCAACACAATCAACTAATCGTAGCCTACAACTTCTAGCATACATCCCAAAATCTGACGGTATCATTTTTCATAAGCCATCATGCTTCTACACATACAATCCTAAGACATGCCGGTTCAACAAAAATTAAACAGTCCTTGGGAAAAAAGAACTCAGGCAACAAAACCCCAAGGGAGGATTCATGAGTTGGGTTATTCAGATTTCACCCTATCACTCACAATCCATTTACCCCACCCCCAACAAAAATATATGCAGTTGTCCCCAATGCATACAAAAAACATTAAAAGAAAATGGATTGGGTGAAGCAAACTTGTGGCGCAAAGCGCCGGCGAATCATCAACAAGCAGGGGGGTCCAGTTTCCCGGAACCAGCTGGAACAACAGTGGGGGCACACTCAGTAGTGTCCACCTCAGCAATCATAGCACCCTTAGTAGTGCTCTCTATCAACCGCTCCGCACCATCAATGGTGCTCACCAAGTCCCCTAAAACAGGCTGGATCTCTACAACTGGGGCAGAACTTGATGCCCCTGCAATTCTCTCACACACCTTTTGCTAGCGCAACTCTTCGTCTAACCTCGAAGCCCTCCTTGCCTCCTTCTCTTGCCGGCGCTGTCTCTTGTGAGTTTTCTCCTCCTCAGTGCGATGAGACCGGTGTCGCTTGCCTATGGCATGTGTAGGGACAAGCTCCTCCTTGGCGGTCCCACTGAATAGAGCATCCAACACTGTATCATCAGCCAGTGCAGTAGGTGTAACCTGAGGCTCAGCTGAAGGTGCGGCAAGGATGGTATCAACGTCAGTCCGGAGGCTGGCTAAGTCAGCCTGCAAAGCAGATAGATCAATGGTCGGGGCTGATCGCTTGAGGATGCGAAATTCAAAGGCATCAAGGTGCTTATTAACAGCCTGGACCTTCCGGTCCATCATCCCCTCCATATGGCGTTCCATTCTGGCCTAGGACTCTGCTATCGACTTTTCCATCCATGGCTGGATGTGATGCAGCAGGGTGGCCATCTGAGCTTCTAACTTCTGTACTCTGGCCAATGGGACAACCGTGGCTCCTAACTGTGGTGTGGACCGGGAAGAACTAGGCGCCAAACTAGCTACCTGAGATGAGGAGCCCGGGACAGTGTCGATGTGATCTGGGATGCTGGGGTCAGCGCCTTGTGCCTGCCCCACTGTGTCTGCAAGATCGGCACCCAAGGGAGGTACCTCAACCTGAGGCTCTCAGCGAGGTGCTGCCATATTTGCCTCATCTCGAATAAGATCGATGTCCAATGCCCCTGTAGGGTGGACTAACTTGTCACAATGCCAGATTGGCACTCCAGAGTCCCTGCACAAATGAAAAATTAGACAGGGGAAATGGTAAGTAGTGGAAGTCCTGAATGCCCTCTCGTGAATCTCTTCCAGCAACATGCGGGCAAAGTCAATATCAACTCCTGCTACCAATGTTGCAACCATGACTGCTCTGTCCCACGTGACTTGATTATCAGCTTTTGTCGGCGACACTCTGTTACGCACCAGCAGCCAGAAGAACTTGGCCACAAAATTTAACGTGGCCTTCCGGAAGCCCAATCGTGGAGCGGCGACCCATTCCGCACGCTCGCCATCTGCAGCAATGTACCTGGCCAACCATAGTATAACAGCCTCTCGTTGCTCAGCATTCCTCTGAAAAGCTCCACTCCGCACAATGTCCCATTTGTAGTCAAACTCAGCTGTGTTGAGAGACTAAGAGTGACACGCGGTAGGACCATACTTTTGCGCTCTTCTGTAATTAGTAGGGCCATCTTCTGTTTGTCGTTGACCATCTTAGCATCCCGGTAAATTTGCCATTGGCCCTCTACACACCACCTATTTAGCTCACCGGCTACAGGAGTAGGGTCATCATTCCGTGGTGCGGGTATGGACTCAGAGCTAGTCGCCTCTTCAGACGAGACTGCTTGGTCATTCTCTCCAGACCCTGTGGATGATTTGGCATTGGACCCCGCAGTATGGGCAAACTCAGATTGTGAAGAGTGGGCAGACTCAGAGCCTGAAGCATGGGCAGACTCGGACCTGGATATAGACCCCTCTGAACTGGAAGCAGCCCCAGTTGGTGACCCGATCAGTGTGTGCTCCTCATTACACTGGGAGACAGTGACTACGTCGGGAACCACCTTTCGAGGGGTGCCTCTGGTGCGAGAAGTCCTAGTGTTCAGAGGCACATATGCTGGATCAGTGTCGGTGTCTGTGTCCTCATCAATTAACAGGAAACTAGGGGCAACAGATTTGGACTTGCCCCTTTTTGAGTAGGTGACCATCTTCTTGGGTGCCATTGTACCTGCGGGAGCGATATTAGTGCCCAAAACTATACTAAGAAAAAGTGGAGACACTATAAACAAACAGCAACAAAATCCCAAAAAAATTGCAGACACAGGCTACAGTAGTCATCCACGGAGGTACCTACGGTCCGTAGACTGATCTACGGTCCGTGGAACTCTACCGTGGATCAGGGGACCAACAATATAGGTTGCAGATGGAAACCACAGATGTGCAGAACGGTTCGTAGATTGATCTACGGACCGTAGTCCACGTCCGTCGTTTCACACTTGATAGTTTTGTGTGTGCTTCTAGTGACGAACAACATCTACGGTCCGTAGATGGATCTACATTCCGTAGACGGGGTATCATGGATGCTATCTGTGCCAAATTTTAGCCATATTTCACTAATCAAATCAAATTTGGCCTTATTTTCCAACATTAACACAGCCTCATCATGCATTTCAACATTCAATTATGCTAGTTCTTCATTCTTAAGATTCTGACCGGTTATTTTACCACACAATTTAGACAAGTTTTGGAACCCTAAGTCGAAACTTACATGTAGGCTTACAATCACATACAATAAAGCTACACAATCACTATCTATCATTCCAAGGGCATTGTAATTTTTATTTTATTTTATTTATCGTGCAATTACATCTAATAATAGCCCAAGGTCAAGACTCAACTCCCGACTTTCTATATTCAAGCTATGAATCGAAATTCAAAGTGAGGGGAAAGTCCATTACCTTACAAGCAACGTGGAGTGGGGCGATTGTGTGACGACACTACTTAGCACGACTAATGAATCACCTCTTCGCTACTAACCGAACACCGGACCCTATTTGGTGAAATATTGAATGGGGAGTAATTGAAATGGAAGGGATTTTTGGAATTTATGGAAGGGAGGATATTATGTGGTAGTTATGGAGTGATTTAGGGAGTTTAAAGGATGGGGGAAACGGTTTTGGGAGTAATGGAGGGAAGGGAAATGGTTTAAAACATGGGGTTTTTTAAGTAGGGGGGTCCGGGTCGGGTCAGACAGCCTTAGGGTTTGGACTCACGAGACCCCATTTACGGTCCGTGAGTCGATCTACGGTCCGTAGATAAGGACCATATATCACTATTACACTTAGAAAAATTTAGGGGCTTACCTGGGATCTACGGACACCATTGATGGTCCGTGCATAAGTCAACGGACCGTCGATGGGATCCGTAGACCTCTGCACCAGACCATTTTCTGCAGATTTATTGCGTGGTGTACCTGCACATGTAGCAACCAATGGGCTATTATTTTTTTACATTTTCTGGACACTTTTTAGACACGGACCCTATACTAATTCTAGCCAACACTGAAACACCTACCTACATTGATACAAAGACGCGAGTAATCAGAGAAAGCTAAACTACTAAATGGAAAACAGAACCCTATCGTTGGCTAGATTGTACAACTTGGGTTGCCTCCCAAGCAGCGCTTGATTTAACGTCGCGGCACGACGCAGGTATCTTGGTTACTCAGACTTCATCAAGATTGTAGGCTTCAATCACTTCTTGCACAGTTTCAGCATTTCCCAGATAGATCTTGATCCTTTGCCCGTTCACCACGAACCTTGTTCCATCCCTATTTTCAAGCTCAACCGCTCCATGCGAGAGCACTTTTGTGAGCAAATATGGCCCGGTCCACTTGGACTTGAGTTAGCCTGGAAACAGGCGGAACCTAGAGTTGAATAGCAGCACAAGATCACCAACCACAAATTCTCGCTTTTCAATTCTTTGATCATGATACCTCTTCATCTTCTCTTTGTACAAGGCTGAACTTTCATAAGCTTTTAGGCGAAACTCATCAAGCATATTCAAGTCATTCATCCTTTGGTTAGATGCGGCGCCCCAATCCAAATTTAACTCCTTCATTGCCCACATAGCCTTATGCTCTAGCTCTACTGGTAAATGACAAAACTTCCCATATACAAGTTGGTAAGGAGACATACCTATGGGGGTCTTGTATGCAGTGCGATATGCCCATAGAGTATCATCAAGCTTCCTTGACCAATCCGTTCTAATAGCATTCACAGTCTTTGCCAATATTTGTTTGATCTCTCTGTTGGATACTTCAACTTGACCGCTAGTCTGTGGATGGTAAGGAGTGGCTACATTGTGACGGACACCATATTTCTCAAGTAGTACCTTGAACAACTTATTACAAAAGTGAGAACCTCCATCGCTAATAATGGCCCTCGGTGTACCAAATCTGGAGAAGATATTCTTTTTCAAGAATGCGGTGACACTTTTACCTTCATTGTTGGAGAGTTCAACTGCTTCCACCCACTTCGATACATAATCAACCGCAACAAGAATATACTTCATCCCATATGAGCTCACAAATGGACCCATAAAATCAATGCCCCATACATCAAACAACTCTATCACCAATATAGGATTCATTGGGAGCTCTTGCCTCTTTGAAATCCCTTCTTCTCTTTGGCAACGATCACAAGACTTGGCGAAGCCATGAGCATCTTGGTGAATGGTAGGCCAGTAGTACCCACATTGCAAAATCTTATGTGCAGTCCGAATACCACTATGATGCCCACCCACAGGTGATTAATGGCATGCTTCAAGTACACTCAACATCTCAACCTCGGGCACACATCGATGAATAATCCCATCAGCACAACTACGATACAAGTAAGGTTCATCCCAAAAGAATTTCTTCACATCATGCATAAACTTTTTCCTTTGGTGAAAAGACAAATCAGGGGGCACAATATCGCTTGCCAAATAATTAGCAAAGTCGGCGAACCAAGGAATCAAATCATGAGAAGCAGCCAATACATGTTCATCTGGAAAAGCATCATTAATTTCAGCCCTATCTCCAAGCTTTAGCATAGGCTCTTCCTCTAATCTGGACAAGTGATCGGCAACTTGATTTTCGGTCCCCTTTCTATCTTTTACTACAAAATCAAACTCTTGCAGCGGCAGTACCCATCTAATCAATCTCGATTTTGCATCCTTTTTCGCCATCAAATACCTTAATGCAGAATGGTCAGTATGCACTATGACCTTAGTACCAAGCAAGTAGGATCGAAATTTCTCGAATGCAAAAACCACCGCAAGAAGTTCTTGTTCAGTCACTGTATAGTTCTTCTGAGCCACATTTAGAGCTTTGCTGGCATAGTAAATAGGGTGAATAATTTTCTCTCACCTTTGCCCCAATACTACACCAAGCGCCAATCCACTCGCATCGCACATTACTTCAAACGGTTGTCCCCAATCCGGTGAAATAATGATTGGTGTTGTAACCAACTTTTTCTTCAACTCTCCAAATGCTCTAAGACAGTCATCATCAAAATAGAACTTACACTCCTTCTCGAGCAGTTTGCACAACAGATGTGCAATTTTGGAGAAATCTTTGATGAATCTTCTATCAAAACCTGGATGCCCAAGAAAACTTCTAACACCTTTTATAGAGATGGGTGGTGGAAGTTTTTCTATTACCTCAAATTTAGCTCTATCAACCTCAATACCTTTCTCTTAAATTCGATGACCCAACACTATACCTTCTTTCACCATGAAATGACACTTCTCCCAATTCAACACCAAGTTGCAGTCTTCACATCTTTTAAGCACCTCGGCCAGATGACATAGACAATGATCAAAAGAATCACCTACAACTGAAAAATCATCCATGAACACTTCAATAGTATCCTCCACCATATCAGAAAATATCGACATCATACACCGCTGGAAGGTTGCTGGAGCATTGCACAACCCGAATGGCATCCGTTTGAAAGCAAAAGTCCCATATGGGTAGGTGAAGGTGGTCTTCTCTTGGTCTTCTGGATCTATAGAAATTTGATTGTAGCCCGAATACCCATCAAGAAAACAATACCAACCCTTTCCTGCAAGGCTATCCAACATCTGGTCCATGAATGGCATGGGAAAGTGATCCTTTTCAGTCCATGCATTCAACTTTTGGTAATCCATACAGACTCTCCATCCAGTAACGGGCCTCATTGGAACAAGCTCATTTTTTTTATTTGAAACCACAGTCATACCTCCCTTTTTAGGCACACACTGCACAGGGCATACCCAACTACTATCTGCAATGGGGTAGATAACTCCTGCATCCAGCCACTTTATGATCTCCTTTTTAACTACCTCTTGCATCGGTGGATTTAATCTTCTCTGGTGCTCAATACTGGTCTTATGATCTGGCATGAGTTGGATTTTGTGAGAGTAAATACCGGGGGGAATCCCAATAATATCTGCAATAGTCCACCCAATAGCTCGGTTGAACCTCTTTAATACAGTCACCAAGCACTCTACTTGCCTTGCATTCAAATCTGTTGCAATGATGACCGGCAAAGTATTCTCTTCGCCTAAGTATACATACCGCAAGTGCGGTGGTAGAGCCTTAAGCTCCAATTTCAGTGCCTCCACAATAGATGGTCTTGTGGGTGGTGACTCGCGATTCTTCATGTCTAGCTCATACTTCTTTGGTTTGGACCGGTATTCACACTTATCAAGTGCGGCTACCAACTCATCATACTCTTCAATACCATCACTATCGAAATTCATCATGACTGCTGCTAGTGCCTCAACACCTAGTCGCTCTTCAATTTGCACTTCTGACCTACTCTCCACTCTGTAAGTTATAGCAGATACTGTTTGGAGCTCAACATTCTGCTTCATGGACCTACAGATATTGAAAGTTGCTTCTTCATTGTTCAGTCTGAACTTCATCTGTCCCTTTTCCATATCAACCAACGCACGCCCTAGGGTAAGAAATGGTCTCCCAAGGATGATGGGGACCTCAAAATCAACCTCACAGTCAAGAATCACAAAATCTACCGGAAAGATGAAAGACTCTACTTTTACTAGCACATCATAGAGCACACCTATGGGCCTCTTCACAGTTTGATTAGCCATTAGTAATCACATTGCAGTGGGCTTTGGGTCCCCAAGACCCAACTTCTTGTAAATAGACAAAGGCATGAGGTTGATGCTAGCACCAAGATCACACAATGCCTTAGCAAAGTGTAACAACCCTATAGTACATGGGATCGTGAAAGCACCAAGGTCTTCCTTCTTCTGCACCAGAGATCTTGTAGCAATAGCACTACAATGCTGCAATCTATCATCATCTCCAAAACTCACAGACCTTTTCTTTGTCACCATATCTTTCATAAACTTTGCATACCTAGGCATTTGCTCCAAGGCTTCTATCAAAGGGACATTGATAGAAAGCTGCTTCAACATAGTAATAAACCTGAGATATTTACCATCTTCCGTCTTCTTCACTAACCTCTGTGGAAAAGGTGGTGGAGGTCTAGGTATGGGGACCACTTTCTGAGATATCTCCGTTTCTTGTTCTGTCGCAGTCTCAGACTCCTCTGTAACTTCCACCACATCATCTTCTTTTCTAATCTCAGTATCCACTACAGACGGCATAGGTGGATCTATGGTTTGCTTACCCCCTCGAGTAGTAATTGCCATACAATGACCATCATTCTTTGGATTCTGGATGGTGTTGCTAGGAAGAGTGCCAGGTTGACGCGGATTAACTGTAGTAGACAACTGAGTCATCTGCTACTCTAGATGCTTTATTGACACTGCATGGGAATCAACCTTTTGACCAATACCAGATAAGTCGTGTCTCATCTCCTTCACATTCTCATCAGTTGCATCAAACCTTCTCATCATCTTCTGCAGCATATCTTCAATACGCATCATATTACCTCTAGCTTCCCTAGCACCAGATTCCCGATTTTAAGGGGGAACATAGGGTCCAACCTGATCGTTTCTGTTGCCATAGTTGTTCCTATTGTAGTTGTTGTCGCGATTGAAGTTCCCATCTCGGACATAGTGACCCTCTCGGTTGTAATTTCCATAGTTCTGACCTTGGTTACCTTGACCTTGGTGCCAATTTTCCGTGTTGGATCCTTGGGCATTTGGTCGAAAACCCCCCGTCTGATCATTCACCGCATAAGTGTCCTCTTCATAGTAACACTCCTCAACTGGTGGTGGAGTTCTAGTTAAGTAGTTTACAGCATTTACCTTTTCTGCTCCTCCGCTCACATGCTTCAATACCAACCCCAACTCTGTCCTTATCTGAGCCATCTCCTCACGAATATCATCTACAGAGTTAGCAGTTGCATTATGAACGGCAAATGTGTTTCTCCCAGTATCTGACCTCCTAGTGCTCCATGCTTTATTGTTGCGAGAGATCCTCTCCAATTTTTCAGCAATCTGTGCATATGTACAATCACCATATGAACCTCCAGCAATAGTGTCAAGAACTGTTTTATTGTTATCATCCTGTCCTCGATAGAAATATTCCTTTAGCGACTCATCATCAATACGGTGATTTGGAACACCTCTTACGAATGCAGTGAATCTGTCCCAAGAGTTGCTCACAGACTCCCCGAGTAATGCTACAAAATTGTTGACCCTATCTTTGTGATTGAGCTTCTTGGACACTGGATAGTACTTTTCTCGGAACACGTCTACCAGTTGGTCCCATGTATATATTGAGTTATAAAGAAGCTCAGTGAACCATAATGCGGCATCGCCTGTCAGTGAAAGAGGAAACACTCGTAATCCAATGACATCCAAATCCAGGTCTAGTCTACCTACACAACTTTTGCAAACTACCCTTACCTTGGCTAGGTGAGCATGTGGATCTTCCGATGGCAATCCTGAGAATAAGCCTCTTGATGTAAGCATCTGCATCAAACTGCTAGTCACCACAAATGTGTGCCTTGGAGGTAAAGGAGGTAACACAATAGGTCCATCAGAGTTTTCTATATTCATGTTGCCCCGATAGTTTTCATGTTGTCATGGGCCTAATGGATCTTGCACCCTCAGCGCATCTCCCAATCGATTTTCAACTGGACCCTGGTTGTCCCCACCGACTACCCTCTGATGTTGTACCTCAACTGCATCATCAAGATTTCCTCCGATAGGATTAATTGGATCCCTTTGATTGTTCATTCTTCGTAAGGTGCGGTTCAGCTCTGGATCGTAAGGAGTAAGCGGTTCACCCTGGCTCCATGTACTTGGCATACAGTAGAGTTAGAACCTGAGAGAGACAAAAACAAAGAGAAAAAGTAAAATTAGGAAATATTTGGCTAACGTTCAATAATGTAGTTAAAATAAATCTAAAAGCCAAATTTCCCCGGCAGCGGCGCCAAAATTTGAGACGCTCAAATTACACCTCCCTACAGAAGTATAAGCGATCGTTATCAAATAAAGAACCCAACTTGTAGTTTGGGGTCGATCCCACGAGGAAAATGGTTTAGACTTTACTTTAACCAACAATTATATTCAATTAGTCAACTTATTTCCAGAAACAGGTAATTAAAGGGGGGTTGTGCTTGTGTGAATCAAATAGTAAAAACTTAATAAGTAATCAGTAATCAAAACTCAACTTTGGTTGTTATGAAGATAAGAGAAATAACTAGGGTATGCGTGTTCCCCACAAGCTCATAACGCAGTAATCCTAGTAACAGCAATCCTTTCCTAGTGTATTACATGCAAATCGATAAGTTAGGTATCTATAGAATTTCACCCCGCACCTTGGTCCGGCTACGTGTGTATAATTTACTAACCCTTAACTTTACCTCATATTAGACATCATAATCGATGTTTGGCTTAGTTATTACTTCGCACCAATCAACACTAGTCTATTAGATAGTATCACACTAAATCTATGTTGATAATTCTTTTCTTGTTGATTACCTCCTTGGTGCGGCAAGTAGCAACAAGGCGAGTTCTAACGCGTGCACTCGTTAAAAAGACTTCTAAACGAAAGAATTATCAATGCATGCAAAACACTATTCACGAATTGCTTATTTACTATTCATACTTTGTTAATCGCTCATGGTTCCCACAACCCTAGTTGTGGTTAGTTACTCATATTAGCAAGAACACAATTCATAATTGTAGATGAAGAAATCATGAACTTACGTAAAGAGAATAATAAACCCAAAAATTTAACTTGAATTGCAAAGTCGAAATCTTCAAAACGAACTTGGGAAATCAATAATTGCTAGAGTTGCAAATTAATCTCCAAAGTCACAAAGTAAAACTAGAATAATAATGTCTAACCCCCAAAAACGAGGTTTACAATCCCTATTTATAGAAAAACAAATCCTAAATAAAAAGGGAAACAAATTAAGGAAAGTTTGTTCAGGCACGCGTCTTCATTCCACAAAACTGACTTACGGACCGTCGATGGATCTACGGTCTGTAAGTCCCTTCCGTCATCCAGGACTTAGAAAATATTTCAACTCCCAAAAATCGGCTTTTCTGAAGCAATCGACAGACTTGCAGTACGGACCGTAGATCGATCTACGGTATGTCAATCCCCTCCGTAGCTCCGCACTTAGAATCTTCAAAAATCAGGTACTGGAACCCTCGCAGTGTCATTCTACGAATTAATCAGTGTCAATCTACGGACCGTCAATGGCCACCGTGGTTCCACACTTGGTCAGATTTCCCTGATTTGTCATCCACACCTTGCCTGCTGATCTACGGTCATAACCTACGGATCGTCAATGGACCTACGGTCCGTAGATCACCTCCGTCAATGCTCTTTTTCTGCATTTTTCTCAGCTATCTCCATACTTTTGCGCCTGAACATCTTTCCTGCAAAAAAATACCATAAAACACATAAAAACCAATACAAAAAGGCCCTAGACACACACAACTTGTAAGTGAAATGTATTAGAAATACCGTAAACTCACGGTATATCATTAAGCTTAGTACGGTCTTTCATCCCCAAACAGATGGACAAGTAGAGCGTACAATTCAAACTTTGTAATACATATTGAGAGCTTGTGTAATTGATTTTAAGGGTAATTGGGATGACCATTTGCCATTGATTGAGTTTGCCTATTATAATAGTTATCACTCGAGTATTGATATGGCTCCATTCGAGGTACTATATGGTAGGACGTGTAGATCTCCTATAGGATGGTTTGAGGTGGGTGTAGTTTCCCTAATAGGTCTCGAGTTGGTACATGAGGCCATAGAGAAGGTTCGACTGGTTAGAGTAAGGTTGAGAACAGCTAAAAGTCGACAAAAGTCATATGCTGATGTTAGAAGAAGAGATCTTAAGTTTGATGTTGATGATTGGGTTTATTTGAAAATCTCACCCATGAAGGTTGTGATGAGATTTGGTAATAAAGGGAAGCTTAGCCCCCGTTTTGTACACCCATATCAAATTTTGAGATGTGTTGGTAAGGTTGCTTATTAGCTTGATTTGCCAAATGAGTTGGCATCGGTGCGTCCGGTTTTCCATGTCTCTATGTTGAAGAGATGTGTTGGTGATCCGATATCTATAGTTTCCTTAGAGGGTTTGGAAGTTAAAGAGAACCTTTCTTATGAAGAGGTTCCGGCTGAGATTTTAAATCGGCAAGTCAAGAAGTTGAGGAACAAGGAAGTTTCTTCCGTGAAAGTGTTATAGAGGAATCATTTAGTTGAGGGTGCTACGTGGGAGGCCGAGGCCTATTTGATGTCCCAATATCCTCATGTTTTTCCTTCTACTCCCACTTTAGCTTAAGGTAATGAGTTTCTAATGGTTTGTTCCTTGTTTTGGAGTTATGTGTGTTTTAAGTGTTTCCATGATTTCTTTATTTATGTATGTTCATGAAAAGTTAAGTTTTTCAGAAAATGAATCAATTTGTTTGATTTTCCTCATATTGTTTTGCATTGAGTATGAGTTGTCTATAGACTTCATGAGATGATTTGTTGAACATGCATTAGCTATGCTATTGAGTTTGAATTGCATAAAGGATCCCTGAGAGGATGTTGAGAATGCTTTTAAGTTGGAGAAGGTAATTCCTCCTTGAATATGAGAAATGTTGAAATTTTATGTATATTGGGTTGCTAGATGTAATTCCTACTTCCATATGATGCATTGAGTATGTTTATCTTGGAGTCAATGTTTCCTCCTTGATTATGTGTATTTTGATGAGTAGTATCGTGATGGGCTACCATTCTTGAGTCTTCTCGTTTAAGATATGCCTAGAATCTCATTCATGGACGAATGATCCCAAGAGGGAGATATTGTAACACCCTGGATTCGAAAGAGGAAAACCTAAAGAAATTTCAGGACTTACAGATGCCATCCACACTGGTCAACCACGACCGTCGGTTGAACCACGGACCATAGGTGGGCCCGTGGAAAAGTCACTAATAAGATGCCAAGGCCATGGACCACGAATGGACCTACGGACCGTTGGTGGGTCCACAGTCTGTGGTCCAGGAACTGTGGGTGTCACGACCCAAGCCTAGGGCCTAGACGTGACCGGCGAATGGGGAACCCGAAGGAACCCCAAACAAGCCTCATAGCGTATCTTACACATCATTGGTCGCGGAAGCAATTAAAATGACCATAAGCGATAAGCAAAATCAAGGGGGAAATCGGGACTAAGGGAGCAAGAAAAAAAGAAAAGAAATGATACATAAATACCATAGATGAATCAAGCTCAAACATAATACACAACTTGTCCAACACCACCTCTAAACATAGGTACTTTAGCGGGGGCCAAGACAAACAACTGGGCTCACCCTCATAGTCAAAACATAACTAAAAGGAAAAGTCTTATACATAGCAAAAGATCATGAGCAACGTCCCCGGAATGGAGGACTCACCAATAATCTTGATAGAAAATCGTATTAGCCACGCGGAGGATGAGGGTCAAGCGGTGCTCCGGTCCCTACATGGTGACATCATGTAGGCATAGAGTATGCGTTAGTACGTTTGAATGTACTAAGTATATGGGATGCAATGCAATGCAACAAGGGATGGACATCATAGGCAAAATGCATAATCGTACCCGATAGATAGCATATTAATGAGATGATATGTATAATGATGCTTATATAAAAATCATATTTAGTAGAACATAGTATATGTGTAGTGAGTGACCATCAATATAGTATTTCCAAGGCCTACCACCCCCTTGGAGAGGCGAAAGAGGTACAAACCCCTCAATATGGTTATACGGGCCTACTACCCCCCGTACTAGGCAACCAAGGTACAAACCCCTCGATACGGTTATACGGGCCTACTACCCCCCGTACTAGGCAACCAAGGTACAAACCCCTCGATACGGTTATACGGGCCTACTACCCCCCGTACTAGGCAATCAAGGTACCAACCCCTTGATACGGTTACCCGGGCCTACAACCCCCCGAGCTAGGCTTGATCGACTCACACACTATATAGAGAAAATCATATACATGTATCCATTTCATCATCATTTCAATACTTATATAATCATCCGACTCATAGGACGTACATTGGACCTTCCATTTCATAAGAATTCTATAAATGGCATTTTATCAAACATATGGTGGGCTACTTGTTCATGTAAATAAAATCATGTGTTTCAAGAGTACTAAGTCCAACAAATTTCAAAATCCATGTAAAACAGCCCACCAACAACATACATATATATATACATATATAACAACCTTCATAATTTGATCATGGAGGCATGAAAACCATAAACATCATATAATCATTCCATTTCATGATAATATACAAAAATAGACCATAATAGGAGGTGTAGTAATAATTCCATAATTCAAGAGTTCATAAATGATCATAAGGACCCATAAACTTGAAGTAAAATAGAGGATAAATGGTTGGACTTGTGAAAAGGAAGGTTTCCACAATCAACCCACATACCTCAACTTTGGAGAATTCTTGATGAAGATTGGAATGGAGAATTGCTTGAGATTGAATCTTGAATCCGGAATTAAAGCTTGGGATCCTTGAATTTGGTTGATGATCTTGGTGAAATTTTGGAGAGGGTTTAGAGAGAGTTTTTGGATGTTTGAGAAATGTTTTAGAGACTTGGAATGAACTAATGATATATAGGGAATATCATATGCCCTTTGGAAAAAAAATTGTCCAACACTTAGAAAAATTAATGGGGCGGGTGAACAGTGTTTCGGCTTACTGGAAATGGCACTTTTCTGCCGGCGAGGTTTTACGAAAATGGTCATAACTCCTTCATCCTAACTCGGAATGAGGTGAAACAAATTGCTTTGGAAAGATAACTCACAGAGCTTTAATTTTGATAGTTTGAGCTCCTTCCAGTTCCTTGTGTGCTGAGAGATATGCCCCTTTAAAGTTGACCCTCAAAATCGCATTTTTTGCGATTTTCGAATTTTGATACGGTTGTTCTAAAATTCGGGTTAGACTCATTTCCCACTCAATTTGACCCCCTGAATAAGAATATGAAGTCGAATTTCCGAAATGATGCACGGATTTTGAGATATATGGAAATTACAATTTTAGGTGTTTTCGAAGCACATTTTCGGGCATTTTTGGGGTCGTTTCAGTGGGTCAGGCCAAAACTATCTGAACTCCTTGACGAGTTTGCAGGCCAGACCATTGGCATGTCCACGGTCCGTCAGTATTGAATCGTGGTCAGTGTTTGGCAGTTAAGGTCAGGGGTAATTGGGTCTTTTCCTAATTAATTAACTCCTATAATATGTTGTTTTACCCTTCATTAAGATCCCTATATAAGCAATTTTAACCGCCAAATTCAACTCATTCACTTCAATCTTCCAAAATTACAAAAGAAGATCAATTCTCCTCTCCAAAATGTTCTCTCTCTAGAAACTTGAGGAAGAAGAAGGATTCATCTAGCGTTTCAAGTCAAGGTCTCAATTCCTCCATTGAAGATAAGCATTTGGACTTGAGGTATGATAGGCTTCATCCATGGATTCCTTTCATCCATGGAGTTCCCCAAATTCTCCATTCCAAAAGGTAGAAATTCCCAATTTGTTAGGGTTTTCTTCAATTGCCATTGTTTCTCTTCAAAGTTGATTTAAATGATTGAATTATGTTCTATTATGCATGAATTGATGAATTTCCATGATTTTTATGATGTTTCCCCTATTAATCCATGAAACCCCCATATTTTTAAATTACGAATCATGTGATGTGGGATTTTAAATGTAAAGGGAGAGTTTTATGAAATTAAGCATGTATAGCTAGCTTTACATGAATTTATGATGAAATCCATATCTAATCTATGTTTTCAAAGTAGTGATCATGTAGAGTAGGTTTTTAACCTCAAGAAGTAAATTATGAACTTATGCATTTTCTTATGAAATCTATGCAATTGTTTTAAGGGTGCTTTGAGAGTAAAGTACCAATGATGATGTTGTTGTTGTGTTGTTCAAAGGACATTCTCATAAACACAAACTAGCATAATGTGAAAGGATTTCTCACATAATAAGGGTTCTTAGGTTGAAAGGCTTTCTCACCTAATTGAATGAAAGATTAAAAGTGATCATGGTTAGTGAAAGGTTTTCTCACGCATGGTCTATTCTATGATAAGATAAGAGGTGATTACCCATGTCTCTTAATGATAAGTTAAGTCAAGACTTAATAACTACTCCGTGGGATTTATGCTTAGCACCAAGTGGATATTGATATGAGATGGAAGCTCTCACATTAGTAGAGGCAGGGTTTCTAGAAACAATCTCTTGAGATGGAATCCCTCACGTTAGTAGATGTCGGGTTTCTAGAAACAATATCCTTGTCCCTTAAACTACGTGCCCCCGTAGGATGATTAGCTAGTGGATCCACTTAAGCTAGAAGTTCAAGGTTCTACTTAGGAAAGTAGAACAACCCTTTTCGGTGTGGGAGCACTGGGTGATCATGTTATAGCTCACATGGTCTCTATGTCGGTTAAGGCTTAATCCCACAATAACTTAAATAATGAACTAAGGTTACTTCAAGAAGTATCATATATGAGTTCAAAGGTTTCAAAGATAATGTTAGCTTGTATTGACCATGGTTTTATGTCTTATGATTTCTAACCCTCTTATATCATGTTTTAGTTTGGTCAATTGCATGTCATGAAATGAAATATCCCTTTTAGCATGTTTTAAATGTTTTATGCATGGCTATCATTCTTGATACATTGCTTTGTACTAACACATACTCTTGCCTACATTTTCCCCAAATGTTGGGTCCGACATCAGGGTCATCAGTTTCGTGGCTAGAGGTTGACTTGAGATATTTCTGAGCTTTGGTGAGTCCTCATGCTTCGAGGATAGACTTTCATTGTTTTAGTTCCTTTTCATGTATTTCTCTTTTGGACATGATGTATGGGCTAGACCCAATTTCATTCTATTGTAATAGATGGCTATGATGAGACAAGTGTTTTAGACTTCTGCTTTTCTTTATAAAAACTATTGGACTTGGACTATTGTTTTTACTCTTATTGTTCTATTTCTTATGTTATGAGAGCTAAGTAGTTTGTATGGAGTCCTTCGGGGTTCTATACGCCATGTTACATCTAGGGTGTACCCCTGGGTTGTGACAACACCCTACCACAATCATAACACTTCAATCCCTAACACAACATAACTAGGACCAACCCACGGCTATGACGAGCCACCAAGATCACAAGCACCAGCACAAGGAGAACAACCCAATAATAGCCCTATAGGGAGAAAATTCTTACTATGAGGCGGTAAAACATAATCTAAGAACCTAATGTCTAACCTAGTCTAATCCCACCAAGAATCAATACTAACAAGGGTAAACAAGATCATCCACACCACAAGCAAAGCTACAAGCCTAAACTAGGGATCCCAACACTCACACTAAGCCCACAACTCCTACGAAATCAAGAAAAGATGAAATAATAAAAGGAAAGCTAATACTAGGCAATTATAATCCAAAAGTACATGAAATCTATATTATACATAATATAAGAAGTTCATGAAGAAAGTAGACCGAAGCCTACCTCAAGGCCGATAACGAGCACTTCGAATCTACCACACAAGGGCTATCCACTTCTAAAACACCTCACAATCCACTAAACTATCAAATTATCGATCATGACATCATTATAAACGCTTATATACTAAATTCACAACAATCAGAAATGGACCCAAAAATTGAGGTCAAAATGGGAATGTGGGACCTACATCGGAAATCCCAAAATTGACTCCGTCAAAAGGTCCTATATACAAATGCTAATTAGTAGTCATAAGTTGAATGAGCTCCAAAGATAAAGTTAAAAAATAGTAGCTAAAGAAGGACTATACATTACATGCAACTGCAAAAGAGAAAATATGCCAAACAAGTAAGTAGAAATAAAGGAGATAAGATAAAGAAGACAAATAACTGAGGCAAACAAATGTACCTAGAGGCGCTAGCCGAATAACCTAACCAGAACAATTTGTGTACTACAATAATTAACTAACCATGATTATAACAACTACAACCACCACCATGCATTATAACCAAAGGGCCAATCATATAAACCAATCCGTTGAACTATAAATCAAATGTTTTCTTCCTACGACCTATAGTGCTGGTTCGATAAACTGCAATCTCTTGAGTTTGAATTACTTAAAAACTTATAATTTTCTGCATAATATTTCATTGAATTCAAGTACACTAAATACAACACTGGTGCATTACCACCCATCTAAAAACAAGGAAATAACTTTCTACTACAACTAAAAGAGAAAGTGGAGGAATAACCTCCTTACAGCAAAAACTACTACACATAAGATAAAATAATAATTACTTAAATGTTGTAGTAATCTACTATAAATAACTATTATAGAGAAATAGGAAAAAAAATAACTTATAAGTTAAAGCAATCTAATTTCTAATTTCCTTAAATCATCCATTTGTAAACCGTTGGTAGACTAAGGGGTGTTAACAGTCTCTTTTGATTCAATATCCTGAATCTTGTTGAGTTAAGGCTTTGAAGATGTCTCATATGTAGCATCATTGGATTCACCAACATCGGAAGCATGGTTATTTGGAATGCACGAAGAAGTTGTGGGGATACCACATTTATGAAGGGTATGTGGATTTGAAGGACTTCTACCGCAGTACTGAAAAATGCCCTTACCTCCTTGGTTTTATTCCTATGCTTTTCACGCAAGCAGGGGTTCCCTTGGATGACACGGACCACGAGGTGGAGCATGATGATGCATTTAACCCCCTTTTGGGAGGAAGGATCCCCATAAAGCACCTAAAAGGAGGAGGACAGACCAAAATACCAAATGTCAAGAATAACAAAATCTTTGGACACGTTATGCATTTTAAAGTACTTTCTATGCATCTCCCTGACCAAATCCACCTACATCAGGATTACTCATTAATAGTTGATCAAATTTGATAGATTCTCACGTCCCTATGACTTGATTGGTTTATGAGATATGAGAGAGATGATGATATCTATACATATGGATCTTATGTATATCATAGAATGAAGTACCACATGGGTGGATATATATATATATATATATATATATATATATATATATATATATATATATATAAATCTTCTACATCCTAGGTCTTCCTGTTCCATCATCTGGCTTATGTTCTTCATGTAGCATTTAGACCGAATGACGTGAATATTTATTTATTCTATAATTGCTACTTTTCTGAAATTTATTGTCAAAGTTTTATTCATGAAGTTGTATATTTTTTCTATATGCAAATATTTTTCTATGGAATAATCCTTATTGTTTTAAGTAGAAAATAGTGTTTTTCTTGTTACCTTTTTGGGTCTATTATTGTAGTCATAAATTTTAATTTCTATGATAGGAGGTAAAATCAGAAATATGTCATTGGTCGTTCAACTGAGGGTCAATTGAGAACATTATCTATCTTCACAAAAGTAGGGTTATTATTCATTTTGAGCTTGTTGTTTTATTTTTCAATTATTAAAAAAAAGAAATATTCTCTTAGCTCATTTTGAAAGAATCTTATAACTTAATTATCAATGAATGTTTATGTGTCTAACATAACCATTAGATAAAGACTGGGGACAAAGGGGTATAAATGGAAAATACTATTGGGAGGATTTCTTTTTGGATAATTCATACTATAACTAATATTCATGTGATCGATTTAATATATAATTTCTTTTGTGATTTATATAATCATATTTCGGATTAGGTTCATCCTTGTAGTAATCAAATAAGTCGAGTTAGAAACATCTAAGCATAAAAAACCACGAACTTAATTAGATTCCCTTGTCTAACTGCTTCGAACAGAAGTGCCTGTTAAGATCTTAATAAACATAGAATAAGGATAACATGGAGAAAAATTAATCAAAATTTCAATTAAGAGCTTGACCATTTATTTTATTTAAGATAAGTAGTCCTTTCGATATTGTTATGAATTGTCTTAGTAAAATTCATTGCATTGCATGATTTTCCAACCTTACTATACTTTCATATGGACTTTATATAATCCATCACAAATTTGATAAGTTTGACTTTTTAATAAAATCAATAGTTACTCTTCTAGGTTCAATTATATCGTGTATTCGCAGCATATGCAATAAAAATGATATTTCTATAAATTTTAATAGAGATACATGCGCAATACATTTATCAAAGACTAGTAAATTTACAATAGTATTAAATAATTAGGTTATATTTTTAATTTTACTAAATAATTTAAGAAAAAATTGAATCAAATCAAATTTTCTGGATGATGTGTGTGAGAGAGAATTCAACTAGGTCAAATACATAGACAAATCTTTAAACTGGAGCTCAATTTTCTTTCTGTTAATTTACTAATTATATATATTTATAATCAACTTTAATATATATATATATATATATATATATATATATAGTACGATGTATGAGAGAGAGAGAGAGAGTTAAATAGTTAAGGGTCCTAAAATTTATAAACTCAAACACAAAATAATAATGCTCAATACTTTAGAAAGATTAACAAACCTTGAGAAATTAATTATGCCAATGAAAAACCTGATAATGTTAATTTCAGAGAACATAGCTAGAAAATTATCAGTGATTACCACCTCTATTTTTTCCCAAATTAATAAGCATGAAACTTGTTTTGTTCACATGAACTTTTTTCTTTTTTAATCCATGAAATAATAAACCACAGTCTAATCCAATCCTAACGATACCATAAATAAATAAATAAATAAGAAATTGCAATAACTTTTGTATTTTATAGGAGTAGTATTTATTTTTATGAATAAGAATTAATTATAAATTATATAAAAATAGAAAATATTGATTCATATAAATGCATCTATAGAATAAAATATATTGAATTCTATGAAATGGATACTCTACGCTGATAGAAAGATAAGCAGTTATGAAGTTGTACATTTGGTAAAAGTATCCACTGATATTTACTTCAAACAAGTATACACATGCCATAAGTTTTGGTGAGAAAAAAAATTAAAGTTTCCCTCATGATTTTTTTCAAGTAAATACGGTTAATTTAAGTTACGAATTAGGATAAGGTCGAGTCATTAATTATTGTAGTGTAGATTGAAAATAAAGATCATATTAATTAAATATACTTTCATATCATATTCTACTCATTCAAATATTAATAGAGTGACTTCTGAAGATATATAAACAAAGTTGGGTGACCTTATTAATAAAGAAGAAAAACATGACTTTATTAGATATTTGCCAGTAGTTGAGTATCGTTATATCATAGTATTGAGATAATCTACTAATTTAGACAATCTATTTAATTATATCACTTTCCTAGTTGACAGATTTATTTTCCAAGTCCCCCACCCCCATCTCCACCCCACCTCCAACCCTTTATATGTTTTTCTCCCATTTCGAAACCATCCTACCTATCAAAAGCCTCCGCATAACTCATAAGAAAAAAAAAACATTCAATTAATTTCTTCATAGTTCAAATCTTTACCAAGAAAAAAACAATTTTTTTCTTCGTTTCTTTTTCAAAGAAAAAACCATTATTGAATCTGTTGTTTTTTTACAACAAATCAAAGCATACCTTTTTCTTAAAAATCCTAAAAATCATTATTTACATTTACATTTTCTTTTATTTGAATTTTTCATAATTTTTATCTACCGAAGATCCTTCATAAACCTAGAGTTCTCATACCTCCATTCTTCAGTTGTCTATAATTTTGTTGTTTATTATTGACATCTCAATGGAAAAAGAAACTGTAGATAATCTACAAAATTCACCTGATCGTGAAGCTTTGAAAACTTAAGAAATCATAAAAAACAATGTCGATTTCTCATTAGTAAAAATTGAAGTTGAAAAAAATTGAAAGAAAGGGATTCAGGTGTGGATGAACGGTCACCGGTTCGGGTTGAACCCGATTCATTGATCATTAGTGTTGAATCTAATTCTGAGTCAATGCGCTATACTGTTTCTTCTGATAGTAGTGAGCTTTCATATTTAGATTGTGTCGAATGGCCTCCTTTAACTATTGTGCCTATTTCTTTTATTAAGACTGAAGATTTCAAAGAGACAGATGAAAGAAACTATGCCTATTGAGCATAGGCCTTTTTAAATGGTTGTATGGTTCCAAATTTTAACCTCTTTTAAGCTATAAAATTTACAATTTAACCTATTTTTATGACATCTCAATTCTTAATTTATTCAACTATGTAGTGAAATGGTGTGATTTAGCTACTTTTAACATCTTTCAAGTGATACAATTCACAATTTTAGCTTATTTTTATGACATCTTTATTAATCAATTTAGCCTATTATTATGAAATCTTTACAATCAACTATGTAGTGAAATAGTGCGGACGAAAAACTTTTCAGCTCTTTTTAAGTGACACAATTTACAGTGAAATAACATGGGCTACCTTTTTAAACTCTTTCAAGTGATACAATTTATACTTTTAGCCTATATTTATTACATCTTAATCAATTAACTATCTAGTTAAATAGATAGGATAGGGCCCAATTTTCAGCTCGGTAATTGAAAATATTGCTAGCCACAGTTATAATAAAAGTTTCAATTTCCAAAATAGCCACTTTTAAGTGCGGGGCTAACTAATATTAGGTAGACATTGAGATGTCATACGTTACTAATCAATCTCTCTCTATCACAAAAGGTATGTGTGAGGTGTGTCGTACATACTATCCCTGTGGGATTACACTGAATTTTTTGTTGTATTGATATATATACATATTGAAGAAAGATCCTAATTCTACTATGTTTAAGAATGTTACGTTTTGATGTTAAATAATTTGTCTTTTAAGTTAAATGAAGTGTTTATTGTGTCTATTTAATCAACTGTTATTATATCTAGTGCTTATGATATTGTCTTGATTTAGGGAGTTGGCATGTGTAACTTAGGCAACACATGCTTCTTGAATGTGGTTGTACAATGTTTTATGCACACCGTGGTGTTGCTTCAGCTACTTGCATCGATTGATCATGTATCACCATGTGATAGTAAGTATCAACTTATAATTTCCCTTTATATTAATTCATTTTAGTGGCTTTTATACCTTAGTTGATTCATGTCATTTTTTGTTGCAACTCTCTTGACCAGATTCTGCGTAGTTTGCATGATTCGAGAGATAGTTGACCTTTCTATGTCTGGTGTCTCTGATAATGTCACACCAAATAAAATTTTTAGCCACTTGAGAGGTATTCTTTAATATATCTTGTTTGTTGATTTAACATGATATATATCCCCCTTTTTACACACAGACACACATGGAACCGGGTGGGTTCACAGGAACCTATGCTCCCGTCTCTAAAATACTTATAGTTAACCTTAGTCATTTATTTATTTCCTTTTGAAGTTTACTTTAATTTTACATCAAGGGTTATAATAAAATTCTCATCAATGAAGTACATAAACGATAATTTGAGTAATAGAATTGTTTTTAAAATAGAAAAACTCACCGAGGACAATTGTGAAATGAATGATACATTTTTTATAGTAGTATTAATTATAGTTTGGTTGTCAACTTGTGGTTTGTGCCTTTGTGCCAACTATGTACCTTATACATCTTTGTATTACTTAACTTTGGGAAATCATCAGATTTTTCGCCTACTTTCCGTCTGAATCAACAAGAAGATGCACATGAATTCTTACAGTGCTTTCTCAATAAGCTTGAAAGTTGTTGTTACAATTTAGAGCCACAAGACAACATTGTGAAGGAGGCCTTTGGTGGTCGCCTTGTGAGAATGGTAAGCATTACATGTTTGTTCTCTGTATTTTATCTTAATTTCTTTACTCTAGTTGTTTACGTTTTTTGAACTACTTTGTAATGCTTTTACTTGAGTCGAGGGTCTATCATAAACATCCTCTCTACCTCCCAAGGAAGGGGTAAGGTCTGTGTATACTCTATCCTCTCCAGACCCTACTTGTAAATATGAAATTTATGTTGTTAGTCTATTTTTATCAATCCACAGCTTCGCTGTTGCAATTGTTGTCATTTATCTGTCACACACGAGCCTCTAATAGACCTAAGCTTGGAGATTGTGGACGTTGACAGTGTACCAGAAGCATTGGAGTCTTTCACTAAAAACAAGAAAATTGAGTTTTCTTGTGAAATGTGCAAGACACAAGGGCCATTTGAGAAGCAGTTCCTCATTGATCGTGCCCCTTCTGTTGCTACCCTTTGTTTGAAGAGATTCAAAAATGATGGGTTTGTTGTTCAGGAAGTGGACAAGCATGTTTCATTTCCGTTGGAATTGGACATGCTTCATTACACCAACATAATCAATAATGTGAGTATTTGCATTTGGAGTTTTATGTACATTCTATCTTTTATTAGCAGTTACATGATGTTGTTTACTTTTCTCAACAGGAAGAAATGAAATACGGTCTATACGCAGTTATAGTGCATTCGGGGTTTTCAATCTCTTCAGGACACTATTACAGCTTCATTCGATGTAATCCAAATGAATGGTACAAATTTAATGACGAGCAGGTATGGAAAATTTCCTTACTTTAATAGATACGTTTTGAGCTTACGACAACTAACTTGATATTTGTTTGATTTTGTCATAGGTTCATTGGGTTCACCAAGATCTTGTTTTGGTAGAGTAGGCATACATTTTGTTTTATGCAAAGAGAGGCACTCTGTGGTTTTCAGATTATAGACAAATCCACAAATCCTTCGTAAATTTGGATATCCCCTCAACTTTTTCGTGCATTCCAAATAATCATGCTACTGATGTTGGTGAATCCAATCATGCGGCAGATGATACATCTCCAAAGCCTACACCCAACAAGAGAATCAAAGGAGACTGTTAGCACTCGTTTAATCTACATATGGTTTACACATGGAAGATTTAAGGAAATTAGAAAGTAAAATACTTTATCTTATAAGTTATTTATTTGGTAGTAGTTGTTAGCAGTAGAACAATACAACTTTTCAAGTATTTATTATTTCAATTTATGTGTGTAGATTATTAATATTTATTACTAGTTACGTTTAGATTATTAAGATTTATTTCTTTATGATATTTACTCTTATTCTATTTTTATTTAACGATCAGATATTTAAAAAGAGTTCATGTTGTAAATTCAATAAATATCACTTTGACCACGCGAAGTTCAGATAAATTTATTAATTACATATATTTACAATCAAGTTTAATATATATATATATATATATATATATATATATAATATATATACACACAATAAAAAATTGATAACATTAATTTTGGAGAATATAGAAAGAAAACCTCTCAATGCGTCACGACCCAATTCGCCGGGCCGTGCGAGCACCTACTCTAACACCAAGATAGGAGAACCCTTACCAACCAATGTTAAAACGAGCAATACGGAAATAAACAAAATACTTTGAAATTCATTTAATACCTTAAAACTTCATGAGAGCAACAATTTTAAATAAAGTCCTTAGAAATGACTGAAAAACCGTCCCCAAAGAATTAGTCTAAACAGGTACAAGAGCTACTAAATAAATACAATTTATACAAGAAGATAAGACATAACTCCCACCATAAGGAAAAGAAACATGGAAGCTGCTGGAGATTATCGTCATATATACTTATGAAACATCACTGACCCTGCAACCAGACTTTGCCAACTGGCATACCAAGAGTAAAATCGATACAAACAACATGTAATGGTAGGCATGATCGGTCAATATGAACCTACCACATAATATCAAGTAAATAGAGATAAAGTCATGCAATAGGAAGTTACACCATGCCACTCCTCTATTACCTTGCCTCAGCTCTTCCCTAGTAAAACTATGTCTAAGCATCTCAAATATGCCACCCCAAGGCTTCCCAAGTGTGCCTATCATAGCTCATCGATACACAATTGAAACCTTACCCATCTACCACATTAATACACTGACTATCACGCCATCACTAGTCCAATTGGCTACCGGTCCTCTCTTTTTATTACTAGTGACAATCCCTAGCCTTTGCCAAAATAGTAATCGAAATCGATACCTAAGCTCAATTCATCCTTGGTAAGACTCAACCAAGGACCCCCTACCAACCAAGACCACCTTGACTAATAGAACCATGGCTTAGACCACTAAAGAACTGGGTCACCAAAAAAACTCAATCCACTAGGCAAGTCAACTATTGTACAAAATAGCCCATAAGTGTGTAGTTAATATCCCTCAACCATCACAAACATCACCTAACTTGGGCTCCTAGTCCCACCCTGGATTTATATGCACAACCCACGACACCACAGCCACAAGTCAACCACATATAACAACAACCTCGAATACAAACCCTTTCATAAAAACATGAAATAATAACACTTAAATCAATAATACCTAGCTACATGACTCACATGATCACAACACAATATTGGGTCCTCTAATGGAACTACTAGCACATATTGGTCCTCTCATAGGATACAACTGAAACTTAACCCATTCACCACATCTGAGCCAACCATATATAGCAATACCATGCATGGCATCCGAGCCAACAAAAAATATCTTGTACTGGCGTGGTACCCGATCCAACAAGCAAGTACATCAAAAATGCATAATCACATAGTACAATGAACAAGACCACTTAAACCCACAAGTTACAATCACCAGTTCATTTTATATGCTTCTTATCATACATTGCACAATACAGTACTATAGGCAATAAACATGCATATATACAAAACCTTGAAGCACACAACCATCACTTATATATTAATGGCCCAATATTGAGCCCTATTATGAGTACACACAAGTTTCCCTTTATTACCACATGTTTCGGAATGTCTATAACCTAAAAATTTCATGAACACATAGCCTTACAATCAAGACCAAGTCGTCCCAATAAGGAAATTCAAGATTAACAACCAACACTAGAGAAATACCCCTAGTCAATATATGTTCCCTTCATAATAGCAATAACAACAATATTTAACCATCCAGACCTTGTGCCCAAAGGCCTAGACATGAAATCTCTGGATACTTACAGGATATGATGCAATAAAAGTAGATCTAACTATCAAATTGGAAGAAAACCTAGTCTACTTGGGTGCCAATCAACCGCTGGTGAATCTTTTCCCAAAATACGACTCCACATAATCATCGTTTGGTGAACGATAGGGAAAATTGGAAGACTTTACATCTCCTTTATGCAGAATTCTCCCTCCTCCATTTCTCCCTATCCCCAGGTGCTTTTGGAGGGTTTTTGGAGCAGTACTCATCTATTTCCTCCTTCCAAAAAGTGGGAGGATTATAAAAGATGACTTGATTTTATTTGATGTCTCACTCCCGCTATAGTGGCGTCACCATAGAGAATGACTTTCCTCTATGACCAGATGACGTCAGCCCAACCTAGAAAATAATTTAGGCCAAAATTCGTCATGCTCAAATTTTTGAACTTCTTGCACGACACTACGGAATATTTGGGACTTCACATGAGGTTCCCCTTAGTACGACGGGTTGGGTCATTACACAATGATTACCACTTCTATAAAGATTAATAAGCATGCATTTTATTTTTCTCACATGAACTTTATTTCTATTTTTAATTCACGTAACAATAAACCAATGTTTGATCCAACCCTAACCATAACCCATATAGTTAAGAAATTGCAATAACCTGTAAATTTTATAGGAGTGGTATTTATTTTTATGAATAAAAATTAATTAAACATTATATTGAAAAGAGAAAATATTGATTCATATAAATGCATCGGTAGAATAGAATATATTGTGTTTAATAAAATGGACATCTTACATCGAAAGAAAGATAAGCAATTAAGAAGTGATAGATGTGGTAAAAGTATCCATTGATATTATTTAAAAAAAGTATACCTATGCCATAAGTTTTGGTGATAACAAAAATTAAAGCTTTCCTCATGATTTTTTCCAAGAGAATATGGTTAATTTAAGTTACAAGTTAGAGCTAGGTTGAGTCATTGATGAGTGTAGATTCAGAAAAAGAAGAAGAAAAAGACCGTACAAAATAAATATAATTTCATATCATATTCTGCTTGTTCAAATATTAATAAGGTGACTTCTAAAGAGATATAAACAAATTTGAGTGACCTTCTTATTACAAAAGAAGAAAACATGACTTTAGATAATTATCAATAGTTGAGTGACCGTTATATCATAAAATTGATATAATCTACTAATTAAGACATTCTATTAAATTATTTCATTTTCGTAGTCGGCAAATTTACTTTCCAAGTCCCCCCACCCCACCTCCAACCCTTTATTTGTTTCCCTCTAATTTTGAAACCCTTTTACCTGTCAAAAGCCTTTGCAAAACTACTTATTAGAAAAAACATTCAACTAATTCTCTAAAAATCTCCCAATTCTTTCAAACTATCGTGTAGGATGTACCTACGGGGCTACATATATGTATGGTACCACAGAGACTCGGACTTGCAGTTATTTATCGCACATGTACATTCAGACAGTTCAGATCAGATTATCATTGGGATCTGGTAAGGTGCTAATATGGGTATTTAGCGATTGTTTGCGTTCGTTAGGACTTGTAGGGAATGTGTGATGTTTGTACTTGTCGGGATTATAGAGGACTGGTTAGGTTATTACTTGTTATGTGTTTATATTGTCCTACTGCGGGGAGACAAGGTATTGTACTTGTGTTTCACCCCTGCCCTTTTCGTTAAGTACTTATATTTTATATTCAATTTACCTCACATGCTTTGTGCATCATTTTGTGCTGAAGCCCCTTGTCAGGGGTGCTAAATTCATGCATGTAGGTCTTGAACGGAGACCAGACAAACATGCCAAGTAGCACAACTGCCTATCCATCTGTTTGGTCCAGTCATTTCTTCGAGGGGTTTCAGAGTCATAGAGGTTTGGTTTTTATGTTGTTTATAGATTTTAGGTAGGCTAGGGCCCTGTCCCGTCCAAGTATTATATTCATAGAGGCTTGTAGACTAGCGTATTGGGTTGTATAGCCACGTTATTGGACATGTTGGCCTTGCTTTGTGGTTGGCTGATGTTCGATAACTGTTTGACGTATGATTAGTTACATACATGTTTCCAGCTTTTGTATAGAGGACATGGTGTCTTTGACAGCCCACATAGCGTTTATACCTTTCTAAATACCATGGTAGCCTCGATGGCCAAAACAGGCTTTTGTGCTAGATGGTTATTACTTTATATAAATTGTTAGGAGTAGTTGTTTTCTTTGTAGAGCGGTGGAAAGGGGCCTGTGTGTGGCTACCATGTGCCATTAGCAAGTGGCTTAGCAGGGTCAGCTCAGGCCTAACTTTTGGCATCAGGTGATAGTTGTGGCCCTCGAGTTTGGGGTGTGAAAACTAGCATCACGCATAAGAAAATTTATCTAAATCCTAACGGACTCCACTCTTGTGCTCGGGATTGGTTCAGAAACTCATGCACACACTCAAACTGTATTACCCCACAAAATTCCTCATTCCAAACTCAATGGAGATATCAAAAACTGCCAATGGCGGTTATCTTGATAAAAAGTAGGTCCCATACCCAAGGCTCTATTAAAGCCAAAAGCCATAAGGTTGTTTGAAATGAGCTGGAAGCCTGGGACCCAAACCTAAGGTTCTACTAGACCAAAATCGATGATCAAGAGCTAACAGAAACACCAAAATGGCATTCTGAGACTATTTACCTAAAGTTTTGACCAAAGTTAATTGTGCAAGTTTCAGAAGCTCCAAAATACAAAAACTCGCATAAAAACCAAATATACAATCAACTGTTAGTCCCAGTAAGTCATAAATGACTTGGGGTCACTATGAAAAATCCTTAAACGTAAAAAGATATCACATAACTAAGAAAATGACCTAGTGGATAATTACAGTATCAAGGTATTTGAGTGTTTCTTTATTCATCATCAGAATGTTATATATATCAATGTTGTATCAATATATCCAAGTGAAAAAAAATTGTAACAAAAGAATTATTATGTACCAATGTCATACAAGTATTAGTTAGTGATATAACAAAACCAATAAAGAAATAAGATTTTGTAGCAGAATTCCATTTTTATCATGGAAAATATCTTGTGATATTTCAGCTTCATTGATTATAGAAGATTGGGATATTAGTGAGTGTAATTTATTCTTAATGTTCTTCTAAAAAAGATATTGCAGCAAAATTAATGCACTACATTAAATGTTATATTTGTATTAGGAGTCATTCTTAATGAAAAAAACATTGAATACATTTGGTAGCAAATAGTAATATAGCTACTGTCACGGTCAGAAAATCCAAAGTCATGATGGCACACAACCCGAGAATCCTAAAATGATGTATAAGCCGAAAGAAAAACACATACGAGACTTCCAAAGGGAAGTCAGGCAAAAACCAATAAAAAAACAACAAAGAATTTCCCAAAACCTGGTAGCATAAGTATAAATATCATGTCATACATTTCTAGATTCTGAAAAACATCTCAAGTCTTTGAAAGGAAATTAAAGACTCTAAATGATAGGTGGAGACCAATGGTGATCCGAAAAGAAGGATCTCACAACAACTCCGAAAGAGAAAGGATCACTAGGTACAATCAATCGCTACGAAGCTCACCCTGACTAGGATCTACATCAAAAAGGATAAAATATATAGGGGGAGGTTACTCTACATGTACTCAGTAGGTTAGACCGATTGAGTATAACCAACTAAGAAGCCTTAAAAATAAATTATGAAACACTTCCACCTGCACGCAAAATGTTCCATGCCGACATCAGTGCCACCAATTGTATAATAACGACGCGAATAAAGTAAACACACAAGGGAAAATATAACACTCAAATCAACATATGTGCAAGCTACATGACACAACAAATTAGTCCAATACCATGCAATGAGATGATGGAATGATGTTGTGGAACAAGGTGAAAGTCAAGAGGAGGCGGGGGATGAATTAAAATCCCTTAAGTCAACTTTATGTGTGGGAAATTTGACTCACCTACAGATCAGTAGATTAGTATAAGGTAAGAGTAAATGCAGTAAGTAAAAGACTGAGAGAGTTTTTATACGGGTTCAGAACACCGATGTCGTGCCTACTTCCAGTTCCCTTAGGTTACAAGGGTTTCTTTAAGAGTTTGTTGAGAACTTGGGTGTTAAAAAGTGTTATGACTAAGTGCCCTGTATGATATGTAAATCAGATCTTCTACTTTGACACAACCTCTACTTGCATAACCTACACTCAAATCTTTCTTTATCTTTTCTTGTTTCAATTGTATAATTACAAGAATACAATGTTTTTATGAAAGGCAATAGAACACAATAGTACAAGTTCCAGTGAAATACGTGCTTCACAACTAAGGCTAGGAGAGGATTATATAGTATTTGAGGACTTCTCCTTTTAAGGAATAACCCAAGGGTATTTCAAATCAAGAATCTTAGTCGAGTCCTTGATTTCAGTTAATTGATTCATGTCCATATTAGATATGTTCATGAGAAAACTAATTCCTTCCTTCTTTGGAGATCTTCTTGTAATCTTGATTCTCTTCCTTCTCCTGAAGATCTTCGTGTGATCTTGATACTGTGTTGATTTGATTTTCTATCTTTCAGATCCTAGTCAGATGCTCGGATTGTGTTAACCTTGATTGTGTATCCCTTGAATGGTGGTTTTCCTTTCTTGTGTTGCTTCAGTAAGTGCATATTTATTTCTTCCTTTCTGGTATTACTTTGGCGTCCTTTCTTTATGAATTACCTACCTCCGATTTATCAACATATGGGATAAGTATTTCCTTATAAAAAGTAATCGATTATACGAGGCTATCTATCCCCCCCCCCCTTTTTGATGATGACAAATTATTTACAATTTAGCATAAATCCTAAAGAGATAATGAAACTTTTTTGATATGTGTCTTTCAGAATTTTCCAGGAGAATTATGTAGCTCCCCCTGACTGTAGGTTGTATGGCTCCCCTATCTTTGTTGTGTCTTGTCTAAGAAATTGTTGGGAAAGGTTCTCTCCTTTTGGCATAATAAAAAAAAGTAGACAAAATATGACAATTAACCAGAACAAGTAGTAATAGATAAAAAAATACCAGAGTAGGAAGGCAGAGTACCTTCAATATATAACCCAAAAAAATAAAAGAGGGGACAGACCCACATAAATATTGTCCAGGAGTAGCGAAAGGATAGGCAAAAGAGAGAAGCTCTAGCAATAACACAGAAAGTATTTTAGGTTGTTGATAACCTTCCCACAGAAGGAATTATAGGATCGTTCAACATTCTTAGAAAGGTTGGATTAGGATGTCTGGACAGAGACGATAGGTTCAGTGTTAGAGGAGATAACTTCCCCTTTGAGGGAGTAAACTTGCTTGATTAACTGGTTGACCATGGAGATGCTTTCATGCTTTATACCAGTCATTGCAATACGCAGCTTTCCAGCATCCGTACTAGTGTCCTTCTCAATGCAAAAGACCATTTCAACCACATCTTGGAAGTCTCCAGTCCCCGTTCCACAACAAGAATGCAAGTTTGAGTTCATCAATGTCCTGTAGCAAAAGAGCAGTTGACTCTGCATATAATTTAGTAGGCTTGACAGTCTGAGCCCTGGCCTTGACAGAATCCTTTTTAACCCATTTGGTACCCACTTGCACATACCCCATACTTAAGAAACTACGAGAATCATAAGTGGCATTGATCTCAACATGTGTGAACATGGAGAGGTCAACCAATCGATCCACCAAAATTCTAGAGATGAGTAGTTCATATGGGAGACTCACGGAAGCATTAGAGTGCTCAACACTTTCTGGAATATACTCTTTGAACCAGGTCGCCCAATTTATGCAGTATTTTTTTAGCAGACAATATAGAACGAACACACCCCTAGTAGAGATGCTACTTAGAAAGCCTTTCCTAGGAGAAGAGTGGTGGCAATGATGTGGGCCCGAATGCATTTTTCGAAGCATAGGGACAAGGTACCAAAGTAAGATAAGTCAGCACCAGATTTAGCCACAACTATTTTAGCACCTTCTAGGGACACCTCAAAGTCATCATGCCTGACGCCATTCATATACTAAATTACACTAGAGAACTTAGTACCAAAAATATCCTCGAATAGGAAATCATTAACAATAATACAATTACCCATAACAAGAGTTTCCAACTCACCACTACCATTAGAAATACAAAGATTTGATTAAAACAACGAACAACCGCTTCAAATAAATCAAGACCACATATACTAAACAATAGAGAGAGCTTCTGAGCTTTGAGATAGGAGCCTACTGGACAGTGGGAATCCCTCAACTAGCTTAGATTGAATACCCTGTCAGGAACAACGGGTCGAGACTTGAAGCTATCATACTTGTTTTTCTGTTTAACTCCCCAAAACCTTTGCATGTCTTCAGGTGAGAGAGATCCAGAGGCATCATGGCAAGGTTTCTTCTGATCCTTCTTCTTTTTCACAGAGGAAGCCTTCCTTTTGAATGAAGGAGAAGGAGAGACTAAAGACTCATCTGAAGAATCGGAGGAAGACAGGATGTTTACATCGAGAGAGCCCAAAGATTTATGATCGAAGCTTTTCAGAGAAGCCATAGAGCGAGCTCTTTTCATGATTTGGATGAATAAAGAAGTAGAAATGAAGAAGATAAATTGCGAAGAGAAGGAGGAGAAGGGTTTAGAAGAAGAAAATTTGAGGTATTAAAGAGTCACAAGATGGAAAAGAATGGGTTTTATGGAGAAGAGGGACGAACAGAGCAGAGTAATTATTATGGAAGCAAAAAAAGAAGGGATGAGAATTAATAACAACACAAAAAGGAAAAAAACATTAAAAAAAAGTTAATATCATATTAATGAAGAAGAGATACCAAGACAATTACGGAGAAAACAAAATCTTTCCTCAAGCAGGGGTTTTGTAAAAATATCAGCCAATTGATTTTCAGAATCAACAAATTCTAAAGAAAAATCACCATTTTCAACATGATCATGAATAAAATGATGCTTAATATCAGTATGCTTAGTCTTGAAATGATGCATAGTATATTAAGATAAACTAATAGCGCCGGTATTATCACAAAAAATAGGGACAGACTCATAAGAAAGATCATAATCAAGTAGTTGATACATCATCCATAATAGTTGATCACCAAAGCTTCCCACATCTAGATATTCCAAATCTATGGTAGATAAGGCAACCGGTGTTTTTTTCTTACTATGCCAAAATATTAGAGATTGACCTAGAATTTTGCAAGTACCATGGGTGCTTTTTTGATCATTTCTGTCACCTAGAAAATCAGCATCTGAGTAACCAATTAAATCAAAGTGGGAGGAATGAGGGTACCATAATCCCAAATCTGTAGTTCCGATGAGAATGTGTAACACCTCATACTTCCACAAAGGGCTAAAAGGGGAAATTTGGGCAAGTACACAAATCCAAAATGGACCATTGACCCTTCACGGCATCCTTGACGATCCATGTAGGGGACCACAGTCTGTTAAGAATGTTGTGACTTACCATTCAGGATTTTTGTGGGACAGGTCACCTAGACGGTGCCCTAGATGGCCTGTGGTGATTTGGATGACCCATCTAGGGGTCCGTACAAGCCAGCCAATTATGAAGATTCCACCCAAGTCAGGTCTTGAGTGTTGGGGAAACTTCTAATGATCACATCATTAAGAACAAAATGAATTTGGTGGCCCAAGACCTATCAAATTAAAGATCTTTAATTCCTCTTTCCACCTCCACCAAGTTTTCCAAATTTTGAACCCGGAGTAAAAGATTATGCTTGTTTTAGTGAAGCCCTATCAGGCAGAGAATCATCACGACCCACTTGACGGGCAGTGGTGCTCTAGACGGCCAGTGAAGCCTGCCTTGAAGTCACTTCGTCAGCTTTTAAGTGAGGTTGCACCCACAAAGTCACTGGTTAAGGACCACGAATGTCAAAACGGTTTGTAAAGCTCCTGAACAACAATGATTGTAACGCCCCGGAACCGAAAAAGGGCACCATAGTAGATTTTAGAATTTACAAGTGCCACCCACGAGGGCCAACCATGGCCCGTGGGTTGAACCACGGAACGTAGGTAGGCCCTTGGAAGGGGCACCTAAGATTTTGTCAAGGTCATAAACCACGACTGGACCTACAGACCGTAGGTGGGTCCAAGGGTCGTAGGTCAAGGCAAAAACTCTTTGAACTTACTAACGGACATGCAAGATGGACCGTAAGTCCATCCACGGTCCGTCAGTCGAGGGGCGTCGATAGCAGCTGGAAGTTATTTTCAGGGTCAATTCGATCTTTTCATATTTATTTAATTCCTATACAATGTCATTTTGCTTAAGTATAGGACCCCTATATAAGTATTTTTACCCCAAATTTACCCCATTTAATTCATTCTTCCAAATTCCCAAAAGAAAAGAAAAACATCCTCTCAAAATATTTTCTCTCTAGAAACTTGAAGAAGAAGGATTCAACTAGGGTTTCAAGGCAAGGTCTCAATTCCTCCAATGAATATAATCAATTATACTTGAGGTATGGTAGTTTTCATCCATGAATCTCTTTCATTAATGGAGTCCCCAAATTCCTCTATTTCAAAGGTAGAATTCCCCACTTAGCTAGGGTTTTCTTCAATTACCATGGGTTCTTTTGATTATTGATCTTAATGATTGAGTTATGGTTTAATATGCATGAATTAATGATTTACAATGCTTTTATGATATTTTCCCTATGAACCCATGAAAACCCCCATGTTTTCCAATTTGTGATCATATGATGTGGGTTGTTGATTATGAAAGAGAAGTTTTATGACTTAATGCATGAAGTGACGAGATCACATGAATTTATCAAATAATCCCTATCTAATCCTTGAATTTTAGATTTGGTGATTCAAAGTAAGCTTTCAAACCATGGAAGGGCAAAGCATGAGTTTATGCATGATCTTATGAAATCTATAAAAAGGTTTAAGGGTACTTTGAGTGTAAAGTACCGAATAATGATGTTTGATATTGTGTTATGAAATGCTATTCACATAAACACATACTAGCATGATTCAAAAGTTTTTCTCACATAAGATGGATTCTTAGGTTGAAAGGCTATTCTCACCTAATATAATCAAAGACTAAGAGTTATCCTAATGAAACTAGCTTGGATTGGTTTTCCATGGATAATGATAATAACTAAGAAATGACTCTTTCATGGGAATTATGCTTAGCATCGAGTAAATATTGATGTGAGATGGAAGCTCTCCCGTTAGTAGAGGTCGGGTTTCTAGAATCAATCTCTTGAGATGGAAGCTACCCCGTTAGTAGAAGTCGGGATTCTAGTAGCAATCTTATTATCCCATAAATGATGTGCCCCCATAGGATGATTATCTAGTGGATCCACTTAATCTAGAAGCTCATGGTTCTATCTTAGCCAAGTAGAACAACCCTTTTCGGTGTGGGAGACACCATGGGATCATGTTATTGCTCACATGGTCTCTATGTCGGTTAAGGCTAATTTTCCCACAACAAGACTAAAATTGAACTAAGGTTACTCAAGGAGTATCTCTTCTGTGTTCAAGGATTTTAAAGAATGATGTTATCTTGCATTGGCCTTGCTTATGACTTCTATTTTCTAACCCTCTTATATCATGTTTTTACTTGGTCAATTGCATGTCATGAAATGACATGTCACTTTTAGCATGTTTTAAATATTTTTATGCATAGCTATCATACTTGGTACATTGTTTTGTACTAACGCATACTCTTGCCTACATTTTTCCCAAATATAGGGTCCGATAGACAGGGTTCCCAATATCATGGCTAGAGCTTGGATTTACTTGATTTCCCCGAGCTTGGGGAGTCCTCATAGTTCGAGGATGGATTGCATAGTTTTAGTTTTTTTCATGTATTTCTCCTTTGGACATGATGTGTGGGCTAGGCCCAGTTTCATTCAAATTGTAATAGATGGCTATGATGAGACAAATAGTCTAGACTTCTGCTTTTTGTTTTATAAATTTTTTTGGACTTGGACTATTATTTTACTCTTATTGTTATATTTCTTATGTTATGAGAGCTAAGTGGCTTGTATGGAGTCCTTCGGGGTTCTAAATGCCATGTTACATCTAGGGTGTACCCCTGGGTCGTGACAAACTTGGTATCAAAGCACAAGATTTAAAATGGTCCTAGGATGTCTCATAAGCCACGTCTAGTAGAGTCTTGTTCATGACTGTGAAGCGCACCACATTTATGAATGAGAGGCTACAAGATGATTAGGAATCTCCAATTTTTCATTACTCCTAAGTTGTGTGATAGAGTTTAACTCTATAAAGTCTCTCTCCTAATCCTTATCCTATGTTCTCCAGGATATGGCTACGCGAAGAGCTTACACTAGAAGGAATACGAGGGAGAATGTGGAACAAGAAGCTCCTCCTTAATCTCCGGTCGATCCTTTGGCTGAACAGTTTACAAATATGGAGTTTAGATCAGTTTTTCAAGTGTTAGCTCAAGTCGTGATGGCCCAAGCCAATAGAGAGGTGGTAGTCCCCGTGAACCCAAATATGGGTATGGCGGCTTTAAGAGTGAGGGACTTTACAAGGATGAACCCTCCGGAATATTATGGCTCCAAAGTTGAGGAAGATCCTTAAGATTTTATCGATGAGTCTATATGGTACTTCCTATTATGGGAGTGACTCTGGTAGAGAAGGCGGAATGGTCCTCTTATCAATTGAAAGGTGTTGCTCAAGTGTGGTACAACCAATGGAAAGAAGCAAGGCTGGTAGGAGTATGTCCTGTAGAGTGGGAAGTGTTTAAATCTACTTTTCTTGATAGGTTATTTCCCCTAGAGATGAGGGAAGCAAAGGTGTTTGAGTTCATTACCTTTGTCAAGGAAGTATGAGTGTGAGGGAGTATGCTTTAAAGTTCACTCAATTGTCTAAATATGCTCCAACAATGGTTGCTGATTCTAGGGAAAGGATAAGTAACTTCATGTCGGGTGTGTCCGAAATGGTGGTTAAAGAGTGTCGTACCGCCATGCTCATTGGTGACATGGATACCTCTCGTCTAATGGTGCATGCACAACAAATTAAGAAGGAAAACTCTAGGGAGGAAAAAAGGGCAAGGACCGGTGATGGTAATTTCTCACATGCTAGATCCGATGGACAAGGTCGTCCTAAGTTTCAACAAAGGTTTTCCGGTCAAGGTTCCTCCAATGCTCCTCCTAAATTCAACAAAGATAGGGTGTCTAACACTAAACCTCAAGGAGGGAATGGTAGTGGATCTTCATTGCCTAGGTCTACTTGTGCTAAGTGTGGGAAGAAGGACGAGGGTAAGTGTCTAGCCATCACAAATGGTTGCTTTGGTTGTGGTAAGAGTGGTCACAACATGAGGTATTTCCCAATGCTTACGGCTAAGGGAAGATAGGGCAAGCAAGCTACTCCTAGTAGTTCGAGTTCCAATGCTCCCAAGAAAAACCAATTCTATGCACTCCAGTCTAGAGGTGACCAAGAGGGTTCTCCAGATGTAGTTACTGGTATGTTAAAAAAATTTCAACTTGATGTGTATGCTTTACTTAATCCAGGTGCAACTTTGTCTTTTGTTACGCCATATGTGTCTATGAGATTTGATGTTCTTCCGGATGAGTTGTTAGAACCTTTTTCTGTCTCTACTCCTGTTGGTGATTCTATTGTGGCTAGGAGGATCTATAGAAACTGTCCCATTTCATTATCCCATAGAAATACTCTTGTTGACTTGGTAGAGCTTGAAATGTTAGACTTTGATGTTATCCTTGGTATGGATTGGTTGCACTCTTGTTATGCTTCAATCGATTATAGAACCCGTGTAGTCAAGTTTCAGTTTCAAAATGAGCCTATCCTTGAGTGGAAGGGGGTAAATTCTATGCCTAAGGGCTAGTTTGTCTCTTGTCTTAAAGCTAGAAAGATGATCTCTAGGGGTTGCATTTACCACCTAGTTAGAGTGAGGGATGTAGATTCTGAAACCCCTACTCTTGAGTCGGTCCCCGTTGTAAATGAGTTTTCGAAAGTGTTCCCAGATGACTTACCCGGTATTTCTCCCGACAGGAAAATAGACTTTGGTATTGACCTTCTCCCGGATACGCAACCTATTTCTATTCCTCCTTATAGAATGGCTCCAGTAGAATTGAAGGAGTTGAAAGAGCAACTGAAAGACTTTTTGGATAAGGGTTACATCCAAACGAGTATCTCTCCATGGGGTTCTCCAATTTTGTTTGTTAGAAAGAAAGATGGCTCTCTTCGAATGTGTATTAATTATCGACAATTGAACAAGGTGACCATTAAGAATAAGTATCCTCTCCTAAGAATAGATGATTTGTTTGACAACCTTCAAGGGGCAAGATAATTCTCTAAGAGTGATCTTCAATTAGGTTATCACCAATTGAGGGTGAAAGAAGATGACATTCTGAAGATGTCTTTTCAAACTCGGTATGGTCATTATGAGTTTTTGGTAATATCGTTTGAGTTGACTAATGCTCCGGCGGCATTTATGGATTTGAGTAATAGGGTGTTTAAACAATACCTTGATATGTTCGTAATTGTGTTTATTGATGATATTTTGATCTATTCGAGAAGTGAGTGAGCATATGGACCATTTGAGGATTGTGTTGCAAATTCATAAGGACCAACAACTTTTTGCAAAGTTTAGCAAATGTGAATTTTGGCTAAGGTCCGTAGCTTTTCTTGGTCATATTGTATCAAGCAAGGGAATCGAGGTAGATCCTAAGAAGACGGATGCGGTCAAGAGTTGGTGTAGACCTCTAACTCCCTCGAATATTAGAAGCTTTTTGGGTTTGGCCGGTTACTAGAGAAGGTTTGTTGAGGGGTTTTCCTTCATTACTTCTCCTTTGACGACTTTGACTCAAAAGAAGGCTAAGTTCATATGGTCGGAAGCTTGTGAGAAAAGTTTCCAAGAGTTGAAAGATAGACTTACTTCTGCTCCGGTGTTGACCTTACTAAAAGGTACAGATGGCTTTGTGGTATATTGTGACGCCTCTAGAATTGGGTTGGGATGTGTGCTTATGCAAAATGGTAAAGTTATTGCTTATGCTTCAAGGAAACTTAAGATCCATGAAAAGAATTATCCTACCCATGACCTTAAATTAGCGGAGGTTGCTTTTGCCTTAAAGATTTGGAGACATTATTTGTATGGGGTTCATGTTGATGTTTTCACCGATCATAAGAACTTGCAGTATGTGTTCAACCAAAAGGACTTGAATCTCCACCAAAGAATTATTGAAAGACTACGACATGAGTGTTCTATATCACCCTGGTAAAGAAAATGTGGTGGCGGAGGATTTTAGTCGACTATCGATAGGTAGTATTTCCCATGTTAAGAATGAAAGGAAAGAGTTGGTGTGAGATGTTCATAGGTTGGCTCGACTAGGTCTTCAACTACTGGACTCCACCAAGAGTGGTGTTATGGTTCATAATAAGTCTGAATCATCCTTTGTGATGGATGTGAAGGCTAAGCAAGGTCTTGATCCAATTTTGGTAGAATTGAAAGAGGTGGTGCTCAAAAAGTCCGTTAAGGCTTTCTCCCAAGGGGAAGATGGTGTGCTTAGATATCAAGTTCGGTTATGTGTTCCGGATGTTGATGACTTGAGGGAACAGATCTTGGAAGAAGCATATAGTTCTCGGTATTCTATTCACCCGAGAGCCACCAAGATGTACTATGATTTGCGGGAGATCTATTGGTGGAATGGCATGAAGAAGGATATTGCGGGATTTGTGGCTAAGTGTCCAAATTGCCAACAAGTTAAGGTTAAGCATCAAAAACTGGGAAGTTTATCCCAAGACATTGGTATTCCTGCTTGGAAGTGGGAAAATGTGAATATGAACTTCATAGTAGGGTTGCCACGTACTCGACGACAACATGACTCGATTTGAGTTATAGTAGGTCAAATGATGAAATCGTCTCATTTCCTTCCCGTTAAGGTTTCCTATTCGGCGGAGGATTATGCTAAGTTGTACTTAAGAAAAATGGTGAGGCTACATGGAGTGCCTTTGTCCATTATTTCCGATCATGGTACTTAATTCAATTGTCAGTTTTGGAAGTCATTCCATAAAGGTCTTGGCATTAAGTTTAAGCTTAGTACGTCCTATCATCCCCAAACCGATGGGCAAGCAGAGCGTACTATCCAAACTTTGGAAGACATATTGAGATCTTGTGTGATCGATTTCAAGGGTAATTAGGATGACCATTTTCCATTGATTTAGTTTGCCTATAATAACAGTTATCACTCAAGTATTTTGATATGGCTTCATTTGAGGCATTATATGGTAGGAGGTGTAGATCTCCTATAGGTTTGTTTGAAGTGGGTGAAGTTGCCATAATAGGTCCTGAATTGGTACATGAAGCCATTGAGAAATTTTAACTCGTTAGAGGGAGGTTAAGGACGGCTCAAAATCGGCAAAAGTCATATGCCGATGTTAGAAGAACGGATCTTGAGTTTGATGTTCATGATTGGGTTTACTTGAAAATCTTACCCATGAAGGGTATAATGAGGTTTGGTAAGAAAGGAAAACTTAGTCCCTGCTTTGTAGGCCCATATCAGATTTTGAGGCGTGTTGGTAAGGTTGCATATGAGCTTGATTTGCCAAATGAGTTGGTATCGGTGCATCCGGTTTTCCATGTATCTATGTTCAAGAAATGTGTTAGTGATCCGACATCCATAGTTTCCTTAGAAGGTTTGGAAGTTAAAGAGAATCTTTCCTATGAAGAGGTTCCGGTTGAGATTTTAGACTGGCAAGTCAAGAAGTTGAGAAACAAGGAAGTTGCTTCTGTGAAGGTATTATGGAGGAATCATTTAGTTGAGGGTGCTACTTGGGAGGCCGAGGCCGATATGATGTTCCTATATCCTCATCTCTTTCCTCCTACTTCTACTCTAGCTTAAGGTAATGAGTTTCTCTTGGTTTGTTCTGTGTTTTGGGAGTTATAAGTGTTTTATGTGTTCCCATGATTTCCTTATTTATGCATGATCATGAAAAAGCTTAAGTTTTGAAAGAAATGGCTTATATGAATTATTTTCCTCATGTTTTTGTGCATTGAGTATGAGTTGCCTATAGACTTCATGAGATGATTGTTGAACATGCATTAGATATGCTTTTTGAGAATGAATTGCATAAAGGCTCCGTGAGATTGTGTTCAGCATGCTTTTAGCTTGGAGAAGGTAGTTTCTCCTTGAATATGAGAAATGGTGAAATTTCATGTATATTGGGTTGTTAGATGTAGCTCTTACTTCCATAATGATGCATTGAGTATGTTTAGCTTGGAGATGATGTTACCTCCTTGATTATGTGCATTTTGATGAGCTGCATGCATGATGGGCTGCTAGTCTTGAGTCTTTTTCGATTTAGACATGCCTAGAATCTCATTCGAGGATGAATGATCCCAAGGGAGAGATATTGTAACACCCCGAATCCGAAAGAGAGCACCATACCATATTTCAGCATTTACAGGTGCCATCCATGAGGGCCAACCACGGCCCATGGGTTGAACCATGGACCATAGGTAGGCCCATGGAAGGGGCACCTAAGATTTTATGCAGGCCATGAACCATGGTTGGACCTACGGACCGTAGGCTGGTCCACGATCCGTAGTCCATGGGCCGTAGGTCAAGGCAAAATCTCTCTAAACTTACAGACAGACATGCAGGACGGACCGTAGGTCCATCCATGGTCCATCGATCGAGGGGCATCTGTGGCAGCTGTCAGTTATTTTCAGGGTCAGTTGGGTCTTTTCCTAATTAATTCATTCCTATACTATGTCGTTTTGCCTAAGTCTAGGACCCCTATATAAGTCTATTTACCCCCATTTAATTCATTCTTCCAAATTCCCAAAAGAAAACCAAAACATCCTCTCAAAATATTTTTTGTCTAGAAACTTAAAGAAGATGAAGAAAAAGGATTCAACTAGGGTTTCAAGGCAAGGTCTAATTCCTCCATTGAAGATAAGCAATTGGACTTGAGGTATGGTAGTTTTCATCCATGAATATCTTTTATTCATGGAGTCCCCAAATTCCTCTATTTCAAAGGTAGAATTCCCCACTTAGATAGGGTTTTCTTCAATTACCATGGGTTCTTTTGATTATTGATCTTAATGATTGAGTTATGTTTTAATATGCATGAATTGATGATTTACAATGCTTTTATGATGTTTTACTTATGAACCCATGCAAACCCCTATGTTTTCCAAATTGTGATCATATGATGTGGGTTGTTGATTATAAAAGAGGAGTTTTATGAATTAATTCATGAAATGATGAGATCAGATGAATTTATGAATAATCCCTATCTAATCCTTGAATTCTAGATTTGGTGATTGAAAGTAAGCTTTGAACCTTGGAAGGGCAAAGTATGAGTTTATGCATAATCTTATGAAATCAATGAAAATGTTTAAGGGTACTTTGGGAGTAAAGTGTCAAATGATGATGTTTGATGTTGTGTTGTGAAAGGTTATTCTCATAAACATATACTAGCATGATGTGAAAGGTTTTCTCAGATAATATGGATTCTTAGGTTGAAAGGCTATTATCACCTAATTGAATCAAAAAGGAAGAGCTATCCTAAGAAACTAGCTTGGATTGGTTGTCCAAGGACATTTTTCCATGAATAATGAGAATAAGTAAGAAATGACTATTCTGTGGGAATTATGCTTAGCACCGAGTGGATATTGATGTGAGATGAAAGCTCTCCCGTTAGTAGAGGCCGAGTTTCTATAAGCAATCTCTTGAGATGAAAGCCCCTCCCCCCCAGTTAGTAGAGTCCGAGTTTCTAGTAGCAATCTCCTTATCCCATAAACTATGTGCCCCCATAGGATGATTAGCTAGTGGATCCACTTAAGCTAGAAGCTCATGGTTCTACCTTAGGCAAGCAGAACAACCCTTTTTCGGTGTGGGAGACACCGGGAGATTATGTTATAGCTCACATAGTCTCTATGTCGATTAAGGCTGATTTTCCCACAACAAGACTAAAACTGAACTAAGGTTACTCAAGGAGTATCTCATATGTGTTCAAGGGTTTTAAAGAATGATGTTAGCTTGCATTGGCCTTGTTTATGACTTATGTTTTCTAACCTTCTTATATCATGTTTTTACTTGGTCAATTGCATGTCATGAAATGAAATGTCCCTTTTAGCTTGTTTTAAATGTTTTTATGCATAGCTATCATACTTGGTACATTGTTTTGTACTAACGCATACTCTTGCCTACATTTTTCCCAAATGTAGGGTCCGACAGACAGGGTTCCCAATATCGTGGCTAGACTTGGATTTACTTTATTTCCCGAGTTTGGTGAGTCCTCATGGTTCGAGGAAGGATTTCATTGTTTTAGTTTCTTTCATGTATTTCTCCTTTTGGACATGATGTATGGGCTAGGCACAGTTTCATTCAAATTGTAATAGATGGCTATGATGAGACAAAGAGCCTAGACTTCCGCTTTTCATTTTATAAAATGTTTTGTACTTAGACTATTATTTTACTCTTATTGTTCTATTTCTTATGTTATGAGAGCTAAGTGGCTTGTATGGAGTCCTTTAGGGTTCCATACACCATGTTACATCTAGGGTGTACCCCTGGGTCATGATAGTGAAGTATTCCGTGAAGGAGACTTGTCAGACTTAGAGTTAGGGTCAAATTCATACGATCATATAATTCATCACACAATGAACTATGTGGCTCATTACCTATCAAATTAAAGATCTCTGAATCGTCTTTCCAATTCCACCGAGTTTTCCTAATTCCAAGCTCGGAGTAAAAAGTTATGCTCGAAATAGTGAAGCCATGTCGGGCAGAGCATCTTCACAATCCACTTGATGGGCCGTGGTGCTCTAGACAGCCCGTGAAGCCTCTCTTGAAAGCACTTCGTCAGCTTTTAAGTCAAGGTCGCATTGGCCTTTTCCCCTATGCGTTTGGTACTTAAAATACGTTGTTTAATTCTTAAACTACGTTGTTTTAGTTAGTCTAAGACTAATAATCTAGTCAGACACAAGCTAGAACCCTTATTCTCCTAAAATCGTCTAACTTAGAACAAAAAAGAAGAGAAAAGAGGTGATGGCTTTTCCAAGAACAAGCAGAGGTCTTCTTCAAGTTCATCCCCGGAAGCCAAAGGATTTCTCCATAGTTTTCATCACTGGGTATGAGGAATTTCACTAGTGGGTTCCTTTCACCAATTAGATCCCTAGAATTCATTTAGTTCTTCAAGTTCTCATAAATTGTTAAGACCTAGGGTTTCCAAAATCGTGGAGATTCATTGTGACTTTAGCTGCTATAGTTCCACGATATTAAATAACATGTTTCTTGGAAAATTTGCATAGTTCCATGTATATAATTCAGAACCCTAGCTTGTATTAATTATCAATACTCATGAATTATACTTGCAAGGCAGATCAGTTAGAGAATCGTGCTTCATAACTCGAATGTCATATCTTTCAGTATATTTATGTTGCATTTTCAGATAGTGTGTCAGTATTTTGAGATAATCAGTATTTCAGTTGCATTTAGCTATATACATATTCAGTTGGGAGTAGAATTAGCAACTAGTTGGACTAGGGTTCAGCGTACCCTCACAGTCCCATAACTACGTGCCAACGAGATTCAATAGTCCCCTCTGTTGGGCAAGTACAATAAAGATACAAATGTTTCACTACTTTAACTATAGAGAGTAACCAAGATGATATGCCTTGATTTGATTCTAATGCTAATTATCCCAGACCTGAAACATATGATGAATTTGTGTATTTACAAGATATAATAAATAGATAAGTTCCATATGAAAGATTTATGACCAAGTTGAATGTCTTCCACTAGCTAGTCGATCCACCTCTTCATTGGAGTCTAAACATTTCAATTTTTCAAATATATTTTATATGCATCCTAGCTATATTGTAATATATCTGCTAACATGAAAAAAAAAACAATTTATTATTAACAAATTAAGCCTAAGAACAAAGAAAAAGAAAAGTTACAAAAACCATCATGCAAATTATCTGGAAGATTTTTTCTCCTAAATCCAATTCTAATTATCTCATGTATTGCAAGAATGAAGAAATAGGGAGACATTAGTACCACAATAGCTAAAAAAAAATTGGGTTAGGTATTGTAAAGGCTCATTTTAATTGGTTTTATTCAATATACTAATTGACATTAACCTCCCATATAATTTCGATTTTCTTGTAACCAAACCAGTTTTAAATGATAAAAATTATATATATTTCAAATTTACCCTTTTGTAAGTAAATTATTCGAACAATGTTTTATAATACACTTTTCTTCCCTAAAAATATTATTATATTACAACATCTAAGCTAAGAAATTATAACTTTTATATTCAAATAATATGAGGAATGGGAACTCTAAGAAATTCTAAATTTTAATACTACTCTAATGTGTCTTATGTTTTTCTCTTACAATCATGTTATTTAATTAATAATAATATTTAGGCTTGAACGAGCACATTTCTCTTTATTTTTCAGAGGGGGATGAATAATCCAGTTTTTTGGAACATAATGGACTTTTATCATTTAAAACTAGTTTGGTTACAAGAAAATCGAAACAAAGGAGGTTAGTGTAATATCTTAAACCACGAGGGAACTAAGTGTTATGAAGACAAACCTAGAGGAGGTCTCTAAAATTATCCCTAGATTTTTTGAATGTGGAACTATTCAAATTCCTAGAAGAGTAGGATAATGACATGTATAAAAATATTTAAATTAATTAATGTGTAGTTGTTCAAGTATATATTTATTATGAACCCAAAAACATTGATAGAAGATACAAATTAATTTCGTTTATTTTTAAAGATTTGTACAACATATATGCACATTTTCCGACTATAATGTTAAAGAATATTCTAAAATTAGAAGGGAAGGATATTTTAAGCATGATGATGATGATGATAATGATTAGATACAATTAGTATACACTCTACAAGTTTAATCTAACCAATGAAATTCTAAAACTTAAAGTTGTAGATATGCTTAAAGGATATAATATGATGATAACGTAATATGATATGATTATTTATTTAATATTTAATGGGACAAGGCACAAGTACCCCTAGACTATAACTGAAATTTCAGAGACACACCTTAACTAATCTAAAGTCCTATTACCTTCTAAACTCTTTTTTTTTTTTGTAATTTTATACACCTTTTGGCTTACGTGACACACTCCGTGGTACAACTTAGGTGAGGCGCATGGGAAATGTAATTTATTCTCTACTTTGTCCCTGTCTATACCAAACAACTAGATACAAAAGCCCGAGCAAGTTTGGACCCAATATATATTACTTTATTGTTTAATTTATGTGTCACAGATAAAATTACATGTGATATATTGTAAGGAAAAGCACGGAGGCTTTCCAGTTCAATGTTTCAGCTTTTTAGGGGATACATTTATCAGTTTATAGTTGTTTTTGCGTATTTTTATAATTAATTATTGTTGGTGGATGATAACAACAGGGATTTTGTTTTGGCTTTGTGGAATTTGAGGTGGAAACTATTGTGCAAAAAGCATTTGCGGTACTTGTCATGTGATTTTTTATCAGTAACCTTCATGTGATTTTCTACAAAATGTTTTCCTGTTACAATTGTTAAAATTAGTAGTCCATAACCTTTGCTACAATTGTTAAAATTACATGTATTAACAATTAGTATAGAATTGATCAGTTAATTAGTAGAAGACTTTATAAGTTAAATGACTCTTTGATCAATTCAAATTCTTTACAAGTAAAGAAATGCTAATATATTGTGTTGGACTAATTCTTTGTACTTGATGTGTCATAATTTAATTATCCATCTCTTATGACTAATTAATCAAACATCCAGCGTAATCCTTGAACAAATCAAATGGAATTAAGTGGACAACTTGAGTTTCCAACACTATAAATACCATCATTTCAATTGTTTGTTTCGTCACCAAGAAATCAACAGAAAATAAGAGCTATGGCAAAGTACACTACTTTTCTCGCCCTCCTCTTTTGCCTCTTCCTTGTTGCTGCAACTGGTGAGACTACATGATTCTATAGCTACCAAATATATGATTTGTTTAAGAATATGAATTTTCAAAATGTTTATTTTTTTAATTAATTTTAAATTTTCTCATTTTTGCAGAAATACAAATGGCAGAAGGCAAATAGTGTTGGAAAAAAAGTGACAAGTGGAATGGGCCTTGCCAATACTCTTACAAATGTAGTTATCATTGCAAGCATTACTATGGAGCTAAATATGGTATCTGTAAGAAGTACAAACCATGGGATCACAAATATTACTGGGCAAAATATGTTTGTTACTGCTACTCACCTTGCCACTACTAAGACACTTCCACTTTATCATGGCATAGCTTTGACTATGCAACCAAATAATTAAGAAGCTACCTATTTTATGTGTATAACAATGTAATAAGGCTGATTTATGTGTGTAACCATTTTGGCCAAGATTTGCGTGATGAGCAATTGTATTGTGTGCATTTCTATGAGTTTTAATTGATGTGAACCATGGTATTTTTCTATATAAATAATTATTTATTGTGTCACGTATCATGCACGGCTAAGATAAAATTAATAATTTCTACATGACTCGACATACATGTGTATTTATCACGTCCTGAGCCTGGATTCTATGCGAGATTGATACGCGGTGCCACTATTGGCCCTAGCGTATCATTGCCTCTTCATTGAACTCATCAACTTTAATAGAAGTATGCCACCGTAAAGGCTATATATCCATTTCTCTCTTCTTGAAAATAATTCATCCTCAAATTTCAATCTCGCAAAATCAAGAAGACATGCATTAGTAAACAATATCCATTACTCAAAAACAACAATGATATGACCAAAGAAACACGTTTCATTAACGTAAGTCATACTACTGAAATCACTATGACTATTTTGAAGAACATACATGTAGCTTTTAAGGTTCTAGAATTTGATGTTGCAGTTGGATTTTCTATTTGGATAGCCTGATTCTGCTACCTTTATTTGTACCTTACAGTCTTATTATTTTGATTGTTTTATTGATTGATAGTATAGTTCAGATTAAGAATTCATACGCTTAATTCTTTCTTGCATTCTAATTTACTCCACATCAGTATTTTGATTTATACTATAGTTTCTCACTATCTTGTTCACCTGATCCAATATTTTAAAGCATATTCTTGTGTAGTTTACATCTTTCTAGTGGCTTTGGTGAATGATAGTGGACTAGGACAATGTCTTTGATCGAGGTCGAGGGCTAGGGAAAGTAGTAGTAAGTAGGTTATGATTCACCTAAGCTGAGAGTAGGATCTTGGAACATAGGATCGCTGACAAGGAATTCCATAGAGCTAATGAAGATTCTTAAGTAAAGGAAGAAAAATTTAGCTTATGTCCAGGAGACCAGATCGGTAGGTACCAAGGCACAAAATACGGATTAGTTTAAGTTGTGGTATTCAGGAGGCGCGAGAGATAGAAATGGAGTAGATATTTTTATAGAAGGGGACCTTAGGGAGAAAGTGGTGGAGATTAGGAGGATCAATGAAAGGATGATGACAACTAAGCTAGTCGGTTGAGAGCTTACTTTGAACATTGTTAGTGCTTATGCACCTCAAATAAGCTTGGACGAGGAGGCCAAAAAACCATTTTGGGAGGATTTTGAGGAGGTATACCAAACATCAAGAAGATCTTCACTGATGGATATTCTAATGGCCATATCAAGGCAACATTTAGTGGTTTTGATGATGTTAATAAGGTTTGGTTTTGGGGAGAGCAATAGAGATGGAGCTTCGCTTTTTGATTTTCCTAAAACTTTTGAGTTGGTGATTGCTAACTCGTGCTATCCAAAGAGGGAGAATTACTTTGTTACCTTTCAGAGCACGGTAGCTAAGACTCAAAAATATTACTTACTCCTTAGGAAAAGGTTATAGAGGTCTTTGTAAAGACTGCAAGGTTATTCCGAATGAAAATCTTTCTACCTAACACAATCTTTTGGTGATGGACTTGGAGATTAAGAGGGACATGAGGAAGAAGATCATATATGATTGAACAAGGATTAAATGAGGTGGATTTACCCCTGCTCTTTCATGGGAGATCAGTGAGAAGTTGATTGGTATGGAGGCTTAGAGCAGTAGCAGGGATGTATATGTGGGATAAAACAACTAATTGCATTAGGGAAACAGCTACAAAGGTGCAAGGGGTATCGAGGTGTAACTTTGGTGGTCGTCACGGAGACTGGTGGTAGAATAGAGAATTCCAAGTAACAGTGGAAGCAAATAAGGTTTGATATACAAAGTTGGTTGAGTGTGTGGATGAGGAAGAGAAGTGAACCCTTTAGGAAGTCAATAAGTCAATGAAAAAAGAATTTAAGTTAGAAGTTACGACGGAGGATATGACAGCAATTTTCGAATGCTTATATGTCGTGCCTTGGGACAAAAGTGGGGATAATGGCTCACACAAGTAAGAGAGAAAGAACCATAACATGGATAAAGTGAAGTGAATCAAGGACAATGAAGGAAAGGTGTTGATGGAAGAGACCTCCATTAAAAAGGTGACAAGCATACTTTCACAAACATTTAAACAATGAAGAGGATGGAGACATTGTGTTGGGTGATTTGGCGCAATCTAAAATACATGGGGACTTTGGGTACCGTAGGTGTTTTAGTATTTTCATTTAAGAGGTCAAATGGGAAATTAGTGGGATTAGCAGGGGAAGAATGATCGAATCCGATGAGATTCTAGTGGAATTTTGGAAGAACATAGACAAGAAAGATATGAAGTGGTTAACTAGGTTGTTTAATGTTATTTTTAAGACGGAAAAAATGCTCGATGAGTGGAGGAGGAGTACAATGGTTTCATTGTACAAGAACAATGACGATATCCAAGATTATAAAAATTACAGGGGTTTCAAATTACTTTGCCATACTATGGAGATTTGGGAGAGAGTGGTGGAGATGAGGGTGAGGATTAGAGTGTCCATTTTCGAGAATCAATTTGGATTCATGCTAGGACAATCAATTACTGAGTCATCCATCATGTTCGGCGACTGGTAAAGAAATATAGGAAAAAGAAGAGGGGCCTACATATGGTGTTCATTGACCTTGAAAAGACCTATGGCAAAGTCCCAAGGATATCCTCTAGAGGTGCTTGGAGATAGAGGTGTCCGATGATTTATATTAGATCAATAAAGGACATGTACAATGGAGCCAAGACTTGGGTTAAAATGGTGGGAGAAGACTCAGAGCACTTCCTAGTTGAGATGGGGCTGCACCAATGATCTGTTCTTGGACCGTTCTTATTTTACTTGGTGATGGATAAGTTCACGCAGTCTATTCAATAAGAGGTTCCATGGTGTATGTTATTTTCATATGTCATAGTAATAATTGATGAGATAAGGGATAAAGTTAATGCTAGGTTGGAGGTTTGGAGATAAAATTCGGAGTCCAAAGGGTTCAGTGTTTCACTAGATGAAACAACCGTGAAAGTGAGGCTTGCCACACATACTATTCTTGAGAGAGAAGTCTTTAGTATCTTTGATTTGTAATCCAAGAAAATGGAGACATCAATAATGATGACAAATATTGCATTGGAGCACCATGGATGAAAAGGAGGCTTGCCTCTGGAGTCTTGTTTGATAATAAGGTACCACCTAAATTTAAAGGTAAGTTCTACATAGTGGTTGCTACAACGTCCTTGTTGTTTTGAGTGAACCCACATGTTTAAAAGATGCATGTTGTAGATATGGTGATGTTAAGATGGATGTGTGGACATACCAGGAGTGACAAGAATAGAAATGAGGTTATCCAGGAGAAGGTGGGAGTGGTATTTGTGTCGGACAAGATAAGGGAAGTAAGACTGAGATGGTTTGAGTTGTTGAACATGTGAAGAAGAGGTGTGCAAATTCTCTAATGAGGAGGTGCGAGAGGCTGGTTGTATAGGGTAAGCGGAGGGGTAGAGGTAGTCCGAAAATTATTGGAAAGAGGTAATTGGATAATACATGGTGCAACTTCATATTGTTGAGGACATAACTCTAGATAGGAAGGAGTGGAGGTCGCCCATTAGGCCTAATAAGGTTTATATGGGTAGAGTGTTTTCATACCTGCAAGGGTTAAGGCTTGTTACTAGCTGTCGTACACTTGTAGTTCTTGATTTCGGTGTCTATCTCCATATGTTGTTTATTTTGTTCCGATTACTACATTATTTTGTTGTTGTTATTGCTTATTTTGTCGACTATACACTAATTTTCTTATTTAACTACCATGCTATCTTCATTGCTTTCTACGTCATTTTTTTCTATTGCTTGGGTTTGACGCACTTGAGCCGAGGGTATTTCGGAAACAACCTCTCTACCTCCACGGGGTAGTGGTAAGGTCTACCTAAATTGTACTCTTTCGAGATTCCACTTTGGGCACCTCTTGTGCTTCATGTGGGGTCATTCTCTTTGGCTCCATGTAGCCCCAATTTTCCTTCTCTTGGACTTGGACCAAGAAATAGTCCATTCCTCACCACAAATATTGGACTCATTTTTGGGTTCTACTTTCACGATAACATCTTTTTGAATTTTCATTGAACTCGTCAACTTTAATGGAGATATGTCATTGAGGATGCTATCGCGGCTGAAGAAAAATTTGCAAACAAAAAGTTGAGACGATTCTAAAAAGGGAAAAGGCTCAAATATGCCATTGAACTTTCAGAAAAGGCTCATTTATGCCATCCATTAAAAGTTCGGCTCATCTATGCCATTACCGTTTAAGAAAAGGCTCATTCATGCCATTATTTTTTAACGGTGGTTTTGCAAAACCATTTTTTTAAATGTTTTTTCATAATGACGTGGCCGAATTATAATTGGCCACGTGTAAAAAATGATTTTGCAAAACCACCATTAAAATATTTGTTCAGAATTTTGATATTTTATTATAAAAAAATTAATGACGTGGCCGAATTATAATTGGCCACGTGTAAAATATGGTTTTGCAAAACCACCGTTAAAATGTTTGTTCAGAATTTGATTTTTTATTATTAAAAAAATAATGACATGGCTGAATTATAATTTGCCAGGTGTAAAAAATGGTTTTGTAAAACCACCGTTAAAAAATAATGGCATGAATGGGCATTTTCTTAAACGGTAATGGCATAGATGAGTCAAACTTTTAACGGATGAGCCTTTTCTGAAAATTCGATGGCATATTTGAGCCTTTTCCCTTCTAAAAATAGGATATATTTGATAATTTTGAAGAGGTGAAAATATCAACCTTTAAAATATTTGTTGTGTGAATGAATGCTTCCTTCAAATTAGTAAGTCCATTACTGATAAGAATTCTTAAATCCCATCTTACCAAAAGTAACTCCACGTAGGTAAATTTACATAATCCTTTGACTATTCAATTATCTTCAAATTAGTTTCAATGATTGACAAACAACTATAGAAGAATCACCTTCCCTTGTACATTTTGGCTATGCTTACAACTAGATTAAAGTTTATTATACCACTAAAAATCTAACAACCGAAAATTCAATGAATTTTTGTAAAGACTTTGTGGAGATGTAGAATTGATCAATTAGTAGAAGACTTTATCACTGAAATGGCTCTTTGATTAATTCAAATTCTTTACAAGTAAAGAAATGATAATTGTATTGGACTAATTCCCTGTACTTGATGTGTCATAATTTAATTATCCATCTCTCATGACTAATTAATCAAACATCCAACGTAACCCTTGAACAAATAAAATGGAATTAAGTTGACAACTTGAGTTTCCAACACTATAAATACCATTATTTCAATTGTTTGTTTCGTCACCAAGAAATCAACAGAAAATAAGAGCTATGGCAAAGTACACTACTTTTCTCGCCCTCCTCTTTTGCCTCTTCCTTGTTGCTGCAACTGGTGAGTTGTCATGATTCTATACCTATCAAATATAATCATTTGTTTAAGATTATGAATTTTCAAAGAGAAAAATTAATTAATTCTCAATTTTCTCATTTTTGCAGAAATACAACTGGCAGAAGGCAAATACTGTTGGAAAAAAGTGACAAGTGGAATGGACCTTGTCAATACTCTTACAAATGTAGTTATCATTGCAAGCATTACTATGGAGCTAAATATGGTATTTGTAAGAAGTACAAACTATGGGGTCACAAATATTATTGGGCAAAATATTTTTGCTACTTTACTAAGAAACTTTCAGTGTCACATAGCTTGGCTTTGACTATGTAAACAAATAATTAAGAAGCTACCTATTTATGTGTGTAGCAATGTAATAAGGCTGATTTATGTGTGTAAATCATTTTGGCCAAGATTTGCGTGATGAGCAATTGTATTGTATGCTTTTCTATGAGTATTAATTGATGTGAACTATGGTATTTTTCTATATGAATACTTATTGTGTAAAGTATTATGCAAGGCTAAGCTAAAATGAATAATAACTACATGACTCGACATATATGCGTATTTATCACGCCCCAAGCCTAGATTGTATGCAAGATCGAAACCCAATGTCATTGTTGGTCCGATCATACCCATAATATAGCATTAGACATGTCATATATCTAGACATGAGCGAAAAGATAGTCTAAAAGCATTCGAAGGGAGGTCTTGTAAATGAAACACTTTTCATTGATGTAAATCATAGTACGAAACTCACTGACAAAGGGCACGGAGGTCAAACTGAAGCATAACTAATTATCTACCTATGAAACTTCTAAATATAACTGAATACTGACTTAATGACTATCATTGCCTCTTCATTGAACTCATCATCTTTAATGGAGGTATGCCACCATGGATGCTTTGATTCCCCTCTCTCTGAAAATAATTTGTCCTCGAATTTGAATCTCGCTAAATAAAAAAGAAATGCATTAGTAAACAACATCCATTACTCGAAAACAACAATAATATGACCAAAACAACAATAAAAGAATCACTTTTAATTAATCTAAGTCATAGTACTGAAATCACTATGACTATTTTGTAGAACATAGATGTCGCTTTTAAGGTTTTAGAATTTGAATAAAAATAATATTTTTCTTACAAAATATCTTTTATTTTTAGCTATAGAGTCGAAAAATACTTTTTAGAAAAATATTTTTGACTGAGAAATCAACCTCGATAATCGATATGCCATTTAACCCCAATCCTGAAAACTTACCCAAGACCAAACCCCGCCCCGAGACTTGACCTCGATCTTGTCCCGAAACCCAACTCCTACCCCGACCTAAGACCCGATCTTGACTCAAGACCTCAACCCCGAGACCTAACCCCAACTCAAGATTTGACCCCGATGCTAACCCTTACCTGAGACTCGACCCTAACACTGACCTAAGATCCGACTCGAACCACAACACGAGAGTTGAGCCTAACCTTGATCGAAGACCTAATTCACTACTAAAAAACTGCCAAAAAATGACGCACTGAAAAGCGACGGACTGCGTCACCCAGAAAAACGACGACTTTTGCCACGTTGTCCGTCGCTTTTTAGTAAAAATAATTATTTTTTAAATTATTTGACAAAAAGCGACGGACAGCATCGCTTAGTCCGTCATTTTTTTAGCGGATTTTTGCGCCAAATATATATATAATTTATAATTAATTATTTAATATAGGTAGAGACGCTGTCCGTCGCTTTTTATTAAAAATAATTATATATAAATTTAAAAATAACCACTCGGTCCATCGCTTTCTATTAATTGTTATTTAATAATTATTTTTTAAAGAAGCGACGGACATCATCTTTGTGTCCGTCGCTTCTTGGTCAAAATTGATGGTCAAATATTTAAAAAAAGCTACGGACAGTGTCGTATAATCCGTCGCTTTTTGGTCAAAAACTTGGTCAAACATTTAAAAGAAAAAGCGACGAACATAGAGACGTTGTCCGTCGCTTTCCTTAAAATATATGGATACCAGACGGGTTTTTTCCACATTCTTCCTTCTCTCTTCCTTCTCTCTAAAATCGCTCCAAGCCCAGACGCTGTCCGTTGGTGCCGCCATTGCTGCCGTCATCGTTGTTGTTGCTGCTGCCGCCTAGCTCCCTCTCCATTGTCTCTAATTTCTCCTTTAATTGAAGGTTATGGTTTCTTTAAATTAGTTTTTAATTTTTTATGTTTGATTTTGTTAATTAGAGAATGAATTTGTGTTTTGGATTGAATGATTGATTGTGTTTGTTAGAGAATGAATTAGGGTTTCTTGATTTTAGTATTTCTTTGAATTTGAAAATCTTTAATTTTGATTGTGAATTGGGATTTTTAAAAATTTGATTGTTAGTTAGTAAATTGTTAATAGAATGAAGTTTGAATGTCATAACATATATAGGATGAATGTTTGAATGTGATGAATATAAGAGGGTTTTTTTGAATTAGAACTTGAATATATATATATCAACTAATTTTTGGATTACAAGTTTATACATGACTAATTTTATAGATTGGAGATATGAACTTAAATTAATTAGAATTAACTTGAACTTGAACTTGAACTTGGAACTAATTAGCTTGAATATATAACTAATTAAATTTAGAAATTAGATATGAACTTGAATTGAAAACTTGAACTTATTAAAACTTGAATATATATATATATATATATATATAACTAATATTCTTGGAATTGAAGTTTATATTTAACTAATTTTAGAAAAATAGATATGAACTTGAATTGAAAACTTGAACTTATTAAAACTTGAATATATATATATAACTAATATTCTTGGAATTGAAGTTTATATTTAACTAATTTTAGAACTTTCATACGAACTTGAACTTGAATATAACCAATTCATGGATTAGAAGTTTATATATAATTAAGTTTAGAAATTAAATATGAATTAACAATTGACTTTAGAACTTGAACTAATTGAACTTAGAACTTAAAGGTTTTATATATAACTAATTGAATTTGTGATTTTAAGACTAGTTTGAATTATATTTGAGATTTTAAGACTACTACTAGTTTGAATTTGAGATTTTAGCACTAGTTTGATTTTTGAATTCTATGAGTATACTTTGAATTTGTGATTTTAAGACTAGTTTGAATTTAGAATTTAGGACTAGTTTGAATAATATTTGATATATTAGGACTAATAGTTTGAATTTGGGACACTAACTAGCTAGTTTGAATTTGGAATTTTTGGGATTTGAATTACAACTTAATTAGAACTTATAATTAATTATAACTTGAATTTACTATAAATTGATCTTAATTAGGAATATGAACTTGAAATGTTGTTGACTTTAATTTATTATTAGAACTTAATTTTTATTCTTATTAGAACTTGGATTTTAGTTGAACTTAATTAGAATTTTGTAGTACTTGAAAATCTTATTGACCTTAATTAATTTGAACTTAATATAAATTTATTAGAACTATACTAAACTTAACTAATTTATAATAACTTGAAAACTTAATTAGGAATTAATATAAACTTAATTTTGATCAACTAATTAACTAGAACTTGAACTTAATTTGACTTAATTAATTAGTATTGATTAATTAATTAAGCTTTAATTTTGTAGATCTTGAACTAATTGAACTTAATTAGACCAAACAAAGCATATTTTGAAGTTGAACTTAGACTTGAACTTGAAATTAGAACTTGAACTTAGAATTTGAATTTGAACTTAGAACTTGAACTTGAAATTAGAATTTGAACTTGAACTTAGAACTTGAATTGAACTTGAAATTAAAACTTGAACTTGAACTTAGAACGTGAACTTAGAATTTAAAGTTGAACTTAGACTTGAACTTGAAATTAGAACTTGAACTTGGAACTAATTAGCTTTAATATATAAGTAATTAAGTTTAGAAATTAGATATGAACTTGAATGGAAAACTTGAACTTATTAAAACTTGAATATATATATATATATATATATATATATATATATATATATATATATATATAACTAATATTCTTGGATTTGAAGTTTATATTTAACTAATTTTAGAACTTTTCGTGCTAGGCAACTGAGGAAGCTCAACATCTAAAAAAGTTGATACAAGATTATATTCCTTCTTTCATCAAAGTAGGAGATAAGGTTGGTGCTTCTAAATTTCTAAAGTTCAAATACAATTGTTTTCAATAATGTGTTTGTGTCCATCTAGTATTGATACTTAGCTTTAATTTTGTGATAATTTTTTGTGTCCATCGAGTGTTTGTTAAGCATAAGTACCAACACTAGTTGATCCTATTGATGACAAAATTGATTTTCTTGCAAGATCAATCTGTGTCCATCTAGTGTTGATATTAAGCTTTAATTTAGGAATAATGTGTTTGTTTAGCATAATTGCAACACTAGTTGATCCTATTGATGACAAAATTGATTTTCTTGCAAGATCGATTTGTGTCCATCTAGTGTTGATATTAAGCTTTAATTTAGGAATAATTTGTTTGTTTAGCATAAGTACCAACACTAGTTGATCCTATTGATGACAAAATTGATTTTCTTGCAAGATCGATTTGTGTCCATCTAGTGTTGACACTTAGCTTTAAAGAGTTGTTAAGTTGTTTAGATAAGTTAAAATAAATAACGTGGTTTAGTTGGTGGATTAAGTTGTTGGAATTAAGTCAATACTAAACTTGTTAAAGTTATAAAGTTGTTTAAATTAAGTTAAATTAAATAATGTGGTTTTGTTGATGGATTTAGTTGTTGGAATTAAGTCAAAACTAAACTAGTTAAAGTTAAAAAGTTGTTAAGTTGTTTAAATAAGTTAAAATATATAATGTGGTTTAGTTGGTGGATTTAGTTGTTGTATTAAGTCAAAACTAAACTAGTTAAAGTTGTTATGTTGTTTAAATAAGTTAAAATAAATAATGTGATTTAGTAGGGTGGATTTAGTTGTTGGAATTAAGTCAATACTAAACTAGTTAAAGTTATAAAGTTGTTAAGTTGTTTAAATAAGTTAAATTAAATAATGTGATTTAGTTGGTGGATTTAGTTGTTGTATTAAGTCAAAACTAAACTAGTTAAAGTTGTTAAGTTGTTTAAATAAGTTAAAATATATAATGTGGTTAAGTCAATACTAAACTAGTTTTAGGACTACTACTAGTTTGAATTTGGGATTTTAAGTAATTATTATAAATATATATTAACTATGAATTAATGTAGTAAAATTATTATTAAATTTTATTTATAATATAATTGAATATCTATATTTTTGTAGATGGATCATTGTTTGTGGATGTATAATATGCATTATGAAACTGGTGCTGGTTTAAAAGCTGAGTTTATTGACGGTGTTAGAAATTTTATTGAACATACAATGACACTTGACATTTTCAAGAATAATGGATTGGTTAGGTGTCCTTGTAGTGCATGTAAGTGCTTAAAATTTTTTAAACCAAATAGAGTTATGGTTCATTTGTACTGTAATGGATTTAAGCCTAGATATTTTGTATGGATTGATCATGGAGAAAGTGATGGATTGGATGGTATGTTTTATAATTCGATGTCTGTGGATGTATATAATATGGTTGCACCACATGGCCAAATTAGGGTTGAACAGGTTAGGGTTGAACATGATAGGGTTCATGAAATGATCAATGATGCTTTCAGGGTTCAAGGTGGGATGGAATCGGAACAATATTTTGATGAAGCTCCTAATGAAGAAGCAAGACGCTTCTATGATCAATTAGAAGAGTCTAGTCATCCACTATGTGAAGGGAGTCCACATTTTGCCTTGTCAGTTGCGGTTAGATTAATGAATATTAAATCAGATTGGAATGTTCCTAATGTGGCTATGGACTCAATGGTTGATCTTTTGGATGAACTAGTTAATCCGGAGTTTAACATACCAAAGAACTTCTATCAGGCAAAGCGTTTGGTGTCCAAGTTAGGATTGACGTATGATAGAATTCATTGTTGTGTTAATGGCTGCATGTTATTTTACAAGACTGATAGTGAATTAGAAAATTGTAAGTTTTGTGGACATGCTCGTTAAAAGAGGACTCCGGCTGGAAAGATGGTCTTAGTCAGGCGATGCATTATCTAACTCTCATTCCTAGGTTAAAGAGGTTGTATGCATCGATGAGGTCCGCCCCACATATGAGATGGCATCGTGAATATAGAAGGTCGCCGAGTGTCTTGTCTCATCCATCTGATGGTGAAGCATGGAAGCATTTTGATAATGTATATCCTGATTTTGCTAGTGAACCAAGAAATGTTAGATTGAGGTTGTGTTCAGATGGCTTCACACCATTCTCTAATAATGCTTCGCCTTATTCATGCTGGCCAGTATTTCTTACTCTGTATAATCTTCCTCCTGAAATGTGCATGATCAGTCCCTACATCTTTCTAAGTTGTGTTATTCCAGGTCCCCGTAATCCAAAAAGTTTGATTGATGTCTATCTACAACCATTGATAGATGAGCTCAAACAATTGTGGTTTGAAGGCATTTTGACTTATGATATATCAACTAAGCAGAATTTCGTTATGCGTGCTTCTTTAATGTGGACTATTAATGATTTTTCTGCATACGGGATGTTGTCTAGTTGGATGACAGCTGGAAAGCTAGCATGTCCGTATTGCATGGAAAATAGCAAAGCATTCACTTCAAAGCATGACAGAAAAAATACATGGTTTGATTGTCATCGCCAGCTCTTGCCAATGGACCATGAGTTTAGAAAGATGAAAAATGCATTTAGGAAAAATAAGGTTGAAAGTGACCCCCCCACCTCCATTACTCACAGGGCATCAAATTTGGGAGAGAGTTTCTTAATTACCTAAAGTTACAGAAGCTTCACCTTCTAGACTTCCTGGATATGGTGTTGAACATAATTGGACCAAACAAAGCGTATTTTGGGAGTTTCCGTATTGGAAGGACAATCTACTACGACATAATCTTGATGTCATTCACATTGAAAAAAATTACTTTGACAATTTGTTTAACACAGTGATGGATGTTAAGGGTAAGACAAAAGACAATCCAAAAGCTAGAATGGACATAAACGAATATTGTAGGAGAAAAGAGTTATGGCTGCAGGAATTACAGAATGGTAAAATAGTTAAGCCCAAAACCAGCTTTTCATTCACATTGGATGAGAAACGTGAAATTATTGAGTTGGTTAAAAATTTGAGAATGCCGGAGGGCTATGCTTCGAATTTAGAAAAGCGGGCAGATATAAATGAAGGAAAATTGATAGGAGGTATGAAAAGTCATGATTTTCATGTGTTCATGGAAACTGTAATTCCTATCGCCTTTAGCCATCTACCCGAAAGGATATGAAAACCAATCACAGAGATAAGTCTTTTTTTTAAAGATTTGTGTTCTGAAAAGTTGTTGGAGAGTAGTGTAGATAGGATGGAGGAAAATATTCTTGTTACTACTATTAAGTTGGAGAAGATATTTCCATGTGGTTTCTTTGATGTGATGGAGCATCTTCCAATTCACCTTGTATAAGAGGCCCGCCTCGGAGGTCCGGTTCAAACAAGATGGATGTATTCATTTGAGAGGTATCCATTTGAAATATTCACTAAGTTATATATATTCGCCAAATCTTTTATATATTAACATATATATACATATATACATGCAGAAAAATTGGCACTTCGAAGCAAACGATTAAGCAAAGGATAAGGATCGAAGGATCATTTGTTCAAGGTCATATTGGGAGAGAAACTGGTGATTTTTATTCTTATTACTTTGATGATGATGTGTCATGTAGGAGAAACAGGCCCAATCGCAATGATGACGGGGATATTGATCCTTTATTTCCACCGATATCAATTTTTAATCAAAATGGTCAAGGATCTAAAAAGCGTGGAAAGCGAGGCTTCATTGATATGGAAATGCAATCAGCTGTGATACATATTTTTCTTAATTGTCCAGAGATTCAACCATATGTCAAGTACGTGTTAAAAATATGATATTAAATTACATACTAATAAGTGATCATTAACTAACGAAATACTTGAATGTAAAATGATTAGCTTGTTCATAAACACATGGGGTAATGAAGCCATCTATACAGAATTTTCCAAATGGCTGAGGAACGTAAGTGTGCAATCACTAAGTATTTAATAATATATTCATGTTATACTAAATTATATTACTTGAAATAACAATCACGTAGGTTTATGATGAATACTCAAGTGTCCAACATTTGCAATTAGTGAAAGAAGTAGCACTTGGACCTGAATCTCAAGTACTGACAATGAATAAGTATTGTGTCAATGGTTTTAAGTTTCAAACTGAAGAAGTTTCTAGGAACAAGAAAACAAATAATAGCGGTGTCTACATACAAGGTGATGTTGATGGTACTGGTCAAACTATTGAAAATTATGGTGTCATTCAAGAGATTATTGAAGTGAGTTATTCAGGTTGGCCTAAGAAGAAGATTGTATTGTTTCGGTGTGAGTGGTTTGACCCATCACATAGAGGCACAAAGGTGGACCATCAACATAATATAATTGAAGTTAAGCACACCATGAAATACAAAAGTTATGATCCCTTATATTATTGCACAAAATGCTAAACAAGTGTATTACGCTTCATATCCATTGCGTAGAGACAAAGCTGATTGGTGAGTTGTTATAACAAGTAAGCCTGTGGGAAGAATTAAAATTGACAATGTCTTAGATGTGGCGTATCAAAATGATGTTGCAATTGTTCAACAACAAGTTGATGTTGAATTGGAAACTACACTACAACATCATCAACACATATTAGAAGAAGTATATGATGCTGAGATGCTGAATGTTGAGGAAGAAATATCCGAGAATGAGGAAAATGAATCATTTGATGACGAAGAATGGGACGATAATGAAAATGAAACAACTGAGGAGGAAGAATGGGAGAATGATGGAATTGAAACAAGCGAGGAGGAATAGTGTAGAATGAAAGCTAGCTAGTATATATATGTAAGTGTATTTTGCTAATTTTATTGAATTTATGATTTTAATATATATTATACATGTAAATTTGCATACAGATGTCATCAGGTGGTGACAGTCATAGACATCACGAGCATCTTGGAGTTAGCCAAACTAAACAGACAAAAAAGAAGTCCAGGAGACCTATAGATCCTAAGGATATTGCATGATCTATTTCTTCTGTGCCAGAGCGCATCAGCCATGATACTCATATACTTGTTGTTCCGTTTGGTACGGCGGATACTCGGCAATATTATCCTAATTACCATCGATCAGTAGGTGTTTCCTCTACTTCACAGGCAGTGCCTTCAGTATGCTATGAGGACCTACCTTTACATGTTATTCGTCGAGGATGACCCTTATCGGCAGGTACTCCATCTCCCACGGGTGCATCTCCTCAGTTATCTACCATGAGGATTAGAGATTTTAGTAGCGAGTAGTCAGATGTTATGGCCAGTACGCCTCCATTGACTCAGTGTTATGTGCATCCTGATGTATCACCCTCATCTACAGCTACACCTAGTGCTACTCCAGATGAGATGCTTCCTCTAGTTCCTGGCCAGAAGGACAGACTTGGTAGAGTCATGATTGAGCCGAATGGATCATCGTAAGTTTCTTTTGTTATCTATTTGTTAGTTTATTTTATTTATTTCTTATACTTTAATATATTATTCACATGAACTAACATATTTATTATGTTTCTTACAGGTGGCATCCAGCAAAGGATGTTGCCCGGGCTTTAAAAGACTGTGTTAGGAGACTATATACACAGGCTTATCACTCTTGGGGCGAGATCCCAAATAGTATATACCAGGCGATGTTTAATAACTTTAAGGTATATATTTATTGGTTAAGTTTAGTGTACTTTACTTTTTTTCACTATCGATCTAATTAACGTTTTTCAGCTTTTTTATTTAGATTATGTGTACTTGGGAGCCGAGGCACAATCATGTCCTTTCGACCACATTTGAGAGGAAGGCATCCGCCAGGTTGTCTGCTTGGCTAAAGAAAGTTCGGGACAGTGCTGAACGTCCAGATTGGATGTTGCCGCATGTTTTTGATGATCTGGGTCAGTATTGGAACACAGACAAGTTTAAGACAATATCAGACCAAGCCAAAAAGACTAGAGACAGTCTTAAGGGTGGCTCGTTGCACACCGGAGGTGCAAAGTCTGTTGGAACAATTGCAAGAGAGATGGTAATTAGTTCTAATTCAAACTTTTAAATAAATAATAGTTGATTCATATATATCATTATAAATTTCAGTTTTTTATTTATAGGAAAAGGAATTGGGATGCACTCCATTGCACCAGAGGTTTTCAAGAAGACTCATGTTAGGAAGAAAGAAAATGAGTCGGATCCGGATGTGTGGGTGGAGGAAAGAGCCGAACAAACTTTTGTAAGTTATTTAATATGAATAATATATATTAATCGTGAATATATTTATGATATGTATATATATTGATGTCAATTTTTATATTTAATATGCAGAATGAGTTTCAGCATTACGTTGCTGAGAATCTAGATAGTTCGGTCGAAATGACACCTGAACTTTCCACCCCAGATCTGGAAAGAAAAAGTGGTAGGGGGGAAACACAAGGGTAGAGTCTATGGTCTAGGCTCTCGAAACAATGTAAGACGACTCCAGTCAGGCTTAGAAGGAATTGGATCGTCAAGTCAAGCCGAGGCACTTGACGGTGTTCAGATTGCTGCTATGTCCGATCAAATAGCTAAACTTACAACGGCACTGGCAGAGTCGAAGCGGAGAAAAGTAGCTGAACAAGAAAGCATGAGCAAGACCATTCATTAAATCCAAAAACAAGTGATGAACCTCGCTCTTGGAACTACTACTTCGGCTCCTGAGGAAAGCGACGACTACAGTACTGATAGTGAGGATGATTGTGTAGGACCCACTCCCTAGTTTACATTGGTGAACTTTTATGAATTTTTGTAATTTTGACACAAATTTTGAAAAACTTTATGAGTCTTTAAATTTTGATTTAGATACTTTCGAATGTTATTTTAAGTTTCTTGTTTTATGTTTTGTGTAGATTGTTTATAATTGTGTGTTTGATTGGGCTAAATAGTATAGATCAATTGAATTGAATTGAATTGCAGGTGGGCAGAAAATTGCAGAATAAGCGACGGACATCATGGTTTTGTCCGTCGCTTTTCTGGGTTTTAATTTTTTTTAAAACCCAGAAAAGTGACAGACAGGGTCCTTTTATCCGTCACTTTTATGGATTTGCATAAAAAATAATTTCCAGAAAAACGACGGACAGGGTCCATTTGTCCGTCGCTTTTCTGGGATTTTCAAAAATCAAATTTCTTCAAAAGCGACAGACTGCGTCGTCTTTTGGAAATTTAAAAAAAAACAAAAATATAGCGACAGAGTCCATCGCTTTTGTAAAAAAAAATCAAAAAAAAAAATTCAAAAATGCGACGCGGTCCGTCGCTTTTGGAAAAGCGTCAAGCCAGAAAGTGACAGGTATAATTGCGTCGCTTTTGGCCAGAAAAGCGACGGACTGCGACGCTTTTGTCCGTCTCTTTTTGGCAATTTTTTTAGTACTGATTCTGACTTCAACCCCACCCGAGACCTAACCCAAACCTCAACCGAGATCCAAACCCAACTCCAACCTCAACCCGAGACCCCGACCCCAACCCCGACCTTGACTCGATACCTAACCCCCACCGGAGATTTGACGTAGATCCAAGACCTAAATCTCAATCCAAGACACAAGACCTTAACCCCAGCCCGTTCCTGACTCCAACTTGAGACCCAACCTTGACCTCGACCTAAGACCTAACCTTGACCTCAACCCCGAACTTTGATCCAACCTTGACGACAATCGATTTTCAATTTTTGAACATTGATTTGACATTGCTATCCAAATAAAGACCCCAACCTAAGACTCCAGCTTGATACCCGACCTCAACCTGAGACACGACCCACCCGAAATCCGAGATCCGACCCGACCCTAACCCAGTCCTTTACTATGACCCAAGAGTTGGCCCTGACCTCAAAACCGATCCCTTTGCTTGTACTTATTCACGTTGAGGATTTTATTTTATTATTAATAAAAGGCCGCTAGACGCTCTGTAGTGGTATAAATTTGTTTTTAAAAATGAAAAAAATAAAAGAAAGGAAATTATGTCCAAGTAGAATAGGAATCGCTAATGTAAATTGGTTTGGCTTTGAAGAACAAAGTTTGGAATATTTGACCATCAACACTTCCATATAAAGCACCACATTGAAGCTATGTAGACTAACTATAGCTATTCCCACACACTCAAAATTATTCTTAAAAAACAGTAGTCATTCTGAATAGGACTTTTCTGATGGATTGTCACTTTTTTAATAAGACACAATAACACTTGTTAGAACTATCCTAACACAAAGGGGTGGTGACCTCATAAAAGGAATTTGTGGAGATATATAATTGATCAATTAGTAGAAGACTTTATCACTCAGATGGCTCTTTGATCAATTCAAATTCTTTACAAGTAAAGAAATGCTAATTGTGTTGGACTAATTCTTTGTACTCGATGTGTCATAATTTAATTATCCATCTCTTATGACTAATTAATCAAACATCCAACGTAATCCTTGAACAAATCAATGGAATTAAGCTGACAACTTGTGTTTCCAACACTATAAATACCATCATTTCAATTGTTTGTCTCGTCACCAAGAAATCAACAGAAAATAAGAGCTATGGCAAAGTACACTACTTTTCTCACCCTCCTCTTTTGCCTCTTCCTTGTTGCTGCAACTGGTGAGTCAACATGATTTTATAGCTACCAAATATAATGATTTGTTTAAGATTATGAATTTTCAAAATGTTTAATTTTTTTTATTAATTTTCAATTTTCTTATTTTTGTAGAAATACAAATGGCAGAAGGAAAATACTGTTGGAAAAAAAGTGACAAGTGGAATGGACCTTGCCAATACTCTTACAAATGTAGTTATCATTGCAAGCATTACTATGGAGCTAAATATGGTATCTGTAAGAAGTACAAACCATGGGGTCACAAATATTACTGGGCAAAATATGCTTGCTACTGTTACTCACCTTGTCACTACTAAGAAACTTTCAGTTTCTCATGGCTTGGCTTTGATTATGTAAAAATATATGAAGCTACCTACTTTATGTATGTAACAATGTAATAAGGCTGATTTATGTGTGCAACCATTTTGGCCAAGCTTTTCGTGATGAGCAATTGTATTGTATACTTTTCTATTAGTATTAATTGGTGTAGTCGCTCAATTTTTGTCTATTGGATACAACCTTAACATCGACACTCGACTTCCGATTTCCAAACCCTGATTCCGCCTTGACAACCAAATCTAGACACAACATCTAAATCGAGACTCAATTTCAAATTGGGAACTGACTCCAACCCGAGAGACCCAACCTTCGAAACAAGATTCATCTTTGACATTCGATCTTGACATCCAACCCCGACGATTGATTCGGGACACAAACTCGACACAACAAAGTTGAAAGAGTATTTTCAAAACTAGAAACTTAAAACCAGTGAAGAAAATAGAATTAGAATCACATTAGAAATAATATACAAAATAAGATCATTATAATTTTATGAGAAATCGATTAATTTTGATGTTATTTACATTATGTCTTTTCACTTAATACTTTGCAAGTTAATTACATCTATTATATATTAATATTCCTTTATGCTTTCAGAAATGTGGATATACTTTTCATATGATATGATTAAATTATTATTTTTCTTCCTTTAAAGATAAGTAGCCATGAAGGAGAAGATAACTAAATTAAGAGGCTTCCTCTGAGACATTAGGCATCCTTATTTGGATAGAAAACTTAAAGTCAAATTGTTTGTTGTCCACGCTGGTAGGGGAAAAATCAATCTTAAATTGTTATATTGATCATTAGTTAGATTAGGTAAGTTAAATAAACTTGTGCTACTAGCATTTATTGTGCCATCTTTTTGTTTTCTACTTTGGTAGAGGAGTGTACATGTCTGTTGTTGTTTTTGGCCGCTAGGTTGAAGTAAGGATATGTTAGTTATGAACTTGGTTTTACCATTAGACTATCGATGTCATGTAGACTAGAATTCTCAAATTGGTAAAATACATGATTTTGATATATGTAGAGTTTAGAGTGCTTAAAAGATCCATTTTTAGGACGATGTCCTAAAAGGGACTTCAGAGTGTTTAGAAGTTGTCATGTTAGTATTTTTGTCCTTCTTACTCAGAAGTCTGGGGTTTGAATTCTGGGGATTGAGTCAACAAATTATCCCTCAAGATATGATAAATCCAGCTTTATTAGACCACCCTAAAAAAATAAATATCTCATTACATGGGAATAAATGTCACAAAGAAATTGAAGTTTTGATCGTAATGATAAAAACAAAAACAACGAAAAATTGAAGAGACCTTGAATAAAAGAACTCATAACTCTCGGAATGGATGAATAAAATATCATGAATAATCTTATTGAAGAAGTTCACCACCACGCGAAGCGCGGATAATATTTTAGTTTGCAAGTAATTCAACTTAGACTTTTAGGTTTATCTTTGATAACAAGTTTTTATTATCACATAACTATCAAAAGTATTCGATTTCTTTAAAAAAAAAAAAATCAAAAGTAAATCCAATTGTATTATTTAGATAATAAAAAAATATTTAACATGAAACGAAAAAAGAAAAAAATTATCACATAAATATCATAACATATTTAAAATTATAAATTTCAAGGGCTTGATAATCGAATAACCAGTATAACATATTTAAAATTACAAATTTTAAAAGTATTTTTTCCTTCAAAATACTATCTACATTGTATAAGAAAAAAAACAATAGAACTTATATTTACTTGAGGAGAAGAAGTCTATTAATTTAATCTTATTGTTTATCTTATTTCTCTTTTAAGATCGTTATAAAAAATATTAATATTTTTAATAACTTTTAAATTTTAACTTTCCACATGATCTATGGGGTCCATCCCCATTGTTGATTTTCAACAATTGCTTCATGTAAATGTCAAAGGTTGCAAATTTGCAGTTGGCATCAAATGTTTAGAAACTGAACAATTGAAAATTTTTGGTGGCACAACTTTGACATATTGTGAATGGTGTTGAAATTTGCAGTTGCAAATTTCTTCTATAAAAGGAGCTCATTAGCTTATTTGTAGAACACACAAAGATAGAGAGAAAAACTATTTAGAGAGCAAAGTGAGGTATTCCATAGACTATACAAGAAAAAATTAATTTCTTAATTCAGACCATTTTTTCACGTTTCTACCCTAAAAATCTATTTATAATAACATAAAAAATCTCATAGAAAAGATTAATGGGGCAACTGTCAAAATTTCAAGGCAAAAGGGCGAGCAAATAACCAGATCGGTGAGTCGTCAAAGTAATTCGGTGAACTACAAGTAGCTTGCCAAAATTGACCGAGGCAACTGTCAATTTTTAGCACACAAAAGTGAAGTGGCTCAACCGTTATGTCAACTGATATTTATTCTAGTAAACTTCTAGTTTACTGTTGCATGTGATTCCATCATCATACCTATATTTGGAGATATCTCCTTCGAGTGAATGGGATTGGAGGGGTAGATTTGTGAGGTTTAACCCCATTGTTGATTTTCAACAATTTCCGCATGCAATTGTCAAAGGTTGGCAAAGTTGACAAATTTGCAGTTGGCAGCAAATGTTGAGAAACACAACAATTAAAAACTTTTGGTGGAACAACTTTAACATATTATGAATGGTGTTGAAATTTGTAGCTTCAAATTTCTTCTATAAAAAGAGTTCATCAATTTGCTCATTTGTAGAACACACCAAGATAGAAAGAAACATTCATTTAGAGAGCAAAGTGAGGTATTATATAGGATATACAAGAAAAATAGAGTGTGAGCGACATTTTAGTAAGGTAGTAAATCAAAAGAGTGTTATTCCTTTTGAGTGTGTAGTAATTTTGAGTATTATGCTTGTGACTATACATTTTAAAATTCATTACTATAGTGATATATGTTTCTCCTCTTGGCCCGTGGTTTTTCTCTTGTTTAGAAGGGTTTCCATGTAAAATTCTTGGTGTCGTTGTTTTTTCATTTTATTTCCATTATTTTGGTCATATATATTTTTGTGCTAGTTCGTATGTTTCCCAACAAACTGGCATCAGAGCATAAGTTTGCAATAGCTATAATTTTTTGGGATAAACAATGGAAGTCAAAACAAGTAGAATGGTTACTTTGAATGGTGTTAATTATGCCATTCGAAAAGGAAAAATGGAAGATCTGCTTTACATCAATAATTTTTATTAACAGTTTATATTTCCTTAATTCAGACCAATTTTTTCCACGTTTCTATCCTATAAATCTATTCATAATCACATAAAAATCACATAGAAAAGATGAATGAGGAAACTATCTTTCAAGGCAAAAGGGTGAGCAAATAACTAGATCAGTGAGTCGTCGAAGTCATTCGGAGAACTACAAGTAGCTCCCCAAAATTGACAAAGGCAACTGTCAATTTTTAGCATCTAAAAGTAAAGTGGGTCAACCTGTTATGTCAACTGATATTTATTCTGATAAATGTCTAGTTTACTTTTGCATGTGATTCCATCATCATGCCTATATTTGAAGATACATCCTTCCAGTGAATTGGACTGGAGGGGGAGATTTGTGGGGTCCATCCCCATTATTGATTTTCAACAATTGTTGCATGCAAATGTCAAAGGTCGGTAAGGTTGGCAAATTTGCAGTTGGCAATAAATATTGAGAAACACAACAATTGAAAACTTTCGGTGGCACAACTTTAACATATTGTGAATGGTGTTGAAATTTGCAACTAAAAGGAGCTCATTAGCTCATTTGTAGAACACACCAAGATTGAGAGAAAAAAAATTATTTAAAGAGCAAAGTGAGGTATTTCATAAGTGTGAGCGATATTTTAGTAAGGTGGTAAATCAAAAGAGTGTTATTCTTTTTGAGTGTGTAGTAGTCATTTTGAATATTATACTCGTGACTATACAATGTAAAATTTCTTACAATAGTGATATCAGTTGCTACTTTTGGCCCGTTATTTTTCTCTTAAATTCTTGGTGTCAGTGTTTTCCTATTTTATTTTCATTATTTTGATCATATATATTTTTGTGTTAGTCCGTGTTTTTTCCAACATGATTCTACATATTTTTAGTTTAGAACTAGAAGACTTCTTTTTCAACTTTCTTAGAATTTAAGTCAAATCAAAACCAAACAAACAAAATCAAAACGAAAAAAGTAGTTGAAATTGCTATCAGTGAGACCTGCTAAGGAAAAACCTCAAGTAACAAATACAGAGCAAAAGAGGCAAGTCAGCAAATGAATGCACATAATCTGTTTTTATTTTTCATTTGATAATGAATATTATTAACTTTTAGAATTATTTCATCACACGATTTTTATATAAATAGTGTAATAAGTTATCTCATATAGAAATTGGGATGGTATAATTTCAAGGGTATAAGTGTTGGATCTGTTTGGATCGATTATTGTAAAATTTAAGATTAAAATCAAATTGATTTAATTAATTTTTAAATTATCGGAGAAGATTCTAAAATACCCTTCGAGTATCGAGAATGGAACAAAAATACCCTCCTTCCACCTTTGGGCTCCAAAATACCCTTCCATCCACCTATATGGACCCCTATACTACCCTTTCACTTAACAATTGATTCTTTAAGAGTAATATTTAATCCTTTCATTAATGACGGGACAATCTTTATGTCACACCCCGAACCTACATCCTAGACGTGACTGACACTCGACAACCATTGATGGTCCCCAAGCGAACCCTTGTCCTGGAGAAGACTAACTCAAGCATACACAAGCATCAAAAGTGAAGAATTGTTTAAAAACAGTTCATTGAATTTCAAACTTATCTGAAAATACTGAGTATTAAACATAATGTTTTAAATAAAACATCTGAAACTACATACTGCAAGACTGACCAATGTTATCTATCTATGAAGTCTGTACTGTATAAAGATAGGTGTTGGGACAAGACTCATTACACCTAAAAGCACTACTACTAACAACTCATAAAATTAGAGTCCTCCAAAAGCAAGGAGGCCTCACCAAAAGCTGACGAGCGGATGATGTGATCTCAACAAAACTCATGTTGATGATCCTAAGTAGCTGAATCTGCATCATGAAAATGATGCAGGTCGAATAACATCATTACATTGAACGTACGAGTATGCAATAGGGCTGAATAAAACAAATAATTGAACTAAAAGGTTGAAAGTAACTCAACTGAACTATAGCATAAATCATGATGGAAATCATTTTAGCTCTTACTGTAGGAATGCAATAATAGTAAATACTGAGGTATATATATATATATACTAGAAAGCAATTGCCCATGCCAGCACGGGCTCAATATTATTAAGTATTATTTCTTTTTTTTGTTAAGTTTGTTTTTACGTGAAATTGAAGAAAAGAATTTTGATGGATGTAAGGTGGTGTTCGTTATGTAAAATATTAATTTTTATATATTTGATCAGTTAAAATCTTTGCAATATATTTTCTCTAGGAAATAATTTTTTTCCTTTTAAAATGAGGAAATGATTTCTATAATAGATGTATGAAAAAAAGAAGTTACACATGATATTCTACATTGATAATGTCTTCCTCCGTTTTCAACCACACCTCATCTTTACCCCATAATATGGAGCTCCCCCCATCTTCATCCCCACCACCACACACATCCCTACCCTCTACCTTCACCTCTTATAGTATTTGTCTAAATTATATAAAAATGCTTTTAGGATAATAATTTTTGCCAACCTATCAAAAACAAGAAAATAAATAAGAAACATATTTATTTTCCTAGAAATCATTTCTAAAATAATATTTTTAATCTTAACAAACACATCGTAAGTAATTATTAATGATATACTCATAGTATTGCATACTAAAAATTGAATACGCTCTCGATCCATGAATAAATGTTGATTGCCAAATAATAAATTATTATACTCATGGAAACATTATACCATTAGATACTTAAAGCGACACTTTATACACATATAGAGTATTACTATTTATATATTAGTGAAAGATGATACATTTTTTCAATAGTCATCAAGGTTCTTATTTTTAGTTTTTTTTTACCAAAAACATATTACGGAATAATTTTATTAATTATATTTAAAAATTTATTATTAATACATCATTGTTAAAATAACAATTAGGATAAAAATAAAGAAAATGTGCATACTGTACTAATTAATTTAATTTTAGACTCTCAATTATCTAGGAGTTTAACTTGACTATTAGTATTTTATAGAATTACTTAATGATAATGATAAAGTCAGGCAAAAATAATTAATTTTCTTAATTTATTAAAATAAACAAGTAGAATATTATTTTATTATTATAAGAGTCAAATTAATAAATTTTCGTTATTAGGATAAAAATAAAGAAAATGTGCATACTTTACTAATTAATTTAATTTTAGTCTCTCAATTATCTAGATGTTTAACTTGACTATTAGTATTTTATAGAATTACTTAACGATAATGATAAAGTCAGGAAAAAATAATTAATTTTGTTAATTTATTAAAATAAACAAGTAAAATATTATTTTATTATTATAAGAGTCAAATTAAAGATAACATTTACTATTTACTTTATTAATTATAATTAGTGGATATGAATTGATTTTCGAGAAAACTCTCAACCAATAAGAGGATAACATTTTCCTTGATTCCTATAATTGATTCTTCTTATTATTTATCCTTTCTACCTTCTCTTCTTATTATATGTTATGTCATCTCATTTTTACTTGTCATATTTGGACTTATATATTCATTAAAAAAATAATTTATAGGTTAAATAATTAATACTAAAAATATAATATAATTTTTTTTAAAAAATTATTCTTAATATATGAAAATTGACAATAAAAATAAAAAATTATTTTTAAATAATGGACAAGTAAAAGACGGATGAAGTATGTACTCCCTCCGACCCTTTTGACTTGTGAAATTTTGACTTGACACACCTCTTAAGAAAATAATGATTGGTATAATGAGTTTATCATTTTACTCTTATTAATTGGTAAAGTTTTAAACATATTTACTCACTACAGTTTTTAAAAATATTAATTTAATGTTAATAAATTAAAGGTATAATAGGAGAATTTTTTTTTCTTGATTTGTTAAATATATTTGACAAATAAATAAAAACGGAGAAAGTATCTATGAAATTTATGCCAAATGGAAGAGGGAAAAAACGGAAGTGGACCAAAGCCCACGTCTTATAATACTTATGGCAAATAGAAAAGTGAGGTTCATCATAATCTTCAATGACAGGGCAGGATTTGTAATTACATAAAAAAGATTGGACTTTTTTTAAAGCTCTTGCTGAGGTACAAAAAACAAAGAAAGAAATACGACTTTTTGAAGCAAGTTTATCTTGCTAAATCTTTTGTAAGACTTAAATAACATTTATGGCAAATAGAAGAAAGTGGGACCCATCATATTCAACATGGGCGTGGCATACTTTGTAATTAAATAGAAAAAGGAGGATCTTTTTAAGAGTTCTTACTTAGGTTCAAATAACAATGCAAAAGTTACAATATTTTTAAGCAAGTTTATCTTGCAATTTTTTTAAAGGACTTTAATACCTCCAAACTTTAATTTAATGTCAGAAAACTGACATGTTGAAACTCCCTCAAACTCTCTCTTTAAATATATATATATATATATATAGACATATACTTTATTTTACTTTACTTTACTGAGGAGTCTCTAACCAACAACCATCACTATGAGCCTCGTGATGATAAAACGTCTAGCCCACGTTGTCAGAGTCATGCTATACCTTGCCAGAGTGTAGACAACAAAACTTAACTTATGGATCCATCTTAAAAAGCACTCAATGAGGCTGGGTGCAGAGTCGCCCGAACCAACGACACGATCATATCTATGCTAGCGATGCAGGTTATGGGGTTTGAGTTATCTATACTCGTACCCAAATCGGTGCTCAATACTACTCCCACGTGCAATAATGCTCATACAATATATGAGTTGAGTTAGTACTCAAAAGGCCCTCTTTAGGGAAAATTGATCTTTACTTTACTGGCTAAAACTTTTTCTAAAATTGTTTATGCTCTTCTTGAATTAGCAATACTTTTTTGATACAAAGTAGTGCATTTGGAACCATTAGTATTCCCTTATGAACTTTTCTCAACTTATAACTTAAAATATTTGAATTTACTTTAATTGAGAAGTCAATGCATGAAAATAATTATGCAATAGCTTTCAACAATTCTCAACTAAATAGAGTTCATGTGATAAAATAAGCATGAACAACAATTCAAGAACCAAAATTTATGAAGTACTATAATCTCAATGATAAGAATCAAAATTCAATAACAAGGAATAAAGGTCAATTCGAAGTTCATGAAAACTTGGGTAAAATCCCTAGATTTAACTCTTACTAGTAATTTTTTAGATGTAGGGCGTGAGGACGATCTAGTCCAACATATGATTAGTCTTACATACCTAGAAGAACAATTTTCTTGAAGAAGCTTGAAGGAAAATCTTGGAAGATGAACCATAGCCTTAGTGTTTTTTGAAGTTCTTGAGCGTAGGAATTTAGGAGAGAATGAGAGTGTTTGGATTAAGAAAACTAATTTTTTATACATTTAGGGTAATTTAGATGACTTTCTAAAGACTTTTAGTACAAAAATACCCTTAAAAAATAAATAAGAAGAGCTGGAAGTCGAGATTTTATTCTAGCGGACAGTGAGGCCCGTATTCACCCCGTAATGCAGAGCCATCGTGGAGCTGCTGCCAGGTTAGAACGTCTCTAGTAAATTAGTTATAACTTTTTACTCAGAACTCGGATTGAAGCAAACTTGGTGGCGTTATAAAGAAGACTCAAATACCTTTAATTGGATAGGGTATGGACCACTTAACTCTTTATATTCTAAGATATATGGTCGTTTGAAGTTGACCCAAGTAGAATCTTACATCAAAACTTAATTGGTAAAGAAGTTTTCAACTCAAATGTGTGCTAGGGGATTCTAGTGACCTTAATTCGTATCCAAATTCATTCCCACACTAAAGAATTGACCTTTACACATATGAAAAATTTAGGAATCACCTGATACGACCTTACGTGTAAATACTAAAGAATAGTTCGGATCTTAACTTAGAAATTTTTGGAATGTTACACTTTAATTGACTGAGTTTTTAAATTAACCAAAAATAATAGTTTCTCCTAATCAAAATCGAATCTAGCTAAATTCTCCCCGACCCACTTAAAATTCTACTGACCCAAAGGAGAACCCTTCTAAACAAATCAATTTACTTTCGGCAAATGAGAGGCGTCTCTTGGGAAAAAACACGATATGACCACTCGAAGTGTGTTAGACCAAAAAGACTAGTTATACAAGTAGCTCAACTTGGTTCCACAAATGAAAGGTGAGAACCTCCCTCCTCCCTCTCTTTAAGCCACAACTGAGCATTTTACCCAAAACAAAAAAAAGATTCTATAGTATAAACATGAACTTTGGCCGTTAGATAGTTTCCTAACACAAAGGGAAGAGCATTTTTTTTTTGCCAAATCACAGATTTAAATGCAGGCATACTTTTCCCAAGACTCATTAGTTTCCCAAAAGCCACCTGCAAATTACAGAAAGTAAATTGTTTGTGTAGAAGGGTTCACCCCTTGTATTTTTAAGATATGATTAAGTAGAATTTTAAGTGGGTCGGATTGAATTTAGTTGGATCCGAATTTGATTAAGAGAAATTATTATTTTTGGTTAATTTAAATTTCAGCCGATTAAAGTCTGCCATTTCAAATGAAAGAATTAATTATTATTCTTAAAAAATCTGTTAAATGAAAGGGTAATATAGGTCTATATAGGTGGATGAAAGGCTAGTTTGAAGCTCAAAGGTGGTGCGAGGGTATTTTTGTTCCATTCCCTATACTTGAAAGGCATTTACTTCAAACCAAATGAAATATACATTTATTTGTTAGGTTGTTATCAATTTAGTTCAAATGTTCGATTATTAATAATAAACAAAAATAAAATTGAAAGACAAGGTAATGACTGATGACTCTACCGCAAGATGTAATGGTGAACATGATTATATATAATGTATATATATAATTATAAAAAAGATCAGTATATAATTTCTTGGTTTGATTCGTTTATTTCTTCAATTTTTTTAAACAGAATTAAATCAAAATATTATCGATGGTTAAAAATGTAAAATCAACTTGCAATACAATCAGATTATTTAATTAATTTGAATAAATCAAATCCTATATGGTGCTCCACCCCATTATTAATGGGATTGCTCCTACAACTTACATTTGTATTGGCCAACTAAAAGATGAAGATTATATTATATACAACCTTAGGCCTTCTTAGTTTAACAACATTAAATTAAGCAACTGAAAACACACTTAGACAAAAGTAACTTCTCATTTCTGGTATATAAACCAAGTCCTTACTGTAACAACATTATTGTTATCTTATAGGGGCAGGGATGCCCAATACTAGGAGCTGCTAAGAGACCACAACCCAATAGTTATTCTATTTAAGTACTCTATTTGCAGAGCATCCTGCAGGCTGCTGGGAAAAAGCTACTACTGCCAGAAACAATTGTATGAAGACTTACAACGATCAGGATGAATCGCGAGACGAAGTAGAAATATTTGCTGGTCGCATTCCATTTACTTCCAAACCTGGAAAACACTTGGGTATTGATTTCTTCTTAGAAGAACTATCTACAATTAAGGGGAATGAATATTTTCACCTTTTTCAAGAAGAAAATGCATAAAAAAAACACAAATGAACTATGTATCTATCAATTTTCATTTTGACAACATCAAAAAGCCTATTTAGTATCCAAAAACTTAGGGCCTGTTTGGATTGGCTTTTGGCTTATTTTTGTTATTTTGGCTTTAAAATAAGTGCTTATAAGCACTTTTTAACTTTACCCAAACACTTCAAAACTGTTTAAAAGCTATTTTGACTTAAAAGCACCTAAAATAAGTCAATCCAAACAGGAACTTACTCTCTATTCTTGTGGAAGAAGGGCAATCTCAATTTCTTGAAGTGACTTTCCCTTTGTTTCCATCACATTCCTCTTTACAAATACCACGGCCATCACGCAGAAGGTGCCAAATATGGAGTATAATAGGTGTGGCCCAAGTTGGTCGAGCAAACGCAAGAACATCAGTCCAACAAAAAAGTTAACTACCTAAAGAAAGCACCATAGACAATTAAGAAAAGCAGTTGTATAGACTTCTGCGCTCTCATTTATTTTTCAACTCCTTCACTTCCCTAACTCAATAATTGAACAATGGTGTAATCAATCAGCTGAAGAGAGGTCGGATACCAGTTGTAAACAGAAAAATGGAGAATTTGTTGAGACTAATTTACCCAGTGAACTGACATACAAAATGCCATAGCTTTAGCCCTAATTCGACTGGGAAATATTTCTGGGAGGAGGAGACCAGGAACTGGACCAGCTCCAACAGCAAATGTCAAGACAAACCTGCATAACGAAGTTTCAAATAGATACATACATCTTGTTCAGTATTTTAATATATGCTTCCATTACTAAATTAAAGAGGAAGGATAAACTTATCTGGTCACACTAACAAGGTAAAATTGGAAAGAAAAAAAAAACTCAGATTATTTTCATGTTACCAGTCCTATTCTACCATAGAAAAGACAAGAAGACTGCAAGTAATGTTGCAAGTAAAGCCTACAGGTATTACAAGCTGCTAGTCATCCGTTGGGTCCTTAGGAAGAGAGTGAAGGATACAAATTTGTGCAACCAGGTGAAAACATGACCCCAGATTATCGACTTTCAAACAACCAAGAGTGCAAATGTGTTTTTAGTTCACATGTACTTTACTATTATTTAAAGTTGATTTATTGAGTTTATCCTTTGGACTGCTAGATGTGGGTGCTAATAAGAAATGTTATAACAAAGTAACGATTTCATCATAGATACTGTTACATATTCTAGCACTGGACATCAACCTGTACAAATCAAATCATCTGTAAGAATTTTAAGTCAAGGAACTACTCACAGCAGCATGCCACCAACAGAGAAGTAAAAAGCTCCATAATTTGATGCAATCCCACTTGAAGCAAACACTTGAAGGGCCATGGCCAAAGCCTAAATATTCAATTCCCCAAACATGTCAAATTTCAGATAATCCAACTACTGCAAATAGTCTAAAGATAAATAGAAATGTCTTTATCACTAAATTTGCCAATATAAGGTCTAAGTATGAATAAAATGAGGGAGAGAGGGATGTTTCAGAAAATGAATTCATATACTGAGCAACATATGTTCTCTTTTTCTTCTGCAGAAGTAACTGAATGTATTAACAAAAGTAGCACCCAGGAATGGCCTTAAATTAGAAAATGCAACACATGGCCCCTAGGAAGAATTCTAGGATTGCGTCAAATTAGCTCATTTCCACCGTCTTTATATCCTTCCAACAAACAAGTAACTGAACTTGCCTCTAAGAACCCGAGACGGGAATGTAAATAGAAGACATTCCCTGGAAAGCCTCACAACCTGGTTGTCAGCTTAACAATTATGACATTAGAGAAATTGAAAGATTCATCTCAATACGTATTTTTCCTTGAGCTTAATGCAATATTTTAGGCATGAAGTTTCGTTCCAAGTATTAATGATCCCAGTGCAAGCAGGTATTTAATAAGTAAGATACATTACCATTCCAAAGAAGCTCCAATGAAGGAGGACTTTCCTTCCTAATTTGTCCATCAGAACCAAGGCCACAATTGACCCTGGAAAACCGTGGAGAGGAACAGAAGGTTAGATACAGACATTGGACCAATTTCGAGAAACTTAAGAACACAGGGGAAGAAAGAAGAGAGGAACACAACCTGAGGATGTTCACTAGTCTGTACCTGTCAAGTTTGCAATCCCAATAAAAACATTTGCCAGGTTCGAGGATACTCCCGCACGTCTAAATACAGTTGAAGAGAAATAAAACACAGCATTTATTCCAGATAGCTGTTGTAAAGCAAATAGGGTTGCCCCAATAAAAACAACTGCAAAAGGAGGAAGTAAATGACAATGGACTTGGAAACTTTATAATGGATTAAGAGAACAGACAAAGAAGATTCTGTTATGGCAGTGAAGATTCTGTTCGTGGCAATGTTACAGATGTCAAAACTTCACCAACATAAAAAACGATTAACTCTGGGATTGTAAATAAGGGAACTGTATAACTAAACCAGAAATTCACTATCTTTACCTCTAGAATGCCGTCCATGGAGCAATTCAGAGATTTTAACACTTTCAGTTTCGTCCCCTCTATCCGACTTTGAAAGCTCTAGCATTGCACTTTTAACATGTGAACTTCCTAGAAGCCTCTCAAACTCGAATTCAGCCTCAGCAAGTTTTCCTCGCTGCAGATAACAGAAAATTAAGCAACTAAATTAATCGACTAGCAGGATAGTGCCAATTGATCCTCGTCTTTACTAATATCATCCCTTAGCTTATGGTATTTAGTGAATCAGCCAGCAAAATTTTCAGTGCCAAGGGAATTTACTTTATTAGATTTATATATTTACATATGACAGCTATAGCAACCTAGAAATGAGTCGGAGGTTGCAAATTGCAGAGTAATCATCTTAAAGGTGCAAGAGGCCCATAAAATATAATACCTTATATAGCCAATGAGGGGACTCAACACAAAACATCATAGCAAGTGCAAGTATTGCAGCAGGAATAGTAGACACCCAAAAACATACACGCCACCTGTACATATCAGAACGCATAATGAGCTCAGATACAACTTCATTGTTTACACGAGACAAGTCATCTACAGAAGCTTCTCCACTAGATACACTATCTATCTTACCAACCCACTATATTCTTGACGGGGATCCCTATAACAAGAGCTGCCATCAGCCCAAGACATGTTGCTATTTGAATCAAACTCCCGTAAGTACCCCTCACATGAGCAGGAGAAACCTGCATCAACATCAAGAGTTATAACAGAATTTGAGAAGGAATAAAATAACTACAAGCATCAGGCCCTAAAGCTAACAGTAGTTTCACCTCTGCAACGTAAAGAGAAGCAACCGGAGGACCCACGCCCAATCCTAATCCCACTAAAAATCTTCCTGCAAGCATGCCTGCTAGAGTTTTGGCAGTTGCACTGGAAAATAAATTTGTCAGTAACAGTGCAATGACTTTAAGAAAAAAGGAGAATCATAAGAAATCTGATACCAGAACCATGAGAAGGAAAACACAATTCTGTTACTTTTAATGCGACAAGCGAAGCATCTTTTCAAAATCCTCAAACAAGATCAACAGAAGTCAGGAATTTCCATAAAAGCAATTCCAACCAGAAGATAAATGACAAAAAGAAAAGAAGAGAAACTTCAATTCCCAAGAAAAGGGTGCTGGAGAAATTTTTTGTGATTTTAAGTTTTCCAGACCAACTACTAAGATTTCAAATCTCACAAGCATACGCTATCCTGTCAACAACAAGTCTCCCTCTTACTCAAACAAGCCTTTAAACTATGTACATAGCATTATATACTGTAATTTTTAATTACCTAAAAAGGCATACTTGAGATTTCAGAACACAACATTCAGTTATTCAAATTTGCCAGAAATAAATTCATACATTAAATCAATACCTCTATTAGCTATTTTCAAGTGAACTACAAAGGCTTCTCCAGAATACCTTCAGAATGATCACTACCTAGCGTAAACATACCATCTAATCAACAAATATACACTAAGACACCTGAATGTAAATGCACATAACCAAACAGACTACAATGTGGAACTTTAAATGTAAAAAAAAGGGCAGCCTGGTTCACTAAGCTCCCACTATGTGCAGGGTTCAGGGAAGGGCTGGGAAGGGCTGGACCACAGGGTCTATTGTACGTAGTCTTACCCTGCATTTGTGGAAGAGGCTGTTAACGACTTGAACCCATGACCTCCTGGTTACATGGAAACAACTTTACCAAATACGCCAAGGCTCCCCTTCAAAGCGAAACTTCTTAATGTAAGAGGAATAGCCCTTTTTCCCCGTATTATACTCAATGGTTCATGTACATGTTTCTTAAGTCACTACTGCACACTTAAGTGTAAACCACATAGAAGCTATATGGTCTTCGGGTGCAACAACGGTAGAAAAACTAGACATTTGTCATAACCAAGAAGACCTGAATGCAAAATGAAGAGTTGAGCATAGTGTGTTTGATGAACAAAAAATTTACATTAGAACTATGGTTACCCAGATTGATAGTGAGGAAAATGGACAAAAGAAAAATAGGCCACAAATTGCCCTACTTCCATAGATGCAACCATGCTCATGGGACTTTCTGGGACATCTTTTTATCTCTTTACTGTCATTAAATGAAGATGTAGTAGTTTCTTCCCATGTGTCTTGTAATGCAAATACTCTTTTCTTTTTTCCATTGTGGCGGTGTCAGAGGAAAATCTCTCAGGCAGAATCCTTCTTAAGAAGATACCCAAGTAACTTTACACAGGCCTTCCCTAAATCATGGGACCTCTTTTCTTCTCATAAACTCTTCAGTGCACTGACTTTCTAATAAATCTTTATCAGGAACATTATCAAAAACAGCCTTCCTTAGAAGAAGTGCCTGTAAGACCCAAAATATATCTTAATGCAAAAAGGAGTGTGGCAATTTCTCTTAACACATAGTAATGACTCTGAATTCAGCCATCCTTCTATATTCCAAGTAAAACACAAATAAAGAGACTATATTAGCAAAGACAACAAACTCGTTGATAAGAGAAACAACCTTTAGTTTACCACCCAAACTATGGATATAGAGATAAGCATAGTAGGACATTTGGATATTACCATAAAGAAGCACCCATAAGCATAGGCAATGAGCACAACTGAAAGGCTCGACGACGGCCAACTCCATCAGCAATCCAACCACTTATCAAGGATCCAGCAAAGGCAGCTGCCAGACAAGTACTCACCACCAGACCTTCATTCACAGGAAAATATAAAACTTAGAATTCAAAAAAAAAAGAAATGACATATATTCCAAAAGAATACAATGCAGGTACCTTCCGCCAATGTATCCCCGCTGAAGCCAAGATCAACTGAAATACATTCAAGTGGTTCATTCACTACCCTGCAGAAGACACAGGGAATGAGACAATTTCTTTTCAATCAAGGAGAAAATCTCTGAAAATAATCTCCAGACCTAACCGAAGATAATGCACAATTTTATAGAAAGAACATTGCAGAGAAAAGAGTATAATTTCCAGAACTAACCCAAGATGATAGCCAAACAGAAATGCAACTATTGTTGCCACGAGTACATGTGGACATGAATACTTCCAAGAGGGATTTGTCATCTCTTTCTCTACACCATTCTGAAGAGCATCTAAGTTGAAATTCAAGAATTTCAAAGAATGTTAGAGAACGAATCAAAATAAGTTAGAGAAATATGATAAGAGATTTTTCTAGCTCTGTTTTTCTTTTTTCCTTTTTCATTCCAGTTATATTGATGGTGCATAGGAAATGCAGTCAATCAGAATACTAACACATACTGAGAATTCTTGAAAGTTGTACCCAACGGATCGAAGGAACTGAATATTACCTTGGTGAATAATCCTCTTTATATATAATTAAAAAAAAAGATAGAGAGCTAGTTACAAGAGAGTTGACCCACCTGAATCAGCTTCAACATCAGCGTTCATGGAATCTCTGGATGTCATGCGCTTATACATTGAGGGTGAAGCACTCAAGTGTCCCCACATACCACAACTGAGCTGTTAAAGAGAACCAGAATCACTCAGTGTCACATAACCTTTAAGAAACCGTTTTAGATGTTAAAATAAAAGAGATCCAATCAATTTTAAGTCCAGAGAATAAATTGTTCTAAAATACTAAAGGACAGGAGAATCACATCTAATGAAGTACATACCACTAACAACTGAAAAGCCAAAGTTAGCAAAATTTAGTAAAGGTTTAAGAAATGTGAAAAACAATCAGAATTACATTTAAGATGCCAAGTGCTTATTTCGTTTGCACTAGTATGGCCTAGCAATAAAGGCTTTAATAAATATAGTATTATCATATACCAAATTGTACAGAATAGTTTTGAAAATTTCTGTTATATTGTGTTGGTGAAACTAAAATTTGATTAACTACATTTACAACTACATGGAACATGGAATAAGGATAGTTTTCTCATCCCAAATAGCAAACATTCTAAAAAAATAATAATAACTCGACTTCATTTCATATGTCTTTCTTGACATTCAAACATCATAGATGAGTAGATTTGTTGAGGCATGCTTTACAATTCTAGAATAAACATACAAAGGAATTCAATTACCGCTACAAGAAAAGTCCTCTTCTCATACGAAACTGCAACCGATGAAACTTGTAGAAAAGAAGAGAGATAGATGCCTTTTTGTTTTGTTGCTGCTAATATACGCCTCCGACACTGCACCTGCTATATACACTTCTCTTACCTTTTTTTTTCGTCTTTATTTATTTTTCTTCTGTTTCTACATCTCTCTGGTCTTGTCCCTTCACGCACGTATAAAACAACAAAATATGTGGTGTTCGAGAATGATGCCTCTGCCACGTGTTATTGGCTGAGGCACAAGTACTTTTTAAAAGGGAAAAAAGATAAATAAATATAACTTTAAACTATCGTAAATGGTATGCGATACGCTTCGTCATATTTTTTGTGACATTGGTGCCCCTGCTGTCCAAAAACTAGAGCATATATATCATTTGTACTAACGGATATACACGTGTCATAATCTTATTCACCGATCCGACATTTATTAAATATTGGATCGACGGATAAGATTGTCCCACGTGTCCCTATTTAGTCTTCCGTTAGAGTGAATGACATATATTCTCTAGTTTTTGGACGGTAGGGCACCAATGTCCCTAAAGTATGATTGAGGGTATTTGCATACCATTTACGATAGTTCGGGGTATATTTGTCCTTTTTGCTTTTTCAAAATGGTGACGGGTAGGGCTGTTAAAAGTCTAACCGAAACCGATAACTCGAACTAAAAAAAGTTATTGGTTTATCAGTATTGGGTTATTGATTTAACGGTTTTGATAATAATTTTAATTTTTTTTTATCGGGTTATCGATTCTTAAAGGTTTGAAGTATTTTCTTAATGGGTTAACCGATAACCCGATAGTAAATTAAATAATTATATTTATACCATTTTGTATATAAAGTCATTGACTTAGAGTTTGATTTCCTACTTTTATTTTTTGTTGTCTCAAACACTTGGTTATTCTACAATGTAAAAGTGTTTGCTTTTGAGCAAGATGTAACTTGTGAACTCATGTGCATGGTTTATTTTGTTTGTCACCTTGTTTCTAAGTGATTTTCAATGTTTTTTTTGTGTCAAATCTTAACAGTTAAACCGATAACGATAAAAAACCGAAAAACCAATAAGTTAATATGCCAATATCTTAATGGTTCTATAACGGTTTAGCATCTCTACAAACTGATAACTAATAAGTCAAACCGATAAACATTAAAACCAAACCGAACCGACCGATACGCAGCCCTAGTGATGGGTCTCATCTTATTATCTTTCTTTCTTCTTATAATTATTAATTATTAATTATTTAATAGCTAGGTAAATTATGAACTCTTTTATTAAGCTTACATATGATCATTCGGTAATATTCATATTTTTGATACATACATTACAATAATTATTAATTATTTAATAGCTAGGTACATTACTCATGCTTCACACGAGACTGAACTCTTTTATTAAGCTTGGATATGATCATTCGGTAATATTCATATTTTTGATACATACACTATAATAATTATTAATTATAGCTATTAATTATTTAATAGCTAAGTACATTGCTCGTGCTTCACACGAGATTGAACTCTTTTATTAAACTTAGATATGATCATTCGGTAATATTCATATTTTCTATACATTCACTACATTGTCAAGAACATTTTTTAAAGGTTAAATGTTCCTTTGAAATCTTAAAGTGATATATAAGAAAATCTCAATAGAAATAGTTGATCAGAAGTAACGAAATTTTCTAAATTTTAGGAAGTTAGAAAGAACAATATCAGTCGTTAAAGAAGAGACCAAAAACCTTGAACAACAACACTCCCAAGTAAAGTGTAACATAACATCCATATAAGAACATAATTAACTAAATTCAAATGGAAGACCTTCGGTTCCTTTCTTACGAACCTCCATCAACCTCTTTTTTTATTATAGTATGTTGTATCATGTATATGTCAAAAATGACCCTAACATTATTAATATCATAAAGGTTTATTCTCATTGTTTCAAAATAGTCATTGTTATTGCTTAGGTTTCATATCACCGGCCCCAACTTATCTGGAATTGAACCATAGTTATTGTTATGATTATAGTATGCAGTTACAAAGAATTAATGCAATGATCAACCAAGCAGTAGATGACATGTGAATGAAATTGTTAACAACGGGATATTCTAAACCAAAATTTTGATACATAACATATTAAAATCTCACATCATAATTTTATGAGCACTTGAACTCACAAATATCCACAAAAAATAATAAAGACGGCCTTACTTTCCTAACAATCATAAAGAAAAAGACATGTTTCTTAACATATATTTCAAAAAGATAGTTTTTCGGGTTGTATCCAAGTTACAATCCACATATTTAATTGAAAGAAGTCAAAAGAAAGAGTTCAGTATAGTAAAAATGATCTTTAACGGTAAGTAATAGCTTAATCACCGCTAAATATGTATTTTCAAAGACAATTAGTATTCTTTATAAATTTCCCTAAAATCTATAGCAACATTGAATCTAATGACAATTAATTAACGTCGGTAAAGGCTCTAGCACTCTTTGTTAATGTGCGTAATTATTGTCGATAAAAATTGTTTTTTGTTATAGTGTATTTTGGGCATCTGTTAGCTTCAAGTAAACTTGATCTCTTATTACGCCCAAAAAGAAGAAAGGAAGAAATATGACAAATTAGTAAACTTGTGATAAAAGAAGTGGACTAAGGGTGTGTTTGGTATGAAGGAAAATGTTTTCCTGAAAAACAAGTAGATTTTGACTTATTTGCTTATGTTTGGTTGGTGAGTAGAAAAAATATTTTCCGAATTTTTTTTTTAGTGTTTGATTTATGAATGAAAATTATTTTTAAGAAAATATCTTTTATTTTTACTAGAGAGTAGAAAATATTTTTTAAAGACAAACTTAAATTTTTTGGGGGAGGGTGGGGCGGGGGGGGTGAGATGGGGTAAAAAAATAAAATTTTAAATTGAAAATATTTTTTAAAAACAAACTTTAAATTTTATTTTATTTTGTGGGTGGGGGTGGGTGGGTGGGTAGGGGGCTGGGGGGTAGGGAGGTCGCGGGTAGGGGTGGGGTGGGTGAAAAAATATAAATTGGAAATATTTTTTAAAAACAAACTTTAAATTATATTTTTTGGGAGGGGGGGTGGTAGGGGGCTGGCAGGATGAGGGGTTAAAACAATAAAAAGTAGTTGAAAATATTTTTAAGAAGCTTTAATTATTATTTTTGTGGGGGGGGGGGGGGTTGGAGGGGTTGTGCAGGGGGATTGGGGTATGTGTGGGTGGAAGGAAACAAAAATTTGAAAATTTTAAAAATATTTAAAAAACTGACCTATAAATTTTCTTGTAGGGGGGAGGGGGAAGTCAGGGGTTCGGCGGGGTTAAAAAATTTGAAAATTTTAAAATTTGAACTGCTTTTTAAAAATAAAATTTTAAGTTGTGGTTTTATTTTTGTTAGGGGTGGGGGGAGGGGGGCTGGTTTTGGGGTAATGACAAAATAAATTAATTTTTTCAACAAAAAAAATTGTAATTTGAAGTTGGAGGAGAGTTCTAGAAAATGTTTTCCTTAATTTTTGAAAGAAAGTCATTTTCCTTAAATTTGAGGAAAATGAGTTGATTTGGAAATCATTTTCCAAAACATTTAACCCAACCAAACATGAGAAAATTGGAAAACATTTTCTGGATAATGTTTTCCTTCATACCAAACACACCCTAAGTGTCTCTAGACTAATACTCTAGGAAGAGTAATGGCATACAAAATGTTTGTACCTAAGATAAAATAATCAATATAATATACTAACTGTGGCAAGCAAGAGAGCAATTTATTTAGTTCTTTTAACAAACTTCACCGTCGATTCCGTATTAGTTATCACATATTTGTTCTTGTGTGCTATCAAATGTAGCACAACCTACAAGCAATTTTCCCAAAAAATATATGAAGAAGCTTATAAAAAGGGAAAAAGAGAATATCAAATTTCAATCATCGTTACTGGGATTTTTAACGGAGTTAAAAAAAACCCACCTAAATAGCAAAAAGAAATTGCAATATTTACATGTATCACTGTGACTCATAGTAAAAGATGAAGCTTCCTGAAATAGGAGGAAGAAAACTTCGATGAATGAAACACACTTCTTAAGAAACATAATTTATGTATTTGAATTCGACTCCCATATAGTGGAAAAAAGCCTACAAATAATAGTGACAAAATTAAAAGTTTTATTTACTAAAGAATCAAATGTAATGAATTCAACCATTCCAGTAGCATTATGAGTTGTGGACTTAGAGACTCTAGAGAAGTAATGTCGCATTGCAATGAAATCAATTTTCTTTGTTCTTTCTTCTTTTGGTGACTTGGAATTAAGTGTTGGGTTTTAAAAGGTCTAAATGAAAAATGAAGAGTTGTGACTTTAGTGAAAAGTTATGACTTTTGTGAAAAGTTGAATCTTTTATGAAGAGTTTTGACTTTTCTAAAGAGTTGTGTGTAACACATCGGAACTTGGAAAAAGGAGAAAAATAAATTTCTTAACTGAAGTCTGGTTTATAAGGTCCCATCTACGTACTGTAGAAGCTTCTACATGTCGTAGATGGTAACCGTAGGAAGTGGGAAAATAATTTTCAAAAATCAAGTCTTAGAACCCTTTTTACGGTTTACCAAGATGGTTGGTCAATCATTGTACGAGTCGTAGATAAGTCTCATAGATCACTTCCAGCCTTAGTAAAACTTTGAGGGTCAAAGTTTGATTCTACGATTGGCATGTACGGACCATAGGAAGACCTACGAGCCATACATGGGTTACTTCAAAAGTTGGTCTAAATAATGGTATTTCTAAACCTATCTACGATTCATCAATACGATCCATAGAAGGACTGTCACGATCAAGGGGTACCCCTTAGACGTAACATGGCATATAGAACCCCAAAAGACTCCATACAAGCCACTTAGCTTTCATAACATAAGAAATAGAACAACAAGAGTAAAACAACATTTTTCAAGTCCAACAGTTTTATAAAAGAAAAGCGGAAGTCTAAAACACTTGTCTCATCATAGCCATCTAGTACAATAGAATAAAATTGGGCCTAACCCATACATCATGTCCAAAAGTGAAATACATGAAAGAAACTATAAGAATGAACATCCGTCCTCGAATCATGAGGACTCACCAAAGCTCGAAAATCTCGAATCAATTACTAGCCACGAAACTAAGAAACTTGACTGTCGGACCCTACATTTGGGGAAAATGTAGGCAAGAGTATGTGTTAGTAGAAAACAATGTACCAAGTATGATAGCCACGCATAAAATATTTAAATCATGCTGAAAAGGGACATTTCATTTCATGACATGTAATTGACCAAGCTAAAACATGATATAAAAGAGTTAGAAAACATAAATCATAAACCATGGTCAATGCAAGCTAACATCATTTGAAACCTTTGAACACATGTGAGATACTTCCTAAAGTAACCTTAGTTCCTTATTAATGTGGGAATTAGCCTTAACCGACATAGAGACCATGTGAGCTATAACATGATCCCCGGTGTCTCCCACACCGAAAAGGGTTGTCCTACTTGCCAAAGTAGAACCATGAATCTGAGCTAAAGTGGATCCACTATATAACACCTAGGATTTGAGAAAATAGAAAAATGCAGCTTTCCAGGACCTAGTGCAAGAACCACGGAAGCCATCGATGGTCCGTGGTCTGACACACGATCTGTATGTGGGATTCATCGTTAGGCACCAAATGTTTATGGTCTCTGACCCCACCCACGGTTGACCCGGATGGTCCATGGTTGGACCTACAGACCGTAGGTGAGGGTCAGCAGTCAATTGGAGGGAAATAGTTGTTGGGTCAACTTCAAACGGTCATATCTTTTAGCACAAAATGGATTAGGTGGCCCATGACCTATCAAATGAAAGATAATTAAATCCTCTTTCCAACGCCACCAAATTTGCTAAAATCCCATCTTGGAGTAAAAAGTTATGCTCGTTTTAGTGAAGCCCTATCAGGCAGAGCTTGACTGACGACCCCTACCAACGGTTGGTAGGTTAAACGACGGCCTGTTGTTCTGTACTAGGTGGCACTCGTTAGATTTAAGTCAGGGTCATTTTGGTCCTTTCCCCTATGCGTTGGGCACTTAAACTACGTCGTTTGATGCCTAAACTACGTCGTTTTACTTAGTTTAAGTCTAATAACTTAGTCAGATATACCAAGAGCCTTTATTCACCAAAAATTATCCAAACTTAGATCAAATACGGAGAAGAAAGAGGCGCTAGTTTCCCAAGAACAACTAGAAGGTGTGCTTCAAGTTTCAGCCCCGAAATCGAAGGATTTCTCCGTAGATTTCATCACCAGATATGTGGGATTTCACTAGTGGGTTCCTTTCATCCACTAGGTCCCTAGAATTCAGTCAGCACCTTGATTCTCCATATCTTGTTTAGACCTAGGGTTTCTAAAACCTTGAATTTTTGTTGTGATTTAGCTGTGGTAGTATCCCTAATCGAAATAACAGGTTTTCTTGGAACGTTTGCGTAATTCCTGTATGAAACTCAGAACCTTAGTTTGTGTAGATTCTTTTAGTTCATGAATTACACCTGCTAGGTCAGTTAAACAGATAATCATGCTTTAGATTTCGAATGTCACATTATCAGTATATAAATGTTACATTTTCAGTTAGCATGTCAGCCCATCATATTTCAGTCATATATATATTCAGCTGGGAGTAGACTTAGCACCGAGTTGGACTAGGGTTCAGCGTACCCTCATAGTCCTATAACTACGTTCCCCCATAGGATTATAAGTCCCCTATGTTGGGCATCAGATTTAGTGATCATGCCAGTCATGCCTTTATACCCCTGGAAAGGTATATTGGGTCCTCTCGATGAGGCGTATACATCGGACTCCACATTTAGCTCACGTGGTTTTATGTCGATTAATAGTAGCTCCCACAGTCAAACTTTTAGTGCATTTGACCAGGTTTCCAGTATATACTTTAGCATTGAGTTCAACATGTTATTTTCTTGATTAGTACTTGGTCATTGCATTCATCTTAGCTTTTCAGTTATGTTTCAGTATTTACATTCTTGATTAGTTATGCTTTGTTCAGCTTATATATATTTGTTCAGCTTAGTATCCATATCCTGCATGCTCAGTACATTCCAAGTACTGACGCATACCTTGCGCTACATCATTTCATGATGTAGGTTCAGGTACTAAGCATTTAGATCACACTTTTATCAATTCTCGGTCTGCATTTCAGCAGCTCCAATGGTGAGTCCTCATACTTCGAGGACAATAGTCATGCTTTTCACTTTAGTCTTTTTATTCAGTTTTTAGTTTTGTTAGAGTTAGCTAGGGGGCATGTCCCAACAACTCAACTCAGTTAGAGGCTTTTCAGACATAGTAATAGAATCAACTTGAATCGTTAAGTTCATCTTTCAATTGTTATTCAACTCTTAGTATGTTTTATACATTCATACTGGTTGGGTATTCCCCACTTTCAGTTATCCATTGTTTTAGCTTCCGCACAGTACATGTTTTATTCAGTTATTCTCAGTATGCTTGATATATGCCAGACACAGGGTTAGGTTGGGGTCACTCGTGTTCCTAGGTCCCGTGTTACGCCAAGGGGGTAGCCTTGGGGTGTGACGCACTAGATAATGTCTATCTAGACAATTATCCTATGGGGACACATATGTAATGGATAAGGAGATTGCTATTAGAAACCTGACCTCTACTAATGGGAAAGCTTCCATCTCAATATCCTCTCGGTGCTAAGCATAAATCCCACGGAATAGTCATTTCTTATTTGTTCTTATTATCCACGGAAAGGTACGTCATCTTTCCAATCCAAGATAAGTCATCATCCATGGAAAAGTATCGTTCAACCAATCCAAATTAGGTTTCATTAGGATAGCTCTTATCTTTGATTCATTTAGGTGAGAAAACCTTTCAACCTTAGAATCATTATTATGTGAGAAAACCTTTCACATCATGCTTTTATGTGTTTATGAGAAAAATTATTTCACTAACACATCATAATCATCATTGATACTTTACTCTCAAAGCATCCTTAAAACATTTGCATAGATTTCATAAAGACATGCATAATTCCATAATTTTCCCTTTCAAGGACAAAACCCACTTTCGATCATCATCATTTAGAAAACATGGGTTAGATATGGATTTCATCATAAATTCATGCGAATCTTATCAATGCATGCTTAATTTCATAAAACTCTTCTTTCATAATCAAAATTAACTCTTTCTTTTCTTCCTCAATGTGAGCAACACTACCCATAGATAACCAACTAAGAGAATCCACCACCACATTTGCCTTTTTAGGTGACTCATATCATAATCTTTCAATAACTCAAGCCACCTTCTTTGGCGAAGATTTAGGTCTTTCTGATTAAACACATATTACAAACTCTTGTGGTCGGTAAACACATGTACATGAACTCCATACAAATAATGCCTCCAAATCTTTAAGGCAAAAACAACCGCCGCTAGTTCAAGGTCATGGGTAGGATAGTTCTTCGCATGAATCTTAAGTTGTCTTGAGGCATAGGAAATAACTTTCCCATTTTGCATAAGTACACACCCGAGCCCAATTCTTGAGGCATTACAATAAACAACAAAACCATGTCTCTTCCAGTAAAGTCAACATCGGAGCGGAAGTAAGTTTGTCCTTTAACTCTTGAAATCTCTCCTCACACTTTTAGAACCATATGAACTTAGCCTTCTTTTGAGTCAAAGCTATCAAACGGGAGGCAAGTGAAGATAACCCCTCAACAAATCTTTTATAGTAACCGGCTAAACCCAAGAAACTTCTAATAACCGAAGGAGTTAGAGGTCTAGGCCAACTCTTAACTGCATCTGCCTTATTAGGATCTACCTCAATACCCTTAGTAGAAACAATATGACCAAGGAAAGCTACACATCTTAGCCAAAATTCACATTTTCTAAACTTTGCAAAGTGTTGTTGGTCCTTAAGAATTTGCAACACGACCCTCAAATGATCAATATGCTCATTCTCACTTCTTGAATAAATCAATATATCATCAATGAACACAATCACAAACATGTCGAGGCATTGTCTAAACACCCTATTCATCAAATCCATAAACGCTGCTGGAGCATTAGTCAACCCAAACGACATTACCAAAAACTCATAATGACCATACCGAGTTTGAAAATCCGTCTTCAGAATATCATCTTATTTCACCCTCAATTGGTGATAACTCGATCTAAGGTCAATCTTAGAGAAATAACTTGCTCCTTGAAGTTGGTCAAATAAATCATCTATCCTTGGACGAGGATACTTATTCTTAATGGTCACCTTGTTTAACTGACGATAATCAATACACATGCGAAGAGAACCATCCTTATTTCTAACTAACAAAACTGGAGCACCCCATGGAGAGATACTCGGTCAGATGAAACCCTTATCCAACAAATCTTTCAATTGCTCTTTCAACTCCTTAAGTTCTGTCAAAGCCATACGGTAAGGAGGAATAGAGATAGGTTGCGTATCTGGAGAAGGTCAATACCGAAGTCTATTTCCCTTTCGGGAGGAATACCGGGTAAATCATCTGGGAACACTTCTGAAAACTCATTAACAACGGGGACCGACTCAAGAGTAGGGGTTTCGGAATCCACATCCCTCACCCTAACTAAATGGTAAATGCAACCCTTAAAAATCATCTTTCTAGCTTTAAGACGAGACAAATTGAACCTTAGGCATAGAATTTCCCCCCTTCCACTCTAGGATAGTCTCATTCGGAAATTGAAACTTGACTACATGAGTTCTACAATCAATAGAAGCATAACATGAGTGCATCCAATCCATCCCAAGGATAACATCAAGATCTAGCATATCAAGCTCTACCAAGTCAACAAGAGTAACTTTATGGGACAAGGAAACGGGACACTTAGACCCACTTAGCCACAATAGAATCACCAACATGAGTAGGGACATATAAAAATTCTAATCACACATAAGAAAGAACATCAAACCTCATACACATATGGCGTCACAAAAGATAAGGTAGCACCGAGATAAAGTAAATCATATACATCAAATTGGAAAACTTTCAAAATACCGGTAACCACATCGGGAGAACCCTCTTGTTCACCACGAGTCTGAAGTGCATAGAAATGGTTTTGCATAGGAGCGTTGGAACCCGAACCATTGGAAGGAGCTTGATTGCCCTCTCTTCCTTTATCCATAAGCATTGGGAAATCTCTCATTTTATGACCACTCTTACCACAACTAAAGCAACCATCCGTGCCAGCCAGGCACTTACCCTCGTGCTTCTTCCCGCACTTAACAAAAGTAGGCAAAGTCAATGAAGATCCACTACAATTTCCTCCTTGAGACTTAGGGTTAGACACCCTATCTTTGTTGAAATTAGAAGGAGCATTGGATGAACCTTGACCGAAAAACCTTTGTCAAAATCTAGGACGACCGTATCCATCGGACCTTGCATGAGAGAAATTACCATCACCGATCTTAGCCCTCTTCACTTTTCTAGACTTTTCCTTGAGTTTCTCCTCCTCAATTTGTTGTGTATGAACCATGAGATGAGAGATGTCCATGTCATTAATGAGTATGTTGGTACGACACTCTTTAACCACCATTTCAGACACACCCAAAACGAACTTACTAATCATTGCCCTTGAGTCGATAACCATTGTTGGAGCACAGTTAGACAATTGAGTGAACTTTAGAGCATATTCCCTCACACTCATACTTCCTTGAAGAAGGTTGATAAACTCAAGCACCTTGGCTTCCCTCATCTCAAGGGTAAAGAACCTATCAAGAAAAGAAGCCTTAAACTTCTTCCAAAGCCAAAAGCTTATCTTCAATGGTGAAAATTGAGGCTTGTCTTGAAACCCTAGGTTTAATCCTACTTCTTCTTCTTCAAGTTTCTAGAGAGAGAAATATTTTGGAGAGGAGAATTGATCTTCTTTTTTGAATTTGGAAGAATGACTTGAATGGGTTGAATTTGGGGGTTAAAATGCTTATATAGGAGTCTTAGTGAAGGGTAAAATGATGTAGTATAGGAGTTAATTAATTAAGAAAAGACCCAACTACCCCTGAACTTAACCACCGACTTACCACCTACGGACCCCAGTAGACTGACCGTGGTCTGATCCACGGCCCATTCTGGTGGACCATCGATGGGGGTCAGAAAGTTGGAACTTGAGGCCTTGGACCACGGACCCCAACCACGGACCGTGGTCTAACCAACGGTCCGTTGGTCAGGTCGTGGTTTTAGGCCCTCAGACTAGTTTTAGGCAGGCCATCCACAGACCACACCTACGGTCTGTGGTCCTTTCCACTGGTTGTGGCTGGCCGGCATGGGTTGGCACCTGCAACTTCTGGAAAACTACTATTTGGCCTTTTTCGAATACGGGGTGTTACAAAGACCTAGGGACCGTAGGTGAGGCTCGACAATTATTTTTCAAGGGCTTTTGATTCTTTTCCTAATTGCTTTAACCCATTACTATGTCATTTTACCATCTACTCTAAGTCCCATATAAACATTTTAAGCCCCCAATTTACCCATTATAACTCATTCTCCTAAATTCCCTAAACTCGACCAAATTCATTTTTCTAATACAAGTCTAAGGAAGACGAAGAAGAGTTAGGGTTCCATCCAGGTCTTCAAATTCTCAATTTTCTTAGGCTTAAAGGATCAAGGTGTGTGTATTCTCCATGGGGTCCCCAAAAATTTCAATTTCCCAAATCAATTTTCAATTGATCAAATTAGGGTTTCAATTCAATCAATGTGGGTTTCTTCCAATTATGATTGATTCTGGATAATTAAGTCTTCTAATGCATTAATTGATGTTAATCCATGATATTTAGTTTAATTTTCATTGACCCATGCCTAAATTCTATTTTTCAACTATGATCTTATGATGAACCCATAAATTATGAAATGGTGAAGATATGTATGTTTTATGAAATGATTATAAATGATTTGGGAATTCTTTGAAAGGAAAGTGTAAATGCTATTGTGAAAGTTTTCTCACTTACTATGATGATCATGATTGTGAAATGTATTTCTCACAAATGAATTCACATTGGTGAAAATGTTTTCTCATCCACGTTGAATTATGTTTAAAGAGTTATTCTATGTTTTGATCTTGAAATATGTGTATTGGTATTGATCATGGTCTTCCCCTATGTTAAATTGATATTTGACTTTCATCTATTATGTTAGGATTTAGACTTAGCACCGAGAGGGCTTTGAGGTGGAGGCTCAAATAGAGTAGTCTCTAGTAGCAACCTCTAGTCCCTAACTACATTCCCCCCATAGGATTGTCTTAAATGACCTACCTAGTGGATCCACTTTAGCAAATAATGATATGCAGAAATCTACCTTGGCAAGTAATTTCCCCTTCTTTTGTTATAAGGGATATACCGGATTCCATGATATAGCTCTCATGGTAATATTTTCGGTTAAAACTAATATCCCAAAAAATGATTATGTTTTCTTCAAAGCTCTTCTCATGCCCTTTATGTTAGTGTATTTAATATTGTTTTATGGTCTTCATGCCATTTCTTCTCTAAAATCTTTTAATATTTCATTATGATCATGCCCATTCGATTTAAGTCATTTATATTATCATGTTCATGTTTATGCATACTTCCTCATACTTAGTACATTCCATGTACTAATGCATACTTATTCCTACAATGTTTTACTAATATAGGGTCCGACGCTCCTACCTCCCATACTCGTGGCTAGACATCTATTGGGTGCTTCAAGTGATTGGTGAGTCCTCATGTTTTGAAGATCGATATACTTTATAGTTTTATGTCATTTTGTTTCGGACTTTGTATGTGATGTATGGGTTATGTCCCAAACACTTTCCTTATGATATGTTATATGACTTTGAGACTTATCCTAGACTTCCACTTTTGTCAAACTCTTTTATATGAAATTCTATTTTTTGAACTCTTTACTTCTATTATCTTATATGATGTATGCTAAGTGGATTGTGTAGGGCCTCACGAGGTTCTATACGCCATGTTACGCTTAGGGTATACTTTAGGTCGTGACAAATTTGGTATTCATAGCACAAGGTTTTGAAAGGTCCTAGGATGTCTCATAAGCCACATCAAGTAGAGTCTTGTTCATGAGTATAAGTGTGAAGCACACCATATTCATGTATATGAAGCTATAAGACGTTTAAGAAAATTGCACTTCTTTCATCACTCTAAAGTCGTGTGATAGAGTTTAACTCTATATATCTCTCTCCTAATTCCTATCTGATGTTTTTCATCCTCAGACAAATGGACACGTAAAGCACACAATTCAGATCCTAGAAGATTTGTTGAGGGCATGCTTCATGTATTTAAAAGGTAATTGGGATGACCACTTGCCTCTCATAGAATTTGCATATAATAATATTTACCACTCAAGTATCCAGATGGATCCTTATGAGGCTCTATATGGATAAGAGGTAGATCTCCTATTAGGTTGTTTGAAGTTCAGGAAGTTGAGTTGATAGGGTCAGACTTGGTTAATCAAGCCATGGAGAAAGTGAAGACTATTCGGGAAAGGAGGTTGCATCAGGGTCTTATGGAGGAATCAATTTGTTTAGGAAGCTACTTGGGAGGCTGAGAAGGATATGAAGAAGAGATACCCTCACCTATTTCCTTCCAAATCAGTTCCATACCAAGGTACTAACTCTTTGTAAAATACTCATTAAGTTGATATGTTGAGTTTATGCTAATTGCACATTTTGTGCTTGCGTTGGGTTGTTAGACATTTCCCACCCCATTTTGTACTTAGTTTGATCTCATTAGAGGATGAATGTTCCCAAGGGGGAGATATTGTCACAACTCATATTTCAAAAAGAGCTAAAGAGAGGTTCGTACAAGTCACCCATCAGTTTTTAGTTTTGGGTAAACTTAAAACAATAATATATTTTTGCACATAAAGATTTAGGTGTCTCATGACCTATTAAATTAAAGGTATTTGAATCATCTTTCCAACTCCGCAAAATTTGCTGAATTTCGAGCTCAGAGTAAAAAATTATGGTCGTTTGAGTGAAGCCTCTCTGTTAAAGGCATCTCATTCGTTTTTAAAAGGGTAGTTTGGTCTTTTCCTTTTTACTACTGAGCCTAGCCACATTTTTTATTCACCCAAATAAGGGTCTAATCAGTGTTAGACCACTTTTTTACGTTCTTTAGCACTTAGAGAGAGTTAGAGCAAGTTCCAAGAAGAGAAAATCTAGGTTTCAAGCATTCGTCAAGATTCCCTTTGATTTTCGCCAAGAACATTGTTATTTCCAGGTATGTAAGGCTTCTCACAGTGTTGGACTTTTTCGTCCTCACGCCATACATATCAATTTATCCACTAAATCATTGTATCTAAAGGACTCTTGCGTAGTTCTTGATTTTGAGTTCAATTCTTTAACAAGGGAGGTTTTGAGTCTTTTGTGTTGTGAATTTTTATTAAAAGTTATGTTTCCAAAGGGTTTGTATGAAAGTTCCCATAAATTCGTGTTGGGTTTGAGAATCAAGAGGAGTTTAGGAGAAATTTCTCAATTCTAAACTAATTTTGGGTCCTAATTTAATCTTGAAAATTCATCGGGTTGCTGGGGAGGGGGTTGGGGGGCGCGCCATGATAGAGTCAAGGCTGAACTTCAGTAGTTAAGGCCCTGGGGTGACATGCCAGAAGTGCACGAAGGCCTGACTTCTGAAGTTCAGGCCCTGGGACGACTTGCCAGCAGTACGCCAAGAAGTGCTGGGTCGATTCTTTCTGTGTTTCATCCCGCGCATGTTCCTTTAAGTTGTGGCTATGATTCCCTTATTTGTATTAGATCCTAAAGGCTTCATTTACTGTTGATAATTTCTACATGTTCCAGTCAAATGTATTAATCCATTCAAAACTAAAGTGAATTTAAGAGAAAAGTTTAAGAAGTCTTTTTGAGTTATTGTTGAGGATCTTTCGTAACCAACAATGGTCTTCAACTAAATTTCTAAGAAATCAAAATTGAGTGTTAAGAAGAGTTTTATTCATGAATGATAAAGAATATAAGGGAACTAAGTATTTCCAAATGTAACACTTCTTTATTGAAAAAAAGAAACTTTGATTTCTGAAAAGAGTAATGAGTACAAAGATTAATTCAAAGTAGTTACCTCTTTTAAGAGGACATTTTGACTAATTACCTCAAATTGAGAAACAATATGTTTTACACATTTGAGCATGATTATATATTTTTATTAGGAGTAGTATTCAACACCGATATGAAGATGAATTTAGACAACTCACATTCCTCATAAACCATGTATCCAACATGGGTAAAGGATCGTACTTTTTAGAAGACTCCTTATTGATTTCGAGTATATCTTCGTGTATTCACTTAGTTGAGGTTTCCTATGCCCCTGCAAGGTATAGAACAGTTCTAGAAGAGTCGGTGCGACGCTGTATCATTACATAACTCATAGTGATGGTTGTCGGTTAGAACATCTCCCAAATAAGAGTAAAGAGTAAATTATTGTATTTTATAATACATCCTTGAGTTAGTATATGTTTTTTTATGAAGGTTTAAACATTTTATATTTTTTCGTTGCTTTTGTATTGAGTTGAGTTGAGGTGAGTAATCTTCCAGTCTTGTCAGTTCAGTTATCTATGCTTTCAGTTCTCTTTGCATGCTCATACATTCAATTTATTGATGTCATTCAACCTGAATCTCATTATGATTCAGATACAGGTGTCCAGGGTCATTAACAGGCACTTCGTTGATAGTGGTTGCACTCCATCAAGCTTTGGTGAGCCTCTTTGCTTTCCGAAGGGTTTCACATTTATTTCCTGCTTTTGTTAAGTTGTTGAGGGTTCTATCCTGACATCTATCTTAGTATTAGAGGCTCCATAGATAGTTAGATTTGAGGAGTCTCTCATTACTTTCCATTTTGTTGAGATGTTTTGAGAATGTCTTGTAGAGTATTATCACTATTGAACTTAAGTATTTTCAGACATTTAAATTGATTATTTGTTTGAGTTTGAATGTCTCAATTCTATTTCTAAGCTCGTTTTGCTTGAGTAAATCTTATGCTAAGTAGTCAATCAGGCCAACAGTTTGCTTGGGGTCCAAAAATGGTTCTCGAGTGTCGTCCACGTCCAGGGTGTAGGCTCAGGGTGTGAAAAATAGGTGCCTAATTTAACATCATGACACGACACAAGTAAATTCACCACTTTCCTTTCCACTTTGAAGTTATGAATTGTAACCTAAATTTGTAACCATTTTTCTGCTCCTCTCACAGGGCAGTGGTATAAAGATAAAAGAATTCAGTAATAGATGTCATATCTTGCACTTCTTGGCCCTTATGTGAGGAATGTCGTTTTCTCTATGTTGACTAGAAACTTTAAAATGTAGGGGACTTGTTCCTCATCTATACACTCCTCCATTAATTCAGATGACTCAAATGTCATGTCGTCATCCAAACATAATGTTTTAAAAAATGTTAAATGAGTCCCAAGACGCCTCAACTCCAAAGCAACCATATTTACAACATTCTCACTTTTGTACTCTTTCTCAACATTGACATTAAAGAATAATGTATAGTTGAATGGTTGTAATTCCTCTTTTTGCTCATCCACAACAATTGGTGATTGGGCATTAGACGCCTCAACCTTTTTGTTCAAGTGAGTCTCAAAGTCATGAACATTTGAGCCAAATTGATCTATTTCTTATGTGAGCTCAACTCTTCCTTCTATCAATTGGGTTGTCATGTGATGAGTCCGAGATTTGGACTCATTTGGGGTTTTGTTTATATAGATTTAGTGTCCTCAAATGCTTAATTTGTGCCAAAAACTGATGTTAAAGCCTTGATTTCCAGTTATATGGATTGAGGAGCAAAGCAACGACACTAACAGGCAAAAAGGAACAAAACAAACTAAAGAAGTGAAGAAAGGCGAGCATGAGGATAGCTAAGAGCACTTGATGTGTCACCGATTGGCTACTTTAACCGCCTAATGTTCCAGTGTGTCAGCCCTAAAGGAAGAAACCAAGTTGGCAACAGGAAAGGGGCAGTCGGCGACTCACCGAGCAGTTTCACGATGCAAAGAGAGATCGCCCAAAGTTACAGGACTTGAGGATGCTGAGAGCCAATGCAAAAAGGCGATAGATAAGAGCAAAGGGCGATTTTCCGAACCACTCGACGAACCCGACTTATATTGCCCAATGGTCCTTCATGGCTTATTTTTGGCTACTATAAATTAGATTTTAAACAGTTGGCTTTCAATGAATTTTTACTCTAGAACAATTTTCTCTTGAGTTTTTTAGAGTTTCTTAGTAGACTTGAAGACTTTTTTAGACTCAATTTGGAGATTTTGCAAGTAGGTTTAGAATTTTCTGCAAATTGAAGCATTATAAAGACTAAATTACTCTCACCCAGTTGATGGCTAATTGATTTGGTAACTGTTTTTACTCTTTTATGATGTTTGGCTAAAACTCCAATTCTTGGGGTGTGATCATGTGATTATTAGTTGAATTAGTTTATGGGTATTGCTAATTACTAGTTTAAATGCTATATTGAAGTGGGTTTAATCATTAGCTGAGGTTTAATTTATGAATTGTAGTTGCAAATGCAGTTCTAATTTTGTGTTCTTAGCTTGCTCGAGAGAGAGGTTTTTGAACCAAAGTTTTTGATTAATGGTTTGTAGGTATTGGGTTGATTTGGGTTAAGCTCGAGAGAGTGGATCCTAAACCCAATCTTACCCATCTTGTTCGAGAGAGAAGATGTATTAAGGTTATGGGTTGTTCTTAATTGCTATGCTTGTTGATGATCGAGAGAAATCACTTGAAGCGGAATAGTTGTTCGAGAGAAAGCTATTTCAATTATAGTCTAGCCTACCCACTGATATTTAGCTATTTACTAGTAGTTTGAATTACCCATTTATCAAAAATTGCCTATAATCATTCACATCCCGAGAATTCCTCTCCTTATTGTTATTTCAAATTGTTTGTGACTGCGTTGTAGTTGATAATTGCAAACCAAAAACCCCCCATCTAACATTTGATGTCACCCCTTTTGACTTGTTTCATGTCTTTTCTAATAATTTCTATTCCTATATCTAGTTAGATCACATTTGTACTTCTTAATTGAATTTGAACACGTACTTCTCTTTGTGGGATTCGACCCCAACCCATTTGTTGGGTTATATATTGCTTAACGATCGTTTACACCTAGAATTGGATTATGTGTGCTTGAAACATTATTCATCAAAATGGCGTCGCTGCCGGGGAATGGTGTTGTTTAAAATTGTTTTATTGAAGTTGAATTGTGATCTTTGTAGTTATAGTTGTATCTACTTATTTTAATTTTTGGTTTTGTGTTGCTTGTGTTAAACAGAGGAGGAGATGAGCGTTAACAGAAGTAATGGTAGCCAAGTGGGCCACCAAGACGTTATTGGGAACCTTAATGATGTTAATGACCCAAACCAAGTGGATGGTGTTGGTGCGATTTGTTTACTTCCAACTAAAGGAAATGTTGTTTTTAACATCACAACTACAATGCTTCAGCTCCTACAATTGAAAGGATTGTTTGTGGGGCTGGCTCGTGAGGATCCCAATGAGCATATCAGAAACTTCGTGGATGTTTGTGGGCCGTTTTCATTTAAGAACATATCGCAATAATTGGTCCGTCTCAGGTTGTTCCCATTCTCTTTGATGGGTGAAGCTACTAAATGGTTGGCAGAGTTACCGAGGGACTCTATCACCTCATGGGATAAGCTGACCACAACATTTCAAGTGAGATTATTTCCCCCATGAAAGATAATGACTCTAAGGGATGGTATCCAAGGTTTCAAACGCTTGGAAGGTGAACCAATTCATGAGACATGGTCGAGATTTAAGTAGCTGGTGCTTTAGTACCCAACTCATGGAATTCCAGATAATGTGTTACTGCAATATTTCTATAGAAGCCTTGATTCGGTAAACAAGGGAGTGGTTGATCAACTTTCTCTAGGGATATAATGCAACAACCCTATGCAATAGCGTCCCAACTCCTTGATTGCATGACCAAGATCAACAGGGCATGGTACACTTCTCCTCTTACTTATAAAATGACAAAAGAGTAGATCGAAAAGGATCAAGAGAGAGACCAAAACATGGCTAAAATGATGACCTAGCTAGATATCTAGCCAAAAATGTCATAGGTGTTGGTGCAAGGAGTGTTAATGATGTGGGTGTTGGTGGAGTAAACCCCGATGAAGCAAAATTTGAAGTGTTGTACAATGAGAAAGTGAACTTCCTACCCAATCAAGGAGGAGGTTATCGTGCAAACTACCCAAGACCGGGTGGAAATCAAGGATGGAATAGAGATAAAGGCTGGAGAGACCGTGACAAAGAATGGCGTGATCGTTAACGCTGCTTGGAAAGAAAGAGAGAGGGAGAAGGATAGATATGTTACTCCCTATGAGCGTCAAAAGCCCAAAGATTCTGAGAGTGGCTGCACAGAAGATATGCTCTCACGTATTCTCAAAGTAGTTGAAGGGTCCGAAAAAGTGTTGAAAAGGATGAAAGAGGATGTCTCGACCCTCAATCAGACGGTGACCTCTCACTCAGTCTCTATTAAGCAGTTGGAGACCAAAATGGGTCAAATTTCTTCGCATTTGAATCCAAGACAACAAGGGGGGTTGCCTAGTGACACAATGGCAAACCCCAAAAATGAAGCTTGATTTGGTATTTTCGTCGTGCCACGACATTAACTAAGGCGCTTCTTGGGAGGCAACCCAAGTTTTTATTGCTTTAAGTTTGATTTTGAATAACGGGTGTTGATTGTGCAGGTTGAAAAGTGAAGTGTGTTGGAAAAGAAACAGTTTGGCGAGCCAAAATTCTAATTGGCGACCCGCCGAAGAGGTCGGCAAGCCCGACTTGGACCGTCGTTGGACCCACAAGACCTGAGGTGGAAGTTTATAAAACTCAGCGGGCTAATTACTTAATCGGTGACTCACCGAACAGGTTGGTGAGCATGTTTTAGTCCGTTATTTGGACCCCCAAGTTTACTGAAGGTCCTGTAAATCTCGACGAGGTAAAATAACTACTCGGCGCGTCGACGAGTGGTTCGGCGTGGACGACTTAATCCGGCAAAAGGGCCGCAAACTCAAAGTTTTAAAAGGCCAAACAGTTTAAAATTTCAAAATCTTTCATATTCTCTCATTTCTAACCCCGTTCAATCTCACTCGAACTTTAGATTTTCCATATTTTTGCTATTTTACTTTCTTTTTGTGTGTGATCGCGCCCGAATTTGGAATACTTTGTCGCCTAACTTTTCAAATTCTCAATTTGGCATACAGTCTTGGTTTTCCGAACCCCATACTTTAGTTTAGTGGTTAAACTCAAATGCAATAGGTGAATGTGTATTGATTTGTGTTGAGTAATTGTTTAAACGGGGACTTATGTGTCGGATTTCCCGTAATTTGTTTGAACTTGTGCCTAAATGCTTAAATCGATGATTTCCTGTGTTTTGTGCATTAAAATTGGTCATAAATTGTTGGGGTGCGGTTATTTTGTCTTGGTTCTAGTTGGGTGAAGTCTAAGTAACCCCGAGTTATGCCAAATAACATAATATGCCCGATGATGGAGCGTTTGACGCTATTGCTAATGGTAAAAGTCGTCAAATGGCCAATTTTGGCCAAATCAGGGAAGTTTCAGTACCCTGAAGGCATGGGTCAAATGGGTATAGTGTTTATTGCATAGTGTTTGCGTTTGATTTTGATTTTGGGGGGGGGGGGGCTGTGGGCTTGATTTTGGGAAATGGGGTTGAAAACTGGCACGTTGGGCCGTTTGGCGAGCTACGTCAATCTCGCCAAATGGTTTGGCGGTTTGCCAATGTCCCCCTTTAATCACCCTTAATTTCATGTTTTGGCTTGGTTGAGTTTGTAACTTTCGGCGGGAAGTCTGAGCTCACCAAAAGGATCCTTAGATCGCCTTTTTTGCGCCCCCTAACCCCTAAAATGCACTATAAAATTTGGCGGGCAACTCTAAGCTCGTCGATTGGTGTCAGCGATTCGCCAAAGGACCTTGCACATTGCTGACATCAATTAATTCTGGAGAATTTTTGAGCTGATCCTTTCAGCGAGCCTGATCTGGCTCTCCTAAGCGACTCGGCGACTCGCCGACTGGTTCAGCGAGTCTTTCTACAACCGGATTTCTGCTATTTTCTTGAATTATTTCTAACACTTTTTGATATGTTTTGCAGATATGGCTATCACCAACTTGGATGAGAGTGGTATGCCTCACCGAAAAAGGGGACGGGGCATTGTGATTAATGAGGAAGCAGCTGCTTTTTCCACACAGAGCAAGAAAGCACCTCCGAAGGAGGCAAGGGAAAAATGGCCGTAGTTGAGAGACCGGAGCACAGCTCCGATAATGATAGGGAGTCCTTCTATTCTCAGGCTTCATTCTCTGAGCTTGAGGATAATCAGTTGCTACAGACCCGACGAGTAGAGATTTGTGCGAAAGCTCGTCAGCAGCCGTCTAGGATCCCAGAGTGAACACCTCCTGCTGCAGATTTAGTCCCAACTCCGGCACAGATGGTGGTTCCAGCACCACCAGTTCAGGGTCCTCCTCTCCAGTTACTCAACTGGTTAAAATCTGAGGGATTGAGGACCATTCTAGAGGAAAAGTGGTTGTCCACAAATGATGTAATGGACAGATACCCTCATATGTGGGACACTCTCCGATACCATTGGTTTGAGATCTTCACTAGACCCCGTGGCCCATACATTCCTGCATGGGTCTGAGAGTTTTATACAGCTTATAGTGGCCTGGTACCAAAAGAAAAGAAGAAGGCCAGCGCCTTTAGACCGGTAGAGTTTGTGGTGGTCCGGGGGAGGATAGTCCGATGCGACAACAATGAGATAAACATAGTATTTGATAGGGCCACAGACATCGAGCACACATATCAGAGTATGGTCACTTCACAGACCCTGGATGATCTGAAAGGTTGGCTAGCTCCCCTTATTTCTAACACCACCCCAAAGTGGATTGAAGTAGGAGCACCTATTGAAAAGAAGGATCTGAACATAGCAGCACGATACTGGTTTGGATTTATCAGCAGCTTAGTCATGCCGTCGCAAAACGAGCCCATTCTCCGCCACCTAAAGGTGGCCTGTCTCGGATCTATCATTGTCAAGAAGCGGTTGATTTTATTAGTTGTCTTTTCTTTTTGTTGCATTTGAGGACAACTGCTTTTTCTTTGTGAGCGGGGTGAGGTATTTCCATACCTACCTCTTGTGATTCTATTTTGTTTGTGAATATTGGATTTTGATCTATATATGTGTTTTGATCTTAATATTGTGGATGTTTTAGCTTGTGGCCCTTGTTTTGAACCTAATTTTAAAACTTTGATTTTCCACCTCTTTTGTGTGTGATTGTGGCTGTTCTTATTCGAATTTGAGTATTGGCTATGATCAATACCGATGACTTGAATAGTACTCTTAATTGAACAAAATGAATGTGCGGCTACAATGAGGCCAATGAAGTTGCATAGACAATGTGTTAACTTTTAGCATCTCGTTGTAACTAGCCGATTTTGAATGAGTCTCTTGTGATGAACATTGCACGCTAGCTAAAAAGTGTGGAGTCTTGTTTGATATTGGTGCCAATCCCTTGTGTGTTGAGATTACTTTGAACATTGCGTGTGATGACACCTAGAATTTGCCCTGTTGGTCCGGTTGACTAAGAGATGCAAGCACTTGAAATGATCTTAGGCAAATATTTTGAAGGATGAAACAATTTGACAATATACCTCTTTTGTGGCCAACCTTGTGAGATGTGTGAACCTTATTGAGCTTTATCCTTTTCTTGGAAGTGTGGTTTGTATGAATAGCCAACTTAGGCCAAAGCCTAAGTTGGGGGGTGTGGTGAAAAGAGAAGGAAAATCAAGAAGTGTGAGAAATCCCCCTTTGAGTAATGGTTTTGAAAAGTATGAAACCCCTCCATGTAAAAAAAAAAAGAAAGAAAAGAAACATAGAAAAAGAATGAAAAAGGTTGGGAAATAAATTGGTGGAAATTGCAAAAAATAAATGGGGTATCCAATAGTTCATGTGAAGTTGAATAATGGGGTGGATTATGAGCATGATTTAATGTTAAAGAAAAGGAGAAAAAAGTGATGTTCGGACCACACTTCATGAAGGTAGGAGCCACTACGCCGAAATGACCATATCTTTACACTCAGCCCCGTTACAAGCCGTGAAAAAACCTTTGTGATCTTGAGTGAGCTGAAACAAATGTTGATTGGAAAATAAGGGCAAACTTATGGGTGAAGTCATGCATGTGTTCATCTTTGTGAGTGTGAGAGTTGTATGTGATTCCAGAACTTTAACATTGTTGAGAAATTGTGTATGAATATGGAATCATCTTTGTTGTGGGGGTATTTGAGCACCTTTGTTGAGCTTGAACTTGCATTTAAAGCAAGTATTGTGAACTTGAGTAACTTTGATAATGGTGAGTCACAAGTTGAATCTTTGAGTTCACAATTGATCATTGCATGAGTAAATTGAACCTTGTTGTGTGCATTCATGTTGAGTCTTATGCAACACTTTTTGAGACATCCTTTCTGAACTGTTGATCTTAAGTTTTACTTGAGGACAAACAAAAGTTTAAGTTGGGGGTGTTGATGAGTCAGAGATTTGGACTCATTTGGGGCTTTGTTTATATAGATTTAGTGTTCTCAAATGCTTAATTTGTGCCATAAACTGATGTTAAAGCCTTGATTTTTAGATATATGGACTAAGGAGCAAAGCAAGGACACTAACATGCAAAAAGGAACAAAACAAACTGAAGAAGTGAAGAATGGCGAGCTTGAGGATCGCCAAGAGCACTTGGCGTGTCGCTGAGTGGCTACTTTAACCGCCTAAAGTTCTAGTGTGCCAACCCTGAGGGAAGAAACCAAGTTGGCGACATGAAAGAAGTAGTGGGTGACTCGCCGATCAGTTCTGCGATGCAAAGAGAGATCACCCAAAGTTACAAGACTTGAGGATGCTGAGAGCCAATGAAAACAAGACAATAGAAGAGAGGAAAGGGCGGTTCGCCGAACTACTCGGTGAACCCGACTTATATCTCCCAATGGTCCTTCGTGGCTTATTTTTGGCGACTATAAATCAAATTTCAAACAATTAGCTTTCAATGAATTCTTAGTCTAGAATGGTTTTCTCTTGAGTTTTTGAGAGTTTCTTAGTAGACTTGAAGACTTTTTGAGACTCAATTTGGAGATTTTGCAGGTGGGTTTCAAATTTTCTGCAAATTGAAGCATTATAAAGACTAAATTACTCTTACACAGTTGATGGCTAATCTATTTGGTAACCGTTTTTACTCTTTTATGATATTTGGCTAAAACCCCAACTCTTAGGGTGTGATCATGTGATTATGGGTTGAATTAGTTTATGGGTATTGCTAATTACTAGTTTAAATGATATATTGAAGTGGGTTTAATAATTAGCTGAGGTTTAATTTATGAATTGTAGTTGCAAATGCAGTTCTAATTTTGTGTTCTTAGCTTGCTCGAGAGAGAGGTTTCTGAACCAAAGCTTTTGATTTATGATTTGTAGGTATTGGGTTGAATTGAGTTCAGCTCGAGAGAGTGAATCCTAAATCCAATCCTACCCATCTTGCTCGAGAGAGAAGATATATTAAGGTTATGGGTTGTTCTTAATTGCTATGCTTGTTGATGTTCTAGAGAAATCACTTGAAACATAATAGTTGTTCGAGAGAAAGCTATTTCAATTATAATCTAGCCTAACCGCTGATATTTAGCTATTTACTAGTAGTTTCAATTACCCATATATCAAAATTTTCCTATAATCGATCACATCCCAAGAATTCCTCTCCTTATTGTTATTTCAAATTGTTTGTGACTGCGTTGTAGTTGATAATTGCAAACCAAAAACCCACCATCTGACATTTGATATCACCCCTTCTGACTTGTTTCATGTATTTTCCGATAATTTCTATTCCTATATCTAGTTAGATCACCTTTGTACTTCTTAATTGAATTTGAACACGTACCGCTCCCTGTGGGATTCGACCCCCAACTCATTTGCTGGGTTATATATTGCTTAACGATCGTTTACACCTAGAATGGATTATGTGTGCTTGTAACGTTATTCATCATCATGTATGCCAGACCATCATAGATAGAATCTTGAAACTTTAGAAGTTGATTTTGTTCTTGTGCCAAGATTGGCTCACATCTCAGCATCTTCATAATTTCTCCTTGTTTGGATTCAATTTCTTTCTCTAATTGAGTATTAGCTAGGCCTATAATTTGTAATTGATAAGCTTCAACCTTAGACTGCAATTCCATGATATTTGATTGTTGTTTCATGCATTCGAATCATAGTTCCATGATTTTTTAAATTAACTCTGTCAAGCATGCCCTTACATTCCTTAAATGAATTCACATTACGAGCCTCTTGTTTTGCATTCTCCATTTGATCACCCCCACCAACATCACAAATAACAGAAGAATCATAATAGGGGTTTGGGGGAGGGCATAAGAGTTAGAAAAACAATTCTCATGGTCATTTTGACCACCACATATAAGACATATATGACACTCGATATCCAAGTGGGGTCCATCACAATAATTACAAGGATACCCATCACCTAACCATCATTTATCCCAATCATCCATATCAGTAAGATTGCCAAAACATTAAAGGGAAAAAATTGTTCATAAAGATTTTTTTAAAAAAAGAACTTAAATAAATAATAAGAAAGAGTATAACCTAGAAGAAAAGTTAATTTCTATGTCCCCAGCAGCAACACCAAAACCTTGTTGCGTCCAAATGCATACGCAAGTGTACGTGATAACACAAGTAATATAGTGGCTCTAAAAGAGCCGGGTTATCAAACCCACAGGTTTTGTCGATTTACTAGTTTACTAAATTATACTAGTCTAATTATTTATTCAAGCATGCCAAAAGAGTTTAATTTGTATTTGAATACTAAGAATACAAGAATGAAATAATAAAATAACTTATAATGATTGGGAAAATCCAGGGCTGCAGCATACTAAGAATTCATGTATCATATATCTTTCAGGCATTTCATACGATTATCAAATTATTGATATTAATTGTTGCTCCCAAACGCACACTCTAGTGTACGTGGTTGGAAAAGTAATAAATGACTCTTTTAGATATGATTTGTCAAATCCAAAGGACTTACTATCAATTTATATTAATTCTATTAATTTCACAATTTAAAGAAAGTGTTTTCAAGAACTTGTGTTTTTGTTTAATATTGCCGTCGCGGAAATTAAATTATGAAAGTAAATAATAATGACAACTTCAATTTTGGTGATTTAAACAGTTGAGGGACAATTCCAGGGCAGCAACATGCGTAAGGTTTCATGTATCACATCTCATGTAATGAATTAACTACGATTATCAAATTACTGATTTACAGGGTTGATTTTATTATCATGATCTCTCGACCTCTAATTGCCTACTCCAATTAGCTATCTAACTATATCAAGAGGGGATAGACAAAACTCAATTGACGAGCATTTATATTTCATCTTGTTTCATAACCAAGCTCAGAGTTTGTCCGGGTGTCAGATCCGAACATGAATATGAAGAAGTGATATGCAAGAGAGATTGAGCTTTTTGTATCTTTTGTTCTATCTACCTCTTCGTCTCTTGAGTTCAATAATAGACAATAAATTTATCTCTATGGTGATCAAACATGAAATACTAAAACAAGAATACAAAAGTAATTTAAGTGATAACCAATATTAATTCAAAATAATCGATGTTCGACAATTACCTGTAGCTACAGTCCCACAACAAAGGCTTTTAGCTACTCATAATATTCAAAAACTCAAAAACAATTGATTTCATAAATTCAAAAGTAAAGACAAAGTAAAACATTGAAACCTAAGACAAATTATTAATCCCTTGCTCTTGCTCACAAAAAAGAAGAAGTAATCCTAAAAATATCCCTAAGATCCTATTTATAAAGTTTAGGAAAATAATTTCCTATTCTAATACACTTTGGAATCCTAATTTAACTAAAATTTGTCGGGCACATCAAAAATGGTAATTGGGAATTAAATATGCTCAAGATCAATATGTTAGATTTTGATATAATTCTTGGGATGGATCGTCTTTATGCATGTTATGCTTCCATAGATTGTAGGATCCAATTGGTCACCTTCAAAGTTTCGAACGAACCTATCATGACATGGGAAGGGGAAATATTGCTCTGAAGGTTCAATTATATGGCATTGTTATATATTAGAGAAGAAATGATATTGTTGTGTTTGTAAGATTGCATCTAACAGAATTAATCAGAAGACTCAGATTAAAAGAACTAGTGGGCCAGATGGAAGTCTGTTACAACAATTGGGATAATTCCAAATTAAATAAGCCACCAACGGATCAGATTGGGTTGAGGAGTTATGAAAAAATCTGGTAAATCCATTTCTCTTCTTTCTCATTCTTCTTCGATCTTCTTCTTCTTCTTCTTCGCATCTCTTTCTAAATCTTCTATAGGATAATCACCATTGTTGGAAGGAGTTCAGCTCAAGACTACTTAGTTTGAGTACAAATTGTAGTTTGTAATAGTAAAACTTTCAATCAATAAAAGTGTGAATTCTTTCTCTAGTTCTTGCAATTACAATTAGCATCACAAGTGGTATCAGAGTGATTCCTGGAACCAATGGCGCAAGATGAATATTACAGAATATCGAGCTAAAACCATGGAAGAAAATGTCAGGAGAGTCGAAGGATAACTGCAAGCACATATGGAGAAGACACATCAAAAACTCAGCTCCACTGATTCCAAGTTGGATGATCTAGGTAGAAAGTTGGATAATCTGATGGATTCACGTCAGGATACTGGGTAGTGCACCCATGGAGGATAGTCCTAGCAACAGACAAAGAGGTGATCAATTTGTAAACCCAATAGTAGTGGACAAACCTCATCATTATAATTCAAAGGTGGAGTTTCCCTGTTTCGACGAAGCAATAGGATCGGATCCTTGTTCGTGGTTACGGAGATGTGAGCAATTTTTTCACCTAAGTGGAAGGGATGAAGCATGGTATTTCTCTTAACAGTTGAGCAAAGGTAGGGAAGCATGGTATTTCTCTTACCAGTTGAGCAAAAAGGTAGGGTTAGATGTCAAGAATTTTGTGATGAATTGTGCAAAAGATTTCAGAATGCTGAGAATAGCAAGTTCAACCTTGTTGGGGAGTTCAATTAGGTAGAACAAAAATCCACAGTCAATAAGTATCTGGAGAGATTTGAAGACTTAAAAACTTGGGTGACGATCAGAAACCCCACCATGCCGAAGGAATTTTTTTTGGAGTTCTTTGTGGAAGGCCTCAAGGAAGACATAAGGCATACTGTGAAAATGCTTAATCCTTTCACTATGAGTTAGGCTGTGGAGAAGGATATGCACCAGGAAAAGGTCATTGATGTCCAAAAACATGAAGAGCAGAACCTCTTTGAAAAAAGGAATGAGCACAAGAGCTCCAACCCAAGGCAACTCCCAACATAGCAATAGAAGGGGGGGGATGTTGTGAGCCAAGGGGGACAAGTAAGTCGAGGTCTAGATGCTAAGAGGAATAATGGGGTCTGTTATAAATATGGAGATAAATACTTCTATGGTCATAAATGCAAACCAAAATAGATTAGCGCCCTCATGAGGTTAGAGGAGCAACATAATCCAGGTCCTAGTGGAAACCAAGAAGAAGTAGATGGAGTTATTCCAGAACTAGAGGAGAGCTATGAAGTGGTGGAAGAATCCATTAGCCTCAATGCACTCTCTGAATCTAAAGGACTTAATACTATTCAGCTCAACGGAGAATAAAAAAGGAATAAGGTGACCATTTTGTTAGACTCAGGAAGTACCCACAGTTTTTTATACCTGGAGACTGCCAAAAAGAAGGCTAGAGCCATGAGAGTTACGGTGGTAGATGACAATCACATCATGAGGTTACATTCTTGCAAGAAGTTTCAGTGGAAGATACAAGGAATTGTGTTTGAAGATTCAGTCAGATTACTGGGGCTAGGAGGTAATGACATGATTTTGGGAGGAGATTGGCTGAAGGCTCACAACCCAATATTGTTAGATTTTACTGAGTACAAAGTGTAGGTTACCACAAAGAGAAAAGAGTGGAGCTCAAGGGTATACATCACTAACGTGAATTGAAGAGTATGTCTATTAATGGGGCCAAAAAACTGCTCAAGAAGGGTCAAGCCATATGGGCTTATTTATTCACAATTTCAGTTGCAGAACATCAAGAACTATAAAGAGTGCATATGGAGATTACAACAGTTCTACACTAATTTCCGGATGTGTTTGCCGAGCCCAATTCACTTCCTCTTAGAAGGAATCATGACCACTTCATTCCCTTGAAATCAGATGCAATACCAGTCAGTATTAGCCTTACAGGTATAATTTTTTTTCAAAAAAATGAAATTGAGAAATAGGTGGCATATATGATGTCTAATGGGATCATACAACCTAGTCACTCCCCATTTTTCTCCCTTGTTCTCCTAGTCAAAAAGAAGGACAATAGTTGGAGGCTTTGCATTGACTATAGAGCATTGAATTCTATGACCATTAAAGACAAATTTCCTATTCCTTTAGTTGATGACTTAATGGATGAGTTGCATGGTTCGATTGATTTACCAGCGGGGTATCATCAGATAAGAATGGGTGATAGGGACATTTACAAAACAACATTTAGGACACATTTGGGGCAATTTGAGTTTTAAGTTATGCCTTTTGGGTTAACTAATGATCCTGCCACATTTCAGTCATTGATGAATCATATATTTTAGAAGTATTTGAAATAAATTTGTCCTTGTGTTCTTTGATGATATATTGGTCTATAGTACTTCCATAGTCGAACACATCCACCACCTCAGTGAAGTATTGACAATACTGAGGAAAGAGCAACTATATGCAAAATTGTCTAAATGCTCCTTTAGACCGTCTAAAGTTGAATATTTGGGGCATATTATCACTGAGCAAGGAGTGGCTACCGACCCCTCAAAAATACAAGCTATGGCCAAGTGGCCTACACCTAAATCATTGAAAGCCTTGAGGGGATTTCTAGGCCTAACATGATAATATAGGAGGTTTGTTCAGTGTTATGGAGTGACTAGTAGGCCCCTCACGAACCTTTTGAAGAAAAATGCTTTTAGGTGGAATGACCAAGCTGAGAAGGCATTTCAACAACTTAAAGTGGCAATGACCTCTGCTCTTGTCCTGGTATTGGCTAATTTTACTAAACCCTTTATTGTGGAGCCAGATGCTTGCTCTAAAGGAATTGGGGTTGTCCTAATGCAAGGGGGAAGACCAATTGCCTATTTTAGCAAGGCTTTGGCTAATAAACACTTGGGATTATCCACTTATGAGAAGGAGTACATGGCTCTCCTATCAGCAGTAGACAAGTGGACAAACTACTTAGAGGGTGCTCACTTTATTATCAGAACAGACCACCGCAGCCTCAAGTTTTTGCTTGAACAACGAGTGAAGATTGCTTTACAATAAAAGGGTTTGACAAAACCCTTAGGCTTGGACTATGAGGTTCAAGGTAAGTATATGTTAGAATGGAAGAGGTTGAACTAACCCTTTATCAGTTAAAGAATAGTAGCCTGGATTTTTAAATATATGTTCCACACCAATATTAACCAAAGATACCCCTAGCTAGTCGACAATGCCTTGATGCCTTATAAGCATTATCACATGTGAAAACATAGATGATTTCCATAGAATAGGTGCATTTAACTATCCCAAATAGGCAATGACCTGTGTGAATCTTGTTTTGGCTAGCAAGCTCGGGGATAGGCATTTTTATTTGTCTTATAGGAATATATGTATGGACATGCAAATAAAATTTATAATTCATATCATTACTTTTTAAGTCATTTACATCTCATATAATGATTATTTTCACTAACATATAATTTATTATTACTTCAAATCAATTTCTACTTTACCATTTATATTCACCAAATTTATTATTTTTTATCAAATTGGCCAACAATGGCTCAAGTAACAATGTTGGTTCGTCTTCTTAGTCATATGAACGACAAATGCAAGTTCAACGTGAGAAGATTGTTCTAATTACTATGTGAGAGGACTATATTAAAAACTAGTACACCACAACTTATAATCATAATGCATGCATATTGGGATTTGGCTCCCCTCCATTTCGTCAAGTACACTTCTAGATGAGAGACATGTGTCCTATTCAATTTTTAAAGGTCAAGATTATGTTATATTAAGAAGTATTATAACCATAGTTAAGTTAACAAATTTTGGTAAACTATTTCCAAATTTGGTAAGAACAAGATATTCCACATAAATTTTACTATCCATTAATATCATTATTTTCATCTTATATTTTTCTAAAAACGTATTAAACTATGCGATCTTTAAGATGAGAATCAACCAAAAAAAAATTGTGGCAATAAACTTTATCCTTGAAATATTATGTTGAGAAACCAAAAAGAAGGTAAAAAATTATCAATATTGACAACAATTATAAAATAAAAGAAAGGGAAATAAAACAATAATTAAAAAAAAACGAGATGTTATCAAGATTACAAATGTGAAATATCAAAATTCTAAAGTGTAGGAGAAAGTGTGGCTGCTGTGTTTGAAGAAGGAAAAAAAAAGAAATATATATGTTTTTAAAAAATATTCTTTTATCTTCTTCGTTTTTTTGTTTTTGTTTTGTGAATTTTGAAAACATATTTAAAGCCAAAATATTTTCGAAGACCGTTATTTATAAGGCTAAATAAAAATATTGTTAGATTCATGTTCTACTTTTAAATATTTGAATAAGAAAATATAGGATGAAATTAATGATATTTATTAAATATAAAATTTGTGGGCACTATTTTGTTCTTACCAAATTTGGAGAATAGTTTTTCAAAAAATTGTTGACTTAACTATGGTTATAATACTTATTAATATACTATAATCTTGACCTTTAAAAATTAAATAAAACACATGTCCATCATCTAGAAGTGTACTCGACGAAATGGATGAAAAGTGTAATGGAGGAGAGCCAAATCCTGCTTAATTCATAATCATACATTATTTATATGGGTTCATGAAAATATCATTGAAAATATTGCATTTTGATCAAATCATGTACAATAAGATCAATCATGATGAATAAACTTGAAATCAATTTAACCCATAAGCAAAATCATGAAAACCCCTAGAATTAGGCATCATAATGAGAACTTGAGGTTTCCTGGGGAATGATTCGGTGAATAGGAACCCATTGATTAATTTCTCACATACCTTGATAGAAACCCTTGGTGAAATTGGCAGAGGAGACTTGAAGACCATTGGAACCCTAAGTTACTTGGAGAAGAAGACTTAAGATCCAAATTGCATGTCCAAACAAAACACCAACTTCATCTCATAATTTCAAATCATGATTTTATATCGCATGACCAAACAGGCTCTAAGCCACTTGACTATGTACACCCCTTCAAAAATCATTTCTTTAGAGTGTCTAACCTATATTGGGCCAATGGGTGAACGATGACATTTCTAAACCAAATCCAATAAATCAAAAATAATTACTATTATTTTCCGATTAAGTTATTATTAGTCAGAATTTCTTCTTTATTCCGGTCGTAAAAGATTGTTAAACAGTGTATTTCCTTAATTACGTTCATTTCGTGTCTCCATTATAGGTTGTGATACTTCACATTGCTGTTTATTCCAAAAATTCAAAAACCAATTTGCAAATTTTCATTATTTTTTAACCTATTGGAAATCTTTTGGAGTGTGTACTTCAAATAATTTTGACATGGTGTTAAGGGGTTTTCTTCTTATTTAGAAGTCATTTTTCTGGTTTAAGTTCAAGCGACTTCGGAATGTGAGACCTGTTTTCTGGTCTTTTTTTTGAAAGAACTCTCTTCGAAATGAAAAAAAGAAAGAAAATGATTTATCTTAAAAGATAAAAAGTGCATTTGGGGATAATATTCCTTGTACCAAGTTAACAGTGTATCCACAAGACCAACACATTCAAAATACATAACTTGAGGAAATCAACAATTCCCTCTGCTTCTCCACAAATAGTTTGTGCTACAAAACAGGTAATACAATACAATACAATATTCGTCAGCCATATCATAATAATGCAAGCTCCAGCTTTCGCTTAGTACCCGCAAAAAAAACAACTGGGAAGAGTTTGAGTCAGTACATGTTGGAAAGGATACATATCACGAACACCAAATCCTAAACTTTCCTAAGCAACACAGCCTCCACAGACGATCCCCCTGCTGTTGAAACCAAGTGAGACTTAGGAGATTGAACAAATAGTCTATCAACAAGCAACATAGTATGGTTCTCATTTATAAAGTTACGAACTAAGAATAACTTCATCAAATAGTTGAAAATATTTGCAGAGCAAATGCAAAGGCTTTAATAAATATGGACTCCGACTATACACCACCTGCACAGTGCCTATATAATTAGTGAGAACAAGCCATAGATGCCTCAATACAAAGAGCAAGCATATGGATAGCAACATTGATTCACATTCAGTGCATTCTCAACATTTTGGATCTAACAGAACTAAATTGAAAAGCATTTTACAAAATATTTGTAAAAATCAGATAATCTTAAGCCAATTCAGATGGCTTAGTGAAACATATATCCCAAGTTACTTCTTAACCTGGTAAAGCAAATAGTATAGTTCAAACATAGAATTTGAACATACCACCTCCAAGCAGAGTCAGTTTGCGATAAACATCAGCCTTAATTCACATTGAAATAACATTTTGCACCTCATAAGGCCATATCTTGTTTCCATGATTTGTCTAATTTACAATGACCGTTGAGTTTTTGGATTAACAACCTTCATTTTGGTAGTTTAAAAAGTCTAATGGAGAGAGTTCCATCTTGTGATTCAAACTAGATGAAGCATGACCTAAGTTTCAAATTGTATTGCTATGTAAGCAATCAGGTCAACTCATAAGGAACAACAACAACAACGTAACCGGTTTAATCCCACAAGTGGAGTCTGAGGAGGGTGGTGTGTACACAGCTTTATCTCTACAAACAAGGTAGAGAGGCGCAGTTATTCGGTAGACCCTCCACTCAAGTAAAGCATATCGCAATCAAGTATGTAGCACATGGTAAACTCACAAGGATATAGTTGTTATATGGTCCAATTCTTGTTGATAAACAATATATGTTCGAATGCAAAACTTACACAATTGAACAACCAGTAATTCTTTGCCTTTTCTTCCTCGCTACCTCCTTCCTCCTAGGAGGCTGAAGCACAACCTTGATTGCAGTGTCAAAAACAGCTTTCACATTCTGACAGCCATAAATCAGTTAAGTTAAAAGGCAAATATCTTCAACTTTACAAGTGTCAGCAAAAGTTTGCATAGCAGCCAACACATAGTTAATGAGACTGAAGGTTAATATTTAGCACAGCTAAAATACCTGTTGAGTTTTAGAGCTGCACTCTATATAAGCTGCTGCACCGATTTGTTTCCTTAGCTCTTCACCCTGCATTCAAGTCAATTGAGTCATGGATGTACCAGCTCTGTTAAAGCATTTGCAAATTCCAAAATAACATATTCACGCACTTGGGCAGGTGTTATAATATTTGATCCCATATGATCTGCTAGATAGCGATTATCTTCTCGAATATCTAGCAAAAATGTAGAAACGAATAATCCTTAGTACTAGGAAATCAAGAACAAGTCTCTCCATATCCACCGGCTTGTAAAATACAAAAAAATGAGTTATCACCTCAACACATACCTAATTTAGTTCCAACAAGTACAATTGGGACATTGGGTGCAAAACGACGAAGTTCAGGCATCCACTGCATTCAATTTATAATTAAATTAAACTTTTGCATCATTGGCAATGACACTAATAGAGATATACCAACAAAGTCAGAAAAAAAAATTGTTGATATAAGTAGGCCTCTTTCCTTTTTTTTTTCCATATGAAATAATAATATAGAAAAGTAAGTGTTGGAAGGAGTACCTTTTTAAGAACATTTTCATAGCTTGCCCTACTGATTAAAGAGAAAGCTAATACAAAAATGTCTGCACCCCTGTAACTTAGTGGTCTCAGCCTGCTATAATCCTCTTGGCCTTTACCACAAAGTTAATACATAAGTCCAATGTAAAAGAAAAAAAATCCCCACCTATTTACATAAAAAGTTGAAGTACCTGCAGTATCCCACAAACCCAAATTGACAATGCTCCCATCCACGGCTACATTGGCACTGAAATTGTCAAACACAGTTGGAACATAGTCCTGCCATGAAAAACCCCAAAATAAGAACTGGAACAACTCTCTTCAAATATCGCTAAAACAAATATTCGGATTTGGGGAAAAAGGTTGATGAATGTGTTAAATTAGGTCCTAGGCTTAATTCACGCCCCAAAAGCTAGCTAAAAATAAAGGATTGTTCAAGCTTTATCAGAGTCCACTCAACTCATTAACCATCCATATGAAATTTTTGTCATTCCTTAACAGAATGCCCAGATTAGAAGTAGTTTTGAGCATATATAACAAGGAAAAGAAGAAACTCACAGTAGGGAACTTGTTACTAGTGTAACAAATGAGCATGCAGGTCTTGCCAACAGCACCATCGCCTACAGTTACACATTTGATGAACTTTGAAGCATTCATCTTTCTCAAAAGTTTCCAGATTCTAAGCGCTTGTCTTTTCAAGTTCAAAAAAAAAAGAGGAAAAAAAAGGAGTGTATCAAAGAAGGAAGAGTATGTTGAAACCCCAACAATAAGATATTGATAGAGGACCCGCCGCCCCTTCTTATAGTTTCAAGAAAAACACATTAAATAAAACTACAGACAGTAAGTGGCAGAAGGAGAGAGAGAGAGAAAAGGAGTCAAAAAGAGTGTTATTTTTCAAACTTGTCAAAAAATTTGAAAATCTTATAAAGTAGTACTAGCGAAAGTAAACATCACTATTGACAAGTGATGGAAGAAAAGGTTGGAGGATGTGGATGGGGCCCAATTTTAAACGGCTCAAAACGACTTTTGTGGGTAATCTGGGTTCCATCTTTTGGTGCACCTACACTATCTTCCTACTCTAGTAGTTGCTCCCGTTACCACTCATTTGCTTCGCTAAATTATCACTACTATTTATTTTATTGAAATATAAATAAAAATTGTCAAATGTTACTATAAAATAAAGATAATATATCAAAATTAAGAATTTTGCTTTACCTCCTTTGATGTATCCTCCTCCTAATTGAGTTATATATGCATCATTGTCTTCATATAATGTTGTTGAATTATCTCTTTTCGAAGGAATGCCATATTTTTTCTTGAATGTGTGGAGTTATTGATCTCGATCAAATATATTCTTGCCAATTACTCGGTTCGTGATCTAGTCGGTATAGATAAATTGTTCGTTTGACTTGTTAGACGCAACAACCAAACATTGATGGACACTTTCACTTATATGAAAATAAAACTGATTGTTTTTTTAAATGATTTAATATGACAGTATTTCCACATGAAAACATACAATTTTCTTGAAATCAAACTTCATAATTTCTTGTAATTTCATAATCAATAAACCTTACAATTGATCAGAATAAATAATTTGTATCAATATTTGATTTACTCTAATATTTTCACCGATAAAAGTGATGTTATATTTTGCATGCACATTAATAAAATTATTTTACCATGAATAATAATATCATGATACATAGGTGCATCAATTGCACTATGACATGGTTCTTTCTAACCATTTTATTGAGATCAAAGTTGATCCTTATGTCAAGCGATATCATAACCATTGGGGTACTATTCAATGGAATTGCTTTAAAACATTTAAAATCCTTCATGATTTTTCATATAATATTTATTGTCTAGCTAGACATGATAATCATTCATTATATGTATTCAAGTTTTTCGTATATTGTCATACGGACCTCATTTCATCCACCATATGAGAACACATCTCCATACAATAATGTCAGGACTTTTGTGAAAACTCTTTATACCTCAAAGTACTAACCATACTTTATATCTTACGATTTTATTTGTCGCATAATAACTCATTTGTACCCCCACTAACATTATATCTTGGTATATGGACTATAAGTCCCAAATATCATTTTTAAAAGGGAAATAAAATATACTTGAAGTGCATATTTTATTGTCCAATCATTGATCTATTCATACCATTTGATGGATTTAAATTCAAGATCCTTGTCACCATTTATAATTTTTTAGCGCTACATTATATTAAAGATATTGTCGACGATTATTTGATATATATTCTAATATGACAAAACTTGTCGAGCTCTCTTTATTTTTCATCATTCTCAAGTATATGAACCTTTGCCAAGGTTTTATGACGTGTTATGTCATGGTCCTCTTTCTAAAGTACTTGTCTCATTATTATCGCCATTTTGATCATTTGTTCCTTTACTTCTTCAAGAAATTTTATCTTTTGAATCGATTAATCTATCACACTTCAAGCATACTATAAATTATGTCCTTCTAGAATTTATCATTGGAATATTTATAACTAGATTATAACATAGGGTCATAGAATGCATCTGACAATTGACTTAAATTATCTCTTCAACGAGGATCATACCAATGATAATTCATTATGTATAACTTATTTTTCAGTTGATTATCTCCCCCTAATGTTAGAGAATCTAGCATTCACCCAATCTTATATGGGGACTCATCTTTGTGCATTGTGTAATGGTGAAGCAATTGAATAATTCACTACATATTTAAATTTCTAAATGAGAATTATTGGGTTCAAGACCCTAAATTAAATAGAAATTCATTTACTCTTCCCTTAAATCAATTAAATCATAGCCTCTTTTGTTCAAATTACTTAATTCATATCCTTTTATTCCTATTCAATCCATTTTAATCGAGCCCTTCAATCCAATTTTATTTCAATTATAGCCTTTCTGATTCAATTCCATTCTAAAAAAACCTCATCTTTCAATCTGAGCCACCCATCTCAATTTGATTAACAATCCTGATATAATCCTAATTGTTCGTTACTTTAAACCAACGATCAAGATCGAATGCCCATTTATTTCCTATTTTAGCCTAAGAGATCCAAACCCCATCTCACATTCTTCTTTCTCCAAAAAATAGGTCCACCGCACCTCACCCTTTCTGTCACAACCCAAGGGTACCCCTTAGACGTAACAAGACACATAATACCCCTAAAGACACCATGTAAGCCACTTAGCTTATCATAAAATAAAACATTAGAACAATAAGAGAAAAAACGCATTTCAAGTCTTAAGAAGATTTCATAAAAGCAAAGTGGAAGTCTAGACTTGTCTCAATTAGCCATCTATTAAAATAGTCCAAATGAAAAGGGACACAACCCATACAACATAGTTTGAAAATAAAATACTAAAATGAAACTCAAAGTGAATCTCCCGCCCTCGAATCATGAGGACTCACCACAAGCAAGAAGAATAGTTAAATCCAAGCTCGAACCGAATGGTGACCGCCTTAAGAACTGGACCCTACACTTGGGAAAAATGTAGGAAAATATGGGTTAGTACAAATATGCACTAAGTATGATAGCCATGCATAAAAAGTATGATAGCCATGCATAAAAACCTTGAAACATGCAAAAAGGGACATTTTAGTTGAATGCATGCAATTTATTAAGTTAAAGCATCATCTTGAAGGAAAAAGGAAATTCATAAGTCATAATCATGTTCATACCATAGATCATTATACCATATGAGAAACATACCATAAATACCCTCAAAGTCTACTTGTGCAATGCATGAATAAGACCCCATAATCCTACCCATGCTAAGTAAAACTTCTTGAGTAACCATAGTTCATAATTCATCTTCTTTTTCATAGTGGGAATAAGCCTTAACCGATATAGACCATGTGAGCTTAACATGAAATCCGGTGTTACCCACACCGAAAAGGGTTGTCCTACTTGCCTAAGGTAATACCATCATCATAATAGCTTTTTGGTGGATCCATTAGCTAAAGACCTATGGGGGCACATAGTTTATGGGATAAGGAGATTGTTACTAGAAACCCGAACTTTCTCACGGAAAGGTTTCCATCTCAAGAGATTGCTTCTAGAAACCCGACCTTTCTCATGAAAAGGTTTCCATCTCATAGTCAATATCCACTCGGTGCTAAGCATAATTCCCATGGAGCACATATTAAGTTTTGACTTAAGTTCATATTCTTGGAAGAGTGCCTTGACACTCGATCCAACATAATTCATAACATAGCTCATAGATTCAATAGGTGAGAATAGCCTTTAAACCATAGAATCATCATCATGTGATAAAACCTTCCACATTATGTTCATTATGTGTTCATGAGAATAGCCTTTCAATCAACACAACATCATCATCATAATTTACCCTTCAAGGATCAAGGATCAAGGATCAAGGATCACATTCATTCAACACATCTAGAATTACTACATTATACATGGATGATAACATAATTCAAGTAGTTCAATTACTACATGCATAATTTTATCATATTCTACTAGCATCAATCATTACCAACACTTTGAGATCCAAATTGGGGAATTAGGGGAATTCATGGATTCTTGGAGAATTCAACATAAAACCATATAAAATCATTAATATATCCATAATAAAACATAATTCAATCATTAAAAATGAATTTGAAAGAAATCCATGAGATTGAAGTCAAACCCTAACTTTTGGGATTTCTAGCTTTGAAATTAAGGGTTTTGAAGGGGCTCCATGGATAAAGTTTATCCATGGATGAAGAGCTACCATACCTTGGTGAAGAAATCCAACGAATTTGAGTGAAAAAGCTTGTTCCTTCAACCCTAGCTTCACCTTTCTTCTTCATCTTCCTTGGAGTTCTAGAGAGAGAGTTTTGGGGGAAAAGTTTATTTTTATTTGGGATTTAGAAATTATGATTTAGATGACTTAGTTTAGGGACTTAAAAAACTTATATAGTTAGTTTAGTTAAGTGTAAAATGATGTCACTTAATATTTAATTAAAAAGTAAAACCTCAAAACACCCCTTAACTAACTCACAAAAACGGTTCCTAGGTATCACCCAAGACCCTCTCACCGACGGACCGTGGTTGGACCCACGACCCGTGCTGGTGAAGCGTGGGTCAGGGTTCTGCAGCCTCCATCTGCGGCCCCTAACCCATGAGGCGTTGGGGGCCTACAGGGCGTGAGTGGCCCCTCGAGGGTCACTGCCCACGTGCATTCTTGGTTCATTCCTCAAGGAACCATGGTTGGTCCTTGGGGTTTGAACCTTGACATTTTAACACGAAAACACTTATTTTAAGGTACGGGGAAGTACATTTCAAGGCTCTAACCCTAACGTCAAGCTCTAGTTTAGCCTACTCATTTTCGGAGTGTTACAATATCTCCCCTTTGGGGACATTCGTCCTCGAATGACGATCTAGACACTTTACGAAATTAAAGACTCAAAACTAGCATCCCATCATGCATGAAACATCATATTTCTCATATTCATAGGAGGAACTACCTTCTCCAACTAAAATCATGGTCAACACAATATCATGGGGCCACTATGCAATTACTCTCTAAAGCATACTAAAGCATGTTCATCAACTCATCTCATGAAGTCAAATAGGCAACTCATACTAAATGCACAACAACAGGAGAAACATAAATCATGAAAACTCATTTTCTTACTAAACATGAATTTCATCAAGAACATGCATAACATAAGGAAATCATGGAAAGCTCATATAACACAAAGGACTCCCAAAACACTAAAATTCAAGAGGAACTACTTACCTCAAGCTTGAATAGGAGTAAAAAGAAAGAGATAAGGATATCGGGACTTTATATCGGCCTCGGCCTCCCAAGTAGCACTCTCAACAAGATGATTCCTCCATAAAACCTTAATGGAAGCTATTTCCTAGTTTCTTAATCTCTTGACTTGCCGGTCTAGGATTTCTACCGGAACTTTTTCATATGAAAGACTTTCGTCAACTCCCAACCTTTCTAGGGGAATAATATACACTGGATCTCCAATAAACTTTTTAAGCATAGAAACATGAAATACTGGGTGAACCGGGGCCAACTCATTTGGCAACTCCAACTCATATAGGCAACTTTCCCAATACGCTTCAAAATTTGAAACATAGTCAATACAACAAAAGGAAGTAGGAACTACATCTAACTACCCATTATGCATGAAACTCAATATTTCTCATATTCATAGGAGGAACTACCTTCTCCAACTAAAATCATGGTCAACACAATATCATGGGGACAATATGCAATTACTCTCAAAAGCATACTAAAGCATGTTCATCAACTCATCTCATGAAGTCAAATAGGCAACTCATACTAAATGCACAACAACATGAGAAACATAAATCATGAAAACTCATTTTCTTACTAAACATGAATTTCATCAAGAACATGCATAACATAAGGAAATCATGGAAAGCTCATATAACACAATTGACTCCCAAAACACTAAAATTCAAGAAGAACTACTTACCTCAAGCTTGAATAGGAGTAAAAATAAAGAGATGAGGATATTGGGACTTTATATCGGCCTCGGCCTCCCAAGTAGCACTCTCAACTAGATGATTCCTCCATAAAACCTTAATGAAAGCTATTTCCTAGTTTCTCAATCTCTTGACTTGCCGGTTTAGGATTTCTACCGGAACTTCTTCATATGAAAGACTTTCGTCAACTCCCAACCCTTCTAGGGGAATAATGTACACTGGATCTCCAATAAACTTTTTAAGCATAGAAACATGAAATACTGGGTGAACCGGGGCCAACTCATTTGGCAAATCCAACTCATAGGCAACTTTCCCAATATGTTTCAAAATTTGATATGGGCCTACATACCGGGGACTAAGTTTCCCTTTCTTGCCAAACCTCATCACACCCTTCATGGGTGAGATTTTTCAAATAGACCCAATCATTAACTTCAAATTCTAGATCTCTTCTTCTCACATCGGCATAATACTTTTTTGTCTACTTTGAGCCATATTCAACCTCTCTCTAATGAGCTGAGCTTTCTCAATAGCTTCATAAACCGATTCGGGAACAATAAGAGCAATATATATCACCTACCTCGAACCAACCAACCAGAGATCTACATCTCCTATCATACAAGACTTCAAAAGGAGCCATACCGATACTTGAGTGGTGACTATTATTATAGGCAAACCCTATTAATGGCAAGTGGTCATCCCAATTACCTTTGAAATCTATAACACATGCCCTCAACATGTCCTCTAGAGTCTGAATGGTGCATTCCGCTTGACCATCCTTTTGAGGGTGAAAGTTGTGCTAAGCTTCACCTTAGTACCAGTCCCATTTTGGAATGACTTCCAAAAGTGTGAAGTAAATTGAGTACCCTGATCCAAAATAATAGATAAAAGAACCCATGCAACTTCATTATATCATTTATATACAACTTGGCATAGTCTTCGCCGAATGAGAAACCTTAATGGGAATAAAATGGGCTGATTTGGTCATCCTATCTATAATGACCCAAATAGAATCATGTTGCCTTCGAGTGCGAGGCAAACCCACAATAAAGTCCATATTCACATCTTCCCACTTCCAAGTTGAAATACGGATATTTTCTAACAAGCCTCCCGATCTTTGATACTCAACCTTAACTTGTTGACAATTAGGACATTTGGCTACAAATCCTGCAATATCTCTCTTCATACCATTCCACCAATAGACTTCCTGTAGATCACGGTACATCTTGGTGGCTCCCAGATGAATAACATATCGAGAACTATGAGCTTTATCTAGAATTTACTCCCTCAAACCATCAAAATCCAGAACGCATAATCGACCTTGGTACCTAAGCACCCCATCTCCCCTTTGGGAAAAGGCCTCAATGGAGTTCTTGAGTACCGACTCTTCCAACTCAACCAATATAGGATCAAGGCTTTGCTTAGCCTTCACATCCACCACAAAAGACGATTCAGACCCATTATGAACCATGACACCACCCTTGGTGAAATCCACTAGTTGGACACCTAGTCGAGCCAATCTATGCACCTTACGAACCAATTCTTTCTTTTCATCCTCTACATGAGCCACACTACCCATGTATAATCTACTAAGTGCATCCGCTACAACATTAGCTTTGCCGGGGTGGTAAAGAACACTCATGTCATAGTCCTTCAAAAGTTCTAACCACCTTCTTTGTCGGAGATTCAAGTCCTTTTGACTAAACACATATTGAAGACTCTTGTGATCGGTGAAAATATCCACATGGACCCTATACAAGTAGTGTCTCCATATTTTCAACGCAACACCACTGCCGTTAATTCAAGATCATGGGTCGGATAATTTTTCTCATGCACTTTAAGTTGCCTTGAAGCATAGGCAATCACCTTACCGTTTTGCATGAGAACACACCCAACCCCACTCTAGAGGCGGCGCATTATACCACAAAACCATCCGTACCTTTTGGTAAGGTCAAAACCGTAGTGGATGTAAGTCTATCTTTCAACTCTTGAAAGTTTTTCTCACAAGCCTCCGACCACTCAAACTTAGCTTTCTTTTGAGTCAAAGTCGTCAACGGAGAAGCAATGGAGGAAAACCCCTCAACAAACCTCCTATAGTAACAAGCCAAACCCAAAAAGCTTTTAATGTCGAAAGGAGTTAGAGTCTAGGCCAACTCTTGACCGCATCCATCTTCTTCGTATCCACCTCAATACCCTTGCTTGACACAATATGACCAAGGAAAGCTACAGACCTTAACCAAAATTCACACTTGCTAAACTTTGCAAAAAGTTGTTGGTCCTTAAGAACTTGCAACACAATTCTCAAATGGTCCATATGTTCATTCTCACTCCTTGAATAGATCAAAATATCATCGATAAACACAGTCACAAACATATCAAGGTATTGTCTAAACACCCTATTCATCAAATCCATAAATGTCGTCAGGGCATTTCTCAACCCAAATTACATAACCACAAATTCATTGGTTATCAACCCCTCTCACCCTTAATTGGTGATAACTCGAACAAAGGTCAATTTTGGAGAAATAGCTAGCCCCTTGAAGTTGATCAAACAAGTCATCAATTCTCGAAAGGGGATATTTATTCTTAATGGTCACTTTATTCAATTGATGATAATCGATGCACATTCTAAGAGGCCCATCCTTCTTTCTAACAAACAACGCCGGAGCACCCCATGGAGAGATACTTGGTCAGATGAAGCCCTTATCTAACAAGTCCTTTAGTTGCTCTTTCAACTCTTTTAATTCCGCCAAAGCCATTCTATAGGGAGGAATGGAGATATGTTGCCTATTCGGTAAAAGGTCAATACCAAAATCTATTTCCCGTTCGGGAGAAATACCAGGAAAATCATTGGTGAAAACTTCTGGGAACTCATTCACTACCGGAACTGACTCTAGAGAGAGGGTTTCAGACTCCACATCCTTCACCCTAACAAGATAGTAAATGCACCCTTTGGAGATCATTTTCCTCGTTTTAAGGCAAGAAACAAATCGACCTCTAGGGATAGAATTCCCCCCTTTCCACTCTAAAATAGGTTCATTTGGAAATTGGAATTTAATCACCCAAGTCCTACAATCGATAGAGGCATAACATGCATGCAACCAATCCATACCCAAAATCACATCAAAAACCAACATGTCTAACTCCACCAAATCCACCAAAGTAACCCTATGAGACAAGGAAATGTGACAACTTCTATAAACTTTCCTAGCCACTACGGAATCACCAACCGGGGTAGAAACCAAAATGGCTCTAATAACACTTCGGGGAGTATTTCAAACTTCATGACCACTAAAGATGTCACAAAGGACAAAGTAGCACCAGGATCTAACAAGGCATATACATCAATAGAAAAGACTTTTAGCCTACCGGTCACCACATCTGGAGAGCTCTCTTAGTCATCTCAGAATCGAAGAGCATAAAAATGGTTTTGCTTTTGAGCATTGGAGTTTGAGCCGCTTGGAGGAGCTTGCTTGCCTTCCTTCCCGTTAGCCGTAAGTGTTGGGCAATTTCTCAATTGATGACCACTCTTACCACACCCAAAACATACATCCGTTCTGGCTAAGCACTTACCATAATGACTCTTCCCACATTTTGCACAATTAGACCTATTCATATAAGAACCACCACTATTACCTCCTTGAGGTATAGGGTTAGACACCCTATCCTTATTGACCCTTGGAGAAGCGTTTGAGGAACCTTGGTTGGAGAAACTTTGCTTGAACCTTGGTTGACCTTGCCCATCGAACTTAGCATTGGATAAATTCCCATCACTGGTTCTAGCTCTTTTCACCTCCTATTCTTGTCTTGGAGTGTCTCATCTTCCATTTGTTGGGCATATACCATAAGACATGAGATATCCATATCATGAAGGAGCATTGTCGTACGACATTCTTTTCTTACTATTTTGGACACACCTGTCATATACCTACTCATCATATCTGTTGAATCCGCCACCATAGCCGGAGCATACTTGGATAATTGAGTAACCTTTAGAGAATATTCTTGAACACTCATATCTCCTTGACGAAGGTTAATGAATTCTTCCACCTTAGCTTCCCTCAACTCTCGGGGAAAGAACCTATCAAGGAACGTCGATTTGAACACTTCCTACTCTATTGGACCCGCTCCTACCAACCTATTATTATTATTCCATTGAGTATACCATACTTGAGCCACACTCTTCCATTGGTAAGCAGCTAACTCCGCTTTCTCTACAGAAGTCATCCCCATGACATCAATTATTTTATAAACCTCTTCCACAAATTCTTGAGGATCCTCTCCCACTTTGGAACCAAGAAACACGGGAGAGTTCATTCTTGCAAAATCCCTCAATCTAGAAGCCACAAAATTCATATTAGGGTTCACATGAGTCCTAACATCTCTATTGGCTTGGGCCATCATGGCTTGGGCTTGAGTTGTCACGGCTTGAGCTTGAGCCGTCATGGATTGGGTCAACATTTGGATAGTAGATCTAAACTCCGTCTGGGTCACATACTCTTCCACAGGATCAACTGGAACTTGGTTAACTTGAGGAGCTTTATTACCTTGAAGAGCTTCCTCATTCACATCGCCACCTTCCATTCTTCTAGCGTTAGCCCTTCACGTATTCATATCCTGAAGACACAAAAGAAAGACTAGGAGAGGGAATTTTATATAGTTAAACTCTAAGGCACGACTAAAGAGTAATGAAAGAAGTGAAATATCCTAACATCTTATAGCCTCTCATTCATAAATATGGCGCGCTTCACACTCATGAACAAGACTCTACTAGACATGGCTTATGAGATATCATCCTAGAATCATTCTTAACCTTCTGCTCTAATACCAAGTTTATCACGACCCAAGGGTACCCCCTAGACGTAATAAGACACGTAATACCCCTAAAGGCACCATGTAAGCCACTTAGCATATCATAACATAAATCATTAGAACAATAAGAGTAAAAATGCATTTCAAGTCTTAAGAAGATTTCATAAAAGCAAAGCGGAAGTCTAGACTTGTCTCAATTAGCCATCTATTACAATAGTCCAAATGAAAAGGGACACAACCCATACAACATAGTTTGAAAATGAAATACTAAAATGAAACTCAAAGTGAACCTCCCATCCTCGAATCATGAGGACTCACCAAAAGCAAGGAGAATAGTCAAATCCAAGCTTGAATCGAATGGTGACCGCCTTAAGAATCAGACCCTACACTTGGGAAAAATGTAGGAAAATATGGGTTAGTACAAAAATGCACCAAGTATGATAGCCATGCATTAAAACCTTGAAAACATTCAAAAAGGGACATTTTAGTTGAATGCATGCAATTTATTAAGTTAAAGCATCATCTTGAAGGAAAAAGGAAATGCATAAGTCATAATCATGTTCATTCTATAGATCATTATACCATATGAGAAACATACCATAAGTACCCTCAAAGTCTACTTGTGCAATGCATGAATAAGACCCATAATTCTACCCATGCTAAGTAAAGCTTCTTGAGTAACCATAGTTCATAATTCATCTTCTTGTTCATAGTGGGAATAAGCCTTAACCGACATAGACCATGTGAGCTTAACATGGAATCCGGTGTTACCCACACCAAAAAGGGTTGTCCTACTTACCTAAGGTAAGACGATCATCATAATAACTTTTAGGTGGATCCACTAGCTAAAGACTTATGGGGGCACATAGTTTATGGGATAATGAGATTGTTACTAGAAACCCGGCCTTTCTCACCAAACGGTTTCCATCTCAAGAGATTTCTTCTAGTAACCCGGCCTTTCTCACGGAATGGTTTCCATCTCATAGTCAATATCCACTCGGTGCTAAGCATAATTACCATGGAGTACATAGTAAGTCTTGACTTAAGTTCATATTCTTGGAAGAGTGCTTTTACACTCAATCCAACATAATTCATAAGATAGCTCATAGATTCAATTGGTGAGAATATCCTTTCAACCTTAGAATCATCATCATGTGAGAAAACCTTCCGCATTATGTTCATTATGTGTTCATAAGAATATTCTTTCAATCAATACAACAACATCATCATAATTTTCCCTTCACGAATCAAGGATCACATTCAATCAACACATCTAGAATTACTGCATTAGACATTGATGATAATATAATTCAATTAGTTCAATTACTACATGCATAATTCTATCATATTCTACTAACATCAATCATTACCCATCTTGAGATCCAAATTGGGGAAAATAGGGGAATTCATGGATTCTTAGGGAATTCAACATAAAACCATATAAATCATCAATATATCCATTATAAAACATAATTCAATCATTAAAAATGAATTTGAAAGGAATAGATGAGATTGAAGTCAAACCCTAACTTTTGGGATTTCTAGCTTTGAAATTAGGGGATTTGAAGGGGCTCCATGGATGAAGTCTATCCATGGATTAAGATCTACCATACCTTGGTGAAGAAATCCAAAGAATTTGAGTGAAAAATCTTGTTCCTTCAACCCTAGCTTCACCTTTATTTTTCTTCTTTGTTGGAGTTCTAGAGAGAGTTTTGGGGGAAAAATTGATTTTGATTTGGGATTTCGAAATTATGATTTGGATGGTTTAGTTTAGGGACTTAAAAACCTTATATAGTTTGTTAATTAAGTGTAAAATGGTGTCACTTAATATTTAATTAAAAAGGAAAATCCCAAAACACCCCTTAACTAACTCACAAAAACGGTTCCCAAGCATCACCCACGACCCCCTCACCGACGGACCATGGTTGAACCCACGACCCTTGTTTGTGAAGCGTGGGTCAGGGTTCTGCAGCCTCCATCTGTGGCCCTTCACCCACGAGGCGTTGGGGGCCTACGGGGCGTGAGTGGCCCCTTGTGGGTCACTGCCCATGTGTATTTTTGGTTCATTCCTCAAGGACCCATGGTTGGTCCTTGGGGTATGAAACTTGATGTTTTAACATGAAAACACTTATTCTAAGGTACAATGAGGTACATTTCAAGTCTCTAACCCTAACGTCAAGCTCTAGTTTAGCCTACTAGTTTCTGAAGTGTTAAACTTTCCTCTCCTCTGTCTCATCAGCGGCGAGCACCACTGCTCTGCCATCTCCGGCGAGGCCACCATGGCAGTCACCACCGTCCTCTCCTCTTCTGCTCTCTCTAGTGTTCTAGTGGCCGATGAGACCAGCCACCAAATGCCACCTTCTCTTTCTCAAATCCCTATCTCTGACAAAGCTAACCGCAAACTCGAACCCCACTCCTATATTTTCTCTTTCTCTACTCCGGCGAAACCACCATGTGAAGGCACCAATTAGACTTCCTTGCAACCCGTCGACTCATCTTCCCTGCTATTCTCTCTTCTCTAACGAAAATGCCAACAACTACAATTGTAGTATGAGCATTGATGCTCCATTCTGACGAAGAGGTATGGGGACCAGTGAGTCGTTGGCCAGCGAGTCCCGCTCCTCATTTTTCTACGTTGGAATGATGGAGACAACAACATAAGCAACCACTCCGGCAAGTGGCTGCGATGATGGTAACAAACACTATTCGAGCTGATTTGGTCGATAAGAAGTTTTAACATTTTTACATGCTTAAAATGAATCTTAATAGATCCGTTTGGGTTTGCTCTTTTGTTCGATTTTGATATACTTTGATTATGAAATATACGATTGTTTTTACTCGCATGTTTATCATTTGTGAAAATTGATAGTCGCTATGAATCTTGATCTAATCATGAACTGCTCTTCTAAAAATAATATGTTTGAGGTATTATTAGGAGATTCTCATATATGCCTTTAAATCTGCCTGTTATTGTTTTGATCTCTTTTGTAAATTATGATATGTAACTCATTGATACTTATTTGTTTCACTCGTGTCAGTGATTCTATCTCATTAATTTTGTATAAGTTTAATTACGGTCTAAATTGGTTTGTTGATTATGGTGTTTGATTTTGAGAATTTATTATGGTAAGCATCATTTTACTAATATGAACAACTTGATTCAGATTCATAATGGCGTAGTGCTTCATCACTTATGGTAAATTTTAGCATGATAACTTATTTGTATTGTGTTACTTAATTTAGAATGATGGTTACTTGTTATTTATGGTCAATAATGATTCTCCCCCCCCCCCCCCTCTATTTTTTTATTCCCAACAATAATATTGCTTAATTGTGGAAACGAGGATATCTTCCTTCTTTTATGATTGTCATTAGTTGTTCTATTTAAGTACATATCCTCGTGATTTATGCATTATACTCTTGGTATGTAAACTTGATTTGTTTGCTTATACATATAATTTTGATAAATGGATTGATTGCTTTTTATAAATTACTTTTCCTATTCTATGTATATACATGCTTTATTTGTTCACTTTAAAAATAAAATTTGATTTTTTAATTATTCTCAAAATATGTTTAGGGAACATTTTCCATAATTCACTCTTAATTAATTCTCCTCTCTTTTATTTGTTTGGCCTCATATGTGTTATAAAAAGGGACTTCTTCTCTTATTTTGAGGATCACACTTTAACAATCTAAATCACACTTTAACAATTCAATACTCTCTACTCTCAAAAGAAAAGAAATAGGATCTTATGTATTATTTGAAAGATTGAGTTTGCTGTTTCGAATCATATAAGAATCACATTTACTTTGCTGAATAATTAATTTGCCTAACTGGTTAGTCTTTTTTTGGATCAATTCAATTTCTTTTCTTGCATTAGTATATTATTTCACATACTTTATTATTCATGATGTCTAAAAGGAAGCGGCTGTATTAATCTCTATTCCGCTATGTGTGCCTATTTATTTAAGTTTGTATGATTATTGTGAGTAAAAGGAAGCATACATGTCAGTCTACATTTCCTTTTGCTGCGTGTGATGTTGTATTTGTTGGTATGTACATGATTCATTGTTACCTATAATGTTATTGTTCTTTAGTTGAAATTAATTCCTCTAACTGGTAGTATATATTTTGTATTTTTTGTACTTTGTTTGTATGTCTTGATGATAAACAAGGTTTGAACATAAAATTTCAAGATGTGAAAAGTTCGCTCGGGTCGGGGATACATCTAAATGGAGTTTTACTTGAATTTAAATTTAATATTGTTGTTTCATTAATTGTGGTTTTACTTTATTCATCTTCGTAATATAGTTGTAAACTTTATATCACTCCCCGAGCCTATACCCTGGACGTGAATGATCTCCAAGCGAACCCTTGGCCTGGCTACATGACTTACATGGCATTTAACAATATGTAGAAGCTTAAATAGGTAAACCATTAGACATATAAGAAAGTCCTAACAATACTGTCTTACCAAATACTTAACAAGAATCATGAGTTAAACAAAACGTCATGAGAAAATATTGGAAACGTCTAATTCAATCTGTCTATGAAGCCTCTAACAACGTAAGAGAGATGTTGGGAAAAGACACGTGACACCTCCAAAGCTACTAAATAAAATAAAATGGAGTCTCCTGGAAGCAATGAGACCTTACCAAAATCTATCTGCGAGTGGATAATGATCTCAACGAAGCATCTATTGATGATCCTAAGTACCTGTATCAGCATCATGAAACGATGCAAGTCGAATGACATCAGTACGTTGAATGTACTGGTAAGTGATAAGGTTAGAGTAAATAACATACTGGTTTGAATGACTGAAAACAAGATAATTGGATCAATACATGAATATGGAATGAAAACCATTTAAACTTTACAACACAATATACAATGAAAACAACATGAAAATAATATACTTTACTTGTGGGGAGTTTCTCTAACCGACAACCATTACCATGAGCCTAACAATGATACATCGTTTCGCCTCACATTGCCAAGGCCATCCTATACTTTGCCGGGGTATAGGATGATATCGTGACTATGGATCCATCTGATTGGCCTTCGTAGAGGCAGTGAGGAATCACATGATGAATCAATGTTATCCTATCCTACACTGGCTACGTAGTTCAATGAGACTTCCGAATCATAAGAGACTCTAACCCAACTCGGTGTTCAGTACTACTCCCAAAATATTTGATATAACTTCATGCTCAATTTACTTATTACAAGGAATGGACTTCTTACTTGATTGAAATACTTTTCAAAACATGATACGTGTTTACATTCTTGAAAACATGTACTTATGAACTTATCTTTCAAGTCCGATAATCAACATAGGTACATAAGTATATAGATAGATATATAAATAACATTTGAAACTCTTAAGTGCTTATGAAATTGAACCTTTTGAACTTTCCTCTTAACGCTACTTGATTTGAAATGTGAGTTTAAGAGTTATGATTTAGATATAGGATCTCTAAATGATTAATGAAGACATAAATAGTTAGAAATAAGAAGAGAACGAAGACACGTTTTGAAGACCATTGGCGGGACGCTGAAAGAAATTAAAATTTTGGTCGCAGAAATATTTTTGAGACAAAGGACTCCGTATCCTCTCTGCGACGTGGAGAGGGGATGATTATCTGGGTACTTAAACTTCTAAAGGACTCCGTAACGCGGACCTGAGCGCAAATTTTTGCCTGATCTTTTCTTTCTCTCCCGAACTTGATTCAATTCATACCCAAGGCAATTCCATTGCCCAATTTCACAATTTTTCATAAATCCAGAACATTTTCAATGAAACCCACACAAAATCCATCAGGAACAAGACTCATTCGTGAAACACTCACATCAATAACTCAACATGATTCCATTGACAAAGAATGAAGCAAAACTTCAAGAATTTTCTCAAGAACCTTTACATAAACGATTTTATGTACAATTTATTGAACGAAAAATATTCTTCGCATGAGGATAAAAAATTCATCACTACGAGAAACCTCACATACCTCAAAAGACCAAGTTCTTGACGATTTCCCCAAAACCTTGAAGAGTTCTTGAAACCTCGTACTTTCTCCTCTTGAACTTTCCCTGACTTGCTTAAATATTTTTGAGAGAATGAAAATTGATTTCAATCATATTAGACCCCTATTTGGGTGTGCCAAAACGTGTGGGCTTAAGGGGGTAAGAAAAAGACCAAAAAGCCCCTCCTTAAAACGGATGAAAAGACTCTAGCTATAGATGTTGCACACAAATGAGCATAATTCCTTCATCCAAACTCAGATTCTAGCAAACTTGGTGGCGTTGGAAAGAGGACTTGAAGACTTTTGAGTTGATACCTCATGGGCCACCTAACTCATTCTATGGTAAAAGTTATGGTCATTTGAAATTGACCCAAAACTGAGAATTTGAAGGGTAACTTGTACGACTTTAATTTTAGTTCTTTCTAATTTAGCCCTTTCTAAGACTGAGGTGTTAGAATATCTCCCCCTGGGAAAATTCATCCTCGAATGAGATCACTCTAAGTAGAATTGGGGTGGAAAATATCTAACCTTCAACTTAAACACCCAACATGCAATTCATATATATTCAATGTACACACTTAAAGAGTACCAAGAAAAGAGTTAGTACCTTGGTTTGGAATTTCTCCAGGAGCAAAGAGATGTGGGTATCTCTACTTCATATGCTCCTCAGCCTCCCAAGTAGTTTCCACAAAAAATTGGTTCCTCCATAAGACCTTGACCAATGCCACCTCCTTGGTTCTCAGCTTGCGAACCTAATGATCAAGAATTTGAACGGGTATCTCTTCATAAGATAGATTGTCCTTAATACCAAAATTCTCAATAGGTATAATAAGTGAAGAATCTGCAATACATTTTTTAAAAATAGAAATGTAAAATACCAGATGGACTGCTGCTAACTCTAACGGTAGCTCCAACTCATAAGCTACATTATCAATTATCTTGGATATTCTATAAGGATTAATATTGTAATACACCGTATCGAAAAACAGACCAAACCAACAGATTTCTAGAAGTAGCAGGTGCAACCCACGGTTACCACTCACGGACCATAGGGTGAACCAGGGCCCGTTTTAGTGGTCCGTGGATGGCAAACTGCAACCCTCCCTAAAAACTCAGATAAAAACCATTCTAAGGCATGACCCACGGTCGGACAGGATGAATCGTGGATCAGTCCAAAAATCGTCGATCCATCCATAGGTTAAGTCCCTCAGGACCCCTCAGAACCTGGTCCCTGAAGTCGATTGGCGATCAGACAGGACGAATAATGGATTAGTCGATGGACCATCAATCAGTCCGTAGGTCGAGACCCTCAAGAGCCCAAAAAACCCATCCTCTGAAGTTGATCGACGGACTAACATGATGGATAGTGGATTCGTCCACAGATCGTCTATCCGTCCGTAGGTGGCTTCATCAGATTTTAAGTCAGGAGTTTTAGTCAGTTTTAGCCTAGTAAACTAATTAGAACTGACCCTAATCAATTCTTCACCAAAAATTCATCAAACTTAGAACCATATAGGAGAAAGAGTCAACCAAAGCTTTCCAAAATGCAGCAATGTTTTCATCAGTTCCAGTCCCAAAATATAAAGATTTCTCCGTGAAATTCATCACCAGGTACGTGGGATTTTACTAGTGGGTTCCTTTTGCCCATTAGGTCCCTAGAATTTTGTCAGATTCTTGATTCCCTTAATATTATCTAGACCTAGGGTTTCTTGAATGTTAGAAATTGTTGGGTTTTGTTATTAGAATGATCCAAATCAGATTGTCATGAATTTAGTATCGTTTTGTGAAGATTCTATCATGAATTCAGAACCCTAGCTATGTAGTTCTTTTAGTTCAGGAATTACACATGCTAGGTCAGTTATTTCAGATATATACATACATGCCTCAGTTTTCGAACGTTTCATTATCAGTATATTATTGTTGCATTCTCAGTTGCATGCCAGTATTTTGAGCTATCCAGTATTACAGAAATTCAGTCATAAATTGTTAATTACTGTAACACCTCAACTTTTCAAAACGTCTAAATTAACTTGTATCTTCGTGGAAAGACAAGGAGGGTGAGTAATAAATTAAAAATGATGTGGTATGTCATATTTTAAGTGTTCAAGGGTTGTATGTCAAGTTTTGAAGTTAAGTAAGTGGCAAAATAAAAGTTGGCGGAAGATATCGTAAGTTCCTTTTTTAAGATTTCTCTGAAATTTGGGTCAAATGTCTCGAAGGGTTTCTCCCAATATATAAATAGTTATGGGACTCGTGACTTATTGAATCAAAGGTCTACGAGTCTAATTTCCAACGTATTAAACCGTTTGTTCATACGACTTCAGAATAGGGAGATATTTGCATTTTTGTTGGACTGCGCAAGCAGGCACATGAGGTGGGGTCCTATGTCGGTAGAACTTTACATATATCTTCTTCTTCGAACCTTTTCCTCATTTTTAGCTAAGAACCAGCAAAAAAACAGAGAAACCCATTTCTAGGATCAACTAAAGTATAGATTTTCTCGACTTAAGTCCTTGACCAAAGTTGTTCTACGCATTGGGCTCATCATCGTGGTATAATTTGTTTTATCAATTTCGTAGCATATCACACTTTAGTGTTGGGACAGAAAGGGTTTGGATATATTTGAAGGTTTTGAGGCGTAGTACGACCTTATGATCGAGGTAAGACCCTTCTTTCATCGACTCTAACTTTTATAAATAGCAAATAGCAATTTGCGATAGAAATACATATCTTTTATCGTATTGTCATGGTATATTTTATTTTTGTGTGTTGATTATGGTCCTACCTTGTTGTAGTATCGAGGGAGTTATGAGTAAAAGTCGTTAGGCCACGTGAATTCAGCGAAAAAGGTATGTTAAGGCTATTCCCTACTTACGACATGTTTCCTTAAAGCTTAGGAACAATGTAATTGGGTTGTTATCGTTGTTACACTTGTAGCCATTATTGTTGATTGTTGATTGTTGGTTGCTCGAGTTGATATAATCCTCCCTTGTCGGGATTCTTATTCAGTTAGTAGCGTCCCTATGTTGGACACGATTTAGAGGCTATTTGTATAGGTTGCTTATAGCTAAATTGCTCACTTTTAGCGATTGTATTGTTATTGTTACCCTTGGGCCTATTGTGGTTAGCTGCAGGAATGTGATCTATGCCTAGAAGGGGTATGTTCTGCCTACAGGGCTATATGGATGCCTAAAAGGGCTATGAGTTGCCTACGGGGCTATATTGATGCCTAGAAGTGCTATGAGTTGCCTACAGGGCTATATTGACGCCTAAGAAGGCTATGTGCTTCCTACAGGGCCATGTTGTTGCCTAAGAGGATTATGAGTTGTCTATAAGCTATGTTGATGCCTAAGAGAGCTATGTGCTGCCTACGAGGCTATATTAATGCCTAAAAGGGCTATGTGACTACCTACAGGGCTAGGGGACTACCGATAGGGGTATATAGACTGATTGGCACCTTCCGGGCTTATGGGGGCCTGAGTAGGTGGTGTTGTGCGCTGTTTGTACTTGCTGAGCTTATGGGGGCTTGGTTAGGTTGTTGTTTTATTATTTTTGATAAGTTTAGATTTAGTAGCAGGTCAGTACACTTATCTTATCCTTGATTTATTTATCAGATTATTCCAGTATATCAGGATACCTCCTCATAGTCTATTGCCTTTCATACTCTGTAGATTATTTTGTACTGACGCCCCATTTCCTTGGGGGCGCTGCATTCATGCATGCAGGTCCTGACAGATGACCGAGTAGACCTCCCAGTAGCAGAATTGACTTTTATCCGGTTGGCTAGCCCCTTTCCTCCAGAGCTGCCAGAGTTGGGAGGTTTGTTACCTTTTGTTGTATATATCTTTATGGGTAGGCTAGGGCCTTGTCTCGCTAATCTTTACTACTCTTCGAGGCTTAAAGACTAGTGTGTGGGCTGTATAGCTACGTTATGGCCATACTAGCCTATGTTGTTGGTTTGCTGAAGCTTGTGAGCTGTTTGATGTATTGTATTGATATATACCTGATTTTAGTTGTGGTATAGATATCATGGTGGACTCGACGGCCCAATCAGGACTTCTGTGCTAGTTGGCTATTTATTTATATGATCTCCTGGGAGTAGCTATTTCTTTTATAGATCAGTTGACAGGGGCCTTGCCGGTCGAGGGCTTAGTTTTAAGCCGAGATATACTTGTTTATTTTCTTGATTGCGTGAGCTAGTAGCAAATGGTTCAGGAGGGTCAGCTCGGGCCTGAGTTTTGGCATTAGGACTCAGTTGTGCCCCTCGAGTTTGCGGCGTGACAATTACATATTCAAATGGGAGTAGCTTAATACCGAGTGGACTAAGGTCAATCACCCTCAAGTCCCAGAACTATGTGCCTCGTAGGTTAAGTCCCCTCTGTTGGGCATTACATTTTAGTGATCACGCTAGTCATGCCTCTATACCTCTGAAAGGGTATATTGGGTCCTCTCGATGGGGCATATACATCGGACTCCACATTTAGCTTATGTAGTTTTATGTCGATTATTAGTAGCTCCCACAGTTCAGTCAGATTCTATTGCATTGACCATGTTATCAGTTACAGTCAGATTTCAGTCCCAACATATTATAAACTTGGTCATTGCATTTAGTTATTTCATGTTCAATATTCTCAGTACAACATCATGTTTATCTTTTATCATTGCTCAGTATTTAAGCTTTGATTCAGTTATGATTATTGTTTAGTTTTACTCTATCCTGCATGCTCAATACCTTTCAAGTACTGACGCATACTCTGCGCTACATCTTCTTGTGATGTAGGCTCAGGTTCTCAGCTTCCAGATCACGCATAGATTAGTTTCCGATCTCCAGTTCAGCAGTATCAATGGTGAGTCCTCATTCTTCGAGGACGAGTGACATGATTATCTTCCTTTGCTTTCAGTCTTTAGTTTTCAGTATTTTTTAGACTTAGCTGGGGAATGTCCCAACACTTCTAGTCAGTTAGAGGCCATTTTCATACATAGTTAGAATCATCTTTAGTATTTAAGTTTGACTTTTCAGTTTTATTCAAACTCTCAGTTTTCATATACTGAGATTTATTATATGGGTATTCCCCATCATTTCAGATTATCTCATGATTAGCTTCCGCATAGTATTTATTGATTCAGTTTACATTAGTATGCTTATGATATGCCAGTAGGGTTAGCTTGGGGTCACTCGTGATCTTAGGTCCCTTGTTCGTGTCCTAGGGATAGCCTCGGGGCATGACAAACTTGGTATCAGAGCTTTAGGTTCAAGAGTCCTAGGATGTCTGAAAGCCGCACTAAGTAGAATCATTTTCATTGGTGTGAAGTGCACCACATCTAATGAGAGGGAGGCTACGAAATGTTTTAAGAAAACTTCACTTTTGTTGCTACTCTTGTCATGCGTAAGGTATGATACAACTTCTCGTTTCTAATCCATTGTTATGCGCTTAAGATCATGCCTCCTCGTAGAGCTTACACATGGAATGCTAATGCACGCTATGCTAACACAGTTCTTCTAGTCCCAGATAATAAGGTTCAAACACAGAGTTTCAGAATACGTTTCAGCTTTTGGCTCAGAGTATGACCAACCAGAACAATTAGCAGGTTCCAGTTTCTAATAATAGAAATGGTGGATCAGTGGCAACTAGAGTTCAAGATTTTGTAAGGATGAATCTACCTGAGTTTTTAGGGTCATAAGTTGGTGAGGACCCACATAACTTCATTGATGAGGTTAAGAAAATCTTTGGAGTGAAGCAAGTGACTGGTAATAATAGGGTGGAATTGGCATCCTACCAGCTTAAAGATGTGGCTCACATAAGGTTCACTCAGTGGAACGACAACAGGGGCTACTTTGTCTTTTTTTTTAACTCTTTATATAGCAATAAACTTCGGTGTCAGTTCAGAAATTCTCTCAGAATCCTTACCAGTCTCTACTCCAGTCTCTGAGCCAGTTATAGCTAGATGGGTATACACAAATTTCCCTGTCACAGTCTCTCAGAAAATCACCTCATCAAATCTTGTAGATTTAGAAATGGTAGACTTTGATGCCATTCTAGGCATGGATTGGTTACATTCCTGTTATGCCTCATAACTAGGATCGTTCGTTTCCAGTTTCTAGACGAACCAATCTTAGAATGGAAGGGTAGTAGCTTAGCGCCTATAGGTCAATTCTTTCTTACCTTAAGGTTAGAAAGATGATCTCTAAGGGTATCTCTATCATCTAGTTGAGGTCAAGGATTCAAGCTCCGAAACCCCAACTCTTGAGTCAGTTCCAGTAGTCAATGAGTTCCCAGAAGATCTTCCCGGAGTTCCTCCCGAAAGGGAAATCAACTTTGGAATTGATCTCCTTCCAGATACCCAGCCTATTTCTGTTCCTTCTTACAGAATGGCTGCAGCTGAGCTTAAGGAATTGAAAGAGCAGTTGAAAGACCTTCTAGATAAGGGCTTCATCAGACCAAGTATTTCCCCATGGGGTAAACCAGTGTTGTTCGTGAAGAAAAAAGATGGTTCTCTCAGAATGTACATTGAATATAGGCAGTTGAACAAGGTCACAATAAAAAATAAGTATCCTATCCCCACGATTGATGACTTGTTTGACCAACTTCAGGGTGCTAGCCATTTCTCAAAGATAGACCTCAGGTACGGTTATCATCAGCTTAGAGTCAGAGATAGTGACATCCCAAAAACAGCCTTCAGAACTTGGTATGGTCATTATGAATTTGTAGTTATGTCATTTGGACTAACCAATGCTCCTGCAACTTTCATGGACTTGATGAACAAAGTGTTCAAGCAGTATTTGGACTTGTTAGTTATCGTCTTTATTGATGATATTCTCATTTACTCTAGGAATGAGGAAGAACATGCGAATCATTTGAGGGTTGTCCTGCAAACTCTCAAAGATCGCCAATTATTCGCAAAGTTTAGCAAGTGTGAGTTTTGGTTGCAGTCAGTTGATTTCCTTGGGCATTTAATGTCTAGCGAAGGGATCCGAGTGGATTCTCAGAAAATAAAATTCGTGAAACAATGGCCCAGACCTACCTCTCCTACAAATATCAGAAGTTTCTTAGGTTTGGCTGGTTACAACAGATGGTTCATGGAAGGATTTTCATCCATAGCCTCTCCATTAACTAAGTTGACGCAGAAGAAGGTTAAGTTTCAGTGGTCAGATGATTGTGAGAAAAGCTTTGCAGAACTGAAAACTAGGTAGACTACAACTCTTATTTTTACTCTACCAGAAGGGTCAGACAATTATGTTATATATTGTGATGCATCTAGAGTCAGCCTAGGTAAGTTATAGCTTATGCTTCTAGACAGCTTAAGGTGCATGAGAAGAACTATCCAACTCATGACCTTGACCTAGAAGCAGTGGTGTTTGCCCTTAAGATTTGGAGAAATTACTTGTATGGTGTCCATGTAGATGTGTTCACAAACCATAAGAGCCTTTCAATATGTGTTCACCCAGAAAGAGTTGAATCTTCGCCAGAGGAGATGGTTTGAGTTCCTCAAGCATTACGATATGAGTGTGCATTACCATCCTGGTAAGGCCAATGTAGTAGCAGATGCTCTTAGTAGACTATTTATGGGTAGTGTAGCACATGTTGAGGAAGAAAGAAAGGAACTAGCAAAAGATGTTCACAGACTTGCTCGCTTAGGAGTTCATCTCTTGAGCATATCAGATGGTGGTGTAACAGTTCAGAATGGGTCAAAATCTTTATTGGTAGCAGAGTTTAAGGAGAAGCAAGATAGTGATCCAATATTGATTCAACTAAAGGGTGTAGTCCATCAGCAGAGAGTTGATGTTTTCTCCCAATGGGGAGATGGTGTGATTCGCTATCAGGGTCGATTATGTGACTTGACTTATAGGCTTGACACCCATTTCCTATTCCTAAGGTAGGTGAGTTGAGGCAGCAAATTCTTGCAGAAGCCCATAATTCCAGATATTCTATTCATCCAAGCGCCACTAAGATGTACCGTGATCTGCGGGAAGTCTTTCGGTGGAATGTCATGAAGAGGGATATAACATATTTTGTGGCTAAGTGCCCAAATTGCCAGAAGGTATGACTCAAGAGATCAATATTCCTACTTGGAAGTGGGAAGTGATCAACATGGACTTCATTATAGGATTACCTCGTACTCGCAGACAGTATGACTCCATTTGGGTGATAGTTGATAGGGTCACTAAGTCTGCAACTTTTTGGCTGTCAAGACTACAAATTCGGCGGAGGACTACACCAAGCTTTAAATTAATGAAATAGTCAGGTTTCATGGAGTTCCTTTGTCTATCATCACAGATAGAGGTCCTCAGTTTACCTCTAATTTCTGGAAGCAATTTCAGAAAGGTCTTGCTACTCAGGTTAATCTTAGCACAACATTTCATCCACAGACGGATGGCTAGGAAGAGCGTACCATTCAGACCTTAGGGGACATGTTGAAAGCTTGCGTGATCGATTTCAATGGTAGTTGGGATGATCACTTTCCTCATATAGAGTTTGCTTACAATAATAGCTACCATTCCAGTATTCAGATGGCCCCTTATGAGGCATTGTATGGGCGTAGATATAGATCTCCAGTTGGTTGGTCAGAAGTAGGTGAAGCAACCTTGATAGGGCCGGATTCAGTTCATGATGCTATGGATAAAGTGCAACTCATTAGAGATAGACTTAAGATAGCCCAGAGTCTCCAGAAGTCCTATGTAGATCTAAGGAGAAGGGAATTAGAGTTCCAAGTTGATGATTGGGTTTTCCTGAAAGTGTCACCGGTAAAGGGGGTGATGATATTTGGCAAGAAAGGGAAGCTCAGTCCTAGATATGTAGGCCCTTACAAGATTTTGAAAAGAGTTGGTAAAGTTGCTTACGAGTTAGAGTTGCTGACAGAACTAGCAGTAGTGCATCCGACTTTTTCACATTAAATTGTTGAAGAAGTGTGTGGGTGATCCAGTATCTATTATACCTTTAGAAAGTGTGGCTGTGAAGGATAGTCTCACTTATGAAGAGGTACCAGTTGAAATCCTTGATCATCAGGTTTGAAGGTTGAGAAACAAAGAAGTCGCTTTAGTTAAGGTTTTGTAGAGGAGTCAGTCCTTAGAGAGAGCTACTTGGGAAACAGAAACAACCATGAACGCCAAGTATCCTCATCTCTTTCCTTCCGATTCCATTCCAGGTTGAGGTAATAGTTCCTCTTCAGTTTTTCAGTCATTCATGCGCAGATTCAGCCTTAGTATCATGTTCCTTCAGTTTATACTTACATTTTCAGCATATTTACATGTTGTTGGAACACAGTTTAGTTAGAAATCAGTTTCCAGTGTTTAGTGTTAGGGTTTGCAGTTTTTTCCCTCCATCTCCAACTAGTTTAGTCTTCATTCGAGGATGAATGTTCCTAAGGGGGAGATAATGTAACACCCCGTATCCGAAAACAGACCAAACCAATAGATTTCCAGAAGTTGCAAGTGCAACCCATGGTTGCCACCCACGGACCACGGCCTGTTCTGGGGGTTCGTGGATGGCCACCTGCAACCCCCCCCAGAAACTCAGACAAAAACCATTCTAAGGTATGACCCACGGTCAGACAGGACGGATCATGGATCAGTCCACAGATCATCGATCCGTCCGTAGGTAAAGACCCTCAGAACCTAGTCCCTGAAGTCTATCGATGGTTAGATAGGACGGTTCGTGGATCAGTCGACGGACCGTCGATCAGTCCATAGGTGTAGATCTTCAGGACCCCTCAGAACCCTTCCTCTAAAGTCAATCGACGGACTGACAGGACGGATCGTGAATCTGTCTACGAACTGTCATTCCGTCCGTAGATGGCTTCAGCAGATTTTAAGTCAGGGGTCGTTTGGTCTTTTCCTTATCCATTAGACCCCTAAACTACGTCGTTTAACCCCTAAACTACGTGGTTTTGGTCAGTTTTAGCCTAGTAAACTAATTAGAACTTACCCTAATCTAATATTCACCAAAATATCATCAAACTTAGAACCATATAGGAGAAAGAGTCGACCAAAGCTTTCCAAAAGCAGTAAGATTTTCATCAGTTCCAGCCCCAAAATCGAAAGATTTCTTCGTGGAATTCGTCACCAAGTATGTGGGATTTCACTAGTGGGTTCCTTTGCACCCATTAGGTCCCTAGAATTCAGTCAGATTCTTGATTCCCTTAATATTATCTAGACCTAGGGTTCTTGAATGTTAGAAATTGTTGGGTTTTAGTTGTTAGAATGGTCCAAATCAGATTGTCCTGAATTTAGTATCGTTTTGTGTAGATTCTTTCAAGAATTACACATACTTGGTCAGTTATTTAAGATACATACATACATGCCTCAATTTTCGAATGTTTCATTATCAGTATATTAAAGTTGCATTCTTAGTTGCATGCCAGTATTTTGAGCTATCCAGTATTACATAAATGCAGTCATAAATTGTTAATTACATATTCAAATGGGAGTAGCATAATACCGAGTGGACTAGGATTAGTCACCCTCAAGTCCCAGATCTACGTGGCCCGTAAGTTAAGTCCCCTATGTTGGGAATTACATTTTAGTGATCACGCTAGGCACGCCTCTATACCTCTGGCAGGGTATATTGGGTCCTCTCGATGGGGCGTATACATCGGACTCCACATTTAGCTTATGTGGTTTTATGTCGGTTATTAGTAGCTCCCACAGTTCAGTCAGATTCTATTGTATTGACCATGTTATCAATTACAGTTAGATTTTAGTCCCAACATGTTATAAATTTGGTCATTCATTGCATTCAGTTATTTCATGTTCAGTATTCTCAGTACAACGACGTTTTTCTCTTATCATTGCTTAGTATTTATGCTTTGATTCAGTTATGATTATTGTTCAGATTTACTCTATCCTACATGCTCAGTACCTTTCAAGTATTGACGCATACTCTGCGCTACATCTTCTCGTGATGTAGGTTTAGGTTCTCAGCTTCCAGGTCACGCATAGATCGGCTCTCAATCTCCAGTTTAGCAGCATCAATGGTGAGTGCTCATTCTTTGAGGACAAGTTACATGATTATCTTCCTTTGCTTTTAGTCTTTAGTTTTCAGTATTTGCTAGACTTAGCTGGGGGCATGTCCCAACACTTCTAGTCAGTTAGATGCTATTTTGAGACATAGTTAGAATCAATTTTAGTATTTAAGTTTGACTTTTCAGTTGTATTCAAACTCTCAGTTTTCATATATTCAGATTTAGTATATGGGTATTCCCCATCATTTCAGATTATCTCATGATTAGATTACACATAGTATTTATTGATTCAGTTTACTTTAGTATGCTTATGATAAGCCAGCAGGGTTAGCTTAGGATCACTCGTGATCCTAAGTCATGTGTCCTGGGGGTAGCTTCGGGGTTTGACAAATATACCGGGGACTAAGTTTCCCCTTCTTGCCAAATCTCATAACACCCTTGATAGGTGAAACCTTCAAGTAAACCCAATCATCTACCTCAAACTCCAAGTCTCTTCTCCTAACATCTGTATAGGATTTCTGATGACTTTGTGCTATTTTCAACCTTTCTTGAATGATCTTAACTCTTTTCATAGCTTGATGAACCAAGTCTGGTCCTATCAACTCATCTTCACCAACCTCAAACTATCCAATATGAGATCTACATGTTCTTCCATAAAGAGCCTAATAGGGAGCCACCTGGATGCTAGAGTGATAACTATTATTGTAAGCAAACTCTATGAGAGGTAAGTGATCATCCCAATTATCCTTGAAATCGAACACACAAGCCCTCAAAATATCCTCTAAAGTGTGAATTGTGTGCTTTGCTTGTCTATCAGTCTAAGGATGGAAAGCAATACGTAAGTTTACCTTCGAACCCATCCCATTCTGGAAAGACTTCAAAAATTATGCGGTGATTTATGAACCTCTATCTGAAATGATCGACACAAAAACCCCATGAAGTCTGAATATCTCTTGAATATATAGTCTGGAATAATCTTCTGCTCAATAGGTTGTCTTTACTGGAAATAAATGGGCTGATTTAGTCATCCGATCTACAATCACCCAAATCGAATCATGTTGCCTGCGAGATTGCGACAAACCAGTAATGAAATTCATATTGATCGTCTCCCACTTCCATTTTAAAATTTCTATATTCTGAGCCATACTACCCGGTCTTTGGTGCTCTACCTTGACTTGTTGATAATTTAGGCACTTAGCAACGAACTCTGCAATACACATCTTCATACTACTCCTCCAATATATTTCCCTCAAGTCATGATACATCTTTGTGGAACCAGGATGGATTGAATATCTGGAGTTATGAGCTTCTTCCATGATCCTCTCTTGGAGTTCATCCACCTTTGGTACACACAATCTACCTTGATATCTCAATACACCATCTCCACCTTGTTCAAAAGCCATCACCCTATGCTTATGAACATTTTCCTTTAATTCAAGAAAAATAGGGTCTTGATCTTGTTTCTTCTTCAGCTCAGACACTAGTGATGATTCAGCCCCATTCATCACCACCACTCCGCCTTCATTGGAATCCAACAACTGGACTCCCAATCGTGCAAGTTTGTGCACATCTTTGGCCAATTATTTCTTGCCTTCCTCAACATGGGCAATACTACCCATAGACAACCTGCTCAAAGCATCAACAACAATATTAGCCTTACCTGGGTGATAGAGGATACTCATGTCATAATCCTTGAGTAACTCTAACCACCTGCTCTGTCTGAGGTTAAGATCTTTCTGACTAAAAACATACTGAGACTCTTGTGATCGGTGAACACATCATGAGTCGGGTAATTCTTCTCGTAAATCTTAAGTTGTCTGGAGACATAGCTATAAATTTTCCATTTTGCATCATAAAAATATAGAAATCGTTACCAAATTGTGTTTCCATCAACTGGGTAAGATTAATTTAATCTTTACAAATGTCCAATTTGAAGAATCTCAAAGACCCACTTCCGATTTCTCAAAAATGGAAAACAACAATTCTTCAAAGCTAAGGAAAAGTTTGTCTCAAAACTCAGAGCGCAAACTCAAAAATTACTCTAATGAATGTTCAAAATAAAATTTGATACTAAACATAATGTTTGAAAATGTATTTATAGTAGCCAAAAATATGCTGCGAAGGACCATTCGACGCAGTAAGTCAGGATCGCCGATTGACTCGGCAATCCGCCCGTTGGTTAATTCCATCGCCTTTTTGTTTTGGCCTTCAACATCCTCAAGTTCTGTAACTTTGGATGATCCAACAGTGCATGGCGGAACCACTCGGTGACACGCCAACTGCTCCTTTCTATCGCCAACTTGATTTTCTCCTTCAGGGCTTGGCACACTGGAACTTTAGGTGGTCAAGAGGCCATTAGGCGACTCGCCAAGGGGACTTGGCAATCACGAGGCATTCATTTCTTCGTTCTTTCAGCTCACTTCGTTCCTTGTTGCAAATTAGTGTCCATGCTTTGTCCCTCAATCCAAATACCTGGAAATCAAGGGTTTTACATCAGTTATTGGTACAAAACAAGCATTTGAGGACACATAATCTATCCAAATAAAGCCCTAAATGAGTCCAAATCGTGGACTCATCAACACCCCCAACTTAAACTTTTGCTTGTCCTCAAGTAAAACTCAAGTTCAGCAGTTCAAAAAGGATGTCTCAAACTGTGCTACACAAGACTCAATCATGAATGCACACAAAAAGACTCAACTTACTCATGCAAGGATCAATTGTGCACTCAAAGGTTCATGTTGTGACTCACCATTATCAAAGATTCTCAAGTTCACAATACTTGCTTCAAATGCAAGTTCCAGTTCAACAAAGGTACTCAAATACCCTTACACAAAGAGTGATTCCATATTCACACACAATGGTTCAACAATTTATAGCTCCGGAATCACAATCAACACTCACGCTCACAAAGATGAACACATATGACTCTACCCATATGTTTGCCTTTATTTTCCAATCAACACTACTTTTAGCTCACTCAAGATCAAAAAGGTCTATTCAAGGCTTGTAACGGGGCTGAATGTAAAGGTATTGTCATTTAGGCTCAGTGGCTGCTATCCTCATGAAATGTGGTATGAACAACACTTTCTTCCCTTTTCTTCATCATTCTCATTCATGCTCAAAGGTCATTCCATTATTCACTTTCCATGGAATACCGGACACCCCATTTTCTTTTGCACTATATTTCAAACTTTTTCATTCTTTTTATTTTTCATCCTTCTTTTCTTTTTTTTTTGTATGGAGGGGTTCCATTTTTCTCAAAATCAGTGGTCAAAAGTGGGACTTCTTTGCACTTCTTGATTTATCTTCTCTTTTCACCACGCCCCCAACTTAGGCTTTTGGCCTAAGTTGGCTATTCAAACAAACCACAAATCATGAGGATTATGGGTAGTAGATAAAGAAAGGTCACAATTTCATTAAGTTTCTTCCAAGAAAAGGCTAGGGATCAAAGGGTGTTCAAGCAAAGGTCACACACTCACAAGGTAGGCCACAAAAAAAGGTATAATATCAAATTGTTTCACACTCTTCAAAGTTGCCTAAGATCATTTAAAGAATTGCATCACTTAGTCAACCGGACCAACATGGAAAATTCTAGGTATCATCACACATGGTTCACGGTAAGCTCATCACACAAGGCATTGGCACCAAATATTAAGCAAGACTCCACACTTTCGCTAGTGTGCAATGATCATCACAAGAGACTCATTCGATAACCAACTAGTCACAACGAGATGCAAAAAGTTTACATATTGTCTATGCAACTTCATTTGGCCTTATCGTAGTGGCACATTCATTTTTGTTCGATTATGAGCACTATTCAAGTCATCAGTATTGATCAAGATCGATACTCAAATTTGCAAGAGAACAGCCACAGTCAAACACAATCTAAAGGTGGCACACAATTTTTTGAAAGGGCTAAAAATCATTTACAATTAAAAATTAGGAGCCATAAGCTCACTCATCCATAAAACAGTGTCAAAACACAATATATAGCTCAAAAACCCAGTATATAACCAAAACAATAATCACAAAAGGTGGGCCTCACTCCACCACAAAACAAAAACAATTTTTCCTCAAATGTAAGAAAATATTCAAAAGTCAATAAAAATAAGATAGAGAGGGAGGTAAATTGGGATCCTGTCTAAACAGTCGCTCTGTCTATCGAGGCATCAGTGCCCGGTGAACAATTTGAACTTGGGCATCAGTGCCTGGGGTCACATCAATAGTCCAGAACCACTAGGAGCTGCCATGGATGTCTCTGTCAGCGATGTATGGATCACCAACTATAGAATCGTCTCCTCTAGATCTGGCAGATCTCCATATATGCTCTCATCCCGCACCTCTATCTGCTCTTTGTCAGTCTCCGCCTCCGACTCATCTGTTGTTATGCCACCCCTATGTGCGTCTCCAGTGGTGTCCGGAGGAATCACAGAAGTCTCTGGGACATCTACATCATCCACTGCCTCTAATAGTGAAGTGAAGTTTGTAGACTTGAGATAGTCTACATCCTTCCTCAGATCTGCCACTTCGACTTTCACAGTCGTAACCTCAGAAGACTCCCCCTGTCTACTCTCATAAGCCATGACTCTCACATTCAAATAATCAACAGAAGCCCGGAGGGGGGGGGGGTCAGTGCACCTAAAATAGCAGCCTCAATTATCCATGGCACATCAGCCTCCAATCTAGTATCCCAAACATCAGCCCAATGGGCTAATTGTCCCATCTTCAAAATCATAGCCTGATTAATCTTGGCAGGCTGGGAAGAGGTTGAAGTACCAGGACCTTGGGAGGAAGAAGTGAGAGTGGATGTACCTAAAGGCCCAGAGGCCGAAGTAGGCAAAGATGCCTATGCAAGTATCGAGTCAATGTCCACCTCTGGAGATGTATCTACCGGGGCTGCTCTCCTCCTGTCGGCCTCCTTTCGTGTGTACTCGGCCTCTATACGTTAGATATTTGTGGAGGAAGTGAGGGTCACCTCAAAATCTCTCATCTCATCACGAGGAACTCCAGCACGCCGACATAACTCTGTAATCAGCACCGGGAATGGTAGGAAGGTCTGCCTCTATTTGGCCCTCATGGCCATCTCTTGCTCTATGAGGAGTCCTAGGTTAATGCTCCTCCTGGATATGATTGCCCCAAGGCATGTTGCCTTAGAGTGACGGAGGATAGAATCATTCTGTGAAGGCATAATGGTGCTGCTGATAAAGGCAAAACAGAACTAAGCAGCAATATTAAGGTCCTTCTTCTCGATGGGGACCCCTGCCTCAATCCACCTCGGGGTGGTATCAGAAATCAAAGGTGCGAGCCATCCCTTTAAATCATCAAGGGAATGAGTAATAGGTAAGCCCTCATAAGCCACTGTAGCACCTAGACCTCTGTTGAGTGCAATATTAATGTACTCACTATTACACCTTACTTCCTTTACTCTGACCATGGCAAATTTCACCGGTCTGAAAGCACTAGCCTTCTTCTTGCTCTTGGGTACCAAGTCACCGTATGGTGTATAGAACTCCTGGACCCATGAAGGAATAAAGGGGCCTCGGGGCCTTGTGAACTGCTCAAACTGATGGTACTGGAGCGTGTCCCTTACATTGTAGTATTTTCCCTCTAGGCTCTCTGTAGATAGTAGTTTCTCCTCAAGAATAGTCCGCAACCCATCAGGTTTTAGTCTGTTGAGTAGCTTGGGAGGAGGACCCACCGGTGGTACTAGAGCTACAGGAGGTGCCGGAGCTGGCACTGTATCTGCTGGAAAATGAGTGGTAGCTGTTGGGACTCTAGATGAGTTACGATGAGATCTAGCATGAAGCTCTATCCGTCGGGATTATAGTGGCTGGTCGTCTTCCAGCTCAGATAATACAGCCTGGGAGTCGATAGACTCTCTCACCCTACTGGAGTTATGCTCCGAAACCTCAGCAACTGGATTCTTGCCTTTGCCCTTGCCTCCTGTTTGAGGCTCTATTCTTCCCTTTTTAGAAGGGTTGGTTGCCCCTTCGTTTATGACTACTCCATGTGCTCATTTACGGGGAGGCATGTCAAGGTTGGTCCTAGCCATATCTGCAAACATTTTGTAGAAAGTTAGAAATAGGTCAAGCAAATAAGCAGAAAAATAGTTGCAGACAGACTCGCTGAACCAGTCGGCGACTCGCCGAATCTCTTTGGCAAGCCAGATCGGGCTAGCCGAAAGGATTGGCTCAGAATTTCCCAGAAAAATTGGCATGTCGGCGATGGAAAGGGACTTTCTGCGAATCACTGACAGCATTTGGTAAGCAAGGACTAACCCGTCGAAAGTTATAGTGCATTTTAGGGGTTAGGGGTGCAGAAATGGTGATCAAGAAGGACTTTCGGCAAGTCGCTGAGTGCACTCGGTGAATCAGGCTTCTCGCCGAATGTTATAGAACCTAACTTCAAATTTAGCATGAAATTAAAGGCGATAAGGGGGATTCGGGGAATGGCCGAGTGGTTTGGCGAGCTCGATCCAGCTCGCCAAACGGCCCAACGTGCCTACTTTCAACCCCATCTTTCAAATTCTACCCCGTAGCCCCCGAAAACAAAATCAAAACATGCACTCTTCTAATTGGACTAAGACCCATTACACCCATGCCCCCGGGATACTCAAACTTTTCCCGATTTGGCCAAATTTGTCCATTTGACGACTATTGCCCTTAAGAATGACGTCAACCGCTGCATCATTTGGCACAAATGCGGGTTACTTAGACTTCACCCAACTATAGACCCAACAACATGCAAGCACAACCTCCACAATTTTAATCACTTTTAAGCACGAAAATATCGGGAAATCAACAACTAAGGCATTACGAGCAATATATTCGAATTTAAAACAAGCACACACATATACAATTCTGATCAGAGAGTCCTAACATATATCACTAAGATAAGAATTATTGCATAAGAGTAAAAATCGCTAAACATAAATTCGGGGTTCAGAAAATCAACCTTTGAAGCCGAATAAATACTTTGAAATGCTAGGCGGCAAAGAAGTCCAACTCCGAACACAAATTTGACAACTAAAATGCGGTAAATACACAAAAATATAGAATACTATAGTGCGGGTATGATTTTGGAAAGTTTAAATGTGAGGGAAAGTGAAAGAGTTTTAACTTTTGAACCTTTGGCCTTAAAAACCGTCCACTTCTCGCCCATTCGGTAACCTGGCCGGCGATTCACCAATCAGCTCCTGGGCTCATCGAGTTTTATAGAATCCAATTTAAAAATGTCTTGAGTCTAACGGCGGTCCAAGTCGGGCTCGCCGACCTTTTCAGCAAGTCGCTGACTGGACTTTTGCTCGCCAATCTTCTCTTTTCAAACGCATTCTACATTTCAACCTGCAAAATCAACACACGATTATTTCTTAAATAAAAATAAAGCGATAAACACTGGGTTGCCTCGCAAGAAGCGCCTTAGTTAACGTCGTGGCACGACTTCGCCACTCAATCTTGATTTGTGGGGTAGAGACGAGACAACACATGACCTATTTGGGTCTCCAATAGCTGAACATATATGGACTAGGAAGCAGTCATCTGATTCAGCAGTGAAACATTCTCTTTTATCTCATTCAAGACTTTGTCGAATGTGTCGACGATCTCTAGTCAGTAGAATAACCCAACTAAATGAGTTGGGGTCGAATCCCACAGGGAGTGGTACGTGTTTAAGATTCAATAGCAAAATATGAATATGCTCAAGTCAATCATAGGAATAGACATTTACGAATAAAAGCATAATTCAAATTAAGGGAGTGACACAAGTATCAACTAAGGGGGTTTTGGTTTTAACTATGAGCTACAACAACAACAAATAACACGAATTAACAACAATGAAACGGGTTCTTGGGATGTGATTCAATTATAGGCTAATATAGACAAATGGGTAATTGCAATTGTTAGTAAATAGCTGTAAATTAGTGAATAAGCTAGACTTTAGTGGGGATAAACTTTCTCTCGAACAATTTACCCCGAATCAAGTTGGTTTCTCTCGAACACCAACAATCAAGCAATTATGAACAGCCTACGCTTTAGTCCATTCAGTCTCTCGAGCTGAATGTGTTGAAAAGGATTTAGGATTAATTCTCTCGAGCTGAACCCATGACAACCCAATACCCACAGACCATCAATTCAGTAATCTTGGTTTTAAAACCTCTCTCTCGAGCAAGCCAAAAACACGAAGGTAGAACTGCATTTGCAACTACAATCCTTTAATTTTAAGCACAATTACTGATTGAAATCACTTCTAAACAACATTTAAACTAACAATTAGCAATACCCATAAGCTAAATCAGCCCATAATCATATAATCACACCCCAAGAATTGCGGTTTTAGCTAGACATCATAAAAAGATAGAAATCGTTACCAAATTGTGTTTCCATCAATTGGATAAGATTAATTTCGTCTTTACAAAGGTCCAATTTAAAGAATCTCAAAAACCCACTTCCGATTTCTCAAAAATGGAAAACTTCAATTCTTCAAAGCTAAGGAAAAGTTTGTCTCAAAACTCAGAGCTCAAACTCAAAAATTACTCTAATGAATATTCAAAATAAAATTTGATACTAAACATAATGTTTGAAAATGTGTTTATAGTCGCCAAAAATATGTTGCGAAGGACCATTCGGTGCAGTAAGTCAGGATCGTCGATCGACTAGGCGATTCTCCCTTTGGTTAATTCCATCGCCTTTTTGTTTTGGCCTTCAGCATCCTCAAGTCTGTAACTTTGGGTGATCTAACACTACATCGCGGAACCATTTGGCGACACGCCGACTGCTCCTTTTTATCGCCAACTTGATTTTCTCCTTCAAGGCTTAGCACACTGGAACTTTAGGGGGTCAAGAGGCCATTAGGCGACTCACCAATGGGGCTTGGCGATCACGAGACCTTCATTTCTTCATTCTTTTAGCTCACTTCGTTCCTTTTCGCAAATTAGTGAGCATGGTTTGTTCCTTAATTCAAATACCTGGAAATCAAGGGTTTTACATCAGTTATTGGCACAAAACAAACATTTGAGGACACAAAATCTATCTAAATAAAGCCCTAAATGAGTCCAAATCATGGACTCATCAAATAAAAACCTAAATGAGTGGTCAAGTTGTTGCACACAAATCCGTTTTTGCAGAACATGGGGCGTGACGAGTAAATGGTCCATATGGCGGGTGAACAGGTTCATATATACCTTTTCATACATTTAAAAAATTCAGGGAATATAATTTCAACCTTAACTAGTACTTGATAATTTTTTCATGAGATAAAAAAAATACAAGATAATTCTTGAAGAATTTATTATTTCTTCAATATGTAACCACACGAATTTTCAATTACTTTCACATCATATTTGAACTGGGATAGTCAACCAGTCATGCCAACATTGTTTTAGTTAACTTCTGATTTACTTTTGCATGTGATTCCATCATAATTCTCATATTTATGTAGTGGAAACAATATGAAGGAAGGCTAATCTTTCACATACATATTTGTCCCACTTTGATTGCAGTGATATGTAGATCTCTAATCTTCTCATATTTTATAGTCTCAATATAATTTTTTTTCATTGACTATTCCTTTGAAACTTTAAAAGTTTCTTCTGAGTCTTACTACAATTTCAATATCATGAGCAATTTTATTTTCTTTGGCTAGTAGCACATTAGCTCACCAAAACTCACAATTAACATTGGATACTACTACATATTTCATAACATTGTCCATGTGTTGTACATCTCCTTTAAGGAAAACGTATATCATCATTACAATGGTCAAAATCATTAGCGGCAAAACTTATTTCTTGATTTACTTTTTCCATTAGTATCTCCTCCCCCTTTTTATTATTTGGTAAAATATTTTTGACGTACAGAAATACATATCCAATGATAAATTTTTGCAACTAATCATTTTCATTTTTGGTCATGACCACAATCTGACCGGCAATAATTATTTTATTCTTTTTTCCTTTTGATAGTTTATAATAAAATACACCATAATGTTTGTGATGTACTAAAGTACTTTATCAATAACCATTTATACTAAGATAATTTTATTTCTCTCAAACATCTCGTAGAGGTGAGTTGTGACATTTATCCAACGAGCACATCATTATTCATAATTTTCATCAACTCTTGACACATTCACTTTCAAAAATAGTTGAGCATTCACGATGTTTATCACAAGTTACATTCTCTTCAAGAAATTGACCATAATAATATATACATGCTTCATAATTTTCATTAGAAGTTCATTGTTATGTTTTGAAAATTTATCGTATTTATATGACACACCTCAACATCACTTTTGAAAGGTCAAGTGCACCACCACTTTATATTTCTTTATTTTGATGGAGGATTTATAAGATCATAGTAGGTCATACAACAATCGTGTGCCCAATACCTTTCATACCAAATTTGATGACATAAATTGCCTTCACTCTTTGAAGGATCATTTTGAGAATTCATAATGTAATTTGTATTATAATTATCACAACGATGACTATTATTATTTTGTCCCTTCATGTCCATATTCATATTATGAACCATATAATTATCTTGCCATCTTTTTAAATTTTAATCTATTGCTATCACATTCATTTCAATGAATGGATCATTCTCAATGAGACGGGCTTCAAAATAATTTTATCAAGAGTATATCGATTTGTTCAATCATCATTGTATCACCAATATATTGTAGGGAGACTTTAACCTGATGTCTTATCCATATAGAGGTGTGTTAGGCCAAAGTATAATGGGATTTGAATCCAAAATCTTATCATCATGGTGCATCAAAACTTTAATGATGTCTTACCCCTTTGATGAGATAAAACTTGAATCCACCATTTTATCTTCAATCAATGAAGTTAATTTAGTCCAAATATAAAATATAACACCCTTGAGTCTATAAAATATTATCATTTTCTTATTTATAGCACATATAAATTTAATCATAATAACACTTCAAAAGATTATATATTAGTTATTACCTTTGCTAGACGAAGCAGAGTTGGTCCTTATAGGTGGATTTGAGTATCATTTTTAAACTTAAAAGTTTTATGAATAATTCACTTATTGAAAGACGAATAAATTGATTTTCAACATTAACTTAACTAATTGCTAGTTAAGAATGAGATTGAAAGTCTCGAGAATCGCATGAAAGGTCATTCTAGATCAAACTCGATATTTTAGAAGCTAACCGCGGTGAAGAATTTCCATCCAAGCATGTTTACCAAGAATGTTGACCAAAGTCAAACCTTGGTTTAAGATTAAAAGCTAAAATGCCTAATGGCACAAACTCACACTGGAAGCCTCGGGGCCAAAATCAACCATGCCCCTACTTGGCTACTAGTCTGTGGGTGATATGTTGTGTCCACCTTGTGCTTTATCTCATACTTTGTCTACGCATTCTTCACTCAACTATTTACAAAGTGAGACCATCCATCACTAATTATCTTCCTTGGAAATCAGAAAGAAGTGAATGTGTTTCTTTAATAATTTGATAACTACTTTTGAATCATTAGTAGGAAGAGACATAACCTAAACCCACTTTCATAATAGTCTACAGAAAAAAGGATGTATTAGTTACCATTGGAATGTTAAAAGGGACCTATGAAGTCAATTTCCCAAAAAGGTACATATGGGCCTCGGAGTTGTGTAAACTTGAAGAACTGACCTTCTCCTTTTCTTTGGGATCAGTTTTCCGTACCCGTCATAGAATTCTCGAACCCAAAAAGGTACATATGGGCCTCGGGGTTGTGTAAACTGCTCGAATTTGTGGAAACAAATCGTGTCCCACACAGTAGGATACCTGTCAACTACCCCATCGGTTGACAACCTCTTCTCCTCCAGAATTGTTCTCAAACCGGTAGCCTTTAACTTGTTCATTGAGCGTGGAGAAGGTGCTTGAGGCAAGGGCACTTCTGGTGCCTGGGTTGATTGCTTTGTTGGAGGTGGTTTAGGATTCGGGAGTGTTGGGACTCTTTTCGAATTATGCAACATTTTGGAGTGCAACTCAACTCGTCTTTGCTTGAGGGTTTGATCGTCAACTGGTTCGGACTCTTAGACTGGAGTCTTGGACCAAGGATCTTCCCTACTTTCAGACTTAGAAGTAGTGAGGTGGGTGGAGTAGACACCCATGATGTTAGAGTTAGAACTGTTTGAACTTAGCTCCGTAGGTTTTTTGCTTTTTAATATACCTTTCCCCCATGTTGGAGGAAGTTTTGGTCCCGTTGGTCTTGGAGGAGCAACCTCTGTTTCATTAACCACCCCTTTCACTCTCTTCTAAGATGGTGGACCCTTTCCAGGAACTTTTGGTCTAGCCGAATTTGCAAAACAACATAAATCAAATAAATACGGTTGCAAAGGGTTAATGAATCAATCATGGCAACAAAATGCAGAAAAACACGCCGATCAACTCGGCGAGTCGACGAACTCATTTGGTGAGCCTTAAAAAGCTCGCCGAATATTACAGATTAAGATGTTAGAAATTTAGCATAAAACGACATTGAAAAAGGTCATTCAGCGAGTCACCGAACTTGATCTGCTATGCAAAGGTTACTCACTGAATTTTATAGAGTAAATACCAAAAACTGGGCTTCAAAAGGGCGAGAACAATGGCATTCAACGAGTCGTCGAGTCAACTCAGCGAGCACATGCGTATCGCCGAATGTTACCGAACCTAACAATTATATTTCGAGGAAAAAAGGTGATGAAAGGAATCAGCTGGCGAACCGCTGAGTCATTTGGCGAGCTTGACTAAGCTTGCCTAATGGCCTGTCGTGCCAGATTTGTACCCCCGACACCCAATTTTCAACGCGCAATTAACGATAACCAAATTAAATCTCCATCTATGCAATTCACCCCTAGCCGACATAATTACCAACTCTGAGGTACTCAAACTTCCCCCAAATTACCTAGAATTGACCAAACAATGACTTTTTCACCTGAGAACGACGTCACCCAATGTATCATTGGGAAAATTAAGTTGTTTAGTGCAATCCGGGCTCCTCAAACTTAACCCACAGAGAGCCCAACATTCACACCCACAAAGCGGCAATTTTAAAGCAATTTAAACACGAAATTCAAACTACGGTTGGCTAAACATGATATCTAAAACGTTTGATTAACAACCGAAAATTCAAAACCAATTAGGCACACAAAAATATATGATAGATTCAATAACTAAGCATAGGCAAGCTAAAAATATGACATGAAATCAAATTTAATTTAGATCACCGACCTCAGAAGTAGACAAATGAATGATGAGGGAAAAACAAAGAAAAACAAAGCAATGGATTCGAAACACACAACAATACCCACGTAAATATTTAGTAAGACTAAGATCTAAATGAAGTTAAGATAGTGAAAGAGTCTAAAAAGCTAAAATAAGGAGAGGTTTTGCATTTAAAATGGTTGGAAGCCTTTTGACCCTTCAGTTCGCACCTCAGTCGGTGATGGACACTTATGTCGTCGATCCACTCAGCGACACGCCGAATGAAACTTTTTCGTCAAAGTTACTAAACCTCCAACCATTTGGTTGGTTAAAAGGTGATCTACATCGGAATCGCCGAACCTCTCTGTGATTTACCAAACCTCTCAACGATTTACTGAGTGGGTTCTGAGCTCGCCCAATTGCCTATTTCTCGCAAACGTCAAATTTTAAACCTGCACATCCAACAACTATTATTCAAATAACATAAACTAAAACTTGAGTTTCCTCTCAAGAAGCACCTTATTTAATGTCGTGGAATGATGAATAGATACTTTCAAGCTTCATTCTTTGGGTTAACGATGGTATCACTTAGTAGACCCCCTTTTGGCCTTGGATTTAAATAAGTCGAGATCTGACCCATCTGTGTTTCCAATTGCTTAATAGACACCGAGTGTGATATAACTATTTGGTTCAAAAAAGAGACGTCATCTTTCATTTCCTTTAACACCTTGTCCGATCCTTCCACCTTTTTTAGAATATGAACAAGTATATCTTCGGTGCAGAAATTTTCAGGATCAACCTTTGCCTCTTTTGGCATTTGACGCTCATGGGGAGGCACATAGCGATCTTTGTTGCCATCCCAATCTCTCCAATTTGTAGCACGGTCATGCCATTGCCTATCTCGGTATCTTCAACCATTATCGTGATCCCTGTTCCAACCTTGATTCACACCCGACCTTAGATAGTTCGGATGAGAACCCCCTACCTGATTTGCCAAGAACTGTACTTCTTCATTGTACATGGCCTCAAAGTGTGCTTCATTAGGATTTACTCCACTATTAATTTCGACCGCATTCACAGCCTTGGAACCACTTCCCGTGACATGTTTCGCCAATAGGTCCATTTGGGTCATCATTTTGGCCATGTTTTCATCTCGCTCTTGGTTCTTTTCCAGTTGTTCCTTTGTCATCCCAAAATTCAAATGAGACACCAGATCTTCTCTTGTATACCATGCACAATTGATTTTCGTCATCTCATCAAGGGCTGATGCTATGTCAAACGGTTTTCTCATAATTCCACCTCGAATGAGCTGGTCTGTAACACCTTTGTTGACCGTGTCAAGGCTTCGGTAAAAATATTGCAATAACACATTGTCCATTAACCCATGAGTTGGACATCGAAGCAACAACTTTTGGAACCTCAACTATGTCTCATGGATAGGCTTGTCATCAATACGCTTGATTTTTTGAATACTATCCCTCAACTTGACCATCTTTGAATGAGGGAAAAATCTTTCATAAAATTCATCGGTGAGCTCCTCCCAAGAAGTGATTGAATCCCTTGGTAGTTCGGTCAACCACTTCGTTGCTTCCCCCATTAGAGAAAAGGGAAACAAATGAAGTTGGACTGACTCTAGCGTGATGTTCTTGAAAGAGAACGACCCATACACATCCACGAAGTTTCAGATATGGTCATGAAGGTCCTCATGAACAAGTCCTCCAAAGAGACCCTTCATTAGCAACAACTGCAACATTGTGCTAGTCACATGAAACACCGCATTGCCCACGCTAGGAGGCAATCGAATAGCCCGCACTTTCCAAAGGATCCTCTTTGACATCATGCAAATTTCCAATGGCATCGTTGTTCCCAAGTTTGTTGGATTTACTCCCATTGACACTCATCTCATCACTTTTTTTAGAGCAGCCAACAAAGAAAACAAATAGGATAATTCAACTACAACTAAATCAGTTCAAGACTAAACTTCAATAAAAGAATTCTAAATACCACTCCCCGGCAGCGGCGCCATTTTTTGATAACGCTCAACTACACTTCATTTAAATCTATGTGAAAGCGGTCGCTAACAAATATAAACCCAACTAAGAGTTGGGGTCGATGCCACATGAAGTGATACAATAGAGAATTTGATTAAGAAGTAAAATTGTGTCCTAATCATTTGTAGAAGTAGAGGTTTCACAACGTTAAAGTAAATCGAAAAGTTTTGATTATTAATATGGGGGATTTGGGTAACCAAATTACGACTACCAAAACAGGAAGTAAACAAATCGAGAGAGATCCTTGAGAGTGTGATAAGTTGAATGTTAATTTAGCATAATGTATGATTACTAGTTACTCAAACATGTTGAATCTTGGTGGGTAGGCTAGATTTTGAGTGCAATAGCCATTTCTCAATCAACTATTGTGAATCAAGTGAGTTCTTTCAAACGTGAACAAGCGAAACACAATCGAACAACCCAATTCCTTAATTAATTCACTTTTTCAATCTAAATTTGTAAGAATGCAGTCAAACCCACTTTCTCAAGCTAGATTCTTAAAGATGCAATCAATACAATCATGAACTAATAGTTCAACTCTAATACGTCTTTCTCAAGAAAGTATAGAGTACTAAACTAGAATTGCATTTGCAACTACAATTCTTCAATTAGAACAAAGAACAATAAATTAAACCCACTTCAAAACGACAATAAAATCAGTAACTAACAACACTCGTTAGATAATTAGTGCATTCAACTACATAATCATATCCCCAATTGTAGGGGTTTTAGCCAAGCATAGTGAGAAACAAGAAATCATTACCAATGAAGTTTTCCATCTGATTAGACAATGATCTGCATATCCCAAATGCTGAAATTTAAGCTAAAAATCTCACAATCTCTAAATATCTACTTAAAAATATACAAACAATGTTCTAGAATGTAAAAACTCAAAAATGCAAAAGTGAACAATGTGAGAACTCCTTCTCTTCTTTTCAAAATTGCATTTAAAATTCATAAGGGAGTTTTATATAGCATGGATCTAGAATATATCTATTTATAGTATAGCATGCAATATTCATAGCTTTAGCCCAGAATTGATTATTTATATTGTTAGCAATCATCATAGTTGTAGCTATTTCATGAAGGGTTCTATTTTTTCTTTCTTCTACTCCAATTTGGTAAGGAGTCTTGGGAGCAGAAATTGTGGTCAACCCCATGAGATTGACAATATTGAACAAAATTAGAATTCCCAAATTCAGTTCCATGTAGTTACTAGTTGTTTATCAAGTTTCTATTGAACTTTTCTTATTAATGTGAAGAAGGCTTCAAATGCATAGTCCTTTGAAGCAAGAAAATGTGTCCAAGTGTACCTTGTATATTCATCTATTAGCACAAACAAATACCTTTTTCGACCTTTACTCTTGACTCTCATAGGTCCGCATAGATTTATGTGCACTAGTTCTAAGTACCTAGTTGATCTTACCACCTGTTTAGTTTTGGAAGATGATTTTACCTGTTTTCCTCGAGTACATGCTTCACAAATACCTTCTTCTTTAAACTTAATTTTAGGAAGTCCTATTACTAAGTCTTTAGAAATAAGTTTGTTTAATTGTACGTGACTCACATGACCTAGGCGTTTATGCCATAGTAAAGGATCATTGTCCATTACACTCAGGCATATAAGATTTTCAGCAGGTACCTTTGTAGTATCTACAATATATACATGCTTATATCTTTGTCTAGTTAAGAAAGTTTCCTTTGTTTCAAGATTTATTACTTCAACTCTTGTGGAAGAGAAATTTACCTTGTTTCCTTTATCACAAAGTTGTGATATACTTAGCAAGTTGTAATTTAAGCCTACAACATGATACACATTTTCGATTGAGTGTTCATTAGTCTTACCTATATTTTCAATGCCTTTAGTCTGGCTTTTTTGTCCACTGCCAAATGCTTCCATTCCACCTTTTCTTTCTTCAAGTGAGAGGAATTTTGATTTATCTCCAGTCATGTGCCTTGAGCAAGCGCTATCCATATACCAGTTTTGCTTGCTTCCTCTCACCTTTTCCTAAAAAATTCAAGGGTTAGATTTTGGAATCCAGATTAACGTGGGTCCTTTATTTTGATCAAAAGGGTGAAGAAGATCCTTGTAAATCCAGTTAGGCTTTTTGGTCTTTAGTACATATATGTTCCTATGATAAGTGTTAATTTTAATATTTTTGGTAGTAGATAGGTGTTTCTAGAGTGACCCATGTTACCACAAAGTTTGCAGCCTCTAGGAGTCCCATTCATATTTTGATTATTAAAAACTATTCCAGCTTTTATGTTATGGGTGTTAGTTCCCATATGAGTTACAATCATGGAAGGCTTAGTCCAATTATTTGCTTGTTGAAGCTCATATTTGATTCTAGCTAATTCAAAATTCATTCTCCTAGGTTTTTTTTCCTGAAAATAATTCGTCTTTAAGTCTTTTGACATCCTGTTTACACATGGGTTGTTCACTCTCCTCATATTTTTTCTTGCCAATGACACTTAATTTTAAAATTTTAGTTTTGAGCAACAGGTTACAAAAATCAAGTTGATGAGTATTTTGAAGCAGAGCTTTGTTCTTTTCTTTTAACTCGGTATTGAGTTTTACAAGATCAATACAGTCAAACATTAGACTAGTCATAGAAGCTACCAACTGATCCTTGTCCCTGCTCAGTTCCTGTATGGTAATTATGATAGTGAGCATTAAAGATAATAATTTTTTTTAAAAAGGGCCAAAACTACCCTTGAACAATAGGAAAATGTCTAAAAATACATTTCATCCATCTTTTGATCTAAAAATGCCCTTCCATTCACCTTTTTTGGCTCACTTATACCCTTTCATTCACCTTTTTGACTAACTTATACCTTTATGACTAACAACCAACGTTTTTCTTTAAAAAAAATATTTATTATGTGTCATTTTCTTGTTGGATAAAATAAAAATCACATCTCTATTAATTTTCCCCTCCATAATTTATTCAAATAAAAAATATATCTATACCTCTTCAAGACCCTAATTTTTATTTCTTTTAAATCTAGTATTTTTTGTATTTACTCTAAAAAAAAATAAAAAAAGTTTGTTTTAGATATTTAATATATTATAAAAATATTAATAATGTCACAATTATAGTAACATATTATGTTATCCATAAATCCTAAGCAATATCTATCTTCCTTTTTAAAATAAAAATAAATTGTTAACTTAATTATTTTGCTAATATGTGATAACTAATTTTCAAAGAAAAAGTTCCACAAACAATTTTGCTTAAAAGATTAACTCATTAAAAAAAACAAAAGCATATATGGATGATTGTAGCCACAGGGAAAAGTAAAGTAGGAAAATAGAGAAAAAATTGTGTAATGTATTTATGGATAAGATAATATATTGTTATAATTATGAAATAGTAAATTTGTTTATAAAATATTAATTATCTATAACATGTTTAGAATCTTGATTTAATTAATTAAATCTTAGCCATTAATTTTTTCTTATATCACGAGTCTTCAATCTAGGTAAAATTTTGCGAAAATGGAGAGAAATAAATGGACAAGAGTTGGATAAAAAAATAAATAAATAATAAAAAACTACAATAAATACAAAAAACTACAAGATATTTTTGATAAAAAATTGGGGTCTTGAAGAGGTATATTGCTTTGATTTGGATAAATAATGGAAAATAATCTAATTAAGGTGGGATCTTTATATTATCCACTAGGAGTATGACAAATAATAAATATTTTTTTTAAAAAAAAAGAATAAAGAGAGAATTGTTAGTTTCAATGATATAAGTGAGCCAAAAAGGTGAATAGAAAGATATTATTAGACTAAAAGATGGATGAAGGGTATTTTTAAACCTTTTCCTATAGTCTAAGGGTGTTTTTGGCCCTTTTCCGTAATTTTTCCTTGAAAATAGTTTGATCTTATCTTTGAGATCAGAAATATTTGCCTTCTCTTCCTCAGTGTCATAATCAGATTCAGGTTCTAAATCCTTTATGGTCATCAGTGTAATGTCATCATGGTCCTCAAAGTTGTCTGAACCTGTTCCCCAGCCAACATACATAGCTTGATTATTTTTTTTATTTTTTTTTACTTTTCCTTTTGTTTGTCGGTTCTCTTTTCTCCTTTTCAATCCTTTATTTTCTCCACTCAACTTCACACATAGGACAATCCTTGACTTGATGGTCAGTTTTACCACATTTATAACATCCATCGTTCTGATCCTTTTTGTGCTCTTCTCCTTGATAGGAGAAAGTTTATTTCCATATTTCATGCCTTTCTTGAAATTTGTACTTATCAAGGCTATATCCTCATCATCTATATTATATTCATCATTCTCATTAGTTTCCTTGAGAGCAAGACTCTTATCTTAATTTCCTTCACTTCTTTTGACACTTTCGACATTCATCTAATATGTCTTTAGATTCCCTACAAGATCATCTAAGGTCATATTTGTTAAGTCTTTGGCCTCTCTTACTACAGTAACTTTGATTTTCCATGATTTAGGCATTCCCATGATCTAGGCAGAGTTCGAAAAATCTTATCTACATGTTCCTCTGTGGTGCATATTTTTCCCAAGGATATTAATTTGTTTACCACTGTGGTGAATCTAGTGATCACATCCTGAAGTGATTCTTCATTCTTCATATTTTAGGACTCATTGTCAGTGCAAAGTCTAGCGATTCTGAACTTTCGAACTTGAGTAGTACCTTTATGTACGTTTAGAAGTGTATCCCATATTTGTTTAGTAGTGGTACATCCAGCGATGCGGTTGAATTCGTCAGGTCCGAGTCCACATACAAGAATGAATTTAGCCTTGGCATTATTTCCTAGCATCTTGTAGTCAACTTCTCCATATTGAGCCTTAGGTTTAGGAATGTCCTTTCTTTCGTTGTCCTTGATTGTAGACATCAAAAGTCCATCGGTAAATCTGATCCATAGTTCATAGTATTCAGCCTAAATTAAGTCTTGTATCCTTGCCTTCCACCATGAGTAGTATTGCCCATTAAATAATGGTGGCCTATTGATATGTTGTCTTTGACTGTGTCCAAGAGGAGGTGCATAATTCATAGTGATCTTACCTTGAGTTATTAGACTCTTGATTAAGATTACCCACTTTGATACCAATTGTTGGAATTATGACCTTCGTAATTCTTCTAAGGATCGTGTATAAGCTATTTGATCCATAGAATGTTAAGTAGTTCAAAGTAAGCACGTTTGTAATTGCCCAATAATTTCAATTTTAAACCTTTATTAACTCAAAACATCAAACTACAAATGATTACAAACTAATGTAACCTAAGAAATTATAAACACTAATTCGTAGACTCAGAACACAAATCCCCAGGTTTATGTTCTCCCGGATCTTCAAGTTTCCTCAACTCGAAGATCCAACTACACTAAAATTCACAACAAACAAATTACGACAACTTAACAAAGGACTCAAAAACAAATAGAAGAAAACTCTTCAGTTGTGTTTCTTCCCAGCACTTTAACAAATCTTCAATTAGAACTCTCTCACAATAAGATTATGTTCTGCTCGTATCTCTCTATGTAAGTGCACAAGTTTCTTTATAGAAAACCTTGCTCTATTTATATATCAAAAAACCTTTCCTTCATTGTATCTAACTCACTAAAGTTATAGTGGTTCCTTTTCCTCGTGTGATTCAGAGTTCCCCGCCGCCAGTATCTTTTCCAGCTCCTAGTCTTATTTGTACTGGGTATTTAAGATCGTGTGGAGTCAACCTATTCCATGCATTAGTTTTTTACTTTTTCATTCTTCAAAATCTTCATTTAGTGAATCCAACATAACACACTTTAAAATAGATGAGTTTAAATTCATGTGAGGTTATCACGATCCAAAAAGCAAGGTCATGATGACACCTACCTTAAGCCTTTTATAGGTAATATAACCATCCATTCAACACAACACGCAATAAAATATTAAAGAAGTAAGGAAATGTGGTAGATACCCAACTTTGGTGGAACCCATCAGTGGCTACCTAAAGTTTGCACCAACTTTCACTTAGACACCTTAACTAGGCTTTGTTCATTTTAGACACCTCATGTCGGATCCTACCGCGTCACTTTGCCACCTTTTTTACAATCAACAATAATAGTAAGGAGAGTGTAATGCACTCGCCGATGATGTGTCTAAGTAATGAATTAAATGGAGACACGTGGCAAATATATCATACATAATTATGAAAAGATGTATTATGAATAAAAAAAGTATGTTTAAAACTACTTAATTAATAAATTATAAAAATTACATTTTAATAATTAAAAATATTTAAAAAATTGCAACACCTCTTTCTTCTCACCGTCTCCGTCTATACTACAGCCATAACCATCTTCTTCAAATTTAACATTATCACTACCACTATCCTTTCCTTCAAATCCAACTAGACATGAACCAATTTTATCATACTGCAAGAAATCTCTCCGTAGAAATATAACCCATTAGAAACTAACAGATATTTCTCCCTTGCTACTCCAATGGAGATGACGAGGGGCCAACCTCTGGTTTAGAAAAATCAACCCATGATCCTCCAGATAAAGAAACTCAAAACTCAATTACAGAGAATGTCAAAATCCTTTATTTGAATGCCTCCAATATAGCTAAATCCTTTTCCTTCAAATCCAACTAGCATAATCATCAAACTTAACATTAAGTTGGATTGCAAGCTTTTACTCATAAGTCATAACCTAGATACCATAATCACTATCACCATCCCTTTCTTTAAATCTACCGTTTCTTTTTTTTTCTTCGACTATCTCCATAGCTTATAGATCAACAAAAATGAAAAGCCAAAAGCTTTAGAAAATGAAAATTGAGGATTTCAAAATTTGAATATTGAGGAAAAGCTTATGTGCCACAATTGAAGCCGAAGAAGAAGAAACAACAGGCTTGAATCAAGTTTCTATAGCTTCAAATACAAAGCTAAAAAAATTATGAGAATAACTTAAATGCCTTCAATATTTCAAACTTAGATTGCAAATTATTGAGGCTACATATTTTTGAATAACATTTGTATGATATTTTCTTCATCTTACCATTTATAATCACTGCCTTAATTTTACGAAAATTCATGTGCTACATTCTGCAATGACAATGGAAAGGAAGGTTGGATATATGGTGGGGGATGGTGAAGAAAGTGTGGGAATGAGAGAGAATGAAGAAGAAGAAATAAAACAAATAAAAAAACTGCAAAATTTAAGCTTTTTACGCGCTTAAAATGTGTGCAATACACACACTATGCCAAGTCAGCGGAAAGTGTCAAAATGACATAGCAAAACCTGATATGAGGTGTTTACTATAAAGAAAGCCTAGTTAAGGTATCTAAGTAAAAAATTATGCCAACTTTAGGTGGCCCCCGATGGGTTCTGCCCCCAACTTTCATTAATAAACGACATAAAGTGCGAAAGTTAGCCAATACTCAAAACCCAATTCCACCTGTACATGAGCTTTTAAGAGATAGTAAAATTGTTCACTACAACAAAACTATCTAGAGTATTAAAAGACAAAATAATAACATGGATGAAGCTAGAATGTTGATCCGGCCGCAGATAGCGCACAATAGCTTTGAAATAAACACAATCTTGTAAAAGTGAGAATTAGTATGACAAGGATACCTACTTTATGATATTATTCAAGAAGTTTGTGTAATGCTGGTAGATAATGACAAAAAGTTTGTCAGTGAGATGATTCATTTACTAAAATCATAGGAATATAAAGGTGATATCTCTTAAGTTATTATAGAGAACTTGTAATCCTTAAACAAGGAAATTAATTTTAAGAAAATTAGATAGAATTAAGTTGAATCAAAGAATTTGTTTTAGAGATGTAACATTTTATAAACAAGACTTTAGCAAATCAATCACCTCAATAACAAACTTTTTGCCATGATCTACTAGTATCACACGAACTTCATATGCACACTTGAACTACTCCTCTTCGATGGATATATTATCTTCTTGCATATGGACAAAAACACTTATATTTAAGATTGACAATAATGTGATGCACAACAACTTTCTTAACTCTGTTGAACGAGGGACCTTGGCTCAGAAAGGATTGAATATGTTTGGTGATTTGTGGATTTTATTAATGATTATTGATTCTTGGCTTAGATGAGAAATTTTTGAGAGAAAGTTGGTATCATAATGGAAAAAGCGATAATGATAAATACAAAGATGCATTAAGTAAATATAAAGAGGAATAAATAGATATTTGAGGTATGATATAGGTGAGTACAAAAACAGCAACAATAATATATCCAGTGTAATTCCACAACTGCAGTCTAGAAAGGGTAGAATGTACACAAACCTTACCACTACCTCATAGAAGTAGAGAGGTTGTTTTTGAAAGACCCTTAATAAATGGATGAGTGTGTGTATATATATATATATATGTGTGTGTGTGTGTGTGTGCGTGTGTGTGATACATCCTGTGTCCTACTGGAAATACATTTAGTAACAAATTAGTAGGAGATATGGTATAGAGATGTAATGTGTCATTGGTAAAAAGAAAATAAAGAAGAACAAACATGGAAAGAGTTAAAAATTTGATGGGTATATGTCATGTGAGATACTTCATGTATAGCATTCAATCACGCGTTTCAAGAATGTCCTTCTCAAAAAAGGCATCTTTTAATAAAAGAGATTCATTTAATGAAGAGCAGTATGAGATGTAATAAAAGGTTTTGGTGGGATAACAAAAGTAAAAGAAAAAAAATACAAGAAATAAAATATGGACAAATACAAACGGATACTTTAAGGAGAGGCATCTAAAAGAGGTATGGAAAAAGGAAAAAGGAAAAAGAAAATTCTCCATGTCTATGTATACATGGAAAGTTTTAAATATTTTGTTAAGGCAAGAGTTGGAACAAATAAGAAATGTAGATGTTATATAATTTCTCTTTGTATATGCTTGTGTTGTAGGTGATTTTAAAAGAACAAAACTCAACATGCTTTGAAGACTAAGCAAAATGATGTAAAATTACTAGTGTATCTTATTATTTTACATTTTGTGTGAGAAGGAATATGAAAATATATCAGAAATTCATCAGCATTTATAAGAGCTCTTCTAATATTAGAAGAGGACTATACTTTTGTTTTTTTGAGACTTGTATAGATAATTTCATACCTAGTTTTGTGTCGTTTACAAACAAAATAATTACCGTTCCAGATAAAAAGAAATACATGTGAAATATCACATATATTACATTCAGAACACGTCTTTGCTCACATCTAAAAGAAATTTCAAGACTACTAATGTGTCGTTTATGAAAATAATTATTATTATTTAAGATAAAATAAATTCATGTGTATCTCACATGTATAACGTCCATCACATGCATTTCAAGAGAATCACATTGAATAGAAGAGATACTTTCATAAAAGATATTTTGATTTAATTAACATTAGTAAGACTATATGTAGAGGTAGAACATCAATGGATAAAGGGAAATGGAGAAACAATGATAGCATATAATGTTCTAACACGTGAGTCTCTACAAAGAGATGAAGCGAATTAGTTGGAAAAGGCAAATATATAAAAACAAACACTCGTATTACTCTCTACTGGATGCATCCTGATAAGATAACTCAACTGAACCAGACTAACAATCGTATCACTCTCTACTGGATGCTGTGAAGATTGACCTAAACTTGGCTGCTCTAACCACTAGTACCTATATAACCATATGGTGTTATCTATAGTGTTGCTTTAACGGGCCTTCTAGTCAAAGAATATTGAGGGTAACCTCAACGAGAAAACAACTTCCTCAAAATTGGGCAAACTAAACCACCCTAACAATGAGGCCTCACTAGTCTGTGCATAATCAACAACCAGAAGAAATTTAGACCCTAATAATACTAGCTGCTTTGTCGCCAACTATTGTAGTAAGGTAAACCCTCTAACTAATTGGTGCGCCCACTCGTGCTCTATCGACATAATCTGTCTCGCCCCGAGGCTAGCCCCTAGACGTAACACGAGACCTAGGGTCACAAGTAACCCCAAGCTAATCCTTAATCTGGCATACACAAGCATGCAGAAATAACTCTAACCAAGCGGAAGTATAACTGAATAATGAATATAATCTAAAGGAATTCAACTAAGAATATCTGAAGGAAATAACTGAGTTCAAAGTAGAACAACCCAAATCAACTGAGTTTGGCTCTTTGTCTGAAAGCCTCTCACCCAGATGAGCTGCTAGGACAAGTCCCTATCTATATCTAAAATGTTTAAACTAACAACGAACTAACTAAACCAAAAATCATAAATAAACGTCCTCGAATGATAAGGGACTCACCCTGACTATTACTGATGTGGTGCCAGTATGAGCTAATCACGTGGCTGAACCTGAGAACTTGAGCCTCTATCATAATAGGATGCAACATAGAGTATGCATTAGTACTTCGGATGTACTGAGCATGAGAGATATGCAAAGCTGATTGAATATATAAACATGCTAAAAATATTGGTCAAGTATGTAAACTGAACTGAACTAAAGTACATAGACCCAAGATACAATAATGCATAACAACTAGAATGCAAGAGTAAACTGGAAGCATGCTAAAAACTTGAAAATGAATACAACTGCAGGCCTAAAGTACCTTATTGAAGCTAATACTATGGGAGAGTCTATTAAAAGACATAAACTACGTGAGCTAAACGTGGAGTCTGATGAATACGCCCCATCAGGATGACCCAATATACCTTGCCAAGATATAAAGGCATGACTGCGGTGTGATCACTAAAATTGATGCCCAGCAGAGGGGACTTATAAACCTGCAACAACACATAGTTCTAGGACTTGAGGTTACGTTGAACCCTAGTCAAACTTGGTGCTAAACACTACTCCCAAACTGAATACTAGTAGCTCACTTTAAAATGTGGTCCTGATTCATGAGACAGAACTAAACTAGCCTGAAAATAATTGCTGAGAAAGTTGTGGACAGAAAACGGACTAAATTCTATTTAAAACTAAATACTAACACCTTGAGCTAAATTATGGAGAAAAGCCAATTCATGTGAAAACACTACAATTACAGGCTAAGTTCTTTCCCTTTCAAATCTCCATAAGAATTTATCCAAACTCATTTAAATAAGTATAGAATTGAGTAGTAATCACAAGAATCAATTTTGTAAAGAATCTGCATAGTTGGGCAAGAAACCTAGTTTCATAAAACCATAATAACCAAAAAAATAGTATGAGGTTTTGGGAATAAGGGTTAATGAAACCCTTACTGAATACCCACATACCTGGTGAAGAAAACTACGGATAAATCCTTTGGATTTCTAGGCTGAACTTAAAGGAGAGCTTGTCACCTTTTTCTCTTCTTTTCTTTCTAAGTCTGATGATTTTAGGAGAGTGGATGTTTTAGGTAGGTTTGGACTAATTAATTAGGCTTACATGAAGTAAAATGACGTAGTTTAAGTACCAAACACATAGGGGGAAGACCTATACGACCCCGACTTAAAAATGGCGAGGTGACTTAAAGAAGGGATTCACGGCCCGTCTAGTGGGTCGTAATGTGTCCCTGCCCGACAGGGCTTCACTAAAAAGGGCACAAATTATTACTTTGAGCTCGGAATTAGGCAAAATTGGTGGATTTTGAAAGAGAACCCAGTAACACCCGGAAACTAGGAAGTTGAACTAGTGAATTCTAGAGCTTTTCGTAAGAGTTTGGAGTGTTGTATGAGAATTTAAAACTCATAAAAAGAGTTCCCGTACTAAGAATGGAATTTTAGGGGTTAGCGTGTCAAGGTACGACCACCCAAGGGGTCCTTGAGGAGGACCTCAAGACAGCCCAAAAAGCTGTTTTTTGGCAGCAACCTACGCATGGCCACCTGCTTGCCGTAGGTAGACCCACACCCCGTGGGTTGGGGTCATGGGTCAAGAAATGGGTTGTCCTAAAAAGTTTAGACTCCAGTACCTATCTACGACCTGCCAATATGGGCAGTAGACCCATCCACGGTCCGTGGATGGGTGGGCGTAGGTGCAAGCAGTTTTTGGTCATTTAGTTTTAAATCAAGTGTTTAGGGGTTAAGTTAGTAATTAGTTAGGGCTTAGGGAGGTCGGTTAATTAGTTAAATAACCACCTATAAATACCTAATAAGACCCTAAACTAATTCATTAACTCATTCATCTAAGAACCACCAAAATACTCTCTCTAGAAGTGAAGAAGAAGAAAAAGAGGAGAAGGGAAGAGGGCAACAACTAGGGTCGAAATTCACCATTGATTCAAGCTTTGTTTAGGGCTTTGAAAATAGGTATGTTTAGCTTATTCATTTATGGGTTCTTCCCCCATAGAGGCCCTTTAGTTTTCCCCCAATTGAGAAGTCATAAACCCAATTCTAGCTAGTGTTGTGCTTACATTGTGGGTAGGGTTTGGGTATGATTCCAATCTAGTGGATAATACCTAATTATGATTGATTAAGCTTTTTTAGTGATATTATGATGAATTTATGTGATTTGTATGGTAAAGTCTAATCTAAATTGATGAATGTGATCTTTGTGGGTTAATGCCATTAGAGGCAAAGTTGAAGGTTCATAGGTGATCTTCCTAAATCAATGTCATGTGTAGTAATTGATCAAATATAGGATCATATAATAATGAATTGAATCTAGACTATATTGCATATGATGAATCTTGACATGTAAAGTTAGAATTGAATCTTTATGATCAATTATGACTAGAATCACCTAGTAATGATGAATATGATTAGAATACCTTGAAAACTAGGTAAGAATGAAGGTTGCAAGAAGTAAAGCTTGAATGTAAGGCTTGTAGGAATGAATGTTAATCACTAGGGTTTGAAGGTAAATCCAATATGATGAACTATGAATGTTAAGGCTTTGAGAGTAAACTCTATAGGTGAGATTAGAAGATTAAAGCATAGAATTGTGGTAGAAGGCCTATACCTACCTAATCTATATTATGAGTGCGTAAGTCCACAAAGTGATAGAATCACATGAGTTATCCTAGTATCCATGTCTAATGTTGAATTCTAGACATGACATTATGCATGACCATGATATGACATGAAAGGTTCCTTCACACAGAATGAAAGGTTTTCTCACCTAAAATGAATCTGAGTCCTTGGACTGTAAGATGTGATAAGGCTTGTGGTATTTCCCCTAAATGACCTTTACATGATAGGAATGTGTGGTGAGTTCCCTTACTCCTAATTAGTTAAGTATGGGGAGTGTGAGGTGATTACCCTTTATGTATGTATGACTCCCAAGGCAAGCGGTGATTACCCATTAGCCTTTATGTTGATCATGGAGGCAATTACATATGATCCCTATGTGTTGATGTGGAGGCGAATACCTATATCACCTTAAAATAATATGGAGGCGAATACCTATATTCCTCTACTAATGAACATGGAGGTAAATACCTATGATTCATTGATATGTATGACTAGAAGTGAATACCATTGTGTTTATGATTCCAAAATATGTGTGGCTTGAGGTGACCTCCCTTGTCCTTCTTGATGAACTAAACATTTATGCCTTGAGGTGACTCCTCCTTGCATTCATGAATATGAGCATGATTAGTGTGGATAGTAGGTCTAGATACCTCTCCACTTAATGCATGACTAAGAGGTGATTACCCTTGTCTTTATGATATTAAGAGATGATGAACGTGAAAGATGAACCTAAGTGTCTAGCTTAGCATGGGTAGGATTATGGGGTCTTGTTCATGCATGGCACAATCTTACCTTTAGGTTACTCATGAGATGTTTGCTCTTATATGATGTATGCTTAGATTGAATTGTGCTATAGTTGCCTTCCTTGACATGATATGATTGACTAAGGTGATAGTTCCCTTGTCTATGTGAAGTAAGCTAGTAAAGAGACCAAAGTAGAGTAAATATGACTATGATGACTTCAAGGTTATACTTAGTGTGAAGGGTAGTATGGGATGCCTTTCATACATTGCACAAGTGTGCTTTGAGGTTACTTAGGACTATGGTTCCCTTCTCATAAGAAGAGCTTAAGAGTTGACCATGTATATAGGCGATGATTAAGATGACCAAAAAGGGATACTTGGCTTGGGTGGTATTATGGGATGCTATTCCTGCTTTGCACTTGTATGCTTTTGAAGTTACTTGAGAATGGTTCTATTATGGTAGAGATGACTAAGAATCAATTATGCTTATATGATGTTTATGTTGAATACTTGGCTTATTATGATGATGACCTAACTCCTATGCTCATTAACTATGTCTTATGTTGGCTTATGTTTATATGATGATTATGCTATGACTATGTTATTATCTCTTATGCTTATGTCTCATGTTGACTAACCATTTGAGATGCTTTTATGATTTTGTGCTGCTTTCATACTTGGTACATTTTGTACTAACGCATATTGCCTACATTCTAATCAAATGTAGGGTTTTGGAGATTGAGTCGCTTTGGAGGCTAGGTTTCTAAGCTGCAAGAAGAGTTGAATATTCAGTGAGTACTCATAGCTTTGAGGACAAACCCATTGTTCCTTTATGTCATTTCTTTATGTTTTAGACTATTGTATGGGTTGTGTCCCAAGAGTTCAATCTAAAGTGTATTAGATGGTTTGAGACAAAAGTATAGAAAGACTTCCGCTTGATTTTATGAAAAATGATTTCGATTGTAAAAGTTTTAAATCTTCCCGTATTTTCTATTATCTTATGTTCAGGATATGCTAAAGGTTTGTATGCGACCCCTTCGGGGTCAAGTACTCCATGTTACATCTAAGGGGTACCCTGGGTCGTGACAAACTTGGTAATCAGAGCACAAGGTTTTAGAATGGTTCTTGAATTGTCTCAAACCACGTCTAGTAGAGTCTTGTTCATAAATATGAAGCGCACCACATTTATGAATATGAGGCTATTGGATGATTAGGAAACTTCACTTCTTCATTCTCTAAGTCGTGCCATAGAGTTTGGCTTTAGTAGGCCCTTCTTCTAATCCATGCCCTATGTTTTTTTAGGGTATGACTAATACAAAGGCTAAGGCTAGGAGAAATGAGGAAGGAAATGAGAAGCAAGAGGTTCCTCCCCAAGGTTCCCAAGAGCCTTAAGTTCCTCAAGCTCCTAATGATGAGGGAGCTATGACAAATGTGGAAATAAGGCCGGCTCTCCAAACATTGACTCAAGCCATGACTGCTCAAGTTAATAGGGAAATTGGGGCCCATGTGAACCCTAATGTGAGCACTATGGCTTCTAGGTTGAAGGATTTTGTGAGGATGAGTCCTCCGGTGTTTCTTGGTTCCAAGGTGGGAGAGGATCCCCAAGAGTTTTTGGATGAGGTGTATAAGGTAGTTGATGCTATGCGGGTGACTTCTATAGAGAAATCGGATCTAGCCTCTTATCAATTGAATGATGTTGCTCAAGTGTGGTATACTCAATAGAAGAGGAATAGACAAGTAGAAGCGAGTCCCATAGATTGGGAAGTGTTCAAGAAAGCATTCCTTGATAAGTTCGTTCCCCTAAAGTTGAGGGAGGCTAAGATGCAAGAGTTTATCAACCTAAGGAAAGGTAGCATGAGTGTTCAAGAGTATTCCCTAAAGCTTACTCAACTCTTTAAGTATGCTCCAACTTTAGTGGAGAATTCAAGGGCTGAGATGAACCAATTCATGATGGGAGTATCCGAATTAGTAGAAAATGAATGTCGTGTGGCCATGCTTATAGATGATATGGCTATCTCACGTCTTATGGCTTTTGCCTAACGAATGGAAGAGTCAAAACTTAAGAAAAAATCTAAGGAGAAAAAGAGGTCTAGATTGGATGATGATGAGCCCTTGGATGATGAGTCCGATGGACATGGCCGCCTTAAGTTTAGACAAAAGTTCCCCGGGCAAGGTCCCTCAAGTACTCCTAAGTTCAACCAAAAGAGGGTGTCTAACCCCAAGTCTCAAGAAGAGGGTAGTGAGATTCTATTACCGGGATGTAGTAAGTGTGATAGGAGGCATGAGGGTGAATGCTTAGTGGGCTCTAATGTTTGTTTTGGTTGTGGTGAGTTGGGCTACAAGATAAGGCATTTCCTTAAGATTGCTAGAAATGAAGAAGATAGTCGTCGTAGGTCCCAACCCTACCCTTCCTCCGGTCCACTTGGTTTGGGTGGCAAGGCTCTAAGAAAGAATAGATCTTAAGCTCTCCAATCTAGAGAAGATCAAGAGTGATCTCCTCATGTCCCTTCCGTTATTGTTTTATGCTTTAGTAAATTTCCAGATTTCTTGTCGTTGGTGACTTGTTATGTTGGACTATGATGTTGTCTTTAGTACGTATGATGCTTCATTGTTGCCCTTATGTTATGAAAATTGTTTAGAAGAAATTATGTAGGTTTACTCCCAAGGGGGAGATAGTGTGCCTACCTAGCAAGGTGATTGTGATGTTAGGTTTAGTTGTTGGTAGAACCCGACTTAGCCATGATGAGTTTTGAGATTTGTTGATAGATTGGTTGAATAGGGTGTTTAAATAATGCCTAAAAGGGTTGAGTGAATAAACTCCTCTAAGAAGGGTAGAAGGGTAATTCACCGTGGGTTAGAATCACCTTGTGTAATGGATGTGAAAGCTTAGTGATGACTTACTCCGACCTTAGAATTGAAAGGAATGATGCTTAAAAAGGGTTTGTATAGGCTTGCTCCCAAGGGGGAGATAATGTTCTTAGATAGCAAGGTCGTTGAGTACCCTTGATGTTTATGAATTAGGTTTGCTTGAAATTCTCACCTTGAGTGGTGTTAGTGAGGTTGCTTGTGTGTTAGTTTCTTAAAGAGAACCTCTCTAAATTAGAAGTACCGGTAGATGTCGTAGACCGGCAAGTTAAGAAATAGAAGAACAAAGGAGTTGTTCCATGAAGTTGTAGGAGTGATCTTTTAAGGGTTTAGTTGAGGGTGCTACTTGGAGGCCTAGGGCCAATGAGAAGTCCCAATATCCTCATCCTCCTACCTTGTATTCCTCCTTTAGCATGTAAGATATTGAGATTTTAAGTTCCTCTTGATTTGCTTTTATATGAAGCCATGTGTGATTTGTGTGTTGCCATGACTTCTTAATATGCATGTTCATGAAAATGCTTAAGTCTTGTTAGAAATGACTTATATGCATTATATTTCCTCATGTTGTAGTGCATTTTAGTGAATTTGCATATAGACTTCATGAGATGAAAATATGAGCATGCCTTAGTTTTGGAGTTGAGAGATTCCTCCTTGAATAAATGCTTTTTGAGGGTAAATTGCATTTAGGCTCCATGAAGGTGTATTGAGCATGTTTTAGTTACGAGATGTTAGTTCCTCCTTGAAATTGAGTAAAATATATAATTTAATGCATTTTGGGTTGGTAGATGTAGTTCCTACTCCCTTGGGTTGCATTGAATGAGTTTAATTTTGAATTCAAGTTTTCTTGCTTGGTTGTGTGCATTTAGATGTAGTGCATGCATGGTGGGCAGCAAGTTTAGAGTTATGTCTTTAAGAAGTGTTTAGAATCGTCATTCGAGGACGAATGATCCCAAAGAGGAGATATTGTAACACCCCGGAAGCTAGGAAGTTGAACTAGTGAGTTCTAGAGCTTTTCGTAAGAGTTTTGGAGTGTTGTATGAGGGTTAAAACTCATAAAAAGGGTCCCGTACTTAGAATGGAGGTTTAGGGGTTGGGGCGTCAAGGTACGACCCCCCAAGGACCACCCAAGGGGTCCTTGAGGAGGACCTCAAGACAGCCCAAAAAGCTGTTTTTTGGCAGCAACCTATGCCTGGCAACCTACTGGCCATAGGTGGACCCACGCCCCGTAGGTTGGGGTCGTGGGTCAAGGCTTGGGTTGGCCTGCAAAGTTGAACCTCCAGTACCTATCCACGACCTGCCAGTACGGGCAGTAGACCCATCCACGGTCCATGGATGGGTGGGCGTAGGTGCAAGTAGTTTTTGGTCTTTTAGTTTTAAGTCAAGTGTTTAGGGGTTAATTTATTAATTAGTTAGGGCTTAGGGAGGTCGGATAATTAGTTAAATAATCACCTATAAATACCTAATAAGACCCTAAACTAAGTCATTGACTCATTCATCTAAGAACCCCCAAAATACTCTCTCTAGAAGTGAAGAAGAAGAAGAAGAAGAAGAAGAGAAGGGAAGAGGGCAGCAACTAGGGTCGAAATTCACCATTTATTCAAGCTTTGTTTAGGGATTTGATAAGAGGTATGTTTAGCTTATTCATCTATGGGTTCTTCCCCCATAGAGGCCCCTTAGTTTTCCCCCAATTAAGAAGTCAAAAACCCAATTCTAGCTAGTGTTGTGCTTACATTGTGGGTAGGGTTTGGGTATGATTCCAATCTAGTGGATAATACCTAATTATGATTGATTAAGCTTTTTTTAGTGATATTATGATGAATTTATGTGATTTCTATGGTAAAGCCTAATCTAAATTGATGAATGTGATCTTTGTGGGTTAATGCCATTAGAGGCAAAGTTGAAGGTTCAAATGTGATCTTCCTAAATCAATGTCATGTGTAGTAATTGATCAAATATAGGATCATATAATAATGAATTGAATCTAGACTCTATTGCATATGATGAATCTCGACATGTAAAGTTAGAATTGAACCGTTATGATCCATTATGACTAGAATCACCTAGTAATGATGAATATGATTAGAATACCTTGAAAACTAGGTATGAATGAACGGTGCTAGAACTAAAGCTTGAATGTAAGGCTTGTATTCATGAATGTTGATCACTAGGGTTTGAAGGTAAATCCAATATGATGAAATATGAATGTTAAGGCTTTGAGAGTAAAGTCTATATGTGAGATTAGAAGATTAAAGCATAGAATTGTGGTAGAAGGCCTATACCTACCTAATCTACATTATGAGTGCGTAAGTACAAAGTGATAGAATCACTTGAGTTAGGCTAGTATCCATGTCCAATGTAGAATTCTACACATGACATTATGCATGGTCATAATATGACATGAAAGGTTCCCTCACATAGAATGATTCTAGGTTGAAAGGTTTTGTCACCTAAGATGAATCTAAGTCCTTGGACTTTAAGATGTGATGAGGCTTGTGGTGATTCCCCGAAATGACCTATACATGATAGGAATGTGTGGTGAGTTCCCTTACTCCTAATTAGTTAAGTATGGGGAGTGTGAGGTGATTACCCTATATGTATGTATGACTCCCAAGGCAAGCAGTGATTACCCATTAACCTTTATGTTGATCATGGAGGCGATTACCTATGATCCCTATGTGTTGATGTGGAGGCGAATACCTATATTACACATTAAAATGGATATGGAGGTTAATACCTATATCACCTTAAAATGAATATGGAGGTGAATACCTATATTCCTCTACTAATGAACATGGAGGCGAATACCTATGATTCATTGATATGTATGACTAGAGGTGAATACCCTTATTTTTATGATTCCATGATATGTGTGTCTTGAGGTGACCTCTCTTGTCCTTCATGATGAACTAAACATTTATGCCTTTAGGTGACACCCCCTTGCGTTCATGAATGTGAGCATGATTAGTGTGGATATTAGGTCTAGATACCTCTCCACTTCATGCATGACTAATAGGTAATTACCCTTGTCTTTATGATGTTAAGAGATGATGAACGTGAATGATGAACCTAAGTGTCTAGCTTAGTATGGGTAGGATTATGGGGTATTGTTCATGCATGGCAACTCATGAGATGTTTGCTCTTATATGATGTATGCTTAGATAGGATTGTGCTATAGTTGCATTCCTTGACATGATATGATTGACTAAGGTGATAGTTCCCTTGTCTATGTTAAGTAAGCTAGTAATGAGACCAAATTAGGGTAAATATGACTATGATAAGTTCAAGGTTATACTTAGTGTGAAGGGTAGTATGGGGTGCCTTTCATACATTGCACAAGTGTGCTTTGAGGTTACTTAGAAGTATGGTTCCCTTATGGTAAGAAGAGCTTAAGAATTGACCATGTATATAGGCTATGATTGAGATTACCAAAAAGGGATACTTGGCCTGGGTGGTATTATGGGATGGTATTCATGCTTTGCACTTGTATGCTTTTGAAGTTACTTGAGAATGGTTCTATTATGATAGAGATGACTAAGAATTAATTATGCTTATATGATGTTTATGTTGAATACTTGGCTTATTATGATTATGACCTATCTCCTATGCTCATTAACTATGTCTTATGTTGACTTATGTTTATATGATGATTATGCTATGACTATGTTATTATCTCTTATGCTTATGTCTGATGTTGACTAACCATTTGAGATGCTTTTATGATATTGTGCTAGCTTTCATACTTGGTACATACTACCGCTTGATTTTATGAAAAATGACTTCGATTGTAAAAGGTTTAAATTTTCCCGTATTTTCTATTATTTTATGTTCAGGATATGCTAAGGGTTTATATGTGATCCCTTCGGGGTCAAGTACGCCATGTTACGTCTAAGGGGTACCCTTTGGTCAAGACAGACCCATATACCTTTAATTTAATTGATCATGGGCCACCTAATGCATTTTTCGGTGAGAGATATGATCGTTTGAAGTTGACACAAAATTTAAAAATTGTTGGGTTAATTATTGGACTATAACCTATATCTTATATTATAAGGCACGTGCTTCTCCAATAAAGTCTTCGAAAACTGAGCCCAAGTCATTAGAGGTGGCTCAGCTTGCCTAAAATCAATATATTCTCTCCACCATTGCTTAGTTGGCCCCTCTATCTGGAATATAGTATAATCTACCTTGTGCGACTCTACTAAGCTGAAGTTATGTAACCTCTCCTTACAACTCACTAGAAATATATGAGCATCCTTTCCTGTAGCATCAAAAAACCTTCGAGGACCCAACCTGATAAATAAACTGACCATTTTTTGCTCATCGGAATACATAAATGGCCTAGCTACAATAGGTTGAGCACAACCACCTCTCGAAAAACCTCTAGATAGGGAGCCTCAGTAATAGCAAGCTACACTTATAGAATTTGAGCACCCCAAGCCACTACTTGAGCGTGTATTTGTACATCATCTCTTATAGAGCACTCAAAACACTAGGCAACGTCCTTACCTACAACAAAACCTCCAAATAGCCTAGGATTCTAACCATGGTATCCTAAAGAATTTGATTCTACAAATCCTATCGGAGGCCGGTCTCTCCCCACGTAGTATGGGTGATATTATATCTCCTAAATCTTAACAGCAAGCTCTGGTGATAGTGCCTTTTGTTATCCCCAAGAAAGCACCACACCTCGTGCCTTACCTTAGCATATAGGTCGATGTCTATCTCAAACCCTAGTTGGACCTAAATTGTTGGTGCAGGAGCCTCGCGCTCACCTACTAATGACCTTGTTTGTACCATGTGATAAGGAATACGGAAAAGGGTCAAAATTGCCCCCGAACTATATGAAATAGACCATTTATACCCTTCGTTACATTTTGGGATAAAAAATGCCCCTGCTGTTATCCTAAGAGACCACAAATACCCTCAAGAGTTAACACCCCAAATTTTTGTTGACGTGGCAAGCCATGTGGGACTAATCCTTCCACCTAAGCGTTGCCAACTAGGATTCACTACAAAAGAACTAGACCTTTAGCGGCAACAACAGTCGCCACAAAAGCCTAGAAATCGTCACTAAAAGTTTTTAACATTAAATTCTAATTTTGTGTTTTTTTCTTCATTGTTTTTAAAAAACCAAATATGATATCGATTAAGTAGGAGTTTGAAGACACTATATGTTTTATTTTTATGTCATATGTAAATGTATAAAATGTACAATGATGCATTATATATATATATATATATATAGTAGGAGATTTGAATCGAGAAGTAATTTTGATTATTTTTCGTAATAATATTGGATGTTTTTAATATGGATATTGCAAGTTATTTATTTTAGAAAATTAGGTCGCAATCGAAAATTAATTATCATATTTTTTTGTTGAAAAAATAGGTTTTACTAGCGAATGGTTGTTGGAGCCTTAGTCGCCACTAAAAATCACTCATAACCTTTAGTGGCAATATTTTGGGATTTTGTGGCGACTTTGTCGTCACTAAAAGTCAAGTTCTTTTGTAGTGAATCTTAGTTGGCAATGCTTAGGTGGAGGGATTAGTCCCATGTGGCTTGCCATGTCACTAAAAAATTGGGGTGTTAAACTCTTGAGGGTATTTGTGGTCTCCTGGGATAACTGCGGGGGTATTTTTGATCCCAAAATGTAATGGAGGGTATAAGTGGTCTATTTCGCATAGTTTAGGGGCAATTTTGACCCTTTACCGTAAGGAATATACCAATGAATTTTATAAGTTAATAGAGTCAAGAACACACAAAAAGGTGGAATATTCTTTAAAATGCCGTATTGTAACACCTCAAAATTCAGTAAGTTGAGTTGGGAAAGACAATTGCAAATTTGGCTACTAGTGCAGGTAATACGAGCCTTCTTATAGACCATAAAAGGTCTTACCGTCCATATAAGGCACTCGTGGAAAGGAAGCCTAGAAGTTGGATTTTCAAAGCTTATGAAATTTTTCCACGGACCAACACGATGATCTGTAGGAGGACCTACGAATCGTAGGAAGTGGTCCATAGGAGAGGTCTTAGACTTGGTAAAATATTTTTGATTTTTAGGTTGTATGAGAAGGTCTTACAACCCATAGAGAGGTCTATGGACCGTGGAAGTGGCTCGTCGGTTTGACCTGGATTTTTGTACTTTCAGTATCTTGACCTATAGACCACCAGGACGATCTGTAGAAGGACCTATAGTCCGTAGGTGGGTCCGTATGGTTGGTCAGATAGTTATTAAGGTTGTTTTGGTATTTTCCTACCCATCTAACACCTAAAATATGTCATTTTGATGCTATATCTAAGTTCTGTAATTAAATTTAGTTTTCAAATTCTACACATTCCCTCTCACTCACTCCAAACCCCCGAAAGCTCCCAAGGTTCTTCACCAAAATTCTCTTCAAGGCTTTTCTTAAGAGGATTAGGGTTTTTCAACCTTCCTTCTCCAGTTCAAAGGCTAGAGTTCATCAAAGGTATTGGGAATTCATCACTGGATCCTATCATCGATTGAGTCCCAAGATGTTCTCTATTTCTCTTTTAAGATTTTCACCCAAATATCTAGGATTTTGTATGATTCTTCATGGGTTCACTTAATTTTGATTTAATTGATTATACTTGATCTTATTATCATGATTTGATTCAATATACATGTTTCCAATGTTTTCCTCTGAACCCATGCTATATGTCTATGATATGATCATGAATTAAAGCATTGAAAGCATGTATGTATGAGGAATTGTAGTGACTATGATTCTAGGATGCTTTCAAATAAAGTGTCTCGTATTTTATGAAATTATGTTTCTTCCGATTGAAGTATTCCTACTATGAAAGATTTCTATGATTTAGTCACTTTCGATTGAAGTGTGGTTTCAGTAAGAAAATATTATTATGATTTCGATACTTTCGATTAAAATGTCTTTTAAACATCGATTTTGTTATGAAATCATGATTTTAAAAGGATTTTTTCTAAGATGTAAAGTTTATGATTGGATAGGTATTATTATAATCTTACATTATCAAGTATTATGATTAATCTTTATGATTTCTGTTTGGAATTTACTTAGCACCGAGTGGACTTGGGTGAATCCCAAAGTCCTTAAACTACGAGCCTGCATAGGACATTTCGAATGGAAGAATTATTTAGTGGATCCACCTAAACTTAAGTATAAGGTCCTTACCTTGGCAAGTAGGACAATCTCTTTTTAGTGTGGGAGCAAGACACGGGATTCCATGTTATAGCTTCGATGGTATATGTCGGTTAACAGTGAATAACCCACAAAATATATGATTTCTCACTTAGCTTATTTTTTATTCCTATAATGTGACTCTTATATTGCATTGACCTTTTCATGATTTATGAACTAATTTTACCTGGTTGGTATTTTTCATTTGATCATGTATTATCACGTTCATATTTATTTTATGCATTTCCCCATATCCGGTACATTCAAAGTACTGACTCATACATCTCTTATGCCTATATTTTTTTGTAATATAGGGTCTGAATTTCCTTCATATGGATGTGGCTAGCGGATTGATTCAAATTTTTTTAGCTTATGGTCAGTCCTCATGTTTCGAGGGCATGATCACACATTATGAGTTTCTTGTCTATTGTAGTTATTTCAGTTTTCAGACTTCTTTCATGAGCTAGGGGTTCGTCCTAGTCACTTCTATTCTATAGAGGCTTATTGTCAGACTTAGTATGTTTCCGCTCGTGAGGATGTTGTTCTCTGATTTTGGTATCGCTTATGAGGTTGATGTTGTGACTTATATTTCACTTTCATGTTTTATTCTCTTTTATTGTTCATCTTAGTGTCATGTTTATGGAAAGTGTCTTGTTTAGGGTCTCTCGGATCCTATTCGACACATCGCGTCTAGGGGTAGTTTGGGTCATAAAACTTGGTATTTAGAGCATCAGGTTTTAAAGATTCTAGGAGTTTGACAAGCCACATCGAGTAGAATCATGTTCATAAGTGTGAAGCGTGCCAAATTTATGAATACGCCACATTTATGAATAGGAGGCTATAATATGTTCTAGGAAGCTTCACTTCTTTCATTACTCTAAAGTCTTGCGATAGAATTGAACTCTATAAGGGTCTTCTTCCTAACTATTGTTTTATGCCTTTTCATATAATGCCTCCTAGAAGAGATCCATTGAGAAGGAATGTGAATGACAATGTGGAATCCAAAGTTCCTCAAGTTCCAATTAATTCATTGGCCGATAAAGTCTCACATGTTAAGTATAGGGCTGCTTTCCAAGTATTGGCCCAAGCCATGAATGCTCAAGCTAATAGGGTGTTTATAACTCCCGTGAACCCAATAGTGGGTATGGCGACAACAAAGGATTAGAGACTTCACAAAGTTGAATCCTCCAGAATTTTATAGATTAAAATGGATGAGGATCTACAAGTGTTCATTGAAGAAATCTATAAGATTATGGAAATTATGGGAGTAACTCCAGTGGAAAGGTGGATTTGGCCACTTAACAATTGAAAGGGGTTGCTAAAGTTTGGTATGATCAATGGAAGGAAGAAAGGGCTTTGGATGTGGGTCCCTAGGATTGGAACAAGTTTGAAGAGGCATTTCTTGATCAGTTCTTTCACCTTAAGATGAGGGAAGCTAATGTGAAAGAGTTCATAAATCTAAGTCAAGGGAACATGAGTGTGAACAAGTTTGTAGAATCTAGGGCATGAATGAGTAAGTTTGTTTTGGGTGTGTCAAAATTGATGGTCAAAGAATGTAGAACCACCATGTTGATCAAGCAAATGTATATCTCAAGGTTATTGACTCATGCCCAACAAATAGAGGAGGAAAATCTAAAGAAAAGGTTAGAAAGTTAAAAAGGGCAAGGAAGGATGGTGGTGATTTCTCACTCTAGGTCTAGTGGACATGGATGTTCTCTGTTTTGGCAAAAGTTCTCCTTCTTGAATTAATATAGTGCTCTAGTTAAAAAGTTCAACAAGGATAGGGTTCCTACCCCAGCGCCTCAAAGTGGTACTCCTAGTGGTCAGAAATTCCCCGCTTGTAAAAGGTATGGTAAGAATCATCCGGGAGAATGCTTATCTAGTTAAGGTTAATGCTTTGGTTGTGGAAAGATGGGCCACAGATTTAGAGATTGCCCTTTTCATTCTAGCAAGGGTAAGGTTAGTCGTCAGGTTCAACCTAGTGTTTTTTGTGGTTCTAGTGGTGCTCCTTGTCTGAACAGATTCTATGTTCTTCAGAATTGACAGGACCATGCGTGTTTTCCAGATGTGATGATGGATATGTTGCGAGTCTTTCAGCTTAATGCTTATGAATTGCTTGATCCAGGTGCTATATTGTCTTTAGCGACTCCTTATATAGACATGAAGTGTAATGTCAGTCCCAAAATTCTTTAGTGTAACGACTCAAAAACTGGTAGGATGAACTAGAGCCTAATCATGAGGGTCAACGCCAAGGTACGTGTTAGACTCCGTAATTGAAGGACGTTTTTTAGGTTTGGTATGGGGTTACAAGGGCATGTGCCAAGGAAAGAGGAGGCAAAGCCTCGCCAAAAGCCAAGGTTGCCCAACCCTTGACCAAGCACTGCCAGGGTTCACAACCACCTTCACGACCAGTGGTCTTGACCACGGTTCGTGAAGACCCTTTGGTCTTGTGGGAGTTGTGCAAAGTTGAGGGAGCTACTGCCTTAAAGACCACGCACACCACCACGAGACATGGTGCCCTTGAAGGTCTGTATAGATGGTCATGAACTCCACTTAGACACTTGAGAGGGCAAGGCATGGAAGCCTTGACATTGCCTCCATGACCACGACCATCACCACGACTCGTGGTCTTTACCACAGATCGTGGGAGGTCTTGTGGACTTGCCTTAGGCCCCTGAGGGCTTGGCAATTTGGAGGGGTACACTTTTCAAGGGACAATGGGCAAAACCACGAGCCATGGTGCCCTAGACGACCCGTTTAGATGGGCGTGGTCCCTGACGGGGCTGCCCAAGTTGGGGGTTTTTAAGTAATTTCGTTTTAATTAATCATTAAGTGGAGTTGTTTTTAATTGTTTTATATCACTAGTATATATAGTTTTAAGTCTTAAAACAATTCATTTACTCCTTATTTCCCCAAAATCCAAATCAAATCAAAGAGTTCCTCCTTTCAGAAATTATCTCTCTAGAAGTTCCCAAAGAAGAAAAAGAAGTTGGATTTAGGATTTGTGGATTCAAGGTGTTCTTCCTCAAATTTCTTGGGGATTCACAAGCAAGGTATGGTGATCCTTCATCTAGGGGTAGCCTCCACCCCTAGAGTCCATTCAAAGTTAGATTTCAAAGTTTTCAAGTTTCTCAAAAACCTAGGGTTTTACTCTAACTCATGGGTTCCTTCTTCAAACGTTTTCAAATGCTTCTTAATGACAAGTTATGATTGAATTAGTTTTTTATTGATGATTTATGATGAAAATACTCTATGAACCCATGAAATTTCCCAATTTCCTAAATTATGCCTTTATGAAGTGGGTTTGTTGATCATGAAAGCATGTGAATAGAATTTGTCTAAATTTATTTAGGTTATTGAATTGCATCATTATCCATGCCTTATTTGTAGTAAATTGTTGGTGTGTTGGTGATTTGAGATTCATGGCTTGAAAGGAATAGTGTGAGGAATTGAGTATTATCATGATGTCTTGTATATGAATGTGAATCTAATGACGGTGATATGAGCTTGACTTGAATGTAAATGTGTTGTTACCTAAAGGATATTTCTCAATTTGACACTTATGAATGTTGATGATGGAATGTGAAGGGTTTTTCATGATAATGTATATCTTGAATTGGTAGGATTATGCATCATTTTCTTGTATGAATGAAAGTAATGTGGATTGATGTATCTTGAATTGGTAGGCTTAAAGCATCCTTTTCTTGTATTGATGAATGTGACCTTGAATGTTGTATCTTGAATTGGTAGGCTTAGGCATCCTCTTCTTGTATATTGAATGTGTTTTGACTTGATGAATATGAATTTATAGGCCAATGGCATTCCTTTCATAAATGAATGATCAAGTATTCTAAGCTATGTCTTGAATCGATAGACCTAGTTTTGTTTGCCCTTCATGATGAGTCTAGAAACTAATGTGATTATAAACCTTGAATCGATAGACCTAATGTTGGTAGCCCTTCCATTTGTGAAATCATCAACCTTGTATCGGTAGACCCAATGTTGATGGCACCCTTCTTGGAAAGTCAATGAGCTATCCTTAATGTACCTTCAATCGGTAGACCTAATGGTGGTGGCCTTTTCTTGTGTAATATACTTTGGGTCTATAGGCCTAATATTGGTAGTCCTCTCAAGTACAATAATGTGAATGAAAATGAACTACTCTATGGGAATGGAGGCTAAGCACCGAGTGGATATGGTAAGAAGGAAACCCTCCCAATGATAGGCTAGGGTTCCAATGAACATCTTCATATCCCATAACTATGTGCCCACATAGGATGTTAGCTAGTGGTTTTGACTTACGCTAAAATGTTACCGGTCCTACCTTACTCAAGTAGACCACCTCTTTATGGTGTGGGGCTATATGACACCAGATTCCATGGTTAGCTCTCATGGTCTATGTCGGTTAATGTCTATTCCCATCATGTGAGATGTGCATTATGGTTTCTTGAGAAGTTCTATGAAGTGTGGATGGTAGTATGGGATGCCATCCATGCATTGCACGAGTAGGCTTTGAGAGGGTCATAGTGAGTTCTCTAATGTCTTAATGACTAATGAATGAAAGTGCTCTTAATGAAGCTAATGAACAATGTTGACTTGAATGTGTAATGTAATGATGCATGCTATACTTGGGTTGTATAATGAGTTGCTTTCCCTTCTTATGACTTGTGAAATGTTTATGTCTCTTATGTATGGGTATTGTGTAAAGATGGAAAGGATGAATGGTAAGTTCACTTTTGGTGGCCTTAATGTAGTATCTAGTGTGTATGGTGGAATGGGAAGCTATTCATACATTGCACAAGGTATGGCTTGGGGTTGCTTGAGGTGAAATATCAATGTAATGAAATGTCTTGTATTGATGATTATGTTCTAATGTGAAGAAATGACTTGTATGTTGGTTATGTTTGTATATTATGCCTCTTATACTTATGTTCATGAAGATTTCTCAAATTGGCATAGAAGCATGACTTTCAAATAAAATGTCCATTTTAAGCATGTTTTTGCATGGTCATCATACTTAGTACATTTTTGTGTGCTAACCCATATTTCTCTTATTTTACTGCAAGTGTAGGTTCCGGCAAGTTAGTTGATTTCTCTCTAATTGAAGCTTGGATTGAGATTCCTCCAAGACTAAGTGGTATGTCCTCATAGATAGAGGACAAGTGTTTAGATGTTTCTTTTCTTTCATGTAATAGAAATATGTTAGATCTTTGATTGTAAAGGGTCGTGACCCTAATTTTGTTTCAAGTTATTGTTTTCGATGGCCATGTGAGACAATAGACTTCCGTTGTTTTAAATGTTTTAATGGTTTTTAGATTGTATGGATTTAAAGAAAAGTTTTAATTCCGTACCATTTTCTTTATATCTAATGTTATGAATGATATGAGACTTTTCGGAGTCTTGTACGCCGTGTCGCTTCCTGGGTATAGGCTCGGGTCGTGACAAAAATGGTATCAGAGCACAAGATTTTGGCATGGTATTAGGATGTCTCAAACCACGTCTAGTAGATTCTTGTTCATAATGTGAAGCGCGCCACATTTATGAATACGAGGCTATTGGATGTTAGGAAATTCTCACTTCTTCATTCTTCAAGTCGTGCCATAGAGTTTAACTCTATAATGTCTCTCTCTTATTCTTTATTCGATGGTCTTTAGGGCATGACCACTCGAAACGCTTATGCTAGAAGGAGTGAGGGCTAAAGATTGGTTGTGATGCCAGTTATTGCTATGTTACTTGTTAGATTTGAGGTGATAGATTGTGATGTTGTCTTTAGTATGAATGAGTTCTTTATGGTTATGTTTAGTTGATGGTAGAACCCGACTTAGTCATGATGAGTTTTTGGTATGTTGAAAGAGGTGATGTTGTAAAGATTTTGTATAGCTCCCAAGGGGAGATAATGTGCTTAGATAGCAAAGTCGTTGAGTATCCATGATGTTCATGAGTTAGGATTGCTTGAAATTCTCACCTTAAGAGGTGTAGTGAGTTTGAGGAGTCCGGTGTGGTAGACTCATATGAGACCTTGAGTGGTGTTGGTAAGGTTGTTTGTGAGCAAAGAATTGCTTAATGAGGACCTTCCTAGTTTAAAAGCACCGGTATGTGATAGTTTCTTATAGATTGTGAATGTTGTATTGAGATTCCTATGTTGTTTTCATGTTAGCCTTAGTTGGGTGTACTCCTAAGTGGGGGATAGTATGTTGAATAGTAAGATTGTGGAGAGTTCCAATATCCTTATCTCTTTCCTTCTATTCTTATTCAAGTTTGAGACCAAGAGTTCCTTGTAGCTTGTTTCATGTTTTAGAGTCATGTGTGAAAATGCGTTTCCATGATCTCCTTATGTTATGAATGTTTTGATGAAATTTATGTTTATATGAGAAAATGAGATTTTGATTTATGTGTTCCTCATGTTGATGTGCATCTATATTGAGTTGCCTAAATACTTCATGAGTTGAATTGATGAGCATGCTTAAATGTGTTGTTGAGAAAAGTTGCATAAATTGCCTCATGATGATGTAATGAGCATGATGTGAGTTGAAGAAGGAAATTCCTCCAACGAAATGAGAAATGTTGATGTTTTAGAGCATAATGAGTTTGTAAATGTAGTTCCAACTTCCTTGTGTTGCATTGAGCTTATTGATGTGGAGTTGATGTTTCCTCCTATGATTTTGTGCATTATATTGATGTGTCATGCATGAAGGGCTGCTAGTCTTGAGTCGTTATCCCTTAATATGTTTAAAGTGTCATTCGAGGAAGGGGGGGGATACTGTAACAACTCGGAAAATGGTAGGATGAACTACAGTGTAATCGTGAGGGTCAACGTCAAGGTACGTGTGACTATGTAATTGAAGAACCCTTTTTAGGTTTGGTATGGGGTTGCAAGGGAATGTGCCAAGCCAAGGGGGGGGCAAAGCCTTGACAAAAGCCAAGGCAGCCCAACCCTTGACCAAGCACTGCCAGGGTTCACGACCACCTTCACGACCAGTGGTCTTGACCACTGTCCGTGAAGACTCCCTGGCCTTGTGGGAATTGTGCAAAGTTGAGGGAGCTACTGCCTCAAAGACCACAGGCACCACCACGAGCCGTGGTGCCCTTGACGGTCTGTATAGATGGTCGTGAAGACCACTTAGACACTTGAGAGGGCAAGGCATGGAAGCCTTGACACTGCCTCCATGACCACGACCATCACCACGACTTGTGGTCTTGACCACGGGTCGTGGGAGGTCTCGTGGACTTGCCTTAGGCCTTTGAGGGCTTGGCAAGTTGGAGGGGCACACTGGTCAAGGGACCACGGGAACCACCACGAGCCGTGGTACCCTAGCCGATTCGTTTAGATGGGCGTGGTCCCTGACGGGGCTGCCCAAGTTGGGGTTTTTTAAGTAATTTCGTTTTAATTAATGATTAAGTGGAGTTGGTTTTAATTGTTTTATATCACTAGTATATATAGTTTTAAGTCTTAAAACAATTCATTTACTCCTTATTTCTCCAAAACCCAAATCAAATCAAAAGAGTTCCTCCTTTCAAAAATTCTCTCTAGAAGTTCCCAAAGAAGAAGAAGAAGAAATGCGAGCTAGGGTTTGTGGATTCAAGGTGTTCTTCATCAAATTTCTTGGGGATTCACAAGAAAGGTATGGTGATACTTCATCTAGGGGTAGCTTCCACCCTTAGAGTCCATTCAAAGTTAGATTTCAAAGTTTTCAAGTTTCTCAAAAACCTAGGGTTTTACTCTAACTCATGGGTTCCTTCTTCAAATGATTTCAAATGGTTATTAATGACACATTATGATTGAATTAGTGTTTTATTGATGATTTATGATGAAAATACTCTATGAACCCATGAAATTTCTCAATTTCCTTAATTGTGCCTTGATGAAGTGGGTTTGTTGATTATGAAAGCATGTGAATGGAATTTGTATCAATTTCTTTAGGTTATTTAATTGTATCATTATCCAATCCTTGTTGGTGTGTTGGTGATTTGAGATTCATGACCTTGAAAGGCATGGTATGAGGAATTGAGTATTATCATGATGTCTTGTATATGAAAGTGAATCTAATGAAGGTGATATGATCTTGTCTTGAATGTAATTGTGTTATTATTGAAAGGCTATTTCTCAATTTGACACTTATGAATGTTGATGATGGAATATGAAGGCTTCTTCATGATAATGTATATCTTGAATTGGTAGGATTATGCATCCTTTTATTGTATGAATGAAAGTAGTGTGGATTGATGTATCTTGAATTGGTAGGCTTAAAGCATCCTTTTATTGTATTGATGAATGTGACCTTGAATGTTGTATCTTGAATTGGTAGGCTTAGGCATCCTCTTCTTGTATATTGAATGTGTCTTGACTTGATGAAAATGAATCGATAGGTCAATGCCATTCCTTTCATAAATGAATGATCAAGTATTCTAAGCTATGTCTTGAACCGGTAGGCCTAGTGTTGGTAGCCAATCATGATGAGTCTAGAAACTAATGTGATGATAAACCTTGAATCGGTAGACCTAGTGTTGGTAGCCCTTTCATGTGTGAAATGATGAACCTTGTATCGGTAGACCCAATGTTGATGGCACCCTTCTTGGAAAGTCAATGAGCTATCCTTAATGTACCTTCAATCGGTAGACCTAATAGTGTTGACCCTTTATTGTGTAATGAACTTTGGGCCGGTAGGCCTAATGTTGGTAGCCCTCTCAAGTACAATAATGTCAATGAAAATGAACTACTCTATGGGAATGGAGGCTAAGCATCAAGTGGATGTGGTAAGATGAAAACTTTCCCAATGATTGGCTAGGGTTCCAATGAACATCTTCATATCCCATAACTATGTGCCCTCATTGGATATTAGCTAATGGTTTCGACCTATGCTAAAATGTTACCGGTCCTACCTTAGGCAAGTAGACCACCTCTTTATGAAGTGGGGCTATATGACACCGGATTCCATGGTTAGCTCTCATGGTCTATGTCGGTTAATGCCTATTTCCATCATGTGAGATGTGCATTATGGTTTCTTGAGAAATTCTATGAAGTGTGGGTGATAGTAAGGGATGCCATCTATGCATTGCACGATTAGGCTTTGAGAGGGTCATAGTGAGTTCTCTAATGTCTTAATGACTAATGAATGAAAGTGCTCTTAATGAAGCTAATGAAGAATGTTGACTTGAATTTCTAATGTAATGATGCATGCTATACTTGGGTTGTATTATGATTTTCTTTCCCTTGTCATGACTTATGAAATGTTTATGTCTCTTATGTATGGGTATTGTGTAAAGATGGAAAGGATGAATGGTAAGTTCACTTTTGGTGGCCTTAATTTGGTATCTAGTGTGGATGGTTTTGTGGGATGCTATTCATACATTGCACAAGGTATGGCTTAGGGTTGCTTGAGGTGAAATCTTAATGTAATAAAATGTCTTATATTGATGATTATGTTCTAATGTGAAAAAATGACTTGTATTTTGGTTATGTTTGTATATTATTCCTCTTATACTTATGTTCATAAAGTTTTCTTAAATTGGCATAAAAGCATGACTTTCAAATAAAATGTCTGTTAAGCATGTTTTTGCGTGGTCATCATACTTTATTACAAGTGTAGGTTCTGGCAAGTGAGTTTCTTTATGTCTAGTTGAAGCTTGGATTGAAATTCCTCCAAGACTAAGTGGTATGTCCTCATAGATAGAGGACAAGTGTTTAGATGTTTCTTTTCTTTCATGTAATACACATATGTTAGATCTTCGATTGTAAAGGGTCGTGACCCTACTTTTCTTTCAAGATATTGTTTTAGATGGCTATGTGAGACAATAGACTTCCGTTGTTTCAAATGTTTTAATGGTTTTTAGATTGTATGGATTTAAAGAAACGTTTTAATTCCATATCATTTTCCTTATATCGAATGTTATGAATGTTATGAGGCTTGTATGAGACTTTTCGAAGTCTTGTACGCCGTGTCGCTTCTGGGGTATAGGCTTGGGTTGTGACATTTAGGAACCTTTTTCAGTCTCTACTCTTGTTGGTGATTCTATTGTTGTTTGAGGAGTCTATACATATTGCCTAGTTAAAGTTCTCATAGAGTCACTCCAGTTGATCTAGTGAGCTATACATGATAGATTTTGATGTCATTCTTGGGATGGATTGGCTTTATTCTTGTTATGCTCTCATAAATTATCGAAACTGATTAGTCATATTTAATGTTCCGAATGAATCTATTATAGAATAGAAGGGTGGAAATTCAAAGCCTATAGGTCAATTTATCTTTTGCCTAAAGGTTAGGAAAATGATCTCTAAAGGATGTATCTATCATCTTGTTCGGGTTAGAGATACGGATTCATAAGACCCTACTCTAAGGTCAGTTCCATTGTTAATGAGTTTCTTGAAGTGTATGATCTTCCAAGTGTTCTTCCCTAAAGGGAAATAGACTAGGTATTGACCTTCTTCCCAATACACAACCTATCTCTATTTCTCCTCAACATATTGCTCTAGCAGAACTTAAGGAGTTAAAGGATAAGTTGAAAGATTTGTTGGATTAGGGTTTCATTACATTGAGTATCTCACCATGGGGTTCTCTAATGTTGTTTTTTCAAAAGAATGGTTCATTTCATAAATGTCTTGGCTATTGGCAATTGAATAAGGTCACAATAAAGAATAAATATCTTATTCCAAGGATAGATGACTTCTTTGATCAACTCCAAGGTTCTAGTTTCTTCTCAAAGATTGATCTTTGATTGGGGTATCATTGATTGAAGTTAAGGGAAATGGCATTCCGAAGATGGTTTTTTGAACTCGGTATGATCACTATGAATTCTCGGTGATGTCATTTGGTTTGACTAATACCCCAACGACCTTCATGGATCTTATGAATTGAGTGTTCAAGCAATACCTAGACATGTTTGTGATTATATTCATTGATGATACGTTGATTTACTGACGGAGTGAGGATGGATATGTTGATCACCTAAGGATAGTGTTGCAAATCCTCAAGGATCGTCAATTGCATGTTAAGTTTGACAATAGTGAGTTTTTTGTTAAGGTTTGTTACTTCCCTTATCCCTATTATTTTCGGTGAAGGTATTAAGGTTGATCCTAAGAAGACTGAGGCAATTGACTGGCCTAGACCTCTTTCCCCTTCAAACATTCAAAGTTTCTTGGATTAGGTCGGTTACTATAGAAGATTTGTGGGAGGATTTTCCTTTATTAATTCGCTTTTGAATTCGTTGACTCAGAAAAAGGTGAAATTTCACTGGTTGGAAACTTGTGAAAAAAGTTTTCAAGAATTAAAGGATAGACTCACTTCAGCCCCAGTTTTGACATTACCGGAAGGATCCAATGGGTTTGTGGTTTATTGTGATGCTTCAAAGATTGGTCTTGGTTGTGTGTTGATGAAACATGATAATTTCATTGCTTATACTTTGAGGCAAATAAAGGTGCATGTAAAGAATTATCTGACTCATAATTTGGAGTTAGCGATGGTAGGTTTTCTTTGAAAATTTGGAGACATTATCTCTACGGTATTTATGTGGATGTGTTCACCGATCATAAGAGATTGCAATATGTGTTTAAGCAAAAGGATTTGAATCTTCACCATACTAGGTGGCTTGAATTATTGAAAGATTATGATATGAACATTCTCTATCATCCAGATAAGGCAAATGTGGTTTCCAATGCTCTTAGTCGACTATCAATGAGTAGTGAGGCTCACTTTGAGGATTGTAAAAAGACATTATTTTGTTATGTTCATAGACTAGCTCGATTGGGTATTTGTTTGGTTGACTCAGTGGATGGTGGCATCATTGTTCAAAATGGCTCAAAATCGTCTCTTATTTCTGATGTGAAAGCTAAGCAATATCTTAACCCGACTATGGTTAAGTTGAAGAAACAAGTTTCCAAGAAACCCATTAAGGCTTCTATCTAAGGGGGAGATGGTGTGCTTTGTTACTAAGGTTGGTTATGTGTTTCAAATGTTGATTAGTTGAGGTAGCAAATTTTATCAAAAGCTCACAGTTCTCAGTATTCTATTCACCTGGGAGCCACCAAGATGTACCATTATATGCGGGAGGTCTATTGGTGGAACGTAATGAAGAAGGATATCATAGAATTTGTGGCTAAGTGTCCTAATTGTGAACAACTGAAAGTTGAGAATCAAAAACTTGGAGGTTTAGCTCAAGACATTAGCATCCCTACTTGGAAGTGGGAAGATTTGAATATGAACTTCATTATAGGTTTACCTCGTACTCATTGACAAAATGATTTTATTTGGGTTGTTGAGGACCGAATGACTAAGTCAACTTATTTTCTTTCCATGAAAACCTCATTTTTTACTAAAGATTATGATAGGATCTACGTTCGAGAAATGTTGAAGTTGCATAGATACATCAGGGTGTAGTGATTGCCCAAATGATTGGACTAAAAATGAAAGGTATGCTTGGGTGGCCGAGCTCATTGTTGAATGTGCCCCTTTATAGGGACCTAATAAGGGAGAAATAGCTCGAGTGGATCTTTCATTTGAAGCAAGAATTTAGCTTAATATTTTTTGCACAAGGATTATTCCCTCCAAGAAATGATCTTAAGTGTCCATTGAAGAAGCTATTATAATTGCCTACATACTAAAAGGTTTGCATATCAACTAGGGAGAGTTAATAACTAAGCAGTTCAAACAGAAGTCTAGGCAAAATACAATGTCTATGTAATTTCCCATTCTTATCATTTTTTTACAATGTCTATGTAATTTCCCATTCTTATCATTTTTTTATGTAGGTGAGCCGAACGTCCTCATCTTCAAGGGGTTGATGGAGCTCTTTGAGTAGAGCGTATGATTGGCTTGTCATCTTAAAGAAATAAGGATGCACTTATTTGTAAGAAGAGGAAACTAGCTTCCCCTGCCATCGAGCCTTTTTAATCAGATCTGAGTGTTTAACAATTGCTCTGCAACATAACATATCCCTCATACCCTCAACACAAGGCATAATTAAGTTGGAACATATGGTTCATGATCACAATGTTCAATTGATGAAATTGGCAAAAGCCATACAATCATTTATTAGAAAAGTGGTCAAGTTAGTTATAAAGCTAGTGGTTAACTGAGTGAGTGGCCTTTGTACAAGGGTGGATACTGTAGAAGGAGAGGTTTCTTGGTTGAATAGAGCAATGGGCCCAAAGTTTCATGACCCAGTTCAAGATTTAGATCTTAATTTGCTAGCTAAGGATTATGAATCCCCAAACCAAGTAGCTAGCCCACCAGATTATTGGTGTTTAGAGGAAAATGAGTCTCTGGATTCTGAGTCTAGAGAGATTAAAGATGTGGAGAACCCTAGGAATGTGGTAGCCCAACAGAGGGCTATATCGAGCCAAGTCAATCCAGTGGTGGAATTCCCCACTTTTCATACCATCACATGATGATAGTTCTAGACATCTGGGAAGTGGTATCTCTATCAAGCAAGCTTTACCTATCCATCGAACTGACTATTCCATCTTCAGCTGGGTTTGACATCGACCCTGATTATGATTTTGTTCCCCTAAGATAATCTTTCCACTCATACTGTACATGGAGTGTTTCTGATCCTTCTTTCTACACTTAAGCTTTGGGGACATTGTTTGTACTTTTAGTTGGGGTGAATTTTTATTATATATGAAGTGATTTGATTTTGATCATGTAGCATGCCTAATTTGTAAGAATTGATGATTGAATAAAGTGTAATCATTTCTATCAATCCTTGTGGTTCGATCCCTACTCATAAAGTTGGGTATCGTTTTTGCATACAACCTCCTATACATTAATTATGAATATAGTTTAGTGTTATCAATATGGAGACTACTTTTTGAATATGTACATGTCCTCCCGGCATTCAAATAAAAGTCATTAGTTTATAAAAGAAGGGAGTTGATGTAAGTCTCCCCTTTGAGGGGTGTGCTTCATTCTTGATGGGCATTACGAATAAATAGACTTTGTGCGGGCATTTGTTTTGGAAAAAAGACAAAAATAAATTTTAAATAATGTTTTGAAACGTTTGCTTTAAAAAAAAACAAAATAATAGAATGTTATCATAAAATTTTATTGAATCGATAACCGTGACACATTTTGAGACATCACAACATCCAATAGGGGGCTACCTATTCTGGATGCAACTAGCTGAAAATTATGAGGACCGCCCAAAAAAATTGACATAGTTACATTGCTCAAAAAGGGAAAGTGTGAAATTTTGTTATTATAAGACCGAGATCTATAGAAGCGTTTGCATATCCCTCTTAAATGGAATTAGGTCAAAAATAGTTTCAATTACAAAGAAAAAGAGCATGAATCTACAGTTTAATATTTCTTAACAACATCTAAATTGATAGATTTGGGAAAAACTTCGACATCTATTTTATTAGTATGAGTGCTCCTCTTGTCAGAACTCTATGGACCAAATAGGGACCTTGCTAATTTAGTGAGAACTTATCATTTGCTTCATCTTGATTTAGAAATATTTGCTTCTAAATCAGTTGCACGGGTGAAAAGTGTCTTAGTATAACCTTCTTGTTAAGAGCTATGATAATTCTATTATAATATAAATGACCATGACAAACTACATTAATTCCCCTTTCGTCGATTAGTGCCAACCGCTCGAACATGTTTTGTACCCATTCAACATTACTCAATTATACTTCCTATATGATCCTTAGATGATATCTCCACTTTGGTAGGTATCACAACTTTATAGACCAGAAGATAAAGTGCATCCCAAGTAGAAGTTTTAGTTATTATATGATATCCTAACAATGCAAAAGGTAACTTCTTGTGCCAGTGCCTGTAGTTATCATTGATCTTGCATAGTATCCTCTTGATGTTCATATTTGTAGCCTCTATTGCTCCATTCATCTGTGGCATGTATTCTATAAAATTCTAATTTTTTATCTTGAATATCTCACATGTTTCGTTCATCAAATCACCGTTAAGGTTAGTGCCATTATTTATAAAGATCGACTAAGGAACTCCAAATTGGCAGTGTTAAAATTCTGGATGAAATCATTTATGACTTTCTTTATGATATATTTCTGAGATGTGAGTTTGATCTATTTATTGAAATAGTTGACTGAAACAATGATGAGCTTATGCACATTGGATGATGTTAGTTCAATAGGACCAATGTCATCCATACCTCAAGCTACAAATGGACAAGGAGAGAAAGTAACGTGGATTTTTTTGGGAGGAACTTGGATCATATTCGCATAAGTCTGGCACTGATGGCATTTCTATAAACAACAAATACAATCTCTCTCTAAGGTCAACCAAAAATTTCTCAATCTTAATATCTTAGTTTCCATGGTAAATCAATTCATGTGTGTCACGACCCGAGAGTACCCCCTAGTCGTAACATGGCGTATTCGACCCGAAGGGGTCTTATACGAGCCACATAGTCATTCATTACATTCAATAATGAAAATAGTGCGGAAAAAAAAAACTTATTTACATCCACACATATAAACTTCATTAAAACAACTTTAAAAACACACAGCGGAAGTCTAAGTCTCACATGGCCATCTTAGACACAGTCACAAAACATAAGTAGGGACACGGCCCTTTACAATCAAAAGAAGTCTATTAAGTCTATTACATGAACAAAAGAACTTAAAAGTCTTATCCTCGAATCCATGAGGACATACCAAGTCTTGGAGGAAAGCAATCCCACACTTCAAACTAGCTAGGAGGGATCACTTGCCGGAACCTACACTTATAGTAAAAATATGAAGAATATGGGTTAGTACACAAAATGTACTAAGTATGATGACCATGCAAAACATGCTTTAAAAGGGACATTTTGGTTAGAAACCATGCATTATGCCACTTTTTGAAGTACCATGAATAGTTGCATAAAAGACATACAATACAAGCATAAACATCAAGTAAGTCATAATATTACCTTTAAACAATTTCAACATGAAAACCTTTACCTTGGACCTTCACCTCAAGAAACCCTTATGCTACACCTCGTGCAATGTATGGATGGCGTCCCATACCACCATCCATACTAAGGCACCACATTAAGGTCACTTAAGGTAACTTATCATTCCTTTCTTTCACCTTTGCACAATATTCATACATAAGAGGTATATCATTAATTAAGACATGACAAGGGAAATAACTCGTAATATAACCCAAGTATAGCATGCATCTCATATTAAGCATTTGAGAGCCAACATTCTTTAATAACCTCATTTAGGCCACAATTGCATCACATACATTAGGATTTAGAGAAACTCACTATGACCCTCTCCAAGCCTACTCGTGCAATGTATAGGTAGCATCCCATACTACTACCTACACTTTGTAGAACCTATCAAGAAACCATAATGAAATCTCGCATGATGGGAAGTAAGCGTTTAACCGACATAGACCATGAAAGCTTGTCATGGAATCCGGTGTCATAAGTCCCCACATCGTAAAGAGGTGGTCTACTTGCCTAAGGAAGACCGGTATATAGCTTAATGGATCCACTAGCTACCTATGCGGGCACATAGTTTATGGGATAAGGTAGATGATCATTGAAACTCATGCCTAACTATTGGGGGAGTTTCCATCTAACCAAATCCACTCGGTGCTTAGCCAACATTCCCATAGAATAGTTCGTTATCTTGACATTATCACATATGAGAGGTTCCATTGACCTACCAACTCCAAAATTACATTTATTAACACGTGAAAGGGTGCTTTAAGCCTACCGTTTCAAGGTTCATTTAGGAAAGCTCATTAACTCCTCTTGAAAGGGTGCCATGGGCCTACCGGTTCAAGTCTCATCATTAACCTTCATGGAAAGGTGCCATAGGCCTACCGATCCCAAGGTTCATTATAAGCTCGTGTGGAAGGGTGCCACTAGCCTACCGATCCGAGGATTCAACAATCAACAATATAATAATTTATACAAGAAAATGATGTATAAGCCCTACCAATTCAAGGTATACTTTATATTGAAGAATCCTTCATATTCTATCATCAACATTCATGAGTGTCAAATTGAGAAATAATCTTTCAATAGCAACACCTTTACGTTCATAACACGATCACATTATCTTCATTGAATTCTCATTCATATAATGTCATGATAACTCCAATTTCTCATATCATGCCTTTAAGGCCCTAAGCCTCACATACCAATACACCAACAATACACCATAAAATAAGCATGGGTAATGACATACTTCAACAATCTAAAGACCTTTAAACAAGTTTGATTCATATACATTTATTATCTAGCAACCCACTTCATAAAGGCATAAACTAGGAATAAAGAGAAATCATGGGTTCATGGAGTATTTTCATCTTAAATCGTCAATACAACAACAATATAACCATAAAGTGCCATTAGAAACCTTTTAAAACCATTTGGTGGAAGAACCCATAAGATTGAGTGAAAACCTAGATTTTTCATACTTTGAAATAACTTTGGATTTGGCTCCTTGAATGGAAATTTAGACAAGGATCAAGACCACCATACCTTTGCTATGATCTCCCACGAAATTTGATGAAGAAAGTCTTGAATCCAAAGCCCTAGCTCCCACTTCTTCTTCTTCTTAATGGAGGATTGTAGAGAGGGAAATGTTTTAGGGATGGGAATGGAACTAATGGTATCTAGGAAATAATATATGTCCTTTGGAAGAATGGTCCAACACTTAGAAAAAAAAATGAGGCGGGTGAACAGTAACGACGCCTACTGGAAATTGCATTTTCCTGCCGAACAGATTTTACGAAAATGGGCATAACTTCTTCGTCCAAACTCCGAATGAGATGAAAAAAAGTGCGTTAGGTAGCTAACTCAAAGGGCTTTCCATGGATATATTATTGTCCACCCAAATAATTGTGTGCTAGGAGATATGACCCTCCAAAGTAGACCCTCGAAAAAGGCTTCACTTGGAAATTTCGGATTTTGATACGGTTGCTCTAAAATTTGGGTTAGACCCATTTCCCACTCAATTTGACCCCCTAAACAAGAATATGAAGTCGGATTTTTGAAAAACGAAACGGATCTTTTTATATACAGCTAAACAAGTTTCCGGTAACTTCCGAAGCACATTTTTAAGAACTTTTTGGGTCAAATTCAATTATAATAATTTCATTAAGTTCTCGACTCCAAACTCACATGTGAGGCTCTAGTTTCACTCTATCATTTTCCGGGTCGTTACAATGTGAGAGTTGTATGTTCCCGCGTGTATTTATTCAACTAGATCAGATGATTGTTAACATCAACGCACCTCAGTAAACCTGTATCTAGAGTCCTCCTATATAGGAAATTATACACATAGAAATAATTGATTTACAGACCTCCAAATTGTACGTTTCTATATACTTGTTGTGTTCACCATATAATCATCATTCCTCAAGTTTCCTCAAATAGCATTATACCAATGTTTTCTATCTAGCTTTTCTTTGATGTGAAAGCAATATGAATGTTGATTATGTATATGATTGGGAATATGATCAATGTGATTCTTATTTGGATGTTGAATCATATATGATACGGTGGGTAGGGCATTTGTGAAATCATTCTGGGTTTGTTGAACATGTTTGAATTATACCTTAATAAACCTCTTACACAACCCTTGTATCCAGTCTACGTACGATAAGAACTTTTGATTCTTAACATCCTAATCTCCATGCACCCAATGGATTAAAAAATCTCAATCTCTAATCACTAATATTCATAAACACCCAAATCAATAGCCAGCCAGAGCCCTAAGATGCAAGCCTCATATTCAACCATATTGTTGGTGCAAGGAAACTTGAGTTTGGATGACACAAGATAATGTTGACTAATTTTTTAGACCAAGACAATCCCTATGCCTACTTTAACACCTCGGAAAAAGGAAAGTTGCATTATAGACTGTTGGTCCAAGTCTACGAGTCATGTTTATGGATTGTAGAAGGTTTTATGATATGTATAAGGGAGCCATAGAAAAGGGACTTGAGGATCTTATGGTTTGGCTTTCTGAAGTTTTCCTACGGACCATAGAAATTTCTACAGCCCGTATAAAAGGAGTCGTAGAAGGTGTTCCACACTTAGTTAAAATTATAACTTTTGGGTCTACGGAAGGTTGTACATGTTGTGGAAGTTTTGATGGGTCGTAGACTTGACTCTTGGAACTTGATTTTAGACTTGGAAGGATATTTTTTTCATAGTTTCTACGATTGGGTCTACAGACCGTGGAACTTTAGACAGATCGTAGAATAGACTCGTGAAAACTATTCAGAGTTTTAAGTCCTGGTATCGAGTTCTACGGACGACCAGTACGTCCGTAGAAAGTTATAATTTAGGGGTAGTTGAGTCTTTGCCTATGCATTTAATACATATACTATGACGTTTTACTCCTAAATCTAAGACGTATAACTAACCTTCATCCTTAGAAATTTCCCCAACTCTTTCATTCCTCTGAATTCCTAAATTCTCTCCAAGGTTCTCTCCAAAAATCTTATATCTCGATCAAGAAAGAATAAGGTAGGGTTCTTCAAGATGAAGCCTCCTTTATCATTTCTTATGGCTTCAATCATGGTATGTAGGGAGATCGTCAATGGGTTCCATTCACCCATTGAGTCCCCAAAGTTTCTTCAATTCTCCAGTTCAATTTCCCAAAATTGATTAGGTTTTCATTCGATTCCTCATGGGTTCTAGTTGTATAGAATCAATTGATTGATCATGATCTTATTTTGACAATTGAGACTTAATTACATGCTTTTCAACTAGTTCCATGTGAACCCATGCATGTTTGACTATAAACCCTATATAACATGAATTTGAAGAAAAGCTATGAATCTATGAATGATATTTTCATGAAATTATACATGATTTATGATAAAGGATTGATTATTATCTAGGTTTCTTAAGATAAGCATCGATTAATTGTGAAAGATTTTCTCACATACTTAAGAAATTATGAATAGTGAAAGGTTTTCTCACACATGGTTTAAGGATCTACTCTATGATATTTCTAGTTTGGAATAGTAACATAATTGTAATTTTCCCTGAATGATGTTGATTTTATGTTTATCACTATTCCATTTGGATTTCTTCTTAGCACCGAGAGGACATTAAGATGGAGGATCTCCCATTAGTAAAGGTTGAGTCTCTAGTAACAATCTCTTTGTACCTAACTACCAACCCCTATAGGATGTCATAGCTAGTGGATCCACATAAGCTAGAAGTTCATGGTCCTTACCTTGGAAAGTAGGACATCTCTTTTTGGTGTGGGAGCAAGACACCAGATTCTATGTTATAGCCGGCATGGTTTATGTCGGTTAAGATTAATATCCCACAAAATGAACTAAGTTACCTTTAAAATGTTTTATGATTTCAAAATTCATTGACCATGTTTATGATTATGATTCTATTTAAAGGTTTCTACTATGCTAGCTTGGTCATGCATATCATGATTTCGATTATGTTCCCTTATAGTATGTCTCATAATTTATTGAATTCCCCCATACTTAGTACATTTCATGTACTAATGCATACTTGTGCCTACATTATTTCCCTAATATAGGGTGTGACAATCCCTCTCTTACCGTTTGTGGCTAGTTGATCATCATCGAGATTGAAGACTTGCATAATCATCATACTTCGAGGACAATGAAACTTTTATTGATTTCCATATGTTTTAGTTTCAGACTTTGTATGTGGTGTATGATTTATGTCCCGACCACTCCGTTTGATGTAACAGATTGCTTTTTAAGATATTTATGTACTTCCTCTTACATGTCAAACTCTTTACTTCTTATAAGATTTTTTGCTTTTCTCTATTATGGTGAGTATATGTATGTCATGTGGCTTGTGTAGGGCCTCTCGGGGTCTTATACACCATGTCACCTCTAGGGTGTACTTGGGTAGTTACAAACTTGGTATTCAGAGAACAAGGTTTTAGAAAAAGGTTTGGGGAAGTCTAACAAGCTACGTTAAGTAGAGGCTTGTTCATGAATGTGAAGTGCGCCACATTTATAAATAGGAGGCTACAAAGCATTTAGGAAACTCCACTTCTTTCATTACTCTAAAGTCGTGCCATAGAGAATATCTCTATAAATATCCTTTTTTTTAATCGTGTTTTATCCTTTTTAAGATATGACCCCTCGAAGAGCTTATGTGAGAAGGAATGTGGGTAACAAAAATGTTGAGCCCGAAGTTCCTCAAGTTCCAGATGATCGTTTTGCCGAGCAAGTTACTCACGTCGAATTCCAAACCACTTTCCAAGTATTGGCTCAAGCCATGATGGCCCAAGACAGTAGAGAGGTAATGCTCTCGTGAACCTATATGTGGGTATGATAGCTGCAAGGGTAAGGAATTTCACTAGGATAAACCCTCTGGAATTTCATGGGTCTAAGGTTTATGAGGATCCTCAAGAGTTCATTGATGAGGCATACAAGATAGTAGGTATTATGGGATTGACTATGGTTGAGAAGGTGGAGTTGGTCGCTTATCAACTTAAGGGTGTTGCTCAAGTGTGGTCTAAGCAATGGAAGAGTGAGAGGGTGGTGTATCTGGGTCCTCCTGATTGGGAGAAATTCAAGGAAGCTTTTCTTGATCGTTTCTTCCCTCTTTAAGTGAAATAAGTGAAAGTATTTGAGTTCATTAACCAATGACAAGGGAATATGAGTATGATGGATTATGCTTCAGAGTTTACTTAACTGGCTAAGTATGCTCCAACTATGGTTGCCGATTCTAGGGCAAGGATGAGTAAGTTTGTGTTGAGTGTATCCAACTTGGTCGTTAAAGAGTGTTGTACCACCATGTTGATCAAAGAGATGGATATTTATCTCTTGATGATGCATGCCTAACAAATTGAAGAGGAGAAGCTTAAAGAAAGGGAAAAAGAGTCCAAGAGGGCAACGACTATTGATGGTGACTTTTCTCATTCTAGGTCTGGTGGGCATAGGCATCCTTAATTCCGGAAAAAGTTTTTTGGTCAAGGTTCTACTAATGTACCGACTCCTAAGTTCCCTAAATATAGAGTGTATAACCCTAAACCTTAAGGAGGTGGTGGTAATGGGTCTTTTATCCCCAATTGCACTAAATATGGTAAGAAACATGACAACAAGTGTTTAGTCGGTACGGATGGTTGCTTAAGTGTGGAATTATTGGTCACAAGATAAGAGATTGCATATTTCTTGATACTAAGGGAAGGGATGATAGGAAAGCTCAGCCTAGTGGTTATAGTTTGGGTGCTCCAAAGCAAAATAGATTTTATGTTCTTCAAACTCGACAGGATTGTGAGGGTTCTCTGGATATGGTGACCGGTATGTTGAAAGTCTTTCATCTTGATGTTTATGTTTTACTTGATCCGGGTGCTACCTTATCTTTTGTTACTTTGTGGCATTGAGATTTGATAATGATCCTAAAATCCTTTCTAATCCCTTGCATGTCTCTACTCCCGTGGGTGATGATATTGTGGGTAAGGGAGTTTATAGAAATTGCCCTATTTCCATTTTTCATAAAGTCACTCATGTTGATCTTGTAGATCTTTATGTATTAGATTTTGAATTTATTCTTGGGATGGATTGGTTTCATGCATGTTATGCTTCCATATATTGTAGGACCTGATTGGTCACTTTCAGGGTTCCGAATGAACATATCATATCACGGGAAGGGGAAAGTTATGTTCTTGAAGATCTGTTTATATCTTGCCTAATAGGAAAATGATATCTAATGGTTGCATTTATCATCTTGTTCTGGAAGGGATATAGATTTTGAAATCTCTACTCTAAAGTCAATTTCGATTGCAAATAAGTTTCTGGAAGTGTTTCTCGATGATCTTCCTGGTATTCCTTTCAAAAGGGAAATATAATTTGGTATTAATCTTCTCCCATGTATGCAACCTATCTCTATTCATCCTTATCGTATGGCTCCGTAGAACTTAAAGAGTTAAAGGATCAATTGAAAGAATTGTTGGATATGGGTTTTATCAAACCAAGTACCTCCAATCAGGTTATCACCAATCAAGGATGAAAGAGAGTGACATTCCAAAGATGGATTTTCTAACTCTGTATTGTCACTATGAGTTTATGATGATGTTATTTTGTTTGACTAATGTCTCGGAAACGTTTATGGATTTGATTAATAGGGTCTTCAAGAAATATCTTGGCATGTTTGTGATTGTTTTAATTGATGATAATTTGATTTACTCATAGAGTGACAATGAGCATGTTAAGCATTTGAGAACTATGTTGCAAATTATCAAGGATCCTGAGTTGTATGCTAAGTTTAACAAACGTGAGTTTTGGTTGAGATCCATTTCTTTCCTTAGATATATTGTCTCCGGTGAAGGTGTTCAAGTTGATCCTACGAAAACTTAGGCAGTTAAGAATTGACCTAGACCTTTGTTCGCTTCAGATATACGGAGCTTCTTGGGTTTGGATGATTATTATAGAATGATTGTGGAAGGATTTGCCTCTATAGCTTCACCTTTGAAAACATTGACTCAAAAGAAGGTGAAATTTCTATGCTTGTATGTTTGTGAGAAGAGTTTCCAAGAGTTGAAGGATAGACTCACTTCAGCTACTATTCTGACACTACCGAAAGGATCAGATGATTTTGTGGTATATTATGATGCTTCACGATTGGTCTAGATTATGTTTGGATGCAACATGGGAGATTCATTGCATATGCTTCAAGGAAATTGAAAGTACATGAAAAGAATTATCTGAATCATGATTTGGAGTTAGCAGCGGTGGTGTTTTCTCTAAGGATTTGGAGACATTACTTGTATGGTGTTCATGTAGATGTGTTCTACGACCCCAACAGTTTGCAGTATGTGTTCACACAAAAATATTTCAATCTTCACCAAAGGAGGTGGCTTGAGTTTATAAAGGGTTACGACATGAGTATCCTATATCATCCTAAAAAGGCGAATGTGGTGGCGGATGCTCTTTGTCGATTATTGACGGGTATTGTTGCTAATATTGAAGATGATAAGAAAGAGTTAGTCTATGATGTTCATAAATTGTCCCAATTGGGTCTTTAGTTGGTTCACTCAAGTGAGAGTGGTGTTTTTGTTAATAATGGTTGGGAATCATCTTATTTATAGGATATGAAGGCTAAGAAAGATCTTGATCTGGTATATGTTGACTTAAGGAAGTCAGTTTTCGAAAAAGCCATTGAAGCTTTCTCTAAAGGGGGAGATGGTCTTGTTAGATATCAAGGTCGGTTATGCATTCAGAATGATGATGCGTTGAGAAATCAAATTCTAATAGAAGCACATAGTTCTCGGTATTCTATTCACCCAGGAGCCACCAAGATGTACCGTGATTTATGGAAAGTCTATTGGTGGAATGGTATGAAGAAGGATATTACAGAATGTGTGGGTAATTATTTGAATTATCAACAAGTGAAAGTTGAGCATAAAAAACTGATTGGTTTGGCTCAAATCATTAGTATTCCTACATGGAAATAGGAAGATTTGAATATGGACTTAATTATGGGTTTACCTCACACTCGTCGACAGTTTGATTCAATTTTGGTCATTATGGACCAGATGAAAAAATTGGCTCACTTTCTTCCCGTTAAGACTTCATTCTCATCAGAATATTATGCAAAGATTTGCATTAGGGAAATGTTAAGGTTGTATGAAGTGCCTTTGTCCAGTATCTTCGATCGAGGTACTCAGTTTACATCTCAATTTTGGAAGTTGTTTAAAAAAGGTCCAAGTACTCAAGTAAAACTCAGCACGAATTTTCATCCTCGGACCGATGGACAAGTTGAGTGTACCATTAAGACCTTGGAAGATATGTTAAGAGCATGTGTGATTGATTTTAAGGGTAGTTGGGATGCTCATTTTCCTTTGATTGAGTTTGCTTATAGTAATAGTTATCATTCTAGCATTGTGAGGGCACCGTTTGAGGCTATTTATGGTAGGAGGTGTAGGTCTCATATAGGTTGGTTTGAAGTTTGTGAAATTGCTTTGATAGGACCTGAGTTAGTGCATGAGGCTATGAAAAAGGTTCGAATTATTTGTAAAAGGTTGAAAAGGGGTCAAAGTCGACAAAAGTCTTAATATGATGTTAGAATAAGAGAACTAGAATTTGATGTTGATGATTGGGTCTACTTGAAAATTTCACCCATGAAGGGTGTAATTAGATTTGGAAAGAAAGGAAAGCTTAGTCACTATTAGGTGTGCCCATATAAAATTTTGTGGCGTATTGGCAACACTGGTTATAAACTTGAATTGCCTAATGATTTAGCATCGTTACATCTGGTATTCCAAGTCTCTTTATTGAAGAAGTGTGCTGGAGATTCGACATCTATTGTTCATTTTGAAGGTTTGGGAGTTAAAATAATCTTTATTATGAAGAGGTTCCGATCGAGAGTTTAGACCGGCAAGTCCGGAAGTTGAAAAACAAGGAAGGTTCTTCCGTAAATGTTCTTAGGAGGAATCAATTAGTTTAAGGTGCTACTTGTTAAACTGAAGCCGATATGATGTTCGGGTATCCTCATCTCTATTTATCCGCTCCTACTCTAGCTTGAGGTATTAATTCCTCATGGTAAAATTTTTTGGATTCATGCGTTTTAGTCATTCTCATGTTTCCATATGTATGCATGTCCACGAAAAATTAATTTTTTTATGTTATGATTTAGCTTGGAGTGATTCTCCATGTTGTATGTGTATTTTTATGAAATAGCATTCATGTTGTATTTTTAGTTTCTCTCCAACTCTACTCATGCTAGCTTGAGTTCCATTAGAGGAAAAATATTCCCTAGGGAGAGATGTTGTAATACCTCAAAAATATGAAAGTTGCATTGTAGACTGCTGGTCCAAGTGTACGGGTCCTATTTATAGATCGTCAAAGGTTCTACGGTCCATAAAAGGAAGCCATAGAAAATAGCCTTGAGGGTCTTATGGTTTGGGTTTCTGATCTTTTACTATAGACCACCAGGACGGTCCGTAGAAAGATCTATTACCCATAGGAAAGGAGTCGTAAAAGGTATTCCAGACTTAGTTAAAATTATGAATTTTAGGGCTATATAAGCTTGTACGGTTTATGGAAGTTTTGATGGGTTGTAGACCTATCTCATGGAACTTGACTTCAAACTTGGAAGGATTTTAGTTCATAAGTTCTATAGTTGGGTCTACAGTCTGTGGAACTTTACACATAGCATTGAATAGACTCGTGAAAACTATGCAGAGTATTAAGTCTAGTATCAACTTCTACGGATGACCAATACGGTCCGTAGAAAGTTATATTGGACAAAGGACCCCTCTGACAGTTTTAAGTTAGGGGTAGTTGGGTGTTTTCCTATGCATCTAATACTTATACTACGTCGTTTGAAACCCTAAATCTAAGCCATATAACTACCTTTCACCCTTAGAAAGTTCCCTAACTCTTTCATTCCCCCAAATTCCTAAATTCTCTCTAAGGTTCTCTCCAAAAATCTTCTCTCTAGATCAAAAGCAGCTAGGGTTCTTCAAGATCAAGTCTCCTTTCTTCATCATTTCTTAGGGCTTCAATCATGTTATGTAGGGAGATCATCAATAGGTTACATTTACCCATTGAGTCCCCAAAGTTTCTTCAATTATCCAAGTCAATTTCCCAAAATTGATTAGGTTTTCATTCAATTCCTCATGGGTTCTATTTGTATGGATTCAATTGATTGATCATGATCTTTTTTTGATGATTTAGACTCAATTACATGTTTTTCAATAATTCCATGTGAACTCATGCATGATCTATAATTTTTACTATGAACCCTAAATTGCATGAATTTGAAGAAAAATTATGAATCTATGAATGGTATTTTCATGAACTTATGCAAGATTTGTGATAAAGGGTTGATTACGATGTAGGTTGCTTAAGATAAGCATCGATTACATATGAAATCATTATCTCACATATGTATGAATAGTGAAAGGTTTTCTCACATACTTAAGAAATCGGGAATGGTGAAAAGTTTTCTCACATACTTAAGAAATCGGGAATGGTGAAAGGTTTTCTCACATACTTAAGAAATCGGGAATGGTGAAAGGTTTTCTCACATACTTAAGAAATCGGGAATGGTGAAAGGTTTTCTCACATACTTAAGAAATCGGGAATGGTGAAAGGTTTTCTCATACATTGTTTAAGGAGCTACTCTATGATGTTTCTAGATTGGATTAGTAATGTAATTGTACTTTTTCATGGAAATGATGATTTTATGTTCCATTGGGATTTCTACTTAGCACTGATAGAACATTGAGATGGATGCTCTCCCTTTAGTAGAGGTCGGATCTCTAGTAGCAATCTCATTATCCCTAACTAAGTTCCCTTATAGAATGTCTTAGCTAGTGAATCCACGTAAGCTAGAAGTTCATGGTCCTTACCTTGGCAAGTAGGACATCTCTTTTTGGTGTGGGAGCAAGACACTGGATTCCATTTATAGCTCACATGGTCTATGTCGATTAAGAGTAAATATACCACAAAATGAACTAAGTTACCTTCAAAATGCTTTATGAATCTTCCTTTATGATTTCAAGATGCATTGACCATGTTTAAGATTATAATTCTATTTATAGGTTTCTACTATGCTAGCTTGGTCATACATATCATGTTTTTTTATTATGTCCAATTATGATCATATCTCATGTTTTGTTGTATTCCCATCATACTTAGTACATTACATGTACTAATGCATACTTGTGCCTATATTGTTTCCCTAATATAGGGTATGACGATTCCTCTCCTACAAGTTGTGGCTAGTTGATCATCATAGAGATTGAACACTTGGTGAGTCCTCATACTTCGAGGACAATGACATTTTAATATTGATTTTCATATGTTTTAGTTTTAGACTTTGTATATGGTGTATGGTTTATGTCCCGACTACCCCTTTTGATGTAATAGATGGCTTGTGATGACTTTCATGTACTTCCTCTTATATGTCAAACTCTTTAGTTCTAATGAGATTTCTTGCTATTTGCTATTATGTTGTGTATATGTATGTCAAGTGTCTTGTGTACTTTGGGTTGTGACACCTACTCCCTTGAAATTGTAGCTCTCTCAAAGAATAATCCATCATTTGTTTTCTTCAAAGATGTATTCTCCCACAAAAGCAACTTGTTCATTGATAAAATAACTCATTAATGGTCTATATTTTTCATCTAGAGGAATGTTTTACGGATGATTCGTGATGTATCGTGAGTTCACGGTATTTTTGATGCATTATCATGGAGTTTTCCTGAGTCTTGGGCATTTTGTTATAAGATGTGATGGTATTTTGATCTAATTTTCCAAGAATTAGGTTTGGAGCAGTTGGTGTTGAAAGTGCCTGAAGCTGTAGAAAATGGGCAACAAACGAGCCCACCTACGAGCTGCCATCCCTTTGATGAGCCGTAGATGGCTGGAGTAGGTGAAAGCTCTAGGAAATTGGACTAAGTCCGGAACAACTAAGCGAATAACAAACCGTAGGTCCTTCGACAATTCATCGTTGATGAGTTGTGGGTGACTTCAGAGAAGATGACTTCCAATCCATGAACGATGATTGAACATGACAGACCGTGCTTACAACTATGAGCCATGGGTCATGACCGTTGATGATATCTACTCGAAATTTGGCCAACTCCGAAGAGACAGTGGCATCCACGAGGCGTCGTTCGTGTGACAAGCGATGGGTGGCCACCCGTCGACGATACTGCCCAAACCAGATTTTCCTAATATTCATTTTCCTACTTGGTTTAGGATTTATTTTTTATATAAATACTAGTTTTCATCTCATATTTATATTACAAACTGCGAATCATGTTTACTTGTTACTTGTTACTACAAATAAATCAGTTATTACTTTATTTACAAATCCCCCCTTTTTACGAAAATAAATCTGACGAGAAGTACAATTAACTATGAATTAGCCTAAGTCTAGACCATATTCCTTGTGGGATCGATCCTAACCTCAATTAGGTTCTTTATTTGGTAACGGCCGCTTATACTTCTATAGGGAGGTGTAAGTTGGGTGTATCAAATTTTGGCGCCGCTGTCAGGGAATAAGGCTTTTAGATTAGACTAATTTCATTATTGAACTTTAGTCAATTATTTCCTGATTTATGTTTTGTTTTGTTCTTGTTTTCTACAAGTCTTATTACTAGTGTATTCCAACTACACTGAGTCAAGGCAATCCCTTGACCCCTTATGATCCTGAATTAAGAAGAACTCTGAGAAGAATGGTTGGAAGATGCCAAAATTTTGAGGTACTAAATGATCCAATCGGAGCTGGTCAAGGGGGTGCAACTGGCGTACAACTTCCTAGAGCTGTGGAAGTGCCTAGAAATGTCCAAGGGAACCCGCAAGTTGACAATGTTGAAGGAGTGCAAAATCATCCAGCACCTGATGTGTGTGAAAACTATAGAGTTGATTATAATGTTATGGGGTTGACTGGTGCTATCGTTGTTCCTCCACTACCTCCTGGACATACTTTTGTGGTGACCAGCAGTCTGATGCAAATGCTTACATCTAGAGGATTGTTTATTAAGTTACCTTAGGAGGATCCATATGTTCATATGAGTAAAGCAAATAGTGTATGTATGAGTATCTTGGGACGACCAGATTTAGAAATGAATGCGATCGGCTTAAGGGTATTTCCACTTGTGTTGACAGGTGATGCTACTGTATGGCTGTCTAAGTTACCATATAACTCAATCACCACTTGGGATGGATAGCACAAGGTATTTACGGAGAAGTATTTTCCGTTGTCCAACAAGTTAAACCTCAAGGATAAACTCAATAACTTTGTAGCATTGCATAGTGATTCAGTTAGCAGCTCTTGGGATAGATTCACTGGGCTTATGAGGAGTGTGCCCAACCACCGCATAGATGACGAGTCACTGAAGGATTACTTCTACAAAGGGCAAGATGATAATGGAAAAGTTGTGCTAGAAACTATTTCTGGAGGATCTTATGGGGCAAACACTTTTCAAGAGATTACCGAGAAACTTGAAAAGATCTCTAAGAATAACAAGGAATGGAGCACTAGAATGTCGAATACTGAAAGGAATATGTTTGCAGCCCAAGCCAAGCCAAATTAGTCCAATGATGATATTTGTGAGGAGATGGCTCAATTGACAACAGAGATTGGCTTGGTGTTGAAACATATGAGCGGAAGTGCAAATAAAGTGAATGCATTGAACTATCGTAATAGAGAACCATCTAGTGATGAGTACACTTATGAGGAAGATGTGAATCTTGTGAATGATCGGAGGGTTCCGGACCAACTCACAAGCATCCAATTCGGATAATTGGTGCCAAGGTCAAGGAAATCAAGGTCGGAACTATGGTAACTACAATCGCGAAGGGAACTATGTTCGTGATGGGAACTACAATCATGACAACAACTATAACTAAAATGGGTATGGCAACAAGAATGATCATAGTGGACCCTATGTTCCACCTGGGAACCGAGATGCTGGATCGAGTATGAATCGCATTTAAGATATGATGACCAAGATGATGAAAATATTTTATTTAACTTATGATAATGTAAAAGAGATGTGTAATGATTTATCAGGCATTGGTCAAAAAGTTGAGTCACATGCAGTATTGATTAAACAGATTGAGAAGCAGCTTAGCTTGGTATCCACAAGTGCAAATCCGCGTCAGCAAGGGACACTTCCTAGAAATACTATCCAAAATCCTAAGAATTACAGGATTATATGGCAGTTACTACTAGGGGTGGAAAGTAGATTATAGACCCTCATATGCCGACTGGAGTGGAAAGTACGAAAGAGCAAGATGAGGATGAAGTTGAGGTATTTGAGGAGCCAAAAAGATAAGAATAAGAAGGAGGTTGAGGTGACAAAAAAGATCATCTCTATGCTGCAACCTCCACCTCCCTTACCACAAAGGTTGGTAAAGAAATTGGAAGAAGGAAAGTATCGCAGGTTCATACCTATGTTGAAGCAGTTGTCCATAAATGTTCCTTTGATTGAGGCACTTGAGCAAATGTCGGGTTATGCAAAATTCATGAAGGATTTGCTGACAAAGAAGAGGGTTGTCAATTTCGAAGGTGATGACAAGTTGCAGCATTGTAACGCCATTGCTACTACATCTTTAGTGCAGAAGGAGGAGGATCCTTGAGAATTTACTATTCCATGTACTATTGGTATCTTGCATTTCGCTAAGGCCCTATGTGACTTGGGTGCGAGCATTAATCTGATGTCAGTGTCTATATACAAGAAGTTGGCTTTAGGGACCCCCAAACCGACTACAATGCAGCCACAAATGGGTCATCGAATTGTGAAGAAACCAATTAGGGTACTTTAAGATTTCCTTGTGAGAGTTGAGGCATTTATCTTTCCGGCGGACTTTGTGATACTAGATTGTGAAGTTGACTTTGAGGTCCCTATCATCTTAGGGAGACCATTCCTTGCTAATGGGCGTGCTATGGTTGATATGGAAAGAGGGCAGATGAAGTTCCGATTGAGCAATGAAAAGGTAACTTTTAATATCTGCATATCTATGAAGCATGAAAGTTATCTCAAGTCGATGTCAGTAGTGAATCATATTGTCGAAGAAGAATCAGAAGTGTTTATTGAAGATAAATCGAGTGTTGAAGCACTACCAGCTGTGATCATGAACTTTGATAGAGATGAAATTGATGAATATGATGAGCTAGTTTTTGCACTTTATGGGGTAAACTTTTCTCGCCGACAACCAAAGAAGTTGGATCTGGATGTAAAGAATCGAGACACTCCGCCTACAAAACCATCTGTTGATGAGCCTCCGAAATTGGAGCTTAAAGCTCTTCCATCTCATTTGTGGTATGTGTTCTTAGGAAAAAATAATACTTTACCAGTTATTATTGTTGCTGACTTAAATGAAGGGCAAGTAGAGGCATTGATATCGGTATTGAAGCGATTCAAAAGGGCTATAAGATGGACCATTGCTAACATTATTGATATTCCACTGGGTATTAATTCTCACAAAATTCAACTTATGCCGGATAGCAAGCCAACTATTGATCACCAAAGAAGATTGAATCCACCAATGCAAGAGGTTGTGAAGAAAGAAATCATTAAGTGGTTAGATGCGGGAGTCGTATGTCACTCCCTAAAGCTACCCCCAGAATGCGGACATAGGACCTAGGATCACAAGTGACCCCAAGCTAACCATACTGGAATATCATAAGCATACTAAATAAACTGAATGAAAGAAATACTTGTGCGGAAGCTAAATCATCATGTAAGCTGGAATGATGGGGTATACCCATGAACTATCTAAATAAATATATAAAAATTGAGAGTTTAACAACGACTGAAAAGTCAAACTCGAATGCTAAAGCTGAAACTAACTATGTCTGAAAATAGCCTGTAACTGATTAGAAGTGTTGGGACGTGTCCCTTCTAAATCTAGCAAAAACTAAAACTAAGACTAAAAGCACAAGAAACATGTATGTTGTCCTCAGAGAATGAGGACTCACCACTGATGTTACTGAGCTGAAGATCGAGAATCGATCTATGCGTGATCTGAAAGCTGAGAACCTGAACCTACATCACAAGAAGATGTAGCGCAGAGTATGCTTCAGTACTTGAAAAGTACTGAGCATGCAGGATAGAATAAAGCTAAACAATAAATATAACTTAACCAAAACATATATCTGAACAAAGATAAGAGATAAGCATTATACTATACTGAGAATACTGAACATGAACTAACTGAATACAATGACCAAGTTTATAACATGCTGAGTTCGAGATCTGACTGTAAATGATAACATGGTCAATGCAATAGAATCTAACTGTAAAGGAGCCACTAATAACCAACATAAAACCACATGAGCTAAATGTGGAGTCTGATGTATACGCCCCATCGAGAGGACCCAATATACCCTGCCAGAGATATAGAGGCATGAGTGGCGTGATCACTAAAATATAATGCCTATAGAGGGGACTTATAAACCTATGGGGGCACGTAGTTCTGGGACTTGAGGGTGACTGACCCTAGTCCACTCGGTATTAAGCTACTCCCAATTGATTATGTAATTAACAATTTATGACTGAATTTTTGTAATACAGGATAGCTCAAAATGTTGACATACTAACTGAAATGCAACATTAATGTACTAATAATGAAACATTTAAATCTGAGGCATGTATATGTGAAATAGCTGGCCTAGCATGTGTAATTCATGAACTAAAAGAACTACATAGCTAGGGTTCTGAATTTATGAAAGAATGTACACAAAACGTTATAAAAATCATGATAATCTGATTTGGATCATTCTAACAGCTAAAACCCAACAATTTCTAACATTCAAGAAACCCTAGGTCTAGATAATATTAAGGGAATCAAGATTCTGACTTAAATCTAGAGACCTAATGGGTGAAAGGAACCCACTAGTGAAATCCCACATACCTGGTGATGAAATTCACGGAGAAATCTTTTGATTTTGGGGCTGTAACTGATGAAAACTCGTTGCGTTCTTGAACTAGGGTTGCTCAAGTTTTTCTCTTGTTTTTTCTCTATGATTGATGAATTTTTGGTGAATAATTGATTAGGTTAGGTTCTAATTAGTTTACTAGGCTAAAACTAACCAAAACTACGTAGTTTAAGTTTAAACGACATAGTTTAGGGGTCCAACACATAAGGAAAAGACCAGACGACCCCTGACATAAAAGTTGTTGGGGTCATCCACGGACCATGGCAGGACCGACGGTCCGTGCTGGTCAACCGTCGATGGGGTTCTGGGACTAGATTTTGGGGCCTCGATCCACGATCTGTGGCCCTGACCTACGGTCCGTGGGTCATGCCTTCGAGAACTTTCTGAGCTGATTCTGGGGAGGGCTGCAGGTGGCCATCCACAGACTACCAGCACGGACCGTGGGTCACCCTACGGTCCGTGGGTAGCAACTGTGGGTTACACCTGCAACTTCTGGAAATCTGGTGGTTTGGTATGTTTCGGATACGAGGTGTTACATCGTATATCCTATTGCTGATAGTAGTTGGGTGTGTCCAGTACAATGTGTGCCAAAGAAGGGAGGAATCACGCTGGTTCCCAATGCAAAGAATGAGCTCGTTCCAATTAGGTCGGTGACTTGTTGGATAGTTTGCATGGAATAGCGCAAGTTCAATGAGTGGACTGAGAAAGATCATTTCCCAATGTCATTCATGGACAAAATGTTAGATCGTCTTGCTGGAAAAGGTTGGTCTATTTTCATGATCGATATTCGGGCTAAAATCAAATCTCCATATCTTCAAAAGACTAAGAGAATATGACTTTTACTTGTCCTTATGGGAGTTTTTCTTTCAAGAGGATGTCAGTCGGGTTGTGTAATGCGCCGACAACTTTTTAGCGTAGCATGATGTCGATATTTTCTAATATGGTGAAGGACACTATAGAGGTATTTATTGATGATTTCTCAGTAGTTGGTGACTCGTTTAATGATTGCTTGGTACATTTAGGTGAAGTGCTGAAATGGTGTGAAGAGTGCAATCTTATGCTCAACTGGGATAAATGTCATTTTATGATAAAAGAGGGTATAGTTCTGGGCCATAGAATTTCGCAGAAAGGAATCAAAGTAGACAGAGAAAAAGTTGAAGTGATAGAAAAGCACCCATCTCTGGAAAAGATGTTTAGAAGTTTCCTAGGGCATGCAGGTTTTTATAGTAGGTTCATAAAGGATTTCTCAATGGCATAGTGCTTCATCACTTATGGTAAATTTTAGCATGATAACTGATTCTTATTATGTAACTTAATTTATAATGATGGCTACTTGTTATTTATGGTCAATAATGATTCCATGTCCCCTCCTTAATTATTTTTCTTGATTTCAAACAGTGATGTTGCTTAATTGTGCCAACCAGGAACTCTTCCATCGTTTATGATTGTCATTAGTTCTTCTATTTAAGTACATATCCTCGTGATTTATGTGTTATTCACTCTGTATGTGAACTTCATTTGTTTGCTTATGAATATAATATTGGTAAGTGGATTGACTACTTTTTCTTAATTACTTTTCCTGTTCTATGTATGTATATGTTTAATTTGTTCACTTTAAAAAGGAAATTTTGTTTCTTTTAATTAGTCTCATAATCTGCTTAAAGAATACTTTCTATAATTCACTCTTAATTCATTCTCCTTCCTTTTATTTGTTTGGCCTCAAATGTGTTATAAAAAGGGACTTCTCCTCTCATTTTGAGGATCACGTTTTAACAATCTAAATCACGCTTTAACAATCCAATACTCTCTACTCTCAAAGAAAATAGTCTCTTACATATTATTTGAAAGATTGAGTTTGCTGCTTTGAATCAAATAGGAATCAAGTTTACTTTGCTGAATAATTAATCTGCCTAACTCGTTAGTCTTTTTTCGATCAATTCAATTTATTATCTTGCATTAGTATATTATTTCACATACTTTATTATTCATGATGTTTAAAATGAAGCATCCGGGTTAGTCTCTATTCCGCTATGTGTGCCTATTTATTTAAGTTTGTATGATTATTATGAGTAAAAGGAAGCATACAGGTCAATCTACATCCCCTCTTGTTGCGTGTGATGTTGTATTGGTTGGTATGTGTATGATTCATTGTTGCCTATAATATTGTTCTTTTTTAAAAATTAATTCTTCTAACTGGTAGTAAATATTTCGTGTTTTTGTACTATGTTCGTATGCCTTGATGATAAACAGGGTTTGAACATAAAAGTTCAAGATGTGAAGAGTTCTCCTGGATTAGGGATACATCTGGATAGAGTTTTACTTTAAGTTAATTTTAATGTTGTTCTTTCTTTAAGTGTGGTTTTACTTTATTCAGCTTTGTAATATCTTTGTAAACTTTAACACTGCTCTCTATATATAATATTAATTTGGGGACTGCCTAATGGGGAGGGGATACACGTGCTAATTATTTTATTTGTCGTAACTTATTTTTGTTAGAAAGCATGCCTATAGGAGTGTGATTGCTTTTATTCATATTTATCAATTTCATCACCATAGATGTGATTAAAATAAAATCTGATTATTACTTGACTTTATGAGTATATCAATACATGGTCTAATCGTTTATTGCTAGTTCTTTTTAAGTTGGGTAACATGCTTTGTATTGCCCAAACTGCCTATTAGAATAAATTAATAAATTTGCTTAACACACTTATTAGCATATAATAATAAAATAAATGCATGACTTGTTACATTGATGTTTCCTTGTCTTACTTAATTTAACGACCAACTTTTAGTTTATTAAAATGAATAAAATTAAAAATGTTTAAGTCTACTTTAATCAAAATGTTTCTCAACCTAGTAATCACGTGTATAAGATTTATATGAATGTTTCTAGTATGTCTCCTACATAGAAAATCAAGTCTATAAAATAACTCAGCATTTTAAGCCGCTTAGACATTTTGTTTATAGGCGTGTCTATTTATTTTCAGTTCGTTATATGAGTTAGATATCATGTTTAGGACCTGATCATTATTCCCAGCATGTTAATAAGAAACCAACTCAAGAGATTTAAAATCTGATAAGCATAGGCTCTTTGATTAAGTTTTCTATTTGGATTTATGTATCCTAACTATCATATCCTTATAGTGCATGATTTCAGCATTTTAAAACAAGTTAAAAGATTGTTAAAATAATTTGATTTCGATTAATTATTGTCCATGTGTTCAGTCCTGCACATAATTGTGTCCTCTGCCACTTATAATTAATAAGTTAGTTTCAGCATGCTCATAGTTAATTCTCTTGCCCGTCTAATACGCCTGCATAGTAATAGTTTTGATTAAAATCTGAACTGTTTAAATACTAGATGTGTGCTTCTGATTAAATCCTGCTCAAAATAAATAAATTTTATATCGTGAATAACTTTCATTGCCACTTAAAATCAACTAATAAATTATTTTCTGCATGTTATGATTTAAAAATCTGCTTTGTTTCAGATTAATTACTGAATTAAGTAAACCTCTGCCTCCTTATAATATTTCTGCCCATTTAATATTAATTGTTATAATGTCCATTTGTTTGCGCACACACTCTAGCATGATTCTTTCACAACTATTTGTGTTTTCAAGCATATGAATAACTAATTTAGAGGCCAATATGAGACTTACGTGTTAAATGATAGCCCTACTTGTTTTACTTGACGCTTAGGGGACTAACTAGGTAACCTATATTTTGTTCATGTCTAAAACTTAACTTCATAGAAGTCCAATGACTCTTGGACATTAAGTTGGGATGCAAGACACCTTTTAGGAAGTTGGTCATGCATATCGAATGAGGGTAGGGGTAGTTAGGCCTTGTCGGAAATGATGTAAGGTGACTCGAGTAGAAAAATGACAAACTTTGAATTGTCTCCCGATTAATAAGTCGAGCGCGGATCCGAGAATTATAAGTTCGTTGAGTTTTCGTTATCCCTTTCCCTTTCATTTTTGTTCTTGTATTTATTTGGGGTAGTTAATTAATAAATAATGATTTTCTCCTATCTACTTGTGTATTTTCTGTCCCCTCGCTTATCCTTTTTAGTTTTTTTATGTTAATTATTTATATTAAATGCTTTCAATTTGTACCCATCTTATCACTTAGCATATTTTAATTAATAAAAGAGTAGACCTTGTTTGCCACATGTTAACCCCCACATAAATGATATGAGATACGGTCAGTACCCACATTTGTGGACCTTGAGGGGTGCTTAACATCTTCCTCTCGAGGTAACTTGAACCCTTGCCTGAAGTACTGGTTTTACTGACCTTAGTTATATTAATTTTAGTTAGTTTAGTTAGGAGCCCTAACGCGCCTTTAATTCGTTAGGTGTCGACTCTTCTTTTAAAATAAAAACCTAAAAGAGTGGTCAAGTTGTTGCAAACAAATCCGATTTTGCAAAACATAGGGTGCGACAAGTAAATGGTTTCATACATTTCAAAAATTCAGGGGATATAATCTCAACCTTAACTAGTACATGATAATTTTTTAATGAGATCAAAAAAACACAAGAGAATTCTTGAAGAATTTATTATTTCTTCAATATGTAACCACATTAATTTTCAATTACTTTCACATCATATTTGAACTGGGATGGTCAACCAGCCATGTCAACTGATATTTATTTTTGTTAAGTTCTGATTTACTTTTGCATGTGATTCCATCATCACACTCATATTTATGTACCGGAAACAATATGAAATAAGGGTAATCTTTCAAATACATATTTATCCCACTTTGATTGTAGTGATATGTAGATCTCAAATCTTCTCATATTTTATAGTCTCAATATAAATTTTTTTCATTGACTTTTCCTTTGAAACTTAAAAAGTTTCTTTTGAGTCTTACTACAATTTCAATATCATGAGCAATTTTATTTTCTTTGGATAGTAGCACATTAGCTCACCAAAGTTCACAATTAACATTGGATACTACTACATATTTCATAACATTGTCCATGTGTTGTACATCTCCTTTAAGGAAAATATATATCATCATTACAATGGTCAAAATCATTAGCGGCAAAACTTATTTCTTGATTTATTTTTGCCATTAGTATCTCCTCCCCCTTTTTATTATCTGGTAAAATATTTTTGACGTACAGAAATACATAATCAATGATAAATTTTTGCAACCAATCATTTTCATATTTGGTCATGACCACAATCTTACCGGCAAGAATTATTTATTCTTTTTCCCTTTTGATAGTTTATACTAAAATACACCACAATATTTGTGATGTACTAAAAGTACTTTATCAATAACCATTTATAGTAAGATAATTTTGTTTTATTTTATTTCTCTCAAACCTCCCGTAGAGGTGAGTTGTGACATTTATACAATGAGCACATCATTATTCATAATTTTCATCAACTCTTGACACATTCACTTTCAAAAGTAATTGAGCATTCACGATGTTTATCACAAGTCACATTCTCTTCAAGAAATTGACCATAATCATATATACATCCTTCATAATTTTCTTTAGAAGTTCATTGTTATGTTTTGAAAATTTATCATATTTATATGACACACCTCAACATCACTTTTGAAAGGTCAAGTGCACCACCACTTTATTTATTTTTTATTTTGATGGAGGATTTATAAGATCATAGTAGGTCGTACAACAACCGTGTGCCCAATACCTATCATACCAAATTTGATGACATAAATTGTCATCACTCTTTGAAGGATCATTTTGAGAACTCATAATGTTATTTGTATTATAATTATCACAACGATGACTATTATTATTTTGTCCCTTCATATCCATATTCATATTACGAACTATAAAATTATCTTTTCATCGTTCAAATTTTTAATCTTTTGCTATCACATTCATTTCAAAGAATGGAGCATATTCAATGAGACGGGCTTCACAATATTTTTATCAAGAGCATATTGATTTGCTCAGTCATCATTATATCACCAATATATTGTTTGGAGACTTTAAACTGATGTCTTATCCATATAAAGGTGTGTTAGGCCAAAGTATGATGGGATTTGAATCCAAAATCTTATCATCATGGTGCATCGAGACTTTAATGATGTCTTGCCCCTTTGATGCGATAAAAGTTGAATCCACCGTTTTATCCTCAATCAATGAAGTTATTATAGTCCAAATATAAAATACAACTCACCGTTGAGTCTTTAAAGTATTATCATTTTGTTATTAATAGCACATATAAATTTAATTATAATACGCTTCAAAAGATTATATATATATATTAAATATTACTTTTGCTAGACAAAGCAGAGTTTGTCCTTATAGGTGGATCTGAGTATTTTTTTTCAACTTAAAAGTTTTATGAATAATTCTCTTATTGAAAGACGAATAAATTGATTTTCAACATTAACTTCACTAATTGCTAGTTATGAATGAGATCGGAAGCCTCGAGAATAGCATGAAAGGTCATTCTAGATCAAACTTGATATTTAAAAGCTAACCGCGGTGATGAAATTTCCATCTGAGCATGTTTACCAAGAATGTTAACCAAAGTTAAACCTTAATTTAAGATTAAAAGTTAAAACGCCTAATGGAACAAACTCACACCGGAAGCCTCGGGGTCCTGAACCAACCATGCCCCTACCCTAAAATGACCCTTTCATAGCCGATGAAACCACCAAAATTGCATTCTGAGGCCATCTTCCTAAACTTTTGACAGAAGTCAATTGTTCAACTTTCAAAGGCTTCAAAATATAGAAACTTGCACAAAACTCAAATGAACTACCCAATGACCGAGTTATCAGTCCCAGCAAGTCATAAATAACTAGGGGTCGCTACAAAAAAATCTCTAAATGTTAAACACATCAAAAAATAGAAGAAATGACCTGGAGGGTCATTACAAGAAGTCACAATTGGTCTTTTGTAAGCTATTTTGTATGTCTACAAGGCATCATCAAGCTTCATAGCCCAATCTTTCCTTTGTGCATTTATCATTTTCTACAAGATTTATTTTACCTCTCTTATTGACACCTCTACTTGGCTACTAATCCGTGAGTGATATGTTGTGTCCACCTTGTGCCTTGTGTCATATTTGTCTACACATTCTTCACTCAACTATTTACAAAGTGAGACCATCTATCACTAATAATCTCCATTGGTGTTTTGAAACAAGTGAATATGTGTTTCTTTATTAATTTGATAACTACTTTTGAATCATTGGTAGGAAGAGACACAACCTAAACTCACTTTGAAAAATAGTATACAGAAAAAAGGATGAATTAGTTACCATTGGAATGTTAGAGGGGACCTATGAAGTCAATTTCCCACACATCAAATATCTCCACCTCTAGAACATTGTTCAAAGGAATCTCATGCCTCCTTGAAATAGTCTCAATCCTCTGTCGCTGATCACATTCCTCCACATAGCTTGTGGCGTCTCTAAAAAAAGTTCTAAGTTCACCAAAAGAACCCCTATTTTAGCACTTTATGGGTTGTGTGCATACCTCCATAGTGGCCCCATATGAAGAGACATGGCAACTATCCAGCACCTACTTTACTTTGTTCTCCGGATCCATCTCCTTATCACTCTATATGAGCCCTGTTTGAATAAAAAAGGCTCATCCCATATATTGAATCGAGATTCATGAGTCATAATATCAATATACCATGGAAACTCTGTGATAACACTTAACTACAATTCATCCAATTCTAAGTGCAGGCGATCGCTAATAAGTATAAACCCAACTAAGAGTTGGGGTCGATTCCACAGGGAGTGATACAGTAGAGAATTTGATTAAGAAGTAAAATTTTGTCCTAATCGTTTGTAGCAGTATAGGTTTCGCAACATTTAAGTAAATCACAAAGTTTTGATGATTAATAAAGGGGGATTTGGGTAACAAATTTACGACTACTAAAATGGGAAGTAAGCAAACAGAGAGAGATCCTTGGGATTGTGATAGGTTGAATGCTAATTTCGTGTAATGGTGATTACTAGTTACTCAAATGTGTTGAATCTCGTTGGGTAGGCTAGGTTTAGAGTGCAATAGTAATTTTTCAATCAACTATTGCGAATCAAGTGAGTTCTTTTATACCTCAACAACCGAAACACAATAGAACAACCCAATTCCTTAATTAATTCACTCTTTCAAGCTGAATTTGTAAAAATGCAATAAAACCCACTTTCTCAAGCTAGATTCTTAAAGATGCAATCAATACAATCATCAACTAATAGTTCAACTCTAATACTTTTTTCTCAAGAAAGTATAGAGTACTAAACTAGAATTGCATTTGCAACTGCAATTCCTCTATTAAAAAAATAATTAATTGAATCCACTTCAAAACAACAATAAAATCAGTAACTAACAACACCCATTAGCTAATTAATTAGAGCATTCAACTACATAATCACACCCCAAGAATAGGGGTTTTAGCCAAATATAGTGAAAAACAAGAAATGGTTACCAACAAAGTTTTCCATCTGATTTGACAACGATATGCAATTTCCGAATGCTGAAATTTTAGCTAAAAATCTCACAATCTCTAAATATGTATTCAAAAATGTAAAAAACAATGTTCTAGAATGTAAACACTCAAAAACGCATAAGTAAACAATATGGGTACTCCTTCTCTTCTTGTCAAAATTGCATTTATACGTTCCCAAAATTTTAGCACGGAGTCAACTTGGTTAAGTAAGTTGGGCTCGCTGAACTGGTCGGCAATTCACCGAGTTCTCCTCTTCTCGCTTTTTGGTGTGGCTTTTCACCCAATCTCTCTGTAATCTTTGGCGAGCTGGGTTGGCATCGCTGATCCTTTCTGCGTGTCACTGAATCATTTATCTGCTTGCCAAGTTGATTTTGTCCATGGGTTGGCATGCTGGAACTTTAGGCGAGCGGAAGGTCCACTTGGCGACTCACCGAGTTGCTTTGACGAGTACCAGCTTTGCTTTCCTTCAACTTTTCATCTTTTTCGCTTTTATTTGCCTCGTAATGTCCTTGACCCACTCTCTAGCCTCATTATTGCATATCAACATTTAAACTTCAGTTATGAACAAAAAATAGGCATTGAGGACACTAAATTCTTGGATATTAAGCCCCAAATGAGTCGAAATCCCCGACTCATCAACACCCCCAATTTAAAAAATTCTTGTCCTCAAGTAAAACACAAGATCGATCAGGTCAACAAGGATGTCTACAAATTGTTCTACTTGAGACTTAACATGAATGCACACAAGGTTCAATCTACCCATGTAATGTTTAATTGTGCATTAGAAGTTTCAAACTATGACTATCAAGAAACGGTTACCAATGAAGTTTTCCATTTGATTTGGCAACGTTATGCAATTTCTGAATGCTTAAATTTTAACTAAAAATCTCATAATCTCTAAATATGTGTTCCAAAATGTAAAAACAATGTTCTAGAATGTAAAAACTCAAAAACGCAGAAGTGAACAATATGGGAACTCCTTCTCTTCTTTTCAAAATTGCATTTATATGTTCTCAAAGTTTCAGCACGGAGTCAAGTTGGTGAAGTAAGTCGGGCTCACCGAACTGGTCGGTGATTCGCCGAGTGCTCCTCTTCTCGCCTTTTGGTGTGGTTTTTCACCCAATCTCTCTGTAATCTTCGATGAGCTGGATCGGCATAGCCGGTCCCTTCGGCATGTCACCGAATCACTTTTCCGCTTGCCAAGTTGGTTTTTTCCATGGGCTGGCATGCGGAACTTTAGGCAAGAGAAAGGTCCACTCAGCAACTCACCGAGTTGCTTTTGCGAGTACCAGCTTTTCTTTCCTTCAACTTTTTCATATTTTTCCCTTCTATTTGCCTCGTAATGTCCTTGACCCACTCTCTAGCCTCATTATTGCATATCAACATTTAAAATTCAGTTATGAGCATAAAATAGGTATTGAGGACACTAAATCCTTGGATATTAAGCCCTAAATGAGTCGAAATCTCTGACTCATCAACACACCCAATTTAAAATTTTGCTTGTCCTAATGTAAAACACAAGATCGATGAGGTCAACAAGGATGTCTACAAATAGTTCTACTTGGGACTCAACATGAATGCACACAAGGTTCAATCTACCCATGCAATGTTTAATGTGCACTAGAAGTTTCAAACTATGACTAGCCATCATCAGATAGAGGTCAACCACACAATGCTCAGTTCAAATCTGAATTCAAGTTCAACAAGAGTATTTAAATGCCCTCACATCAAGAATGATTTCATTCCCTCACAAAGCTCAACAAAGATTATACCTTAAGAAATCAAAATCAGCTCTCACACTCTCAAAGATAAACACATGCAAGATTTTACCTATAGGTTTGCCCGTATTTTCCGATCAACATATCATTCGGCTTATTCAAGATCACCCAGGTCTTTCAAGGCTTGTAGCAGAGCTGAGGGTAAAGGTATGATCATTTTTTCTTAGTGACTTCTACCTTCATGAAGCATGTCTTGCATTTCACTTCTTCTCCTTTTCTTTTACTCTTTCCTCATTTTTCACCACACCCCCAACTTAAGCTTTTGGCCTAAGTTTGCTATTCAAGCGGACCAAGTCTTCATGAATGTTTTAGGTGGGGAGGGAAAAGTGGTAAATGTGTTCATTTTTTATCCAAAGAAATGGTTAGGCTCAAATGGTGCAAAACTAGGTTCACACTCTCACAAGGTGGTCACAAAGAGGTATAATAGTAATTGGGTTCACTCTCAAAAATTTGTGCCTAAGATCATTTCTTTCATTCCCCAATGCTAGTCGATTGGACCAACAGGGAAAGTTCTAGGTATCACCAAGCACATATTTCAAGAAAACCTCACCACACAAGGCATTCAACACAATCATCAATCATAACTCTACAAGTTAAGCTCGCGTGCAATGATCATCACAAGACTCTTTTCGACAATCGACTAGTCACAATGAGATGCTAAGAGTTCACACATGAGTTATGCAACTCAAATTTGCCTCATTAGACTTGCGCAAACATATTGTTCAATCAAGAGCACAATTCAAGTCATCGATATTGATCGCAATCGATACTCAAATATGCATGGAACATCTACAACAATCACAAATTAAGAAATCAGGAGATGAATCAATGGGATTAAAAACCAACATTCATAAATTTTTCCATAATAAATGAGAAGTTTCAGACACAACCAAAAGTAGTAAAACACAAAATCATTTGAAAACATCCAAAACAAAACAAATACAATCCAAGGGGACAGGTATGAAGATACCCTCACCCTACCAAACAAAAACTAAACAGTGTCCTCAATGTAAAATAAAGAAAATGTCTCAAAAATAAAATAGAAAGAGAGTCAAGATCCCCTTGTCAGGCTAATCTTAAGGCAAACGATGCACATCTGGAGCTCTCTCAATTGGGGCATAAGTGTCCGGCTCTCATCCAAGAGTGGGTTGCAGTCCACTGGGACCAATCATCGATGTGTCCCATAGTGAGGCCTCTGTAGCTACCTGGACCACATCACCCTCAAGGTCCTTCAAGTCCTCCTAGACCGCCTCCTTTTGAGTCACCAACTCCTTCTCATCAGTCTCTCGCGCATCCTACTCCTTACCATCATTAGCTAAAGCAGAATCTCTGGTTATAGTAGTTGGAGGGATCTCAGAAATAGCTAGAAAATCTTAACTAGGACCCTCAGGAATGTCCACATTGCCCTAGAGCATCGAAATATCAGTGGACTCTAGCTCATTTACATCCCGTCTTAACTCAACAGCATCATCCTTCAATCACATCCTCCGACTGTCGACCTCCCTACTCACACGCCTCAACTTGAATGGTGAGGGTGTCCAATGCTAGGCCATGAGATGCAATCAACTCTCTCTACTTTTACAACGTATCCCAGATGGGGGCAAGGGCTGCAGCAATAGCTCACTCAATCAATCTCAGGACAACTTCATCAACCCGAGAGTCACGCACATCGGCTGAATGGGCTAGATGACCCATCTTATACAGAATGGACTGTGTCAATGGAGTCAAGAGATAGCAGCAGCAGAAGTAATAGGAGCGGAAGAGCTAGGTGTACTTGATGGCTCACCAGCCTGAGCGGAAGGAGTAGCCTTTGTCTCCAAGGTCTCTAAATTTACAACCGGGGATGTGTCCATAGGGCCTATCCTCCTCCGCTTAGCCTCATCTCTACTGTACTCTTCCTCGATCCTCCAAATGTCAGTAGAGGAAGTGAGAGTCACTTCCACATCCTTCTTTACCACAAATGGCACTCTAGCTCGTCGGCATAACTCTGTGATAAGCACCAGGAATGGTAGTGAGGTCTGGATCTGCTTGGCCCTTATGGCCAACTCCTTCTCGATAATCAGCTTGAGATTTAGTCTGTCTCGATCCAAAATATTCCCCAAAAGAGTTGCATTTGGGTGAAGGAGGATAAGACTCATTTTGTGAGGGCATGGGTGTGCTGCTGATATACCCGAACCAATATCAAGCAGCGATGTTCAGGTCCTTCTTCTCAATCTGGACCCTTGGCCGAATCCACGAATGCTTGATATCTGAAATCAAGGGGGCTAACCACCCCTTAAGATCATTTAGAGTCTTCTTCTGGATCTTGTCCACCAAGAAATGGTTTGTCTAGATTGTGCAACCCAACACCTCATTTATGTATGTGCTGTTGCACTTGACCTTCTTACCCTGCACCATAATACAACCAACTGGTGCTAAAGAACTGGCCTTCTTCTTTCCTTTTGGGATCAGTTTCCCGTACCCCTCATAGAATTCCCAGACCTAAGAAGGTACATATAGGCCTCGAGGTTGTGTAAACCTCTTGAATTTGTGGAAACGAATCGTGTCCCACACAGCAGGATACCTACCCCATCGGTGGACAACCTCTTCTCCTCCAGAATTATTCTCAAACCGATAACATTTAACCTAATCATCGAACGTGGCGGAGGTGCTTAGGATGAGGGCACTTTTGTTGCCTAGGCTACTGCCTGTGCTGGAGGTGGTGGAGAATTCGGGAGTTTCTGGACTCTTTCCGGATCATGCAGCACTTTGGAGTACAACTCAGGTCATCTTCGCTTGAGGGTTTGATCATCAGCTGATTCGGAGTTATAGACTAGAGTCCTACACCCAGCATCTTCCCCACTTTCAGACTCATAAGTAGTGAGGTGGGTGGAGTAGACACCCATGCTATCAGAGTTGGAACTGCTGGAACTTGGCTCCGCCAGTTATTTGCCATTTTTTGTACCTTTCCCCCATGTCGTAGGAAGTTTTGGTCTCGTTGGTCTTGGAGAAGCAACCACTGTTGCAATTACCACCCCTTTCACTCTCTTTCGAGGTGGTGGACCCTTTCCAGGAACCTTTGGTCTAGCCATATCTGCAAAGCAACACAAATCAAATAAATGCGGTTGCAAAGGGTTAGTGAATCAATCTTGGCAACAAAATGCAGAAAAACACGTTGATCAACTCACAGAGTCGCCGAACTCATTTGGCAATCCTTAAAGGGTTTGCCAAATATTACAGTTCAAGATGTCAGAAATTCAGCATAAAATGGTGATGAAAAAGGTCATTCGGCGAGTCACCGAACTTGATCGGTTATGCAAAGGTGACTCGCCAAATTTTACAAAGTAAATACCAAAAATTGGGCTTCAAAAGGATGAGATCAAAGGCATTCGACGAGTCGCCGAGTCAACTCAGCGAGCACATGCGTATTGTCGAATTTTACAGAACCTAACAACTATATTTCAAGGAAAAAAGGCGATGAAAGGAATCAGTTGGCGAACCGCCGAGTTATTCGGCGAGCTAGACTAAGCTTGCCTAATGGCCTCTCGTGCCAGATTTGTACCCCGACCCCCAATTTTCAATGCACAATCAACGATAACCAAATTAAAGCCCCATTCTATGCAATTCACCCCGAGGCCACATCATTACCAACCCTGGGTACTCAGACTTCCCCCAAATTACCTAGAATCAACCAAACAACGTCTTTTGCACTTAAGAACGACATCACCTGATCTATCATTGGGAAAATTAAGTTGTTTAGTGCAATACGAGTTCCTCAAACTTCACCCAAAGAGAGCCAACATTCACACCCGCAAACCCACAATTTTTAAGTAATTTAAACACGGTATTCAAACTATGGTAGGCTAAACACGATATCTAAAAAGTTTGATTAAAAACCCGAAATTCAAAATCAATTAGGCACACAAAAATATATGATATATTCAATAACTACGCATAGGCATGCTAAAAATACGACATGAAATAAAATTTAATCCAGATCACCAACCTCATAAATAGATAAATGAATGATGAGGTCAAAAACAAAGAAGAACAAAGCAATGAATTTTAAACAAACAACGATACCCACGTAATAATTTAGTAAAACTAAGATCTAAAACGAAGTTGAGCTAGTGCAAGAGTCGAAAAGTTCAAAATAAGGAGAGGTTTTGAATTTAAAATGGTTGGAAGCCTTTTGACACTTCAGTTCGCGCCTCAGTCGGCGATGGATACTTATGTCGCCGATTCACTCGGTGACGCACCGAATGAAATTTTGCCCGCCGAAGTTACCAGAACTCCAACCGTTTGGTTGGTCAAAAAGGCGATCCACATCGGGCTCGCCAAGCCTCTCAATGATTTTCCAAGCCTCTCAGTGATTTGTCGAGTGGGTCTAAGCTCGCCCAATTGCCTATTTCTTCCAAACGTCAAATTTTCAACTTGCACAACCAACAACCGTTATTCAAATAACATAAACTAAAACTTGGATTTCCTTTCAAGAAGCGCCTTATTTAACATCGTGGCATGACGAAAAGATGCTTTTAAGCTTTATTCTTTGGGTTAACCATAGTATCACTTGGTAGACCCCCTTTTGGACTTGGATTTAAATGAGTCGAGATCTGACCCATCTGTGTTTCCAACTGCTTAATAGACATAGAGTGTTATGTAACCATTTGGTTCAAAGAACAAACATCATCTTTAATTTCCTTTAGCACCTTGTCTGATCCTTCCTTTTTGTTTAGATTATGAGCAAGCATATCTTCGGTGCAGAAAATTTCTGGATCATCCCTTGGCTCTTTTGGCTTTTGACGCTCATGGGGAGGCACATAGCGATCTTTGTCGCCATCCTGATCTCTCCAATTTGTACCACGGTCACACCATTCCCCATCTCGGTGTCTCCAACCATCATCGCAATCCCTGTTCCAACCTTGATTCTCGCCTGACCTTGGATAGTTCAGACAGACCCGCCCGCCTGATTTGCCAAGAACTGCACTTCTTCATTGTACATGTCCTTAAAGTGTGCTTTATCAGGATTTACTCCACTATTAATTCCGATCGCATTCACAGCTTTGGAACCACTTCCCATGACATGTTTCGTCAATAGGTCCATTTGGGTAATTATTTTGGCCATGTTTTTATCTCGCTCTTAGTTCTTTCTCGGGTGTTCCTTTGCCGGCTCAAAATTCAAAGGTGACACCAGATCTTCTCCTGTGTACCATGCATGATTGATTTTCGTCATCTCATCAAGTAGGGTTGATGCTATGTCAAACGGTTGTCTCATGATTCCACCTCGAATGAGCTGGTCTGCAACACCTTTGTTGACCTTGTCAAGGCCCCGGTAAAAATATTACAATAACATATTGTCCGGTAACTCATGAGTTGGACCTCAAAGCAGCAACTTTTGGAACCTCAACCATGTCTCATGGATAGGCTCGTCATCAATACACTTGAAGTTCTGAATACTAGCCTTCAACTTGACCATCTTCGAAGGAGGGAAAAACCTTTCATAAAATGCATCGGTGAGCTCCTCCCAATAAGGGATTGGATCCCTTGGTAGTTCGGTCAACAACTTTGTTGCTTGCCCCATTAGAGAAAAGGGAAACAAACAAAGTCGGACTGACTCTTGCGTGTTGTTCTTGAAAGAGAATGGCCCATACACATCCATGAAGTTTCATATGTGGTCATGAGGTTTCTCATGAGCAAGTCCTCCAAAGAGTTCCTTCAGCTGCAACAATGTGCTAGACACATGAAACACCGCATTGCCCACAATAGGAGGCAATTGAATAGCACCCGCACTTACCAACTGATCCTCATTGACATCATGCAAATTTCCGCCAAGAGGAGGGTCAATTTGGTAAATTCATTTTAAGGTCTTTTAAGTTGGGGGATGGTTATTATTGGTTAATTAAAATATTTTAAGGGTTTTTAAAGTATTAAACTCTCTTTTAGAATTCATTATTTCAAAACACCCCAAAGTTAGAAACTACCTCTCCAAATATCCTCTCTCTAGAAGCCACCATTAGAGGTAAAGGATTCAAGCTTTCAAGCTCAAGATCTCACCAGTCTCACTCAAGTTTTGTGGAGTTCTTACCTAAAAGGTATGGTAGTCTTCATCCTTGACTTAGTTTCTTTCAAGGAGCCAATTTCAAAGATGTTTTCAAGTTTCCAAATTTCCCCATAAACCCTAGTTTTCAATCTATGCATGGGTTCAATTCCAAATCATTTTCAAAAGGTTTTATATGATGAATTATCAATGGATTGTTGAATTATTGATGAATTATGGTCAATTTCTTCTATGAACCCATGTTTTCCCCCAAAATCCTAAGTTGTGATTTGTGATTGGAAATTGATTGAATCATGAAAGTATGTTGAATTGTTTATGTTTTTATTGAATTAGTTATTGAATCATGTTAATTCCCTTATCTATTGTAGTATCTTAGATGTTTGAATTGTGATTGATGTATAGCCTTGCAAGGCAATTTCATGAAGGATCTATGTATGATTATGATGTGAAGTATATATGTGTGATCTCAATGAAAGAACTATGATCGTGTTTAGAATATAATTGTGTTATGATTAAAAACATATTCTTAAATAACACTCATGAATGATGATGATAGAATGTGAAGGGTTTCTATAATGTAATGTTATATCTTGAATTGGTAGGCTTATGCATCCTTTCCTTGTATAAATGAAAGTAATGTGGATTTATGTATCATGAATTGGTAGGCCTAAGGCATAATTTTCATGTATAGATGAATGTGACCCTGAATGTAATATCATGTCTTGAATTGGTAGGCTTAGGCATCCACTTCTTGTACAATGAATGTGTCTTAACTTGATTAATATGCATCGATAGGCCAATGGAATTCCTTTCATAAATGACTAATGAATTATTGTAAGGCTTGGTCTTGAATCAGTAGACCTAATGTTGGTAGCCCTTTCATAAGGAGTCTATGAATGAATGTAATGTTAAACCTTGAATCGGTAGACCTAATGTTGGTAGCCCTTTCATAAATGAATGATGAAGTATTCTAGGCTATGTCTTGAACCAGTAGACCTAGTGTTGGTAGCCATTCATGTTGAGTATAGAACTAATGAAATGATAAACCTTGAATCGGTAGGCCCAATGTTGGTGGCCCTTTCATGTGTGAAATGATGAACCTTGTATCGGTAGACCCAATGTTGGTGGGCCTTCTTGGGGATTCAATGAGCTATCCATGTAATGTACCATGAATCGATAGCCTTATGGAATTCCTTCCATGTGTAATGTACCTTGGGTTGGTATGCCTAATGTTGGTGGCCCTCTCAATTACAATAATGTTAATGAAAATAAACTACTCTATGGGAATTGAGGCTAAGCACCGAGTGGATATGGTAAGATGGAAACTCTCCGAATGTTAGGCTAGGGTTCTAATGAACATCTTCATATCCCATAACTATGTACCCACATAGGATATTAGCTAGTGGATCCACTTAAGCTAAAATGATACCAGTCCTACCTTAGGCAAGTAGACCACCTCTTTATGGTGTAGGGTTACATGACATCGGATTCCATGTCAAGCTCACATGGTCTATGTCGGCTAATGCTTATTCCCATCTTGTGAGATGTGGACTATGGTTTCTTGAGAAGTTTTATAAAGTGTGGGTGGTAGTATGGGATGCCATCCATGCATTGCACGAGTAGGCTTTGATAGGGCTATAGTGAGTTCTCTAATGTCTTAATGACTAATGAATGAAAGTGCACTAAATGAAACTAATGAAGAATGTTGACTTATATGCTTAAATGTAATTATGCATGCTATACTTAGACATATTACGAATTACTTCCTTGTCATGACTTATGAAATGTTTGTGTTCTTTATGTATGAATATTGTCCAATGATGAAGAGGAAGAATGGTAAGTTCACTTTTGATGGCCTTAATGTGGTACTTAGTGTGGATGGTGGTATGGGACGCTATTCATACATTGCACAAAGTATAATTTGGGGTTACTTAAGGTGGAGGTTTTAAAGTGATGAAATGGCTTATATGTTGATCATGTTCTAATGTGATGAAACGGCTTGTATGTTTATTATGCTTGTATCTTATGCCTTTTATGGAAAAGTTCATGAAGTTTTCTCAAATTGGCATAATGCATGGTTTTCAAACCAAATGTCTGTTTTTAAGCATGATTTTTGCATGGCTATCATACTTAGTACATTAATTATGCTAACCCATATTTCTTCAATTTCTACCAAACTATAGGGTTTGGAGATTTGATGTCTTATACTTGAAAGATAGGTTTATAAGGAGCTTGGAGTTGAAGACTTGGTAAGTCCTCATAGTTTCGAGGACAAACCCACCCTTTCCTTATATGTCTTTTATGTTATGTTTAGAGCTTTTGTATGGGTTGTGTCCCAATGTTTTAAGTCTTATGTTTCTAGATGGTATTAGACAAAGTTTAGAAAAGACTTCCGCTTGCTTTTAGGAAAAATGACTTCGATTATAAAGAAAAGTTTTTAAATTCCGCATTATTTTCATATGCTTTTATGTTCATGAATGCTATGAGGCTTGTATAAGACTTTTCGAAATCTTGTACACCATGTCACTTCCGGGGTGTAGGCTCGAGTCGTGACAAACATAGTATCAGAGCACAAGATTTTGGGATGGTTTTAGGATGTCTCAACCATGTCTAGTAGAGTCTTGTTCATAGTGTGAAGTGCACCACATTTATGAATAGGAGGCTATTGGATGTTAGGAAATTCTCACTTCTTCATTCTTCAAGTCGTGCCATAGAGTTTAACTCTATAATTTCTCTCTCTCCTATTCCTTATCCGATGGTATTTAGGATATGACCACTTGAAAGGCTTATGCTAGAAGGAGTGAGGGAGAAAGGTTGGTTGTAATGCCAATTTTGGCTATGTGACTTGTTGGACTTGAGGTGATCGATTGTGATGTTGTCTTTAGTGTGAATGAGTCTTTTATGGTTACGTTTAGTTGATGTCAGAACCTGACTTAGTCATGATGAGTTTTGAGGTATGTTGAAAGAAATGATGTTTAAAAGATTTTGTATAGGCTTGCTCCCAAGGGGGAGATAATGTGCTTAAATAGCAAAGTCATTGAGTATCCTTGTTGTTCATGAGTTAGGGTTGGTTGAAATTCTCACCTTAAGAGGTGTAGTGAGTTTGAGAAGTTTAGATCCAGTTGGTAGACTCATATGAGACCTTGAGTGGTGTTGGTAAGGTTGCTGTGAGCAAGAGTTTCTTAATGAGGACCTTCCTAGTTTAAAAGTACCGGTTGGGACCTTAAACTAGCAAGTTAAAGAAGTTCCTTCCTTGAGAATGTTGATAAGTTCCTTATAGTTTTGAATGATGTATTGAGGTTCCTATGTAGTTTTCATGTTAGCCTTGGTATGAGGTTTACTCCTAAAGGGGAGATGATATTTGAATAATAAGGTTGTTGAAAGTTCTGATATCCTTATCTCTTTCCTTCTAGTCCTATTCAAGCTTAAAACAAAGAGTTCCTTTTTGGCTTGTTTCATGTTTTGGAGTGATGTGTGTATGTGTTTCCATGGTATCCTTATGTTATGCATGTTCTTGATGGATATATGTTTAAATGAGAAAATGAGTTTTTATGGATTGTGTTCCTCATGTTGATGTGCATCTAGTATGAGTTGTCTATAAGCTTCATGAGGTGAATTGTTGAACATGCCTAAATATGCTTTTGAGAGTAATTGCATAATGTGCCTAACAATGTTATGATGAGCATGATTTGAGTTGGAGAAGGTAATTCCTCCAATGAAATGAGAAATGTTGAAGTTTCATGAATAATGAGTTTGTAGATGTAGTTCCTACTTTCTTGTGTTGCATGGAGCAGTTGATGTTTCCTCCTAGTTTTGTGCATTGTTTATGATGTTGCATGCATGATGGGCTGCTAGTCTTGAGTCTTTAATCCTCTAAAGTATTTAAAGTGTCATTCGAGGATGAATGTTCCTAAGGGGGAGATAATGTAACGACCCGAAAAACTAGTAAATGAAACTAGAGCCTAACGATTGTGTGTTTGAGTTTGTAATCGGGTTTCATGTGATAGAATGTCTTCCCGAACTTAGGTTGAGGGGTTTAGGGGTTAAACGTCAAGGTACGACTCCCCAAGGACCACCCAAGGGGTCCTTGAGGAGGACCCTAAAGCCTAACCCCCAAGAAACCAAAAAAAGTTGTCAAAGTTTTTGTGACTCACGGATGGGACCTACGCCCCATAGGTCCATCCACACCCCGTGGATGGCCTCCATGGGTCAAGGTCCCAAAAGGCAACCCACAGAACCAAACCACAGACAACCAGTACAGCTCGTGGACCCACCCACGGTCCGTGGGTGATGGTTCGTAGATCACCTCTGCAAAACTGTCAAGTTTCGGTCAAGAGGAGGGTCACTTTGGTAAATTCATTTTAAGGTCTTTTAGGGGGACTGTTATTATTGGTTAATTAAAGTATTTTAAGGGTTTTTAAAGTATTAAACTCTCTTTTAGAATTCATTATTTCAAAACACCCCAAAGTTAGAAACTACCTCTCCAAATATCCTCTCTCTAGAAACCACCATTGGAGGTGAAGGATTCAAGCTTTCAAGATCAAGATCACACCATTCTCACTCAAGTTTTGTGGAGTTCTTACCTAAAATGTATGGTAGTCTTCATCCTTGACTTAGTTTCTTTCAAGGAGCCAAATTCAAAGATGTTTTCAAGTTTCTAAATTTCCCCAAAAACCCTAGTTTTCAATCTATGCATGGGTTCAATTCCAAATCGTTTTCAAAATGTTTTATATGATGAATTATGAATGAATTATTGAATTATTGATGAATTATGGTCAATTTCTTCCATGAACCCATGTTTTCCCCCAAAATCCTAAGTTGTGATTTGTGATTGGGAATTGATTGAATCATGAAAGTATGTTGAATTTCTTATGTTTATATTGAATTAGTTATTGAATCATGTTAATTCCCTTATCTATTATAGTATCTTAGATGTTTGGGTTGTGATTGATTTATAGCCTTGGAAGGCAAGTTCATGAAGGATCTATGAATGATTATGATGTAAAGTATATGTGTGTGATCTCAATGAAAGAACTATAATCATGTTTAGAATGTAATTGTGTTATGATTAAAAGCATATTCTTAAATAACACTCATGAATGATGATGATAGAATGTGAAGGGTTTCTATAATGTAATGTTATATCTTGAATTGGTAGGCTTATGCATCCTTTCCTTGTATAAATGAAAGTAATGTGGATTTATGTATCATGAATTGGTAGGCTTAAGGCATCTTTTTCTTGTAGTGATGAATGTAACCTTGAATGTAATATCATGTCTTGAATTGGTAGGCTTAGGCATCCTCTTATTGTATAATGAATATATCTTGACTTGATGAATACGAATTGATAGGCCAATGACATTTCTTTCATAAATGACTAATGAAGTATTGTAAGGCTTGGTGTTGAATTGGTAGACCTAATGTTGGTAGCCCTTTCATAAATGAATGATGAAGTATTCTAGGCTAAGTCTTGAACCGGTAGACCTAGTGTTGGTAGCCCTTCATGATGAGTCTAGAAACTAATGAGATGATAAATCTTGAATCGGTACACCCAATGTTGGTGGCCCTTTCATGTGTGAAATGATGAACCTTGTATCGGTAGACCCAATGGTGGTGGGCCTTCTTGGGGATTCAATGAGCTATCCATGCAATGTACCATGAATCGATAGCCTTATGGCATTCCTTTCATGTGTAATGTACATTGGGTCGGTAGGCCTAATGTTGGTGGCCCTCTCAAGTACAATAATGTTAATGAAAATGAAATACTCTATGGGAATGAAGGATAAGCACCGAGGGGATATGGTAAAATGTAACTCTCCCAATGTTAGGCTAGGGTTCCAATGAACATATTCTTATCCCATAACTATGTACCCACATAGGATATTAGCTAGTGGATCCACTTAAGCTAAAATGTTACCGGTCCTACCTTAGGCAAGTAGACCACCTCTTTACGGTGTGGGGTTACATGACACCGGATTCCATGTCAAGATCACATGGTCTATGTAGGTTAATGCTTATTCCCATCATGTGAGATGTGCACTATGGTTTCTAGAGAAGTTCTATGAAGTGTGGGTGGTAGTATGGGATGCCATCCATGCATTGCATGAGTAGGCTTTGATAGGGCTATAGTGAGTTCTCTAATGTCTTAATGACTAATGAATGAAAGTGCTCTAAATGAAGCTACTGAAGAAAGTTGACTTATATGCTTAAATGTAATGATGCATACTATACTTGGATGTATTACGAATTACTTCCTTGTCATGACTTATGAAATGTTTGTGTTCTTTATGTATGAATATTGTCCAATGATGAAGAGGAAGAATGGTAAGTTCACTTTTGGTGGCCTTAATGTGGTACTTAGTGTGGATGGTGGTATTGGACACTATTCATACATTGCACAAAGTATAGCTTGGGGTTACTTAAGGTGGAGGTTTTAAAGTGATGAATTGGCTTATATGTTGATTATGTTCTAATGTGATGAAACGGCTTGTATGTTTATTATGCTTGTATCTTATGCCTTTTATGGAAAAGTTCATGAAGTTTTCTCAAATTGGCATAATGCATGGTTTTCAAACCAAATGTCCGTTTTTAAGCATGATTTTTGCATGGCTATCATATTTAGTACATTAATTGTGCTAACCCATATTTCTTAATTTTCTACCAAAGTGTAGGGTTTGGAGATTTGATGTCTTATACTTGGAAGATAGGTTTCTAAGGAGCTTGGAGTTGAAGACTTGGTGAGTCCTCATAGTTTCAAGGACCAACCCACCCTTTCCTTATATGTCTTTTATGTTATGTTTAGAGCTTTTGTATGGGTTGTGTCCCAATGTTTTAAGTCTTATGTTTCTAGATGGTATGAGACAAAGTTTAGAAAAGACTTTTCCTTGCTTTTATGAAAAATGACTTCGATTGTAAAGAAAAGTTTTTAAATTCCGCATTATTTTCTTATGCTCTTAAGTTCATTAATGATATGAGGCTTGTATGAGACTTTTCAGAGTCTTGTACGCCATGTCACTTCCGGGGTGTAGGCTCGGTTCATGACACGGCTACGGCGCTATTTTTTGATAACACTCAGCTACACTTCATTCAATTCTAAGTGAAGACAGTCGCTAACAAGTATAAACCCAACTAAGAGTTGGGGTCGATCCCACAGGGAGTGATACAGTAGAGAATTCGATTAAGAAGTAAAATTGTGTCCTAATCGTTTGTAGCAGTAGAGGTTTCACAACATTAGAGTAAATGACAAAGTTTCAATAATTAATATGGGGGAATTTGGGTAACCAATTTACGACTACTAAAACGGGAAGTAAACAAATAAAGAGAGATCCTTAGGAGTGTGATAAGTTGAAGGCTAATTTCGGGTAATGGGTGATTACTAGTTACTCAAACGTGTTGAATCTTGGTGGGTAGTCTAGGTTTTGAGTGCAATAGTCATTTCTCAATCAACTATTGTGAATCAAGTGAGTTCTTTCGAACCTCAACAAGCGAAACACAATCGAACAACCCAATTCCTTATTTATTTCACATTTTCAAGCTGAATTTATAAGAATGCAATCAAACCCACTTTTTCAAGCTAGATTCTTTAAGATGCAATCAGTACAATCATCAATTAATAGTTCAACTCTAATACTTCTTTCTCAAGAAAGTATAGAGTACTAAACTAGAATTACATTTGTAACTACAATTCTCAATTAAAACAAGAACAATTAATTGAACCCACTTCAAAACAATAATAAAATCAGTAACTAACAGCACCCATTAGCTAATTAGTACGTTCAACTACATAATCACACTCCCAAAAATAGGGATTTTAGCCAAGCATAGTGAAAAAAAAAATCGTTACCAATGAAGTTCTCCTTCTAATTTGACAACAATCTGCATATCCCAAATACTGAAATTTAAGCTAAAAATCTCACAATCTCTAAATCTCTACTCAAAAATGTAAAAACAATGTTCTAGAATGTAAAAACTCAAAACCCCATAACTGAACAATGTGGGAACTCCTTCTTTTCTTTTTAAAATTGCATTTATAATTCATAGGGAGTTGCATGGATATAGACATACATCTATTTATAGTATAGCATGTAATATTCATAGCTTCAGCCCAGAATTGATTATTTATATTGTTAGCAATCATCATAGTTCTAGCCATTTCATGAAGGGTTCTATTTTTTCTTTCTTCTACTCCATTTTGTTGAGGAGTCCTAGGAGTAGAGAAATTGTGGTCAACCCGATGAGATTGACAATATTGAAAAAAAATAGAATTCTCAAATTCAGTTCCATGTACTTACCAGTTGTTTATGAAGTTTCTATTGAAGTTTTCTTATTAATGTGAAGAAGACTTCAAATGCATCGTCCTTTGAAGCAAGAAAATATGTCCAAGTGTACCTTACAAAGTCATCTACTAGTACAAACAAATATCTTTTTCCACATCTACTCTTGACTCTCATAGGTTTGCATAGATCCATGTGCACTAGTTCTAAGGACCTGGTTGAGCTTACCCCCACCTGTTTAGATTTGAAAGATGATTTTACCTATTTTCCTCGAGTACATGCTTCACAAATCCTTTCTTCTTTAAACTTAGTTTTAGGAAGTCATATTATTAAGTATTTAGAAATAAGTTTGTTTAATTGTACGTGACTCGCATAACGTAGGCGTTGATGCCATAATAAAGGATCTCTATCCATTACACTTAGGCATATAAGATTTTCAGTAGGTACCTTTGTATTATCTATAATATATACATGCTTATATCTTTGTCGAGTTCAAAAAGTTTCCTTTATTTTGAGATTTATTACTTCGACTCTTGTGGAAGAGAAAATTACCTTGTTTCCTTTATCACAAAGCTGTGATATGCTTAGGAAGTTGTGATTCAAGCCTACAACATGATACACATTTTCGATTGAGTGTTCATTAGTCTTACCTACTTTTCCAATGCCCTTAGTCTGGCCTTTTTGTCCACTGCCAAATGCTACCATTCCACCTTTTCTTTCTTTAAGTCAGAGGAATTTTGAGTTATCTCCAGTCATGTGCCTTAAGCAAGCGCTATCCATATACCAGTGTTGCTTGCTTTCTCTCACCTTTTCCTGAAAAATACAAGGGTTAAATTTTGAAACCCAGATTAACTTGGGTCCTTTATTTTGATCAAAAGGGTGAATAAGATCCTTGTATATCCAGTTAGGCTTTTTTTTCTTTAGTACGTATATGTTCCTATGATAAGTGTCAATTTTAATATTTTTGGTAGTACTGATTCTGGTTTTAGGACAGGTGTTTCTAGAGTGACCCATGTTACCACAAAGTGTGCAGACTCTAGGAGTTCCATTCATAGTTTGATTATTAAAAACTATTCCTTCTTTTATGTTAGGGGTGTTAGTTCCCAGATGGGTTACAATCATGGAAGACTTAGTCCATTTATTTGCTTGTTCAAGCTCATATTTGATTCTAGATAGTTAAAAATTCATTCTCCTAGATTTTTCTTTTTTCGAAAAATAGTTCGTCTTTTGACATCCTGTTCACACATGGGCTGATCACTCTCCTCATCCTTTTCCTTGCCAATGACACTTAATTTTAAAATTTCAATTTTGAGCAACAGGTTACAAGAATCAAGTTGATGAGAATTTTCTAGCAGAGCTTTGTTCTTTTCTTTTCACTCGGTATTGAGTTTTTCAAGATCAATGTACTCAAACATTAGACTAGTCATAGAAGCTTCCAACTGATCCTTGTCATTGTTCAGTTCTTGTATGGTATTTATGAGAGTGAGCATTAAGGAGGATAATTTTTTTTAAAAAAATGGGTTAAAACTACCCCTGGACTATAAGAAAAGGTCTAAAAATACATTTCATCATCTTTTGGTCTAAAAATACTCTTCTATTCACCTTTTTGGCTCACTTATACTTTTTTATTCACCTTTTTGACTAACTTATACCTTTATGACTAGCAATCAAAGTTTATTTTTTTTAAAAATATTATGTGTCATTTTATTATTGAATAAAATAAAAATCTCATCTCTATTAATTTTTCCCCATAATTTAATCAAATCAAAAAAATATATACCTCTTCAAGACCCCAATTTCTTTATTTTTTTTAAATCTAGTAATTTTTGTATTTACTCTAAAAATAATTTAAAAAAGTTTGTTTTAGATAGTTAATATATTATAAAAATATTAATAATGCCACAATTATAACAACATATTATGTTATTCATAAATCCTAAGCATTATCTATCTTCCTATTTTAAAATTAAAAAAATTGTTAACTTAATTTTTTTGCTAATATGTGATAACTACTTTCAAAGAAAAAGTTCCACAAACAATTTTAGTTAAAAGATTAACTCAATAATAAAAAAAAATAAAAGCATATGGATGATCGTAGCCACATGGAAAAGTAAAGTAGGAAAATAGAGAAAATTTTGTGTAATGTATTTATGGATAAGAAAATATATTTTTATAATTATGAAATAATAAATTTGTTTATAAAATATTAGCTATCTATATCATGTTTAGAATCTTGATTTAATTGATTAAATCTTAGCCGTTAATTTTTTCTTATATCACGAGTCTTCAATCCAGGTAAAAATTTGAGAAAATGGAGAGAAATAAACGGAAAGGAGTTGGATCCAAAAATTTGTAAATAATAAAAAATACAAAAAACTACAAGATTTTTTTGATAAAAAAAATTGGGGTCTTGAAGAGATATATTGCTTTGACTTGGACAAATAATGGGAAATAATCTAATTGAGGTGGGGTCTTTATATTATTCACTAGGAGAATGACAAATAATAAATACTTTTTTATTAAATAAAGAATAAAGAGAGAATGGTCAGATAGAATTATACAACCTATAGAAAAAAGTATAATAAGTGCAGTAAAAGGTAACCTAATATATCTGATACCAATTTTTGGGGGTGGTGCGGAATTCATGTTAAGTTAGAATTTTTAATTTAATTTTTAGCTTTGGTTATAATGCTTATTGTAATATTCTTTTGATAGTTGTTTTAATCTGAGTATTTCTTTAACATTATTTGAGATATATTCCAGGTATAATATATCTTGGGTACTTAGATACATATATAAGTTGTTTTCCATTAATTGTTCTAGTAGTTTTATATCTTCTATAGCTTCTGTCCAATATTGTAAATATTTGTAATTCATTTTAATCTGAATATTCCATTTCTAAATCATATAATTCTATTCTTTCAATATCTAAATATAGGTCTTGTAAATCTATTTCATACCATGTTTGATTTTCTAATTCCATTTCATAATTAAATATCTTTTTCCATATTATTTCTCTTAATTCAACATTTTTTATATCTTTGAGTACATATAAAATTAGTGTTTCGTAGCTTCTTATCATTTCATCATGTATAAATGTAGTCATGTTCTTGTTATTAGCAGTTTTTATCAATTATTCCTTCCTATCATATTCATAATTGAATAGGATTATATTAGATCATTATAAATTAGATTATCCGTTTATCATGTTCTCCTGTCACTATTAGCATCGTACTTTAGCAGATACCTTCTTTTTAAACAGTGCCTAAACTGTGTTTACTCCCCTATCACGGCTTCTCTCGCCTTTCCGGTTTCAACTTTAGGATGGCATAGTTATAGAAGGTTTCTCGCTTTTCCTGTTTGCTAATAAACTAGAAAGCATGATTTCGTATAATTCTAATACATAATAACTAACATAAACTCATTTAATCATATTTATGATATTCAGGAATAAATGAATTTAGTTCTGCATATTTAATGAACAATATACATTTGCCTCTTGCTTATCCATGATATCTAAATTATCTAGTTGCTCCATTAGGTTTCTAAATTGCAAATATATTGAGAGTGTTTAAGAGTGTTTTTACAAGTGAGCTTGCTTCGTAATGAAGGCTTGCTTTACAATGTTTACATCTATTCCTATTTATAGGAAAATAAATGACTCCTACTGTTTACATCTGCCTTCTACTATTCACAAATGACTTTTACTATTCATACTTTGGTCTTTCAGAAAAGTAGATGCTATTTTATCTTTTAAGTCACTTTCTTCTTTTTCTTTACATCTTTTCTTCTTTATCTTCTCTTATCTCTTATCTTCTTTTCATACTTGTCTTCTTGTCTTTATCTTTTTTGTCTCTATCTCCTTTGCATCTTCCTAATCATCTGATCATTCTAGTTGGACATCTGGAATTATATTATCTTCGCCATAATATTTTGAAATATATGATCAGGGTACTTATGTCCTACGAACTTGCAATACCTAGTCAATAACTCTGCTAAAATAAATCTTGTCTTTAGTGCTCGTGTTGTAGGTCGTTCTTCTGGTTTAAGTAATGATAAAATCCATCTCTGGAATTCATCCATATCTACATTGCAAGCAGTCTTTAGAAGTCTAAACTAAGAAAGACTTACGAACCACTTAGGAAGGATAAGAGCCGTAGCTACAAAGCAAAAGATAACTCTTGGAATAAATCATTAACTGATCTCTAGAATAATAACTCCATATAGCATTTCCGTTTAAATAATTGTTAGCTAACTCCTGGATGATAGTTGATATACCGATTATTCTCTTACTAGCATAAAAATTGGGTATCTCGATCTTTTGTATCTCTGATTGCGGTCTGATATCTTCTGGTATTATCATATCTCTTGTCAAGCCTATCTTAACAACTTGGATCGGGGGTTTTATTTCCTCATATAGTATCTCTGTTGGTGCTGTATAGAATTTTATATAAAATAAGTTTCCCTTGGTTACTCTTTTGTATGTGATAAATTCCTTATGTAATTCAGGTATTCCACTTATTTCTTCTTCGTCGTAGGTATATACCGTATTTAATAATCCATAATTGTAACAGGTTTTGACTATATTTGCATTAGTTTTTGGCTGTGCAATCAATTTATTATAACCTTGTAATTTCTGGGTTAGGTAATCTTGGTTTGGTTCTTTGGTTATAGTAGATCTGGGGTTAAAGTTAAGGTGAGTTTGGATTTTATATATATTCTCTATATAGGTACGTGTGATATGGTTATATGTTTTTTTGTCATGATGTAGGCTATCTGCATATGTAGAGGTTTGTGGTTCTGTGATCAAAAGGTTTCTTGATATGTTTGGGGTAAATGGATTTTCAAATAACTTGTTCAACTTTATATTCTTATGCTGACTAACTTGTCTGCTTGTACCTGCAGTTGAACAAACGTTACGGGTTTTAGGGAGTTTCCCAACGTCTCCTTCTATCTCTGGAATTTTTTCGTCTTCCGATCGACGTAGCTCTGCATGTTTAGAGTCATGCGACTGACTTTTAGATTTCAGATTAGTCTTTATCTATTTGATTTCTTCACCCATGCTATCTACTTTTGTACAAAGTGTAGCTATGGTTTTAAGTAATTCCTCCATGGTTGTATCTTTTTAAGTTAGTGTAGCTTTCTCTTGATAAGTGATCTGCAACAACATTCTTGTCAGTTCTTATCACTTCAATTGTAAATGTAAAATTTAATATATTTAATACTAACTCCTTATCTCCTTTATAGTAACTGAATCTTGTACCTTTCTTGTTAGCCACCATTTTACTTGTGTATTATCTGTTCTTATAATAAATTTGTTATATACAAATATGGTTCAAATGCTAACAAACATTTATATACTGAATATAATTCGTTTCTATTTATTTCCCATTTTATTTCTGTATCCGTAAATGTTCCTGAATAATATCAACAGTGATGTTCTATTTTATCTTTATCATACCGATATTTTAGGAGTCCTCCATAACTCTTTTCACTCGCATCTAATTCTACTATATAAGTAAATTTTTTGTTTTCATCTGGAAAATATAGTTTAGGTAGGTTTTTACATAGTAATTTTACTTTTTTTTATTTGTATTTGGTCTTCTTTATCAAACTGATATTCTATATTTTTCTTTAGTTGTTGTTGTAATGGTTTTAAATTCTCTGCTAATTTTGGTATATATTCTCTTACTTGATTTACTAATCCTAAAAATGGTTGTAATTTCTTTTTTGTATCTAAATGTTCGTTTGAGCTAATTATTTTTTATACTATATGTGTTTGCATTTTTATTCCATTTTTATCTATTTGTATTCCTAAGAATTCTATTTGTTTTTTCATTATGTCTGCTTTCCTTTTACTTAGGCTTATGCCTGATCATTCTACAATATGTATAAATTTTTCTAATAATTTTATATGTTCATCTTGTGTTTTTGAATATAATAGTATATCATCTATGTATACTATACAATTTTCTAATTGTTTAAAATAGTTATCCATAAAGTGTTGGTATCTTCCTGGTGCCTTTTTATATCCAAATGGTAATACATTACATTCGTAAAATCCTTGTGGTACAGTGAATGTTGTAAGTTTCTTAGATTCTTCTTCTAGTTTTAAGTGGTAAAATCTTGATTTACAATCAAATTTACTAAAATAATTATATCCTTGTATTTGTCTTATCTTTAATATTTTATTTGGTATTGGGTAATTATATGTTTTAGTTTTTGCATTTAAATTTCTATAATCAATAACCATTCTACTTTTTCCTCTTTTTTGTTCATTATGTTTATTTACGATAAATGGTGGGCTTGTATGCTTACTATTGATTTCTTATATATATACTTTTTCTAGTAATTCATATATATGTATCTCAAATTCTGTTAAATCATTAAAATTATACTTTAATGGTTTTTGTGTTATTATACTATTATTATCTATTAGTTTAATTTTTATTTTTGTTTTATGTTTTTCCCTTCCTTGTAGAGGATCTTCATTATATAATAATTCTAATTTGTCTTTAATTATTTTTACTTTGTCTATTGAGAATATAATTAATTCTATTTTAGGGTCTTCTTCTTTTATATTTTCTAATTTGTGTATTATCTTTTCACTTCCTTTTATCCATTCTGTTGTTTTTCGTTTTTTATTATTTACTGTTTTTGCTCCTACTTTGTGTTTGCATGGTGTTGTGAACCACCTGTGTGTTTTTGTTATTATATGTGGGTATAATTTTTCTAAAAATGGCATTCCTAATAGCATATCTTTTGTTGTAAGTTCAAAGTTTTACATTTCTTCTATGGTTAATATCTTATCTCATATTTGTATCTTTATATTCCTTGCTTTATATGTAATCATACTCCCTTCATTATTAAATACTGTTACCACTTTTTAATTTTGCCCATTTATCTTCTGGTAGGCAATTGTATTTACATATATTAGCTTCTGCTCCTGTATCTATCATTGGTGTATAATATCTGTTGTAATATCCTTCTATTATTATTTTTGCAAGTATATATATATTTTCATGTTATTATAATATCATAATAAAGTTCTTTTTATTATTACCTTCTTATTTTCATAATTTATTGTTAATTGTTTATCTTCTAAATTATATGGTTTTACTTGTTCTAACCATTTTATTCCTAGTGTAATATTTTCATTTCCTTGATAAATTTTAAATTTTATTACCATTAGTATTCCTCCGATAATTATTTCCTTTTCTGTTGTTTCTTCGGTATTTGTTAATGCTTTTGGTAGTTCAGAACATGATTGTGCATAAGTTATTATCTCATCTTCGGTACTAATTCCCTTGTGATATAATTTTCTTCTTGTCCAGTATTTATTAATATTAGGTATTTTCGTTGTGCCTTTACTCCCGTTATATAATAATGATATGGTATTAATTCTTCTATCATTTGTCCTATTGGTTTTGGAGTTTGGTAATCTATTTTTCTTGATGTACTTATTTTTTATGATGATGTTTGAGGTATTTCATAGTTTATTCTTTTTGAACTTGATGTGCTTAATCTTTCTTTTACTATCTCTAAGTCTTCTTCTACATCAATCTTTGTGTAACTATAGTCATTATTATCTATAACTGTAACTATTTTTTCAAATGAATTTTCTATTTTTATCTTTTTTATCTTATTTTTTGCCATTATTTTATGTTTTGTCGTTAGTACATATAAATTTTTACATCTTGCTGTAAATATTTTACTTCCTGAGGCTAGTTCTATTCCTGACATTTTCCAATATAATACTAATGATTTATCTATATTTCTATCATTTATTGCTACTGAGTAGTTAGCACTTATTATAAATTTAAATTTCTGATATATTAGGTTACAATTTACTGCACTTGTTATACTTTTTTCTATAGGTTGTATAATTTTATCGTCTGCTAAGTATATTTCTATAGGTGTATCTATTCCTTCTCTGAAACATGCTTTTATTAGTATTTTTGTTCCTCCTAAGTGTACATATTTAATTGGATTTTTAGCTTTAATATCTTGTATTTCTTTGTTTATTATTGGTATTTTAGCCTTACCCTTGGTGTATTTACAATCTATGATATGTTCCTTTTGACTTATCACATAATATTCTTCTTTTTGTCTTTTAAACCAATTTTTTATTGTTAGTACTTCTAATATTTTTTCTATGCTTAGGTCTAATTCTTTTCCTTTTATTTGTTCAAATATATTATTATCAAATATTATTTTTTGTTCTAAGGATTCCTCATCTTGATATTCTTCTTTAGTTATTATTTGTATATCTTTCTCAGTCATCTATATAGAATGCATTATCTGATTCTATTACTAGATTTTCTATTATTTTATCGTTTATTTCATCTTCTGATAATTCATATATACTATCATCATTTTCTAATTCATAATCTATATATTCTATTTGTATATATTTTTCATTATCTATTAGCATTTCTGATATTTGTTTTTTCTTTGGATTTTTAGGTAATTTGCAATCTTTAGCTATGTGTCCTAATTTTCCACAGTTATAACAAGTACATTCCATTAATTTTTTCTTTGGTCTATATGGTCTTTTAGTTTTGTAGTTTTGTAGTTTTTTACGTAGTAGTTCCTTCTTGGCCTTTTATACTTATATTTTGATCTATATTTTTTATAGCCTCTACTTTTATTATACTTTTTGTAATACCTATCCGTACATCCAAATTGGGGTGCTATTTTATTTTTACAACATGCTAGGTTTTTTACTAATATTTTTTCCATTTTTATTTCTTCTTTATGCTTTTAACATAGTTCTATAAACCATCGTTGCAAGAATTTCATTCTAGCTCCTAAGGTATCTGTTAGTTCTGCTTCATTCCAACTTCTTATTACTTTTGAACTAAAAGGTTCTGGTAATTTTGTAAAATATAGTTTCCTTATTTCTTTACTCTCTTCTGTACTATATGTTCCTTTATAATAGTATTCTCTAAATGCACACGTATATTCATCTATATAACGCATATTACATATTGCTAATTTTGTCATTAGATTCCTGTTTATAATTTTTTCTTTAATTTGTTCATCTACTTCTGTCGTCATACTACTAAATTCATTTCTTATAGCTATTTCATATTTATACAATATTTCCATAGTTGTTGTAGCTAATTCACCATCAAATTTTTTATTACTTCTTAGAGTGTTTAAACTTTCATTTGTTAAATTTTGTAGCCATAATTTTACTGTTCCTATAAGTGTTCTTTCTATGTATCCTGGCATTTCTGTCATTCCTATTTTGTTATCTATTAATTGTTTTGATATGTATCCCATTCATAATTTGATTGTTTTGTTTATATCTGCTACACAGTCTAAATCAAAAAAATTATGTTGTTCAGTTATTGGGTTAGGTGTCCATTTTTTATTTAATCTTTTATCCCATATAGTTTTTTCTCTATCATATTGTTCATAGTTTGCATTATAATATCTTGGATTTAAGTTTTTTGGATTTTTTACTCCTGATGTGCTGGGTTTTTCATCCATGTCTACATCTCCTGTATTTACTTCTAGATTCTTTGTATTATCTATGTTTTCTAAAAGTTCTGTATATGTTTCATTTGTTTCTTAATGTTGTTGTTCTAGATCATTATCATTTATTTCATCAATTCCCATTTTAGGTAAATTATCTTGATTTTCTTCTAGATGTAATTTTTTCTTTAAATTCATTTATCTCAACTGTTAGTTTTGCTTCTTGTTTTTTTTTCCTTCTGTTTTATTTTATACATTTCTTTTAATATTGCTAATTCTTTTTCTAATTCTAATATTTTGGTGTTTTTTATTTCTTCTACTTGTTGTATTTCCTTTTTTGCCTGGTGTTTTATCTTTTCAATTTCCTTTTGTCTATCTATTTCTTCATTTTCTTTTGTTATTCTTACCATAGTCGTTAAGCTATCTTCTAATTTTACTGTCTCTTTTTCTAGCATTAAATTTAGATTATCACCTATTTTCTTCTATCTTCTTCCTAGATTAGAAAATACTATCTTTATTTTTAATCCATCGTAATTTTCATATGTTTTTTCATCTATTGCATATTCTTCTTTATTCATTTAAAGATTGTGTTGAAGTTTATATTCTAAACTTTCTATTTGTATTTGTAGATATAAAATAACTTTTCTTTGTGATACTATAGATTTTTTACAAGTTCCTGCAAATATATTGCTGTTAATTCTATTTTACCTATGTCTTCATTCTTGTCTTTTTGTTGTAATTGTTTCAGTAAGATTTTGTTTATACTGTTCTTCGTTCATTATTTCTTTAAATATTGGATATATTTATACCATATTACAGATATAGTATCTATTAGTTGGTTTAATTTATAATTATCTATTTTAGTGATATTTAATTGTTTATATTCTGGGTTTAGTTTGAATAATTTTCTTTTTACTTTTCTTAATCTTTTATGATTTCTTTTCTTTTCTTCCATAGCTCTGATACCAATTTTCAGGGGTGGTGCGGAATTCATGTTAAGTTAGAATTTTTAATTTAATTTTTAGCTTTGGTTATAATGCTTATTGTAATATTCTTTTAATAGTTGTTTTAATCTGAGTATTTCTTTAACTTTATTTGAGATATACTCCAAGTATAATATATCTTGGGTTCTTAGATACATATATAAGTTGTTTTCCATTAATTGTTCTAGTAGTTTTATATCTTCTATAGCTTTTGTCCAATATTGTAAATATTTGTAATTCATTTTAATCTGAATATTCCATTTCTAAATCATATAATTCTATTCTTTCAATAACTAAATATAGGTCTTGTAAATCTATTTCATACCATGTTTGATTTTCTAATTCCATTTCATAATTAAATATCTTTTTCCATATTATTTCTCTTAATTCAACAATTTTTATATCTTTGAGTACATATAAAATTAGTGTTTCGTAGCTTCTTATCATTTCATCATGTATAAATGTAGTCATGTTCTTGTTATTAGCAGTTTTTATCAATTATTCCTTCCTATCATATTCATAATTGAATAGGATTATATTAGATCATTATAAATTAGATTATCCGTTTATCATGTTCTCCTGTCACTATTAGCATCGTACTTTAGCAGATACTTTCTTCTTAAATAGCGCCTCAACTGTGTTTACTCCCCTATCACGGCTTCTCTCGCCTTTCCGGTTTCAACTTTAGGATGGCATAGTTATTATAGAAGGTAAACTAGAAAGCATGATTTTGTATAATTCTAATACATAATAACCAACATAAACTCATTCAATCATATTTATGATATTCAGGAATATATGAATTTAGTTCTGCATATTTAATGAACAATATACATTTGCCTCTTGCTTATCCATGATATCTGAATTATCTAGTTGCTCCATTAGGTTTCTAAATTGCAAATATATTGAGAGTGTTTAAGAGTGTTTTTACAAGTGAGCTTGCTTCGTAATGAAGGCTTGCTTTACAATGTTTACATCTATTCCTATTTATAGGAAAATAAATGACTCCTACTGTTTACATCTGCCTTCTACTATTAACAAATGACTTTTACTATTCACTATTCATTGACCTTTACTATTCATACTTTGGCCTTTCAAAAAAGTAGATGTTATTTTATGTTTTAAGTCACTATCTTCTTTTTCTTTACATCTTTTCTTCTTTATCTTCTTTTATCTCTTATATTCTTTTCATACTTGTTTTCTTGTCTTTATCTTCTTTGTCTCTATCTCCTTTACATCTTCCTAATCATCTAATCATTCTAGTTGGACATCTGCAATTATATTATCTTCGCCATTACATTTCGAACATATATGATTAGGGTACTTATGTCCTATTAACTTGCAGTACATAGTCAATAACTCTGCTAAAATAAATCATGTCTTTAGTGCTCGTGTTGTAGGTCGTTCTTCTGGTTTAAGTAGTGATAAAATCCATCTCTGGACTTCATCCATATCCGCTTTCCTTAGCTCTCTTGAATTGGAATAAATCATTAACTGATCTCTAGAATAATAACTCCATATAGCATTTCTGTTTAAATAATCGTTAGCTAACTCCTGGATGATAGTTGATATACCGATTATTCTCATATTAGCATAAAAACTGGGTATCTCAATCTTTTATATCTCTAATTGTTGTCCGATATCTTCTGGTATTATCATATCTCTTGTCAAGCCTATCTTAACAACTTGGATCGGGGGTTTTATTTCCTCATATAGTATCTCTGTTGGTGTTGTATAGAATTTTATATAAAATAAGTTTCCCTTGGTTACTCTTTTGTATGTGATAAATGCCTTATATAATTCGGGTATTCCACTTAATTCTTCTCCGTCGTAGGTATATACTGTATTTAATAATCAATAATTGTAACCGGTTTTGACTAAATTTGCATTAGTTTTTGGCTGTGCAATCAATTTATTATAACCTTGTATTTTATGGGTTAGGTAATCTTGGTTTGGTTCTTTGGGTATAGTAGATCTGGGGTTAAAGTTAAGGTAAGTTTGGATTCTATATATATTTTCTATATAGGTACGTGTGATATGGTTATATGCTTTTTTGTCATGATGTAGGCTATCTGCATATGTAGAGGTTTGTGGTTCTGTGATCAAAAGGTTTCTTGATATGTTTAGGGTAAATGGTTTTTCAAATAACTTGTTCAAATTTATATTCTTATGCTGACTAACTTGTCTGCTTGTACCTGCAGTGGAACAAACGTTATGGGTTTTAGGGAGTTTCCCAACGTCTCCTTCTATCTCTGGAATTTTTTCGTCTTCCGATCGACGTAGCTCTGCATGTTTAGAGTCATGCGACTGACTTTTAGATTTCAGATTAGTCTTTATCTATTTGATTTCTTCACCCATGCTATCTACTTTTGTACAAAGTGTAGCTATGGTTTTAAGTAATTCCTCCATGGTTGTATCTTTTTAAGTTAGTGTAGCTTTCTCTTGATAAGTGATCTGCAACAACATTCTTGTCAGTTCTTATCACTTCAATTGTAAATGTAAAATTTAATATATTTAATACTAACTCCTTATCTCCTTTATAGTAACTGAATCTTGTACCTTTCTTGTTAGCCACCATTTTACTTGTGTATTATCTGTTCTTATAATAAATTTGTTATATACAAATATGGTTCAAATGCTAACAAACATTTATATACTGAATATAATTCGTTTCTATTTATTTCCCATTTTATTTCTGTATCCGTAAATGTTCCTGAATAATATCAACAGTGATGTTCTATTTTATCTTTATCATACCGATATTTTAGGAGTCCTCCATAACTCTTTTCACTCGCATCTAATTCTACTATATAAGTAAATTTTTTGTTTTCATCTGGAAAATATAGTTTAGGTAGGTTTTTACATAGTAATTTTACTTTTTTTTATTTGTATTTGGTCTTCTTTATCAAACTGATATTCTATATTTTTCTTTAGTTGTTGTTGTAATGGTTTTAAATTCTCTGCTAATTTTGGTATATATTCTCTTACTTGATTTACTAATCCTAAAAATGGTTGTAATTTCTTTTTTGTATCTAAATGTTCGTTTGAGCTAATTATTTTTTATACTATATGTGTTTGCATTTTTATTCCATTTTTATCTATTTGTATTCCTAAGAATTCTATTTGTTTTTTCATTATGTCTGCTTTCCTTTTACTTAGGCTTATGCCTGAACATTCTACAATATGTATAAATTTTTCTAATAATTTTATATGTTCATCTTGTGTTTTTGAATATAATAGTATATCATCTATGTATACTATACAATTTTCTAATTGTTTAAAATAGTTATCCATAAAGTGTTGGTATCTTCCTGGTGCATTTTTTATCCAAATGGTAATACATTCCATTCGTAAAATCCTTGTGGTACAGTGAATGCTGTAAGTTTTTTAGATTCTTCTTCTACTTTTAAGTGATAAAATCCTGATTTACAGTCAAATTTACTAAAATAATTATATCCTTGTATTTGTCTTATCTTTAATATTTTATTTGGTATTGGGTAATTTTATGTTTTAGTTTTTGCATTTAAATTTCTATAATCAATAACCATTCTACTTTTCCTCTTTTTTGTTCACTATGTTTATTTACGATAAATGATGGGCTTGTGTGCTTACTATTGCTTTCTTGTATATATCCTTTTTCTAGTAATTCATTTATATGTATCTTAAATTCTGTTAAATCATTAAAATTATACTTTAATGGTTTTTGTGTTATTATACTATTATTATCTATTAGTTCAATTTTTATTTTTTTTCCATCCTTGTAGAGGATCTTCATTATATAATAATTCTAATTTGTCTTTAATTATTTTTACTTTGTCTATTGAGAATATAATTAATTCTATTTTAGGGTCTTCTTATTTTATATTTTCTAATTTTTGTGTTATCTTTTCACTTCCTTTTATTCATTCTGTTATTTTTCGTTTTTTACTATTTACTCTTTTTGCTCCTACTTTGTGTTTGCATGGTGTTGTGAACCACCAGTGTGTTTTTGTTATTATATGTGGGTATAGTTTTTCTAAAAATGGCATTCCTAATAGCATATCTTTTGTTGTAAGTTCAAAGTTATACATTTCTTCTATTGTTAGTATCTTATCTCATATTTGTTTCTTTATATTCCTTGATTTATATGTAATCATACTCCCTTCATTATTAAATCCTATTACCACTTTTTAATTTTTCCCATTTATCTTCTGTTAGGCAATTGTATTTACATATATTAGCTTCTGCTCCTGTATCTATCATTGGTGTATAATATATGTTTTAATATCATTCTATTATTATTTTTGCAAGTATATATAGTTTCATGTTATTATAATATCATAATAAAGTTCTTTTTATTATTACCTTCTTATTTTCATAATTTATTGTTAATTGTTTATCTTCTAAATTATATGGTTTTACTTGTTCTAACCATTTTATTCCTAGTGTAATATTTTCATTTCCTTGATAAATTTTAAATTTTATTATCATTAGTATTCCTCCAATAGTTATTTCCTTTTCTGTTGTTTCTTCAGTATTTGTTAATGCTTTTGGTAGTTCAGAAAATGATTGTGCATAAGTTATTAGATCATCTTTGGTTACTAATTCCCTTGTGATATAATTTTCTTCTTGTCCAGTATTTATTAATATTAGGTATTTTCGTTGTGCCATTACTCCCGTTATATAGTAATGATATGGTTTTAATTCTTCTATCATTTGTCCTATTGGTTTTGGAGTTTGGTAATCTATTTTTCTTGATGTACTTATTTTTGATGATGATGTTTGAGGTATTTCATAGTTTATTCTTTTTGAACTTGATGTGCTTAATCTTTCTTTTACTATCTCTAAGTCTTCTTCTACATCAATCTTTGTGTAACTATAGTCATTATTATCTATAACTGTAACTATGTTTTCAAAAGGATTTTCTATTTTTATCTTGTTTATCTTATTTTTTGCCATTATTTTATGTTTTGTCGTTAGTACATATAAATTTTTACATCTTGCTGTAAATATTTTACTTCTTGGGGCTAGTTCTATTCTTGACATTTTCCAATATAATACTAATGATTTATCTATATTTCTAACATTTATTGCTACTGAGTAGTTAGCACTTATTATAAATTTAAATTTCTGATATATTAGGTTATCTTTTACTGCACTTATTAACGGGAGTAATGGCATAACGAAAATACCTAATATTAAAAAATACTGGACAAGAAGAAAATTATATCACAAGGGAATTAGTAACCGAAGATGACCAGTGTGTTTTTGTTATTATATGTGGGTATAATTTTTCTAAAAATGGCATTCCTAACATGTCTGCTTTCTTTTTACTTAGGCTTATGCCTGAACATTCTTCAATATGTATAAATTTTTCTAATAATTTTATATGTTCATCTTGTGTAGTATTCTCTAAATGCACACGTATATTCATCTATTTAACACATATTACATATTGCTAATTTTGTCATTAAACTAAAACATATAATAACCCAATACCAAATAAAATATTAAAGATAAGACAAGTACAAGAATATATATATATTAGTAAATTTGACTTTAAATCAGGATTTTACCACTTAAAACTAGAAGAAAAATCTAAAAAACATACAACATTCACTATACCACAAGGATTTTACGAATGGAATGTATTACCATTTGGATATAAAAATGCACCAGAAATTTTTTTTATTGTTGGTACTTCTAATATTTTTTCTATGCTTAGGTCTAATTCTTTTCCTTTTATTTGTTCAAATATATTATTATCAAATATTAGTTTTTGTTCTAAGGATTCTTCTTTTGTTATAATTTGTATATCTTTCTCAGTCATCTATATATAATTCATTATCTGATTCTATTACTAGATTTTCTATTATTTTATCGTTTATTTCATCTTCTGATAATTCATATATACTTTCATCGCTTTCTAATTCATAATCTATATATTCTATTTGTATATATTTTTCATTATCTATTAGCATTTCTGATATTTGTTTTTTCTTTGGATTTTTAGGTAATTTGCAATCTTTAGCTATGTGTCCTAATTTTACACAGTTATAACTATTCATACTTTGGCCTTTCAGAAAAGTAAATGCTACTTTATGTTTTAAGTCACTATCTTCTTTTTCTTTACATCTTTTCTTCTTTATCTTCTCGTCTATCTTATCTCTTATCTTCTTTTCATACTTGTCTTCTTGTCTTTATCTTCTTGTCTCTATCTTCTTTGCATCTTCCTAATCATCTGATCATTCCTGTTGGACATCTGGAATTATATTATCTTTGCCATTACATTTTGAACATATATAATCAGGGTATTTATGTCCTATTAACTTGCAGTACCTAGTTAATAACTCTGCTGAAATAAATCCCTATCTATTTCTTCATTTTCTTTTGTTATTCTTACCATAGCAGTTAAGCTATCTTCTAATTTTACTGTCTCTTTTTCTAGCATTAAATTTAGATTATCACCTATTTTCTTATATCTTCTTCCTAGATTAGAAAATACTATCTTTATTTTTAATCCATCGTAATTTTCATATGTTTTTTCATCTATTGCATATTCTTCTTTCTTTTCTTTTCTTCCATAGCTCTGATACCAATTTTCGGGGGTGGTGCGGAATTCATGTTAAGTTAGAATTTTTAATTTAATTTTTAGCTAATTTTCGGGGGTGGTGCAGAATTTATTAGGCCAAAAGATGGATGAATGGTATTTTTTAAACCTTTTCCTAAAGTCTAGCGGTGTTTTTGGCCCTCTTCCATAATTTTTCTTTGAAAATAGTTTGAGCTTATATTTGAGATCAGAAATATTGACCTTCTCTTCCTCAGTGTCAGAATCAGATTCAGGTTCTGAATCCTCTATGGCCACTAATGCAATGTCATCATGTTCCTTAGAGTTGTCTGAACCTGTTCCCCATCCAACATACATAGCTTGATTATTTTTATTTTTTTACTTTTCCTTTTGTTTGTCGATTCTATTTTCTCCTTTTCAACCCTTTATTTTCTCCACTCAACTTCACACATAGGACAATCCTTGACTTGATAGTCAGTTTTACCACATTTATAACATTCATCGTTTTGACCCTTTTTGTGTTCTTCTCCTTGGTAGGAGAAAGTTTCTCTCCGTAGTTCATGCCTTTCTTGAAATTTCTACTTATCAAGCCTATATCCTCATCATCAATTTCAGAATCATCTTTCTCCTTAGTTGCCTTGAGAACAAGACTCTTCTCTTTATTTCCTTTACTTCTTTTGGCACTTTCGACATTCATCTAATGTCTTTAGATTCCCTACAAGCTCATTTAAGGTCATATTTGTTAAGTATTTGGCCTCTCTTACTATAGTAACTTTGATTTTCCATGATTTAGGCATTCCCATGATCTAGGCAGAGGTCGAAGAATCTTATCTACATATTCCTTTGTAGTGTATATTTTTCTCAAGGATATTAATTGTTTACGACTATGGTGAATCTAGTGATCATATCCTGCAGTTATTCTCCATTCTTCATCTTATAGGACTCATTATCAGTGCAAAGTCCAACGATTCTGAACTTTCGAACTTGAGTAGTACCTTCATGCACGTTCAGAAGTGTATCCCCTATTAGTTTAGTAGTAGTACATATTATCCATTCTTCATCTTATAGGACTCATTATCAGTGCAAAGTCTAACGATTCTGAACTTTCGAACTTGAGTAGTACCTTCATGCACGTTCAGAAGTGTATCCCATATTAGTTTAGTAGTGGTACATTCAGAGATGCGGTTGAACTCGTCAGGTCAGAGTCCACATACGAGAATGCATTTAACGTTGGCATTATTTCCTAGCATCTTGTAGTCAGCTCCTCCAATTGAGCCTTCGGTTTAGGAATGTCCTTTCCTTCGATGTCCTTGATTGTAGGCATAAAAGTCCATCGGTAAATCTCATCCATAGTTCATAGTCTTCAGCTTGAATGAACTCTTCTATCCTTGCCTTCCACCATGAGTAGTATTGTCCATTAAATAAGGGTGGCCTATTGATATGTTGTATTTGACCGTGTCCAAGAGGAGGTGCATAATTCATAGTGATCTTACCTTGAGTTATTAGACTCTTGATTAAGATAACCCACTTTGATACCAATTGTTGAAATTATGACCTCCGTAATTCCTCTAAGGATCGTGTATAAGCTATCTGATTAATAGAATGTTTAGTAGTTCAAAGTAAGCATGTTTGTAATTGCCCAGCAATTTCAATTTCAAACCTTTATTAACTCAAAAACTTCAAACTACAAACGATTACAAACTAATGTAACCTAAGGAATCATAAACTCTAATTTGTAGACTCAGAACACAAATCCCCAAGTTTATGTTCTCTCGGATCTTCAAGTTGCCCCAACTCGAAGATCCAACTACACTAAAATTCATAATAAACAAATTACAACAACCTAACAAAGGAATCAAAAACAAATAGAATAAAACTCTTCAGTTGTGTTTTTTTCGCAGCACTTTAACAAATATTCAATTAGAACTCTCTCACAATAAGATTATGTTTTTCTCGTATCTCTCTATGTAAGTGCACAAGTTTCTTTGCAGAAAACCTTGCTCTATATATATATATATATATATATATATATATATATATATATATATATATATATATATATATATCAAACAACCTTTTCCTTCTTTGTATCTAACTCACTAAAGTTATAGTGGTTCCTTTTCCTCATGTGATTCAGAGTTCCCACCGCCTGCATCTTTTCCAGCTCCTAGTCCTGTTTGTATTGGGTTATGTAAGATCGTGTTGAGTCAACCTGTTCCATGCATTAGTTTTATACTTTGTCATTCTTCAAAATCTTCATTTACTGAATCCAACATAACACACTTTAAAAATAGATGAGTTTAAATTCTTGTGAGATTATCACGATCCAAAAAGCAAGGTCATGATGACACCTACCTTAAGCCTTTTATAGGCAATATAACCATCCATTCAATACAACACACAATAAAATATTAAAGAAGTAAGGAAATGTGGTAGATACCCAACTTTGGCGGAACCCATAGGTGGCTACCTAAAGTTTGCACCAACTTTCACTTAGACACCTCAACTAGGCTTTGTTCATTTTAGATACCTCATATCGGATCCTACCGCGTCACTTTGACACCTTTTTTACAATCAACAATAATATTAAGGAGAGTGTAACGCACTCGCCGATGATGTGTCTAAGTAATGAATTAAATGAAGACACATGACAAATATATCATAAATAATTATGAAAAGATGTATTATGAATAAAAAATATTTTAAAAACTATTTATTTAATAAATTATAAAAATTACATTTTAATAATTAAAAATATTTAAAAACATTGCAACACCTCTTTCTTCTCACCGTCTCCATCTATACTACCGCCATAACCATCTTCTTCAAATTTAACATTATCACTACCACTATTCTTTCCTTCAAATCCAACTAGACATGAACCAATTTTATCATACTGCAAGAAATATTTCTCCCTTGCTACTCCAATGGAGACGACAGTCAGCCAACCTCTGGCTCAGCAAAATCAACCCCTGATCCTCCAGATAAAGAAACTCAAAACTCAATTACAGAGAATGTCAAAACCCCTTATTTGAATGGCTCCAATGGAGCTCAATCCTTTTCATTCAAATCCAACTATCATAATCATAAAACTTAACATTAATTTGGATTACAAGCTTTTATTCAGAGTTAATAACCTTGATGGTCACTCAACTATCAACTCTTTTAACAGAAAGTAACTCAACTTTCATTTTCAACTCAAAAGTCACTCAACTATGACTTCTTTGCATAGAAAGTCACTCAGTCTATTTAATTATTTTTTTCACTAAATTTGATGACATAGAATTTTTATTTTTAATCAAAATTTTAAGAACCAAATACATATCCATTTAAACCATTTAACCCGACCCACTAAAAATATGATATTGAACTTTTTATTTTACCATTAGTTCCCCAAATCATTCTCTCTTGTCTCCTTCTTTCTCCTAAGCATTCTTCTTTTTTTAATTTCTCAATTTCAAAATCTCTATTAACTAATGAATTCCTCCTTTCGTTTTATCTAGATATAAGTACACAATATTTAATTGCTTCTTCAATTCCATTTGTTCCTCAGAGTCCACTTGGTGTGTTGGATGCAGCATGTTTAAGTTACAGAACTGATGGCTCAGGAGTTGAGTCGCGGTCGAATTCATCGCATAGTAGTCCAGTGAAGAGGAAAAAGCTAAATACTTAGAGATGGATGGATGAACATTAAGTGGAAAGAAGGCCTTTTGTCAAGTTATTATGATATAATTGAATGAGAATTTTGGTGTGATCTTTTGAGAATTACAATGCACCCCACATCACATAACTTCAAAATAAAGAAAGTTAGGAAATATTATGAAGAAAATGAATACATATAATGGTCGTGAGGAAAAGAGATTCTGAGTAGTTGGATCATTTTGGTGGTTGGAGATTGAAGAAAAGATATATAGACAAAAGGTTTCATTCCATTAATATATATATATAAAAAAAAGTTGGAGCTGTAAAATATTAGACTTCTTGACAGCTAAAGAAGTCAAGATTAATTAAGGCAAGAAATTAGAATGCAAAACAAAACAAAACAAAAAAAAACAAAAAAGAGCAACTCTTATAATTAATCTTGTCTTGCTTTTGAGAAATTATAAAGGAAAAGAAAAGAGAAGAAGAATGCTAGGAGAAATAAGGAAACAAGAGAGAATGATTTAGGGAATTAATGGTAAAATAAAAATTTTAATATTATATTTTTAGCGGGTCGGATTAAATGGGGTGGGTCATTAAATGTTTAAATGAATATGTATTTGGTTCTAAAATTTTGGTTAAAAATAAAAATTTCATGTCAGCAAATTTTAGTGAAAAAAATAATTAAATAGGTTGAGTGACTTTCTATGCAAATAAGTCATAGTTGAGTGACTTTTGAGTTGAAAATGAAAGTTGAGTGACTTTCTATGGAAAAAATTGATAGTTAAGTGACCATCAAAGTTATTAACTCCTTTTATTCATAAGTAGGGGTGTGCATTCGGTTTTTTGGTTTGGTTTTACACTATTCGGTTTGGATTTTCGGTTTTTGGTTTTGTAAAAGTGTAACCCAATCCGATCCAAAATAAATTTGGTTTGGTTTGGTTTTTCTCTATTCGGTTTGGCTTTTTTCGGTTTGGTTATTCGGTTATGTCAATAATTAATAACATATATAACCAAAGTAATAATATTTAATCTCTTAAATATACTTTCTAATATAAATCATAAGTAAAACTTAAAACACAATACTTATAAGTATACCTATTGTAGATGTATTTCAAACATAAAAGGGAGAAGACACAAGTACCCCCTAGACTATGACCGAAATCCCAAAGACACACCTTAACTAAATTAAGGTCCTATTACCCCCTTGAACTCATTTTTTTTGTAATTTTGTACACCTTTTGACTTATGTGGCACACCACGCGACTCCACGCAGTATATATATATATATATATATATAATTCGGTTTTTTCGGTTTTTCGGTTTTTATCTTTTAAAATCCAAAACCAAACCAAAAAACCAAACAAAGTAATTTATTAATCCAAAACCAATCCGAAAAACCAAAAAACCAATCCAAATAAAATTTCGTTTTGGTTTGGTTTGGTTATTCGGTTTAATCCGAATAGTGCACACCCCTATTCATAAGTCATAACCTAGATACCATAATCACTATCACCATCGTTTCTTTAAATCTACCGTTTCTTTTTTTTTCTTCAACTATCTCCATAGCTTATAGACCAACAAAAACGAAAAGCCAAAAGCTTTAGAAAACGAAAAGTTAGGATTTCAAAATTTGAATATTGAGGAAAAAGCTTATGTGCCACAATTGAAGCCGGAGAAGAAGAAACAACAAGCTTGAATCAAGTTTCTATAGCTTCAAATACAGAGTTATGCAAAAATTATGAGAATAACTTAAATCCATTCAATATTTCAAAATTAGATTGCAAATTATTGGGGCTACATATTGTTGAATAACATTTGTATGATATTTTCTTTATCTAACCATTTATAATCACTGCCTTAATTTTTTTTTAAAATTAATGTGCTACATTCTAAAATGACAATGGAAAGGAAGGTTGGATATATGATGGTGGATCATGAAGGAAGTGTGGGAATGAGAGAGAAGGAAGGAGAAGAAATTAAAAAAAATGCAAAATTTAAGCTTTTTACGCGCTTAAAATGTGTGCAATACACACACTATGCCAAGTCAGCGGAAAGTGTCAAAATGGCATAGCGAAACCTAATTATATGAGGTGTTTAATATGAACAAAGTCTAATTAAGATATCTAAGTAAAAAATGATGCCAATTTTAGGTGGCCACCATTGGGTTCCGCCCCCAACTTTCATTAATAAAAGACATAAAGTGTGAAAGTTAGTCAATACTCAAAACCCAATTCCACCTGTACAAGAGCTTTTAAGATAGTACAATTGTTCACTACTTCAAAACTATCTAGAGTATCAAAAGACAAAATAATAACATGGATGAAGCTAGAATGTTGATCCGAACGCAGATAGCATACAATAGCTTTGAAATAAACACAATCTTGTAAAAGTGAGAATTAGTATGACAAGGATACCTACTTTATGATATTATTCAAGAAGTTCGTGTAATGCTGGTAGATAATGACAAAAAGTTTGCTAGTGAGTGAGATGATTCATTTGCTAAAATCATATGAATATAAAGGTGACATCTTTTAAGATATTATAGAGAACTTATAATCCTTAAACAAGGAAATTATTTTAAGAAAATTAGACAGAATTAAGTTAAATCAAAGAATTTGTTTTAGAGATGTAACATTTTATAAACAAGACTTTAGCAAATCAATCACCTCAATAACAAACTTTTTTCCATGATCTACTAGTATCACACGAACTTCATATGCACACTTGAACTACTCCTCTTCGATGGATATATTATCTTCTTGCATATGGACAAAAACACTTATATTTAAGATTGACAATAAATTGATGCATAGCAACTTTCTTAACTTTGTTGAATGAGGGACCTTGGCTCAGAAAGGATTGAATATGTTTGGTGATTTGTGGTAGATTTTATCAATGATTATTGATGCTTGGCTTAGATGAGAAATTTCTGTGAGAAAGTTGGTATCACAATGGAAAAACCGATAATAATAGATACAAAGATGCATTAAGTAAATAAAGTGATGAGCATGTATATAGTGGCGAAAAATGTAGTATTTAACAATTGAATATAAAGAGGAATAAATAGATATTTGAGGTATGAAATAGGTGAGTACAAAAACAGAAACAATAATATATCTAGTGTAATCCCACAAGTGCGGTTTGAGAGGGTAGAATATACACAAACCTTACCACTACCTCGTAGAAGTAGAGAGGTTATTTTTGAAAGACCCTTGATAAATGGATAAGTATATATATATATATATATATATATATATATATATATGTGTGTGTGTGTGTGTGTGTGTGTGTGTATGTGTCTGTGTGAGATACATCCTGTGTCCTACTGGAAATACATTTGTAGAAACAAAATAAAGGGTATATGGCATGTGAGATACGTCATGTACACCATTCAATCACGTGATTCTAGAATGTCTTTTTCAAAAAAGGCATCTCTTAATAAAAGAGATTCATTTAATGCAGAGCAGTATGAGATGCAATAAAAAGTTGTTGGTGGAAAAACAAAAGAAAAAAGAAAAAAAATACAAGAATTAAAATATGGACTACAAACGAAATAGTTAAGGGGGACCTATTTACTACATGAAACATATTCTTTAATGGACATTATAAGAATAGGCATCTAAAAGAGGTATGGAAAAAGGAAAAAGGAAAATCTCCACGTCTAGGTATACATGGAAATTTTTAAATTTTTGGTTAAGGCAAGAGTTGGAACAAATAAGAAATGTAGATGTTATATAATTTATCTTTGTATATGCTTGTGTTGTAGATGATTTTAAAAGAACAAAACTCAACATGCTTTGAAGACTAAGCAAAATGATGTAAAATTACTAGTGTAACTTATTTTTTTACATTTTGTGTGAGAAGGAATATGAAAATATATCAGAAATTCATCAGCATTTATAAGAGTTCTTCTAATATTAGAAGCGGACAGTACTTTTGTTTTTTTGAGACTTGTAAAGATAATTTCATACCTAGTTTTGTGTCGTTTATAAACAAAATAATTACTGTTCAAGATAAAAACAAATACATGTGAAATATCACATGTATTACATTCAGAACACGTTTTTTGCTCACATATACAAGAAATTTCAAGACTACTAATGTGTCGTTTATGAAAATAATTATTATTATTTAAGAAAAAATAAATTCATGTGTATCTCACATGTATAACGTCAATCACATACATTTCAAGAAAATCATGTTGAACTTAAGAGAAACTTTCATAAATGATATTTTGATTTAATTAATATTAGTAAGACTGACATGTACAGGTAGAACGTCAATGGATAAAGAGAAATTAAGAAAACAATAATAGCATACAATGTTCAAACACGTGAGACACTACAAAAAGATGAAGTGAATTTGTAGGAAAAGGAAAACACATAAAAAACAAACACTCGTATCACTCTCTACTGGATGTACCCTGATGAGATAACCCAACATGTCACGCCCCGAGGCGTGCCTTCTTGACATAACACAAGACCTAGGATCACGAGTGACCCCAAGCTAAACATGTGTCTGGCATATCATAAACATACTGTAATAGTTACTGAATAAGAATACTATGCAGAAGCTAAAACAATAGATAACTGAAAGTGGGAATACCCAACTAGTCTGAATATATAAAACATACAAAGAGTTTAGTGATACTGAACAATCACTCAAAAATTAAACCTGAATCTACTACTATGTCTGACAAGCCTCTAACTGAATAGAGTTGCTGGAATATGACCCTAGCTAACTCTAACAAAATTGAATTAAGACTGAATGTGAAAAACATGTATATTGTCCTTAAAGTATGAGGACTCACTACTGATGCTGCTGAATACGGACCGATAAGTCGATCTAAGCGTAATTTGAATGCTGAGTACCTGAACCTACATCATGAAAGGATGTAGCGCAAAGTATGTGTCAGTACTTGGAATGTACTGAGCATGCAGGATATAGATAATAGCTGAACAAAACAAATAAGTTAAACAAAGCATAACTGAGCAATGATATAATATGAACAGAAGCATAGATACTGAAATATAATTGAAAACTGAGCTAAATTCAATGACCAAGTACTAATTATAAACATAATGTTGGAACTGAATACTGAAGTGTAAACTGAAAACCTAGTCAAATGCATTAGAATCTGACTGTGGGAGCTACTATTAACCGACATAAAACCACGTGAGCTAAACGTGGAGTCCAATGTATACTCCCCATCTAGAGGACCCAATATACCTTGCCAGGGGTATAAAGGCATGACTGGTGTGATCACTAAATTTGATGTCCAACTGAGAAGACTTATTATCCTACAAGGCACGTAGTTCTGGGACTATGAGGGTACGCTGAACCCTAGTCCAATTCGGTGCTAAGTCTACTCCCAACTGAATATGTATATGACACAACATAACTGAAATACTAGATGGCTCAAAATGCTGACATGCAAATTTGAGAAAGCACATTTATGTACTGATAATGTAACATTCGAAATCTAAAGCATGATTATCTGTTTTACTAACCTAGCAAGTATAATTTATGAACTAAAAAAATTATACAACTAGGGTTTTGTTTCATGCAAGTAACTAAGGAAACTTACTTCCCAAGAAACAAGCTAATTTGATATAGGATACTACAACATCTAAATCACAACAATTATCTAAGGTTTTAGAAACCCTAAGTCTAAACAAGATATAGAGAATCAAGAATCTGACTGAATTCAAGGGACCTAGTGGATGAAAGGAACCCACTAGTGAAATCTCACATACCTGGTGACGAAATTCACAGAGAAATCCTTTGGATTTCAAGGCAGAACTGAAGAAAATCTCTTACTTGTTCTTGAGAGGTTCATCGACTTTTTCTCCTCTTTTTGTTCTAAATTTTGGTGAATAATCGTTTAGGGTAATATCTGACTAGAATATTAGGCTAAAACTAAGTAAAACAGTGTAGTTTAGGTGTTAAACGACGTAGTTTAGATTCCCGATGCATAGGGGAAAAGATCATAATAACCCTGACTTAACACTTGGCAAGGCCCCTGTCAACTGATCTATAAAAGAAACGGCTACTCCCAGGAGATCATATAAATAAATAGCAAACTAGCACATAAGTCCTGATTGGGCCGTCGAGGCCACCATGATATCTATACCAAAACTAAAAACAGGTATATATCAATAAAATACATCAAACACCTCACAAGCTTCAGCAAACCAACAACATAGGCTAGTATGGCCATAACGTAGCTATACACCCCACACACTAGTCTGCAAGCCTCTAAGAGTAGTAAAGATTAGCGGGACAGGGCCCCAGCCTACCCATAAAGATATACAAAACAAAAGGTAACAAACTTCCCAACTCTGGCAGCTTTGGAGGAAAAGGGCTAGCCAACCGGATAAAAGTCAATCCAGCTGTTGAGGAGGTCTACTCGGTCATCTATCAGGACCTACATGCATGAATGCAGCGACCCCAAGGCAATGGGGCGTCAGTACAAAATAATGTACAGAGTATGAAAGGCAATAGACTATGAGGAGGTATCCTGATATACTGGAATAATCTGATAAATAAATCAAGGATAAGATAAGTGTACTGACCTGCTCCTAAATCTAAACTTATCAAAAATAATAAAACAACAACCTAACCAAGCCCCCATAAGCTCGGTAGGTACAAACATCACACAAGACCACCTACTCAGGCCCCCATAAGCCCGAAAGGTGCCAATCAGCCTATATACCCTTATCGGTAGTCCCCTAGCCCCGTAGGCAGTCACATAGCCCTCTTAGGCATTAATATAGCCCCATAGGCAGCACATAGCTCTCTTAGGCATCAACAAAGCTTATAGACAATTCATAGCCCTCTTAGGCAACAACATGACCCTGTAGGAAGCACATAGTCTTCTTAGGCGTCAATATAGCCCTGTAAGCAGCTCATAGCCCTTTTAGGCATCCATCTAGCCCTGTAGGCAGAACATAGCCCTTCTAGGCATAGATCACATTCCTGCAGCTAACCACAGTAACCCCAAGGGCAACAATAACAATCCAATCGCTAAAAGCGAGCAATTTAGTTATAAGCAACCTATACAAATAGCCTCTAAGTCGTTTCCAACATAGGGACACTACTAACTGAATAAGAATCCCGACAAGGGAGGATTATATCAACTCGAGCAGCCAACAATCAACAATAATGGCTACAAGTGTAACAAGGATAACAACCCAATTACATTGCTCCTAAGGTTTAAGGAAACATGTCGTAAATAAATAAATATATTAAATTTTAAAAATGTGAGTCTATTAAAGTAGATTTTACACAACTTTCATAGTGTTAAAAGTTAATTACATCATATCCTTACTCATTTTCAAATTACAAAAATTCTCTAAATTTGGTGGAATTCAAATACATTCCAAAATATCTCGATATATCGCGTGTCAGTTTCAAATATTTGTTTTTGTAATTTTTGCAAATGATAAGGAATTTTAGAGAATATAATAAATAAGTTATGTATTTATGTAATTTTTCCAAATTCACCTAGCTTTAACTATTTATAATAATATATATAAATACCACGAACCTCAAAACTTAATATATATATAATTGGCCTTCACCTTCGCAGGAAGCTCAACAAATATCTGTCATCACTGCGCAATCTCATCTCGACCTAAGTAGCAGAAAAATGGCTCCGATCGCCGTTGGTGACGTCATCCCCGATGGTACCGTATCTTACTTCGACGAGCAAGATCAGATGCAGACCGTCTCAGTACACTCACTTTCTAAGGGCAAGAAGGTCATTATCTTCGCCGTTCCTGGAGCTTTCACTCCCACCTGCAGGTTCTATTTTATTTCTTCCTTTTTTCTAATGAATCCACAATCCGATCTATGATATTGAACTGTGAAATTCTTATATTCAGCATGAAGCATGTGCCTGGTTTTATTGAAAAGGCTGACGAGTTGAAGTCAAAGGGCGTCGATGAAATCCTCTGCATCAGTGGTATCTTTCTTCTCCATCTATCTTTATTTTTTTGTTGTTTCTTTGTTTAACTTCCCCCCCCCCCCCCCCCCTTGAAATTATCGCTAAAGTTTACAATTCCAACAAGTTTATTTTTATTTTTTTTAATCTTGTCTGGGTTTTTCTATGATTTTTATTTTGTTCAGTGTGGCGGAGCCACCTTATTGCTAGGGGTTCTTCGGCATTATTTATACATGGTTAAAATATATTTTTTTTAGGTATATATAACAGATGTCGAACCTTTTTGGACTATTTCGTAGGTCTATTTCTTCAGATTTTGAACCCTTTATTGAAAATTTTGGCTCCGCCACTGTCGGTGTCTGTTCTCGCAGTGGTTCATGTACTTGCTGATTCGACTTAGTGATCAGTAAACATTTACCCTTAAGATCTGAGAAAGCCTCTTAGCGATTGAAAGTTCCTATGGTTTGAGTTTTTGGCTCTTTTGCAGAAAATATATTTTTTGGAAAGATTTCACGTGGTTATATGGAAGATACCACCAATCAAGTTCTCAATAAATTTTGTTAAGAGTCTTAAAATAACTAAAGTTGAATATTTGTGATGAAATTTCATAATTACCTAAAATAAGACGGACTGGAAGCTTTGTATTTCTTTTTTTCTTTTGGGTTCGAAAAATTCAAAATTTAATCCTCATTGCATTTTAAAGCTTTGGAAAACAATATATGATTTTTCATTGTTTTACTCGTAACAATAAGCACAAGGACTTGAGAATTTGTTCTGGGGTGGGTTGAAACTCTCGGGAGTTAATGCTCTTCTTATTGTTCTTAAAGAACTACCCTCACCATCTAGTTCACCATTGCGTAACCATCATGCTTCATGTCTTCTTCACTTTTTTCCTATATGTGAGCTTAATGTGGAGTTCTGCAAAGTTTCCACCCTTCATTTGTTGCATAATTCAGAGGGAAAAAAGCACAGCTAGAAGGCTCAGAAGTAGGGACAAGTTTCTTTTCTCACTATTTGTTTTACTCTGCTGATATCTTTTACAATTTATAAGTAATGGAGGGGAAAAGAGTGTAGGTGTGTGTCGATAGCAAGCAAAATATCAGTATACTTGAATCCTGAGTTGGCTTGTTGAGTTAAAAGTTGGGCCAATTAAGATTGTCAGATTAGCACGTCTTGGTACGTCAGCTCCTCCCCATCAGCAGAGTTACTTGAGCATATCTTATTGCCACTACCACCTTTTCCCTTGACTATATTTGTCAAATGTCATGATTGCTATATAAATTGCCAGAAGAGTGGTGCCTTCCTGGTCTCATTGTCAAAATTACGAAGTTCTGATTGGTATTCAATGTCCCATGTTGAGCGAACCACGTGATTGGTTTCAATGCCCCATGTTGAGAGAACCAAGCAATTCAAAACAACATCGATATTCCCAACAATACATAAAAATGAGTCTGGAATCTAAGTGACGTGAAAGAAAACAAAGTTGACCGAAATAATGTGCAAAGCTAAAGGTTCCAAAGGTACATATAGTGCACTAGTTTAGTGCACTTTATATCCTCATTAGTGTACCACTCCTTGACAGCTGTCCAGTAGGTCAATGGTCAGTGCACTAAATTAGAGTGCTATATAACTCCTGGACTTGGTTATCTTTTGTTTGTAACTAACAAAATATTAGTCAACACTAGATTTCTTTTGATAGGTTTAGGTGTTTTATTTGTTGGGATGAAGTAAGTGGATTCATTTTAAGTCATCAAGAATTTTTTATAGGGGTCAATTTGGACCAGCTAAAAAGGCCAACTAGACATCTGCCTCGCAAAAGATTTCTAGAAGTTGAAACTCCATCAAAAACATCTTTTGTTCCTCTTTGTCCATAAACACCAAAAGATAGCACTAAGGATCATCATCAAGATTAGTCAAGTGTGCTATATTATAGGGTTTAAGATTAGTTAGTTGGTAGTTTATTTGATTACTTAATAAGATATTAGTTAGTTGTTTTAAACAAAATAACTATGAACTTGCTAAACATCCCTAATAACCAAGTGTCGGAGTAATGTTTTAGGAGTTATGTAGCATACTAAATTAGTTCGCTTATAGGCTTCATTAACCTTGACAGCCGTTAAGGCTTGGTCCGTTAATTGGGGTCATATAGAGCACCAAATTAGTGTGTTATAGGTAGTTTTAAGAAACTTAAATTTTTGCCCATTATTTTGGTCAACTTCATCTTTTATCACATCACTTAGGTTCCACACAAAAAAAAAGAGTCTAAACAAGGGAATACTGTAGATGATAAAATTCACAAGTGATACAAGCCACAAGGCAAAAATACCAAAAAGAATCCTCAAAATTGGGTACAAACTGAATCATGAGCTACTATGAGCCGAATAGTACATCACTTTCCGTAAAGAACTATATAGTAAAGTTATACAACTTTAGCCATCGCGAAGAAAGTTGATAGCTCACTACCAACTATAGCCAACTCTAGAACTCTCTCACGCGGTTCATAGGTGCTCAAATTTAAATCTGCTCATAGGGAAAAAAAGTGAGGGGGTGAGTACGGGAAGTACTCAGTTATATCACTGATGGTGCCCAAGGAAATAGAGGTGAGGTCTTGATACAAAAGTACTTTCTGAAAATTAACCTGTGCAGTTATTATAGATGAGAATAATGAAGTGCACTAATATAGTCCAAGTAATCCACATATCAAAATGGTATGAGTAAGAATAGTGATGGCAAATGTGTGGGCTGAGTCAAATTTTGGTGGGTCAAAATGGGTTAGGTTAGTGAATGGGTCACAACCCAACTGGCTCAAAATATATTTGGGTCCCAAATGGGTTGGGTCATGATGGGTTAAATTGCAGGTTATAACCTAACCCGCCCAAGTAGATAATGCAGTGATGAGATGACCTTCAGTTTGATAAACTAATTTGATCTACCACTAATTCCCACATAACTTTCACTTTAAATAAAGATAGAACTCAAATTGCAGAGAGCTGTATCTAAATAAAATATATATTACTTTTATAAAACAAATAAATTGTATCCATAATACCCAAGTTTGGACGACGAACAAAATCCCAAAATTAGTTCTGTGTTCGAACAATTTCATAAAAAAAGTTTACTATGTAAAAGAATAACAACTAGAAAATTACCTTTTTCATCAATCATATAATGATAGAGCTTACAGAAAGCAAAAGCAGTAGATCCACTGGATGTTGTTCACCTTCTCTTAAGCTGAACGTTGTTACATTGCTATTGAGTTTATGAGTTGATTATTGACCCAAAATGACCCATGTAGAAGATGGGTTAGTTTGGGTTACAACACGTTGGGTCAACTCAAGAACAGGCCATGACCCAACCCGTAGAATCACCGCAAAGGTTGGACAGGTTTGAGTTAAATTTTGCCACCCCTAAGTAAGACATATTTATGTATGCTCAAATATTATATTTAATAAATGTATCACATCAACATAATCCTAATATGCACGATAAATATTGGAACTTTATCCATAACCAGCCTTGTACAAGTGTGCAACTATCCATAACATCAACCGGCACTCCATGCCCATTAGATGCGTGTACGCCGTCATTATATCTTATTCCATGTTTGCATTACTTGTGCAGTCAATGACCCCTTTGTGATGAAGGCCTGGGCAAAAACTTACCCTGAGAACAAACATGTAAAATTTCTTGCTGATGGAGCTGGAAAATACACCCATGCCCTTGGTTTGGAGCTTGATCTGTCGGATAAGGGGCTTGGTGTTCGATCACGAAGGTATGCTCTTTTGGTTGATGACCTTGAGGTGAAAGTAGCCAACATTGAATCTGGAGGGGAGTTCACAGTCTCCGGTGCTGATGAAATCCTCAATGCTCTTTAAGCTTATCACTACTGCCTCCCAAGTGTTGTGACTCTACAATGAGCTTCTGGAATCTATGCCAATAATGTTTTTTGATATATCTGTAGTCGCTTTTGTTCCATAATATCAAACTTTTGTATGAAGAATGCTTTACTAGTGTGTTGCAGGCAACAGTAGTGTTGTAACAAAAAAATATTCACACAAATTGGTTGAGATCTCTCAAATTATTCACTCAATTTGCAACAGTTCCTTGTTCACAAATTAAGGCCTTTAAGGCTGACTTAAGGCATGTATGTAAAAATTGGCTAAATCTTTTGTTATGTGTCGGCATTTTTCATGCATGACTGAAATTCAAGTAGGAACTAAATAATACTATAGTCATGCTTACTTTTTAAAAATTATATTTTTGAGAGGTAGGGGAAGGGAAAATAGAGGAGATGGAACCAAATTTTTTTCAACAAGTGAAAATTCATGTAGTCAACTAGTATGACCCATTTGGCTATAGACATTTATAAATATTTGGAAATGAACCTGACAAAAATTGTTAGGCCACACAATTTATCATTATTTGTTAAATATTTTTGGCAATAATTCAAATTGCAATTACTAGAAAAAATTAGTATTTGGGTAAAACTTTATTATTTGTGAATTTTTTAAGTTTAAAAATTAACTTAAACTTTTATATATTATAAAGCACTCTTCATTCATAATTTTAAGAGAAAATGGTCAAAAGCCAACCTAATCTATATTTGAATTTTCAACTACATACTTTAACTTTACGGGAGTACTATCACCCATCTGAACTGTTAAAATTGAAATTATCACACCCTTAAAACGTCATAATCACATCTATGCTAATGGGTGAAACTCACGCTATGTGAAAATTTTATTAATTTTTTTTTTTATTCTTCTCCCTTTTTGACTTATTATTTAAAAAAAAACAATTTAAGGTCAAAACATAAGTTTATGAATGTATGTTGGATCTTCAAATTTGAAACATGTTGATAATATAGATGGTTGCTAATTATTTGAAGCTAAATACATTGAGTTTGATTGAGTTTATGGTTGCGATTTTTAGATTTAAAGAAACACCGGAATTTCATGGAAATCGACAAGCTTTCATATGAAATTATTTAATCTATATTCTTGAAGTGGGAGCAACTTTGAGATGGTTTGAAGAGTTCTTTATGTTTGAGAATTGAAAACTGAAGCTCATGATTTAAAATGTGAAGCATTAACTTGAAACCTCCATTAAAGTTAGTTCAAAAGCTTGAGCTAAAAATTCAACTTGACACAACGAGCACCTTTTTGAGTGGGTAATATATCAAAAGAATCGAAATATTGAGGGAAACTTATATCTAAAATTTAGGACAATTTGGAGAAGATTTAGAGTGGTTTTTCAGAACAATGGAACAAAGAAGATGAAGAACACGTGCTGAACTTTTTAGATTCGCTGGAAATTGTTCAGTTATTAAAATTAGTAGTGGGTCTGCTAGGAATTAAATATAGGATAAAAAATTATCTTAGTATTCAAAGTTTATTGAAGAAAATTATTTGGGTATCCCTATATTAAGCTTATCCAAGCTTAAATTTGCTTTGATTTAAAAAAAATTTGATATATAATTCTTGATTGTGGAGAGTAATGAGTGAAATTGCTATAAACGATTTGTGGTGTATCATTAATGTAGTGATAGCAATGGTTTCAAAATAGTGAAGAAATTTGGTGCTACCACTGATGCTCAATCCAATTGCTATGAAGAAGAAAAAAATCAAGAAAAAAGATACATATATTTAAGAAAATAAAAATAAAAATTTAATACTGGTTTTTGGTCTTCATTCTGTTTAAGAGAGTGAGATACACTCACTTTGCCAGGTAAGCGTTTAGGGAGATAATAGTTTCAATTTTAAATAATTCAGGGGGGGGGGGTGATATGACCCCTGTAAACTTGAAGTGTGTAGTTGATAATTCGAATATAGGTTAGGGGGCATTTGACCATTTTCTTTATAAACTGAGTTTCTTTCCAAGTTCATCATAAACAACAACATACCTAGTGAAATTCTACTAATGGGTTTTGGAGAGGGTCGAGTATACACAAACCTTATCATTTCCTCATGGAGGTAGAGAGAATTTTCTCGAAAGATCCTCAGCTCAAGAGCATCAAACTCATATAAAAGAAGAAGAGAACAAAAAAAAAGCATACCAGTTGATAAAAAATGAGGTGTAGAGTTTACAAGACAAGCAATATCAACAACAAAATAACGTCATAATCGAAACAGAACACACAACATATGCTGATAGATAACATAAGCAAGGCAAGACAACACTCTACCCCTACTAACCTTCTATCTCAATATGTGACCGTTACTCATTCCTATCTAAGGTCATATCCTTAGTTATATGAAGTCACGTCATGTCTTGTCTTTTTTTTTTTGTTTTTTTTTACGTCATGTCCTGTCTAATCACCTCGCCCTAATATTTTTTTGGTAGGAGCATTTTTGTATTCTTCCTAACTAAAAAGTAATACATAATTTATTGGTACTTTAGATGTTTATACATGAGGATTACTAAATAATTTTTTTTGGTACCTCTCATTAGGAGGTGTATTGTCCTATTTCTTGTGAATTTACTTTTAATTGTGAAATGACTATTCTGCCCTACTCCTTACCGTGTTCATGCTTAGTTTGTGCTGCAAGAATGGTTGGTGTGATCCTCGATGTGATCAAGTGTGTTTTTGGTGATTTTGATCCTTTTGAGTTGAGTATTATTGTTATAGTTGACTTTGGTCAACATTTCGAGTTTCGAGCATTGGATGGAGATTCCGTTAGTTCCATTGCGCCCGGAACGTCAAGTTTGAGCTAGTAAGGTGGTTGGTCAAGTTTCTGAGGCCTTGGGTTGACTTTTAGGCGCTTGGGCTAGAAGTTGAGTTTTATGCCTAAAGAGTGGTCCGGGAGGGTAATTCCCTCATTTGATCTCTTTTCGGAAATCTGATGATTCCTTTGAGTCAGTGAATTCTGCTATTGAGTTGAGCCTTCATATTGTTCCTAGAGGCAACTGTTTCATCTCTATCTATTTATAACTTACATCTTCTTTTTTGGGGGTTTGCATGCCCAACAGTTGAACTCATCTAACTATGTTAGATGCTTCATGGTCTTATTATGAGATTTGGGCTTGAAATATTTTATTTAAGTGATTGTTCTTTTCATAAATCAATATACAATTTTGGTTGGATAATTGTTTCATCTTAATGAGTATTGATGAATTTTGGAGTGCACATATTCTATCTTAGTGCTTAAATAATTTGGGTAAATGTATAAATATTTGATTCGCCCAAGAAATAGTATTAGCGGATGTCAATCACGTCTAGGGGTATTTTGGAATGTGACTGTCAAATAAGACGACTCTAACCATATCTTGATCATTATTGCCTCACTATGTTGTGTATTATCACGTTGAGATGCTTGTGGAGAAGTTTCCTCCCCATTTGTGATTCAAGTCTATAATACCAGATTAATTTTGTTGTTTGGAAAAAGCGTTCGAAATATATTTGAATTTTGACCGAAATTGCTGTAACAATCTCAAACTTTGGGCATGACCTTTTACCCCATGCACTATTTAATAGTGTGTTTTAAAGGTATATGTGCACATATACCTTGGGTCAATTGATTGGTTAGCATCACAAAGACAAAGTTTGTGATTATCAGTTCAATAAGATCAATACAATAATACCACAATTATCCTTAGCTCCACAGTGGGCACGAAGCTATTTAACCCAAAAAAGTACAATCAAATGTACAGAAAAAAGGTTAAAATGCTCTTAAATAATGTGAAATTGAAAAAAAATTCCCTCAGTTTATAGTTTGGTCTAAAAATATGATTGTTGTCAATAGTTTGGTAAAAAATGTAACTTAATGGGTTAAAAATACCCTTTTTGAAATAAATATATTATTTGTTTTCTTTTTAGTCACATTCTCATTTTAATAATAACTTTTCTATTAGCAAATATTTATCCTACTTCAATTCGAAAAAGATTATGAAATAAAAATATTTTCTATGTTATTAGAATTTTTTTATCGTTATCTAAATGAAAATATGATGTGATTACTATGGTCTTATATATATGACCTATATTCAGTCAAAAATGTGCATGAAGTTAGTTTATTTTAATTAATAAAATGAGATCAAGAAAAAAAAAATTACTTCTTACTTATTTATTAGTTAAAGTGATTTCAAAAGAAAGAAACAAGATATGATTCTTTATAAGTAATGTTTCTATTAAGAATAAAATCCGTTTAAAAAGAATATAAATAAATATATTATTAGTAAAAAGGCATTTTGACCCATTTAGTAACAATATGGGAATTATTGGATCAAATTATTATCGATAGGGGTATTTTTAGATTAAACTATTGATTGTAGAGGTATTTTTAGACTAAACTATTAATTGAGGACATTTTTGTTCAATTTCACATAGTTTAAGGGCATTTTGACCCTTTCCGTTGAATTTATATGTGAGGTTTGAATGACATGTGGATTGAATTGATTGAGATGGAGAAATACATAAATATTAAAATTGTAAATAAGAAATGGATAAGACAAATTGACTGTTTTAAATAATATTAAACAAATGTAGAATGTGTTGACCTGAACCCAATGATATCTTTGATGGAAATATCCCCAAACAAGCTTGAAGATTGCTCAAAGCTGGTGAACAAGTAACAAAATTGCTAGACAAGAAATGAAGTATTCAGTAAAAGAATTTTTTGATTTAAAATGTGGTGATTCTACTCTTTTATAGGAGTAATTACTTTTAAAAAAAATAACTCTCATAACTCATGAGTCATGACAAATAATTTAATTAAATGACATTTAAGGATGAGAAGAGTAATGTCCGACATTGCTTCTAGGGACTGTTTCATAACGGCTAGTGTTGACTGTGTTGTTCATCTTGTATTCCTAAGATATTTAGAACAAAACTTTGAAGAACTTGGTAAGAAACAACAAATTTTAAAGAGTATTTTCAAACTAGAAAATTAAAACTAGTAAAGAAAATAGAATCAGAAACATATTAGAAACAATATAAAAATATTTTTCTCAAAGAAAGAAAATTGAACCCACTGAATGCACAGTGTCCCCTTAAGGATATTATTCCCCTCAAGTACCCGATGTTAATGAAATATATCCTCCCAAGATAGAACGATCTTACTCATCGGTGAATCGGTACCTAAAACCAAAGTGTCAGCGAACCACTCAACGGCAGTAAAGTACACTTAGAATACTAGATTTAGTAGTAATAGAAGAAGTCCAGAAGATTCGTTCTTTACTAAAATGAGAGGAAATCCCTCAATTTATAGAAAACAAAGGGTAGTGTGAAAAAATTCTTATTGTGCCTTACCGGAAAGGTCACAAACCTTTGGAAAAGTCACAATCTTTCGAAAAGGTCACAACCTTTCATAAAAGTCGCAACTTTTCATAAAAGTAACAACTTTTCATAAAAGTCGCAACTTTTCATAAAAGTCACAACTCTTCATAAAAGTCTCAACTCTTCATTTTCCATTCACACCTTTTAAAACCCAACATTCCCCCGCATGAATGGGGAATGATTCCGAGACAAAGAAATAGACAAGTATGTGTACTTTACAAGCAAGAATTAATTGCATCTGGATAAGTAGGTTTCCCCTTGGACTTTCCGTAGTGAACATATGTCGGATATATTCGATCAATCAATAAATGCAATATCTTTGAATCGTCGAGCTTTGGTGTATACGCCACACAATTAACCCTTTACAGTTTATGGTTCTTACGGTTGTGTTCGTTTCATCCATGAACACCTCCTGGTTTCATGAGTGTATAGAGAATAGGCTTTTGCCAATAATTCTCTTTGAAGCGGCTTACACTTCACACTCACATAGGTGATTTCTAACCGTGTCATCACGTAGATACACTATTTGGTCAAGTCTGCCAAACTTAGCAAATCATTAAAAACTTGAAGCTTTATTAACTCATTAACAAGCCTTAATATTTTAACCTTGTTCCTGAACATTGTCTTCATCATGAGAATGGATTGAGTTGATTGACAATGTCGAATCGTCAGTCACAACTTTATTTTTCTCCTTGAATCTAGCTCTTGGGATCTCCAGTCTGCTTGATAGAGTTACCACCATGATGACTTGTCCTAAGCCGTAAACCCATTCCCTTAGATGATCTTTCAACTTTCTCTCTAGTTAGGCCTTTATGTAAGTAGATCCGACACATTACCCTTTGACTTTACATAGTCAATTGTGATAATTCCACTAGAGAGTAGTTGTTTTCTAACGATATTATGTCTCTATCTTATATGATGCTACTTTCCGTTATACATCATGCTTCATGCCATACCTATTGCATCTTGACTATCAAATTGTATGCATACTGATGCCAAAGGTTTGGACCAAAAAAGAATATCTATCAAGAAATTTCGGAGTCTTTCAACTTATTCACCGGCCTTATCTAGAGCACCTAGCTCAGAGATCATTGTAGAGCTAGTGATACATGTCTTTTTTTTTGGAAGATTTCCAAGAGACTGCTCCTCCACCAAGAGTAAATACATATCCACTCGTGGATTTTACTTCATTTGATCCCGGTGATCCAATTTGCATCACTATATCCTTTCAATACTGTTGGATATTGTTATAATGCAAGACATAGTTTTGAGTATGTTTTAAATACCCCAAAACTCTTTTCACTGCCATCCAATGAGTTTGATTGGGATTACTCGTAAACCGACTCAGTTTACTAATAGCACATACTATATCTGATTGTGTACACTTCTTGATATACATCATACTTCCCAATACTCTAGCACAATTCAACTGTGAGTCACTTTCGCCTTCACTCATTTAAAATGCAAAGCTCACATTTATTGAAGTCTTGACAATATTGAAATCCAAATATTTGAACTAGTCAAGTACCTTTTCGATGCAATGAGACTGTGACAATGCTAAACGTTATGGAGTTCTAAGAATTCTTATACCTAAGATCGCATCAACAACTCCAAGATCTTTCATATCAAACTTGCTTTCTAGCATACGTTTAGTAGCATTTATGTCATTAGTGTCTCTATTGATGATCAACATGTCATTAATATACAAACAAACAATGACCGTGTGATTTTAGTGTAAACACATTTATCACTTCCATCATTCTTAAATCTATTTTCCAACATGGTTTGGTCAAATTTCTTATGTCATTGTTTGGGTGCTTGTTTTAGTCCATAAAGTGACTTAACAAGTTCGCACGTTTTCTTTTCTTTACCAGAAATCACAAAACGCTCGGGCTGTTCCATGTAAATTTCTTCCTCCGATTCTCCATTTAAGAAAGTTGTTTTCATATTCATTTGATAAATTTGGAGGTCATATACCACAACTAATAATATTAGCATCCGAATGGATATAATTCTAGTTAGTGACGAGTATATATCGACAAGATCAAGACCTTGTTTTTGTCTAAAGCCTTTGACAAAAAGTCTTGCTTTATATTTGTCAACAGCTCCATCGACTTTCATTTTCATTCTGAAGAGTCACTTTGAACCCAAAGGTTTATTTTCTGGAAGAAGATTAATTAGCTTCCAATATGGTTGCTCAAGATTGTATCAATCTCACTATTGACACCATCTTTCCAGAAGGATAAGTCTACAGAAGACACAAGAAATGTTACAAAATCATATTCGAAAGAAGTAGATGTCCTTTGACATTTACTACGCCTCTGAATCTCTTCATTAAGTACATTCTCCTTTTTTCTTTCCAAGGTCTGTTAGACCCTGCACTAGACTACTCAAGTCTAATTTTACAGTCCACAATCATAGGTCCTATTTTAATCCTTTTAGGAATAGGAACTTGGACTTTGGCTAGACACCCCCACACTTTGAAGTATTTCAAGTTGGATTTCCTTCCTTTCCATTTCTCATATGGAATAGATTGTGTCCTGAACAAACAAAATTGCTTTCTTTCTGAAAAGATGAAACTTTTTGTTGATCCCTTTTGCAGTAAGGATAGTTTCTCCACACAAGTCTTGTGGTTAACCTGAACTTATAAGTAATGCATCCATCATTTTCTTCAAAGTTCGGTTATTTTTTTCTATTCTGCAATTTCATTAGAGTTAGGTGAATAGGACAATAGTTTGATGGATAAATCCATTTTCCAAACATATTTCTGCAAAAGGAGATTTATATTCTCCATCCCTATCACTTATTATCTTTTTCCCAACTGATTTTCAACTTCAATATTATATTGTCTAGACATTTCTATTGCATCATCCTTACCATTCAGCAAATAGACATAGTCGTTTCTAATGCAATTGTCAATGAAAGTTATGAGATACTTTTTCCCACCACGAGATGGTGTTGACTTTATATCACAAATGTCAGTGTAAATCAACTCTAAGGGATTAGAATTCCTTTCAACAGATTTATAAGAATGCTCAGCATACTTAGATTCCACACAAACTTGATATTTTTATTTATTGCACTCAAAGTTAGACAAAACTTCTAAGTTGATCAGTTTTCCTTACAAGGTTTTGTAATTGACATGCCCCATTCATGTCACTAACAGTTTGACTCAATCAATTAGGAACAAATAAAAATATTGAGTTTGAAAAGTTCTCCACGAGGTAGCTTTTTCTCACAAATATTTTGTTCCTATTTCTTACAATTTTGTGTGATACAAACATTGTTTAGAGTCATTACCTTGTCAAATGTCCTTTTCGGAAGGACCTTTCCATAACTTTCAATTTGATTATTATAGAACTACCCATGAATAAAGTTTCATCGGGTCCAATAAAGGCAATATAGTCCAAATGATTCTTTTACAAAACATGACAAATGACTATTCACCAATATTCATGTCTATACAAATAGTTATATTTAATAGACATATCTTTTCATGAAAAGTCACAACATTTTAAGTGACACTTTTTCATTAAAAGAACTCAATCATTTTGAACAAGTATACATATAATTTGGTAGTTTCATACTAGTCATACCATATACTAGTAAAAGAGAAACTCAACGACCACAATATCAAATATACTCCAAGAATTTTATGGGTCTAACATAATACAAAAGTATCATCAAATTTCATATCTTGTGCTCCAAATTTAAATTAGATACCAAGTTTAATTTTATCTTTGTCATAAGCATAGAACCCCCCACATTTTAAATATGATCTCAAAAATATTTTTCAAGTATTTGAAAATAGTTTTTCCACATATTTTTTTCCTCATGCTATCAAAGTGTCATTGGCAACATGAAACCTCTTTTGAAAATATCATTCTACAAAAGAATTATAGTGCTTCAATTCTCTTTGACAATCTTTACACAATGTCAAAGTTCATTCCATAGAGGCACAAAATCACAAATTCTAAGTCACTGGTATTTTTCCTCTATCACAAATAGACATACCACTTAGTATTTAGAATACTAACAATAAAGACAAAAAAAATTTGTACAATTTGTTTCTATATAACAGTGAAGTTTATAGAAAGTCAAAAGTACAACATTGACTTATTATGTGAAGTTTTCATATTCTTCAAATCAATAGCATAATATATTTTTCCAGAGTAGAAAACTACTAAAGTTTTTAGTCTACAAAAATTAGACACAATCAAATTTCACATGGAGTACAAAACTATAAACGTTTTTTTTTTAGTCTCCAAACAAAATTAAACATATTCTTAGATTATCACATAGATATGCTTTTCTTTTCAAATAGCCTTCCAACTAACATTTTGACATACTATTTTATCAAACAAAAATGTGCATCTCTCATTCTGCAAACTAAAGAATTTTAAAAGCAACACTTTTTTGCCAAGGAAAATTCATTCAAAAATCATTTGGTTTGCAGATCTTTTTCCAAAGACATACATGATAAATATCAAAACTGTTAACTTTTAGAAACTATTTTCCTCTTTAGATAAATAATAAGAAGGTTACCTGGTATAATCTTCAATCGAAATACCACCAATTCTTCTAGTACATTCTCACTTCGACCTTGCTAAACAAAGCATCAAATTCTGGAGAAGTAATGCATTAATCTTCTACATTCATGATCTGTTTCTCTCAATCAGTAGAATACAAGAAATACCAACATTATACTGATTTCCTTAAGATTGTTGTTCATCTTGTATTCCTAAGATACTTAGAACAAAACTTTGAAGAACTTGGTAAGAAACAACAAAGTGTAAAGAACATTTTCAAACTAGAAAATTAAAACTAGTAAATATAAATAAAATAGAATTAGAAACAGATTAGAAACAATATAAAAATATTTTTCTCAAAGAAAGAAAATCGGGCCCACTGAATGCACAGTGTCCCCTTAAGGAAATTATTCCCCTCAAGTACCCGAGGTTAATGGAATATATCCTCCCAGGATAGAACAATCTTACTCACCGGTGTATCGATACCTAAAACCACGGTGTCTGCAAACCACTCAACGGTAGTAAAGTAAACTTAGAATACTAGATTTAGTAGTAGTAGAAGAAGTCCAGAAAAATTCGTTCTTTACTAAAATGAGAGGAAATCCCTCAATTTATAGAAAACAAAGGGTAGTGTGAAAAGGATTTTATTGTGCCTTACCGGAAAAGTCACAATTCTTTGGAAAAGTCACAATCTTTCGGAAATGTCACAATCTTTCATAAAAGTCGCAACTTTTCATAAAAGTCACAACTCTTCATAAAAGTCGCAACTTTTCATAAAAGTCACAACTCTTCATAAAAGTCGCAACTTTTCATAAAAGTCACAACTCTTCATAAAAGTTGCAACTCTTCATTTTCCATTCACACCTTTTAAAACCCAACAGACTATTGACTTTTCCTATGGGCATTCCAACCCTTGGCCGGGTACTATTCGTATGGATTGAATCATCAATCATACCATTAGTTTTTGGAGTAACGTTGTTACCATTGTTATCTTCCTTGTGTCATGATTCAATACGGTCACATGTCTTGGCTATTTTTTACCTATTCAAAGTGCAGTAATGAGCTTCTTGTTTAGAAGACCCACGCGGTTCTTACTTCAACATGGATAATCATTCGGCTATCCACATTTCTTATTGAACAAAATGAACTACAGAAAGTTGAGATCAAACCCAAAGAGTTTATTGATATAACGAATTCAACTATGTACATATTTTAGTAACATTGTTGATACGGGCATTTTCGTTGCTTATTTCCTGAAAAGAATGTTGATAAACCAGCTGATTACACCATTGTACTTCAACTCAGTCTCCAAGCCTGCAGAACGTATTTTAGTTCAAAGGATATCACTATAAGATACTAATTGAAGTGAAAGAAAGGTAGTTGTCTACCTGAATTCTGCCATCAGATGTTCCGATGACTAAAGTCTCTTCATTAGTATCAAGAGCCATGCAAACAACTTTGCCATTTATACCAGTTTGTAGTGTCTCCACTCTATTATGTTTCTTTTTACACCAGGCTTCCACAATACCTCCTTTACCCCCTAAATAAATCAGCTCTGAACTGACAGCCATTGTGCGAACGTCTAATGTGGATTGCAATGATCCAACCATGCTGTAGTTTGATGTATTCCATATCTTTTTTTGCGAAACAAGAATAGAAATACAAAATATGTTAATGAGTATATTTCAGATGTTCAATATTTAAGACTATTTATGGTGGTCATACTTGTGAAGAAGCATGAAGTGTCTAATGCAGAGATTAAAACTAATATTGATGAATAACAATCTATCGCATGCTTGACAATACCTTCACAACTGCTCCATCTAAGGAAGTAGCTGCGGAAAATAGTTGTCCATCATGAACTTGTATGGCGTATATGGGACTTGATTTCCCTAATAATTTTCTTGAGCCGCTTTGAATAGAGTTAATTGTTCCAGTTGGCAAATCAATATCCTGAATGCTGTTATCAACACATCCACAATACAGTTTTCCTTTAACAAGAGTCAGGCATTTTGCATACTTCTGTTGATTTAAAAGTTTGGTTGCTCCATTCCATGAATGCACCTGATTTTTGGGATACAAGATATAGTTAAACGAACAACCTCCAATAATTCACACACAAACTCATTATCAACATTCAGCAAGATTTCTACTACAAAACAAGTCCCAATCAATCAATGTTTATTGATTGTTTGTTAATCAATCAATGTTTATTATTTTCACAAAATGTTAAGTGAACATTCTAAATTTGTACTTAAAGACTCTCGAGAAGTGACCTTAATGCCAGCTCCCTGAGGAATGAAGCATGACAAGCTGTTTGAGACCATTAGGTTATTGACATGATCCTTCATTTCATGAATTTCTTCACATTCTATTCCTTCATCCTGGATGGACCACACCTACAAGTGACAGGACAGACAGGTTTAGAAAGATAAACCGTATGTGTTATGCGTCTTAAGAGATGTATCTCTTACCCTCACAGTTCTATCAAGTGAACCACTGTACAACTTTTCTCCTGATTGTAGAACTACCAGGCTTGTCGCAACTTTGAGATGATCTCGGATTTCTTGGATGAGGTGTAAGCTTTTAGCTTTTACTGTCCATACCTTCAAGAATAAAGAAATTTCCCATCAAACTCAACCTTGCAAGCTTTTGTTCTACAATTAAACTGGTGACACTGAACTTGACCAAGGTCCTTTTACTAAACATTGCTCTATAACAATTTTGATAAACAAGTATTCATATTCATGATACGCAGGGGCAGACTAAGACCACTCTTAACATTTATTACATCTCATATCTTCTTTTTCTTTAGCATATCTTAAAGGTAATGTTTCACAACTTATTTACAAGTGATAAAAGAAGGACATTTCTGAAAATAGCATATATCAACCTTTATAGTTCCATCTGTATGACTGGAAAAAACTTTATTTCTGAAGCACACAATTGAAGAGACTTCACCGTTAACACTGCAATCCTCTAGTGCAATTTCTTTATGATTCCACATATCCTGGTAACAATAAAATTTGGATGATTAGTGTGGTTAATATTGTTGATAACTAAATGTGGGGATATGCCAGAAACTTACAGCACTAGATTCTCGCTCTTCTGAAAAAAGGTTAAAAACTTCAACAGCCATGGTGGATGATTTCTTTAGTTCTCTCAAACCTTTAAGTATATCCTTCACATGGATTGTTAGATCATGCAGTCCTTCTGAAATTCACCATATGACAAATGAGAATAATCTTCAATGACCAACATTATGTCTTCGATATAAAACCATGACCAACTAAGCCACAGTAGCATGTCAAAAATACATCATGTATAGACAAATGATTTCCATATCAATTTGACTGATTACTACTCATATACACCCAAAAGCCTACATGATAAATGTTGTGATATTGAATGTTCCACATACCAGGCTCACTGATAAAGCTCCTCAGTGCAAGCAAGCAAAGTGCTTTATTCTCTGTATCCCTTGAAGATTTGAATATTGATACAAACTGCTTGAGCAAGCATACTCTTGCTGCTCCTCTAATTCCAGTGTCTGGAAGGATGGTCAGCATGTATACTAGCCAAGTAGCAGACAGAAAACATGCAGAAAATAAATCTGCTGATTTACTCTTCAGGCCATCTGCTAAAGCTTCAAATAGTAATCCAAATTCATAGCTGACCAGAGAAAATGCCATTTTCCTCTCCCAGTCCTCAGCAGCTAACTCTTCTTCCTATAAATGTTTTTTTACAGAATATAAGGGGATTGAAATTAAGTATTTCACATCTGGTAACATGATTTAGGAATGCTACTGTATCATTTATAGGAATGAATCTGACCATTGCTTCTTGACTACTAGACAGATATCCAGTATCATTTTGCGCTGCATTGCTATGATCTGTCCGGTCAAGTCCTGCACGTTTAAGTAGAAACTCCCTAATAAGAGGTTTACCAGAATAGGAAAACCTTCCTTGGAGCGCTAAAAGTGTCTCAGCAGCAGCTATTTGAGAGTCAGGATAATCTGAATTTTTGAGACACATAATTAGGACATCTACAGCTTCCTCTCTATAGATGCTCATTTTCCTTGGTTCTGCCTGCAGTTCAAGACAGCCCATGTTATTTCACATGAGATTGGATTGTTCATGTCCAGTTAGAGAAAAAAAAGAGAACTAGGTTGAGGATGAAATAGATATAAACTAAGACTCGTACAAGCAGATCAAGTTGTAGAAGTAGGCCAGCCACAACAGGACACTGATCAGGGAGAGCTGTCTGTAGGTATATGAGGAGGCTGTGCATTGAGCTATAAGTACCTTCATTCTTAATAATGTGCAACACTTGCTCATTAAATGCCCTTCTGGAGAAATAATACAGTGAGTGAAGACATTTGAACAAGATGGAATTTCATATAGTTAAGAGTAATATACCTGTTTAACTTGACCAGTTCAGATAGGAACTGGATAATCTCAAACCTATCTGCATCGTTTGACTCAATGAAGCTCTCTAACAGGTGTGTTAATTCAGCTTTATCAGCTATCATATTCCTGCATCTTCCATCCTGTTGCATGCATCTCAATAATATAACCACAGCTGATAGTCGTTCTTCGACTAATTCAGCTTCCAAGCTGCATAAAATAGACTCTACTACTTTTGCCGAAGTCAACCTCTTGACAATTTTGGAAGCTCTTTCATCCTCTATGTTTTTAAGAGCATGTCCAAGAAGAAGCACTGAAGCTGATTTGGGCTTCATAAACACGCTAACCAAGTCTTCCTCACTACTGATGAGAACTTTTAGAAGAGAGTCCAGCAATTCCATTTCTGCAAGATTTCCAATAAATGGCATCAATAGATAGATCAGAACAACAGCTTCCAGTAATCCCTTCTGAAAAAGAGCAACAATGCATTCTACATCAGTGTCAACTCTGGTCAGTGTTTGGATGACACCATTATCTCTTGATCCCAGCTCGGAGAGGAGAAATATCGTTGCCATCAAAACATCGGGATCAACAGAATTGGAAAGGATCTCTACAAAACCATTGATAACTGGAGGTTTTGAGAGGATCGTCTGAATATCAACCATCTGACCTTCTCTCCAGAACTGCTCAATTTGTAGCACTGCCATTTCAGACTCTCTTAGAATCTCTGATGTACAGAGGTTGGTTATTGCACGACGAAGCTCACTGATGGTTCCATCTAAAGAACCTAGGCCTCCTAAACTAGTACGTGGACCTGGTCTCTTCACTGGTTGATATTCAGGCTCACACCTATGAAGAGGAGCTGAATTTTGGTCCTTTTCCTGCCAGCTTGCAATGAGGCGCTTGAGCACATAATTTGTTTTCGGTAGTTGAGTACTATGTAGCTTCTGCTGTGTTATTGGACAAGTGGCATTTCCCATCTCCAGCCATTCTTGAATAGCCTTTCTTTCATATGTCTGACCAGTTTCAAGAGTCACTGGATCTTCAAGTACATGTGTAGTTATGGGACATACAAAATCCTTAGGTGGTGTATTCTTTCCACTGGATTCCATTAAAGAATCTGGATGGCTGATATAGCAATAAAATCATAAATATTATATCAAAAAAAAAAGTATAATTCTAGCAAGTGCTTTATTTATACCAACCAGCTTGATTCTCTGATAATAGGCTGCTTCTCGTTTAGATATTGCATCTGCCTTGTGTTGAGCAATGGCATTCTTTTGTTCATATCCTGAAAGACACAAGGATCACTTTAATAACTAGAACAATCTGTATAGGTGTATCAGTCTTCAGGCTATTCTGATTCATTGTTATTATCAATCGGTTACCTCATTTTCGCCCTTGGATTCAGTGGAACATGGATCATTGGAATCATCACTTGAACAAGACTCATGTTCCAAATCAAAATTGGATGGCTTTGATTTTATTGATGATCTTTGACTTGTAAGAACTTTCAGGGAAACTCTCTTAGGATAAAAAGACGGAAACTTGGAAAACTCTTTGCTACTACTATTCAATTTCATGACTGACTTGTCTCCTTCAACAGAATCAGTCCATATTGGCTGCACCGATATATGCAACAATAATCAGTCATAGAAAACTAAAGTAAAAATCAAAGCAGCAAACCATTGTGATAAGATGAATAAAATACTGTAAACAACAAAGTAAAGTTAAGGTAGAATTGTAAATAATAGTAAAGCATTACATTATACCGTCGATTTTTCAATCCATATTCTTGATTGATCATCTCCTCATCTTTGCTAAACTCAAAACAGTCACTCCTTTGTACAATTACAGATGGTGGATCAATAATCTTGTCTTGATTTTTGGCTCGCAAAACCTCCTTGAAATATCGAGAAAAAACTCTACAATTCTCATCAAGAATTTCCTCGTACTCATTCTCCAAATCCTTCAACTGAGACGCTTGCTCTCTGCTTATAGTTGACAAAGACTTGGTAGGTGCTGAAACCGCGTTGAATAATGGCATAATTGTTGACCTTTGGTGATTGTACCAGTGAAGAATAGGAATGAAATGAATGAGAAACAATTGTTCAAAAACAAGAGGTGCAATTTCCACTCTTGCAATGAAAGGATCAGTGTAAAACACATGAAGAAGACTAAGAGCAGCATCTACGGGTTTATGCAGAAGAGTATAAACGAGAGATAACAAAAAGGAAGAAAATGTGTTTTCAGAGTCTAATGAAACAAGGATCTTTTCAGCAGCTAGTTTGAGAGAGGAGTAATTGGAAGTGGAAGCTGCATTTTCTATAGTTTCAATTGCAACAGATTGATCAGCGGATTGATGAAAGAGTGAGAATAGCCAGTGACGGAGCTCAGAATGAGCAAGAATTTCCGATAAGAACACGATGGTGTGGCGGAGAATGCTCTCTGAAGCCATGTGAAACGAAAATGGTTTTACAAAAGTTTTTGGAGCTATAGAACTAAAGTCTTTTTGACTTTGGTGAAGTGGAGCTAAAAGTACACACAGGGACGGCTATTTTAACTTACTTTGCCAAATGACAAATGTTACAATAACTATACATTCTTATTCAAGGTCAAGTGACAAAAACATGTTTTGCCGTATAGCCGGCTCTTTTTTTGACCCATACCACCATATTTTCTTGACAGGGAATATCCAAACTCGGCGTGAATTATTAATTTCATCTTCAAACTATTGGCAGTATTAAAAACATTTTTTACTTGACTAACTGAAGTAAAATACACATCTGATCTTGTAATGTGAGTGAAATATATCCCTAAAGGGTATTTTCAACACTTCTCTCGACTTTTTATTAAGAGTCCATGCTCCTACAAGAGTTTAAGATCACTTGCTATGTCATCATGTGGCAGATCGGGGGTGTACCAGGGATGTATCTAAGTTTAGTTAGTCGAGTAGAGGGGTATTTCTAAATCTGTCAATAATTCATGAACGAAACTAATAATTTGAGCCAAATTCATGAGTGTTTTCAATTCTCTCTATTTTCTTTTCTACACCCTATTTTGTGGACTTTCTTGTGCGTATTTGTCTTTATTTTTTGTGACTAAGGCATAACAACACATTTAAATTATGGAAAAAATATCAATTATTGAGCAAAATTATATGGGGTAGTGTGGTGCCCCCAACTTACATTTTTTTGTATTATTGTCACAGTCCAAATTTCATATAAGATGTGAGATATGTCCTGCATTCATCACTTTTCGTAAGCGAATCCCACTTATTTTTAATCATCTCATTCATATATATATATATAAAAAAAAAGAGAATCCTCATTCCGGTGACGTGTGATGAGTGAAATTTTTTCACTCATTTGAAGCTTTTCTCTTATGATTTTGTGGCACTCAAAGAGAGAAAGAGGCTAATTATTCATTGAATTGTGTTGATTTCAGGTATTTATCGCTTGAAAGAACATGAATTGTGTTAATTTTTAAAAAAATGTTATTCTTATCTTCATCACCCACACCTTGAAACCAATTATTCAAAATACAATCCAAACATAGCAAACTAACATCTCAACAAAAAAATAAATTGCACTTGCTAAGATCATAAAAAAATAATTGAGAGTTAGTATAAGAATGTATTGTATGTTTATATGCCCTATATTTTAATTGTTTTATCTGACATTGTTTTTGTATGAGCGAAGTAATCACTATCCTCTCCAATGCGATGATGAAGAAGAATAAATTGATGATAGAGAAATGAAGGTATTCTGAAATATTTTATGACAATGGGTTATTTACGCTATCTTTGGATATTTTAAGTACATGAATTACTACTTTGATAATTGTTTTCTCCATCTCCTATTTTCTCTTTTCATAATTTAGTCCTACTCTATTCATTTTTAAAGCAAATATTAAAATGTTTCCTTTTATGTGATTTTAGCATATATTGAACTCAATTGGTACTCGGATTTGGTTGTCATTCCTCTGTTATGTTGATTTTGTATTAATAGTATTTTTAGTATCTCAAAAAGTGTTCCATTTTGTAAGAGTAAAATCAATATGAATAGTTACAATCTCACACACAATATAATGGGTGTTTCTTTGTGTTGCATTAGAATAATTGAGTATATATATTTTTTAGAGAAATTAAATTAGAAGCAAGGAATAGTCGTGTTCACCAAATGAAAAAAATATTCAAGCATTCTTAAAAAAAAACTTACTTCTGAAATTTTATACAAAGATGAGAATGCCACTTGAGAAAAAAGTATATAAAAACTTTTTTTTGAAAAAGAAAACAGTGCATTTTCTTCTATTATTTCAACTTGTTGTTTAGTTCAATTTGCAGATATTTGAATTCATAAATTCTGGGATGAACTAATTAATTTATGTAAATTTATTTGATTCATTTACAAATTATACATGTCAAAAAGGAAACATGTATAGAGTGTATAATGTCATTTCTTATACAGTAATGAAAAGTCATAATTATTGATCAATGCATTAACCGTGAGTCAGGACAAAATTAGAAAACAAACGTAACTAAAATCTCAATAACTAATGAATTTAATGAACATAAAAAAAAAACTCAAAGTCAAACTAGCAAAAAATAATTATAGTAGAAAAAAGGTACGAAGAGGGACGGAGGGGTGGGGGAGATAATATTTTGAAAATATAATGAAGTGATTAGATAATACACTTATTACTGTTCATATATTATAATAAATTGAAGTTATGTGAATAATAAAATACAAATTAAAAAATTAACGAGTAAACAAAATAACTAGATTTGGTTTATATTATTAAGAAGGGCACTTGATGATTATATTAAGTCAAGTGAAGATAATAAAAAATTAATATTAACAATTTAAAAACATGATTCGTTATCTCTATTATGGGTGATAGGGGGTTGGGTGAGGTGGGACGTGGGGAGAAGGGGTATATTTCATTGAGGAACAATATGATGGTTAGATTTTTTTAAAGGTAATATCATTTAACATGTTCGAACAAAACATCATAATCTAAAGTATTTAGAAACATGTCCGAACAAAACATCACAATCTAAAGTATTTAGAAATAATACTTCAAAGTTTGCCATATTATGTAGTTTTTTCTTCTTTTTATATTTATTAATTTATTAGAAAATTACAAACTAAAAATGAAATTATGAAAAGAAAATGTATAGAATTAAAGTTAAAAGGAAAAATATTCCTTATATCAAATCAATTAACATGAAAAGTAATAAAATTTACATGTCATCATATCAAACAAAATGAAAAAAGAAGAAGTTAAACAAATCAATATATTAATAAATAATTGATAAAATATATTAAAAAATTACATAAATATTAAAAGATGATGAAACACAAAAGAGAAATTTACCAACAAGTAACCCGCATACACATACATTACACATACACAACACACCAAATGTTGTTTCAGAGAGGGAAAAGAAAGATTATAATTTCAATCCGTTCTAATTTATTTGAAGAATCTTATAATATATTTTAATTTTTAATATTATTAATCTATTATTAAACTTGTATTAAAAATAGTTTAGCAGAAAAATGAACATACCTAGTACATTTACATTGTTCCTCTATTATATTTTCCAGTGATGATCATATTCTGGACATATAAGTCCATTTATATAAGATAATTTATCGTCTATTTAATTTGATAATTTAACAAAAATAAAAAAATTTGCAACATCCATAGGAAGTGAAAAGGTATAACTATTTACTTCAACATTTTTTTTTTTGGTTTCCCACCCGGTATCTGGAGCTCACACTGGAGCTCTGACTAAATTCGGATCGCGCTCTGCAGAGTCCATTCAGGGGTGGCACTCCCAACAGGATTTTCTCCATACCCAAGGCTCGAACCCGAGACCTCTAGCTAAGGGTGAAGCACTCCCACTAGTGCACCACAATCCATGTTGGTAATAAGAACTCCATTAAATTTGATACCCTATTGATAATCACTATTCAGTATCTATAATTCATCTGAAAGAAAATATAGTAAAACCTCACTAAATTAATACTCGATAAATTAATAATTAGATAATATTTTTCTCCGATCCTGACTTGGGCCAATGGAGAAAATCACTCATTTCGATAAGATAATATATTTTCAAGACACTCCTGTATAAATATATGGTCCCATTAATATTATAAATTAATAATTCTTGAAAAGTACAAATATATTTAAGACAATTTAGTGAAATATGATTCTATTGTATTCTGTTTTTGTTAAAATTTAAATTTAGTCAAAGTTCATCTCTAACTTTTCTTATTAATGCATCCAAAAGTTCAGGTATTGTCTTTTCGAACTGTACCATAAAATTGTGAAGAGTTCTAAATGAGATGAGTGTTTCCTTACGCGTAATTGGTTTAGAAGGTATTGTTCATCTTCAACTTCATCATCAACATTGTTTTTCCGATTGTATCCATAATTTCATCTTAGCTCTGGACCTCTAAACGTGTAACATTATTTTAGATGCAATAATTGCTTTTCAAACTGCACCATAAAATTATTTTTTATTGAATTCAATAAATATGATAACTAAATTAGTAGGATGATTTTGATGTAATTAAAAATTAACTTTCATTGAATCTCAAAACACTCTTTAAATTAATAAATATTAATTTATCAGTTAAATAATATCTAAACAAAAATAATAATATTTCATGGTCCCACTCCCTAGATAGTCACCCATGTTTGAGAAATTAATTTGTCAATTAAATAATATCACTTATGTTTGTTTTAGGACTACAATATCACTCAACTTTGCATATTTTCCTCAAAATATACATGACACATAAAAAACATTATTCTCTCTCCTATTGAGATGCCATGCCATATTATTCATTTTTTAATTAAAAAATTAACTTTTTAAAATAACTCATATGTTATATTCATTAAAAAAAAAAAAATAAAAATTCTTGATTATTTATCATTCTTAGTTTTTTACTTTAGCATATGAAGAGATAAGACATTTTTTATTCTATTATTACATTTAACATTAATTATTTTTCTAAAATCATTTCTCAATTCATTCATTAATTTCTTAAAGAATATGCAAAGTGCACACTTTTAATGGAATGTCATACAATATTATACTTTTTTTTTTAATATTGTTTTTTTATTTTTTAAATTGGGAAATTTAATTTCTACCCCTTTAGTCCATCTTTACAACTTTACTTGTTTAGTATTAATTTGACATATCTCTTAAGGAATAATAAAGATAAATTTATAATATCAATCTTTGAAAATAATTATCACGACCCAGACCTTCGTGATGGACACCCACACTAACCTTCTGGTGGGAGAACCACTACTATAACTCAAACAAAGCAACTAAACCCAAAAACTAAAGCATTTAAGTTACGGAAGCAAGTTAAATAGCTAAAGACTGAAGTTCCCATAAACTTCCAAAAGATCTAACAACTAAACAATGCGAAAATTACACCTAGAACCTGAAGTCAATGTACCAAAACATCTACAGTTCAACAAGTCTAAACAAGAAGGGATACAACCCATACTAATGAACTAATCAACTAACTAGAAAGTCTAAGTCCGAAATGTGGACATAGACGGAAAGAGAACTCATAGCAGCCTCGAAGAACTGGCTCACCCTTGAATTCTAACGACGATCACTGATATTCTAAACGGGGTCTGTCAATAGCCGCTTGAAGATGCCCTGTACTCAACAAAGAAAGAGCTAGTGCAGTATCATTACACAACCAAAGTGTACTGGTAGGATCACGCGGCTATCCACTAAGTGTAACATACATAAGTAAATACAACAATATAATCACTTGCATATATCGAACATATACAATATTATCAACATTTACGAACAACGAACAACTTCACATTTCTCAAGATACACAATTATGATAAGTCATTGGTTCTCTCATGGAACCAAACCCAAACAGTTAGCATACCGGAATGTGGTACCCGATCCAAAGATTATGCCGGAACGTGGCAACCAATCCCATATTTATGCCGGAACGTGGCAACCGATCCAAGTTAGTGTGTCGGAACGCAACACCCGATTCATTCAACAAACCACAATCACATTCTCATAATCATACAATCAAGTCATGATTCATGACATTCATAGTCATATATCCTCATTTACAACAAGTGTGATCAATATTCGCAAACATACACGTATCATAATGAAGCAAGAACAAACATACATCACACAATCATAGAATCACAACCATCACATACCTCGAAACAAACTTGAAACCCTAAGAAACTTAATCCTTCCCTTTCCAGATTCGTTTCGCTTGTTCTTGGTCTACAAACAATCAATATAATACGGGAATCAATAAATAATCACTAATTACCCAGATTACTAACAAATCTAACATCCCTAGACATACCCATGATCCCAAGTATACAAATTAAGGCTTTTTCCACCATGGTTTCTAAATCAAAACCCTCCCCCATCGATAATTACCTATTAGATTACGTTCTACGAATCGAAAAATGGATTCGGGGAGTGAAAATCTTACCTTTAGCCTCAAGAATGGTGGAAAACTGTCAAGAACAAATCTGGGTTCGTTCCTTAGCTCTCAAATTCCAAAATTGCAGTATAAAACATTTTTGGGGTTTATTTACGACTTTAAGTCGTGTCTGGCCCGCCACAACGATCATCACCCTGCTACAGTGGCCCCGCCCTGGCGGAAGAAACCACCGCCAAAGCGGCTTGCACGAAACTGTGAGAAATTCAAAGAATTCCAAAACCCCCATTTCACAACACGCCTTCAACCAACGACACCCATAAACTACCCGTTCACGCTAAGATCAATTTCGGGAGTTCTACTCGCCCAAATTCAATTCGTTAAAGTCGTACGGATTCCTTAACAACTTATCTAACTACTCATGTAATCAAAATCATAATTAGATCACCCAATTGCTACAAGATTTTCCTAGACCTCAATGACTCCGATTTCGTCCTAATCTGGACTAGGTTGGGAAATTCCAAGTTACTACGAAAAAGTTTTTCGGGCCAATTTTTTTTTCCCGTTGGCTTTTCTATAACGACGGAACCTGGTCGTTACAATAGATACCAATTTACCCATTACTTGTCCCCGAGTGACAAAACTTAGGAAAAAAAGGCTAAAAAAAGAATGAAGTAGTACCTGAATCGACGAACAATTGGGGATACTTGTCTCGCCTGTCCCTCTCGGTTTCCCACGTAGCTTCCTCAACTGGACGATGCTTCCATAGAACTTTCACGGACTTAATCTCCTTGGTCCTCAACTTACGCACATCACGATCAAGAATTACAATCGGTTCCTTCTCATATTGGAGGTCTTTGTCTAACATAATTGAGTCACATTTAATGATGTAATCTCCGTCACCATGATATCTCTTCCACATGGACACATGAAATATCGGGTGAACACCCGATAGATTAGGAGGTAAAGCCAATCTATACGCTACCAGTCCTACACATTCCAGAACCTCAAAGGGACCAATGTATCATGGACTTAGCTTACCTTTCTTTCCAAATCTCATCACCCCTTTCATGGGTGATACCTTAAGAAGAACATTCTCACCGATTTGAAATGCCATGTTTCTTATATTGTGATCCGCATACTCTTTCTATCTACTCTGGGCGGCTAAAAGCTTAGCTTGAATACTCCTCACCTTATCTTGAACACCCTTCACTAAATCTACCCCCAAAGGTTTCACATATCCAGCCTCGAACCATTCTATGGGTGATCTACATCCCTTTCCATAGAGTGCCTCAAATGGTGCCATATCAATGATGGAGTGATAACATTATTATAGGAGAACTCACACAAAGGTAAGAACTTATCCCAATGTCCTCCAAAATCAAGCACACATGCCCTCAACATGTCTTCTAACACTTGAATAGTCCTCTTTGATTGTCCGTCCGTCTGTGGATGGAAGGTTGTACTAAAAGTGAGTTGTGTGCCTAATTCATCATGTAATTTCCTCCAAAACTTGGAGATAAACCAAGTACCACGATCTGAGATGATAGAAAGGGGTACCCCATGCAACCTCACTATCTCTTTCACATAAACTTTAGCCAATTGTTCAGCATTATAATCTATTCTTATCAGAATAGAATGGGCTGACTTAGTCAATCTATCAACCACTACCCAAATAGAATCAAACTTCCCCAAAGTCTTGGGAAGACCAACCAGAAAATCCATGGCTATTCTTTTCCACTTCCATTCCGGAATTGACATTCTTTGAAGCAAACCTGCAGGCCTTTGATGTTCATACTTCACTTGTTGACAATTTTGACACTTGGCCACAAACTCTGCTATATCCTTCTTCATGCCCGGCTACCAATAAATTCGCTTCAAATATCGGTACATCTTGGTCACACCCGAATGAATAGAATATCGCGATCCATGAGATTCTACCAACAATTTCTGAATCCAGTCATCTACTCTAGGAACACAGATCCTTTCTTTAAAATTGAGCACACCTTCCGCATCAAGAGTGGTCTCTTGCGCCTTACCAATCGCGGTCTTCTTCTTAAGTTCATTCAAATTTTCATCCTCAAATTGTTTGGCCTTGATCTCTTCCATAAACACGGCCCTTACTTCAATGCTAGCTAACACCCTACCTTTTTCTAAGATGCCCAATTGCATGAATTTAGACTCTAAGGACTGAATTTCCTAGCCAAAGGTCATTTAGTTACACTCAAGCAAGCTAAACTACACATACTTACCGCCTTTCGACTCAAAGCGTCTTACCCGAATGGTATTGAATGGTGACATCATAATCTTTAAGTAACTTCATCCACCTTCGTTGTCTCAAATTCAGATCCTTTTGAGTAAACACATGCTGCAAACTACGATGATCAGTAAATACCTCACACTTAACACCATACAGATAATATTGCCAGATCTTGAAAGCAAATACTACCACTGCAAACTCCAAATCATGTGTTGGGTAATTCCTTTCATGCACCTTCAATTGACGCGATGCATAAGCTATACCATTCTTATCCTGCATCAACACAACACCCAAATCAGAATGTGAAGCATCACAATAAACAATAAAATCCTTACCTTCAACCGGTGGTGCTAGAATAGGTGCGGTGGTCAAAAGAGTCTTGAGCTTTTGAAAGTTCTCCTCACATTTTTTAGTCCATTCAAATGGTATCTCTTTTTTGGTCAAATTAGTCAAGTGAGTGGCAATAAAAGCAAAGTTCTTCACAAATTGACGATAGTAGCTAGCGAGCCTCACAAAACTCCTAACTTCCATCATAAAGCTAGGCCGAACCCAATTCCTAACCGCCTCAATCTTTTGAGGATCTACCATTACCCCTTCTTTTGAAACTACATGCCCCAAAAATGCAACCGAAGTCAACCAAAATTCACACTTAGAGAATTTTGCATATAACTTTTGTTTCCCAAGAACACCCAGAACAATACGAAGATGGTCGACATGCTCTTTCTCACTTTTCGAATAGACCAAAATGTCATCAATAAAGACTATGACGAATGAATCAAGCAATGTCTTGAACACCCCATTCATTAAACTCATAAAAGCCTCAGGCGCATTAGTCAAGCCAAAGGACATAACTAGAAACTCGTAATGCCCATAACGGGTTCTAAACACCGTCTTGGGCACATCCTCAGGCCTAATTTTCAATTGATGGTAGCTAGACCTTAGATCAATCTTGGAGAAAACTGATGCCCCTTGCAATTGGTAAAAAAAATCATCTATTCGAGGCAAAGGATACTTGTTTCGAATAGTGACCCTATTCAATTGTCAGTAATCTATATACATTCTCATGCTACCATCCTTTTTCTTAACAAACAAAACTGGCGCACCCCATGGGGAAGCACTAGGATGAATAAATCCCTTATCAAGAAGTTCTTGGATTTGAGCCTTAAGCTCTCTTAACTCTGCCGGAGCCATGCGATATGGAGGGATAGAAATGAGATACGTACCAGGTTCTAAATCAATGCTTAAGTCTATATCTCTATCCGGAGGCATACCAGACAAGTCATTAGGAAACACTTCTCTAAATTCTGACACCACAAGAATAGACTCAATAGATGGAGTCTCAACCTCAACATCCCTAATATGAGCCAAATAAGTCAAACAACCCTGCTCTACTAGTTTACTAGCCCGAATAGAGGATATGATCTTAGCTTGCTTAGGCTTGTACACCCCTTCCCACTCTAACTTTTCCCTTCCCGGAATTTCTAAAGTTACAGACTTAGTATTACAATTAAGATCAACATAATAGGGGGACAACCAAGTCATGCCTAAGATTATATCAAAGTCAGTCATATCCAAAATCACCAAATTAGCCCAAGTCTGAAAACCCTTAAACAAAATAGGACAAGCACGATTGACATGGGTGACTATGACAGACTTTCCAACTAGGGTAGAAACATGGATGGTGGATTCAAGTATATCATAAATCACAGCAAATTCTGAGGCAAATTGCATGGATACATATAAATAAGTAGAACCCTAATCAAATAACACATTAGGTATCCGGTCACAGACAAGAATAGTACCTGTGATCACCGTGTCATCCGCTTCTACCTCATTCTTGCCCGAAAAGGTATAACACTGAGCCCTATCATCTTGATGAGCTACTTCCCTACTTGGTTTCACGTTACCCCTGCCTGCGTTACCGTTTCCTCTACCTCCACGACCTCGCTTATTACCTCCTTGCCCACCTTGTGGACGTCCTCTACCATTATTACCATTTCCCGCGGGTACCACTGCTCTAATCTGCTGCTGAACAGAATCTAACACAGATGGGTGGGGACAATCTCTCCTTATATGCCCAGATTCTCCACAATTGTAGCAAGTACGATCAAAAGATGGTCTGCCACTTGTCGAAGGCGCGACTCCCTAGCCATCCTGAATCAAATTATGAGATGGAGTTCCTAAGTAGTTACCAGTAGACGCGGGCATAATGGAATGAATTGGATTGGCTGCAAGCATTGGACTTCCGGACCCCTTGGAGTAAGAACCTTGAAAGTTACCTCAGTTCTTGGCCCTTTTTGCCAATGCCTTAGCCTGACCGTCTCGCCTCACCTCCTCCACTTTCTTCACAAAGTCTGTTACCTCATTAAAGCTTGTCCCTGCAGAGGTCATATGAAGATATAACACCTGCAACTCAGAGTTCAATCCCTTAATAAGTAAACGGATCCTCTCCTCCTCAGTAGTCACCAATTGAGTAGCATATCTAGACAAAACATGGAACTTGGCCTCATAAGCAGCCACAGACATACCACCTTGCTCCAAAGCCATGAACTCATCCTTCTTGTGATCCCTCCAAGTTCTAAGCACATATTTCTCTAAAAACAGAGCATGAAACTGGGTCTAAGAGAGTGGGGGTAAAGTTGAAGATTATATCAAAGTCATGCCTAAGATTATATCAAAGTTAGTCATATCCAAAATCACCAAATTAGCCCAAGTCTGAAAACCCTTAAACAAAATAGGACAAGCACGATTGACATGGGTGACTATGACAGACTTTCCAACTAGGGTAGAAACATGGATGGGGGATTCAAGTATATCATAAATCATAGCAAATTCTGAGGCAAATTGCATGGATACATATAAATAAGTAGAACCCTAATCAAATAACACATTAGGTATCCGGTCACAGACAAGAATAGTACCTGTGATCACCGTGTCATCCGCTTCTACCTCATTCTTGCCCGAAAAGGTATAACACTGAGCCCTATCATCTTGATGAGCTACTTCCCTACTTGGTTTCACGTTACCCCTGCCTGCGTTACCGTTTCTTCTACCTCCACGACCTCGCTTATTACCTCCTTGCCCACCTTGTGGACGTCCTCTACCATTATTACCATTTCCCGCGGGTACCACTGCTCTAATCTGCTGCTGAACAGAATCTAACACAGATGGGTGGGGACAATCTCTCCTTATATGCCCAGATTCTCCACAATTGTAGCAAGTACGATCAAAAGATGGTCTGCCACTTGTCGAAGGCGCGACTCCCTAGCCATCCTGAATCAAATTATGAGATGGAGTTCCTAAGTAGTTACCAGTAGACGCGGGCATAATGGAATGAATTGGATTGGCTGCAAGCATTGGACTTCCGGACCCCTTGGAGTAAGAACCTTGAAAGTTACCTCAGTTCTTGGCCCTTTTTGCCAATGCCTTAGCCTGACCGTCTCGCCTCACCTCCTCCACTTTCTTCACAAAGTCTGTTACCTCATTAAAGCTTGTCCCTGCAGAGGTCATATGAAGATATAACACCTGCAACTCAGAGTTCAATCCCTTAATAAGTAAACGGATCCTCTCCTCCTCAGTAGTCACCAATTGAGTAGCATATCTAGACAAAACATGGAACTTGGCCTCATAAGCAGCCACAGACATACCACCTTGCTCCAAAGCCATGAACTCATCCTTCTTGTGATCCCTCCAAGTTCTAAGCACATATTTCTCTAAAAACAGAGCATGAAACTGGGTCTAAGAGAGTGGGGGTAAAGTTGAAGATTATATCAAAGTCATGCCTAAGATTATATCAAAGTCAGTCATATCCAAAATCACCAAATTAGCCCAAGTCTGAAAACCCTTAAACAAAATAGGACAAGCACGATTGACATGGGTGACTATGACAGACTTTCCAACTAGGGTAGAAACATGGATGGGGGATTCAAGTATATCATAAATCATAGCAAATTCTGAGGCAAATTGCATGGATACATATAAATAAGTAGAACCCTAATCAAATAACACATTAGGTATCCGGTCACAGACAAGAATAGTACCTGTGATCACCGTGTCATCCGCTTCTACCTCATTCTTGCCCGAAAAGGTATAACACTGAGCCCTATCATCTTGATGAGCTACTTCCCTACTTGGTTTCACGTTACCCCTGCCTGCGTTACCGTTTCCTCTACCTCCACGACCTCGCTTATTACCTCCTTGCCCACCTTGTGGACGTCCTCTACCATTATTACCATTTCCCGCGGGTACCACTGCTCTAATCTGCTGCTGAACAGAATCTAACACAGATGGGTGGGGACAATCTCTCCTTATATGCCCAGATTCTCCACAATTGTAGCAAGTACGATCAAAAGATGGTCTGCCACTTGTCGAAGGCGCGACTCCCTAGCCATCCTGAATCAAATTATGAGATGGAGTTCATAAGTAGTTACCAGTAGACGCGGGCATAATGGAATGAATTGGATTGGCTGCAAGCATTGGACTTCCGGACCCCTTGGAGTAAGAACCTTGAAAGTTACCTCAGTTCTTGGCCCTTTTTGCCAATGCCTTAGCCTGACCGTCTCGCCTCACCTCCTCCACTTTCTTCACAAAGTCTGTTACCTCATTAAAGCTTGTCCCTGCAGAGGTCATATGAAGATATAACACCTGCAACTCAGAGTTCAATCCCTTAATAAATAAACGGATCCTCTCCTCCTCAGTAGTCACCAATTGAGTAGCATATCTAGACAAAGCATGGAACTTGGCCTCATAAGCAGCCACAGACATACCACCTTGCTCCAAAGCCATGAACTCATCCTTCTTGTGATCCCTCCAAGTTCTAAGCACATATTTCTCTAAAAACAGAGCATGAAACTGGGTCTAAGAGAGTGGGGGTAAAGTTGAAGATTATATCAAAGTCATGCCTAAGATTATATCAAAGTCAGTCATATCCAAAATCACCAAATTAGCCCAAGTCTGAAAACCCTTAAACAAAATAGGACAAGCACGATTGACATGGGTGACTATGACAGACTTTCCAACTAGGGTAGAAACATGGATGGGGGATTCAAGTATATCATAAATCATAGCAAATTCTGAGGCAAATTGCATGGATACATATAAATAAGTAGAACCCTAATCAAATAACACATTAGGTATCCGGTCACAGACAAGAATAGTACCTGTGATCACCGTGTCATCCGCTTCTACCTCATTCTTGCCCGAAAAGGTATAACACTGAGCCCTATCATCTTGATGAGCTACTTCCCTACTTGGTTTCACGTTACCCCTGCCTGCGTTACCGTTTCCTCTACCTCCACGACCTCGCTTATTACCTCCTTGCCCACCTTGTGGACGTCCTCTACCATTATTACCATTTCCCGCGGGTACCACTGCTCTAATCTGCTGCTGAACAGAATCTAACACAGATGGGTGGGGACAATCTCTCCTTATATGCCCAGATTCTCCACAATTGTAGCAAGTACGATCAAAAGATGGTCTGCCACTTGTCGAAGGCGCGACTCCCTAGCCATCCTGAATCAAATTATGTGATGGAGTTCCTAAGTAGTTACCAGTAGACGCGGGCATAATGGAATGAATTGGATTGGCTGCAAGCATTGGACTTCCGGACCCCTTGGAGTAAGAACCTTGAAAGTTACCTGAGTTCTTGGCCCTTTTTGCCAATGCCTTAGCCTAACCGTCTCGCCTCACCTCCTCCACTTTCTTCACAAAGTCTGTTACCTCATTAAAGCTTGTCCCTGCAGAGGTCATATGAAGATATAACACCTGCAACTCAGAGTTCAATCCCTTAATAAATAAACAGATCCTCTCCTCCTCAGTAGTCACCAATTGAGTAGCATATCTAGACAAAGCATGGAAATTGGCCTCATAAGCAGCCACAGACATACCACCTTGTTCCAAAGCCATGAACTCATCCTTCTTGTGATCCCTCCAAGTTCTAAGCACATATTTCTCTAAAAACAGAGCATGAAACTGGGTCTAAGAGAGTGGGGGTAAAGTTGAAGATCTACATTCCATATAAGCTCTCCACCACTGCTTAGCCTCACCTTGAAGTTGAAAAGTCACAAACTCAACCCCATGCTGATGGACAATTCCCAACTTATGAAGCCTCGCATATAAATCTAAGATAAACTCATAAGCATCCTCACTCTCAGAACCAAGAAATACAGGAGGCTTTAGCTTCAAAAACTTAGTCAACATTTCATGCTCATTACCAGTCATAACAGAACCCAACAAAGGACGGAAGAAAGCATCATTACCTATATTAACTCCCACCTTGGGGACAGTGATAGCAATAGGAGGATTGGTGGGAGCTTGAATTGCTTGAGCATAAGGAAGCACTCCAGGACCAACCAAACCTTTCTGGAATGACATGATCTGTTGTGCTAACACTGGGTCTATGGGAGGAACACCGGTAGTCTCAGCTTGCATCTCTTCCTTTTGTCCAACCTCCTCAATATTCTCAACCTTAACATTTTCCTCTATCTCTTCATAATGTATGGGAGGGGCCTCATTTTGGGGAGCATTTTCGACTGGTACCCTATCTCTAGTAGGTGCCACTCTTCCTCGGCTTCTACCCCTAGCTCTTCCTCTACCCCTGCCTCGACAGTGACCTATCGCTGTAGATTCCTCAGCTGGAGCATTGATGGGAGCTACGGGCCTGACGCCATTGAATATAGTGTTAACCATCTGCAGACAAAAGAGTAAAGGAGGTTAGATACCAATTTGGATCGCCAAATACCAATTGGAATCAAGTTATAGCACGGAAGGAAACAAGAGAAAATAGAGAGATTTGCTAAAGTCCTATAGCCTCTCGAAGAAAATTAAAGGCGTCCCCGTACCGTTCCTCAAGACTCTACTAGACTCGTTTTGGTACATCGAGATCAACAAACCTAGGCTCTAATACCAACTTTTTCACGATCCAAACCATCGTGATTGGAGCCCATACTAAGCCTACGGTGGGAGAACCACTACTACAACCCAAACCAAGCAACTAAACCTCAAAACTAAAGCATTTAAGTTACGGAATAAAGTTAAATAGCTAAAGGCTGAAGTTCCCATAAACTTCCAAAAGATCTAACAACTAAACAATGTGGAAATTACACCTAGAACCTGAAAGTCAATGTACCAAAACATCTACAGTTCAACAAGTCTATACAAGAAGGGATACAACCCCATACTAATGAACTAATCAACTAACTAGAAAGTCTAAGTCCGAAATGTGGACATAGACGGAAAGAGAACTCATGGCAGCCTAGAAGAACTGGCTCACCCTTGAATTTGAGCGATGATCACTGATCTTCTAAACGAGGTCTGTCAATAGCCGCTTAAAGATGCCCTGTACTCAACAAAGAAAAAGTAAGTGCAGTATCAGTGTACTGGTAGGATCACACAGCTATCCCACTAAGTGTAACATACATAAGTCAATACAACAATATAATCACATGCATATATCGAACATATACAATATTGTCAACATTTATGAAAAACAAACAACTTCACATTTCTTAAGATACACAATTATGACAAGTCATTGGTTCTCTCATGGAACCCAAACCCAAACCCAAATAGTTAGCATACCAGAACGTGGTACCCAATCCAAAGATTATGCCAGAACGTGGCAACCAATCCCATATTTATGCCAAAACGTGGCAACCGATCCAAGTTAGTGTGTCGGAACGTAACACCCAATCTATTCAACAAGCCACAATCACAATCACAATCACAATCACAATCACAGGTACATTCTCATAATCATACAATCAAGTCATGATTCATGGTATTCATAGTCATATAGCCTCATTTACAACAAGTGTGATCAATAATGCAACATTCTCATACATACATGTATCATAATGAAGCAAGAACAAACATACATCATACAATCATAGAATCATAATCATCACCTACCTCGAAACAAGCTTGAAACGCTAAGAAACTTGATCTTTCCCTTTCCAGATTCGTTCCGCTTGTTCTTGGTCTACAAACAATCAATATAATACGTGAATCAATAAACAATCACTAATTACCCGGATTACTAACAAATCTAACAACCCTAGATCATACCCATGATCCCAAGTATCCAAATTAGGGCTTTTTCCACCATTGTTTCTAGATCAAAACCCTCCCCCATCAATAATTACCCATTAGATTACGTTCTACGAATCGAAAAACGGATTCAGGGAGTGAAAATCTTACATTTAGCCTCAAGAATGGTGGAAAATTGTCAAGAACAACTTCGAGTTAATTCCTTAGCTCTCAAATTCAAAAATTGCAGAATAAAATATTTTTGGGGTTTATTTACGACTTTAAGTCGCATCTGGCCCGCCACATCGGTCATCACCCTGTTATAGCGGCCCCGCCCTGGCGGCAGAAACCACCGCCAAATCGGCTTGCATGAAACAATGAGAAATTTAAAGAATTTCAAAACCCCCATTTTACAACACACCTTCAACCAACGACACCCAGAAACTACTCGTTCACGCTAAGATCAATTTCGGGAGTTCTACTCGCCCGAATTTAATTTCGTGAAGTCGTACGAATTTCTTAACGACTTATCTAACTACTTATGTAATCAAAATCATAATTTGGTCACCCATTTGCTACCAGATTTCCCTAGACCTTAATGACTTCGATTTCGTCCAAATCTGGACTAGGTTGGGAAATTTCAAGTTACTACGAAAACAATTTTCGGCCCAAATTTTTTTCTGTTGGCTTTTCTATAACGATGGAACCCGGTCTATATAATAATAAATTTTATATTTTAAAAAACGCATCAGCAAAGGACTATTATTAATAATAACAGTGAATTAGGAATTAAGTAATAAATTATCACTTGATTTTCTAAAATAAACAAGTAAATTATGAATAATTATTTATAATGTAATGAATAAATTAAAATGGACAGATGAAAAAGTAGCTAGAAAACAATTCATAAAAAGAGTTAGTTGATATAATACTTTTGATTTTTTATGAGTACATGAAAATTGTTCTCTAACATCACTTTTTTTTTTCTTTTTTTCGTTCACTTTTACTTGTTTTTTGTGTTCACCTTGCGCATTCTATAAGAACTTAAAGAATGAATGATTGAAAAAATAATTTCGAATAAATAATTAGTGTTGATCATAATAACAGAAAATAAATGAGTTTGTTTAAAAATGTTCACTTTGTGTTATGTAATTATTATTTTTACAAAGTATATCATATGTGTTGATTTAATTGTTAATCCAAAATACCCTTTTAAAAGTTTAACAACAAAATTATCCTTTATTTAAAAGTAAAATTTCCACATGTTTTCTGTTATGAATCAACCCCAGCCAGATGGAAACTTTGACATCACAAAATCAGTTATTGGGCCAAAGGTTGATTTGGGATCCAAGCCCAATTAGCGACTAATTTTAAAGGAACAGAAGTTAGAAAGAGAGGTTATGCGTATTATGAAGAAACCGCCTGTTCCTCTCATCTTCTATCTTGAGTCTTAACTTCTCATCCCCATTCTTATCTCTATCCTTTAGTTACTTGTAATTTCATTGTAATCCAGTAGTTTGAGAGTTGTAAGTACTATTCTAAAGTTGTAATCATGTTCTGTTCTTATTAATATAATGATCAATTCGGATTTGTTACATTTTCCCTGGCTGAATTAATTAAGATTTTATAACGACCTTATTTTGTCTTAGGGAAAAACCAATGGAGAAAGAATTGGGGTCAGAAAACTTTTTCGTAGTAACTTGAGATTTCCCAACCTAGTCTAAATTTGGATGAAATCGGAGTCATTAAGGTGTAGGAAAATCTGGTAGCAATCGGGTGACTTATTTATGATATTAATTACATGAGTAGTTAGATAATTTGTTAAGGAATCCGTACGACTTTACAGAATTAAATTCGGGTGAGTAGAACTCCCGAAAACGATCTTAGCATGAACGGTATTTTCTGAGCGTCGTTGGTTAAAGGTGTATTGTGAAATGGGGGTCTTGGAATTATTAAAACAACTCACTGTTTCGTGCAAGCCGCTTTGGCGGTGGTTTTGATTGCTTTGGCGGTGCTTCTATAGCGGGGTGAGGACCGTTGTGGCGGGCCAGACGTGACTTAAAGTCATAAATAAACCCCTAAATGACCTTATTTGGCACTTTTTGATTTTTAGAGCTAAGGAACCCCAAGCGACTCCTACTCATTTTTCACCAGTCTTGAGGCTAAAGGTAAGCTTTTCACTCCCAGAATCCATTTTTCGATCCGTATAACGTAATATAATGGGTGCATATTGATGGGGGAGGGTTTTGTTATAGATTCTATGGTGGAAAAAACCCTAATTTAGATAATTAGGATCATGGGTTTGATCTAGGATTCATAGAATTGTTAGTAATTTGGGTAATTAATGATTGTTTATTGATTTCCGTGTTATTATGATTGTTTGTAGACCAAGAACAAGAGGAACGAATCCGGAAAGGGAAAGATCAAGTTTCTTAGGGTTTCAAGCTTGTTTCGAGGCAGGTGATGGTTGTGATTCTATGATTGTGTGATGTATGTTTGTTTTTACTTAATTATGATACATGTATGTATATAACTGTTGCATTATTGATCACACTTGTTGTAAATGATATAGATGAATGATGGTTACCATGAAATCATGACTTAAATTTATGATCTTGAGGATATACTTGTGATTGTAATTTTGGTGTGTTTAATGGATCGGTTGCCACGTCCCGGTATAACTAACTTGGATCGGTTGCCACGTTTCGGCATAACTAACTTGGATCGATTACTACGTTTCAGCATAATTATTCGATCGGTTGGCACGTTTCGGCATACTAACTTGGATCGGTTGCCACATTCTGGCATAATTGTGGGATCCATTGCCATGTTCCGGCATAATCATTGGATTCGGTACCGTTCTGGTATGCTAACTGTTTGAGTGTGGGTTCCATGAGAGGACCATTGAATTATGTTGTGTATCTACTTGTGAGGAGTTCGTTCATATCTAATGATGATTGATATTAGAAGAAGATATGTTGCTCTAAATTGATATAACTGTGATATGTGAGAATGATGAAGTTCATTGCTCGTATATGTTGATGATATTATATATGTTCGATATGTGCATATGATTATATTGTTGTATTGACTAATGTATGTTACACTTATTAGGATAGCCGCATGATCCTACCAGTACACTGTGGTTGTGTACTGATACTGCACTTGTTTGTTCTTTGTTGAGTACAGGGCATCTTCAGACGGCTATTGATAGACCTCAGCTAGGTGACTATTCAGCGTGACCGGATTGAACGGTGAGCCAGTTCTTTCGGGCTGCCATGGATCTTTCTTGTTTAAGTCCATGACTATTTGTTTAAGGTGTTGTTTAGTTTCGGGGTTGTATCCCTTGTTCTTAGACTTGTCGTTAGTAGAGTTTGGTACAATGACTTTCAGGTTCTAGGGGTTGTTCTTCCCCATTAGTTTGGCTAGTTTGTTTAAGCCTTTGGAGTTTATGGAAACTCTGTATTTTTATAGTCATTTAAACCTGCTTCCGTATCTTTTAATGCCTTAGTTTTCATAGAATTTATTTGTTTGGGTAGTAGTAATGGTTCTCCCACAGGAGGGTTTGTGTGGTGCCAATCACGACGGTCTGGGTCGTGACAAAGTTGGTATCAGAGCCCTAGGTTCGTTGATCTCATTATACCAAAATGAGTCTAGTATAGTCTTGCAGAACGGTACGATGACGTCTGTACTTTTCTTCGAGAGGCTATAGGACTTTATGTAAAATTCACTTCTTTCTACTCCTTCGTGCTATTACTTGAATCCAATTGGTAACTAGGTGATACAAATTGTTATCTTTCCTCCTTCACTCTGTGGTCTGAGCTAGAGCAACAAAAGCGGTAACATCATCACTATCAAGAGAGGATGTGTATAGACTATCGACAGTTGAATAGGGTCACCATTCAGAACAAGTATCCATTGCCTTGGATAGATGACCTTTTGGACCAATTGCAAGGTGCATCGGTTTCCTCTAATATTGATTTAAGGTCTGGTTACCTTCAGTTAAAGTTTGAGGCATTTAAGAATTGGGTTCGACCAAGTTCTATGTTTGAAATTAGTAGTCTTGTGGGTATCGCTAGCTACTATTGTCGCTTGTGGTATGAGTTGAGTCCAATTGGTATCTCAAAGAAGTGAACTAGACGCCGTAGTCCCGACTGAAGGGACACAAGCAAGTTAATTGGAACTGAGAAGGTTCCAATTGGTATATGGTCGTCTATGTAACGAACTAATTAAAGAATTTGGACTTGTCTGCAAGTGTAACTGCTTGAGTGTCGTGAAACTTGTTGTGAAAAGAAAGTCATCACGAGATTACGTGCAAGGGTATAGATAAATTACAATGTGGTTCGTAAGCAAGAAATTTGGACGTACGTTGCGACCAACTGATAACCGTGTGAGAGTCTGGGTGTATCCTGGGGATATGTGTGTGGTAGTGTTGAAACGACGTAAAAAAATTCTAAAGTGCGTACTTCGTTGGGTTGACGGGGGGAGGGGGGGAGGGTAGACAATGATTGTCCTAGCTAAAGGGTTTTTCTTTAATGCCTAGTTATAACATGGAAATCTAGGGGAAATATAGAAAAAAGAGGAACCCATAAATTGTTGGCAGAGGTTCTGTTTCCGTCGGAGCCGCTGGGGTGGGATAATCTCGCCAGCGCGAGACCGCCAATGCGGGATTTCTCCTGCCAGAGCGGGATAGGGCAAGACAGAATCTCTGCCCTGTCTCCCATGTTTTCCCCTAGTCATAATTATAGACACCGAATCGTACCCGAACTAACCCCTGTGATCTAATTCAGTGTTCATCAATCGAATATAAGTTGTAAGGTGTGTTAAAATTGTGGAGAACCTGGGCATATGAGGAGGAAATTAGCGAGGCCGTGGAGGCCGGGGAAATGGTAATGCAGGTAGAGGAGTAGTGTAGCCAGGTGAGGAGGTTGCCCGTCAAGACGACATGGCTCAGTTATATGCTTTTTCGGGCAAGGCCGAGTTTGAGGTGTGTGATGCAGTGGTCACTAGTGCTACTCTTGTTTGTGCCCGGATGGCTATTGTTTTGTGTGATCTAGGTTCTACTTATTCGTATGTGTTAGTTCAATTGCCTTGGGATTTGTTGTGGTTTGTGATATACTTGATGCCCCTATCCATGTTTCTACCCCAGTTGAAGAGTCAGTCATAGTCACCCTTGTATATCTGTTTGTTATGTTGTGTTTAGGGATTTTCAAACCAGGGTTGATTCGGTTATGCTGGATATGACTGACTTGATATAATCTTAGGCATGACTTGGTTGTCCCCCCATTATATCTGACTTAATTGTAATACTAAGTCGGTAACTCTAGAGATCCACGGTAGGGAAAGATTAGAGTGGGAATGGGTGTACAAGCCTAAGCTAGCTAAGATCATATCCTCCATTCGGGCTAGGAAACTGGTAGGGCAGGGTTGTTGGTTTATTTGGCTCATGTTCGGGATGTTGAAGTTGAATCCTTCTCTATTGAGTCTATTCCTATGGTATCTGAGTTGTAAGGAAGTGTTTCTTACAGATTTTCCTGGTATGCCTCCATATACAGATATAGATTTTTGGAAACTGACATTTGCCCCATTTCCATCCCTCCGTATCGTATGGCTCTAGCAGAATTAAGAGAGCTTAAGGTTCAAAACCAAGAGCTTCATGATAAAGGTTTCATCCATCCTAGTGTTTCCAAGTAGGGTGCTCCTGTCTTGTTTGTTAAGAAGAAGGAGGGTAATATGAGGACTGATGATTTTATCTTAATCCATAAGGGAGTGGATCAATACCGGAATGACAAGCTGATGGATAAGGAAGGTCCCAATAAGTATACTTGGGTGAAGGAAATTGAAGTATTTTAGTAAGAAAGTGTGTATAAATTGGGGTTGTCCTTTGAATTTGATGAGTATACCTAAGTTTGAGGTGTCGTGTTGATGAAAAGGTTGACTTCGTAGTGGTAGTCAAGGATGACAGAGCTGTAATGGTAATAAGAGTTATGATGGATTGTGACGGGATGCAACTATATAATAAGATTGTTGGTTAAGCGAATTTTGTATAGTAATTACGACTTGCGAGTATCCAAGGTTGTGGTTTTCTAATACTTGGTGAGTAACGTGGTTGTATGGAAAATTATACGAGATGGTAGGACACCACTCGAATAGAATATTAAAGAGCTAGAGTTATAATAAAGGAAGATATAGTGGGATGTACTACAACCTTTAGAGAGAGGCTAGAGCAAGAATATTTTTTTTGATTGCAAGGGATAAATAAATATCTTTAGTGGGGTAGATAATTGGGTTTAGAGGCGCGTGATTTCATTCGTTTTTTTGTGGCTATGGTAATAGTGTCATGGATCCATCAGGTTGGTCAAAGACTATTGAAAAAGACTTGAGAAAGGAGTGTGCAGACATTAGCTTGAGTGTGATAATAAGTGCTTGGGTTTGTTTTTGAGTCTAGTAATGAGTATGATTGAAACTTTAGCGAAATATATTGTAAGATCAATGGAAATGCGATCAATGATAAGCAAAGATCCATGAATTCATAAAAATCTTCAAGGTACAAGCTAATGTTGATAGAGAAAGGGATTGTGTATATGGTGGAAATTACAATTTAGATTTTTCATTATGAGTCTACATTTGTGGTGATGTATTTTGTCAAGTATGAATTGGCAATGTGAGAAATGATCAATTGTATCCGGTATTGAGCATTTGAAAGGACTTACACCCGGGGTGAGTCGTAAGTATACTATTATTGATTGTTAAGTACCTAAGAAATGTTTCATTTTTAAAAGTGTTGGTTTATAATAAGGTAAAAGGTAGGAGTGTTTATGATGGTTGTTAGTGTTGTGAGTATGATTCACTAGCTATGCTCTAGTGTGTTTTTACTTTTGTGGGTGGATCCCTAGTTGTGGATTAGGGGTACCAAATCCTGCGATGTTTTCTTGGTTGAGTGGGAAGATTTGGTTATTTCGAATGACATAATTGGTGTTGTCTTGGAGTTGTTAAAGTATTTTAGTGGTTCTACATGTACCACCTTGCTTATGATAACTTATAGATGAGCTACCATGAGTATTTGTTGTTGTCCGACAATCTTAATATTTCATCTTGTCGTCAAGGTCATGTATCGATTATGTGTGGTTGAATATGGGGATCATTGAATCCAATTCTTATGTTCTTAAGAGGTAATCTACAATTACTAAATCTAGCATTTCGATAGTGTTGTTAAAGTGGTTGTATGCTTGGACATATCCCTCGATGAGTATCTGATTTTTAAAGATCAAATTTGTTATAACTTAAGCTCACGGGAATTTATGTTGTGGGATGGAGACATTGTTAAGAACTATGATTGTTTGGGTATTATGAGTGTGTGTTGGTTGATTCAAGTTCACTTTTAATTGTAGCGAGTATTGACTTAGAATTGTATCATGGTTATGTGAGAAAGGATTCGTTCTGATGTTGTGTCAAAGTCCTTGATAACATGTTGCAGACATGTGAACGATCAACTTTGGTTGTTATAGGGAATAACTTTGTTGTTAGTTAAGTGCACATACAACAATAATTATCACTCGAGTATTGTAATGACTTCATTGGGGAATTGTGTGGATGGATGTGTAGGTATTCAATTGGTTGGTTTGGGGATGAAGACTATATCATAAGGTGAGACTCAGTTGTGTTAGACAAGACCTTTTGTATGAAGAAGAATCGGTTAAAATTCTTGATCTCGATGTCCGTAAGCTAAGGAAATGCGAGACAAGTATCCCCTGTTGTTCAGTGATTCAAGTACTACTCTACCCTTACTTTAGCCAGTCTTCCCTAGTTGATCACTCGGGAACGAGTGATGGGTAAATTAGTATCTATTGTAACGACCTGGTTCCGTCATTAGGGAAAAGCCAATGGAGAAAGAATTGGGGTCATAAAACCTTTTCGTAGTAACTTGAGATTTCTTAACTTAGTCTAGATTTGGACGAGATCGGAGTCATTAAGGTGTAGGGAAATTTGGTAGCAATCGGGTGACTTATTTATGATTTTGATTACATGAGTAGTTAGATTAGTCATTAAGGAATCCATACGACTTTACAGAATTAAATTCGGGTGAGTAGAACTCCCAGAATCTATCTTAGCATGAACGGTATTTTCTGAGCGTCGTTGGTTAAAGGTGTATTGTGAAATGGGGGTCTTGGAATTATTAAAATAGCTCACTGTTTCATGCAACCGCTTTGGCGGTGGTTTTGGTTGCTCTGGCGGTGCCGCTGTAGCGGGGTGGCTGTGGCAAGCCAGACGCGACTTAAAGTCGTATATAAACCCCTAAATGACCTTATTTGGCTCTTTTTGATTTTTAGATCTAAGAAACGTACCCCAGGCGACTCCTACTCATTTTTCACCATTCTTAAGGCTAAAGGTAAGTTTTTCACTCCCCGAATCCATTTTTCGATCGTTAGAATGTAATATAATGGGTGAATATTGATGGGGGAGGGTTTTGTTATAGATTATATGGTGGAAACAACCATAATTTGGATAATTGGGATCATGAGTTTGATCTAGGGTTCATAGAAATGTTAGTAATTCCGGTATTTAGTGATTGTTTATTGATTCCCGTGTTATTATGATTGTTTGCAAACGAAGAACAAGAGGAACGAATCCGTAAAGGGAAGGATCAAGTTTCTTAGGGTTTCAAGTTTGTTTCGAGGTAGGTGATGGTTGTGATTCTATGATTGTGTGATGTATGTTCGTTCTTGCTTCATCATGATATATGTATATATATGAATGTTGCATTATTGATCACACTTGTTGTAAATGAGATAGATGAATGATGGTTACCATGAAATCATGACTTAAATGTATGATCTGGAGGTTATACTTCTGATTGTGATTGTGGTGTGTTGAATGGATCAATTGCCACGTCCCGGCATAACTAACTTGGATAGGTTGCCACGTTCCGTCATAGCTGACTTGGATCGATTGCCACGTTCCAGCATAATTATTGGATCAGTTGCCACGTCTCGGCATAACTAACTTGGATCGGTTGCCACGTTTCGGCATAATTATGGGATCGGTTGCCACGTTCCGGCATAATCATTGGATCGGATACCACGTTCGGGTATGCTAACTGTTTGGCTGTGTTCCATGAAAGGACCATTGAATTGTGTTGTGTATCTACTTGTGATGAGTTCAGTCATATCTAATGATGATTGATATTGGAAGACGGTATGTTGCTCTAAATTTATATAACTGTGATATGTGAGAATCGTGAAGTTGTTCATTGTTCGTATATGTTGATGATATTGTATATGTTCGATATGTGAATCTGATTATATTGTTGTATTGACTAATGTATGTTACACTTATTGGGATAGCCGCTTGATCCTACCAGTACACTGTGGTTGTGTACTGATACTACACTTGCTTGTTTTTTGTTGAGTACAGGGCATCTTCAGGCGGCTATTGGTAGACCTCAGCTAGGTGACTACTAAGCGTGATCAGATTCAAGGGTGAGCCAGTTCTTTCGGGTTGCCATGGATCTTTCTTGTTTAAGTCAACTCTTTTCGGACTCGTACTTTTTGTTTAAGGTGTTGTTAAGTTTCGGGGTTGTACCCCTTGTTCTTAGACTTGTCGTTAGTAGAGTTTTGGTATAATGACTTTCAGGTTCTAGGGGTTGTTCTTCCGCATTAGTTTGGCTAGTTTGTTTAAACCTTTGGAGTTTATGGGAAATCCATATTTTTGTAGTCATTTAAACCTGCTTCCGTATCTTTAAATGCCTTAGTTTTCATAAAATTTGTTTGTTTGGGTTGTAGTAATGGTTCCTCCACCTGAGGGTTTGTGTGGGTGCCAATCACGACGGTCTGGGTCGTGACAAAATCTGTTCTTAGTACAGACTGCAGAGGTGACTTTAAATTTGTGCTTAGGAAAACATTTGAATGGTTGAAGATATTTGAGTTAATGAATTTCTGTTAATACGTCAAATAAATCAATTTGACTCATCTCTACTACACCTTCCTCCATTTCGTCAAATGCATATTTAAACGAGTGACACTTGACATATTTAAAATTTAAAGGTCTAAATTAAATTAATTTAACAATCCTCTTAACTATAGTTAAAAATAAATTAGGAAAAAAAGTGCCAACTTTAGTAAAAAATAATAATCTCGTTTTCACTATTTTTGGTTCCTCAATAATATCATTATTTTCATTATATATGTTTTATATCTCCAGAATATTATTTCCTAATCTAAAGAAGAAAATATTTTTCATTTTTCTTCATATCTGACAAAAAAAAACCAACAAAATAATTAAGAAAAAAAAAAGATCAACTTTATTTTTAAGCAGAAATTATTCTAGAAACATTTTACAGTACTATTATATTGCAGTATCTTTTATCCTTTTTTTTTTCTGGCATAATTTTATTTGTCAAATATTTATCTTTTTACTCAACAAAAAGTAGTTTTTTTTTTCCATCAAACATAGTTTACAAGATTTCGATGAAAAAATATAATGATATATGTCAAAAGTAATTTAGAAACATGATTTGAAATTTGTTTTATTTTAATACTAAATTTTTAGAGATTATCTTGGGTTATTTTTGTGTATTTTTGTATTTTCTATGTATTTTTATTAAAAATATTTATATCTTCATTTGATTAAATTCTTAAATAAAATTAAAATTATATTAAAAATGAGAAAATATAATTAAAATGATGACATAAATGAGGAGCAAATATTAGTGGAAGATGAAAATTTTCTTACCCAAGTTGGTGAGTTTTTTCTTAATTTGTTCTTTAACTATGATTAAGTGACTTGTCGAATTAAATTTAATCTAGACTTCTAAATTTTAAATATGACAAGTGTCATTCATCTAAATATGCACTTGAGAAAATAGAGAGAAAGTATAATGAAGATGAGTCTGTAACGAACTGTTACCGTTGTTATGGAAAAGCCAATGGGGAAGGAATTCGAGGTAGAAAACTTCTGAGTAGTAACTTGGAAATTTCTAGCCTAGGCCAGACTTGGATGAAATCTGAGTCAGGTGAGGTCTAGGGAAATCCGATAATGGATGGGGGATTTAATTATGAGTTTGATCACGTGAGTGGATAGCCAAGATGTTAAGGAGCCTGTACGGCTTTACGGAATCGAATTCGGGCGAGTAGAACTCCCGAAACTGATCTTGGCGTGAAAAGGTAGTTTTAAAACGTCCAGGTTTGAAGGTGTGTTGTGAAATGGGAGCTTGGAACTCAATTTCGGAGTTTCTGTCTCCATGTAAGCCGTTCGGACGGGGTTAATCCCGCCAGGGCATGGCCGCTGTGGCGGGATAAGACCCGCCGTGGTGGGCTAGTCGCCACTTAAATTGGGGAAAAATCCCTAAATCATTATATTCTGCAAAACTTCGTTCTTAAGAGCTAACAGATGACCTAGGGCAGTTTCTTTTCAGATTCCAACAAATTTTCGCGCTAAAGGTAAGTTAATTACTCCCTAATCTGTATTTCGATTCTTAGAACTTAGAATCCTTGTAAATTATCGTTGGGGAAGGGTTTTGGCCTGAAGTTAAGGGTGGGGTAAGACCTTAGCTAAACATTAGGATCATGGGTTTGGCCTTGGGTTGATATTTTGATATAATCCGGATAAATTAGGCCTTGCTTATTGATTCTTGCATTAATTACTTGTTGTAGACCAAGAAGAAGCTGAAAGACTTCGGAAAGGGAAGGCTCAAGTGTCTTAGGAGTATTCAGGCTTGGTTTTGAGGTAGGTGATGGTTCAATTTCCTGTTGTGTGATATATGCCTGTTAATTGCTCCATTGTATGCATGCATGTATGTGAATAGAGAAACACGAACCGAATCAAATGAAATTATTATGTGTGAATAATTACATGCCATGAACTTGTTGCTTGACCGTTTGACAATGTGCACTATTCATTGTGGTGTGATTGTGACTGTGGTTGTGCTGACTAGACCGGGTGTCACATTCCGACACATATATTGGATCGGGAGTCATGTTTCGACACATATATTGGATCGGGTGTCACGTTTTGACACATGTATATTGGATCGGGTGACATGTTCCGAAACACTAACCGTTTCGGTGCGGGTTCCATGAGAGAACCACTTGTGGTTGTTACATTTATATTTACTTGTCATGGTTATTGGGAAATTGTACCTTGCTTCTAAAATGATGATTGAATTGGGTATTCTATATATGTGCGTTTACTGTGTTGTAATGACTTGCTTATATTACGCTACTGGAGTAGCCGCGTGATCCTACCAGTACACCGTTGTTTGTGTACTGATACTTCACTTGCTCTTTCCTTGTTGAGTACAGGGCATCGTCAGGCGGCTATTGACAGACCTTAGTTAGGAGATCATTGACCGAGACCGGATTCAAAGGCGAGCCAGTTCTTTGAGGCTGCCATGGATCCATTAGTAGTTTAGTCCATTCTTTTCGGACTCAGACTATATGTTTAGACTTTGTTTATGTTTTGTTTTCGGGGCTGCACCCCATTTGTTTAGACTTGTTGATTAACACTGTTTTGGTACAATGACTTCTAGTTCTAGGGATTGAATTTCCGAATAGTTGTTTTTAGACTTTCGTAGTTTATTGGAACTCCTTATTTAATTCGTCATTTAAACATGCTTCCGTATCTTTAAATGGTTTAGTTTCTTAAGTTTCTTAGACGGGTTGTGGTAGTGGTTCTGCCACCGAAGGGTTAGTGTGGGTGCCAATCACGGCGGTCTGGGTCGTGACAGAGTCAAATCCATAAATGACTGTACTAAATACTAATGATCAGTTACTTGCAAGGCTTTTTAATTCCTACGTTGAAAAATTAGACTATTTGCTAAATAAATATTGAAAAATGGTAAAAAATGCCCTTAAACTATGAGAAAGGAACGAAAATGTCCTCCGTTTATAGTTTGGCTAAAAAATGCCTTTGTCGTTAATCCTTTGGTTCAAAAATTCCTTTGCAGTAAATAGTTTGATCCAGAAATGCCCCTATAGTTACTAAATGGGTCAAAAATATCCTTTTCCGATTAATTTTTTTTTTTCATTTTTAAACATATTTTTTTTTATAATTAACATATTATTAAAGAGCATTGTTCTTATTTTCTTTCTTTTAAATTCAATTTAACAAATAAAAATGCTTAATCTCATTTGATCAATTAAAATAAAATAACTTCATGTACCCTTTCGACAGATAATATATGCCATATATATATAAGATCATAGTATATCCATCATAAAAAATAATTATAATAAAATATATTTTCATTTTTTTAAGAATTGAAGTAAGATAAATATTTGCTAATAGAATATATTATTAGAAAAAGAATGTATTAAAAAAAGAAATAAATAATATATTTTATTTGAAAAATGAGCATTTTTAACCCATTAAATAACAATAAGGACAATTTTGGATCAAAGTATTAACGACAAGGGCATTTTTGGACCAAACTACAAACGGAGGGCATTTTTTTTCCTTTCGCATAGTTTAATGGCATTTTTGATCTATAAATGTAAAAGTAAACAATTACGCCTTTTTACCTCTTATATACGTTGCAAAATTTTTGGTTTTAGATAAATTGTCAAATTAAATACACAATAAATTATCTTATCTAATATATTATATTCTGCTCAATAATCTATATATATATATATATATATATAACACCTAGCTTTTTGAAAGAACTAGAATTAGAAAGAGACATTTTTGGAAAGAATGAAAATCTGGAAAATTTGGTTAAGTAATGTTAATTTTGAGTTTTTGGTCAACTTCAGATGACCATAACTCCTAGATCAGGATGATTTAGGTGTGTTTCCAGATATCTTAGGAAAGATCTTGAAATAAGATTTCCAACGCTGCCGAGTTTGCGCGATTCCGAGTTCGTATGAGTTAGATATGCTCATTGGAAGTTGGGCTGTTCGATTAAGGAAAGTCCAATCCGGATTTTGGAAGGGTATTTTGGTCTTTTTCATACCCAACTGAATTAATTCGTTTTTGGTAATATTTTTAAGGTCTAAACTGATAGGATTCAATTTACGTTTTTGAAAAATAGAGTTAGGGTTTTTGGAGAAAGAACGCAAGAGTAGAAGAAAGGAGAAAAGAGCCAAGATCATCATTCGTAAGGATTTAGCTTGTGAATTTCGTCAAGGGGTGATTCCTACGAGGTATGTGAGATCACGTAGCGTTGGGTTAGTTCACCTACACGCCAATCATGATTCAATTCAGCAAAGTTATATTGATTTGAAAGTAAATCCTATGAGTTCTTGATGAAATTCGTTCGAAATCTTGTGGGTTCTTGTTGTTGATGTGTCTTGAGATTGATTCATGTATTTAGGTGTGAATTTTAGTTGAATCTTTCATATATTGGGGATTTAGTCGATTCTAGGTGTTTGGGGAAAGAACCATTTGAGTTTGGAGGGTTTAGAGTTGAAAAACGAGCAAGAAAAATCGTCAAACACCTGGGGAAATGGGTGGGGCGTCATGCCAGCCAGCGCGCCCCAAAGAGTTCTCTGAGGTTTCACCCTTGGGGAGCCGCACCAGCCAGCACTCCCCAGGCCAGGCTCTGAAGTTTGCATTTTGTCGCCCCGCGCCTCAGAGAGCACTAGGGACGCCAGTTCTTCTCATTTCTTCCCCAACCTTTCGTACTAGTTCCTTAGCAATGTACCTATGTTTTCTAGTTGATTCCAACACTCTTACGTACATCTAAACATAATGAAATCATCCATAAACTTGATATCATGAACCTTGAATCCATATTCAATTCAAGGAAAGTTAAGAGTCAAGTCTAGAAGTTAAGAAGCAAGTCAAGAGAAGTTTATAAAGTTTTCAAAAGTCTTTCACAAACGTTTTAACTTTTTTTAAGACTTAAGGTTTAAGTTAAGCAAAGAGTAAAGAGTTGAGTACATTTCTTCAAAAGAGTATATCGGGACTATGTATTCCCAAAGAGTAGTTTTTTTTTCACATTTACAGAAGAAAGGGAAACACCGATTTCCAAGAGAGCTTTTAAGCTAAGTTTTGAGTAATTATCCCAAACCAAATAAAAAGTTTTGTTTTGAAACATATGAGCTAAGTATATTTTGGCAATAGTATTGAGCACCGATATGGGGATGCGAGTTCATATTAACTTAAGTCTCCATAAACCATGTAGCCATCATGGGTAGTAAAGGATCATACTTTTTAGATGACTCCTTAAGTGCTTTTTAGCATAGACTAGTGGATCTACTTAGTTAAGGCGTTCTATATGACGGCAAAGTATATGATAGTTCTGGCAGCATGGGCTAGACGCTGTAGCACCACTTTGGCTCATAGTGGTAGTTGTCGGTTATAAAAACTCCCACAAAAACTATATTACTTTATTACACGAGTAAAGTTGAGTTTGTTATTGCATTTATTTAACGAACTGAGTTGCTTTCTACTGTTTTAAAAGTTTTCTATATATTGCATGTGTTTTATTGCTTTATATTGAGTTAAGTTGTTCATGAGTTGAGTAAAGCCAAGGTAAGTGTTCTTTTTAGATTCTTTTCAAGCCTATGTTATGTTTAGCATTCCAACTCGCATACTCGTACATTCAATGTACTGATGTCAGTTGGCCTGCATTGTCTTATGATACAGATGTAGGTAACCATGATCATCATCCATCTCCTCATTGACCAGGTTGAGCCCTCAGAGTTAGTTGGTGAGCCTCCTTACTTTTCGGAGTCTCCTTTTCATAATTGTTTAGCTTTTCAGTTGTTAGGATGATCGGGGGTCCTATCCTGACATCCCTATTTGTTTTAGAGGCTTCATAGATAGTTAGTAGTCAGTTGTCTTTATATTATTATTTCATAAGTTAAGACTTGATTTGCCATTTTGGCCAAGTTGAATGTTTGACCTTTGAACGTTCTAAGTATTTTATTAAACAGTTGAGTAGAGATGCATTGAATCATTGTAATTATGCTTTTAAGTCTTCTGCTGAGTAAGTAAGCCAGTCCAAGGGTTTGCTTGTGACCAGAAATGGTTATCCAGTGCAAACCACGTCAAGAGGTATAGGCTCGGGGCATGACTAACTTGGTATCAGAGCACAGAGTTCAAGAGTCCTAGGGATTCTATGAATCCGTGTCTGTAGAGTCCTAGTTATTGGTGTGAAGCGCGCCACATCTATAATTAGGAGGTTGCAACACTTAGGAAATTATCTTATTTCTTTCACACTCATTTCGTGCGTTAGAGTTTGATCTCTAAGAAGTTTCTTTCTAATTAGTGCTTGCACGTGTTTTTCAGTTAATCATGCCTTCACAAAGAGCTATCAGAGGTCGTCCTGCTAGGCGTAATGTTGAGGAGCAAGGGGTGCCTAATGCACCTGAAGTACAACCCCAAGGAGAAGTTACTATTGTTGAGTTCAGGGAAGCAATAAGGATGCTGAGTCAAGTTGTGACTAACCAGGTTGGGCAGCAAAGAGGAGCTCGACAAGAAGAGATTGACACTTCGAAGATTCGCGAGTTCTTGAGGATGAACCCTCCAAGTTTCACTAGTTGGATCCAGAGAACTTTATTGAGGATCTGAAAAATGTATTTGATATCATACGCGTTGCTGATACTAAGAGGGTGGGACTAGCTGCATACCAAATGAAGGGTGTCGCTAGGATTTGGTTCAACCAATGGACAAAGAACCGAGCTGAGGATGCACCACCTGCGAGTTGGGATTATTTTGATGAGGCCTTCTTGGGGCATTTCTTTCCTCGAGAACTGTAAGAGGCTAAGGTACGAGAGTTCCTTTCCCTTAAGCAAGAGTCACTAAGTGTTCATGAGTATGGGTTGAAGTTCACCCAACTATCCCATTATTCTTCGGAGATGGTTGCGGATATGAGGAGTAGAATGAGTCTGTTTGTTGCTGGATTGTCTCGTCTATCAAGAAAAGACGGCAGGGCAGCGATGCTAATTGGGGACATGGATATATTGAGGTTAATGGTATATATGGAGCAGGTTGAGGAAGAGAAACTAAGGGATAGGGAGGAGTTTAGAAACAAGAAGGCTAAAATAGGGAATGAGTCTGGGCAGCAGAAAAGTAATGTGAACCGTTCGTCCTTTCAGCAAAAGCATAAAGGGCCTGCTCCACCATCTATTAGTGCACCTGCACCCAGAAACAAAGGTGAGTATAATAGTCAGAATTCCCAGCACTTCAGGGCTAGACCTGCCCAATCTCAGGGTAGTGTGGCACAAGGAGGTAACTTGGCTCCTATATGTTCTAAGTGTAGTAGAACCCACCCAGGTAAGTGTCACAATGGTTCCACAGGTTACTTCAAGTGTGGACAAGAGGGTCACTTTATGAAAGAGTGCCCTAAGAACCGGCAAGGTAGTGAAAATCAGGGTAATATGGCCCAATCTTCATCAATTGCTCCACCAAACAGGGCTGCACCTAGAGGAGCTACTTCCGGTACTAGCGGAGGAGCAAACCGTCTTTATGCGATCACTAGTCGCCAAGAGCAAGAGAACTCTCCAGATGTTGTCACTGGTATGATCAAAGTCTTTACTCTTGATGTTTATGCTTTGCTAGACCTAGGGGCAAGTTTATCTTTTGTAACCACTTATGTTGCCTGAGAAGCTTTGTGAACCTTTTTGTGTTTCTACACCTATTAGGGAGTCTACTCTAGCGGAGCGAGTATATCATGATTGTATCATTTCCATCAATCACAAGAACACCATGACTAATTTAGTTTAGTTAGACATGGTAGATTTTGATGTCATTCTAGGCATGGACTGACTCCAGGCTTGTTATGCGTCAATAGATTGTAGAACTCGAGTTGTCAAGTTCTAGATTCCTAATGAGCCAGTCATAGAGTGGAGTAGTAGTTCAACAGTGCCTAAGGGTCGTTTCATTTCATACCTTAAGGCGAGAAAGTAAGTTTCTAAGGGTTGTGTCTATCATTTAGTCCGAGTTAATGACTCTAGTGTTGAGATATCTCCCATTCGGTCAGTTTCAATACTAAAAGAGTTTCCGAAAGTCTTTCGAGATGATATTCCCGGAGTCCCTCCTGAGAGAGAAATAGACTTTGGCATAGACATTCTTCTCGATACTCATCCTATCTCTATTCCGCCATATAGAATGACACCAGCAGAGTTGAAAGAGCTTAAAGAATAGTTGAAAGATCTCCTTGATAAGGGCTTTATTCGACCAACTGTATCATTTTGGGGCGGTCCGATCTTATTTGTGAGAAAGAAAGATGGTTTCCTTAGGATTTGTACAGATTACCGTCAGTTGAACAAGGTTACCATCAAGAACATGTATCCTCTTCTGAGAATTGATGATCTTTTCGATCAGCTTTAGGGTGCTTCTTGTTTTTCGAAGATTGACCTCAGATGTGGCTACCATGAATTGAAAGTAAGGGAGTGTGATATTCCCAAGACAGCATTCAGGACCTGTTATGGTCATTATGAGTTTCTGGTCATGTCGTTTGGTTTAACCAATGCACCCGCATCGTTCATGTACCTTATGAATAGAGTATTCAAGCCTTCTTTAGATATGTTTATTATCATTTTCATTGATGACATTCTAATCTATTCGAGGAATGAGGAAGATCATATTAGCCATCTTAGAATAGTTCTTCAGTCTTTGAAAGATAAGGATTTATATGCTAAGTTTTCTAAATGTGAGTTTTGGCTTGAGTCTGTGGTATTCTTGGGCCACATAGTTTCCAGTAATGGAATTTGAGTTCATACCCAAAAGATAGAGGCAATATAGAATTGGCCTAGACCCACATCTCCAACTAATATTAGGAGTTTCTTGGGTTTGGCTGGATATTATAGAAGGTTCGTAGAGGGGTTCTCATCTATTTCATCCCCTTTGACGAAATGGACTCAGAAGACATTTAAGTTTCAATGGTCTGAAGCTTGTGAGAAAAACTTTTAGGAATTGAAGAAGAGGTTGACTACTTCCACAGTGTTGACCTTACCAGAAGGTACTCAAGGTTTTGTTATATATTGTAATGCATCTAGAGTTGGTTTAGGTTGTGTGTTAATGTAGAATGGCAAAGTTATAACTTATACCTCCAGACAGTTGAAAGTTCATGAGAAGAATTACCCAACTCATGATCTAGAATTGACTGTCATAGTATTTGCTTTAAAAATATGGCGTCATTATCTTTATGGTGTTCATGTGGATGTGTTTAGCGATAACAAGAGTCTTCAATATGTGTTTAGTCAAAAAGAGCTTAATCTCAGACAAAGAAGGTGGTTAGAGTTACTCAAGGATTATGATATGAGTATCTCCTATCACCCATGCAAGGCTAATGTTGTTGCTGATGCCTTGAGAAGGTTGTCTATGGGCAGTACCACCCATTTTGAAGAAGATAAGAAAGAGTTAGCAAAAGAGGTGCATAGACTTGCATGACTAGGTGTTCAACTAATGGATTCCACAGAAAGAGGAGTAGTGATAATGAATGGGGCTGAATCATCATTAGTGTCAGAAGTAAAAGAGAAGCAAGACCAAGATCCTTTATTGCTTGAATTAAAGGCAAGTGTTCATAAGAAAAAAAGGTGATGGCTTTTGAACAAGGGGGAGATAGTGTTTTGAGGTATCAAGGTAGATTGTGTGATTGTTTTCAAAGGTAATTGGGATGAGCACCTACATCTTATTGAATTTACTTACAATAATAGTTACCACTCTAGCATCCATATGTCTCCTTATCAAGCTCTTTATGGAAAAAGGTGCATATCTCCTATTGGATGGTTTAAAGTTGGTGAAGCTGGGTTGACAGGACCAGATTTAGTTCATCAAGATATGAAGAAGGTGAAAGTAATTCAAGAGAGGTTGAAAACAGTGCAGAGTCATCAGAAATCCTACATTGATGTTAGGAGAAGAGAGTTAGAGTTTGAAGTAGATGATTGGGTATACTTGAACGTTTCACCCATGAAGGGTGTTATGAGGTTTGCTAAGAAGGGGAAGCTTAGTCCCCGGTATATTGGTCCTTACTGAATATCCAAGAGGATTGGTAATGTAGCTTATGAGTTAGAGCTACCTCAAGAGTTAGCAGTGGTTCATCTGATATTTCATATTTCCATGTTGAAGAAGTGCATGGGCGATCCTTGATTGATCATACCAACTGAAGACATTGGGATCAAGGATAGCTTATCTTATGAAGAGATTCCGGTTCAGATTCTAGATTGCCTAGTTCGCAAGTTGAGAACAAAAGAGGTAGCATTAGTCAAAGTTCTTTGGAGGAACCAATTTGTTGAGAAAGTTACTTGGGAAGCTGAGGAAGATATGAAGAAGAGATATCCGCATCTCTTTAAATCCAGAGAAGTTCCAGATCAAGGTACTAATCCTTTTCTTGGCATTCATTTATAAGTTGGCATGTTGTAATTACATTATGCTTGTTGGGTGTTTGAACTGCATGTTTAATGTTATGCTATTAGCCTACTAAGAGTAATCTCATTCGAGGATGAATGTTCCCAAGGGGGAGATATTGTAACACCTCGCTTTTTGAAAGAACTAGAAAGAACTAGAATTAGAAGTGCCATTTTTGGAAAGAATGAAAATCTGGAAAATTTGGTTAAGTAATGTTAATTTTGAGTTTTTGGTCAACTTCAAACGACCATAACTCCTAGCTCAAGATGAGTTAGGTGTGTTTCCTGATATCGTAGGAAAGATCTTGGAATATTCTTTCCAAAGCCGCCAAGTTTGCGCGATTCTGAGTTCGTATAAGTGAGATATGCCCATTGGAAGTTGGGCTGTTCGATTAAGGAAAGTCCAATTCGGATTTTGGAAGGGTGGTTTGGTCTTTTCCATACCCAACTTAATTAATTAGTTTTTGGTAATATTTTTAAGGTCTAAACTTATAGGATTCAGTTTACGCTTTTGAAAATAGAGTTAGGGTTTTTGGAGAAAGAACGCAAGAGGAGAAGAAAGGAGAAAAGAGCCAAGATCATCGTTTGTAAGGATTTAGCTTGTGGATTTCGTCAAGGGGTGATCCCTACGAGGTATTTGAGATCACATAGCATTGGGTTAGTTCACCCATGCGCCAATCATGATTCAATTCAGCAAAGTTATATTGATTTGAATGTAAATCCTATGAGTTCTTAATGAAATTCGTTTGAAATCTTGTGGGTTCTTGTTGTTGAAGTTTCTTGAGATTGATGTATTTAGGTGTGAATTCGAGTTGAATCTTTCATATATTGGGGGTTTAGTTAATTCTAACTGTTTGGTGGAAAGAACCATTTGAGTTTGGAGGGTTTAGAGTTGACAAACGAGCAAGAAAAATCGTCAAACACCTGGGAAAGGGGTGGGGCGTCGTGCCAGCCAGCGCGCCCCAAAGAGTTCTCTGAGGTTTCACCCTTGGGGCGCTGCGCTGTGCCAGCCGCGTCCCAGGACAGGCTCTTAAGTTTGCGCCCTGTGCCTCTCAAAGCGCCAGGGATGCCAATTCTTCCCATTTCTTCCCCAACCTTCTGTACTAGTTCCTTGGCAATGTACCTATGTTTTCTAATTGATTCCAACACTCTTAGGTACATCTAAACATCATGAAATCATCCATAAATATGAGATCATGAACCTTGAATCCATAATTCAATTGAGTCTATTTATATAATTTGGTCTCTTATTTTTCCTCTTAAAAGTGTCAATAAAAAAGTAATAAATTAAAAGATATAATAATATTATAACCAAACAACACGAAATAACCTTTTATTATATGTATATATATATATATATATATATATATATATAAATTACAGTTACTAATATAAAAATATATGAACACCGTTTAAATAAGAACAAAAGGCTGGAAGGCTTATGCTACTCTTATTTTCTTGGAAATAAATATGTACTTTTGTTCTTCAATTAACAAATTTTCCAACATTTTGTTATAATAAATCTATAAATAGGTATATGATTCTTTTACTCATATTTAATTTTTTATAGTTGTTTTATATCGAAATACTGGTATTATAATAATTTTATTTCTTTATCCTTATTATAATATTTTTATTATTTATAATTATGAAATTACTAGTTTTACCATAACATATTTATTAGTCTTAATTATGAGGAGGAGATTAGTTTTTAATTTTTGAGTAATAAACATCAATACTTAGCATTTAAATCATTAAAGAATTTGTTTCATTTCTTCAATTGTTAAAAGTAATTATTAACAAACTTTAATTTAATGGAGTTGAATCACTACTACTTTATAGTTTGTATACAATTCTTTTACCTTCTTTATTTTTATATGTATTCTTTTACTTCTACAACATATATGGAGAAAAAAGGATAAAATAGTATTAGATGCATTAGTGAAGGATAAAGGATAGGGAAATAGTATATAACAGAAAAAAATGTAACTCAATGGTTGTTTTAGTTTCTTTTTAATTGTCATTTCATTTTTATTTTATTTAATAAGAGTCATAGAATATATTTTTAACTTTTATTTAGATTAAAAGAAATTAAAGGGTCCGTTGCGAATAGATTATAGCTTATTTCTTAGGAATAAATTCTCTCTTTTGTTCAATATATTGTTAAATTTCCAGGATGCTCTGATCATTCTCCTCTTTGCATTACATTGATGAAAGAAGAGGATATCAGGCATAAGCCATTTAAATTCCTAAACCATCTAGCAAAGCATGAGAATTTTCAGGAGATAGTGCAGAGGGCTTGGCAACAAAGACGAAGTAATGGGACAATGTATGAGGTATGGAAGAAACTTCAGAATGTGAAAAGAGGTTTGAAAGAATTGAATAGTGCTGCTTTCCATGGGGTGCAAAGTAGAATAAGAATGTATAGACAACATCTGCATGATATACAGTATACTATGAGAAATCCAGGACAAGCACATGACATTATAGAGCTGGAGAAGGAAGTTAAACTAAATTTGGAGAAATGGCTAAATATTGAGGAGGGTATAATGAAGAAAAAATCAAGGGTTCAGTGGCTGGAATTGGGGGATGGAAACATAACATATTTTCATGCTAGCTTGAAGAATAGAATAGCCCAGAATAAGATCACAAGTTTAATCACAAATACAGGAAGGTCTGTGACCAGTAGAACTGAAATTGAGGAAGAGATTACAAATTTCTACAAACAATTATTGGGATCCTGTGCCACTCAACTACCTGCTATAAATCAGAAGGTCATGAAAGATGGTCCAGTCTTGAATAGAAGCCAACAAGCTCAATTGATTGCACCTGTTAGCAAAAATTAAGTGGTTATGGCTTTGAAGGGCATAAATGACAACAAAGCTCCTGGATGTGATGGTTTCAATGCATATTTTTAAAAAAAGGCTTGGGTGCACATAGGAGAGGACATTACTGATGCTGTTCTACAGTTTTTCTCCACAAGTAAAATGTATAAAGCCATTAATTGCACCACTGTAACTCTTATACCAAAAGTAGCTCATCCTTCCAAAGTATCAGAATATAGGCCTATTTCCTGTTGTACTTTATTGTACAAGATCATATCCAAAGTGCTGACAAACAGGATGCAGTGTGTGATGGAGGTTTTGGTGGATAAAAATCAGTCTACTTTTGTGCTAGGCATGATGATAAATGACAACATCATCCTAAGTAATGAGTTACTCAAGGGATATGGGAGGAAGGGAGTGTCACCAAGATGTATGCTTAAAGTAGATATGAAAAAGGCATATGATTCTATTGAATGGAGCTATCTTAAACATATAATGACTTATTTGCAGTTTCCTGTGAAATTTGTTGAGTGGATATATCAGTGCATTAGTACAGTATCATATTCCATTCTCATAAATGGATATCCTAGCAACCCTTTTATTGCAAAGAAAGGCATACGAGAGGGGGATCCACTGTCCCCTTATTTGTTTGTGTTGTCTATGGAGTATTTGACAAGATTGCTCAAACAACTGAAGAATGATCCTAACTTCAATTTCCACCCAAAGTGTGAAAGAATGCAGATAGTACAACTCAGTTTTGCTGATGATCTTTTGCTGTTTAGCAGAGGAGATACTATATCAGTTAGATTGATGTTTGACATTTTTCAAGAGTTCTCCCTAGCTTCTGGACTAGTTGCAAATGCTGATAAAAGTTCCATTTATTTTGGAGGAGTTCCAACAAGTATACAAAATGAAATCCTTCATGATCTAGGATTCTCACAAGGGTACTTACCTTTTAGATACTTAGGAGTTCCACTAAGTACTAAGAGGGTGTCTATTTTGCAGTATCAACTATTAATTGATAGGATCATGAGTCGAATACAGAGCTGGACTTCCAGATTCCTATCTTATGCAGGAATGACTTAATTGATTAAGAGTGTTTTGTTCTCCATTCAGGTGTTCTGGTCATAAGTGTTTGTGCTGCTCAAAAAAGTTGTCAAATGTATTGCAACATTATGCAGGACCTTTTTATGGACATGAGGAGTATATGTATCCAGAAAGGCACTTATTGCTTGGGAACATCTATGTAGTCCTAAAACTGCCGGGGGCCTCAATATATTGAATATTCAAGCATGGATTAAAGCTGCAATAAGCAAACTATTATGGAATTTGAGCACTAAGAAAGATAGATTATGGGTGAAGTGGATCCACATGTATTATGGGAAACAAGGGACTATATGGGGTTTCATACCAACTCAAGCCTCATAGATGGTGAAGAAGATAATGTAGATGCACAAAGTATTGGAGACTATTGGTTGGAATGAGGAGTATGTCAAGCATATTGGAAAATACTACATAAAGCAGCTTTATAAAGACATTAGAGGAGAATACCAGAAGGTGGAATGGAGGAGGCTCACATGTAACAATATTGCCTGCCCTAAGTGGATTTTCATCTTATATTTAGCCCTACATAGCAGGCTACTCACAAGGGATCGATTAGCAACATGGGAATGTGTGGAAGATATTCAATGTGTATTATGTAGGAATGAGGATGAGAACCACAATCGTTTGTTCTTTCGATGTTTGTTCTCATCACAGGTCTGGCAGAAGATACTAAGGTGGCAAAACATTAATGGGAAAGCTAAAGGATGGGAAGAGGAAACAAGCTGGGCAAATACATATTGTAAAGGTAAGCAAGCAAAGGCTGAGGTATATAGGATGACATTGGCTGCAAGCGTGTATCTCATATGTCAGGAGAGAAACCAAAGAATTTTCCAGAAAACAGCAAAAACTCCGGCAATGCTGGCAAAACAGGTTGTCCAAGAAGTGCATATGAGAGGGAGAGCAAGCATACGATTAAACTGTGTACTATCAACTCTGAACGTTTATCCTGAATAGGTGCAATTTACTTAGCTAGAGTGGTAAATGCGTAGTGAAGCCTGTTAGAATAAAGAGCTGATAATGCATAGTTTGGGAGATGTCCAATATGCATGAGTTACTGATTTGTATTGTTTAAGTTGGTAATGACATTTTTTTATTTACCAAAATAAATTATTAAGTTTTTTTTAAAAAAAACATTGTTGGTATTTATCTTGATGATATAATATAACTAGTGTACTTGGCCACGCTTCGCGCGACGCTTCGCGCGATTAAAATAAAAGATTAAATATATTCTGAAATAATTAGTGTCATTACTTGACAAATATTTTAATAATAAATAATGCAATAAAAGAGAGGAAAATTAAGTTACGAATCTAATATGACCTATTCAAAGAAATTGCTAAAAAAATTATGCTACAAATTGCTGATAAAAAAAAGATGAAACATAAAAGATGATATGAAAAACTTGAGCTAATTGATAATTCAATCATCATAGTTTCATACTAATTAAAGTTAATGATTTATAGCAATCTTATTAGTTCAATCACAATCTACTCCATCATAAATTACTCCTCATGTCCCATATTAGTTGATCACTTTACTAAAAATAGTTGTCACATATTAGTTGATCACCTTAATAAATCAACAAAGCATTAATTGATTTTTTTTCCAAATTACCTTGCAATTAATTCCTTTTTAAAGTGTTTTGTAAAGTTTCAAGAAAGTTCTTAAGGAGTGAATTGGTAAAACTACCCACTTAATTATGATTTCTAAATATATGCGCGTAAAAAGAAAAGTTATCAACTAATATGGGACAGAGGAAGTACATGATTTTCTATTTGTATAAATGACTATATAATAAAAATAAATAAATAAAGATATATGATTTCTTAATATATGCATGTAAAGAGAAAAGTGATCAACTAATATGGGACAGACGAAGTACATGATTTTCTTTTTTATAAATGTCTATATAATAAAAATAAATAAATAAAGATATATTATTTCTTGTTTATGAATTCTTAATATATTCGCATAAAAATAAAGTGAACAACTAATATGTGACGGAGGGAGTACATGATTTTCTTTTTGTATAAATGACTATATAATAAAAATAAATAAATAAATAGAGATATATTTGTGGTAAATCATGATGAGAGAGAATACATGAATTATATTGAACCCGATCCGGCTTCTCTTCATTTTATTTTTTCTCCATTTCATCAAGAGTATATATTTAGATGAAAGACATGTTCTATTTAATATTTATAGGTCAAGATTATATTACATTCCTAACCATAATTAAGTAAATAAAATTAGAAAAATACTCTTCAAAATTGGTAAAATTCCACAAATTTTGAAGATTCATTAATACCATTAATTTAATCTTAATTTTATACTATCAAAATATCAAAATTGTTGAACATGAATTTAATATGTTTAATTAGCCTGATAAATAGTAATCTTTTGAAAAATATGTCTTATGATTCACATACATACGTAAAAGAAAAGGTAAAATAATTTTGAAAAATTGAATATTTTTTTTCATTGATGGATCACAGCCTTGACTCCACGTAAACCGAATGGCTTTGAGAATTAAATATCAATAATATAAGATTTATTTATTTTATCTCCAAAAAGAGTAGCCTCCAATATTCAAATATTTAAAATATAAAAATATAAGATGATATTAATGTGTATCTAAATTTGTAGGAAATATTTTCTTACCGAATTTGAAAAGTACTTTTCAAAACATATGTACTTAATTAATTATGATTATGATTTTATTTATTTAATATAATCTTTAACTAATTAATTATGATTATGATTTTATTTATTTAATATAATCTTTACCTTTAAAATTTAAATAGGACATATATCTCTTATCTAAATGTATACTTGATGAAATAGAGAGAAAAGATTACGGAGAGGGGAACTGAATCCTATTCAAACATATTTACTCGTTAGTTAATAATTTTAGAAAAGAAAGGTCAATAGTTAACAAGATAAATAAAATAGAAAAAAATACATAAGAAAAAGGGAAGAGATAAAACACATTAAGGAGGTCACTATTAATTTTTTTGTTAATGACTATTCAAGGCTGCAAAAGTAATGGAGGTGTGTAGATACCATTTAAAAAATGATTGACATTACAATATCAACAATTTAGTAACCAACTACCTTCACAATACAAAAATATTATATATTTACTCTACGCATGAATTAACATATGTTTCACAATAAAATTAAAAAGTTACATTTATTCGGAGGCAGAAACTTATAAGCAAACACGAAAAGATGAGGTGTATTGAAAGAGTTTGTTACTCTCTTAATCAGATGTCTAGTCGAATCTTGAGTATGAAAAAAACTCTTTAGGAGGAAGTGCTCGCTCCAAATGGAGACTTGCGCATTGTGAATCCATATATAATCAGGCTACAACGTGGATACCAAATACAATATAAAAAACCAAAAAATATATAAATTATAAGAACATTATGTAACTTTGCATGATAAGCAAAGTTCAGACGTTGTTCTCACCTTCACAATATTCCATAAAAATTGATATAATTTCCATGGGAAGATCTTTTCAAATCATTTTGAACTTCTTGCCAAATTAGACAATATAAAGTTAGACATCTTTTCTATTAACTATTAGAATAGTATTAGCAAATCAACAAACTCAAAGAAATTTATAAAGAGAAAGAAAAGATTAATGGAAATTAAATAATGAAGTATGATTTTATAGGACCTTAATATTTTGGCTATTGAAAATCATTAATTCTGAATTTAGAATTGTAAATGATTTCTCCAATTATTAAAGGCTTAGTTTGAGGAAACGGTTAAGGGCTACTAATTACAATTAAGAATTGGAATTTTAAACGGTATGTTTTCTCTTTCTTAAACTTTGATTAATTTAAACCCATTAATTATTATAGCCTTAAATTGAGGAAATTAAACGGTAACAAATTAGAATCAATTTAGGTTTGAAAATAGGAAAAAAAATCCTCCAAAAATATGCGAAAATAGATAAATAGGTTTCCTGATCATTGGGGCATGCCACATCAACGGGCTGAAGATCCAACTTTATATATATATATATATATATAGATTAGAACAATTAATGATGTTATAACTGGAGAAAAAAGAAGACATGCCATTGATAGAGATCAAAAATTAATTTTTTAATAAAGAAAGTGGGGTAATTTCTTTAGGTTTCGCTCTATAACACTCACCTTTTCTATAGTTTACGATATTACGCTTACATCCCTTATTTTAATTTTTTTGTAACCATTCTTTAAAATTATTTAAAATAAATATAAATCAATTATAACTTGACAAATTTGTCCTTGTTTGTATTAATTTCTTCATATTAATGCATATTATTAAAAACATGATTTAATGAATAAATACTTTAAAAATAAATCAACACAAATAAGTTTATACTATAATACATATTATATAAATATATATAAAAGTGTCCTTTTTTACCAAACAAAGATCACACTTCTTCATATTGATTTATTTCTAAAACTTTGATTATATAAGTCATTTTTAAAAATAATGTGGATTAATATGAAGAAATTAATACAAAAGGACAAAGTTGTCAAATTATAATTAAATTATATTTATTTTAAATAAATTTAAAGAATGGTTAAAAAAAAAATCAAAATAAGGAAGGTATACGTAATATTGTAAACCACAGGGTAGGTGAGTTTTATAAAATTAACCCTTAAAAATTTTAACCACCATGCGAAGCGCGGACAAATTCCCTAATTATCTTATATAAATGGACTTATTTGTCAAGAATATGCTCTATCATTACAAAAAATAACAGAGGAACACTGTAATTGTATCGAATATGTTCATTGATAGATTTATTATGACACAATATTAATAATTAAATATATTATAGGATTCTCCAAATTAATTAGAACAGATTGAAATTGTTATCTTCAGTTTCCCTCTCTGGAACAACATTTGATGTGTTGCGTATGAGTAATGTGTATGCTGGTTCTTATTGGTAAGTTTCTCTTTTGTTTTTTATCATCTTATATTTTTTAGGGAATTTCTTATATATTGGTCATTTTGTTTTTTTCTTATTAATATATTAATTTGTTTAAATTTTTTCATTTTGTACGATATGACGACATGTATATTTTGTTACTTTTCATGTTAATTGGTTTGACATTATGAATATTTTCTCTATAACTTTCATTCTATAAATTTTCTTTTCATATTTTTTTAGTTTGTAATTATGATAAATTAATATATAGTTAATGTAATGGTCGATGAAAATTCTTATTGCATTGTAATTGGCCTATATCTACTTGATAGTCGAACTTGGTGGGACACAGAGGCGTATCTAGAGGGGTGGCCGTGGGTTCACGTGAACCCATGCTCCCCTCTCTAGATCATGTATAGTAGTGTTATATTTTAAAAAAAATATTTAAATATAGATGTGTGAACCCATGTTCAAAGTATATCATATAATAATGCGATGATAATTGGGTGCACCTCTCTAAGTGAGGATATAAATTTAAATCTTATATCTATCTTGTCTCTGTGAGTAACACATTTCCAAGTGGTTATCGGTTACACTTTTGACGTTTCAGCTAATTTTGCTTTTGTTTTTTTCCTTTAATCTTTCAAAATTTTCAAGTGTGTTACATTGAAAATTCCTAAAAAATTTAACATTGTAATTTTTTTATATAATTAAATCAAATGTGTATATTAAAATTTAAAACTAGTAGTATTATACATTTTGAACCTATAATTTTTAAAATTTAATGGTTCATATACGAACTAAAAGTCAAATTGATCAAATTTATATTTAAAATATATTTTTTCGTAATCGTGCACCCATCTAGCCGAAATCCTGGATACGCCTCTGGTGGGACACAATAAGTAGTACTAGCATATTATCAAAATAAATTTGGTTTATAAATTTTATATAATACTAGGGGTAAACGTGTAACACATCGCCGCAGAGACGGAGCCATTATTAGGAATTTGGGGTTCTAAATTTTAGGACATAAGAGAAAAAATATTGCAAAACATGTCTCCTTTAAAAAAATAGTGAGGTTTGAACACACAACACTAGTGTGAAAAACATTTCCATTGCCTCTTCCTTACCACTGAGTTGTCAATCAATTTTGTTAGGAGGTTCACAAGTTAATATATATATATATATATATATATATATATTTGTGTAATTTTTTAATACAAAAATGGTGAATTCGTCCGAACCCATTAACCCTCACCTATCTCCGCCTCTAAACACACGTTCCTAAAACTGGAATAACCATGAATCAACAAAGTATCAAGATAAAGGAAGTAGTTAGCTATCTTAAAATCAACATGTAAGATCAATTTCACCAATAAGGAATCACTTAATGTAACGACCCGAACTGCCGTTCTTTAGGAAAAGCAAAACGTCGGGAGAACTGGACCCCACCATCCAGCCAGAGCAGCGAAGATGTTGCTATGGCGGCAGCGCCCCAATGAGATGGGAAGCTCTAGAGCAGGATGATCAGGGTAGAAATTAAATGATGCGAAGTCTTATTTTCTGCTTTTTCCCTAAGTGCCAAAATTAAAAGAGAAGAGGATCACCCCCAGAAACCCTCAAAAGGGCTGCTCTAGGTTTGGGAAGGAAGGAGGAAGAGATTTCTAGTGCAAGGATGACGATAGATTACTAATTTCCGGCCGAATCCACCGTCTTGTCGTCCGGAAGCCAGGATTGAAGCTACAATCCCTCTGCAGCTTCTTGGCTTCCAGGTAGGCTAGGTTTATTTACTTGAGTAGTAGTAAATTCATCCTCGCTGCGTAGTATATGGCTAAGTGACGGTAAAATTCATGTTTAGGCTTTCGGGCACGGATAACAGGATGATTGTACATGAACCCTAGTTGCTAAGGATGATGTAAACCATGGAAAAAAGCCTTGTCGTGTGAACTAGGGTTATAAGATAATGATCCAACCGCTTCTTTTGTGTTGTATATGCTTGTTAATGCCCCTATTGTATGTGTACATGAATGGAACTAAAGAGAAGCATGAATCGAACCTAATGAGATGACTAAGTATGAATAATTACATGCCATGAACCTGTTAGTGACTGTGTGACTATATAAACTGTTCATTATGGGTGTGATTATGGTGTGCTTGTGCTGACTAGATCAGGTGTCATGTTTCGACACATCAATTGGATTGGATTGGATCGGGTGTCACGTTCTGCCACATATATTTGTCACGATGCAGACCATCGTGATTGACACCCACACTAACTCTCCGGTGGGAGAACCACTACTACTACTCAAACCAAACAACTAAACCAAAAATAAGACATTTAAGTTACGAAAGCAAGTTAAATACTAAGGAAATAAATAGGGAGTTCCCATAAACTCCAACAAAAGTCTAACAACGAACTAAACAATGCGGAAGAAATAACCTAGATCTTGAAAGTCAATGTACCAAAACATGTAAAGTTCAATAAGTCTAAACAAGAAGGGGTGCAACCCCAATCTAATGAACTAATCAACTAACTAGAACATAGTCTAAGTCCAAAATGTGGACATAGACGAAAAAGAACCTATGACAGCCCGAAAGAATTGGCTCACCCTTGAATTCGAACGATCACTGATCTCCTAAGCAAGGTCTTTCAGTAGCCGCTTGAAGATGCCCTGTACTCAACAAAAATAAGAGCAAGTGCAGTATCAGCACACAACCACAGTGTGCTGGTAGGATCACACGGCTATCCCACTAAGTGCAACATACATAAGTCAATATAACAATATAATCACAAGCACATATCGAACATATACAATATCATCAACATATACAAACAATGAACAACTTCACATTTTCAAGATTCACAATTATATCAAATCATTGGTCCTCTGATGGAAACAAAACCCAAACAGTTAGCATACCAGAACGTGGTACTCGATCCAATGATTATGCCGGAACGTGGAAACCTGTAACACCTCAAAAATCAGACCTAGGAAAAAAATTGTAGAAAACTACCTGAAGCAGTGTACCACGGCAGGGTTAAAGAACTGTGATGGGGTCCATGGTCCGTTGACCTGCCCGTGGTCATGACTTGGAAGTCACCAAACCCAGATGTTAGACCACGGGCACCTTCACAGTCCGTGGCCTTGACGTCGCGATGGTGGAGTCCGTGAAGTCTAGGCACTAGCCTCCCTAGCCTAGCCCTCAGACACCCCTCGCCCAAGTAAGGACCACGGGGACCTTCAGGTCCGCGGTCCTGAAGAAGGGTCGTGGGGACGTCCGTGAAACCTAACCAGTAGCCCCCTAAATCTTGAACCACCAGACCTCAGCCCAAGTGAGGGCCACGAGGACCTTCACGGTTCGTGGTCCCCTACACGAGCCATGGTAAGGCTTGTGCACGGTTCGTGAAGGTGGCAGTGGTTAGCCCCGTCTGCAACTTAAGTCGGGGGTCTTTTGGTCTTTTTCTATTTCGTTGGACCCCTAAACTACGTCGTTTTAACCCTAAACTACATGGTTTTGGTTAGTTTTAGCCTAGAAACATAATTAGAACTTACCTAAGTCAAATCATTACTCAAACTTAGAAAATTAGAAGATAAAGAGGCGAACAACCCTAGTTCAAGAACGCAACAGGGTTCCATCCGTTCCATCCCCGAAATCGAAAGATTTCTCCGTGGAATTCGTCACCAGGTATGTGGGATTTCACTAGTGGGTTCCTTTCACCCATTAGGTCCCTAGTTTTTAGTTAGTTTTTGATTCCTTTATTATAATTAGACCTAGGGTTTCTTGAATGTTAGAATTATTGGGTTCTTAGCTGTAAATATTCAGTTTATCGCATGAATTCCAGAACCCTAGCTATGTATTTCGTTAGTTCTTGAATTACACATGCTAGGTCAAATATTTTAGTTATTCAGTTATACATGTCTCAGTTATTAATGCATCAATATCAGTTAATTGTTGCATACTCAGTATGCATGTCTAGTTTGAGCTATCCAATAACTTACAAAAATTCAGTCATAATGTGTTAATCACTTAGTCAATTGGGAGTAGCATAATACCGAGTTGGACTAAGGTTCAGCATACCCAAATAGTCCCAGAACTACTAGCCACGTAGGTTGTAAGTCCCCTCTGTGGGCATCATTTTAGTGATCACGTCAGCATGCCTCTATACCTCTGACAGGGTATATTGGGTCCTCTCGATGGGGCGTATACATCGGACTCCACATTTAGCTCATGTGGTTTTATTATCGGTTATTAATAGCTCCCATAGTTCAGTTAGATTCTATTGCATTAACCATGTATCAGTATATTCGGGATTCAGTTTCAGCATGTTATAAATTGGTCATTGCATTCAGTTAGCTCAGTATTCAGCATCTATATCATGTTCAGATTATATCATTGCTTATTTACTTTGTTCAGTTATATGTTATTTCAGCTTTATTCTATCCTGTATGCTCAGTACCTTTCAAGTATTGACACATACTTTGAGCTACATCTTCTCGTGATGTAGGTTCAAGTTCTCAGCATCCAGATCATGCTTAGCTCGGTTCCTGATCTCTAGTTCAGCAAAATTAGTGGTGAGTCCTCATTCTCCGAGGACAATAGTCATGAGTTTCTTTTCAGTATTTTTTTTCCTTTAATTTCAATTTTGCTAGACTTATCTGGGGCCTGTCCCAGCATTTCTAGTCAGTTAGAGGCTATTTTCAGACATAGTTAGATTCAACTTAGTATTGAGTTAATATCTTCTTTGTATTAAACTCATCAGTTTTCTTTTCTCTCAGTTATAACATATGGGTATTCCCCATTTTTTTCATTTTATTTATGATTATAGTTTTTGCATCAATTTAGTCTCTTTAGTATGCTCATGATCATGCTAGCAGGGTTAGCTTCGGATCAATTGTGGTCCTAGGTCCCGTGTCCGCGTCTCGGGGGTAGTCTCGGGGATGACAAACTTGGTATCAGAGCACTAGGTTTAAGAGTCCTAGGATGTCTGAAAAGCCACACTAAGTTGGGTCCTTTTCATGGGTGTGAAGTGCACCACATCTAATGAGAAGGAGGCTACGAAGTGTATTAGGAAGAATCTTCATTTTCTTGTTACTCTTATCATGCTAAGGTATGATCTAATTCTATTCTAACTTGACATTCTACGTTTCAGTGATCATGCCTCCCCGTAGAGCTAACGCCAGTAATGCAGCAGCTCATCTAGTCCCAGATCAGGAAGTTTCTAATGCAGAATTCAGGAACACCATTTAGATGTTGGCTCAGAGTGTGGCCAACCAGAATAATCAGCGGGTTCCAGTTCAGGCAAATGCCAATGTTGGGTTAGCTGCAGCTGGAGTGAAAGACTTTGTTAGGATGAATCCTCCAGAGTTCTTAGGATTGCAAGTTGGTGAAGATCCCCAAACCTTCATTGATGAAGTCAAGAAGATATTTGAAGTGATGCAGGTAACTGGGAATGATCGGGTTGAGTTAGCATCTTACCAACTGAAAGATGTAGCTCATATCTGGTATACTTAGTGGAAGGAGAACAGGGGTACAGATGCAGCTCCTATTACTTGGGATTGTTTCAGCGAAACCTTTCTGGACAGGTTTTTCCCTATAGAGTTGAGAGAAGCAAGGGCCCAGGAATTTATGAACTTAAGGCAGGGTAACATGACGGTCCAAGAGTATGGGCTCAAGTTTAACCAACTCTCCAGGTATGCTCCTCACATGGTTGCTGATTCTAGGGCTCAGATGAATAAGTTTCTGTATGGAGTATCAGACTTAGTGAAGGCAGAGTGCAGGAATGCTATGTTGTTGGGAGACATGAGCATCTCTAGGCTCATGACTTACGCTCAACAGGTTGAGGGTGATAAGCTTAGGGAACAGGCTAAGGAGAATAAGAAATCAAGAATAGATAACTATGAGTATTCCCAATAGAAATCGGGTGGTGGAAATCGCTTACAGTTTCAGCAGAAGTCTTCGACTCAGCACCTTTATTAGCCAGTGTTCCATTCTCCAAGTTCCGGAATAATCAGAAAGGTAGAGTATCAAGCTCTAAGTCTCAAGGGAGTGTTACAGGTACCAAAACCTACCCAACTTACCCTAAATGTGGTAAGAACCATCTGGGCAAGTGTCTTGCAGGAAAAGAAAGATGCTTTGGGTGTGGTCAGTCTGGTCATAGGTTGACGGATTGTCCTTCTAGACAGGGTCAAGGAGGTAATAATGGTAGAGCTCAATTTACAACTTCAGCAGCACCAGCAGGTCGCCTGACTCAATAGGGTAACTCTTCTGGTATAGGTGGTGGACAACGCCAAAATAGGCTCTATGCTCTTTAGGCTCGCCAAGATCAGGAAGATTCTCCTGATGTAGTCACTGGTACGTTACAAGTCTTTGACCTTGATGTTTATGCATTATTAGATCCAGGGGCTACGTTATCTTTTGTAACTCCTTCTATAGCGGTCAAATTTAGTATTAGTCCAGAATCTCTCTTAGAGCTCTTCTTAGTCTCTACTCCAGTCGGTGACCCAGTTCTAGCTAGACGGGTATACAGAAATTGCCCTATCACAGTCTCTCAGAAAGTCACCTCAGCAGATCTTGTAGAGTTAAAAATGGTAGACTTTGATGTCATTCTAGGAATGGATTGGTTACATTTCTGTTATGCCTCAGTCAATTGTAGAACTAGGATTGTTCATTTTCAGTTTCCAGACGAACCAATCTTAGAATGGAAGAGTAGTAACTTAGCGCCTATGAGTCGATTCATTTCTTATCTTAAGGTAAGAAAAATGATTTCTAAGGGATATCTCTATCATCTAGTTCGGGTCAATAATTCTAACTCTGAAACCCCAACTCTTGAGTCAGTTCCAGTAGTCAATGAGTTCCCAGAAGTGTTTCCAGAAGATCTTCCCGGAGTTTCTCCTAAAAGGGAAATCAACTTTGGAATTGATCTTCTTCTAGATACCCAGCCTATCTCTATTCCTCCTTATAGAATGGCTCCAGTTGAGCTTAAGGAATTGAAAGAGCAGTTGAAAGACCTTCTAGATAAGGGCTTCATCAGACCTAGTATTTTGCCATGGGGTGCACCAGTGTTGTTCGTAAAGAAGAAAGATGGTTCTCTCAGAATGTGCAATGACTATAGGTAGTTGAACAAGGTCACAATCAAGAATAAGTATCCCATCCCTAGGATTGATGACTTGTTTGACAAACTTCAGGGTGCTAGTCATTTCTCAAAGATAGACCTCAGATCGGATTATCATCAACTTAAAGTCCGAGATAGTGACATTCCGAAGACAGCCTTCAGAACTCGGTATAGTCATTATGAATTTGTAGTCATGTCATTTGGACTAACCAATGCTCTTGCAGCTTTCATGGAATTGATGAACAGAGTGTTCAAGCAGTACTTGGACTTGTTCATTATCGTCTTTATTGATGATATCCTCATTTACTCTAGGAATGAGAAAGAACAAGCGAGTCATTTGAGAGTTGTTCTACAAACTCTCAAAGATCGCCAGTTATTTGCAAAATTTAACAAGTGTGAGTTTTGGTTAAAATCAGTTGCCTTCCTTGGGCATATTGTGTGTAGTGAAGGAATTCGAGTAGATTCCCAGAAGATAGAAGCAGTGATACAATGGCCCAGACCTTCCTCTGCTATACATATTAGAAGTTTCTTGGGTCTAGCGGGCTATTACAGATGGTTCGTGGAAGGATTTTCATTCATAGCCTCACCATTGACTATGTTGACTCAGAAGATGGTCAAGTTTCAGTGGTTAGATGATTGTGAGAAAACCTTCGCAGAATTGAAAACTAGGTTGACTACAGCTCTTGTTTTGACTCTACCAGAGGGTTCAGACGGTTATGTGATTTATTGTGATACATCCAGAGTCAGCCTACGCTGTGTTAATGCAGTGAGGTAAAGTTATAGCCTATGCTTCTAGATAGCTTAAGGTGCATGAGAAAAATTATCCGACTCATGACCTCGAGCTTGCAGCGGTGGTGTTTGCACTCAAGATTTGGAGACACTACTTATATGGTGTTCATGTAGATGTGTTCACAGACCATAAGATCTTCAATATGTGTTCACCCAGAAAGAGTTGAATCTTCACCTGAGAAGATGGCTTGAGTTCCTCAAGGATTATGACATGAGTGTGCATTACCATCCTGGTAAGGCAAATGTAGTAGCAAATGCCCTTAGCAGACTATCTATGGGTAGTGTAGCACATGTTGAGGAAGAAAGAAAAGAGCTCGCAAATGATGTTCACATGCTTGCTCGTTTAGGAGTTCGTCTTATGAGCATATTAGATGGTAGTGTGACAGTTTGAGATGGATCAGAATCTTAATTGGTAGTGGAGGTTAAGGGAAAGCAAGACAGGGATCCGATATTACTCGAACTCAATGGTGCAGTTCAACAACAGAGAGTTGAGGTTTTCTCCCAAGTGGGAGATGGTGTACTTCGCTATCAGGGTCGATTATGTTTTCCTAATGTGGGCGAGTTGAGACAACAGATTCTAGCAGAAGTCCATAACTCTAGATATTCTATCCATCCAGGCGCCACTAAGATGTACCACGATCTGCAGGAAGTCTATTGGTGGAATGGGATGAAAAGAGATATAACAGATTTTGTGGCTAAGTGTCCCAATTGCCAGCAAGTTAAGGTAGAACATCCGAAACCAGGAGGTATGACTCAAGAGATTGACATTCCTACTTGGAAATGGGAAGTGATCAACATGGACTTCATCACAGGTTTACCTTGTACTCGCAGATAACATGACTCCATTTGGGTGATAGTGGATAGAGTTACTAAGTGTTCTCACTATTTGGCGGTCAAGACTACAGTTTCGGTGGAGGATTACGCGAAGCTTTACATTAATGAGACTGTAAGGTTGTATGGGGTTCCTTTGTCTATCATCTCAGATAGAGGTCCTTAGGTTACCTCTCAGAAGTCATTTCAGAAAGGTCTTGGAACTCAAGTTAACCTTAGCACACCATACAGACCTTAGAAGACATGTTGAGAACTTGTGTGATTGACTTCAAGGGTAGTTGGGATGATCACCTTCCTCTTATAGAGTTCGCCTACAATAGTAGTTACCATTCCAACATTCAGATGGCCCCTTATAAGGCATTGTATGGGCGTAGATGTAGATCTCCAGTTGGTTGGTTTGAAGTAGGTGAAGCAGCCTTGATAGGACCAGATTCAGTCCATGATGCTATGCAGAAAGTGCAACTCATTAGAGATAGACCTAAGACTGCCTAGAGTCGCTAAAAGTCCTATGTAGATGTGAGAAGAAGGGAATTAGAGTTCCAAGTTTATGAGTGGGTTTTCCTAAAAGTGTCACCTATGAAAGGGGTGATGAGATTTGGCAAGAAAGGGAAGCTCAGTCCTAGATGTGTAGGCCCTTACAAGATTCTGAAGAGGATTGGTAAAGTGGCTTATTAGTTAGAGTTGCCAGCAGAATTAGCAGCAGTGCATCCTGTTTTTCACATTTCACTTTTGAAGAAGTGTGTGGGTGATCCAGCATCCATAGTGCCATTAGAGAGTGTGGCCGTGAAAGATAGTCTCTCGTATGAGGATGTACCAGTTGAGATTCTTGATCATCAGGTTAGAAGGTTGAGAAACAAAGAAGTTGCTTCAGTCAAGGTTTTGTGGAGGAGTCAGTCCGTAGAGGGAGCTATTTGGGAAGCAGAAGCAACCATGAAGTCCAAGTATCCTCACCTTTTTCCTTCCGATTGCACTCTAGCATGAGGAAATAGTTCCTCTTCAGTTGTTCGGTCATTCATGCATAAAATCAGTTTAGCATCATGTTCCTTCAGTCTGTACTTGCATTTTAGCGTATTTGCATGTTCTTGGAACTGAGTTCAGTCAGAAATCAGCTTCCAATGTTTAGTGGTAGGGTTGCAGCTCATCCCCTCCATTTCAGTTAGTTCAGTCTTCATTCGAGGACGAATGATCCCGAGGGGGAGATGTTGTAACACCTCAAAAATTAGACCTAGGAAAAAAAATGCAGAAAACTACCTGAAGTAGTGAACCACGACAGGGTTCACGGATTGTGATAGGGTCCATGGTTCGTTGACCTGCCCGTGGTCATGACTTGAATGTCACCAGGCCTAGATGTCACACCACGGGCACCTTCACGGTCCATGTCCTTGACGATGGGCCGTGGTGGAGTCTATGATGTCTAGGCAGTAACCTCTCTAGCTTAGCCCTCAGACACCCCTCACCCAAGTAAGGACCACGGGGACATTAACGGTTCGTGGTCCTGAAGATGGATTGGGGGGGGCGTTCGTGAAACCTAACCAGTAGCCCCCTAAATCCTGAGCCACCAGACCTTAGCCCAAGTGAGGGCCACGAGGACCTTCACGGTTCGTGGTCCCCCAAACGGGCCATGGTAAGTCTCGTGAGACAGACCCTCAGCTCTGTAGTCACCAAGTGAAGACCACGACCCACTTTACAATCCGTGGTCCCTTTCATGGTCCGTGAAGGTGGCCATAGTCAACCCTGTCTACAACTGAAGTCAAGGGTCTTTTGGTCTTTTCCTATTTCATTGGACCCCTAAACTACGTCGTTTTAACCCTAAACTACGTGGTTTTGGTCAGTTTTAGCCTAGAAACATAACTAGAACTTACCTAAGTCAAATCATTAATCAAACTTAGAAAATTAGAATAGAAAGAGAAAGAGGCGAGCAACCCTAGTTCAAGAACGCAACAAGGTTCCATCAGTTCCATCCCCGAAATCGAAAGATTTCTCTGTGGAATTCGTCACCAGGTATGTGGGATTTCACTAGTGGGTTCCTTTCACCCATTAGGTCCCTAGTTTTTAGTCAGTTTTTTGATTCCCTTATTATGACTAGACCTAGGGTTTCTTGAATGTTAGAATTATTGGGTTCTTAGCTATTAGAATGATCCAAATCAGATTAGTATGTTAATATTCAGTTTATTACATGAATCCAAGAACCCTAGCTATGTATTTCTTTAGTTCTTGAATTACACATGCTAGGTCAGATATTTCAATTTTTCAATTATACATGCCTCAATTATTAATACATCAATATCAGTGTATTGTTGCATACTCAGTTTGCATGTCTAGTTTGAGCTATCGAGTAACTTACATAAATTCAGTCATAATGTGTTAATCACTTAATCTATTGGGAATAGCATAATATCGAGTTGGACTAGGGTTCAGCGTACCCAAATTGTCCCTGAACTACTAGCCATGTAGCTTGTAAGTCCCCTCTGTGGGCATCATTTCAGTGATCATGTCAGCATGCCTCTATATCTCTGGCAGGGTATATTGGGTCCTCTCGATGGGGCGTATACATCGGACTCCACATTTAGCTCATGTGGTTTTATTATCGGTTATTAGTAGCTCCCACAATTCAATTAGATTCTATTGCATTGACCATGTATCAGTATATTCAGTATTCAGTCTTAGCATGTTAAAAAATTGGTCATTGCATTCAGTTAGCTCAGTATTCAGTATCTATATCATATTCAGATTATATCATTGCTTATTTACTTTGTTCAGTTATATGTTATTTCAGCTTTATTATATCCTGCATGCTCAGTACCTTTCAAGTATTGACGCATACTCTGAGCTACATCTTCTCGTGATGTAGGTTCAGGTTCTCAGCATCCAGATCAGGCTTAGATCGGTTCCCGATCTCTAGTTCAGCAGAATCAGTGGTGAGTCCTCATTCTCTGAGGACAATATTCATGAGTTTCATTTTAGTATTTTTACTCTTTTAGTTTCAGTTTTGCTAGACTTAGCTGAAGCCTGTCCCAGCATTTCTAGTCAGTTAGAGGCTAATTTCAGACATAGTTAGATTAAGCTTAGTATTGAGTTAATATCTTCTTTGTATTAAACTCACAAGTTTTCATTTATCTCAATTATAGTATATGGGTATTCCTCATTTTTTTTCATTTTATTTATGATTATAGCTTCCGCATCATGTTTATTATCTTTAGTATGTTCATGATCATGCCAGCAGGGTTAGCTTAGGATCACTTATGGTCCTAGGTCCCGTGTCCGCGTCTCGGGGGTAGTCTTGGGGCGTGAGACAACCGATCCCATAATTATTCATGAACATGGCAACCGATCCATTCAACACACCACAATCACAATCACTAGTATATCCTGAAGATCATACAATTAAGTCATGATTTCATGGTAACCATCATTCATCTATCTCATTTACAACAAGTGTGATCAATAATACAACATTCATATACATACATATATCATAATGAAGCAAGGAAAAACATACATCACACAATAATAGAATCACAACCATCACCTACCTCGAAACAAGCTTGAAACGCTAAGAATCTTGATCCTTCCCTTTTCGGATTCGTTCCGCTTGTTCTTGGTCTTCAAACAATCAATATAATATGAGAATCAATAAACAATCACTAATTACCCGAATTACAAACAATTCTATGAACCCTAGATCAAACCCATGATCCCAATTATCCAAATTAGGGTTGTTTCCACCATAGAATCTATAACAAAACCCTCCCCCATCAATATCCACCATTCTATTACGTTCTACAGATCGAAAAATGTATTAGGGGAGTGAAAAGCTTACCTTTAGCCTCAAGAATGGTGAAAAATGAGTAGGAGTCGCCTTGGGTTCATTCATTAGCTCTAAAAATCGAAAAGTGCCAAATAAGGTCAATAAGGGAACATTTACGACTTTAAGTCACGTCTGGCTCGCCACAACGGCCACCACCTAGCTATAGCGGCTCCGCCAAAACGACCAAAATCCCCGCCAAGGCGAGTTGCACGAAACATAGAGCTATGTAAAGAATTCTGAAATCTCCATTTAACAACACACCTCTAACCAACGACGCTAAGAAAATACCTTTACGCTAAGATCGATTCCGGGAGTTCTATTGGCCCGAAGTCAATTTCGTAAAGTCGTACGAATTCCTTAACGAGTTATCTAACTACTCATGTAATCAAAATCATAAATAAGTCACTCGGTTGTTACCAGATTTCCCTACACCTTAAAGACTCCGATTTCGTCCAAATCTGCACTAGGTTGGGAAAAACCAAATACTACGAAAAAGTTTTCCGTCCCCAAATTTTCCTCCATTGGCATTTCTATAACGACGGGAACAGGTCATTATAATATATACCTATTTACCCATCACTCGTCCCCAAGTGACAAACTTAGGAAAACATAAGCTAAGGAAGGAATGAAGTAGTACCTGAATCGACGAACAATTGGGGATACTTGTCCCTCATGTCTCTCTCGGTTTCCCAAGTAGCTTCCTCAACTGGACGATGCTTTCATTGAACTATCACAGACTTAATATCCTTGGTCCTCAACTTACGAACATCACGATTAAGAATTGCAATCGGTTCCTCCTCATATTGGAGGTCCTTGTCTAACACAATTGAGTCCCACTTTATGATATAATCCCAGTCACCATGATATCTCTTCAACATGGACACATGAAGTACCGGATGAACACCCGATTTATTAGGAGGTAAAGCCAATCTATACGCTACCGGTCCCACACATTCAAGAACCTTAAATAAACCAATGTATCGCGGACTTAGGTTACCTTTCTTACCAAATCTCATCACCCATTTCATGGGTGGTACCTTAAGAAGAACATTCTCACCGGTTTGGAATGCAATGTCTCTTACCTTATGATCCGTATACTTTTTTTGTCTACTCTGGGCTGCTAAAAGCTTAGCTTGAATGTTCCTCACCTTATCTTGAGCATTCTCCACTAAATCTACCCCCAATGGTTTTGCATCTCCAGCCTCAAACCATCTTATGGGTTATCTACATCCCCTCCCATAGAGTGCCTCAAATGGTGCCATATCAATGCTGGAGTGATAACTATTATTGTAGGAGAACTCACACAAAGGTATGAATTTATCCCAATGCCCTCCAAAATCAAGCACACATGCCCTCAACATGTCTTCTAATACTTGAATATTCCTCTCTGACTGCCCGTCTGTCTGTAGATGGAAGGCTGTACTAAAAGTGAGTTGTGTGCCCAATTCGTCATGAAATTTCCTCCAAAACTCGGATGTGAATTGGGTACCACGGTCTGAGATGATAGAGAGGGGAACCCCATGCAACCTTACTATCTCTTTCACATAGACCTTATCCAATTGCTCAACAGTATAATCTATTCTTACCGGAATAAAATGGGATGACTTAGTCAATCTATCAATCACTACCCAAATAGAATCAAACTTCCCCAAAGTCTTGGGAAGACCAACCACAAAATCTATGGCTATTCTTTCCCACTTCCATTCCGGAATTGGCATTCTCTGAAGCTAACCTGCAGGCCTTTGATGTTCATACTTCACTTGTTGACAATTTTGACACTTCGCCACAAACTCCGCTATATCCTTCTTCATGCCCGGCCACCAATAAATTCACTTCAAATCTCGATACATCTTGGTCACTCCTGGATCAATAGAATATCGCGAACCATGAGACTCTGCCAACAATTTCTCAATCAATTCATCTACTCTAGAAACATAGATTCTTCCTTAAAATTGAGCACACCATCCGCATCAAGAGTGGTCTCTTGGGGCTTACCATTCACAGTCTTCTTTCTAAGCTCCTTCAAATTCTCATCCTCAAACACCCCAAATCTTTCTGAGATGCCCAATTGCATGAACTTAGACTCTAAGGTCTGAATTTAACCAAGCTAAACTACCCATACTCACTGCTTTTCGACTCAAAGCGTCTGCCACCATATTAGCCTTGCCCGAATGGTATTGAATGGTCATATCATAATCTTTAAGTAACTCCATCCACCTTCGCTGTCTCAAATTCAGATCCCTTTGAGGGAACACATGCTGCAAACTATGATGATCAATAAATACCCCACACTTAACACCATAGATGTAATGCCGCCATATCTTAAGAGCGAATACTACTGTTGCCAACTCCAAATCATGCGTTGGATAATTCCTCTCATGCACCTTAAATTGGCACGACACGTAGGCTACAACATTCTTAACCTGCATTAATACAACACCTAAACTAGAATGTGAAGCATCACAATAAATAATAAAATCCTTACCTTCAACCGATAATGCTAGAATGAGAGCGGTGGTCAAGAGAGTCTTGAGCTTTTGAAAGCTCTCCTCACACTTTTCAGTCCATTCAAATGGTACCTCCGTTTTGTTCAAGTTAGTCAAGTGAGTGGCAATGGAAGCAAATTTTTTCACAAATCGATGATAGTAGCTAGCAAGCCCCACAAAACTCCTAACTTCCGTCACAGAGCTAGGTCTAACCCAATTCTTAACCCCCTCAATCTTTTAGGGATCTACCATTACCCCTTCTTTTGAAACTACATGCCCCAAAAATGCAACTGATTTCAACCAAAATTCACACTTAGAAAATTTAGCATATAGCTTTTGCTTCCCAAAAACACCCAAAACACTACGAAAATGGTCGGCATGCTCTTTCTCACTTTTCAAATAGACCAAAATATCATCAATAAACACTATAAAAAATGAATCAAGAAACAACTTAAACACCCCATTCACCAAACTCATGAATGCTGCAGGCGCATTAATCAAACCAAACGACATAACCAAAAAATCATAGTGCCCATAGCGAGTTCTAAACCCCGTCTTGGGCACATCCTCAGGCCTAATTTTCAACTGATAGTAGCCAGACCTTAGATCAATCTTAGAGAAAACTGATGTACCTTGCAATTGGTCAAAAAAATCATCTATTCGAGGCAAAAGGGTACTTGTTTCGAGTAATGACCCTCTTCAGTTGCTGGTAATCTATACACATTCTCATACTACCATCCTTTTTCTTAACAAACAAAACTGGGGAACCCCATGGGGAAGCACTAGGTCGAATAAATCCTTTATCAAGATGTTCTTGGATTTGAGCCTTAAGTTCTCTTAATTCTGCTGGAGCCATGCGATATGGAGGGATATAAATGGGGCGCGTACCAGACTCTAAATCAATGTGAAAATTTATATCTATATCCGGAGGCATACCAGACAAGTCATTATGAAACACTTCTCTAAATTCTGACACCACAGGAATAGACTCAATGTATAGAGCCTCAATCTCAACATCCCTAATATGAGCCAAATAAGCCAAACAACCCTGCCCTATCAATTTCTTAGCCCAAATGGAGGATATGATCTTAGTTCACTTAGGCTTGTACACCCCTTCCCGAAATTTCTAGAGTTACAGACTTAGTATTACAATTAAGCACAACATAATAGGGGGACAACCAAGTCATGCCTAAGATTATGTCAAAGTCAGTCATATTCAAAATCACCAAATCAGCCCAAGTTTGAAAACCATAAACAAAATAGGATAAGGACGATAGACATGGGTAACTATGACTGATTCTCCAACTGGGGTAGATACATGGATAGGGGCATCAAGTATATCACAAATCATATCAAACTCTCAGGAAAATCACACATATACATAAGAATAAGTAGAACCCGGATCAAATAACACATTAGCCATCCGGTCACAGACAAGAATAGTACCTGTGATCACCGCGTCAAACGCCTCTGCCTCATTCTTGCCCAGAAAGGCATAACACTGTGCCCTATCATCTTGACGAACCACTTCCCTGCCTGGTTGCACATTACCTCTGCCTGCATTACCATTTCCTCTACCTCTACGGCCTCGCTGATTACCTCCTTGCCCACCTTGTGGACGTCCTCTACTATTATTACCATTCCCTGCGGGAACCACTGTTCTAGACTGCTACTACGCGGAATATAACACACGTAGGTGGGAAAATCTCTCCTCATATGCCCAGGTTCACCACAATTGTAACAAGTACGATCAAAAGATGGTTTGCTGCCCGTCGAAGGAGCGACTCCCTGGCTATCTTGAAAATTATGGGATGGAGTTTCTGAGTAACTTCCTGTAAAGGCAGGCATAGCAGACTAAATTGGCTTGGCTATAAGCATTGGCCTTCCGGACCCCTTGGAATAAGAACCTTGAAAGTTACCCGAGTTCTTGGGCCTTTTTGACCATGTCTTAGCTTGATCGTCTCGCCTCACCCCCTCCACTTTCTTAACATAGTCTGTCACCTCATTAAGGCTCCTCCCTGCAGAAGTCATATGAACAGATAATATTTGCAACTTAGAATTTAATCCTCTAATAAATAACCGGATTGTCTCTTCCTCAGTAGTCACCAACTGAGTAGCATATCTAGACAAAGCATGAAACTTGGCCTCATAAGTAGCCACAGTCATACCACCTTGCTCCAAAGCCATGAATTCATCCTTCTTGCGATCCCTCAAAGTCCTAAGCACATATTTCTCCAAAAACAGAGCATGAAACTGGGTCCAAGTAAGTGGAGGTAAAGTTAAAGATCTACATCCCATATAAGCTCTCCACCATTGCTTTGCCTCACCTTGAAGTTGAAAGGACACAAACTCAACCCCATGCTGATGGACAATTCCCAACATATGAAGCCTCTCGTAGCAATCTAAGATGAACTCATACGCATCCTCATTCTCAGAACCAATAAACACAGGAGACTTTAGTTTCAAAACTTAGTCAACATTTCATGCTCATTCCCAGTCATAACAAAACCCAACAAAGGATGAAAAAAGCATCGTTAACTCTCATTCCACCCACCTTGGGCGCAGTTCTAGCAACAGGACGATTAGTATGAGCTTGAGTTGCTTGAGCAGAAGGACGCACTCCAGGACCAACCAAACCTTTCAAGAATGACATGATCTATCGAGATAACACTGGGTCTATGGGAGGAACATCGGTAGTCTCAACCTGCACCTCTTCCTCTTGTCTCACATCCTCAACATTCCCAACATCAACATTCTCCTCTTTAATCCCTTCATGATGCGCAAGAGGGTTCTCATTCATAGGAGCATTCTCAAAAGGAGCTCCATTCCCAGCAGGCACTACTCTTCCACGGCTTCTACCCCTAGCTCTTCTTCTACCCCTACCTCAACCACGGCCTCTTGCTGTAAATTCCTCAGCTGGAGCATTGACGGGAGCTACGGGTCTGACTCCATTGAATCTAGTGTTAACCATCTGTGGACAAAAGAGTGAAGGAGGTTAGATACCAATTGTAATCAAGTCATAGCACGAAAGGAGACAAGAGAAAACAGAGAGATTTCCTAAAGTCCTATAGCTTCTCGAAGAAAAGTCAAGGAGTCCACATAACGTTCTGCAAGACTCTACTAAACTCGTTTTGGTACATCGAGATCAATGAACCTAGGCTCTGATACCAACTTTTTCACGACCCAGACCGTCCTGATTGACACCCGCACTAACTCTCCAGTGGGAGAACCACTACTACAACTCAAACCAAGAAACTAAACCAAAACTAAGGCATTTAAGTTACCGAAGCAAGTTGAATACTAAGGAAATAAATTGGGAGTTCCTATAAACTCCAACAAAAGTCTAACAACGAACTAAACAATGCAGAAGAAATAACCTAAAACCTGAAAGTCAATGTACCAAAACATCTAAAGTTCAACAAGTCTAAAAAAGAAGGGGTGCAACCACAATCTAATGAACTAATCAACTAACTAGAATATAGTCTAAGCCCGTAAGAATTGGCTCACCCTTGAATTCAAATGATCACTGATCTCCTAAGTGAGGTCTGTCAGTAGCCGCTTGAAGATGCCTGTACTCAACAAAAATAAGGTCAAGTGAAGTATCACTACACAACCACAATGTACTGGTAGGATCACACGGCTATCCAACTAAGTGAAACATACATAAGTCAATACAATAATATAATCACATGCACATATCGAACATATACAATATCATCAACATATACGAACAATGAACAACTTCACATTTTCAAGATACACAATTATATCAAATCATTGGTCCTCTCATGGAAGCCAAACCCAAACAATTAGCATACCGAAACCTGTTACCCGATCCAATGATTATGCCAGAACGTGGCAACCGATCCCATAATTATGCCGAAACATGGCAACCGATCCAAGTTAGTGATGCTGAAACGTGGCAACCGATCCATTCAACACACCGCAATTACAATCACAAGTATATCCTCAAGATCATACAATTAAGTCTTGATTTCATGGTAACCATCATTCATCTATCTCATTTACAACAAGTGTGATCAATAATGCAACATTCATATACATACATGTATCATAATGAAGCAAGGACAAACATACATCACACAATCATAGAATCACAACCATCACCTACCTCAAAACAAGCTTGAAACCCTAAGAAACTTTATCTTTCTCTTTCCGGATTCATTCCGCTTGTTCTTGGTCTACAAACAATCAATATAATATGAGAATCAATAAACAATAACTAATTACCGAATTACTAATGATTCTATGAACCCTAGATCAAACCCATGATCCCAATTATCCAAATTAGGGTTGTTTCCAACATAGAATCTATAAGAAACCCTCCCCCATCAATATTCACCCATTCTACTACGTTCTACTGATCGAAAAATGGATTTGGGGAGTGAAAAACTTACCTTTAGCCTCAAGAATGGTGAAAAATGAGTAGGTGTCGCCTGGGATTCATTCCTTAGCTATAAAATAAAAAAGTACCAAATAAGGTCGTTTAGGGGTTTATTTACGACTTTAAGTCGCGTCTGACCCGCCACAACGGCCATCACCCCACTACAGCGGCCCCGCCAAAGCGACCAAAATACCCGCCAAGGCGGGTTGCACGAAACAAAGAGCTATTTAAAGAATTTCAAAATCTCCATTTCACAACACACCTCTAACTAACGACGCTCAGAAAATATCTTTTACGTTAAGATCGATTACGGGAGTTCTACTCGCCCGAATTCACTTTCGTAAAGTCGTACAACTTCCTTAACGAGTTATTTAACTACTCATGTAATCAAAATTATAATTAACTTACCCAGTTGATACCAGATTTCCCTACACCTTAAAGACTCCAATTTCATCCAAATATGTACTAGGTTGGGAAAAACTAAATACTACGAAAAAGTTTTTCGGCCCCAAATTTTCCCTCGTTGGCATTTCTATAACGACGGGAACAAGTTGTTATAATATTGGACAGAGTGTCACATACCGACACATATATATTGGATCGGGTGTCACATTCTGACACACTAACAGTTTGGGTGTGGGTCCCATGAGAGGACCACTTGTGATTGTTACGTTCTTGTTTACCCGTCAGTGATATTTGGGAACTATATGTTGCTCCTAATATAATAAATGATCTATGTATCTTTTACGTGTGTGTTTACTGTGTTGTAATTAAAGGGCTTATATCTATTCGTTAGAATTGATTGCGAATGAGCGGGCCCACGGGTATGTGGTCTTGTAAGAGGGGATCAAGGGTCCAGGTGTTCTTATGTAATATTGTTAGAGGGGCTGTCTGTGTTCTTAAAATAATGAGGAGTAGAGTAGTGGTTATGATCTAATTAGTAATTAGACTCTACCTTGGGAAGGTGATTTGTATTCGAAATGGGTAGCGAGCTTGGATAGGGTATACAGTGTAGATAAGAGTTGAATTGTGATGAATAAGAATCGAGGGTATATTGTGAGTGGTTGGCTGGGTTAGTAGTGGCTATAACCGAGAACTCCACTACGAGAATAAGCGGTTAAGTTATGATCAAGAAATGGAGTAAAGGAGGGTGATGGACTAGGGGGTTGTAGTCAAGTGTTAGTACGTTTTAAGGTATCTGTGAATGGGAAAGGTTGGGGGTGTACTTCCTTATTGCATGTTTTCTGCTGGTCGTTTTCTTTATATTATGTTGTGGCCATCAGGTTGACCAATGATGCCTACCAGTATGTGTGTTTGTACTGATACTACTCTTGCTATGCCTCTAAGCATAGTTTGGTTGCAGGGTCAGTGATGTTTCATAGGTGAAGACGAGGAAAATCTCCAACAGCTTCTACTCTTTCTTCCCTGTGGTTGGAGTACTGTCATTAGTTACTGCTTTTTATACATTGTAATCTTAGAAGCTCTTGTATCTGTTTAGACTAGATCCTTGGGGGTGTTAATTCTTTGTAAATTTGACTTTGGGTTATTTAAAACTCTTTATTATATAAAAACCTCTTGAAATTCCATTTATTTCCAGTTTTCTTAATTTTCTGCATGTTTTCAATCGTTTGGGTTCAAGGGTTCTGCTACTTAGGTGTTAGAGTAGGTGCCCACACAGCTCGGTGGGTTAGGTCGTGACACTTAAACATACTAACTAATGTAAAGCAAAATAGTGCATATGATATGAAGATGATATGTTGGTCAATGCACCAATACGTACTGCCTCTAGATCTTGCTTATAGGCCATCTGCAAATATTTCATAAAAAGAAATTGTATTTCATTACTGTATCTCAATACATCTGGATACTAATGTACTATGCATGTGAACTCTTATCAAAATGTAAATGGAGAATTTAAGTCATGGACAAATATAAAATGCTTTTTTTTAATCAAACTACTACTTCAACTATATTTTGATCATGAATTATATTTTTTAAGTCTCAATTTATATGACGCCATTTAAATTTCGAGAATCATATAATTTAATTTTGATCATATATTCGGACATATAATCTTTCAACTTTTTGATTTTTTTTAAAAATATTTGAAAACTATTAAGAAGAAGCATTCATGGCCTGTGTGAAGGACATAATATCAGAAGTCTCAAGAATATTTTGTAGAACACTGCCTCAAAGAATCACTCTCGTTATTAAGCCCTTTGTTCTACTAATAAAGTAGGGATCCTTCAAGATATTTTTTTTCTTCCAAAAATTCAAAATAGTTAAAAGATAATATAAATAATTACAGTCATGAATGACTTATTTGAATCACAAAATTTGGACGGAAGAAGTAATTGTTAGTCCAATTGATGAGTTAGTCCTTATCAACTCATTAGACTCAAATTCATGAATTATTGTTATGCTTTAATGCTAATTGAAGGAATTTTATGCCCTAGTTCTCTTGGGTACAAACATTCTTTGAAAAATTGTGTTTGGAAGTTTTTAAACTTAAAATCACTGAAGCACACAGACGGAGGAACCGACGTGCCGCATGAGCGAGCTGACTAAATGCTATCCATGTATTAACCAATTCGACTTTGATTAATCTTTGCCTATTGTGTCAAAATCCCATCAAAATGTACACACCGCTAGTTATTTCCAATCTCGATAGAACCTATTTTTGTTGATTCCTTGATTTTGATACTTGATATTGATAATTTATAATTGTTCCCTAAATTCCCCCATTTCATATGCTTGTTGAGAGTATTATGTGCTAGTTTGTCTTGGATTGAGAAATCAATTGGAGAGTCATCCCGACTGCCAATCCTTGTTGCTAGACCCTGACCTTTAAAGTTAGGTATTGTTTTGCAAATGACCGCCTATGCCCTTAAAATGAAACACACTTAAGCATTCATAAAAAATGACGTTGTTGCTAGAGATTGTCTTACGATCATCTCTAGTTGATTTTTGAATTCAAACTTTCATGCATTTTCTTGTTCGTGTTACTTTTTTGTGTTGTTGATTATGAAAATAGGGAAAGATGAGCCACACAGATGATAATGAGAGTGTGGTTGGGTTGGTCAATGATTTGGGTGATATGCCCATTGATCTAGGTGTTGCGAGAGCCATTCCCTTATCACCTATGGTAGGGAATGCGGTTTTCCAAGTAAAAAGTCTTATGTTGCACCTCCTTCAAATGAAAGGTATATTGAAAGGGCAAGTTGTAGAAGATACAAATTGACACCTACAAAATTTTGTGGATGTATGTCTTTCGTAGAAAATGAGGAACATTAGTCAAGGATCTTTTTGGCTAAGTTTGTTTCCTTTCTCATTGACCAGAGAAGAAATTTCATGGATTAGTGAAATACCTGAAGGGTCCATAACATCTTGGGTTGAACTAAAGACTGCGTTTCTTGAGAGATATTTCCCACCCTCATGGATGCTTATATTGCGAGATGAAATAAATAATTTTCTGCAATTACCACGGTAAGCTATGCATGAAGTGTGGTTAAGGTTTAAAAAGAAGGTTCCTATGTATTTAAACCATGCATTGTCAAATGAAGTGTTGCTACAAATTTTCTATGGTTCGTTTGATGCCCTGAACCAAGAGGTAGTGAGTAACTTGACTGAAGGTTCTTTCATAAGCCTAACTTATCCATTGGCTTCTGTTTCTCTTGATAAAATGGCGATGACCAATATTTCTTAGCATACTAGGGACAATGAAAGGTATTTGGGTGTAGCAATTTCGACCATGGAAAATGAGATGAGAAGGAAGGAAGAAGATCGGGATAAACAAATGGACAAAATGATAACGAACGTAGAGATTTTAGCTAAAAATATGATGGGCACTGAAAATAGTGTAAATAATATTAGATCACATGGTGCATCATCAATTGAAGAGGATTCTTCTTATTCCGCATTTGATGAGGATATCAAATACTTGGTGAACCAAGGGTTGGGTTCTCGACTTGGGTACCAAGAGACCACTCAAGGTCATTGGCGTCCCTGAGAGGAAAATTAAGGTTGGAGAGATATAGATGATATATGGAGAGACTGAGATAGGTAGTTTCATGAGCAAGATCTAGCAAGAGTAGATGAGAGGTACAATCATCGAAGTTCAAACATTTATTTGCCTCCACAAAAATCTGATGCTGCCCACAACCAAGCAAGTGTGAGTGACCCAGCAAGTTCAAAGATTGAGGATATGCTAAATGAGTTCTCAAGAGGGTCGAGATTACATATAACGGAGTAGAAGAGATCAAAAGTGATGTGTATAACTTAATCCAAGCAGTGAGCTCTCATTTACTTCATTTAAGAACTTGGAGACTCAAATGAATCATCTCTCAACTCCAATGAATCAAAGAGCCAAAGATGTACTTCCTAGTAATACTCTTCAAAACCCAAAAAAAGATGGCCATTGTTTGGTGATAGTTACTAGGAGTGGAAAAATTCTTTATGATGCCAAGGTTATGCCTAAGAAAGTGGCAAACGAGAAACGTTAAGAAAGGCCTAATGCACCAATCCATATTGTTGTTAATGAACACTTGGGAGGAAATAGTTGTAGATCTTCTTTGTCTAATTTTGTTAAGTGTGGAAGGAAGCATGGTGGTAAATGCTTAGCGATATGGATGGTTTCTTTGGTTGTTGTAAGAGTTGTCGGAAGATAAAGGATTGTCCATCACTTGCTACTAAGGGAAGAGATGGTAGACAAGCTCTTCCTAGTGGTTCGGGTACAAGTGCTCCAAAGCAAAACCGATTATATGCACTCCAAACTTGACATGATCAAGAGGGTTCTACGGATGTGGTTACCAATATGTTGAAAGTCTTCCATCTTGATGTTTATTTTTTGCTTGATCTTGGTGCTACTTTCTTTTTTGTGATGCCATATGTGGCTATGAGGTTTGATGTTAGTCCAGATGTGTTGTTAGACACGTTTTTTTTTGTCTCTACTCTTATTGGTGAATCTATTATGGCTAAGAGAGTCTATAGAAATTGTTCCTTCTCCTTCTCCCATAGAGTCCCTCATGTTGATCTTGTAGATATGTTAGATTTTGATGTAATTCTTCATATGGATTGAATCCATTCTTGTTATGCTTATGTTGATTATAGAACCCGAGTGGTTAAGTTTCAGTTTCCTAATGAGCCTGTCCTATAGTGGAAAGGGGGGAAATTATATGCCTAAGGTTCAGTTTGTTTCTTGTCTAAAATCTAAAAAAGATTTCTAAGGGATGGATATATCATCTTGTTTGGTTTAGGGATATAGATTCTAAAACCCCTACTCTTGAGTCAGTCGCCATCGTAACTGAGTTCCTGAAAGTGTTTTCTGATTATTTACCCGGTGTTCCTTCCTAAAGGGAAATAGGCTTCTGTATTGACCTTCTCCCAGATATGCAACTTTTATATATATATATATATATATATATATATATATATTCCTCCTTACCATATGGATCCAGTATAACTAAAGGAATAAAAGGAGCAATTGAAAGATTTTTTGGATAAGGGTTTCATCTGACCGAGTATCTCTCCACGGGGCGCTCCAGTTTTATTTGTTCGTAAGTAGGATGGTTCACTTCGCATGTATATTGAATACTAACAATTGAACAAGGTTACCATTAATAATAAGTACCCTCTTCTGAGGATTGATGATTTATTTGATCAACTCCAAGGAGTGAGTTATTTCTCTAAGATCGACCTCCTATCGGGTTATCACCAATTGAGGGTGAAAGAGAGTGACATCCTGAAGATGGATTTTCGAACTCGGTATGGTCACTATGAGGTTTTGGTAATGCAATTTGGTTTGACATATGCTCTAGCGACATTTATAGATTTGATGACTAGGGTTTTCAAGCAATATCTTGATATGTTTGTGATTGTGTTTATTGATGATGTTTTGATTTAGTCACGGAGTGAGGATGAGCATGTTGAGATTTTTTTTGCAAATTCTCAACAATTATGAGGTATATGATAAGTTCAACAAGTGTGAGTTTTGATTGAGGTATGCTGCTTTCCTTGGTCATATTTCTTCGGTGAAGGTATTCAAGTCGATTCTAAGAAAACAGAGCCTGTTAAGAATTGGCCTAGACCTTTGTCTGTTTCTAATATATGGAGTTTCTTGGATTTGGACTGTTATTATAGAGGGTTTGTGGAAGGATTTTCCTCTATTGCTTTTCCTTCAACCACATTGAGTCAAAAAAGGTAAAATTCATATGGTCGGAAGCTTGTGAAAAAAGTTCCCAAGAGTTGAAGGATAAACCCACTTCCACTCCTATTTTGACACTACCAAAAGAATCAATTGAATCTGTGGTGTATTGTGATGCTTCATGGATTGGTATTGGTTGTGTTTTGATGCAGCATGGGAAATTTATTGCTTATACTTCGAGGCAATTGAAAGTGCATGAAAAGAACTATCCTACCTATGATTTGGAATTAGCAACAGTTGTTTTCGCTCTAAAGATTTGGAGAAATTATTTGTATTGTCTTCATGTAGACGTGTTCACGAACCACAAGAGTTTGAAATACGTTTTCACTCAAAGGGAATTGAATCTTCACCAAAGAAACTGACTTGAGTTGATAAAAGATTATGACGTGAGTATCCTTTATCACCTGGGCAAAGCCATTAGGGTAGCCGATGCCTTGAGTCGGTTGTCAATGAGTGATGTTCATAGATTAGTTTGACTAGGTGTTTGGTTGGTTTATTCAAGTGAGGGTGGTGTAGTTGTTCATAATGGTTCGACATCATATTTTTTGTCGGATGCGAAAGAAAATCAAGGCCTTGATCCGATCTTGGTTGAGTTAAAAGAAGTGGTGCTTAAAAAGTCTGTTGAGGATTTTTCTCGCGGGGGGGGGGGGGGAGGGGTGGATGGTGTGCTTTGAAATCAAGGTCGTTTGTGCATTCCCAATATTGATGACTTGAGAGAGAAAGTTTGACCAGAAGCCCATAGTTCTCAGTAATGTATTCACCCGGGAGCCACCAAGATGTACCATGATTTGCGGGAGGTTTATTGGTGGAATGGGATGAGAGGGATACTGCGGAATTTGTGGCTAAGTGTCCTAATTTTCAAAAATTTAAAGTTGAACAGCAAAAGCTGGGATGTTTGTCCCAAGATATTAGTATTTCTACTTGGAAATGGGAAGATTTGAATATGAATTTTATTGTTGGTTTACCCCGCACCTAGCGACAACATGATTCGATTTGGGTTATTGTTGATCGTATGAAGAAATCAGATTATTTCATTCCTGTAAAGGTTTATTATTCGGCAGAAGATTATGCAAAGTTGTATCTAAAAGAAATGGTTAGGTTGCATGGAGTGCCCCTATCCATTATCTCCGATTGTGGTATCCAATTTACTTTTCAATTTTGGAAGTCATTCCAAAAGGGTCTTGGTATACGTGTCATGCTTAGTACGACATTTCATCCTCAAACCGATGGGCAAGCAGAGAATACTATTCAAACTTTGGAAGATATGTTGAGAGGTTATGTGATTGACTTCAAGAGTAATTGGGATGATCAATTGCCTATGATTGTGTTTGCATATAATAATAAATATCATTCAAGTATTGTTGTGACTCCATTTGAGGCTCTTTATGGTGTAGACCTCCTATAGGTTTGCTTAAGGTAGGTGAGGTTGCTTTGATAGGGCCCGAATTAGTCCATGTCGCCATGGAAAAAGTTCAACTTATTAGAGAAAGGTTTAAAATGGTTCAAGTCGACAAAAGACTTATGCTGATGTTAGAAGAAGAGATTTTGAGTTTGAAGTTGATGATTAGGTTTACTTTAAGATTTCACCTATGAAGGGTGTCATGAGATTTGGTAAGAAAGAGAAGCTTAGTCCCTGTTATGTTGGTCCCTATAAAGTATTGAGGCGAATTGACAAGGTTTCTTATGAACTAGATTTGCCTAATGAATCAGCATCAGTACATCTGATTTTCCATTTGTCCTTATTGAAAAAGTGTGCTGGAGATCCGATATCTGTACCATTATAGAATCTTGGTATAAAGGAAATACTTTCGTATGAATAAGTTCCGTTAGAGATTTTAGACCGGCAAGTTTGAAGGTTGAGGAATAAACTATGGAAGTTGCATCTGTAAAAGTGTTATGGAGGAATCAAGAGGTTGAGGATGCTACTTGGGAGGCCGAGGCCGATATGATGTCCCGATATCCTCATCTTTTTCCCCCCATCCTACTTTAGCTTGAAGTATTTAGCTTTTCATGGTTCATTCTTTTGGTTTCATGTGTCTTAGCCATTCCCATGTTTCCATGTGCATGCAAGTATGTTTAATGAAATGATGTTTGAGTATGTTTTTAGCTTGGAGTTATTTTCCTCCTCGAATATGTGTATTTTGATGAAAATGCATTCATGATGGGTTGTTAGTTTCTCTCCTACTCTTTTCATACTAGCTTGAGTTCCATTCGAGGACGAGTGTTTCGAAGGGGGAGATATTGTAACACCTCAGACTCTGAGAAAGGTCAAAGTGGGTTAACAGACAAGTCCACAAACCTGAAATGGACCATGAACCGTTTATAAAACCCTAAACGATCCATTTAGGGGTCCTTGACCTATTTAGGCTTAGTAGCCTCTCCGTTTATAGCTGCTAGTATTTGGGGTCATCTAGATGGATCTCTAAACGGACAGTGAAGATCTGTACTGCCTGGTTAGGGCTCCATACAGAGGACCCATCAACTTTTAAGTTAGGGTCATTTTGGACTTTCCCTTATGTGTTTGATACCTAAGTTATGTCGTTTTAACCCTATTCTAAGCTATATATAACTGAATTAAGTCCTAAAGCTACCCATTCTAAATTATTCCCACAAAATCACAAATTCCCTCTAAGTTCTTCCCCAAAATTCTCTCTCTAGAGCTAAGGAAGTAGAAGAAGGGTCTCACTTCAAGGTCTCCAATTCACCATATCTTTTGGGATTTGATCATTAAGGTATGTTAGTATTCTCCTATAGAGTCCTTTCCTTTATAGTGTTCCCAAGATCTTCCAATTTACAAGTTAGATTCTCAATTCAAAAGTTAGGGTTTTATTCAATTCTCATGTGATCTCTTCAATTGTAATTTTATTGATTAATTTCTATCTTTTGATGCTTGAATTGAATTGATTTCATGATTTTGAGTTGAAATCACATGAATCCATGAATGATCCATGATTTGATGATGAACCCATGATGAAGCTTATGAACTATGAATATATGAATTTATTAAGATATGCATGCTTAGAAGAAATTGATGTAATTGAATTGAGGATGCTTTGAGAGGAAAGTGTAAATGTTGTTGTGAAATATTTTCTCACATACTTATATGATCATGATTGTGAAAGGTTTTATCACATAAGGATTAAATAGGTTAAAATATTTTCTCACCTAAGTTGAATCAATATTTAAGAAGCTACCCTAATTAACTTTAGCCTGGATAAATTGCTTAATTGTGCCTTTCCATGGATAATGAAGTGGTTATGATTAATGTGTATTTTGTGGGATTTTACTTAGTACCGAGAGGATATTGAGATGGAAGATCTCCTGTTAGTAGAGGCCAGGTCTCTAGTAGCAATTTTCTTGTCCCTAACTACGTGCCCCTGTAGGATGTATAGCTAGGTGATCCACGGAAGCTAGAAGTTTAAGGTTGTTGCCTTGGCAAGAAATGACATCTCTTTAGGTGTGGGTAAGACACGAGATTCCATGTTTTAACTCATATGGTCTACGTCGGTTAATGGTAAACTTCTCACAATAATGAACTAAGGTTACTTTCAAAGTATCTCAAAGTGTTTAAATATGTTGAAGCTTACATTGACCGTAATTATGACTTATGTTTTTTAACCTTTTGATATTATGATTTAGCTTGGTCATTGAATGTCATATAAAGTCATTTTTAGCACGATTTCATACCTTTTTATTTATTTCTATTATCATAGGTACATTTCATGTACTAATGCATACTTGTGCCTACATTGTTTCACTAATGTAGGGTGCGACGCTTCTACCTCTCATAGTTGTGGCTAGTTGTTCTCATTGATGATTCGAAGATCAAGAGTTGGTGAGTCCGCATGTTCCGAGGACTATGCCACTTATGTTTCTTTCCTTACTTTAGTTTTTAGACATGTGTACGTGATGTATTAGTTATGTCCCAATAACTTCTTTTGATGTTTAGATGGCTTGTTGAGACTATGTTAAACTTACGCTTTATCAAACTCTTTTATAATGTAAGAATTTGACTCTTGAAATCTTTATTTCTATTATGATGTACGCCAATTGACTTGTGTAGGGCCTTTCGGGCTTTAATACGCCAAGTTACACCTAGGGTATACTTTAGGTCATGACACACTCACATCATTAACTTGTTTTCACCTTATTTATCCCATTCATGACATCAATCATTCATTCAAACACCCATTTTTGTTTTCATATGAGGCATGTAAATAATATGAGCTCGCACCAAGTTTTTTTGTTTTCCTTCTTTTAGATCTTTCATCCATGGGTTCACTAAACACTTTTCAATTGAAGCTTATGGTGCTCTAAGCACTTAAATTCATTCCTTTTTTATTTCTTAATGCACACTTCTCCAAACATAAGCTTTTTCCTACATCACATTTTCAATCTTTTCTTCACCCCCAAACATAGGCTTTTAGCCTATAATTTCTTCATTAGCAATTAGGGAGATGAGGGTGCCAAAGTAGAGGAATAAAAAGGACAAAGTATTCAACCTAGTCACCAAAGAAATTTGTCAAGGCTCAATGGAGTTGACTAAGATCAATGTCAAAGGAAGGATAATTTGGGTAAAGTGACTATTCAAAAAATGCCTATGTTTTTCTTACATGCCAAGCCATATCAAGAGTTTCACCTTGAATCATATTTTGGGGCATGTTCTAGAGAATATGCATATACAAGGATTATTCAGAACCTCACCTCAGAAGGGATCATGAACCAACAAGGTCTCAAGCTAGTCTGAAAATCAATTGACTCGAATGACTTTTGAAAAACTACAACAGGTGAATCAACATTCGCTTGTAAATCACAAAGCCAAATGAAAAATGTACAAGTGATGATGACAAATTGCATTGGAATTCACTTTTCCCAGATTTTTTTAAAACTTTTTCAAAATTCCTTTGCCAACAAATTTTTTGGTGGTCCCACTTACGAGAAGTATGTCATCCCGATTCGACACACAAAAAGAATTGTCAAGAAAAAGAAAACTTTTATCCTTATGAAAGAATCATGGTATGAAGAAAATCCTTGGAGTTTATTTGATTATTAACTATTCACAAAGGTAATATTTAATCGTCCAATCACTGTTCATTGAGAGAACAAGGCCAAGCTAGGGAACTAAATGCAAGTAGCAAGCACATGTAGTAAAAAAAAAGTAAATATAGGACCAACACGGCAAAAAAACAACACCAAGGTAACTAAAGATCAAGTCCAACAATGGCACAATTTAAACATTAAAATAAGCCCACCAAGGACCTAAAACATTCAAACATGTCTGACAAGGGCTCAAAAGTATTATCCAAACAACTACGAAAGCCCTACAAGGACACAAATTAACAGAAAGCAATAAAAATATCAATCCAACACGGCACAATAGCCACCAGCACCATTAACTAAAGATAAGCGTTGCCCTCAATGCTAGCACAATAAAAATAAAAGGGAAAAAACATCCTGATCACTTTTGTTATTTCTTCATTATCATCCTTGGGCTGATCGTCTGGCATGCTAGACCCTGCTCCACCCATTTACAAGTGAGATGTTCTCTATGACACCTTCAAAACTCGCTGCAAATTCTTGTATTCGTCTTCTAACTGTGGCAAAGCATTTATCAGCCCAAGTGTAATCATTGGTGCTCTCATTGACTCCTCAAGCAAGGACATGTTTGTTAACGTCATAGGTGCTTTCCCCTTCATTATGTTTATATGGCCCAAAGGGTAGTGACAACACCTTTCACCACATCAACTCATTTGCACAAGTTGTTCAAGTTATCCACCAAACCTTATATCATATTTTCTGCCACATTATTAAGCATTGCAAGTAACACCTTGGCAAGCTTTGTGAGTTGGCACTCATTGGCATATGTGATTTCTACAAAATTGTGATAGGAACTTTTACCAGGAATAAAATATGGTGGAGAGAAGTCTGGTATAGTGCCCTCCGAAATGGAGGAATTTCCTAACACCACATGAGTTTGGTCATTCGGAGTAGCATGGCTTGGTGACTGGTCATGTCTTCTTTCAAAAGACCCCAAAACTTGTATTTTTTTATTTTTCATTTTGTGGGATTCTACATCTCTATTTCAATCCAGATCAATCACCCCAATAATGGGGGAAGCAATATCAAAAGTAAAATAGTGAATACCTGCTTGGGCTTATAATTTGTTGATCCAGACCCTAAATGGCATTGAGATACCCTTTTGGTGGGATTTCCACCAGTTTTTCACAACCACCACATTATCATAATTAATGTGAATGTTGATTATGAGGCAAGAATTAACAATGGTAGCCTCTTTATACACCTGTGATCAATTTTTGAAGGAATTAGGTGGGAAAACATAAAGTTGAGCCATAATTTGGCTTTAAAGTTAAGGTCTTCACGAGAAATCTCTCCTTCCACAGAGTCCTAGGACAGTTGGTCCACAACAGTTATATTATATACCTATTGGAGTGGACTGCATTTGGTGGCAATCTTCTGTGCGAATGTAGATCCTTCAATGTTTAGCTCAGCCTAGAAAAGGGAGTTAATGGCTGTCAAAGTTATATCAAAATCTAAACCCTACATCATGATAGAGAGAGTTAGGAAACTTCTCAAGTGGTACATGGTGGCCCATTGGATCTTGCCTCGCTTGATAAGAGGCATAGAGCTTGATTACCAACTAAGGGAAAAATCCTAACGAGATATCAGCTAGAGGAAACCAGTCCCTATCCATGAGCTACTAGACTATATTAGGGAATTCCTCCCCCAAACCAGCCAAGTTGAACTTCTTCTATGGCGTGCAGGTCTAGGTAGTCTTGAATAGAGTGTAGTACTCTTTCATTTCCTTTACACAAAAGTAAATTCACTCTTTCTCAATAACAATGTTCTGAGGAGCTTTGTTCTTGTTCTTGCCTTGGAAGGAGGAGGAGGGCTAGAAGCCTACCTATAGGAATGGCTCATGCGAGATGTCATGGTTTACAAAAAGAGTGTGAGACAACACAAAACAAACAACATTTTTTTGTATTTTTCCTTAGGAGATAAAATAACTAACTATATGAAGTAAACGAAAATAAAAAGAACTAGGATGTAAGAGAATCTCAAAATTTTTGAATTTAGATGCATCAGCATCAGACTGTGGTTTGCAGATGCAAAATAGGTCACTATCAGTTAAAATTAGTAGCCTGTCAATATTTTAGGCTTATTGGCATTACGCCAACATTTCATCGATGAAGATCTGCATCTTGCAAGTGTAACATTGGTACGAGTCTGTGAAAATAAATTCCTAACTCAACCGGCACTGCACCTATGAAATGCAGGGTAACATCCATTCAACCTGAATGCTTCATAGTGACCTTTTTGACCAAAAAGGCTCCTACAAATCAAGGCTTGTAGCTAAAGTATATGCACAACATCAAGGTATTGATTACGGTGAGACGTTTTCACCTGTTGGTGAGAATACTCTTATCTTTGGCTACTAAACTGAGCTGGCCTATTTATCAATTTGATGTTAAATCTACATTCTTAAATGGGGATTTGGAAGAGGAAGTTTATGTTTCCCAACCTGAGGGTTTTGGTGTTAGTGGCAATGAGAGCAAATTAGACAAGCTCAAGAATGTTCTTTATGGGCTAAAACAAGCGCCACAGGCATGGTACAACAAAATTAACTCGTACTTCCTGAGGAATGGATTTGAAAGGAGTGACAATGAGCATATGTTGTATGTATAGAAACAAGGTACAAGTGATTTTTTGGTAGTTTGTCTCTATGTGGATGACATGATCTATATGGGGTCAGGTCAAACTTTAGTTGCTGAATTTAAATCTTGCATGATGAAGGAGTTTGAAATGTCAGATTTAGGTATTTTGCAATACTTTCTTGGTCTTCAATTGAAACAGGTAGAAGTTGGTATTTTTGTTTCTCAAACGAAGTATGCAAAAGATCTCCTGTTCAAGTTCAATATGCAAAATTGTAAAACGGCTGCCACACCCATGAATGCAAATGAAAAATTTCAGCTTGAAGATGGCACAGATCTCCCTGATTCTAGTCACTACAGAAGCTTGATTGGAGGTTTGAACTACCTAACACATACTCGTCCTGATATTATGTTTTCAGTTAGTATGTTGTCTAGGTATATGCATAGTCCTACCAAGCAACATCTTGGTGCTGCCAAAAGAGTTTTGCATTATGTTGCTGGGACAGTTGACTTCGGGATTTGGTACTCCAAAGATGTAGATTTCAGCTTGACAAGATACAGTGATAGTAATTGGGCAAGAAGTATAGATAACAAAAAGAGTACTTCAGCAAATGTGTTCAATTTAGGATCTTGAGCAATTTCTTGGAGCTCAAAGAAGCAGGATGTGGTTGCATTATCATCATCAGAAGCAGAATATGTCGCAGTAACTTCAGTAGCTTGTCAAGCCTTATGGTTACGAAGAATGTTAGTTGATGTTTTCTATCGGCAAGAGGGTGTGATAAAAATATTTTGCGATAACAAGGTAATAGTTGCAATGACAATGAATCTGGCTTTTCACAGTAGCACAAAGCACATAGACATCCATTATTATTTCATTCGTGACCACACATCAAGAGTTGATATAGATTTGAAGTTTTGCAGTACAAGGGATCAAATTGCAGATGTTCTCACCAAGGCCCTCCCACATGCCAAGCATGATCAGTTCTGGCAGAAACTTGGAGTTTGTAATTTTGAATCAAGGGGGAGTGTTAAATATTGATTCAAACATAGTTAGAGGTTCCTATTTAGTTGACAGAGTAACACATTTGTTAGGAGTCCTAGCTGAGTCAAATTATATCTGTTGTTAGCTGCTAATATTTAGCTTAGTGGATAAGATTGTGGTTAAGTTAGTGGGTCATGTTTCTCTTAGGTGGTTGAGCCTTAATTTCTATTTAAAGTGTCCTATGTATTTTCTTTAAAATATCATAAATATAATGTGAAAGTTCTCTGCAACTCTTCTTTCATCTTCTTATACATTGTTTCTTCTTTCTTTATTCTCCAACAATAAGTTCGATAATTTCTCTCTTCCGTTGAAGGATTTTGGGACTGTTTCTCGGATGTTTTATATGTATATCATTGGGAGAATTTGGGTGACCTAATAAGATGATTGTATGAAGTTTTATTGAGGTGGAAATGTAGGGTGTGGTGATACACCATTTATTTAAGCACTATACATGTTTGATTCACATCAAGTGTTTCACTATTATTTCAGAAGGACCACATTGTGATTAGCTTCTAATATTAGGTTTATGATGTACTTATATTGTAGATTAACACCTTAAAAAAAAGGTTGAACGGTTGTAGTTGTATTGGCCCAAAAATAAGGTATGTATGGCTACACAATCTCTTTTGCCACTAAGGCACGAACCTTTGTCACAGTCTCTGTTATATGAGTCAATAAGATCCTAGATTACACATGCTAAAAGTATTCATATGTTGGATACACAATCTAACTATATACTGTCAAATGGCTTCAATTGTCTATTTGATCATATACTTCATTTTCTTGCATGTTCACATGTTTCAATTTACAACTTATATGTCCTTACTTGGAATGTGCACTTATCCCTAATTTGAATCTTCCCATGTGCCTCATTAGTTATTGTGTTAATGACCCTTTCAATTGATATCATTTACTTAGTATTTAATTGTCATATCACCTTATAGAGAGAACCCTTACCTCTCCATTTGAGGAGTTATAATCTCTATTGTATATGTCTGTATGCCTCCATTTGGGATGTCCAAATTTGTTTTAAATGAACCATGTACTAAGTAGAATCACTTGCTCACTTGTTAAACAATTTAATGGCTCATTTTCTACATGTCCTCGTGTTCTCACTTATCACATGTCTTCATGGAGCATTTCTGAATATGTTTTAGCCCAAATAAGATTCATTCTGTCATATAAGTTCCTAAGTATTATTACATTGATGTTACAATTGTTTCTGTGCCTCAATTATTTTATTCACTGGTCTATATCCCAAAGATTTATGGACAATCTCAAAGATTAAATAAATGATGTAAAGAAAGCCAGTATAATTACAAGTGGTAGCCTAGGGTTGAAAGCTACACAGAGGTCGATTTCGAAAGCAAACCTCTATATTTTTCGGTGGTAGCTCAGGGGTTAAAATATCTAGCATGGGCTAATCCTAGTTGATATAATTACAGGTGGTAGCTCAAGGGTTATAATGCCTAGCATAGGCAAATCCTCATTTTTGTATATGTATGAGGATAACATCCAGGAGTCAAAATGCCTAGCATGGGTCATCCTCTTCTACCACTGATCAATTGGTCATTTATGTGCCTTACAAAGATTATTAATTAAATAAGAGTAAAGAAAAGACTGTAATATACATTATTCTACTAGTGTAAGCAAAAATGGTCTTTTATCCTTATTTATTAATTTGTTCACGATGTAAAGCATAGTAGCCCAAGTGTATAATTTTTTACTTGACCACACGATAATAAACAACCATAAGACACTTGGAAAATGATCATATGGTGTTAGTGCATGACTTATAATTCCTCAAGATACTTACGTCTTAGTACATGCATATCTCAGTTGAGTACCTTACTAATTCTTTATCTTATGTTATCTATTGGTTACTTGTTATTTTTCCTTCTTTACATACCACTATATGTCGTATATGTACTAACATCCCTATGATTAGGGACGTTGCATTTCTAAAAATGCAGAACGTCCCTATACTTGTCTTTTTGTAAAGTATAAATAGTTGGGAAGAGAGAGAGAAAGTGATATATCTTATCTTTTATCATTTTTATTTTATTTTTAAAACTCTTAGAGAGAAAAACTCTTGGGAATTGTTCTTCAGTTGAGGTTTTGAATATTGCTCTTGCAATTGACAATTAGTGAGTGAATCAAAGTGGGTGTTGATTTTAATCATTGAATTTCATCACATCCTTGGCTGCTACCATGAAAGGCATCATCTCTGACTTTTTTATGATGGGTGGCTAAAACCCCAATCTCTAGGGGTCTATTATGGGGTTGGGTATTGATTTAAATTAATGTGTATGTTGTATTACTCTATATTCTTGTTGTTGACCATGGATTTATGATTTTAGTAGGTGATTAATTTAGGGGTTGAGGTGGCCAACTTAATCCTATCTTATCCATGGTTGTTAAGCATTACCAAGCAATGCAATTATACCTCTAATTGGCATCAATACACATCCCTACACTCCTAGATTTGATTACTAGTATCCAAACTCCATTTTGTTAAGTTTGTCACTCATACTTGATATTGACATTATATGATAAATTTTGGTGGAATGATCCACCCAATTTCCTCATTACTACTTTAGATTAGTTACATCTTAATTCATTTCTTAGATTCTTAACCTTAGACTAGTCCTTGTCGGATTCGATCTCGACTCTTAGTTGGGTACTTTATATTAACAATGATCACTTACTCTTTGGATTTATTTTAAAGAGTAGTTTAAGCATAATAAGAAATGACATCACTGCCGGGGAGTAGTAAATAAGAATTAAATTTGTGAATTAATTTGTATGTTCATCTACTAGTAGTTGAGAAAACTTACATTTGTTTTTGTTGTTGTGTTCTAGTAGTAGGTAACACAATGTACGCAAACAATGGTAATGTGTCACGACCCAAGGGTACCCCCTAGATGTAACATGGCACATAGAACCCCAAAAGGCAACGTGTAAGCCACTTAGCATATCATAACATAAAGCATTAGAAAAATAAAGAGTAAAAACGCATTTCATGTCCAAAATTTTTATAAAGAAAAGCGGAAGTCTAGACTTGTCTCAATTAGCCATCTATTACAAAACTTGAATCAAAATAGGGTCACAACCCTTACACCATAATCCAAAATGGAAATACAAGAAAACGAACTACAATGATAATATCCGTCCTCGAATCATGAGGACTCACTACAAGCAAGGAGAAAGGAACAAATCCAAGCTTTAGCCACAATGGGGACCACCTTGAGAACCGGATCCTACACTTGGGAAAAATGTAGAAAAATATGGTTAGTACAAAAATGCACCAAGTATCATAGCCATGCATAAAAATCTTGAAAACATGCTAAAAAGAACATTTTAGTTGAATGCATGCAATTTACTAAGTTAAATCATCATTTTGAAGATAGTGGAACAACACAAGTCATAAGCATAATTAACTCATAGATCATCATATCATAGGAGAAACATATCATGAGTACCCTCAAAGCATACTTGTGCAATGCATGAATAAGATCCCATAATCTCACCCATAATAAGTAAAGCTTCTTGAATAGCCATAGTTCATAATTCATGTTCCTGTTCATAGTTCATATGTCATAGTGGGAATAAGCCTTAATCGACATAGACCATGTGAGCTTAACATGGAATCCGGTGTTACCCACACCGAAAAGGGTTGTCCACTTGTCTAAGGTAAGACCATGGTTTATTATCTTTTAGGTGGATCCACTAGCTAAATATCCTACGGGAGCACGTAGTTATGGGATAAGGAGATTGTTACTAGAAACCCAGATTCAACTTTGGTAGAAGGTCTCCATCTCATGAGATAGATACTTTGGGAACCCGTACTCAACTTGTGTAGAAGGTCCCATTGGAAGCCGGACTCAACTTGCGTAAATTCTTCCATCTCATATTCAATATCCATTCGGTGGCATTACTTTGCACAAATTCATATTTAGTCTTGACTTAAGTTCATATTTATGGAAGAATGCCTTGACACTCAATTCAACATAATTCATAAGATAGCTCATAGATTCAATAGGTGAGAATACCCTTTCAAACTTAGAATCATCATATTGTGAGAAAGACTTTCACATCATGTCATATTTATGCATAAGTGTGTGTATGAGAATAACCTTTCAACAACACAACAATTAGATCATAATCATGTTCACCTTACTCTCAAAGTGTTTATAAAGCATATACATAAATCCCACAATCATGCATAATTCACATACTTTTCCCTTCAAGGACCATATGTCATATTCCACCAACATATCTATAATTACTACATTAGACATGGATGATAAGATAATTCAAATAGCTCAATAACTATAAGCATAATCTCATAACATTCTTCTATTATCAACAAACCCACATCACAAGATCATAATTGGAGAAATCACGGATTTCATGGGTTCTTGGGGATGTCAATATAAAACCATCATAAATCATCAATTCAATCATAATATAAAGTAATTCAATCATTAAAATCATTTTTTGGAAAGAACCCATGACTTGGAGTCAAAACCCTAGCTTTTAGGGATTTCTAACTTTGAAATTGAAAGTTTGAGGGGCTCCATGGATGAAGGATTACCATACCTTAGATATGAATCTCAATGAAATTGGTGTGAAATCTTCTTGAACCTTAGCCCCACCTTCTTCCTTCTTCTTGTAACACCCCGACTTATAAAAAATGTCTAAATTAACTCGTACATTCATGGAAAGACAAAGAGGGTGATTAATACATTAAGAATGATGTGGTATGTCATAATTTAAGTGTTCAAGGGTTGTATCTCAAGTTTTTAAGTAAGGTAAGTCGCAAAAAAAAAGTTGGCGAAAGTTATCGTAATTTCCTTTTTAAGGATTTCTCTGAAATTTGGGTCAAATGTCTCGGAAGTTTCCTCCCAATGTATAAAGATTTACGGGGCCCATGACCCATTAAATAAAATTTCTACGAGTCTAGTTTCCAATGCATCAAACAGTTTGTTCATACGACTTCAGAATAGAGAGATATTCTCAATTTTGCGAGACTGCGCAAGTAAGCACGTGAGGTGGGTCCCCTAAGTCGGTAGAAGCTTATAAGATAGCATCTTCTTCATTTTTCTTCATTCAAACTCGTAAGAAACCCATGAAAATTAGTGAAATTCTCCTCAAATCATCCTTCTGTGTTCATAATCTCTTCTTGGATCCTTATAAAAAATTGCCCCACTTCGCGAGCTCGTCCTTTTGGTATAGTTTTCATGTTGAATTGATAGACGTAGCTCAGTGGAGGCTGTGGCAGCAGAGGGTTTTCAGTGGTTTGATTTTATTTAAGTGTTCTGGGTGTGTAAAGAAACGTAGGAACTATCTTTTATTAGCTTATGGATACCTTCTTGGATAGTAATTTATGATAGGAATCCATATCGATTGTCGAAAGTAATTAATGTCCTTAATTAGTGATTGATTTTACCTTTTTTTTTAGTGTTGTAGTGGTGCGGACAGAGGTATTTTTAGCATAAATGATAAAGGAAAAGGTATGTTAAGACTATTCCGTTCGTTCAACATATTTCCTTAGATCTTGTGAGTGATATATTAGGGTAGTTAATGTTGGTGATCATGTAGATCTAATTGTGAATGGTTGTTTGATTGAGTGGTTATAAACCCTCATTATAGGGACTCATAATCTGTTAAGAACGTCCCTAAGTTAGGAACGACTTGGAAACTATATATATATATATATATTGTTTATAGTTAAATTGCTCACCTTTAACTTATTCAATTGTTTGTTGTCTGCCTTAGGGCTATTGTGGTTAGCTGTTGAGCTATGAACTGCCTATGGGGGATATGATGTTGTCTAATAGGACTATGTTATTGCCTAAGAGGGCTATGTGTTGTCCACGGGGGTATATTGATGCCAAAGAGTGTTATGGTTACCTACGTGGCATTTTTGACGCCAAAGAGGGCTATGTGATGCAAAAGAGGGCTACGTACTACCCACAGAGCTATGATGTTTCCTAAGAGGGCTAGGCGCTTCCTACGGGGCTATATCTTTGCCAAAAAGGGCTATGCGACTTCTTACAAAGACAAGGGGCTACCGATAGGGTTATGTAGATTGATTTGGCACCTTCTGGGCTTATGGGGGCCTAGGTAGGTGGTATGTTGTTTGTACCTACCGAGCTTATGGTGGCTTGGTTAGGTTGCTGTTTGATCATTATTGTATTTTTCAGATTCAGTAGTGGGTTAGTATGCTTATCTAAATTTGATTTCCTTACATGATTGCTTTTGATACATTATGATACTTACTCATTTAGTCTATAGCCTTTCATACTCTGTACATTATTTTGTACGAACGCCCCATTACCTGGGGCCGCTGCTTTCATGTATGCATGACCCGATAGATGACCCAGTAGACCTACTCAGTAGCAAGATTGACTTCTATCTGGTTGGCTAGCCCCTTTTCTCCGGAGCTACTAGAGTTGGGATGTTTGTTAGCTTTTGTTGTATATATTTTTATGGGTAGGTTGGGGCCCTGTCCCTCCAATCATTACTACTCTTAAAGACTTGCAGACTAGTGTGTGGGGTGTACAACTACGTTATGGCTATGCTGGCCTAGTTTATTGGTATTCTGCTGCTTGTTAGCTGTTTGATGTATTATATTGATATATACCTGCTTTCAGTTTCGCTATAGAGATCATGGTGGCCTCGACAGCCCAATCAGGACTTTTGTGCTAGTTGGCTATTTCTTTATACGAACTCTTGGGAGTAGTTGTTTCCTTTATAGATCTGTTGACAGGGGCCTTGCTGGTCGAGGGCTTAATTTTAAGCCGAAATATACTTGTTTGTTTTCTTGGTTGCGTGTGGCTGCCATGCGCTAGTAGCAAATGGTTCAGCAGGGTCAGCTTGGGCTTGAGTTCTGGCATTAGCCAGTCGCGTCACTTGAGTTTGGGGCATGACACTTCTTCTCCCTCGAAATTCTAGAGAGAGAATTTTTGGAGAAGAGATGAATTTTGGGAAATATTTGGGTGTTGTGAAAATATGACTTAGTTTAGGTGAATTTGACCTAAAAATGACTTATATAGTGACCCTAAACTTACCTAAAATGACTTCACTTTGATAGGACTTAAAACATAATTTCCCAAAATAACCCTCACTTAAAGTGAGCTACCAGGTGCCACGAGGGGCTCCACAAGCCATGGTCATGACCACAAGTTGTGGTCCCCTCAGTGGACTTGAGGCAGTGGCTTGGGCAACATGTACCCTTAGCTCACAAGCTCAAGGCATCTTTACGAAGGGCTCCACGAGCTGTGGCTAACCCACTTTTCTTCACCAAACTCACACCACCAAGGCATGACCAAGGCCACTCCCACCAAGGCGTGAAGTGGCTCGTGTGGAGGAGCCAATTTGGGGAAGCCTTGGGGAGGCTACTACCTCCACCTTCACGAGTGGCACCACGACTCGTGGTTTCCACCACTGGTTGTGAAGGCCCTCGTGGTCTTGGGGAAGTACCTTGGCAAGGCTTGGGCAGCATTGGCCCTTGGCCTTTTGCCGTGGTTCTTGCCCTTCTCCCTTGACGTTTAACCGCACGTTTAGTTTTTGTTTAGCTCTAGTACAGCCTACTAGTTTTTGGGGTGTTACATAATGATTCTAGTCTCCATGGGCAGGATAATGAAGTTAAAAATTTGGATGAAATAAACTCCAATGTCACCGAGAAAATTGGAGAATTTCGATTACCCCTGTTCCAAAGAATACTGCCTTATGGTAACCAAAACAATGTTGCAACTGATTGAAATGAGGTGATTATTTAGAGGTTTTGAGCATGAAGATCGTAATGACCACCTCCGGAAAGTTGTGAATGTATGTGGACCTTTCGAGGTTGAGGGAATTTCACAAGAGTCACTGTGGCTGACGTTGTTCCCATTTTCTTTGACGGATGAGATATTAGGTGGTTGATTGAGTTGCCATCGGACTCTATCGCCATAAGCTGTTACAATACTTATACCAAAGTTTTGATGCTGTGAATAAAGGGTTGGCTGATCAACTTGTTCAAGAGGGTATATCTAAGCAACCATATTTGGTAGCATCAAGATTTCTTGATCAAATGACTAAAATTAACCAAGCCTGGTACACTAGTGAATTTCATGTCTCACTTACACATTTGGGAATACTTAAGGAGTAAGAGGAGAAAAATTAAGAGGGTGATAAAGGCATTGCTAAATTAACGGCTCAACTTGATGTGTTATATTAGCATGTTATGGGACGAAGTGTAAATTCAGTAAATGTTGTGTCTCGAAAGATGTATGAGGAGAGATTCTATATGAGGGGTAAAAATTAGAGGTTTTCCGTTAAGAAAAAAGTTATAATCAAAAGAGCAATATGAAAATTTATATACTTGCAAAAATAATAGTAGAAAATTATTATAATAGATATTATACTCCAATGTTAGATACGGGAGCAGAAGCAAATATGTGCAAACATAATTGCCTACCAGAAGAAAAATGGGAAAAATTAAAAACACCTATAGTGGTAACAGGATTTAATAATGAAGGAAGCATGATAACATATAAAGCAAAAAATATAAAATTACAAATATGGGATAAAATATTAACTATTGAAGACATATATAGTTATGAATTTATAAATAAAGATATGCTCTTAGGAATGCCGGTTTTAGAAAAGTTATATCCACATATAATAACAAAAACACATTGGTGGTTTACTACACCATGTAAGCAAAAGGTAGGAGCAAAAAGAGTAAATAATAAAAATAGAAAATCCACACCGTGGATTAAAGGAAGCGAAAAAATAACCCAAAAACTAGAAAATATTAAAGAAAGTACCCCCAATATAGAATTAATAATATTTTCAATAGATAAATTAAAAATAATCCAAGAAAAATTGGATATGTTATATAGCGAAGATCCCTTAAAAGGATGGGAAAAGCACAAAACAAAGGTAAAAATCGAACTAATTGATGAAAATAGTATAATTACCCAAAAACCACTGAAATATAATTTTGCAGATTTAGCAGAATTTAAAATGCATATAAAAGAATTATTAGATAATAAATATATCCAAAAAAGCAATAGTAAACATACAAGTCCAGCATTTATAGTAAATAAACACAGTGAACAAAAAAGAGGTAAAAGTCGTATGGTTATTGACTATAGAAATTTAAATGCAAAAACAAAAACATATAATTACCCTATACCAAACAAAGTACTAAAGGTAAGACAGATACAAGGATATAACTATTTTAGTAAATTTGATTGTAAATCAGGATTTTACCATCTAAAATTAGAAGAAGAATCCAAAAAATTAACAACTTTCACAGTACCACAAGGATTCTATGAATGGAACGTACTACCTTTTGGATACAAAAATGCACCAGGAAGATACCAACATTTTATGGATAATTATTTTAATCAACTAGAAAATTGCATAGTATACATAGATGATATATTACTATATTCACGAACAGAAGAAGAACATATAAGATTGTTAGAAAAATTTATACACATAATAATGCACTCTGGAATAAGTCTAAGTAAGAAAAAAGCAGAAATAATGAAAAACCAAATAGAATTTTTAGGAATACAAATAGATAAAAATGGTATAAAAATGCAAAATCATATAATACAAAAAATAATAAATTCTGAAGAACAGATAGATACAAAAAAGAAATTACAATCATTTTTAGGATTAGTAAACCAGGTGAGAGAATATATACCTAATTTAGCTTTTGAACCATACATCGTGTATAAGAAGTTTATTGTAAGAACAGATAATACGCAGGTAAAATGGTGGATTACACGGAAGATACAAGATTCAATGACAACTAAAGAAATACGTAGACTAGTACTAAATATACAAAACTTTACATTTACAATAGAAATAATTAGTACTAACAAAAATGTCATTGCAGATTACATCTCAAGACAGAGCTACTCAAACGGATCTAGACAAAGAAATTACTCTTGAAAATATATTCGATGCTATGACATTACTTTGTACAAAAGTAGATAGCATGGACAAAGAAATACAAAAAATGAAAAGTCAGCAGCATGACGGTAAACATGCGGAGCTAAGTCAATCGGAAGACTTGAAAATTCCAGAACTAGAAGGTGACGATGGGAAACACCGAAAAACCCAATCTAACAATTTGTTACATACAGCTGCAGGTACATCATCTATAAAAGAAGAAAAAAGATATGTTAATACGAATATGAACAAGATATTTGAAAAACCATTTATACCCAGAAATCAAAACCCCTTATTCGTACCACCACAAATAAATACCTACAAAGACAGCTTAGGCCAAGACAAGAAGATCTACAATCACATAACCAGAGCCTATATTGAAAATATTTACAAGATACAAACCTTTTTGAACAAAAACCCCAGATCTAAAACTACCCAAAATCCACACGAAGATTATATTACCGAAACCTTACAAGGATACAATAAATTAATTGCTTTACCTAAAACCAATGCAAATTTAGTGGCAACTTGCTATAACTACGGACTACTAAACACAGTATATACCCAGACAGGAGATGAAATAGCTACAATACCGGAACTACACAAAGCATTCATGAACTACAAAAGGATAACTAAAGGAACTCTGTTTTATATAAAATTCTATTCAGCACCATCCGAGATACTTTATGATGAAATTAAGCCAATCATACAAGTTATAAAAATTGGATTAACTAGAGATATGATCATACCAGAAAAAATAGAAGAATAAGATGAAATACAAAAAGTGGAGATACCAGCATTTTATGCCGGAAAACGAATTATTGGATTAGCTACTATCCTAAATGAGTTAACATCCAATTATCTAAACAAAAATTCAATATGGAGTTATTATTCAAGGGAACAACAATGATATATTCAAATTGTCGAGAATTCAGAGAAGCAGATATGGAAGAACTCAGGCAATGGGCACTAAGTCTACTAAAACCTGAGCAACAGCCAACTACAAGAGCTATAAGGAAAAACTTTATCTCATCAGAAATAATGACAAGATATTGCAAAACTATTGGGCACAAATATCCAGATCATCAATGTTCTAAATGCCAAGGAGAAGATAATGTGATCCCAGACGTACAGCTGGAGTAAAAACAAGAAGCAACAAAAGCTGACAAGATAAAAAGAAAAAGATATGCGAACAAAATAAGTGGAGAATACTTTATGTAAAGAAAAAGCTAGTGGAAGACATCTTTATGTAAATCTTTATGTAAAGTAATAACGTGTTAGGTTTGTTAAGGTGTACAAAGATGTAAAGTAAACTATAGTTAGGTGTAAAGTAACCATAGTATAGTAAAGTAACTATAGTAAGGTTACTTATATTTGTATAAATAGATAGCCATTATGGCATAGATAGGTAAGACTTTCTACACGGAAAGCAAGTCTCTTTGTAAACAAAAATATTCTCAAATAAAAATCTAAGTTTCAGTTAAAGCTATGGATCCGAATATTGCAGATACTACACAGGTACACACATTTATGATTATGCATAACTAAAGCTATTAATTCCTGAATATCATAAGCATAATTAAATAAGTTTATATTAGTTATTATATACTAGAATTATTTAAGCATGTTTTTAAGTTTGTTAACATGAGGAAGAAAGGGAAAACTTCTAAACTATGCCATCCTAAGGTTGAAACCATAGGCAAGGAAGCCGTGAGGGGAGTAAACAAAGTTGAGGCGCTGTTAGGAAGTAATTACCTTTGAAAGTACGATGTTAACAGTGACAGGAAAACATGTTCAAATAATCTAGTTTATAGTAATCTAATATAGATAATTTGTTATGCCTATGGTATAAGGGAATTATGATTAAATAATCATGAATATTTTCTTTCATGATGAAATGTTATTAAGTTATAAAATATTAATCTTGTATTTATTAAGGAATATAGAAATTATAGAATTAAGACAACTAATATGGCAAAAGATATTTGAAGAAGAAGAAGAAGAATTAATGAACCAGGAATGGTATGAAATAGGTGAAATAGATAGAGTGGAAATTGAAATGTTAAAATTTAACTTAAGTGATTTAGAAATTCAATACACTGATTAATGATAAATCAACAATACTTAGAATATTGACACCAAACCATAATAGATATTACTTTATTAAGCAATTTAATAAAGGAAAATATAGAAACTTTCCAACAAACTCACGATATACAACACATAGAATATATACTAGAAAATATAAAGGAAATTATAAGACTAATACCTTTAGAAAAAATATATTACGAACGTATTAATCATTCAGACTAAAATGAAATATGAATATTTACAGTATTGGATAGAATCTATAGAAAATATAAAATTGCTAGAACAATTAATGGAAGAAAATTTATATATGTATCAAAGAACCCAAGATATACTATATTTAGAATATATCATAAATAATATTAATGAAATATTCAGACTAAAACAGATATCAGAAAAATATTATGATAAATATTATTATATACTACCATAAATCCAGTTCCGCAACCAAAATTGGTATCAGAGCTAGACAAAGAAAAAGTATACAACCATGAATAGTAAAGAAGACCACAAGAATGAATTAATCAGACAAGTAATAATAATACGACAAGAACTAAAAGTTAAACAAGAAAGACTTCAATATAATATATTTGCAGGAGTATGCCAAAAATCTTTGTTAGCGCAAAGAAAAGTCATATTTAATCTACAATTAGAATTACAAAAGATAGAGTATAAATTAAAACATAATTTAAGATGAATAAAGAAGAATTTTCTATAGAAGAAAAAGCCTACGAGAATCCTGATGGATTAAAGATAAAAATAATATTTTCAAACTTAGGAAGAAGATATAAAAAAATAGGTGACAATTTATATTTAATGATAGAAAAAGAAACTGTAAGATTAGAAGATAGTCTAACTGCCATGGTCAGAATAACAAAAGAAAATGAAGAAATAGATAAGAAAAAAGAAATAGAAATGATAAAACAACAGGCAAAATTAGAAATACAACAGATCGAAGAAGTAAAAAATGATAAGATAATTGCACTAGAAAAAGAATTAAATATGCTTAAAGAATTATACATAGCAAAACAAAAAGAAAAGGAAAAAGAAACAGAATTAAAACTAGAAATAGAAAACTTTAAAGAAAAATTAAACCCAGATATAAGTATAGATAATGCTGATATAGAAGAAGAAAATTGCTCAGAACAAGGCTCAGATATAAGTGAAACATATACAGAAATATTAGAAAAAATAGGCGAAGATAATACAATAGAAGTAAATATAGATGAAATAAAAAATAAAGGAAGTACAAGCACAGAAGTAAAAAACCCAAAAACAATGAGTCCTGAATATTACACAGTTAGTTATGAAGAATCTGATAGATATGATAGTTTATGGAATAAACGACTAAATAAAAAAAAAAATGGACACCATCCACAACATCCAAAAATAATGGCTTTCTAGATTTAGATTGCGTAGCAGATATAAATAAAACAATACAATTATGGGTAGGCTATATATCAAAACAATTAATAGATAATAAAATTGGAATGACATAAGTACCAGGATACATAGAAAGAACATTTATAGGAACGGTAAAATTATGGTTACAAAATTTAGTAGAAGAAAGTATAAAAACATTAAGAAATAATAAGAAAATGGATGGAGAAATTGCAACTACACCAATTGATAAATTAAATAAATACGAAATAGCTATACGAAATGAATTCAGTAGTACAACTACAGAAGTAGAAGAACAGAATAAAGAAAAACAGTTAAATAGAAATTTAATGTTAAAATTAGCCATATGTAATATGTGTTATAAAGACGAATACACATGCGTATTTAGAGAATATTATTACAAAGGTACATATAATACAGAAGAAACAAAAGAAATAAGGAAATTATATTTTACAAAATTACCAGAACCATTTAGCTCTAAAATAATAAAAGACTGGAATGAAGCACGATTACAAGATACACTTGGAGCAAGAATGAGATATTTACAAAAATGGTACTCAGAAATATGTGAAAAATATAGGGAAGAAATGAAAATGGAAAAAACAATTATTAAAAATTTAGCATGTTGTAAAGATAAGATAGCACCCCAGTTTGGATGTAATGATAATTATTATAAAAAGAAATATAGAAAACTAGGACAATATAAAAAGTATAAATCCCAGTACAAGTATAAATGACCAAGAAGGAGATATTATATAAAAAATACTAAAGCAAAAAGACCTTTCAGACCAAAAAGAAAAATATCAGAATGTACATGTTATAATTGTGGAAAACTAGGACATTTAGCTAAGGATTGTAAAGTACCTAAAGATCCAAAAAGAAAACAAATATCCGAAATAGTAATCAACGAAGATATATATACACAAATAGACCATATAGATTATGAACCAGACAGTGATGATAGTATATATGAATTCGAAATTGAGAATGGAAATGAAATAGAAGAGGATAATAATGACTGAAAGAGAAGTGAAAATAATAAATAAAGACGAATATACAAATGAAGAATATTCAGAACAAAAGATAATATTTGATGTCAATATATTTGAACAAATAAAAGGAAAATAATTAGATCTTAGTGTAGAAAAAATATTCCAGGTACCATTAATAAGAAATATATTTAAAAGATAAAAAGAAGAGTACTACGTAGTAAGCCAAAAAGAACACATAATAGATTGTAAATATACCCAAGGAAAAGCAAGAATACCTATAATAAATAAACGAATAATAAATAAAGAAATACAAGAAATCAAAGCTAAAGACCCTATAAAGTACGTACACTTAGGTGGAACAGAAATATTAATAAAAGCTTGTTTTAGAGAAGGAATAGATACACCAATAGAAATATATTTAGCAGATGATAGAATAATAGAACCAATAGAAAGAAGCATAATAAGCGCAGTAAAAGGAAATTTGATATATCAAAAATTTAAGTTTATAATAAGTGCTAATTATTCAGTAGCAATAAATGATAAAAACATAGATAAATCATTAGTACTATATTGGAAAATGTCAGGAATAGAGTTAGCCCCAGGAAGTAAAATATTTACATCCCGCTGTAAAAACCTATATGTACTGACAACAAAACATAAGATAACAACAAAAAATAAGATCAATAAGATAAAAATAGAAAATCCTTTTGAGAAAATAGTTACGGTAATAGATAATAATGATTATAGCTATAAAGAAATCGACATAGAAGAAGATCTAGAAATAGTAAGTGATAGAATCAGTACATCAAAAAGGATAAAAAACTTAGATAAAGATAATGAGATATCTCAACCCACAAGAAAATCAGTAGAATACCAAAGGATAAAAGAAATTGAACCATATCATTACTATATAACCGGAATAATAGAACAAAGAAAGCATATTATTATAATAAACACTGGACAAGAAGAAAATTACATACCAAGAGAATTAGTACTGGAAGAAGAAATAATTTCTAAAGAACAAGTATGCCCAGAATTACCAAAAGAATTATTACATATAGAAGAAACAACTCAAAAAGAAATAATTATAGGAGGCATAATAATATTAATAAACTTCAAAATATACCAAGAAGACAATATAACATTAGGAATAAAATGGTTAGAAGAAATGAAACCATATAATCTAGAAAATACACAATTGACTATAACTTATAAAAATAAAAAAGTTATAATCAAAAGAGCAATATGAAAATTTATATACTTGCAAAAATAATAGTAGAAAATTATTATAATAGATATTATACTCCAATGTTAGATACGGGAGCAGAAGCAAATATGTGCAAACATAATTGCCTACCAGAAGAAAAATGGGAAAAATTAAAAACACCTATAGTGGTAACAGGATTTAATAATGAAGGAAGCATGATAACATATAAAGCATTAACAAAAATTCTTGATAAAGTGGAAGGGTCCAATTTAATTTTGCAAGAAATGAAGAGTGACGTTTTAGCATTATCCACTACCGTGATCTCACACTCGTCATCTGTTAAGTTCCTTGAAGAAAAGATGGGTCCATTGATTGCCCTTGTTTATTCAAATCGTAATGAAGAATTGGTGGACCTTGTGACTAAAAATAAGATGAATGCTAGTCAAGTGTCAGCCATAGTAAACTGAAGTGGAAAAACATTGCAAGAAAGAATAAGGGTTCATAATGTAGATGCTCAAAGGGTGGTTGCCAATAACGAGCCACTAAAAGATAAAGTTGAGACATAAACAAAAGAGGTAGAATGTGATCTTAAGCTAAATGTGAAAGATGGTGATGTTGCAGCTCCAACCATGCTTCCCAAAATCAAGATAAATCATCTTCTCCTCAATGATAGAGGAAGAAAGATGATAATGCAAAGTTCCAAAAAAAAATTGGGATGGTGAAAGATTTGAAAGTGAAGATCCCTTTGGTGTATGCATTGATCGAGATGCCAGGTTTATGAAAAATATATGAAAGAATTGTTGACAAATAAGAAGATGATAAATTATAAAACAATTGATATTCCATAAACTTGTGGTGCGGTGATGACAAAGAATGCAGTCCTCATGAAAAATGACCCGGGAGCTTTCACAATTCTGTGTACCATTGGTGCATGCACAGTTGCAAAAGCCTTGTATGATCTTGGTGCGAGCATCAATCTAATATCATTGATGGTCTTTAGTAATCATGGGCTTGATGAGCCTCAATCGACAAACATGAGACTCTTGATGGTCGATCATTCAATAAGAGGCCAGTTGGTATGGTCTATGACGTTTTAGTGAAGGTAGATAGATAAGTTTATGTTTCCCATTGATTTTGTGGTGCTGTATTGTGAGATTGATATTGATATGCCGGTTATTCTTGGTAGACCATTCTTGGCCACGGGCAAAGCTTTGGTTGATGTGGAAGGTGGTGAGTTGAAATTCGAAATCAATGATGAAGTAGTTAGCTTTAATATTCACAAATCGTTTATGTATCCAAATGATATATATGCATGTTTTATCTGAATTGGATTAGATTGATGAAGCTATAGTAAGTATTGGGGAGGCCGCATATAGTGGGGAATCATTGGCAGTTGTGTTATTTAACGATGATCAAGTCGAAAAAAGCGACTATGATGAAGTCATAGATTCTCTTATGGGCGTAGGCTCACACACTTCGTTTCAAAAGAAGTTGGATCCCGATTTATCTAGTTGAGAAGCCCCACTAACCAAGCCATCTATGATTGAGCCACCAAAGCTATAATTGAATTTAATTTCATACTCATCTCAAATATATTTTCTTTGGAGATAGCAACACACTACCGGTAATAATTTCTACTGATCTTGAAGAATGGAAAGTGTAGTTGTTAATCAAAGTTTTGAAAAGGCCCATCAAAGCTTTAGAGCGGTTAATTGTCGACATAGTGGGAATCTCTCTGGGTGTGTGCAGTCAAAATATTAATTTAACTGAAGGGTGCACATAAACTATTGAGCATCAAAGGAGTTTAAATCATCTACTATAAAGAAGTTGTGAAACTGTAGATCATAAAATGGTTGGATGCAAAAGTTATTTTTCCAATTGCAGATAGCCAATAGGTGAGTCTGGTTCAATGTGTTCCTAAAAAGAAAGGTATTAGAGTAGTCCCAAATGAAAAGGCTGAGCATGTTTCTACTAGGCCAGTGACAGGGACACAAATATGTATAGATTACTGGAAATTATATTCATGGACCGAGAAGGACCACTTCCCTATGCCCTTTATTGATCAAATGCTTGATAGGCTTGCGGGTAAGCGATGGTATTGCTTCCTTGATGGTTAATCCGGGTACAACCAACTCTCCATAGAACTGGAGGATTAAGAAAAAACAATTTTTACTTGCCCATATGGGACTTTCACCTTCAAACGAATGCCCTTTCGGCTGTGCAACTCACCGGTCACTTTCCAACGGTGCATGTTATCGATATTAGCAGATATGATAGAGGACTCTAAGGATGTCTTCATGGATGATTTTTTTATTGTTGGGGATTCATTTGAAGAGTGCTTGAAGCATTTAGAGATGGTACTTCAAAGATGAGTGGTTACCAAGTTGGTACTTAATTGGGAGAAATGCCATTTTATGGTTAAGGAAGGAATCGTGCTTGGGAACAAAATTTCCGAAGATGGTATTGAAGTAGACCAGGCCAAAATTCAAGTGATTGGCAAGTTACCCCCCAATTTCAGTGAAGGCAGTGAGAAGTTTCCTTGGCCATGCCGGATTATATCGGCGATTTATTAAGGATTTTCCAAAAATATCCATTCCATGGTGTAGGCTTCTTGAAAAAGAGTGCACTTTTGAATTTGATGGTTCTTTTTAGAGGATTTTGTGAGATTAAAAGAAAATCTTGTTCCAGCCCCTATAATAATAAACCCCAATTGTATTCTTCCTTTCGAAATGATATGTGATTCTAGCAAATTGATCCTTGGAGTTGTGCTTGGGCACTGGAAAAAACAAATTCTTTCATCCCATCTATTATGCTAGCAATACCTCGAATTATGCTCAAAAGAACTACACAACCACAGAGCAAGAGTTGTTAGCCATGGTGTATGAGTTCGAAAAGTTTAGAGCAGATTTGTTGGGTACCAAAGTTGTTGTACATACGGATTATGATGCTTTAAGATTCTTGATGGTAAAGAAAGAAGCCAAACCTAGACTCATCTGGTGGGTGCTTCTATTCCAAGATTTTGATTTTGAGGTAAGGGATAGAAAGGGGTGTGAAAACCAAGTAGTCAATGACCTATTGAAGGCTTGAAGACGATATTGTAGCAACTGGGGGAAGAGACATCAATGATGCTTTCCTTGATGAATCGATAATGTTGATTACTCAAACTTCAATCCATTGGTATGCCGATTACGCCAATTTCATTGTATGTGGGTTGTTACCTGAAGGTTTGAATAATCATCAAACGAGGAAATTCTTATTTGATGTGAAGAGGTATATATGGGATGAACCTTTCCTTTTTAGGGAATGTGTTGATAACATTATCCGGTGTTGTGTGCCTGAAGTGGAGGTGCAAGAAATACTTGAAGCTTGTCATGCTTCACCGGCGGGCGGTCATCTTGGAGGTATACGTACAACTTTTAAAGTTTTACAATGTGGTTACTTTGGGCTCACAATGTTCAAGGACTTCTGCAATAGCCATTATGAAGCACTTTTGTCCAAGTATGGGGTAAAACACGAAGTTGCAACACTTTCCCATCCACAATCTAGTGTGCAAGTTGAGGTGTCTAGCCGAGAGATAAAGAGCATCTTGCCAAAATAGTGAATGTCCACCGCACTGATTGGTATAGCAAGCTTGATGAAGCCCTACGAGCCTATTGAGCAACCTTCAAATCCCCTATTGGAATGTCTCCGTACAAATTGCTAATTGGGAAAGCCTGTCATCTTCAAGTTGAATTAGAGCACAAATCCTTATGGGCACTAAAGAGGGTGAATTCAAATTGCGAAGTGGCAGCCAAAAATCATGTGAGTCCACTACTTGAATTGGATCAGTTTCAGTTACAAGCATATGAAAACTCCGCACTCTATAAAGAGAAAGTTAAATGGTTGTATGATACAAATATCTTGCCTTTGGAGTTTAGAGTGGGTAAATGTCACAACCTAGGGGTACACCCTAGATGTAACATGGCGTACAAGACCCAGAGGCCTCATACAAGCCACTTAGCTATCATAACATAAAATATTAGAAATGAGTGGAAATTTAAACATTTTCAACATAATCAAAGTCTTTATAAAACGAAGCGGAAGCCTAATACAATTTGTCTCAAACCATCTAATACATGAATATCTTGGGACACAGCCCATACAACAATGTTCACAAATTAAAAACAAAAGAACATAAGAGAAATGGTGATCAAATCCTCGAATGCTATGAGGACTCACCAATCTTCAATCATTTCTTCTTCTAATATCCTAGCCACGGGGATGACAGTCGATATCGCCAAATCCTACATTTGGATAAGAAATGTAAGCAAGAATATGCGTTAGTACAAACATGTACTAAATATGATAGCTTGCATAAAAATCAACACAAGCATAAGAGATAACAATATAAGGAATAAACATAATCAATGCACTTAAATCAACATAACACAAGAGAAACACTTCTTAAAGTACCTCAACTTTATCCTTAATCAAGACTTGGGTCATCCACCTCTACTCTTACATCTCATGGAAGGAAACACAAGAAACAATCCAAGCTAATCATTCATCATAACAAGTAAATCTCATTTTTAAACATACTTATGATACTTCGTTGAAGTAACCTTGTTTCATTATAACTATGCTACTTTGAATGAGGAATAGTCAATCCTTAGCTATTTATACTATTCATGGAAGGCATATCATTTTACCAATCCAAGCTAAATCATTAGCCATGGAAGAGTACTACTTTGCTAATGCAAGCTACCATGAAGAAGCACCTCATCTATGCTAATTCAAGCTACCATGAACGGTTACTATTTACCAATTCAATGCTACCAAGGAAAGACACCTCATTATGCTAGTCCAAGCTATCATGGAAATAACCTTATCATGCAAGTCCAAGCTATCCAAGGAAGGGTACTATTGCTCAATCCAAGCTACCATGAAATGATATGGCCTTACGAAGTCAATCTACCATGCAAAGCATTTTATCATGCCAGTTCAAACTATCCATTGGAAGGGTACTATTGCTCAATCCAAGCTACCATGAGTTCTACTAACCCAAGCTACAATTAAATGGCCTTATCTTACCAAGTCAAGCTATCATGGAAAAGCATCTCATTATGCTAATCCAAGCTAAGTCTTAGCTATCATAGTTCATAAATTCTTTGATTCATTTTAGGTGAGAAAGCCTTTTAATCTAGAATCTATTTATGTGAGAAAACCTTTCACATTCATAAGGTAGATCATGTGGGTAAATCCCTTCCATAACAATTCTATCTAATATTCAACCATTATCATATAAGCTTTACTCTCAAAGCCCTAATAGTCATAATTCATCATAAATGCCTAATCTCAAGACAATTCTAATCATAATTCCTCATATATGCTTCACTCTCAAGCATTCTAATCATATAGGCTTCAATCCTAATATATCTCATCGATCCTAGATTGAATTAATCTAAACACACCAATTCTCCTTTCATGGCATCAAACCCATTTACATCAATTTCAACCTAGAAACACGGGTTAAGCATGGGTACATGTAAATTCATCCTAAAACAAGTAATCCTATCAATTCAATCATATACAATCATAACCCAATCAATTTGATCAACATTCATCAAGACCCACAACATTAGAAGAAAACCCTAACCGAAATTGAAGAATTTCTACTTTTCAATTGGGGAATCTTGGGGACTCCATGGATGGAAGGAGTACATGGATGAAAATCCATCATACCTTGAATAAAAAACCTACAAATGCTTGAGAATTGGAGACTTGACCTCGATCCTAGCTTGAACTCTTTATTCTTCTTCAAGTTCTAGAGAGAGAAATATTTGAGAGGAAGAAGTCTAGTATTTCTTTTGGGTTTTGGAAATAATGACTTGAATGGGTGAGTTTTTGGGTTAAAAATCACTTATATAGAGGTCCTAGACTTGGGTAAACAACGTAGTATCAAATTATAATAATCTGAAAAGACTTTTAAGACCCTACCTTAAAAACTGAAAACTCTCATGTTAGAGCTCGCCAAAGGCCACTCAGCGACTCGCCAAATGAGCCTTTAGCTCGCTGAAATTTACAGTGAGTCGACTTGGTGGCTAAGTCAACTTTAGGCGATGGGGAGTCAACTTTGGCAACATGCCGAACAGAACTACAAACCCGACTTGGCTCGTCTAAAGTTACAAAATGCAGGACCTCAGGGATCACACCAAAAGGTGAAGAGGTTCAACTTGGTGGATCGCTAAGTCAACTCGGCCAATATCCTAGTCGACTAAGAAATGAATATTTTCCTTTCTCTAAATCCAGGGTGTTACACTGAACTAATCCTACTTTTTAATTCACGATTGAAACTCTTCCCGAGTAACCTAAAGTCCAAGTAGACTGGTCTTTACATAATCATGGAGGTGTATGGGAACAAAGAAATTGAAGTTGAAGATGTAGAAGGTGTCAAATTCAAAGTTGACGGCCAAAGGTTGAAGGTATACTTGGGGAGGGTCATGATGTGAGAGTTGTTGAAGTGTTTTACTTGGATGACGCCATGCCGCGACGTTAAGTCAAGCGCTTCTTAGGAGGCAGCTCAAGTATTAGGGGTTTTCAATAATGTGGGTGTTACTTGTGTAGGATGGAAAGAAGATAGGCGATTGGGAGGCCCATTAGGCGACCCGCTGAAGTCACTAAGTGAAGCTCTAATGAGTTCTCCCTTTGGGCAGCTCATATTTGTGAGAGTACTGCCATATTCGATGACATACACCTCTAAATCGGTGATCTGCCAATGAAGTTGGGCGAATCCAACTCCGTTCACCCAGTGAGTTGCGTAAATTAATGGGGTGTATAGTAAACTTCAGAGATACATATAAAAACTCGACAATGTACCTATCTAGTTTAGGCAATTAGTCTGCAGCTCACCGAGTTGGAAATAAATTTTTCATGCACTACAGGCACGGTCGATGATCTGTCAAAGTTTGGCATTACACTGACCTGGTCACCGATCTCGAACTTCAGGCATTCAGGGAGTCCCTCAATCTAAGATGGTTTATTTCCTTCTTTGCATTGAGGACACTGTACTTTTCTCTGGTGGGGTGTGGGGCACTTTAGGTGGCCACCCTATGCTAAATAGTGTTAGTTGTACTTTTTTCTCTTTACCCTTTGCTTTGTGACATGCTTGAGTTTTCTTTGATAATGATGTGAAGATCGATTGTGTTTCATATCGATATGTTTAATAGCACACATGATGAGAAATGTGTTTAGTGTTGAAAATGGAAGAAGAAATTGGTGTAGCTGCACTTTTATGTGATCTTTTTGAATCTTGTGTTGAATAGTTGCGTTTTGATGTGAGCCTTGCAATGAACATCACATGCAAGCTTTTGATATTTTTGGGCTGTGCTAAATGATTGTGTTTGAAGTTTCAAGTGTGGTAAGGTTTTACTTGGAAGCATGTTTGTGAAATCCTAGAATTTACCTTGTTAGTCCAAGTATCTAGCTTTGGTAAGTCTAAGAAATGATCTTGGGCAGAAATTTCGAGAGGGAACCTAAATATACATATCCTTTTGTGACTACCTTGTGAGGGTGTGCAACCATTTTGACACCAATTGAGCCTAAACCATTTGTTGACAACCACATTGTAACCTCTTGTGACAAATTTCGCTTAGCTTCTCACCCAAAATCCTTTCCGAATCATTGGTTTGTTTGAATTGCCAACTTAGGCCAAAATCCTAAGTTGGGGCTGTGGAAAGGAAGAAGGAAGGAAAACCAAGTGAAAGACAAACAAAGATGAAATGAAACTCAACTTTGAAGGGTGTTACAAAAAGAATGAACCGATATATATATATATAGAGAGAGAGAGAGAGAGAGTTAGTGATGAACAACCTTTAAAACCTGCACTGAAAAAAAAGTTCGAGGAAATAAAAAAGGGTTTCTAATAAAATGATTGACAAGTCAAAGTTGGAGTTCTCAAATGAAAAGAACTTGAGAAGAGGTGAAGATGATTGCAATAATGCTTTGAAAAGGTGAATTCACTGAGCCAAATTTACCATACCTTAACCCTCAACCTCATTACAAGCCTAAAATACCCTTGAGATCTTGCATGAACTAGGTTGTGTGATGATTGAAGAATTTCGGCAAACTTATGGGATGAAGCTTACATGAATTTCTCTTTTGGGAGAGTGAGAGTTGTGTTGATTCCTTACTTCTTTATTCACTTTGTTTGTGAGAGTATTGGCAGGGGTGCACTCTTATCCTTCGTCAGCAGAAATATGCCTAGATCTCTTGCCATGTAATCGTTCTTGATGTGAGTTCACTTGAATGCATTTGTTGAAACATCGTCTTGCATTAGAAAAGAAGCTATAGTGAGCTCTATGTCATGACCCGCCACTTTGCCTTTCAATTTTGACATAAAATAAGGAGGAAGAATCTAGAGCTATGGAGAGGTTAGTGGAAGGATCTAGAATTACCTAGATCTCTCATTATAAGACTGTAGAATGCCTTAGAAAATATCTTAGAAAGCCTTAGAATTCTCCAGACTAGTAGAGAATTCTAGAAGAGGGACTAGATATTTTACAGGAAGCTTTAGAATTCTCTAGAGTTGGAGAGAATTCTAGAATATGGACTAAATTGTAAATATGTAGGGACTTATAAAGTAAATATTATTCACACTTATGCCCCTAGGATTGTAGTATAAATAGAGGGACTCTGATTTGTAAATCATCCAACCAAGTGCAAAGCATTCCACAAAACAACACAAAGCCTTCTTTCGAAGCTCTTTCGTCTTTCTTTTCATTCTCTTAGTGATCTCAGTTTCAAAGGGCTTACTTGAGCTTAGAAGATGTTGAAAGATTAGTGAGTAACTTTTCAAGTTCCGCACCGAGCTTTAGTGATAATCTAAGTCCGTGACAACGTGGTATCAGTGCAAAGGTTTGTCACTAAGGGAATGGACAATGAAGGAGACTTTAGGCCACTAGCACCACCAAGGGATGGTGGAAATAAACACCACAAGGGAAGGAAGTACCTTAAGAGTAGCGAGGAAATACAGCTTGACCCTACACCAAGCAAGGCGCTAACTTCTCATCCATCTTCGACCAACGAAACAAGTGATGATGACTGTAGCGAGGATCCCATTGACGTCACACACGGAGAGGAGTAGATCGCAAGGGTTGAAACAGTGAGGCAGGCCATGGAGATCTTAGGCAGGCGCTTGAACGAGGTCGATGGCAATTTCAATACCCTGTAGGACTTTACCCTTGAAGAGAATGACCACATCTGCAAGGAGTTGGAGGGCCGCCAGTGTGCCAAGTTTGAGATGAAGGAGTCCATAACTTCCTTGTAGTGTCGGCTCATGGAGGCATTAAGAACTATTGAGACCGTGAATTCTGAGATAAAAGCACTCAAAGAAGGTGCGGAGGTTGGAGGATCATCGTTGTTCTACTGAGATAGGGAGGCCAAGGTTGAGGCACCATAGTAACCTATGTTCAAAGGCATCCGTGACGTACAAGAGGTGGAGAATTTCTTATGATACTTGGAGAAGTACATTAAGTATAGTCGAGTGAAGAGTAACGAAAACAAGGCCAACACTGTCGTGTTATATCTCTCGGAGATGGCCATGCTATGGTGAAGACGTAAAGATTTAGAAATAAGGAAGGGGCTTTGCACCATCAACACTTGGGAGAAATTCCGAGTGGAGTTCAAGAAGGCTTTCTTCCCTAAAAATGGCATCTATAAGGCGAAGAACAAGTTTAGGGAGCTGAAGTGGACGTGTAGCATACACGCATACATGAAAGAGATCATCACCTTCATGCTTCAAATTACCAACCTCACGGATGAAGATATGTTGTTCCACTTCATGAATGGGCAGCAAAATTGGGCCAGGACGGAGTTGGAACGTCGACAGGTCAAGAGTATCTATGAAGCCATCACGCACGCTAATGCTTTCATACACTTCAAGCATGAAAAGCCCATCACAGCTAGATGAGAGGAGATGAGAGGTAGTCATGACCAAGGTTCGGGAGATCATGGAAAAATCGAGGAGCAATGGCCACATCCAAAGAATCATGATACCTGTAGGTCCGATGAAAAGAAGTCTGGACGTGATGGCGATTCGGAGAGGAAAATAAAGACTACAAAGGAAATTGTTGCTACATATATGGTGGGCCGAATGGATATGCAAGGTGCCTTGAACTGAAGAGCCTTGGTTCTATCTTGCAAGAGCGGAAGGACAAGGATGCACAGGAGAAAGGACAATATGCAAGGATGACGCAGCTATGCAGAGCCATCACAAAATAGCCAGTGAAGCCGAGAGAATATGGTGCGTAGTATATCAACATCATGATTAATGGAAGACCTGCTCGTGCTATGGTCGACATTGGTGCAGAGGCCAACATCATGAACAAGACGACAACAATAAGGTTGGGGTTGAGGTATAGTCCAAGTAACGCCCAACTCAGGATGGTCAATGCACCACCGATTCCCATGTGCGGAGTCGCGCATGGAGTAAGCATCACGCTAGGAGAGTGGCACGGTAAAACCAACTTCACTTGATTCCTCTAGACCTCTTTAATATCATTCTAGGGAAAGAGTTCTTCCAAGAGTGTCACACAGTGATCGATCCTTACCTCTATCGACTTCTGGTCATGAAGCAAGAAGGATCATGTATGGTGCCCCTGGTTAAGGTACCAAAGACAGAATTTTTAGCGATATCAATGTACAATGGGTATATCCTCCATATTAACAAAATCCACCACACTTTCATCATCATACATGTGACTCATTGCTCAACTGTTTCAACACTAAAAATAACAGAAAAGTAAAAAAGAAAACGTAGTGCATGAAACCTCAAATCAGAGATCAAATAAAAGTAATCTCTAGCCAATCCTTATCAATGAAGCCATATTTTTATAATGCTCAAGAACACCTGATAATTAAGGTATAGGCAGTCGTGTGTAAAAATAATATCCAATTTTATGAGTTGGGATCAAACCACAAGGATTGGTAGAAATAATTATGCTCTATTTGATCATCAACTCAAGACTAACTAGCACGATGTAGTCCAAATATACATGTAAAATTGGGGGGAGTTGGGAAACACAAGATTTTCTTCAAATTTAAAGTATCACGATCACATAGGTCAGAACAAAGAGAGATTCAACAAGTTGAAAGTAATTAGGGGTGTGTGCAATATTGATGGGGTTTCAACTCAATAGGTAATGATTAATCAATTACAAATGAATCAACATATGGATAACATTTGGTATACACTATATCCAATTTACTCTCAAACCAATAATATGTACATCTTGGGTTCCTCTACACCCCAAGACCATGTAAACAAAAATCCAATCGTTGCTTGATTGGATTAGGCTATCTCTAGATCTACCCTTAAATAAGAAATCAATCAGATTAGACTATCTCTAGCTCTAATCCAATGACCAATTTCTCAAAGTCTCACTAATGAAGGCTTACCCAATATTATTTTTTGTTCTTAAGTCAAAATAGAGTTAGAGAGTTAAACCAATGTTTTAAACCTTTGATAGTTAGATAAACCTTGAAGACAACCCTAGATCCATGCATAATAGCTAACTTTAGCACTATTTAATCATTGCCCATTAAAGTATACACACATATCATGCATACACACCCCTATATAGAGATTTAGCTACTCGTAAATAAGGAAATAGAGGACATACAAACAACGGAATACTCCATTTCATTATCGTTACTAATCAAATTCAGATCCAAGTTTAGAGAAGTACAATTTCGGGTTTTCTTATTTAGCAAGCAAAAATTCCTTCAATGTTTATTTTCTACTCTCCACTTTGCAATGATGAAAACTATTCTTCAATATCCCCCAATAAGAAATAAGATGATAGTAAATAATTATACATATCCCAATAATATACTTCGAACCATCCAAGGAAATCCCTTCAACGTCAAGTATGAGTTTTCCCTTGAATGTTCGTATATTACTTGAATTGCGCTGGTGAAACACCGGTGCAAAACCTTCCAATGCCAGTGTGGCAGTGATTTAGTGCACTACAAATCAGTGGCACCTGCATCTTCACTGGCGAAACACTGATGCAAAACTATCAAGTACAAGTGCCTAAGATAGTGTCTTCCTTCCTAGCTGGAGGAAAATTGATGCATTCTAGTTGGATGTCGGTTCCTTACCGGTGTGTTTTATGATTTTTCATTCCAAATATTTCATTTTTCATTTCCCAAGATATGCCTGCACACAAGAAAACAAGGGCCTAAAATCTCTTTAATTAGCATTAAAATATAGTAATAAGGTCATGAATAAGAGTCGAATAAGTTGGTAAAATACAAACTCATTAGCTTACTACTAAGAGTCATCCTTTTCCTGATCTGCGTTGAGCTAGATCCTTCTCCACCCTCTTAGGAGTGAGCTATGGACAATGACTTCTTCAACACCCGCTGAAGATGGACATTCTCTTCATTGGACCACTAATCTATATCAATGCCAAAGTTTCCTAATAAATAATTCATTGAACTTGGCGTATCTCTTGGAGGAGCCAATGCTTCATAAATGAAGGTCATGTCCCCGGATGTTATCAAGGTTTTCCCTTCCTAATATTCATGTTAGATTGAAGAGAAGCTATTTCACCTTCAACAACGTCAACCCTCTTTCACATTTTGTTTAGGCTGTCAACGACTTTCTTCATAGCATTTTTACAGCCGTTTTGATTAAGGACCGAGAGAGCCTTGGAAAACTTGATAGGGTGATTCTTATTAGCATATGTCATGTCAACTATCTTCTAAAAAACCACTTAGTCTAGAAGAGAATATAGGCTGAGAAGGCCTCAAAAGTTTTCCTCAATGTTAAATGCATTTCCTGAGAATGCAGGAGTGGAGACATCCAGACTAGGCTAACTTACATCATGAGTAGGGGCATTGTAAAACACTCCCATATTTTGCGTTCTTTTCTTTCTGTTTATAGGAGCCTCAACATCCTGCTTCCTCTCAATATCAATAACCCCAATAGCAGGGCCAACTTTGTCCAACTCAAAATATGGTATCTCCTCTAGAGCACACAACCTGCTAATAAGAATAGGGAAAGGCATGAAAAATCTTGTTGCTAAGAGTTCCTATTTATTTGCATGACGACAATCTTTCTGAAGTATCCATAGATGTCGAACATGATGCAAGTGATGATGATGACTATCTCTATATGGACCTTGTGATCATCCTTCAAAGGCATGAGGTGAGAGCAACCAAAATCAAGTCATAACTTGGCCTTGAATGTGAGAAATTCCCTAGAAATCTCATTGCCTAAAGTAGCCCAAGCAGACTGGAAAACCAATATGACATCAACCACCCTTTGAAGTTAGTGACTTTTGGATGTAAATTTCCCTGAGAATATACACCCCAGAGAAAGAGGCTCATTCTAATAAATTGATTTAATGGGATTAGGGGTGACAACAATCTCTTTCCCCTGCACCAAAACTTAGGGTAAGTAGGGGAACTCTTCTACCCTTCTCTTGTTCTTCATTGATTCTTTCCTCACTTGATAAGAGGCATATAATTCAAGTACCAAATCGGGGAAACAACCACCCGTTGCATCCAAAAATTGCAACCAAACCCTATCAATAAATTGTTATGTGATATTTGGGAACTACTCCCAAGTCCTTCCAAATTTAAACTCTTTTTAGGAGTGAAAGACCATATTTTCTTAAACTTAATGAAATAGGTCTTAATGCTCTCAACATAGAATTAGATCCTATCCTCCTCATTGGCCGAAGTCGCAGGATCTTTGATCTTGCTTTTGCTCTTGGAAGAGGAGGAAGCCTTGTGGGCATTCCTATCAGAATGTTTCTTGTTTGATGTCATAGTGTGTAAAAGAAATGAGTACCATACAAACATAACGCCATTTTTTGTATTTATCTAGAATAAATAAAATAAACAACTAGAAGAAGCTAATAAAGCAAAATGAAATGGAAATGCAATAAGCTTAAAGAAAGATAGGAACTAGGAAACACTTGTGAGATACACGCGACTCATAGGTGGAGACCTGCAACTCGCATGTCAAGTGGATGTTGGAGATAGAAAACTAAAGACAATTAGGTTGACATGCAGTGGCATATGTGTTTCGTAGATTAAGACCTACGACACACATGTGTAATGCATATACAAGCCAGTAGAAATGAAATCCTATGACTTCACCTACAAGACATATGCAACACCTGACACACGCATGTGCTTGGCAGTGCTCAGAGCCTTCCCTGGGAGGCCTAAACTCAGTTAACCCAAAAAATTTAACTTATTAAGGACTCTAACATGTATCAAACTTCCTAAAAGATAAATAATACTTCACTACAAAACCCTAACAACTTTTCTTAAGAAGGAAGTTACCCCATCCATCATCAGGAACTATGAAGTTATACACACGATTAAACATAATTCATCAAAGTTCATAATTATTCTTATTCATAAATGTTAACCTCATCATTGATCAATATCTAATCAAATCACTCCCATGACATCAATGTATGCAAGTCACATGCAAATCAACCAAAATATCAAGAAATCAAAGTAATGATGAATTTTCCCTTAGGAATGACACCATCTAATCCATCATAGGGCCGATCCATGCAATACGTAAAAAAAGATGGGTTACTCAGACTTCACCCCCAACTAAAATTTTACGATATCACTAAGAGATTACTAACACGAAAAATCACACAGAATAACATTCATCCATTAGATTCAAATTTCAAGAACAAGCACTCCTCATCAAATAAATTTCAACAAATACGTTCGCATAATCGCAATTTAGGAAAAAAATCTAATATGCTACTACTCTTATACTCCATATCTAAACAAATATCAACATTCAAAATACAGTAACACACCAAAGATGAGATGTGAGAGTAAGTGAAAACAACTTGAACTTGGGGAGTTCTTCCAATTATGGTTTTTTTCAAATTATCCAGAGGAAATGTTCAATCCCTTTACCGATGTAGTGGTGTGAAAGGAAAGAAGTTGTGGAGGAAGTACGAGTATATGAGTTGTACGAGTTGTGTTATGTACGAGAGAAAGTTATGGGTTTTTTATGGACAGAAGATAAATGGGGAACGGGAAATTAGAAGGGTTTTAGGAGAAGGGGAATCACTGATCATCTGAGGGATTTGGGAAAATGGGATTAGTGGGTTGGAAGAAAGTTGGGTCATCTAATCAGGCTAATTTCAAGAAAATAGTCCTTACCTAATATTGCGTTAGCAAATTTTTGTCGCATGATTGGGTTAATTTCAAGAACAAGGCCATACCTACATTTGCACTGGCCTATGTGTTTCGCATGTGTGAACATATAACTAGAATGTACCATACAATTGATGATGGTTTAGTAGTTTTCTTGCCAATTCACTTTGATGGACATGTGTCACACATCTGTGCACTAGGTACGCACCTGCATAACACATGTTGCACACATATGCTCAATTGGGTCAAAGTTTCTTCCATGTAATTTGGTTGATGTTTGCTCTCCACCTGTGTTTAACAATGTGGCACCTACGACCCATAAGTTTTGCACATGTAACTCCCGCGAGCATTTCCAAATCTTGGCACTCTTTATTCTCTTACATCCCTAAAACAAACAAAAAAACCAACAAAGAGTGAAGTAAAAAGAATTGAAAAGTACTTGAGATGCCTCTCAAGAAGCACTTGATTTAATATCGTGCCTCAATTATACAACCTCAAGGATCAACAATAATTTAGAGGTGGAACTTCTTCACAAGGACTTCGACCAATTCATCCTTTGAATCAATCACTAATAACACTTGATATTAATTTGGTGGCTTTATTGACTTGCACACAGTGAACATGACCTCCTCCCTACCAACTAGAAACTTAAGTTCACCTGTCTCAACATCTACCAATGCAGGTCCACATCACAATCCAATAACATAAATCTCAACAAAAGAATGAGCTTGTCAACTTTCACCAGCACATCAAAAAGAATTGAACAATCTTCCATGAGCAACCACATTGGAGTAAGCTTAGGCTCTCCTAAGCTAAATTTCTTAAATATCCCAAGGGAAATTGAGCTTTTACAAAGCCCCAAGGTCACACAAAGCCTTGTTAAGCAAATACACTCCAATTGTGCATGGAATCGTGAAAGCTACTGAATCTTCTCTTTTGGGTGCAAAGTTTCTCTCCATAATAGCACTGTAATGATCTGACACCTTCATTTACTACATCAACAATACTCTTCTTTTTTCAACAGATCCTTTATAAATTTAGCATACCTCATTATTTTTAATAAGAGATCCACCAATGATACATTGACAGACAATTTACTAAATAGGTCAATGAACTTCTTGTAACACCTCAGAAATGTAAAAAGTCAATTTGAAGTTGGAACGAGAAAAGCAAGTTCGAAATTTGTAAAAAAATAGACTTCTATGGATGTGTTTAAGGAAGGTGAAAGGGTCCACGGTCAGTGAAACCAACCTTGTGAAAAATTCCTAAGGCAATGGTCTAAGGACGGGCTCAAGGAAGGTGAAAGGGTTCACCGTCAGTGAACCCAACCTTGAACTCGAACCTTGTGAAAAAAATCCTAAGGCAATGGTTTAAGGATGGGTTCAAGGTGAAAGGGTCAACTGTCGGTGAACCTGAACCTTGTGAAAAATATTCTACGTCAAGGGTCTAAGGAAGGAATCAATAATGGTGGAAGAGTCCACGGTCAGTGAAGTTATCCTTGAACACGAGCCTTGTAAATATTATTTAAAGGCTATGATTCAAAGACAGGTTCACGGCCAATATAAGGTTCCACAAATGCTAGACCCATCCGTGGAGATTGACTTAGAAAATCCCAGATAACCCTCTTGTTCATGATTACTTTCACTTATGGTGAAGCGATTAACGGTCCGCGAAAGGCTTCGTAAAGGGTGTTTCTGTAGTTTTTAAGTCAACGCTATTTGAATATTTTTATATACATTTAATACCTAAACTATGTCATTTTGACCCTAATTTTAAGCCATATATGAGATTTCTAAGTTTGAAAATTACCCATTTTTAATTCATTCTACTAATTCCCAAATCCCAACACAATTTATCTTCCCCAATTCTCTCTCAAGCTAAGGAAAAAGAAGTTAGGATTTCAATTCAAAGTCTTCAATTCACCATTTCTTTTGGGCTTTGATTATCAAGGTATGTGAGATTTCACCATTGGATTTCATTCATCCAATGGGTCCTAAAGGATTTCTAAGTTTCCAATCCAATTTTTCCTAACATGTTTAGTGTTTCATATGACCTTTATTGGTGTTAATTGATGTTGATTTAATTATTCAATTTCAATCTTTCTATGCATGTCTTGATTAAGCTACATGATTTCCTATTGACCTATGCATTATTCATGATGTTGATTATACTTTACGAAGACATGAGTTTATGAACAAAGCTATTGATTTGGGAATGATGATTTAGGAAATTTTATGCATGATTTATGAAAATATGTTTTATGATCTAAAGGTTTCTTTCATGATAAGAATCAATGAAATTATGAAAGGATTTCTCACATTAAGAAATCGTGAATGGTGAAATATTTTCTCACATATGATTTAAAGAGCTACTCTATATTGATTTAAGCTTGGATTAGTAACTAAATTGTGTTTTTTCATGTATGATGATTATGTTTATGAAGTTGACTATTTTGTTGGGATTCTTACTTAGCACCGAGAGAACTTTAAGGTGGAGGCTCAAATTGGGTAGTCTCTAGTAGCAACCTCTAGTTCCAAACTATGTGCTCCTGTAGGATTGTCTTAAATGACCAAGATAGTGGATCCATAAATAGCATATGATATGATATGGAGTCCTACCTTGGCAAGTTGACTCTCCCTTTCAATGTGGGAGTTACACTGAATTCCTTGGTTAGCTAACATGGTCTATTGTCGGTTAATCTAGTATTCCACAAAGTGAACTAAGTTACTTTATAAAGTTTTATGAGGCTTTCATATGATTTTAAGATACTTTGGCCATGTTCATACTTTACGATTCTTCTTTAAAAGTTTTACTACGTTTAGCTTGGTCATGCATATAATGTTTTCCTATTATGTCCCTATATGATCATGTTTTCATGTTTATGTATATCCCTAATACATAGTACATTCTATGTACTAATGCATACTTGTGTCTACATTGTTCAATAATGTATAGTGTGATCCTTATTCTTCCTACATTTGTGGCTAGTTAGCACTTAGAGATTTTGAAAACTTGGTGTGTCCTCGTACTTTAAATACAATGTCACATTTATTGCTTTCCTTATGTTTTCATTTTTAGAATTTGTTATGTGGTGTACAGGATACGTCCCGTCCACTCTTTTGATGTAATAAGTGGTTTGTCAAGACTTTGATGTATTCTTGCTTATATGTGAAACTTTGTAGTTCTTATGAGATTTCATGCTTTTCTCTATGATGTTGTGTATATGTATTTCAAGTGGCTTGTGCAGGGAATTTCGGGATCTTATACACCATGTCACATCTAGGGTGCACTTTGGGGTATGAAAAACTTGGTATTTAGAGCACAAGGTTCTTGAAAAAGGTCCTAGGAATTCTGACAAGCCGCGTTGAGTAGAGTCTTGTTCTTGAATATGAATCGTGCCACATTTATGAAAAAGAGGCTACAAAGAGTTTAGAAACTCCACTTCTTTCGTTACTCTAAAGTCGTGACATAGAGTCTATCTATATAAAGATTCTTCTCCTAAATCACGATCGATCATTTTCAGGATATGTCCCCTCAAATAACTTATCTGAGAAGGAATGCAGATAACGACAATGTGGAACCGGATGTTCCTCAAGTTCCAGTTGATCCTTTGGTTGAGAAACTAACTCATGTCGAATTCCAAGCCACTTTTCAATTGTTAACTCAAGGTATAATGGCTCAAGACAATAGAGAGGCTAATGTTCTTGTGAAATCAAATATGGGTACAACAACAATAAGGATAAAGGACTTCACTAGGATGAATCCTCTAGAATTTCATGGTTCTAAGGTTGATGAAGATCCTCAAGAGTTCATTAATGAGGTGTATAATATTGTAGGTATCATGGGATTGACTATGGTTGAGAAGGCGGATTTGGTTGCTTATCAACTCAAGGGTGTTTCTCAACTGTAATTTGCACAATGGAACAATCAAGTGGGTCCCCTAGATTGGAAGAAAATTTAACGCTACTTTCTTGATTTTTCTTTCTTTTAGAAATGAGAGAAGCGAAAGTTCTTAAGTTCATTAATCTTCATCAAGGTAATATGAGTGTGAAGGAGTATGGTTTGAAGCTTACTCAATTGGCTAAGTATGCTCCGACTATAGTTGCCGACTCTAGGGCAAGGATGAGTAAGTTTGTGTAAAGTATGTCTAACTTGGTTGTCACAGAGTATCGTACCACCATTTCGATCAAGGAAATGGATATCTCTCGTTCGATGATACATGACCAAATAATTGATGAGTAAAAGCTTCAGGAAAGGGAAAAAGAGTCCAAGAGGGCAATGATACGCTCAAATTACACTTCCCTAAAGAAGTATAAGCGATCGTTATTAAGTAAAGAACCCAACTTGTAGGTTGGGGTCAATCCCACGAGGAATAGACTTAAACTTAACTCACTATTATATCCGTTTTGTCAAATTATTTCTGAGGAAAGTAAACATGGGGAATTTTGTAAGTAAGTAACAAATTTAAATGCTTAAGTGACAAGTACAGAAGATTTTAACTTTGGTGTATCAATATGAGAAAGAAACTAGGGTATGTGTGTTCCCCACAAGTTCTTAACGCAGTAATCCTAATAATAGTAATCCTTTCATTGTCTTTTACATGTAGAGTTGTTAAGTTAGGTATCCCTAAGTGATTGGTCCTCTAAGTAGGGAATTTCACCATGCACCTTGGTCCGGCTACGGGTGTATGCTTTACTAATCCTTACCTTTTACCCTAGATTAGTCAGCACATCAATGTATGCCTTAGTTTTCACCCTCACTACAATTGACATTAAACTATTAGATAGCATCCACTAAATCTCTGTTGTTTAATCCTTTTCTCATTCTTTACCTCTTTGGTCCATCAAGTAAGAACAAGGCGAGTTCTAATGCGTGCACTCGTTAAAAAAACTTCTAAGAGAAACGATTAACAATACATGCATAAACAATATTCTAGAATTACTTATTTATTATTTGTACTTCGTTAATTGCTCATGGTTCCCACAACCCTAGTTATTAATTTAGCTACTCATGCTTGAGATTTCACAATTCATAATTAAGAAGAAATAATTCATTAATTTACAATTAGAATATATGAAACCCGAAATATTCAATTGAATTTCAAAGTGAAAATCTTATAAAATGAAATCCGAAGAGTTTGCAAATTAATTCCCAAAGAACAAAAACTAGAAGTTTACAATAATGTCTAACCCACCAAAACATGGATTACAACTCCTATTTATAGAAAACAAATCCTAAATAAAGCAGGAAACAAAATAAGGAAATAAACTGCTAGAACACGACTTCTGTCGACAGCATGGCCTACGGACCTTGGGTCGACCTACCGTTCGTAGGTCACCCTCCATGGCTCAACACTTAAAAACTTCATCAAGTGCTGGAACCTCAACTTCTCTGATTTCATTGACGGTTGTGGAGGACGGGCCGTGGTACGACCTACGGTCCGTCATCTGATCCGTGGTTCCACACTTGGTCAGACTTCCCTGATCTTCCACCTACAATGCAACACCTACGGTCTGTGGACCGGACTACGGTCCGTCCTGGCACTTCGTGGACTAAATACTGAAACTCAACTCCCAGACCAGGACCTACGATTGACCATCCACTGCCCGTCATTAGACCTACAGTCCGTGAGTGGCTCTGTTGGTGGCTACTTCTGCAATTTTCAGCTCGCATCTTCATCAACCGCATCCAAGCCTATTTCCTGCAAGAATTACAATAAAACATTATTCCTAATAAAAAAATAGCACAAGAAACACACAAACTCTAAGTGAAACGCATCAAAAATATCGTAAATCAAGGTATATCAACACCCTTAACTTAAAATTGTTGTTTGTCCTCAAGCGACACACTAAGCTCTAAACGACACTTATGTAGAAGCAGACATACAAACTTAAGTAATCACATGGCTTTCTCAATCAATTCCATCATTTTAGTGTAAATCTTTTCATCTAGACTCAACAAGCTAACTCATGTGGATCAAAAAATGACATAGATTGACCAATAGACACCACAACATACACATTTCACAATTACCAAGGTACTAATTCTCCAACAATGTAACTAGTTCTCTCACTTCAAAATAAATCTTTTTTCACATACAATAGTTATGAATTTCAAGTTTTAGGATTCATTCAACGCTCACACTCAGAAGTGATTTCAAGTACAGTTAGTTCTCAATACCATATGCATGCCGTTATTTTCACTGCATAGACTCTCCAAACTAGTCACTAGGATCACTATAGGTCAGGTAGGGTACATTTGGGTACTTTTTAGTGACTTTCTGCCCTCCATGACATTACATTGGCTTTTTACATCTTTTCACAACCAATTCTTGACATATTTTTTTCTGCTCTTTCCCTTGACTCTTTTCAACACAGATGTGATTTTGCATTTATCGCTCTTATTTTTCCATTTTTATTTTTCTTTGTTCTCTTCAACATCTTTTTCATTGCTCTTTTTGTTTCTTTTGACTTCAACCACATCTTTTTCTTTCTGTTCTTTCCTTTTTCTTTCTTCTACGCAAAACTCTTTTCATACCCTTTTTCTTTCAGTTTCCTTTTTCATAGCCACCCTCAACTTATGTATTTTGCATGAGTTGAGGTGCAATATATCCGATGTCGGGCCAGAGCCAAGATTAAGGTAACTTTTGAATTAGTCACCCTCAACTTAAGTTTTTGGCCTAAGTTAAGGTGCACATGTCCATGGAGGGACAGGGGCCAAGACAATTATTTTAGGGAAGTTGAATTAGGTGTATTGAAAGAAGTGGCCTACATTAGACTCAAACATTTGGATCAAAGGGAACCTTTATTTCTTTTGGTTGAATCATTTTAGGCTTGAGTGGACTTATTTGAACAAGGGGCCTATCATTTATTTCCCAACTTTTAGCCTAGATTATCTTAGCTGGAACAAAGGGGCAAGTTCTAGATTGGCACATACTATATTAACATTCAAACTTTTCTCACACACTTGGCACATTGTTTCATTATCGGATTATTGAATTACCTAGTTCAAGTTTTAGTTGAAGTTATGCTATCATACCGGTTCCTTATCATGTCATATGAAGATCCAACACATTCAACTCACTTATCCTATAGATCTAGCACATTTCAAAAAAATTGGATGGGTATCAATTTCATGCTCTTTATGCCATCATGCTTTCATTCTTCTACTTACTTCTACACATACAATCCTAAACATGTCGGTTCAACAAAAATTAAATAGTCTCTTGGGGAAACAGAACACAGGCAAGAAAACCCCAAGAGAGGATAATGAGTTCGGTTACTCAAACTTCACCCTATCACTCACAATCCATTTACCTCACCCCCAATAAAATAAGGTGCAATTTCCCTTAATGCTCAAAACAAAAAAAATAAATGAAGCAAATATGTGGCGCAAATGCGACGAAGACCATCAGTAGCTCCCTCACCAACTGTGGAAACACCATCAGTACTGGTTGAAATGCCAGATGTACCTACATCTATCTCACAGGCCTGATGCTGTCTCCTCTCCTCATCATGTATAGACTCCCATTGGGCCACCTCAAGCTTCTGTCGCTCCTTCTTCTTCAATCTCCGAGCCTTATTAGTGTCGGAAGTGTGATTGGAGCGATGGCGCTTCCCAGCATCATGGGAAGGATCGGGTGGTGGCATAGTGTTGCCAAATAGGGAAGTCATCACCACCTAGTCCTTTTCCACCTCGGGTGCAGACTTTGGTATGTCCTAAGCAAGGGCTAGTAAGGCAGCAACATCAGCACGTAGGCTAGCCAGCTCCATCTGGAAAGCGGTCACATCTATGGTAGGGGCAGGCCTCTCTAAGACTCTCAACTCAAAAGCATCCAGGCACTTATGAACGTCTTCAATCTTCCGATCAATCATCTGCTCCATCCTAGACTCAGACTCCGCAATAGAGCGCTGCATCCACGACTTCACATGCTACATCAAGGTGGCCATCTAAGTGTCAAACTTCTGGATTCTGGCCAGAGGAACCACAGTAGACCCTGAAGAGGGGGTGGCTTGAGATGAGCTCGGGGCCTGGCTAGTGGCAGTGAATGGTGGAGCCTGTGCATCAGTAGTGGCTAGAATAGAAGAGTCATCATCCTGTCCTTTTCCACATCAGCACCAAGATCAGCACCCAATGGTGGGACATCAACTAGTGGATCTCTCTGTGGTGCAACAAGGTTGGCATCATCCTAAATTAGGCCAATCTCCAATGTCTTGGTCTCCTCCAACAACCTGTCACAATGCAATATAGGCACTAAAGCCTCCCTGCAGAGATGGAAAATAAGACACGGGAAATGCAGAGTGGTGGTGGTCCGGAAGGCCCTCTCATAGATCTCGGCAATAAGGATGTGGCAAAAATCAAGCTCCAAACCTTCCAGAATAGAAGCAATCATCACGACCCGATCCCAAGTGATAACATTGTCCGCCTGAGTAGGGGATAGTCTATTACAAACCAGTAGCCAGAAGAAATTCGCTGCAAAGCTCAGAGTTGCCTATCTGATAGGCAGTGTCATTTCTCTCACCCATTCAGTGCCCTCGCAATCCTCAGCTATGTGTCGGGCCATCCACCGTAGAAGTGTCTTCATCTGATTGGCATACCTCTGAAATGCCCTGCTCTGAATGATGCTCATCTTGTAGTCGTACTCTACTGTATTAATAGGCAGAGTGTAGTCTGGACCATAGATGAATTGGAGAATGGTGGCCTTTGAGATGTCAATGGGATATTGCACACCAATGTGGACTAAAGTGGAGGCTGGGTTAGTGGCTTAGCCCTCTTGGATATATAATATCGAATGATGGCAGCATAAGAGGCATAAAGATCCCGAGTCATCTCCTCACTGTAGTTCCCGGGGGCCCATGCCATCCACTCATATTTGTGGCTCCAAAATAGCCCATCAATAACTGGTGTAGTGTGGAGGGTGCCTGTAAGGACCCTGCACTCCTCAGTAACGATCCTAAACTTCTTTCGGTGTTCATTCAATATGGTGCCATTCTCATATATCTGGTACTGGCCATCCACGCACTTTTTATTCAGCTCAGCAGCATTAAGGAGAGGCTCATCCTTGGGAGGTATCCAGATGTCTCCTGATCTATCAACATTAGATGAAGAAGTGGGACTGTCGCTAGAAGTAGAGCCGAAATGTATGGTCCCCTCCTCAGACTGGGGGGCAGTGACCTTGACCTCGTCACTCGTAGAAATAACCTGCTGGGATCGCATAGTAGTGCGGGGTGCAGTAGGGGAAACCCTCGTGGCAGGTGGGACGTACTCTGTATCGCTGTCCTCATTTATCAGACGTCGGGAAGAGGAGTGCGTAGGTAGGAGCTTTTTTTGGAGCCATGTTACCTTTGGAAGCTTATTTAGTACCCAAAGAACACAAAAGGACCCATGAAATAATTTTAGAATAAAATTCGAACGCAGATGAAAACTAAAGAAAAATTTAGGCAGTAGTTGAACTGGTGACCAAGGTGGGTACCTATGGTCTGTTGATGGAACGACGGCCCGTAGTCCACTCTGTAGGTCGAATGGTGGAAAATAAGGTCCCAGATGGGGAACCACGGATGCATAGAACTGTCCATCGAATGAACGACATACTGTAGTCCACACCGTGGTTCTAGACTTAGCTGAATTTTAGTGTGCTACTAATCCACAGACCCCACCTACTATTTGTGAGTGGGGCTCGTTGATCATTTCTGAGCTAGGCAACCTTTCAATTTTTTTACAAACCACATTTTCAACAAACAATCAATCACACTAAGTCTAATCATGCATTTCAACAAAATATATGGTAGTTCATCATCCTTAGGGTTTCGATTACATACAATTCAAAATTTAACACACTCAAACAACGAACCCTAATTCAAAACTTCAAAGTAGACCTATTAATGTATTTAGTCGATTATATATACCTACACACTTACATACCATCATTCCAAGGGTGTTTCTAGCTTACAAATTCAGCACTTTAACAATTAATCTACCCAAGGTCAAATTCATTGTTGTGACTTCAATTGAAACAATAAAATATTCAAAGTTCGGGAGAAGTCAACTTACCTTACAAGTAATGAACAATGGTGAGTGTTTGATTCTCGTACAAAATCTTTAGATCAACGTGGAGACTGAACTCGGACCGTGAAAGCTTTAATGGACAGGAAATGGAGAAGAGATTTGGGAGAGAAAGGGACATATGGGAGTGGGAATATGAGTTGGATTAGTTGGGGAGTGATATGGGGAGTTATTAATGGGTGATTATGGGTAATTGGAAGGTTGAAAACGTTTGGGGGAAATATGGACGTGGGAAGTGTTTTAAAAATGAGGGGTTTTAGTTATTTGGTGTCCGGGTCGGGTCGGATAGAAACCCTAGTTTAGACCCACGAGACCCCATCGACAGTTCGTGAGTCGGGTCCGTAGGTCATGCTGACACTTAGAATAAAATGAGAACTTACTTGGATCTATGGACGCCATCCACAGTCCGTGGATTCACCAACGTACCGTTGAATGGGATCCCTAGACCACTGCACAACTCGTTTATGCAGAATCTACCTTTTCATCCCTGCACACGTAGCAACCATTAAGACTTTCTTTTTACATTTTCTGGACACTTTTTAGACACGGACCCTATTCTATATCTAGCCAACACTAAAATGTAAAAATAAACACCCATCTAAAGAGCTACAAAAAATCAAAAAGTAAGAAGAAAACTCTTAAATTGAAAAGAAAATCTTATAGTTGGCTAGATTGTGCATCTTGGGTTGCCTCCCATGCAGCGCTTGATTTAACGTCGCGACATGATGCAGACACCTTGATTACTCAGACTTCATCAAAATAATAGGCCTTAATCACTTCTTGCACACTCTCAAATTTCCCCAAATAGACTTTGATCTTTTGTCGGTTGACTTTGAAGCTCGTTCCTTTCTTGTTCTCGAGCTCGACCGCTCTGCGTGGAGATTGATGAGTCCATAAATTGGACTCATTTAAGGATTTATTTTGATAAGAATAGTGTCCTCGAATGCTTATTTTTTCTAAATATCTGATGAAAACTCTTAGTTTCAGGTATTTGAAGTTTTAGTGAAAACATGGATACTTAGGCGCAAAGAGGAACAAGAAGGCAGAAAAGAACGACAAACCTGAAACCTGAGCATCGCCAAGCACACTTGACGATTCACCGAAGGGATTTACTCAGTCCTTTGTTCCAGTATGTGAAGCCCTGAAGGAGAACGATAGAAAAGGAGATGAAAGGAGCAGTCGGCGCGTCGCCGAATAGTTCCGTGAAGCAGTACTATACCGCCTCATGGTCCAGAATGTGAAGGTGTTGAAGGCAAGCACGAAACGGCAATGAGACAAACGAAGGGCGGTCACCGAAGTCATTCGGCTACATTAACTAACTTCGCCAAAAGATCCACCAACGCTATTTTCTGAAGTCTATAAATACTGAACTTATTATTATTTTTAAGATTCAAACTTTTATTTTTAATTTCCATAATATAATAGTACTTCTCAGATATTTTCTCTCAAGTTTGGAGAGAGTTTTTGGGAACTTGAAAAAAGGAGTTCATCTTCCCTAAGTTGGAAGTGGGTCTTCTCTATTCTTCTTCCTTTGCTTAAATTAAGGTTTAATTTCTTATACCCATTAGATTTTACTATCATTTTATGTGTATTTTGTTATTGCTTGATGTGTGGCTAAACACCCCCATTCTTGGGGTGTGATTTAGCAAATAGGTGTTGATATTATTGTTGGGTCTTGCTTGCTGGTAGGTTAGATGTAGTTTAATGGTGATTTCACCTATTGGTTATGGTTTAATCTAAAGGGTTTGTAGTTGCAAATACAAAGCCACTCATGTGTTTTTGGCTTGCCCGAGAGGGAGGTCGCGAAACCAAAACCACTAGATTGATGGCTTAAGGAGTGGGTGGAGCTGAGGTTCAGCCCGAGAGGGTGAACCCTAGTCCCATATCCTGACACTCAGCTCAAGAGAGTGAGTAGAGTAAGGCGTAGGCTGTTCTTCATACGGAAAATAGGTGTCTGAGAGGAACGCATTTGAAACAGGGTAAGTTGCCCGAGAAGGAACTTATTTCCATTTAAAGCTTAGACTAGTCACTATTATCTTACAAATTTATTATCAAAAGCATGTACCCAACTACTTATTTCAACTTGTATTGCGGTCACACCCCAAGAACATTTCCCCGAACTTGATTTTCTTGTTAATTTTTGCTATTTTTACTAATTGTGACGAAAACCCCAAATCGATATTTGACACTTTCGTCTGACCCCCTTTTTTTTACCATGTTTTTATTCGTAAATGTCTTTAGCTACGACTAGTTAGAGCTAAATTTTATTTTTCTATCAATTCTCAAAACCACTCCCTTAGGATACGACCCCAACCTTTAGTTGGGTTACTATATTATCGACGATCGTAAACACTCATACCGTAGGTTAGTTTCGTTAGTCATGATAAGCATCAAAATGGCACCGCTACCGGGGAATGGTGTTATTTGGGAATTCGTAGTTAAATAGAATTTTTTATTCTTTCTAGTTTTAGTGCTACTAATCGAAATTGTAGTTTTGTTTTACTAGTTTGAATATCAAAGCAGGGAACTAAGGATGGAAAACCATTATGGATACCACAAGGATCATCCCCTTATGAAACTATTGAACCTCAGGGACAACCTCCTGACCTTCAAACAGGAAGGGGATGAGACTATTCAGAAAATGTGGCTGAAGTTTCAAGCAGTGCTGAAACCATGTCCATCTTACGGGTTAATAGACAAGGGGCTACTGGAGTGCTTCTACAGGGGTCTAGGACCCGAGAATAGAGATATAGTTGATCAAATTTTTTAGGGCGGTATGCTACACCATCTCTATGAAGTTGTAGAAAAACTCATTGATGACATGGTAGAAGCCAACAAAGAAGCTAAAGAGAAGCAGGAGTGGGACGCACCAGCTACCCAGTTGAATGCTCTATCTTCTAAAGTCATGGAATTGGAGGCACAAGCCATGGGGAAAGAAAATCACTCCTCCTTTCGAGAATGTAGGCATGGGAAGAAACAGAGAGGTATATAGGATGATGAAGCCCTGTCACTCATTCAACAAAAGATTGACACACATGAGAAGATGTTGAATGAGATGAAGGGAAACATCGAAATGTTAACGAAACGTCAGCCTCTCACTCCATGACAATTCAACTGCATGATGCTCAAATCACCTATTTAATGATGGGTCACTATCCTCCGTTCACCGATGATTCACCTAATTACACCATGGGTGATTCCGAGGACGAAGAGTAGTCTTTGACTTGCGTCGTGCCGCGACGTTAGCTAAGGCGCTGTTTGGAAGGCAACCCAAAACCCCATATTATCTTATATTGGCGTACTAGTAAACTAATAGTGTCTTAAGTTTTATAGACTGAAGTGTAAGAGGTGCCAAAGAGGTGCATAATGTCGAGCAGCAAATCCAGTTGGTGAGTCGCCGAAGAAGTCGACGATTAAATCTATTCCGCCGTTTGATTCAGGATATCTTCAAAATCTGGAGTCTGTAAAACTCGGCGAGCTCAGGACAAGGTTAGTGAATCGCCCACCTGATCGGTCACCCAGATGGTCACCGCTGTTTGAACATCCACAACTGCGGAGAAGTTTTGTAAAACTCGACAAAGTAAAAATTTGTTCGGCGAAGCGCCGAATCACTCAGAAACCAAAACTTGACCACATAATGGGAACGAACTGGATAAGCTGCAGGCCAACACACAAAAAAGAAGCTAATTAATCACTCTAGAGCGTGGGTTGAAGATAGGCGCACTGGAATGCTAAGAAAAGTTGTACACAGCTTGACGAATCTCTCGGCAATGCACCAAACGTCCCCAACATACCTTCTGCTTTACGTGACATCTGTTGATGGACTCCAACTCGAAACAGATGCCTAACCAGGATTATTCTCTAGCCCTATCTCTGTCTTTCTTTAATTTGACCTCTAGATTATTGTTATACATTTGAGGACAAATGATTTTATCTATGGTGGGGTGAGGCTCACCTTTTTGTGTGCTTGTTTCAGATACTTGTGTCTTGTATACATTTGGGTTGTCTGTTTATAATTTTGTTAATAACTGCTTTTGCGATTGTTTGAGCTTATGGCTCTCTTTAGTGTTTAATTGCAAAATGAGTTTGACCCTTTCAAATTTTTTTGAATTTTTCACACATTTTTGCCACCCCTCGTGAGTTGAATGTGGTTGTTCTTTTGCAAAAATTTAGGTCTCGGTTTCGATCAATACCGATGACTTAAATAGTGCTCTCAATTGAATGAACATGAATGTATGACTACGATGATGCCAAATGAAGTTGCATAGACATTATGTGAACTCTTTGCATCTCGTTGTGACGAGCTATTTATCAAAGTGATTATCTTGTTATGACCGTTGCACAGTAGCGAAAGTGTGTAGTCTTGCTTAACTTAAGTGTCGATGCCTTGTGTGATTAGGTTGCTTTGAACCATGCATAATAAACCTTGAATTTGCCCTGTTAGTCTGATTGATTTATAAAGGTGTCCTCTTGATATGATCTTAGGAAACTTTAAAGAGTGTGAGCCAAATTTGACATATACCTCTTTTGTGGCCTACCCGTGAGTGTATGAAACTCTTTTTGAACACCCTTTGAGCCTTACCTTTCTTTGGAAGAACCTTGATGAACCCTAGACCTCACTTGACCCACTACCTATAATCCTCTTAATTTGTTGTTTAGTGAATAACCAACTTAGGCCAAAAGCCTAAGTTGGGGGGTGTGGTGAAAAGGAAAAGGAGAAGTCAAGAAGTGCAGCAAAAGTCCCCCTTAACCCATGGTGTTGCAGAACAGTGGAAACCCCTTCAATAAAAATAAAAATAAAAATATATGTGGAATAAGGTACGAAGGAAATCGGGTTTCCAAGAAATCCAAAAAGGTGAATAAACAGGTGACTTAGAAGCACTAGAAAAAGAATCGATAAAGGATAAGAAGGGAATGCTCTGAGAATACCACACCCCATGAGGAAGGAGCCACTAAACCTAAATGACCCTACCTTTGCACTCATCCCCATTACAAGCCTTAGAAATACCTTTTTGATCTTGAGTAAGCCGAATCGAAAGTCGATTGGAAAATAAGGGCAAACCAATGGGGTAAAAACATGCATTGTGATCCTCTTTTTGAGTGTGAGCGTTGCATGTAATTCCCGATCTTGAATTGATTAATCTCTGTGTGTGAATATGGAATCATTCTTCATGTGAGGGCATTTAGATACTTTTTGTCGAGCTTGAACTTGCACAAGTAGTAAGTATTGCAAGCACGAGAATCTCTGGTAATGGTGTGTCACAATTTGAATCTTTGAGTACACAAATGATCTGTGCATAAGTAATTTGAATCTTGTTGTGTATGTTCATAATTGAGTCTTGTGTAGGACTGTTTGAGACACCCTTTTTGAACGGCTGAACTAGAGTTTGCTTGAGGACAAGCAAAAGTTTAAGTTGGGGTTGTTGATGATTCCACAAATTGGACAGCACTTCACCAAATAGTTTAACTAGAGTTTGCTTGAGGACAGCGCTTCACCAAATAGTTCTACGAAGCAGTACTATACCACCCAATGGTCCAGAACGTGAAGGTGTTGAACGCCCGCATGAAACGGCAATGAGACAGTCGAAGGGCGAGTCGACGAAGTCATTCGGCGACATCGACTAACATAGCCGAAAGATCCGTCAGCTTTATTTTCTGAAGTCTATAAATACTGAACTTATTTTTATTTTTAAGAGTCGAAATTTTATTTTTAATTTCCAGAATAGAATAGTACTTTTTAGATATTTTCTCTCAAGTTTGGAGAGGGTTTTTGGGAACTTGAAGAGAGGAGATCATCTTCCCCAAGTTGGAAGTAGGTCTTCTCTATTCTTCTTCCTTTGATTAAATTAAGATTTAATTTCTTATATCCATTTGATTTTACTATCATTTTAGGTGTATTTTGTTATTTCTTGATGTGTGGCTAAAAACCACCATTCTTGGGGTGTGATTTAGCAAATATATGTTGATATTATTGTTGGGTCTTGCTTGCTGATAAGTTAGATGTAGTTTAATGGTGATTTCATCTAGTGGTTGTGGTTTAATCTAAAGGGTTTGTAGTAGCAAATACAAAGCCACTCATGTGTTTTCGGCTTGTCCGAGAAGGAGGTCGTTAAACCAAAATCACTAGACTGATGGCCTAAGGAGTGGGTCGAGATGAGGTTCAGCCTGAGAGGCTGAGCCTTATTCCCATATCCTAACACTCAGCTCAAGAGAGTGAGTGGGGTAAGGTGTAGGCTGGTCTTCATGCGGCAAATGGGTGTCCGAGAGGAACGCATTTGAATGGGGTAAGTTTCTCGAGAGGGAACCTATTTCCATTTAAAGCTTACCCTAGTCACTATTATCTTACAAATTTCTTATCAAAAGCATGTACCCAACTACTTATCTCAACTTGTATTGCGGTCACACCCCAAGAACATTTCCCCAAACTTGATTTTCTTGTTAATTTTTGCTATTTTTACTAATTGTCACAAAACCCCAAAATTGATATTTGATACTTTCGTGTCACCCCCTTTTATTTACCATGATTTTGTTCATTAATGTCTTTAGCTACGACTAGTTCGAGCTAAATTTTACTTTTGTATGAATTCTCAAAACAACCCCAACCTTTAGTTGGGTTACTATATTATCGACGATCCTAGACACTCAAACCGTAGGTTAGTGTCGTTGGTCACGATAAGCATCAGAGAAACTTGAGTGACTCTGAATGGACCGATCTACTTGGACTTGATCTTGCCAGGAAACAACCGCAACCTTGAGTTGAATAAGAGACTACATCACCCACAACAAATTCACGCTTTTCAATCTTTTGATCATGGTATTTCTTCATTTTGTCCTTGTACAAGGCTAAACTTTCATATGCTTTTAGGCAAAACTCATCAATCTCATTTATATCCTCCAGTCTTTGACTCGATGTGGCGCCCCAATCCAAATTCAACTTCTTTAGCGCCCACATTACTTTATGCTCTAGCTCTACAAGCAAATGGCATGACTTCCCATATACAAGTTTGTATGGGGACATACCTATGGGAGTCTTGAAAGCGGTACTATAGGCCAATAGAGCATCATCAAGCCTTCTTTACTAATCAGTTTTGTTAGCGTTCACAGTCTTTGCAAGGATTTACTTTATCTCATTGTTTGACACCTCAACTTGCCCACTTGATTGCGGATGGTAAGGAGTGGCTATATTGTTAAAAAACCATATTTTTCTAGCAAAAGTGAGAACCTTGATCGCTTATGATTGCCCTTAGTGTACCAAATCTAGAGAATATACTCTTTTGCAGGTATGCGGTGACACTCTTTCTCTCATTGTTTGAAAGCGCAATTGCCTCCACCCATTTTGATACATAGTCAACCGCAACAAAAATATACCTCATCCCATGTGAACTCAAAAACGGCCACATGAAGCCAAGACCCAGACATCAAATAGCTGAATCACCAATATCGGGTTCACATGTAGTTTTTGCTTCATTGAAATTCCTCCTTCTGTTTGGCAACGATCACAAGACTTGGCAAAATTATGAGCATCTTGGTGGCTGGTAGGCCAGTAATACCCACACTGCAAGAATTTATGAGCAGTCCCAATACCACTATGGTGCCCACCAATAGGCAATGAATGACACGACTCTAGTATACTCATCATCTCGACCTCGGGCACACAACGACGAATAATCCCATCAGCACAAATACGAAACAAGTAAGGCTTATCCCAAAATAACTTCTTCACATCAAACATAAACTTTTTCCTCCGGTGAAATGACAAATTCAATGGAACCAAATCACTTGCCAAGTAATTAGCAAAATCTGCAAACCAAGGGATAAGATCATAAGAAGCAGCCTATACCTATTCATCTGGGAATGCATCATTAATCTTAGCCCCATCTCCTAAATAAAGCATAGCTTCCTACTCCAATCTTGACAAATGGTCGGCAGCCTGATTTTCTGTTCCCTTTCTATCCTTCCCTCAAATCGAGCTCTTACAGCAACAATACCCACCTAATCAACCTTGGTTTTGCATTCTTTGTAGCCATCAGATACCTCAATGCAGAATGGTTAGTATGCATTATGACCTTACCAAGCATGTAGGATCAAAATTTCACGAATGCGAAAACCACAGCATAGAGTTCCTGTTCAGTCACAATATAGTTCTTGTGAGCCACATTCAGAGTTTTGCTAGCAGAGTAAGCAGGATGAAGAATCTTCTCTCGCCTCTGTCCCAAAACCACACCAAACGCCACCCCACTCGCATCACACATCACTTCAAATGGTTGCCCCCAATCCGATGAAATAATTATAGGTGTTGATACTAACCATTCTTTCAACTCTCCAAATACTCTCAGACAAGCATCATCAAAATCAAACTTACACTCTTTTTCAAGTAGCTTGCACAATGGGTGTGCAATTTTCTAGAAATATTTTATGAACCACCAGTAGAAACCGGCATGCCCAAGAAAATTCCGAACACCTTTTACAGATATAGGTGGTGGAAGATTTTATATTACCTCAACAATCAACCTCAATACCTTTCTATGAAATCCGATGACCCAAAACTATCCCCTTTTTCACCATGGAGTAGCACGTTTCCCAATTGAGCACAAGATTGCATTTTTCACATCGTTTTAGTACCTTGGCCAGATGCATCAAAAACCATCAGACGAGTCACCTACCATAGAGAAATCATCCATAAATACCTCAATCGTGTCCTCCACCATATCTGAAAATATCGACAGCATACACCACTAGAAAGTCGCTGGAGCATTACACAACCCAAATGGCATCCTTTTGAAGGCGAAAGTCCGATATGGACAACTGAAGGTGGTTTTCTCTTGATCTTTGGTTTTCTCTTGATCTTCCGGAGCTATGGAGATTTTATTGTATCCCGAATACCCATCTAGAAAGAAATACCAACCCTTACCAGCAAGACGATCCAATATCTGGTTCATGAACGACATCGAAAAGTGATCTTTTTCTGTGCAGACATTTAGCTTGCGGTAGTCCATGCGTATTCTCCATCCAATCACTGGCCTCATTGGGACCAGTTCATTTTTCGCATTAGGAACCACAATAATCCCACCTTTCTTAGGTACACACTGAATAGGACAGACCCAACTACTATCTGTAATGGGGTATATGAGTCCAACATACAACCATTTTATAATTTCCTTTTGTACTACCTCTTGCATAGGTGGATTAAGTCTCCTTTGGTGCTCAATACTTGGCGTACTATTCGAAATGAGTTGGATTTTTATGAGAACAAATGCCAGAAGGAATCCCAATAATGTCCGCAATAGTCCATCCAATAACCCGCTTGAACCTCTTCAATATAGAAACCAATGCCTTTACTTGTTCCCCACTCAAATCAGCAGCAATGATTACCGATAAAGTGCCATCATTCCCCAAGAATACATACCTCAAATGAGATGGTAGAGCCTTGAGTTCCAATTTTGGAGGCTCTTCCACAAACAGTTTTGCAGGTGGAGAGTCACGATTCTTCATATCTAACTCCTATCTTTTTGGTTTGGAACAAAATTTGAACCTATCAAGTACAACAACTAATTCATCATAGTCTTCAATACCATCACCGTCAAAATCATCATTACCGCTTCCAGTGCATCAACACCCAACCTCTCTTCAATAGACACTTCAGAACCTCGCTCCATAATATGATTCAGCACCGAAACCAACTTGAGACCACTTTCTTGCTTCATAGACCTACAAATATTCAAAGTTACCTCCTCATTATTCAATCAAAACTTCATCTTCCCTCTCTCCATATCACCTAAGGCATGCCCAGTAGCAAAGAATGGTCTCCCTATGGATGATGGGAACCTCAAAATCAACTTCACAATCAAGTATCACAAAATCCGCCAGAAAAATGAACGACTCCACTTTCATAAAGACATCTTGGAGAACACCAATGGGCTTCTTTATAGTTCTTTCACCCATAAGTAGATGCATTGTTTTTGAGCCCCTAAACCCAACTTTTTTGTAGATCGACAATGGCATCAGATTAGTGATGGCACCCAAATCACACAGAGCATTTGCAAAATGCAACATACCAATGTTACACGGAATAGTGAAAGCTCCAGGATCCTATTTCTTTTGTACAGGTGACCTCGTAGCAATGGCACTACAATGTTGCAACCTCTCATCATTCTCAAAACTGACAGTCCTCTTTTTGGTCACCAAGTCTTTTATGAATTCTGCATACCCAAGTCTTTTCTCCAAATCTTCTATCAACAGAATATTAATGGAAAGTTGTTTCAACATAGTTATGAACCTGTTGTGTGTTCCCTCTTTGGTATTTTTCACCAATCTCTATGGAAATGGAGGTGGAGGTCTAGGCATGGGATTAACTATTTGGGTCGCTTTTGCTTCCTTCTCTGTAGCAATTGTTGACTCTCCAGTAACCTCAATCTCATCAGCATCTTTTTCTACCACTCTTTCAACCTAGACGACATAGGGGGATCAATGGTCTGCTTACCTCCGCGAGTAGTGACTGCCATACAATGCCTATCATTCTTCGGATTCTGGATGGTGTTGCTAGGAAGTGTGCCAAGCTGACGTGGGTTCAAAGTAGTGGACAACTGACTAAACTGTTTCTCGAGTTGCTTGATCGACACTACATGGGATTCAACTTTTTGACCGATTCCAGACAAGTCATTTCACATCTCTTTCACATTCTCATCAGTTGCATCAAACCTCTTCATCATCTTTTGCATCATATCCTCAATGTGAGACATACTACCACCAGCCTCTCTATTACCACATTTCCTATTACCAGGTGGAACATAGGGCCCAACTCTCTCATTCCTATTGCCATAATTTTTTCGGTTGTAGTTGTTATCACGATTATAGTTCCCATCCCGGACATAGTTCCCCTCTTCATTGTAGTTTCCATAGTTCTGACCTTGGTTTCCTTGACCTTGACGCCAATTATCCGAGTTGAAACATTAGGTGTTGGTTCGGAAACCCCTGTCTGATCATTAACCAAATATGCATCCTCCTCATAGTAACATTCCTCAATTGGTGGTGGTAGAGGTCTAGTTAAGTACTTTACCGCATTCACTTTTTCTGTATCTTCACTCATATGTTTCAATGCCAAGCCCAGTTCTGTCCTCATTTGAGCCATCCCTTCACGAATATCATCATTTTTTTGATTTGGTGCAGTTTGGACCGTGAACGTGTTCCGTCCAGTATTAGCCTTTCTAGTGCTTCTTGCCTTATTGTTTCAGGAAATCTTCTCTAGTTTCTTAGCAATCTCCTAAAAAGTGCACTCACCATATGACCCTCCAACAATAGTATCTAGCACAACCTTTCCATTGTCGTCCTCCTCTCTCTAAAATATTCCTTCAATGACTCATCATCAATGCGGTGATTCGGAACACTTCTAATGAGCGCAGTGAACCTATCCAATGAACTGCTTATAGAATCTCTAGGTAGTGCTATGAAATTGTTCAGTTTGTCTTTGTGATTTAGCTTCTTAGACACCGGAAAGTACTTCGCAATGAACACCCTATGCAGTAGGTCCCATGTATGAATCGAATTGTATGGAATCTTAGAAAACCACACCGCAGCATCACCAGACTATGGTAGAGGGAATACTCTCAAACCTATGACATTCATATCCAATTCCGTTCATCGCACACACCTTTTAAAAACACTTATCAATTTAGCCATGTGACTATGTGGATCTTCCGAAGCTAGACCAGAAAACAACCCTTTTGCTGTAAGCATTTGTATCAGACTGCTGGTCACCACAAATGTATGCCCTAGAGTTAGAGGAGGAAGAACAATAGGCCCTTCTGATTCAACTGGATTGTAGTCAACACTATAGTTATCATGCAACCTAGGTGCTGGCTGATTATGCACCCTCTCTGCTTCTCTAATTAGATTACCACCATGTACCTGAGCGTGCACATTTACAACCCAGGAGGCTACAATTCTACTCCATCACCTAGATTATATCTAATTGCATTGTTGTGAAGCCCTTGATTATTAATTTTTCTCAAAGTATTACTCAGCTCTGGATCGTAGGGGGTCAATGGTTCGCTTCGACTTCGTGTACTTTGCATACACTAGAGTAGAAACCTTTAGAAAAAACAAAAACAAAAACAAAAGAAAAACATAAAATCAGGAAATACTTGACTAAATTTCAATAATGTAGTTGAACTTATCTAAAAGCCAAATTCCCCGCAGTGGCGCCAAAATTTGATACACTCAAATTACACCTCCATAGAGAAGTATAAGCGATCGTTATCATGTAAAGAACCCAACTTGTAGGTTGGGGTCGATCCCACGAGGAATATGGTTCAAACTTAAACTTAACTCACTATTATATCCGTTTAGTCAAATTATTTCCGAGGAAAGTAAACAGGGGGAATTTTGTAAGTAAGTAACAGATTTCAATGCTTAAGTGACAAGTAGACAAGATTTTAACTTTGGTTTATCAATATGAGAAAGGAACTAGGGTATGTGTGTTCTCCACAAGTTCTTAACGCAGTAATCCTAATAATAGTAATCATTTCCTAGTGTTTTACATGCAAAGTTGGTAAGTTAGGTATCCCTAAGTGATTGATCCTCCATGTAGGGAATTTCACCACGCACCTTTGTCCGGCTACAGGTGTATGTTTTACGAACCCTTACCTTTTACCCCAGATTAGTCATCACATCAATGTCTGGCTTAGTTTTCACCCTCACTCCAATTGACATTAGACTGTTAGATAACGTCCACTAAATCTCTATTGTTTAATCCTTTTGTCAATCTTTACCTCCTTTGTCCGTCAAGTAAGAACGAGGCGAGTTCTAATGCGTGCACTTCTTAAAAATATTTCTAAGCAAAAGGATTAACAATACATGCATAAAATTTATTCAAGAATTACTTAAATATTATTCATACATTGTTAATTGCTCATGGTTCCCACAACCCTAATTATGGATTTACGTACTCATGCTTGAGAGATCACAATTCATAATTAAGAAGAAAGAATTCATGAACTTACAATTAGAATAGATGAAACCCGAAATCTTCTATTGAATTTCAAAGTGAAAATCTTATAAAATGAAATTCGGTAAGTTAATTGCTAAGAGTTTGTAAATTAATTCCCAAAGAACAAAAACTAGAAGTTTACAATAATTTCTAACCCCCAAAATGAGGATTAAAACTCCTATTTATAGAAAACAAATACTAAATAAAACAGGAAACAAAATAAGGAAATAAAGTTCTAGAACGTGGTTTCTGTCGACGGCACGACCTACGAACCGTGGGTCGACCTACGCTTCATAGTTCATCTTCTGTGGCTCAACACTTAGAAACTTCATCATGTACTGGAACCTCAACTTCTCTGATCTCATTGACGCTTGTGCAGGAACGGTCCGTCGTCTGCTTCATGGTTCCACACTTGGTCAAACATCCCTGATCTTCCACCGACGATGCATCACCTACGTTCCATGGAGAGAACTACGAGTTTGTCCTAGTACTCCATGGACTAAATACTGAAACTCAACTCCCAGACCAGGACCTATGACTGCCCATCCACGGCCCGTCGTAGGACCTACGGTCCGTTAGTGGCTCCGTTGGTGGCTACTTCTGCACTTTTAAGCTCGCATCTTCATCAACTGCATCCAAGCCTATTTCCTGTAATAATTACAGATAAAACATTATCCTAATAAAAAAATAGCCCAAGACAGACACAAACTCTAAGTGAAACGCATCCAAAATATCGTAAACTCACGGTATATCAGGTAAGGACTGGTTATGGTGAATTTTCACATGCTAGATCTAGTGGACATAGGCATGCTCAATTCTGGGAAAAGGTGTTTAGTTAAGGAAATTCTAATGCACTGATTCCTAAGTTAAAAAAAAGATAGGGAGTCTAATCCTAAACCTCAAGGAGGTGGTGGTAATAGTTCTTCTATCCCGACTTGCTTAAGGTGTGGTAAGAAACATGATGGGAAATGTTTGGTCGGCATGGATGGTTGCTTTGGTTGTGGAAAGAGTGGTCACAAAGTGAAGGATTTTCCGTTGCAGGCTAACAAGAGTAAGGATGGTAGGCAAGCTCAGCCTAGTGGTTCTGGTTTGTGTGACTCTCACCATAATAGGTTATATGCTCTTAAGACTCGATAGGATCGTAAGGGTTCTGCGAATGTGGTGACGGGCATGTTGAAAGTCTTTCATTTTGATGTGCATGATTTGCTTTATGCCGGTGCTACGTTATCCTTTGTTACTCCTTATTTGGCCATAATATTTGATATTGGTCCTGATATCCTTTCTAATCCCTTTCATGTCTCTACTCCCATCGGTGATTCTATTGTTGCTAAGAGAGTTTATAGAAAATTTCCAATTTGCATTTCTCATAGAGTTACTCATGTTGATATTGTAAAGCTTGATATGGTAGACTTTGACAGTATTCGTGGGATGGACTGGCTCCATGCATGATTGGTCACATTCAAGGTTCTGAACGAACCTATCATGTCATGGGAAGGGGGAAACAATGTTCTTAAGGGCCAGTTTATATCTTTCCTAAAGGCTAGGAAAATGATTTCTAAGGGTTGCATTTAACATCTTTTTTTGGGTTAGGTATAAAGATTTTAAAACCCCTATTCTTGAGTCATATCTGATTGTAAATGAGTTTCTGGAACTGTTTCTCAATGATCTTTCTACTGATCCTCCCAAAACATAAATAGACTTCAGAATTGACCTTCTTCTAGATAGAGCCTATTTATATTCCTCCTTACCGCATGGACCCTACAAAACTTAAGGGGTTAAAGGGTCAATTGAAGGATTTTTGGATAAGAGTCTTATTAGAACTAGTATCTCTCCATGGGGTGATCCGGTGTTGTTTGTTCGAAAGAAGGATGGTTCCCTCCAAATGTGCATTGACTATCGGCAATCGAATAAGGTTACCATTAATAATATTTATCCTATTCTAAGGATAGATAATTTGTTTGATAAACTTCAAAGAGCAAGTTACTTTTCAAAGATTGACCTTCGGTCTGGTTATCACCAATTAAGAGTGAAGGAGATTGAAATTCCAAATACAGCTTTTTGAATTCGGTATGGCCATTATGAATTTATAGTGTTGTCTTTTGGTTTGAAAAATGTACCAGCGGCATTTATGGATTTCATAAATAGGGTATTCAAGCAATATCTTGATATGTTGGTAAAATTGTGTTTATTGGCGATATTTTGATTTACTCACAGAGTGAGGAGGAGCATATGAGGATTGTGTTAAAAATTCTGAAGGATCATGAGTTGTATGATAATTTTAGAAAATATGAGTTCTGATTGAGATTTGTTGCTCTCCTTGGCCATATGATCTCTGTTGAACGTATTCAAGTCGATCCTAAAAAAATCGAGGAGGTTAAGAATAGGCCTAGATTGTTGTCTGTTGTAGACATACGGAGTTTCTTGGGTCTAATAGGTTATTATAGAAATTTCATGGAAAGGTTTTTCTCTATTGCTTCACCTATGATAACGTTGACTCAGAAAAAGGTAAAATTCCTGTGGTGGAAGCTTGTGAGAAGAGTTTCCAAGAGTTGAAGGATAGACTCACTTCAGCCTCTATCTTAACCATATCGAAAGGACCAAATGGTTTTATAGTTTATTGTGATGCTTCATGAATTGTTCCTGGGTGTCTTTTGATGCAACATGTGAAGGTAATTTTTTCTTCTTCAAGGCAATTAAAGGTACATGAAATGAATTATCCAACTTGTGATTTGGAGTTAGCGGCAGTAGTGTTTGCTCTAAAGATTTGGTGGCATTACTTATATGGTGTTTAGGTAGACGTGTTTACCGACCAAAAGAATTTGAAATATGTATTCACTTAAAAAAATTTGAATCTTCACAAAGAAAAGATGGCTTTAGATATTGAAAGATTAAGACATGAGTGACCTATATCACCCTAGTAAGGGGAATGTGGTGGAATATGCTCTTAGTCGACTATCAATGGGAATTGTCACTCATGATGAGGATGCTAAGAAGGAGTTAGTCCATGATGTTAGTAGGTTGGCCCAATTGGGTGTTCATTTAGTTGGTTCTAATGAAGGTGGTATAGTTGTTCATAATGATTCTGAATCATCTTTTGTATCGAATGTAAAGGCTAAGCAAGATATTGATCCGGTACTAGTTGAGTTGAAGAAGTCCATTTCTGAAAAATCCATTGAGGCTTTCTCCCAAGGTGGAAATGGTGTCCTTCGATATCAAGATCAGTTATGTGTTTCGAATGTTGAAGAGTAGGAAAATCAGATTTTAGCGAAGGCTCAAAGTTCTCGGTATTCTATTCACCTAGGAGCCACCAAGACGTACCATGATTTGTGGGAAGTCTATTGATGGAAGAGATGAAGAAGGATATTGTGGGATTTGTGGCTAAATTTCTGAATTGCCAACAAGTGAAAGTTGAACATCAAAAACCAAGTGGGTTGGCTCAAAACATTAGTAATCCTACATTGAAGTGGGAAGATTTGAATATGGACTTCATTAAGGGTTTACCTTGAACTCGTTGACAGTTTGATTCGATTTGGATTATTGTGGACTGAATGACAAAATTAGCCCACTTTCTTCCCGTTAAGGCTTCATTCTCATTGGAAGATTACACCAAGCTTTATATTCGAGAAATGGTAAGATTGCATGGAGTGCCCTTGTCCATTATCTTTAATCGTGGTACTGAGTTTACATCTCAATTTTGGAAGTCATTTCAAGAGGTTCTCGGTACTCATGTGAAACTTAGCATGACTTTCCACCCTCAAACCGATGGACAAGACGAGTGTATCATTCAGACCTTAGAAGATATGTTAAGAGCTTGTGTAATGGACTTCAAGGAAAATTGGGATGATCATTTACCATTAATTAAATTTGCGTATAATAATAACTATCATTCTAGTATTTGGATGGCGCTGTTTGAGGCACTTTTTAGTAGGAGGTGGGGGTATCCTATAGTTTGGTTTGAAGTTGGTGAGGTATCTTTGATAGGGCTCTAGTTGGTACATGAGGATATGGAAAAGGTTCGACTTATTCGTGAAAGGTTAAAAATGGCTCAAAGTCGATAAAAGTCATATGTTGATGTTAGAAGAAGAGAACTCAAATTTAATGTTAATGATTAGGTCTACTTGAAAATTTCACTCATGAAGGATGTAATGAGATTCGAAAAGAAAGGAAAGCTTAGTCCCCATATCAAATTTTATGGCATATTGACAAAGTTCCTTATTAACTTGAATTGCCTAATGATTTAGCATAGATACATCATGTATTCCATGTCTCTTTGTTGAAGAAGTGTGTTGGAGATTCGACGTTCATAGTGCCTTTAGAAGGGTTGGCAGTTAAAGTGAATCTTTTTATGAAAAGGTTCTAGCTGAGATTTTAGACCAACAAGTTCGGAAGTTGAGAAATAAAGAAGTTGTGTCCGTGAAGGTACTTTGGAGGAATCAATTAGCCGAGGGTGCTACTTGGGAGGCTGAAGCCTATTTGATGTCCTGATATCCTAATCTCTTTCCCTCCGCTCCTATTTTAGCCTGAGATATTAGCTCATCATGGTTCATTCTTTAGGATTCATGCGTTTTATTCATTCTCAAGTCTCCATATGCATGCATGTTTTTGCAAACTTTATTTTTGATGTTATGATCTAGCTTGGAGTGATTCTGCATGTTTATGAGCATTTTGATGAGATTTGCATTCATGTTGATTTGTTAGCTTCTCTTCTACTCTATTCATGTTATCTTGAATACCATTCGAGGATGAATGTCCACAAAGGGGAGATATTGTAACACCTTAGAAATGGGAAAAGGGAAGAACTTCATGTTTTGGCTACATGTTGTAACCTACGAGTCCAGTCTATAGTTCGTAGGAGTTTCTATGGGTCGTAGATTGAACTCGTAGGAATGAGATTGAGTTTTTGGAATTTCATGTTTTGGAAGTTGACCTACGAGTAGCAAGGACGAACCATAGGATGTTTGACGGACCGTAAGGTGGTTCCATAGAAAGGTCCCAGACTTGTTAGAATTTTTGGCTAGAAGTTGAGAACTACGAAGGCGTCTACATAATGTAGGAAATTCGATGACTCATAGAAAGGTCTCATGGAAAGTAAGGTGAATTTGAGTTTCTAAAGTTTATTCTATGGTTAACTAGTACGGGTCGTAGAAAGTTCTACGAACCATAGGTCCAAACCATAGAAACCATCTCGCAAATATTTTTAAGAGAATTTGGGTAGTTTCCTTTACATTAAATGTCTATACGACGTCGTTTTACCCCTATTCTAAGACCTATAAATACCCTTCTACCCCAAAATTTTCCCCAACTCTCTCATTCACCCAGATTTCCAAATCCTTTCTACATTCAATCCCCTGCAATTTTCACCCAAGGTCAAGAAGAAGGTTAGGATTTCCAAGCACCAAGTCTCAAATTCCCCCATTTCTTTTGGGCTTCAAATAGAAAGGTTTGTAGGGTTTCATAAATAGGTTCCATTCACCTATTGAGCCTTAAAGATTTCTCAATTATCCAAGTTCAGTTTCATCAAGTTTATTGAGTTTTCATTCAATTCTTCATGGATTATAATGGTGTAGATTCAATTGTTCGATTCTAATCTTTTTATGATTGTTTCAACTCAAGTACATGCTTTTCAATTGATTTTACTTGAACCCATGCATTGATCATGATTTTTAACTATGTACTCTTAAGGACATGAATTTATGAAGAAGTTATGAATCTATGAATGATATTTTTATGAAAATTATGCATGATTTATGAAAATGAGTATTTTATGATCTTGGTTGCTTATGATGGGCATCAATGAAATTGTGAAAGGGTTTTCTCACATATAAAGGATCATGGTTTGGTGAAAGGTTTTCTCACACATGCATGATTTAAGGTTTAAAAAGTAATTTTATACTGATTTAAGCTTGGATTAGTATATTTATTGTGATTTTCCATGTATTATATTATATTTATGAAAATGACTATTCTGATAGGATTTAATTTAGCACCGAGAGAACTTTGAGGTGGAGGCTCAAATAGAATAGTCTCTAGAAGAAACCTCGAGTTCCAAACTATGTTCTTCTGTAGGATTTTCTTAAGTGACTTAGCTAGTGGATCGACATATAGCATGATATGATACAAAGTTCTACCTTGGAAAGTGGAATCTTCCTTGTCAATATGGGAGTTACATAGGATTTCATGTTATAGATTGCATGATCTATTGTCGGATAAAGCTAATATCCCATAAAATGAACTAAAGTGACTTCAAGGGTTCTTATGAAGTTTTCATTACGAGTTCAAGATGCATTGATCATGTTCATAATTATGATTCTTCTTTAAAGGTTTTACTATACTTTAGCTTGGTTGTGCATATCATGTCTCCCCCCCCCCCCCCCACCCCCTATGTCCTCTTATGATCATGTTTTACGTTTTTATGCATACCCCTCATATTTAGTACATTTCATGTACTAATACATACTTTTGCCTAAATTATTTCACTCATGTAGGGTACGAAGATCTTCTTCCTCCCACTCGTGGCTAGTTGCTTGATCACTTGAAGTTTGAAGACTTGGTGAGTCCTCATGTTCCAAGAACTATGTCACCTTTATTGCTTTCATATTTCTTAGTTTATGGATTTTGTACATGGTGTATGGGTTACATCCCAACCACTCTCATGTATAAGATTGGCTTGTCAAGACTATATTAGATTTCCTCATTTATGTCAAATGCTTTATTTTTATATGAACTCTCTTTATTTTATTATATTGTGTTATATGTATGTTAAGTGGCTTGTGTAGGGACCCTCATGGTCTTATACACCGTGTCACGTCTAGGGTGTACTTTGGGTCATGACAAGCGGTCTGCATACTTCACAATAGTGGGATTCCTCCGACGATAGTGGGTTCAATGAATTTACGAGACTCAAAATTCTGAGAAAATCCATTTTTCACCACATAACCCATTCCCTACTTATCCTGACATATCAAGTCCACACCAAGATCAATTCTGAAAGTTCTACTTACTCAAATTCGATTCTGAAAGACCTCATAAACTCCTTAATATCTTGGCTACAAGAAAACATTAACCAAACTTCAACATTACACCCCACTCAGTCCTTGATGGCCCTACTAATACATACTTGTGCCTAAATTATTTCACTCATGTAGGGTATGAAGATCTTCTTCCTCCCGCTCGTGGCTAGTTGCTTGATCACTTAAGGTTTGAAGACTTGGTGAGTCCTCATGTTCCAAGAACTATGTCACCTTTATTGCTTTCATATTTCTTAGTTTATGGATTTTGTACGTGGTGTATGGGTTACGTCCCAACCACTCTCATGTATAAGATTGGCTTGTTAAGACTATATTAGATTTCCTCATTTATGTCAAATGCTTTATTTTTATATGAACTCTCTTTATTTTATTATATTGTGTTATATGTATGTTAAGTGGCTTGTGTAGGGACCCTCATGGTCTTATACACCGTGTCACGTCTAGGGTGTACTTTGGGTCATGACAAGCGGTCTGGATACTTCACAATAGTGGGATTCCTCCGACAATAGTGGGATCAATGAATTTACGAGACTCAAAATTCTGAGAAAATCCATTTTTCACCACATAACCCATTCCCTACTTATCCTGACATATCAAGTCCACACCAAGATCAATTCTGAAAGTTCTACTTACTCAAATTTGATTCTGAAAGACCTCATAGACTCCTTAATATCTTGGCTACAAGAAAACATTAACCAAACTTCAACATTACACCCTACTCATTCCTTGATGGCCCTAAACCTCACCTAGCCCAGATTCTACCTGAGACTAGCCTAGCAAAAAAAATTATGTCACTACCAAAACATTTTCTAGCCCAAATTCATTTACTATTGGCTTACTCATAACAATCGGATCAGGTCGTTACAGGTGGTGGTGATAGTTGCATCCGAATTGGTAATGGAGGGTGCCAGTTGTGGTAGGAGGGTAAGAAAACTTAGAACTCTATGAGGAGAGAAAAAACTCTTGATACCATATAAAGGTTTGAGATGTAGAAGGGAACAATGATTTTAGTCATGAAAAATGTGCTCCTATCCAATGATACATCATGATCTTATAAGATACAATGCAACTAAAATACAGAAAACCTATAGGAAGTCCTAATGGAATAAAAAATACTAGAATACGGAAACCATATAGCTAGAAAATAGGAAATAGTAGTGAAATCCTAAACTAAAGGATAAAAATTATTATCCATTAATATTTATGCCCAACAACTTTAGGTGTAGACGCACACGTCCTATGTGGCATATACAAATCAGTTAGAGCGTTTCTTATGCAGATTGTTGTTGATAACCAATTTTGACAGACCTATAATCAATTTTCAGATTACTATTGGATTAAATATATATTTAAAACTTATTTCTTTTATTAAATGCTTAAATTTATATTTATCTTTATCCAATTAACTATATATTTTGGTATTCATAATGAGGTGTATTTCTTTTATATGAAAAGTTATGATTATTCATTTATTTGTTTCTTTTATTTAATATGTGCAATATTTTATTAATCAAATAGTAATTTTTTTTTCCTCCAAATTATTGGAGTTATATCCATTTTAATCCAATTTTGTTCAATTCTAACCTAATTGATCAATTATGACTGATATACCGTGAGGTTACGGTATTTCTAATACATTTCACTTACAAGTTGTGTGTGTCTAGGGCCTTTTTGGATTGGTTTTTATGTGTTTTTATCATGTTTTGCAGGAAAGACGTTCAGGCACGAAAGTAAAGGGACAGCTGAAATAACTGCAGAAAGGGCACCTACGGAGGTGATCTACGGACTGTAGGTCCAGTGACGCTCCGTAGGTGATGGCCGTAGATCAGCAAGCAAGGCATGGAAGGCAAATCAGGGAAATCTGACAGAGTGTGGAACCACGGTGGCCATTGACGGTCCGTAGATTGATCTACGAACCGTACTGTTGATCCGTAGATTGATACTGCGAGGGCTCCATTACCTGATTTTTTAAGATTTCAAGTATGGAGCTACGGAAGGAGATTGATGGACCATAGATCGATCTACAGTCCGTACTGCAAGTCCGTCGTTTGCTTCAGAGAAGCTGATTTTTAGAGGCAGAAATATTTTGTAAGTCCTGGCTGATGGAAGGGACTCACGGACCGTAGATCCATTGACAGTCTGTGAGTCAATCTCGTGGAATGAAGACGCGTGTCTGAACACACTTTCCTTAATTTGTTTCCCTTTTAATTTAGGACTTGTTTTTCTATAAATACGGCATGTAAACCTCGTTTTTAGGGGTTAGACTTTATTACTTTTGTTTTACTTTGTGACTTGGGAACTAATTTTGCTACCCGAGCAATTCTTGATTTCCAAAGGTTCGTTTTGAAGATTTTGTTTGAAATTTGAGTTAAATTTCTGGGTTTACTTTTCTCAACTACGTAAGTTCATAATTCTTTCATCTAAAACAATGAATTGTGTTCATATGATTATGTGTAACTAAACGCCACAACTAGGGTTATGGGATCAATGAGCGATTAACAAAGTATGAATAGTAAATAAGCAATTATTGAATAGTGTTTTGCATGCATTGATAATTCTTTCATTTAAAAGTCTTTTTAACGAGTGCACGCGTTAGAACTTGTCTTGTTGCTACTTGCCAGACCAAGGAGGTAATCAATAAGAAAAGAATTATCAACATAGATTTAGTGTGATACTATCTAATAGGCTAGTGTCGATTGGTGTGAAGTAATAACTAAGCCAAACATCGATTATGATGTCTAATATGAGGTAAAGGTAAGGGTTAATAAATTATACACACGTAGCCGGACCAAGGTGCGGGGTGAAATTCTCTAGATGCCGAACCAAGGATTTAGAAATACCTAACTTATCACTTTGCATGTAATACACTAGGACATGATTACTATTACTAGGATTACTGAGTTATGAGCTTGTGGTGAACACGTATACCCTAGTTAATTTTCTCATCTTGATAACACCAAAAATTGACTTTTGTTTACTGATTACTTACTAGATTCTTACTATTTGTTTCACAAATCCCCCCCCCCCCATTTTATTACTTGTTTCCGGAAGTACTTTGACTAAACGAATATAGGTGTAGGTTAAAGTTAAGTCTAAACCAGTTTCCTCATGGGATCGACCCCAACCTACAAGTTGGGTTCTTTACTTGATAACGATCGCTTATGCTTCTTTAGGGAGGTGTAATTTGAGCGTATCAATGATCCAATATAAATCCCAAACCCAAACTTTTAATCATAGATATCCATCTCATCTTGATCAACGGTCGAGATTAAATCCTCTACTTTTTCCTATTTATTCACCCAAAACCTAAATCACTTTTCATCTTTCTCCTATGTTCAAGACGAGCCGCCCCACACCCTCACTATCCTCTCCCCAACCGTTGCTCTACTATGAAACCACTATGAAGAGCCGCCCACCTTCGGTGAAACCACAATGCCTCCATTCTCCTCCTTTCCCTCATCAACAAACAACTGGAGACCAACCACCAAAAAACCACCACACCACATTCTTTCTGGAGAAACAGTCAATACCTTTGCCTCCACTCATCAATCGCCAACCACTAACACTAAACATCCACTGTCCAAAATTTCAGAAATAATATCATGAAAACACCATTATAGATCTGTGACTAACACCCAAAACCTCATCTTCTTCACCATAAATCAACCACAAAAAAATGCAACCATGGGAACACTAGAATGAAACCACTATTATGGCAAGGTCGAAAACTTGAAGTTCCAATTCTATGTCTGTTTTAGTTGATGATTTTTAGAGGTATTGATGTAAGTTCCTTGACCTAAAGGTACATTTCTTTTGCTGCTTTTAAATTCATCTTATCTTCTAATTTGGTGGATGTTTCAATTAGAGGTGGAAAAATGAGACCTAACCCGCCCAATCCATTTAAGTTTGGGTGGGTTATCAACCTGTCTATTTATTAGATCAATCTATTAAAAATTAGGTTGATATGTAACCCAAATTGACTCATGAGAAATTTTGTTTAAATAATTTTAATTTTTTTCTAATTTGGTATGTTATATATAGACATAATAAAGATAAATAATAATTTTATTAGGTACAATTTTTTTTTTTAAAGAATGGATGAAACACTTAAACTTAGTAAAATTGAGTTTGGTTGAGTCTTGACCCGTTCTATAATCCATTACTTGATGCTTTTTGACCCAAGTAAATTTGGGTTGGGTCTTGACCCGTTTGTTTTCTTGACCCATTATGACCCGGCCAAATTTGACCCAATCCGTCCAATTGTCATCCCTAATTTTAAGAAATTTGATCTTATATCTATGATAGCATGTTTTAGCTTTGTTTTTATTATCTTAGTGTATTTGCCTATTCATTGATATTACTGGGTTCATTGAATTTAAGGAGTTGTATTGGAAATGTTTAAGAATATTAACTAGTAACACTATATGTGATCATAGATTATCAATATTGAAATTTGAAGTTCACCTGAAATCTTGTCACTATAATCCTTACTAGTTTTAGTTTATTATGTATTGTTTTACATGAATTCATAACTATATGATAGTTATCTAGTTATTCGTTATTGTCTATATGATTTGCAAATTCTCGTTTTGTTCCATTAGTTCGAGCTAGAATAATTAGGTTGTATAGCATAAATTTTGATAAAATGGAAGGCCCAATTAATTTAATCATGAGAAAAAATGAGATGAGATAAAAATTTATTTCAGTTCTTCGAATCTGCTTAGTTTGATTTGTTTACTCATTTTTTAACTCTTTTTCTTATTATGTGCTTACCTTACTTTGATTAAGAGTCTTTATTACTTTATTGTTTAACTAGTTAAATCTTAAGAACATACATACGCTCAAATGGAATCGTCACCCTAGTGAAGGCCATGTACATCTGGTAAATGATTAAAAAAGGACAGGCTATAGCTAGCTTCATCCAGGTACATTTGAAAAATGATGAAAAAGAACAGGCTATATCAGACTTCTTATATGAAGTGCATCTATAGCTTTATAAAAATAAAGCAACTCGCTATTCCCTCCTATTCTAAATTTGTATGTTACCCTTTTAAAAGTCTCAAAAGCTTGCAACTTTTATTATTATGTTAAATTATCAACATACTTTATTATAATACTAACATAAAAAGATATGCATATATTTTAGCTTCACACGATTTTTTAAAATCAAAATATTTTATATAGTACTCTTGAATAATTTTTTAAATAATTCTTTTCGTCTTGTTTCAAAGCATCTAAGAGAGATGATCATAAAAAATGGAATAGAGGGACGATCATAAATATATATAGTTGATTTATCTTAATTTGTTACATTAATTGGCCACCAAATTTGAGGTGGAACATATGTTATTAATAAGTTTTTCTCATTATTTGTCGTTTATAATTACTTCATTTTAAGCTTAATGTATATATTCATTCGACCAAGTTAGTTTCTCTACCCTTTACTCATCTCATTTTCAACTTAGTTTCTCCTTTTATTTGTGTTATTTAATTACTTTAAGTATTCTTATTGGAAGCAATCAGGTCATTCTCTATCCTCTTTTATTGTCAATATTATAAGTTTTTCAGTTTTGTCTAATGGCTTGAGAGCATACATTGTTTAATTGAACTCATGAACTTTATGGCTTAACTAGTTTTGTATGTATCATTGGTTGTAATCCATACCTAAAATTGCATACTAAATAATTTCATCTTGTCTTTTAATGCTATGTGTCTGGGATAGCTAGAATTATGATATCTTTAGAATATGGTAATTTTTGTCCATATAATAAATTTTTAGATTTGTTTGAAGTTATAACTATTTGTTAGCACAATAAAATATTCTTTAATGGCAAGTCTAATATTTCTTTTGTTCCTTTTATTTTCCTTGTTTTTGCATCTAATAAGTCCATTTGATTAATATTTTTTTAAGCTTGTTAACTAGTAAATGAAGTCTCATGTTTGGTTACTTGACTTTTTTAAACTACCTAAATTTTACACAACAAAAAAATTCACGTTTGAAGTTGTTTTTACTAGATCCGTTTAATTATATCTAATAAATGATTCCTTACTTAATAATTTAAGGGGTGTTTGGATTAGCTTTTTTTAAGTGGACTATAAGTTAAAAGCCATAAGACATAAGTTGGGAAATTCCAACTTTTGACTTTTTTTTTGGTACTTTTTAAGCTTTAAAAAAGTTCTTTTGTTTTACCCAAATACTTCATAAACTAAAAAGGTGCTTAAAAGGAAAAAACCACTAAAAATAAGTTAAGTGCTCTTTTAAAGTACTTTTCAATTTTTAGATGTATTTGGTAAAGCACAAATTGTTTTACTTTAGGCTTAAAAAGAACACACAAAAAAAAAATGAAAAATTAAAGTGGATAGCTACCTACTTTTGGTTTTTGGCGTTTGAATTTTAAGTAACTTAAAAAGTTGGTCCAAACATCCCCGTAGTCTTTTCTTACACTAATTTATTTAGTTTTTCATATTTTATCTCATCAGTTTTTAATTAATGGCATTTTTTCACCACACATATATGTCCCCTACATAATTCACAAGATTCAGCTAGTACTCACATTTTGTACCTCGAAAGGTGTCTAACACATTCCTTTCGAGGTAACTTGAATCCTTACCTGGCCTATGATTTCACAGACTCTTTAAATTAAATTTATTTGTTAGCTTTGTATAGAATGATATCCTAATGCACCTTTAATTCATTAGGTGGTGAGTCTTCTTTTTTTAAAACTTGAAAAAAGAGTTGTCACATCGTTGGCCCATCTTTCACGAGAATAATGGGACGCAACAATTGTCACGTTGGACTCTACCTTCACAACATGTTTTCTTTTGGGGTGCCAAATATAATGAAAATAAAATCAATAGGACAAAGTTATTAGAATAATTGCAAAGAAGGTTTCCCACTACAGTTATGAATCCTCAAAAAAGACTGATCCATCTTGTTGAACAAGTTGTTGAATAGAAACTAGAGTCTTATTTATTTCACAACTCAATAATCAATGAAATGACATTGCTTACTGATCACCATGAGGAGCAGATCAGGTTCCATGTCAAACTTTGCAAATATTATAAGAACACAAAGATTATGTCTGATTTTTGCAGTTCTCTCATAATAAGAAGTACTTAGCCTCATCATCTGTTCATTGTTCGATTATTATATGTAAGGTAATGTTTTAAGCAACAATTTTCTTGTCACGAGGAACCTGTGTCATTTATAACATGGAACCTTGAGGACAATCAGCTTCTCACTTGTCAAGTAGAGAAGGTTGTTTGACTGTGGGATGTAAACTCCGGTGAATGTATAGATATATTTAAAGGAAAGTCTTCGGAACCAAGAAATCCATCTTTCGAGTAGAGAGGGAATGTAAAACTCTGAGCCATAGGAAAATTTGATCTAGTCCACCAAAGCAAAACCATACAACGAAACGTTCTAACTTATGCCCGTGATATATGGTTAAGAGTTTTACATTCCCTTGTATACTCCAAAGAAGAATTTCGTAGTTCACAAGACTTAACTATGTATATATATTCACTAGAGCTCACATCCCACAATCGAACAACCTTCTCTACACCACAAGTGAGAAGCTGATTGTAATGACACAATTTCCCTGTGACCAGAAAATTATTGCTTCAAACATTAACTTCCATATAATAACCGAAAAATCAACAGATGATGAGGCTAAATACTTTCCATTATGAGAGAACTCCATAAACTAGATATCATCTTTGTGTCTTGTAATATTTGCAAAGTTTTTTATCTTTTCGGGATGTGCTAAATGATTGTGTTGAAGTGCCATGTGTGTTGAGATTTTACTTGGAAGCATGTTTGTGAAATCCTAGAATTTACCTTGTTAGTCCAAGTGTCTAACTTTGGTAAGTGTAAGGAATGATCTTGGGCAGAAATTTTGAGAGGGAATCCAAATTTCATATCCTTTTGTGACTACCTTGTGAGGGTGTGCAACCATTTTGGCACCATTTGAGCCTAAACCATTTGTTAACAACCGCATTGAAACCTCCAGAGTTATATTGCCCCTAACTTCTCACCCAAAATCCTTTTTGAATCATCGGTTTGTTTGAATAGCCAACTGCGGCCAAAAGCCTAAGTTGGGGTATGGAAAGGAAGTAGAAAGGAAAGTCAAGTGAAAGATAAAGAAAGATGAAATGAGACTCTACTTTGAAGGGTGTTACAAAAAGAAGGAGTCCCTATATATATATATATATATATATATATATATATATATATATATATATTATTATTATTATTATTCATTTGTGTGTGTGTGTGTGTATATTATATATTTATATATAAGTGGGAAGCCTCCAAGTGAAAAGTTAAATTACAAAAATATCCTTATAATATTATAATATTGATGGACAAAAATGTAAATACACATTAATTATTAATAAATATTATCATATTCTATTAAACACTATTCTTATATATTTATGGACAGAAATATTAATACATAATAATAATAATAATATTCTAAAATGAAAAACCCCATATTATTACTTCAAGTTTTTGGAAGTTAAAACACAACTTATGACATGAATTAATATAAATACAATGAATATTTGTATTATTAAATGATAGAAGAAAATCAAAAGCTTTGCAATATTTAAAACAATCTCTTCAGATACTCCTACCGCACAAAACTAGACATGAATTAATATAAATACAATGAATATTTATATTATTAAATGAAAGAAGAAAATCAAAAGTTTTGCAATATATAAAACAATCTCTTCAGATATTCCTACTGTACAAAACTATAAAAAAAATTAATGAATTATATTCATAAATTATCTTAAATGCTAAGTAATAGCTACAATAAACATTGTTGCAAAACTTTTGATTTCCTTCCATCATAACTAGCATAAATTAATGATGAATTTTCTACCTGATAAATTAAATTTAACTTATATAAATGGACATTTAGCATATTACTAATTCTCACTATTTGGATGAAACAATATAATATATCGTATATGTAAACTTATCAGGTATGTAACAAAAATTCAGCCTTTCATGTTTACATATGAGTCATTTAGTTATTATTTCTAAAAAAAATTATTGTGTTTTTTATGTTGTGCTTCTCACATGAATGAAAGAATAAGATAATTTTGTTTGGAATGCTAAGAATATTGTCGTCATATATAGTTTCTCAAGCTTTTGGTATCTCAGTAATACTCAGTAGTGTAGCAATATTTATCGTCTTCTTATTTAGCTATCTCTAAGAGGTAAGCATAGAAAAGTTGGTTCAATTAATTATTTCTTAAATTCTATTTGTGTTATATATAACTTCTCCTGATTTTTTTCTACTCATCGTTACATTTTAAAGCACAGTCGTGTAGGAATCTTGCATATATCACTATGTACATATTTCAAAATGATCATGAATGTCAAAGCTTTATGACTTTGTTTTCTTTGATAATATCTCTAATTTGTTGATAATGATTATTTCTTAGAAAGGATCTTGCCTCTATAATTTGCCTTTTGACTTTGGATATCTTTAAAAGGGGATTAATTCAATAATATTTAATTTACGATATGCAAATAAGTCATAAAGGAATGAGAAGAATCATCTATTGATTTTGGATCTCTAATAAATAATTATAAGTCCTATTAGACTAAGAACATTCTATCTTCACAAATTTTAACCTCACCTTCTATCCAATCCAAGATCAAAGGCACGCGACAATATCACCTCCTTTATAATTGTTCAATAATTTAGTGATATGACATTATTTTGTTTTATTCCAACTACATAATAATCAAGTCTTCACAATTTATGGATAATAAGATTGTCAAAAAACTGACTTATATTTAATTGTTCTTGCGAAGGATTAGTATGGATTACACGTGCAACGCACGTATCTAGTACTAGTATTATTAAAAGTGTGCAAAATCTAAGTCAAAAGTTGAATAACCATTTTAGACTCCAACTGAATAAAAACTGAAAACATTAATTAATTAATTATTAAATAATAATCCTATCATACTAATAAATTATTATACTAATGCTAATCATCATATAGAGTTAGCCGTCACTTCAAATTCCATCTCCTATACGGCTACACATCTTTCCAGAAATCTAACATCAGTAATTAGGATTCATAGACATCACCAAGCGCACCTTCTACTTGTAGAGATGGGTCACTTCAAGAACTACGTCCATGCTCTCAGGCTTGGTGTATTTTTTTCTCTCATTTTCTTTCTATTTTGTTTGATTAAATCTTGAGTAATAGTAGATGATAATTGCACTTTTCTAATGACGCTTTGTTGCATATGGTGGTGTAGAAGTGATCTTAGTAGTGATGCCATAAAAAATTGATAGTTGCCATTGTATGTATGAACTCAATAATTTCTTGTAGCAAATTGAATTTTTCAATCATTAACCTAACTTTTTCACAGAGTTGTTATGTGCCATGATGTTAATATATATGAGCTATCAAAATGAATTCCTTTCAAATTATTTAGATCAGTCTATTTAACTTTGCTTCAGTGTTCTTTTTCCTATGTACTTATCTCCGTTTTCTCAAGTAAATATAATATTTTCGTCAGTGTACTTGATAATCAAGAATTTCAATATGAATTGACGGAAGAAAAGAAAGAACCTTTCTGATAAACATTTTCGTCTCAACACTTTCTTTCTTCACCATCAAACACAATGTCTTGGACCCTTGGTTATGAAAGCAATAGAAACACATAGACAAGAGAAGAGAGATTTCTTATTCTTTTAATAAGTATGTTCACGTGTACATAAAATGAGCTCCTATGCCTCTATATATAGTATTGATAGAGCCATAAAAGGTTGTTATAACATAACATTAACATGGGAGATTATGGGAAAGGTTAGAGGGTGTGAGAGTTATATACATTGATGAGTCCACAAATTGGACTCATTTAGGGCTTTGTTTTGATAGAATTAGTGTCCTCAAATGCATATTTTGTCTCAGTGTCTGATGAAAACCCTTAAGTTTCAGGTATTTGGAGTTTAAGGGAAAGCATGGACACTATTTAGCAAAAAGGAACAATGACAGCTGAAAGAACGAAGAAATGAAGATCTGAGAATCGCCGAACCCATTTGGTGAATCGCTAAAAGGGTCTTATCCTCACCTTTTGCTCCAGTGTGTTGAGCCTTGAAGGAAAGGATTAAATCGGCGGTGAAAAGGAGTAGTCAGTGTATTGCTGAGCAATTCCGCGAAGCTGTACTATGTTGCCCAATGATCCAAACATGACGATGCTGAAGGATAGAGCAAGACGGAGATGAAACCTATCAAAGGGAGGATCGCCGAGTTGATCAAAGATATCGACTAATGACGCCGAATGATCCCTTTAAGCACAGATTTTTTGAAAACTATAAATACTCATTGAGAGTTGTAGCTTAGTATCAGATTTTTAATATAGAACTTTTAACATAGAATTTTGAGTTCTAAGTTTGGAGAGGGTTTTGAAGAACTTGAAGATTCAAAGGGTTTCAACTCCAAGATTTTTAACTTGGGTCTTGTGGATTCTTCACTCTTTGATTGTTTTGAGACTTAAATCTTCATACCCATTTGAATGGAAACTCATATTGGTATAAATTTCTATCTCTTTTACATGTCTAACTAAAAAATCCCAATTCTTGGGGTGTGATTTTGTGAATATGGGCTAGATTATCTATTGGGTCTTGCTTGTTGATAGTGTATTTGTTTTGTAAATGTGATTTCGTTTAGTAGTTGTGGTGGAACTTAATGAAATTGTAGATGCAAATACGATCTCACCTTTGTGTTTTAGGCTTGCGAGAGAGAGAGGTCGTAAAACTAGGACTACTAAATTGATGGCCAGTGGGAGTTGGTCAACATGAGGTTTAGCTCGAGAGAGTGAACCCTAGTCCTTCTCCCACACACTCAGCTCGAGAGAGTGAGTGGGCTAAGGCGGAGACTGTTCTTCATGTGGCAAATGGGTGTCTGAGAGGAACCCATTTGATTCGGGGTAAGTTGCTCGAGAGAGAATTTACCCCCACTATAGTCTAGCCTAGTCACAAATACTCAACAAATTTACTATCAAGAGCATGTACCCAAATGTCTAGTCTGATTCGTACGCCTATCACATCCCAAGAATTCCCTCTCCTTGATTAATACTCTTTGCATTTTTTCTTGTTTTTACTTACTTGTCACAAACCCCCATTGATAATTAATGCTTGCGTCACCCCTTATATTTAACATGTTTATATTCAATAATATCTTTAGCTATGACTAACTAGAACTTAATTTTATTTTTCTATTAATTCTCAAACCCACTCGCTTGGGACTCGACCCCAACCCTTGGTTGGGTTACTTTACTATTGTATGATCATACACATTTGCATTGGAAGTTGTGTCTTGATTACGCACACACCAAAATGGCGCCATTGCTGGGGAGTGGTGTATTTGAGAATTCCTAGATTAGTAGAAGTTTTGTTCTTCTTAGTTGTAGGTTTACTTACCTAATTTTTAGTTTTGTATTTTGCTTGTTGAGCTTTGAAACAAAGGAGATGAGTATGTCAAGCAGTACTCGTGAGCAAATAGAGTTCCCTTCATTAGAAATAATGATGTTCAAGGATCGTATTCTAACTTTCAAACAATTGGAAGGTGAACGGATTCATGAGGCATGTGAAAGGTTTAAATCGCTTCTGATTTGATGCCCTACTCATGAAATTCCTGATATAGTCCTCCTGGACTCCTACTACAGAAGCCTTTGTCCCAAAAACAAAGTATTGGTTGACCGCCTCATTCCAGGTGGTATTACACATCAGCCCTATGCGATAGCAGCCCACCTACTTGATCACATGGCTGAAGCAAACCAAGAAGTAGAGAAGGACTTCATGTTGGCTGCATTGATGACTCAGATGGATGAGTTGGCCAAAAAGATAGTGGAGATTGAAGTCCAATGCAAAAAGAAGGACAAATACACTCCCCCTCATGAGCGGAGAAAGCCCAAGGACAAAGAGGATAAACGTGTTGAGGGAATGCTCTCAATCATTCTCAACAAGGTAAGTGAGAACATTAAGTTGATGAAAACATTAAGTTGATGAAACAAATGATTGGTTCTCATTTCAGATCCATTCAGCTGCTCGATAACCTTACGGATGGGGGGGGTAGCCAAGTGATGTTTTGGCTAACCACAAAAGTGAAGTTTAGGTGTTAACCCACGTCGTGCCACGACATTAACTAAGGCGTTATTTGGGAGGCAACCCAAAACCCTTAAATGCTTTAATTTTGTTTAGAAATAATGGTGTGTTGATGTTGTAGGTTTGAGTGCGGAAAGTGTTGATAGGTGCAGGTTGGCGAGAAAATGTTCCATTCGGCGCATCACCGATTAGGTCGGCGATACCGATGAAGACCGTCGTTGACCCTTCACTTTGACTAAAGGTCCTGTAAAACTCGGCGAGCCAAATGAGCACTCGGTGCTCCACCGAGTGGATCAACGGTTGTGACTAACATCGCCGAACGGACACGAACTGGATGGGTATTAATAGCCAAAGGTTTTAAAGTTTCGAAGTCTTCATTTTTCCCCGATTTCAAACTTCTCAAATTCGCCCTTAGTAAGTATTTTCAATACTTTTGAATTCCAAGCATTTTGGTCGTTGATTTGTGCTTGAAGTTGGATTACATTGCCGCCTAGCAGTTCAAATATAATTTTAATCGGCAAATAAGGTTGGTTTTCCCGAACCCTGAGGCTACTTTGAAAAATTTGTTCTCTTATGCAATTGGGCTTATCGTATTGATGTGTACTGGGCCTCTCTAATAGGTTTTAGACTTGTGAAATGCCGAGTTCAATTCATAAATCTTACCTATTTTATCTTGATTTTTGGACTACCTTTTTGTTGTGCGTAAAAATGATTAAAATCTTATGGGTTTGTGCATGCATGGTGTTTATCATGATTAAGTGTTATGGGTCTGAGCTTAATTGTGCTAGTGCATAATTTAATTTTGTTTTCGGGGGTTGTGGGGTTGAAGTCGAGAAGATAGGTTGGAGATAGGAACATTGGGGCATTTGGCGAGCTGAGTTGAGCCCGCCAAGCCACTCAGCGGTTCGCCTAATGACCCCATCTCACCTTTAATTTCATGCTACTTCTGATATGGGTTCTGTAACATTCAGCGAAAAGTGTTTGATCGCTAAAAGCATTCGGCGACTTTCCAAAAGTTTCCTTGATCTCCTTCTATCTGCACCCCTGAACCTTTGTTGCACTGTCTCTTTCTGCCAATAAAACTCTGCTCGCCAAAAGAAGTCGGCAACTCGTCGGAAGGATTTTCCCATCACTGACTTGTTAAAATTTTTGAGCTAACTCCTATCGGCGAGCTCGGCCAAGCTCGTCGAAGCATCTTGGCGATTCGCCAATAGTTTCGGTAAGTTTTTCTGCAATTGTGTCCCTACGAATTTGATTTAGTTGTTTTAACTTATTCCCAATTCTCTGCAGAAATGGCTAGATCTAAAGCTGCAGGAAAAAAGCCATCCCAAGGTAAAACAAAGGGGATTACAATCAATGAGGATGCAGCTGCATCCAGAAGCAAGGTTGCTAAACTTTCCACAACTGGTGGGAAAGGCAAGGGCAAGGACAAGACCCTTGAATTATCAGATGCAAGCACTGACAGTGAAGGCTTTTATGGAAATGACCCTAACCAATCTGACAGCGAAGGTGTGGATTCTGATGAGGATGATCTGTTAATAGAGCAGAGGGCTGAGCGGCGAACTAAGAAATCGAATGATCCATCCAGGGTCAAGACTCCCCAGCCTACCACTACTACACCTCCAGTTCCAGAACATGCAATGGTATTAGCGCCTCCAGTACAAGGTCCTCCGCCTAAGTCCATGAATCGAGTAAAGGCTAAGGGGCTGAGAACAATTTCAGAGGAAACGCGTCTATCCCTAGACTGGGTTATAGACAGGCACCCAGAGATAATGAAGTGTCTGAGGTACCACAAGTTCCAAATCTTCACTAAACCCCGTTGCCCTTTTATTCCAAACTGGGTAAGAGAGTTCTACAGTGCATACAGTGCACTTTAAACACCCCGAAAAATGGTAGGATAAACTAGAGCCTCATCGTGTGGGTTAGAGTAGCCTTAAAGCAACAACTAGGCTGTCTTAGAGATTAAATGGTTAAGGAAGGAGTCTAGGGTGAAGTCTAGGACCTTAAACTACCTAAGAAAATGAGGAAAACAATAGTTACCTCAAGTCCTTTCGGCGATGGGCAGTAGCCTCGCCCATGAGCCTTAATGATGTGCCGAAGGGCTCTCCTCGCCTAGTGGACAGCCTCCTCGCAAGTCTTAGCTACTAGCAAAAGGGCTAGATGGGTGGAGAGTCGCCAAAGGGTTAGGCGATTCACCCATTTCCCCTCCCCATCGCCTAGTGAGCAACCCATTTAGGGAGCTCACTGTAACTTTGGGCGGAACCAAAGTGCATTAGGAGTGTCGCCTAAGTGCCTTGGCGAGAAAGGGTGTGCAATAAGGCGGACTGTAGCATGAAAGAGGTAAGGTTGAGAGTGTAGTGAAGGGCCTTTTAGTAAATCTTTCCTAAACATAAACCAATACTTTCCACTCTTTTTCTACCAAATATAAATACTTTTTAGAGTCAAATCCTCCCTTTTTAATCACTCTTAAAAGAAATAAAAGAAGACCCAAATCCTTTCAATATTTCTCTCTCTAGAAGTTCCTCCATTGAAGAACAGCAAGAACTTGAAGATTAGGGTTCAAGCTCCAAGTTTTTCACTCCAATTCATGGGCAAGGTTTTGATTAAGGTATGGGAACCTTGATTCATGGAACTTGTTTATCCATGAAGCCCTTCAACTCTTGATTTCGACATTGATAACTTGTTCAAAAACTAGGGTTTCTATTCTAACCATGGGTTTCTCCTAAAGTCGATTTCATCATTTTAATTGTGTTATATTATTGATGATTTGATGTTTAATGGTGGTTTTTACTATCAAAATTTCCATGAACCCATGTGTTTCCCCCATGACCCCAATTTCAAGTATTATGAAAGGTGTATTGATGCAAGATAATTACTATGAATTGTCTTTATGTAAATTTAGACATTGAATCTTGTTTTATTCATCCTTATAGTCGTATTCCTAAGTGTGATGTTGAGACTTGGCTCATGACTCCTTGAAGGGGGTAAATTGTGAAGGGATTATTCATAATTGAGGAAGCTTGTTGGTGAACATATGATTCACTTGTAAGGTGAAGGTAATTCATGATGTGTGTGGTTGGAATGATGCAAGATCCTCTCCTCCTATACTTTCCCCCTTGATCTATGTATGAATTATAAAAGTATGACTATGTTATGATGGTAGTGTTGATTGAAAGTTTATGCTCATATGTACACTACAAACATGTTATGAAAGGTTTACTCTTATGTTGATGACTCAAGGGTTGAAATGAAGTTCTCACTCTATTAATCGATGAGTTATTATGATGCTATGTAGGGTTGAAGGCTTAAAGGCATTCTTCAATAAACCTAAATCTAAGTAAAGACTAAATATGACTTTACAAGGGAATTATACTTAGCACCGACTAGGTATGCAAATGAGATGGAGGCTTATACGTTTAGCATATTCGGCTTCCATAGATATGTTGTCTCATGGGATTGGAACCTTATAAATTACCAAGTCCGGGTTCCTAGTAGCAATCCCCATATCTCATAACTACGTTCCCCCGCAGTTCTTAGCTTAGTTGATCCACCTAGATAGTTATTCATGTAGTTCTACCTTGGCAAGTAGAACACCCTTTTTCGGTGTGGGGCTATATGACACCGGATTCCATGTAGCTCACATGGTCTATGTCGGTTATGGTTATTCTTCTCTAAATAACAAGATAATGAACGAGATAAGAACTATATCATGACTTCTTAATTAGTTTACTTAGTTAGAGTGGGGGTGTGGTACTCCACTTGTACATTGCACAAGTAGACTTATTAGGATGTTGTGAGATGGTTCCTTTATGTTATGACAAGACATGAATGAATGTATAGATGATGAGTGGATTGTTGATATGAATAACTTTCTTTATGTTTAAATCACGTATGTGACTAAGTTCTTGTTGATGACTATGCTTTATAAAAATGACTAAATGTGATGTGTATGGCCAAGGTAGCTTCAAGAGAGTACTTGGGTATGGTTGGTATTATGGGATGCTAGCCATACATTGCACTAAGTGTTCTATAGGGGTTGCTATGACCATGTAATGATTTCTATTATGATTGTCGCTTGTCTTTGATGTGAAAGTGTATATGGGTACCAAACTTGGTAAATGCATTCTTTTCAAATAAAAGGTCCTTTTTATCACGTTAACGATTTTTATGCATGTTTCCATACTTAGTACTTTATGTGCTAACCCTTTTCTTATACTTACTATGAGTGTAGGTTCGGGCCATTGATACTTACTACTTCCTTGAAGGTGAAACTAGGGTCGACTAATCCCCCATCTTGGTGAGTCCTCAAGTCTGAGGACGAGTACTATTGTTTCTAATTCTTGTTTTCTTGTTTATTCTAGACTATGTTGTAATTCCTATTGTTGGGAACCGCTATTGATGAAAAGGGCTAAGTCCTGAATCTTGTATTCATATGTTTTGGATGGTGCATGAGACAGGGTCTAGAATTCCCTATGATTTTGTTTTACGAAATGTGAAGTGGAACTTTGATTGTAAAGTTTTAAATTATCCGCATTATTTCTATGTCTTATGTAATGATGATTCTATGGGCTGGTATGACACCTCTTCGGGGTCAAGTACTCCATGTTATGACTAGGGGGTGCTCTCGGGTCGTGATAGCACTAATACCACAGAAAAAGCAGCGAACAGCAACCTTCAAAGAAATTGACTATGTGGTTGTCAGAGGCATGAAGGTGAAATGTGATAGTGAGGCCATCAACACAGTCTTGGGCATGTCCACCAATATTGGGGATCAGTGTCTGCACTTGATCAGAACAAAGAAGCAGGATGAGATGAAAAAGTGGTTAGCCCCACTAATTATAGATGAAACTCTGAAGTGGTTGGCAGAAGGAGTTCCGATTGTAAAACATAGCCGCAAGGTTCTGGTTCGATTTTATCAACAGCATAATTATGCCATCCCAGAATGAGTCGATCCTACGCCTTGCCAAGGCAGCTTTCCTAGGTTGCATCATAAAGGACACTCGGACAAACTTGGGTACAATCATTGCTTCAGAGATACTCATGCGTGTAGGGTAGAGCCGAACCTCACTTCCATTCCCAGTCTTGATCACAAAATTATGCAAATGAGGCCGAGTACCTCAAGATGCCAAGAAGGATGTGGAAGTGATGCCCACAGCCTCTTCTGATATCCAGAGGATCGAAGCTGAGTACCTTAAGGATCAAGCAAAAAGGAAAAAGGCAGCATCGGTGGAGTTAGTAAACACAGAATCATCGTCTGCAGAGGCACCTCTGCCTACTCTGGCCCCTAGGCCTTCAGGTATATCCATTGATGACTATGTTTTATAAAAATGACTAAATGTGATGTGTATGACCAAGGTAGCTTCAAGAGAGTACTTGGGTATGGTTGGTATTATAGGATGCTAGCCATACATTCTACTAAGTGTTCTCTACGGGTGGCTAAGGTGTTGCTATAACCATGTAATGATTTCTATTATGATTGTGGCTTGTCTTTGATGTGAAAGTGTATACGGGTACCAAACTTTGTAAAAGCATTCTTTTCAAATAAAAGGTCCTTTTTATCATGTTAACGATTTTTATGCATGTTTCCATACTTAGTACTTTATGTGCTAAACCCTTTCTTCTACTTACTATGAGTGTAGGTTCGGGCCATTAATACTTCCTACTTCCTTGAAGGTGAAGTTAGGGTCGACTAATCCCCCGGCTTGGTGAGTCCTCAAGTTCGAGGATGAGTTTGTACTATTTCTAATTCTAGTTTTTTTCTATATTCTAGACTATGTTGTTATTCCCATTGTTGGGAACCTCTGTTGATCAAAAGGGCTAAGTCTCAAAACTTGTATTCGTATATTTTAGATGGTGCATGAGACGGGGTCTAAACTTCCCTATGATTTTCTTTTACGAAATGTGAAGTGGAACTTTGATTGTAAATTTTTAAATTTTCCACATTATTTCTCTGTCTTATGTAATGATGATGCTATGGGTTGGTAGGAGACCCCTTCGAGGTCAAATAGGCCATGGTACGACTAGGGGGTGCTCTCGAGTTGTGACAAACGTGGTATTAGAGAATAAGGTTTTAGGAATGATATTTAGGTTGATGTCTCATACACCGTGTCTAGTAAAGTCTTGTTTATGGGTGTGAAGCGCACCACACTTATGAATAAGAGGCTATAAGATGTTTTAGGAACTTTCCCTTCTTTCATTACTCTTTAGTCGTGCTTGGAGTTCTTACTATATGAAGTCCTTTTCGTCTAATCCTTCTCTTGTGATTATAGGAAAATGAATAAAAGAAGGGCAAACCTAAGAAGAAGGATAGAAGAGGTGGTGAATGAGGGAGTTCCTCCCCAAGATCCTCAAGTTCCTATTGATGAATAAGCTATGACTAATGTAGAGAGTAGGACGAGTCTTCAAACTTTGACTCATGCTCTAATGGCTCAAGTCAATAGGGATGCTAGAGTTCAAGTGAATCCCCATGCTAGTACGACCGCTTCAATGATAAGGTATTTCATAAGAATGAATCCCCCTACGCTCTATGGCTCCAAAATGGATGAAGATCCACAAGGGTTTGTTGACGAAATTCTTAAGGTGCTTGATGCTATGGAGGTGTCTTCCCAAGAGAAGGTGGAACTAGTGGCCTACCAATTGAAGGATGTGGCTCAATTTTGGTTTGAGCAATGGAAAGATGAGAGACCCGTAAGGGCGGGCCTGGTTGATTGGGCTTCATTCAAGTCGGCCTTCCTTGATAGGTTCTTTCCCTTAGAATTGAGGGAATGAAAGATGCAAGAATTCATCAATCTTCGGCAAGGGAGTTTAAGTGTGAAGGAATATGGCCTTAAATTCACCCAATTTTCAAAGTATGCCCTAACCTTAGCGGCGGATTTTTGGGCCAAGATGAACAAATTTGTTATGGGGATATCTAATTCGGTGATAAATGAATGTCGTTCGGATATGCTCATCCCAAGTATGAATATTGCACGTCTAATGGTTCACGCCGAACAAATTGAGGAACAAAAGCTCAAGCAAGTGAGTAGGGAGGTGAAGAGGCCAAGACCCGACGATGGAAATTTTTCTAAGGGTAATTCTGAAGGTCAAAGTGGACCACGGTTTAAGAAGAGATTTTCTAATCAGGGTACTCCTAGCAACCCAAAGGGCTACTAAGAGAGGGTGCCTATTCCAAGGCCACCAAGAGGTAATTGTGGTGGATTGTCCATGGAGAAGCCTACTTGTTTCAAATGTGGCAAAAAGCATGATGGTAAGTGTCATGCCGGTACGGGTGCATGCTACGGTTGTGGTAAGAGTAGCCACCAAATGAGGGATTGTCCTATGCTAAAGTTTCAAGGGAGAGAGGGCAAGAAGACTCCTCCAAGTGGATCTAATCCGATGCTCCAAAGAAAAATCGCTTCTATGCTCTCCAAACTAGAGGTGATAAAGAGAACTGACCTGATACTGTTATGGGTATGTTGCAAGTCTTTTCAATTGATGTTTATGCATTATTAGACCCTGGTGCTTCATTGTCTTTTGTTACACCACTTGTGGCTATGAAATTTGAAATACTCTCTGAAATCCTAATAGAACCTTTTTGGGTCTCTACCCTGGTTGGTGACTCGGTTGTAGCTAAAAGAGTGTATAGGAGTTGTCCTATTTCATTGTCTCATAAATTCACTTTTGTTGATTTGGTGGAATTAGATATGCTTGATTTTGATGTAATATTAGGCATGGATTGGTTGCATGCTTGTTTTGCTTCCATTGATTGTAGAACTCTGGTGGTAAGGTTTCAATTTCCAAATAAGCCCATTTTAGAGTGGAAAGGGGGGAATTCAATTCCTAGAGGTCAATTTGTTTCCTATATAAAAGCTAGGAAAATGATTTCCAAGGGGTGCATGTATCATATTGTGAAGGTTATGGATGTTGAGTCCAAGGCTCCTTCTTTAGAGTCGGTCCCCGTGGTGAGTGAGTTGCTGGAAGTGTTTCCCGATGACCTGCTCGGCATGCCTCCCGAACGGGAAATAAACTTTGGCATTGATCTTTTGCCGGATACACAACCCATATCTATCCCTCCTTATAGAATGGCTTCGGCCGAATTGAAAGAGTTGAAGGCTCAACTCAAAGACTTGGTGGATAAGGGTTTTATTCAACCAAGAAAATCCCCATGGAGTGCACCGGTGCTGTTTGTGAAAAAGTAAGGTTGTCTCTTAGAATGTGCATTGATTATCTTCAATTGAACAAGGTCACAATAAAGAATAAGTATCCACTTCCTAGGATTGACGACTTGTTTGATCAACTCCAAGGGGCTAACTTTTTCTCCAAAATAGACCTTCGTTCGGGATATCACCAACTGAGGGTGAGAGGAGTTGACATTCCTAAAATGTCTTTCCAAACTAGGTATGGGCACTATGAGTTCCTTGTGATATCTTTTGGTCTAACGAATGCTCCAGCGGCTTTTATGGACCTTATGAATAGGGTTTTCCAGAATTACCTTGACATGTTCGTCATTGTGTTTATAGACAATATCTTGATCTACTCTAAGAGTGAGAATGACCATATGAACCATTTAAGAGTAGTGTTGCAAGTCCTCAAGGATAGCCAATTGTTTGCTAATTTTAGTAAATGTGTGTTTTGGCTTAAGTTGGTTGTTTTCCTCGGCCACATTGTATCGGGTATGGGTATTGAGGTAGATTCGAAGAAGACGGAGGCAGTCAAAGGTTGGCCTAGACCACTAACTCCTACCGATATTAGGAGCTTTTTGGGATTAGCCGGCTACTATATGAGATTTGTCGAGGGTTTCTCCTCTATTGCATTTCCATTGACGGCCTTAACTCAAAAGAAAGTGAAGTTTGTGTGGTTGGAGGCTTGTGAGAAGAGCTTCCAAGAATTGAAGGATAGGCTTACGTCCGCTCCGGTGTTGTCCTTACCGGAGGGTAATGATGGGTTTGTAGTGTATTGTGATACTTCCTGAGTAGGTTTGGGGTGTGTCCTCATGCAACATGGGAAAGTAATCGCCTATGCTTCAAGGCAACTTAAGGTACATGAAAAGAATTATCCGACTCATGATCTCAAATTAGCAGCAATGGTGTTTCCTTTGAAAATTTGGAGGCACTATCTTTATGGTGTCCATGTAGATGTGTTCATCGACCACAAGAGTTTTCAATATGTGTTTAGCCAAAGAGAAGTGAATCTCCGACAAAGAAGGTGGTTAGAGTTATTGAAAGACTATGACATAAGTGTCCTTTACCACCCCGGCAAAGCCAATGTAGTTGCGGATTCCCTAAGTAGATTGTCCATGGGTAGTGTGTCTCATGTAGAAGATGAGAAAAAGGAATTGGTTCGTGATGTACATAGGTTGGCCCGCCTAGGTGTCCAACTTGTAGATTCCGCCAAGGGTGGATTCATTGTTCACCATAGTTTCGAATTATCCTTTGTGGTTGATGTAAAGTCTAAGCAACATTTTGATCCTATTTTGATGGAGTTGAAAGAATCGATTCTCAACAAGTCCGTTGAGGCTTTTTCCCAAGGGGGAGATGGGGTGCTTAGGTACTAATGTCGACTATGTGTTTCGAATGTTGATGGTTTGAGGGAGAAACTATTAGAAGAGGCTCATGGTTCGCGGTATTCTATTCATTCGGGAGCCACCAAGATGTACCATGACCTACGGGAAGTCTATTGGTGGAATGGTATGAAGAAGGATATAGCGGGTTTTGTGGTCAAATGTCCAAATTGTCAACAAGTCAAGGCTGAGCACATGAAACCGGGAGGGTTGCTCCAAGATATGAATATTCCCACTTGTAAGTGGGAGGAGGTGAATATGGATTTTGTTGCGGGGTTGCCCCGTACTCGAAGATAACACGATTCTATTTGGGTCATTGTTGATAGGATGACGAAATCAGCCCATTTCCTTCCCATCAAGACTACCTTCTCGGCGAAAGACTATGCTAAGTTGTACATCAAGGAGAGAGTGAAGTTGCGTGGAATCCCTTTGTCCATGATATCGGATAGAGGTACTCAATTCACTTCACATTTTTGGAAGGCGTTCCAACAAGGACTTGGTACCAATGTTAAACTTAGTACCGCTTTCCACCCTCAAACGGATGGTCAAGCGGAACGGACCATTCAAACCTTAGAGGATATGTTGAGGGCGAGTGTGATTGATTTCAAGGGTAATTGGGACGATCATCTTCCCTTGATAGAATTTGCCTACAACAATGTTACCACTCTAGCATTTCCATGGCTCCATTTGAAGCTCTATATAGGTGGAGGTGTAGATCTCCGGTTGGGTGGTTTGAGGTAAGTGAGTTTGCTCTAATTGGTCTCGAAATAGTCTATGATGCCATTGAGAAAGTTCGACGCATTAGAGAAAGGTTGAATTTCAGATTGGTGATTGGGTCTACTTGAAAATCTCGCCTATGAAAGGCGTGATGAGGTTTGGCAAGAAGGGGAAACTTAGTCCCTGGTATGTAGGTCCATACCAAATCTTGAAGCGTGTCGGGAAAGTGGCATATGAATTAGAGTTTCCAAGCAAATTGGCCCTGGTTCACACGGTGTTTCATGTTTCCATTCTTAAGAAATACATTGGTGATCCGGTGTCCATCCTTACTTTAGAGGGTTTAGAAGTTGATGAGAACCTTTCTTATGAGGAGGTCACGGTCGAGATTTTGGGCCGGCAAGTGAAGAAGTTAAGGAACAAGGAAGTAGCTTCCGTTAAGGTTCTATAGAGAAATGATTTAGTTGAGGTTACTACATGGGAGGCCGAGGCCGACATGATGTCCCGCTACCCCACCTTTTTCCTCCTACTCCTACCTAAACTTGAGGTAAGTAATTCCTCTTGAATTCTTAGCGCTTTGGTAGTCATGTGTATTTTGCGAGTTTCATGATTTCCTTATGCTGTGCATGTTCTTGTAACAATTCATGATTAGCATATATTGGGTTTTCATGGATTACATATTCCTCATGTTGATTGCATTTTTGTATGATAAAAGAAATTTTTGATGTCATGAGGTGAAAATTATGAACAGGCTTAGTAACGTTGATGAATGACTTATGGGCTCTATATTGTTGTGTTGAGCTTATTTGAGTTGGATCAGTTAGTTCCTCCTATATGAATGAGACTTCATGAGTTCCATGCATATTGAGTTGGTAGATGTAGTTCCTACTTTCTTGCAATGCATTGACCATATGTTACAATCACTACTACAAAATGGGGCATTGGCGGCAATTGTTTAGCGGAAATTAATGAATTGCTGTTAATTAATTTTTAAGCTGAAATATTAGTGGCATATGAACAATGGCCAGTAAAAAGTATTATTTTAGTGACTATTAAAATAATTAGCCAGTAAAAGGTATTTTTTTAGTGACAATTAAAATAATTAGTCAGTAAAAGATACTAATAAACATAGCTTTCTTTATTTTTTAGGTTTCCCTCCAATTTTATTCCCTCCCATTCTAATAAGAGAAATTAAAAACAAAACCCTATTCCCTCTGCTTCCTCGATAATTCTCGTCTCTCAAACAGCTCAACACGTCTGCTCCAAGAGGAACGATTCAGGTATGCCTTCAAATTCTCCACCTTCACAATTCAATTCATGTTCTTACTGAAACGACCCATCATCACAAACAGACTGCTGCGATTTTTCTCTAGTGGGTTATACTTTTCGATCAAGTCTGTTTACTTATTGAACAAGAACTGATTTTTCAAATCGTTTGAAGTTTGAAGGTTTCTTAATTGTTTTTTTTTCTTATTTTACGTTTTCTGGAAGGTTTTACAACAGTCATCTTGCCCTTCACTTTTCGTCGGACAAAATTCTACTGCCAGGTACTCAAATTAGTTAGGGAAATTTTGTAAAAGTAAGTTTTCTGTATTTTGCAACTCTGTTTTGTGGTTTGTGTGTTCTATTAATTTGATGGGCAACTGATTGAATTGATTACTCTATTTGTAAGGTTGATTTTATTATATTCAACTATTCGTGGTTGTTCGAATGTTTTCGATTGTATCGGATGAATATCTATATTTCTACTTGAGTTGATAAATTATGTTATCGAATATCTCTGATAGTTACTTGTTTAGCTAACGCTTGAGCATGTTCTTAAGCGAGTGTTTGGTCTCTTAAAGCGAGAAACTAAGCTAACCTGTAGGACAAATTTCTCTTTTATGCTCTGTTTCTTCATAAGCTAAACTCTAACAAGTTTTGGCCAACTCTTGAGTAGTGATCGTAAAAGCTAGTGCTTGTCACTTAAAGCGAGAAACTAAGCTAACCGTTAGCACTAAGTTATGTATTATGCTCTATTTTTTTTCATATTCCGAAATTTTCCTTTTATTATATAATGTTTTCAGCATCTGTCTCTGTTTTTCACTGCTCTATATAACTTTTTTCTGTTTCTCGCTTCCAATGTACTATTCTTGAGAAAGTCGTGTTAGGTGTTTTCGACAAGTTTTGGTGTTAATTTGAACTAAACCATCAAGTTGAGTGAGTAAATACCATTCTGGTTATGTTGTGCTAAATCCAAAATTGATGGTGTGTTATTTTTACTTTGGTTTATCATTTTCCTTTATACTCATTTACTCATGAATTCCTCAGATTGTTTATTATTTTTTGAATTGCATTTTGTAGTTTTTTTTTATCACAAATGACCTGTAGAAAGCACGTTGTTCTATAGTTTTGATATAAGAAACAGTTAATCTAGCTTACTTACTTTTTGTAGTTGTTAGATTACTTTTTTGTGTGTGTTTTGATATTAAATATAGAAGAAACTATAAATATGTAAAGCTATAACGACAGTTAAGTTCGCGTTCTCTATATAACTGATCCATTCTGTTTCATTTAGACCTGTTCCATCTGAATATTCATTAGTTTGGGTTCTCATTCTTTGGTAACTTAAGTCAATATCGGATTAAAATTGGTTAGTTTAACATATCTTGAGTATTGGCCCTGCTGTCTATTAGTAGGCATATTCATTCTATGGAGCTGCAAAGAATAGAGTACTAAATCCCACCATCATGATATCATGCTTCATAGGTGTCACATTTTTTATGTCAGTTTCCAAAGAATTGAATCTCGAATTGAACCCCTGTTTTCCTACTGCTTTGAAGAATTTGTCACCATAATTTGTTGTCTCTCAGTAGTTGCTGATTTTCTTATTTCTTCATGATGAAAAAACCTAACTATTGCTCTGTTGTTAAAAACTGCAAAACTTTGAAAGCTTTTAAGCACTTAAATCTCTTCTGTTTTTCAGCTTACCAAGTCTCCCAGTTATAACCATGTGCTTTTCTGCATCATGATTCTCACTTTGGTCAAGCGAGCCCTTATCCCTTTCTTCATTTCTCGCTTTGAAAAACACTGCTCTAGAGGAGGTTCCGTTCTGTAGTTTTTAAGTGTTTGGATAGTTCTGGTAGTAATTTGAATAAAATGATCAAGTTGAGTGAGTTAATACCATTTCGGTGACGTTGTCCTACACTAGAACTGAGTTTTTATCAATTAGCTTGTTCACTTAAATTGTGTGTTGAATAAAATTATTTCATCGTCAAGCTAACAATATTCTATTTTCATCGTCAACCTAATATTATTCAGATAAATCAGAAGCTCTATATACCTAAACTGTCAAAAGCTAAAATCTGTAAATTTAAGATACAACATCAGATTTAGTTGTTGTAATTTCTCTAGATAAGAATGTCATTAGAATCAGATCTTTGCTTGATAGTTTGAATTATTGAAATGACATCTTTGAGTCCTATAATTACATACAAATTCATAAATTTCACCTTTTTTTACTAACGCATCTTTAGTTTTTACAGTAATTGCTGAAAAAAAAGAATATCTTGAACTTTATGGAAGGTCCCAGTAATAAAAAGTGGATGTACTGTGATAGAGTTAGTAAAGAATACTTGGATGGAGTGAATGACTTTTTAAATCATGCCTTTTCTCAAAAACAAAATGGAGACAAAATTGCATGTCCCTGTACAGAACATGTGCTTTTCCATCAAGTAAATCGGGCCACAGCATATGACCATCTTGTGGTTAATGGCATTTTGTCATCTTATGATACATGGTTTTGTCAGGGGGAGTCTTTAAAAAAATCAAACAATACTCAAGTAACTAATTGTAGCCAGTCAACTGTAAGGGGCGATGATGTGACCGGAATTATACATGAGGCCTTTGGAGGATGTACACAACTTATGGATAGTGATGTCAATGAAAGGAGCGAGGTGGAGCCAAACCTAACAGAAAATAGTGCTTGTACATCTGGAAATCAAACTCATCAAGAGATGGATAAGTTTGAACAACTCATGAAGGAGGCAAATGAAGAACTTTATCCTGGATGTAAGAAGTTTAGAAAATTGTCCTTTTGCTACATATCTATCGTACTAAATGCATGTTCAAATGGTCAAATGAATCTTTTGATTCTTTGCTTGGACTATTAAAGGATGTGCTGCCAGAAGGGGAAAAATTACCTCCTTCTTTCTGTGAGACCAAAAAGATAGTCGAAGGTTTGGGCTTAAAGTATGAAAAAATTCATGCTTGTCCCAATGATTGCATGCTTTTCAGAAAAGAGTTTGCCAGTAAGGATGTCAATGAATGCAAAATTTGTGGAGCTTCTAGATGGAAAAGTAATGCAAAGAAAATTCCAGCCAAGGTGCTTAGGTATTTTCCTTTAAAACCAAGACTACAAAGATCATTTATGTCTTCAAAAACTTCAAAATAAATGCGATGGCATCATGAAGAGCGCAACAAAGACGGTGTTCTACGACATCCTGCTGATACTGAAGCTTGGAAAAGTTTCGATAACAAGTATTCTGAATTTGCTGGAGATCCTCGTAATGTCCGTTTGGGATTAGCTTCTGATGGGTTTAATCCATTTGGCACAATGCGAACTGTTCATAGTACTTGGCCAGTAATTTTAATGCCATATAATCTTCCACCGTGGATGTGCATGAAAGAAGAGTTCTTTATTTTGTCCTTACTTATTCCTGGACCAAAATCACCTGGCAATAATATTGATGTATTTTTGCAACCGTTAATAGAACAGTTAAATGAATTGTGGAGTAATGGGGTAGAAACATATGATGCTTCTACAAAGGAGACATTTCAAATGAGAGCAGCTCTTATGTGGACTATAAATGATTTTCCAGCGTATGGTACTCTTTCTGGATGGAGCACTTATGGTCGATTTGCATGCCCTTCATGCAATATAAACACTCACTTTAAAAGTCTCAACCATGGAAGGAAATTTTGTTTCATGGGGCATCGACGTTTCTTGAAGTCTGGCCACAAATATCGAAATGATGCAAAATCATTTGATGGTACTAAAGAAACAAGACCTGCACCTTGTGCCATATCTGGGTCACAAGTGTTGGATCAAGTTAAAGATATAAAGTTTACTCTAGGACAATCAAGTGAAGAGGTAAGTGGGGTGCTGAAAAATACATGGAAAAAGAAGAGCATATTTTTCAATCTTCCTTATTGGGAGTATAACTTGGTGCGCCATAATCTTGATGTAATGCACATAGAAAAAAATGTTTGTGATAACATAATTTATACACTACTGGGTCTTGGTAAAAAGTCAAAAGACAATATAGAAGCACGATTGGACTTAAAGGAGATGAAAATAAGACCAAGCTTATGGCCTCAGTATCGAGCTAGTGGGAGGGCATATCTTCCTCCTACTTATTTCACAATGTCTTCTAAAGAAAAAGAGATGTTTTATGAAGTACTACAAAATGCAAAGTTTCCACATGGCTATGCATCTAATATCTCACGTTGCATTCGCAAACGAAAGATATCTGGGTTAAAAACTCATGATTGCCATGTTATAATGCAAGAACTTCTTCCTCTTGCCTTGCGGAACTCTACAGATAAAAGAGTCAAATTTGTTTTAATTGAACTATGTACATTCTTTCGTGTTTTGTGTAGCAAAGTGCTGAAGGTAGAAGAGTTAAAATTACTTGAAGAAAAAATTCCAGAAACATTGTCTACTATGGAGAAAATCTTCCCCCCAGGATTCTTTACTATTATGGTACACTTAGTTACTCACTTGGCAACTGAGGCTAAACTTGCGGGTCCAGTACATTATCGCTGGATGTATCCAATTGAGAGGTATGTAGAATATCACTAAATCATTATTATATATATCTTTATGTTTTAAATATTATAATATTAAGCTAATAACATTAATTTATTCCATAGATACTTGGGTACTTTAAAATCATATGCCCGTAATCGTGCATGTCCAGAAGGTTCAATAGCAGAAGCATACATAGCAAATGAATGTTTGACATTTTGCTCACGATATTTAGAGGGTGGAGATTCAAGATCTTATTATTCACGAAAATGTGATGATGAGATTGAGCATGAGACTAGTAAAGAAGAATGTCTTCTTCCTTCTACCGGAGAGTCATATGGTGCAGTAGATGTATATGAAATGGATGAGAAAACACTGTTGCAAGCACATCGGCATGTGCTTTTCAATTGCGAGTCAGAGGTGGTAGAGAATTATAAAAAGTAAGTGTTATTATTATATCTATTGTTTATTAAGTGTATATTACTTCATTTGATAACAATATTGGTACATATGAACTATATGAATAGAGAACATATTGCTGAAATAAAGAGATCACATCGCAAGCGTCGTTTGACACAACATCAACTTGACCGTATGCATTTCGATACATTTAGTGAGTGGTTCAAAGAGAAAGTAAGTAGTAGGACTAAGTTATTGGTTACCTTAATTATTGTATGCATCCTTATATCGAAATTTATAGTTATATCATTCTATTTGGTTAGGTAAAAGAGTTAGAAGACACATCTGACATCTTAAAGAATGTTATAGTTCTTGCAAGAGGGCCGAGTTACATTTCAAAAAGATTCAATGCCTATGATGTAAATAATGGATATCGATTTCGAACAAAACAAAGTGAAGAGCACCTAGAGACACAAAATAGTGGTGTTATGGTCGTTTCAAAGACTGAAAGTTATGCAAGTTCAAGTGACAATGCTCCGAAGTCTTCAAATATCACATATTATGGTAGATTGAATGAAATTGTGGATTTAAACTACTATGAAGAATTTTAAGTTGTCTTATTTAAGTGTGATTGGGTTGATGTAACCAAAGGCAGAGGAATTATGGAAGATGACTTGGGTTTCACAGTTGTGAATTTTTCACGCCTGGCTGATTCTGGCGATCGAGAACGTCATGAGCCCTTTATCTTTGCAGAACAAGCTCAACAAGTTTGTGCAAGATCGTGAATGGTTTGTTCCTAGGTTAATTAAACCTCGAGACGTTTTTGATATGGGAGAGGAAAATAGTGTGCAGTTTGAGTCATCAATGCAAAGTGATTCCACTGACTTGGCTATCTTAGAAAATTCACACATTCTTGAGTATGAAAATAATGATTGGGTAAGAAGTGGAGTCGATGGAATAGTGATTGATACAGAAGTTCATACTCAAGCTTCTCTAAATGATGGTGAAGCTAATCCCGAGGGAGAAAATGATATTGAAAATGAAAGTGATCCAGAATGATAGGCGGTTATTATAACATATATTTTTTGCCAGTGTTATTAAAGAACCTTTACATACTTGTTATTTCACATTTATAAATTTGAACATTATATCTTTATGGTTTGCTTTCAATCTAAATCATTTTATAGAATATGCTTGTTAGTCAGTTATGAATTTTCCATGTTTGTGTTGGTTGATTAGTGAAGGTTCTGAGTGACTTTCCTGGGCTTGTTTTTACCTATATTTTGTGGCTTTGTCCCCTGGATTGTGAAGTGAGAATGTGTTCTTGGGAATTGGAAGTTTGTCCATCTCTGGTGCATTGGTATGTGATTTTACAACTTAACATGAGCATGATCCTTTCTCTTATATTGCCTGCCTGTATCTTGTTATTCTGCTACCAGTGCACTTTAATGCATCTATATAGTTACTTAATTTTAGGTAAGAAAGTATGCAAACTAGAGGTTGCACCAGATTGAACATTCAACCCCAAAATGGTGAAGATCTACGACAATATGTTGATCAGTTGATGGATGAACGGAACATCGATCGAGCCCAACCGTATATTGAACAATTGATGAATATTCAGAATCACTCAGATACTCCAGATCACGATGATCAATCTAATGAGTTGAACAATACTGTTGGTGCCACTGGGGAATCAGGTAACACTTTTTAAGTTGTCTACTTCTTATTAGTTTTACAAGTTGGGAACAAATCTATTGTGGTATCATCTAGGATGCATTCCTTCAGGTAGTAGTGAGAGGAGTTCATCGATCTCCCAGTATTTTAGCACTTGGTGCCTCAGTAGGAATCAGGGCACCTGGTGCACCCATTAAATCAATAATCAGTCATTACTGCTGAATCATCGCATAATCGTGCCGACAATGGAAGGAGGTTTCCAGAGTCATGCTCAAACTGGGTGCTTCCAGTTCTACCTGAACTATTTCCACAATTCCCCTTTGCTTCATTGTTGTAGAAAACTGGTTCTTCCCTTGAAATCCATGTATTGGCAGTTCATGAGCAGCGATAACTGAACCTGATCCTGTCCTAGTATCAATAGCCCTTTCTTCTGATAATTGATTTTTTCCAGCAACAACTCCTAAAATCAGATCTGATTGCAAATACATTTGACTCTATGGAGAAACACCTAGGAGTTTAGCTTCTGTATTGGCATTCCCATGAGCAGCAGTAACTGAACCTGATCCTGTCCAGTTCCATGAGCAGCAGTCCCCAATAGCTTCTGTATTGGCAGTTCCATGAGCAGCAGTCCCCAATAGCTTCTGTATTGAAATGAAAGTACCGCCTTCAGTGTACCCCTGCTCCTCATTGGCCTCCAATAATCGAGAATGCCATGTTTGGCTTTGACTATATCCCTCCAGTACCCTTCCTCATTCTGTCCAAACCACCAAAGCCACTTCAAAAGTGAACTTTTATTAAACTAAACAACAATATAAGAATATCAAACTAATAGGTTCATTGTATCAGATAAGTCATTCTAATCCTACATGACAAACAAGTACTATATCAACATAGATAAAAAATAACAAAGATTCACATATGCAATGTCCTTAATCAAGATGCATCTAATATGTTACATGAGGTAGACAACACTTTTGTTTACTATTGTTCTATCGTGATCCTTTTATTTAACAGATTGTACAGAATCTATCAGTTTCTTAACTATATAAGTTTTTCTCATTTGATGTCCTTCAAATCTTTTTACTTCTAGGTAATTCGGAGGCAAGAAAGATACATCGACCTACTTTACTTAAAGATATTTGGAAACTTCCTCCAGGGAAAACAATTGATGTGCCATTTAATAGTCGCAACCAATCTATTGGAAAAGAGGGTCGAAAGCTTGCTAGCTTTCTAGGAATTATTGCAAGAACTCCAGAACTAACACCTCTACACGTAGATGATTGGAGAAATTTTGACAATGAGGAAAAGAAGAAATTGTTGGATTTTGTGAGGGTATAGTATAGTTGTTATTATTAAGTACGCAGACTCTATTATACATTATGTTATTTTCTAAAAATTTTCTTTTACTTTTTCAGAAGAAGTTCACAATCCCAAAATGCGGAGAAGACTTTGTCTTAAAGTCGCTAGGAAAGAAATGGAAAGATTACAAATGCCAATTAAAAGGTGACCATATTCCAAAGTATAAGACTAAAGACGCTTTGCTGAAAAATAGACCAAGTCGTATACCGAGAGATCAATGGAGTGGTCTTGTCTCTTATTGGCTTTCCGACAAAGCTAAGGTATCAACAAATCTTGAATACATACTCCTAGTTACTAATCTATATAGTGTTTAGAGTTTTGTTATGCTCAATTTTTATTTATAAATCATAAGATATCGCTTTATTTTTTCAATGACAGAGACGTACCCAAGCAAATAGAAACAAAAGGGCCAAGCAAAACATGCCTCACACGGGAGGATCCAAAAGTATTGCTACATTGATGGATGAGAAGGTAAATCTGTTGAAACTACAAACTATAATATTTTACCCCTTTTTGCCATGTACATATGACATCAATTTTATTATATTAGGCTGAAAATGGTGTAGAGCCTACACGAGCAGAAGTTTTCTTATTAACTCATAAAAAACGCGCGGACGGTAGACCATTGGATGATGATTCTGCCAAAGTAATTGTAAGATTTCTTTTTTCTTTTATTTTCTATATCGGGAAATATTTAGAAAAAAAAACTTAAAGGCAAATAAATGAATTCAAAGCTAGATTTAATAAGTATTCTCTGGCCAGGACATGATGAACGAAAAGATGAGCAATAGTGAGGGACCTACTGACCAACCTCCTCACCGTGTTGCTTGGAAAGGTGATGTGTATTCCCAAGTGTTGGGAAATGAAAGAAGTGGATATGTTCGTGGTTTAGGACTTGGTCCCACTCCTTCTGTTCTATGGGGTAGCAGATCTTCCTTTGGAAATATTGATCAAGAGGATTCATCTAACGAAGTTGTACAGCGGCTAGAACATGAGATTACTGAATTAAAGGCGAAACAAAATGAAGAAATGAATCTGATGAAGCAAAATCAGGATAATATGCAATTAGAATTACTTCAAATAAGACAATTGATGCGGAAATATGCTCCTAATGAATGCATGCCTCAAAATATCAATGGCACCTCAAGTGGACAGGTAACTCGATAACATAAGTTTTAGACATTTTTATAAAATTTAATCGTAATAAGAATATCTTTTAACTAATGTGTTAATATTTATCAGGTCCCCGATGTTAATAGTGGCCATGGACAAATACCACAAACAACAGGTATTACTCATCTTTATCCTCACCATATGCATCTGTTTAAAAATATTTATATGTATTAGTATAATAATAAGAAAGTAGTTCACGACAAAAAATGGGCAGAATTTTGTTATTTGAGAGGGATTAGCTATCTTTGCCATCTGTTATCCCTGAATTCTATTATAGTGTACTGATTTTAGCACATAATTATATATTTGTGTACTGTTGTTCCTGAGTATTAGTTTTTCAATAGCTTATTAGGTTTTGTTTTATAGATGAGTATTAGTTATTTGATTGCTCGAACAATCCTTTATCACCTCATCCCTACTCTCTTTGTACTAGATTATCGGCTAAGCTTTGATGCCATTAAGCTTCGTTCTGAACTTTCCAAATGTGGTATATAGTTGCTGCAAACATTGTCCATAAGAAAGCTCGCTATATTTATAACTTCTTGAGTTTCTATCCTCTATATTGTCCACTAGATGTTGGCTGGGATGCTAGCTCGACCATTTTTTCTGCCTCATCATGTCTCCTAGAACATGCTAACATTTCAGCAGTCTTCTTGGGCATTTTCCATATCAGACTTTTTGATAGTCTGCAAGAGTTATTACAATCTGTAGTCTATCATCTTGCTTAGGGGTTTATTGACTGAGAAAATCTGAGATTTTTCGTGATTCACATAAAGAATAACAATTAAGAACTGCTTCAAAGACATAAGGATTCAGCCTCATGTGTCTAACCTGTTCCACTTTAGCATCACAGAAAATCAAAGATAGAAGGAACCAGCCTAAGATGTATAATTTCAGGCTTCTCCTCTCATTGTTCAGCACCTTACAACCCTTCAAATGTCACCTGATTGTAGTGTATTAGAATAAAAAGAATCCACCTTATTCAGTTGCTTCCAAACCTTATGTCCTTCAAGATTTTAAAAAGGAAGTCATAATTAATACAATGAAAAGTCTTTTCAATGTCTAATTCACAGATGTCCTCAATAACATGTTGGTTCATATTGGCTCAAAAAATATTTGAATTAGAGACATTACTGTCAGCGCATGAAGCTAACGAGAATGTTTTCAGCCCTCTTAACATGAGCATCACTAGTACTAGTTCTCCTATAAGAAATACTAACATGTCATCTGCAAAACACAAATGATTTAAACTGAGGTTCTTATCCAGATTTAGTGAACTTTGGGCATGAACAACATGAAATAGTTTAGTAATCTTGATTCAACATGCCATGCTTTTATAAAGACATGAAAACACTTTGTATTAGAATCTCCACAGGAGATCCAAGTGGCTTTTTGAGATTTTTTGTATGATATGATATAATTCCTATCTCATGATGTTTTTATCAATTAGATTTCATCTTTTTGACACATTTATTTTATTATTTTAGGTCATACAATATGATGTTCGGAAATTTTGGGATTGGTCTATATAATGATATTAGTTATTTCGTTCAAATAATATAAGTTTAGTTTTTAAGTTTTGATACTATAGTTTTGATTAATACTTCTTTTTGTTTAGATTTGATGAGATATATTATGTTTTATGAATTATAAATATGTTTTCAGTATTTGACAAACCTCGTTTGCTCTAATAGGCTCTCTTTTGATTACAATATTGTTGAATTTACTAGTTATAAACTTCCAAGTAGAATTGTGAATTCGATAATTTTATGACTAGATGTAGTCATTATTAATGGTGGCTTACCAATTGGTTGTTAAAGTTTTTGACTTTTAGCGTCAAACTAAGTGAATTTACTAGCCATAAAAATTGGATGTTGAATGGGGGAAATTAAGATGTTTTCAAAATGATATTATAGCCTTTATAATTGCCATCAAACTTTTGTCGTTAAAGATATGAACTTTTAGCGGCAATATTATTGAATTTACCAGCTATAAAAATAGACACTACACGAGCATGATTAGTCCTTTCAGATTTGATTTAACAGCTATTTTAATTGCCGCTATCACTAATGAATTTAGCGGCAATTTGGTTGGATTTACCGTCTATAAAAATGGACACTATACAAGCATAACTAACTTTTTTGGATAGGATTTACCAACCATCTAAATTGCCGCAATCAATAGCCGCTAGAACAAATGTGTTTTAGCGGCAATTTAGTTGGTTTTACCGGCTATAAAAATGGACGCTACATGAGCATAACCAACCGCTTTGGATTGGATTTGGCAGCAATTTAAATTGCCGCAATCAATTGCCGCAAAATCGTCTTAGTTTTAGCGGCAAATGATCTTGGCTTTACCAGCGCTTGTCCTAATCGCCGCAACAGCCTTTGCCGACCCCTGATACAACGGCCAAAGAGCATTGGCTGGTAATGGCTATAGCGGCCATAGTTATGGCCGTGAAAACCATTTTTAATGGCCGCTAAATCCCCCTTTTGTTGTACTGAATGGAGTTGACGGTCTCTCCTATGAATCTTGCATTTTTGTTTTGTTGCATACTCGTTGGGCTGCTAGTCTTGAGTCTAAACTTCCGTAAGGTGTCCAGATTTTTCATTCAAGGATGAGTGTCCCCAAGGTGGAGATAATGCAACAGCCCGTAAAATGGTAGGATAAACTAGAGCCTCATCGTGTGGGTTAGAGTAACCTTAAAGCAACGACAAGGCTGTCTTAGAGATTCAATGGTTAAGGAAGGAGTCTAGGGTGAAGTCTAGGACCATAAACTACATAAGAAAATGAAGGAAAACAATAGTTACCTCAAGTCCTTCGGCGATGGGCAGTAGATTCGCCCATGAGCCTTAGCGATGCGCCAAAGGGCTCTCTTTGCCTAGTGGACAGCCTCCTCGCAGGTCCTAGCTACTGGACAAAAGGGCGAGATGGATGGAGAATCGCCAAAGGGTTAGGCGATTTGCCCATTTTCCCTCCCAATCGCCTAGTAAGTTGCCCATTTAGAGAGCTCACTGTAACTTTGGGCGGAGCCTAAGTGCATTACGCGTGTTGCCTAAGTGCCTTGGCGAGCAAAGGTGTGTAATAGGGCGGACTGCAGCGTGAAAGAGGTAAGGTTGGGAGTGTAATGAAGGGCCTTTTAGTAAATCTTTCCTAAACATAGACAAACACTTTCCAATCTTTTCCTACCAAATATAAATACGTTTTAGAGTCAAATCCTCCCTTTTAATCACTCTTAAAAGAAAAAAAAGAAGACCCAAATCCTTTCAATATTTCTCTCTCTAGAAGTTCCTCCATTGAAGAACACCAAGAACTTGAAGATTAGGGTTCAAGCTCCAAGTTTTTCACTCCAATTCATGGGCAAGGCTTTGATTAAGGTATGTGAACCTTGATTCATGGAACATCTTTCTCTATGAAGCCCTTTAACTCTTGATTTCGAAATTGATAACTTGTTCGAAAACTAGGTTTCTATTCTAACCATGAGTTCCTCCTAAAGTCGATTTCATCTTGTTAATTGTGTTATATTATTGATGATTTGATGTTTAGTGGTGATTTTTATTGTAAAAATTTCCATGAACCCATGTGTTTCCTCCATGACCCCAATTTCAAGTATTATGAAGGGTGTATTGATGCTAGATAATTACGATGAATTGTCTTTATGTAAATTTAGACATTGAATCTTGTTTTATTCATGCTTATGTCGTATTCCTACGTGTGATGTTGAGACTTGGTTCATGACTCCTTGAAGGGGGTGAATTGTGAAGGGATTATTCATAATTGATGAAGGTTGTTGGTGAACCTATGATTCACTTGTAAGGTGAAAGTAATTCATGATGTGTGTGGTTGGATGATGCAAGATCCTCTTCTCCTATACTTTCCCCCTTGATCTATGTATGAATTATGAGAGTATGAGTTTGTTATGATGGTAGAGTTGATTGAAAGTTTATTCTCATATGTACACTACAAACATGTTATGAAGGGTTTACTCTAATGTTGATGACTCAAGGGTTGAAAGGAAGTTCTCACTCTATGAATCCATGATCTATTATGATGTTATGTCGGTTTGAAGGCTTTAATGCATTCTTCAATAAACTTCAATCTAAGTAAAGACTAATTATGACTTTACAAGGGAATTATACTTAGCACAAAGTGGGTATGCAAATGAGATGGAGGCTTATACATTTCGCATGTTCGGCTTCCCAAGATATGTTGTCTCGTGGGATGAGAACCTTATACGTTAGTAAGGCCAGGTTCCTAGTAGCAATCCTCATATCCCATAACTACGTGCCCCCGTAGTTCTTAGCTTAGTGGATCTACCTAGATTGCTATTCATGTAGTTCTACCTTGGCAAGTAGAACACCCTTTTTCGGTGTGGGGCTATATGACACCGGATTACAAGTAGCTCACATGGTCTATGTCGGCTATGGCTATTCTTCCCTAAATAACAAGATATTGAATGAGGTAAGAACTATATCTTGACTTCTTAATTAGTTTACTTAGTAGGAGTGGGGGTGTGGGACTCCACTTGTACATTGTACAAGTAGACTTATTAGGATGTTGTGAGATGGTTCCTTTATGTTATGAGAAGACATGAATGAATGTATGGATGATGAGTAGATAGTTGATATGAATGACTTTCCTTATGTTTAAATCATGTATGTGACTAAGTTCTTGTGATGACTATGTTTTATGAAAATGACTAAATGTGATATGTATGGCCAAGGTAGCTTCAAGGGAGTACTTGGGTATGGTTGGTATTATGCGATGCTAGCCATATATTGCACTAAGTGTTCTCTAGGGGTTGCTAAGGTGTTTCTATGACCATTTAATGATTTCTATTATGATTGTGGCTTGTCTTTGATGTGATAGTGTATATGGGTACCAAACTTGGTAAATGCATTTGTTTGAAATAAAAGGTTTTTTTATCATGTTGAGGATTTTTATGCATGTTTTCATACTTAGTAATTTATGTTCTGACCCCTTTCTTTTACTTACTATGAGTGTAGGTTCGAGCCATTGATACTTACTACTTCCTTGAAGGTGAAGCAAGGGTCGACTAATCCCCCGGCTTGGTGAGTCCTCAAGTTTGAGGAGGAGTACTACTATTGTTTCTAATTCTTGTTTTCTTCTTTATTCTAGACTATGTTGTAATTCCTATTGTTGGGAACCTCTATTGATGAAAAGGGCTAAGTCCTGAATCTTGTATTCGTATGTTTTAGATGGTGCATGAGACGGGGTCTAGACTTCCCCATGATTTTCTTTTACGAAATGTGAAGTGGAACTTTGATTGTAATGTTTTAAATTTTCCACATTATTTCTATGTCTTATGTAATGATGATGCCATGGGCTGGTATGAGAACCCTTCGGGGTCAAGTACGCTTTGTTGCGACTAGGGGGTGCTCTCGGGTCGTGATAACACTAATACCACTGAAAAAGTAGCTAGCAGTAACATGCAAAGAAGTTGACTATGTGGTTGTCAGAGGCAGGAATGTGAAGTGTGATAGTGAGGCAATCAACACAGTCTTGGGCATGTTCACCAATATTGGAGATCAGTGCCTGCACTTGATCAGAACAAAGAAGCTGAATGAGATGAAAAAGTGGTTAGCCCCACTAATTTCAAATGAGACTCCGAAGTGGTTGGCGGAAGGAGTTCCTACTGTAAAACATAGTCGCAAGGTTCTGGTTTGATTTTATCAACAGCATAATTATGCCGTTCCAGAATGAGTCGATCCTTTGCCTTTCCAAGGGAGCTTGCCTAGGTTGCATCATAAAGGAGACTCGGACAAACTTGGGTACAATCATTGCTTTAGAGATACTCATGCGTGCAAGGCAGAACCTCACCTCACTTCCATTCCCAGTCTTGATCAAAAAATTATGCAAACGAGCCCGGGTGCCTTGAGATGCCAAGAAGGATGTGGAAGTGATGCCCATAACCTCTACTGATATCCGGAGGATCGAAGCTGAGTACCTTAAGGATCAAGCAGAAAGGAAGAAGGCAGCATCGGTGGAGTTAGTAAACACAGAATCATTGCCTGTAGAGGCACCTCTGCTTATTCCGGCCCCTAGGCCTTTAGGTATATCAATTGCCACTGCTACTCCTACTGATACTCCAGGTTCTTCTATTGTTGCACGGTCTCCAAGACCCACTACTGTTGCTGCTGTTTCCCGGCCTCCACTCACCCAGGCTTCCCTACTCCGGATGGGACAGCTGACCCTTTTTGCTGATCGTTGGGATGCTAGTCTAGAGTCCTCTGTTCCAGGCATGATCCAGATTTCCCTAACTAATGTTGCGACACCTCTAAGCACTACGATTGATGCCCTAGCAGCTAGGATAGCGGTGTGTGAGCACAACCAAGGGCCCACAGAGGAGGTGACGACTTTAAAAGCTGCCATTGCTGAGCTATGAAAAGATGTAGACCACCTGAAGTCCATCGATGTGTCCATGGTATTTGGAACAGTAGAGATCCCATACGTGCCTCAGATGCCTCAGACCACCACTGGACATGGCGATAGAGCGAATCAAACAGCCGATCTTGAGTCAGAAGCAAAGACTGATGAAGTGATGCATGAGAAGACTGAGGGAGCTGCAGATGAAAACCTGGTCGAGACGGAAGCAATTATGATAGATGTTGTTGTGCAAGATTCCTTAGCACATGTTGCTGGATCCAATGGAGATGGTCCTTCTGGGGTCACTCCGGGCACTGAAAGCCCAGACAGATGGAGCGACCGATTAGCTAAGATCCCCTTTTTACCTCCCTCTCTGTCTTTAGTTATTTTACCTTTCAGATTCTGTGTTAATTATATTTGAGGAAAAATTGCTTTTATTTGTGGTGGGGTGAGGCCCACCTTTGTGTGCCATTCATGAATTATGTTTCGTTTATATATTTGGGTTGCTCTATTTATTACACTGCTTTCTATGGTTGTTTGAGCTTATGGCACCTTTTATTTTAAATTGCAAAATGATTTTGACCCATCCAAAAAATTTTGCCACCTCTCATGTGTTAAATGTGGTTGTTCTTTTGCAAAATTTGAGTCTCGGTTCCAATCAATATCATTGACTTGAATAGTGCTCTCAATCAAACTAACATGAATGCGCGACTACGATGAGCCCAAATGAAGTTACATAGACAATATGTGAACTCTTTTCATCTCGATATGACTAGCCTAGTATCAAATTGAGTCTCTTGTGATTATCGTTGCACACTAGAAAAAGTGTGGAGTCTTGTTTAACTGATAGTGTCAATGCCTAGTGTGATGATCTTACCTGCGAACTGCGCATGGCGAAACCTAGAATTAGCCCCGTTGGTCCGGTCAACTAAGTGATGTTATCTCTTGATATGATCTTAGGCAACTTCTAAAAGTGTGAGCCAATTTGACATATACCTCTTTTGTGGTCTACCTTGTGAGGTGTGTGAACCTCTTTTAAACACCCCTTGAACCTTACCTTCCTTTGGAAGGAACTTGATGAAACGTAGACCTTTCTTTATCCATTACCCATAATCCTCATGAAATTGTGGTTAGTTGAATAGCCAACTTAGGCCAAAAGCCTAAGTTGGGGGTGTGGTGAAACGATAGGGGTAAGTCAAGAAGTGGAAGGAAAGTTTCCTCTTACCCATGGTTTTGAGAAAAATGGAACCCCTCCATATAAAAAAACAAAAAAAAAAAAGATAAAAAAAGGAATGAAAAAGAAAGTTGTGAAATAAAGTACAAAGAAATGGGGTTTCGAAACAATTCATGGGAAGTCAATAATAGAATGACTTATGAGCACTAAAGAAAATGATGAAGGAATAGGAAAGGAAGTGTTGTGAGAACCACATTTCATAAGGATGAAAGTCACTGAGCCCAAATGACCATACATTTGCACTCAGCCCCATTACAAGCCTTGAAAAGACCTTTTTGATCTTGAGTGAGCTGAAACAAATGTTAATTGGAAAATACGGGAAAACCTATGGGTGAAAGCATGTATTGTGTTTTTCCTTGTGAGAGTGAGTGTTGCAATTAATTCCAGAACATTAAATGATTAAACCATTGTGTGAATATGAAATCATTCTTTGTGTGAGGGCATTTGAACACTATAGTTGAGCTTGAACTTGCATTAGAAGCAAGTATTGTGAGCATGAGAGTTTCTGATATTGGTGAGTCACAACTTGAATTTTTGAGTGCACATTTGATTTTTGCATAAGTAAATTCATCCTTGTTGTGTGCATTAATGATTGAGTCTTGTGTAGCACTGTTCGAGACACCCTTTTTGAACGGCTGAACTTGAGTTTGCTTGAGGACAAGCGAAAGTATAAGTTGGGACTATTGATGAGTCCACAAATTGGACTCATTTAGGGCTTTGTTTTGATAGAATTAGTGTCCTCAAATGCATATTTTGTCTCAAGATCTGATGAAAACCCTTAAGTTTCAGGTATTTGGAGTTTAAGGGAAAGCATGGACACTATTTAGCAAAAAGGAACAAAGGCAGCTGAAAGAACGAAGAAATAAAGATCTGAGAATTGCCGAACCCATTCGGTGAATCGCCAAAAGGGACTTATCCTTGCCTTTTGCTCCAGTAGTGTGCTAAGCGCTGAAGGAAAGGATCAAATCGGCGGTGAAAGGGAGCAGTTGGTGTATCGCCGAGCAGTTCCGCGAAGCTGTACTATGTCACCCAATGATCCAAACACGACGATGCTGAAGGATAGAGCAAGACAGCGATGAAACCTATTAAAGGGCAGATCGACGAGTTGATCGGCGATCTCGACTAACGACACTGAATGATTCGCTGCAACACAGATGTTTTGAAAACTATAAATACTCGTTGAGAGTTGTAGCTTAGTATCATATTTTTAATATAGAACTTTTAACATAGAATTTTGAGTTCTAAGTTTGGAGAGGGTTTTGAAGAACTCGAAGATTCAAAGGGTTTCAACTCCAAGATTTTGGACTTGGGTCTTGTGGATTCTTTACTCTTTTCTTGTTTTGAGACTTAAATCTTCATACCCATTTGAATGCAAACTCATATTGGTATAAATTTCTATCTCTTTTACATGTTTAGCTAAAAAACCCCAATTCTTGGGGTGTGATTTTGTGAATATGGGTTAGATTATCTGTTGGGTCTTGCTTGTTGATAGTTTATTTGTTGTGTAAATGTGATTTTGTTTAGTAGTTGTGGTGGAACTTAATGAAATTGTAGTTGCAAATACGATTTCACCTTTGTGTTTTCGGCTTGCGAGAGAGAGAGGTCGTAAAACTAAGACTACTAAATTGATGGCCGGTGGGAGTGGGTCGACATGAGGTTCAGCTCGAGAGAGTGAACCCTAGTCCTTCTCCCACACACTCAGCTCGAGAGAGTGAGTGGGCTAAGGCATAGGTTGTTCTTCATGCGGCAAGTGGGTGTCCGAGAGGAACCCATTTGATTCGGAGTAAGTTGCTCGAGAGAGAATTTACCCCAACTATAGTCGAGCCTAGTCACAAATACTCAACAGATTTACTATCAAGAGCATGTACCCAAATGTCTAGTCTAATCCGTATTCCTATCACATCCCAAGAATTCCCTCTCCTTGATTAATACTCTTCACTTTTTTGCTTGCTCTTACTTACTTGTCACAAACACCCATTGATAACTTACGCTTGTGTCATCCCTTAGATTTAACATGTTTATATTCGATAATATTTTTAGCTATGACTAACTAGAACTTAATTTTATTTTTCTATTAATTCTCAAACCCACTCCCTTGGGACTTGACCCCAACCCTTGGTTGGGCTACTTTACTATTGTACGATCGTAGACACTTGAATTGAAAGTTGTGTCTTGATGACGCATACATCATACATTATGATGTATGTAGTGAAGGATTAACTATACATCATAGAGAATATTCGGGGACATGCATTGTAAGATTTCATAACCAAAAATCAATTATTATTGCTTTTTTATTTTTGATTTCCTATTATTCAGATTATTTGATGTCTAAACTATAGGGACATCAAATCCATATTGCTATTCTTGGATCTAGAAAAATAGTGTGCTTTCTTGAATTAAATACACTTTCTCTTATTTATACACATACAATGAGATTAGACGTTGACGTAAATTTTTTCCTTTTTCTATTATCATTTTTCTTGACAGTCTTAAATTTTTTATTTCTTGTGTAGCTAGATAATAATCTACCATTTCGATAATAGTAATGAATCCTTTGTTTACAAATTCAAGAAATTGGGACATAATATCTACTCCTTTAACAAGTAAGTATATAGTAAAAAAAAATATATGTACATATGGATGAATATATAATTTTTAATTTACAAGTGAGGATTTTATACTGGCTACACATTTTATAAAGTAATAGGGGACAAACATGCAACGCACGTTCCCAAATCTAGTAATACTAAAATTGGGAAGCTCTAAAGTATAAAGTTGGATTACTATTTTGCCCTTACATTAAATCAAAATATTATAAAATATAATAAATATTAAATAATAATCCTACCATATTATACTAATCGTCATATTTATATTTATATAATTATTTTTTTATTAGTAATAAGTTTTAGTTCAAATAATGTGAAATTTGGAGAAAATGATAATTTTATTAACCATTTATTTTTTAATTCATTTGGATGTGTATGATCTAAGGGTGCACAACAATACAATGTGGACAATCCAAAAGATGATCTGAGGATTTTACTTAATTATTGATGTTTTATTTCCAACACCAACTTGCTTCATACCAAAATAATAAACTGACTAGCTCTTCCATCAGCGTTGAGAATGTGACATTCAGAGAAGCCCTAGTATATGAAAATTTGTAAAAGCACAAAAGCCCTATTATTATAAAATCCGTTATATGGATGTTAAAGATTTTAATTAGTTTTGTTGTATGACAGAAAATTGTTCAGTTGATACAAAGAGGTTAAAGAAGTAAATATAATTTAGTAACTAGAAGAGAGAATTTGTATATCCAAAATAGAAAGCATTATCTTTTGTTGAAAGAATGATATGTTGATAACTTTATTGTTGTAAAGGAGAAGAAAACAACATAAACAGGTTGAGTCTTAGTACAAATGAATTTATTCTTGATGGTGATATCCACGTTTAAGAAACTGCTACACCTAGAGAAACTACAGAGAATGACACCGAGAATATGAGGATGGGTGTTTCTTCTGGACCATCAACTGTAGAATATAGAAATGCTCGTGAATTGTCCATCAAAGTAAGTTAATTATCTATTTTTCACCTTGAATCTGAAATGTAGTTGTCCTGAAACATAAATAGACCTTGAATACTGTTTTACCGGCCTTCTAAGCATTTAGTGTTTCTCCAGCCTTCCGAGGAAAATAATTGGGATTTCTCTTTGACAAGATGTTGTTGCAGAAAGTCAACCACACGGTGAAACATCATTATCTGAGTGAATTATATTTCATCTCCAGTGCTTGATGAGAAGCTTTCCATATTTACCATATCTGGAATTGAAGGTTCTGACTCGGATTTGGTGTTCTTATTGCTTTTTCTTAGGTGGTTAATAGTGGTGTACCTCTAGCTCAGGATTGTCTTGATTTGGAAGGAACATTTGCAGAAGTAACTTTTGATCACCTCATAGTAATTGCGTTAGGAAACATTCGTGGGACAAATCGTCTTCTGCATCGATCTACAAAGTCTTCGGTTCTTCTGAGAATCATAGTTGAAGCATTAATCTATGAAGATTATGGAAGTATGCAATCCCAGATTCAGCTGGTGAAAATTTCAGTGTTTATCACCTAATGCAGAAGTTGTCTTCAAATAATTAGTAGTATATGATTACAATCCTCTTTGATATTAATGCGCCTTTAATCAAACCATACCTCTGGCTAAATTGTTTTGGAAGTTGAAGAAAATGGATAGAAAAAGAAGTATTCTTGTAGTAGTAGTAGTATATCGCTACGTAGTGTGTTCTCATAAGTTGAGCAGAGTATTTAGGATTGATGTTTTGACTATTTTGTTACATTTCTTATGTTATGGACCATTACTTTGTCTTGCAAAGATGTCTACTTGTTAAGTGATGATGTATTTGTTATCTCCTGTATTCAGATTAGCAAACCAGAAATAATAAAAGATGAAAAGAAAAACACAAAGAACTATCCGAGTCCACAGAACCCACTGTGTGTCCTTAAGAAATTTAATCCCCTCAAGTACCCGAGGTTGCAGATTAATTCCTCCAAGATAAAATGGATTAACCATTAAAGAAGTAGCGGTACCTCAAACTTCGATAATTTCAACGAACTCAAAATGACAGCAACCAATCACACACACAGACATGATCGATCGATTTTGTTTTGTAAGAAATGTATGCAAAAGAAGGGAAGAATTCGATACATAAAAATGAGAGAAAACCTCTCTATTTATAGCCAACAAAGGGTAAAGGTCACAACCCTTTGGAAAGAAGACAACCTTTCAGAAAGGTCACAACACTTTGGAAAAGGCATAACCTTTCAAACGGTCACAATCCTTTAGAAAGGACACAACCTTTCATAAAGTTCACAAGCCTTCGGTATAGTCACAACTCTTTAGGAGAGTCACAACCCTTCATTTCCTGTTCACACCTTTAAAACCCAACAATCCCCACATGAATAGGGAATGGCTATTGTTAAAACACATGCATGAAAAAATGTGTGATTCGTAATTAAGGATTGATTGCCTCTGGATAAGTGGGTTTCCCTTTGAACTTTCCGTAGTGAACATATATCGGATATACTCGGTCAATCGGTAGTTTTGATATCTTTGAACCGTTAAGCTTTGGTGTATACCTAGACAACATAAGTCACACAATCAACCCTTGAACTGTTTTTGGTTCTCATTGTTTTGTTCGTTTCAGCCATGAACACGTCTCGGTTTATAAGTGTGTAGAGAACTGGCCTTACCGAATTCTCCTTGAAGCGGCTTACACTTCACACTTACATAGGTGATTTCTAAATGTGTTATCCCATAGATACACCATTTGATATACTCTGTATCAAACATAGAAATCATTAAAAAGTCATAATGCCTTTATCTTTGTTGCTGAACATTGTCTTATCATGAGAATGGACCATAAAAAATATTTTGAAAATGTTTAACCGTCATCATGACTTTGTTTGATTTACTTGAACCTAGATCTTGGGATCTCTAGTCTTCTAGGTAGAGTTACCGCCACAATGACTTGTTCTCTGCCATAGTCCCATTCCCTTTGATAATCTATCAACTCCCTCGCTAGTTAGGCCTTTTATAAGTGGATCTGACACATTTTCCTTTGACTTTACATAGTCAATTATGATAATTCCACTAGAGAGTAGTTCTCTAACGGTATTATGTCTACGTCATATATGACGAGACTTTCCGTTATACATCATGCTCCATGCCCTACCTATTGCAAATTAACTCTCACTGTGTATGCATACTGGAGCTAAAAGGTTTGGGCCAAAAATCTTTCAAGAAATTTTGGAGTCATTCGACTTCTTTACCGGCCTTATCTAGAGTGATAAACTCAAATTTCATAGTAGAGCGAGCGATACATCTCTGTTTGGAAGATTTCCAAGAGACTCCTCCTCCACCAAGAGTAAATACAAATCCACGAGTGGATTTTACTTCATTTGACCTGGTGATTCAATTTGCATCACTATATTCTTCCAATACTGTTGAATATTAGTTATAATGCAAAGCAATAGTTTTTTTAAGTATGTTTTAAATACTCCAAAACTCTTTTCATTGTCATCCAAGAGTTTGATTGAGATTACTCGTGAATCGACTTAGTTTATTAATAGCATATGCTATATCTGATCTCATACACTTCATGATATTTATCATACTTCTCAATACTCTAGAACAATCCAATTGTGAGTCACTTTTGCCTTCATTCTTTTGAAGTACAAATCTCACATTTATTGGAGTCTTGACAATATTGAAATCCAAATGCTTGAACTTGTCAAGTACATTTTCAATCACATCAGTAACTTCAATGTCTTTCATTTCGAAGTTACTTTCTAGCATATGCTTAGTAGCATTTATGTTAGAAATGTCTCTTTTGACGATCACAATGTCATCAACATAAAAACAAAGAATGACCTTGTGATTTGGAGTGTCTTTAATGTAAAAATATTTATCACATTCATTAATTTTGAATTCATTTGCCAACATAGTTTGGTCAAACTTCGCATGTAATTATTTGGGCGCTTGTTTTTAGTCCACAGAGTGACTTAACAACTTTACAAACTTTCTTTTCTTTACCAGAACCACAAAGCCCTTAAGTTGTTCCATATAAATTTCTTCCTCCAATTTTTCATTTAAAATAAAAATGTTTTCACATCCATTTTGACGAATTTGAAGGCCATATTTCGCAACTAGCGCAATTAACATCTGAATTGATGTAATCCTAGTTAGTGCTATTATCTGTCAAACAAGGCTTTGTTATTGTCTAAAGCCTATGACAACAAGTCTGTCATTGTATTTGTCAATAGCTTCATCAAATTTCTTTTCCTTTTGTAGATCCACTTTGAATCCAAAAGTTTATTTCCTCGAGGAAGATCAACCAACTCTCAAGTATGGTTGCTCAAGATTGAATCTATCTTACTATTGACAAACTTTTCTCAAAGGGAATGAGTCCACAAAGGACATAACTTTTAGAATATATGAGACTCATTTTCAAGAAGAAATGTTACAAAATCAAACTCGTAGGAAGTAATTTGTCCATTGACATGTACTACGCCTCCGAATCTCTTTATTAAGTACATTCTCCTTTGGTTCTTTCCAAGGTCATTTAGACCCTTCACTTGACTATCCGACAGTTCGGACTTATGAACCATAAATCGACATGCTTTACTATTTGTAGCATATCCAATGAACATACAATCCAAAGTCTTAGGTCCTATTTTGACCCGTTTGGGAATAGTTCCCTCATTTCCATTTCTCATATGAAATAGACTGTATTGGAAATTGTTTGATCACTATCTTTCAAGAGTTATTGCTTGTATAAACTTTAAGGGACGACAAACAATTCTCTATCAGGATACAATAAAGACTGAACAAACACAACTTTCTGTTGCTCCCTTTCTTAACAAACAAACATTTTTTTTTATTATTTGTTAGTCCCTTTACTAACAAACAAAACTTTTTGTTTCTTTCTTTCTGAACAGACAATTTTTTTTTTGTTCTCTTTTACTATAATGATAGCACCCCCCACAAATTTTGTGGTAAACCTGAACTTATAAATAGGACATTCAACATTTCATTCAAAGTTCGGTTTTTTTCCTGTTAACAATTTCATTAGATTGAGGTGAGAATGTGCAGTTGAAATGACCCAAAAAAAAAAAAAAAAAAAGTTCCTAAAAATGTGCTTTGGAAGTTACCGGAAACTTGTTTTAGCTACACCTAAAAATCCGTTTCGTTTTTCGAAAATCCGACTTCATATTCTTGTTTAGGGGGTCAAATTGAGTGGTAAATGGGTCTAACCCAAATTTTAGAGCAACCGTATAAAAATCCGAAATTTCCAAGTGAAGCCTTTTTCGAGGGTCTACTTTGGAGGGTCATATCTCCTAGCACACAAATAATTGGGTGGTACATAACATATCCATGGAAATACCTTTGAGTTAGCTACCCAACGCACTTCGTTTCACCTCATTCGGAGTTCGGACGAAGAAGTTATGCCCATATTCGTAAAATCTGTCCGGCAGGAAATGCAATTTCCAGTGAGCGTTTTTACTGTTCACCCGCCTCATTTTTTTTCTAAGTGTTGGACCATTTTTTCCAAAGGGCATATGTTATTTCCTATATAGCATTAGTTCAATTCCCATCTCTAAAACATTTCCCAAAACACCTCTCTCATACTTAGACACATTTTCTCTCAAGTTCTCTCAAGAATCCTAATCCAAAACCTTCCTCAAGATTGAAAAGACTCTTGCTCCAAGTTCCAAGCTTCCATTGAAGACACTCTCAAGACCTTCATAAACTCAAGGTATGTGGTGTTGAACTCATGGGTCCTTCCACCCATAGTGCCTAGACTCTATTCTACTCACTAATTCATGGTTTAAGTTAAGATTCATAAATTAGTCTTGTTCTTTGTAATAATTTCCTGCACATTGAATTTTAAACATGAAAAGTGATTGTTTTGAGCATGTTGTGACTCTAGAACTTGAATCTAAATTTGGAATGGATGTGGAGATTTTCATGTGGTCTTGTGGGTGTTAAAAGGTGTTGTTGTAGGTTGTTCACTGGTTTGGCTGCATAATTACTACCCTATTTTCCATGCTCTTTGATTCCATTACATGCCTTCAAGGTGTTTGACAAAATGTCCAACTATGGAGAATTGGTGAATTGATGTTTTAAAGCTTGAGTTATGAGATGTATGGCATTCCAGAGATGTGTTGATGACAAACTAAACTTGTGTATATGTTCATTCCATACATGAGATTGCATTAGAGCCTAATGAGAATTTCCTATATAAAGTGTTGCATGACCATGCCCGGTCCGGGGGAAAAGAATCGAACAACCATGTGAGAGGTTTATATCTCACCACCTAGGATGCTTGGGGTGTGACCAACATCAACCATGTGAGAGGTTTATATCTCACCACCTAGGGTGCTTGGGGTGTGACCAACATCAACCATGTGAGGGGTTTATACCTTGCCACCAGGGTGTCCGGGTGTGAACGGCATCCCCCATCCTAAGTTGGGGTTATAGATTGGTTGGATCATGCATACACATATGATATCTACTATAAGTATAGATTTACTTAAACATGTTTTGACTTCACTTTGATCATGCATCCTCATATTGTTATTCATTATGCCTATGAAACTATTTCTTGCATTTCGATTGTGTCCTTGTCTATTGTTGTATTGCACCCCGCATACTTAGTACATTCCAAGTACTAACGCATATTTTGCCTACATGATGTCACCATGTAGGGACCGGAGCTACTCTTGATCCTTCTCTTCATTCACGTGGCTAGTACGGTGCTTATCCGAGTTTGTTGGTGAGCCCTCAATGATTCGAGGGCTATGTTATGTTTCCTACTCCTATGTTTTGAGACTTTAGCTTGCAATTGTATTTTGACTATGAGGGGAGCCGGTAGTATGTCATGGCCCCCGTCCTATCTATGTATGTAGAGGTGTGCGTTGGACAAGTATTTTGTAAATGAGCTTGACTCTTGTTCTATGATGTCATTTTGAAATGGTTTGCCCTTAGTCCCTATTTCCCGTTATTTAATGTTGAATGTACTTCCGCGACCGATGAAGTGTGATGACAAGTTTGAGAGGCTTGTTTGGGGTTCCTTCGGGTTCCTCATTCGCCATGTCACGTCTAGGCCCTAGGCTTGGGTCGTGACAGCAGTAATTGATAGATGATTCCATTTTCCAAATATATTTCTGCAAAAGAAGATTCATATTCTCCACATCTATCACTTAATCATGACAATCTTTTTATCCAACTGATTTTCAACTTCAGTTTTATATTGCCAATATGTTTCTATTGATTCATCCTTACCATTCAGTAAATAAACATAACAATATCTAGTGCAATTGTCAATAAAATTTATGAAACACTTTTTCCCACCACGAGATGGTGTTAACTTCATATCACAAATGTCAGTGTAAATCAATTCTAAGGTATTAAAATTCCTTTCAACAACACATACTTGACATTTTGATTTATTGCACAAGAAGTTAGGCAAAACATCTAAGTTGATTAGTTTTTGCAAGGTTTTGTAATTGACATGTCCTAAGCATTTATGTCACAAACAATTTGATTCAAGCAAGTAAGAATAAACAAAAATACTAAGTTTGAAAAGACCTTCTGTGAGGTAACCTTTTCCCACAAATATTTTGTTCTTTACTTTTTATAACTTTCTCGACATTGTTTTAGAGTCAACACCTTGCCATATGTCCTTTTCAGAAGTACCTTTCCATAACATTCAATTTGTTATAGAATTACCCATGACCATAGTCTCTTCGGTCCAATAAGGGCAATATGACCCAAATGTTTGTTTTACAACACAAACATAACATATCACTTTTCACCAATGTTCATGTCTATACAAATAGACATATCTTTTTATGAAAAATCACAATATTTTAAGTGACACTTTTTCATCAAAGAATACAATTCTTTTGAACGAGTAATATAATGTTGTCGTTTTATACTAGTCATATCATATACTAGTAAAGAGAGACTCAACGACCACAATATCAAATATACTCGAAGAATTTTGTGGGTCTAACATAATACAAGAATGTCATAAAATTTCATATCTTGTACTTTTAAATTTAAATTAGATAGTAAGTCTAATTTTGTCTTTATCATAAGTAAAGAACCCCCAACATTTTAAATATGTTCTCAAAAATATTTTTCAAGTATTTGAAATTATTTTCCACATATTTTTTCCCATGCTTTCATATTGTATACCATCAAATTACATATTGGCAACACAAAGCCTTCTTTTGGAGATTTAGTCCATATAAACACCCATTGCAGGCACAAAAATCACTAATTTTATGTCACTAGTGTTCTTTTTCCCCTTTCTGTCACAACTAGACAAACCACTTAATATTTAGAATACTAACAATAAAGATTCAATCTTTATACAACTTGTTTCTAGTTTAACGATGAAGTTTTATATATTCTTCTAATCGTTAACCGAATGAACCTTGAATTCTGATGAATTTTTTATATTCTTCGCATCAGTTTCACATTCAGACAGAGTAGTAAACCAAAAAGGTTTTAATATCAAGAAACCTCAAATACAACAATGTTTCTAGCTAACGATGAAGATTTTATCTTTTTCAAATCATTTAGCCTTAATATTCCTGACGAAGATTTTGTACTCTTCAAGTTAGAATATTCATTCAAACGGAGTATTTAACAAATTGGCGAAGTTTCTATATTCTTCAAACCAATGCACAATCTGATTTGTTCGTGTAGTTCTTATATTCTTCAAACCAAAGGACTAAAAAAAATCCAGAAGATAGTCTCCAAAAGTCAAACACAATCAAATTTCACATGGAGTAGAAAACTACAAAAGTTTTTCTTTTTTTGTTCTCCTCTAAACAGAATACATATTAATATTAATAAAGATATATTCTGAGATCATCACATAGTGATCATCTATCCTAACATTTATGAAATAAATCTCAGAACTTATAAAGGATAGAAAAAAAAAATCAAGGGAAATAAAGATAAAATCTGATTATTACCCCCATTGAATCACATTCTATTTGTCAGCAATGATTCCATGCAAGTCACTTTTCTTGCTAATTTTTTCCTTCTTTTCCAGTTTCTATCATATTCCAATTTTCCTCAGAAGACATTGAACTTCAATGAGAAACTAAACTCATGTTCAAATATTGTTAGGAGACAACATCTGTTCATTTACTTCTTCTTATAGTTATATAAAACCAAGAATATAGGAAAAATAATTAAAATGCACATCTTAGCCTTTATGCACAAAATAACTTTTCTCATTGAAAAGAAAACTAAAGGGGTGCAATTCTTGAATGCACTTGGGAAGAAAATAATAATAATCTTACCCATCCAAGGAAAACTTACTACAAAAAATATACTCAAACATACTAAAGTAGTACTAATTCATCCCAAATCTCTTTTATCATATGATAAAATAATTCCCTTTTTCATCTTGTTCTTTCCCCAATAAAAAGAACACACAAAATAGAAGTAATTTCCTTACCACAGAAAATGCCATCAATAAATTTCTTAAGCTTGTTATCTCCTCTATTCAGATTAGCAAACCAGAAATAATAAAAGATGAAAGATGAAAAGAAAAACACAAAGAACTATCCGAGTCCACAGAACCCACTGTGTGTCCTTAAGAAATTTAATCCCCTCAAGTACCCGAGGTTGCAGATTAATTCCTCCCAAGATAAAACGGATTAACCATTAAAGAAGTAGTGGTACCTCAAACTTCGATAATTTCAACGAACTCAAAATGACAGCAACCAATCACACACAGACACGATCGATTGATTTTGTTTTGTAAGAAATGTATGCAAAAGAAGGGAAGAATTCGATACATAAAAATGAGAGAAAGCCTCTCTATTTATAGCCAACAAAGGGTAAAGGTCACAACCCTTTGGAAAGAAGACAACCTTTCAAAAAGAAGACAACCTTTCAGAAAGGTCACAATACTTTGGAAAAGGCATAACCTTTCAAATGGTCACAATCCTTTAGAAAGGACACAACCTATCATAAAGTTCACAAGCCTTCGGCATAGTCACAACTCTTCAGGAGAGTCACAACCCTTCATTTCCTGTTCACATCTTTAAAACCTAACAGTATTTATAAATGAATTTCACCTGTAATAAAAAAAGGGAAACGTTCTCATATAACCACTCAAAGATCACACATGACTTGAAATAACTCAAATCGGAGCTCGGATTATGGTGAAATCACGATTTAAAAATAAGGGCTGAAAACTGAAATTTCTGGGTATAAATACCCTAAATTGGTAGCTAAAAGTAAACTCTAGTCGCTAAAATTTCAATATCTAGTTGCTAAAGGCCTGCACTAGATATCAACACTTTAGGTGGCTTGCTCAAACTCCAAATTCTCCGACGGAGTGTCTGGGATTTGTTTGGAAACCCGCGCACGCAAATGAAATGTGTTACCCCATCGAATTTGGCATTCCGGACTCGACGGAAGCATCAAAACATCCATCCGAGGTTGTTTCGATGAAAAGTGGGTCCCACACCCAAGTTCTGTTTTAAGTTAAAAATCACAAGAAGGCTCAAAATGAGATCAAAAGCCTAGAGAACCGCACGAAAGGTCTGTCTAGACCAAACTCGACCTTTCGGAACTAATTGCAATGACATAATTTTTATCGAAGCACGTTTACCAAGAATGTTGCCCAAAGTCAACCCTTGGCCTAAGCTTCAAAGTTAAAACGCCTAACAACACAAACTCACACCAGAAGTCTCGGGGCCCAAACCAACCATGCCCCTAGCCTAAAATGACCCTTCTGAGTTGATGAAACCTTCAGAATTACATTCTAAAGCCGTCTTCCTGAACTTTTGACTGAAGACAATCATTCAAGATTCAAAGGCTCCAAAACATGAAAACTTGCACAAAATCCAAACGAACGATCCGACGACCGAACATGTAGTCCTAGCAAGTGATAAATGACTTGTGGTCGCTACAGTAAAGCTCCAAACGTTGAAAAGATCAGAAAATGACATGGAGGGTCATTACAACCTAATGACGAGGATCCTTGGTATGTTGTGGATGAGGATACAAGCTTCGAAATTGCATATGGCTCCAATATTCCTGATAAGTTTTGTTCCTAGTTACGATTATTCCATTCTAAAGTTTTATCCATTTTTTTAATAAAAAATAAAATAATTTTTTATTCTTTTATTTTGTGTTCTTGATCATAGTACGTATTTCATCCATGGCTATTTCTCTTCTCTTTTTTTGATAGGAAAACATCCATCATGATACATTTTAAATTTTAAAAATATAATAATACTATGATATTTATTTCACTAATTAAGTTTGCAAGTAAAATTCCTTGATGAGTTTCCTTTAATTTTATTTGTTAGTGGAGTTCATACTTACATGACATAAAAATTATATTTTACTATGTGAATTTCTTAATGATACATTTAGTTGAGTACTGATTTTATTGATACAAATGTCTAAGTTGTGTAACTTTATTAATACAAAACAAAGTTCAATGACTTTGCTAGATAAATTCTCGAAATTGAGTGACATTTTGAAATATTAAGTACACATTGATGATATTAAGACTTACACTGGGTAATAGTAATTTTGAATAGGACTTTGAGTGGTACAAATTGATCAACAAGAGAGCTTGTTCTAGGGGATGTTTCTGCTAGTTCTTGCTTGAATTGGGTTTCAATTGTTTCTCTTACGCTTGGTAATTATTAAAATAAAAGATGTACGTATTAACATAAAGGGATGGTGACCTCATAAAACCAATTTGTGGAGATACATAATTGATCAATTAGTAGAAGAACTTATCACTCAAATGGCTCTTTGATCAATTCAAACTGTTTTCAATTAAATAAATGCTAATTGTGCTGGACTAATTCTTTGTACTTGATATCATTTTAATTATCCATCTTATAATTAATTAAGAAAACATCCAACGTTATCCTTGAACAAATCAAATGAAATTAAGCTGACAACATAAGTTTCCAACACTATAAATACCACAATTTCAATGGTTTGTTTCCTCACAAAAATCAACCGAAAATAATAGATTTGGCAAAGTACACTACTTTTCTCTCCCTCCTCTTTTGCCTCTTCCTTGTTGCTGCAACTGGTGAGGTAACATGATTTTATATCTACCAAATATAATTATTTGTTTAAGATTACAAACTTTAAGAATATTTATTATTTATTAAACTTTGTGACTATTCAAACATTTTTGATAAGTGAATTTTCTATCTCAAGTACATAACAAACTGGAAAGTTGAGTAAACCTGAGGCTATACTCATGAACACTCATGGATTCCTGCTTAAGAGCGAGGAATTCCCTTACATTTGCCTCTCTTAGTTCACGGGGAAAGAAACGCCCCATGAAAGCTTCTTCATACACAACCCAGCTCACAATTGGTGCACCCTTAACTTTACTCTTCTTCCATTGGTTGTACCACACTCTAGAACCACCCTACAGTTGTTATGCAACTAGTTCCAAACGCTCTGCATCAACAACATGGATAACCTCAAAAACCTTCTGCAACTCTTCCACAAAGTTTTCCGGATCCTCTATGACACTTGAACCGGTGAAGTCAGGAAGATTCATCCTTAGAAACTCACGGATCCTGGATGTATCAGCCACATCCTGTCAAACCCCTCTATCTTTCCCAGATTGGTTGTTAACCACTTGACTCAACATCCGGATAACATCCCGGAACTCAGCATTAGTGACCTCTCCTTGGGGTTGCACTTCTGGTGCATTGGGTACGCCTTGATCCTGAGGAACAACATTCCTCCTAGCAGGAGGACCTCAAACAGCTCTTCGTGGAGGCATGATTTGAAAGATATGCGTAAGCACGAATAGTAAATAAATTTTATAGAGTTAAACTATATCGCACGAAAAGAGTATGAAAGAAGTGAGATAGTTCCTAAATGTTGTAGCCTCATAATTATAGATGTGGAGCGCTTCACACCGATAACTAGGACTTTACCGACACAACTCCATAGACCCCATTGGACTCTTGAACTCTATTCTCTCATACCAAGTTTGTCACGCCTCGAGTTTACACCCTGGGAGCGACCAGCACTCGAGAATCATTGCTGGCCCCAAGAGAACCCTTGGCCTGGCGCAACTCTCAGCGAAAGACTTACTCAACATTAAAAGAACTCGAAAGTAAATTTACTCAATTGTCTCAAAAGGTAACTCAGAATATTTTAGAATTAAAACATGCACAAGCTAAAGAGGCAACTCAAGTCTAGAACATTAACAGCTGAAAATGAAAAGACTCATGAATTACTGTCTATTTATTTATGAAGCCTTTAGTACTATGAGGGATGTCGGGACAAGACCCTGATCATCCTAACAAAACTAAAATAGTTGAAAATAATTAAGGGATTCTCCGGAAGCAAGGATGCTCACCAAGAAAATGTGGAACTCGACTAGATCAACGAAGTGCAGTTGATGATCCTGGTTATCTGTTTCTGCATCATGAAAGATGCAGGCCAAATGTCGTCAATACATGGAATGTACGAGCATGTAAGGGGAATACTGAACATTACCTGCAAGCTTCAACTTGGAAAGAAGGAAACATACTCACCTCAACTCGACTCGACTCAACTCAACTTGAACTCATGGATACTCAACTCAATGTAGTATAAAACAACAATAAAAGTGTATTTTATATAAAGTATTTAATAAAGTAGATAACAACTCAATGTATTTAAATATACAGTAGTAACTAAGTTTGTATGTAAAGATACAAAATAACTCTATTTGGGAGATTCTCTAACTGACAACCATCACGATGAGCTATGTGATGATACAACGTCTCGTCCACGCTGCCAGAACTGTTCTATACCGTGCCGGGATATAGAACTCTTCAACTAAGTAGATCCAATAAGCTATGCTTAAAAAGCAATAAGAAATCATCTAAAAAGCATGACCCTTTCTACCCACGTTGACTTCATGGTTTATGAGGACTTTATGTTATCTGAACTCGTCTCTATATCGTTGCTCAATACTACTCCCAAAATATAACTTAGCTCATCTGTTTAAAAAAATTTCCTCATCCACAATTTTGAGATTATTATTCAAAAGATTTCTTTGAAAAGAGGTAGTACTTAAAACTCCTCATGACCTCCTTTGGAAATCAGTGTTTCCCCTCATTTTAAATGTAATAACATTTACTCTTCGGAATACTTAGTTCCCATATATTACTTTTTAAAAAATGAAAGTCAACTTTACTCATCCTCATACTCAAGTACTCAAGTCTTGAAATAAGTTTTAAAAGATTGTAAATGACTTCTCAAAATGTCTCGAAACAACTCCCTTGAACTTTGCTCTTAACTCTATCTTGAATTTGTAATGTGAATTCAAGAATTATGCTTTGGAATGTAGGACCTCTCAATGATTTAGGAAGGTTAAGATAGTTGATCATAAGAACGAGTGAAGGCCCAATTTAAAGAATATTGGCGCGATGCAACGATGGAATTAAATTTTTGGGCGTGAAATAATTTTTGAGGCAGAGGACTTCGTATCCTCTCCGTGATGGGAAGAGGGGGGTATTTATGTGGGGACTAAAATTCTAAGAGCCTCCGCGACGCGGACCTGGACGCCATTATTTGCCTGATATTTTCTTCTCCTCCCCAATCTCGATTCAACTCATACCCACTGCAAATATAATGTCAAGATACACGAATTCTCATAACCTAGAACATTTTCATCGAAAACCCATACAAGAACTACACTCATTCACAACTATCACCTCAAGAACTTCAATATCAAAGAATGAAAAACAAAACCTCAAGAACTTAAAGCATTCAACCTCAAGAACAAAATTACGGATAAAAATCACATGATTGATGTGTGGGTGAACGAACCCAACACTATGAAAGCTTACATACCTCGATTTCGCAAAACAACTCCCTAATTTGCAAGAGATCTTGTTCGTTCGTCCTTTTCTCCTCTTTTCCACTTCTTGAACTCTCTTCTGAAACCCTAGGCGTAATTTAGGATTTGTAAAACTGACCTAATTCAGATTTGACCCCAAAATATTACTAAATTTGTTTTAATCTGATGGAGTAAGGAAAGGACCACAATACCCCGCACTAATTCGGGTAACTTTCCTTAACAAGATAGAGTAACTTTAAATGGGCATATCTCCCTCATCCAAACTCGAAACTTAGCAAAATCAGTGGCGTTGGAAAGATGATTCCAAGACCTTTCATTTGGTATCTTATGGGCCATCTAACTCATCTTGTATTGAAAGTTATAGTCGTTTAAAGTTGAACCAAAAATCACAACTTAAGGATTATATGAAAAATTCTCAATTTAGCTCTTTCTAAGGCGGGATGTTACGAATTTCATAATGTATCGTATCACATTCAAATATTTGGTGGTTAGATAAACAAGACACAAATTTCATTGTATCGTTTTGAAAATTTATAATGAAATATAAAGTGTAGGAGAATATTCGAAAGCAATTTATATATTTTCAATTGTGTTAAGATTTAGGTTTTTCTGTACTGTTACGATATTCTTTCCCTTGTCATAAGTTACGAGTATATTTTACGTGTTTACAAATGCCATAGAACATGCACAAATAACATTAAATTTTAAATTGAAGTGCTTAAATTATTTTGTATATGAATATGAGTTCGATAATAAATATTTTCATATTGTCAAAGCTAAAAGTGGAAGGTCTTTTATTAAGCATGTCTATATTAGGAAATATACATTGTTGAGCAAAAGCAAATTTCGAAAATATATAAATACAATAAAAATATTTACCTAAAAAATTATAATCAATTTAAATATTAATTTACTAAAATATATGTCACAAAAGAATGACGCAATAAAAACTTCTTCAATAATTCAATAACATAAATCTAATTAGGAAAATATGTAATATGTAATTTGTAATTACTATTTTTACGGATTGACAATGATACAATTAAACTTTAAAAGAAATTTAATGAATATTATGATTTTGGTTCAAATCCTACCTAATAAGGAATCGTCATAAATATTTTTACTTTTTTGTTATTTGAGTTCATTTTTGTCAAATAATATGATGATTTTCTCGCTATAAATACTTGGTTTGTCCGATTTCGATGAAGAGCCATCTGGATTCCACGAATAGATTTTTTTTAGCTTTATTTAAAATTCAGTGACTTGATTGTGTACTTAAAAAGTTAAGTTTGTCATATCTATGATTATGTTTGTTATATTTATGATTTCAATTTTTACCTTTGAATATGTTTATCATGGAATAGGATGGACTTTTATTAAGTACTTCCTTCATTTTAATTTCTTTGTCTTACCTTTTTTAGGTTAGTTTAAAAAAATAATGTATTTGTTTCCTTTTTGGCCGCTCTTAGTTTATACTTTTCATATGTCATGTTTAAAACCACAAGAATAAAGAGCATTTTGTTACATTTCACATATCATTAATTTATGACCACAAGATTTAAAAGTTATTTTTTATTTTCTCAATTTTCATGTCAAGTCAAAATCAGATAACTATATTGAAATGAAAAGGGCATGCAGTAATTTGTCATTTGAAATATATGTATACGTGTTGAAAGAAAAAGTAGTGAGAGAATATTGAATAAGAAAATGAAACTCATGTCAGATAGCTTGAAGTCCAACATATCTTATTTAAAAAAATAAAATTCTTATAGAGTATCACGTGTATCTATTTCTACATATAAAAACAATGTTACTTTAATATGATTGATAAAGCAAGGCTTACCTCCTCACTTCTACTTATACATATTGATTGTTTATTATTTTTATTGTTATTAAAAAGACAATTAACATACTGTGTAGTGGTATATATTGATAAATAATTTAAAAAAAATCGTATTAGTACGATATTTTTTCACGTAACATAAGTTATTAGTATATTTTATGAGTTTAGTAACGCTCTAGAAGTCATGCAAATAACATAAAATTTTAAATTGAAGTGCCTAAATTTTTTGTATATTAATATAAATTAGACAATAAATATTTTGATATTGTGAAAGCGAATAGTAGAAGGTCTTTTATTAAGCATGGCTATATTAGAAAATATACATAGTTGAACAACAGAAAATTTTGAAAATATATGAATATAATAAAAAATATTTACCTAAAAAATTATCATCAATTTACATAATAACTTACTAAATGATATGTCACAAAAGAATGACATAATAAAAACATTTTCAATAACAGAAATCTAACTAGAAAAATATGTCATTTGTAATTACTATCTTTACGGATTAACAATGATACAAAATAAATAGAAATATGCCAACTTTAACTTTCTATTTGAAGTATTTTAAATTGTATTTTCACTTATTATTTATTGAAAGGACGACTTTCTGTCTTCGAAAAAATATTTTTTTTTTTCTTATAAAAATAAATTGAACTACTGCTAATTCTATGAAATTTAGTATCTTAAATAAAGTAACATTTAATATGTGTCATAAATGAATTTTCTTGAAACATGAATTATAAATATCATAATTTGTATATTTTTATTATTCTTTGTTATGATTAGTGAGAATATATAACAATTTTTTGAAGTGAAAAAATATGTTTATAAATATGTTTTACATGTAAAAATCATAGGTGTGAGAAATTTGATATGAAAGTAATGTAGATGTCTAAGGATAAAAAGAACAAGCGTCAATGAAAAAATTTAATAACCTACACAAATTAATGTAAAAACAAAAATATCATGCGAAAGAGATAGGGATAAGTTTGTCGATGAAGAGGTACCTCTATTTTAATATTGTATCGTATTCAATAGTTAATATGTTGAATTATTTTGAGAGTATAATGATTATAAGTCTTACCACGGGGAACAAAAATACAAACGATTGTTTTCAACAAAGATGTTAATGCATGGAACAACTCTTTTCAAATTAATCAAAGTTACTACATTATAAATGAAAAGTTAAAAGGAGCTAAACCAAATCTTTAATTTGTGCATAAGGACCTCGAAAGCCGAATTCATGGACAACACATAGTTCGTAGAGGACAAAATCAATTTAAGATTCAACAATTTTTTAAAGAACTTATTTCGTTCGATGAAGTTGAAAAGATTACTAATGGGAGTTTCTGTGGTAAATTTCTGTAAATGTTTGTTTTGTATTACACACATAAATAAAATTTGTATTTGATAACACATTTTTTTCAGTTGGATATGATGTGTATTTTAATCAAAGTAAAAGCACTAAATGGAGAAGGATGAAGCTTAAAACGAGAAGTAATTGTTACAAATGAAAGGTAACTTTATACTTACTATGCATCCTTGATATAAAAAGTTTAACGTTATTAAGCTTTAATCATAAAGATACCTATTTTTACGTATATAGGTATGATAAAAAAATCATGACTATATGGGGAGAATTAACTGAAATCGAATGACAAATACAAAGAGCTTTGAAAGTGAAAAATCAGTGCTTGCCTTTTGTGATGTGAATTGCTCCATTACCAATGTATAAATCTCCTCAAATTTTATATATTAATCAAAATTCAGACTACATAAAAGTATCGTAGAATATATTACTCTTGGCAAAATTGGGGATTTGTACTTTCCACGATTTCTATTAGTAGTTTGAAAATCAATCCACAATTTGAAAAGGTCAACAATCTCCAACAATGGTAAACAATACATCATTCTTCACTTGATGAGAATTATATTTCATCTCCAGTGCTTGATGAGAAGCTTTCCATATTTACTATCTCTGGAATTCAAGGTTCTGACTCGGATTTGGTGTTCTTATTGCTTTTTCTTAAGTGGTTAATAGTGGTGTACCTCTAGCGCAGGATATCTTGATTTGGAATTAACATTTGCAGACGTAAATTTTGATCACCTTAGAGTAATTGGGTTAGGAAACATTCGTGGGACAAATCCTCTTCTGCATCGATCTATGAAGTTTCCGGTTCTTCTGAGAATCTTAGTTAAAGCATCAACCTATGAAGATTATGGAAGTATGAAATCCCAGATTGAGCTTGTGAAAATTTCAGTGTTCATCACCTAAAGAAGAAATTGTCTTCAAATAACTAGTACTATAAGATTACAATCCTCTTTGATCTTAATGCGTCTTTAATAAAACCATACCTTTGGCTAAATTGTTTTGGAAGTTGAAGAAAATGGATAGAAAAAGGGGTGTTCTTGTAGTAGTAGTAGTAGTATATCACTATGTAGTGTGTTGTCATGAGTTGAGTAGAGTATTTAGAATTGTTTGTTTGACTATTTTGTTACATTTGTTGCTGGTTTGGCAACTCTGTCAAACATAGAGATTTTGATGAGAGACAAAACCACGTTCATATAACTGAGCTTAGAATTCAAAAGTAGCAGGCAAGAAAAAGACCTCAAGCAGAAATCAAAAAAAGGAAGAGTTTGTGTTAAGAAGTAATTCAAGTCAAAATTGGAAAACATTAGAAGGAATAGAGTCCAATGCAAATAAGGAAAAAATAGCATACGAGTTCTAAAAGGAAAATGAAAAAACCTAATTTCCTTCCTTATACAAATCGGGAACACAAAAATCAGCATCTATAAAAGGACAAGGCGAAAGCATGAATATTTGTGGTCTTTTGCACGTTCATAAATAGGGCGGTTTATTCTAAGCAAGAGAAAAAGTAATTCAAGGATACTTACAACGAAAAAGAAAGAAGATCTGGGGTTAGAATTCTTCCAAGAGATTAAAAGGAGAGTTAGGGAGAGGTTTGTAACAAGACGTGAGTTTGACTTCTTGGAGAGTTAAGGAGGGATTTGTGACAAGAAGTGAGTTTCACTTCTTAGAGAATAAAGAGAGATTCATTACAGAAAGTGAGTTTGACTTCTTAGGGAATTGAGAGTTAGTTCTTAGGTTGATAGAGTGTAATTGAGACTTGAGTTTGAAGAATAAAATTGGGATTTTCCCTTCCTTGAGTAAGGAAAGTTTTAAAGAAAACATATTTGTTTAATTGTGTTAAGTTCTTTTGTAGGAAAACATACAAGAACCTGGTTATTGCATTAGGGGTAAGGTTTCTTCAATTAGAATCAGAGAAAGTCTTTTCATCAAAAGATTTACATTTCAAGGATCAATGGCAGCACCACCAACCCCACAAGAAGAATCTTCGGAAAGAAGACCACCACTGTTCAATCGAAAGTATTATGGATGGTGGAAAAATCGCATGATGGACCATCTTACAGGAGAAAACCCAGATCTTTGGCGAGTTCTACTAGATGGACCAACAATACCCATGAAGATCGAAGTTGATGGAGTTACCAAGGTACCCAAAGAATGGAAGAAATATGTAGCACTCAGAAATTAGTAGGCTAAAACTAGAGCTAAACGATTGAGGGTTAGAGTCATAAAGGTGGCCTAGGGCCAAGGGAAAAAGGGGCAAGGGGCAAGGGGCAAGGGGCAAGGGCCAAGCTGTCCAAAATTGGCTCCTCCACACGAGCCACTTTACGGCTCATAAAGCCTTAGACGACTCGTGGGAGTGGGCTTGGTCATTCCTCAGTGGTGTGAGCATGGTGAAGAAAAGTGGCTTACCCACTGCCTCAAGGTCCACGAAAGGGACCATGTCTTGTGCCTTGCACCACTGCTCGTGGAGCCCCTCGTGAAGATGCCTTGGGCTTGTGAGCTAAGAGAACATTTGCCCAAGCCACTACCTTAAGTCCACGGAGGGGACCACGACTTGTGGTCATGACCACGGCTTGTGGTGCCCTATATCACTTTAAGTGAGGGATATTTTGGAAAATTCCGTTTTTAAGTCCTATCATAGTGGAGTCATTTTTGGTAAGTTGAGGGTCACTATGTAAGTCATTGTTCTAGTCAAATTCACCTAAACTAAGTCATATTTTCACAACACCCAATTACTTCCCAAAGTTCATTTCCTCTCCCAAAATTCTCTCTCTAGAACTTCAAGGAAGAAGAAGAAGAAGGAAATTGGTGCTAGGATTCAAGGAGCAAGTTTTTCTACTGAATTTCATTGGATTCCATTGCTAAGGTATGGTATTCCTTCACCCATGGATAGTTTTTATCCATGGAGTTCCTTCAAAACCCCAATTTCAAAGATAGAAATTCCCCAAAAGCTAGGGTTTGTCTCCAAGTCATGGATTCCTTTGGAAAACGATTCTCTATATTGATTTAATAACTTTATATTAAGATTGAATTGAATAGTTATTATAGTTTTATGATGAAATATCCCAAGAATCCATGAAACCCCCATATTACTCAATTATGATCATGTGATGTGGATTTGTTAATTATAGAAAAATGGTATGAGATTATGTATGTAGTGATTGGGTGGGTTACTTGAATTATGATTATATCCATGTAAAATGTAGTAATTCTAGATGTGTTAATTGAATATGATCTATGGTCCTTGAAAGGTAAAGTATGAGAATTATGCATGATTATGAGGGTTATGTATACGCTTTAAGAACACTTTGAGAGTAAACTAAATATGGTTATGATCTAGTTATTGTGTTGTTGGAGGTTGTCCTCATGTGCACACTTATGTATGAATATGGTATGATGTGAAAGGTGTTCTCACAATATGATGATTCTAAGGTTGAAAGGCTATTCTCACCTTTTGAATCTATGAGCTATAGTATGAATTATGTTGGATTGAGTGTCAAGACATTCTTCCATGAATATGCACTTAAGTCAAGACTTAATATGTAATCTATGGTAATTGATGCTTAGCACCGAGTGGATATGAATATGAGATGGAAGCTTGTACGGTAGTTGAGTCCGGCTTCCCAATGAAAGCTTTTACACTAGTTGAGTCCGGCTTTAAAATGGGTTCCTTCTACCTTAGTTGAGTCCGGGTTCCCAAAGTATGTATCTCATGAGATGGAAACCTTATACCTCAGTTGAGTTCGGGTTTCTAGTAGCAATCTCATTATCCCATAACTATGTGCCACATAGGTCTTTAGCTAGTGGATCCACCTAAGATAAGATTATGGTTCTACCCCAGGCAAGTAGAAAAACCCTTTTTCGGTGTGGGGTAGGCACCAGATTCCATGGTAAACTCACTTGGTCTACGTCGGCTAAGGCTAATTTCCCTTTATGATAGTATGAACAAGAATATGAATTATGAACTACAATTACTCAAGAAACTTTATTTAGTATGGGTGGGATTATGGGATATTATTCATGCATTGAACAAGTATGCTTTGAGGGTATTTATGGTATGTTCCTCTTATGATATGATGATCCATGAGTTGATTACGCTTATGACTTGTGATTTTCCATTATCTTCCTAATGATGCTTTAACTTAGTAAATTTAATGCATTCAACTAAAATGTCCCTTTTAACATGTTTTCATGATTTTATGCATGGCTATCATACTTAGTGCATTTTTGTACTAACCCATATTTTCCTACATTTTCCCCAAGTGTTGGTCTGGTTCTCAAGGCGGTCCTCATTGTGGCTAGAGCTTGGATTTGTTCATTTCTCCTTGCTTTTTGGTGAGTCCTCATGATTCGAGGAGGAATATTTACATTCAGTTGTTTCATTCTTTCTTTTGACTTTCGAATTATGTTGTATGGACTGTGACCCTATTTGATTCAAGTATTGTAATAGATGGCTCTACATTTCCGCTTTCCTTTATGAAAATTTGTGACTTGAAATGCATTTTTACTCTTATTGTTCTATTGCTTATGTTATGATATGCTAAGTGGCTTTCATGGAGACTTTCGAGGTTCTATGTGTCTTGTTACGTCTAGGGGGTACCCTTAGGTTGTGACAAAATGGTACGTAGAGGACAAGCTAACAATATAAAACAATACAAAGGCAAAAAAGATCTTGATGTGTGGTATAGTTGCAGATGAGTACAATCGAATCTCATCACGCCAAGTTGACAAAGCAATATGGAAAATGCTGCAGACCGCTCATGAAGGAACTCCTCATGTAAAAAAAATCCAAAATTGATAATCTAAACAGGCAATATGAGTTGTTTAGAATGATAGAAGGTGAAACAATACAAGACATCCATACCATATTCACCGCCATTATTAATGAAATCTACCCTTTGGGAGAAATAATTCCAAATGGAAAGGAAATTAGAAAACTCCTAAGTATTATTCCAAAATCATGGGAAAGTAAGGTTGAAGCTATCACTGAAGCAAGGGATCTGGATAAGCTAGCAATGGATGAATTCATTGGAAATCTTATGACTTATAAACTTAAGAAGAATCAAGAAAATGAAATTGGAGGAAAGAGAAAGGAGAAGAACCTGCTTCTGAAGGCTAGAACACCAGAAGATTTTGAGGGTGAGAATATTGCACTAATGACCAGAAGGTTCTCAAGAATGTTAAAGAGATGACAAACATTTCAAAGGAGAGGATCTCAAAAGGTGACTGAAAATTCAAGAACACAAGTATGCCATAAGTGTGGAAGCCCATATCCCTTTATCAAGTTTTGTCCACTTTGGGCACTGGAACACAAAAGGAGAAATCTAGAGAAATGGAAATATGTCAAGAATGAAAAATATATTCCCACGAATAGACGGATGACCAATCAAGAAGCATATATCTCAATAAAGAAAGCATTTGCTGCAATAGGGAACTCATCAGAAGAAGAATCTGAGGATGAGGAAACAGAAAATCAGTTACTACTTGCAATCGAGAAGACATAAACATATGATTTTCTCTCAATGGTGCCCTTAACTAAACCAGGAGAAGGAAGAAAAATTTGTCAATCACAAGAAACAATTCAAGCACTAATGACATGTTCAAATTCTGAAGAAGAAGAAGAAGAAGAAAAGCATGACCAGGTAAGCTTTCATCATATTAAAGAAAATCTTGACTCTTACTCAAAAAGGGAACTAGAATCCCTACTATGCACTCTCATAAACGCATATCAATCAACCTTCTCCAAAAGAGAACTAATAATGGAAGACTATGCGTTTTTGAGAGATGAAAATGAGAACTTAGAAAAAGCAAAATATTTTCCTTGAGAGTAAGTTAAAAGAACTAAGTAATAACTTACATGCCATGGTCAAAAGAAATGAACATCTCCAAAAGGAACCTCACAGGACTAAAATGGAAGCAAAGCACCGCATGAGATGGACCAAGTCCTCCATACTACTCGATAGTCTCCAAAAGAGTCAATCCCCCACTAGACATGGAATAGGTTTTGATAAGAATTCATCAAATCCAAACATAGATTGCTTATGCAATTATTGTGGATTGACATGCCACAAAAGTGATGCATGTATCAAAAAACAAACAGCTCATAAAAAGAATTTGAACTTTCTCAAAAAATCACATTGAAAAGGAGTCACGAAACTAGTTCCTATATCTAAAGTTCTTCCAAGTTGGGCTAACAAGAGTCTCATTAATAATTGCAGGTATCAGAAGGAGGAATGCTGAAAAAATGGTACTCGAACAATGCATACCCCGGACACATGACTGGTGATAGAAACAATTCCTCTCACTGAAGAACTTCAAAGGCGAAAATATGGCCTTTGGAAATGGGAAAAATAAGGAATTTGAAAGGTGGGTCCTAACTTCACTCAAGCAATAGACAATGTGTACTATGTGAACAGACTACAACATAATATACTAAGTGTATCCCAAGTTTATGAAAAAGGAAACAAGATCATCTTTACCATTGACGAATGTAGACTGATGAACTCAATCTTAGGGAAAATGCTCCTTCTCAAAAAAAGGAATAAGAATATGGAAAAGAGTAACATTATGAGCCCTCTAGAGAACTCACTCATTTGTCTTAGCACCATCACTGACATTTCCCTTCTTTGGCTCAAAAGAATAGGGCACATTAGTTTTTCTACAATTAATAAGCTTATATCAAGGGATTTGGTCAAAGGACTACCTGCAAGAAACTCAATGGTGAACAAGTTTGTTGAGCATGTGCTCAAGGGAAGCAAGTAAAATCCTCTTTCAAATCAAAAGTGATGGTAAGCACAACAAAACCTTTGGAGTTTCTTCTCATGGATCTATGCGGACCTATGCGCATACAAAGTAGAGGAGGAAAAAGGTATGTCTTTGTGATTGTAGACGACTACTCCAAATTCACATGGACCATATTTCTTGCAACAAAAGGTGATAAATATGATATGTTTTAAATCTTTGTGAAACATGTTCATGAGAAATTTAATAGTGAAATTACTAGCATCCGTTCAGATCATGGGTTGGAGTTTGAAAACTATAAATTCCTAAACTTTGGTGCCACAAATGGTGTTGATCACACCTTCTTCGAACCAACACCACATCAAAATGGTGTAGTTGAATGCAAGAATAGAACATTGGAAGATATTTCCCAAACCATATTGATATCAAGTAATCTTCCAAAATCCTACTGGGTTGAGGCAGTAAACACTGCATGTTATCTTGTTCATGATCAAGTCACCATTGAATAAGACTCCCTACGAACTGTTAAAAGGAAGGAAGCCAAATTTGGCACATCTTAAGCCATTTGGGTGTATCTGCGATGCACACAACAACGGGAAGTACACTTTAGGAAAATTTGATGCCAAGAGTGATGTAGTAGTGTTTCTTGGATACTCATCACAAAGAAAGACTTACAAGGTGTTCAACAAGAGGACAAATCGTGTAGAGGAAAAAGTCCATGTAATTTTGACATAGGAAAAAGCGCAATTGAAAGGAATACTGGATATAATCAGGATGATCTAGCCATGACAAATAACCAACATCCTGGAAAAAGCAAATCATATGATAATCTACCGAAAGAACCAGTTGATAAGTTGACTCCAAACATTCCCAAAATGGCAGATGTGGAAGAAATTGTAGAACCTGGTCCATCAACATCAGAAAATACATTGACAAATCATCCAAATAACTGGAAACATCAAAGTTCTCATACAATACAAAACATTCTCACTCCATTAGATTCAAGGATTCATACTAGATCGAAACTAAGAAACATATGTGCTTTCTTAGCATATCTATCCCTAATTAAACAAAAAAAAACTCTTTCAAATACAGAGTAGATTATTGCCATGAAAGAGGAACTTATCCAGTCTGGAACCTGGTTCCTCGACCAGGTAACATACCAGTAATTGGAACTCGATGGGTATTCAGAAACAAGCTAGATGATCAAGGACAAGTCACACGAAAAAGGACAGGTTAGTAGTGCAAGGAAACAATCAAGAAGAAGGAATAGACTATGATGAAACATTTGTCTCCATAGCAAGAATGGAAGCAATCAAGATGCTAATAGCATTTGCAGCACACAGAGAGTTCAAACTTTATCAAACAGATGTCAAGAGCGCCTTTCTTAATGGGTTTTTTCAAGAAGACGTATATGTCAAACAACCTCCCAGGTTTTAAAGTTCAGATCATCCAGAGTTCATGTTCAAACTAGACAAAGCATTGTATGGGCTAAAGCAAGCACAAAGAGCATGGTATGATCGCTTATCTAGTTTCCTTTTCACACATGGGTACTCAAGGGGAAAAATAGATAATACCCTATTCCTTAGGAAACAAGGTAAAGATTTACTCATAGTTCAGGTATATGTAGATTATATCATATTGGGGGGGGGGGGGACACATGCTAAACTTAGAGTCAAATTTGCACAACTAATGAGCATCGAATATAAGATGAGTATGATGGAAGAAGTTAATTTCTTCCTAGGTCTTCCAATCAAACAATCATCTTTCGGTACCTCAATCCATTAGCAAAAGTACATTAAAGAGCTGCTAAAGAAGTTTGAGATGAATGAAGCCAAGACAAATGACACCCCCATTGGAACAACAACCACGCTTGATAAGGATAAAACTGGTTCTTCGGGGAATGACAGAATGTATAGAGGAATGATTGAATCTCTTCTATATCTAACTGCCAACAGGAATGGCATTGTATTCAGCATGGGTCTATGTGCTAGGTTTCAATCTTGCCCCAAAGAATCCTATCTAAAGGTTGTGAAAATAACACTTCGCTATCTCAAAGTTATGGTGAACTTGGTTCTATGGTGTCTAACAGGAGACTCGTTTGATCTGGTATGATTTGTAGATGTAGACTACACTAGATACATAGTGAGCTCAAAGAGCACATCTGGTATGGCTCACTTCCTAGGACCATGTCTTGTGTCTTGCGCAACAAGGAAACAAAATTCATTAGCCCTTTCAACTGCTGAAGCGGAATATGTTGCTGCGCTATCCTATTGTGCCTAATTACTTTTGATGAAACAACAATTAGAGGATTTTGGAATCAGGGTTGTTTGCATACCCATTAGGTGTGACAATAAAAGTGTTGTAAACGCGGCAAAGAATCTGATCCAACATAAATTGATCAAGCATATAGATGTGCGGCACCACTTTCTTATGGACAATGTTGAAAAAGGCTTCATCATCATGACCTTGTGCAAAACTAAGGACCAAGTTGCAGATATCTTCACTAAAGCTCTTGGAAGAGAACCATTTCAACGAAATCATCTCGCCTTAAGGCTGATGTTTCAAGACTAATACTTATCTCCCTTGTACTCAAACACTCATATCTTAAAGTCTTGTGAAATATAAAATACAACAACTATTTCTCACTAACTCATCTTGGTACCATGTATTAGGTACACATCTAAAGTGGGACAAAAAATCAACCAGGTCTAATGATGTTATCTTTAGTTTCCTATAACTATGGTACAAAAGTGTTCATATGTCTAAGAATGGGTTCTCATCCTTTCAATTATGCATTTCATCCTCCTTCTTATTCATCTTTGCATCACACTCATATATATGACCTTGTCCCCATCTGAAGCTTAAAGAACCTCGTTCACTTTCTATATCTCTTTTTAAAAATAAAACCAGATTCCTAAGCAGGATATTCCTCAAAAGCCCAAAATAAATGAATCCCTTTCTCACATTTTCCCAAATGTTACCTCCTACATCCAAGCACCCAACCTTTAATCACACTTCCCATCACTATCAAAGCACCATCGTTGCATTTGTCCTCCAAAGATCTCGAAACATCATTCACCACCCCTACACCAAAATAATCAACCCGAAGAAACCCCAAAATAACATAAAACCCATAAAACTCCATAGCTAATACTCCACCTCTCGTCATATACTCCGACGATGAGAACTCATTCTCCTCGCCAAAGCAAGAATCAATTTCGGCTCTGCCTGATGCATCATATCTGGGGAATAAGCTCTCTCCACTGACACATTGTTAACTTCACCACCACCATATCCTCCTCAGAAATCTCCATCTCCGACTCGTCCCTCTTCACCCTTGACAACATTCCCCTCCGACGACCCTTTTACTCCCTCTCCATCGCTTCCTCCCTCAAAAACCCAAACCCTAACCTCTCCACTTCTACACCACCTCCTTAAATAGAAACCCCAATTCCAACAATCACAAATCCTCCTCAACCACCAACTACTACTCCCCAAGAACTGGACGTTGACAATTCTCCTCTCAGTATCCTACGTCCACAAGTCCCCAGGCGTCCATGCAAGCACATCGCCGTAAAGAAGACCACCGTCCATGTCCCTTTCACTAGAAGTGCGAGTCAGGAATGGATAAGCGAAGTGACTGAATCAAGTAAAAAAACATCATCGTAAAGGTAGGTCTCCGGTTCAACCACCTTCTTCCCAATCTTGCTTGATTCTGAACCTGAGAAAGTATCTGAGTCTATTCCCTCTGCATCCTCCCCAGTCGCACAAAAAAATTAAAACTTTGGCGAAATTCTTGGCTATGAGGAAGGAACACTACTTTGGATCCAAAATAGTTCGTAGGGGTAGGCCTTTTCATCTAGAAACCAGGACCCTAGATATGGTTAAGAGGGTTTTCGACATATTGGATTTTCAGGGGTGGGGGATTTGTTTCTTGATACTAGTCTGATGGTATATGAGCTTGAGGTTGTGGAATTTTATGTAAATCTTAATGTACTGGAGGAAATTTTTACCACTTAGTCTGTTAAAGTGGTGGAATTGGTGTTTGATCATCTTAGGCATGGGGAAAATTTTCATATACCTACTGTAGGGCTGGCTGAAAACGTGTGGGCCAAAGATGAAAACAACTTGCTCGCTTCCAAATATTCAAAAGGGAGAGCTCCGACTAGGGCCAGAAAGGTGTTTAAGGGTGGTGAAATAATTACCATTTCAAAATCTGATGTTTGAGTTGGTTCATAAGGGGTCTTTTCTAGAGGGGAATGAAGACATGAGATATCGTTTCGAGACATGGGGATTGCAAATGCATTGGACAAAAAGGATCCCATTGATTGGACGACTCAGATGATCAAGCATATGGCAAGGGTTACTAATCCTAAACATGGTCCTCACCCGTGGGCATATGAGAATCTGTTCATTGTAGTTTCAGGGCTTCCAATGTGCCGTTGGGGGAAGGGCGAGCTCTGAATAGAAATAATATAGTTACCAAGTCCACACTAACTGATTGCCACCTTCTTTCTGAGAATTATGAGGTTATTGCTGCTCTGGATCCTCGCGCTATTGGCCCTGATGCAAGTTTTCTGAATGATTTACATGCTGCCAGGGCACAAAATGTTATTCTCCAGGCCGAACATAAAACCTTGTGTATTGATGGCTACGTTTCAGGGGAAGTTGATCGACTAAAGGACCAATTACTTCAACAACAACTCGAAAGCAATGCTCGAGTAGATCGCGTCCTGTAGCTTATTTCCCCTATCTCAGCCTCTGTCACAACCGTCCTCTTCCACCTCTTAAAAATATCGTTCCAGCTCTTTTTTGCTTCAGCTTATGACAATGTTACACTTGTTATGTGGTTTGGAATTTGGTGGATATATTGGTGGAGCTCTGTGAGCATAAACCATAGTGCATCTTGTTTGTATGGTTAATCTGTTCTTGCAGGTGATGTGTTTTTTTTGCCTATGTTAGGATGTCTAATATCTTTAGATTGGTGTTGATATATGTTGATTTGTTGTAGGTGTTCCCCTTTTGGGCTCTGTGTTTTTGAGCTTATGTTGTTTTTATCCTTTACTGTTCTTTTTTTTATTTTCCAAAAGGGGGAGGTTTTATTTTTTTGTGTCACTAACATTGTACAGGACATGAAGTTGATTTTTCGTCATAAAAAATGGGGAAGATGGTTTGGCAACTCTTTCAAACATAGAGATTTTGATGATAGACAACATGAACCACATGAATACTGTGGTTTTTTGCACATTCATAAATCGAGTGGTTTATTCTAAGCAAGAGAAAAAGTAATTCAAGGAGACATACAACGAAAAACAAAAGAATATCTAGGGTTAGAATTCTTTCAAGAGATTAGAAATAGAGTTTGAGAGAGGTTTGTAACAAGAAGCGAGTTTGACTTCTTGGAGAGTTAGGGAGAGGTTTGTAACATGAAGTGAGTTTTACTTCTTGGAGAGATAAAGAGAGATTGGTTACAAGAAGCGAGTTTGACTTCTTGGAGAACTGAGAGTTAGTTCTTAGGTTGATAATTTGTCATTGTGATTTGAGTTTGAAGAATAAAACTGGGGTTTTCCCTTCCTTGAGTTTAATTGTGTTAAGTTCTTTCGTAGGCAAACATACCGGCCCTGGTTCTTGCATTAGGGGTAAGGTTTCTTTATTTTCTTATGTTATGAACCATTACTTTGTCTTGCAAAGAAGTCCACTTGATAAGTGACAATGTATTTTTAAATGAATTTCACCTGTAATAAAAAAATGATGACATGTGAATTTCATTTGTGAACTTTTACTGAGATAAAATTTGTGTAAAATTTCAGCTTTTGATGAAGGCTTCTAGTATTGGACAATTTATGAAACGAAGAGAGGAGTCAAGGCATATCGAGATTTTCATGATAGAGGAAATCAAAGAGGGCCAGTGAACTATCGTACGGAAAATAGATATAGTATGGAACAAGTCTCACATGATTTTTAATGGTAAAGAAATTCATATTTGTTGAGTGTATCTATTTCCGCACGATATTAACTAGTTGTGGTCTTCTTTGATTTCCCCTCTCAAAGAAATCATGGTGTATCTTGACTCCTCCCCATGTTTCATAAATGCTCCAATACTAGAAGCCCTTCCAAGAAGCTGCAGTTTTTAACAATTTTTCTTAGTAAAAGTTCACAATGTGTCACTCCCCGAGGCTATCCCCTTGACGTAAATACGAGACCTGGGATCACGAGTGACCCCAAGCTAACCCTGAGCTGACATTTCATAAGCAAAACTAAATATGTCTATGAAAAATAAACTAAAGCGGAAGCTAAATCATGAGATAACTAATAGTGGGGAATACCCAATACCAGTCTGAATATATAGATACTGAATAAGAGTTAATAATACTAGACTATAACTCGAGATACTAAAGTTGAATCTAACTGTGTCTAAATAAAGCCTCTAACTGACTAGAGATGTTGGGACATAGCCCTAGCTAACTCTAGCAAAACTGAAACTGAAATAAAAGACTAAAATGCAAAAACATATCTATTGTCCCCGAAGTATGAAGACTCACCACTGATGTTGCTGAATGTGGATTAGAAACCGATCTACGCGTGATCTGAATGTTGAGAACATGAACCTACATCACGAAAATATGTAGAGCAGAGTATGTGTCAGTACTTGGAAGGTACTGAACATGTAGGATAGGATAAATATGAACAAACATATAGCTGAACAAAGCATACTGAGCAATGATATAATTTGAACTTGATGGAGATACTGAAATATATAAAAATAAACTAAACTGAATACAATGACCAAGTACATAACATGTTAAGACCGAATACTGAAATATAAATTAAAAGTTGGTCAAATGCACTAGAGTCTGATTGTGGGAGCTACTACTAACCGACATAAAACAACGTGACCTAAACGCGGAGTCTGATGTATACGCCCCATCGAGAGGACCCTATATACCTTTCCAGGGGTATAAAGGCATAACTGCCGTGATCACTAAATATAATGCCCACAGAGGGGAATTATAAAACTATGGGGGCACTTAGTTTTGGGACTATACAGGTACGCTGAACCTTAGGCCAACTAGGTGCTAAGTGTAGTCCCAACTGCACATGTATATGATACATTATGATTGAAATATTGAAATGCTAAATAGCTCAAAATACTGTTAATGTGACATTCGAAAAACTGAAGCACGTATATCATGTGGAATTGACCTAGCAAGTGTAATTCATGAACTATGAGAATCTACACAACTAGGGTTCAGAGTTTCATGCAAAGAACTAAGCAATGATTCTAAGAAAACATGCTAATCTTATTAGGAATACTCTAATAGTTAAATCAACACCAATATTTAAGGTTTTAGCAACACTAAGTCTAAGCAAGATATAGGAATGAAGAATCTGACTAAATTCTAGGGACCTAGTGGATGAAAGGAATCCACTAGTGAAATCCCACATACCTAGTGACGAATTTCATAAAGATATCTTTTGATTTCAGGGCTGGAACTGAAGAAAACTTGTTGCGTTCTTGAAGGGTTTTGGGTCACATCTTTCTCTTCTTTTGCTCTAAGGTTGATGAATTTTGTGGATGAATCTCTTAGGGTAAGTTCTGATTTAGTCACTACGCTAAAACTGACAAAAACGACGTAGTTTAGGGATTAAATAGGATAGTTTAGGTGTCCAATGAACAAGGGATAAAACCAAAACGACCCTACTTAAAATCTATCAAAGCCACCAACGGCCCCTGATTGACAGACCGTGGACTCACCGACGGTCCGTCCTGGCAGGGCGTCATTTGGCTTGAAAGAATAGGTATTGAGGGTCACAATCTACGGACCTGGACAACGTCTCGTGGTCTGACCTACCGTCCATAGGTCCGACCGTGGGTCATGCCTTTTCTGAATATTATGGTTAAGTAGAGGTGGCCAACCACGGGCCCCACCCATGGTCTGTGGTTCAACCTACGGTCCGTAAGGGGCACCTGCAACTTCTGAAAATCAGCAATTTTAGTCCTTTACGAATATGGGGTGTTACATTATCTCCTCCTTGGGAGCAATCGTTCTCGAATGGAGTCTTAGCTAGTTGAATATGGAGGGAAAGAGTTGTAATCTCTACCACTAAGTACTAGAAACTGAAATCTAACTGAACTGAGTTCCACGAACATGCAAATATGCTCAAATGCAAGTATAAGTGAAGGAAAAAAGTATTGACACTGATCTTACGCAAGAGTAAACTGAGACATTGGAGAGCAACTATTAACTGAAGTTGAATCGACATCAGAAGGAAAAAGATGAGGATACTTAGCCTTCATGGCTGCTTCTGCTTCCCAAGTAGCTACCTCTAAAGACTGACTCCTCCACAAAACCTTAACTGAAGCGACTTCTTTATTTCTCAACCTACGAACCTGATGATCAAGATTTTTTACTGGGACCTCCTCATAAGTGAAACTATCATTCACAACCACACTTTTTAATGGTACTATTGAGGCTGGATCACCCACACACTTTTTCAACAAGAAAATGTGAAAGACTGGATGGAATGCTGCTAGTTCTGCTGGAAATTCTAACTCATAAGACACTTTACCAACCCTTTTTGAGATTCTGTAAGGACCTACATACCTGGGAATGAGGTTTCCTTTCTTGCGAAATCTCATCACTCCCTTCATAGGTGTCATCTTCAGGAAAACCCAATCATCGATTTTGAATTCTAAGTCCCTTATCCTCCCATCTGCATAGGACTTCTGATGACTCTGGGCTGTCTTTAGTCTATCTCTGATGAATTGAACTTTTTCCATAGCATCATGAACTGAATTTGGCCCTATCAAGGTTGCTTCACCGACCTGAAACCAACCAACTAGAGATCTACATCTACGCCCATACAATGCCTCATAAGGGGCCATCTAAATACTGGAATGATATCTATTATTGTACGCAAACTCTATAAGAAGAAGGTGATCATCCCAACTACCCTTAAAGTCGATCACACAAGCTCTTAACATGTCCTCTAAGGTTTGAATGGTACACTCTATCTGACTATCCGTTTGTGGATGAAATGTTGTGTTGAGATTTATCTGGGTACCAAGACTTTTCTGAAATGACTTCTAGAAATGAGAGGTAAACTGAGGACCTCTATCTGAGATGATAGACAAAGGAACCCTATGTAACCTGACTATCTCATTAATGTAGATTGTAGTGTAGTCCTCCACTGAATCTGTAGTCTTAATAGACAAAAAGTGAGCGGACTTAGTAACTCTATCTAGTATCACCCAAATGGAATCATGTTGTCTGCGAGTATGAGGTAAACCTATAATGTAGTCCATGTTTATCACTTCCCACTTCCATGTAGGAATGCTAATTTCTTGAGTCAAACCTCCTGGTTTCTAATGTTCTATCTTCACCTGTTGACAATTAGGCACTTACCCATAAAATCTGCTATATCCCTCTTCACATTGTTCCACCAAAAGACTTCCTGCAGATCATGGTACATCTTACTGGCACCTAGATGAATAGAATACCTGGAGTTATGGGATTTTGTAAGGATCTGCTTCCTCAACGCACCCACCTTAGGAACATATAAGCAACCCTGGTAACGAAGCACACCATCTCCCCCTTGGGAGAAAACTTCTACTTTCTGCTGATGAACTGCACTCTTCAATTGAAGCAACATAGGATCGCTGTCTTGTTTTTCCTCAACCTCCGCTACCAATGAAGATTTTGATCTATTCTAAACTATCACACCACCATCTGATATGTCCGTAATACCAACTCCTAGTAGAGTAAGCCGGTGAACATCTTTTGCTAATTCGTTCCATTCTTCTTCAACGTGTGCTACACTCCCCATGGACAATCTACTAAGAGCATCAACTACTACATTAACCTTACCAGGATGGTAAAGCACATTTATGTCAGAGTCCTTGAGGAATTCAAGCCATCTCCTCTGGCGAAGATTTAACTCTTTCAAGGTGAACACATATTGGAGACTCTTATGATTTGTGAACACATCTACGTGAACACCATGCAAGTAATGTCTCCAAATCTTTAGGCAAAATACTACGAATAAGTTGGGTAGTTCTTCTCATATACCTTAAGCTTTCTAGAAGCATAAGCTATAACTTTACTTCGCTGCATCAATACACAACCTAGGACGACTCTGGATGTATCACAATAGATCACATAATCATCCGAACCCTCTGGTAGAGTCAAAATAGGAGATGTAGTCAACCTAGTTTTCAATTTTAAGAAGCTCTTCTCACACTAATCTGACCACTGAAACAAAACCTTTTTCTAAGTCAACTTATTTAATGGGGAAGCTATGGATGAAAATCCTTCCACAAACCTTTTGTAATAACCGGCTAAACCCAAAAAAAATTTGACATCTTTTGGAGAGGTAGGTCGGGGCGATTGCTTCAATGCCTTTATTTTCTGAGAATCCACTCGAATCCCTTCGCTAGATACGGTAAGACCAAGGAAAGCAATTGATTGTAACCAAACTTGCATTTGGTAAACTTAGCGAATAATTAGCGATCTTTGAGAGTCTGCAGAATAACTCTAAGATGAGTCGCATGTTCTTTCTCAATCCTAGAGTAAATGAGGATATGATCATCAATGAAGATGATAACGAACAAGTCCAAATACTGCTTGAAAACCCTGTTCAATTAGTCCATGAAAGCTCCAGGAGCATTGGTTAGTCCAAATGACATAACTACAAATTCATAATAACCATACCGAGTTCTGAAGGTTATTTTTGGTATTTTGCTATCTCTGATGGATCAGAGGTCTATCTTCGAAAAATGACTAGCACCCTGAAGTTGGTCGAACAAGTCATAAATCCTGGGGATAAGGTACTTATTCTTGATGGGACTTTGTTCAACTGGCGGTTGTCAATGCACATTCTAAGAGATCCATCTTTCTTTTTCATGATCAACACTAGCGTACCCCGTGGAGAGATACTAGGTCTAATGAAGACTTTATCTAGAAGGTATTTCAACTGCTCTTTCAATTCATTAAGCTTAGTTAGATCCATTCTATACAGAGGAATGGAAATAGGCTGGGTATCTAGAAGGAGATCAATTCCAAAGTCGATTTCCCTTTCTGGAGGAACTCTGGGAAGATCTTCTGGAAAAACTTTAGAATACTCATTTACTACTGGGTTTTGGAGTTTGAATCCTTAACCCTAACAAGATGATAGATATACCCTTTGGAAATCACCTTTCTGGCCTTAAGGTAAGAGATAAATCAACCCATAGGCACTGTACTACTACCCTTCCATTCTAAAACTGGCTCGTTTGGAAACTGAAATCGAACGATCGTAGTTCTACAATTGACTAAGACATTACATGAATGTAACCAATCCATGCTTAGAATCATATCAAAGTCTACTATTTCTAACTCTACAAGATCTGCTGAGGTGACTTTCTGAGAGGCTGTGACAGGGAAATTTCTATAAACCCGTCTAACTATAACTAGGTCACCAACTGGAGTAGAGGCTGATAAGGGTTCTTAAAAGAGTTTCTGGACTGAAACCGAAATCTACTACTATATAGGGAGTTACAAAGGAAATAGTAGCCCCTTGATCTAACAAAGCATAAACATCTAAATGAAAGAATAGTAGAGTACATATGACCACATCAAGAGAATTTTCGTGGTCCTAGCTAGCCGAAAGACCATACAACCTCTTTTAGCACTGACCGCCACATGTACCAGACAAAGTATCCTACTGAGTTGGGTGACCTGCTAGTTGTGCTGGAACTGTAGAATGAGCCCTATTAGTGTTACCTCATTTCCCTGTTTAGCAGAAGGGAAATCTCTCAACCTGTGACCAGACTGACCATACCCAAAACATCCTTCCTTTCCTGCAAAACACTCGCCCGAATGGTTCTTACCACACTTTGGATAAGTCTGATAGGTCCTGTTCCCTGAAGTACTCCCTTGAGATTTAGAGCCTGATCCCCTACCTTCCTGATCCTGTCGAAACCTGGAGGATGGAGCACTAGCTGATTAAGGTGCTGGAGATGATGATTTATGCAGAAACTGTGAGCAATTTCCACCACCCGATTTCTACTGAGAGTACTCATAGTTGCATGTTCTAGCTTTCTTGTTGTCCTTAGCTAGTTCTCTAAGATTATCTCCCTCAACCTGCTAAGAATGAGTCATGAGCCTAGAGATATTCATATCCTCTAACAACATAGCATTTCTGCACTCTGTCTTCACCAATTCAGATACCCCAAATAGGAACTTACTTATTTGTGCCCTAGGATCGGATACCATATGTGAAACATACCTCGAGAGCTGGGTGAACTTATGTCCGTACTCTTGGACTGACATTGAACCTTGTCTCAAATTCATAAATTCCTAAGCCTTAGCCTCCCTCAACTCTCTTGGGAAAAACATGTCTAGAAAAGCTTCGGTAAAATATTCCCAAGTCACAAGATTTGCATTCTTACCCTTATTTTCCTTCCACTGCGTGAACAATATGTGAGCCACATCCTTAAGCTGGTAGGACGCCAAATCTACTCTATCATTTCTAGTCACTTGCATCACTACAAAGATTTTATTTGCCTCATCAATATAGTTTTAGGGTTCTCACTAACTTGTGACCCTAGAAACTCAGGCGGGTTCATCCTAACAAAATCTCGGACCCTAGCTGCCACTGATCCACTATTAGCATTTGTAGGAATTTGAACTTGTTGACTGTTCTGGTTGGCTACACTCTGAACCAAAAGATGGATAGCATTAAGAAACTCTGCATTCAAAACCTCATGGTCTCGGACTAGAGAAACTGTGTTAGCGTTGCAGGCATTGGCATTCCTTCCATAAGCTCTATGAGGAGGCATGATCTGAAATGCATAATGACGAATTAGAAACGAGAAATTGGATCATACCTCACGCACGATAAGAGTAGCAAAGAGAATGAAGTTTTCCTAAGACATTTCATAGCCTCCCTCTCATTAGTGTGGTGTACTTCACACCCATGAAAAGGACTCCACGTAGTGCGACTTTTCAGACATCCTAGGACTCTTAAACCTAATGCTCTAATACCAAGTTTTTCATTCCCCGAGGTTACCCCCTTGACGTAATAACATGACCTAGTATGACGAGTGACCCCAAGCTAACCCTAAATTGGCATATCATAAGCAAAACTGAATATGTCTATGAAAAATAAACTAAAGCGGAAGTTAAATCATGAGATAACTAATAGTGGGGAATACCCAATACAGGTCTAAATATATAAATACTGAATAAGAGTTAATAAAACTAGACTATAACTTAAAATACTAAAGTTGAATCTATGTGTGTGAATAAAGCTTCTAACTGACTAGAGATGCTAGGACATGCACCTAGCTAACTCTAGCAAAAGTGAAACTCAAATGAAAGACTAAAATACGAAAACATGTCTATTTTCCTTGAAGTATGAGGAATCACCACAGATGCTGCTGAATGTGGATCGGGAACCGATCTATGCGTGATCTGAATATTGAGGACCTGAACCTACAACTCGAAAAGACGTAGCGCAGAGTATGCGTCAGTACTTGGAAGGTATTGAGCATGCAAGATAGGATAAAGCTAAACATCCATATAGCTGAACAAAGCATACTGAGCAATGACATAATATGAACATGATAGAGATATTGAAATGTATAGAAATGAACTAAACTGAATACAGTGACCAAGTACATAACATGCTGAGACTGAATACTAAAATATAACTGAAAATCTTGTTAGATACACTGAAGTCTGACTATCGGAGCTACTACTAACCGACATAAAACCACAAGAGCTAAATGCGGAGTCCGATGTATATGCCCTATCGAGAGGACCAAATATACCTTGCCAGGGGTATAAAGGCATGACTAGCGTAATAAGTACAAATGATGCCCATAGAGGGAACTTATAAACCTAGGGGCCAAGTAGATTTAGGACTATACGGGTATGCTGAACCCTAGTAAAACTCGGTTTTAAGTCTACTCCCAACTAAATATGTATATGATACCTTATGACTGAAATGCTGAATTGCTCAAAATACTGACATGGAGAGACTGAGAATGTAACAATTATAAGATGATAATGTGACATTCGAAAAACTGAAGCATGTATATTTGTTTAACTAACCTAGCAAGTGTAATTCATGAACTATGAGAATCTACACAACTAGGGTTCTGAGTTTTATGCAAAGAACTAAGCAACGATTCACAAAAACATGCTAATCTGATTAAGAATACTCTAACAGCTAAATCACAACCAATATCTAAGGTTTTAGCAACCCTAAGTCTAAGCAAGATATAGGAATCAAGAAGCTGACCTAATTCTAGGGACCTAGTGGATGAAAGTAATCCACTAGTGAAATCCCACATACCTGGTGACAAATTTCACAGAGAAATATTTTGATTTTGGAGCTGGAACTGAAGAAAACTTGTAGCATTCTTGGAAGGTTTTGGGTCGCCTCTTTCTCCTCTTTTGCTATAAGTTTGATGAATTTCGGTGAATGAATTGCTTAGGGTAAGTTCTGATTTAGTTACTAGGCTAAAACTGACCAAAACGACGTAGTTTATGGATTAAACGACGTAGTATAGGTGTCCAACGAATAAGGGAAAAGACCAAAACGACCCCAGTTAAAATCTATCGAAGCCAGCGACGGCCCCTGACCGACGGTCCGTCCTGGCAAGGCGTTGTTTGGCTTCAGAGAGCTGGTATTGAGGGTCACGATCCACGGACCTGGACCACGGTCCGTGGTCTGACCTACGATCCGTAGGTCCGACCGTGGGTCGTGCCTTTTCTGAAAATTCTGGGTAGAGTTGAGGTGGCCAACCATGGGCCCCACCTATGGTCCGTGGTTCAACCTACGATCTGTAGGTGGCCTCCATAGGGGGCACCTGCAACTTCTGAAAATTTGTAATGTTTTTCATTTCCAAATCTGGAGTGTTACACAAATCATGCAAACAAGATATTCAACCCAATCAAATTAAACATTTCGGACTTAACGGAGCAGTCGAAACTTCCATTCAAGTTTATCTCGATAAAAACTGATTCCCTCACCCAAACTCCATTTTAAACTAAAAAAATCCACAAGTGGGCTTGGAATCAGCTCGGAAGACTCGAGATCTGCATGAAGGATTGTTCTAGACCAAACTTGGCATTTCAGAGATAACTATGCTGACGAAATTCTCATTTGGGCATGTTTACCAAGAATATTTACCAAGGTCAAACTTATGTCAAATCTTAAAAGCTAAAACACCTAATGACGCAAACTTACACTGATAGCCTCAACATATGTGCCGACCATTCCACTAGTCTAAAATAACACTTCTGAAGATGATGGAACCGTCAGAATTGCATTCAGAGGTCGTCCTCTTGAACTTTTGATCGAAATCGACCTTTCAAGGTTCAAAAAAACACATGAATTCACATAAAAACCAAACTAACCACCAGGTGACTAAACTATCAGTCCCAACAAGTCATAAATGACTTGGGGGTCACTATACGAAGGCTCTAATTTATGAAAAAAAGTCATAAACACATAAATGACCTGGAGTGACACCAATTTTCTGCATTATCAAAGTTTGTCATTTATAAGGTTCATATAATTGATAAAATAAAATTTAATGCAGTTATTACTCCAAAGTTGATTGATATGATATTTCTAATATATTAATAAAAAAGAACTAACATTAGACACATCCACTCTAATCATTAAACACAAACATCTATATTAATCTCAAACACTAACATTTAACATATTCACTCCAATATTAGTATGATGATGTCTCAAAAACTTTCATTAGACACAATCCACTCCAACCATTAATCATAAAAAAACCGTTACATCTATATATTCAATCAACACTGTTATACTTAATTGTCTAATACAATTGAACATAACTTCATTAATTGCCATTAGGATTACTGCCACCACATTTTTTTACAAAAAGATAATTAGAAGTTAAGAAATACAAGAAAATCGCCATATAATCAGACATACTAATTAAGGATCTGATTAAGTACCTTTCTTTCATCTTTAAAACTGTAATCAACATAAGAAATCCATTGATCTCGTGGAATTCCCACTGGACCTTTATCCCCTATCCCAGCTTTGCTCTCAAAAGGGTCATAAACTTCATCATACAACTCCATCTTTCTCGCGCCCCACTTCTTACACATATAATTATAAACATATCGTCTTGCATTTGATTCGGTGGTCCTAAAACAGAATCGCGGCTTCAAGAATAAAAAAAAATTAGTTCTAACACTCCGAAACTTTCAAATATTTAAGCAAATAAATAATCTAAAAAGTACAAACCAGAATAATCTATCAATCCATCTTGTAGCTTCAGTATGCTTAATTATATCAGAAAGATCTAAGAAACACTTTTGTAGTTCCATTCTTAACCAAATAAAGAGAGATTTAACATTTCTTAATTGTCAATCCTTAGTGTTGGTGAAAAATGGACTCGTAGGAGAAATACCAGAAGCTTTAGGCATTTTAACTATACCTTTATAAATTGGTCAAAGCAATGGTTGAAGTATGCCGTACGTAAATCTGGCCATTTTTTTAAAAGTGAATTGGAAATATGGATATGTCTTTTGCTAAAATTCCACAAAATCCTGATAGAATTCCTTGTCCTTCACAAATAGGATGATCTACATCGTCAAAAACAATCACAATACATTCTCCATGAAACAAATTACACAAGTCTCTTTTCTTGTGAATCTGAAAAGATAAAAACCAACATTCGGCAACTAAAGAGAGAAATGATAAGTTTTTTGAGTAACCAAAATAATATCAAAGCACAAAAACATCATATTCACAGCAGCTAATCCTCAACCACTCGATAATTGTTGAGAATTAGCTAGCCAGCCCCTACTAGAAGCGAGAAGAATAAGAAAATTGACAGCCCCCTGCAGTAGCGAAAAGTGAATGAAGAAGAAAGAAGAAAAGAATTGGAAATTAACTGAAATTATCTATTGTGGCTACCGTCCAATGCCGCATAGACTCACGTCCACTAGGCTTTTTGGATGGTTTCTGTTGTGTCGACATGGCCTGAACTGATGGAATCGGATGTATTGTGGTTTGAATCGATGGAATTGGATGTGGTGCAAACTGAATTGAAGGTGAGTCGATGTGGTGTCGATTGAAGAAATGACGTTAACTTTTGTTGACAGAGATTTTGATTCGTCTATTGATGATGAAATAATGTATCATTAAGATATGGAGGTTGTGATTCAGTTGTTGATGAAGAAACTATTGCACCTTGTAAAGTAGATGCTGAGTAAAATGAGTTCCATAAGTTCTCATACTGCTTAGGTTTCGACATATTTGCAGGCAATAAATGTAGATGAAACACACACAATAACAAATAAATAATTAGGTTGAGTATCTAATGATAATCTTCATTGGATAAGTTGATTTTCATTGAACAATTTCTCATGTAAGGGCAAATTGTTTTCTCAAATTACTAATTACCGTCGTTGGCGTGTTCCGTTATTGATCAGCAGATTCAATATCACTCATTGTAGCCAGAAAACAATATAGGAACCATCCCAAGACCTGACAGCAGTCAGTAGTTGAGCATCTAATCCAAAATAAGAGTACACGGCTTCTACAAATACATGATAAGCATAGGTTTTCTCTAAATACAACATAATGACTAAGTCTAACCAAAAAATAGATGGAAATTTGTAACTCAGAACGCTAGGAGTTCACTCAAGTCTCCAAAAACTCTAAGCTGGTCCACACGACTCCACATCAATGGTGATAACTCAAGTTCAAATCTACAGGGGGCAGAAGTGTAGTATCAGTACCAAAAAGGGTACTCAGCAGGCAACGGCTGACTGAGCTCAAAAGACAGCTCAAGAATAAATAACAAGTAATAAGGAAAGCTTAGCACAAGTAACTACACATGAGACACTAAAGTAGCCAGAAAATAAAGAATAGAAATAGGAAACAAGGGGTAAGAAGTAGAGCCAAGAACGCACCTGGATCACAAGACAACAACCTAATTGCAAGATACTAAGATACCAAGTCAACTACCTAGTGTCAGGAGGACCCACAACTATAATTCCAAAGTCAAAACCTACTAGGTAACAATAAAACAATAGTAGAGAATAGCATATAGTCAAACAATAACCTAACTGAACTCCATAAGCGTAGAAGGTACAAACAACAGACATAACCCAACCGGCCCACATAAACCGAAGGGTACAATGAATAAACAAGTATACTAGTGATAGGCAATGCATATGAATGCAGGGTGAGCAACAAATCCATCACTAACCATCCAAACCTCTAACTAGAGGTAACGACCTCGAACTGCAAAATATCAGTCACACTAGGAATAACGACTTCGAACCGTCAACATCAGCCTCATAATGGAAATAATGGCCTCAAACCTTGGGCATCAGGCTCGAATCGGAAGAAAAAACCTCGAACTGCGAATAACCAATAATAGGGCCGCCTACCTACTCAGTAAACTTCTAGGAGCGCCAGCAAGACCAAAAGCTTGCATGAGGGCATCGATGTGCAAATTAGTCAAGTAAAAAATGAGCATATCTAATATGACTCTAATATCTCAAGTATAAAAAGGAGCACGTCCCTAACACTTGTAATCTCAAAAATCAATAAGTCAAGTGATCCAGGTGGTATGACTCCCGTCAAAACCTATTTAGTATAAAAATTGAGGAAAATAGTATGTCATCATAAACGATAAATATGCAAATGCATGGGCTGGGATCATACCAAAAAATCCATGAGAATGACCAAATAATATAATGCATGCCATCCCTAGCATTCAAACAAGGCACTCAAAATCAAATAATTATACAGATAATGAAACTACACTACCAAAGCAAAGAGTACTAACCTGGGATCCAGTTGGTCCTCACATACTAATCAACAAGCAAATATATCAAGAAGAGATTTCAAAAACAGCAAATCGGGAGCAAACCCAAGGGATGATGCCCTATCCCAATCACACCGCTCAAATCCTAGACCGAGCAAAGCTAGGACTAACCTATGACTACGTCAAACCACCAAAGTCACAAGCATCAACGCAAGAAGAACGACCCAAAACAGGCCCTAAAGGGAGTATATCATAACTACGAGACGATAAAACACAACCTAAAGAATCTAATGTCCAGCCAAGTCTATGGCCACCATGAATTAATCATAACAAGGATAAGCAAGATGGTATAAGCCACAAGTGAAGTCACAACCTAAACTAAAAATTCTAACACCTACATTAAGCTCAAGGCTCCTACAGAATCAAGAAATGATGGAATTTAGTAAGTCAAGTAATCCAGGTGGTACGAGTCCCATTAAAACCAATTTAGAATAAACACCAAGTAAAACCGTATCTCATCATGAATAATAAATATGCCAATGCATGGGCTGGTGATCATACCATAAAATCCGTGAAAATGAGCAAACAATGCAATGTATGTCATCACAAGCATTCAAACAAGATACTCAAAATCAAATAATTATACAACAAATGAAACCATGCTACCAATATAGAGAGTACTAACCTGGGATCCAATTGGTCCTCACATACAACCTTAGGCCCAACAGTATAATCATAAGCCCAATAAGGATACAACATGCCCACTACTAATCAACAAGCAAGGGGACCTAGAATAGATTTCAAATTAATAAACGAGGAGTAAATTCAACGGACAACGCCCTACCCTAATCACATCGCTCCAGTCCCAGACTGAGCACAACTAGAACCAACAAACGACTACGATGAGCCACCAAGGTCACAAGCATCATCACTAGGATAACGACATAAAACAAGCCCTAAATGGAGAAAACTATAACTACGAGGCTATAAAACACAATATAAAACATCTAATGTTTTGCCTAGTCTAAGGCAACCACAAATCGATCCTAACAAAGATAAGAAAGATCATCTACACCACAAGAGAAGAGACAATCTAAACTAAGGATCCCAACACCCACAATAAGTCCAAGGCTCCTACGGAATCAAGAAAGGATATGATAACAAGAAGAAAACAAATACCCCGCAAATACCATATGAAATTACATGAAATCTATACTAGGCACTGTCTAAGAAGCTCAATCAAGAAAGTAGACTGAAGCCTACCTCAAACCGAACACAAATGCTCCAAACACCGCCAAACTATCAAATTATCAATCATAACGTTATTATAGATATTTACACATTAAAATCACTACAATTGGAAATGGATCTAAAATTGAGCCAAAACGCGAATGTGGAACCCGCACTAGGAATCTCAAAATTGACTCCGTCAAAAGGTCCTAAACTAAGTCACTATCCTGTCTTCCAAAATTGAACACAATTCGAACCACGAAAACAGCCCCAACTATAACATGTAAAATTAACAAGAAAACTAAGTTAAAGTAGTAACTTCGACCTCAAATTTACATCAAATAAAGGATCCTCAACATCTTCTAATCACATAACCAAGTAGACACACTCTCAACGATCACACAAGACTTCAAATAACTCAAATCAGAGCTCGGATGAGAGTGAAATCGCCAATTAAAAATAAGGGCTGAAAACTAAAATATCTAGGTATAAATACCCAAAATTGGTCGCTAAAAGTAAACTCTGGATGCTAAAAGTCTGAATATCTGGTCGCTAAAAGCCTGCGCCAGATATCAACATTTTAGTTGGTTTGCTCAAAGTGCAAATTCTCCGACGGAATGTCTAGGAATAGTTGAGAACCCCGTCCGTTTAAATGAAATATGCTCCCTTATAGAATTTAGCATTTTGAACTCAATGTAACCATAAAAACTTCCATCCGAGTTTGTTTCGATGAAAAGTGGTCCCACAGCCAAGTTGCATTTTAATCTTTAAACCACAAGAAGGTTCAAAATGAGATCAGAAGCCTAGAGAACCGTACAAAAGGTCGTTCTAGACCAAAATCGACATTCCAGAGCTAATTGCACTAACAAAATTTTCATCCAAACACATTTACCAAGATTGTTGACCAAAGTCAGCCCTTGGCTTAAGATTCAAAGTTAAAACGTCTAATGACACAAACTCACACCAGAAGTCTCGGCGCCTGAACCAACCATGCCCCTAGCCTAAATGGCCCTTCTAGAGGTGATGAAACCGTCAGAATTATATTCTGAAGCTGTCTTCCTGAACTTTTGATTGATGTCAACCGTTCAAGATTCATAGGCTTTAAAATATGAAAACTTGCACAAAATCCAAACGAACAACCCAGTGACCGAACAGTCAGTCCCAACATCATAAATGAAAAAGATCTAAATGTTGAAAAGATTGGAAAAAGATAAAAATTACATGGAGGGTCATTAAAACCTAATGACGAGGATCTTTGGTAGGCTGTGGATGGAGATACAAGCTTTGAAATTGCATATGGCTCCAATATTTCCGATAAGTTTTGTTCCTACTTACGATTATTCCATTCTAAAGTTTTATCCATTTTTTAATTAAAAAATAATATATTTTTTCTGATTCGTCTATTTTGTGTTCTTGATCATAACACGTATTTCATCAAAAACTATTTCTCTTATCTCTTTTTTTTTATAGGAAAACATCCATCATGATACATTCTAAATTATAAAAATATAATAATACTATGATATTTATTTCACTAATTAAGTTTGCAGGTAAAAATTCCTTGATGAGTTTCCAAACTTCATAATTACACCCCACCCATTCCTTGATCTCCCTAAACCTCACCTAGCCTAGGAAAAAAAAAATTAAAGTCACCACCAAAATGTTTTCTAGCTCAAATTATTTCACTATTGGCTTACTCTTAACAATCGGGTCAGGTCGTTACACGTGGTGGTGATGGTTGCATCCGAATTGGTAATGGAGGGTGCTAAGAAAACTTGGAAACTCTGTGAGGAGAGAAAAAACTCTTGATACCATAAAAAGGTTTGAGATGTAGAAGAGAGCAATGATTTTAGTCATGAACAATGTGTTGTGTTCCTTTTATAGAACAAATACAACACTGAAATACTAATCCAAGATACATCGTGATCTAATAAGATACAATGCAACTAAAATACATGAGCCTATTGGAAGTCCCAATGGAATAAAAAATACTAGAATACGGAAAACATATAGCTAGAAACTAGGAAATAGTAGTGAAATCCTAAACTAAAGGATAAAAATTATTTTCCATTAATATCTATGCCCAACAACTTTTTGGTGTGGACACACACGTCCTATGTGGCATATACCAAACATTTAGAGTGTTTCTTATGCAGATTGTTCTTAATACCAATTTTGACAAACCTATAATCCATTTTCGAATTGCTATTCGATTAAATATATATTTAAAACTTATTTCCTTTATTATATACTTAAATTTATGTTTAGTTTTATCCGATTAACTATATACTTTAGTATTCATAATGAGGTGTATTTCTTTTATATGTAGAGTTATGATTATCATTTATTTATTTCTTTTATTCAATATGTGTAATATTTTATTAATTAAATAGTAATATATTTTTTCCTCCAAGTTATTGAAGTCCTATCCATTTTTATCCAATTTTGTTTAACGCTAACCTAATTGATCAATTAGGATCAAATATAAATCCCAAACCCCAACTTTTAATCATAGACATCCATCTCATCTTGATCAACGGTCGAGATTAAATCCTATACCTTTTCCTATTTATTCACCGAAAACCTAAATCACTTTTCATGTTTCTCCCCCATTGAAGACGAGCCGCCCCACACCCTCACTATCCTCTCCCCAACCGTTGCTCTACTATGAAATCACCGTGACGAGTTGCCTGCCTCAAGTGAAACCACAATGCCTCCCTTCTCCTCCTTTTCCTCATCTACGAACCACCAGAGACTAGCCACCAAAAATCACCACACCTCTCTTCTTCCCCCTCCTCTCTCCTCCTCCCTTCTTTCCCCGTGAAACTATCAATACCTTCGCCTCCACTCATCAATCGGCAACCACCAACACTAAACATTCACTATCCAAAATTTCAGAAAAACTATCATGAAAACAACATTTTAGATCTGTGACTGACACCCAAAACCTCATCTTCTTCACCATAAATCAGCCACAAAAAATGCAACCATGGGAACACCATAATGAAACCACCATTCTAGCAAGGCTGAAAACTTGAAGTTCTAATTTTAAGTCCTTTTTAGTTGTTGATTTTTAGAGATGTTGATGTAAGTCCCTTGACCTAAAGGGACATTTCTTTTGTTGCGTATAAATTCATCTTGTCTTCTTATTTGGTGGATGTTTCAATTAGGGGTGGAAAAATCAAACCTAACTTATCCAATCCATTTAAGTTTGGGTCGGTTATCAACCCGTCTATTTATTAGCTCAATCTATTTCAATCTATTAAAAATTAGGTTGATATGTAACCCAAATTGACTGATGAGAAATTTTATCAAAATATTTTTGAATTTATTTCTAATTTGATATGTTATATATAACCATAATAAAGAAAAATAATAATTATATTAGGTATAGAAACATTTAAAAGAACAGAGAACCACTTAGCTAGCGTTTGGCCATAGATTTTCAAATATTCTTGGCAAATATTATTTGGGTGAAATTTCACCATGTGTTTGACCATAGTATTTGGGAAATATATTTCATTTTTTCAGAAAAATATGATTTATACCCATAAGTTTAAAAACATTCAAAACTAACCATAAATTTTTATTACAAGTCAATTGGATCTTCGTTGCAACAAATAACAAGTAGTGTCCATGACACTAAAGCAATGTGGTAGTTTGGAGTGAGTGCAACAAGCATCATTCCATACATCGTGAAGTAGTGACAAAGCACATGACTTTGCTACCATGACCCGATTGTTCATCATTTTCATCAATAACCATATCATCACTGTCATATTCACTGATTATTTCATCACTACTTTGGTTTTCACGTAAAAAATTATGTAATACAATGTAAACATTACTATGGAGGGTGTTTTTGTAAAAGATAAAAGTTTGGTGTAAAATTTCAATTTTCAAAAGATCCCAAATAATGAGATTTGGCCCAAATACTAGAAAAAACTAGTATTTGGGAATTTGGGATATTTGCCAAATAATGACAAATTGTATGGACAAACACTATTTGCCAAATTTTCCCCCAAATATTATTTGAGAAATCTATGGCCAAACTGGCCCTTAAACTTAGTAAAATTTGAGTTTGGTTAAGTCTTGACCCGTTCTATAACCCATTACTTGACTCATTTTAATCCAAGTAAATTTGGGTTGGGTCTTGACCCGTTTGTTTTCTTGACCCATTATGACCCGGCCAAATTCGACCAACTTGGCCCAATTGTCATCCCTAGTTTTAATAAAATTAATCTTATATCTGTGATAGCATGTCTTAGCTTTATTTTTGTTATCTGGGTATTTGCCTATTCATTAATATTACTGGGTTCATTGAATTTAAGCAGTTGTATTGGAAATGTTTAAGAATATTAACTATTAACGCTATATGTGATCATAGATTAGCAATATTGAAATTTGATGTTCACCTGAAATCTTTTCACTATAATGGTTACTACTTTTAGTTTATTAAGTATTGTTTTACATGAATTCATAACTATATGATAGTTAGCTAGTTATTTTTAATTGTCTATATGGTTTGGAAATTCTTTTATTGTTCCATTAGTTCGAGCTAGAATAATTAGGTCGTATAACATAAATTTTGATAAAATTTAACGCCCACTTAATTTAATCGTGAGAAAAAAATGAGATAGGATACAAATTTATTTCGGATCTTCTGATCTGCTTAGTTTGATGTGCCTACTCATTTTTAACTCCTTTTCTTATTATGTGCTTACTTTGATTACAAGTATTTATTACTTTATTGTTTAACTAGTTAAATCTTAAGAACATACATACTCTCACCTCTTTGAATATTATTACATGTACATCGTAATGGAATGACATCGCTTGGAGTTCAGCCACAATAAATGGAGATGTAAACCCTCGAAGCAAAACTCAAGTGGAATCGTCACCCTAGTGGATGCCATGTACATTTGGTAAATGATGAAAAAAGGACAGTGTATAGCTAGGTTCATCCAGGTACCTTTGGAAAATGATGTAAAAGGACAAGCTATAGCCGACTTCTTATATGAAGCGAACATATAGCTTCATCAAAAGCAACTCGTTATTCCTTCCTATTCTAATTTTATATGTTACCCTTTTAAAAATCTCAGAAATTTGACAAATTTTAGTTTTATGTTAAATTATCAACATACTTTAATATAATACTAACATAAATATATATATATATATATATATATATATATATATTTTAGCTTCACACGACTAATTAAATATCAAAATATTTTATTTAGTACTCTTGAATAATTTCTTAAAGAATTCGTCTTGTCTCAAAGCATATAAGAGAGTCGATCATAAAAATAAATGGAATAGAGGGAGTAACACGAATTGGGTCTGTTTCCAGCCTTGGCATATCCTGATCTCATATTTTCTCTTACCTTTTTCACTTTATTTATATATTGTTGATTTACTTATTTATCTTAATTTGTTACATTAACTGGTCACCAAATTTTAGGTGGAACATATGTTATTAATAAGTTTTTCTCATTATTTGTCGTTCATAATTACTTCATTTTAAGCTTAATGATATGTATTCATTTGACCAAGTTAGTTTCTCTACCCTTTACTCTTCTCATTTTCAACTTAGTTTCTGTTTTTATTTGTGTTATTCAATTACTTTATGTATTCTTATTGGAAGCAATCAGGTCAATCTCTTTCTTCTTTTATTGTCAATATTATAAGTTTTTCATTTTTATCTAAAGGCATGAGAGCATGCATTGTTTAATTGAACTTAAGAACTTTATGGCTTAACTAGTTTTGTATGTATCATTGGTTGTAATCCATGCTGCCTAAAATCGCATACTACATAATTTTATCTTGTCTTTTAAAGTTATATGTTTGGGATAAACTAGAATTAAGATATCTTTAGAATATGATAATTTTTGTCCATGTAATAAATTTGTATATTTGTTTAAAGTTATAACTATTTGTTAGTACAATAAATTTTTCTTTAATGGAAAGTCTCATATTTCTTTTGTCCTTTTTATTTTCTTTATTTTTGTATCTAATTAGTTCATTTGATTAATATTTTTTAAAGCATGTTAAGTAGTAAATGATGTCTCATAATTGGTTACCTCACTTTTTTAAACCACCTAAATTTTACGCTAACAAAAAATTTCACGTATGAAGTTGTTTTTACTAGATCCATTTAATTATAATTAATGAATGATTCCTTACTTAATAATTTAAGGGGTGTTTGAATTGAGTTTTTTTTTTAAGTGGCCTATAAGTAAAAAGTCATTAGTCATAAGTTGGAAACTCCCAACTTTTGGCTTTTGACTATTTTTTGGTACTTTTTTAAGCTTTAAAAAAGTGCTTTTGTTTTATCCAAATACTTCCAAAACTAAAAACGTGCTTAAAAGACAAAAGCCACTTACAAATAAGTTAAGTGCTTTCTTAACATACTCTTTAGTTTTTAGATGAATTTGGTAAAGCACAAAGTTTTTTACTTTAAGCTTAAAAAGTACAAAAAAAAAATAAAAAAAATTAAAAGTAGGTAGCTACCTACTTTTGGCTTTTTGCGTTTGACTTTTAAGTAACTTAAAGTTTATCCAAACACCCCCTTAGTTTTTTCTTACACTAATTTATTCAGTTTTTCATATTTTACTACATAATTTTTAAAATTAATGACAGTTTTTCACCACACATTTCCCCTACATAATTCACAAGATTCAGCTAGTACTAACATTTTGGACATCGAAAGGTGTCTAACACCTTCCTTTCGAGGTAACTTAAATCCTTACCCGGTCTATGATTTCACAGACTCTATAAATTAAATTTATTTGTTAGTTTAATGTAGAATCATATCGTAATGCGCCTTTCATTCATTAGGTGGTGAGTCTTCTCTTTTTAAAACTCGAAAAAGAGTTGTCACGTCATTGACCCATCTTTCATGAGAAAAATAGGACGTGAAAATTGTCACGTAAGACCCACCTTCAGAACAAGTTTTCTTTGGGGCATCCAATATAATAAAAATAAAATCAATAGGACAAAGTTATTAGAATAATTGCAAAGAAGGTTTCCCCACTACAATCATGATTCCTGAAAAAAGATTGATCCATCTTGTTGAACAAATCATTGAATAGAAACTAGAGGATGGTTTATTTCACAACTCCGTAATCAATGAAATGACATTGCTTACTGATCACCATGTGGAATAGATCAGGTTCCATCTCAAACTTTGCAAACATTATAAGAACACATAAATTATATCTGGTTTTTGCTGTTCTCTCATAATGGGAAGTACTTAGCCTCGTAATCTGTTGATTGTTCGATTAATATATGAGGGTAATTTTTGAAACAGAAATTCTAGTCATGAGGAACCTGTGTCGTTTATAACATGGGGACTTGAGGACAATCAACTTCTCACTTGTCGAGTAGAGAAGGTTGTTTGACTGTGGAATGTAAGCTCTGGTGAATGTATATATATATTTATAGGAAAGTCTTCGGTTCCAAGAAATCCATCTTTGGAGTAGAGAGGGAAAGTAAAATTGTTAGCCATATGACAACTTGATCTAGTCCACCAAAGAAAGACCATACAACGAAACATTCTAACTTATGCCCATGATATATGGCTAAGAGTTTTAGATTCCCTTGTATACTCCAAAGAAACATTTCTTAGTTCTCAAGACTTACCTATATATATATATATATATATACACATACATTCAGTAGTGCTCACATCCCACAATCGAACAACATCCCCTCTACTCCATAAGTTAGAAGTTGATTGTAATCAAGGCCTCATGATATAAAATACACAAGTTCCTTGTGACGAATAAATTGTTGCTTCAAACATTAACTTCCATATAATAACCAAAAAATCAACAGATGATGAGGCTAAGTACTTCCCATTATGAGAGAACTGCAAAAACCAGACATCATCTTTGTGTCTCGTAATATTTACAAAGTTTTTGTCTTTTCGGGATGTGCTAAATGATTGTGTTCGAAGTGCCATATGTGGTGATATTTTACTTGGAAGCATGTTTGTGAAATCCTAGAATTTGCCTTGTTAGTCCAAGTGTCTAGCTTTGGTAAGTGCAAGAAATGATCTTGGGCAGAAATTTTGAGAGGGAACCTAAATTTTCATAGCCTTTTGTGACTACCTTGTGAGGGTGTGCAACCATTTTGACACCATTTGAGACTAAATCATTTATTGACAACCGCATTGAAACCTCCTGAGCCAAATTGCGCCTAACTTCTCACCCAAAATTCTTTTTGAAGCATCGGTTTGTTTGAATAGACAACTTAGGTCAACATCCTATGTTGGGGGTGTGGAAAGGAAGGAGAAAGGAAAGTGAAAGACAAAGAAAGATGAAATGAGACTCAACTTTGAAGGGTGTTACAAACCCCTCCTTATAAAAAAGAAATATATATATATATATATATATATATATATATATATATATATTGAAATTGGGAAGCTCGAAAGTTCAAAGTTGGATTACCATTTTACCCTTACATTAAATAAAAATATTATAAAATATAATATTGATTAAATATTAAATAATAATCCTACCATATTATACTAATTGTCATATTTATATTTACATAATTATTTTAATGTGAAATTTTAATGGGCGTAGAAAAATATCAGAACTTGCCAAGTTTCTTTTCAAGTCAGCGTAGAAAATGTGTCATTCAGAGATTCCCTAGTACATGAAAATTCGTAAAAGCACAAAATCCCTACTATTAGAAAATCCGTAATATGGATGTTGAAGCTTTTAATTAGTTTTGTTGTATGACAGAGAATTGTATCGTTGATGCAAAGAGGTTAAAGAAGTAAATTGAATATAGTAACTAGAAGAGAGAATTTGGTGTTTTTATTGCTTTTTCTTAGGTGGTTAATAGTGGTGTACCTCTAGCTTAGGATTATCTTGATTTAGAAGGAACATTTGCATATGTAACTTTTGATCACCTCAGAGTAATTGTCTTAGGAAACATTCACGGGGAAAATCCTCTTTTGCATCGATCTAGGAAGTTTCCGGTTTTTCTGAGAATCATAGTTGAAGCATCAATCTATGAAGATTATGGAATTATGAAATCCCCAATTGAGCTGGTGAAAATTTATGTGTTTATCACCTAAAGCAGAAGTTGTCTTCAAATAAATAGTAGTATATGATTACAACCCTCTTTAATCTTAATGTGTCTTTAATCAAACCATACATTTGGCTAAATTGTTTTGGAAGTTGAAGGAAATGAATAGAAAAAGGAGTGTTCTTGTAGTAGTAGTAAGATTAGTATATCGCTATGTAGTGTGTTATTATAAGTTGAGTAGAGTATTTAGGATTGATGTTTTGACTATTTTGTTACACTTCTTGGTGGTTTGGAAACTCTGTCAAACATAGAGATTTTGATGATAGACAACATGAACCACATTCATATAACTGAGCTCAGAATTCAAAAGTAGCGAGCAGGAAAAAGACCTCAGGAAAAAAGCAAAAAAGGAAAAGTTTGTGGTAAGAAGTAATTTGAGTCAAAACAAGAAAACATTAAAAGGAAAAGAGTCCAACGCAAACAAAGAAAAAGTGGCATACGAGTTCTAAAAGGAAAAGTAAAAAAACTAATTTCCTTCCTTATACAAATCGGGCACACAAAAATCAGCATTTATAAAAGGACAAGGTGGAAGCATGAATACTATGGTTTTCTGCATGTTCATAAATAGAGTGGTTTATTCTAAGCAAGAGCAAGAGTAATTCAAGGAGACTTAAAACGAAAAATAAAGAAGATCTAATGTTAGAGTTCTTCCAAGAGATTAGAAAGAGATTTAGGAAGAGGTTTGTAACAAGAAGCGAGTTTGACTTCTTGGAGAGTTAAGGAGAGGTTTGTAACAAGAAGTGAGTTTTACTTCTTAAAGAGATAAAGAGAGATTTGTTGCAAGAAGTAAGTTTGACTTCTTAGAGAATTGAGAGTTAGTTGTTAGGTTGATAAGTTGTAATTGTTGATTTGAGTTTGAAGAATAAAACTTGGGGTTTCCCTTCCTTGAGTAAGGAAGGATTTACAGAAAACATATTTGTTTAATTGTGTTAAGTTCTTTCGTAGGCAAACATACAAGAATCTGGTTATTGCATTAGGGGTAAGGTTTCTTCAATTGGTATCAGAACAGGTCTTTTCATCAAAAGATTTACATCATGAAAAGGATCAATGGTTGCACCACCAACCTCATAGGAAGAAGCTTTGCAAACACGACCACCACTGTTCAATGAAAGTATTATGGATGGTCGAAAAATCTCATGATGGACCATATTATAGGAGATAACCCAGATCTCTGGGGAGTTGTACTGGATGGAGGAACAATGCCCACGAAGGCCGAAGCTGATGGAGTTACCAAGGTGTCATGCCCCGAGCCTACACCCTAGGCGGGACTGGCACTCGAGAACCATTGTTGGCCCCAAGCGAACCCTTGGCCTAGCTTACTTACTCAACGGAAGACTTAAACATAGAAACAACTCAAATAAGGAACTTATGAATTAAACTTAGAATGTCTTTAAGCAAACATTCAAACTAACCAAAATGGCTACTCAAGTCTCATAGCAAAACATCTAAAATACAAGACTAAAGAACTATAACTACTCGTCTATGATGCCTCAACAAAGAGGGATGTCGGGACAAGGCCCCCGATCATCGTACCAACTAAAGTACTAAATCAAATGATAAAGGGGTCCTCCGGAAAGCAAGGAGGATCACTAACTAACTCTGAGTAATCAACTGGATCAATGAGACGCTGGATGTTGATCCTGGTTACCTATTTCCATATCATAAAATGATGCAGGCCAAATGGCATGATTACATTGAATGTATGAGTATACGAGGGGAAAACTAAACATGACATAATCTCGAAAATAATCTGAAAGTAACACTTACCATGGCTTTACTCAACTCAAATGCAAAGTAAAAACAACAATAAGGGTGCAATTTATACAAAGCATTTATAATAATAGGTAACAACTCAATTTGTTAAAGAAATGCAATAACAACTCAGTTTACATATAAAGTAATATAATATTGTGGAGTTTCTCTAACCGACAACCATCAATATGAGCCTAAGTGATGATACAACGTCTCGCCCATGCTGCCAAATGTCCTATACTTTGCCGTCATCTAGGACGCCTCAACTAATTGGATCCACTAGTCTATGCTAAAAATCACTACGGAATCATCTAAAAAGTATGATTCTTTCTACCCATGATGGCTACATGGTTTATTGAGACTTGAGATATTATGAACTCACGTCCCCATATCGGTGCTCAATACTACTCCTAAAATATACTCAGCTCATATGTTTTTAAAACAAAACTCTTTCTGTGATTTGGGATAATTACTCAAAAACTAGCTTAAAGGCTCTCTTGGAAATCGGTGTTTCCTTTCTTGCACAAATGTGAAAACATTTTTAACTCTTGGGAATACTTAGTTCATGTATAATCTTATAAGAAATTAAATTTAATTTTACTTTTTACTCAACTCAAAACTTAAGTCTTAAAACAAAGTTAAAACGTATGTAAAAGACTTTTGGAAAACTCTAAGAACTTCTCTTGACTTAACTCTTAACTTCTTTACTTGACTCTTAACTTTCATTGAATTGAATTATGAATTCAAGGTTCATGATCTCATCTTTATGGATGATTTCATGATGTTTAGACGTACCTTAGAGTGTCGGAATCGACTAGAAAATATAGGTACGTTGCGAAGGAACTAGTACGGAAAGAAGGGGGAAAATTGGGAGAACTACTGTCCCTGGCGCTCTGAGAGACGCGGGGTGGCAGCCCTGAAATTTCAGAGACAGACTTGGTTAGCTCTGGCTGGCGCTGCGCCCCAGAGGTCAAAATTCAGAGTCTGATTTGGGGCGCGCTGAGAGGCGCGGCGCCCCAGCCTTTTCCCCAGATTTTTGACAAATTTTCTTCTTCATTTTTCAACTCTAAACCCTCTAATTTCACTTGGTTCTTTCCCCAAACACTTAGAATCGACTATATTATAAAGATATGCAAGATTTAACTCGAAATCACACCTAATTTCATGAATCAAACTCAAGAAACTTCAACCACAAGAACCCACAAAATTTCAAACGAATTACTATCAAGAACTCATAATAATTGCTTTCAAAACAACACAACTTCGGTAAATTGAATCATGATTGGCACGTGGGTGAACTAACCCAACACTATATAATCTCACATACCTCGTAGGATTGAATCCTTGGCGAAACCCACAACCAAAAGTGTACGATCTTGACGAATCTTGACGTTTCTTCTCCTTTCTCCTCTTTTCTCTTTTCTCCAAGCCCTAGCATGAATTTCCAATTTTCTAAATTGATCTAATTCTGATTAAACCACAATTAAACTTCTAAAAAGGAAATAAAATAATTGGGTAAAGAAAACACCAAACAACCCTTCCAAAATTCGGAGTAGACTTTCCTTATCTAAACAACCCAACTTCAAATGGACATAGCTCACTCATACGAACTCGGAATTGAGTAAACACTGTGTCATTGGAAATATAATCCAAGATATTTCCTACGGTATCTTAAAGCACACATAAATCATCCCGATCTAGGATTTATGGTCATTTGAAGTTGATCCAAAACTCAAACTTAACCTAACTCAACCAATTTTCCAGATTTTTCATTCTTTCCTAAAACGACTCTTTCCAATTTTTAACTCTTTCTAGTTCTTTTAAATAGCGAGGTGTTACAATATCTCCCCCTTGGGAACATTCGTCCTCAAATGAGATTACCCTTACTAGGATAAGGGTGTAACATCAATCATTCAGTTCAAAAACCCAATAATTAAATCTAACACATCAAGTATATAAATTATAGAGTACTAAGAAGAGGATTAGTACATTGGTCTGGAATTTCTCTGGGTTCAAAGAGATGTGGATATCTCTTCTTCATATCTTCCTCAGCTTCCCAAGTAGCTTCCTCAACAAACTGATTCCTCCAAACAACTTTGACCAATTCTACTTCCTTAGTCCTCAAATTGCGAACTTGGCGATCTAGAATCTGAACCGGAATATCCTCATAAGATAAGCTATCCTTGATCCCAATATCTTCAGTTGGTATGATAAGTGAAGGATCTCCCATGCACTTTTTCAACATGGAGATGTGAAATACCGGATGAACCGCTGCTAACTCTTGTGGTAGCTCCAACTCATAATCTACACTGCCAATCCTCTTAGATATTCTATAAGGACCAATATACCAAGGACTAAGCTTCCCCTTCTTACCAAATCTCATAACACTCTTCATGGGTGAAACCTTCAAGTATACCCAATCATCTACTTCAAACTCTAACTCACTTCTCCTAACATCAGTGTAGGATTTCTAACGACTCTTCCCTGTTTTAAATGTTTCTTGAATGACTTCCACTTTCTCCATAGCTTGATGAACCAAGTTTGGTCCTATCAACCTGGCTTCACCAAATCCTAACCACCCAATAGGAGATCTGCATCTTCTCCGATAAAGAGCTTTATAAGGAGCCATTTGGATGCTAGAGTGGTAATTATTGTTGTAAGAAAATTCAATAAGAGGTAGGTGATCATCCCAATTTCCTTTGAAATCAATCACACAAGCCCTCAACATATCCTCTAAGGTTTGAATAGTGCACTCCGCTTGGCCATCTGTCTGAGGACTAAAAATAGTACTTAAGTTCACCTTTGAACCCAAACCTTTCTGAAAAGATTTCCAGAATTGTGTAGTAAATTGAGCACCTATAATTGAAATTGGCACCCCATGAAGTCTAACTCTCTTAAATATACAACTTAGAAGAATCTTCTGTCGAATGGGTAGTCTTTACCGGCAAAAAGTGGACTGATTTCATCATTCTATCAATAATCACCCAACTAGAATCATGCTGCCTGCGAGACCTAGGTAAACCTGTGATGAAGTCCATATTAATCATCTCCCACTTCCATTTTGGAAGTTCTATATTCTGAGTCACACCACCGGGCCTTTGGTGCTCTACTTTAACTTGTTGGCAATTCGGACACTTAGCAACAAACTCTGCAATGCCCTTCTTCATACTACTCCACCAATAAACCTCTCTCAAGTCACGATACATCTTTGTGGAACCCGGATGAATGGAATATCTAGAGCTATGAGCTTCTTCCATGCTTCTCTCTTGGAGTTCATCCACCCTTTGTACACACAATCTACCTTGATATATCAATACACCATTTCCCCTTTGTTTAAAATCCATTACTTTTTGCTCATGAACATTTGCCTTCAATTCAAGCAAAATTAGGTCTTTGTCTTGCTTTTATTTCACTTCTGACACTAATGATGATTCAGCCTCATTCATCACCACTACTCATCCTTCTGTGGAATCCATTAGTCAAACTCTCAAGCGTGCAAGTCTATGCACAACTTTTTCTAGCTCTTTCTTATCTTTCTCAAAATGTGTGGTACTACCCATAGACAACCTGCTCAAGGAATCAACAACAACATTAGCCTTACCTGAGTGATAAAGAATACTCATGTCATAATACTTGGGTAATTCCAACCACCTCCTTTGTCTTAGATTAAGCTCTTTCTGACTAAACACATACTGAAGACTCTTGTGATCGGTGAACACATCCAACACAAACACCATAAAGATAATGCCTCCATATTTTCAAAGAAAATACTATGGTAGCCAACTCTAAATCATGGATTGGGTAATTCCTCTCATGAACTTTCAACTATCTAGAGGCATAAGCTATAACCTTGCCATTCTGCAATAATACACAACCCAAACCAACTCTAGACGCATCACAGTATACAACAAAACCTTGAGTACTTTCTGGTTAGGTCAAAACTGGGGAAGTAGTTAACCTCTTTTTCAATTCCTAAAAACTTTTCTCACGAGTCTCAGACAATTGAAATTTCACTGTCTTCTGAGTCAACTTGGTCAAAGGGGATGAAATAGATGAGAACCCCTCTTCGAACCTTCTATAATAGCCAGCCAACCCCAAGAAACTCCTAATATTGGTTGGAGATGTGGCTCTAGGCCAATTTTGCACGACCTCTATTTTCTGAGTATCAACTTTAATTCCCTCTCCAGAAATAATATGGCCTAAGAATTCCACAGACTCAAGCCAAAACTCGCACTTAGAGAACTTTGCATACAACTCTCTATCTCTTAGAGTTTGGAGGAATATTTTGAGATGACTAGCATGATTTTCTTCATTCCTAGAATAGATTAGTATGTCATCAATGAAGAAGATAACAAACATATATAAATAAGTTTTGAATACTTTATTCATAAGGTCCATGAATGCTGCAGGCGCATTGGTCAAACCAAAGGACATAACCAGGAACTTATAATGACCATAATGGTTCCTGAGTGCTGTCTTTGGAATATCACATTCCCTTACACTCAACTGATGGTAGCCTGATCTGAGGTCTATCTTAGAGAAACAAGTAGCACCCTCAAGCTAATCGAAAAGATCATTAATTCTCAGAAGAGGATACTTATTCTTAATGGTAACCTTGTTCAACTGGCAATAATATATACGCTTTCGAAGGGAACCATCTTTCTTTCTCATATATAAGACCAGAGTTCCCCAAGGTGAGACACATGGTAGAATGAAACCCTTATCAAGGAGATCTTGCAACTGTTCTTTTAGCTCTTTCAACTCTGCTGGAGCCATTCTATATGGCAGAATAGATATAGGCCGAGTATTAAGAAGGATGCATATACTGAAGTCTATCTCTCTCTCAAGAGGGACTCCAGGTAGATCATCAGGAAAGACTTCTGGAAACTCACTCACAACTAGAACTAACTCAATAGGAGGTGTCTCAACACTAGAGTCATTAACTCGGACTAATTGATAGACACAACCCTTGGAAACTAACTTTTTCTCCTTAAGGTATGAAATAAAATGACCCTTAGGCACTGCTAATATGCTACTCCACTCTATAACTAGATCATTAGGAATTTGGAACCTAGCTACTCGAGTTCTACAATCAATGGAGGCATAACAGGCATGAAGCCAGTCCATACCTAGAATGATGTCAAAATCTACCATGTCTAATTCGACTAAATTAGCCATGTTGTCCTTGTGATTGATGGAAATGACACATTTATGATATACTCGCTCAGCTAGAATAGACTCTCCAACAGGTGTAGAAACACAAAAGGGTTCACAAAGTTTCTCAGGAAGAACATCAAAATTATTTGCAACATAAGGAGTCACAAAAGATAAACTTGCATCTGGGTCTAGCAAAGCATAAACATCAAGAGTAAAGACTTTGATCATACCAATGAAAACATCTGGAGAATTTTCTTGCTCTTGACGACTAGTGATCACATAAAGGCGGTTTGCTCCTCCGCCAGTACCAGATGTAGCTCCTCTAGGTGCAACCATGTCTGGTGGAGCAACTGATGAAGATTGGGTTCTATTGCCCTGATTCCCATTACCTTGCCAGTTCCTAAGGTATTCTTTCATGAAGTGACCCTCTTGTCCACACTTGAAACAACCTGTGGAGCCATCACAACACCTACCTGGGTGGTTCCTACCACACATGGCACATGCAGGAGCCCAGTTACCTCCTTGTGCCACACTACTCTAAGACTGCACAGGTCTAGCTCTGAAGTTCTACGAATTCTGGCTATTGTACTCACATTTGTTTTTGGGTGTAGGTGCACTAACAGATGATGGAGCAGGTCCCTTTTGCTTTTGATGAAACGAAGAACGGTTAACATTACTTCTTTGCTGCCCAGACTCACTCCCTATCTTAGCCTTCTTTTTCCTAAACTCTTTCCTATCCCTTAGCTTCTCTTCCTCAACCTGCTGCACATAAAGCATCAATCTTGATATATCCATGTCCCCTATTAGCATAGCTGCCTTGCCCTCTTTGCTTAACAGATGGGACAATCCAGAAACATATAGACTCATCTTGCTTCTCATAACCGCAACCATCTCCAGAGCATATAGGGAATGTTGAGTGAATTTCAAGCTATACTCATGAACACTTGGTGATTCATGTTTAAGGGTAAGGAACTCTCGCACCTTAGCCTCTCTCAATTATCGGGGAAAGAAACGCCCTAAGAAAGCCTTCTCAAAGATCGCCTAGGTCAAAATTGGTGCACCCTCAGCTCTACCCTTCTTCCACTGGTCAAACCAAGTCCAAGAAGCATTCCCCAGTTGATATGCAACTAGTTCCAATCGCTCAGCATTGGCAATGTGCATTACTTCAAATAACTTTTCCAGTTCCTTAATAAAATTCTCTGGATCCTCATTAGTGCTCGAACCAGTGAAACTTGGAGGATTCATCCTCAAGAACTCTCGGATCCTCGAAGTATCAGCTTCTTCCTATCGAAGGCCTCTTTGTTGCCCAGCTTGGTTGGTCACAACTTGGTTTAGCATTCAGATTGCTTCCCGAAATTCAGCATTGGTGACCTCTCCTTGGGGTTGCACTTTCGGTGCATTAGGTACTCCTTACCCCTCAACGTTCCTCATAGCAGGACGACCTCGAACAACTCTTCGTGGAGGAATGATCAACTGAAAGACACACACAAGCACGAGTTAGAAGAAATTTTTCAGAGATCAAACTCTTAACGCACAAAATGAGTGGGAAAGAAGTGAGAAAATTTCCTAAGTGTTGCAGCCTCCTAATTATAGATGTGGCGCACTTCACACCGATAACTAGGACTCTACAGACATGGCTTCATAGACTCGCTAGAACTCTTGAACTCTGCGCTCTCATACCAAGTTTGTCACGCCCCGAGCCTACACCCTGGGCAGGACTATCACTCGAGAACCATTGTTGGCCCCAAACAAACCCTTGACCTGGCTTACTTACTGAGCGGAAGACTTAAACAAAGAAACAATCTCAAATAAGGAACTTATAAATTAAACTTAGAATGTCTTTAAGGAAACATTCAAACTAGCCAAAATGCCTACTCAAGTCTCATAGCAAAACATCTTAAATACAAGACTAAAGAACTATACTAATCTTCTATGAAGCCTCTTCAACAAAGAGAGATATCAGGAAAAGACCCCCGATCATCCTAACAACTAAAGTACTAAATCAAATGATAAAGGGGTCCTCGTGAAAGCAAGGAGGCTCACCAACTAACTCTAAGTGCACAATTGGATCAAAGAGGTGCTGGATGTTGATTTTGGTTACCTGTGTCTGCATCATAAAATGATGAAGGCCAAATGGCATCAGTACATTGAATGTACGAGTATGTGAGGGGAAAACTAATCATGACATAAGCTTGAGAAGAATCTGAAAGTAACACTTACCTTGGCTTTACTCAACTCATGAATAAGTCAACTCAAATGCAAAGTAAAAACAACAATAAGGGTGTAGTTTATACAAATCATTTAAAACAATAGGTAGCAACTTAATTTGTTAAAGAAATGCAATAACAACTCAGTTTACATATAAAGTAATATAATAGTATGGGAGTTTCTCTAAACGACAACCATCACTATGAGTTTAAGTGATGATACATCATATCGCCCACGGTTCCAGAACTGTCCTATACTTTGTCATCATATATGATGCCTCAACTAAGTGGATCCACTAGTCTATGCTAAAAAGCACTACATAATCATCTAAAAAGTATGATCCTTTCTACTCATGATGGCTACATGGTTTATGGAGATTTGAGATATTATGAACTCGCGTCCCCACATCGCTGCTCAATACTACTCCCAAAATATACTCAATTCATATGTTTTAAAAACAAAACTCTTTCTGTGTTTGAGATAATTACTCAAAAACTAACTCAAAGGCTCTCTTGGAAATCAGTATTTCCTTTCTTGCACAAATGTGAAAACATTTTTAACTCTTGGTAATACTTAGTTCCCTTTTAATCTTTGAAGAAATGAACTTTACTTTTACTCTTTGCTTAACTCAAAACTTAAGTCTTAAAACAGAGTTAAAACGTTGGTAAAAGACTTTTGGAAAAATCTAAGAACTTCTCTTGACGTAACTCTTAACCTCTTGACTTGACTCTTAACATTCCTTAAATTGAATTATGGATTCAAGGTTCGTGATCTCATATTTAGACGCTCACCATATCCAATTCTAACTTTCTTTGTCTCAGTGTTCCACAATTCTTTGAACAACATCTTATCAGATGTCATGTGGTTAGAGCAACCACTATTAATTAACCAACTTTCACTTGAATCTAGGCTAGTGAAACAAGTTGCAACAAAAAGGTGATCTTCTCGATCAAGAACTTGAGCTTCAACTTCAGGCTGCTGAATTTTGGCTTTACAAATTATATCATGACCCTATTGATTGCACTTGTTGTAGTCTGCATTAGGTCTCCTCCAACATTTGAAAGGAGGGTGACCTTTTTTTTTTACAATGCCAACAAGGAGGATAGCTAGCCTTTTTACTTTTAGCAAGATTCTCACTATTTTGTCCTTGTATCTTCTTGTTTTGCTTCTTCTTGTTTCTTCCATCATCTTGATGTTTAACTAATAGGGCTCCTTCAACAACTCCTTCATGTCTCATTACACGTTGTTGCTCTTATGCTTGAAAAGAACTTAAGATCTCCATTAGTGTAGTTTTGGACGAGTCCTTAGTTTTTAACAATCTGACTCGACTTGCTATATTAAGAAGTTGGTCAGAATACTCCTTTATGGTTTCACTTTCCTTCATCCTTTGCAACTCAAACTCACGTACTAAATTTAGCAGTTGCATCCCTCTATTTTTTCATCTCCTTCATACTCAGTCTTGAGATAATCCCATACCTCTTTTGCTGACTTCAGGGTCATAATACGAGTAAAGATGGTGGATGAAACTGTTGTATACAAGCATGCCTTTGCCTTTGATTTCATGGTTTTCCTTTCCTTGTGATTTTTAATCTGCGCAATTGTGAGATTGTTTGGTAAGGGAACAATCTCGTAATCATCTTCTACAGCTTCCCAGAGATCCAAAGCTTCTACATATGTCTGCATTCTTACTACCCATATCTGATAACTTTCTCCATTAAAAGCTGGTGGTGCCATTGAAGAAAAACTTGTTTCTTCAATTCACTAAAATAGATTAATGAACACACACAAGTCCCTCAAGAATAAAAAGCTCTGATACCAATTGTAGTTAATTAAGGTGGAAACCCAGGAAACGAATAAAGGAGAAGTTAAGAATAATGAAAGATTAGAACTTTAAAGAAATGAAGAATAAGAAAGAAGATATAACTTTATTTGATAATGCAGTCTTTTCTCACTTCCTAAGACTTACACTTATAATAAAGAACTAACTTCATGGTCCTAAAACATAGCAACTAACAGATCGTAATGCGTCTTTAGTCAAACCATACCTTTGGCTAAATTGTTTTGGAAGTTGAAGCAAATGGATAGAAAAAAGAGTGTTCTTGTAGCAGTTGCAGTAGTATATCTCTATGTAGTGTATTATCATAAGTTGTTCAGAGTATTTAGGATTGATGTTTTGACTATTTTGTTACATTTCTTGATGGTTTGGCAACTCTGTCAAACATAGAGATTTTGATGATAGACAGCATGAACCAAGTTCATATAATTGAGCTCAGAATTCAAAAGAAGCAGGCAGGAAAAAGACCTCAGACAGAAATAAAAAAAGGAAGAGTTCATGTTAAGAAGTAATTCGAGTCAAAAGAGGAAAACATTAAAAGGTAAAGAGTCCATCGCAAATAAGGAAAAAGTGGCATACGAGTTCTAAAAGGAAAAGGAAAAAAACTGATTTCCTTCCTTATACAAATCGGGCATGTAGAAATAAACATCTATATAAGGAGAAGGTGGAAGCATGAATACTGTGGTTTTTTGCTTGTTCATAAATAGAATGGTTTATTCTAAGCAAGAGCAAAAGTAATTCAACGAGACATACAATGAAAAAGAAAGAAGATCTAAGGTTAGAATTCTTTCAAGAGATTAGAAAGAGAGTTAGTGAGAGGTTTGTAACAAGAAGCGAGTTTGGCTTCTTGGAGAGTTAGGTAGAGGTTTTTAACAAGAAGTGAGTTTGACTTCTTGGAGAGATAAAGATAGATTCGTTACAAGAAGCTAGTTTGACTTCATCGAGAAATAAGAGTTAGTTCTTAGGTTGATAAGTTGTAATTGTGATTTGAGTTTGAAGAATAAAACTGGGGCTTTCCCTTGCTTGAGTAAGGAAGTTTTTAAGATAACATATATGTTTTATTGTGGTAAGTTCTTTCGTACGCAAACATACAAGAACCTGGTTATTGCATTAGGGGTAAGGTTTCTTCAATTAGTAATAGAGCAGGTCTTTTCACCAAAAGATTTAAATCTTGAAAAGGACCACTAGATGCACCACCAACCCCACAGGAAGGAGCTTCACAAATACGACTACCACTGTTCAATGGAAAGTATTATGAATGGTGGAAAAATCGCATGATGGACCATCTTATAGGATAAAACCCAGATCTCTGGGGAGTTGTACTGGATGGACCAACGATACCCATAAAGACTGAAGTTGACAGAGTTACCAAGGTACCAAAACAAAGGAAGGAATGAGACGTAGCAAACAAGCTAGCAATACAAAACAATGCAAAGGCAAAGAAGATCTTGATATGCGGTATAGATCCAAATGAGTACAATCAAATCTCATCATGTCAGAATGCCAAAGCAATATGGAAAAACGCTGCAGACCGCTCATAAAGGAACTACTCAAGTAAAACAATCTAAAATTGATAATCTAAACAAGCAATATGAGATGTTTAGAATGACAGAAGGTGAAACAATACAAGAAATGCATATCAAATTCACCGCCATTATCAATGAAATCTACTCTTTAGGAGAAATAATTCCAAATGGAAAGGCAGTCAGAAAACTCCTAAGTATTCTCCAGAATCACGGGAAAGTAAGTTTGAAGCTATCACTGAAGCAATTGATCTGGATAAGCTAGCTATGGAAGAACTCATTGGAATTATTATGACTTATGAACTTAATAAGGATAAAGAAAAGGAAATTGGAGGAAAGAGAAAGGAGAAAAACCCGGTCTTGAAGGCTAAAAAATGAGAAGATTTTGAGGACGATTTTGCACTTTCTCTAGATGAGAAATAGTTTCATCATCGTTCATAGAGGTGATGTCTACTTTATTAGGATTCTTCTCAGTTAACACATAAGAAATATTGAGAAGACTCAAGTAGAAAAGTATTTTATCCTTCCATCTCTTGAAATTGTTACCATTGAACTGAAATGGCATGTTAATGTCTCCCATCTTGATATCCGCGGTCTTTTCAACCGTAGCCATTTTTAATCTCCTTAAATTTGTTAGTGAAAAATTATAAAATAACAGAATTACAAGATTACAATTGAAAATAAAATGAAGAAATAAAAATCTCTTCAGGCTAAGACGCGAATATCTCGCTCTTTTTAAGGAGATTCAAGCCAACTGTAGCAAATGTTTTTCACCGGTCCAGCAGTAGTCCTCTTGACTTGTCCCCTCCATGATACAACATCCTAATCACAAAGTATAACTCAACAAACTCTGGACAAGAGTTGAGTCCGAAGCTCCATGAAAAGAACTCATCCCTTCAACTGATAAGAACTCTCTTTTTTGACAAACTTTATGCACTCTATATATTTCTTGTGTCTCTATACCAAATGAAGACCACCACTATTTATAGTTGAGGAAACCTTCCTAGCAACAAATAGGAAGATAATAGGGTAGTAAATAGTGAAGATAAATGACCTAGAGGTTACATGGGTTACAAGGTATAATGAAGGAGTAAAAGAATGAAATAAAGGTGAGGGGTAACAAATGCACCAACGTGGAAATGTTACACTTTGACCGTTTGCCGACATTCACTGGAACGTTTATACCAAATGTTTAATTGCAATAAATCCTAACTAAACCTCTGATACCAATGACCAAGGCAGCACGAAGGAGGAGAAAATAAACAGCCTTTTGAGATAAAATATGATGAGCTATTATAATATAATAATAATAGTATAATGCTCTAAAGACCAACAGTTCTCCGTAAGACAAATTGTCACAGTAATTATATGAAAGCACCAAAACATCATATTCACAACAGCTAATCCTTAACCACTGCATAATTGTAAAAATCCTCTAGGAGGAAAAAATAAGAAGAAAAGATTGAAAAAATGATTTGCTTGCCAGGCCCCACTAGAAGCGAGAAGAAGAAGAAAATTGTCAGCCCCCTATAGCAGCGAGAAGAAAATGAAGAAGATGAATTAAGACAACTAATATGGCAAAAGATATTTGAAGAAGAAGAAGAAGAATTAAAGAACCAGGAATGGTATGAAATAGGTGAAATAGATAGAGTGGAAATTGAAATGTTAAAATTTAACTTAAGTGATTTAGAAATTCAATATACTGATTAATGATAAATCAACAATACTTAGAATATTGGCACCAAACCATAATAGATATTACTTTATTAAGCAATTTAATAAAGGAAAATATAGAAACTTTCCAACAAACTCACGATATACAACACATAGAATATATACTAGAAAATATAAAGGAAATTATAAGACTAATACCTTTAGAAAAAATATATTACGAACGTATTAATCATTCAGACTAAAATGAAATATGAATATTTACAGTATTGGATAGAATCTATAGAAAATATAAAATTGCTAGAACAATTAATGGAAGAAAATTTATATATGTATCAAAAACCCAAGATATACTATATTTAGAATATATCATAAAGAATATTAATGAAATATTCAGACTAAAACAGATATCAGAAAAAAATTATGATAAATATTATTATATACTACCATAAATCTAGTTCCGCAACCAAAATTGGTATCAGAGCTAGACAAAGAAAAAGTATACAACTATGAATAGTAATGAAGACCACAAGAATGAATTAATCAGACAAGTAATAATAATACGACAAGAACTAAAAGTTAAACAAGAAAGACTTCAATATAATATATTTGCAGGAGTATGCCAAAAATCTTTGTTAGTGCAAAGAAAAGTCATATTTAATCTACAATTAGAATTACAAAAGATAGAGTATAAATTAAAACATAATTTAAGATGAATAAAGAAGAATTTGCTATAGAAGAAAAAGCCTACGAGAATCCTGATGGATTAAAGATAAAAATAATATTTTCAAACTTAGGAAGAAGATATAAAAAAATAGGTGACAATTTATATTTAATGATAGAAAAAGACACTGTAAGATTAGAAGATAGTCTAACTGCCATGGTCAGAATAACAAAAGAAAATGAAGAAATAGATAAGAAAAAAGAAATAGAAATGATAAAACAACAGGCAAAATTAGAAATACAACAGATCGAAGAAGTAAAAAATGATAAGATAATTGCACTAGAAAAAGAATTAAATATGCTTAAAGAATTATACATAGCAAAACAAAAAGAAAAGGAAAAAGAAACAGAATTAAAACTAGAAATAGAAAACTTTAAAGAAAAATTAAACCCAGATATAAGTATAGATAATGCTGATATAGAAGAAGAAAATTGCTCAGAACAAGGCTCAGATATAAGTGAAACATATACAGAAATATTAGAAAAAATAGGCGAAGATAATACAATAGAAGTAAATACAGATGAAATAAAAAATAAAGGAAGTACAAGCACAGAAGTAAAAAACCCAAAAACAATGAGTCTTGAATATTACACAGTTAGTTATGAAGAATCTGATAGATATGATAGTTTATGGAATAAACGACTAAATAAAAAAAAAATGGACACCATCCACAACATCCAAAAATAATGGCTTTCTAGATTTAGATTGCGTAGCAGATATAAATAAAACAATACAATTATGGGTAGGCTATATATCAAAACAATTAATAGATAATAAAATTGGAATGACAGAAGTACCAGGATACATAGAAAGAACATTTATAGGAACGGTAAAATTATGGTTACAAAATTTAGTAGAAGAAAGTATAAAAACATTAAGAAATAATAAGAAAATGGATGGAGAAATTGCAACTACACCAATCGATATATTAAATAAATACGAAATAGCTATACGAAATGAATTCAGTAGTACAACTACAGAAGTAGAAGAACAGAATAAAGAAAAACAGTTAAATAGAAATTTAATGTTAAAATTAGCCATATGTAATATGTGTTATATAGACGAATACACATGCGTATTTAGAGAATATTATTACAAAGGAACATATAATACAGAAGAAGCAAAAGAAATAAGGAAATTATATTTTACAAAATTACCAAAACCATTTAGCTCTAAAATAATAAAAGACTGGAATGAAGCAGGATTACAAGATACACTTGGAGCAAGAATGAGATATTTACAAAAATGGTACTCAGAAATATGTGAAAAATATAGGGAAGAAATGAAAATGGAAAAAACAATTATTAAAAATTTAGCATGTTGTAAAGATAAGATAGCACCCCAGTTTGGATGTAATGATAATTATTATAAAAAGAAATATAGAAAACCAGGACAATATAAAAAGTATAAATCCCAGTACAAGTATAAACGACCAAGAAGGAGATATTATATAAAAAATACTAAAGCAAAAAGACCTTTCAGACCAAAAAGAAAAATATCAGAATGTACATGTTATAATTGTGGAAAACTAGGACATTTAGCTAAGGATTGTAAAGTACCTAAAGATCCAAAAAGAAAACAAATATCCGAAATAGTAATCAACGAAGATATATATACACAAATAGACCATATAGATTATGAACCAGACAGTGATGATAGTATATATGAATTCGAAATTGAGAACGGAAATGAAATAGAAGAGGATAATAATGACTGAAAGAGAAGTGAAAATAATAAATAAAGACGAATATACAAATGAAGAATATTCAGAACAAAAGATAATATTTGATGTCAATATATTTGAACAAATAAAAGGAAAAGAATTAGATCTTAGTGTAGAAAAAATATTCCAGGTACCATTAATAAGAAATATATTTAAAAGACAAAAAGAAGAGTACTACGTAGTAAGCCAGAAAGAACACATAATAGATTGTAAATATACCCAAGGAAAAGCAAGAATACCTATAATAAATAAACGAATAATAAATAAAGAAATACAAGAAATCAAAGCTAAAGACCCTATAAAGTACGTACACTTAGGTGGAACAGAAATATTAATAAAAGCTTGTTTTAGAGAAGGAATAGATACACCAATAGAAATATATTTAGCAGATGATAGAATAATAGAACCAATAGAAAGAAGCATAATAAGCGCAGTAAAAGGAAATTTGATATATCAAAAATTTAAGTTTATAATAAGTGCTAATTATTCAGTAGCAATAAATGATAAAAACATAGATAAATCATTAGTACTATATTGGAAAATGTCAGGAATAGAGTTAGCCCCAGGAAGTAAAATATTTACAGCCCGCTGTAAAAACCTATATGTACTAACAACAAAACATAAGATAACAGCAAAAAATAAGATCAATAAGATAAAAATAGAAAATCCTTTTGAGAAAATAGTTACGGTAATAGATAATAATGATTATAGCTATAAAGAAATCGACATAGAAGAAGATCTAGAAATAGTAAGTGATAGAATCAGTACATCAAAAAGGATAAAAAAACTTAGATAAAGATAATGATATATCTCAACCCACAAGAAAATCAGTAGAATACCAAAGGATAAAAGAAATTGAACCATATCATTACTATATAACCGGAATAATAGAACAAAGAAAGCATATTATTATAATAAACACTGGACAAGAAGAAAATTACATACCAAGAGAATTAGTACTGGAAGAAGAAATAATTTCTAAAGAACAAGTATGCCCAGAATTACCAAAAGAATTATTACATATAGAAGAAACAACTCAAAAAGAAATAATTATAGGAGGCATAATAATATTAATAAACTTCAAAATACACCAAGAAGACAATATAACATTAGGAATAAAATGGTTAGAAGAAATGAAACCATATAATCTAGAAAATACACAATTGACTATAACTTATAAAAATAAAAAAGTTATAATCAAAAGAGCAATATGAAAATTTATATACTTGCAAAAATAATAGTAGAAAATTATTATAATAGATATTATACTCCAATGTTAGATACGGGAGCAGAAGCAAATATGTGCAAACATAATTGCCTACCAGAAGAAAAATGGGAAAAATTAAAAACACTTATAGTGGTAACAGGATTTAATAATGAAGGAAGCATGATAACATATAAAGCAAAAAATATAAAATTACAAATATGGGATAAAATATTAACTATTGAAGACATATATAGTTATGAATTTATAAATAAAGATATGCTCTTAGGAATGCCGTTTTTAGAAAAGTTATATCCACATATAATAACAAAAACACATTGGTGGTTTACTACACCATGTAAGCAAAAGGTAGGAGCAAAAAGAGTAAATAATAAAAATAGAAAATCCACACCGTGGATTAAAGGAAGCGAAAAAATAACGCAAAAACTAGAAAATATTAAAGAAAGTACCCCCAATATAGAATTAATAATATTTTCAATAGATAAATTAAAAATAATCCAAGAAAAATTGGATATGTTATATAGCGAAGATCCCTTAAAAGGATGGGAAAAGCACAAAACAAAGGTAAAAATCGAACTAATTGATGAAAATAGTATAATTACCCAAAAACCACTGAAATATAATTTTGCAGATTTAGCAGAATTTAAAATGCATATAAAAGAATTATTAGATAATAAATATATCCAAGAAAGCAATAGTAAACATACAAGTCCAGCATTTATAGTAAATAAACACAGTGAACAAAAAAGAGGTAAAAGTCGTATGGTTATTGACTATAGAAATTTAAATGCAAAAACAAAAACATATAATTACCCTATACCAAACAAAGTACTAAAGGTAAGACAAATACAAGGATATAACTATTTTAGTAAATTTGATTGTAAATCAGGATTTTACCATCTAAAATTAGAAGAAGAATCCAAAAAATTAACAGCTTTCACAGTACCACAAGGATTCTATGAATGGAACGTACTACCTTTTGGATACAAAAATGCACCAGCAAGATACCAACATTTTATGGATAATTATTTTAATCAACTAGAAAATTGCATAGTATACATAGATGATATATTACTATATTCACGAACAGAAGAAGAACATATAAGATTGTTAGAAAAATTTATACATATAATAATGCACTCTGGAATAAGTCTAAGTAAGAAAAAAGCAGAAATAATGAAAAACCAAATAGAATTTTTAGGAATACAAATAGATAAAAATGGTATAAAAATGCAAAATCATATAATACAAAAAATAATAAATTCTGAAGAACAGATAGATACAAAAAAGAAATTACAATCATTTTTAGGATTAGTAAACCAGGTGAGAGAATATATACCTAATTTAGCAGAAAACCTTAAACCATTGCATAAAAAACTAAAGAAAGATGTAGAATATTATTTTGACAAAAAAGACCAACAACAAATACAAAAAATAAAATTATTATGCAAAAACTTACCAAAATTATATTTTCCAGACGAAAATATAAAATTTATATATATAGTAGAATCAGATGCCAGTGAAATAAGCTATGGAGGAGTATTAAAATATAAATACGATAAAGAAAAAATAGAACATCATTGTAGATATTATTCAGGAACATTTACAAATCCCGAAATAAAATGGGAAATAAATAGAAAAGAATTATATGCTTTATATAAATGTTTATTAGCTTTTGAACCATACATCGTGTATAATAAGTTTATTGTAAGAACAGATAATACGCAGGTAAAATGGTGGATTACACGGAAGATACAAGATTCAGTGACAACTAAAGAAATACGTAGACTAGTACTAAATATACAAAACTTTACATTTACAATAGAAATAATTAGTACTAACAAAAATGTCATTGCAGATTACATCTCAAGACAGAGCTACTCAAACGGATCTAGACAAAGAAATTACTCTTGAAAAGATATTCGATGCTATGACATTACTTTGTACAAAAGTAGATAGCATGGACAAAGAAATACAAAAAAAGAAAAGTCAGCAGCATGACGGTAAACATGCGGAGCTAAGTTGATCGGAAGACTTGAAAATTCCAGAACTAGAAGGTGACGATGGGAAACACCGAAAAACCCAATCTAACAATTTGTTACATACAGCTGCAGGTACATCATCTATAAAAAAAGAAAAAAGATATGTTAATACGAATATGAACAAGATATTTGAAAAACCATTTATACCCAGAAATCAAAACCCCTTATTCGTACCACCACAAATAAATACCTACAAAGACAGCTTAGGCCAAGACAAGAAGATCTACAATCACATAACCAGAGCCTATATTGAAAATATTTACAAGATACAAACCTTTTTTAACAAAAACCCCAGATCTAAAACTACCCAAAATCCACACGAAGATTATATTACCCAAACCTTACAAGGATACAATAAATTAATTGCTTTACCTAAAACCAATGCAAATTTAGTGGCAACTTGCTATAACTACGGACTACTAAACACAGTATATACCCAGACAGGAGATGAAATAGCTACAATACCGGAACTACACAAAGCATTCATGAACTACAAAAGGATAACTAAAGGAACTCTGTTTTATATAAAATTCTATTCAGCACCATCCGAGATACTTTATGATGAAATTAAGCCAATCATACAAGTTATAAAAATTGGATTAACTAGAGATATGATCATACCAGAAAAAATAGAAGAACAAGATGAAATACAAAAAGTGGAGATACCAGCATTTTATGCCGGAAAATGAATTATTGGATTAGCTACTATCCTAAATGAGTTAACATCCAATTATCTAAACAAAAATTCAATATGGAGTTATTATTCAAGGGAACAAACAATGATATATTCAAATTGTCGAGAATTCAGAGAAGCAGATATGGAAGAACTCAGGCAATGGGCACTAAGTCTACTTAAACCTGAGCAACAGCCAACTACAAGAGCTATAAGGAAAAACTTTATCTCATCAGAAATAATGACAAGATATTGCAAAACTATTGGGCACAAATATCCGGATCATCAATGTTCTAAATGCCAAGGAGAAGATAATGTGATCCCAGACGTACAGCTGGAGTAAAAACAAGAAGCAACAAAAGCTGACAAGATAAAAAGAAAAAGATATGCGGACAAAATAAGTGGAGAATACTTTATGTAAAGAAAAAGCTAGTGGAAGACATCTTTATGTAAAGTAATAACGTGTTAGGTTTGTTAAGGTGTACAAAGATGTAAAGTAAACTATAGTTAGGTGTAAAGTAACCATAGTATAGTAAAGTAACTATAGTAAGGTTACTTATATTTGTATAAATAGATAGCCATTATGGCATAGATAGGTAAGACTTTCTACACGGAAAGCAAGTCTCTTTGTAAACAAAAATATTCTCAAATAAAAATCTAAGTTTCAGTTAAAGCTATGGATCCGAATATTGCAGATACTACACAGGTACACACAATTATGATTATGCATAACTAAAGCTATTAATTCCTGAATATCATAAGCATAATTAAATAAGTTTATATTAGTTATTATATACTAGAATTATTTAAGCATGTTTTTAAGTTTGTTAACATGAGGAAGAAAGGGAAAACTTCTAAACTATGCCATCCTAAGGTTGAAACCATAGGCGAGGAAGCCGTGAGGGTAGTAAACAAAGTTGAGGCGCTGTTAGGAAGTAATTACCTTTGAAAGTACGATGTTAACAGTGACAGGAAAACATGTTCAAATAATCTAGTTTATAGTAATCTAATATAGATAATTTGTTATGCCTATGGTATAAGGGAATTATGATTAAATAATCATGAATATTTTCTTACATGATGAAATGTTATTAAGTTATAAAATATTAATCTTGTATTTATTAAGGAATATAGAAATTATAGAATTAAGACAACTAATATGGCAAAAGATATTTGAAGAAGAAGAAGAAGAATTAATGAACCAGGAATGGTATGAAATAGGTGAAATAGATAGAGTGGAAATTGAAATGTTAAAATTTAACTTAAGTGATTTAGAAATTCAATATACTGATTAATGATAAATCAACAATACTTAGAATATTGGCACCAAACCATAATAGATATTACTTTATTAAGCAATTTAATAAAGGAAAATATAGAAACTTTCCAACAAACTCACGATATACAACACATAGAATATATACTAGAAAATATAAAGGAAATTATAAGACTAATACCTTTAGAAAAAATATATTACGAACGTATTAATCATTCAGACTAAAATGAAATATGAATATTTACAGTATTGGATAGAATCTATAGAAAATATAAAATTTCTAGAACAATTAATGGAAGAAAATTTATATATGTATCAAAGAACCCAAGATATACTATATTTAGAATATATCATAAATAATATTAATGAAATATTCAGACTAAAACAAATATAAGAAAAAAATTATGATAAATATTATTATATACTACCATAAATCCAGTTCCGCAACCAAACAGAATCACGGGAAAGTAAGTTTGAAGCTATCACTGAAGCAATTGATCTGGATAAGCTAGCTATGGAAGAACTCATTGGAATTATTATGACTTATGAACTTAATAAGGATAAAGAAAAGGAAATTGGAGGAAAGAGAAAGGAGAAAAACCCGGTCTTGAAGGCTAAAAAATGAGAAGATTTTGAGGACGATTTTGCACTTTCTCTAGATGAGAAATAGTTTCATCATCGTTCATAGAGGTGATGTCTACTTTATTAGGATTCTTCTCAGTTAACACATAAGAAATATTGAGAAGACTTAAGTAGAAAAGTATTTTATCCTTCCATCTCTTGAAATTGTTACCATTGAACTGAAATGGCATGTTAATGTCTCCCATCTTGATATCCGCGGTCTTTTCAACCGTAGCCATTTTTAATCTCCTTAAATTTGTTAGTGAAAAATTATAAAATAACAGAATTACAAGATTACAATTGAAAATAAAATGAAGAAATAAAAATCTCTTCAGGCTGAGACGCGAATATCTCGCTCTCTTTAAGGAGATTCAAGCCAACTGTAGCAAATGTTTTTCACCGGTCCAGCAGTAGTCCTCTTGACTTGTCCCCTCCATGATACAACATCCTAATCACAAAGTATAACTCAACAAACTCTGGACAAGAGTTGAGTCCGAAGCTCCATGAAAAGAACTCATCCCTTCAACTGATAAGAACTCTCTTTTTTGACAAACTTTATGCACTCTATATATTTCTTGTGTCTCTATACCAAATGAAGACCACCACTATTTATAGTTGAGGAAACCTTCCTAGCAACAAATAGGAAGATAATAGGGTAGTAAATAGTGAAGATAAATGACCTAGAGGTTACATGGGTTACAAGGTATAATGGAGGAGTAAAAGAATGAAATAAAGGTGAGGGGTAACAAATGCACCAACGTGGAAATGTTACACTTTGACCGTTTGCCAACATTCACTGGAACGTTTATACCAAATGTTTAATTGCAATAAATCCTAACTAAACCTCTGATACCAATGACCAAGGCAGCACGAAGGAGGAGAAAATAAACAGCCTTTTGAGATAAAATATGATGAGCTATTATAATATAATAATAATAGTATAATGCTCTAAAGACCAACAGTTCTCCGTAAGACAAATTGTCACAGTAATTATATGAAAGCACCAAAACATCATATTCACAACAGCTAATCCTCAACCACTGCATAATTGTAAAAATCCTCTAGGAGGAAAAAATAAGAAGAAAAGATTGAAAAAATGATTTGCTTGCCAGGCCCCACTAGAAGCGAGAAGAAGAAGAAAATTGTCAGCCCCCTATAGCAGCGAGAAGAAAATGAAGAAGAAAGGAGTGGAAATTAAGTGAAATTACCTATTTCGTCTACAGTCCTATCCCACATAGACTCACGTCCACTAGGATTTTTGGATGGTTTCTGTTGTGTCGACATGGCCTGAACTGATGGAATCAGCTGTATTGCAGTTTGAATTGATGTAGTTGGATGTGGTGCAACCTGAATTGAAGGTGTCGATTGAAGAAATGACAAAGATTTTGGTTCGGTTGTTGATGATTAAATAATGTATCATTAAGATGCGGAGGTTGTGATTCAGTTATTGATGAAGAAACTATTGCACCTTGTGAAGTAGATGCTGAGTAAAATGAGTTCCATAAGTTCTCATAACGCTTAGGTTTCGACATATCTGAAGGCAATAAATGTAGACGAAACACACACAATAACAAATTAATTATTAGGTTGAGTATCTAAAGATAATCTTCATTGGATAAGTTGATTTACACTGAACAATTTCTCATGTAAGGAAAAATTGTTTTCTCAAATTATTGATTACCATAGTTGGCGTGTTCCATTAGTGATCAGCAGATTCAACATCACTCATTGTAGCCTTATGATCTATAATGTTGAAGGCAATGCAAACAATGTTGTGATCAGAATTGTAGTATACATGTTAATGAACATTGATTCTGCTTATTAAGTTTCTAGTAGTTTTGTTCAAGGCCATATTGAAACTTATTGCTAGTGACTGTTAATTTTATTTGAAGGGCAGGACGATGGCACCGATGAAGCTAAATTACTGTTATTGTGATTTAGAGTTAAGAAATTTTTCATGTTCCTATCTGAGGATTTAACCTTGAAGTTATTGTCCATGTGTTACTTTTAACAGTTTGAAGTTAACAGTTGCTTTACCAATTGTGTCTTTTAGCTTTTGCTTGACTTGTGATTTCTACCTGCGTTGTCAACATGCTTTGAACTGATTCTATACGGGACTAAAATTACTATCTTAATACATCAAAAGTTATATAACTAATTTTGGTTTGTTTATGTTTTCACTTTTCTCCAGTTAGATTATGCTTTAACCTTTTTAGGATATCAATTATTGTTAAGAATTGAATTTATTCATCAATTTGAAATTCCAAAAAAGGCATAAACTAAACTAGAATTAAGCGATCAAGCATAACTCGAAATACATGAGATCACATTGCTACTAGTGTGAAATTAGGGCAACTCACTTTATTGCAAAAAATTCATGAATTCTAAACATAGAGCACCAAAATTTGGCTCCACAAATTCATTGGAATGAAGTTGACTTATATGACTAACTTTAAATTTCCGGACTTACCAATCAGTTAATCTAGAACAAGATATGGCTAAAGTACGTCATGTTTCTCTCTTTTATATCACGATCCAATTTCTCAGATCATGATAGCACCTACAACATCCCACCGGTAGGTAATCCTAGCCCTTAGCCCAGAGCCATAAGCAATGAGCTACCAAGCAGAAACCAATAATAAAAAGCAAAAGCTTATATCAAGCAAAGAAAGGATAATCATTAGAATACAATAGAGGAACCATCCCAAGAATTGACATCAGTCAGTAATTGAGCATCTAATCCAAAATAAAAGTACAAGGCTTCAACAAATACAAGATAAGCATAGGTTGTCTCTAAATACAATATAAAGACTAAGCCTATCCAAAAGTAGATGGAAGTTGGCAACTCAGAACGCTAGGAGCTCACCCAAGTCTCCAAAAACTCTAAGCTGCTCCAGATGACTCCACATCAACGGTGATAACTCAAGTTGAGATTTGCAGGGGGCAGAAGTGTACTATGATTACAGAAAATGGTACTCAGCATGCAACAGTTGACTGAGCTCAAAAGATACCACAAGCATAAATAGAAAGTAATATGGAAAGCATAGATTAATTAACTAAACAGGAGATACTAAAGTAGCCAAGAAATAAAGAATAGAAATAGGAAAGAAGGGTTAAGAAGTCGAGTCAAGACGAACATGGATCAGAAGACAACAACCTAATTGCAAGCAACTAAGATACCAAGTCTACTACCCAGACCTAGTGTCCGGGGGAACCACAACTACAATTCTAAAGTCAAACCTACTAGGTAACAATAAAACAATAGTAGAGAGTAGCATATAGTCAAACAATAACCTAACCGAACCCCATAAGCCTAGAAGGTACAAACAACAACATAACCCAACTAGCCTACATAAACCAAAGGGTATAAAGAACAAACAAGTATACTAGTGATAGCAATGCATATGAATACCGGGTAAGCAGCAGAACCATCACTAACCATCCAAACCTCTAACCATTGGTAACGACCTCGAACCGCAAAACATCAGCCTTAGACTAGGAATAAAAGCTTCGAACCATCAACATCAGCCTTCGGACAGGAAATATTAGCCTCGAACCATGATGATCAGCCTCAAACCGGAAGAAACGACCTTGAACCTTGAATAACAAATAATGGGGCCCCCTACCTAGTCTGTAAACTCCCAGGGGAACCAATAAGACCAAAAGCTTGCATGAGGGCGTCGACGCATCGATTAGTCACGTAAAAACTGAGCACATCCTATATGACTCTAATATCTCAAGTATAAAAAGAAGTATGTCTGTAACGCTTGTAATATAAAAAATAAATAAGTCAAAGGATCCAGGTGGAACGACTCCCGTCAAAACCAGTTTAGTATAAAAATTGAGGAAAATAATAACTCATCATAAAGGATAAATATGCCAATGCATGGGCTAGGATCCTACCATGAAATCCGTGAGAATGAGCAAACAATGTAATGCATGCCATCACTAGCACTCAAACAAGGCACTCAAAATCAAATAATTATACAACCAATGAAACCACACTGCCAATGCAGAGAGTACTACTAACTTGGGATCCAACTGGTCCTCCCATACGGCCTCAGGCCCATGAGTATAATCAGAAGCTCAATAAGGATACAACATGCCCACCGCTAATCAAAAAGCAATGGGATCAAGAAGAGATTTCAAATCAGTAATGTAGACACGTAATTTTTGACCGAACCTAAAATTTTACACCATTTTAGAGCTTAAAATTTTTATAAATCTAAATTAAATATTTTGACTTTTATCTTATTTTATTAAGTTTATTTTAAAATGTTTGAAAACAACAAAAATATAATCACTTTTTAAGGAAAGTTTTATTTTTAATTGTTTAAAAAAGAAATGAAAAATTACAAAAAATAAATATTTTCTTTTAATTTAGATTTAATAAATAAACTAGTGCTTCTTAATTATATTTTTTAATTAGCTATTTAACTTTTCTTATATTTATATTAATATAAAATAATTAGTTAATATTTTTAATTATTATATTTTATATTTATATGCCTACCCATTAACCCCACTACTCTACCCCCACACTACATTACTCCACCCCACTCCCCTCAACCCCTACACCACTATACACCCACATACTACACGTACAAGAACACTACAAAAACCCCGTCTGCACACTACATAGACACCTACATGATTCCTAAACACAACACTTCCCACATATACAAAAAACAACACGCACAAACCTATAAAAACACAACACACACACGGACACAAAAAAAAAAAAACAGCAACAAAGGAAAAAACACGTTGCACACACGTAAACATTCACGCATGAAAAGGAAAAAGAGGAATTCATTTTATTTTTAGGCTACTTTTCTTTCAAAAATTCATCAATAGATTCACATATTTTTTTTCCTTTTTCATTATTACTTTATTTAAACACAATACATATAACATCACAAATCACCTACAAACATTTGGTGGGTGTTCTAATTGAGGTTCGATCAAGATTTTGCGGTATTCAACTTTTCCTTATCTCTTTAATTTATTTATGGAATTTGATGTAATTTTATGACATGTTTTCTTATATTATGTTTCATTCATGAATTTGATTGAAATGATTAATTTGTTAGTTGTTATATCTCTATTTCATGAATAAAGGTAGCTTTAATCGATGATTATTTTATTTATTTATTTATTTTTATTTTTTAGTTGTGATCTCTTAAAAATAAACGGGTCGTAACATTGTTCTTGTCTTGATTTTGATAATAATGATAAAGTAGGTATAGTTAGGCTAAAAAAACAAATAAATAAACAAATTATTGTTGTTTTATTTTATGACACAAAAAATAAGATTTATTTTTTTACAATTCGTTATTGTTTTGTTTGATTAGAAAATGTATACTTAATTTTGACGTTAATTTTAAGAGTAGTAAAATTATTGAAATATAAAACAAAAAGATATGAATATGATCCAAAATTTTATCCTAGAATTTTATTTTTTTATTTTATTTGATTTTTCTTTATAAAGACTAAGTATTTTCTTTTAACATTAGACAAACTTTTAGGTACGTTAAAATTATTTGTTTCGATTAAGAATGTGGTTGCGCATCTTTTTGAGACATTAAAAAAAATTAAGGATGCAGTAATGCACCTTGTCCAATAGTATAATTAAATTTTATTAATTTAAAGTAGAGACTTATAGAAAAAATAGATTATTAGGTGTGATGGAAAGAAGACAGTTATGTCTCTAAATGTCAAGATCAAGAATGCGGTTACGCATCTAGGTTGAGACCCAATAAAGTTCAACAATTAAAACATGTGAGCAAACCATGGCCTGAAATAATATATCCAACAATATTTTAAAGTAAGTATAAGTCAATAAAAAGCGACCGTGCTAGAACCACGGGACTTGAGGGATGCCTAATACCTTCCCGTCGGTCAACAAAATTCGTTACCCAAATTTCTAGTTCGCACACCATAATAAAGAGTCATTTCCTTTTGATTAGGGATACAAAAAAGGTGACTTGAAATACCATAACTCAATTTCAAGTGGCAACTCTGAAAAAGAATAAAAATAATCTCTAATCAATAACGTCACTTTAATTGGAAAAAACCCTTCCACCGTGCGCGAAAAAGGGGTGTGACATCTCTTGGGACTCTGCCGGGGACTAACCAGAATTCGAGCTTTATTATATTGACTTTTACTTGATCTTATTGTTATTTTTGGATATATTGTTTATGACGGCTTAATTGTTGCTCATTTATTGCTTTGATATTGTTGAATTGTATTAAATTGTCTTCATTTGCACAACCATTTTAAGTCTTTGAATACACTTAACACACATTCACAGGAATGCATTTACGCATCCTACTTTCCCTTGAGATAAAGCTAGAGTGTCTTGACACCCAGTGAAGGATATTTAGTCACATATGTTAGGCGGGGTTGGACCAGCAATTAAATCAAAATAGCGCTACTACCGATAAGTTACCCCCTGGCTCGAGTTGTCCACTCGGGTAATCCAGTCTAGACACTAATCTCTTTAGGTTTGAGCTTATTAAACCTGAAATATAGACATGGTTATCTCTAGTAGGCTCTGCTTATTTGCATCATTTGCATTTGACTTGGTGATATTCGACAAAGGGGTCGGATCTATCTAGGACATGTACCCCTATCGTATTTAACCATCTAGATCATTTTAAGTGATACATGAAAATGCATTTATTTAAAAAGTCTTTGCAAGTTGATCTATTTTAGTGTGATTAATGGAATAAGAGAAAATGTTATCTTTTCATTTTTACAAAATAATAAAAGGGAGAAACAAAATAATTTTTTTAATTATTTTATAAGTTATTATACCCTTTTCAAAAATGAAATGAAATTTTTTTCACTACTTCACAAAAATTACAAAAAAATAAAAATAAATTATTTAAGCTTCTTTTGTATAGTTGATAAAAGAAATTCAAAATAGTTTCCTTTCATAATACTTTGGAAAGTTCAATCTGAATGAGCTACGCACACCTGATTCTCACCTCGATGAGATACGTAGGCAACCTTCCTCGGGTTCGGTGATCCTTATTTAAAAATTCAAAAAAAAATCTTAATCCTTATTTTAAAAAATTTGTTTATCTATTCTAAAAAAAATGATTTGTCCTTAAAAAAAAAACAAAAAGTGTTCTTACACATATTTCTGAACTACATTTGACCCGATTTTTGCTTTGAGAAGATACGTAGGCAGCCTTATTTTGCGGTGCGGTCCAACCAAGGAAAAATCTAAAGAGTTCTCGTCACAAAAACTAGGGTAAAAAAAGGATTTTTTTTTATTTAGAAAAAAAACTTGATTGGTACCAACATAGTTAGGAGTGTGCATAAGAAAAATTAATAAAGTGTTAAACTATTCGGCAAGTCAGACCAACTTTGTTGTGACCTATAGACTTCTTTTGGTATCTCTTGATATATTTATGCAATACTTGAGAAACTGTTTTGCTTAAAGTTAAGGCTATAACAAATTTGAACTCATGTTTCATGTGCATTGTGTGGTGAGGTTTGTATATAAAATTCAAAGGCATGAGTTTGTTGATCTAGAACTTGGCCCGAATGTTGGTTGAGGCGAAATGTTGGACAACATTTAACTTGGGAAAAGATTATAGGTTTTCTTTGATCCGATTGTGCCTTTCAAGCCTACCAAATGACATGTTATTCCATTTTGAGCATAAATCTTTTTTAATTGAATAACCACATCTTAGTCTATATCCTTTTGAGTGCATAAATGCATTTTTCCTTAATCTCACCTCCTTGAATGTACTATCAATTATCTACACAGTGTCAAAGACCAAAGTTGGGTAACAAAGTGAAAAGGTCAAATATGTGAAAGTCCAAAAAAAAATGACAAAGAAAAGCTAGAACAAAAAATGAAAAATAAAAACCTTCAAAGAAAAGGAGAGAAAAATGTGAAAAAAAGAAGAAAATAAATGAGGAGAAGCTTTCAAAAAACAAATGTCAAATGCGAAAATGAAAAAATATTGAAAGCATTGTGCAAATTTTTAGGAGGAAATAACCACTTTATCCCAAATGAATAGCCTACCTTTTCCAAAGCCTAAATTACAAGCCAATGACAGGTCCTATTTGATCTCATTTTTGGTGTTTTCTCATTAGTGGATACCTACATAAGGGTCAAGCATATAGTGTCTCAATCTCATGCATTAAACATCTTTCTGAGTGTAAGTGACTTCTAAAATGTCTTAAGATCAGAACATTTCTATTATGGATGAAGTAGCACTTCATTTGTTGTGAGGGCACTTAAAGCATGAGGATATGAATAATTATAATCCCTTAATTTATGCAAGAGGAACTGATCTTGTAAATAGTTAAATATGTTTGAGATATCATTTGAAACTATATGGATTACTCAGAGTTGACTCAGATTTGTTTGAAAGTAGTTGAAAGTGATTAATATGCATCATACTAATTGTTGGTACCAACTAAAGTAAAAACATTGTCAGCCATGAACAAATTCATTTCTCAAATGATGTCTTCTATAGGAAGAGTCAAGATAAAAAAGTAATTTTTTGATTTATCATGAACTACGTTTGACCTGATTCTTGCTATACAAGATATGTAGGCAGTCCAATAATGAACTCGGTCTCAGAAAATAAAAAATTTAAATCCTTGAAGAAACGAAATTGGATCAGTTCTTTTTAAAAAAAAAAAATAATTATAAATTTTAAAGTGCCCCAATTTAAAAACTGGACATATTTTTATTTGTTAAAAAAATCACTCGCATTACTAGGAAATAACCACCCTAGTTTCATTTTAACCTGAGAGAACAAACATCAAAAAGGCATTTTAGAGAACAAACACTCTATCATCTTTCATTTATAGGGAACAAACACCCTAATTGCATCTGTATCTTGCATTTTTCTTTTGGTATAAGTATTTCTCATTTATGCTAACAGCTTAATAATATTTTTCTGGTGCTAACGGGGGCAAAAAAAATGTTGTGGTGATTCTATTTGATGATTCTGTTTAGCGAGATCTTTCTAAGTTGTAGACGTAGTATATCAAGGACCCTCTTGAACAATGGGACGAAGTATAGCAAGGACCGTCCTGAACAATGGGATGTAGTATAGCAAGGACCCTCTTGAACAGTGGGACATAGTATAGCAAGGACCCTCCTTAACAATGGGATTTAGATTAGCAGGACCCTACTACATAATGGGATTAACATGACCCTCTAACATAATGAGATTTAATTTAGAAGGACCCTTATGCATAATGGGATTTGCAGGAACCTCCTACATAATGAGATTTAAATTAGCAGGACCCTCCTACATAATGAGATTAGTAGGACCCTCCTACATAATGAGATTTAGATTAGCAGGACCCTCCTACATAATGGGATTAGCAGGACCCTCTTACATAATGGGATTAGCAGGACCCTCTTACATAATGGGATTAAATTTAGCAGGACCCTCATACATAATGGGGTTAGCAAGACCCTCCTACATAATGAGATTTATATTAACAGGACCCTCCTACATAATGGGATTAGCAGGACCCTCCAACATAATGAGATATAGATTAGCAGGACCCTCCTACATATGGGATTAGCAGGACCCTCCTACATAATGAGATTTAGATTAGCAGGACCCTCCTACATAATGAGATTAGTAGGACCCTCCTACATAATGGGATTAGTAGGACCCTCCTACATAATGAGATTTAGATTAGCAGGACCCTCCTACATAATGGGATTAGCAGGACCCTCCTACATAATGAGATTAGTAGGACCCTCCTACATAATGAGATTTAGATTAGCAGGACCCTCCTACATAATGGGATTAGCAGGACCCTCTTACATAATGGGATTAGCAGGACCCTCTTACATAATGGGATTAAATTTAGCAGGACCCTCATACATAATGGGGTTAGCAAGACCCTCCTACATAATGAGATTTATATTAACAGGACCCTCCTACATAATGGGATTAGCAGGACCCTCCAACATAATGAGATTTAGATTAGCAGGACCCTCCTACATAATGGGATTAGCAGGACCCTCCTACATAATGAGATTTAGATTAGCAGGACCCTCCTACATAATGAGATTAGTAGGACCCTCCTACATAATGGGATTAGTAGGACCCTCCTACATAATGAGATTTAGATTAGCAGGACCCTCCTACATAATGGGATTAGCAGGACCCTCCTACATAATGAGATTAGTAGGACCCTCCTACATAATGAGATTTAGATTAGCAGGACCCTCCTACATAATGGGATTAGCAGGACCCTCTTACATAATGGGATTAGCAGGACCCTCTTACATAATGGGATTAAATTTAGCAGGACCCTCATACATAATGGGGTTAGCAAGACCCTCCTACATAATGAGATTTATATTAACAGGACCCTCCTACATAATGGGATTAGCAGGACCCTCCAACATAATGAGATTTAGATTAGCAGGACCCTCCTACATAATGGGATTAGCAGGAACCTCCTACATAATGAGATTTAGATTAGCAGGACCCTCCTACATAATGAGATTAGTAGGACCCTCCTACATAATGGGATTAGTAGGACCCTCCTACATAATGGGATTTAGATTAGTAGGACCCTCCTACATAATGGGATTTAGATTAGCAGGACCCTCCTACATAATGAGATTTAATTTAGCAGGACCATCCTACATAATGCGATTTAGATTAGCATGACCCTGCTACATAATGGGATTAGTAAGACCCTCCTACATAATGAGATTTAATTTAGCAGGACCTCCTACATAATGGGATTAGCAGGACCTTCCTACCTAATGGGATTTAGATTAGCAGGACCCTCCTACATAATGGGATTATTTGGACCCTCTTACATAATGGGATTTAGAATAGCAGGACCCTCCTATATAATGGGATTAGCAGGACCCTCTTACATAATGGGATTAGGAGGACCCTCCTACATAATGAGATTTAGATTAGCAGGACCCTCCTATATAATGAGATTAGCAGGACCTTCCTACATAATGAAATTAAGATTAGCAGGACCCTCCTACATAATGGGATTAGCAGGATCCTCTTATATAATGGGATTAGCAGGACCCTTCGACATAATGAGATTTGCAGGACCCTCTTACATAATGAGATTTAGATTAGTAGGACTCTCTTACATAATGGGATTTAGCTTAGCAGGACTCTCCTACATAATGAGATTTAGCTTAGCAGGGCCCTCCCACATAATGGGATTAGATTAGCAGGACCCTCATACATAATGAGATTTAGTTTAGCAAGACCCTCTTGGACAATGGGAATTAGATTAGCATGACCCTTCTACATAATGGGATTAGCAGGACCCTCCTGGACAATGGGATTAGCAGGACCCTCCTACATACTGGGATTTAGTGATTTTCTCCTAGGATTAACACTTCCTAGTCTGAGATTGTTATTTTTTATTTTCTCTTAGGATAAACACTTTCTAGTCTGAGACATTTATTTTAATTTTCTCCTAGGATAAACACTTCCTAGTCTCAGTTTGTTTTTCTTTAATTCACATTTGCTAATAACTTATAAATTTTTTCCAGTGAAAACTGGGGTAAAATTTTTATCTATTTCTTTTGTCTGTGATGGTTTTCAGGTTTCTTCAAGAGAAACATGGATTTGAAATTCAGGAACAAAGTTTCAACTCTTTTCAGAATGATCAATCCCATGATAGCTAGAATCAGCTTCTTCAATGCATAAAGCAGCTTGCCTTCCTGACATCTATTTCTATTCAACTTCTGATCAAGAAAACATGCAGTCATTCAAGAACATATTCAAATTGTCATTTTGAAGAGTGCCAAAAACTCACTCTAAGTGACAAGTTAAGCATCAAATTCAATTCAAGATCAAGATACTCACCCAAAAAATCAAGGTGATATCTGAAAGTCAAGACTCAAGAGAAGCTGCATAGATAGGAGCTTGTACTTTTATTTTCCTTTTGACTATTAGCTTTCATTTTTTTTGTAAGGATAAGAGTCGCGACCTGGAACCTCGATGGAACCTCACTTAACTTCCAACTCATCATCTCATCATCTCATTTCTTTGAACTACATGCGACCTGATTCCCTTATAACCCGGGATATGTAGGATGTCCAAAACAAGTGCTTGATCGCATTTTTTTTTTTCAAATAAGAGTTTGGTCAAAACTTGTCGCATTGTCTACTTCTTTGTCTGAAAACTTTTTGTTTTTCTAGTCAAAGAGGGGTAAACTATAGACACGTAATTTTTGACCGAACCTAAAATTTTACACCATCTTTAGGGCTTAAAATTTTTATAAATCTAAAGTAAATATTTTGAATTTTATCTTATTTTGTTAAGTTTATTTTAAAATGTTTGAAAACAACAAAAATATAATCACTATTTAAGGAAAGTTTTATTTTTAATTTTTTTAATTTTTTTTAATAGATTCACATATTTTTTTTTCCTTTTTCATTACTACTTTATTTAAACACAACACATATACCATCACAAATCACCTACAAAAACTTGGTGGGTGTTCTAATCGAGGTTCTATCAAGATTTTGCGGTATTCAACTTTTCCTTATCTCTTTAATTTATTTATGGAATTTGATGTAATTTTATGACAAGTTTTCTTATATTATGTTTCATTCATGAACTTGATTGAAATGATTAATTTGTTAGTTGTTATATCTCTATTTCATGAATAAAGGTAGCTTTAATCGATGATTATTTTATTTATTTATTTATTTTTATTTGTTAGTTGTGATCTCTTAAAAATAAACTGGTCGTAACATTGTTCTTGTCTTGATTTTGATAATAATGATAAAGTAGGTATAGTTAGGCTAAATAAACAAATTATTGTTGTTTTATTTTACGAAACAAAAAATAAGATTTATTTTTTTACAATTCGTTATTGTTTTGTTTGACTAGAAAATGTATACTTACCTTTGACGTTAATTTTAAGACTAATAAAAAATTTAAAATATAAAACAAAAAGATTCATATATGATCCAAAATTTTATCCTAGAATTTTAGTATTTTATTTTATTTGATTTTTCTTTATAAAGACTAAGTATTTTATTTTAACATTAGACAAACTTTTAGGTAAGTTAAAATTATTTGTTTCGATTAAGAATGCAGTTGCACATCTTTTTGAGACATTAAAAAAAATCAAGGATGCAGTGATGCACCTTGTCCAATAATATAATTAAATTTTATTAATTTAAAGTAGAGACTTATAGAAAAAATAGATTATTAGGTGTGATGCAAAGAAGACAGTTATGTCTCTAAATGTCAAGATCAAGAATGTAGTTACGCATCTAGGTTGAGACCCAATAAAGTTCAACAATTAAAACATGTGAGCAAACCATGGCCTGAAATAATATATCCAACAATATTTTAAAGTAAGTATAAGTCAATAAAAAGCGACCGTGCTAGAACCACGGGACTTGAGAGTTGTCTAATACTTCCCGTCGATCAATAGAATTCCTTACCTGAATTTTTAGTTCGCAGACCATAATAAAGAGTCATTTTCTTTTGATTAGGGATATAAAAAAGGTGACTTGGAACACCATAACTCAATTTCAAGTGGCGAGTCTTAAAAATAAAAAATAATCTCTAATCAATAACGTCACTTTAATTGAAAAAACCCTTCTGCCGTGGGAGAAAAAGGGGTGTGACAAGTAACACTCTGGTTGGATCATTGTTACCCATTGTTTCATAATGTATTTTATAGTATTGTACTATATGGTAGATATAATGTTTGGTTAGACTGTATTGTTTATTATTTTTTTAATAACATTTTTAATGTTTGGTTTGACTGCATCGTACTGTATTGTAATTTATAAATTTACTAAAATGTCCTTAGTTATTCTAAGGTAGGAGGTTTGATTGGGATTAAATAATATTGGGTAGAGGGTAAAATAATATTATGAAATATTAAATAAGGATATAATTAGAAAAATAAATTAAGTAACAATGAGAATTCACCAGATCAATTGTCCCATAAAATGGGGGTTTTCATTGTTACGTAACAACGAAATTTAACAGTACAATACAATACATTTTAAGTAACAATCAAAACAAACATTGTATATTTGGTAACAATACAATACAATACAATTGGTAGCAATGATCCAAACAGAGTGTAAAGGGGGAGCAAACCCAAGGGACGATGCCCTACCCCAATCACACCGCTCAAGTCCTAGACAAAGCAAAGCTAGGACCAACCCATGGCTATGATGAACTACCAAGATCGCAGGGATCAAGCAAGAAGAACGACCCAAAACAAGTCCTAAAGGGAGCAAATCATAGCTACGAGGCGATAAAACACAACCTAAAGAATCTAATGTCCATCCAAGTCTAAGGCCACCACGAATCAATCCTAACAAGGACAAGTAAGATCATCTAAGCAACAAATGAAGCCACAACCTAAACTAAGAATTCTAACACCTACAATAAGCTCAAGGATCTTACGGAATCAAGTAATGATGGAATTTAGTAAGTCAAGTGATCCAGGTGGTACGAGTCCCATTAAAAGAAGTTTAGAATGAAAATCGAGTAAAACAATATTTCTTCAAGAATAATAAATATGCCAATGCATGGGTTGGGATCGTACCATAAAATTCATGAAAATGAGCAAACAATGCAATGCATGCAATCACAAGATTTCAAGTGGTCCTGACATACGGCCTCGGGCCCAACAGTATAATCATAAGCTCAATAAGGACACAACATGTTCACCGCTAATCAACAAGAAAAGGGACATAAAAGAGATTTCAAATAAATAAACGAGGAGCAAACTCATGGGGAAGCGCCCTACCCTAATCACATAGCTCTAGTCCCAGACTTTGCACAGCTAGAACCAACCAACGAATACGATGAGCCACCTAGGTCACAAGCATCATCACAAGGAGAACGACATAAAACAACCCCTAAAGGGAGCAAACAATAACTATGAGGCTATAAAACACAAGCTAAATCATCTAATGTTCAGCATAGTCCAAGGCAACCATATATTCAACCTAACAAGGATAAGAAAATCATCTACAACAAGAGAAGACAAAGTGTAAACTAAGGAACCCAACACCCACAATAAGACCAAAGCTTTACGTAATCAAGAAAGGATAGGATAACAAGAAAAAAGCAAATATCCAACAAATACCACATGAAATTACATGAAATCTATTGCAGGAACTATCTAAGAAGCTCAATCAAGAAAGTAGACCGAAGCCTACCTTAAAGCCGAACACGAGTTCTCCAAACACCGCCAAACTATTAAACTATCAATCACAACGTTATTACAAATGTTTAGACACTAAAATCACAACAATTGGAAATAGACCCAGAATTGAGTCAAAACGGGAATGTGGAACCCCCAATAGGAATCTCTAAATTGACTCCGTTAAAAAGGTCCTAAACTAAGTCTCGATCTTGTCTTCCAAAATTGAACACAATCCGAGACCTGAAAACAACCCCAACAATAACATGCAAAATTAAAAAGAAAATAAAGCTAAGGCAGTAACTTCGAGCTCAAATTTACCACAAATATAGGATCCTCAACATCTTTTAATCAAATACCCAACATGCTCCCAAAGATCACACAACACTTCAAATCACTCAAATCGAAACTCGGAAAAGGGTGAAATCGCAATTAAAAATAAGCTCTGAAAACTAAAAATTTTGGGTATAAATACCCAAAATTGGTCGCTAAAAGTAGACTCTGGTTGCTAAAAGTCTAATATCTAGTCGCTAAAAGCCTGCACAAGTGTAAAGACCAGAACCATCGTTATTTAGGAGGAACAAAAATTTGGGGAATTCTAGACCACTGTCCCGCCATAGAGGGCCAGTTGCCGCTAGGCCGGCGGCGCCAAGGCGAGGTAATTGGGAGCCAAAGCGGGATAGGCGAGGCAAAACGTAAATTATGAGAAATCCTACTTTCTCCATCTTCCTAAAACACCTAAATAAGTCATAAAACACCCTAAAAACCATAGAAAAGCTGCTCTAAGCTTGGGAAGGGAGGATACAGAGATTTTTAGCGTGAGGATGGGGAACTCTTGTGGATTCTAGGACAAATCCACCGTCGCGAAGCTGAAAAACCTGAATCGAAGTTAAAACTCCGTACAACTGTATGGCGCCCAGGTAGGCTAAGTTCTTATGATTGAGTAGTTGTAAATATGTGCTTACTACGTAATATATGTAAATCAATGGTAGGGTTGTGTGTTGACCTTCGTGCACCAAGTAGTTCCATGAATAATCCCTAGAATTCAAAGTACGTGGGTTTAGGCCTTCTGAGGAGGAATTGATGAGTTGTTAGAAATCCTAGAATTGCTATCATGGATAGAATTGGGTCAAGAATAATGATATGAAATTAGGAGTGGAACTAGATTTATGAATGTATGCTACATCCGATAAATTGAAGTGATGAAATTGAGGAACTATGATGAATTGTGATTAAACCTTAATAAGAAACCCTAATGATGAACTAGGTTTGAGTATGGTCAATTATTATGTGATAGGGATTGAGGAGTAATTCGTAGGTGATGATTGTGATTCTATTATTGTGTGATGTATGCTTGTTCTTGCTTCATTATGATACTTGTATAGGTATGAATGTTGCAATGTTGATCATACTTGTTGTAAACTAGATAGATGAAATATCATTGTCATGAAATTGTGACTTAAATGTTTGTGATTGTGGTGTGTTAATGGAATCAGATTGCCTCATTCCGCCATAACTAGTTAAAGAATCTCCTTGCCGGGGTAACATAGGTAAAGATGGCCTTGATAGTCTTCCACATCTAGATCATCAGACGGACCCTATCCATACCCTTCCTCTCCTGGCACAGCTGGCAACGTTGCATCTCGACCTCCAGAGCAGTGCTGAGTGGAACCCAAGGGAAGTCAGCATAGACACTCCTTATCCTGTTCCGGAAAACTTCCATATCCTCTTCGACCCGTGCACCTGAAAGTGGGTCATCATCATTTGAATTCGCGGCCTCCTTATTGCTGCTGGTACTGCCCATCCTCTTCCTCTTTCTCCTAGAAGTAGAATATGTCCTAACTAAAAGAGGGTGAAGGGGGGGGATCCATGGGAAGCACCTCGTCAGCATTAAATAGTGGCACTCCCACCCGCTTGCACAAAGCCGTGATGAGACCAGGGAGGAAGAACGCCTTCTTGTTACCTCTATAGGACATCATCCACTCCGAAATGATCTATGCCCACACGTTCAGCTGTATGCCCTGTATGGCACATGCCACCATTAATGCCCGGGAAAAGGTCACGTCAGTGTGGTCACCTGACGAGCGGATCCTCCTAGTAATCAAGTGCAGCCACCTCTTAGCATCAGGCGACCAATCTTTGCTAGTGATAAACTCTGCAGTAGCCCAGTAAACCTAATCCCAGCGCGTGGGTGCAACCAGCGTGTTCCTCAGCCACTCCAGGCCCATATCATGTAGCCTGGTCTAGAATTCATGATTCAGGACCTCTAGTGCCTCTAGGACCTCATTAATAGCAGTGGCATTCATGGAGATGTCAACCCCCCAAATGCGAATGACGGGACTAGGATCGTCCCAGCAGACGGTAGGCAGGATAGCATAGAACTCCCATACCCAATTAACTCGAGCGGCAGGGGCATCCTCGATCAACAGAATCCACCCAAACATTACTAGACCAGCATAGAAAGTGGGCTCGTCTTCCTCTAGTCGGTGCAGCACAAAGCCCCTCTCGCAACAGAAACACGTGTTCCGATAGTCATGATGCCTCTCTCGACTAGTAGCGTCGGGAAACAGAATGAAGGGCAAGTGTTCGTCATTTTGTCCTGCCATTTAGAAATTCTGCAATAAGTTGAATATAAATTAGAATGCGAAAATATAGTCAGGGTAAGGCTAAAAAGTAGGAAATAAGAAAGAAAAGTTTGGTGAAAGGGTAAGGTCACTGCCTGGCGCATCCCGCCACAACGGCCATAATTCCGCCTTGGCGGGACTATGAAGACCGCCATAATGGGATGAAGGTCACCAGAGCAGCCTTCATCTGGGACGAACACCAGGCGCGACAATCAGCAATTATTTCAGCAAAATAACTCCTAAAAGAGGCCTAAATCAGAGTTTTACACCAAGGGACCCTTCAACTTCCCCCACCCATTTCGGTATCATTTTACCCATATTTTTACGAAATCCCTACGCCTAGGACGTTATGGGACATTGGGGACGTAAGGGAAATAACCATGCTACGTTTATTATATAAACCTAGCAACCTAGATGAAATTCAAAATAACTACCTGGAAAATCGTCTTTGATTCGATCAGTTAGCAGCATGCAATCATATTTAAATAATCTATGGAAGTAAAAAGTGTAGGAATGAGATTTACCTTGAAATTGACGTTCAGATAAAGTGAGTTGAGAGGATTTTGGGGGAGTTGAGTAATGGAGAAAAAGGGGAAATGAGGAAAATTGCACCTTATTCCCCCCTTTACTGTTTCCGATCTCCCGCTCCAACGGGAGATCTCTCGCAACAGCGGCCCCGCCTCAGCGGGAGGGATCCCCCCCCGGCAGGCCGTACTTTGTAATTTTAATTTCTTCATTTTTCATATGTCGCCCTGAATTTTCTTCTGGTCCTTGAGTATAGTACTTTACGTATAGCAGTCAGTTGGAAAGTGACCTTTCGTCGTGATTTCCGTAGTGGACCAATTCTTTAACGTAAATGTAAATCAAAATAAGGCGCATGATATTCGTACACTAGTCATTCGGGGATAACGAGAGGTAAATTGGTATCTGGTGTAATGATCCGAACCATCATTCTTTAGGAGGAACAAAAATGTGGGGAATTCTGGACCACTGTCTCGCCACAGTGGGCCAGCTGCCGCTAGGGCGGCGGCGCTAAGGCGGGGTAAGTGGGCGCCATAGTGAGATAGGCGAGGCATAACGTAAATTACGAGAAATCCTACTTTCTCCATCTTCCTAAAATACCTAAATAAGTCGTAAAACACCCTAAAAACATCAGAAAAGCTGCTCTAGGCTTGGGAAAGGAATAGAAGGAGATTTCTAGCGTGAGGATGGAGAATTCATGTGGATTCATGGACAAATCCACCGTCGTGAAGCCGAAAAACCCGAATCGAAGTCAAAACTCCGTACAACTGCATGTCGCCAAGGTAGGCTAGTTTTTTACAATTAAGTAGTTATAAATCTATGCTTACTACGTAATATATGCAAATCAATAGTAGGGTTGTATGTTGACCTTCGTGCATCGAGTAGTTCCATGAATAATCCCTAGAATTCAAAGTACGTGGGTTTATGCCCTGTGAGGAGGAATTGATGAGTGGTTAGAAACCCTAGAATTTCTATCATGGATAGAATTGGGTTAAGAATAAGGATATGAAACTAGGACTGGAACTAGATTTATGAATGTATGCTACGTCCGATAAATTGAAGTGATGAAATTGAGGAATTATGATGAATTGTGATTAAACCCTAACAACAAACCCTAATGATGAACTAGGGTTGAGTATGGTAAATTATTATAAATGTGATAGGGATTGAGAAGTAATTCGTAGGTGATGGTTGTGATTCTATGATTGTGTGATGTATGCTTGTTCATGCTTCATTATGATACTTGTATAGGTATGAATGTTGCAATGTTGATCATACTTGTTGTAAACGAGATAGATGAAATATCATTGCCATGAAATCATGACTTAAATGTATGATCTTGATGATGTACTTGTGTTTGTGATTGTGGTGTGTGAATGGGATCGGATTGCCACGTTCCGGCATAACTAACTTGGATCGGATTGCCACGTTTCAGCTTAACTAACTTCGATCGATTGCCACGTTCCGGTATAAATATGAAATCGGTTGCCACGTTCCGGCATGCTAACTTTTTTGGTTTGGGTTCTATGAGAGGACCAATGATGTGATATAAATGTGAGTTGTTCATTGTTCGTGTACTTGTTGACAATATTGTGTATGCTTGATATACGTTTGTGAGTATAGTATTGTATTGGTTTGTAAATTTTGTACTTAGTGGACCCGTGTTTTGACGATTTATAGTGGGTTGTTCGTGGGTTGTAATGGCGAGAGTAGAGATAGTGTATGTGAAGGAAAATGCTTGGATGGATTTCACCTTGGGGGAATGAGATTGGGTTAGTGTTAAGAAAGCTTGAATTATTGTATTATGTGACTATGGTGGGTAATGTGACGAGGAAGCAAGGGTATGACGTGAACGGGAAGATGCATTGGCGGTGATTGTATTTGGGTATTTTTCTATGTGTTTTAGAATGGTTAAGCTATGACCAAGAATTCGTTAAGTTGGATGAGTTATAAAAGGGGTTAGTAATCAGGGTGCTAGTGTATATTGGAGGTGTTTCCAAGAAAGAGTAAATGTGGAGAAGCGAGTGTTTATTTCATGATCTTACTAGTTGGTTTCTTATGTTATGTGGTGGGTGTCAGGTTGACTGATGATGCCTACAAGTACGTGTGTTTGGTACTATACTACTCTTGCTATGTCTTTTTGGACATAGTCTGGATGCAGGATTGTTGACGTTACATTAGGTGAAGACGAAGAATATCTCCAGCAGCTTCTATTTTTCCTTTCACATGGTGGGAGCCGTGTCTTTTATTTTATTGTCCAATTTTACTCTTAGTAGCTCTTGTACCTGTTTAGACTAGATTAATGGGAGTCGTTAAATTACTTTACAAGTTTAGCTAAAAGTGTGTCTCGGGATCTTATTTATAAAATCATATTATTTTATTTTTTCCATTTTATTATGAATTCCGCATGTTTAATTATCGGTGTAAGAGGGTTCTCCCACTTAAGTGGTAGTATGTAGGTGCCTGCACGGCCTAGTGGGTTGGGTCGTGACAACCAGATATCAACAATCTAGCTAGTTTGCTCAAACTCCAAATTCTCGGACATAGTGTCTAGGATTCGTTGGAAACCCTGTGCGCGCAAACGAAATATGCTACCCCATCAAATTTGGCTTTCCGTACTCAATGTAGCAATCAAAACATCCATTTGAGGTTGTTTCGAAGAAAAGTGGGTCCCACAACCAAGTTACATTTTAAGCTAAAAACTAAAAGAAGGCTAAAAATGAGATCACAAGCCTAGAGAACCGCACGAAAGGTCGTTCTGGATGAAAATCAACATTCTGGAGCTAATCGCGCTGGTGTAATTTTCATCCAAGCACGTTTACTAAGAATTTTAAACAAAGTCAGCTCTTGGCTTAAGCTTCAAAGTTAAAACACCTAACAATACAAACTCACACCAGACGTCTCGACGCCCGAATCAACCATGCCCCTATCCTAAAATGGCCCTTCCGGAGCTGATGAAATCGTCAAAATTATATTTTGAAGTCGTCTTCTTGAACTTCCTACTGAAGTCAACGGGTTAAGATTCAAAGGCTCCAAAATACAAAAACTTGTACAAATCCAAATGAACGATCTGAAGACCGAACAGTCAGTCCCGACAAGTAATGACTTGTGGTTGCTACAGGAAAACTCTAAATGTTGAAAAGATCATAAAACAATGACATTAGCATGGAGGGTCATTATAACCTAATGAGGAGGATCCGTGATAGGTTGTGGATGAAGATATACAAGCTTTGAAATTGCATATTGCTCCAATATTCCGAATAAGTAATTTGTTCCTACTTACGATTATTCCATTCTAAAGTTTTATCCATATTTAATTAAAGATACAAAAGATTTTTTACTTATTCGTCTATTTTGTGTTCTTGATCATAGCACGTATTTCATCCATGACAATTTCTCTTTTCTCTTTTTTAAGGTAGGAAAACATCCATCAGGATATATTATAAATTTTAAAAATATAATAGTACTATGATATTTATGTCACTAATTAAGTTTGCAGATAAAAATTCCTCGACGAATTTCCTTTACTTCCTTGATGAGTTTCCAAACTTCAACATTACACCCCACCCATTTCTTTATGGCCCTAAACCTCAGCTAGTCCAGATACTACCTGAGACTAGCCTAGCAAAAAAAAAATTAAGTCACTCTCAAAAAGTTTTCTAGCACAAATTATTTCACTATTGGATTAATAATAACAATCGGGTCAAATCGATAGAGGTGGTGGTGATGGTTGCATCCGAATTGGTAATGGAGGGTACTATTTCTGGTGGGAGTGTAAGAAAACTTAGAACTCTGTGAGGAGATAAAACCTTTTGGTACCATATAAAGGTTTGATATGTAGAAGAGAGCAATGATTTTAGTCATGAACAATGTGTTCCTTTTATAAAACAAATACAACACTGAAATACTAAACCAATGATAAATCGTGATCTGATAAGATACAATGCAAATAAAATACAGAACCTATTGGAAGTCCTAATGGAAAAAAATACAAGAATACGAAAAACATATAGCTAGAAAATATGAAATAGTAGTGAAATCCTAAACTAAAGGATAAATATTATTATCCATTAATATATATGCCCAACAACTTTAGGTGTAGACACACACGTCCTATGTGGCATATACAAATCAGTTAGAGTGTTGATGTTGTTGATACCAATTTTGACAGACCTATAAACCATTTTCGGATTTCTATTTGATTAAATATATATTTAAAATTTATTTCTTTTATTATATGCTTAAATTTATAATTAGTTTTATCTAATTAACTAGATACTTTGGTATTTATAATGTGGTGTATTTCTTTTATAAGAAAAGTTATGATTATCATTTATTTATTTCTTTTATTTAATATGTGTAATATTTTATTATAAATACTAATATATATTTTCCTCCAAATTATTGAAGTCCTATCCATTTTTATCCAATTTTATTTAATTCTAACTATGTTTATCAATTAGGACCCAATATATATCCCAAACCCCAACTTTTAATCATAGACATCCATCTCATCTTGATCAACGGTCGAGATTAAATCCTCTACTGTTTCCTATTTTTTCACCCAAAACCTAAATCACTATACATCTTTCTCCTCAATTGAAGACGACCTCCCCACCATCACTATCCTCTCCCCAACCGTCACTCTACTATGAAACCACCGTGAAGAGCCGCCCACCTCTAGTGAAACCACAATATCTCCCTTCTCCTCCTTTCCCTCAGCTATGAACCACCGGAGACTAGCCACCAAAAAACCACCACACCTCTCTTATTCCCCCTCCTTTCTCCTTCTACTTTTTTTTCTGGTGAAATAATAACTACCTTCGCCTCCACTCATCAATCGACAACCACCTACAATAATTATTCACTGTCCAAAATTTCAGAAATACTATCATGAAAACACCATTATAGATCCGTGAGTGACACCCAAAACCTCATCTTCTTCACCATAAATCAGCCTAAAAATATGCAACCATGGGAACACCATAATGAAATCACCATTCTGGCAAGGTCGAAAAGTTAAAATTCTGATTCTAAGTCCTTTTTAATTGATGATTTTTAGAGGTGTTGATGTAAGTTTCTTGACCTAAAGGTACATTTCTTTTGTTGCTTTTAAATTCATCTTGTCTTCTAATTTGGTGGATGTTTCAATTAGGGATGGAAAAATCAAACCTAGCCTGCCCAATCCATTTTAGTTTGGGTGGATTATCAACCCGTCTATTTATTAGCTCAATCTATTTCAATCTTTTAAAATTTGGGTTGATATGTAACACAAATTTACTCATGAGAAATTTTGTCAATTTACTTTTGATTTTTTTTTTTAATTTAATATTTTATATATAGCCATAATAAAGAAAAATAATAATTTTATAGGTACAGAAAACTTTAGAAAGAACAGATGAAACACTTAAACTTAGTAAAAATTGAGTTTGGTTGAGTCTTGACTCGTTCTATAACCCATTACTTGACCCAAGTAAATTTGGGTTGGGTCTTGACCCGTTTGTTTTCTTGACCCATTTTGACCCGGCCAAATTTGACCAAATCCGCCCAAATGTCATCCCTAGTTTTAATAAATTTAATCTTATATTTGTGATAGCATGCCTTAGATTTTTTTTTATTATCTTAGTGTATTTTCCTATTCATTAATATTATTGGGTTCATTGAATTTAAGGAGTTCTATTGGAAATGTTTAAGAATATTAACTATTAACGCTATAAGGGATCATAGATTAACAATATTGAAATATGAAGTTCACCTAAAATCTTGTCACTATAATGCTTACTAGTTTTAGTTTATTAAGTATTGTTTTACATGAATTCATAACTATGTGATAGTTAGCTAGTTATTCTTAATTTTCTATATGGTTTGCAAATTCTCTTTTTGTTCCATTAGTTGAAGCTAGAATAATTAGGCTGTATAGCATAAATTTTGATAAAATTTAAGGCCCACTTAATTTAATCGAGAGAAAAAATGAGATGAATACAAATTTATTTCGAATCTGTTGATCTACTTAGTTTGATGTGCTTACACATTTTTAACTCTTTTTCTCATTATGTGCTTACTTTGATTAAGAGTCTTTATTACTTTATTGTTTAACTACTTAAATCTTAAGAACCTACATACTCTCACCTCTTTGAATATTATTACATGTACATCATAATGGAACGAGGTTGCTTGAAGTTCAACCACAATAAATGGAGATGTAAATGCTCGAAGCAAAACTTAAGTGGAATCGTCACCCTTGTGGAGGCCATGTACATTTGGTAAAATGATGAAAAATGGACAAGCTATAGTTTGCTTCAAATAGGTACATTTGGAAAATGATGAAAAAGGACAGGCTATAGTTGACATCTTATATGAAGCGCACATATAGCTTTATAAAAATAAAGCCACTCGCTATTCCCTCCTATTCTAATTTTATATGTTACCCTTTTAAAAGTCTCAAAAATTTGACAACTTTTATTATTTTGTTAAATTATCAACATACTTTAATATAATACTAACATAAAAAGATATACATATATTTTAGCTTCACACGACTTTTTAAATATCAAAATATTTTATTTAGTACTCTTGAATAATTTCATTGAGAATTCTTTTCGTCTTGTCTCAAAGCATCTAAGAGAGTCGATCAGAATTTTTTCTTTTTAACAGAGGGAGTAACACTGAATTAGGTCTGTTTCCAGCCTTGGCATATCCTGATCTCATATTTCGCTTACCTTTTTCAATTTATATATATATATATATATATATATATATATATATATATATATATATATATATATATTGTTGATTAACTTGAATATCTTCATTTGTTACATTAATTGGCCACCAAATTCGAGGTGGAACCTATTTTATTAATAAGTTTTTCTCATTATTTATCATTATAATTACTTCATTTTAAGCTTAATGTATATGCATTCATTTGACCAAGTTAGTTTCTCTACCCTTTACTCTTCTCATTTTCAGCTTAGTTTCTCTTTTTATTTGTGTTATTTAATTACTTCATGTCTTTTGAAGCAACTAGGTTAGTTTCTTTCTTCTTTTATTGTCAATATTATAAGTTTTTCATTTTTATCTAATGGCATGAGAGCATGCATTGTTTAATTGAACTCATGAACTTTATGGCTTAACTAGTTTTGTATGTATCATTGGCTGTAATCCATGCCTAAAATCGCATACTACATAATTTCATCTTGTCTTTTAATGTAATGTGTTTGGGATATCTAGAATTATGATATCTTTAGAATATGGTAATTTTTGTCGATGTAATAAATTTGTAGATTTGTTTAAAGTTATAATTATTTGTTAGTACAATATATTTTTCTTTAATGGCAAGTCTCATATTTCTTTTGTCTTTTTTTATTTTTATTTTTTTTGCATCTAATTAGTTCATTTGATTAATATTTTTTTAAGCATGTTAACTAGTAAAGGAAGTCTCATATTTGGTTACCTGACTTTTTTAAACTACCTAAATTTCACGCAACAAAAAAATTCACATTTGAAGTTGTTTTTACTAGATCTATTGACTTATAATTAATAAATGATTCCTTACATAATAATTTAAGGGGTGTTTGGATTGAGATTTTTTATGTGGCCTATAGGTAAAAAGCCATAAATCATAAGTTGGTAACTCCCAACTTTTGGCTTTTGACTTTTTTTTGGTAATTTTTAAGCTTAAAAAAAGTGCTTCTATTTTACCCAAATACTTCGAAAACTAAAAACATGCTTAAAAGCCCAAAGCCACATAAAAATAAGTTAAGTGCTTTTTTTAAGTACTTTTTAATTTTAAATGTATTTGGTAAAACACAAAGTGTTTTGCTTTAGGCTTAAAAAGTATAAAAAAAATAAAAAATAAAAAGTAGGTAGCTACTGACTTTTGACTTTTCAGTAACTTAAAAAGTTTATCCAAACACCCCCTTAGTCTTTTCTTACATTAATTTATTAAGTTTTTCATATTTTACCACATCATTTTTTTAATTAATGACATTTTTTCACCACACATTTCCCCTACATAATTCACAAGATTCAGCTAGTTCTCACATTTTGGACCTCGAAAGGTGTCTAACACCTTCCTTTCGAGGTAATCTAAATCCTTACCCGGCCTATGATTCACAGATTCTTTAAATTAAATTTATTTGTTAATTTAATGTAGAATGGAGTTGCTAGAGTACTAAGCTTGAATATGGTGGTAAGGAGTAATGGTCTTGGGATGAGATTCCCTATAGAGAGGTATAGAACCTTAACTTAAGGATTTGGGTTAAGCTTGAATATAGTGAGAGCGTACCATTAGCCTCAGACCTTAGTAAGATTAACCTGTTCCATACCCAGTCCAGTTGTCATTCGAGGACGAATGATCCCAAGGAGGAGATATTGTAACACTTCAGAATTTTTTTGAGCTAAGACTTGAACCATCCTTCATTGTGAGTAGGATTTTACCGAGGAATTAAAATTTCTTAAATGCTAAGTTCACTAGATGTAGCACCTTGAGTTCGAAAAGAACTAAATTGGAAATAGCTAAATCTGAAATTTTGCAAGTTATGTTTAAGTTATGAGTTTTTGGTCAACTTGAAATGATCATAACTCCTAACACATGATGCATTACATGTTCTACAAGATACCATAGGAAATAACTTTGAATTATCTTTCAAACGCCCTGAGTTTGCTAAGTTTCGAGGTCGGACGAGTGAGATATGGCCTTTTGAAGTTAGGCTGTCTAGTTAAGGAAAGTTAGCCGAAAATAGTAAGGGGTATTTCGGTCTTTTCCTTACCAAATCAGATTTAATTCATTCTTAATAAGGTTTTAAGGGTCTAATTCTATCAATTTCAGTTTTATAATCCTAAAATAAGCCTAGGGTTTTAGTTGAGAGTTCAAGAAGAGAAAAGAGGAGAGGATCAAGCGTTCGTCGAGATTCTTGTGTCTTGTTGCGGATTTTCGCCATGGGTTTAATCCCTAAGAGGTATGTAAGCTTCCATAGTGTTGGGTTTATTCACCCACATGCCAAACATGTTATTTTAAGAACAAATTTCATTCTTGAAGTTGAAAGATTTGAGTACTTGGCGAGTTCTTGATAGGTGTTCTTGGAGTTCATTCAAAATCTTGTTGTGTTGGGTTTTGGATGATTTATGGAGATCAAAGTGAGTTATTTAAGGGTTGTATTGATTAGATTAGATTGCACTTATGTTAAGTAATTGATTCTAAGTGATTGGGGAAGAAACAGTTCGATTCTAGGCGAGTTAGGGTGAGAAACTAAGCAACGAAATTCGTTGGGTTTTCTGGGTTGGGGCCTGGCGTGTCGCGCCAGCCAGAGCGCCCCAAAGTTGGCTCTGAAGTTTAAGGGCTGGAACTCCGCACCACCCATAGCCCCAGTGTCGCCTTCCCCGTCTAGTTTGCAATCGGTTACTTTGTTAGCGTTCTTTTGAAGGGTACCTTCACTCTTTTTCGATTCTAACTACTCTAGGCTACTTCTAAACACCTCAAATCATTCCTAACATGTTCATAACTTGAATTCATAATTCAAATTCAAGGTAGAGTTAATTGTTAAGTTTTGAGAATTCTTTCGAACATTCTAAGAAAGTCCCTCTGAGTCATTTTGTGGAGTCTTCTACAACTTCTAGTAACTTGTTTCAAGACTCGAGCAAGTGAGTATGAAGATGAAGATAATGTATTCATGAGTCTACCTTGTCATCAAGAGATCCTCCATGTCATGAACCAAAACTCTTGAATTAATAATTCACATTCAAGAGAGAGTCAAGAGTAGAGTTCAAGAAAGCCTTTGAGTTCAATTGTGAATTCTTTGAAATCCATCATTTATTTGTACTAAGTTTTGAGGAAGTAAGTAAGACAATGACAAGAGTTGTATACATGAGTTCCATGTAGTTATGTAGACCTTCGAGTCGAGTCGTTCATGTCCATAAATTCCTCATGGACTCCATAAATTGAGTATCATTGAGAGAAGTAGTATCTTCAAGTTCTAAGTCTTGAGTATTAAGTTCTTAATCCCCTTTGAGATTATATTTCTAATCTTGAGACTATTACATGTTATCCATGAAGTCCTTGAGTTTAATTGTTCATGTCCATAATTATGCATGAACTCTATAAGTCGAATAGTCTTGAGATGAGAAGTGTTTTTGAGTCATTGAGTTGAGTAGTTCATGCTCATAATTCCGCATGAACCCTCCGAGTTGAGCAATCTTGAAATGAGTAGTATCATTGAAGTTATTGAGTTCAAAGTATTGATTTCTATCTATGGTTATTGAAAACCTTGCATTGAGTCGTTCACGTCTATATTTCGGCATAAACCTTATTTTAAGAAGTCTTTTACAAACGTTTTAACTTTGTTTTAAGACTTAAGTTTTGAGTTAAGCAAATAGTAAAGAGTAAAGAGTTGAGTTCATTTCTTCAAAAGACTATATCGGGACTATATATTCCCAAAGAGTAAATGTTTTTCACATTTAAACAAGAAAGGAAACTGAGATTTCAAAAGAGACTTTGAGCTAGTTTTTCAGTTAAGAGGAAACTATGATTTCCAAGAGGGCTTTTAAGCTAAGTTTTGAGTAATTGTCTCAAACCAAAGAAAGAGTTATGTTTGTACAAATATATGAGTAAAGTATATTTTGGGAGTAGTATTGAGCACCGATATGGGGATGCGAGCTCAGATAACTCAAGTCTCCATAAACCATATAGCGATCATGGGTAGTAAAGGATCATACTTTTTAGATGACTCTTTAAGATGCTTTTAGCATAGACTAGTGGATCCACTTAGTGAGTTAGGTTCTATACCTCTGACAAGGTATAGGACAGTCCTTGACAGCGTGAGGTAAAATGTTGTATCACCACTTAGGCTCATACTTGTGGTTGTCGGTTAGAGAATCTCCCATAGAGTTATATTATATTTTTATATACATACTGAGTTTTATTGTATTTTTCAATGCATTGAATTGATATCTACATTTTTGCAGCTCTTCATATATATTGCATATTTTACTATTACATTATCCTTGATTATTTCGAGTTAAGTATCTTATACTTGAGTACTTCTGAGTTGAGTAAGTTTGAGTAGTTTTGAGTATCCTTGAGTATACCTCTGAGTTGAATATCTTATCATTCAGTTGAGCAATGTTTCTTTGAGTTTAGTGAGTTGAGAAGAGGAGGTAAGTATGCTTCCTTTTTTATCAAAGTTCAAGCTTATGTTTATGCTTTAGAATTCCTCTTACATGCTCGTACATTCCACGTTCTGAGCCAATTTGCCCACATCTTCTCATGATGCAGACACATGTATTTAGGGTCATCAACAGGAGCTTCGTTGATACATCCGAAAGTTCGAGTTAGGTATGGTGAGCCTCCTTGTTTCCGGAGGATTTCATTTACTTTTCAGTTTAGTCAGAATGTCGTGGGTCTTGTCCCGACTTCCATCTTTAACAGTTAGAGGCTTCATAGATAGTCGGTATAGTTCAGAAGTCTGTATCATTTATTTTGTTAAATGTTGAAAGTCTTAAGTTGCCTATTTTATGGCGAGTTGTATATTATTTTTATATTTCGAGTTGTTCATATGAGTTGAAGTTTTGTATTTCAGTTTCATTAATTTTTATTCAATCTTTAAGCTTTTGTATGCTTGAGTTAGTCTTCCGCTTGTAGTCGGCCAAGATGAGGGTTCGCTTGGGGACCAACAATAGTTCTAGAGTGTCGGCCACGTCCAGGGTGTAGGATCGGGTCGTGACAATATAACTAATTTAGGTTTACTTATGTTTTCATTTTTCTCCAGTGAGATTATACTTTATCCTTTTTAGGATATCAATTATTGTTAGGAATTGAATTTATTCATCAATTTGCAATTCCAAAAATGGAATAAACAAAACTAGAATCAAGCGATCAAGCATACCTCAAAATACATGAGATCACATTGATGCTCGAGTGAAATAAGGGAAACTCACTTTATGACAAAAATTTCATGAATTCTAAACATCGAGCACCAAAAATTGGCTCCACCAATTCACTGGAATGAAGATGACTTATCTAATGAACTTTAAATTTCTGGACTCACCAATTAGTTAATCTAGAACAAGATATGTCTAAAATATGTCATGTTTCTCCCTTTTCTGTAACGATCCAATTTTTGAGGTCACTATAACACCTACTACATCTCACCGGTAGGTAAGCCTATCCCTAAGCCCGCAGCCATAAGCAACGAGCTACCAAGTAGAAACAAACAATAAAAAACATAAGCTTATATTAAGCGAAGCATGGATATTCAACAAAAAAACAATATAGTAACCATCCCAAGAGCTGACATCAGTCAGTAATTGAGCATCTAATAAAAAATAAGAGTACAAGACTTCTACAAATACAAGATAAGCACATGTTGTCTTTAAATGCAACATAAAGACCAAGCCTAGCAAATAATAGATGGAAATTGGCAACTCCGCGCGCTAAGATCTCAACCAAGTCTCCAAAAACTCTAATTTGCTCCGCAGGACTCCACGTCAACGGTGATTACTCAAGATGAGATCTGTAGGGGGCATTAATGTAGTATGAGTACCAAAAATGGTATTGAGCAGGTAACGGCTGACTGAGCTCAAAAGATAGCACACACATTAATAATAGGTAATAAGGAAAGCAAACCCAAGGGATGAAGCCCTACCCCAATCACACCGCTCAAGTACTAGACAAAGCAGAGCTAGGACCAACCCACGGCTACGACGAACCACCAAGGTCGCAAGCATCAATGCAAGAAGAACGACCCAAAACAAGCCCTAAAGGGAGTAAATCATAGCTACGGGGGGATAAAACACAACCTAAAGAATCTAATGTCGATCCAAGTCTAAGATCACCATGAATCAATCCTAACAAGGATAAGTAAGATCATCTAAGCCACAAGTGAAGCCACAACCTAAATTAAGAATTCTAACATCTAGAATAAGCTCAAAGCTCCTATGGAATCAAGACATGATGGAATTTAGTAAGTCAAGTGATCCAGGTTGTACGAGTCCCATTAAAACCATTTTTAAATAAAAAACGAGTATAACAGTATTTCATCACGAATAATAAATATGCCAATGCATGGGTTGGGATCGTATCATAAAATTCCTGAAAACTAGCAAACAATGCAATGCATGCAATCACAAGCATTCAAGCAAGAATCTCAAAATCAAATAATTATACAGCCAATGAAACCACGCTACCAATGCAGAGAGTACTAACCTCGCATCCAACTGGTCCTCACATACGGCCTGAGGCACAACAGTATAATCATGAGCTCAATAAAGATACGTCATTCCCACCGCTAATCAACAAGCAAAGGGACCTAAAAGAGATTTCAAATAAATAAACGAGGAGTAAACTCATGGGGAAGCGCCCTACCCTAATCAAATAGCTCCAGTCCCAGACTGTGCACAACTAGAACCAACTAACGACTACGATGAGCCACCCAGGTTACAAGTATCATCACAAGGTGAACGACATAAAACAACCCCGAAATGGAGAAAACTATAACTATGAGGCTATAAATTACAAGTTAAAGCATCTAATGTTCAGCCTAGTCTAAGGCAACCACATATCCATCCTAACAAGGATAAGAAAATCATCTACACCACAAGAGAAGACAAAGTCTAAACTAAGGACCCCAACAGCTACAATAAGCCCAAGGCTTTATGTAATCAATAAAGGATAGGATAACAAGAGAAAAGCAAATACCCGACAATTACCACATGAAATTACATGAAATCTATACCAGGCATTATCTAAGAAGCTCAATAAAGAAAGTAGACCGAAGCCTACCTCAAAGCCGAATATGAGTGCTCCAAACACCGCCAAACTATCAATAACAATGTTATTACAAGTGTTTAGACGCTAGAATTACAACAATTGGAAATAGACCCAAAATTGAGTCAAAACGAGAATGTGGAACCCCCACTGGGAATTTGAAAATTGACTCTGTCAAGAAGGTAAGGCAGTAACTTCGAGCTCAAATTTCCCTCAAATAGAGGATCATCAACATCATTTAATCAAATACCTAACACGCTCCCAACGATCACACAACACTTCAAATCACTCAAATCGAAACTCGGATGAGGGTAAAATTGCCAATTAAAAATAAGGACCGAAAACTAAACTTTTATGATATAAATACCCAAAATTGGTCACTAAAAGTAAACTCTGGTTGCTTAAAGTCTGATATCTAGTCGCTAAAAGCCTGCACCAGATATCAACACTTTAGCTGGTTTAATCAAACTCCAAATTTTCCGACATAGTGTTCAGGATTCGTTGGAAACCCTGAGCGCGCAAACAAAATATGCTATCCTATCAAATTAGGCATTCCAGACTCAACGTAACGATCAAAACATTCATCCGAGGTTGTTTCGATGAAAAGTGGGTCCAACAACCAAGTTACGTTTTAAGCAAAAATCTACAAGAAGGCTAAAAATGAGATCACAATCCTAGACAACCGCACGAAAGGTCGTTCTAGATGAAAGTCGATATTCTGGAGCTAATCGTTTTGATGAAATTTTCATCCAAGCATGTTTACCAAGAATTTTGACCAAAGTCAACCCTTGGCTTAAGCTTCAAAGTTAAAACGCCTAACGATACAAACTCACACCAGACGTCTCGACGCCCGAATCAGCCATGCCCCTATCCTAAAATGGCCCATCCAGAGCTGATGAAATCGTCAAAATTATATTTTGAAGTCGTCTTCTTGAACTTCCTACAGAAGTCAACCGTTTAAGATTTAAATGCTCCAAAATACGTAAACTTGTACAAAATCCAAATAAATGATCCGGTGACCGAACAATCAGTCACGACAAGTAATGACTTGTGGTTGCTACGGGAATGCTGTAAATGTTGAAAAGATCAGAAAATGATGAAATTGACATGGAGGGTTATTACAACCTAATGACGAGGATCCTTGGTAGGTTGTAGATGAAGATACAAGCTTAATTTGAAATTGCATATTGCTCCAATATTCGGAATAAGTAATTTGTTCCTACTAACGATTATTCCATTCTAAAGTTTTATCCATTTTTAATAAAAAAATAAATTATTTTTTTTATTCATCTATTTTGCATTCTTGATCATAGAATGTATTTCATCCATGATAATTTCTCTTTTCTCTTTTCTTTTTGATAGGAAAACATCCATTAGGATATATTATAAATTTTAAAAATATAATAATACTATGATATTTATGTCACTGATTAAGTTTGCAGAAAAAAGTTCCTTGACGAGTTTCCTTTACTTCCTTGATGAGTTTCCAAACTTCAACATTACACCCCTCCCATTTCTAGATGGCCCTAAACCTGACCTAGTCCAGTTTCTACATGAGACTAGCCTAACAAAAAAAAAATTAAGTCACTCCCAAAATTTTTCTAGCCCAAATTATTTCACTATTGGATAACTAATAACAATCGGGTCAGATTGTTACAGGTAGTGGTGATGGTTGCATCCGAATTGGTAATGGAGGGTACCATTTCTGGTGGGAGGGTAAGAAAACTTAGAACTCTGTGAGGAGATAAAAAAACTTTTGACACCATATAAAGGTTTGATATGTAGAAGAGAACAATGATTTTAGTCATGAACAATGTGTTCCTTATATAAAACGAATACAACACTGAATTACTAATCCAATATACATCATGATCTGATAAGATACAATGCAACTAAAACACAGAACCTATTGGAAGTCCTAATGGAAAAAAATACAAGAATACGGAAAACATATAGCTAGAAAATATGTAATAGTAGTGAAATCCTAAACTAAAGGATAAAAATTATTATCCATTAGTATCTATGCCCAACAACTTTAGGTGTAGACACACACGTCCTATGTGACATACACAAATCATTTAGAGTGTTGATGTTGTTGATACCAATTTTGACAGACCTATAAATCATTTTCGGATTTCTATTTGATTAAATATATATTTAAAACTTATTTCTTTTATTATATGCTTAAATTTATAATTAGTTTTATCCAATTAACTATATACTTTGGTATATATAATGAGGTGTATTTCTTTTATATTAAAAGTTTTGATTATCATTTATTTATTTCTTTTATTTAATATGTGTAATATTTTATTATAAATAGTAATATATTTTTTCCTCCAAATTATTGAAGTCCTATCCATTTTTATCCAATTTTATTTAATTCTAACTATGTTTATCAATTAGGACCCAATATAAATCCCAAACCCTAACTTTTAATCATAGACATCCATCTCATCTTGATCAATGATCGAGATTAAATCCTCTACTTTTTCCTATTTATTCATCCAAAACCTAAATCATTATTCATCTTTCTCCTCAGTTGAAGACGAGTTACCCCAAACCCTCACTATCCTTTCCCCATCCGTTACTCTACTATGAAACCACCGTCAAGAGCCGCCCGCCTCTGGTGAAACCACAATAGCTCCCTTCTCATCCTTTCACTCAGTTACGAACCACCGGAGACTATAGCCACCAAAAAACCACCACACCTCTCTTATTGCCCCTCCTTTCTCCTCCTCCTTTTATTCCGGTGAAACAATAACTACCTTCGCCTCCACTCATCAATCGACAACCACCAACACTAAATATTCACTGTCCAAAATTTCAGAAATACTATTCTGAAAATACCATTATAGATCCGTCAATGACTCCCAAAACCTCATCTTCTTCACCATAAATCATCCTAAAAAAATGCAACCATGGGAACACCATAATGAAACCACCATTCTAGCAATGTCGAAAACTTAAAATTATGATTCTAAGTCCTTTTTAGTTGATGATTTTTAGAGTTGTTGATGTAAGTTTCTTGACCTAAAGGTACATTTCTTTTGTTGCTTTTAAATTCATCTTGTCTTCTAATTTGGTGGATGTTTCAATTAGGGGTGGAGAAATCAAACCTAAGCCGCCCAATCCATTTAAGTTTGGGTGGGTTATCAACCCGTGTATTTATTAGCTCAATATATTAGAAATTGGGTTGATATGTAACACAAATTTACTCATGAGAAAGTTTGTCAATTTTTTTTCTAATTTGATACTTTATATATAGCCATAATAAAGAAAAATAATAATTTTATTAGGTACATAAAGCTTTAGAAAGAAGAGATGAAACACTTAAACTTTGTGAAAATTGAGTTTGGTTGAGTCTTGACCCATTTATAACCCATTATTTGACCCGTTTTGACCCAAGTAAATTTGGGTTGGGTCTTGACCCGTTTGTTTTCTAGACCCATTTTGACTCGACCAAATTTGACCAAATCCGCCCAATAGTCATCCCTAGTTTTAATAAATTTAATCTTATATCTGTGATAGCATGCCTTAGCTTTATTTTTATTATCTTAGTGTATTTGCCTATTCATTAATATTACTGGGTTCATTGAATTTTAGGAGTTCTATTGGAAATGTTTAAGAATATTAACTATTAACGCTAAATGTGATCATAGATTAACAATATTGAAATTTGAAGTTCACCTAAAATCTTGTCACTATAATGCTTCCTAGTTTTAGTTTATTAACTATTGATTTACATGAATTCATAACTATGTGATAGTTAGCTAGTTATTTTTAATTGATTATATGGTTTGTAAATTCTCTTTTAGTTCCATTAGTTCAAGCTGGAATAATTAGGCCGTAAAGCATAAAGTTTAATAAAATTTAAGGCCCACTTAATTTATTCGAGAGAAAAAATGAGATGAGATACAAATTTATTTCGGATCTTTTGATCTACTTAGTTTGATGTGCTTACACATTTTTAATCTTTTTCTTATTATGTGCTTACTTTGATTAAGAGTCTTTGTTACTTTATTGTTTAACTAGTTAACTCTTAAGAACATACATACTCTCACATCTTTGAATATTATTACATGTACATCATAATGGAATGACGTTGCTTGAAGTTCAGCCACAATAAATGGAGATGTAAATGATCGAAGAAAAACTCAAGTGGAATCGTCACCCTAGTGGAGGCCGTTACATTTGGTAAATAATAAAAAATGGACAGGCTATAGTTGGCTTCATCCAGGTACACTTGGAAAATGATGAAAAAGGACAGACTATAACTGACTTCTTATATGAAGTGGACATATAGCTTTATAAAAATAAAGCAACCCGTTATTCCCTCCTATTCTAATTTTATATGTTACCCTTTTAAAAGTTTAGAAAATTTGACAACTTTTATTATTATGTTAAATCATCAACATACTTTAATATAATACAAACATAAATGATATACAATATTTTAGCGTCACACGACTTTTTAAATATCAAAATATTTATTTAGTACTCTTGAATAATTTCTTAAAGAATTCTTTTGGTCTTGTCTCAAAGCATCTAAGATAGTCGACCATAAAAAAGAATTGAATAGAGGGAGTAACACCGAATTAGGTCAGTTTCCAGCCTTGGCATATCTTGATCTCATATTTTCTCTTACCTTTTTCACTTTATATATATATATATATATATATTGTTGATTTACTTATATATCTTCATTTGTTAAATTAATTGGCCTCCAAATTCGAGGTGGAACCTATTTTATTAATAAGTTTTTCTCATTATTTATCATTTATAATTACTGCATTTTAAGCTTAATGTATATGTATTCATTTGACCAAGTTAGTTTCTTTACCCTTTACTCTTCTCATTTTCAACTTAGTTTCTCTTTTTATTTGTGCTATTCAATTACTTTATGTCTTCTTATGGGAAGCAACCAGGTCAGTCTCTTTCTTCTTTTATTGTCAATATTATAAGTTTTTCATTTTTATCTAATGGCATCAGAGCATGCATTTTTTAATTGAACTCATGAACTTTATGGCTTAACTAGTTTTGTATGTATCATTGTCGGTAATCCATGCCTAAAATCGCATACTACATAATTTCAACTTGTGTTTTAATGTTATGTGTTTGGGATAGCTAGAATTATGATATTTTTAGAATATGGTAATTTTTGTCCATGTAATAAATTTGTAGATTTGTTTAAAGTTATAATTATTTGTTAGTATAATATATTTTTCTTTAATGGCAAGTCTCATATTTCTTTTGTCTTTTTTTTTTACATCTAATTAGTTCATTTGATTAATATTTTTTAAGCATGTTAACTAGTAAATGAAGTCTCATGTTTGGTTACCTGACTTTTTTAAACTCTAAATTTCACGCAACGAAAAATTTCACGTTTGAAGTTGATTTTACTAGATCTATTTAATTATAATTAATAAATGATTCCTTACTTAATAATTTAAGGGGTGTTTGAATTGGGTTTTTTTAAGTGGCCTATAAGTAAAAAGCCGTAAATCATACATTGGGAACTCCCAACCTTTGGCTTTTGACTTTGTTTGGTATTTTTTAAGCTTTAAAAAAGTGCTTTTGTTTTACCCAAATACTTCCGAAACTAAAAACGTGCTTAAAAGCCAAAAGCCACATAAAAATAAGTTAAGTGCCTTTTTAAAGTACTTTTTAATTTTAGATGTATTTGGTAAAACACAAAGTGTTTTACTTTAGGCCTCAAAAGTACAAAAAAAAAACAAAAAAATTAAAAGTAGATAGCTACCTACTTTTAACTTTTAAGTAACTTAAAAAGTTTATCCAAACACCCCCTTAGTCTTTTTTTACACTAATTTATTCAGTTTTTCATATTTTACCACATCATTTTTTTAATTAATGACATTTTTTCACCACACATTTCCGCTACATAATTCACAAGATTCAGCTAGTACTCACGTATTGGACCTCGAAAAGTGTCTAACACCTTCCTTTCGAGGTAATTTAAATCCTTACCCGGCCTATGATTTCACAGATTCTTTAAATTAAATTTATTTGTTAGTTTAGTGTAGAATGGTATCCTAATGCGCCTTTAATTCATTAGGTGGTGAGTCTTCACTTTTTAAAACTCAATAAAGAGTTGTCACGTTGTTGGCCCATCTTTCACAAGAAAAATAGAACGCAACAATTGTCACGTAGGACCCCAACTTCACAATAGGTTTTCTTTGGGGCGTCCAATATAATGAAAATAAAATCAATAGGACAAAGCTATTAGATTAATTGCAAAGAAGGTTTCCCCACTACAATCATAATTCCTGAAAAAAGACTGATCCATCTTGTAGAACAAGTCGTTTAATAGAAACTAGAGTCTTGTTTATTTCACAACTCATTAATCAATGAAATGACATTGCTTGCTGATCACCATGTGGAATAGATCAGGTTCCATCCCAAACTTTGCAAACATTATAAGAACACAAGGATTATGTCTGGGTTTTGCAGTTCTCTCATAATGGGAAGAACTTAGCCTCATCATCTGTTAATTTTTTGATAAATATATGGGAGGTAATGTTTGAAGCAGAAATTTTCTAGTCACGAGGAACCTACGTCGTTTATAACATGGGGCCTTGAGGACAATCAACTTCTCACTTGTCGAGTAAAGAAGGTTGTTTGACTGTGGGATGTAAACTCTAGTGAATGTATAAATATATTTATAGGCAAGTCTTCGGGGTTCCAAGAAATCCATCTTTGGAGTAGAGAGGGAAAGTAAAACTCTTAGCCATATGACAACTTGATCTAGTCCACCAAAGAAAGACAATATAATGAAGCGTTCTAACTTATGCGTGTGATACATGGTTAAGAGTTTTGCATTCCCTTGTAAACTCCAAAGAAAAATTTCTTAGTTCTCAAGACTTACCTATGTATATATATTTATACATTCATATGTGCTCACATCCCACAATCGAACAACATTCTCTACTCCACAAGTGAGAAGCTGATTCTAATCAAGGCCCCATGATATAAATGACACTAGTTCCTTGTGACCAGAAAATTGTTGCTTCAAAGTCAACATATGATGAGGCTAAGTATTTCCCATTATGAGAGAACTGCAAAAACCACACATCATCTTTGTGTCTTGTAATTTTTGCAAAGTTTTTTTAATATTTTCGGCATGTGTTAAATGATTGTGTTTGAAGTGTCATGTGTGGTGAGATTTTACTCGGAAGAGTGTTTGTGAAATCCTAGAACTTGCCTTGTTAGTACAAGTGTCTAGCTTTGGTAAGTCTAAGGAATGATCTTGGGAAGAAAATTTGAGACTACCTTGTGAGGGTGTGCAACCATTTTGGCACCATTTGAGCCTAAACCATTTGTTGACAACCGCATTATTTTCTCAAATTACTGATTACCATAGTTGGTGTGTTCCATTATTGATCAGCAGATTCAACACCACTCATTCTAGCCTTATGATCTATATATAACGATGAAGGCACTGCAAACAATGTTGTGATCAGAATTGTAGTATGCATTAGTTAACGAACATTGATTGTACTTATAAAGTTTCTAGTAGTTTGTTCAAGGACATATTGAAAGTTATTGCTAGAAACTGTTAATTTTATCAGAGGGGTAGGACGATGGCACCGATGAAACTAAATTACTAGTTATTGTGATTTAGAGGTTAGAATTTTTTCATGTTCCTCTCTGAGGATTTAACCTTGTAGCTATTGTCAACGTGTTAAAGTTAACAGTTGCTTTACCAATTGTGCCTCTTAGATTTTGCTTGACTTGTGAGTGCTACCTGCGTTGTCAACATGCTTTGATTGATTCTATACGGGACTAAAATTTCTATTTTAATACATCAGAAGTTATATAACTAATTTAGGTTTGCTTATGGTTTCATTTTTCTCCAGTTAGATTATACTTTAACCTTTTTAGGATATCAATTATTGTTAAGAATTGACTTTATTCATCAATTTTTTAAAATTCCAAAAATGGCATAAACTAAACTACAATCAAGCGATCAAGCATAACTCAAAATACATGAGATCATATTGCTGATCGAGTGAAATAAGGGAAACTCACTTTATGACAAAACTTTCATGAATTCTAAACATCGAGCACCAAAAATTGGCTCCACAAATTCAATAGAATGAGGATGACTTAGAAGACAAACTTTAAATTTCTGGACTCACCAATTAGTTAATCTAGTACAACAAATGACTAAAATACGTCATGTTTCTCCCTTTAAAGTCACGATCCAATTTCTGAGGTCATGATAGTACCTACTACATCTCACTGGTAGGTAAGCCTAGCTTAGCCCGGAGCCATAAGCAATGACCTACCAAGCAGAAATCAACAATAAAGTAATATAAGCTTATATTAAGCGAAGAAAGGATGATCAACAAAAAATAATATAGTAACCATCCCAAGACCTGACATGAGTCAGTAGTTTAGCATCTAATAAAAAATAAGAGTACAAGGCTTCTACAAATACAAGATAAGCACATGTTGTCTCTAAATACAACATAAAGACCAAGCCTAGCCAAAAATAGATGGAAATTGGCAACTCCGAGCGCTAAGAGCTCACCCAAGTCTCCAAAAACTCTAAGTTGTTCCGCACGACTCCACGTCAACGGTGATAACTCAAGCTGAGATCTGTAGGGGACATCAATGTAGTATGAGTATAAAAAATGGTACTCATTAGGCAACGACTGACTGAGCTCAAAAGATAGCACACACATTAATAATAAGTAATAAGGAAAGCAAACCCAAGGGACAATTCCTTACCCCAATCACACCACTCAAGTCCTAGACAAAGCAAAGCTAGGACTAACCCACAGCTACAACAAACCACCAAGGTCGCAAGCATCAACGCAAGAAGAACGACCCAAAAAAATCCCTAAAAGAAGGAAATGATAACTACGTGGCGATAAAACACAACCTAAAGAATCTAATGTCCATCCAAGTCTAAGGCCACCACGAATCAATCCTAACAAGGATAAGTAAGATCATCTAAGCCACAAGTGAAGCCACAACCTAAACTAAGAATTCTAACACCTACACTAAGCTCAAGGCTCCTACGAAATCAATATATGATGGAATTTAGTAAGTCAAGTGATCCAGGTTGTACGAGTCCCATTAAAACTAGTTTAGAATAAAAAATGAGTAAAAAAGTATTTCATCATAAATAATAAATATGCCAAGGCATGGGTTGGGATCGTACCATAAAATTCATGAAAATGAGCAAACAATGCATGCAATCAGAAGCATTCAAGCAAGAAACTCAAAATCAAATAATTATACCGCCAATGAAACCATACTACCAATGCAGAGAGTACTAACATAGGATCGAACTGGTCCTCACATACGGCCTCGGGCCCAACAGTATAATCATAAGCTCAATAAGGATACAACAGGCCCATTGCTAATCAACAAGCAAAGGGACCTGAAAGAGATTTCAAATAATTAAACGAGGAGCAAACTCATAGGGAAGTGCCCTACCCTAATCATATAGCTCCAGTCCCAAACTGTGCACAACTCGAACCAACAAACGACTACGATGAGCCACCCAAATCACAAGCATAATCACAAGGAGAACGACATAGAACAACCCCGAAATGGAGAAAACTATACCTATGAGGCTATAAAATACAAGCTAAAACATCTAAAGTTCAACCTAGTCTAAGGCAGCCACATATCCATCCTAACAAGGATAAGAAAGTCATCTACACCACAAGAGAAGACAAAGTCTATACTAAGGACCCTAACACCCACAATAAGCGCAAGGCTTTACGTAATCAAGAAAGGATAAGATAAAAAGTGAAAAGCAAACACCCGACCAATATGACATGAAATTATATGAAATCTATACCAGACATTATCTAAGAAGCTAAATCAAGAAAGTAGACCGAAGCCTACCTTAAAGCCGAACACGAGTGCTCCAAACACCGCCAAACTATAAAACAATCAATCACAACATTATTACAAATGTTTAGACACTAAAATCACTACAATTGGAAATAGACCAAAAATTGAGTCAAAACGGGAATGTGGAACCCCCATTGGGAGTCTCAAAATTGACTCAATCAAAAAGGTCCTAAACTAAGTCTCGATCTTGTCTTCCAGAATTGAACACAATTTGAGTCCCGAAAACAACCCCAACAATAACATGCACAATTAACAAGAAAATAAAGCTAAGGCAGTAAATTCGAGCTCAAATTTACCTCAAATAGAGGATCCTCAACATCTTTTAATCAAATACCAAACACACTCCCAACGATCACACAACACTTCAAATCATTCAAATCGGAGCTCGGATGAGGGTGAATTCACCATTTAAAAATAAGGACCGAAAACTAAAAATTTTGGGTATAAACACCCAAAATTGGTCAGTAAAAGTAAACTCTCGTTGCTAAAAGTCTTATATCTAGTAGCTAAAAGCCTACACAAGATATCAACACTTTAGATGGTTTGCTTAAATTCCAAATTCTTTGACATAGTGTCCAGGATTCGTTGAAAACCCTGTGCGCGCAAACAAAATATGCTACCCCATCAAATTTGGCTTTTTTGACTCAACGTAAGCATCTAAACATTCGTCCGAGGTTGTTTCGATGAAAAGTGGGTCCTACAATCAAGTTACATTTTAAGCTAACAACCACAAGAAGGCTAAAAATGAAATTACAAGCCTAGAGAACCGCAAGAAAGGTTGTTCTAGATGAAAATCGACATTCCAGAGTTAAATGCGCTGATGGAATTTTTCATCCAAGCACGTTTAACATGAATTTTGACCAAAGTCATCCCTTGGCTTAAGCTTCAAAGTTAAAATGCCTAACGATACAAACTCACACCAGACGTCTTGGCGCCCGAATCAACCATACCCCTATCCTAAAATGGCCCTTCCAGAGCTGATGAAACCGTCAAAATTATATTTTGAAGCTGTCTTCTTGAACTTCCTACTAAAGTCAACTGTTTAAGATTCAGAGGCTCCAAAATATGAAAACTTGTAAAAAATCCAAATGAACAATCTGGTGACTGAACAGTCAGTCCCGATAAGTAATGATTTGTGGTTGCAACATGAAAGCTCTAAATGTTGAAAAGATCAGAAAATGATGAGATTAAGATGGAGGATCATTAGCACCTACTGACGAGGATCGGTGGTAGGTTGTGGATGAAGATACAACCTTCGAAATTGCATATTGCTCCAATATTCCAAATAAGTAATTTGTTCCTACTTACGATTATTTCATTCTAAAGTTCTATCCATTTTTAATATAAAAAATAAAATAATTTTTCTAATTCATCTATTTTGTGTTCTTGATCACAATACGTATTTCATCCATGACAATCTCTCTTTTCTCATTTTTTTATAGGAAAACATCCATCAGGATATATTTTAAATTTTAAAAATATAATAATACTATGATATTTATGTCACTAATTAAGTTTGCAGATAAAAATTCCTCGACGAGTTTCCTTTACTTCCTTGATATGTTTCCAAACTTCAACATTACACCCCACCCAAATCCTGATGGCCCTAAACCTCACCTAGTCCAGATTCTACCTGAGACTAGCCTAGAAAAACAAATTTAAGTCACTCCCAAAAAGTTTTCTAGTCCAAATTATTTCACAATTGGATTATTATTAACAATCGAGTCAGATCGTTACAGGTGGTGGTGATGGTTGCATCCAAATTGGTAATGGAGGGTACCATTTTTGGTGGGAGGGTAAGAAAACTTAGAACTTTGTTAGGAGATAAAAAACTTTAGACACTATATAAAGGTTTGATATGTAGAAGAGAACAATGATTTAAGTCATGAACAATGTGTTCCTTATATAAAACAAATACAACACTGAAATACTAATCCAATGATACATCATGATCTGGTAAGATACAATGCAACTAAAATATAGAACCTATTGGAAGTCCTAATGGAAAACAATACAAGAATATGGAAAATTGTCACGACCCAGACTGTCGTTATTGACACCAACACTAACTCTCTGGTGGGAGAACCACTACTATAACCCGAACCAAGCAACTAAACCAAAACTAAGGCAATTAAGTTACGAAAGCATGTTAAATACTAAAGAAATAAATAGGGAGTTTCCATAAGCTCCAACGTCTAACAAGAACTAAACAATGCGGAATAAATAACCTAGAACCTGAAAGTCAATGTACCAAAACATCTAACAATGAACCAAGTCAAAACAAGAAGGGATGCAACCCCTAACTAATGTACTCATAACTAATAGAACATAGTCTAAGTCCAGAAATGGTGGACATAGACGAAGAGAACCCATGGCAACTCGGAAGAATTAGCTCACCCTTGAATTTGAACGATCACTGATCTCCTAAGCGAGGTCTGTCACTAGCCACTTGAAGTTGCCCTGTACTTAACAAAAATAAAAGCAACCGCAGTATCAGTACACAACCACAGTGTATTAGTAGGATCACACGGCTATCCCACTAAGTGCAACATGCATAAGTCATCACAACAATATAATTACATGCATATAACAAACATATACAATATCATCAACATATACGAACAATGAACAACTTCACATTTCTCAAAATACACAATTATATCAAATCATTGGTCCTCGCATGGAACCCAAACCCAAATAGTTAGCATAACGGAATGTGGTATCCGATCACACATTTATCCTACAACTTTGTAACCGATCCTATAGTTATGCCGGAACGTGGCAATCGATCCCAGTTAGTTATGCCGGAATATGGCAATCGATCCATTCAACAGACCACAATCACAATCACAAGTATATATCAAGATCATACAATTAAGTCATGATTTCATGGTAATCATCATTCATCCATCTCATTTACAACAAGTGTGATCAATAATGCAACATTCATATACATACATGTGTCATAATGAAGCAAGAAAAAACATACATCACACAATCATAGAATCACAACCATCACCTACCTTGAAACAAGCTTGAAACCCTAAGACACTTGATCCTTCCCTTTTCGGATTCGTTCTGATTGTTCTTGATCTACAAACAATCAACATAATACGGGAATCAATAAACAACAACCAATTACCTGAATTACTAACAATTCTATGAACCCTAGATCAAACAATGATCCCAATTATCCAAATTAGGTTGTTTTCACTATAGATTCTATAAACCCCCCCACCCCCCATCAATATTCACCCATTCTATTAAGTTCTACGGATAAAAAAATGGATCCGGGGAGTGAAAAGCTTACCTTTAGCCTCAAGAATAGTGAAAAATGAGTAGGCATCGCCTGGGGTTCATTCTTTAGCATTAATAGTCGAAAAGTGCATAATAAGGTCATTTAGGGGTTTATTAACGACCTTAAGTCGCATCGAGCCCTCCACAACGGCCCTCATCCCGCTGTAGCGGCCCAGCCAGAGCGGCACAATTCAGCGCCAAAGCGACTGGAATGAAATAGAGAGCTATTTTGAGAATTCCAAAATCCTCATTTCACAACACACCTCTAACCAACGACTCTTAGAAAATACCCTTTACTCTAAGATCGATTCCGAGAGTTCTACTCGCCCGAATTCAGTTATGTTAAGTCATATGAATTTCTTAACAAGTTATCTAACCACTCATGTAATCAAAATCATAAATAATTCACCTGATTGTTACCAGATTTCCCTACAGCTCGATGACTTCGATTTCGTCCAAATCTGGACAAGGTTGGGAAAATTCAAATACTATATAAAAGTTTTCCGGCCCCAAATTTTCACCCATTGGCATTTCTATGACGACGTGAATGGGTCGTTACAATAGATACCAATTTACCCATCACTCGTCCTCGAGTGACAAAACATAGGAAAATAAGTTAAGGAAGGAATGAAGTAGTACCTGAATCGACGAGCAATTGGGGATACTTGTCTCGCATGTCTCTCTCGGTTTCCCAAGTGGCTTCCTCAACTGGACGATGCTTCCATTGAACTTTCACGGACTTAATCTCCTTGGTCCTCAACTTGTGCACATTACGATCAAGAATTGCAATTGGTTCCTCCTCATATTGGAGGTCTTTGTCTAACATAATTGAGTCCCACTTAATGATATAATCCCCGTCACCATGATATCTCTTCAACATGGACATATGAAATACCAGACAAACTCCTGATAAATTAGGAGGTAAAGCTAATCTATACACTACCGGTCCCACACATTCAAGAATTTCAAATGGACCAACTTATCGCGGACTTAGCTTACCTTTCTTACCAAATCTCATCACCTCTTTCATGGGTGTTACCTTAAGAAGAACATTCTCACTGGTTTGAAATGCCATGTCTCTTACCTTATGATCCGCATACTTCTTTTGCCTACTCTGGGCTGCTAAAAGCTTAGCTTGAATGCTCATCACCTTATCTTGAGCATCCTTCACTAAATCTACCCCCAAAGATTTCACATCTCCAGCCCCAAACCATCCTATGGGTGATCTACATTACCTCCCATATAGTGCCTCAAATGGTGCCATATCAATGCTGGAGTGATAACTATTATTATAGGAGAACTCACACAAAGGTATGAATTTATCCCAATGCCATCCAAAATCAAGCACACATGCCCTCAACATGTCTTCTAATACTTGAATAGTCCTCTATGATTGCCCGTCTGTCTGTGGATGGAAGGTTGAACTAAAAGTGAGTTGTGTGCCTAATTCATCATGAAATTTCCTCTAAAACTTGGATGTGAATTGGGTACCACGGTCTGAGATGATAGAGAGGGGCACCCCATGCAACCTCACTACCTCTTTCACATAAACCTTCGCCAATTGTTCAGTATTATAAACTATTCTTACCGGTATGAAATGGGCTGATTTAGTCAATCTATCAACCACTACCCAAATAGAATCAAACTTCCCCAAAGTCTTGGGAAGACCAACCACAAAATCCATGGCTATCATTTCCCACTTCCATTTCGGAATTGTCATTCTTTGAAGTAAACCTGCAGGACTTTGATGTTAATATTTCACTTGTTGACAATTTTGACACTGCGCCGCAAACTCCACTATGTCTTTTTTCATTCCCGACCATCAATAAATTCTCTTCAAATCTCTATACATCTTGGTCACAACAAAATGAATAGAATATCGCGAACCATGAGACTCTGCCAAAAATTTCTCAATCAAGTCATCTACTCTAGGAACACAGACTCTCCCTTTAAAATTGAGTACACCATCAGTATCAAGAGTGGTATCTTGTGCCTTACCATTCATTGTCTTCTTTCTAATACTCAAATTGTTTGGCCTTGACTCCTCAATGAATGTGGCCCTTACTTCAATACTAGCTAACACCCCACCTCTTTTTGAGATTCCCAATTGCATGAACTTAGACTCTAAGGTCTGAATTTCTTTAACCAAAGGTCGCTTGGATTCTTTCAAGCAAGCTAAACTACCTATACTCACTGCTTTTTGACTCAAAGCTTCTGCCACCACATTAGCCTTGCCCTGATGGGATTGAATGGTCCGTCATAATCCTTAAGTAACTCCATCCACCTTCAATGTCTCAAATTCAGATCCTTTTGAGTGAACACATGCTGCAAACTACGATGATCAACAAGCATTTAACACTTAACACCATAGAGGTAATGCCACCATATCTTAAGAGCAAACACTACCGCTGCCAACTCTAAATCATGTGTTGGAAAATTGCCCTCATGCACCTTTAATTGACGCGAGGCATAAGCTTTAACATTTTTGTCCTGCATCAACACAACACCCAACCCAGAATGAGAAGCATCACAATAAACAATAAAATCTTTACCTTTAACAGGTAATGCTAGAATATGTGCGGTGGTCAAAAGATTTGAGCTTTTGGAAGCTCTCCTCACATTATTTAGTCCATTCAAATGGTATCTCCTGTTTTGTCAAGTTAGTCAAGTGAGTGGCAATGGAAGCAAATTTTTTCACAAATCGACGATAATAGCTAGAGAGCCTCACAAAACTCCTATCTTTCGTCATAGAGTTAGGCCTAACCCAATTCTTAACGGCCTGAATCTTTTAGGGATTCACCATTACCCCTTCTTTTGAAACTACATGCCCCAAAAATGCAACTTATTTCGACCAAAATTCACACTTAGAAAATTTAGCATATAGCTTTTGCTTCCCAAGAACACCCAAAACACTACGAATATGGTCAGCATGCTCTTTCTCTCTTTTCAAATAGACCAAAATATCATTAATAAACACTATAACAAACGAATCAAGGAATAGTTTGAACATCCCATTCATCAAACTATTGAAAGTTGTAGGCGCATTGGTCAAACCAAACGACATAACTAGGAATTCATAGTGCCAATAGCAGGTCCTAAACGCCGTCTTGGGCACATCCTCACGCCTAATTTTCAATTGATGGTAACCGGATCTTAGATCAATCTTAGAGAAAATTGATACACCTTGCAATTGGTCAAAAGATCATCTATTCGAGGCAAAGGGTACACTATTTCAAATAGTGACCCTATTCAATTGTCGATAATTTATACACATTATCATACTACCATTCTTTTTCTTAACAAACAACACTGGAGCATCCCATGGGGAAGCACTAGGATGAATAAATCCATTATCAAGAAGCTCTTGGATTTGAGCCTTAAGCTCTTTTAATTCTACCGGAGCCATGCGATATGGAGGGATATAAATGGGACGTGTATGAGGTTCTAAATCAATGCAAAAATCTATATCTCTATCTGGAGGCATACCAGGCAAATCATTAAGAAACACTTCTGTAAATTCTGACGCCACAAGAATAGACCCAATGGATGGAGCCTTAATCTCAATATCCCTAATATGAGAAAAATAAGTCAAACAACCCTGCCCTACAAATTTCTTAGCCCGAATAGAGGATATTATCTTAGTTTGCTTAGCTTGTACACCCCTTCCCACTCTAATTTTTCCCTTCCCAGAATTTCTAGAGTTACGAACTTAGTATTACAATTAAGCACAATATAATAGGGGGACAACAAAGTCATGCCTAAGATTATGTCGAAGTCAGTCATATTCAAAAGCACCAAATCAGCCCAAGTCTGAAAACCCATAAACAAAATAGGACAAGCACGATAGACATGGGTAACTATGACTGACTCTCCAACGGGGGTAGAAACATGGATAGGAGCATTTATGTTTCGTGAAATCATGGCACATTTGACGCTTAAGAACTATGAACTAACACTGGAATTAACTGAAATTTTGTATTATTTGATAGGTTTGTTGAATGTGTAGGCAGAAGCTGGTTGGTATAGAAAATGGAAAAGAAGCTGCAAAATGATGATGATTCAAAGTAAAGTTCACGGTCAACTTCACAGACCGTGACCTTCATTACGGCCTGTGGTTGAGGTTATGAAAGTGAAGCATTGTTGGCCTTGAGAAGATGAAGAGGAGTAATAACCAAGTGATGACCACAGAGGGTTCCACAGGCTGTAGCTCTCACCATGGACCGTGGTACCTACCGTGGAGTTGAACCAGTGTGAAAGCAAGGAAGAGTTGGAAGAATGTTGGAATCAAGTGAAGACCACGGACGCCATAACGGACCGTGGTCCTCACTACGAACCATGGTGCAGTCCGTAGTCCTTGTTCCAGTGGGTAGCATTGAAGACCTAAACTTTGGGAAGTCCAAGGGAAGACCACGGAGGGCTTCACAGAACGTGAGGCCCTTGACGGGTCGTGGTAGTAGCCGTGAAATTGCCCGACAATTCAGTCCTGTTTCGATTAGGACTCACTTATAACAATCTATTTTGAACTACTTTAGGTCGTTTTTGAATTATTATTGATCATCTGACACTTTACGACTAAGAACAAGAGTATTACTGGTAGCTTTTGATTTTTGGATTCTGGGATTATTGTAATCAGTTTGAAATTCGAATTCAGATTATCAGATTATCAAATTGGTTGCTGATTTGCTAATTATTTTCATAAGTCTTCCTCAATATGTCTTCACTCCTAGTTACAAATTGTTTATGTGAAAGCATGAGTGGCTAAATACCACGACAGGGTTTGTGGGATCTATGACGATATTCTAGTTGCGATTCGGTAAAATGGGTCAAAGGTAGTATGTGTTTACAACCTGTAGTTTTTAGCTTTCACTATCATTTTAGTCTACTGAGTGCACGCATTAGATGAATCTGTATCTGGTATTTTTTCCAGAGAAAAATACTAGTTATGAAAAATCTAAATTAAATTAACAAATTGGAGTTAAAGCTTGAGTTCGAGAGAAAAGATCTTTAACACCATATCTTTTCAAATGAGGTCCAACGTTAGTAACACTTTAAATTCGAGAGAATATGATTGATCATTATCTGATTAGGCTGAGAAGCATTAGATAAATTTAACTAGCAAGGATTCTGTAAACATTGAATTGTCTGGCACTCAAATTATGGGAGAACACTAGAACTAATGTTATGGTGAACACAATCTTGGTTTCTCTTAATTAATTGAATCAATCTTACAACGAAATAGTTTGTTAGTCTTGAGCGTGGATTTTGAATGCGAGTTTTGGTAATTATAACGATCCAACCATACCCAATTTACTTTCCATTGTTATTTGTCTAGGAGATAATAACAACATTCTAATAAATGCGATAGTGAAACCTTATCTATAAAGAAATTCTCTATGGGATCGACCTCAACTCTAGTGGAGTTCTATACATTGACATCGACCGTTTACACTTCTTATTTGAAGTGTAAGTTTGGACGTATCAAATTTTGGCGTCGCTCCTAGGGAATTTAAATTCAAAAATGTTTTAATAGCTTTTATTCGATTTGTAGTTATATTTCCTAATTTTACGTTTTGTCCTGTGTTTGTGTCTATTTCAGTTGAGTGCTATTGTGTATGGCAAGTACGAGGACTAAATGAGCTCCATTGATCCCTTACGACTCAGAACTCCAAAAGACTCTTCGAAGAATGGTGAATGCACAAGAACTAGAGGCACAAAGACAAAGGTTGAGACTAGAAGTTGAAGCCGCTACAAAAGGTGTTCAGCTGAACGGTGGTAACAACCAACCTAGGGTGGTAGATGAGAATAGATTAGTGGATGAATTGATCCCTTCCCAGCGCCAACCAATAGTTCCAAGGGGTAGAGCTCAGCATCTAGCGCACATGATGTATGATGAAGATGATGTAAATTTAGATGGAGATGGAGCCACTAGAGCGATAGTGTTACCTGCACTACCTCCAGGTGTTAAGTTCACAATCACTAGCACTATGATTCAATTGTTGAACCTGAAAGGTATGTTTAGGGTGCAACCGGTGATGATGCAAATTAGCACCTAATGAATTTTATGGCAACATGTAAGTCATAAGAAATTCCTGGAGTCAACCAACAGCAATGAGGTTGAGGCTGTTCCCACAGTCCCTTACTGGAGAGGCAACAAACTGGCTGAATGGGATGTCAGATGATTGCATCAGAACTTGGACCGAGCTAAAGAATGCTTTCCTGGAGAGATTCTTCCTAGAATAAAAAGAGTTGCAGATGAAGGATGAGATTAGCAGACACAAGCAATTACCACGAGAAGTAATGCATGATACTTGGTGGAGGTTCAACCAAAAGCTGAAGAAATGCCCCAACCACGATCTTACCGAAAGGCATCTTAAACAGGCTTTTATAAGTCTCTGAATTATGTTACTAAACCTATTGATGATGCAGTTTGTGGAGGCTCATTTATGAGGAAGTCATTTGCGGAGAGCATGCATCTATTGGATGAGGTCTCAAAGAACAATAGAGCATGGTACACTAGAGATGCAGACGAAGGAGAGCATGGATATACATTTGATCTTTCAGCTGAACAGACGAAGATAGAAGAAGAAAGGGACCGAGACATGGTACGTATGAGGACTCAAATATATCTGCTCACAAAGCACATTGTTGCCAAGTTTGAAAAGGTAAATGTTGTGGGATAACAAAACAGGTTTGAGGATCAGGATCTTGACCTTGATGAGGAAGCTAACTACTTGTGGAACCAAGGGGGTTTCCGGAATTATAACTCTGAAACCAAGGTTACAATTCTGGAAGTCGGAACTATGCTAAGGATGGTCAGTATTATAGGCCATCAAATAGAGATCAAGGAAATTGGCAAAACAGAGATGGGTATATGAATGATCGCAGTGGTGTTTATGTTCCCCCAGGCAATAGAGACCGGGCAGGTGGTAGTTCCAGTGGATCTAAGCTAGAAGATATGATGGCTAAAGTACTCCAGAAGGTTGAATCAACTGATACATGGGTAAAAGAAATGAGAGGTGATTTCTCAAGCATGAGTCAGTTGGTGGACTCTCATACCACCTCTATCAAACAAATTGAGCAGAAGTTGGGGCAACTCTCAGCCTCACTGAATCAGAGGAAGAATGGATCACTACCAACTAACACCATTCAGAATCCCAAGAAGGACGGGCACTGCATTGCCATTGCCACTAGAAGTGGTAAAGTTCTTACTGACCCTATGTCTGCAAGTACCAAACATGAACAGGTCTTGGAGCAAGCTGGCAGAGATAAGGATAAAATCAAACATGTAGATGACTCGGAGGAGGTTCAGCATAAATCACCACCCGCGAGAGGAAAAGAGAAAGAGGTCGAGGAAAACCTGGGAATTTCCCATACCACCTCCCCCTTTCCATTAAAGGCTTAGAAATAAAGCTAACGATGGGAAGTTCACAAAATTCATTACTATGTTGAGCAGCTTTCAGTAAACATTCCACTGGTGGAAGCTCTGGAGTAGATGCCAGGATATGCCAAGTTCATGAAGCACTTGGTTACAAAGAAAAGAGTTGTAAGTCTCGATTTTACTAATGATGTTCACAATTGCAGCGCCATTGCTACCAGATCTCTGGTTCAGGAAAAGGAAGACCCAGGTGCATTAGGTATTCCATGCACCATCGGGTCAATCATCTTTGCAAAAGCGTTGTGTGATCTACGAGCCAACATAAACTTGATGCCACTAGCCATATACAAGAAACTGGGATTGAAAGTTCCAAGACCCACAACAATGAGGTTGATGATGGTTGATAGGTTAGTTAAGAGGCCTGTGGGAGTCCTATGTGATGTACTTGTGAAGGTGGACACCATCATTTTTCCGGCTAACTTCGTGATCTTGGATTGCGAGGTGGACTTTGAGGTCCCCATCATTTTGGGAAGACCATTTTTGGCAACATGGAGAGCCTTGGTAGATGTTGAGAGAGGTGAGCTGAAGTTCAAAATTAACAAGGATGAGGTAAAGTTCAATATTTGCAGGTCAATGAAGCAACCCAATGATATGAATGCGGTATCTGCAATAGAGGTGGTACCCGATGAAGACATGAGGGTACCCATAGATGAGAGAATGGCTGTTGAAACCTTAGCAGTAGTGCTGATGAACTTTGATGTTGATTTCCGGTCTGACTATGTAAAGACCGTGAATGCTTTGCAAGGTATGGGAGCTCACTCATATGCTCCAAATAAATTGGACCTGGACTTGAAAAACAGGCCAAGCCCTCCAGCAAAACCATCCATCGAGGAGCCACCGATGATGGAACTGAAACAATTACCCAGTCACCTCCAATATGTATTTTTGGGTTGTAATAACACTTTACCTGTGATCTTGGCTGCAGATTTAAATAAAGAGCAGGTGAAGGAGGTGATCACAGTGTTGAGAAGGTACAAATGAGCCATTGGGTGGACCATTAGTGATATAATTGGAATACCTCCGGGTATATGCACCCATAAGATTCAGCTTGAGGAGGATTGCAGCCCAAGCATTGAACACCAGTGGAGACTAAACCTATCTATGCAAGAGGTGGTTAAGAAATAAATAATCAAGTGGTTAGATGCTGGGGTGGTCTATCCCATTTCTGACACTCACTGCGTCAGTCCAGTGCAACGTGTGCCTAAAAAATGAGGTATGAATGTGGTGGCAAATGCAAAAAATGAATTAGTACCACAAAGACCAGTCATTGGATGGCGAGTGTGTATGGACTACAGGAAGCTCAACAAGTGGACTTTGAGGGATCATTTCCCCATGCCTTTCATCGACCATATGCCTGATAGGCTGGCAGGTAAAGGGTGTTATTGTTTCTTAGATGGATACTCTGGCTACAACCAAATATCAATTTCTCCTGAAGATTAGGAAATGGCCACCTTCACATGTCCTTATGGCACCTTTGCATTTAAATGTATGCCATTTGTACTATGTAACGCACCAGCAAAATTCTAAAGGTGTATGATGTACATTTTCTCTGACATGGTGGAAGACACTTTAGAGGTATTTATGGATGATTTCTCTGTAGTAGGTGATACTTTCGATGATTGTTTGTTGAATCTTAGCAGGGCTTTACAGAGATGTGAGGAGGCCAACCTGGTGCTGAATTGGGAGAAGCGCAATTTCATGGTAAATGTTGGGATAGTTCTTGGACACAAGGTATCACAAAAAGGGATCGAGGTCGACAAGGTCAAGATTGAAGTGATTAAAAAGTTACCTCCGCCGATCTGTGTGAAGGGTGTTCGAAGCTTCCTAGGACATGCCGGATTCTATAGGCATTTCATCAAGGACTTCTCCAAAATTGCACACCCTATGTGCAAGCTTTTGGAGAAGGAGGTGAAATTTGTCTTTTATGAGGCATGTCTCAAAGCTTTTGAGTGCCTAAAAGAAAAGTTTATTTCAGCACCAGTGATCATTGGCCCAAACTGGGCGGAGCCATTTGAGGTGATATGTGATGCTAGCGGGACTGCGTTAGGAGTTGTGTTGGGACAGAAGTGCAACAAGATGTTCCATCCAATTTAATATGCTATTAAGTCACTAAATAGGGCCCCGCGAAACTACACAGTCACTGAGTAGGAACTATTGGCTGTAGTGTAATCGTTTGAAAAGTTCAGAGCTTACTTGCTAGGTACTATGGTGATAGTTCATACAGACCATGCTTCCTTGAGATATCTCATGGCAAAGAAAGATGCCAAACCTAGGCTGATCCGATGTGTGCTGCTTCTCCAAGAGTTTGATTTTGAATTGAAGGACAGGAGAGGTTGTGAGAACCAAGTAGCTGATCACCTGTCTAGGTTAGAGGCTGGAAAGAAGGAAGAAATTGAGCTAGAGTAGATGGTACATTCCCAGATGAACATGTATTAGCTACTACTCTTGACCTTAATCCTTGGTGTGCTGACTATGCTAATTTTCTGGTTAGCGATGTACTGCCCTAGGGGCTGACATATCAGCAAAGGAAAAGGTTCCTCCATGATGTGGGCAAGTAATTTTTGGATGAACCGTATCTGTACAGGGTTTGTGCTGACAACATAATTAGGCGATGTGTTCCGAAGCTGAAATGTTACACATTCTAGGGGCCTGTCACGCATATGCAGTTGGTGGTCATCATGGAGGTGCTCGAACAGCCCATAAGATACTTCAGTGTGGGTACTACTGTCCCATAATTCATCAAGATGCAGTGGACATAGTAAGGAATTGTGATGTGTACCAACGGCAAGGAGCCATCTCTCGGCGCCATGAGTTACCCATGACACCTATTCTGGAGGTGGAATTATTTAATGTCTGGGGTATTGATTTCATGGCCTTTTTGTGAGTTCATATGGGTAGAAATACATATTGGTTGCGGTTGACTATGTATCGAAATGGGTTGAAGCTGTTGGTTTACTTGAAAACGATGGAAAGAGTGTTGTTGGTTTCCTGAAAAAGAACATCTTCTCAAGGTTTGGAACACCCAGATCCATTATCAGTGATGGTGATTGTCACTTCTGCAACAAGGTGTTCAGTGTGCTTCTGACCAAGTATGGGGTAAAACAACACAAGGTGGAAACACCTTATCACCCACAGACCAGGGGGCAAGTGGAGATTTCCAAAAGGGAGAATAAAGCAATCTTGGCCAAGACAGTTAATGCCAACAAGACAGATTGGGAAAGGAAGCTGGATGATGCTTTATGGGCATATCAGACAGCTTTTAAGACACCTATTGGTATGTCTCCATATCAATTGGTGTTTTGGAAAGGAATGCCATTTTCCAGTTAAGCTTGAGCATAGAGCACTTTGGGTATGGAAGAAGCTAAACCTCAGTTGGAGCGAAACTGCGAACTTGAGGTTAGACTAGATCAACGAGATGGATGAGTTCCGTCTGAGAGCTTATGAGAGATTAGCACTGTAAAAGGAGAGGATGAAGCTATATCATCACAGGCATATTGAGAAAAGAAGCTTCGCTTTTGGTGACTTTGTGTTACTTTTCAACTCTAGACTTCGTCTGTTCCCAGGAAAGCTGATATCTAAATTGTCTGGACCTTTTAAGGTCACACATGTTTTGCAATCTGCTGCTATTGAGCTGGAAAATGAGAAAGGCAAGATGTTCAAAGATAATGGTCAGCGAGTCAAGGAATACTTAGGTGCTCCTGAGGATGTGAAGATTGTAGAGGAATGCAAACTTGATGAAGTCTGAGTAATCGAGTAACATGCGTCGCGCCGCGACATTAAATCGTGCCTTGCTTGGGAGGCAACCCAAGATGTAATTATATTAGGTATGTTTCCTTTTGCCTTATATTTCTTTGTTTTTATAAAGTCAATGTGTGTCGATGTGAGCAGGAGAGAATAGTTGAAAAATGCAGCACCTAGTGCATATTGAACTTCACGGATGGTGGTGCTCTTCACAGGCACTTTCACGGTCCGTCAACTTGAGGACTAAGTTTGGAAGCTACTGGAAATTACATAAGATAGGGTTCACGGGAGGGTTCACGGTCCGTTATAGTTTGTACGGATCGTCTAGCTTTTTGTGAACCTCAGGTTTGAATCCCAAGTTTCAAAGTCGCAGACACGGACAGGTTCACGGACCGTGATGCCCTTCACGGGCAACTTCACGGTCCCTGGTCTTTCGAAGTCAAGTGTTAGATCTAAGTTAGGATCACGGATGGTCCCACAGATCGTGACTCCCTTCACGGGTAACTTTACGGTCCGTAGTCTACAACCCAGTGTTACCCATATCTGACCCAACCCGTGCGTAACCCAACTCACAATAAAACGTATTTATTCAATTCCAAAGGCCAAAAATTCAGTTTCTTCCTATTTTTCTTCTCCATAATGGCTATCTAAGGGTAGAATCGATTACCATTCATCAATAACTCCTACATCCACCCAAGAATCGAAACCCTAAGTGCTCAGTTGTTTAAGTTTGTCAAGTTAATTCCAGATTTCGACTGTGTAACTATTTCCATGAAAGTAATTTTCAATGATTTGTAAAGTCCAATCTTGATTATACCTATGTATGATGACTTTGATAATCTTGAGTTTAGCATGACCTTGTGATGATTAATTGCTAATTGATATTGAATTGTACTGGGTAAGTCGAATTGGGAAGTTTTAATTTTTCTTGTATGTTGGTCTATAACAAAGGATCGAATTTGTTGGTAGGTGGTGAACTTTAGGTTAGTTAACTTAGTTGATTAAGAAATAGGGCAAAGTTTAAGTTATAGGAAGATCTTGTATTTGTGTAAAAATGGTGGTGAAGTGCTGAAATTCGATGTTGGGAAGAAGGTGACTGATGTATTGCCCAGTGTAAGACATTGACAGGTTTTACGGACCGTAGAAGATACCACGTGCCGTGAAGCCTGTCGTAGACCACACTTGCATTCTACCTATCCGTCAGTTAAAGTTCACGGGCAGTATCATGGACCGTGGTACACTCCACGGGTCGTGAATACGTCCGTGCACATCCCTTGGTAAAATGGTCAAAGACTCCTTGTGCACACTGATTTTGTTTCAAATCCACAAGGGATTTCATGGTCTGTGATCCTGACCACGGCCCGTGCAAGCTCCCGTAGAGTTCCCTTGTTTGAAATTTTTTATTTTTTATTTTTTGTTTTTTTTTGTACTTAGTTTGTGTTCGCCTTTTGATTATGTGGCCTTTCTCAATGATAGATTGGATGACGACATTCTTAAGGCAAGGCGTCACGATGATATTACACAGGGGAAGTCTGAGTACCTGATAGTACGTCATTTGACTATGTTGATTGCTAATGAGTTCTCTATTTCTCAGGTACAATGTCTCCCAGAAGAAAGAATGCTAGCAAACCTGCCCCCGTCACCGCTTCACAATCACAGGGTCATGAAGACTCTGAAGCGAGTGGGTCTGAGGTGAAAATAAATGTTACACTTGAAGATCACTCGTCTCGGTATACTAGATCAATGTCTAGAAGAGCCACCCTCCAGGACACTCCTCAGTCTGAAGAGGGAGGTGGTAGTTTTGATAACGGGGAGGACTCGAAAAGTCAATCTGCTGCTGTTGCGAATAGCCAATCTACTAATAACTCAAGGGGCAGTGCAGAGTTCAAAAGTGGTTCTCAAAATGATACAAACACCTCTCCACCTGTGGTGGATACAGAAGCTGAAATTGGAGGATGAGAGGAAGCGACTACTATAGAGGATGATGAAGAGGTCACCGATGATGATACCTGATAAGTCCACAAATTGGACTCATTTAGGGCTTTATTTTAATAGAAATAGTGTCCTCAAATGCTTATTTTATCTCAATATCTAATGAAAACTCTGAAGTTGCTGGTATTTGAAGTTTGAGTGAAAGCATAGGCCTCAACAACTTCTTGCACACTTTCCACGTTTCCCAGATAGATCTTAATCCTTTGCCTGTTTACCTTGAACCTTGTTCCCTCACTATTTACAAGATCAACCGCTCCATGTAGGAGCACTTATGTGACTAAGAATGCCCTGGTCCACTTGGACTTGAGCTTGCCAGAAAACAAGCGCAACCTAGAGTTGAATAGAAGCACAAGATCACCCACAACAAATTCTCGCTTCTCAATCCTTTAATCATGATACTTCTTCATCTTCTCCTTGTACAAGGCTGAACTTTCATAAGATTTTAGGTGAAACTCATCAAGCACATTCAAGTCACTCATTCTCTGATTTGATGCGGCGCCCCAATCCAAATTTAGCTTCTTTATCGCCCACATAGCCGTACGCTCTAGCTCTATCGGCAAATGGCAAGACTTCCCATATACAAGTTGGTAGGGAGAAATACCTATGGGAGTCTTGAATGTGGTGCGATAGGCCCATAGAGCATCATCAAGCATCCTTGACCAATTCGTTTTGTTAGCATTCACAGTCTTTGCCAAAATCTTCTTGCTCTCTCTGTTGGACACTTCAACTTGCCCGCTAGACTGCGGATGGTAAGGAGTGGCTACATTATGGCGGACGCCATATTTCTTAAGTAATGCCTTGAACAACTTATTACAAAAGTTGGAACCTCCATCGCTGATAATCGCCCTAGGTGTACCAAATCTGGAGAAGATATTCCTTTTCAAGAATACGGTGACACTCTTACCTTCATTGTTGGAAAGCGCGATTGCTTCCACCCACTTCGACACATAATCAACCGCAACAAGAATATACTTCATCCCATGTGAACTCATAAATGGACCAATATAATCAGTACCCCATACATCAAACAACTCTATCACCAATATAGGATTCATAGGAAGCTCTTGCCTCTTTGAAATTCCTCCTTCTCTTTGGCAACAGTCACAAGCTTTGGCGAATTCATGAGCATCTTGGTGGATGGTAGGCAAGTAATACCCACACTACAAAATCTTATGCGCAGTCCGAATACCACTATGATGCCCACCAACAGGCGATGAATGGCATGCCTCTAGTATACTCAACATCTTGACCAAGGCATGCCCAGTGGCTAGGATGGTCTCCCTAGGATAATGGGAACCTCAAAATCAACATCACAATCCAGTATCACAAAATCCGTCGAAAAGATAAAAGACTCTACTTTCACTAGTACATCTTGGAGCACACCAATGGGCTTCTTCACAGTTCTATCTGCCATAAGCAATCGCATTAAAGTTGGTTATGGATCCCCTAAACCCAACTTCTTGTAAATAGTCAATGGAATCAGATTGATACTGTCACCCATATCGCACAACTCCTTTGCAAAATATAGCAACCCAATGGTACAAGGGATAGTGAAATCCCTAGGATCCTCCTTCTTCTGCACAAGGGACTTGTAGCAATAGCACTACAATGTTGCAACTTATCATCATCTTCAAAACTCACTTTTGAGTCCTTCACTCTCTGACTCAATCGACACATAAAAAATATGGATGGTCCGCGGATTCTCCTTCGTATCTCCATACTAAGAATCTTGAAAATCAGGTACTGGAACCCTTTCTCTAAATGATTTGACGTAACTGTAGTACGACCCGTAGGTCAATCTGTTGTCCGTCATTTGTAATCATGGTTCCATACTTAGTCAAGAATTCTCTGATCTCTTTCAAGCCTTGCCCTTCCTTCTACGATCACCATCTACGAAACGTGATTGGACCTATGGTCCGTCAATCACATCTGTAGATGCCCTTTTTTGCACATTCTTCAGTTGTGTCTCTCAACTTCTGCATCTGAACTTATTTCCTGCAAACATGATAAAAACATATAAAAACCAATAAAAACTGGCCCTAGCCACACACAACCATTAAGTGAAATGTATTAAAAATATCGTAAACTCACGGTATATCATCTGTCAAACAAAGAGGTTAAGGCAACCATGTTAATAGGGGACATGTATATAGAAAGTTTGATGGTTTATGTGTAGCAGGTTGAGGAAGAGAAGCTGAGGGATAGGGAAGAGTTTAGAAACAAGAAATCTAAGATAGGAAATGAGTCTAGGCAGCAAAGGAATATTGTGAACCGCTCTTCTTTTCATCAGAACAAAAAGGGACCAGCTCCCGTACACCCAGAAACAAAGGTGAGTACAATAGTTAGAATTCACAGCACTTCAGAGCTAGACCTGCACAGTCACAGGGTAGTGTGGAACAAGGAGGTAACTGGGCTCTTGCATGTGCTAAGTATTGTAAGAACCACCCAGGTAAGTTTCGTGATGGCTCCACAGTTTGTTTCAAGTGTGACCAAGAGGGTCACTTCATAAAAGAGTGCCATAAGAACCGACAAGGTAATGGGAATCAGGACAATAGATCCCAATCATTATCAGTTGCTCCACCAGACAGGGCAGCACCTATAGGAGCTACTTAAGGTACTGGCAGAGGAGCAAACCGCCTATATGATATCACTAGTCATCAAGAGCAAGAGAATTCTCCAGATGTTGTCACTGGTATGATCAAAGACTTTACTCTTGATGGTTATGCTATGCTAGACCTAGGAGAAATTTTATCTTTTGTGACTCTTTAAGTTGCAATGAATTTTGATGTCCTTCCTGAGAAACTTTGTGAGCCCTTTTGTGTTTCTACACCTGTTGGAGAGTCTATTCTAGCTGAGCGAGTCTATCGTGATCGTGTCATTTTCGCCAATCACAAGAACACCATGGCTTATTTAGTTAAGTTAGACATGGTAAATTTTGATGTAATTCTAAGTATGGACTAGCTTCATACCTGTTATGCCTCCATTGATCTTAGAACTCGAGTTGTTAGGTTCGAAATTCCTATTAAGCCACTTGTAGACTGTAGTAGCAGTTCATCAGTGCCTAGGGGTCATTTTATTTCGTACCTTAAGGCGAGAAAGTTAGTTTACAAGGGGTGTTTCTATCACTTAGTCTGAGTTAATCATTCTTGTGTTGAGACACCTCCTATTGAGTCAGTTCCAGTTGTGAATAAGTTTCAAGAAGTCTTTCTGATGATCTACCTAGAGTCCCTCCTGAGAGAGATAGACTTCGGTATATATATTCTTCCTGATACTTATCCTATATCTATTCCGCCATATAAAATGGCTCCAGCAGGGTTGAAAGAGCTGAAAGAATAGTTGAATGATCTCCTTGAGAAGGGTTTTATTCGACCAACTGTCTCACCTTAGGGTGCTCCGGTCTTATTTGTGAGGAAGAAAGATGGTTCCCTTAGAATGTGTATAGATTACTTTCAGTTGAACAAGGTTACCATCAAGAATAATTATCCTCTTCCAAGAATTGATGATCGTTTCGATCAGCTTCAGGATGCTAGTTGTTTCTCTAAGATAGACATCAGATCGGGCTACCATCAGTTAAGATTAAGGGAATGTGATATTCCAAAGACAATATTCAGGACCCGTTATGGTCATAATGAGTTCCTAGTTATGTACTTTAGTTTGACTAATATCCATGCAACATTCATAGACCTTATGAATAGAGAATGCAACCCTTATTTAGATATGTTTGTTATCGTATTCATTGATGACATGCTAATCTATTCGAGGAATGAGGAAGATCATGCTAGCCATCTCAGAATAGTTCTCCAAACTCTAAAGGATAGGGAGTTGTATGCTGAGTTTGTTTTGGCCTGAGTCTATGGCATTTTTAGGCCACATTGTTTCTTGTGACGGAATTAAAGTTGATACCCAGAAAATAGAGGTAGTACAGAATTTGCCTAGACCCAAATATCCAACTAATATTAGGAGTTTCTTGGGGTTGGCTGGATATTATAAAAGGTTCATAGAGGGGTTCTCATCCATTTCGTCTCCTTTGACCAAGTTTACTTAGAAAATAGTGAAGTTTCAATGGTCTAAAGCTTGTGAGAAAAGCTTTTAGGAATTGAAACAGAGGTTGACTAATACCCAGTATTGACCTTACCAGAAGGTACTCAAGGCGTTGTAGTATATTGTGACGCGTCTAGATTTTTTTGGGTTGTGTGTTAATGCAGAATGACAAAGTTATAACTTATTCTTCGAGATAGCTTAAGGTTCAGGAGAAAAATTATCTAACCCATCATCTAGAGTTGGTTGCCGTAGTATTTGCTTTTAAAATATGGTGCCACTATTTGTTTTGTCAGAAATAGCTTAACCTCAAACAGAGAATGTGGTTAGAATTACTCAAAGATTATGACATGAGTATTCATTATCACCCAGGTAAGGCTAATATTGTTGCTGATGCCATGAGTAGATTGTCTATGGGTTGTACCACTCATTTTGAAGGAGATAAGAAAGAGTTAGAAAAATATGTGCACAAACTTGCACGCTTGGGAGTTCGACTACTGGATTCCACAGATGGAGGGTAGTGGTGATGAATGGGGCTGAATCATCATTAGTGTCTGAAGTTAAAGAAAAACAAGGCCAAGACCCTATTTTGCTTGAATTGAAGGCAAATGATCATAAGCATAAAGTAATGGATTTTGAACAAGGGGGAGATGGTGTATTAAGGTATCAAGACATGTTGTGTGTACCAAGGGTGGATGAACTCCAAGAAAGGATCATGGAGGAAGCTTATAGCTCCAGATATTCTATCCATCTGGGTTCCACAAAGATCTATCACGATTTGAGAGAAGTTTATTGGTGGAATATTATAAAGAAGGGCATTGCAGAGTTTGTTGCTAAGTGTCAGAATTGCCAACAAGTTAAGGTAGAGCATCAACGGCCCAATGGTATGGTTCAAATTATAGAACTTCCGGAATGGAAGTGGGAGATGATCAATATGGACTTCATCACAGGTTTACCAATGTCTCATAGGAAACATGATTGTATTTGGTTGATTGTTGATAGAATGACAAAATCAGCCCACCTTTTGTTGGTAAAAGACTACCCATTCAGCAGAGGACTATACCAAGTTATACATTCAATAGGTAGTAAGACTTCATGGAGTTCCGATCTCCATTATTTCAGAGAGGTATGCAATTTACTTCACAATTTTGGAAGTCATTCCAGAAAGGCTTGGGTTCAAAGGTTAACTTGAGTATTGCTTTTCGTCCTCATACTAATGGTCAAACAGAGCATACTATTAAGACTTTAGAAGATATGTTGAGGGCATGTGTGATTGTTCTCAAGGGAAATTGGGATGATTACCTACCTCTCATTGAGTTTGCTTACAACAATAGTTACCACTCTAGCATCCTTATTACTCCTTATTAATATCTTTATGGGAGAAAATGTAGATCTCCTATTGGATGGTTTGAAGTTGGTAAAGCTGAGTTGATAGGACCAGACATAGTTTATCAAGCTATGGAGTAGGTAAAAGTTATTCAAGAAAGGTTGAAAACATCACAAAGTCGTCAGAAATCCAACATTAATGTTAGGAGGAAGGAGTTAGAGTTTGAGGAAGATGATTGGGTCTACTTGAAAGTTTCACCCATATAAAGTGTTATGAGATTTTGTAAGAAGGGGAAACTTAGTCCCCAGTATATTGGTACTTACAAAATATCCAAGAGGATTGGCAATGTAACTTATGAGTTAGAGATACCAGAAGAGTTAGCAGCGGTCCATCCTGTATTTCATATTTCCATGTTGAAAAAGTGCATGGGAGATCCTTCACTTATCATACCAACTGAACATATTGGTATCAAGGATAGCTTGTCTTATGAGGAGATCCCTGGTCAGATTATAGATCATCAGGTTCACAATTTGAGGACCAAGGAAGAAGCATCGGTCAAAGTTCTTTGGAGGAACCAGTTTGTTGACAAAGCTACTTGGGAAGCTGAGGAGGATATGAAGAAGAGATATCCACCTCTCTTTGAGCACGGAGAATTTCCAAACCAAGGTACTAATTCTCTTTTTAGTACTCTATAATTTATATGCTTGATGTGTTAGATTTGCTAGTTGGATGTTTGAGTTGAATGTTAGATGTTACACCCTTAGCCTACTAAGAGTAATCTCATTCGAGGATGAATGTTCCCAAGGGGGAGATATTGTAAAACCTTGATATTTGAAGGGTTGACCAGGACGGTTCGTCAAATAATCTATGGGTCGTAGATAGGTCTCATAGAAAGTTCCCACACTTAGTGAAATTTTAGTGTAAAGGTTGAAGTTCTACGGTTGGGGTCTACGAACCGTAGAAGGTTCTATGGGTCGTAGAACAATCTCATCAAAGCTAGCTTGAATTTAAGGTTTCTGTACTTTGGTCTATGGTAGACTAGTACAGAGGTCACACCCGTAGACTAGTACGATGGTGAATTTTTAAGGGTTTTTGGGTCTTTTCCCTATGCGTTTACTGTTGCCTATCTTGGTTTTAAAAAAAATAGTGATACTGATTACCAGAAACTTTGCAGAAACACGATGTTACCAAAGTTTCCAATGAACTAGTGAAGAACATAAATTAATTCACAAAAATTAAAATCTGTAAAACATACCAGAATATGGAAAAGACAGAACGGAAAAAGATCAAAACCATTGAATCTACAATGTCCCCTTAAGGAAATTATTCCCCTGTAGTATCCAAGGTTTGATTTGGAATATGTCCTCCCATGATAGAATGATCTCAATCACCAGTGTATGATACCCAAAATGCTGGTGTCAGCGAGCCACTCAATGGTAGTAAAGTACACGAAAAATATTTGTGTAGAAGAAATCAGAAATTTTTGTAAGTAAAGAGTATGAAGAATAACTGGTATTTATAGCCAAGAGGAACTGGCTTCGAAAGGTTGCAACCTTTCAGAAACCACACGACCATTTCAGAAAGTTTGCAACCTTTCAAACGGTCATGGATGTTCCTGAAAGTTGCAACCTTTTAGAACAGTCATCTCCAACGGTGGGAAATTCAAATAAAACAGGAAAGTAATGGAAATAAAATGGGTCACGCGAATTCGAGTCGGGTCGGGACGTTTTAGTTAATTAACTAATTAATTGAAATGATTTGGCCATTTAATTTTATTTAATTAATTAAATAAATAATTAAAACAAAACTTTGTCCAAAAATAACCTGTCGATTGATCACTTTCCAAAGCCAAAGCCGAGTCGAGCAAGTGACGATGATGACGGCACGAGGGGGGTCCCTCTTTCAAACCCTTTTAACAATTAATAGAAGTGTTTCTCTATTTAAACTCTTCTATTTTTCATTCCACCACCGATGAGGGAGAAATGCCTTTTTACTAAAGCGTAAGAGGACTTTTCAAGTTCCTCTCTTTTCATCTTCCATCCATTTCCCATTAACTCTTGCTATATACCCAACAATTCCCCACATGAATGGGGAACGGTTATAACATACGGAATGCACGGACGAGTGTGTACTTTACAAGCAAGGATCGGTTGCATCTGGATAAGTAGGTTTCCCCTTGGACTTTCCATAGTGAACATATGTCAGATATACTCGGTCAATCGTTAGATGCAATATCTTTGAACAGTCGAGCTTTGGTGTATACCTAGACAACCATATTAACACAATTAACTCTTTACCATTTATGGTTCTTACGGTTGTCTTCGTTTCAGCCATGAATACCTCCTGGTTTCATGAGTGTATAGAGAATAGGCTTTTGACATAAAATTCTCTTTGAAGCGGCTTACACTTCACACTCACATAGGTGAGTTCTAACCGTGTCATCTCGTAGATATACTATTTGGTCAAATCTGCCAAACTTAGCAAATCATTAAAAACTTTAAGCTTTATTAACTCATTAACAAGCCTTAAAGTCTTAAACTTGTTCCTGAACATTGTCTTCATCATGGGAATGGATTGAGTTGATTCACAATGTCGAATCGTCAGTCATAACGTTGTTTTTCTCCTTGAATCTAACTCTTGGGATCTCCAGTCTATTAGTTAGAGTTACCGCCATGCTGACTTGTCCTAAGCAGTAAACCTATTCCCTTAGATGATCTTTCAACTGCCTCTCTCACTAGGCATTTCGTTAGTAGATATGACACATTATCGCTTGACTTCACATAGTCAATTGTGATAATTCCACTAGAGAGCAGTTTTATTTCGGTGTTATGTTTCCGTCGTATATGACGAGAGTTCCTGTTGTACATGATGCTCCCTGCCCTACCTATTGTTGCTTGACTATCACAATATATGCAAATATGTCCCACAGGTTTGGGCCTAAATGGAATATCCTCTAAGAAATTCCATAGCCATTCAGCTTCTTCACCAGCCTTATCTAAAGCAATAAATTCAGATTCCATTGTAGAGCAAGCGATACATGTCTATTTGGACGATTTCCAAGAGACTTCTCCTCCATCAAGTGTAAACACATAACCACTTGTGGATTTTACTTCATTTGACCCGGTGATCCAATTTGCATCGCTATATCCTTCAATCACGGCATGATATTTATTATAATGCAAAGCATAGTGTTGTGTATGTTTCAGATACCCCAACACACGTTTCATTGCCATCTAGTGAGTTTGATTCAAATTACTAGTGAACCGACTCAGCTTGCTAATAGCACAAGTTATATCTAGTCGCATACAATTCATAATATACATCAAACTTCCCAACACTCTGGCATATTCCGATTGAGTGTCAGTTTCACCTATATTCTTTTGAAACGTAAATCTTAAATCAATTGGAGTTTTGACAACATTGAAATTCAAGTACTTGAACTTATCCAATACCCTTTAAATATAATGAGATTGTGATAATGCTAGTTCCTAAGGAGTTTTGAGAATCCTGATCCATAAGATCAAATCAGCAACTCCTAAGTCTTTCATATCGAACTTGCTGGACAGCATGCGCTTAGTAGCATTTATATCGTCAATATCTTTACTCATTATTAACATCTCATCAACATATAGACAAACAATGACTTCATGATTCAGACGTTTTTAATGTAAACACACTTATCACATTCGTTAATCTTGAATCCATTTGCCAACAATGTTTGCTCAAATTTAGAATGTCATTGTTTGGGTGCTTGCTTGAGCCCATAAAGCGATTTCACAAGACTGCACACTTTCTCTTCTTTACCAGGAACCACACACCCTTCAGGTTGTTCCATGTAAGTTTTTTCCTCCAACTCTCCATTTAAGAAGGCTGTCTTTACATCCATTTGGTGGATTTTAAGATCATGCATTGCTTCTAGTGCTATTAACATCCTAATTGATGTTATTCTTGTTACTAGAGAGTATGTATCAAAGTAGTCCAGACCTTCCATTTGTCTATATCCTTTGGCAACAATTCTAGCCTTATATTTGTCAATATTCCCATCAGCTTTCATTTTCCTTTTAAAGATCCACTTTCATCCTAAAGGTTTATTTCCTGGAGAAAGATCAACCAATTTCTAAGTATGGTTACTTAAAAATGATTCGATCTCACTATTGACTGCTTATTTCCAATAAATTGACTCAGATGAAGACATAGCTTCTTCAAATGTTTGAGGCTCATTTTCAAGCAAAACTGCCACTAAATCTGGTCAGAAAGAAGTGAATTTCCGTTGGCGATTACTACGCCTAGAATCCTCATTACGTTGTCTATTTTCCGTTGATTCTTCCCGTGGTCGTTTAGGTCTTTCACTTGTCGACTCACATTCAGTTTTATACGGATAAATGTGTTCAAAGAACTCAGCGTTATTTGACTCAATTACCGTATTAACATGAATTTCAGGATTATCAGAATTGTGAACCAAAAACCGACAGGCCTTACTGTTCACAGCATATCCAATAAATACATAATCTACTGTTTTGGGTCCAATTTTCACCCTTTTAGGTAAAGGTACCTCCACCTTGGCTAGACACCCCCACACTTTGAAGTATTTCAAGTTGGGTTTCCTTCCTTTCCATAACTCATATGGAATCAATTGTGTTTTGCTTCGGGGTACCCTATTGAGTATCTTGTTAGACGTAAGGATGGCTTCCCCCCACAGGTTTCGCTGTTAACCAGAACTGATCATCAAGGCATTCATCATTTCCTTTAATGTTCTATTCTTCCGTTCCACCAAACCATTTGACTATGGTGTATAGGGTGTAGTGGTTTGATGAATAATACCATATTCCAAGCATATCTCTGCAAAAGGAGATTTGTATTCTCCACCCATATCACTCTGAATCATTTTTATCTTTAGATTCAATTGATTCTCCACTATATTTTTGTATTGCTTAAATGCATCAATTGCTTCATCCTTACTATTAAGTAAATATACATAACAAAATTAAGTGCAATCATCAACAAAAGTTATAAAATACTTTTTCCCACCATGAGATGGTGTCGACTTCAAATCGCATATATCTATGTGAATTAAGTTAAAGGATTTGAATTCTTGTCAACAGACTTGTAAAGATGTTTAACAAACTTACTTTCCACACAAATTTCCCATTTCGCTTTATCGCATTTGAAATCAGGCAATACTTCTAAAGTAATCAATTTTTGCAAGGCTTTGTAATTTACATGTCCCAAACGGGCATGCCATAAATCATTTGACTCCAATAAGTAAACAGAAGAAATTTTTTTATTAATACTGTCAATAACCATTACATTCAGTTTGAAGAGGCCCTCACTGAGGTAGCCCTTCCCTAAGAACATTTCATTCTTACTTATTACAGCTTTATCACTGACTAGGACACACTTAAACCCGTTCTTAATGAGCAGTGTAGCAGAAAGTAAATTCTTCCTAATAGTTGGAACGTGCAGAACGTTGTTCAAACTTAACACCTTGCCGGATGTCATTTTCAACATTACTTTCCCAGTTCCTGCAATCCTTGTTGTTGTTGTGTTCCTCATGAACAAATATTTATCAAACTCAGAAGTATTGAACATTGCAAAGGCTTCTTTCGCAGAGAAAATATGTTGATTGGCACCTGAGTCGAGAAACCACTCCTTGGGATTTCCAACTAAGTTGCACTCCGAGATCATTGCACAGAGGTCATCTGCATCTTCCATTTCTTCCACGATGTTTGCTTGACTTTTTCCTTTGTCTTTGTCTTTGTCCTTTCTTGGAGCACGACAGTCAAAAGACTTATGACCAGCCTTACCACAGTTGTAACAGTTGCCCTTGAATTTCTTCTTGGCTTGTTCTAAATTCTGTCCGTTGGACTTCATTCTCTTCTTGCCTTTGGTAGAAGCTGTTTCAATAATATTAACTCCAATTATTGTCAAACTCTTATGAGACTTCTTTTCGGCGATTTTTGTTATCTTCCTCAATTTTGAGCCGAATCACAAGATCTTCAAGCTTTATTTCCTTACGTTTGTGCTTTAAAGAATTCTTGAAGTCGTTCCATGGTGGAGGTAACTTCTCGATCATTGCAGCCACTTGTAAAGCTTTATTTGCTACCATATCCTCAGCAATCAGATCATGGAAAATAAGTTGAAGTTCCTGCACTTGTGATCTAACAGTTTTACTATCTAACATTTTATAGTCTAAAAACATTGTGACCACAAACTTTTTCAAACATGCATCTTCTGTCTTATATTTCTTCTCAGTTCATCCCAGAATTCTTTCCAAGTTGTCATTGCACTATAGACATTATACAGGTCATCATCTAAAGCACTCAGAATGTAGCCCTTACATAGGAAGTCTTCCTGTTTCCATGCTTCAATAATCATGAATTTTTCTCTGTCTGGCATTTCAGTAGCATGCACCCAAGTTACTTCATTTGTAAATTTCTGCAGACCAAGAGTGGTAAGCCAGAAAAATACCGGTTGCTGCCATCCATTGATATTCACACCAGAGAATTTCCTGGTTTCTCTGCTGGTGGTACAGCAGTTCGGGTTTGTGCAACAATTGCCACCGTAACATTATCAATTGCCATTTCAAATTCAAAATCTGTAATAAATAGAAATCGATACAAATGACTCAGTAAGCAATAACTTAAATTGCAAACTTAATAGGAGTATAAAACCACGAAGGTATTTGTCTCCATCAGAAACACAAATTAAAATAAAATAAAATAATTTCCTTAAGATTGTTGCCTATCTGTGTTTAAAAAAACAGTAATACTGATTACCAGAAACTTTGCAGAAACACGAAGTTACCAAAGTTTCTAATGAACCAATGAAGAACAGAAGAACATAAATTAATTCACAAAAATTAAAATATGTAAAACATACCAGAATCTAGAATACACAGAACGGAAAAAGATCAAGCCCACTGAATGCACAGTGTCCCTTAAGGACATTATTCCCCTCTAGTATCCGAGGTTTGATTTGGAATATGTCCTCCAGGATAGAATGATCTCAATCACTAGTGTATTGATACCCAAAACGCTGGTGTAAGCGAGCCACTCAACGGCAGTAAATTACACGAAAAATAATTGTGCAGAAGAAGAAGAAGAAATCAAAAAATTTCGTAAGTAAAAAGTTTGAAGAATAACTGGTATTTATAGACAAGAGGATTTGGTTCCGAAAGGTTGCAACCTTTTAGAACAACACACAACCATTTTAGAAAGTTTGCCACCTTTCAAACGGCCATGGTTGTTCCTGAAAGTTGCAACCTTTCAGAACAGTCATCACCAACGGTGGGAAATTCTAATAAAATGGGTAAGTAATTTAAATAAAATGGGTCACGTGGATCCGAGTTGGGTCGGGAAGTTTCGGTTAATTTACTAATTAATTGAAACGTTTTGGTCATTTAATTTTATTTAATTAATAAACTAAATAATTAAAACAAAACTTTGTCCAAAAATAATCTCTCGATCGATCATTTTCCAAAGCCAAAGACAAAGCTGAGCCGAGCGAGCGATGACGATGACGGCACGAGGGGGGTCTCTCTTTCCAACCCTTTTAACAATTAATAGAAGTGTTTCTCTATTTAAACTCTTCTATTTTTCTTTCTACTACCGATGAGGGAGAAATGCCTTTTTTTACTAAAGCATAAGAGGACTTTCCAAGTTCTTCTCTTTTCATCTTCCCTCCATTTCCCATTAACTCTTACTATATACCCAACATTAAATACCTAAGCTATGCCATTTTGAGCTTTATTCGAAACTATATATAAGTATTTTAAATCCTAAAACTGCCTATTGTAAATCAGTCTCCTAAATTCCAAATCTCAACCACATTCATCCCATCCAATTCCCTCTAAAGCTAAGGAATAAGAAGCTAGGGTCTCAACTAAGGATCTTCAATTCACCATAGGTTTTGGGCTTTGATCATAAAGGTATTTAGTATTCACCAATGGAATCCTTTCCTCCATTGGGTCCCCACATGTAACACCTCAATATTTGAAAGAACTAGAAAGAGCTAGAATTAGACAGAGTCATTTTTGGAAAGAATGAAAAATCTAGAAAATTGGTTAAGTTATGTTAAGTTTGAGTTTTTGGTCAACTTCAAACGAAAATAACTCATAAATGAGGATGAGTTAGGTGTTCTACCAGATACCATAGGAAATATCTTTGAATTATCTTTCCAGCGCCGCCAATATTGCTCAATTCCAAGTTCGTATGAGTGAAATATGTTCATTTCAAGTTGGGCTGTCTATTTAAGGAAAGTCAAAACCGGATTTTAGAAGGGTATTTTGGTCTTTTCCATACCTAATTAATTAATTTTATTTTTAGAATTTTAATTTGGGTCTAATCAGAATTGTATCAGTTTACGCATTTACCAAAACACGCTAGGGCTTGGAGAAAAGAGAAAAGATGAGAAAGGAGAAGAAAAGTTCAAGATTCGTCAAGTTCTTACGATTTTGGTTGGGGATTTCTCAAAGGATTCAATCCTACGAGGTATGTGAGATCACATAGCGTTCATTTAGTTCACCCATGCGCCAATCATGATTCAAATCAGCGCAATTGTGGTTTTGAAAGAAAAGATTATGAGTTCTTGATTAAATTTGTTTAACTTCTTGTGGGTTCTTGTTGTTGAAGTTTTTGGGAAGTCTCTTGAGTTTAATTCATGAAATTAGATGTGATTTTGAGTATATTCTTACATATTTTGGTGATATAGTCGAATCTAAGTGTTTGGGAAAAGAACCAATTGAATCTTGAGGGTTTAGATTTGAAAAACGAGCAAGAGAATTCAGGGATTTTCTAGGGAGGGGGCTGGGGCGCCGCGCCTCTTAGATCACCCCAAAAGGAACTCTGAAGTTTGGGTTTTAGGGCGCCACGCCAGTCAGTTCACCTCGACCCAACTTCTTAAGTATTCCCCATGGTGCCCCGTGCCACTCACTGCGCCAGGGTCGCCAGGCCTTCTACCTTTTCCCACTTCTTTCCGTTTGAGTTTTCTATTTGATTACTACACTCTAAGGTACATCTAAACATCATGAAATCATCCATAAACATGAGATCATGAACCTTGAATCCATAATTCAATTCAAGGAAAGTTAAGAGTCAAGTCTAGAGACGTTTATAGAGTCATCCATAAGTCTTTTACAAACGTTTTAACTTTGTTTTAAGGCTAGAGTTTTGAGTTGAGTAAAGAGTAAGAGTAAATTTAATTCTTCAAAATATTATACGGGAACTAAGTATTCCTAAGAATTGAAATGTTTTCACATTTAATCAAGAGAGGAAACACTTATTTCCAAGAGAGCTTTTGAGCTAATTTTTGAGTAATTATCTCAAATGACAGAAAGAGCTTTTGTTTTTAAAGCATATGAGTTGAGCATATTTTGGGAGCAGTATTAAGCACCGATATGGGAACGAGTTCATAATAACTTAAGTCTCCATAAACCATGTAGACATCGTGGATAAGAAAGGGTCATACTTATTATATAATTCATTAGTGCTTTTTAGCATAGACTTGTGGATCCACTTAGTTGAGGTGTTCTATAGCACGACAAAGTATATGACAGTTCTGGAAGCGTGGGCGAGACGTTGTATCATCACTTTAGCTCATAGTTAAGGATGTCGGTTAGAGTAACTCCCATTATATTATATTACTTTATATGTAAACTGAGTTGTTATTGTACTTCTTTAATACATTGAGTTGTCATCTACTGTGTTAAATGAATATATAAACTGCCTCTTTATTTTTCTTTTACTTTGCATTTGAGTTGAGTACCCATGGGTTTGAGTAAATCTGAGGTAAGTGCTTTTTCCAGATTCCCTTCAAGCTTATGTCATGTTTAGTTTTCCCCTCATATACTCATACATTCAATGTACTGACGCCAGTTGGCTTGCATTATTTTATGATGCAGATACAAGTAACTAGGATCAGCATACAGCGCCTCGTTGATCCAATTGACTACTCAAAGTCAGTTGGTGAGCCTCCTTTCTTTCCGGAGGACCCTTCTTTACATTGTTTTAGTACTTTAGTTGTTAGAATGATCGAGGGGCTTGTCCCGACATCCATCTTTGTTTTAGAGGCTTCATAGATGGATAGTTTTAGTTCTTTAGTCTTTCCATTTTCATTTATTGATGTTAAGACTCGAGTTGCCATTTTGGCTACTCTAATATATATTAAGATATTGCATGAGTTATCCTTTGAGAGTATTTTTTGTTATTTAAGTTTTCCGCTATAAGTTAAGGCAGGCAAGGGTTCGCTTGGGGCCAACAATTGTTCTTGAGTTCCAATCCCGCCCAAGATGTAGCCTTGGGGCGTGACACCAAATATCCCAATTTTACAAGTTCAATTCTCAATTCAAAGATTGGGTTTTCTTTAATCTCCATGGTTTCTCCTAAATCATGATTCAATTATTTATTTTCTATATTCTAATGCATGAATTGAAGTATTTACAGGATTTTAAGTTGAATTAATATGAATTCATGCATGATCCTTGATTTTGACTTAGAACACATGATTAAGCTTATGAAATATGACCTATATATTTATGAAGATGTGCATGCTTTTATAATATTATATTGATGCTTATGACTTAAGGATGCTTTTATATGAAAGTTTTTCTCACACATTAATATGATCATCATTATGAAAGGATTTCTCACACAAGGATTCATAAGATTGAAATGTTTCTCACCTAAGTTGAATCATGTTTAAGGAGGAAAGTCAAGAAGTGTGAAAAATTTCCCGTATTGAATGATTATTTTCAAAGAAATGGAACCCCTCCATTTTAAAAAAAAAAAGAGAAAGAAAGAAAACAAAGAAAAGAAATGGTGAAAAAGACTGAGAAAGAGAAAAGTTTTTGAGATAAAAGTGTGTGAAAGAAGCAAAAGAAATGGGGTGTCAAATGAGCCATGCTTATTAGAATAATAGAGTGGATTGTGAACACATTTGAATGTGAAAGAGGGGTGATAAAGTGATTTTCAGGCCATACTTCATGAAGGTAGAAGCCACAAAGCCTAAATGATCATACATTTACACTTGACCCCGTTACAAGCCTTGAAAAGACCTTTGTGATCTTGAGCGAGCTGAAATGAAATTTATTGGAAAATAAGGGCAAACCTATGGGAAGAATCATGCATGTGTTCATCTTCGTGAGTGTGAGAGTTGTATTTGATTCTGGAATTTTAAATTGTTGAAGAAATTTGTGTGGGAATGGAATCATCCTTGTTGTGAGGGCATTTGAATACTTTTGTTGAGCATGAACTTGCATTTGAAGCAAGCATTGTGAGCTTGAGTATATTTGATAATTGTGTGTCACAATTTGAATATTTGAGTGCACAATTGAATATTGTATGTGTAGTTTCAACCTCTAGTGTGCATTTTTCTTGAGTCATTGAGTAGCACTTTTTGTAGACATCCTTGTTGAACTAATTGATCTTGAGTTTTACTTGAGGACAACCAAAAGCTTAAGTTGGTGGTGTTGATGAGTCTGGGATTTCGACTCGTTTAGGACTTTGTTTTGATTGATTAAGTGTCCTCAATTCCTAATTTATGCTCTAAACTGATGTTAAGGTGTTGATTTGAAGCAATCAAGGCTATAGGAGGAAGACAAGGACATTACTAGGCAAAATGGAGTAAAAATGTTGAAGAAGTTGAAGGAAGGCAATCCTGGTGATCGCCAAGACCACTTGGTGCATTGCCGAGTGGCTTTTTAGCTCACCTAAAGTTCCAGCATGCCAGCCCTGGGGAAGAACCTACTTGGATTTGGAATTGGACATTCGGCGGGCCACCGAACGACATGGCGAGCACGATATTGATCACCTAAAGTTATAAAACCCTGAGGATTAAGAGCTAAGGCAAACTCTTGAAGGCCAAAAATTGGGAAACTATAAATTGAAATTTGAAAGGCAGGAAAAGCACGAATCTTCTAATCTAAGCATTATAGAATCAAAATTTAGTTCTTCTGAGTTTTGTATTGTAGACTTTAAAGCTTTTGAGACTTCGTTTTGAGGAATTACAATTAGGTTTTTTAATTAATTCAATTTGGAGTATTGTAGAAACTTGGAAACTATTACCCAGCTCATGGCTAATATAGTTGGTAATTGTTTCTCTCTTTTTATGATGTGTAGCTAAAACCCCAATTCTTGGAATGTGATCATGTGATTATTGGCTTAATTAACTTATGGGTATTGTTGTTTACTGATTTAAATGCTTAATTTAAGTGGGTTTAATTGATAGCTATGTATTAATCTATGAACAGTAGTTGCAAATGTAATTATAACTTAGAGTTTTGGGGTTGCTTGAGAAAGAGGTTTTAGAACCGAGGTTTTTAATTAATAATTGTAGTTATTGGGTTGATGTGGGTTCAGCTCGAGAGAGTGAATCCTACACTAGATTCTACCTATCTAGCTCGAGAGAGTAGAAATTAAGGTTTTGGGCTATTTATATTGGTAAGCTTGTCGAGGTTCGAGAGAACGCGCTTGAATCATAATAGTTGTTTGAGAGATAGCTATTGCATCTATAATCTAACCTACTTACTGAGATTTAGCAATCGTTTGTAAACTTCAATTACCCATGTAGCAAAATTAGCCTTTAATCAATCACATCCTGAGAATTCCTCTCTACATTGTTGATTCCGCTGTTTACGTATTTTTCTTAGTTGTTAATTGACAAACCAATTCCCCCCATCTGACATTCGTTGTCAACCCCTTCGATTTACTTAAATGTTTTCGATAATTTTTACTCCTACTACCGAATAGATTACATTTATAATTTGATAGCTGAATTCAAATTTGTACCGCTCCTTGTGGGTTTGACCCCAACTCTTCATTTAGTTTTATACTATATAACGACCGCCTACACCTTGTATTGGATGAGGTGCAGTTGAGCATTCATCACTCCTCAATTTGCAAGAGATATTGTTCGTTCTTCCTTTTCTCCTCTTTTCCTCTTCTTGAACTCTCTTCTAAAACCCTAATGGTAATTTCGGATTTGTAAAACTGAAAAAATTCAGATTTTAACCCAAAATATTACTAAATTCGCTTAATTCTGATGGGGTAAGGAAAAGACCAAATACCCCTCACTAATTCGGGTAACTTTCCTTAATTGGACAAGCTATCTTTAAACGGGCATATCTCCTGTAACGACCCTAAAAATGAACTAGTGAAACTAGAGCCTCACATGTGAGTTTGGAGTTGAGAACTTGATGAAATGATGAGAAATGACCGTGACGTCCGGAAACTAGTCATTTGAACTAGTGAGTTGTAAGGGTCAACTTTAAATGGTCATAACCTTTAGCTCAAAATGAATTAGGTGGATCTTTACCTATCCTATGAAAGGTCTTTGAGTCCTCTTTCCAACGCCACCGAGTTTTCCCAATTCCGACTTTGGAGTAAAAAGTTATGCCCGAAATAGTGAAGAATTGTCCAAAAGGACGAGTTTAGACGGGTTTAGTGAACATTTTTAAGTCAAGACTTGGTGGGTCCAACTAAGTGAGGGGTAGTTTGGGCATTTATTTATTTTTAGTTGTTTTTATTATTTTAGGTATATTAGACCATTTAAATGAGGGTTATAACTTCATTCTCCTCTTAGAATTTCCAAATCATTCCCTCTCTCAAATATTTCTCTCTAATTCAAGGAAGAAGAGGAGTTGGAGCTAGGGGTGAAGATTTCGAGTGCTTCTTCTTCAATTTTCATGGGTTTTCAACTTAGAGGTATGGGGATCCTTATCCTTGATTATTCTTTCTTTCAAGGAACCCAATCAAAAGGTTTTCAAGGTTTTTCAAATACACACAAAAACCTATTTCGATTCTAGCATGGGTTCTTGCATAAAAAGGTTTTAAATGATGATTTATATGGTTATTAATGATTATTAATGGTTTTTAGAAAGAAATCCCCATGAACCCATGTCTTCTCAAATTCTCTAAATTTGGCCTAAAGTGGGTGTATTGATTTTGTGTAATTGATGGACGATTATTGTGTAGATTGTTGTGGACTGTTCATATATGTATTTATCTATGTGGAATTGTTAAGAATTGTTAGTGAATTGAAGGATGTGGGATGTTAGCCTTGAATGGACAAAATTGTGAATTGGTCTTCATGTTGATTATTGGCTTATGCTTAGCTTAGCTTGTATAGTTGAATGTTGTTATTATCATTGTTATTGTATTGTTAATTGTTGGAATATGAGGATGATGAAGATAGCCATGGAAAGAGGGTAAGTTGATCAAACTTGATAAATATTGTATAATTGGCATGGAATTGAGTATTGTGGCTTATGACCTTTAAAAAGGGTGGTAAGATGGCTTGATCTCTTAGTATTAATATAATTGTTATTGGTTGGTTTGATCCACCTTTGGTGGAGGTGGTTATTTGTTGTATTATTGTGAATTGAGGTCATGAAGGGCATTATGTGAATGTTATTATATTGTTGTATTATTATACACATATGAGGCTATATGTAAAGTCCTATATGAAGTTATATGTAAAGTTTTATGTGAAGCTATATGTGAAGGTATGATGTGAAGGAGTTTTATATGAAGCTATATGTGAAGGTATGATGTGAATGAGTTTTATGTGATCTTGTGATGATCCTATGTAAAGTGGATAGCATTGTGAGTTAAAGTATGATTTCTCATGATGTATATATGAAATGATGTTGGATTATGAAGTATCCTTAAATGAAAATGTTGTGACTTGGTTGGTAGACTAAAGTGTCCCTCCTTGTTACTTAAAGTCTTGAATGCATGAATGTGTGAAATGGGCAGAACTAAGAAATGGTGCCCTTTCTATAAATGCTAAAAGAGGAATTCTAGGCCAAGACTTGAATCGGCAGAACTAAGAAATGGTGCCCTTTCATAAGTATAGCTTTCCTATGTAAATGTATAACCTTGAAGGATGGGCCTTAGGGCAAAGTTCCCTTCTTGAGTGAGATGATAGACTTAGAGATGGATGGAGCCAGAACGACATGATAATCCTTATCTAAGAAAGTCAAATGAGCTATCCTTATGAACCTTGATTGGCCATGACTAAGAAATGGGGCCTTTCTTGGGAAGAGGTACTATGAGTTGGTTGAACTAGAAAAGGAACCTTCTCTAAGTACATATGTGATTGAATACTCTATGGGAAACAAGGCTAGCACTGAGTGGATGTGGTTAGGAAGGTGGCCTAGTTGAGTATGAGATTAGGCACAATGAACTTCCTTGGACATCCCCTAAACCATGTGCCTACATGGGTTTCTTACTAGTTCTACCTTTGGCAAGTAGAACAACCTCCACGGAGTAGGATAGACTCCGGATTCCATACCTAGCTAGTATGGTCTATGTCGGTTATGCCTATTCCCATCATGTGGGATGTGCACTCTAGTTATTGGATAGGTTCTACAACGTGTAGGTAGTAGTATGGGATGCTATCTACACATGGCACGAGTAGGCTTTGAAGATACTAAAGTGAGTTCCCTAAGTCTAACGACTATTATGTGAAAGTCCCCTTATGTTCTTGAATGTCTCCAAAATGGTTTCTTAAAGAATGTTGGTCTATTGATGTTATGTTGTAAAGGAAATGTCCTTATCTAAGGTAATCTTGAGGAACACTTAAGTGTGCTTGAAGAGGTTGTATGGGCGGTCACTTCTTGTCTCACTCAAGTGTGTCTTAAGGTTATATTAGGTAGAGGTCCTATGGTAATGAAATGACATGTGTTCTTTTAAAGTTAAGCATGGATTGTATATGGACATATGTTGAGTATATGTATGGTTGGCTATGGTCTTATATGTTAATGTTGACTTGTATTATGTCTCTTATACTTGTGAAGTGAAGGTTTTATCAAAATGATATGAAAGCATACATTTCTTGTAAATGTCCGTTGTGCATATTTTCTTGCATGGTCTCCATACTTAGTACTTAATTGTGCTAACCCCTTTCTTAACCTTTTTGGACTAAAGTGTAGGGATTTGGAGATGGTGACATGTCATGGCTACTTGATAGGTTTCTAAGTGTTGAAGATGAAGACGTGGTGAGTCCTCATAGATTCGAGGACAATACCCTACATGTCCCCTTCTTTTTTTATGTCTTTTAGTATTTTTTAAGCTGTGTATGGAAATAGTCCCGAATTTTGTACTCTAAAGTATTAGATGGTTTTAAGACATCATGTATAATGTCTAGAAAGTCTTCCGCTTGCTATTATTATTTTTTTATGAAATGTTTTCTTGGTAAAGAAAGTTTTTAATTCCTTATGGTTTTTGTGTCTATGCGATGAATGAATGCTAAGAGGCTTGTATTAGACCTCTTCGAGGTCGAGTACGCCGGTTACGACTAGGGAGTGCTCCTGGGTCGTGACATCTCCTTCATCCAAACTCAAAACTTAGTAAACTCAGCTGCATTGGAATGAGGATTCAAAGACCTTTCATTTGGTATCTTATGATGCACGTAAGCATAACTTGAAAAATTCTCAATTTAGCTATTTCCAATTTAGCACTTTCTAAATTTAGCTCTTTCTAAGGCGGGATGTTTCAATTTCATATGTATCGTATTATATTTAAATATATGGTGGCTTGATAAACAAGACACAAATATCATTGTATCGTTTGGAAAATTTATAATGAAATATAATGTGTAGGAGAATATTCAAAAGTAGTTTATATTTTCAATTGCGTTATGATATAGGATTTTTTGTACTATTACGATATTATTTCACTTTTCATAAGTTATGAGTATATTTTACAAGTTTACAAATGTACTAGAATATGCACAATTAAATTTAAATTTTAAATTGAAGAGCTTAAATTATTTTGTACATGAATATGAGTTAGACAATAAATATTTTCATATTGTCAAAGCTTAAAGTGGAAGGTCTTTTATTATGCATGACTTTATTAGGAAATATATATAATTGAAGAAGAGCAAATTTAGCAAATATATAAATACAATAAAATTGTTTACCTCAAAAATCATATTCCATTTAAATATTAATTGACTAAAATATATGTCACAAAAGAATGACACAATAAAAAATAATTCATTAACATAAATCTAATTAGGAAAACATGTAATTTGTAATTACTATTTGTATGGATTGACAATGATACAATTAAAATTAAAAAGAAATTTAATGAATATTATGATTTTGGTTCAAATCCTACCTAATAAGGAATCATCATAAATATTTTTACTTTTTTGTTATTTGAGTTCATTTTTATCAAATAATATGATGATTTTCTCGCTATAAATACTAGGTTAGAACAAAACCCAACATCACATTTTTCTTATATTCTCAATTCAGAAATTTAGCCATGAGAAGACGTAATGGCCACAGAAGAATTGTAATTGCGAGGATGAGGTATTGGCCTATTTAAAAAGGCAAGTGAGTTATGTACTTTATGTGGTGCTTATGTCACTACTAAAAAACAGTGAATACCGACCTAAAAATTATCGACCTCAAATTGAGGTTGGTAATTTCCGACCTCCGGAGGTCGGTATTGTTAAAAAGAATAAAAATTATTTTTTCTTTAGAAAACCGACTACAAGTAGTCGGTTTTCATGCAAAATAAATAAAATTTATTTTTTCTCAATTAAATATAAAAACAAAATTGAGAAATATTTTGAATTAATTTATTTGAATCATCCTCCGGAGGACGGTTTTGTGTAAAATAAAAACAAAAAAAATTATAATACCAACTTCTGGAAGTTGGTAAAATTAAATAGTATGTAATTATATTAATTTTCGTTAAAATATTTATATAGTTACTTCCAGAAAATTAATAAATTAATATTTTCAATTAACTTTAAATAAGTCGTCCTCCGGATGATGATTTTATACAAGTTAAAATATAAATTAATATAAAATATCGACCTCCCGATGTCAATATTATTTAATTAACATGATTACTTTTTATTTATCTTATAATTACTGTGATACCGACCTCATGAGGAAGGTATTTTTTATTAAATCTAATTACTTTTAATAAAAGCGACATCTGGAGGTCGGTTTGTTTAAAATATTCTTATTAATAATAATTTTGCTATTGTGCATAATACTAAATTTTCATTTTACACCTACAATTAATTGTTCAAAAAGTGTAACAATTTTGTATACTTTTATAAATAAAAAGTTAGAATTTGTGGAATAAACAAAAAAATATCTATAATCCATATTTGGAGTATGAAACTACGTTGTTATGAATTATGAGATAATTATACCTATATTTCTAGAGTAATGTACAAATTCTATCACTCCGTCGTCAAATCATGAACTTAATATCTCATGTAGGGGTGTTCACTGGTTGGTTTGGATCGGTTATTGGTCAAAACCAAAACCAAACCAACTTCATTGGTTTTAAAATTATCAAAACCAAACCAAACCAAATATAATATACATTTATCGGTTTGGTGATTATCGGTTTCGGTTTCGTTTGGCTAGATTATTTGGTTATTAACCATACACAAAAATAAAAGAAACAATTCATTTAAAATGTGAAAAAAGTGATAACAATCCATTCAAAACGAAAAATAGTTAGAATGACTTAAATTACTGAACTTTCGATCACTAAATTTTCTATCAATAAAGCTTTAAAATTCACTATATTGGCCTAGAAGGAAGAGACAATAACATTTTCAGTCCCACAAAGAATTGTCATAGACACTCATATACATGAAATCAATAAGATAAATGTTTCATCTTGGGAATTTTAGCTTTCAATAAGTAAATTATAAAGAAATTTTAGTGAAAATATGTATAAGATCTTTAAAATTGTTTATAAAAACAATATATTAAGTATGTATATTAATAAAATACATGTATTTAATTCATCGGCTCGGTTCGGTTCGGTTATTTCTTCAGTTTTTTCCGAATAAAACCATAACCAAACCAAATACTATCGGTTTTCAAATATCTAAAACCAAACCAACCCAAACTCAAATAAAATAGGTTTTATTTTATCGGTTTGGATCGATTTTTATCCAAATCGTGAACAACCCTAATCTCATCTAATGATGTAGAGGTGAAGAGCTAACATATAATCCATTCAAATATGAAATGCGAGATAATACTCATAGAAATGTCATGATAACAATTAATTAAATTTTATATTCATAATTAATTGTTTAATTATTTGTATGTATAACCTTCAATGTCTTATCTCGTTTATGAAATAGATAATAGAACATCGTAAATTATTGTACAAAGCAAGTTCTATCAAGATTATTACGTTTGATCTTGAATGGATGTCAAGTGTAGTGACCATATCGTAGACAATGACATGTAAAGGATAATTCATCGGAGTATGAAATACGTTGATTATATACTTCTCGAGTAGTTTAACAAATCAAATCTTATATATTAGTGGTTCAAATATGATATACATTATCAATTAAAAAAATACCAATGATCAATTTAAGGAGATTTATATATTAAATTTGATATTGATAAATTTCTGTTGATCGATAAAATTAAATTTATATAATTAGGAGGTATATTATATAATTTTAATAAATAAAATCGACCTCAAGAGGTGAGTATATATTAAAATATATTAATAAATACCGACCTTAAGAAGTCGGTATAATTTAATTATTTTTTTATTTAAATAATATCGACTTCACGATGTCAATATTTATTAAATATTTATAAATATAGATAATTATTTTTGAAAATACCGACATCCTGTGTTCAATAAAGTAACACTTCTTTTTAAAAAATAATGATAATCTAAAAACCATAAGTCATCTCTTTCACTTCTAAACCTCTCACTCCTCTCTCACGCTACGCCCACCCCCACCCATCCTCAACTGGTGCTGCCTTGATAGGCAGCAGGTCGCGCCACCATCCTCGATCGGCACAATAGGAGGCCGTAGCAACAGCAGGAGGTCACGCGCAGCAGCAGCCGGAGGTCACAGCAGCAGCGCGTTTCCGGTAAGATTTGAATTTTTACTCCTAAATCTAACAATTATTTTTTCTTTCCTTATGGCTATGATTAACTGCTTTTCTTATGGCTCAGTTTAATTAGCAGCTACAAACTCCGAACTCCGAGTTGTGTTTGTTCATCTATAATAGTAGTTTTTGTTTTGCAGAAGGTCCTTTAACTCCAATTCTCTACTATAGCTTTATTCGTTGTGAATTTTCTTGAAATTCCAAACTCCATATTACACTTGGTTATTCTTTGTTCTCATCATATTCCAACTTTATATGTTAATTGGTGTTACCCAACAACCTTGTTTATTTTGCATCACCAGTAGCTTATTGCTCTTTCTACTGATATTTACACAACTCCCAACAGATCAATGGCCTTGAGCTGGACAATTACTCTTGGGATCAATCCGTACAGGAGGCTAAGGAGGCCATTAACACTACTGAGGCCATTGAAGAGAACAAGAAAGGGCTTTTAGGTATTACAAAACAGCAAATACAAAAAGCTATAATTTGGAATGGAGAAGAAGGAGAACTAGAATGCAGAAAATGTAATCTCCATTACTGATCAAAGAAGAGAGCATACAAAATATAATTGAGTTACTTACAGAATAAGCTTAAGTGTTCCTACTTATATACACATCTAATGTGAAGTATTATTGACAGTTGTACATCAATAACTAACTGATATAATAACTAATTTTGTTAGAAACTATCTACTACTTCCCAACTAACTAGTCTTATCTAACAATCACATTGATTCAGTTAAGTCATAAATCCAACTTCATTACTCCCCCTCAGTGTGAAGACATTCAACATCCCTAGCTTGGATACTAGGTACTCGTGCTGTGACCTGATCAACCCCTTTGTCATTATGTCTGCTTGTTGCTCATGTGTTGGCATGTATAGTGGTCTGATAAGTCCCTTCTAAATTTTCTCCCGAATAAAATGAAAATCTATTTCTATGTGTTTCATCCTCTCATGATAAACTGGATTTGCAGCTATCTGTAATGTTGCTTTACTATCACAAAACAGTTCCGCTGGCATCTCCAGTTCTTCTCCAAGTTCCTTGAATAATGCAATAATCCATACAAGTTCTGAAACAATTGAGGCCATACTTTTGTACTCTGATTCTGCTGAGCTCCTGGATATGGTTGTTTGTTTCTTTGATCTTCATAATATTAGAGAACCACCATGCTTAATCAGATATCTTATCATCGACCTTCTTGTATTGGGGCAAGAGGCCCAATCTGCATCACAAAATGCCACTAATTTATTTTCCCTTTTACTGCTCAGTAATATTCCCATTGCAGGTTACCTTTTCACATATCTAACCACTTTCATAGCTGCCTCCATGTGTGATTTCTTTGGAACCTGTAGGAACTGACTCAGTGTCTGCACTGCAAATCTAATATCTGGTCTTGTTAGGGTCAAATACAATAGTCTTCCAATCAGTCTGTGATATGATCCTATTTCTGTCAAGTAGGGATCATCAATTATTCCTCCTGCTTTATCTACTTTAGTTGTAGTCAATTTTAAGTTGATATCTAATGGTGTCCAGGATGGTTTGGCACCAGTCAATCCCAGCTCCTTTATTATTTCAAGTGCATATTTCCTTTGGTTCATCAATATTCCTTTGGATAATCTACTAAACTCTATTCCCGAAAAGTATCTTAGAGTTCCAAGATCTTTTATTTTGATTTTGGTCTGTAGCTCTTCCTTAGTCTGCTCAATCAACTTCAGGTTAGTACCAGCCACCAACATGTCATCTACATACACCAAGATTACTACAATATCTCCATGGTGCCTGTTAGTGAACAAAGAATGATCCAGTTTACTTTGTATAAACCCAGAATCCACTAATGCATCAGTGAGTTTCACATTCCACTGCCTACTAGCCTACTTAAGACCATACAAGGACTTTACTAACCTACATACCAGTCCTGACTTCTCCCCCTAGCTAGAAAATCCTTCAGGTAAGGTCATATAAACCTCATCAAATAAATCGCCTTGCAAGAAACCATTATAGACATCTAGTTGGTGAATATGCCAGCCAGAAGCTGTAGCAATAGATAAGACACTTCTCATAGTAACAATCTTCACAACTAGGGAGAATGTGTCTTGATAATCCAATCCAGCCTTTTGGTTATATCCCTTGGCCACTAATCGAGCCTTGTACCTCTCTAGATCACCATTAGCCTTGTATTTTACCTTGTATACCCATTTGCATCCAATGGGAACAATGCCATGTGGCAAAGGTACTAGTTCCCAGGTATGATTAACTTCAAGTGCCTGAATCTCCTCCTTCATGGCTGAAATCCAGTGTGGATTTGTACAAGCTTCTTCATAAGAAGTTGGCTGAGATGTGCAAGAGTGGCCATGAATAAAATCCTGATATTGGGAGGACAAATGTGCATAACTCAATGACTGTGAGAGTGGATAAGGTATAGAGACAGCAGCTGGATTGGTAACAAAGTTATTCATCCAAGTAGGCAATTTTCTTGGCCTATTGGACTATCTAGGGACTGCAACTGCTGGAATATCAACTGCAGGTTCATCTATTTGTGGATCAACCCCAGGATCATCAGGTTGTGCATCTAATAGAGGAGCTGGAGGTGCTTGAGGAACATATGTCATATCACCTGTAGATGTATTTGAAAATATAGGATGAGAGGGAGATGAAGCTTTAATTGGAAAGACATCTTCCTTAAAGCTTCCATCTCTGGAAACAAAAAAAACATGAGTTTCCATATTGTAGAGGATATATCCTTTTGACACTTCCGAGTAGCCCATAAGAATTGCAGACACTGCTCTTGGGGCAAACTTGTCACCAGGTGGCAAGATTTTTGCATAGCATAAACATCCCAATGTTCTAAAATGATCAAGATGACATTTGCAACCATGAAACACCTCAAAGGGTGTCTTTCCTCGCAGAGCTACTGAAGGAAGTCTGTTCATCAAATAGACAGTACCTAACACACAGTATCCCCAAAATTTCAAGGGAATAGGACAACAAGATTCAAATTACTCAACTGTGTACTCAAAGATTCAAGGTGTGAAACACCATTACCAGAGATTCTCGTGCTCACAATACTTGCTACTTGTGCAAGTTCAAGCTTGACAAAAAGTATCTAAATGCCCTCACATGAAGAATGATTCCATATTCACATACAAATGTTAATCAATTCAAGATCAGGAATCAGATGCAATGCTCACACTAAAAAAGAGGAACAAAATGAATGTTTTTACCCATAGGTTTGCCCTTATTTTCCAATCGACTTTCAATTCGGCTTACTCAAGATCAAAAAGGTCTTTCTAAGGCTTGTAATGGGGATGAGTGCAAAGGTATGGTCATTTAGGCTCAGTGGCGCCATCCTCGTGGGATGTGGTATTCTTAGGGCATTCCCTTCTTTTCCTTTATCGATTCTTTTTCTAGTGCTTCTAAGTCACCTGTTTATTCACCTTTTTGGATTGCTTGGAAACCCAATTTCCTTCGTACCTTATTCCACTTTTTTTTAATTGAATGGGTTTCCACTGTTCTGCAACACCATGGGTTAAGGGGGACTTTTCTTGCACTTTTTGACTTCTCCTTTTCCTTTTCACCACACCCTAAACTTAGGCTTTTGGCCTAAGTTGGTTATTCACACAAGGCATCGAAACTTAAGTTAAGCAAGACTACACACTTTCGCTAGTGTGCAACAGTCATAACAAGAGAATCAATTCGATAAATGGCTAGTCACAACGAGATGCAAAGAGTTCACATATTGTCTATGCAACTTCATTTTGCCTCATCGTAGCCATACATTCATGTTCGTTCAATTGAGAGCACTATTTAAGTCATCGGTATTGATCAAAACCGAGACCTAAATTTATTTGCAAAAGAACAGCCTCATTCTACTCACGAGGGATGGCAAAAATGTGTGAAAAATTCAAAACATTTCGGAAGGGTCAAGCTTATTTCGCAATTAAACCCAAAAGAGAACCATAAGCTCAAACAATAGCAAAAGCAGTTATTAATACAATTATAAACAGACGACCCAAATGTATATAAAACACAAATCACAAATAGCACACAAAAGGTGAGCATCACCCCACCACAAATAAAAAGCACTTTGTCCTCAAATGCAAGTAATACAGAATCCATAAGGCAAAGTAAAGAAAGACAAAGAGGGAGGTAAAAAGGTAATCCTGGCTAATATGTCGTTCCATCTGTCTGGGCATCATTATCCTGAATGACCACTAAAAGAACCAGCTCCACTGGATCCCATAGCAGGAGACTGTGCTAAAGAAACTTCCATAACAACATTTATCATGATTTCTTCAGTCTCGGCTATGTCGTTCGCTGCAACTTCCTCAAACATTTCTTCTTCTATTTCTGCCTTTGGTTCAGGATCGGCTATATACTCCCTTCCATCTCCACGCCCTATGGTGATCAGAGGTATTTCAGGCATATCTGGAGTCTCTATTGTTCCAAAGACCATGGATACCTCGGTGGACTTTATGTGGTCTATATCATTTCGTAGTTCAGCAATGGTAGCTTTTAAAGTTGTCACCTCCTTTGTGACCCCTTTGTTATGCTCGCACACCGCTATTCTTGGCGCTAGGGCATTAATGGTAGAGCTCAAAGGTGTCATAGCATCAGTCAAGGTAATTTGAATCATGTCTGTAACATAGTCTTCTAGGTTTGCATCTCGACGATCAACAGAAAGAGGCAGTTGTCACATCCAGAGTTAAGACGCCTGGGTGAGTGGAAGTCGGGAACCAGCAGCAACAATGGTGGGTTTTGGCGATCGTGCAACAACAGAAAAACCTGGAGGATAAGCGTGAGTAACAGTGGCAATGGATATACCTGAAGGTCCAATGGTCGGAGAAGACAAATGTGTATTTGTAGGTGATGATTCTATGTTTACTATCTTTATTAATGCTGCCTTTTTCTTTTCTGCGTTATCCTTAAGATACTCGGCTTCGATCCTTTGGATATCAATAGAGTCTATGGGCATCACTTCTATGTCCTTATTGATATCCTGAGGTACCTGGGCTCGTTCGTACAATTCTGTGATCAAAATTGGAAATGGAAGTGAGGTTCGGCTCTATCTTGCACGCATGAGTATCTCTGAAGCAATGACTGTACCCCTTGGCAAGGCGAAGGATCGACTCATTTTGGGATGTCATAATTGTGCTGCTGATAAAACCAAACTAGAACCTTGCGGCTATGTTTAGTTCTTTCTTTTCAATCGGAACTCCTTCCACCGCTCACTTTGGAGTTTTATTTGCAATTAGTGGGGTTAACCGCTCTTTCATATCTTCTAGCTTCTTTGTTCTAATCAGATACTGGCAGTGATCCCCAATATTTGTGGGCATGCCCAAGACTGCGTTGATTTCCTCATTGGCACACTGCACTCTCCTACCTCTGACAACCACATAGCTAACTTCTCTGAAGGATGCTACTAGTTTCTTTTGTTGGGGTATTATTGCATTATATGCACTGTAGAACTCTCTTACCTAGTTTGGAATATAAGGGCCACGGGTTTAGTGAAGGTTTGGAACTTGTGGTATCTCTGACACTCCATTATCTCTGGGTATTTATCTATAACCCCATCTATGGATAGACGCTTTTCTTCTAGAATTTTCCTCAACCCCTCAACCTTTTCTCGATTTGATTTCGACTGAGGGCCTTGTATGAGAGGTGCTAATACCAGTGTAAATGTTGGAACTGGAGGTGCAGTAATTGTTGGCTGGGGAGTCCTGGCCCTGGGTAAATTATTCCACCTCATAACTTGCCGCTCATCCCTATCTCATAATTCAAAGGCCTTGTGTTTTCCTTTCCCTTTTCCGCAAGTCTTGGAAAGTTTAGCAACTTTGCTTCTGAATGTATCTGCATCCTTGCTCATTGTAATCCCTTTTGTTCTGTCTTGAGGTGGTTTGTTTCTTCCTGCAACTTTAGATTTAGCCATTTCTGCAAAGAATTTGAAAGAAGTCAAAACAACTAGATCGAGTTTTAGAGAGACACAATTTCAGCAGGATTTGTCGAATAGCTTGGCGAATCGCCGAAGGGTTCGGCGAGTTCTCCTTCGCGCTTAGAATAATCTAAATTCATCAGAAAGGATCATCACACGAAATTGGATAAAATTACTTGACATGAGAGCATCCATACCAAAATTAAATGCAGGGTTTGGAGAGCCAACCTTTTAGGCAGATTAGATCAAGACTGTGATGGTAAGCAGTAGGTTATTACAGATCCAAGCACTACTCAAACAGCTAAAATACTTACGTTTTACAAAAATTCTAATAATACTAAGTAAGTGCGATTTTCACAAGAATCGAGAGTGAGGGGTATGAGAAAAGAAAAAATAGTTGAAAGTTAAGGCCCGTGGTTTTATAAATCCCATCCAGATCTTACCCATTCGGTGACATTATTTGGATTTGCTTAGCTACTAGGTGATCTGCCGAGTGTTCATCTACCTCGCCAAGTTTAACAGGACCCTTAACCAGAGTGAGGATCCAAAGGGCGATCTTTGTAGCAGTCACCGATCTAATCGGTATTTTGCCAATTGGATTTGAGTAATTCATCTTGCACTTTTCACAAACTTTTCATGCTCCATTCCTACAATATCAAAACACTTTTATTTCAAAAATAACAAACTTAAAGTAGTTAAGGGTTTTGGGTTGCCTCCCAAACAATGTCTTAGTTAACGTCGTGGCACGACACAGGTGAGCACCTAACTTTCACTTTTGGAGTTGACCAAAACATCATTTGGCCACCCGTTGTCTTGTGCTTTACAAAGATCAGGCATTATGTGACCCAAAAGAGTTTCAATTAGTTGGATAGATCTAGAGTGAGAATTGCTCATCTAATTTAACTCTACATTTTCTCTAATCTTCTCTAGCACTCTCTCGTGTTCATTTAGATTTTGAAGGATGGTTAATAACATATCTTCGATATGTTTACTTTCAATGGCCATTGACCTGCCCTGCTCAGTAGGTAGTCTGCATTTGCTCTTTTCTTTGGACATCACTTCCAGTTCCTCGATCTTTTGGGTCAAGTTGTTTATTTGACCTAGTAAAATGATTAAATGCTGGTCTTTCTCAGTATCCTTGTTGGTTTTGGCCACAAGTTCGAGGAATTTGGCTGCGGTGTCATAAGAGTATTTATTGCGACCGCCTGGCATAAATCGGTTGATTAACTCTCTGTTTCCGGGACTAAGACCCCTATAGAATCATTCCAGTAGACCTAAATGAGAGATTGCATGAGTTGGACATTGTATCAATAGTGTTTTAAACCTCAGCCACGACTCATGAAAAGGTTCTTCTCCTAGATGATTGAAGTTCAGGATGTGATCTCTGAATCTCATCATTTCTACTGGGAGGTGCTCCATTGGTTCACCATCCCCATCATGTATACTCATTATCCTGTCTCAACACACAGACAATACAGACAAAACTAAAAATTAGGTAAGTAGACTACGACTAAGAAGAACAAAAATTCTACTAATGTAAGAATTCTCAAATAAGACCACTCTATGGCAGCGGTGCTATTTCAATGCTTATCATGACGAACGACACTAACCTACGGTATGAGTCTCTATAATCGTCGATAGTATAGTAACCCAATTAAAGGTTGGAGTCGTGTCCCAAGGGAGTGGTTTTGAGAATTGATAGAAAAAATAAAATTTAGCTCTAACTAGTCGTAGCTAAAGATATTAATGAGTAAAAACGTAGTATATAAAAGGGGTGACACGAAAGTGTCAAATATCGATTTGGGGGTTTTGTTACAAGTAGTAAAAATAGCAAAAATTAACAAGAAAATCAAGTTTGGGGAAATGTTCTTGGGGTGTGACCGCAATACAAGTTGAAATAAATAGTTGGGTACATGCTTTTGATAATAAATTTGTAAGATAATAGTGACTAGGCTAAGCTTTAAATTGAAATAAGTTCCCTCTCAGGCAATTTACCCCGTTTCAAATGTGTCCCTCTCGGACATCCATTTGCCGCATGATGACCAGCCTACACCTTAACCCACTCACTCTCTTGAGCTAAGTGTTAGGATATGGGACTAGGGCTCACCCTCTCGAGCTGAACCTCATGTTGACCCACTCCTTAGGCCATTAGTCTAGTGGTCTTGGTTTCACGACCTCTCTCTCAAGCAAGCCGAAAACACATAGTGGCTTTGTATTTGCAACTACAAACCCTTTAGATTAAACCATAACCACTAGGTGAAATTACCATTAATCTACATCTAAACTATCATCAAGCAAGACCCAACAATAATATCAACACATATTTGCTAAATCACACCCCAAGAATGAGGGTTTTTAGCCACACATCAAGAAATAACAAAATACACCTAAAATAGATTAAAATCAAATGGGTATAAGAAATTAAACCTAAATTTAAGCAAAGGAAGAAGAATAGAGAAGACCCCAACTTGGAGAAGATGAACTCTTTTCTTCAAGTTCCCAAAAATCCTCTCCAAACTTGAGAGAAAATATCTAAAAAGTACTATTCTATTCTGGAAATTAAAATAAAAGTTTGACTAATAAAAATAATAATAAGTTCAGTATTTATAGACTTCAGAAAATAGCATTGGCGGATCTTTCGGAGAAGTTAGTCGATGTCGCCGAATGACTTCGTCGACTCGCCCTTCGTCTGTCTCATCACTGTTTCGTGCTTGCCTTCAGCACCTTCACGTTATGGACCATTGGGGGGTATAATACTGCTTCACGAAACTATTTGGCGAAGCGCCGACTGCACCTTTCATAGCCTTTTTTATCCTTCTCCTTCAGGGCTTCGCGTTCTGGAACAAAGGGCGGAGTAAATCCCTTCGGCGAATCTCCAAGTGTGCTTGGCGATGCTCGGGTTTCAACCTTGTCGTTCTTTTCGGCCTTTTTGTTCCTTTGTGCACCCAAGTGTCCATGCTTTCACTAAAACTTCAAATACCTAAAACTTAAGAGTTTTCATCAGATATTTAGACAAAATAAGCATTCAAGGACACTATTCTTATCAAAATAAAGCCCTAAATGAGTCCAAAATATGGACTCATTAGTAAACTACACAAACGAGTGTAAAAAATTATTACTTACTGCACCAAATAAATTAACAGTCAATGATTAAATATTGAGATGATCTTAAGATATAGGTATCAAAAAAATGTAGACTTACTGGTTAAATTTTGAAATGTGTTTTAGATATCGGTTAAAGATTGATGTCACTGCTGAGGAATAATATCTAAGGATACATTGTTTGATGTGACACAATACTATTTTATTGTGACGTAAAAAACTATGTTCAATCTACATCTGAGAAGGTAAATCATTTAATCTATAAAATATCTACCAATACAAATAATGTTATCCTTTTTTGGTGAAATTTGAATATATTAGGGTTTCCTATAACACAGAAAGATGAATCTGAATACTATCCTATGTTGGTATTAAGTAAGGGGAAGGAGTTTAGTATCGGTTTGAAGGTCGATCGTAACATTTCAAAGGTGGATAAAAATATGAATGTGATAGCTATGGAGATAAATGAGGTTGAAAGAAATATGAAGCAGATGAAAGCAAGGTTGAAATCCCAATAAAAAACAAAGAATCAAGATGTAACACCTCAGATTTTGGAAAAAAAAAGGATTTCAGTTTGGGCTACTATTTGTGTTGTACGTGTTAAGACTGTGGGCCGTAAATGCTTCTACGGGCCGTAGAAGGCCTTTGTAGAAAGTGGGTTGAATTTTTGGGAAAATCAAGTTTCACTATCTCATTCGAGGGTTGACCAGGAATATTCGTCAAATAATCTATGGGTCGTAGATAGGTCTCATATAAAGTTCTAGACTTGGTGAAATTTTAGGGTAAAGGTTGAAGTTCTATGGTTGGGGTCTAAGAACCGTAGAAGGTTATGAGTTGTAGACCAATCTCAAAAAAGTTAGCTTGAATTTAGGGTTTCAGTACTTTGGTCTATGGTAGACCAGTACGGAGGTCACACTCGTAGACCAGTACGATGGTTAATTTTAAGGGTTTTTGGGTCTTTTCCCTATGTGTTTAATACCTAAGCTATGCCATTTTGACCTATTTTCGAAACCATATATAAGTATTGTAAGTCCTGAAACTACCTATTCTAAAACATTCTCCTAAATTCTAAATCTCAACCACATTCATCCCCTCCAATTCCCTCTGAAGATAAGGAATAAGAAGCTAGGGTCTCAACTAAGGATCTTCAATTCACCATAGCTTTTGGGCTTTGATCATAAATGTATTTAGTATTTACCAATGGAATCCTTTCCTCCATTGGGTCCCCAAATGCAACAACTCGATATTTGAAAGATCTAGAAAGAGCTATAATTAGAAAGAGTCATTTTTTGAAAGAATGAAAAATCTGGAAAATTGGTTATGTTAAGTTTGACTTTTGGTCAACTTCAAATGACCATAACTCTTAGCTCATGATGAGTTAGGTGTGCTACCAGATACCATAGGAATTATCTTTGAATTATCTTTTCAACGCTGCCGAGTTTTCTCAATTCCAAGTTCGTATGAGTGAGATATGTCCATTTGAAGTTGGGTTGTCTAGTTAAGGAAAGTCAAAACCGGATTTTGGAAGGGTATTTTGGTCTTTTCAATGCCTAATTAATTAATTTTGTTTTTAGAAGTTTAATTGGGGACTAATCATAATTCTATCACTTTATGCATTTACCAAAACACGCTATGGCTTGGAGAAAAGAGAAAAAAAAGGAGAAAGGAGAAGAAAAGTTCAAGATTCGTCAAGTTCTTGCGATTTTGGTTGGGGATTTCACCAAGGATTCAATCCTACAAGGTAGGTGAGATCACATAGCATTGGGTTAGTTCACCCACACACCAATCATGATTCAATTCAACGTAATTGTGTTTTTGAAAGAAAATATTATGAGTTCTGGATGAAATTTGTTTAAGTTCTTGTGGGTTCTTATTGTTGAAGTTGTTAGGAAGTTTCTTGAGTTTGATTCATGAAATTAGATTTGATTTAGAGTATATTATTACATATTTTTGTGATATAGTCGAATCTAAGTGTTTGGGAAAAGAACCAATTGGATCTAGAGGGTTTAGAGTTGAAAAACAAGCAAGAAAATTTAGGAAATTTCTGGGGAGGGGGCTGGGGCGCTGCGCCTCTCAGAGTGCCCCAAAATGAACTCTGATGTTTGGGATCTTGGGCGCCGCACTATTCAGTGCATCCCAACCCAACTTCTGAAGTTTTCCCCCTAGCGCCCCGCGCCACTCAGATTGCTAGGGTCGCCAGGCCTTCTACCTTTTCCCACTTCTTTCTATTTGAGTTTCCTAGTAACGTACCTAAGTTTTCTAGTTGATGACTACACTCTGACGTACGTCTAAACATCATGAAATCATCCATAAACATGAGATCATGAACCTTGAATCCATAATTCAATTCAAGGAAAGTTAAGAGTCAAGTCAAGAGAAATTCATATAGTCTTCCAAAAGTCTTTTACAAATGTTTTAACTTTGTTTTAAGGCTTGAGTTTTAAGTTGAGTAAAGAGTAAGAGTAAAGTTCATTCTTCAAAATACTATACGAGAACTAAGTATTCTCGAGAATTGAAATGTTTTCACATTTAAACAAGAGAGGAAACTCTAATTTCCAAGAGGGCCTTTGAGATAGTTTTTGAGTAATTATCTCATATCACAGAAAGAGTACGTTGTGTGTACCTGATAGTTTAACGATGTAATCAAAGACACGACTTCCAATTCAGGTGTCAACAATCACGTGCATTAATATAACCCAACCAAATGGGTTGGGGTCGAGTCCCAAGTGAGTGGTTGCAAGAATTAATAGAAAAGTAAAATTATGTTCTAATCAATCATAGCTATAGACATTAACCAGTTAAAACATAGTAATTTCAAGAAATGACACGAATGTCAATTATCAAACAATAAACAAAATATACTAATGAACTAAGGAACAAAAACAGTAAACAATATAAAAATACGAGATAGGGAGACAGGATTCATAGGATGTAATAGGAATATGGGATAAAATATACTATTGTGTAAACGCTATTGATAGTAAATCGCTTAATATTTGTAACTAGGGTAGACTTTAGTGGGGGTAAATTATCTCTTGAGCAACTTACCCCGAATCAACTCAGTTTCTCTCGAACACCGAGTTACAGCATTTAAGCACAACCTCCGCCTTAGCCAATTCACTCTATTGAGCTGAATGTGTGGGAGAAGGTCAAGGATTAACTCTCTCGATCTAAACCCACGACAACCCAATAACCAACGGATATCAATTTAGTAGTGTTAGTTTTAAAACCTCTCTCTCGAGCAAGCCAAAAACACTAAGATGAAATCGTATTTGCAACTACAATCCCATTAAGTTAAAACACAACTACTAAATGAAATCACATTTAAATAGCAAATATACTAACAATAAGCAATAGCCAACATGAAATTTAACCCATATTCACAAAAGCACACCCCAAGAATTGTGGTTTTAGCTAGACATGAAAAAGAGATAGAAATCAATTCCAACAAGTGTTTCCATCAAGTAGGTACGATAGAAAAGATCTTTAAACACGTCTAGGATGAAGATTCTTGGATACCCAATTCCAATTTCTTGGATTGAAAACCTTCAAGTTCAAGAACAATGTCTACAAAAAGAAAAATCTAAGAAGTAAAAGCTGAAAATATTCTAAGTCTCAGTAATAATTCTCTACAACTTAATACTAAGCTACATAATTAAATGAGTATTTGTAGTTTTCAAAAATTTGTGCTGCGAAGGACCACTCGGCGTAGTTAGTTGGGATCGCCGATACACTCGACTATCCGCCCTTTGGTCTGGTTCATAGCCTTTCAGCTTTTGCATTCAGCATCTTCACATTTTGATTCATTGGGCAATAGGGAACTGCTTCGCGGAACTACTCGGCGATGTGCCGACTGCTCCTTTTCCTCGCAAACTTGATCTTTTCCTTCAAGGCTCAGCACACTGGAACATTAGGCAAGATTTGAGGCCTTTTGGCGACTCACCTAATGGATTAGGGGATCTTCAGGCCGTCTTTTGTTCCTTCTTTCAGCTGCTTTGTTCCTTTTTGCTCGATACCGTCCATGCTTTGTCTCTCAAGTCGAATACCTGAAACTTAAGGATTTACATCAGATACTAAGACAAAATATGCATTTGAGGACACTAATTCAATCAAAATATATCCCTAAATGAGTCTAAATTGTGGACTCATCAACACCCCCAACTTAAACTTTTGCTTGTCCTCAAGTAAAACTCAAGTTCAGCAGTCCCAAAACGATGTCTCAAACAGTGCTACACAAGACTCAATCATGAATGTACACACAAGACTCAACTTACTCATGCAAGGATCAATTGTGTACTCAAAGACTCAAGTTGTGACACACCATTATCAAAGATTCTCAAGCTCACAATACTTGCTTCAAATGCAAGTTGAGGCTCAAGTAAGGTCTTCAAATGCCCTCACACAGAGAATGATTCCATATTCACACATAATGGTTCAATCATTTAAAGCTCTAGAATCAAGATCAACATTCACACTAACAAAGAAGAACATAATGCATGCTTTCACCAATAGGGTTGCTCGTATTTTCCATTTGACATTTGCTTCAGCTCACTCAAGATCAAAAATGTCTTTTCAAGGCTTGTAATAGGGATGAGTGCAAATATATGGTCATTTAGGCTCAGTGATTTTCATCCTCATGAAATGTGGTGCTCACAACACTTCCTTTCCTCTTATTTCATCATTTTCTTTAGTGCTCATAAGTCATCCCATTATTCACTTTCCATGGATTGTTCAAAAACCCCATTTATTTTGTACTTTATTCCATCACTTTTTCTTTTTCAATCTTTTCTTTTCTCTTTTTTTTGTATGGAGGGATTCCATTTTTCTCAACACCATGGGTTAAAGGGGACTGTTCTAGCACTTCTTGACTTGCCTTTTCTTTTCACCACACCCCGAACTTGGGATTTTGGCCTAAGTTGGCTATTCAATCAACCACAAATCAAGAGGATTATAGGTAGTGGATTAAGAGAGCTCATGTTTTCATCAAGTTTCTTCCAAAGAAGGGTAAGGCTTAAGGGGTGTTCAACAGAGGTTAACACACACGCACAAGTTAGGCCACAAAATAGGCATATGTCAAATTGGCTCATACTCTTCGAAGTTTCCTTAGATCATATCAAGAGATAGCCTTTCTTAGTCGACTGGACCAACGGGGAAAATTCTAGGTGTTATCATCCATGGTTCACAGTAAGCTCATCACACAAGGCATCGACACCAAAGTCAAACAAGGCTTCACACTTTTGCTAGTGTACAACGATCATCACAAGAGAATCAATTTGATACTTTGCTAGTCACAACGAGATGCAAAGAGTTCACATATTGTCTATGTAACTTCACTTGGTCTCACCGTAGCTGCACATTCATGTGCGTTAGATTACGAGCACTATTTGAGTCATCGATATTGATCAAAATCAAGACTCAAATTTGCTAAAGAATAGCCACATTCAAGTACATACAAGAGTGGGCGAAAAAATTGGAAGGGTCAAAATCATTTGCAATTAAAGCATAAGGAGCCACAAGTTCAAACATCCACAAAAACCAGTGGAAAACACAATTGTAAGCATAAGGAACCAAATATATAAACAATACATCGAACATCAATATTCACACAAAAGGTGGGCCTCACCCTACCACAAATAAAAAATCATTTGTCCTCAAATGCAAATAAAGTAAAGTATCCAAAAAGTGAAAGAAAGTAAGATATAGAGAGATGTAAAGAACGGATCATGTCTATGCAGTCTCTCCATATGTCTGGGACTCAGTGCCTGGTGCAGCAGTCTGGACTTGGGCATCAGTACCCAAAATCACCTCATAAGTAATACCTCCACTAGAGACAGCCATGGAAGCCTCTGCCAGCGATGTCTTCAAAATCGTCCCTGCAAGATCTGGCAAATCTCTGAATATGTTCTCCTCATGTACCCCAATATGCTCCTCGTCGGTTTTAGCATTCGACTCCTCAACTACAGGATCATCCTGATGTGTATCACCGGTAGTATCCAGAGGAATCCCTGAGGTCTCAGGAGCATCCACGTCATCTGCAACCTGGATCAATGAAGTTAAGTTGGTAGACTTCAACTAGTCTACGTTCTTCCTTAATTCTTCTACCTTAGCTTTCAAAGCCGGAACCTCGGAGGTCACATCATGTCTGCTATCACAAGCGTCAACACTCATAGTGAGAGTGTCAATAAAATTTTGTAGAGGGGTCAGTGAAGCTAGAATTGCAACCTCGATCATTAATGGGACATTTCTCTCCAGTCTGGTAGCTCTCACGTCACCTGGCTGAGCAAGATACCCCATCTTCAGGATCATTGCCTGAGTGATCTTGATCTGCTTGGAGGAAGAGGATGTACCTGGTGCCTGGGAGGAGGAAGAAGGAGCAGAAGTACCTGAAGGCCCGGAGGCCGGAATAGGCAAAGACGCCTCTACAGGTCTAGAGTTGAGATCCACCTCTGGAGATGTATCTATCGGGGCTGCTCTCCTCCTGATAGCCTCATCTCTAGTGTACTCGGCCTCAATACGTCAAATATCAGATAACATCCCAAGGTAGTCTTGCTAGCCTACATAGTTCTGTGATCAGTACTGGGAACGGCAGTGAGGTCTGACTCTGCTTGGCTCTCACGGCCATTTCTTGCTCAATAATAAGCCTCATATTAATGCACTTCCTAGAAATAATGGATCCCAGACATGCTGCCCTAGGAAGATGGAGAACAGACTTATTTTGGAAGGGAATAATGGAGTTGCTGATAAATCCAAACCAATAACGCGCAGCGACACTGAAATGACCCAAAAAAAAAAAAAAGTTCCTAAAAATGTGCTTCGGAAGTTACCGGAAACTTGTTTTAGCTATATCTAAAAATCCGTATCGTTTTTCGAAAATCCGACTTCATATTCTTGTTTAGGGGGTCAAATTGAGTGGGAAATGGGTCTAACCCAAATTTTAGAGCAACCGTATCAAAATCCGAAATTTCCAAGTGAAGCTTTTTTCGAGGGTCTACTTTGGAGGGTCATATCTCCTAGCACACAAATAATTGGGTGGACCATAACATATCAATGGAAATACCTTTGAGTTAGCTACCCAACGCACTTCGTTTCACCTTATTCGGAGTTCGGACGAAGAAGTTATGCCCATTTTCGTAAAATCTGTCCGGCAGGAAATGCAATTTCCAGTGAGCGTTTTTACTGTTCACCCGCCTCATTTTTTTTTTCTAAGTGTTGGACCATTTTTTCCAAAGGGCATATGTTATTTCCTATATAGCATTAGTTAAATTCCCATCTCTAAAACATTTCCCAAAACACCTCTCCCATACTTAGACACATTTTCTCTCAAGTTCTCTCAAGAACCCTAATCCAAAACCTTCCTCAAGATTGAAGAGACTCTTGCTCCAAGTTCCAAGCTTCCATTGAAGACACTCTCAAGACCTTCATAAAAACTCAAGGTATGTGGTGTTGAACTCATGGGTCCTTCCACCCATAGTGCCTAGACTCTATTCTACTCACTAATTCATGGTTTAAGTTAAGATTCATAAATTAGTCTTGTTCTTTGTAATAATTTCCTGCACATTAAATTTTAAACATGAAAAGTGGATGTTTTGAGCATGTTGTGACTCTAGAACTTGAATCTAAATTTAGAAAGGATGTGGAGATTTTCATGTGGTCTTGTGGGTGTTAAAAGGTGTTGTTGTAGGTTGTTCACTGGTTTGGCTGCATAATTACTACCCTATTTTCCATGCTCTTTGATTCCATTACATGCCTTCAAGGTGTTTGACAAAATGTCCAACTATGGAGAATTGGTGAATTGATGCTTTAAAGCTTGAGTTACGAGATGTATGGCATTCCAGAAATGTGTTGATGACAAACTAAGCTTGTGTATATGTTCATTCCATACATGAGATTGCATTAGAGCCTAATGGGAATTTCCTATATAAAGTGTTGCATGACCATGCCCGGTCCGGGGGAAAAGAACCGGACAACCATGTGAGAGGTTTATATCTCACCACCTAGGATGCTTGGGGTGTGACCAACATCAACCATGTGAGGGGTTTATACCTTGCCACCAGGGTGTCCGGGTGTGAACGGCATCCCCCATCCTAAGTTGGGGTTATAGATTGGTTGGATCTTGCATACACATATGATATCTACTATTAGTATAGATTTACTTAAACATGTTTTGACTTCACTTTGATCATGCATCCTCATATTGTTATTCATTATGCGTATGAAACTATTTCTTGCATTTCGATTGTGTCCTTGTCTATTGTTGTATTGCACTCCGCATACTTAGTACATTCCAAGTACTAACGCATATTTTGCCTACATGATGTCACCATGTAGGGACCGGAGCTACTCTTGATCCTTCTCTCCATTCACGTGGCTAGTACGGTGCTTATCCGAGTTTGTTGGTGAGTCCTCAATGATTCGAGGGCTATGTTATGTTTCCTACTCCTATGTTTTGAAACTTTAGCTTGCAATTGTATTTTGACTATGAGGGGAGCCGGTAGTATGTCATGGCCCCGTCCTATCTATGTATGTAGAGGTGTGCGTTGGACAAGTATTTTGTAAACGAGCTTGACTCTTGTTCTATGATGTCTTTTTGAAATGGTTTGCCCTTAGTCCCTATTTCCCGTTATTTAATGTTGAATGTACTTCCGCGACCGATGAAGTGTGATGACAAGTTTGAGAGGCTTGTTTGGGGTTCCTTCGGGTTCCTCATTCGCCATGTCACGTCTAGGCCCTAGGCTTGGGTCGTGACAGACACTCAAGTCCTTTTTCTCAATTAGGACTACCGCCTTAATCAACCTCGAGGTGGTGTCTGAAATGATGGGTGCCAGCCACCCTTTCAAATCATCCAAGGATTGAGCAACATGCAATCCATCATAAGGCTGTGTGGAGTGCATATATCTACCCAATACAGTGTTAATGTACTCACTGTTGCACCGACCTCCTTGCCTCGGACCATGGCCGCTTTAACCGGTCTGAACTCACTAACCTTTTTCTTACTCTTACAAACCAGATCACCATATGTTGTGTAAAACTTGTGGACCCAGGAGGGAATATAGGGGGCCTCGAGGCTGGGTGAGCTGCTCGAATCTGTGGAAGTTGAAGGTCTCCCTCACATCTGGATACTTCCCCTCCAAGCCTTCCGTCAAAAGTAACTTCTCCTCGAGGATAGTTCGTAAACCATCTCCTTTTAATCTGTTCAGAAGCCTAGGATGAGGAAGGACAGGGAGCACATGGGGTACTTGAACTGGCACTGATTCTGGTGCAGGAGGGGTGACAGCTGAGGGAACTCTGGTGGATGTGGGTTGAGGTCTCGCCCGTAGCTCATCCCTTCAGGAAATCAAAGGCTGCTCTTATTCAGGCTCAAACAAATAAGCCCAGGTGTCAACAGTCACTCTCTGAGATATCTACTTCTTTCTTTTGCCTTTGTAACCTGGTGGGAGTTCTTGCCTTCTCTTCTTTTGAGGATTTGATCCCCCTTCGTTTATCGTAATTCCCTGTGCTTTCTTCCGGGGTGGCCTATCTAGATATGTTCGCACCATATCAGCAAAACATTGGATAATAGTTAGTGAATATTCGCATCAAAGCATAGAAACTTAACTGTATATATACTCGCCGATCAATTTGGTGAGTAGCCGAATCTCTTTGGCGAGCTAAATCGAGCTCGCCGAAGGGATTGGCTTAAAATTCTCAGCAAGTTGGTGATGGGAGGTCCCTTTCGGCAAATCACCAATAGCTTTTGGCGAGCAAGGGCTACTCCACCAAAAGGTCTAGTGCAATAGGGCTAAGGGGTGCAGACAAAGGGCGAGAAACAAGACTTTTGGCGTGTCGCCGAGTGCTTTTGGCGACCTCAAGTTTCTCACTGAAAGTTACAGAGTCAATCATCAAATAAAGAATGAAATTAAAGGTGAGATGGGGACATTAGGTGAACCGCCGAGTTGTTCGGCGAGCTCGACCCAACTCGCCAAACTGCCCAACATGCCTATTTTCAACCCAACTTCTCGAATTTAACCCCCGTAACCTTTGATAACAAAATTAAATCATGCACTAGTTAAATTAAGTTCATACCCATAACACCCATCACCCCGGGATACACAGAATTCTCCCGATTTTGCCAAATTTGGCCATTTGACGACTTTTGCCCTTAAGAATGGTGTCACCCACTCTATCATTGTGCAATTTCTTCCATTTAGCACAAATACGGGCTACTCAGACTTCACCAAACCAATTTAACCAACATGCAAGCATGACCCCACAAAATTTAACTCATTTTAAGGCACAAATTTATGGGCATTCGTTGATCAAAACAATACGGGCAAGCTTATCAAATTATAATTGGCGATCAAACATTCTAATCCTATCAGAGAGGCCCATCACTCATCACTAAGATAAGATCATCTGTAAATGAGTACAAAATGCGATAAAAATGAACATGAAGTTCGAAAACCAACCTCTTATGCCGAATAATTCAAAATTTGAAATGCTAGGCATCAAAGTTTTCCAACTCCGAGCACAAGTCAACGAATACAACACTTAGGAAATGCAAAAATATTCAAAATACTAAATAGGTACGAGATTTGGAAGATTAAAAGCGAGGGAAAGTGAAAGAGTTGGAAGTTTAAACCATTAATCCTTTTTTAAGACCGTCCATTTCGCGTCCATTCGGCGACATTAGTCGTGATCACCGACTCATTCAGGGACTTGCGGAAAGATCTCTTGCCTTGCCAAATTGTATAGGGCCTTCAGTCATATTGAGGGTCCAAATGGCGGACTAAATCGGCATTGCTGACCTATTCGGCGACTCTCCAATAATTTCACTGGCTCGCCAAGTTTTACAGACTCTCATTTGAATTTTTCTTGAGTCTAACAGCGGTCTAGGTCAGAATCGCCGACCTCATTGACGATACGCCTCCTGGTCTTTTGGTTCGTCAACCTGTAATTTTTGAACAATTCCCACACCTTACCTGCACAATCAACACATTTTTATTCTAAAATAAACATAAAGTTATAAAACCTTGGGTTGCCTCCGAAGAAGCGCCTTAGTTATAGTCATGGCATGACTTCCCAGTTAGTCCTGATTCGTCAGGTAGAGACAAGACAACACATGACCCATTTCGGTCTCTAGCATCTGAACAACTATGAAATGGGAAGCAGTTATCTCATTCAGCTTTGATACATTCTCTTTTATCTTATTCAACACCTTGTCGTGACCTTCGACTTTGTGGAGAATGAGTGAGAGTGTTTTCGCTATTTTCCCACCCTCGTTCACAGTAGTCTTCACACGCTCATAAGGGGGAATGTACCAGTTTTTTTTCGTCCGGTGCTCCCAATTCCACTATCTTCTTGGTCCCTAGATCCAGCTGAGTAAAAAATGTAGCCAAAGGATGGTTGTTCTCAGTCTCTTTGTTGGTCATGGCCAGGTTATCAAGGAGTTGGGCTGCATAGCATAGGGCAGTCGTGAGAGACCCCCTGGAAATATTTGGTCAGCCATTCTTCTATTTTTTGGGCAAAACATTTTGTAGAAGTAGTCCAATAGCACGTTTTCTGAGATTCCATGAGTTGGGTGTTGGAGGAAGATTGACTTAAATTTCAGCCACAACTTATGGATTGACTCCCTCTCCGATTGTTTGAAACTTAGGATGCTATCCCTAAGAAACATCATTCTTAAAGGAGACAAATCCATTTGGCCACCATTGCTATCATAAATGCTCCACTATCCTACTCAAACCAAGCAAGCAAAACAAAACTAAAAATTAAGTTAGTAAAACTACAACTAACAACAACAAAATCTAACTTAACTAAAAATTCTCAACTAACACCATTCCCCGGCAGCAGTGCCATTTATGATAGTTTAACGACATAATCAAAGACACAACTTCCAATTCAGGTGTCAACAATCGCGTGTAGTAATATAACCCAACCGCATGGGTTGGGGTCGAGTCCCAAGGGAGTGGTTGCAAGAATGTCAATTGTCAATTAACGAGTAAAAACATAATAAGTTCAAGAAATGACACGAATGTGAATTATCAAATGGGGGGTTTGTATTCAACTAATGAACAAAAATATTAAAAAATATAAAGATATGAGAAAAGGAGATGGGGTTCTTGGGATGTGATAGGAATATGGGATAAAATATACTATTGGGTAAATGCAATTGATAGTAAATCGCTAAATATTTGTAACTAGGCTAGACTATAGTGGGGGTAAATTCTCTCTCGAGCAACTTACCCCAAATCAACTCCCTTTCTCTTGAACACCGAGTTGCAGGATTTAAGAACAACCTCCGCCTTAGCCCATTCACTCTCTCAAGCTGAATGTGTGGGAGAAGGTCTAGGATTCACTCTCTCTAGCTGAACCCACGATGACCCAATAACCACCGACTATCAATTTAGTAGTCTTAGTTTTAAAACCTCTCTCGAGCAAGCCAAAAATACTAAGATGGAATCGTATTCGCAACTGCAATCCCATTAAGTTCAAACACAACTACTAATCGAAATCACATTTAAACAACAAATATACTAACAATAAGCAAAATTTAACCCATATTCACAAAATTACACCCCAAGAATTGGGGTTTTAGCTAGACATTAAAAAGAGATAGAAATCAACACCAACAAGTGTTTCCATCAAGTGGGTACGATAGAAAATGTCTTTAAACACGTCTAGGATAAAGATTCTTGGATACCCACTTCCAATTTCTTGGAGTTGAAAACCTTCAAAACCTTCAAGTTCGAGAACAATGTCTCAACAAAAACTCTAACAACTAAAAGCTGAAAATATTCTAAGTCTCAATAATAATTCTCTACAACTTGATACTAAGCTACAAAATTAAATGAGTATTTATAGATTTCAAAAATTTGTGCTGCAAAGGACCACTCGGCGCAGTTAGTCGGGATTACCGATACACTCGACGATTTGCCTTTTGGTCTGGTTCATCGCCTTTTAGTTTTTGCCTTCAGCATCTTCGCGGTTTGATTCATTGGGCGACAGGGAACTGCTTCGCAAAACTACTCGGCGATGCGCTGACTGCTCCTTTTCCCCACAGACTTAATCTTTTCCTTCAAGGCTCAGCACACTAGAACATTAGGTGAGATTTGAAGCCTTTTGGTGACTCGCCTAATGGATTAGGCGATCTTCAGGCCATTTTTTCTTCCTTCTTTCAGCCGCTTTATTCCTTTTTGCTCGATAGCGTCAATGCTTTGTCTCTCAAGTCAAATACATGAAACTTAAGGATTTACATCAGATATTGAGACAAAATATGCATTTGAGGACACTAAGTCAATCAAAATATAACCCTAAATGAGTCCAAATTGTGGACTCATCAGTACCAAGGGTGGATGAACTCCAAGAAAGGATCATGGAGGAAGCTTATAGCTCTAGCTATTCTATCCATCCGGGTTCCACAAAGATATATCACGATTTGAGAAAAGTTTATTGGTGTAGTATTATGAAGAAGGGCATTGCAGAGTTTGTTGCTAAGTGTTCGAATTGGCAACAAGTTAAGGTAAAGCATCAACGGCCCAGTGGTATGGCTCATAATATCAAACTTCCGGAATGGAAGTGGGAGATGATCAATAGGGACTTCATCACATGTTTATCAAGGTCTGGCTGGAAGCATGATTCTATTTGGGTGATTGTTGATAGAATGACAAAATCAGCCCACTTTTTGCTGGTAAAGACTACCCATTCAGCAGAGCACTATGCCAAGTTATACATTCAAGAGGTAGTAAGACTTCATGGAGTTCCGATATCCATTATTTTAGATAGAGGTGCGCAATTTACTGCACAGTTTTGGAAGTCATTCCAGAAAGGTTTGGGTTCAAAGGTGAACTTGAGTAGTGCTATTCATTTCAGACAGATAGTCAAGCAGAGCACACTATTCAGACTTTAGAAGATATGTTGAGGGCCTCTGTGATAGATTTCAAGGGCAATTGGGATGATCACCTACCTCTCATTGAGTTTGCTTACAACAATAATTACCACTGTAGCATCCAGATGGCTCCTTATGAAGCATTTTATGGGAGAAGATGCAGATCTCCTATTGGATGGTTTGAAGTTTGTGAAGCTTTGTTGATAGGATTAGACTTAGTTAATTAAGCTATGGAGAAGGTGTAAGTTATTCAAGAAAGGTTGAAAACAGCGCAGAGTCGTCAAAAATCATACATTGTTGATAGGAGGAGGGAGTTAGAGTTTTAAGGAGATGATTGGGTATACTTGAAAGTTTCACCCATGAAGGGTGTTATGAGATTTAATAAGAAGGGGAAACTTAGTCCCCGGATATTGGTCCTTATAGAATATCCAAGAGGATTGGCAATGTAGCTTACGAGTTAGAGCTACCACAAAAGTTAGCAGCGGTCTATCCAATATTTCATATTTCCATGTTGTAGAAGTGCATGGGAGATCATTCACTTATCATACCAAATGAACATATTGGTATCAAGGATAGCTTGTCTTATGAGGAGATCCCTGTTCATATTCTAGACCGTCAAGTTCGCAAGTTGAGGACCAAGGAAGAAGCATCAGTCAAAGTTCTTTGGAGGAACCACTTTGTTGAGGAAGCTACTTGGGAAGTTGAGGAGGATATGAAGAAGAGATATCCACATCTATTTTATCTCGGAGAATTTCAAGACCAAGGTACTAATTCTCTTTTTAGTACTCTTTAATTTATATGCTTCATGTGTTAGATTTTCTTGTTGGGTGTTTGAGCTGAATGTTAGATGTTACACCCTTAGCGTACTAAGTAATATCATTCAAGGATGAATGTTCCCAAGGGGGAGATATTGTAACACCTTGATATTTGAAAGAACTAGAAAGATCTAGATTTAGAAAGAGTCGTTTTTGGAAAGAATGAAAAAATTGGAAAATTGGTTAAGTTATGTTAAGTTAGAGTTTTTTGTCAACTTGAAATGACCATAACTCCTCGCTCAGGATGAGTTAGATATTATAACAGGTACTGTATCAAATATCTTTGAATTATTTTTCCAACGCCGCCGAGTTTGCTCAATTCCGAGTTCGTATGAGTGAGATATGTCCATTTGAAGTAGGGCTTTCTAGTTAAGGAAAGTCAAAACCGGACTTTGGAAAGGTATTTTGGTCTTTTCCATAGCCAATTAATTAATTTCGTTTTTATAAGTTTAATTGGGTTCTAATCAGAATTATATAGGTTTATGCATTAACCAACACACACTAGGGATTGGAGAAAAGAAAAAAGAGAGAAAGGAGAAGAAAAGTTCAAGATTCGTCAAGCTCTTGTGATTTTGGTTGGGTATTCCACCAAGGATTCAATCCTACGAGCTAAGTGAGATCATATAGAGTTGGGTTAGTTCACCCACACACCAATAATGATTCAATTCAGCGTAATTATGTTTTTGAAAGAAAATACTAAGAATTCTTAATGAAATATGTTTAAGTTCTTTTGGATTCTTGTTGTTGAAGTTGTTGGGAAGTTTCTTGAGTTTGATTCATGAAATTAGATGTGATTTTGAGTATATCCTTACATACTTTGGTGATATAGTCGAATCTAAGTGTTTGGGAAAAGAACAAATTGAATCAGGAGGGTTTTAGAGTTGAAAAATGAGCAAGAAAATTCAGAGGATTTCTGTGGAGTGGGCTGGGCGGCCGCACCTCTCAGAGCTCCCCAAAGGGAACTATGAAGTTTGGGCTTTGGAGCACCGCACCAGCCAGTGTGCCCTTACCCTACTTCTGAAGTTTTCCCCCGGCGCCCCGCGCCACTTAGAGTCCAAGGTCGCCAAGCCTTCTACCTTTTTCCACTTCTTTCCGTTTGAGTTCCCTAGAAACATGCCTAAGTTTTCTACTTGATTTCTACACTCTAAGGTACATCTAAACATCATGAAATCATCCATAAATATGAGATCATGAACCTTGAATCTATAATTCAATTCAAAGGAAGTTAAGAGTCAAGTCAAGACACGCTCATAGAGTGTTCCAAAAGTCTTTTACAAACGTTTTAACTTTGTTTTAAGCCTTGAGTTTTGAGTTGAGTAAATAGTAAGAGTAAAGTTCATTCTTCAAAAGATTCTATGGGAACTAAGTATTCCCAAGAGTTGAAATGTTTTCACATTTAAACAAAGAGGAAATATCAATTTCTAATAGAGCCTTTGAGCTAGTTTTTAAGTAATTATATCAAGTCACAGAAAGTGTTTTTGTTTTTAAAACATATGAGCTGAGCATATTTTGTGAGTAGTATTGAGCACCGATATGGGGACGAGTTCATAATAACTCAAGTCTCCATAAACCATGTAGCCATCGTGGGTAAGAAAATGTCATACTTTTTAGATGATTCCTTAGTGTTTTTAGCATAGACTAGTAGATCCACTTAGTTGAGGCTTTCTATATCACGGCAAGGTACAGGACAGTTCTAGCAGTGTGGGGAGACGCTCTATCATCACTTTAGCTCATAGTTATGGTTGTCGGTTCGAGAAACTCCCACAATATTATATTACTTTATATGTAAACTGAGTTGTTATTGTACTTCTTTAATACATTGAATTGTCACCTACTATTTTAAATGCTTTGTATAAAGTGCACCTTTATTTTTGTTTTACTTTGCATTTGAGTTGAGTTGAGTTGAGAAAAGCTAAGTTAAGTGCTCTTTTCAGATTTCCTTCAAGTTTATGTCATGTTTAGTTTTCCCCTCGCATACTCATACATTCAATGTGTTAACATCATTTTTCCTGAATCACTTTATGATGCAGATACAGGTAATAAGGATCAATATCTAATGCCTCGTTAATCCAGTTGAGCACTCAGAGTCAGTTGGTGTGCCTATTTGCTTTCCAGAGGACCCCTTTTTACGTTGTTTTAGTACTTTAGTTGTTAGAATGATCGGGGGTCTTGTCCCAACATCCCTCTTTATTTTAGAGGCTTCATAGATGGATAGTTATAGTTTTTTAGTCTTTCCATTTTCAGTTATTGATGTTAAAACTCGAGTTGTCATTTCGGCTATTCTAATATTATTTAAGATATTGCATGAGTTATCCTTTGAGACTGGTTTTTGTTATTTAAGTCTTCCGCTATAAGTTAAGTCAGGCCAAGGGTTTGCTTGGGGCCAACAATGGTTCTCGAGTGCCAGTCCCGCCCAGGGTGTAGGCTCTGGGCGTGACACCAAATATCTCAATTTTACAAGTTCAATTCTCAATTCAAAGATTGGGTTTTCTTCAATCTCCATGGGTTCTCCTAAATCATGATTCAATTATTTATTTTCTATATTCTAATGCATGAATTGAAGTATTTACATGATTTTGAGTTGAATTAATATGAATTCATGCATGGTCCATGATTTTTACTAAGAAAATATGATGAAATCTTATGAAATATGAACTATAAATTAATGAAGATGTGCCTTCTTTTATGATATTACATTGATGCTTATGACTTAAGGATGCTTTTAGATGAAAGTTTTAATGAAATTATAAAAGTTTTTCTCACACATTAATATGATCATCATTATGAAAGGATTTCTCACACAAGGATTCATAAGATTGAAAGGTTTTCTCACCTAAGTTGAATCATGTTTTAGGAGGAAAGTCAAGAAGTGTGAAAAAATCCCCGTATTGAATGATTGTTTTCAAAGAGCTGGAACCCCTCCATGTAAAAAAAGAGAAAGAAAGAAAACAAATGGTGAAAAAGAGAAAAGATTGTGAAATAAAAGTGTGTGAGAGAAGCAAAAGAAATGGGGTGTCCAATGAGTCATGCCTATTAGAATAATTGAGTGGATTCTGAACATGTTTGAGTGTGAAAGAGAAGGAGGAAAAGTGATTTTCAGTCCATACATCATGAAGGTAGAGCTACAAAGCCTAAATGATCATACCTTTACACTTAATCCCATTAGAAGCCTTGAAAAGACCTTTGTAATCTTGGGCGAGCTAAAATGAAATTTATTGGAAAATAAGGGAAAACCTTTGGGTAGAATCATGCATGTGTTCATCTTCGTGAGTGTGAGAGTTGTATTTGATTCCAGAATTTTAAATTGTTGAGGAAATTTGTGTGAGCATTGAATCATCCTTGTTGTGAGGGCATTTGAATACTTTTGTTGCGCTTGAACTTGCATTTGAAACAAGCATTGTGAGCTTGAGTATATTTGATAATTGTTAGTCACAATTTGAATTTTTGAGTGCACAATTGAATATTATATGTGTAGTTTGAACCTCTTGTGTGCATTTGTCTTGAGTCATTGAGTAGCACTGTTTGTAGACATTTTTGTTAAACTAATTGATCCTGAGTTCTACTTGAGGATAACCAAAAGTTTAAGTTGGGGGTGTTGATAAGTTTAGGATTTTGACTCATTTAGGGATTTGTTTGGATAGTTTAAGTGTCCTCAATTCCTAATTTATGCTCTAACTGATGTTAAAGTGTTGATTTGCAGCAATGAAGGCTAAATGAGGAAGGGAAGGACATTACTAGGGAAAAAGGAGTGACAATGTTAAAGAAGTTGAAGGAAGGCAGTCCTGGTGATCACTAAGACCACTCGGTGAATTGCCGAGTGGCTCTTTAGCTCACCTAAAGTTCCAACATGCCAGCCCTGGGGAAGAACCTACTTGGTGTTGGAATTGGACATTCGGCGGGCCGCTGAATGACATGGCGAGCACGATCTTGATCACCTAAAGTCATAAAACCCTGAGGATTAAGAGCTAAGGCAAATCGAAGATGAACTAGCGCAAAGGGCGGACCACCAACCTGATTGGTGAGGGGTGACTTACTTTTCCTAATTGTCCTGAAAGCCAAAAATTGGGAAACTATAAATTGAAATTTGGAAGGAAGGAAAAGAAAGAATCTTCTAATCTAAGAATTATAGAATCTAAATTTAGTTATGCTGAGTTTTGTATTGTAGACTTTGAGGCTTTTGAGACCTTGTTTTGAGGAATTACAATTGGGTTTAGGAATTAATTCAATTTGAAGTATTGTAGAGACTTGGAAACTATTACCCAACTCGGCTAATGTAGTTGGTAATTGTTTCTCTTTTTTCTTATGTGTAGGTAAAAACCACAATTCTTTGGATGTGATCATGTGATTATTAGCTTCATTAGCTTATGGGTATTGTTGTTTATTGATTTAAATGATTTATTTAAGTGGGTTTAATCGATAGTTGTGTATTAATCTATGAATAGTAGTTGCAAATGCAATTCTAACTTAGAGTTCAAGGGTTGCTTGAGAAAGAGGTTTTAGAACCGAGGTTTTCAATTAATGATTGTAGATATTGGGTTGATGTGGGTTCAGCTCGAGAGAGTGAATCCTAAACTAGATTCTACCTATCTAGCTCGAGAGAGTAGAAATTAACATTTTGGGCTGTTTATATTGTTAAACTTGTCGAGGTTCGAGAGAACTCTGTAATCGATCACATCCTGAGAATTCCTTTCTACATTGTTGATTCTGTTGTTTTCGTATTTGTCTTAGTTGTTAATTGACAAACCTATTCCCCCCATTTGACATTCGTTGTGAACCCATTCGATTTACTTAAATGTTTTCAATAATTTTTACTCCTACCACCGACTATAATACATTTATAACTTCATAACTGAATTCAAACTTGTACCGCTACCTGTGGGTTCGACCCCAACTCTTCGTTGAGTTTTATACTATATAATGACCACCTATACCTAGTATTGGATGAGGTGTAGTAGAATGTTCATCATTCCTCAATTTGCAAGAGATCTTGTCCGTTCTTCCTTTTCTCCTCTTTTCCTCTTCTTGAACTTTCTTCTAAAACCCTAATGGTAATTTAAGATTTGTAAAACTGACCGAATTCAAATTTGAACCCAAAAATTGCTAAATTCGTTTAAATCTGATAGGGTAAGAAAAAGGCCAAAATACCCCTCACTAATTCGGGTAACTTTCCTTAACTGGACAAGCTAACTTTAAACAGGCATATCTCCCATATCCAAACTCGAAATTTAGTAAACTCAGTGGCGTTGGAAAGAGGATTCCAAGACTTTTCATTTGGTATCTTATGGGCCACCTAGCTCTTCATGTACTAAAAGGTATGATCGTTTGAAGTTGACTAAAAAAGTCACAACTTAAGCATAACTTGAAAAATTCTCAATTTAGCTATTTCCAATTTAGCTCTTTCAAAATTTAGCTCTTTCTAAGGCGGGATGTTACAATTCCATAATGTATCGTATCATATTCAAATATATGGTGGTTAGATAAACAAGACACAAATTTTGTTGTATCATTTTGAAAATTTATAATGAAATATAAAGTGTAGGAGCTATTCGAAAGCAGTTTATATTTTTTCAATTGTGTTATGATTTAGGCTTTTCTATGTTGTTATGATATTATTTCACTTTTCATAAGTTACGAGTATATTTTACAAGTTTACAAATGCTCTAGAACACACACAAATAACTTTAAATTTTAAATTGAAGAGCTTAAATTATTTTGTAAATGAATATGAGTTAGACAATAAATATTTTTCATATTGTCAAAGCTAAAAGTGGAAGGTCTTTTATTAAGCATGACTATATTAGGAAATATACATAATTGAACAGGAGCATATTTAGAAAATATATAAATACAATAAAATATTTACCTAAAAAATTATAATCAATTTAAATATTAATTTACTAAAATATATGTCACAAAAGAATGACACAATAAAAACTAATTCACTAATTCAATAACACAAATCTAATTAGGAAAATATGTAATTTGTAGTTACTATTTGTACGGATTGACAATGATACAATTAAACTTAAAAAGAAATTTAATGAATATTATGATTTTGGTTCAAATCCTACCTAATAAGGAATCATCATAAATATTTTTTATTTTTTGTTATTTGAGTTCATTTTTATCAAATAATATGATGGTTTTCTTGCTATAAATACTTTGTTAGAACAGAAACCCAACATAACAATTTTCTTATATTCTCAATTCAGAAATTTAGCCATGAGAAGACGTAATGGCCGCAGAAGAATTGTAATTACGAGGATGGAAAATTTACGAAATAGACAAGTAACATTCTCAAAATGACGTATTGGCTTATTTAAAAAGGCAAGTGAGCTATGTACTTTATGTGGTGCTTATATTGCTGTTGTATTTTTTCTTCTAGCAACAAAGTATATTCATGTGGACATCCTTCCGTCGAGTTAATTGTGGATAAGTTTCTTGGAGATAATCCTCAACCCAACTCTGATGCTCCAAATCCCACTGTTGTAGCTCATCAAAATGTCAATGTTGATGAGATCAATAATGAACTAAACAAGTTGGATAATTCACTTGAACGACAAAAAAACATGGAGAAGCTCTCCAAGCATTAAGGAACAAACTTCCTTATGAACAACTCATCTTTTATGACCTTAAAAAGTTGAGTGAGCTCTTGGAAGCTACAGATGAAGAAGTTGAAAGAGTAGCGGGATAACTTATGAAGTCTAATATTGAATTTCCATATCAAACTATTGGAAGTGCCCTTGCTCCTTTAAGAGTAGAGGAAAACAGTTCGTCAATTTCGATGAAGCGCCATCTCGATCCCATAAATAGATTTTTTAAGCTTTATTTAAAATTCAGTGACTTGATTGTGTACTTATAGAGTTAAGTTTGTCATATCTATTATTATGTTTGTTATATTTATGATTTCAATTTTTACCTTTGAATATATTTATCATGGAATGGGATGGACTTTTATTTAGTACTTCCTTCATTTTAATTTCTTTGTCTTACCTTTTTTATGTCAGTTTTTAAAAAATAATATCTTTATTTCCATTTTGGCCGCTCTTAGTTTATACATTGCATATGTCATGTTTAAACCACAAGAATAAAGAGCATTTTGTTACATTTCACATATCATTAATTTATGAACACAAGATTTAAAAGTTATTTTTTATTTTCTCAATTTTCATGCAAAGTCAAAATCAGATAAATAAATTGAAATGAAAAGGGTATGCAGTAATTTGTCATTTGAAATTAATATATAAGTGTTGAGAGAAAAAGTTGTAATAGAATATTGAATAAGAAACTGAAACTCATGTTAGATAGCTTGAAGTGCAACATCTCTTGTTTTAAAAAAATGAAAATTCTTAAAGAGTATCACGTGTATCTGTTCCTACATATAAAAACAACATTACATTATTATGATTGATAAAGCAAGGCTTACCACCTCACTTCTACTTATACATATTGATTGTTTATCATTTTATTGCTATTAAAAAGACAACAAACATACTATCTAGAGGTATATATTGATAAAAAAAATAAAAATTAATTGGTATGATAATTTTTCATGTGTCATAAGTGATGAATATATTTTATGAGTTTATAATCGCTCTAGAAGACATACAAATAACATAAAATTTTAAACTGAAAAGCCTAAATTTTTTTTGTACATTAATATAAATTAGACAATAAATATTTTGATATTGTGAAAGCTAATAGTAGAAGGTCTTTTATTAAGCATGACTATATTAGAAAATATACATAGTTGAACAAGAGAAAATTTCGAAAATATATGAATATAATAAAATATATTTACGCAAAAAATTATCATCAATTTACATATTAATTTACTAAATCATATGTCATAAAATCTGACATAATATAAACAATTTCAATAACATAAATCAATCTAGAAAAATATGTTGTTTGTAATTACTATCTTTACGGATTAACAATGTGCAACGACCGGGTTCCACCGTTATAGAAAATTCCAATGGGGAAAATTTTTCGTCCGGATAACTTTTTTGTAGTAACTTGGAATTTCCCAACTTAGTCTAGATTTGGATGAAATCTGGGTCATTAAAGTCTAGGGAAATGTTGTAACGATTGGGTGATCTAATTATGAATTTGATCACATGAGTAGATAGCTAAGACGTTAAGAAACCCATACGACTTTAAAGAATTGAATATGGGTGTGTAAAACTCTCAAAATTGATCTTAGCGTGAACGGGTAGTTTTTGAGTGTCGTTAGTTGAAGTTGTGTTGTGAAACGGGGGCATTGGAATTATTAAAATAGCTCATTGGTTTCGTGCAAGCCGCTCAGGCTGGATTTCTGCCACTAGGGTGGGGTTGTTGTGGCGGGATGGGTGCCGCCATGGCGGGGCAGACACTACTTCAAGTCGAAAATAAACCCTAAAAATGTTTTATTCTGCAATTTTCGAAATTGAGAGCTAAGGAATGAACCCAGGTTTTTTTTTACAGTTTTTCACCATTCTTAAGGCTAAAGGTAAGATTTTAACTCCCCGAATCTGTTTTTCGATTCGTAGAACGTAATCTAATGGGTAATTATCGGTGGGGAAGGGTTTTGTTCTCGAAATTATGGTGGAAAAAGCCCTAATCTAGGTATGATCTATGGTTGACAGAATTGTTAGTAATTCGGGTAATTAGTTATTGTTTATTGATTCCCATGTTATATTACTTGTTCTAGTCCAAGAACAAGCGGAACGAATCTTGGAATGGAAGAATCGAGTTTCTTTGGAGATTCAAGCTTGTTTCGAGGTAGGTGATGGTTGTGATTTCATATTATGTGATATATGTTTGTTCTTGCTTCATTATAATACATGTATGTATGTGAATATTGCATTGTTGATCACACTTGTTGTAAATGAGGATAGATGAATGATAAATGCCATGATTCATGACTTGAATGTATGATTACGAGAATGTACTTGTGAATGCAGCTTGTTGAATGGATCGGGTGTTGCATTCCGACACACTAACTTGGATCGGTTGCCACGTTCCGGCATAAATATGGGATCAGTTGCCACATTCTGGGATAAACATTGGATCGTGTACCACGTTTCGTATGCTAATTGTTTGGGTTTGGGTTCCATAAGAGGACCAATGAGTTGACATAATTGTGTATCTTCGTATAGTGAAACTGTTTGTATTCGTAAATGATGTTGATATTGTATATGTTCGGTGTATGCATGTTAATATTATGTTGTAATGACTTATGTATGTTGCACTTAGTGGGATAGTCGCGTGATCCTACCAGTACACTGTGGTTGTGTACTGATACTGCACTTGCTCTTTCTTTGTTGCGTACAAGGCATCTTCAGGCAACTATTGACAGACCTCGCTTAGAAGATTAGTGATCGCTTTTGAATTCAAGGGTTTGCTAGTTCTTCCGGGCTGTCATGAGTTCTCCTTTCCTTTATGTCAACATTTCAGACATAGACTAGTTCTTGAGTTAGTTTTATGTTAGTTTGGGGTTGTACCCCTTATTGTTTAGAGTTATGGTTGATCGTTAGATTTTTTGGTACATTGACTTTCAGGTTTTAGGCGTATTTTCTGCATTTTTGTTTATTTGTTAGACTATTGGTTTGGAGTTTATGGGAACTCCCTATTTCTTTCCTTAACATTTAACTTGCTTCCATAACTTAAATGCCTTAGTTTTTCGATTAAGTTGGTTAGCTAGTTAATATAAATGGTTCTCTCACCGGAGGGTTAGTGTGGGTGCCAATCACGATGGTCTGGGTCGTGACAAAGTTTGTATCAGAGCCTAGGTTCATTGATCTCGATGTACCAAAATGAGTCTAGTAGAGTCTTGTGGAAGGGTACGGACACGTCTGTAATTTTCTTTGAGAGGCTATAACACTTTAGGAAATCTATTTATTTTCTCTTGTCTTCTTTCGTGCTATAACTTGATTTCAATTGGTATCTGTCGATTCGAATTAGTATCTAACCTACTTCACTCTTCTAATCACAGATGGTTAACACTAGATTCAACGCCGTCAAGCTCGTAGCTCCTGTGAATGCTCTAGCTGAGGAATATGCAGCGAGAGGTCACGGTCGAGGTGGGGTAGAGGAAGAGCTAGGAAAAGGAGTTCGGGAAAGGGTAGTGCCTACTAAGGGATGGAGCACCGGTTGAAAATGCTCCCAGGAATGAGGCTCCTCCCGTGCATCAGGAAGAGAAAGAAGAAAATATTGAGGTTGAAAATGTAGAGGATGTCGGACAAGAGGAAGAGGTGCATGCTGAGACCACATGTATTCCTACCATAGACCTAGTATTAGCTCAACCTATCATGTCATTTTTTAAAGGATTGGCTGGTCCTGGAGTGCTTCCATTTGTTCAAGAAACTTAAGCTCCCGCCAATCCCCCTATTGCTATCACTACTCTCAAGGTGGGTGGAACTCTAGGTAATGATGCTTTCTTCTGTCCTTTGTTGGGTCCTGTTATGACTAGTAATGGGCATGAAATGTTGACTAAGTTATTGAAGTTGAAACTGCCTTTGTTAATGGTTCCGAGAGTGAGGATGCATATGAGTTCATCCTAGATTGTTATGAGAGCCTTCACAAGTTGGGAATTGTCCATCAGTATGGGGTTCAGTTTGTGACCTTTCAAGTTCAAGGTAAGGCTAAGTAGTGGTGGAGAGCTTATGTGGAATGAAGATCTTCAGTTTTACCTCCACTTTCTTGGGCTCAATTTCATGCCCTTTTTTAGAGAAGTATGTGCCTCGGACCTTGAGATATTATAAGAAAGATGAGCTCATGGCTTTGGAGCAAGGTGGTATGTCTGTGGCTACTTATGAGGCCAAGTTCCATGCTTTGTCTAGATATGCAACGCAATTGGTGACTATTAAGGAAGAGAGGATCTGTCTATTTGTTAAGGGGCTAAATTCAAAATTGCAGGTATTGTCTGTTCATATGACCTCTGCAGGGTGAAGCTTGAATGAGGTAATAGACTTTTTGAAGAAAGTGGAGGGAGTGAGGCGAGACAGTCAGGCAAAGGCATTGGCTAAAAGGGCCAAAAACTCAGGTAACTTTCAAGGTTCTTACTCCGAAGGAGCAGGAAGCCAACACTTGCAGCCAGGCCAATTAAGTCTGTTATGCCTTCCTCTACAGGTAATTACTCAGGAACTCCACCTCATAATTTGATTCAAGATAGCCAGGGAGTTGCGCCTTCGATGGGTAGCATGCCATCTTTTGATGGTACCTGCTACAATTGTGGAGAAGCTGGCCATACGAGGATAGATTGTCCCCACCCATGTGTGTTGGAAACCGGGCAGCATCAGAATAGAGCAGTAGTGCCTGCAGCAAATGGTAATAATGGTCGAGGGTGTCCACAAGGTAGGCAAGAAGGAAATCAGTGAGGCCGCGAAGGTAGAGGAAATGGTAACACAGGCAGAGGTACAGTACAGCCAGGCATAGAAGTCGCCCGTCACGCTGATAGGGCTCAGTGTTACGCTTTTTCGAGAAAGAATGAGGCAGAGGCGCCTGACGCAGTGATCACAGGTACTATTCTTGTCTGTGACAGGATGGATAATGTGTTATTTGATCCGATTTTTACTTATTCTTATGTATCCTTGAGATTTGAGTCAGAATTTGATATGAATTGTGATATACTTGATTCCCCTATCCATGTGTCTCCCCCAGTTGGAAAGTTTGTCATAGTCACCCATGTCTATCGTACTTGTCCTATTTTTTTATGGGTTATCAAACTTGGGCTGATTTGGTGATTTTTGATATGACTGACCTTGATATAATCTTAGGCATGACTTGGTTGTCCCCGTATTATGTTGTGCTTCATTGTAATATAAGTCTGTGATTCTAGAAATTCTGGGAAGGGAAAAGTTAGTGTGGGAAGGGGTGTACAAGCCTAAGCAAGCTAAGATCATATTCTCCATCCGGGCTAGGAAACTGGTAGGGCAAGACGGTTTGGCTTATTTGGCTCATATTCGAGATGTTGAGGTTGAGTCTCCATCTATTGAGTCCATTCATGTGGTGTCGGAATTTAGAGAAGTGTTTCCTAATGACTTTCCTGGTAGACCTCCGGATAGGGATATAAATTTCTGCATTGAATTAGAACCTGGTACTCGTCCTATTTCCATCCCTCCATATTGCATGGCTCCAGTAGAATTGAGAGAGCTTAAGGCTCAAATCCAAGAACATGTTGATAACGGATTCATCCGTCCTAGTGTTTCCCCGTGGGGTGCTCCTGTCTAGGGTTGATATAATTGTTAGTAATTTGGGTAATTAGTTATTGTTTATTGATTCCTGTGTTATATTACTCGTTTGTAGACTAAGAACAAGCGGAACGAATCCATAAAGGGGAAGAATCAAGTTTCTTAGAGGATTCAAATTTATTTCAAGGTAGGTGATGGTTGTGATTTCATATTGTGTGATGTACGTTTGTTCTTGCTTCATTATAATAAGTGTATCTATGCGAATGTTGCATTGTGGATCAACCTATTGTAAATGAGGATAGATGAATGATGAATGTCATGAATCATGACTTGAATGTATGATTACGAGAATGTACTTGTGATTGTGATTGCGGCTTGTTGAATGGATCAAGTGTTGCGTTCTGACACACTATCTTGGATCAGTTTCCACGTCCGGCATAAATATGGGACTTGTTGCCACGTTCCGGCATAAACATTGGATCGGGTACCACGTTCCGGTATGCTAACTGTTTGGGTTTGGGTTCCATGAGAGGGCCAATGAGTTGACATAATTGTGTGTCTTGGTATTGTGAAACTATTCGTATTCGTAAATGATGTTGATATTGTATATGTTTGGTGTATGCAAGTTATTGTTATGTTGTAATGAATTATGTATGTTGCAGTTAGTGGGATGGCCGCGTGATCCTACCAATACACTGTTGTTGTGTACTGATACTGGACTTGTTCTTTATGTGTTGAGTATAGGGCATCTGCTGGCATTTATTGACAGACCTCGCCTAGAAGATTAGTGATCTCTTTCGAATTAAAGGGTGAGCCAATTCCTATGGGCTTCCATGAGTTCTCCTTTCGTTTATGTCCACATTTCGGACTTAGACTACTTCTTGAGTTAGTTTTATGTTAGTTTGGGATTGTATCCTGTCACGCTCTGAGCCTAAACCCTGGGTGGGTCTGGCACTCGAGAACTATTGCTGGCCCTAAGCAAACCCTTGGCCTAGCTTACTTACTCAGCGAAAGACTTTTTAGCATTAAGAAGAGAATCCCAACATATGATACTATCTCTTATGTTTAAATACATACTTCCTTCTGTGATTTGAGCTAATTGTTCAAAACTTAGCTCAAAGTCTATCTTGGAAATCAAAGTTTCCTCTCTTGCTTAATTCTGAAAGAATTTACTCTTTTCTGAAAACTAGCTCAAAGTTTTTTTAGAAATCAAGGTTTCATTTTCTTGTTTACATGTGTTAACATTTTAACTCTTTGGGAATACATAGTCCCCATATACTTTTGAAGTAATGAACTTCAATCATTACTCTTTACTCAACTCGAACTTTATGTCTTAAAACAAAGTTAAAACATTTGGAAAAGACTTTAGGAAAGCTCTAAGAACTCTTCTTGACTTGACTCTAACTTCTCTTGACTTTGATCTTAATTCTCCTTAAATTGGATTATGGATTCAAGGTTCATGATCTCATGTTATGGATGATTTCATGATGTTTAGACGTACCTTATAGTGTTCGAATAAAATAGGAAACATAGATACATTGTTAAGGAACTAGTACGGAAAGAAGTGGGAAGAAATGGGAAGAACTGGCATCCCTGGCGCTCTGAGCGACGTGGGGTGCCAGAAGGAAAACTCCAGAAGCAATGGTGGGGCCCTCTGGCTGGTGCAGTGTCCCAAGACCCAAAGTTCAAAGCCTCTACTGAGGCGCTCTAGCTGGAGCGGCGCAGCAGGCCCCTCCCAGGTGGGTTTCGAGTTTTCTTCTTCGTTTTTCAACTCTAAACCCCATATTTCAACTTAGTTCTTTCCCCAAACACTTAGATTCAACTATACCATCAATATATGAACGATTTTTGTCGAATTGACACTTAAAATCATGGATTCGGAACAAACAACTCCTTAACAATTATTTCAACGAATCAGAATTCAAAGAAACTTCAACAAACCCATCAAGAACTCAATTTCTAAACTTTCAAAGACTTAAATTCACTTAACTAAATCAGGATTGGCGCGTGGGTGAAATAACCCAATGCTATGTGATATCACATACCATGTAGGGATCACCCCTTGACGAAATCCACAAGCGATTCTTGAAGAACTTGACGATTATTGCTCGTTCTCCTCTTTTCTCTTCTCTAAAACCCTAACTCAATATCGTAAAAGCGTAAACTGAATCCTATCACTTTAGACCCCAATTAATTACCAAAAATGAAATTAAGTCATGGAGTATGGAAAAGACCATAATGCCCTTCTAAAATCCGGATTAGACTTTCCTTAATTGAACATCCCAACTTCAAATGGGCATATCTCCCTCATACGAACTTGAAATTGAGTCAACTCGGCGGAGTTGGAAAGATTATTCCAAAATATTTCCTACAATATCTTGAAATACGCCTAACTCATCCTGAACTAGGAGTTATGGTCGTTTGAAGTTGACCAAAAACTCAAACCTAACATAACTTAACAAATTTTTCAGATTTTCATTCTTTCCAAAAACAACTCTTTCTAATTCTAGCTCTTTCTAGTTCTTTCAAATAGCGAGGTGTTACAATATCTCTCCCTTGGGAACATTCATCCTTGAATGAGATTACTCTTACTAGGCTAAGGGTGTAACATCTAACATTCACCTAAAACACCCAACAAGCAATGCAAATACAACATGCCAACTTATAAATTACAGAGTACTAAGAAGAGATTAGTACCTTGTTCTTGAATTTCTCCGGTTTCAAAGAGACGTGGATATCTATTCTTCCTATCCTGCTCAGCTTCCCAAGTAGCTTGCTCAACAAAACTAGTTTCCTCCAAAATACTTTCAATGATGCTACTTCCTTTGTCCTCAACTTGCGAACTTGGCGATCTAGAATGTGAATCGGAATCTATTCATAATATAAGCTATCATTGATACCAATATCTTCAGTTGGTATGATAAGTGAAGGATCTCCCATGCACTTCTTCAACATGGAAATATGAAATACCGATGAATCGCTACTAACTCTTATGGTAGCTCTAACTCATAAGTTACATTGCCAATCCTCTTGGATATTCTGTAAGGACCAATATAACAGGGACTAAGCTTCCCTTTCATACAAATCTCATAATACCCTTCATGGGTGAAACTTTCAGGTAAACCCAATCATCTATTTCGAAATTTAAATCCCTTCTAATAATATCATTGTAGAATTTCTGATGACTCTGCTCCGTTTTCAACCTCTCTTGAATCACTTTCACTTTTTCCATAGCTTGATGAACTAAATTTGGTCCTATATACCCTGTTTCACCAACTTCAAACCATCAAATAGGAGATCTGTATCTTCTCCCTTAAAGAGCTTCATAAGTAGCCATTTGGATGCTAGAGTGGTAGTTATTATTGTAGATAAATTCAATAAGAGGTAGTTGATCGTCCCTATTACCCTTGAAATGAATCACACAATCTACCTTGATACCTCAAAACACCATATACCCCTTGTTCAAAAGCCATCACTTTTTGCTTATGAACATTTTCCTTCTATTCAACCAAAATAGAGTCTTGGTTTTGTTTCTCTTTCACTTCTGACCCTAAGGATGATTCAGCCCCACTCATCACCACTACTCTTCCTTTTGTGGAATCCATTAGTCGGACTCCCAAACGTGCAAGTCTGTGCATATCTTTTTCTAGATTTTTCTTATCTTCCTCAGAATGGGTGGTACTACCCATAGATAACATGCTCAAGGCATCAACAACAACATTAGTCTTACCTGGGTGATATAGAATACTCATGTTCGAATCCTTGATTAATTCCAACCAACTCATTTGTCTGAGATTAAGCACTTTCTAACTAAACCGATACTGAAGACTCTGATGATCGGTGAACAGATCCACATGAATGAACACCATAAAGATAATGCCACCATAATTTCAAAGCAAATACTATGGCAGCCAACTCAAGATCATGGGTTGGGTAATTCCTCTCATGAACTTTCAACTGTTTGTAGGCATAAGCTATAACTTTGCCATTTTGCATTAATACACAACTCAAACCAGCTTTAGACGCATCACAATAGACAACAAAGCTTTGCGTACCTTCCGGTAAGGTCAAAACTGGGGCAGTAGTCAACCTCTTTTTCAATTCCTGAAAGCTTTTCTCACAAGCTTCATACCATTGAAACTTCACTGTCTTCTGAGTTAACTTGGTCAAAGGGGATGAAATAGATGAGAACCCCTCTACGAACCTTTTATAATAGCCAGCCAGCCAAACCCAAGAAACTCTTGATGTCAGTTGGAGATATAGGTCTAGGCCAATTCTGCATTGCCTCTATTTTCTGAGTATTAACTTTAATTCCCCCTCCAGACACAATATGGCCTAAGAATGCAACAGACTCAAGCAAAAACTCATACTTAGAGAACTTGGCATACATATCTCTATCCTTTAGAGTTTGCAGAACTATTATGAGATGACTAGCATGATCTTCTTCATTTCTCTAAAAGATTAGTATGTCATCAATGAATATGATAACAAACATATCTAAATAAGGTTTGAATAATCTATTCATAAGGTCAATGAATGTTGTAGGCGCATTGGTCAAACCAAAGCACATGACCATAAACTCATAATGACCATAATGGGTCCTGAAAGCTGTCTTTGGAGTACCACATGCCCTTACTCTTAATTGATGGTAGCCAGATCTGAGGTCTATCTTAGAGAAACAGGTGGCACCGTGAAGTTTGTCAAAAAGATCATCAATCCTTGGGAGAGGATATTTGTTCTTGATGGTAACCTTATTCAACTAACGATAATCTATACATATCCTAAGAGAACCATCTTTCTTCCTCACAAATAAGACCGGAGCTCCCTAAGGTGAGACACTTGATCGAATAAAGCCCTTATCAAGGAGGTCTTTAAAATATTCTTTAAGCTCTTTTAATGTAATGACCGGGTTCCATCGTTATAGAAAAGGCAAAAGAGAAAAAATTTGGGCCGAATTTTTTTTTCGTAGTAGCTTGAAATTTCCCAACCTAGTCAAGAAATTGATGAAATCAGAGTCATTGAGGTCTAGGGAAATCTAGAAGCAAGTGGGTGATCTAATTATGATTTTGATTACATGAGTAGTTAGATAAGTCGTTAAGGAATCCGTACGTCCTTGCGGAATTGAATTCGGGCGAGTAGAACTCCAAAAATTGATCTTAGCATGAACGGGTAGTTTCTGAGTGTCATTGGTTGAAGGCATGATGTGAAATGGGGTTTTTGGAATTCTGGAATTTTCTCACTGTTTCGTGCAAGCCGCTTTGGCGGTGGTTTCTGCCGCAAGGGCGGAGCCGCTGTAGAGGGGTGAGGACCGCTGTGGCGGGCCAAACGTGACTTAAAGTCGTAAATAAACCCCAAAAATATTTTACTATGCAATTTTTGAATTTGAGAGCTAAGGAACGAAGCCAAATCTTTTATTGACAATTTTCCACATTTCTTGAGGCTAAAGGTAAGATTTTAATTCCCTGAATCCATTTTTCGATCCGTAGAACATAATCTTATGGGTAAATATCAATGGGGGAAGGTTTTGATCTGGAATTTATGGTGGAAAAAGCCCTAATTTGGATAGTGGGATCATGGGTATGAATTAGGGTTGTTAGAATTGTTTGTAATCCAAGGTAATTAGTGATTGTTTATTGATTTCCGTATTATATTAATTGTTTGTAGGCCAAGAACAAGCGGAACGAATCCGGAAAGGGAAGGATCAAGTTTCTTAGGGTTTCAAGTTTGTTTCGAGGTTGGTGATGGTTGTGATTCTATGATTGTGTGATCTATGTTTGTTCTTGCTTCATTTTGATATATTTTTGTATGCGAATGTTGCATTATTTATCACATTAATTATAAATGAGGAAATATGAATGATGAATGCCATGAATCATGACTTGGTCGTATGATTATGAGAATGTACTTTGTGATTGTGATTGTGGCTTGTTGAATGGATTGAGTGTTGCGTTTCGACACGCTAACTTGGATCGGTTGCCATGTTCTGGCATAATTATGGGATGGGTTGCCACATTCTGACATAATCATTGGATCGGGTACCACGTTTCGGTATGCTAACTATTTGAGTTTGGGTTCCATGAGAGGAACAATGACTTGTAATAATTGTATATTTTGAGAAATGTGAAGTTGTTCCTTGTTCGTAAATGTTGAAAGTATTGTATATGTTCGATATAGGCATGTGATTATATTGTTGTTTTGACTTATGTATGCTACACTTGTTGGGATAGCCGCGTGATCCTACTAGTACACTGTGGTTGTGTACTGATACTGCACTTGCTATTTCTTTGTTCAGTACAGGGTATCTTCAGGCGGCAATTAACAGACCTCGTTTGGAAGATCAGTGATCGTCGTTCGAATTCAAGGGTGAGCCAGTTCTTCCAGGCTGCCATGAGTTCTCCTTTCGTCTATGTCCACATTTCGGACTTAGACTTTCTAGTTTGTTATTAGTTCATTAGTTTGGGGTTGTGACCCTTCTTGTTTAGACTTTGGTTCATTGTTAGATATTTTGGTAAATTGACTTTCAGGTTGTAGGTGTAATTTCCACATTGTTTAGTAGTTAGATCTTTTGGAAATTTATGGAAACTTCAATTTTTAGCTATAATTATTGTTTTTGTATCCTTAAATGCTTTAGTTTTCAGTTTAGTTGCTTAGTTTGTGTTGCAGTAGTGGTTCTCCCAACGAAGGGTTAGTGTGGGTGCCAATCACGATGGTCTGGGTCGTGAAAAATTGGTATCAGAGCCTAGGTTTTTTGATCTCGATGTACCAAAACAAGTCTAGTAGAGTCTTGCGGAACGGTACAGGGATGGCTTTACTTTCTTCGAGAGGCCATAGGACTTTAGGAAATCTCTCTATTTTCTCTTGTCTCCTTTTGTGCTATAACATGATTCTAATTGGTATATGGCGATTCAAATTTGGTATCTGACTTCCTTCACTCTTTTGTCCGTAGATGGTTAAAATTAGATTCAACAGTATCAGGATCGTAGCTCCCGTTAATGCTCCAGCTGAGGAATCTGCATCGAGGGGTCGTCGTCGAGGCAGGGGTAGATGAAGAGCTAGGGGTAGAGACCGAGGAAAAGTGGCGCCTACTAGAGATGAGGTACCGATCTAAAATGCTCCCCAAAATGAGGCCTCTCTCGTACATCATAAAGAGATAGAGGAAAATATTGATGTTGAAAATGTTGAAGAGGTTGGACAAGAGGAAGAGGTGCAGGCTGAGACTACCGGTGTTCCTTCCATAGACCCAGTGTTAGCTCAACGGATCATGTCATTCCTGAAAGGGTTGGTTGGTCCTGTAGTGCTTCCTTCTACTCAAGCAACTCAAGCTCCCACCAATCCTCTTATTGCTCTCACTGTCCCCAAGGTGGGAAGGAATGTAGGTAATGATGCTTTCTTCCATCCTTTGTTGGGTTCTGTTATGAATGGTAATGAGCATGAAATGTTGACTATGTTTTTGAAGCTAAGGCCTCCTGTATTTCTTGGTTCTGAGAGTGAGTATGCTTATGAGTTTATCCTAGATTGCTATGAGAGGCTTCATAAGTTGGGAATTGTCCATCAACATAGGGTTGAGTTTGTGAATTTTCAACTTCAACGTGACGCTATGAAGTGGTGGAGAGCTTATATGGAATGCAAATCTTCAACTTCACCTCCACTCTCTTCGACCTAATTTCATGCTCTGATTTTAGAGAAATATGTTCCTAGACCTTTGGGAGATCGCAAGAAGGATGAGTTCATGGCTTTTGAGCAAGGTGGTATGTCTATGGCTGCTTATGAGGCCATGTTCCATGCTTTATCAAGATATGCTACCCAATTGGTGACAACTGAGGAGGAGAGGATCTGTTTGTTTATTAGGGGATTAAACTCTGAGTTTGAGGTATTATTTGTTCATATGACCTCTGCAGGGAGGAGCTTTAATGAGGTAACTGACTTTGTGAAGAAAGTAGAGGGGGGTGAGGAGAGATGGTCAAGCTAAGGCATTGGCTAAAAGGGCCAAGAACTCAGGTAATTTTCAAGGTTCTTAATCCAGGGGTCCAGAAGGCCAACGCTTGCAGCTAAGCCAATTCAGTCCGCTATGCCTGCCTCTACAGGTAACTACTTAGGAACTCCATCTCATAATTTGATTCAGGATAGCCAGGAAGTCGCGCCTTCGACTGGCGGCAGACCATCTTTTGTTCGTACTTGCTACAATTATGGAGAAACTGGGCATATGATGAGGAACTGTCCCCACCCACAAGTGTTAGATTCTACGCAGAAGCAAACTAGAGAAGTGGTATGCACGGGAAATGGTAATAATGGTAGAGGACGTCCACAAGGTGGGTGAGGAGGTAATCAATAAGGCCATGGAGGTAGAGGAAATGGTAACGCGGGCAGGGGTAACGTTCAACCAGGAAGAGAAGTCACTCGACATGATGATGTGGCTCAATGTTACGCCTTTCCGGCCAAGAATGAGGCAGAGGCATCAAACGCGGTCATCACATGTACTATTCTTGTCTATGACCGGATGGCTAATGTGTTAATTGATCCAGGTTCTACTTATTCATACGTATCAATGCGATTTGCCGCAGCATTAACCATGATTTGTGATATAGTTTATTCCCACATTCATGTTTCTACCCCCAGTTAGAAAGTCTATCATAGTCACCCATGTATATCTTGCTTGTCCTATTTTGTTTATGGGCTTTCAGACTTGGGCTGATTTGGTTATATTGGATATGACTGACTTTGACATAATTTTAGACATGCCTTGGTTGTCCCCCTATTATGATGTGCTTAGTTGTAATACTAAATCTGTAACTCTAGAAATTTCGGGAAGGGAACAATTAGAGTGGGAAGAGGTGTACACGCCTAAGCAAGCTAAAATCATATCCTACATTTGGGCTAGAAAATTGGTAGGGCAGGGTTGTTTGGCTTATTTTGTTCATATTAGGGATGTTGAGGTTGAGACTCCATCTATTGAGTCTATTCCCGTGGTGTCAGAATTTAGAGAAGTGTTTCCTAATGACTTGCCTGGTATGCCTCCGAATAGAGATATAGACTTCTGCATTGATTGGGAACGTGGTACGCGTTCCATTTCTATACCTCCATATCGCATTGCTCCGGCAGAGTTAATTGAGCTTAAGGCTCAAATCCAAGAGATTCTTGATAACAGATTTATTCATCGTAGTGCTTCCCCATGGGGTGCTCCAGTTTTGTTTGTTTAGAAAAAAAAATGGTAGTTTAAGAATGTGTATAGATTACCGACAATTGAATAGGGTCACTATTCGAAACAAATACCCTTTGCCTCAAATAGATGATCTTTTTGACCAATTGCAAGGTGCATCAGTTTTCTCTAAGATTGATCTAAGGTCTGGCTACCATCAGTTGAAAATTAGGCTTGAGGATGTGCCCAAGACGGCGTTTAGAACCCGCTATAGGCACTATGAGTTCCTAGTTATGTTTTTTGGTTTGACTAATGCGCCTGCACCTTTCATGAATTTGATGAATGGGGTGTTCAAGACATTTCTTGACTCATTTTTATAGTCTTTATTGATGGCATTTTTGTCTATTCAAAAAGTGAGGAAGAGTATGCCGACCATCTACGTATTGTTCTGGGTGTTCTTCGAAAACAAAAGTTATATGCGAAATTCTCTAAGTTTGAATTTTGGTTGACATCGGTTGCATTTTTGGGGCATGTAGTTTCGAAATAAGGGGTAATGGTAGATCCTCAAAAGATTGAGGCGGTTAAGAATTGAGTTCGGCCTAGCTTTGTGACGAAAGTTAGGGGTTTTGTAAGGCTCGCTAGCTATTATCGTCGATTTGTGAAGAACTTTGCTTCTATTGCCACTCACTTGAACAATTTCACCAAAAAAGAGATGCCATTTGAATGGACTGAAAAATGTGGGGAGAGTTTTCAAAAGCTGAAGACTATTTTGAGCATCACACCTATTATAGCATTACCGGTTGAAAGTAAATATTCTATTGTTTATTGTGATGCTACACATTCTGGTTTGGGTGTTGTGTTGATGTAGGATAAGAACGTTATAGCTTATGCATCGCGCCAATTGAAGGTGCATTAGAGGAATTACCCAACAAATGATTTGGAGTTGGCAGCGGTAGTTTTACTCTTAAGATTTGGCGACATTATCTGTATGGTGTTAAGTGTGAGGTATTTACTGATCATTGTAGTGTGCAGCATGTGTTTACTAAAAAGGATTTGAATTTGAGACAGGGAAGATGGATGGAATTAGTCAAGGATTATGAGGTGACCATTCAATACCATCCGGGCAAGGCTAATGTAGTAAATGACGCTTTGAGTCGAAAAGCAATGAGTATGGGTAATTTAGCTTGCTTGAGTGCATCCAAGCGACTCTTGGCTAAGGAAATCCAGACCTTAGAGTCTAAGTTCATGCCATTGGGTTTCTCATAAAGAGGTGAGGTGTTAGCTAGGATTGAAGTGAGGGCCACATTCATTGAAGAGATCAAGGCCAAACAATTTGAGGATGAAAATTTGAATGAACTTAAGAAGAAGACCGTGATTGATAAGGCACAAGAGACCACTCTTGATGAGGAAGTTGTGCTCACTTTTAAAGGAAGAATCTTTGTTCATAGAGTAGATGCCTTGATTCAGAAATTAGTGGTAGAATCTCATGATTCGTGATATTCTATTCATCCGGGTGGGACCAAGATGTACTGAGATTTGAAGCGAATTTATTGGTGGGCGGCCATGTAGAAGGATATAGAAGAGTTTGTGGATAAGTGTCAAAATTGTCAACAATTGAAGTATGAACATCAAAGGACTGCAGGTTTGAGTAAGCGAGGGGAATTTTAAAACAAGACGTAAGCTTGAAAGGAACTGAAGAACTTACCTGGCTCAACCCTACTCAACTTAACTGAACTCATTTCAATATAAATCAGTATAAAACAAGTGCAATACAAATAAAAGCTTTTTTAAACATGGATGTCAATTATTTTTTATTTGGAAATACAATAATACTCTGTGTGTATGCAAAGATATAATATGAACTCTGTTTGTAAATGAAAATACAATTAATCTGTGTATATAAGAATACAAAATACATTTGGGAGAGTTTCACTAACTGATAACCATCACTTAAGAGCTATCGTGATGATACAACATTTTGCCACATGTTGCCAGGGCTATCCTATACCTTGCCGAGGGTACAGAACCTGAACTACTAAGTGGATCCACTAGTCTATGCTAAAAACACTAAAGGAATCATCTAAAAAGTATGACCCTTTTCTACCATGATGGCTACATGGTTTATGGGGGCTGTGAGATGTCTGAACTCTCCCCCATATCGGTGCTCAATACTACTCCCAAAATATGATACTAGCTCTTATTTTTAAAAACATACTTCCTTCTGTGATTTGAGATAATTGCTCAAAACTTTGCTCAAAGGCTATCTTCGAAATCAAAGTTTCCTCTGTTTCTTAATTGTGAAAGCATTTACTCTTTTCTAAAAACTAGCTCAAAGGCTCTTTGGAAATCAAGGTTTCCTTTCTTGTTTAATTTTGAACACATTTTAACACTTTGGGAATACATAGTCCCCATATACTTTTGAAGTAATGAACTTCAATCTTTACTCTTTACTATTTACTCAACTTGAACTTTAAGTCTTAAAACAAAGTTAAAACATTTGGAAAAGACTTTTGGAAAGCTCTAAGAACTCTTTTTGACTTGACTCTAACTTCTCTTGACTTTGATCTTAACTCTCCTTAAATTGGATTATGGATTCAAGGTTCATGATCTCATGTTATGGATGATTTCATGATGTTTAGATGTACCTTAGAGTGTTAGAATCAACTAGGAAACATCGGTACGTTATTAAGGATCTAATACCGAAAAAAGGGGGAAGAAATGGGAAAAACTGGTGTCCCTGGCACTCTGAGCAACGTGGGGCGCCAGAGGGCAAACTTCAGAAGCAAGGGTGGGGCACTCTGGCTGCCGCGGTGCCCCAAGACCCAAACTTCAGAGCCTCTACTGAGGCGCTCTGGCTGGAGCGGCACCCCATGCCCTTGCCCAGGTGGGTTCCAACTTTTGTTCTTCTTTTTTAGACTCTAAACCCCCTATTTCAACTTAGTTCTTTCCCCAAACATTTAGAATAAACTATATCATCAATATATGAACGATTTTTGTCGAATTCACACCTAAAATCATGGATTCAGATTAAACAACTCCTTAACAATTTCAACGAATCAAGAATTCAAAGGAACTTCAAAAAACCAATCAAGAACTTAATTTCTAACCTTTAAAGACTTAAATTCGCTGAACTAAATAATGATTGGCGCGTGGGTGAACTAACCCAACGCTATGTGATCTCACATACCTCGTAGGGATCACTCCTTGACGAAATCCATAAGCGATTCTTGAAGAACTTGACGATTTTTGCTCCTTCTCTCCTCTTTTCTCTTCTGCTTTTCTCTTCTCTAAAACCCTAACTCAATATTGTAAAAGCATAAACTGAATCCTATCAGTTTAGACCCCAATTAATTACCAAAAACGAAATTAAGTCATGGAGTATGGAAAAGACCATAATTACCTTCTAAAATCCGGATTAGACTTTCCTTATTTGAACAACCCAACTTCAAATGGGCATATCTCACTCATACAAACTCAGAATTGAGTAAACTCGGCGGCATTGGAAAGATTATTGCAGGATATTTCCTACGATACCTGTAAATACACATAAATCATCCTGATCTAGGAGTTATGATTATTTGAAGTTGACCAAAAACTCAAACTTAACATAACTTAACAATTTTTCCAGATTTTCTTTCTTTCCAAAAACAGCTCTTTCTAATTTTATCTGTTTCTAGTTCTTTCAAATGGCGAGGTGTTGCATACCCCTTCTTGTTTAGACTTATGGTTGATCTTTAGATATTTTGGTACATTGACTTTTAGGTTCTAGGCGTATTTTCCACAATTTTGTTTAGTTGTTAGACTATTGGTTTGGAGTTTATGGGAACTCCCTATTTCTTTCCTTAGAATTTAACTAGCTTCCGTAACTTAAAAGCCTTAGTTTTTCGATTAAGTTGGTTAGCTAATTAGTATAAATGGTTCTCCCACCGGAGGGTTAGTGTGGGTGCCAATCACGACGGTCTGGGTCGTGACACAATGATACAAAATAAATGGAAATATGTCAACTTTAACTTTCTATTTGAAGTATTTTAAATATTTTTTAAATATGGTGTTTTCACTTATTATTTATCGAAAGGACGACTTTCTGTCTTCGAAAAAAATTATATTTTTTTCTTATAAAATATAATTTGAAGTACTGCTAATTCTATGAAATTTAGTATCGTAAATAAAGTAACATTTAATATGTCTCATAAATAATTTTTCTTGCAACATGAATTATAAATATCACAAGTTTTATATTTTTATTATTCTTTGTTATGATTAATGGGAATATATAACAATTTTTTGAAGTGAAAAAATTTGTATGTGTATATGTTTTACATGTAAAAATCATAGGTGTGATAGATTTGATGTGAAAGCAATATAAATTGTCATGTAGATGTCTACGGATAAAAAGAACAAGTGTCAATGAAAAAAAGTTAATAACCTACACAAATTAATGTAAAAACAAAAATATCATGCAAAAGAGATAGGGATAAATTCGTCAACGAAGATGTATCTCTATTTTAATATTGTATCATATTCATTAGTTAATAGGGAATAGGCATAAATTTCCCCCTAAACTTGTGTCAAAAAGTCATTTACACACTCAAACTATTGTGGTGACCTATTACACACCTAATCTTGTTCAAAGTGATATTAATACCCCCTTCCGAAGACAATCTCAGTTTTGTGTAAAAAAAAGTGTTGTACTCGCATTTTCATACATAAATAATATTATTTATATTTTTTGTAACCTTTACCGCTTGATATTTTCTTAAACTTTTGCAAAAAAAATAAAAATTTGGGCATGTTCCTCCTATCACCATACATTTCTCTTTTTAAAATCTATTTTTCTTTTTCTGCTTCTTCTTCTTCTTCGTCTCCATTGTTCATAAATTGGAGGAAAAGATAAGAATCTGAAGAGAAAATAGGAATCAATAAATCGATTATGAAGTATAGAGATGTTGGCGACGATAGACGATAGGCGATGGACAACACCATTGTTGCAGATGGAACAAATAAAATTTTAAGATTTGTAAAATTCTTTAAAAATCTTGATAACTATGTATGTAAATCAAGCATTTCATTAGTATTCTATGTGTGTATTGATTAATCAAATATGATATTGATGATTTCTGACATAAAAATAGAAATTGTGGTGGTTGTAGGTAGTGCTCTGACGAGAGTAGAGAAGACAAAGATAGAGAAATCATTTTCTTCGATGAAATTTTGATAAATTTAGACAATATAATCAAGAATTTTATGCATTAATGTTATAGGTTTTTCAATAGAAATCATTATCTTTCTCATGATTATTTTTTCGGTAATCTTCTCCGGTGAATCCTCCGGCGAGTTCGAATGGAAAAATCATGAAAATTATTCACTTTTCTTTGGAAGTCATCATCTTCTCCACTCCTTTCTATTTTTATTTTTAGAGTTCCTCTTTAAGAGTAAAGTGTTGGATGTCCTTCCATCAAACAATCAATGGTGACAAATGTTGTGATTCCTTAAGAAGAAGAAGAACTCAAAATAAAAAAAAATGTAAATGTTTTAAAGAAATTAGGGCCACCAATAAAAAGATTAAAAGAAATAAAATTGAAATAATTAATATATTAAAAATTATAATACATAATTATATAATGACCGATAAAATAGTGCCATGTGTTCTAATTTGTCATTTCAACATGTATTGTTTTCTTCTAACTCACCTTAAGGAAGGTGAAGACACTTTCTTTGTCATTTCACGTTCTAAGGAGGTATTAATATCACTTTGAACAAGATTAGGGGTGTGTTTGGTATGAAGGAAAATGTTTTTCTAGAAAATGTTTTCCTGGAAAATAGGTTGATTTTTAACTTATTTTCTCATGTTTGGTTGGTGAGTAGAAAATATTTTCCGAAATTTTTTTTTAGTGTTTGATTTATGAATGAAATTTTTTTTTGAGAAATATCTTTTATATATACTAAAGTAGAAAATAATTTTTTAAATTGAAAATATTTTTTAAAAAACAAACTTCAAATTTTTTTAGGGGTGGGGAGCAAGTAGGGGACGTCGAGGGTAGGGGGCTGATGGGGGCGATGGTAGGGGTGGGGCGAGGGTAGTGGGTGGGGGTAAAAAAATAAAAAATTGAAAATTAGAACTATTATTTAAAAACAACTTTTAATATTTATTTGGTAGGGGATGGTGGTAGAGGGTGTGGGTAGGGGTGAGGGTGGGGTAAAAAATTGAATTGAAAAAGAACCTTTAAAATAATTATTTTTTTGGGGGGTTGGTTGGGGGGCAGGTTTTCAGGGTAGAGACAAAATAAATTAATTTTTTCAATAAAAAAATAATTGTAATTGAAGTTGTAAGAGAGTTTAGGAAAATGTTTTCCTTATGTTTTGAAGGGAAGTCATTTTCCTTAAATTTGAGGAAAATGAGTTGATTTGGAAAACATTTTCCAAATTATTTAACCCAACCAAACATGAGAAAATTGGAAAATATTTTCGGTAAATTGTTTTCCTTCATACCAAGCACACCCTAGGTGTGTAAGAGGTCGCCATAATAGTTTGAGCGTGTAACTGACTTTTCGATACAAGTTCAGGGAGAAATTTATGCCTTTTCCCTAGTTAATATGTTGAATTCTTTTGAGAGTGTAATGATTATAAGTATTATCACGGGGAACAAAAATACAAACGATTGTTTTCAACAAAGATGTACATGCATGGAATAACTCTTTTTAACTTAATCAAATACCAATTTAAGATTCAATAGTTTTTGAATGGACTTATTACCTTCGGTAAAGTTGAAAAGATCACTAATGGGAGTTTCTTTGGTAAATTTCAGTAAATATTTGTTGTGTATTAAACCCATAAATAAAATCTTTATTTGATAATACATTTTTTCAGTTGGATATGATGTGTATTTTAATCAAAGTAAAAGCACAAAATGGAGAAGGACGAAGCATGAGATGAGATGTAATTGTTACAAATAAAGGTAACTTTATACTTACTATGCATCCCTGATATAAAAAGTTTCACGTCATTAAAATTTTATCATAAAGATACCTATTTTAACATATATAGGTATGATAAAAAAAAAATCATTACTATATGGGGAGAAGTAGCTGAAATCAAAGGACAAATACTACAGAGACTTGAAAGTTATAAACCAGTGCTTGCCTTTTGTGATATGAAATTGTAACTTTAAACGGGCATAGCTCCCTCATCCAAACTTGAAACTTAGTAAATTCAATGGCGTTGGAAAAAGGATTCCAAGACCTTTCATTTGGTATCTAATGGGCTACCTAACTCTTCATGTACTGAAAGTTATGATCATTTGAAGTTGACCCAAAAAGTCACAACTTAAGGATAACTTGAAATATTCTCAATTTAGCTATTTCCAATTTAGTGCTTTCTAAATTTAGCTCTTTCAAAGGCGAGATGTTACAATTTCATAATGTATCGTATCATATTCAAATATATGGTGGTTAGATAAACAAGACACAAATTTCATTGTATTGTTTTGAAAATTTATAATGAAATATAAAGTGTAGGAGAATATTGAAAAGCAGTTTATATATTTTCAATTGCATTATGATTTAGGCTTTTCTGTATTGTTACAATATTATTTCGCTTTTCATAAGTTACGAGTATATTTTTACAAGCTTACAAATGCTCTAGAACACGCCCAAATAACTTTAAATTTTAAATTGAAGAGCTTAAATTATTTTGTACATGAATATAAGTTAGACAATAAATATTTTCATAATGTCAAAGCTAAAAGTGGAAGGTCTTTTATTAAGCATGACTATATTAGGAAATATACATAATTGAACAAGAGCAAATTTAGAAAATATATAAATACAATAAAAATATTTACCTCAAAAATTATAATCAATTTAAATATTAATTTACTAGAATATATGTCACAAAAGAATGACACAATAAAAACTAATTGAATAATTAAATAACATAAATCTAATTAGGAAAATATCTAATTTGTAATTACTATTTGTACGGATTGACAATGATATAATTAAACTTAAAATCAAATTTAATGAATATTATGATTTTGGTTCAAATCCTACCTATTAAGGAATCCTCATAAAAATTTTTACTTTCTTGTTATTTGAGTTCATTTTTATCAAATAATATGATGATTTTCTTGCTATAAATACTTTGTTAGAACATAAACCCAACATCACATTTTTCTTATATTCTCAATTTAGAAATTTAGCCAGGAGAAGACGTAATGGCAGTAGAAGAATTGTAATTGCGAGGACGAAAAATTCAAGAAATAGACAAGTAACATTCTCAAAACGACGTATTGGCCTATTTAAAAAGGCAAGTGAGCTATGTACTTTATGTGGTGCTTATATTGTTGTTGTAACTCTTTCTTCTAGCAACAAAGTATATTCATGTGGACATCCTTCCATCCAGTTAATTATGGATAAGTTTCTTGGAGATAATCCTCAACCCAGCTCTAATGCTCCTAACCTCACCGTTGTAGCTCATCAAAATATCATTGTAGATGAGATCAATAATAAATTAAACAAGTTGGAGAATTCACTCGAACGACAAAAAAAACATGGAGAAGCTGTCCAAGCATTAAGGAATGAACTTCCATATGAAAAACTTAGCTTTTATGACCTTAAAAAGTTGAGTGAGCTCTTGGAAGCTGCAGATGATGAAGTTGGAAAAGTAGCGGGCCAACTTATGGAGTCTAATATTGAATTTCCATATCAAACTATTAGAAGTGCCCTTGTTCCTTTAAGATTTGAGGAAAACAGTTCGTCCAATTTCGATGGAGCGCCATTTGGATCCCATGAATAGATTTTTTCAGCTTTATTTAAAATTTAGTGACTTGATTGTGTACTTATTGAGTTAAGTTTGCCATATCTATGATTATGTTTGTTATATTTATGATTTCAATTTTTACCTTGGAATATGTTTTTTTAGGGCAAATTATAGAAATCACATACTTTAAAGGCAAAATTACAATTTATCCCTTAAAAGTTTATAATTACAGAAATCCCTCATTTTCGCGCATCAAATTAGTGTATCAGCGCTTATATTATTGTATCTCGTGCATCAGATTAATGTATCAACGCTTATATTATTGTATCTCACGCATCAGATTAATGTATCATCGCTTATATTATTGTATCTCGCGCATGTATCAGCACTTATATAGCTCTGATACATTAATTTGATGCGCGAGATACAATAATATAAGCGTTGATACATTAATCTGATGCGCGAGATACAATAATATAAGCGCTGATACATTAATCTGATGCGCGAAAATGAGGGATTTTGGAAATTTGTAAAACTTATAGGGAATAATGGTAATAAGTAAACTAAAAGGTGAAATTTTTGTAATTTTTCTTTTTTTTTTAATTGAAAGGCCAGCATTAGCCCCTTTTATTGAATAAAATAGGCATAGGCCCAAAAACCAGGCCCAAGCTGAAATAAAACACGAAAGAAATAAAAATAAAAAACCTCTACTACTTAAATGAAAAAAATAATGAAAGAGGAAAGTAAAGTCTCTTCCAATGTCCCTGTTCAACATCGATCTATCTGCAGAGTTGAGCTCAATCGATTTGGCCCGCCATTCCTACGGTCATGATTCTGTGTTTGTCCAGTTCGAGAAAGGAGCACGTTGTCTCTTCATCTCTATTTACAAGATAAGTAGTTGTGTTCAAGATTCGTAATTCCTTCGATTTTCTTTTCAGGTCAATGGGTTAAGTCTCAATAGATACTAATACCACCATCTGACCTGAGCTGAAAATGTTTGGAACTACAAAAACTTGCTTAACCTGATCTTGACTAACTTTTGTAGAGGTTGAAGAATCTAAATCAAATCCCGCTTTCCATCTACCAGCTGCATCTAGGTATGGGTTATCTGTCATATTGAACACCTCACGCTTTCACCAGGTGCTGACCTTTAACCCTTTCGAATTATTTCAGACACTATGCAAAATCGGTAGATTTTAATTGGTAGATCCTGATTTTTCAACTAGTCTACATTTTGTTGTGATGTTCTCCCTTTATATATTAGTAGTTGACTGTTCTTCTGATATGAGGGGTGCCTTGTTTATCGAATTTCAATAATTTCCTACCTTCACTGTTTCTGATTAGATAGTCACCTGCACAAAAAACAAGGTTAGCAAAATGGTCAGCAAGGATTTTCCTTCCCTCATTCAATGTTGTACTCTTGCTGAAATTGATCTCCTTAGCATGTTAATAAAACTAATTTCCGTTGATACACTCCATAGTATTACCCAACGGTCCTGTAAAATTTGAATCAATGCCATGGAGTCAGTATCCAAAAAGATCTCATGAATCCCATTATCTTTGCAGTGCTCCAGTCCTTCCCTCATAGCCCTTACTTCGGCTACTAGGCTTGTTGAATCAGGAATTCTAACACCTTATGGCTACCATTAACTTTTAATATGTTTCTTATGGAATGGGATGTACTTTTATTTAGTACTTCCTTCATTTTAATTTCTTTATCTTACCTTTTTTAAGTCAATTTTAAAAAATAATATCTTTATTTCCTTTTTGGCCGCTCTTAGTTTATACTTTTCATATGTTATGTCCTAACCACAAGAATAAAGAGCATTTTGTTACATTTCACATATCATTAATTTATGATCACAAGATTTAAAAGTTATTTTTTATTTTCTCAATTTTCATGCTAAGTCAAAATCAGATAAATAAATTGAAATGAAAAGGGTATTCAGTAATTTCTCATTTGTAATTAATGTATAACTGTTGATAGAAAAAGTAGTAAGAGAATACTGAATAAGAAAGTGAAACTCATGTAAGATAGCTTGAAGTGCAACATATTTTGTTTTAAAATAATAAAATTCTTATAGAGTATCACGTGTATATGTTCCTACATATAAAAACAACATTACATTATTATGATTGATAAAGCAAGGCTTACCACCTCACTTCTATTCATACATATTGATTGTTTATCAATTTTATTTCTATTAAAAAAACAATAAACATACTGTCTAGTTGTATATATTGATAAATATTTTTTTTTTTTTGTATTGTTACGATATTTTTTCACATGTATGAGTATATTTTTTGAGTTTATAAACTTTCTAGAAGACATACAAATAACATAAAACTATAAACTGACGTGCCTAAATTTTTTTGTACATCAATATAAATTAGACAATAAATATTTTGATATTGTGAAAGCTAATAGTAGAAGGTCTTTTATTAAGCATGACTCTATTAGAAAATATACATAGTTGAACAAGAAAAAAAATTCAAAAATATATGAATGTAATAAAAAATATTTACGTAAAAAATTATCACCAATTTACATAATAATTTACCAAATCATATGTCACAAAATAATGACATAATAAAGGAAGTTTCAATAACATAAATCTAACTAGAAAAATATGTTGTTTGTAAATACTATCTTTACAGATTAACAATGATACAAAATTAATGAAAATATGTCAACTTTAACTTTCTATTTAAAGTATTTTAAATATTTTTTAAATATGGTATTTTCACTTATTATTTATTGAAAGGTCGACTTTCTGTCTTCGAAAAAATTTATATTTTTTTCTTATAAAGTATAATTTGAAGTACTGCTAATTCTATGAAATTTAGTATCTTAAATAAAAAAACATTTAATATGTATCATAAATTATTTTTCTTGCAACATGAATTATAAATATCACAATTTTTATACTTTTATTATTCTTTATTATGATTAATGAGAATATATAACAATTTTTTGAAGTGAAAAAAATCTATATGTATATATGTTTTACGTGTAAAAATCATAGGTGTGAGAGATTTGATGTGAAAGTAATATAAATTGTTCAACATGTAGATGTCTATGGATAAAAAGAACAAGTGTCAATGAAAAAAGTTAACAACCTACACAAATTAATGTAAAAACAAAAATATCATGCAAAAGAGATAGAGATAAGTTCGTCGACGAAGAGGTACCTCTATTTTAATATTGTATCATATTCATTAGTTAATATGTTGAATTCTTTTGAGAGTGTAATGATTATAAGTATTACCACGGGGAACAAAAATACAAAGGACTATTTTCAACAAATATGTTCATGCATGGAATAACTCTTTTCAACTTAATCAAAGTTACTACATTATAAATGAAAAGGTAAAAGGAGCTAAATCAAACCTTTAATTTTTGCATAAGGACCTCAAAATTAGAATTCATGAACACCAAGAAGTTTGTAGAGGACTAGATCAATTTTAGAATCAACAATTTTTGAATGGACTTATTTCCTTCGATGAAGTTGAAAAGATCACTAATGGGTGTTTCTTTGGTAAATTTCAGTAAATATTTGCTGTGTATTACACCTATAAATAAAATCTTTATTTGATAATACATTTTTTCTGTTGGATTTGATGTGTATTTTAATCAAAGTAAAAGCTCAAAATAGAGAAGGACAAAGCATAAGACGAGAAGTAATTGTTACAAATGAAAGGTAACTTTATACTTACTATGCATCCTTGATGTAAACAGTTTCACGTTATTAAAATTTTATCATAAAGATTCTTATTCTTACATATATAAGTATGATAAAAAATATCATGACTATATGGAGAGAATTAGCTGAAATCGAAGGACAAATACTACAAAGCCTTGAAAGTGACAAACCAGTGCTTACCTTTTGTGATATGAAATTGTAATAATCGATTCTCGTCGTTATAGAAAAGCCAACAGAGAAAAATTTTTGGTCGGAAATTTTTTTCATAGTAACTTGGATTTTCCCAACCTAGTCCAGATTAGGACGAAATCGGAGTCAGTGAGTCTAGGGATATCTGGTAACAAATGGGAGGTCTAATTATGATTTTGATCACATGAATAGATAGCTAAGACGTTAAGGAACCCGTACGACTTTACAGAATTGAATTCGGGTGAGTAGACACCTAAAACTGATCTAAGTGTGAAAGAGTATTTTCTGAGTGTCATGGGATGAAGGTTTGTTGTGAAATGGGGGTTTGAAATTCCTAAATTTGCTCACTGTTTTCGTGCAAGCCGCTAAGGTGGGATTTTCGCGCTAGGGCGGGACCGTTGTAGTGGGGTGAGGACCACAGTGGCTGGACATATGAGACTTAAGTTGGAAATAAACCCCAGAAACATTTCATTCTGCACTTTTCAACCTTGAGAGCAAAGGAACAACCCCATGTGTTTTTTTGACAGTTTTTGACCATTCTTGAGGCTAAATGTAAGGTTTTCACTCCCCGAATCTATTTTTCGATCCATAGAACTTAGTTTCTTGGGTAATTATCGATGGGGGAGGGTTTTGATCTGGGATTTATAGTAAGAAAATCCCTATTCTGGGTATGGGGATCAAAGGTTCGACCTAGGGTGGATATTATTGATTATAGTCTGGGTAGTTAGGTCTTGTTTATTGATCCTCGTGCTATATTGATTGTTTGTACACCAAGAACAAGCGGAAAGAATGCAAAAGGAAATAATCAAGTTTCTTAGGGGATTCAAGCTTTGTTCGAGTTAGGTGATGGTTGTGATTTCATGTTGGTGTGATATATATTTGTAATTCCTTCATTATAATGCATGTATGTATGCGAACGTTGCATTATTGATCACACTAATCGTAAATGAGGATGATTGAATAATTGTATGTCATGAATCATGACTTGATTGTATGATTATGAGAATGTACATTGTGATTGTGATTGTGATTGTGGCTTGTTGAATGGATTGGGTGTTACGTTCCGACACACTAGCTTGGATCGGGTGCTATGTTTTGGCGCATAAATGGGATTGGGTTTCATGTCCGGCACACTAACTTGGATCGGATACCACGTATCGGTACACTAATAGTTTGGGTGTGGGTACCATGAGATGACCATTGACTTGACATGACTATATATCTTGAGAATTATGAAATGGTACGTTGTTCGTAAGTGATAGTTGATATTGTGTATGTTCGGTGTATGCTTGTTTATTATTATTGTAATGACTTATATATGTTTCACCTATTGGGATAGCCGCGTAATTCTACTAGTACACTGTGATTGTGTACTGATACTGCACTTGCTCTTTCTTTGTTGAGTATAGGGCATCTTCAGGTGGTTATTGAGAGACTACTTTTAGAAGACCAGTGATCGATCGAATTCAAGGGTGAGCCAGTTCTTCCAGGCTGCCATGAGTTCTCGTTTTGTTTATGTCCATATCTTCATACTTAGACTAGTACTTTAGATTTTTGTAGGTTTATTTGGGTTGTACCCATTTCCATTAGACTTATGTTCTTTGTTAGAATTTTCGTACATTGACTTTCAGGTTCTAGGCATTATTTTAACATTTGGTTGTTAGAATTTTGTTGGGATTTATGGGAAGTCCCTATTTTCCTTTGCTTAGACATTTAAACCTGCTTCTGTATTTTTAAATTCCTTAGTTTTTGGTTGAGTTTGTTAGTTTTGGTTTGTATTAATTGTTCTCTCACCAGAAGGCTAGTGTGAGTGTCAATCACGACGGTCTAGGTCGTGACAAAGTTGGTATCAAAGACCTTGGTTCATTGATCTCGTTGTACCAAAATGATTCTAGTAAAGTTTTGTGGAACAGTACGGAGACATCTGTAATTTTCTTCAAGAGGCTATAGGACTTTAGGAAATCTCTATGTTTTCTCTTGTTTCCTTTCGTGCAATAACTTGATTCCAATTGGTCTCTGGAAATTCGAATTGGCATCCAATCTCTTTCACTATTCTGTCCTTAGATGGTTAACACTAGGTTCAACTGCGTAAGCCTCGTAGCTACCCTCAATGCGCCAACTGAGGAATCCGCAGCAAGAGGTCGTGGTCGAGGCAGGGGTAGAGGAAGAGCTAGGGGTAGAGGCCGAGGAAGGGTGGCACCTACTAGGGATAGAGCACCAGTTGAGAATGCTACATGAAATTAGGCCCCTCTTGCGCATTATGAAGAGGTAGATGAGAATGTAGAGGTTGAGAATGAGGAGAATGTTGGACAAGAGGAACAGGTGCAAGTTGAAACTACATGTATTCCTCCCTTAGACCCAGTGTTAGCTCTACAGATTATGTCGTTCCTGAAAGGATTGGTTGGTCGTAGAGTTCTTCCCTCTGTTCAAGCGACTCAAGCTCCTGCCAATCCCTCTATTGCTATCACTATCCCTAAGGTGGGTAGAACTGTAGGTACTGATTCTTTTTTCCGTCCTTTGTTGGGTCATGTTATGATTGGTAATGGACATGAGATGTTGTCACGACCCAGACCGGCGTAAGTGGCACCCACGCGAACCCTCTAGTGGGAGAACCATTTTATACTAATTACCTAACTACCTTAATCAAAATACTAAGGCCTTTATGGTTACATAAGCAAGTTTAAATGCTAAGGAATGGAAATAGAGTTCCCATAAACTCCAAAAGTCTAACAAAACAAATGCGAAAATAACGCCTAGAACCTGTAAGTCAATGTACCAAAATATCTAAAGTGCAACCATAAGTCTAAAAGAAGGGGTACAACCACAAACTAAACATAAAACTAACTAAAGAACTAGTCTAAGTTCGAAATGTGGACATAAACATAAAGATAACTCATGGCAGCTCGGAAGAACTGACTCACACATGAATTGGAACGATCACTGATCTTATAAGCAAGGTCTATCAATAGCCGCCTGAAGTTGCCCTGTACTCAACAAAGAAAGAGCAAGTGCAGTATCACTACACAACCACAGTGTACTAGTAGGATCACGCGGCTAACCACTAAGTCCAACATAAATAGGCCATTACAACATAATAATAACATGCATACACCGAACATATACAATATCAACATCATTTACGAAACAACGTACAATTTCACAATCTCAAGATACACAATTTTGTCAAGTCATTGGTTCTCTCATGGAACCCAAACCCAAACTGTTAGCATACCTGAACGTGGTACCCGATCCAATGTTTATGCCGGAACGTGGCAACCGATCCCATATTTATTGTAACACACCGTATCTCAAAGCAGACTAGATTTTAGTATTTGCAGGTGCAACCTACTGTCGCCACCCACAGACTGTAGTCTCAACCACGACTCATGTTGTGGGTCCATGGTTCACCACTGCAACCCTTCCCCAAACCTAGCTTAGAAAATTGGCTAAGTATCGACCCACAGATAGACCCATGGTCCGTAGGCCTGACCATGGTCTGTGTTCTTTTCCGTGGATCGAGGTCCCCTTTACCAAGCCTCTGACGTTAACGATGGCCGACCAGCACGGGACCGTCGTTCGATCCATGATCCGTAGGTCTGATAGTTGGTGAAGGTCAGCAGCCAATTAGAGGGAAATGACAGATTGGGTCAACTTCAAATGGTCATAGCTCTTAGAACAAAAGGAATTTGGTGTCCCATGACCTACTATATGATAAATAATTGAATTTTCTTTCCAACGCCACCTAGTTTTCTAAAATCCCATCTCCGAGTAAAGCTTTATGCTTGTTTTAGTGAAGCCCTATCGGGCAGACTTGACCTACGACTTCAACCTACGGACCGTAGGTTGACCTACGGCTCGTAGGTCCCGTCCGTTTGTCAATCCGACAACAGTTAAGTTGCAGGTCTTTTGGTCTTTTCCTATTTCGTTTAACCTCTAAGCTACGTCGTCTAGACCCTAAATTATGAGGTTTTAGTCAGTTTAAGCTTAGAAACATAACTAGAACTTACCTAAGTCAAATCATTAATCAAAACATAGAAAAATTAGAGCGTAAGAGGAAAAGAGAAGTCAAGAACCGTAGTTCAAGAACGCAGAAAGGTTCCATCAGTTCCAGCCCCAAAATCTAAAGATTTCTTCGTGGAATTCATTACCAGGTATGTGGGATTTCACTAGTGGGTTCATTTCACCCATTAGGTCCCTAGTTTTCAATCAGTTTCTTGATTCCCTTATTATGACTAGACCTAAGGTTTCTTGAATGTCAGAATTATTGGGTTCTTAGCTATTAGAATGATCCAAATTAGTATGTTAATATTCTGTTTATTGCATGAATTCCAGAACCCTAGCTATGTATTTCTTTAGTTCTTGAATTACACATGTTAGGTAAGATATTTTAGTTATTCAGTTATACATGCCTCAGTTATTAATGCATCAATATCAGTTTAATTGTTGCATACTCAGTTTGCATGCTCAGTTTGAACTATCCAGTAACATGCAGAAATTCAGTCATAATGTGTTAAATACTTAATCCATTGGGAGTAGCATAATACTGAGTTGGATTAGGGTTTAGCATACCCAAATAGTCCCAGAACTTCTAGTCACATAGGTTGTAAGTCCCCTCTGTGGGCATCATTTCAGTGATCATGCCATCATGCCTCTATACCTCTGGCAGGGTATATTGGGTCCTCTCGATGGGGCGTATACATCGGACTGCACATTTAGCTCATGTGGTTTTACTATCGGTTATTAGTAGCTCCCACAGTTCAGTTAGATTTTATTGCATTGACCATTTATCAGTATATCCAATATTCAGTTTCAACATATTATAAATTGGTCACTACATTCAGTTAGCACATCATTCAGTATCTATATCATATTCAGATTATATCATTGCTTATTTACTTTGTTCAGTTATATGTTATTTCAGCTTTATTTTATCCTGCATGCTCAGTACCATTCAAGTACTAACGCATACTCTGCGCTACATCTTCTCGTGATGTAGGCTCAGTTCTCAACATTCAGATCACACTTAGCTCACTTCCCAATCGTTAGTTAAGCAGCATTAGTGGTGATTCCTCATTCTTCGAGGACCAGTGACATGTTTATCTTTTCAGTAATTTTAGTCCTTTAGTTTCAGTTTTGCTAGATCTAGTTGGGGCATGTCCCAACAATTCTAATTACTTTAGAGGCTTATTTCAGATATAGTTAGATTCAACTTAGAATTTAGTTAATATCTTTTTTGTATTAAACTCATTAGTTTTCATATATCTCAATTATAGTATATGCGTATTCACCATTTTTTTCATTTTATTTATCATTATAGCCTCCGCATCAGTTTATTATTCAACTTATCTTTAGTATGGTCATGATCATGCCAACAGGGTTAGCTTGGGATCACTTGTGGTCCTAGGTCCCGTGTCTGTATCTCAAGAGTAGTCTCGGGGCGTGACATTTATGCCGAAACGTTGAAATCGATCCAAGTTAGTATGTTGGAACGCAACACCCGATCCATTCAACAAGCCACAATCACAATCACAATATATTCTCAAATCATACAATCAAGTCATGATTCATGACATTCCTCATTCATCTATCTCATTTACAACTAGTGTGATCAATAATGCAACATTCGTATACATAAACGTATTATAATGAAGCAATAACAAACATACATCACACAACTTGAAATCACAACCATCACCTACCTCGAAACAAGCTTGAATCCCTTAAGAAACTTGATACTTCCCTTTTCGGATTCGTTCCGCTTGTTCTTGGTCTACAAACAATTAATATAACACCAGAATCAATAAACAATCACTAACTACTCAAAGTACCAACTTTTCTATTAAGCCTAGATCACACCAATGATCCCAATATCCAAATTAGGGCTTTTCCCACCCTATATTCTAGATCAAAACCCTCCCCCATCGATAATTACCTGCTAGATTAGTTTCTATAAATTGAAAAATAGATTCGGGGAGATAAAACCTTACCTTTAGCCTTAAGAATGGTGGAAAACTATCAAGAAAACTCCCGGGGTCATTTCTTAGCTCTTAATGTCGAAAAATGCAGAATAATATGTTTTTGGGGTTTATTTTCGACTTAAGTTGCATCTGTCCTTCCACAGCGGTACTTACCCCACCACAACCGCCATGCCATGGTGGGAAAATCCCACCTTAGCGGCTTGCACGGAACCAATGAGCAAATTTAATAATTCCAAAACCCCATTTCATAACACACCTTCAACCAACGACACTCAGAAACTACCCATTTACGCTAAGATCAATTTTGGGAGTTCCACCGCCCGAATTCAATTCCGTAAAGTTGTATAGGTTCCTTAACGTCTTAGTTATCTACTCATGTGATCAAAGCCATAATTAGATCACCCAATTGCTACCAGATTTCCCTAGACCTCACAGACTCTGAGTTCGTCCAAATCTGGACTAGGTTGGGAAAATCCAAGTTACTACGAAAAAGTTTTCCAGCCTAAATTTTTTCCTTGTTGGCTTTTCTATAAAGCTGGGAACAGGTCGTTATAGATGTTGACTAAGTTGTTGAAATGGAAACCTCCTGTGTTGCATTGTTCCGAGAGTGAGGACGCTTATGAGTTCATCCTAGGTTGTTATGAGATGCTTCATAAGTTGGGAATTGTCCATCAGTATGGAGTAGAGTTTGTGACCTTTCAACTTCAGGGTGAGGCTAAGCAATGGTGGAGAGCTTATGTGGAATGCAAATCTTCAGCTTTACCCCCACTCACTTCACCAATTTCATACTCTGTTCTTGGAAAACTATGTGCCCCAAACTTTGAGAGATTGTAAGAAAGGTGAGTTCATGGCTTTGGAACAAGGTGGTATATCTATGGCTGCTTATAAGGTTAAGTTCTATGCTTTGTCTAGATATGCTACGCAAATGGTGACTACTGAGGAAGAGATGATCCGCTTATTTGTTAAGGGACTAAATTCTGAATTGGAGGTATTATATGTTCATATGACCTCTGTAGGAAAAGGCTCCAATGAGGTAAGAGATTTTGTGAAGAAAGTGGAGGGTGTGAGGTAAGACGGTCCGGTTAAGGCATTGGCTAAGAATGCCAAGAATTCAGGTAACTTTCAGGGTTCTTACTCCAGAGGTTCATGAAGACCGCTAGTTGAAGCCTGATCAATTCAGTCCACTATGCCCACTTCTACAAGTAATTACTCGAGAACTGCACCTCAGAATTTATTTCAGGAGAGCCAGGGAGCCGAACCTTCGACAGACAACAGACAATCTTTTGATCGCACTTGCTATAACTATGGAGAACCAGGGCATATGAGGAGAGACTGTCCCCATCCACGCAAGATGGATTCTGTGCAACAGTAGTCTAGAGCAGTGGTACCCGCGGGAAATGGTAATACTGGTCGAAGATGTCCATAAGGTGGGCGACAAGGAAATTAGTGAGGCTGTGGAGGTTGAGGTAATGGTAACGCAGGTAGAAAAGTATCATGATGACATAACTCTGTGTTATTCCTTTTCGGGCAAGACCGAGGCGGAGGCGTCTTATGTAGTGATCACAGGTACTATTCTTTTCTGTAATCGAATGGCTAATGTGCTATTTGATCCGGGTTTTACTTATTCTTATGTGTCCATGTGATTTGCCTCAGAGATTGATATGATTTGTGGTCTACTTGATTCCCCATCCATGTTTCTACTCCCGTTGGAGAGTCGCTCATAGTAACCCATGTCTATCGTGCTTGCCCTATCTTGTTTATGGGTTTTCAGACTTGGGCTGATTTGGTTATTCTAGATATATATGACTTTGATATAATCTTAGGCATGACTTGGTTGTCCCCATATTATGTTGTGTTGGATTTTAACACTAAATCTGTGATATTATAGATTTTGGGTACGAAAAAGTTAGAGTGGGAAGGGGTGTACAAACTTAAGCCAGCTAAGATCATATCCTCCATTCGGGCTAGGAAAATTGTAGGGCAGGGTTGTTTGGCTTATATGGCTCATATTCGGGATGTTGAGGTCGAATATCACTCTATTGAGTCTATTCTTGTGGTGTCATAATTTAGAGAAGTGTTTCCTACATATTTTCTTGGTATGCCTCCAAATAGAGATATAGATTTCTACATTGATTTGGAACCTGGTACCCGCCCCATTTTTATCTCTTATTATCGCATGGCCCCGGTGGAATTGAGAGAGCTTCAGGCATAAATCTAAGAACTTCTCGACAAGGGTTTTATCCATCCTAGTGCTTCCCCGTGCGGTGCTTCTGTCTTGTTTGTTAAGAAAAAAGATGGTAGTATGAGGACGTGTATAGATTACAGGCAATTGAATAGGGTCACGATTCGAAAAAATTACCCATTGCCTTGAATAGCGATCTTTTTGACAAATTGCAAGGTGCATCAGTTTTCTCTAAGATTGATATAAGTTCTGGTTACCATCAGTTAAAGATTAGGACTGAGAATGTACCCAAGACGGTGTTTAGGTCACGCTATAGGCACTACGAGTTTCTAGTTATGGGTTTGGGTTGAGTAATGTGCCTGCAACTTTTATGAGTTTGATGAATGGTATGTTCAAACCATTTCTTGATTCGTTTGTTATAGTCTTTATTGATGATATTTTGGTTTATTTGAAACATAAGGAACATCATGCCGATAATTTTCATTTTGTTCTGGGTGTCGTTGGGAAACAAAAGTTGTATGCGAAATTTTCTAAGTGTGAATTTTGGTTGACCTCAGTTGCCTTTTTGGGGAATGTAGTTTCAAAAGAAGGGGTAATGATAGATCCCCGAAAAATTGAAGTTGTTAAGAATTGGGTTTGGCCTAGCTCTGTGATTGAACTTAAGAGTTTTGTGGGGCTCGGTAGTTACTATCATCGATTTCTGAAGAACTTTGCTTCCATTTCCACGCATATGAAAAGGTTGACCAAGAAAGAGGCACCCTTTGAGTGGACTGAGAAGTGTGATGAGAGCTTTCAAAAGCTCAAGACTCTTTTGACCACATCGCCTATTCTAGCATTACCGGTGGAAGATAAAGATTTTATTATTTATTGTGATGCTTCACATTCATGTTTGGGTGTTCTGTAAATTCAGGATAAGAATGTTATAACTTATGCATCACGACATTTGAAGGTGCATGAGAGGATTAACCAACCCATGATTTGGAGTTGGCAGCAGTAGTGTTTGCTCTGAAGATCTGGCGACATTACCTCTATGGTGTCAAGTGTGAGGTGCTTACTGATCATAGTAGTCTACAACATGTGTACACCTAAAGGATCTGAACTTAAGATGAAGAAGGTGGATGGAGTTACTTAAGGATTATGATCTCACCATTCAATACCATCTGGGTAAGGCTAATGTGGTGGCAGAGGCACTAAGTCGGAAGGCGGTGAGTATGGGTAGTCTATCTTGCTTGAGTGTATCCAAGAGAACTTTGGCTAAGGAAATTCAGACCTTGGAGTCTAATTTCATGCAGTTGGGCGTCTTAGAGAAATGTGGGGTGTTAGCTAGCAGTGAAGTAAGGGACATGTTCATCGAGGAGATCAAGGCCAAATAGTTTGAGGACTACAGTTTGAATGAGCTTAGAAAGAAGAAAGCGTCTGGTAAGGCACAAGTGACCTTTCTTGATGCTGGAGGTGTGTTCAATTTTAAAGGGAGGATTTGTGTTCCTCAAGTAGATGACCTGATTCAGAGATTGTTGACAGTCTCATGGCCTGCGGTATTCTATTGATTCGGGTGCGACTAAGATGTATAGAGATTTGAAGCAACTTTATTGGTGGCCTCTCATGAAGACGGATATAGCGTAGTTTGTGGCTAGGTGTAAAAATTGCCAACAAATGAAGTACGAACATCAAAGGCCTGCATGTTTGCTTAAAAGAATGACAATTCCAGAATGGAAGTGGGAAAGGATATCTATGGACTTCGTGGTTGGTCTTCCCAAGACTTTGGGAAAGTTAGATCTATTTAGGTAGTGGTTGACCAATTGACTAAGTCAGCCCATTTTATTCCCGTTAGAATAGACTATAATTCTTAGCAATTATCTAAGGTTTATGTGAAAGAGATAGTGAGGTTACATGGGGTGCCCCTTTCTATCATCTGAGACCGTGGTCCGTAGTTTAACTCCACGTTTTGGAGGAAGTTACATGATGAATTAGGCAAATAAACTCACTTATAGTACAGTTTTCCATCCATAGATGGACAGACAGCCAGAGAGGACTATTCAAGTGTTAGAAGACAAGTTGATGTCATGTGCGATTGACTTTGGAGGGCATTGGGATATGTTCCTACTATTGTGTGATTTCTCCTATAATAATAGTTATCACTCCAACATAGATATGCACCGTTTGAGGCACTCTATGGGAGGGGATGCAGATCACACATAGGATGGTTCGAGGCTAGAGATGTAAAACCTTTGGGGGTTTACTTAGTGAAGGATGCTCAAGATAAAGTGAGGAGTATTCAAGCTAAGCTTTTAGCATTCCATAGTAGACATAAAAAATATGCAGACCATAATGTAAGGGACTTGGCATTCCAGACTAGTGAGAATGTTCTTCTTAAGGTATTACCCATTAAAAGGGTAGTGAGATTCGGCAAGAAGGCCAAGCTTAGTCCCAGATACATTGGTCCCTTTAAGGTCATTGACTGTGTAGGTCCAGTGGCATATAGATTAGCTTTACTTCCTAAACTATTGGGGGTTCATTCAGAATTTCACGTGTCCATGTTGAAGAGATACCATGATGACGGAGATTACACTATAAAATGGGACTTAGTTGTGTTAGACAAAGACCTTCAGTATGAGGAGGAACCGATTGCAATTCTTGATCGTGATGTCCGGAAGCTGAGGACCAAGGATATTAAGTCTGTGAAAGTTCAATGGAAGCATCTTTCAGTTGAGAAAGCTACTCGGGAAATCGAGAAGGACATGTGAGACAAGTATCCTAGTTGTTCGTCGATTCAAGTACTACTCTATTCTTTCTTTAGCCTATTTTACTAAGTTTGTCACTCGAGGACGAGTGATGGGTAAATTGGTATCTATTGTAACGACCGGTTCCCGTCGTTATAAAAGATCCAATAAGAAAAAATTTCGGCCAAAAACTTTTTCGTAGTAACTTGGAATTTTTCAACCTAGTCCAGATTTGGATGAAATTGGAGTCAATAAGGTCTAAAGAAAACTAGTAACAAATGGGATATCTAATTATGACATGAGTAGATAGCTAAGACGTTAAGGAATCCGTCTGACTTTACATAATTGAATTTGGGTGAGTAGAACTCTCGAAACTGATCTTAGCATGAACGGGTATTTTCTGAGTGTCATGGGATGAAGGTGTGTTGTGAAATGGGGGTTTGAAATTCTTAAATTTGCTCAATGTTTCCGTGCAAGCCGCTAAGGCAGGATTTTCCCGCTAGGGCGGAGCCGCTGTACCAGGGTGAAGACCGTTGTGGTGGGATAGACACGACTTAAGTCGGAAATAAACCCCAAAAACGTTTTATTCTGCACTTTTCGACCTTGAGAGCTAAGGAACGATCCTATGTGTTTTCTTGACAGTTTTCCACCATTTTTGAGGCTAAAGATAAGGTTTTCACTCCCAGAAACAACTTTTCAATCCATAGAACTTAGTTTCTTAGGTAAATATCATTGGGGAAGGGTTTTGATATGGGATTTATGATGGGAAAAGCCCTAATATGGGTATGGGGATCAAGGGTTCGACCTAGGGTAGATATTATTAATTGTAGTCTTGGTAATTAGGTCTTATTTATTGATCGTCATGTTATATTGATTCTTTTTAGACCAACAACAAGCGGAAAGAATCCAGAAAGGGAAGAATCAAGTTTCTTAGGGGATTCAAGCTTTTTTCGAGATAGGTGATGGTCGTGATTTCATGTTGGTGTGATATATATTTGTAATTGCTTCATTATAATGCATGTATGTGTGTGAACGTTGCATTATTGATCACACTAATCATATGTGAGGATGATTGAATAATTGTATGTCATGAATCATGACTTGATTGCATGATTATGAGAATATACATTGTGATTGTGATTGTGATTGCGATTATGGCTTGTTGAATAGATCGGGTGTTACGTTCCGACACACTAACTTGGATCGAGTGCCACATTCCGGCACATAAATGGGATCGGGTGTCACATCCGACACACTAACTTGGATCGGGTACCATGTATCGGTACACTAACAGTTTGTGTGTGGGTTCCATGAGAGGACCATTGAGTTGACATGACGATATATCTTGAGAATTATGAATGGTACATTGTTCGTAAGTGATAGTTGATATTGTATATGTTTGGTGTATGCATGTTTATTATTGTTGGAATGGCATATATATGTTTCACCTATTGGGATAGCCGCGTGCTCCTACTAGTACACTATGGTTGTGTACAGTACTATACTTCCTCTTTCTTTATTGAGTACAGGGCATCTTCAGGCGGCTACTGACAGACCTCTTTTAGAAGACCAATGATTGATTGAATTCAAGGGTGAACCAGTTCTTTCGTGGTGCCTTGAGTTCTCTTTTTGTTTATGTCCACATATTCGGACTTAGACTAGTACTTTAGATTTTTGTAGGTTTAATTGGGTTCTACTCATTTCCTTTAGACTTATGCTTTTTGTTAGAGAATTGGTACATTGACTTTCAGGTTCTAGGCATTTTTTCTGCATTTGGTTGTTAAACTTTTGTTGGAGTTTATGGGAACTCCCTATTTTCTTTTTGTTAGACATTTAAACCTGCTTCCGTTTATTTAATTGCCTTAGTTTTTAGTTGAGTTTGTTAGTTTGGGTTGTAGTAATGGTTCACCCACCGTAGGGTTAGTGTGAGTGTCAATCATGACGGTCTGAGTCGTGACAGAAATGCTACATTTACCAAGGTATAAATCTCCTCAAATTTTATATTTGAATTAAGTTTCAGACTGCATAAAGGTAACGCATAATTTATTACTCTTGTCAAAATTGGGGATTTTGTACGTTCCACGATTTGTATTAGTAGTTTGCTAATCAATCCACAATTTGAAAAGGTCAACAATCTCCAACAATGGTGAACAATACATATTTCCTCGCACATATTCATATCATCCTCACATGCTACGTAATTGATGTTTTCTATTGATTACTTTTAAATTACAAGACTGAAAACATGAAGGCACAAAAGATTGACATAAGTTTAATGCCAATCATACTAATGCAAATAGTCCACCAAATGAAATTATTGATATTTTAAATGGTTCACTTGTCATTCTGAAGGTACTTTCCTCTGCAAATAAAAAACCCGGTGTGTAGTCAAATTACATGTTAAGAACGTAATTAACTGATTTTCCTAATTTGCATATAGGACATGTAGTATAATTTCAATGCTAAGATTTCCGGCATTGACAGTAACACTAACCCATGGTATATGCTTGCAAGAAATGCTACAGGTGAGTTAATGTTATAAGCAGGAGTGCAACTTGTGTACTATAGGTAAAGATATTTATTATGAAGAGGGGTAAACTACACAAACGAGTGTCAAAAATTATTACTTACTACACTAAATAAATTAATAGTCAATAATTAAATATTGAGATGATCTTAAGATATATGTATCAAAAAAAATTAAGACTTGCTGATAAAATCTTGAAATATGTTTTAGATATCGGTTAAAGATTGATATCACTGCTGAGTAATAATTTCTACGGATACATTATTTGATGTTACATAATAATATTTTATTGCGACGTAAAAAACTATGTTCACTCTGCGTATGAGAAGGTAAATGATTTAATCTATAAAATATCACTCAATACAAATAATGTTATCCTTTTATTTTTTATGAAATACTAATATATTAGGGTTTCCTATTCCATAGAAAGACGAATCTGAATGCTATTGTAAGTTGGTATTAAGTATGGGGAAGGAATTCATTATCCGTGTAAAGGTTGATCGTAACTTTTCAAATGTGGAGAAAAACAAGAATGTGATAGCTATGGAGATACATAAGGTTGAAAGAAATATGAAGCAGATGAAATCAAGGTTCAAATCCCGATTAAAAAATAAAGAATTCAGATATAACACCTCAGATATTGGGAAAAAGTAAAGGATTTAATTTTGGGCTATTATTTGTGTTGTACGTGTCAAGACTATGGGCCGTAAATGCTTCTACGGACCGTAGAAGGCATACGTAGAAAGTGAATTCAATTATTGGGAAAATCAAATTTCACTATCTCATTCTAGGGTTGACCAAGACGGTTTGTCAAATAATCTACGGGTCGTAGATAGGTCTCATAGAAAGGTCCCATACTTGGTGAAATTTTAGGGTAAAAGTTGAAGTTCTACGGTTGGGGTCTATGAACCGTTGAAGGTTCTATGGGTCGTAGACCAATATCATCAAAGTTGGTTTGAATTTAGGGTTGACCAGTACAGAGGTCACACCCGTAGACCAGTCCGATGGTTAATTTTTAAGGGTTTTTGGGTCTTTTCCGTATATGTTTAATACCTAAGCTACGCCATTTTGACCTCTTTTCTAAACCATATATATAAGTATTTTAAGTCCTAAAACAACCTATTCTAAATCATTCTCCAAAATTCCAAATCTCAACCACATTCATCCCCTCCAATTTCCTCTGTAGCTAAGGAAGAAGAATCTATGGTCTCAACTAAGGATCTTCAATTCACCATAACTTTTGGGCTTTGATCATAAAGGGATGTTAGTATTCACCAATGGAATCCTTTCCTCCATTGGGTCCCCAAATATCCCAATTTTACAAGTTCAATTCTTAATTCAAAGATTGGGTTTTCTTCAATATCCACGGGTTCTCCTAAATCATGATTTAATTATTTAGTTTCTATATTCTAATTCATGAATTGAAGTATTTATATGTTTTTGAGTTGAATTCATATGATTTCATGCATGATCCAGGATTTTGACTAAGAACACATGATGAAGCTTATGAAATATGAACTATAAATTTATGAAGATGTGCATGCTTTTATGATATTATATTGATGCTTATGACTTAAGGATGCTTTTAGATGAAATTGTCAATGAAATTGTGAAAGTTTTTCTCACACATTAATATGATCATAATTATGAAAGGATTTCTCACACAAGGGTTCATAACGTTGAAAGGTTTTCTCACCTCAGTTGAATCATGATTAAGGAGGAAAGTCACGAAGTGTGAAAAATTCCTCATGTTGAATGATTGTTTTAAAAGAGATGGAACCCCTCCATGTAATAAGAAGAAAGAGAGAAAGAAAATAAAGAAAAGAAATGGTGAAAAAGACTAAAAAAGATAAAAGTTTGTGAAATAAAAGTGTGTGAGAGAAGCAAAAGAAATGGGGTGTCCATTTAGTCATGCTTATTAGAATAATGGACTGGATTGTGAACACGTTTGAATGTAAAAGAGATGGAGAAAAAGTCATTTTTAGGCCATACTTCATTAAGGTAAAAACCACTAAGCCAAAATGATTATACCTTTACACTCAGGCCCGTTACAAGCCCTGAAAAGACTTTTGTGATCTTGAGCGAGTTGAACCGAATGTTGATTGGAAAATAAGGGCAAACCCATGGGTAGAATCATGCATGTGTTTATCTTCGTGATTGTGAGAGTTGTATTTGATTCCGAAATTTTAAATTGTTGAGGAAATTTGTGTGAGCATGGAATCATCCTTGTTGTGAGGGCATTTGAATACTTTTGTTGAGCTTGAACTTGCATTTGAAGCAAGCACTGTGAGCTTAAGTATATTTGATAATGGTGAGTCACAATTAGAATCTTAGATTGCATAATGGAATTTTGTATATGTAATTTGAACCTCTTGTGGGCATTTGTTTTTAGTCAGTGTGTAGCAATTTTTGTAGACATCCTTGTTTAACTAATTGATCTTGATTTTTAATTGAGGACAAACAAATGTTTAAATTTGGGGTGTTGATGAGTCTTGGATTTCTACTCGTTTAGGGCTTTTTTTAGATAGCTTAAGTGTCCTCAATGCCTAATTTATGCTCTAAACTGAAGTTAAAGTGTTGATTTGTAGCAATGAAGGCTAAAGGAGCAAGGCAAGAACATTACAAGACAAAAATGAGAGAAAAGTCTGAGGAAGTTGAAGGAAGGCAGTCTTGGTGATCGCCAATGTCACTGGGTGAGCCGCTGAGTGGCTCTTTCGCTCGCCTAAAGTTCTAGCATGCCAACAATGGGGAAGCACCTACTTCGGGATAGAACTGGACATTCGGCAGACCGCCGAATGACTAGGCGAGCACGATCTTGATCACCTAAAGTCACAGAACCCTGAGGATTAAGAGCTAAGGAAAACCGGCGATGAAAAGGAACAAAGGGTGGATCGCCCACCTGGTTTGCGAGGTGTGACTTACTTCTCCTAATGGTTTTGAATGCCAAAAATTGGGAAACTATAAATTGAAATTTGAAAGGCAGGAAAAGAAGGAATCGTCTAATCTAAGCATTATAGAGTCTAAATTTAGTTTTGCTGAGTTTTGTAGTGTAGACTTTGAAGCTTTTGAGACTTGGTTTTTGAGGAATTGCAATTGGGTTTTTGAATTAATTCAATTTGACGCATTGTAGACACTTGCAAACTATTACCCAGCTCATGGCTAATATAGTTGGTAATTGTTTCTCTCTTTTTATGATGTGTAGCTAAAACTCCAACTCTTGGGGTATGATCATGTCATTATTGGCTTAATTAGTTTATGGGTATTGTTGTTTACTAATTTAAATGCTTAATTGAAGTGAGTTTAATCGATAAATGTGTATTAATCTATGAATAGTAGTTGCAAATGCAATTATAACTTAGAGTTCTGGGCTTGCTTGAGAAAGAGGTTTCAGAACCAACGTTTTCTATTACTGATTGTAGTTATTGGGTTGATATAGGTTCAGCTCGAGAGAGTGAATTCTAAACTAAATTCTACCTATTTAACTCGAGTTGGTAGATAAATTAAGGTTTTAGGCTATTCATATTTGTAAGCTTGTCGAGGTTTGAAATAACACGCTTGACTCGTAATAGTTGTTCAAGAGAAAGCTATTGCATCTATAATCTAACCTACCTATTGAGATTTTGCAATAGTTAGTAAATTTCAATTACCTATATAGCAAAATTAGCCTATAGTCGATCACATCCCGTGAATTCCTCTCTACATTGTTGATCCCCCTCTTTTCGTATTTATCTTAATTGCTAATTGACAAACCAATTCCCCCCATCTGAGATTTGTTGTCAACCCTTTTGATTTACTTAAATGTTTTCGATAATTTTTACTCCTACCACAGACTAGATTACATTTATAACTTCATAACTGAATTCAAATTTGTACCGCTCCATGTGGGTTAGACCTCAACTCTTCGTTGAGTTTTATACTAGATAACGACCACCTACACCTAGTATTGGATGAGGTGTACTTGAGCGTTCATCACTCCTCAATTTGCAACGGATCTTGTTCGTTCTTCCTTTTCTCCTCTTTTTCTCTTCGTGAACTCTCTTCTAAAACCCTAAGCGTAATTTAGGATTTGTAAAACTTACCCAATTCAGATTTGATACCAAAATATTACTAAATTTATTTTAATCTAATGGGGGTAAGGAAAAGACCAAAATACCCCCCACTAATTTGGGTAACTTTCCTTAACTGGACAGGCTAACTTTAAACGGGCATGTGTCCCTCACCTGAACTCGAAACTTAGCAAACTTAGTAGCGTTGGAAAGAGGAATCTGAAACCTTTCATTTGGTATCTTATTGGCCACCTAACTCTTCATGTACTGATCATGTACTGAAAGTTATGATAGGTTGAAGTTGACCCAAAAAGTCACAGCTTAAGCATAACTTGAAAAGTTTTCAAGTTAGCTATTTCCAATTTACCACTTTCTAAATTTAGCTCTTTCTAAGGCGGCATGTTATACTTCCATAATGTATCGTATCATATTAAAATATCTTGTGGTTAGATAAACAAGACACAAATTTCATTGTATCGTTTTGAAATTTTATAATGAAATATAAAATGTAGGAGAATATTCGAAGCAGTTTATATATTTTCAATTACATTAAGATGTAGGCTTTTTTGTACTTTTACGAAACTATTTCACTTGTCATAAGTTACGAGTATATTTTACAAGTTTACAAATGCTCAAGAACACACACAAATAACATAAATTTTAAATTGAAGTGCTTAAATTATTTTGTACATGAATGTGAGTTAGATAATAAATATTTTCATATTATCGAAGCTAAAAGTGGAAAGTCTTTTATTAAGCATGCCTATATTAGGAAATATACATAATTGAACAACAACAAATTTAAAAAATATATAAATACAATAGAAATATTTACCTCAAAAATTATAATCAATTTAAATATTAATTTACTAAAATATATGTCACAAAAGAATGATACAATAAAAACTTCTTTAATAATTCAATAACTTAAATCTAATTAGGAAAATATGTAATTTGTAAATACTATTTTTACGGATTGACAATGATACAATTAAACTTAAAAAGAAATTTAATGAATATTATGATTTTGGTAAAATCCTAACTAATAAGGAATCATCATAAATATTTTTACTTTTTTGTTATTTGAGTTCGTTTTTATCAAATAATATGATGATTTTCTCGCTATAAATACTTAGTTAGGACAGAAACCCAACATCACATTTTTCTTATATTTTCAATTTAAAAATTTATCCATGAGAAGACGTAATGGCCGCAAAGAATTGTAATTGCGAGGATGCAAAATTCAAGAAATAGATAAGTAACATTCTCAAAATGACGTATTGGTGTCACGACCCAGACCGTGGTGATTGGCACCCACACTAACCCTCCGGTGGGAGAACCATTTATACTAATTATCTAACCAACTTAATCAACTTAACCCAAAACTAAGGCATTTAAAGTTACAGAAGCAGGTTTAAATAGTAAGGAAAAGAAATAGAGTTCCCATAAACTCGAAAAGTTTAACAAAACAAAACTAACATTGCGGAAATAACGCCTAGAACCTGAAAGTCATCGTACCAAAACTCTAACAAGAACCATAAGTCTAAACAAGAAGGGTACAACCCCAAACTAAACATAAGAAATCCTAATGCAATACTCTAAGTCCGAAATGGTGGTCATAAACAAAGAGAACTCATGGAAGCTCGGAAGAACTAGCTCACCGTTGAATTCGAACGATCACTGATCTTCTAAACGAGGTCTGTCAATAGCCGCCTGAAGGTCCCCTGTACTCAAGAAAGAAAGAGCAACTGTAATATCAGTATACAAGCACAGTGTACTAATAGGATCAAGCGGCTATCCTACTAAGTGCAACATACATAAGCCATTACGACACAATAATAACATGCATACACCGAACATATACAATATCAAAATCATTTACAAATCAACATACAATTTCACAATCTCAAGATAAACAATTATGTTAAGTCATTGGTTCTCTGATGGAACCCAAGTGCAAACTATTAGCATACCGGAACGTGGTACCCGATCCAATGTTAATGCCAGAACGTTGCTACCGATCACATATTTATGCCAGAACATGGCAACCGATCCAAGTTAGTTTATCGGAACGCACCACTCGATCCATTCAACAAGCCAAAACCACAATCACAACTATCGGAACACAACACTCAATCTCGTTGGCATTTCTATTATGACGGGAACCGGTCATTACAATAGATATCAATTTAACCATAAATCGTCCCCGAGTGACAAACTTAGGAAAATAGGGGATACATGTCTCGCATGTCCTTCTCGGTTTCCCAAGTAGCTTCCTTAACTAGACAATGCTTCCATTGCACTATCATGGACTTAATCTCTTTGGTCCTCAGCTTCCGAAAATCACTATCAAGAATTTCAATCGGTTCCTCCTCATATTGGAGGTCTTTGTCTAACACAATTGAGCCCCACTTAATTATATAACTCCCGTCACCATGATATCTCTTCAACATGGACATACGAAATACCGGATGAACTCTCGACAAGTTAGGAGGTAAAGCCAATCAATTCAAGAACCTCAAAGGGACCAATGTATTACGGACTTAGCTTACACTTTTTGCCAAATCTCATCACCCCTTTCATTTCTGATACCTTAAGAAGAACATTCTCATTAGTCTGAAATGTCATGTCTCTTACCTTATGGTTTGGATACTTCTTCTGTCTACTCTGGTTGCTAAAAGTTTAGCTTGAATACTCTTCACCTTCTCCTGAGAATACTTCACTAAATCAACCCCCAAAGATTTCACATCTCCCGCCTCGAACCATCATATGGGTGATCTACATCCCTTCCCATAAAGTGCCTTAAACGGTGTCATATCTATGCTGGAGTGATAACTATTATTATAGGAGAACTCACACAAAGGTAAGAACTTATCCCAATGCCCTCCAAAATCAATCACACATGCCCTCAACATTTATTCTAACACTTGAATAGTCCTCTCCGATTGACCGTCCGTCTGTGGATGGAAAGCAGTACTAAAAGTGAGTTGTGTGACCAATTCATCATGTAATTTCCTCCAAAACTTGGAGGTAAACTATGTACCACGATCTGAGATGATAGAAAGTGGAACCTCATGCAACCTCATTATCTCCTTCACATACACCTTAGCCAATTGTTCAGCATTATAATCTATTCTTACCTGAATAAAATGGGCTAACTTAGTCAATCTGTCAACCACTACCCAAATAGAATCAAACTTCCCCAAAGTCTTGGGAAAACCAACCATAAAATCCATGGCTATCCTTTCCCACTTTCATTTCGGAATTGGCATTCTCTAAAGCAAACCTGCAGGGTTTTGATGTTCATACTTTACTTGTTGGCAATTTGACACTTAGCCACAAACTCCGCTATATCCTTCGTCATGCCCAGCCACCAATAAATTCGCTTCAAATCTCGGTACATCTTGGTCACACCTGGATGAATTGAGTATCGCGAAATATGGGATTCTGTCAAAAATTTCTGAATCAAGTCATCTATTCTAGGAACACAAATCCTTCATTTAAAACTGAGCACACATTCCACATCAAGAGTGGTCTTTTATGTCTTACCAATCACAGTCTTCTTCCTATGTTCATTCAAATTTTCATCCTCAAATTGTTTGTCCTTGATCTCTTCAATGAACGTGGCCCTAACTTCAATGCTTGCTAACACCCCACCTTTCTCTGAGATTCCCATTTGCATGAACTTAGACTCCAAGGTTTGAATTTCCTTAGCCAAGGGTCGCCTAGTTCACTCAAGAAAGCTAAACTACTCATACTCACCGCTTTTCGAATCAAAGTGTCTGCTACTACATTAGCCTTACCCGGATGGTATTGAATGGTGACATCATAATCCTTAAGTAACTCCATCCACATTCATTGTCTCAAATTCAGATCTTTTTGAGTGAACACATGCGGCAAACTACGATGATTGGTAAACACTTCACTCTTGACATCGTAGAGGTAATGCTGCTAGATCTTAAGAGCAAACACTACTGCTGCCAACTCCAAATCATGTGTTGGATAATTCCTCTTATGCACCTTTAACTATTGCGATGCATAAGCTATAAACAAAAAAATTCTTACCTTCCACCGGTAATGCTAGAATATGCGTTGTAGTTAGGAGAGTCTTGAGCTTTTAAAAGTTCTCATCACACTTTTCAATCCATTCAAAGGGAATCTCCTTTTTTGTCAAATTTGTCAAGTTAGTGGCAACAGAAGCAAAGTTCTTCACAAAACAATGATAGTAGCTAGCGAACCCCACAAAACTCCTCACTTCCATCACAGAGCTAGGCCGAACCGAATTCTTAACCACCTCAATCTTTTGGGGATCTACCATTACCCTCTCTTTTGAAACTACATGCCCCAATAATGCAACCAAAGTCAACCAAAATTCACAATTAGAAAATTTAGCATACAACTTTTGTTTCCCAAGAGCACCCAGAACAATACGAAGAATGTCGGCATGGTCTTCCTCACTTTTCGAATAGACCAAATTGTCATCAATAAAGACTATAATGAATGAATCAAGAAAGGGTTTGAACACACAATTCATCAAACTCATAAAAGTTGCAGCCGTATTAGTCAACTCAAATGACATAACTAGAAACTCATAGTGCCCATAGTGGCTTCTCAACGCTGTCTTAGGCACATCATCAGGCCTAATTTTCAAATGATGGTAACCAGACCTTAGATAAATCTTAGAGAAAAATGATGCACCTTGCAACTGATCAAAAAGATCATCTATTTGAGGCAAGGGATACTTATTTTGAATGGTTACACTATTCAATTGTCGGTAATCTATACACATCCTCATACTACCATCCTTTTTCTTAACAAACAAGACAGGAGCACCCCACGGAGAAGCACTAGGGTGGATGAATCCTTTATCAAGCAGTTCTTGGATTTGAGCATTAATTAAGCTCTCTCAATTCTACTGGAACCATGCAATATGGAGGGATAGAAATGGGACGAGTACCAGGTTCAAAATAAATGCAGAAATCTATATCCCTATCCGGAGGCATGCCAGGCAAGTCATTGGGAAACACCTCTCTAAATTATGACACCACGGGAATATACTCAATAGATGGAGATTCAACCTCAACATCTCAAATATGAGCCAAATTAGCCAAACAACCCTTCCCTACCAGTTTTCTAGCCCGAATGGAGGATATGATCTTAGCTTGCTTAGGCTTGTACACCCCTACCCACTATAATTTTCCCTTCCTAGAATTTCTAGTCACAAATTTAGTATTACAATTAAGCAAAGTATAATAGGCAGACAACCAAGTCATGCCTAAGATTATGTCAAAGTTAGTCATATCCATAATCACCAAATCAGCCCAAGTCTCATAACCCATAAACAAAATAAGACAAGCACGATAGACATAGGTGACTATGATAGACTCTCCAACTGGGGTAGAAACATGGATGGGGGCATCAAGTAAATCACAATTCATATCAAACTCTGAGGCAAATCACACGAATATATAAGAATAGGTAGAACTCGGATCGAATAAAACATTAGCCATCCGGTCACAGACAAGAATAGTACCTATGATCAATGTGTCAACACCTCTACCTCATTCTTGCGAGGAAAGGCGTAACATTGAGCCATATCATTATGACGGGTAACTTTCCTGCTTGGCTGCATCGTACCTCTGCCTGTGTTACCCTTTCCCCTACCTCTCCGGCCTCGCTGATTTCCTTCTCACCCACCTTGTGGACTCCCTCAACCATTGTTACCATTTCCCGTGGGTACCACTGCTCTGCTACTGCGTGGATTCCAACACGCGTGGATGGGGCAATCCCTCCTCATATTCCCAGGTTCTCTATAATTATAGAAAGTACGATCAAAAGATGGCATGCTACCCGTCGAAGGTGCGACTCCCTGGCTATCCTGAATCAAATTATGAGGTGGAGTTCCCGAGTAATTACATGTAGAGGCGGGCATAACGGACTGAATTGGCCGGGCTGCAAGTGTTGGTCTCCCTGATCCTCAGGAGTAAGAACCTTGAAAGTTACCCGAGTTATTGAACATCTTAGCCAATGCCTTAGCCTAATCGTCTCGCCTTACCCCGTCCACTCTCTTCACAAAGTATGTTACCTCATTAAACCTTCTCCGTGCAGAGGTCATATGATTAGACAGTACCTGCAATTCTAAATTTAGTCCATTAATAAATAAACGGATCCTATCACCCATCACCAATTACGTAGCATATCTCGACAATGCATGGAACTTAGCCTCAAAAGTAGCCAAAGATCTACCATCTTCCTCCAAAGCCTGAACTCATCCTTCTTACAATCTCTCAAAGTTCGAGGCACACATTTCTCTAAAAATAGGGCATGAAACTGGATCCAAGTAAGTGGAGGTAAAACTGAATATCTGCATTTCACAAAAGCTCTCCACCACTACTTAGCCTTACCTTGAAGTTGAAAAGTCACAAACTCAACCCCATGTTGATGGACAATTCCCAACTTATACAACCTCTCATAACAATCTAGGATAAACTCATAGGCATCCTCACTCTCAGAGCCATGGAACATAGGAGGTCTCAACTTCAAGGACTTAGTCAACATTTCATGCTTATTACCAGTCATAACAGGACCCAACAAAAGACGAAAGAAGGCATCAGTAGCTACAGTTCCACCCACCTTAGGAGTAGTGATAACAATAGGTGGATTAGCGGGAGCTTAAGTTTCTTGAAAAGATGGAAGCACTCCAGGACCAACCAATCCTTTCACAAATGACATGATCTGTTGTGCTAACACTGGGTCTAAGGGAGGAATACTTGTAGTCTCAGCCTGCACCTCTTCTTCTTGTCCAACATCCTGATTATTCTCAACCTCAACATTCTCCTCTATCTCTTCATGATGCACAGGAGGAACCTCATTTCGAGGAACATTCTCAATTGGCGCTCCATCCCTAGTAGGTGCTACCCTTCCTTGGCCTTTACCCTTAGCTCTTCCTCTACCCCTGCCTCAACCGCAACCTCTCGCTACATATTCCTCAGCTGGAGTATTGACGGGAGCTACGAGCCTGAAGCCGTTGAATCTAGTATTAACCATTTGCGGACAGAAGAGTGAAGGAGGTTAGATACCAATTCGAATCGTCAGTTACCAATTGGAATCAAGTTATAGAACGAAAGGAGAGAAGAGAAAACAAAGAGATTTCCTAAAGTCCTATAGCCTCTCGAGAAAAAGTACCTACATATGCGTACTGTTCCATAAGACTCTACTAGACTCGTTTTGGTACATCGAGATCAACGAACCTAGGCTCTGATACCAACTTTGTCACAACCCAGAGCGTCTTGATTGTCACCTACTCTAACCATCCGGTGGGAGAACCATTTATACTAATTAGCTAACTAACCTAATAAACTTACCCCAAAACTAAGGCATTTATAGTTACGAAAGGAAGTTTAAATGCTAATGAAAGGAAATAGAATTCCCATAAACTCCAAAAGTCTAACAAAACAAACCTAACATTGCGGAAATAACTTCTATAACCTGAAAGTCAATGTATCAAAACTCTAACAAGAACCATAAGTCTAAACAAGAAGGGTACAACCCCAAACTAAACATAAGAAATCCTAATGCAATAGTCTAAGTCCGAAATGGTGGACAGAAACGAAAGAAAACTCATGGCAGCCTGGAAGAATTGGCTCACCCTTGAATTCGAATGATCACTGATCTTCTAAGCGAGGACTGTCAATTGTCGCCTGAACATGCCCTTTACTCAACAAAAAAATAGCATGTGCAGTATCAGTACACAACTACAGTGTATTAGTACGATCACGCGACTATCCTACTAATTGCAACACACTGATTGATAACGTTTGAAAGATACTTCATCCAATTCTAAGCGTCAACGATCGTAAATCAAAATATAACCCAACTAAATGAGTTAGGGTCGAATCCCACAAGGAGTGGTACGTGTTTCAAATTCAATTGGGAAGTATGAACATGTTCAAATCAGTCATAGGAATAAAAGTTATCAAATAAAAACATCACTCAAATTAAGGGGTGACATGAAAGTCAAATGGGGGTTTAGTTTTGATTATCAACTACAAACAATCAGAAACAATAAGAATTAACAATAATGAGACGGGTTCTTGGGATGTGATCCATTATAGGAAATTATAGGCATATGGGTAATTGCAACTTTTAGTAAATAGCTAGATATTAGTGAGTAAGCTAGGCTATAGGGGAGGTAAACTTTCTCTCGAACAATTTACCATGTATCAAGTGATTTCTCTCGAATATCAACAAGCATGAAAATATAAGCAGCCCACACCTTAGTCCATTCACTCTCTCTCGCTAAATGTGTGGGATTGGATTTAGGATTCACTCTCTCGAGTTGAACCTAGGTCAACCAATTACCCACAAACCATTAACCAATAATTTTAGTTATAAAACCTCTCTGTCGAGCAAGCCAAGAAGACAAACATAGAACTGCATTTGCAACTAGAATTCTTAAATTAAACCACAATTACTAATTAAACTCACTTCTAAATAGCATTTAAACTAACAATTAACAATACCCATAAATTAAATCAGCCCATAATCACATGATCACACCCCAAGAATTGGGGTTTTAAATAGACATTATAAAAAGATAAAAACAGTTACAAAATTTATTATACATCAACTAGGTAAGTGTATATTCATCCTTACAATGCTCAAATTTGAAGATTCTCAAAGACCCCCTTCGAATTTCTCAAAAGTGAATACCTTCAATCCCTCAAAGCTAAGGAAACACTATAGAAAAATGTCTCAAAGTGCTCAAAACTTAAAAATATATTGTTCTCCAGAGTAAAATGATAAGTGATAAGTGTTTAAGTGTTCAACAACTTATTTATAGTCGTTAAAAATAAGCTGTGAAGAGTCACTCGGCGAAGTAAGTGGGGATCGCCAAACCACTCGGCGAGCCGCCAAACCACTCGGCGAGCCGCCAAACCACTCGGCGAGCCGCCCTTTGGTCTATTCCATCGTCCTTTTCCCTTGGTACTCAGTATCCTCCAGGTCTGTAACTTTGGGCGATCTATCTTGGCTTCACAGAATAACTCGGTGATCCGTTGACTACTCCTTTTCATCGCCAACTTGGTTCTTTCCTTCAGGGCTTGGCACACTAGAACTTTAGGTAGTCTGATGAGCCATTCGGCGACACGCCGAGTTCTCTTGGCGATCCTCAGGCTCGCCCTTCTTCATTTCTTCAGCTTGTTTCATTCCTTTTTGCATGTTAGTGTCCTTGCTTTGTTCCTCAATCCATATCCCTGAAAATCAAGGATTTAACATCAGTTATTGGCACAAATTAAACATTTGAGGAAACTAAATCTATGTAACAAAGCCCTAAATGAGTCCAAATCTTGGACTCATCAACGCCCCTAATTAAACTTTTGTTTGTCCTCAAGTAAAACTCAAGCTCAGCAGCTCAAAAAGGATGTCTCAAACAATGCTACCTAAGACTCAATAATGAATACACACAACAGGACTCAACTTACTCATGGAAGGATCAATTGCGCACTCAAGGATTCAAATTGTTACTCATCATTATTAAAGATGCTCAAGATCACAATACTTGCTTCAAATGCAAGTTCAAGCTCAACAAAGGTACTCAAATGCCCTCACAACAAGGATGATTCCATATTCACAAACTATTATTCAACAATTTATAATTCCGGAATCACACACGACTCTCACACTCTCAAAGATGAACACATGCATAACTTCACCCATAGGTTTGCCCGTATTTTCCAATCAACATTCATTTCAGCTCACTCAAGATCAAAAAGGTCTTTTCAAGCCTTCTAACGGGGCTGAGTACGAAGGTATGGTCATTTAGGCTCAGTGATTGCTACCATCATGAAATGTGGTCTGAACATCACTTTTCTTCAACATTTTTACTCATGAGTGCATTTGAATACTTTTGTTGAGCTTGAACTTGCATTTGAAGTAAGAATTGTGAGCTTGAGTATATTTGATAATGGTGAGTCACAATTTGAATCTTAGAGTGCAAAATTGAATATTGTATGTGTAGTTTGAACTTCTTAGATGCATTTGTGTTGAGTTATTGAGTAGCACTGTTTGTAGACATCCTTGTTGAACTAATTGATCTTGAGTTTTACTTGAGGTCGAAAAAAAGTTTAAGTTGGGGGTGTTGATGAGTCTCAGATTTCGACTCGATTAGGGCTTTGTTTCGATAGTTTAAGTGTCCTCAATTCCAAATTTATGCTATAAATTGATGTTTAAGTGTTGATTTGCAGCAATGAAGGCTAAAGGAGAAAGGCAAGGACATATCCGGGAAAAACAAGTGAAAAAGCAGAAGAAGTTGAAGGAAGGCAATCCTGGTGATCGCCACAACCATTCGGTGAGCCACCGAGTTGCTCTTTAGCTCGCCTAAATTTCCAGCATGCCATCATTGGGGAAGAACCTACTTGGTGACGGAATTGGACATTCGGCGGTCTGCCGAACGAGTCGGCGAGCACGATCTTGATCGCCTAATGTCACGACCTGATTCCTTGAATAATGATGGCGCCTAGTATAACCCAACAATAGGCAAGCCAACCCGTATTCCGGAACAACTAGAAATGGGATTAAGGGTAGTAAACTAAACCCATCAACTCATTAACAATAACAACAGGAATCACAAATGGAAGGGCAGAAGCAAGCCAAAACTATAGACAAATAAAAGATTCCTCCCAAAACCTGGAAATCACAAGTACAGAGCTACTAAAAAAATGAGTACAAGTCCTAAAAGTGGACCACATAAACAAGACTGTCTGAAAAAGCAAAAGACAAGTAAATGTATATATACAGTGCCTCCTAATATGACAGCAGTTGGCTCGAAAACAACATTGATAGTCGGTGTTTGGACCTGCATCATGAAAACAAATGCAGAGTGTAGTATGAGTACCAAAACAACATGTGTGCAGTAGGTATCATAGGTCGACTGAGCAAGAAAATCAAAAGCAATGTGAAATGCAAGAATCTAACATACTAACAGAAATAAGCAGGAGGTAACATCTAATAGGTATGCATACGAGCGTACTCACACACAAAGAGAAGTAAAGTAGCTAACTAAATCCGACCAGGCTCCCATAAACCAGACGATTACGCTCGTGCACAATATTAAAGTAAAACCCGAACGGACTCCCATAAGCCTGACAGGTGCAAAGAAGGGAGAGTTGAAATGAAGTAAGATGATCTGATGAAGTTTCCAAGATTACCATAACTTTTCGAACTTGAACCAAACTGATCCATGTTCCCGAGCTTACCTAGCGCTAATAGGTAAATAAGGACTTGAACCGAATAAAGATGAAGGATCAAGGACTTGAACCAAGATTTGGAGTAACCGAGAACTTGAACAAAGGCTCAGGATAATCATGGACTTGAACCACATAAAACATGACAAAGGACTTGAACCGAGGTTAAGGATAATCGTGGACTTGAACCACATAAAATATGACCAAGGACTTGAACTGAGGTTAAGGATAATTGTGGACTTTAACCATATAACATATGACCAAGGCAAGGAATTGAACCTCGCTCGATGGGGTGAACTGGGACTTGAACCACGAGTAGAGGGGAGTCGGGTAGAAATAGGATCAGCTATCAACCGAGCGTCACGGGAAGTACCCTCAAATCGAGTGCCATCAATAAATCACTCCAACCCGAATCGTATCCGACCAGAATCGTCGAGTAACTTCCAAACCAAGAATTTGAACACATCGCAACCGACGGGACAAGGAATTATGGATATAAGGTTCCAAGAGCGGTGTTGCTGCCTGACTAAGGCCAAGACTATCAGACTCAAGTTTGCTATATCAGTCTACAGGGAGCTAAGCCTTCCGAAGCGACGTCAGAAAGGTTTCAAGGCCTAACGGCTCTAAAATATGCAAGTCTATGGAAATCACTAGTCTAAGCCTAGACTAAGGTCAAACAAGCTTTCAAATATAAACGCAATCCATAAAAAAGGCACACCACAAGGTACAAATGATCAACAATTACATTAGACATGCTTCAGTAACCCGGAGTACCCGAAATTAGAGCCTAATTCATGGTTTCTATGAACTTAGCATGCTCAACCACCAATTACCCTCAAAATCACACAAATCAACATACAAATGCTAAATCATGCTCAATCTAAGGAGAGGGAAGTCGTAGCCTACCTGTATGCCAACCATGCGCACTCCAAATCACGTAGCAGGAGCCTTTCCCTGCCGTACGGCCTCAGAATTATGTCACTCTATCAAAAATTGAATCAGAACGATAATATGAGTATTTGACACCAAAATCATAATTTTTGGAGTTGGACCCAATATCGGGCCTAAAATGGGATTGTGGGACCCGCAATGGGAACTCCGAATATGACACCGCAAAAAGGGTATAAATGCAATATGGAACTTGTACCCCAAAATAGGGCACAATTCGAGGATCGGAACTAAAGAAATTTGATCATGCAACAAAAATTTGATTTATGGGGAAAATCAAGAAGAGGGCAGCCTCTTTGGGGCACAAATTACCTTAAATCGTCAATGCTCAACTAGATCAACGAGGCGCTAGATATTGATCCTGATTACCGATATTTGCATCATAAAATGATGTAGGCCAAATGGCATAAGTACATTAAATGTACGAGCATGCGAGGGGAATACTAAAACAAGACATAAGCTTGAAATGGAACTGAAGTAACTTACCTGGTCTCAACTCAACTCAATTAATTTCAATATAAAGTAACAATGTAAATGCAATATACATAAAATGTTTTAAAACATAGATAAGAACTCTGTGTATTTTGAAATACAATGGTAACTTAGTTTGTATGCAAGGAGACAATAGAAACTCTGTTTGTATGTGAAAATACAAGTTGTCTCTATGTATATAAAAATACAAAATATAACTATGGGAGTTTCTCTAACCGACAACCATCACTAAAGAGCTATGTGATGATACAATGTTTTGCCTCACGCTGCTAGGGTCGTCCTATACCTTGTCGGGGGTATAGAACCTAACTACTAATTGGATCCACTAATCTATGCTAATAAGCACTAAGGAATCATCTAAAAGGTATGACCCTTTTCTGTCGGTACTCAACACTACTCCCAAAATATAACTAGCTCATATGCATAAAAACATAACTCTTTTTGGTCTAAGATAATTACTCGAAAACTAGCCCAAAGGATCTCTAGGAAATCAGTGTTTCCTTTCTTGCTTAATTGTGAAAACATTTACTCTTTACTAAAAACTAGCTCAAAGGTTCTTTTGGAAATCAGTGTTTCCTTTCTTGTTTAAATGTGAAAATATTTACTCTTTGGGAATACATAGTCCCCAGCTACTCTTTTCCAAGAAATGAACTTCACTCTTTACTCTTTACTCAACTCAAAAACTCAAGTCTTAAAACAAGTTTAAAGCATTTGCAAAAGACTTTTGAATAGACTCTAATAACTCTCTAGACTTGGCTCTTAAATTTCCTTGAATTTGAAATTTATGGATTCAAGGTTGTGATTTGTGATAGGAAAGATCTCGTGATGTCTAGGAGTGTTTTTAGATAATTAAACATGAGAAATGATCAAGAAATCACTGTCTGGAAGCAAGTCTGCGACGCGGAGATCCATTTTAATATTTGGCCCTGAAATAAATTTTGAGGCAGAAAGGTCGGTGACCTCTCCGTGCGCGGAGAGAAAAGTTCCCATCCTGAGGAACAGGTCTTGGTACCCATATTTGCCTGACTTTTTCCTTCTTCATTTTCAAACCTCAATTCCCCTAAATTTGATTCTTATTCTCAATTCCTCTTTAGATTCAGATACCCAGTACATGAACACAAGAATCTATCAAACACAACTCTAAATCAACACGATTCCATCAAGAACTCAACAATCCCATCAAATCTCAAGAACTAAAGCCAATTTCAAGAATATAATTCAAGCACATCATATTTTCAACTTTCTAGAATGAATTTCATTGAAACAAACAAGATTGGTGCGTGGGTGAATGAACCCAAAGCTATAAAAGTCTCACATACCTCTTTAGGTATCAAGCCTAAGAGAAATGACTTTGATACCGCAAGAAATCTCCAAGAACGCCTTGACTTTTCTCCTCTTTTCTCTTCTCTCAAAGCCCTAGCATAATTCTTAATTGTGTAAACTGAACTAACTCAGTTTAGACTCCAAATAATTTACTCAAAATGGATTTAATTAATTGGGTAATGAAAAGGCCAAAAATACCCTTCCAAATTCCGGGCAACTTTCCTTATTCAGAAATCCCAACTTCAAACAAGCATATTTCCCTCATACGAGCTCAAAAACTAGCAAATCTGATGGCGTTGGAATGATAATTCAAAGACCTTTCATTTGAAATCTTATAGCCTGCATAACTCATCTTATACTAGGGGTTATGGTCGTATGAAGTTGACCCAAAACTCATACTTAACATAACTTTCCAAATTCAGATTTTCATTCTTCCCAAAAATGGTTCTTTCTAATTTCAGCTCTTTAAAAAAAATGGGGTGTTACAATATCTCCCCCTTGGGAACAATCGTCCTCAAATGAGATTATTCTTAGTATGGTAAGGGTGTAACATCTAACATTCAGTTCAAACACCCAAAAAGCGAATCTAACACATTCAGTAAATCAATTAAAGAGTAGTAAGAATACAACTAGGACCTTGATCTGGAATTTCTTTGGGCTCAAAGAAATATTGATATCTCTTCTTCATGTCCTCCTCGGCCTCCCAAGTAGCTTCCTCAACAAACTGATTCCCCCTTAAGACTTTAACAGATGCTACCTCTTTCGTTCTCAACTTGTGAACCTAGCGGTCTAGAATCTTAACAGGAATCTCCTCATAAGACAATCTATCCCTGATACCAATATCTTCAGTTGGTATAATATATGAAGGATTGACCATACACTTTTTCAACATAGAAATGTGAAACACTAGATAAACTGCTGCTAACTCTTGTGGTAGCTCCAACTCATAAGCTACATTACGAATCCTTTAGGATATTCTGTAAGGACCAATATACCGGGGACTAAGTTTACTCTTCTTACCAAATCTCATAACACCCTTCATGGGTGAAACCTTCAAGTATACCCAATAATCTACTTAAAACTCTAAGTCCCTTCTCCTAACATCAGTATAGGATTTCTGATGACTTTGCGTTGTTTTCAGCCTTCTTTTAATAATCTTAACTTTCTCCATAGCTTAATGAATCAAATCTGGTCCTATCAACACAACTTCACCAACCTCAAACCATCCAATTGGAGATATGCATCTTCTCCCATAAATAGCTTCATAAGGATCCATCTGGATGCTTGAATGGTAATTATTGTTATACGGAAACTAGATGAGAGGTAGGTGATCATACCAATTACCCTTGAAATCAATCACACAGGCCCTCAACATATCTTCTGAATAGTGCACTTTGCTTGACCATCTGTCTAAGGATGAAAAGCAGTACTCAAGTTCACCTTTGAACCCAAGCCTTTCTTGAATGACTTCTAAAATTGTGCAGTAAATTGTACACCTCTATATGAAATAATGGAAACTGGAACTCCATGAAGTCTTACTACCTCTGAATGTATAATTTGTCATATTCCTCTGCTGAATGGGTAGTCTTTACCGGCAAAAAGTTAGATGATTTTTTCATTCGATCCACAATCACCCAAATAGAATCATATGGCTTAGGAGACCGTGGTAAGCCAGTAATGAAATCCATATTGATCATCTACCACTTCCATTCTGGAAGTTCTATACTCTGAGCCATACCACTAGGCCTTTGGTGCTCTACTTTAACTTGTTGGAAATTCAGACACTTAGCAACAAACTCTGCAATGCCCTTCTTCATAATACTCCACCAATAAACTTCTCTCAGATCACGATACATCTTTGTAGAACCCGAATGGATATAATATCTGGAGCTATGAGCTTTCTCCATGATCCTTTCTTTGAGTTCATCCACCTTTGGCACACACAATCTACCCTGATATCTCAATACACCATCCCCCCTTGTTTAAAAGCCATTACTTTTTCCTTATGAACATTTGCGTTCAATTCAAGCACAATAGGATCTTGGTCTAGCTTGTCTTTCACTTCAGACACTAATGATAATTCAACCCCATTCATTACCACTACTCCTTCTTTGGTGGAATTCATTAGTCGAACTCTTAATCATGCAAGTCTGTGCACATCTTTTGCTAACTATCTCTTTTCTTCTTCAACATGGGCGGTACTACCCACAACCTACTTAAAGCATCATCATTAACATTAGACTTACCTGGGTGATATAAAATACTAATGTCATAATCCTTGAGTAACTATAACCACCTCATCCGTCTTATATTAAGCTCTGTCTGACTAAACACATACTTGAGGCTCTTGTGATTGTTGAACACATCCACATGAACACTATAAAGATAGTGATGTTATATTTTCAAAGCAAATACTATGGTAGCCAACTCTAGATCTGGGTTAGGTAGTTCTTCTTGTAAATTATTAGCTGTTTAGAGGCATAAGCAATAACTTTACCATTTTGCATTAAAACACAACCCAATAAAACTTTGGACGCATCAAAATATACCACAAAACCTTGCGTACCTTCTGGTAAGGTCAATACTGGGGCAGTGTCAACCATTTTTTTAACTCTTGAAAGCTTTGTTTGTCACGCCTCAAGCCTACACCCTGGGCAAAACTGGCACTAGAGAACCATTGTTGGCCCGAAGCGAACCCTTGGCCTGGCTTAACTCTTAGCGAAAGACTTTACTCAACAAAGATAAATCCATGTAGTAAACTGAAATTTCATAAAGGAAATATTCAACTGGCCAATAAGGCAAACTCAACCCTCAACATAATACAATGAAAATGAAAATACTAATGAAATATAACTAGCTGTCTATGAAGCCTCTAAAACAATGAGAGATGTCGAAACAAGACCCCGATCATCCTAACAACTGAAAATACTAAAGCAATGTAAAAAGGGATCCTCCGGAAGCAAGGAGGCTCACCAAATAACTCTCAATGCTCAACTGGATCAACGAGGCACTGGATATTGATCCTGATTACCTGTATTTGCAACATAAAATGATGCAGGCCAAATGGGATCAGTACATTAAATGTACGAGCATTTGAGTGGAATACTAAAACATGACATAATCTTGAAATGGAACTGAAGAAACTTACCTTGTCTCAACTCAACTCAACTCATTTTAATATAAAGCAATAATGTAAATGCATTATAAAGAAACACTTTTAAAACATGGATAACAACTCTGTATATTTAAAAATACAATGGTAACTCAATTTGTATGCAAGGATACAATATAAACTTTGTTTGTATGTGAAAATACAAGTGATCTCTGTGTATATAAGAATACAAAATATAATTGTGGAGTTTCTCTAACCGACAACCATCACTTAAGAGCTATGTGATGATACAACGTTTTGCCTCACGCTGCCAGGGTCATTCTATACGTTGCCGGGGTATATAACCTGACTACTAACTTGATCCACTAATCTATGCTAAAAAAATACTAAAGAATCATCTAAAAAGTATGACCCTTTTCTACCCATGATGGCTACATGGTTTATGGGGGCTATGAGTTGTCTGAACTCTCCCCTGTATCGCTGCTCAATACTACTCCCACACTATAACTAGCTCATACGTTTAAAAACATAATTATTTATCTATTTTGAGATAATTACTCAAAAACTAGCCCAAAGGCTCTGTAGGAAATCAATGTTTCCTCTCTTACTTAATTATGAAAGCAATTACTCTTTACTAAAAACTAGCTTAATGGCTCTTTTGGAAATTGGTGTTTCCTTCCTTGATTAAATGTGAAAACATTTACACTTTGGGAATACATAGTCCCCATATACTCTTTTTGAAGAAATGAACTTCACTGTTTACTCTTTACTCAACTCAAAAACTCAAGTCTTATAAAAAGTTTAAAGCATTTGCAAAAGACTTTTGAAAGGACTCTAAGAACTCTCAAGACTTGGCTCTTAACATTCCTTAAATTTGAAATTTATGGATTCAAGTTTGTGATTTGTGATAGGAAAGATATCGTGATGTTTAAGAGTGTTTTTAGATAGTTAAACATGAGAAACTATCAAGAAATCAATGTCTTGAAGCAAGTCAGCGATGCGGAGATGAATTGTAATAATTGGTCGTGAAATAAACTTTGAGGCAGAAGGGTCTGTGACCTCTCTATGGCTAGGAGAGAAAAGGTTCCATCCTGAGGAACAGGTCCGCATCGCGGACCTGGTACCTAGATTTGCCCGACTTTTCCCTTCTTCATTTTCTAACCCCAATTCGCCTAAATTCGATTATTTTTCTCAATTCATGTTTAGATTCAGATACACAGTACATGAACACAAGAATCTAATTAAACACACCTTTAAAATCGACATGATTCCATAAAGAACTCAACAATCCCATCGCATTTCAAGAACTAAATCCAATTTCAAGAATATAATTCAATAACGTCATACTTTCAACCTTCTAGAACGAATTTCGCTGAAACAAACATGATTGGCGCATGCGTGAACGAACCCAATGCTATGAAAGTCTCACATACCTCTTTGGGGATCAACACTTGGCGAAATGACTTTGATTCCGCAATAAATCTCCATGAACGCCTTGACGTTTCTCCTCTTTTCTCTTCTCTCAAAGACCTAGTGCAATTCTTAATTCTGAAAATTGAACTAACTTAGTTTAGACGCCAAATAAATTACTAAAAATGGATTTAATTAATTGGGTAATGAAAAGACAAAAATTACCCTTCCAAATTCCGGGTAACTTTCCTTATTCTGACTGCTCAACTTCAAACGGGCATATCTCTCTCATACGAACTTGAAAACTAGCAAACTCAATGACGCTGGAAAGATAATTCAAAGACCTATCATTTGATATCTTGAAGCCCATCTAAATCATCATGTACTAGGAGTTATTGTCGGTTCAACTTGACCCAAAATTCATTCTTAACATAACTTGCCAAATTTCAGATTTTCATTCTTTCCAAAAATGGTTCTTTCTAATTTATCTCTTTAAAAAAAATGGGGTGTTACAGCTTGAGAAAGAGGTATTAGAACCAAGATTTTCAATCAATGATTGTAGTTATTGGGTTGATGTGGATTCAGCTTGAGAGAGTGAATCATAAACTCGACTCTACCTATCTAGCTCGAGAGAGTGGATAAATTAAGTTTTTGGGTTGTTTATATTGTTAAGCTTGTCGAGGTTCGAGAGAAATCGCTTTAATCGTAATAGTTGTTCGAGCGAAAGCTATAACATCGATAGTCTAACCTACCTACTGAGATTTAGCAATCGTTTGTAAATTTCAATTAACCATATAGCAAAATTAGCCAATAATCGATCACATCCCGAGAATTCCTCTCTACATTGTTGATTCCCCTGTTTATGTATTTGTCTTAGTTGTTAATTGACAAACCAATTCCCCCCATTTGACATTCGTTGTCAACCCCTTCCATTTATTTAAATGTTTTTGATAATTACTCCGACCACCGACTAGATTACATTTATAACTTCAAAACTGAATTCAAATTTGTACCGCTCCCTGTGGGTTCGACCCAAACTCTTCTTTGATTTTTATACTAGATAACGACTGCCTACACCTAGTATTGGATTAGGTGTAGTTGAGCGTTCATCACTCAATTTGCAAGTGATCTTGTTCGTTCTTCCTTTTCCCTTCTTTTCCTCTTCTTCAACTCTCTTCTAAAACCCTAAGCATAATTTAGGATTTGTAAAACTAACCCAATTCAGACATGACCCCAAAATATTACTAAATTCATTTTAATGAAAAGACCAAAATACCCCTCACTAATTCGGGTAACTTTCCTTAACTCGACATGCTAACTTTAAACGTTCATATCTCCCTCATCCGAACTCGAAACTTAGCAAACTTAGTGGCGTTGGAAAGATGATTTCAAGACCTTTTATTTGGTATCTTATAGGCCGCCTAACTCTTCATGTATTGAAAATTATGATCGTTTGAAGTTGATCCAAAAAGTCAAAACATAAGCATAACTTGAAAAATTCTCAATTTAGATATATCCAATTAAGCACTTTCTAAATTTAGCTCTTTCTAAGGCGGGATGTTACAATTTCATAATGTATCATATCATATTCAAATATCTGGTGGTAAGATAAACAAGACACAAATTTCTTTGTATCATTTTGAAAATTTATAATGAAATATAAAGTGTAGGAGAATATTCTGAAGCAGTTTATATATTTTCAATTGCGTTAAGATTTAGGCTTTTTTGTACTGTTACGATATTATTTCATTTGTCATAAGTTACAAGTATATATTACAAGTTTACAAATGCTCTAGAGCAAGCACAAATAACATAAATTTTTTAAATTGAAGCGCTTATTATTTTGTACATGAATATGAATTAGATAACAAAGATTTTCATATTGGCAAAGCTAAAAGTGGAAGGTCTTTTATTCAGCATGACTATATTAGGAAATATGCATAATTGAACAAGAGCAAATTTAGAAAATATATAAATACAATAGAAATATTTACCTCAAAAATTATAATCAATTTAAATATTAATTTACTAAAATATATGTCACAAAAGAATGACACAATAAAAACTTCTTCAATAATTCAATAACATAAATCTAATTAGGAAATTGTGTAACTTGTAATTATTATTTTTATGGATTGACAATGATAAAATTAAACTTAAAAATAAATTTTATGAATATTACGATTTTGGTTCAAATCCTACCTAATAAGGAATCATCATAAATATATTTACTTCTTTGTTATTTGAGTTCATTTTTATCAAATAATATGATGATTTTCTCGCTATAAATACTTGGTTAGAATAGAAACCCAACATCACATTTTTCTTATATTCTCAATTCAGAAATATAGCCAAGAGAAGACGTAATGGCGGCAGAAGAATTGTAATTGCGAGGATGCCAAATTCAAGAAATAGACAAGTAACATTCTCAAAACGACATATTGGCCTATTTAAAAAGGTAAGTGAGTTCTGTACTTTATGTGGTGCTTATGTTGATGTTGTGATTTTTTCTTCTACCAACAAAGTACATTCATGTGGACATCCTTCCGTTGAGTTAATTGTGGATAAGTTTCTCGGAGAGAATCCTCAACCCGACTCTGATGCTCCTAATGTCACTACTAATAAACTGCAAAAAAACGACGGACAAGAAAGCGACGGACGAAGCGACGCCATTCGCCACACTGTCCGTCGCTTTTTAATAAAAATAATTATTTTTAAAATTATTTTACAAAAGCGACGGACGGCATCTCTTAGCCTGTTGTTTTTTTTCACCAATTTTTGCACCAAATATATATATATATAATAAATAATTATTTATTTAATATATATAGCGATGCCGTCCGTCGCTTTTATTAAAAATAATTATATATAAATTAAAAAAAATTAACCACGTTGTCCGTCGATTTTAATTTCTTTGATTTTATTAATTATTTTTTAACTATAGCGACTGGCAACATCTTTATGTCCGTCGCTTCTTGGTCAAAAATATTTGGTCAACACCTTAAAAAAGTGACAGACAGTGTCGTTTAGTCCGTTGGTTTTTTTGTCAAAATGTAGGTCAACCTTTTTTAAAAAGCAACGGACAAAGAGACGTTGTTCGTCGGTTTTTGTTTAATTTTGTTACAGTAGTGACGGGTTTTCCCCCAAATTCATCATCTCTCTTTCTCTCTTCTCTCCCTTCTCTCTAAGAATTCCGCCCACCGCACCACCGCCTATCACCGCCACCACTGTTTGTCGCCACCACCATCTTCCTCGTCCCGTCGCTAGCTAACCCAATTTGCCACCACCCAAAAGAATTCCCCAACTGCCCCTCCTTCTTGTTATAAGGTTAGGATTTAATTTTTTTTTTTTTTAATTCTACTAATTATATTTGATTTTAGAACTTTAAGTAGTGAACTTTAGAGAACTTGAATTTTTGTAGTATTTTAGAACTTTAGGTTGTGAAACGTTAGAAATCTTGAAGTATTGTTAATTTGAAGTTAGAAGTTAGTAATTGATAAAGTTTGAATGTCATGAATATAAAGGATGAATGTTTGAATGTCATGATATATATGAGGTTTTTTTTGGATTAGAACTTGAATATATATATATATATATATATATATATATATATATATATATATATATATATATATATAGATTAGAGATATGAACTTGAATTAATTAGAATTAACTTGAACTTGAATTAATTAGAATTAACTTGAACTTGAACTTGGAACTTAGTTTGAATATATAACTAAGTTTAGAAATTAGTTATGAACTTGAAATTGGAACTTGAACTTATTAAAATTTGAATATATATAACTAATTCTTGGATTTGATGTTTATATATAACTAATTTTAGAACTTCGATATGAACTTGAACTTGAACTTGAACTTAGAACTTGAATATAACCAATTCTTTGAATAGAAATTGATATATAACTAAGTTTAGAAACTGGATATGAAATCTCTTGAATTTAGAACGTGATCTAATTGAATTTAGTTAGAATTTGAATATAACTAATTATTGGATTTGAATTTTATATATAACTAATAACTTTTATATGAACTTGAACTTTAATATAACTAATTCTTGATGACCTTAATTAATTAGAACTTAATATTAAACTTAATTAGAACTTTGGACTTAATTTATAATAACTTGGACTTAATTAGAATTCATAAAATTAATTATTTGAAATCTTAAACTTAATTAAAATTTATAAATTAATTAAGCTTGAACTTTGTAGATCTTGAAATGTAGTATTTATGAACAAATTAATTAGATATATAAGTAATAATAAATTTACTTATTAAGTAATTATAAATATATATTAACAATATAAATTAGTTTAATGTAGTAAAATTATTATTAAATTTAATTATAATATAATTCAATAACATCATACTTTCAAACTTTTAGAACGAATTTCGCTGAAACAAACATGGTTGGCGCGTGGGTGAATGAACCCAATGCTATGAAAGTCTCACATACCTCTTTGGGGATCAACCTTTGGCGAAACGACTTTGATTCCGCAAGAGATCTCCAAGAACGCCTTGACTTTTCTCCTCTTTTCTCTTCTCTCAAAGTCCTTGTGTAATTCTTAATTGCGTAAACTGAACTAACTCAGTTTAGACCCCAAATAAATTACTAAAAAAGGATTTAATTAATTGGGTAATGAAAAGACAAAAAATACCCTTCCAAATTTCGAGTAACTTTCCTTATTCAGACTGCTTGACTTCAAACGAGCATACCTCTCTCATACAAACTCAAAAACTAGCAAACTCGATGGCGTTGGAAAGATAATTCAAAGACCTTTCATTTGATATCTTGATGCCCATCTAAATCATGATGTACTATGAGTTATTGTCGGTTGAAGTGACCCAAAATTCATTCTTAACATAACTTTCCAAATTTTAGATTTTCATTCTTTCCAAAAATGGTTCTTTCTAATTTTATCTCTTTGAAAAAAAGAGGGGTGTTATAGCTTGAGAAAGAGGTTTTAGAACCATGATTTTCGATCAATGATTGTAGTTATTGGGTTGATGTGGGTTCAGCTCGAGAGAGTGAACCCCAAACTCGATTCTACCTATCTAGCTCGAGAGAGTAGATAAATTAAGGCTTTGGGATATTTATATTGTTAAGCTTGTCGAGGTTCGAGAGAAATCGCTTGAATCATAATAGTTGTACGAGAGAAAGCTATTGCATCTATAGTCTAACCTACCTACTGAGATTTAGCAATCGTTAGTAAATTTCAATTACCCATATAGCAAAATTAGACTATAATCGATCACATTCCTCTCTACATTGCTGCTGATTCCCCTGTTTTTTGTATTTATCTTACTTGTTAATTGACAAACCAACTCCCCCCATTTGACATTCGTTGTCAACCCCTTCGATTTATTTAAATGTTTTCAATTATTTTTACTCCTACCACCGACTAGATTACATTTCTAACTTCAAAACTGAATTCAAATTTATAATGCTCCCTGTGGGTTCGACCCCAACTCTTCTTTGAGTTTTATACTAGATAACGACTGCCTACACCTAGTATTGGATTAGGTTTAGTTGAGCGTTCATTACTCACTTTGAAAGTGATCTTATTCGTTCTTCCTTTTAACCTATTTTCCTTTTCCTAAACTCTCTTCTAAAACCCTTAGCGTAATTTGAGATTTTTAAAACTAACCCAATTAAGATTTGACCCCAAAATATTACTAAATTCATTTTAATCTGATAGGGGTAAGGAACAGACCAAAATACCCCTCACTAATTTGGGTAACTTTCCTTAACTCGACATGCTAACTTTAAACATGCATATCTCCCTCATCCGAACTCGAAACTTAGCAAACTTAGTGGCGTTGGAAAGAGGATTTCAAGACCTTTTATTTGGTATCTTATAGGCTACCTAACTCTTCCTGTACTGAAAGTTATGATCGTTTGAAGTTGATCCAAAAAGCAAAACTTTAGCATAACTTGAAAAATTCTCAATTTAGCTATATCCAATTTTTCGCTTTCTAAATTTAGCTCTTTCTAAGGCGGGATGTTACAGTTTCATAATGTATCGTATCATATTCAAATATATTGTGGTAAGATAAACAAAACACAAATTTCATTGTATCATTTTGAAAATTTGTAATGAAATATAAAGTGTAGGAGAATATTCTAAAGCAATTTATATATTTTCAATTGCGTTAAGATTTAGGATTTTTTGTACTGTTACGATATTATTTCACTTCTCATAAGTTACGAGTTTATATGACAAGCTTACAAATGCTCTAGAGCACACACAAATAACATATAAATTTTAAATTGAAGAGCTTAAATTATTTTGTACATGAATATGAGTTAGATAATAAATATTTTCATATTGGCAAAGCTAATAGTGGAAGGTCTTTTATTAAGCATGACAATATTAGGAAATATGCATAATTAAACAAGAGCAAATTTAGAATATATATAAATACAATAAAAATATTTACCTCAAAAATTATAATCAATTTAAATATTAATTTACTAAAATATATGTCACAAAAGAATGACACAATAAAAACTTCTTCAATAATTCAATAACATAAATCTAATTAGGAAAATATGTAATTTGAAATTACTATTTTTACGGATTGACAATGATAAAAATAAACTTAAAAGAAATTTAATGAATATTACGATTTTGGTTCAAATCCTACCTAATAAGGAATCATCATAAATATTTTTACTTTTTCGTTATTTGAGTTCATTTATATCAAATAATATGATGATTTTCTCGCTATAAATACTTGGTTAGAACAGAAATCCAACATCACATTTTTCTTATATTCTCAATTCAGAAATATTGCCATGAGAAGACGTAATGGCCGCAGAAGAATTGTAATTGCGAGGATGCCAAATTCAAGAAATAGACAAGTAACATTCTCAAAATGACATATTGTCCTATTTAAAAAGGCAAGTGAGCTATGTACTTTATGTGGTGCTTATGTTGATGTTGTGATTCTTTCTCCTAGCAACAAAGTATATTCATGTGGACATCCTTCCGTCGAGTTAATTGTGGATAAGTTTATTGATAGAATCCTCAACCCGACTCTAATGCTCCTAATGTCAATACTAAAAACCTGCTAAAAAACAACGGACAACAAAGCGACGGACGACGTCTCTCCAAAAAGTGACGCCATTTTCCACATTTTCCGTCACATTTTAATAAAAATAATTATTATTAAAATTATTTTATAAAAAGTGACGGTCAGCATCTCTTAGTCCGTCACTTTTTTTCGCTTATTTTTGCGCAATATATATATATAATTAATAACTATTTATTTAATATATATAGCGACGCCGTCCGTCACTTTTATTAAAAATAATTATATGTAAATTAAAAAATTAACCACGCTGTCCCTTGATTTTAATTTATTTTATTTTATTAATCATTTTTTTACTATAGCGACGGAAGGCATCTTTATGTCTGTCGCTTCTTGGTCCAAAATATATGGTCAACACTTTAAAAAAGTGACGGATAGTGTCGTTTAGTCCGTTGGTTTTTTTGTCAAAATGAAGGTCAAACATTTTTTAAAAAGTGACGGACAAAGAGACGTTGTCCGTCGCTTTTTGTTTAATTATGTTACAACAGTGACGGGTTTTCCCCCAAATTCCTTATCTCTCTTCCTTTCTTTTCTCTCCCTTCTCTCTAAGAATTCTACCCGCCGCACCACCGCCTATTGTCGCCACCACCGTCCGTTGCTGCCGCCATCTTCCTTGCCCCATCACCGGCCAACCCAATCTGCCACCACCCAAAAGAATTCCCCAATTGCCCATCCTTCTTGTTATAAGATTAGGGTTTAATCTTAGTTTCTTTTTTTGAATTCTAGTAATTATTTTTGATTTCTTAGTTTATATATTGTTTTAGTTTGTTGTATTGTATTACTGATTTGTTAATTTGTACATTTGATTATTGTTAGTTAGGGACAGAATTGAGGATTCTAGATTTTAGGGTTAGTTTTCTTTAAAATTGGGGACTTTTAAATATGATTGTAAATTAAGTATTAGAAGTTAGAACTACCAAATAATTAGAAGTCAGAAGTTAGATTAGTTTAACATTGATAGATTTGCCATTGTATTTGTGATTATATATTATAATGTCATTGAAAATTGGGTTAATTGATATATATTTTTGAACTTATAAATTATTGAACTTGGAAATTCTTGAACTTATTGGAAATTCTAGAAATTAGATATGAACATGAATTTTTGTAGGATTTTAGAGCTTTAATTAGGCTGTGAACTTTAGAAATCTTGAATTATTGTAGGATTTTAGAACTTTAAGTTGTGAACTTTAGAGAACTTGAAGTTTTGTAGTATTTTAGAACTTTAGGTTGTGAATAAACGTTAGAAATCTTGAAGAATTGTTAATTTGAAGTTAGAAGTTAGTAATTGATGAAGTTTGAATCTCATGAATATGAAGGATAAATGTTTGAATGTCATGATATATATGAGGTTTTTTAAAATTAGAACTTGAATATATATATATATATATATAAACTAATTTTTTTGGATTAGAAGTTTATATATGAATAATTTTATAGATTAGAGATATGAACTTGAATTAATTAGAATTAACCTGAACTTGAACTTGGAACTTAGTTTGAATATATAACTAAGTTTAGAAATTAGATATGAACTTGAAATTGGAACTTGAACTTATTAAAATTTGAATATATATAACTAATTCTTGGATTTGATGTTTATATATAACTAATTTTAGAACTTCGATATGAACTTGAACTTGAACTTAGAACTTGAATATAACCAATTCTTGGAATAGAAATTGATAAATAACTAAGTTTAGAAACTAGATATGAATTATCTTGAATTTAGAACTTGAACTAATTGAACTTAATTAGAATTTGAATATAACTAATTATGTGATTTGAACTTTATATATAACTAATAACTTTTATATGAACTTGCATTTAGAACTTGAACGTCAACTTGAATATAACTAATTCTTGATGACCTTAATTAATTAGAACTTAATATTAATTTTAATTCGAACTTTGGACTAAATTTATAATAACTTGGACTTAATTAGAATTAATATAATTAAATATTTGAAATCTTAAACTTAATTAAAATTTAAGAATTAATTAAGCTTGAACTCTGTAGATCTTGAAATGTAGTATTTATGAACTAATTAATTAGATATATAAGCAATAATAAATTTACTTATTAACTAATTATAAATATATATATTAACAATATAAATTAGTTTAATGTAGTAAAATTATTATTAAATTTAATTTATAATATAATTCAATAATTGTATTTTTGTAGATGGATCATCGTTAAGGGATATATAATATGCATTAAGAAACTAGTTCTGGTTTGAAACCTGAGTTTATTGATGGTGTGTCACGACCCGAGCCTACACCCTGGACGTGGCCGGCACTCGAAGAACATTGCTGGTCCCCAAGCGAACCCTCATCCTGGCTGACTACAAGCGGAAAACTAATTCAAGCATACAAAGCTTAAAAAAACTGAAATAAAAGTTCATAAAACTTAAATACAAACTTTAAGTCCAAAGAAAACTCTGTATAATAAAATATATACAACTCGCCAAAAAAAGGCAACTTTAGTCTTTAAAACATTTAATAAAATAAATGATACAGACTTCTCAACTATACTGACTATCTATGAAGCCTCTAACTGATAAAGATGGATGTCGGGACAAGACCCACGACATCCTAACAACTGATATAACTGAAAGGTAAATGAAATCCTCCGAAAGCAAAGAGGCTCACCATAGCTAACTCAAACTCTCGGATGTATCAACGAAGCTCCTGTTGATGATCCTGAATACCTATGTCTGCATCATGAGAAGATGCAGGCCAAATGGCTCAGTACGTGGAATGTACGAGCATGTAAGAGGAATTCTAAAACATAAACATAAGCTTGAAACTTGATAGAAATGAAACATACTTACCTCTTCTCAAACTTACTCAACTCAAGGAATACTCAAGGGTACTCAAAACTACTCAAACTTACTCAACTCAGAAGTACTGAAGGATAAGATACTCAACTCCGAGATTAGATACTCAACTCAAGGATATGATATTCGACTCAAAGATATGATATTCGACTCTGGATACTCAACTCTGGATACTCAACTTTGAATACTCAACTAAATATGACTGAACTCATTTCAATATAAAGCAATTTAAAACAAGTGCAATATAAAGAAACAAACTTTTTAAAAACATGCTGTCAAATCTGTGTGTATGCAAGGATACAACATAACTATAAAATGTATATAAAAATACAATAAATTGATGTATATAAAGATACAATAAATTCTGTGGGAGTTTCTCTAACCGACAACCATCACATAAGAGCTATAGTGATGATATAGCGATCTACCTCACGCTTCCAGCGCATCCTATACTCGGCCAAAGGTATAGGACCTGAACTACTAATGGATCCACTAGTCTATGTGAAAAGGGTTCATCTAAAAAGTATGACCCTTTTCTACCCATGATGGCTACATGGTTTATGGGAGCTGTGAGTTGTCTGAACTCTCCCCCATATCGGTGCTCAATACTACTCCCAAAAATATACTAGCTCTTATGTTTTAAAAACATACTTCTTTCTGCTGATTTGAGATAATTGCTCAAAAACTTAGCTAAAAGGCTATCTTGGAAATCTCAGTTTCCCCTACTTGCTTCATTTAAAAAGCTATTACTCTTTTCTAAAAACTAGCCCGAAGGCCCTTTGAAAATGTCAGTTTCCGTTCTTATTTAAATGTGAAAACATTTATAAACTCTTTGGGAATACTTAGTCCCCATATACTTTTGAAGAAAAGGACTTCAAACTTTACTCTTCACTCTTTACTGAACTCAAAACTTAAGTCTTAAAACAAAGGTAAAACATTTGTAAAAGACTTCTTAAAATGTGGTTCGTGTCGAATGATGGACATGAACGACTCAATGCAAGATTTTCAATAACCACATATAGAACTCAAATACTTGGAACTCAAGAACTTCAATAATACTACTCATTTCAAAAATGCTCAACTCAGAGGGTCATGCGGAATTATAACCATGAACGACTCAACTAAAGGACTCAAAGATACTTCTCTTCTCAAGACTGTTCGACTTATAGGATTCATGCGGAATTATGGGCATGAACAATTCAACTCAAAGACTTTATGGGTAACATGTAATAGTCCCATGCTTAGAAATATAATCTCAAAGGGGATTAGGAACTCAATACTCAAGACTTAGAACTTGAAAATACTACTCCTCTCAAAGATACTCAACTTCTGGAGTTCATGCGGAATTTATGGGCATGAACGACTTGACTCGTAGGTCTACATAACATTATGAAACTCATGTATGTGACTCTTCTCATTCTCTGACTTACTTCCTCAAAACTTAGTTCAAAACAATAGTTGATCTCAAAGGATTCACAATTGAACTCAAAGACTTTCTTGACCTCTACTCTTAACTCTTTCTTGAATTTGAATTATGAATTCAAGAGTTATGATTCATGATATGAAGGATCTCAATAACAATATAGCTATTCGATAATTAGGAATAGAACTTTTAAAAGAAACAGGAATTCAAGAACTCAAAATCAACTTATCTCAAGAATACTCAAATCTAGGGAAAGTATCCTAGATTACTCTTTTTCTGATCTGAAAGTAGATGTAGGGCGTGAGGACGAACTAGTCCAACACTATGATAGCCTTTCATACCTAGAAGAACAAGATTCTTGAAGAATCTTTAAGAATCTTGAAGAATCTTGAAGAAGAACTTGATTAGAAGCCTTGAAACCCTAGCTTGAAGGTAAACAATCAAGAAAACCTTTCTTGAGATTCTCGAGTTAGTTTCTTAAAATCTCTATAGCCAAAAATTATGATTTTCATGAGTGAAGATGAAAATCTGATTTGTTTTGTGCTCTTTATTAGTCAAGAAATTCGTTGATGGTTTTCTTGGAGGTAAAAAGACAAAAACGATTATTTTCAATATATTCCCATCGGCTAATACGTAACAGTACTGTATAGGTTACTAAAATAGTCATAACTTTTTACTTAGATATTGGATTTACGTGAAACTGGTGGGGTTGGAAAGTAGATTCAATTACCTTTAATTGGATAGGTTATGGCTGACATAACTCTTAATATTCTAAGAGATATGGTCGTTTAAAGTTGACCTAAGCAGAATCTTACTTAAACTTAATGAAAATTCAAGAACACTTACCAAGAACTCATCAAGAACTTAAATCCATAAATTTCAAGAACGAAATTACGCTGAATAAATCATGATTGGCATGTGGGTGAAAGAACCCAACACTATGGAAGCTTACATACCTCTTAGGGATTAAACCCATGGCGAAAATCCGCAACAAGACGCAAGAATCTCGACGAACGCTTGATCCTCTCCTCTTTTCTCTTCTTTTTTCTTCTTGAACTCTCAACTAAAACCCTAGGATAATTTTAGGATTATAAAACTCAACCCAATAGGATTAGACCCGTAAAATATTACTAAAAATGAATTAAATCTGATTGGGTAAGGAAAAGACCAAAATACCCCTCTCTATTTTCGGTTAACATTCCTTAACTGGACAACCTATCTTAAAAAGGTCATATCTCAGTCATCCGACCTCGAAACTTATCAAACTCGGCGGCGTTGGAAAGATAATTCAAATATCTTCGCTACGGTATCTAGTAGCACACCTAACTTATCCTGAGCTAGGAGTTATGGTCGTTTGAAGTCGATCCAAAACTCATACTTTAGCATAACTTGCAAAATTTCAGATTTTGCTATTTCCAATTCAATTCTTTTTGAAACTCAAGGTGCTACATCTAGTGACCTTAACACTTAAGAAATTTTAAATTCCTTGGTAAAATCTCACTCACTACGAAGAACGGTTCGAGTCTTAGTTCAAAAATTTTCTGGGGTGTTACTATATCTCCACCTTGGGATCATTCGTCCTTGAATGACAACTGAACTGGGTATGAAATGGGGTTAGTCTTACTAAGGTCTGAGTCTAATGGTCTGCTCTTACTATATTCAAGCTTAACTCAAATCTTTAAGTTCGGATTATATACCTCTTTATAGGAAATCTCATCCCAAACTGTTACTCCTTACCACCACATTCAAGCTTAGTACTCTAACAACTTCATTACTAAAAGGACCTCTAAAAAAGATATCCCCCAAACTCTTTGGAACTCATCACTATCTTACTCTCAAACACTTGACTTAATTTCTTATCTTGTCATCTCCCCCTTAGGTCTAAAGCTAACACTTGAAGGCTATGGACATAGTCCATCATCTCTAAATGGTCTACCTCTTATTGCTCTTTTTACTCTTGTGACTTAGCCACATTTCACTGCCCTTATCTAAAGGTTAGGATCTCTCACCTGTACCACTCATATTCATTGGAGCTAACATTTCAATTCCTCAAGTCTTCTAGATCAAACCTCAAGACTAACATCATTAACTACATGTTGTCATTCTTTTGATCATGACACTCATCTCAAATTCAAGCTTAATATTTATGACAAAACCCGAATATTAATATGATTGCTCGCTTACTATACTAACTTACAACTATTATTATGCGCAAATTTTAGAATCACTCGTCCACTAGGACCTTATGACAAGTAGTTAATCGTCACCTCTTAGCCTTCATACTTACAATTACTATCACCTTCGACTTTGCAACATAAGTACTATTCACTCATTCACTATGCATCAATGCCTAATTAGTTCTATAACACTTTGAATATTATGGGCTCTCACTCAAAATCATAAGCCTAGCTTAGATCTATCACCTCATGGATACTTTTGCTCTTCTATTCAACACTTACACTTGGTCATTGCTACCACAATGACACATCCTCATAACCCCTTTCTAGTTAAGGTATACTCTAACTCATCTTGACTTGCAGCTCTTACTCTACCTCCTATCCTGAGCTCTTCATAACTCACCACTTCTTAGTCTACCCACAAGGGATATCTCCTCATTAATACTTACTAGGTGCATAACTATAATAACATAGTTTGCCTCATCACTCTCTCCCTTTCTAGGATTACTAAACCTCTGCATACTTTCCTCTAACTATGGGCTCTATCACTACTACTGCTCATGATCTCGTAGCTCATGCTACCTTTTCGGGTGAAAATACTACCCAAGCTCTAAACATACTTTCTCATGAGGATCTCAGCTGAAACAAGACTTAGAGAAGAGAATACAACTTGCTTTTAGCTCAAATAAATGATTCATATGAAGGCTTTACTTTGAAACTGAACACTTAACTTACTCTTGGACTTCTCTTAAGCCCCTCTGGAGTCTCATAACTTCTTCAAAACTCTTGCTAAGAACAACTCATCCATAAGCATCTTTAGAATTTACTTTTCAACCACCTCTAGTATGATGGGTAGTCGAATGAATTCTGAGAAACGTAGGAGTTAGAATAGATCTCTATGACTTAGCTCTATTGCACGATTAAGAGTATGAAAGAAAGGGAAACTTTTCTTAAATGTCTGCATTCCCTCATTTATAGAAGTGTGGGCCTCACAACCATAAACAAGATCCTACTGACACGGCTTCATAGACACCCTAGGACACTTAAACTCTGTGCTTTGATACCAAGTTTGTCACGACCCGAGCCTACACCCTGGACGTGGCCGGCACTCGAAAACCATTGCTGGTCCCCAAGCGAACCCTCATCCTGGCTGACTACAAGTGGAAAACTAATTCAAGCATACAAAGCTTAAAAAAACTGAAATAAAAGTTCATAAAACTTAAATACAAACTTTAAGTCCAAAGAAAACTCTGTATAATAAAATATATACAACTCGCCATAAAAAGGCAACTTTAGTCTTTAAAACATTTAATAAAATTAATGATACAGACTTCTCAACTATACTGACTATCTATGAAGCCTCTAATTGATAAAGATGGATGTCGGGACAAGACCCACGACATCCTAACAACTGATATAACTGAAAGGTAAATGAAATCCTCCGAAAGCAAGGAGGCTCACCATAGCTAACTCAAACTCTCGGATGTATCAACGAAGCTCCTGTTGATGATCCTGAATACCTGTGTCTGCATTATGAGAAGATGCAGGCCAAATGGCTCAGTACGTGGAATGTACGAGCATGTAAGAGGAATTCTAAAACATAAACATAAGCTTGAAACTTGATAGAAATGAAACATACTTACCTCTTCTCAAACTTACTCAACTCAAGGAATACTCAAGGGTACTCAAAACTACTCAAACTTACTCAACTCAGAAGTACTGAAGGATAAGATACTCAACTCCGAGATTAGATACTCAACTCAAGGATATGATATTCGACTCAAAGATATGATATTCGACTCTGGATACTCAACTCTGGATACTCAACTTTGAATACTCAACTAAATATGACTGAACTCATTTCAATATAAAGCAATTTAAAACAAGTGCAATATAAAGAAACAAACTGTTTAAAAACATGCTGTCAAATCTGTGTGTATGCAAGGATACAACATAACTCTAAAATGTATAGAAAAATACAATAAATTGATTTAAATAAAAATACAATAACTTCTGTGGGAGTTTCTCTAACCGACAACCATCACATAAGAGCTATAGTGATGATACATCGATCTACTTCACGCTGCCAGCGCATCCTATACCCGGCCAAAGGTATAGGACCTGAACTACTAATGGATCCACTAATCTATGTGAAAAGGGTTCATCTAAAAAGTATGACCCTTTTCTACCCATGATGGCTACATGGTTTATGGGGGCTGTGAGTTGTCTGAACTCTCCCCCATATCGGTGCTCAATACTACTCCCAAAAATATACTAGCTCTTATGTTTTTAAAACATACTTCTTTCTGCTGATTTGAGATAATTGCTCAAAAACTTATCTCAAAGGCTATCTTGGAAATCTCAGTTTCCCCTACTTGCTTCATTTAGAAAGCTATTACTCTTTTCTAAAAACTAGCTCGAAGGCCTTTTGAAAATCTCAGTTTCCGTTCTTATTTAAATGTGAAAACATTTATAAACTCTTTGGGAATACTTAGTCCCCATATACTTTTGAAGAAAAGGAATTCAAACTTTACTCTTCACTCTTTACTGAACTCAAAACTTAAGTCTTAAAACAAAGGTAAAACATTTGTAAAAGACTTCTTAAAATGTGGTTCGTGTCGAATGATGGACATGAACGACTCAATGCAAGGTTTTCAATAACCACATATAGAACTCAAATACTTGGAACTCAAGAACTTCAATAATACTACTCATTTCAAAAATGCTCAACTCAGAGGGTTCATGCGGAATTATGACTATGAACGACTCAACTCAAGGACTCAAAGATACTTCTCTTCTCAAGACTGTTCGACTTATAGGATTCATGCGGAATTATGGGCATGAACAATTCAACTCAAAGACTTTATGGGTAACATGTAATAGTCCCATGCTTAGAAATATAATCTCAAAGGGGATTAGGAACTCAATACTCAAGACTTAGAACTTGAAGATACTACACCTCTCAAAGATACTCAACTTCTGGAGTTCATGCGGAATTTATGGGCATGAACGACTTGACTCGTAGGTCTACATAACATTATGAAACTCATGTATGTGACTCTTCTCATTCTCTGACTTACTTCCTCAAAACTTAGTTCAAAGCAATAGTTGATCTCAAAGGATTCACAATTGAACTCAAAGACTTTCTTGAACTCTACTCTTAACTCTTTCTTGAATTTGAATTATGAATTCAAGAGTTATGATTCATGATATGAAGGATCTCAATAACAATATAGCTATTCGATAATTAGGAATAGAACTTTTAAAAGAAACAGAAATTCAAGAACTCAAAATCAACTTATCTCAAGAATACTCAAATCTAGGGAAAGTATCCTAGATTACTCTTTTTCTGATCTGAAAGTAGATGTAGGGCGTGAGGACGAACTAGTCCAACACTATGATAGCCTTTCATACCTAGAAGAACAAGATTCTTGAAGAATCTTGAAGAATCTTGAAGAAGAACTTGATTAGAAGCCTTGAAACCCTAGCTTGAAGGTAAACAATCAAGAAAACCTTTCTTGAGATTCTCGAGTTAGTTTCTTAAAATCTCTATAGCCAAAAATTATGATTTTCATGAGTGAAGATGAAAATCTGATTTGTTTTGAGCTTTTTATTAGTCAAGAAATTCGTTGATGGTTTTCTTGGAGGTAAAAAGACAAAAACGATTATTTTCAATATATTCCCATCGGCTAATATGTAACAGCACTATATAGGTTACTAAAATAGTCATAACGTTTTACTCAGTTATTGGATTGACGTGAAACTGGTGGGGTTGGAAAGTAGATTCAATTACCTTTAATTGGATAGGTTATGGCTGACATAACTCTTAATATTCTAAGAGATATGGTCGTTTAAAGTTGACCTAAGCAGAATCTTACTTAAACTTAATGAAAATTCAAAAACACTTATCAAGAACTCATCAAGAACGTAAATCCATAAATTTCAAGAACGAAATTACGCTGAATAAATCATGATTGACGTGTGGGTGAAAGAACCCAACACTATGGAAGCTTACATACCTCTTAGGGATTAAACCCATGGCGAAAATCCGCAATAAGACGCAAGAATCTCGACGAACGCTTGATCCTCTCCTCTTTTCTCCTCTTTTCTCTTCTTTTCTCTTCTTGAACTCTCAACTAAAACCCTAGGCTAATTTTAGGATTATAAAACTCAACCCAATAGGATTAGACCCTTAAAATATTACTAAAAATTAATTAAATCTGATTGGGTAGGGAAAAGACCAAAATACCCCTCTCTATTTTCGGCTAACCTTCCTTAACTGTACAACCTATCTTCAAAAGGTCATATCTCACTCATCCGACCTCGAAACTTAGCAAACTTGGCGGCGTTGGAAAGATAATTCAAAAATATTCGCTACGGTATCTGGTAGCACACCTAAATCATCCTGAGCTAGGAGTTATGGTCGTTTGAAGTCGATCCAAAACTCATAATTTAGCATAACTTGCAAAATTCCAGATTTTGCTATTTCCAATTCAATTCTTTTTGAAACTCAAGGTGCTACATCTAGTGACCTTAACACTTAAGAAATTTTAAATTCCTTGGTAAAATCTCACTCACTACGAAGAACGATTCGAGTCTTAGTTCAAAAATTTTCTGGGGTGTTACATGGTGCTAGAGATTTTATTGAACATACAATGACACTTGACATTTTCAAGAATAATTGATTGGTTAGGTGTCCTTGTAGTGCATGTAGGTGCTTAAAAGTTTTTGAACCAGATAATGTTATGGTTCATTTGTACCGTAATGGATTTAAGCCTAGATATTTTGTATGGATTTATCATGGAGAAAGAAATGGATTGAATGGTATGTTTTATAATTCGATGAATGTGGATGAATATATTTGCTTGCACCACATGGCCAAATTAGGGTTGAACATGATGATAGGGTTGAACATGATAAGGCTCATGAAATGATTAATGATGCTTTCGGGGTTCAAGGTGTGATGGAACCGAACAATATTTTGATGAAGCTCATAATGAAGAAGCAAGATGCTTCTATGATCAATTAGAATAGTCCAGTCATCCACTATGTGAAGGGAGTCCGCATTCTACCTTGTCAGTTACGATTAGATGAATGAGTATTAAATCAGATTGGAATGTTCCTAATGCGGCTATGGACTTAATGGTTGATCTTTTGGGTGAACTAGTTAATCCGGAGTTTAACATACCTAAGAACTTCTATCAGGCAAAGCGTTTGGTTTCCAAGTTAGAATTGACGTATGATATAATTCATTGTTGTGTTAATAGCAGCATGCTGTTTTACAAGACTGATAGTGAATTAGAAAATTGTAAGTTTTGTGGACATGCTCGCTATAAGAGGACTCCGACTGGAAAGATGGTCCCAATTAAGGCGATGCATAATCTACGTCTTACTCCTAGGTTAAAGAGGTTGTATGCATCAATGAGGTCTTCCCCACATATGAGATGGCATCGTGAATATAGAAGGTCACCGGGTGTTCTTGTCTCAGCCAGCTGATGGTGAAGCATGGAAGCATTTTGATATTGAATATCCTGATTTTGCTAATGAACCAAGAAATGTTAGATTGGGGTTGTGTGAAGATGGTTTCACACCATTCTCTAATGTTTGCTTCGCCTTATTCATGCTGGACGGTATTTCTTACTCCGTATAATCTTCCTCCTAAAATGTGCATGACCAGTCCCTACATATTTCTAAGTTGTGTTATTCCAGGTCCCCATAATTCAAAAAGTTTGATTGATGCCTATCTACAACCATTGATAGATGAGCTCAAACAATTGTGGTTTGAAGGCGTTTTGACTTATGATATATCAACTAAGCAGAATTTCATTTTGCGTGCTTCTTTAATGTGGACTATTAATGATTTTCCTACATACGAGATGTTTTCTGGTTGGATGACAGCTGGAAAGCTAGCATGTCCATATTGCATGGAAAATAGTAAGGCATTCACTTTAAAGCATGACATAAAAAATACATGGTTTGATTGTCATCGTCAGTTCTTGCCAATGGACCATGAGTTTAGAAAGATGAAAAATGCATTTAGGAAAAATATTAGAAGAAGTATCTGATAATGACATAATGAATGTTGAGGAATAAATATCCGAGAATGAGGAAAATGAATCATTTAATGGCGAAGAATGGGACGATAATGAAAATGAAACAACTGAGGAGGAAGAATGGGAGAATGATGGAATGCGAGGAGGAATAGTAGTAGAATGAAGGCTAGTATATGTAAGTTAATTTATTTTGCTAATTTTATTTAATTTATGATATTTATATATTATACATGTAAATTTCTATACATATGTCATTAAGCGGTGACAGTGATGGATCTCGCGAGCATTTTGGAGTTAGACAGACAAATAACAAGTCTAGGAGACCCATAGATCCTAAGGATATTCCACGATCTATTTCTTCTGTGCAAGATCTCATCAGACATGATACTCATTTATTTGTTGTTCCATTTGGTACGGCAGATCCTCGGACATATTATCCTATTTATCGTTGATCAGTTGGTGCTTCCTTTACTTCGCAGGCATTGCCTCCACGACTCTACGATGACCTACCTTTACAAGATATTCGTCGAGCACGACCCTTATCGGCAAGTAGGATATCAGATGGTACTCCATCTCCCACAAGTACATCTCCTCAGTTATATGCCATGAGGATTGGAGATTCTAGTAGCGAGCAGTCAGATGCTATGGCCGGTACGCCTCCATTGACTCAGCGTTTTGTGCATCCTGATGTATCACCTTCACTTACAGCTGCACCTAGTGCTACACCAGATGATGAGATATCTGCTCTATCTCCTAGCCAGAAGGATAGACTTGGTAGAGTCATGATTGAGTCGGATGGATCATCATAAGTTTGTTTTGTTATCTATTTGTTACTATATTTTATTTATTTCTTATACTTTAATATATTATTCATGAACTAACATATTTATTATGTGTTTTGCAGGTAGAATCCTACAAAGGATGTTGCCCGGGCTTTAAAAGACTGTGTTAGAAGACTTTTTACAGAGGCTTATCGCTCTTGGAGCGAGATTCCAAACAATAGACGCTAGGCAATGTTTAATGAATTTAAGGTATATATTTTTTAGTTAAGTTTAATAATTTTAGTATACTTTACTATTTTTTTACTATCGATCTAATTAACGCTATTCAAAAAATTTCCAGACTGTGTGTACTTGGGAGCCGAGGTACAATATGGTCATTGAGACCAAATTGAGAGGAGGGCATCCGCGAGATTATCTAGCTGGCTAAAGAAATTTTGGGATACTGATCAACGTCCGGGTTGGATGTTGCCTCATGTTTTTGATAACTTGCGTCAGTATTGGAACACAGATATGTTCAAGGCAATGTCCGAACAAGTCAAAAAGGCTAGAGGCAGTCTTAAGGGTGGCTCGTTGCACACCGGACGTGTAAAGACCGTTGGAACAATTACAAGAGAGATGGAAAGTTCTAATTCAAACTTTTAAATAAATAATTAGTTGATTCATATATATCGTTATAAATTTCAATTTTTATTTATAGGAAAAAGAAATGGGGTGCACTCCCATTGGGTGGGAGATTTTCAAGAGGACTCATGTGAAGAAGAAAGAAAATGAGTCGGATCCATATGTGTGGTTAGAGGAAAAAGGGTCGAACGAACTTTTGTAAGTTATTTAATGTGAATAATATATATTAATAGTGAATATATTTATGATATGTATATATATTGATGTCATTTTTTATGTTTAATATGCTAAATGAGATTAATCAGTACGTCGCTAAGAATCTAGATAGTTCGGTCCAAATGACACCTGAACTGTCCACCCAAATTTGGACAGAAAAAGTGGTAGTGGGATACACAAGGGTAGAGTCTATGGTCTAGGCTCTAGAAACGATGTAAGACGACTCTAGTCAGGCTTACAAGGTATTGGATCTTCACGTCAAATCGAGGCACTTGACGGTGTTCCGATTGCTGCTTTCATCGGCACTAGCAGAGTTGGAGCGGAGAAGAGTAGCTGAACAACAAAGCATGAGTGCGACCGTTCAGCAAATCAAAGAACAAGTGTTGAACCTCCCTCGTCGGCATACTATATCTTCTCATGTTGAGGACACCGACGACGACAGTGATGAGGATGATGATTTTGTAGATCGCACTCCCTAGTTTAGGTCTCTTTTATGAACTTTATGAACTTTTTGAAATTTTTAAACAAATTTTGAAAGACATTATAAGTCTTTAAATTGTGATTTAGATACTTTTGAATGTTAATTTAAGTTTGTTGTTTTATGTTTTTTGTAGCTTCTTTATAATGTTGTGTGTTTGATTGGGCTGAATTGAATTGAATTGCATTTCCAGGTGGGTAGCAGAAACTGGCAGTAAACAATTTGCAGAAAAAGTGACGGATAGTGTGGTTTTGTCCGTAGCTTTTCTCGGTTTTATTTTTTTTAAAACCCAGAAAAGTGATAGACAATGTCCTTTAGTTCGTCACCTTTCTAGATTTTTCAAAAAAATAATTTCCAGAAAAGCGACGGACAGGGTCCTTTAGTCAGTCACTTTTCTGGGATTTTCAAAATTTAAATTTCCAGAAAAGCAATGGAGTACTCCATCGCTTTTTGAAAATCGTCGAGCCAAAAAGCGACAAACATGGCTGCGTCGCTTTTTCGTCGATTTTGACCAAAAAAGTGACGAAGTCCGTCGCTTTTGGCCATTGTTTTTCGGCAGTTTTTTAGTAGTGTACTAGCTCGTCAAAATTTCAATGTTGATGAGATCAATAATGAACTAAACAAGTTGGAGAATTCACTCGATTGACAAAAAAACATGGAGAAGCTCTCCAAGCATTAAGGAACAAACTTCCATATGAACAACTCATCTTTTCTAACCTTAAAAAAGTTGAGTGAGCACTTGGAAGCTGTAGATGAAGAAGTTGAAAGAGTAGCGAGCCAACTTATGGAGTGCAATATTGAATTTCCATAACAAACTTTTGGAAGTGACCTTGCTCCTATAAGAGTTGAGGAAAACATTTTGTCCGATTTCGATGAAGCGCCATCTGGATCCCATGAATAGATTTTTCTTTTAGCTATATTTAAAATTCAGTGACTTGATTGTGTACTTATAGAGTTAAGTTTGTCATATCTATGATTATCTTTGTTATATTTATGATTTCAATTTTTACCTTTGAATATGTTTATCATGGAATAAGATGGACTTTTATTTAGTACTTCCTTCATTTTAATTTCTTTGTCTTACCTTTTTTAGGTCAGTTTAAAAAAATAATATTTTTGTTTCCTTTTTGGCCGCTCTTAGTTTAACTTTTCATGTGTCATGTTTAAAACCACAATAATAAAGAGAATTTTGTTACATTTCACATATCATTAATTTATGACCACAAGATTTAAAAGTTATTTTTTATTTTCTCAATTTTCATGCCAAGTCAAAATCAGATAAATAAATTGAAATGAAAAGGGTATGCAATAATTTTTCATTTGAAATTGATGTATAAGTATTGAAAGAAAAAGTAGTAAGAGATTATTGAATAAGAAAATGAAACTCATGTCAGATAGCTTTAAGTGCAACATATCTTATTTTTTTAAAATAAAATTCTTATAGAGTATCACATGTATTTGTTTCTACATATAAAAACAATATTATTTTATTATGACTGATAAAGCAAGGCTTACCTCCTTACTTCTACTTATACATATTGATTGTTTATCATTTTTATTGTTATTAAAAAGATAATAAACATACTGTCTAGTGGTATATATTGATATATAATTAAAATAATTGTATTGTTACGACATTTTTTCACGTGTCATAAGTGATGAGTATATTTTATGAGTTTAGAAACGCTCTAGGAGACATACAAATAACATAAAAATTTAAATTGAAGTGCCTAAATTTTTTTGTACATTAATATAAATTAGACAACAAAATATATTGATATTGTGAAAGCTAATAGTAGAAGGTCTTTTATTAAGCATGACTATATTAGAAAATATACATAGTAGGACAAGAGAAAATTTTGAAAAAATATGAATATAATAAAAAATATTTACCTAAAATTATCATTAATTTACATAATAACTTACTAAATCATATGTCAGAAAAGAATGACATAATAAAAACATTTTCAATAACATAAATATAACTACAAAAACATGTCGTTTGTAATTACTATCTTTACGGATTAAGAATGATACAAAATAAATGGAAATATGTCAACTTTAACTTTTTATTTGAAGTATTTTAAATATTATATTTTCATGTATTATTTATTGAAAGGACGACTTTCTGTCTTCGAAAAAAATATTTTTTTTCTTATAAAAAATAATTTGAAGTACTCCTAATTCTATGAAATTTAGTATCTTAAATAAATTAAAATTTAGTATATATCATAAATGAATTTTCTTGCAACAGGAATTATAAATATCTCAATTTATATATTTTTATTATTCTTAGTTATGATTAATGAGAATATATAACAATATTTCGAAGTGAAAATTTTTGTATGTTCTAATGACCAGTTAGACCATTTTGAGAACTAGTCCTATCTAATTTGTAAAGGACCCTTTCCATAAATTTCTAATGGAAATTTTGAATTACTCGTTTAACTATGGTTATTTAATAAGTGGGTAGATTTTAGGTATTTAATTTTAGTAATTAGTTAATGGGCCAAATCCATAATTTATTTAACACCCTTACTACTTCACCCATGTGTTGAAGTAAGTTAGTAGGGTTTAATAATTTCAGACTATTCAATTTAAGAGGAAAAAGACTTGGAAAATGAGAACCTGGATCGACAATCAAAGGATGATCGAGCGTCTCAGGCATGGATTATTGAGGGTCGTGTCACACGTTTTGACGGATGCATGGACATATAGTCCCCCATGGGTCCTGGACTGTGAGATAGTGGGTGTGTATCGCTTGGTTAGACATGCATCACTATACTTGACATTACATTTCATTGCATTGCACATCATTATCATTGGTGAACTTGATCTTGTGTGTTAATGATGTTGTGAGTGCCTTTCTGTGGAACTTGTGATTGATGAATATTGAGCCTATTGTTGAAACTATGAAATTCTTAGAGGGTTATTGTTGAGCTGTGTTCTTTGTAAATTGTGAACTGTTAGGTTGGGCTGGTTTTATGCAGGTGGTAGTTGTGGAGGATCAGTTGGGGTGTAAGGAGTACCCGTATTCTATCCCTTAGCTTGTGTATAGAAGTTTACTTGCTGAGTACCGTGTGGTTTGGTACTCACCCATTGCTTATACATTTTTTTGTAGGTTACAAGCCCACATCATCGTGATACTTTCAATTGTTTTCTTTTCTGAGGATTCCTGTGGAGATTTATGAGGTAGCTTTTTGTCATCTCAGCGGACCTTCATAATCCTATTTATGATCTTGTTCTATTCTAGAAACAATGTCATTTCAGACTTGTGTTTTTTTTTCTTTTGAATAAATTGTAATACTTTAGAGGCTTGTACACGGGACAAACAAGTTTTGGGGCTTTTATTAGGTTGACTTAGTTATCTGCACATATGATATTTTGAGATTTTAATATGTCTTACTTCTGCATAGTTGGTGATATTTGAGTTTTAGGCTGACTTGTCTTGGTGGGATAAGACAAGTGCCATCACGTCCATTTTTAGGGCCTCAGAAAAATGGTATCAGAGCCCCAGGTTCATAGGTCTCACGTGTATATAAGGCAAGTCTAAGTAGAGTCTCAAAGATTGGTACGGTGACGTCTGTACTTATCTTCGAGAGGTTATAGTGACTTTTAGGAAAATTCTTCATTTTTGTTGAATCTCTATTGTGCGTCCTTGGTTCAATTTTGATTCTTATCACTTCACTCCATTTACCCTCACTTATAGTGATGACTCGTGTGTAGTTCCACATGTGAGTAGTTGGTGTGTCGTGTATGGCTTGAATGTTAGACCTAGTACTAAAGTGGAAGTGATAAACTTATGGAAATGATATGTGGTCAGATTAATAATGTTCAACAATTTAAATGGGTTTAGTAAGGTTAGTGACCCAGTAAAGAGAATATTACTTGTGTGGTATATATTAAATTTAGAGTGGTTTAACAATTGGAAGTGGAATGATTAAAGGGATGTCTAGATAATGAACATGTATCTTGGGAAACTACAATTAGTAAAGTTATCATAACATGACTGGGTTGCTTAGCGAATGATGAGAATGGTGTCGCACCAGTTGAGGTCATAATATCTACTACAGTTTCATAAATTGAGTGTATATAAAAAAGGGTCATGATACAACTACTATAATGGTATCGATGCTTACTTGGTTAGAGTTATAGAGTGTGTTACTTATGTCATCAACCCCGTCTCAGATAGAGTGCATACCATTTTGGGTTAGAGACCAAACAAATTTAGTAATGTACTGTAGATAGTTAATGGGCAAAAATGTGTGGGTTAAAATATTGTTTATAAGGAAAATTATAGTGGTGGATCATGGGAACCGTATTAATGTGTTATGTTGGGAAGTGTATCTCGAGGATTCTAAATGAGGACTAGTGATTTCATCGTAAGCTCTAAGGGAGTCGACCATTATCGGAATGAAACACTTATGGGTAAAGAAAATTTCCAACGAGTATACTTGTGTGAAGGAAATTAAGAATTTTAGTAAGAAAATGCATATAAAATAGGGTTAGTCCTTTGTATTGGATTGGATTGGTATAGCTAGGTTTGAGGTGTCATGTAAATGATAAGGTTGACTTCGCGTGGTAATGGGAAGGGCTATTGAGTATGATTGTAATAAGAGTTCGTGATGAATTGTCATTGGGATGCAACTATATGATAAAGATTGTTGGTTAAACGGATTTTGTATGGTAATGACAACTGTGATTATCTAAGGTTGTGATTTTCTACTATTTGGTGAGTAACGTGGTTGAATGGAAAGTTTTAGGAGGTTCTGGGACACCGCTCGAATAGAATTTAAAGGAGCTAGAGTCATAATGTAAACTAAAATAATAAATTAGTGGGATATAGTGTAGCCTTCGGAAAGAGGTGAGAGTAAGAATATTTTCTCTGATTACAATCTAAGGAAAGAATGACCCCTGACTGAAAATCTATCGAGGCCAACCGACAGACCTGACCGACAGTCCATGGATGGACCGATGGTCCGTCCTGGTCAACAGTCATTCGGCTTTAGAAGAGGGGTGCTAAGGGTCTCGATCTATGGACTTGGACCACGGATCATGGTCCCACCTACGGTTCGTAGGTCCTGACTTGGATCGACCTTTGGCTTAAATTTCAGGAGTTTCTGGGGAGGGCTGCAGATGGCCAAGCACTAACCCCACTTACGGTCCGTGGGTCAACCTACAGTCTGTTGGTAGCACCTGCAACTTCTGCAATTCTGCATTTCTGCATTTCTGGTTTGTCTAGAATATGGGGTGTTACATTATCTTCCCCTTGGGAACATTCGTCTTGGAATGAAGACTAAAATAGTTGAATATGGAGGGAAAGAGCTGCAAACCCTACTACTAAGTACCGGAAACTAAAATCTGACTAAACTAGGTTCCAAGAACATTCAAATACGCTGAAAATGCAAGTATAACTGAAGGAACATGATACTAAGACTAATTTTACGCATGCATAAATAAAAGAGTGGAGAAGAACTATTACCTCAAGCTGAAATGGAGTCGGAAGGAAAGAGATGATGATACATGACCTTCATGGCTGCTTCTGCTTCCCAAGTAGCTTCCTCTACGGACTGAATTCTCCATAAAACCTTAAGTGTAGCGACTTCTTTGTTTCTTAACCTTCGAACCTGACGATCAAGAATCTCAACTAGCATATTCTCATAAGTGAACTATCCTTCACAACCACACTTTCCAATGGTACTATTGATGCTGGAACACCCACACATTTCTTCAACAGCAAAATATGAAAAACCGGATGCACCGCTGCTAGTTGTACTAGGAACTCTAACTCATAAGCCATTTTACCAACTCTTTTCAAAATCCTGTAAGGGCCTACATATCTAGGACTGAGCTTCCCTTTCTTGCCAAACTTTATCATCCCTTCATAGATGAAAGTTTCAGGAAAACCCAATCATCAATATGGAACTCCAAGTCCCTTCTCCTTACAACTGCATAGGACTTCTGGCGACTCTGGGTTGTCTTAAGTCTATCTCTAATGAGTTGAACTTTTTCCATTGAACCAAATCTGGTCCTATCAAAGTTGTTTCACCTACTTCAAACCAACCAACTGGAGATCTACATCTACGCCCATACAATGCCTCGTAAGGGGGCATTTGAATATTGGAATGGTAGCTATTATTGTAAGTGAACTCTATAAGAGGAACGTGATCATCCTAACTACCCTTAAATTCAATCACGCAAGCTCTCAACATGTTCGTTAAGGTCTGAACAGTACGCTCTGCCTGACCATCCATCTGTTAATAAAATGATATGTTGAGGCAAACCTGAGTACCATGACCTTTCTAAAATGAATTCTAGAAATGAGAGGTAAACTGAGAACCTCTATCTGAGATGATAGACAAAGGAACCCCATGCAACCTGACTATCTCATTATTGTAAAGCTTGGCATAGTCCTCCGCCAAATCTGTAGTCTTAACAGCCAAAATGTGAGCGGACTTAGTAACTATGTCAACTATCACCCAAATGGAGTCATGTTGTCTGCGAGTATGAGGTAAAACTGTAATGAAATCCATGTTTATCACTTTCCACTTCCATGTAGGAATGTTAATTTCTTGTAGCATACCTCATGGTTTCTGATGTTCTACCTTCACCTGCTCACAATTAGGGCACTTAGCCACAAAATTCATTATATCCCTTTTCATGCCATTGCACCAAAAGACTTCTCGTAGATCACGATACATCTTAGTGGTGCATGGATGAATAGAATACCTAGATTTATGGGCTTCTGTCAGGATCTCCTATCTCAACTCACACACTTTAGGAACACATAAATGACCTGATAGCGAAGAACACCATCTCCCCCTTGGGAGAAAACCTGAACTTTTTGCTGATGAACTGCACCCTTCAATTGAAGCAATAGAGGATCATTGTCTTGTTTTTCCTTAACCTCAGCTACCAATGAATATTCTGTCCCATTCTAGACTGTCACACCACCATTTGACATGCTCATAAAGCAAACTCCCAAGATACCAAGCCAGTGAACATCTTTTGCTAGTTCTTTCATTTCTTCCTCAACACGCGTCACACTACCCATAAATAGTTTGCAAATAGAATCAACTACTACATTGGCCTTACTAGAATGGCAAAGCACATTCATATCGTAGTCCTTGAGGAACTCAAGCCATCTCGTATGGCAAAGATTCAACTCTTTCTAGGTGAACACATATTGAAGGCTCTTATGATATGTGAACACATCTATGTGAACACCATACAAGTAATATTTCCAAATCATAAGGGCAAATACCACAGCTACAAGCTCGAGGTCATAAGTCAGATAGTTCTTCTCATGCACCTTAAGTTGTCTAGAAGCATATGTTATAACATTACCTGACTCTATCAACACACAACCTAGGCTGACTCTGGATGCATCCTAATAGATTACATAACCGTTTGAACCCTCTGGTAGATTCAAAATAGGAGTTGTAGTCAACCTACTTTTAAGTTCTGAGATGCTCTTCTCACACTCGTCCGACCGCTGGAACTTCACCTTTTTTTGAGTCAACTTAGTCAATGGAGAAGTTATGAATGAAAATCCTTCCACGAACCTTCTATAATAACCAGCCAAACCTAAGAAAATTTGGATATTTATGGGAGAGGTAGGTCAGGGCCATTTCTTCAATGCTTCTATCTTCTGAGAATACACTCGGATCCCTTCGCTAGCCACATATGCCCACGGAAAGCAACAAATTATAACCAAAACTCAAACTCTCTAAACTTAGCAAATAACTGGTGATCCTTTAGAGTTTGCAGGACAACCCTTAAATGAGTCGCATGTTCTTCCTCTTTCCTAGATTAAATGAGGATATCATCAATAAAAATGATAACGAACAAGTCCAAGTACTGTTTTAACACCTTATTCACCAAATCCATGAAAGTTGAATGAGCATTGGTTAGACCAAATGACATAACTACAAATTCATAATAACCATACCGAGTTCTGAAGGCTATTTTTGGAATTTCACTATCTCTGACTCTAAGCTAATGATAATCGGTTCTGAGGTCTATCTACGAAAAATTGCTAGCACCCTGATGTTGGTCGAACATGTCATGAATCATGGGAATAGGGTACTTATTGTTAATTGTGACTTTGTTCAACTATTTATAATCAATGCACATCCTAAGAGAACCATCTTTATTTTCACGAACTACACTGGTGCACCCTATGGGGAAATACTAGGTCTGATGAAGCCCTTATCTAGAGGGTCTTTCAATTGCTCTTTCAATTCCTTAAGCTTAGCTGAAGCCATTCTGTAAAGAGGAATAGAAATAGGCTGGGTATCTGGAAAGAGATCAATTCCAAATTTGATTTCCCTTTAGGTAGGAACTCGGGGAAGATCATTTGGAAACACTTCTGGGAACTCATTTACTACTGGGACTGACTCAAGAGTTGAGGTTTTGGAGCTTGAATCCTTAACTTGAACTAGATTATAGAGATACCCCTTAGATATCATTTTCTGGCTTTAAGGTATGAAATGAATCGACCCATAGGCACCAACCTACTACCCTTCCATTCTAAGACTGGTTCGCTTGGAAACTGAAAACGAACGATCCTCGTTCTACAATCAACTAAGGCATAAAAGAAATGTAACTAATCTATGCCTAGAATGACATCAAAATTTACCATTTCTAACTCTACAGGATCTACTGAGGTGACTTTCTAAGAGACTACAACATGGCAATTTATATATACCCTTCTAGCTATAATTGGGTCACCTACTAGAGTAGAGACTGAGAAGGGTTCTGAGAGAGTTTCTGGACTAGCATCGAAGTTCATTGCTCCATCAATCTGTTGAGCATGAGTCCTGAGCCTAGAGATAGTCATATCCTCTAACAACATCACATTTCTTCACTCTGGCTTTACCAAGTTAGATACTCCAAATAGGAACTTACTCATCTACGCACTGGGATTGGAAACCATATGTTGAGCATACCTAGAGAGTTGGGTGAACTTGAGTCTGTACTCTAGGACTGACATAAAGCCTTGCCTCAAATTCATGAACTCCTGAGCCTTTGCCTCTTTTAACTCTCTTAGAAAGAACCTATCCAAAAAAGCTCTGGTAAAACACTCCCAAGTCACAGGAGTTGCATTCTCTCCCCTATTTTCCTTCTATTGAGTGAACCAAATTTGAGCTACATCCTTGAGGTGGTAGGATGCCAACTCTACCCTATCATTTCCAGTCACCTACATCACTCCAAAGATCTTTTTGACCTCATCAATAAAGTTCTGGGAATCTTCACCAACTTGCTACCCTAGAAATTCAGGTGGGTTCATCCTAACAAAGTCACAGACCCTAGCTGCCACTTATCCACCACACGCATTTGCAGGAAGTGGAACCTGCTGATTGTTTTGCTTGGCTACACTCTAGGGCAAAAGTTGATTGGCATTCCGAAAAACTGCATTCAAAACCTCATGATCTTGGACTGGAGGAGCTGCACTAGCGTTGTGGGCATTAGCATTCCTTGGGTAAGCTCTATGAGAAGGCATGATCTGAAAATGCATAATCGTTAAGTTAGAAAAAGAAGATCAAACCCACGCACGATAAGAATAACAAGAAAGTGAAGTTTTTCCTAAAACACATCGAAGCCTCCCCCTACTAGGTGTGGCGCGGTTCACACTCATGAAAGGGACTCTACTTAGTGCGGTTTTTCAGACATCCTAGGACTCTTAAACCTAGTGCTCTGATAACAAGTTTGTCACGCCCCAAGGCTACCCCCTTTGACGTGACATAGGACCTAGGATCACGAATAACCCCAAGTTAACCCTTAAGTGGGATATCATAAGCATACTTAAAGACTTACTGAAAATATAAATACTGAGCGGAAGCTTAAAGATCATATAAAATGAAATGATGAGAAATACCTATTCTAAGTCTGAATATGTAAAATATCGAGAGTTCAATAACAACTGAAAGGTCAAACTCCAAAGTAAATCTGAATCTAACTATGTCTAAATAAAATCCTCTATATAACTAGAGATGATGGGACATTTCCCTAGCTAACTCTAGCAAAATTGAAACTTAAAAGACTAAAATGAGAGAAAAAATGTCTATCATCCTCAAAGAATGAGGATTCATCATTGAACTGGAGATCGGGAGCCAATCTATGCGTGATTTGAATGTTGAGGACCTGAACCTACATCACGAGAAGATGTAGCATAGAGTATGCGTCGGTACTTGAAAGGTACTGAGCATGCAGGATAGGATAAAGCTGAACAACAATACATAACTGAAATAAAGCACGATGAGCAATGATATAATATGAACATAATGAATATACTGAACATACTAAACATGAACTAAGCTGAGTGCAACGACCAAGTACCTAACATATTGAAACTAACTACTGAGATATTACTGGTAACCTGGTCAATGCACTAGAATCTTACTGAGGGAGCTACCAATAACTGACATAAAACCACGTGAGCTAATTGTGGAGTCTGATGTATCGCCCCATCGAAAGGACCCAATATACCTTTCCAAGGGTATGAAGGTATGACTGGCGTGAGCACTAAATATGATGCCCACAGAGGGGACTTAACCTACAGGAGAACATAGTTCTGGGACTATAAGGGTGAATGACACTAGTCCACTCGGTATTGAGCCTACTACCAACTAGAATGTGTAAAATACAACATAACTGCAATAAACTGGATAGCTCAAGATTCTGACATGCTAACTGAAAATGCAATATTAAGTACTGATAATGAAACATTTGTAAATCGATGCATGTATATCTATATAAACTAACCTAGCAAGTGTAATTCATGAACTAAATGAATCTACATAACTAGGGTTTTGAATTTCATGCAATAATTAAGCAACACAGTTAGAAAAGTTAGAAAACGTAATATTCTGATTAGGATTAGTCAAACAGCTAAACCACAAAAATAATCTGAAGTTCTAGAAATCTTAAGTCTAACCATAATGAAAGGATCAAGAATCTGACTGAATTCTAGGGACCCAATGGGTGAAAGGAGCCCACTAGTGAAACCCCACATACCTGGTAAAGAATTTCACGGAGAAATCTTTTGATTTTGAGGTTGGAACTGGAGGAAACCTTGTTGCGTTCTTGGAGAGGGTTGGTCGACTCTTTCTTCTCCTTTCCATTCATATTGGATGAATTTTGGAGAATGAATTGACTAGGGTAAGTTCTAATTAAGTTACTAGGCTAAAACTGACCAAAATGACGTAGTTTAGAGGTAAAAAGACGTAGTTTAGGTGTCCAACACATAGGGAATAGACCAAACGACCCTAAGTTAAAAGCTATTAGAGCCAACTGATGGACCTGACCGATGGACTGTGGATGGACCGACGATCTGTCCTGGTCAATCGTCATTCGGCTTCATTAGAAGGGTGCTGAGGAACTCGACCCACGGACCATGGTCCCAAATACGTCCATAGGTCCTGGCATGGAGTTTCTAGGAAGGGGCAGCATGTGGCCAACCAAAGACCCCACCTACGGTCCGTGGGTCAACCTACAGTCCGTAGGTGGCACCTGCAACTTCTAGAATCCTACATTTCTAGTTTGTCTAGAATACGGGGTGTTACAGGGTGTGTATCGTTAGGTCAGATATACATCACTATACTTGACATTACATTTCATTGCATTGCACATCTTTATCATTGGTGAAATTGATCTTGTGTGTTGCTGATCTTGTAAGTGCCTTTTGGTGCAACTTGTGATTGATAAATATTGAGCCTATTGTTGAAATATGAAATTGTTCGAGGGTCATTGTTGAGCAGTGCGCTTTGTAAATTGTGAACAGTTAGGTTGCGCTCGTTTTATGCAGGTGGTAGTTTTGGAGGTTCGGTTGGGGTGTAAGGAGTACCCGTATATTATTCCCTTAGCTTGTGTTTAGAAGTTTACTTGTTGAGTACCATGTGGTTTGGTACTCACCCCTTGTTTCTACATTTTTTTGTAAGTTACAAGCCTGGAGCTTCGTGATACTTTTTATTCTTTTCTTTTCCGAGGCTTCCTGTGGAGATTAATGAGCTAGCTATTTGTCATCTCAGAGGACCTTCATACTCCTATTTATGATCTTGTTCTATTCTAGAAAAAATGGCATTTAGGACTTGTGTTTTTTTCTTTTGAATCAATTCTAATACTTTAGAGGATTTTACACATGACCACCATGTTTTGGGGTTTTTATTAAGTTGACTTAGTTATCCGCATTTACGATATTTTGAAATTCCAATATGTCTTGCTTCTACATAGTTGGTGATATTTGAGTTTAAGGCTGACTTCTCTTGGTGGGATAAGATGAGTGTCGTCACGTTTATTTTTGGGTTGTGACATATGCATATATGTTTAACGTGTAAAAATCATAGGTGTGAGAGATTTTATGTGAAAGTAATATAAATTGTTCAACATGTACATGTCTACGGATAAAAAGAACAAGCGTCAATGAAAAGAGTTAATAACCTACACAAATTAATTTTAAAACAAAAATATCATGCAAAAGAGATAGGGGTATGTTCGTCGACGAAGAGGTACCTCTATTTCAATATTGTATCATATTCATTCGTTAATATGTTGAATTCTTTTGAGAGTCTAATGATTAAAAGTCTTACCACGGGGAACAAAAATACAAACGACTATTTTCAACAAAGATGTTCATGCATGGAACAACTCTTTTTTACTTAATCAAAATTACTACATTATAAATGGAAAATTAAAAGGAGCTAAACCAAACCTTTAATTTGTGCATAAGGACCTCAAAAGTAGAATTCATGAACAACATAGAGTTCATACATGTCACGACCAAGACCACCGTGATTGGTACCCACACTAATCATCCGGTGGCGAACCACTACTACAACCCAACTAAGCAACTTGAAGAAACTAAACTATTTAAAGATACGTAAGCAGGTTTAAATGACGAATTAAATATGGAGTTCCCATAAACTCTAAAGGTTTAACAAAAACAACTAACATAATCATCATGGAAATTCAACCCATAGAACCTTAAAGTCATTGTACCAAAACTCTACTAATCAACAAGTCTAAGAAAATAGGGGTGCAACCCCGAAAACTAAACATAAGTAAAATGTCTGAACATCTAGTCTGAGTCCAAAATGAATGGACAAAAACTAAAGATGGATCCATGGCAGCCTAAAAGAATTGGCTCACCCTCAAATCCGGTCTTGGTCAATGATCTCCTAAATGAGGTCTGTCAGTAGCCGCCTGAAGATTCCCTGTACTCAACAAAGAAAGACCAAGTGTAGTATCAATACACGAAACCACGTGTATTGGTAGGATCACGCGGCTACTCCGGTCAGCAAAATATAAGCAAGTAATTACAACACATTAATCACACATACACAAAATGCATAATTCAATTATAATTTAGGAGCAACATGTAATTTTCCAATATCAATGACAGGTAGATATGAACATAATAATCACAAAAGGTCCTTTCATGGAACCCACACTGAAACTGTTAGTGTGTCAGAATGTGACACCCGATCAAGTATACATGTGTAGGAACGTGACACCCGATCCAATATATGTGTCAGAATGTTACACCTGGTCGAATGTGTGTGTCGGAACATGACACCAGTCAGCATAACCATAGTCACTCTCACACCCATAATGAACAGTGTATATAGTCACACAGTCAAGTAACAGTTACAGGGCATGTAATTGTTCGCACATAATCATTTCATTAGATTCGATTCACATTTCCATAATCGTATACATACATACAATGAAGCAATTAACCGGCATATATCACACAGCATGAAATCAAACCATCACCTAGCTCGAAACCAAGCTTGAATACTCCTAAGACACGTGAGCCTTCCCTTTTCGGAGTTTTTCAGCTTGTTCTTGATCTAAAACAAGAAATTAATGCAAGGATCACTAAAAATGGTCTAATTTACACGGATTATTACAATAATAATAACCCAAGGCTAAACCCAAGATCCTAATGCTCAACTAGAGATTTTCCCACCATTAACTTCAGGCAAAAACCCTTCCCCAAAAATAATTACCCAGGATTCAAAATTTTAAGAAACTAAATATAGATTAGGGGAGTAGATATCTTACCTTTAGCACTAGAATTCGTGGAAATTTGAGAAGAAAACTGCCTTGGGTCGTCCCTTAGCTCTTAAGAATGAAGTTTTGCAAAAAATAATATTTTGGGGGTTTTTTCCCAATTTAAGTCGGGACTGTCCTACCATAGCGGGCCCCATCCTACCACAGCGGCCCCGCCTTGAGGGATTGGGACCCATTGTGGCAGGACAGTCATGACTTAAGTCGGGAAAAACCCCAAAACGGTATTTTCTAAAAAAACATCATTCTTATGAGCTAAGGGACAACCCATGGTAGTTTCTTGTCAGAGTTTTATGAATTCTAGCGCTAAAGCTAAGATAATTACTCCCCTTATCCATATTTAAATTCTTAGAATTTACAATCTTGGGTAATTATCGTTAGGGAAGGGTTTTGTCCTGAAGTTAATGGTGGGAAAAGCCCTAGTTTAGCATTAAGATCTTGGGTTGATATTGTCGTTATAATACGAGTAAATTAGACCTTGTTTAGTGATTCTTGCATTATTTACTTGTTTTAGATCAAGAACGAGCTTAAACACTCCAGAAAGGGAAGGCTCAAGTGTCTTAGGAGTATTCATGCTTGGTTTCGAGGTAGGTGATGGTTCGATTTCCTGATGAGTGATATATGCCGGTTAATTGCTTCATTGTATGCATACATGTATGTGAATAGGGAAATGTGAATCAAATCTAATGAAATGATTATGTGCGAACAATTACATGCCCTGAACCTGTAACTTGACCGTGTGACTATATACACTGTTCATTATGGGTGTGAGTGTGACTGTGATTATGCTAACTAGATTGGGTTTCACATTTCGACACATACATTTGATCGGGTGTGACATACCAACACATATATTGGATCGGGTGTCACATTCCGATACATCTATACTGGATCGGGTGTCACGTTTTGACACACTAACATTTTTTATGTGGGTTCCATGAGAGGACCACTTGTGATTATTACGTTCATATCTACTTGTCATTGATATTGGGAAATTTCATGGTTCTCCTAAATGATAATTGAATTATGCATTCCGTGTATGTGTGTTTAATGTGTTGTAATTACTTGCTTATATTTTGCTGACCGCAGTAGCCGCGTAATCCTACTAGTAAACTATGGTTTCGTGTATTGATACTGCACTTGCTATTTCTTTGATAAATCTAGGGCATCTTCAGGCGGCTACTGACAGACCTCATTTAGGAGATCATTGACTGAGACCGAATTCGAGGGTAAGCCAGTTCTTTCAGGCTACCATGGATCCATTTTTAGTTTTAGTCCATTCTTTTCAGACTCAGACTTGATGTTTAGACATTATACTTATGTTTAGTTTTCGGGGTTGCACCCCCTTGTTCTTAGACTTCTTGATTAGTAGAGTTTTGGTACAATGACTTTCAGGTTCTAGGGGTTGAATTTCCGCGATGGTTATATTAGTTGTTTTTGTTAAACCTTCAAGGTTTATGGGAACTCCATATTTAATTAGTCATTTAAACCTGCTTTCATATCTTTAAATGGTTTAGTTACTTTAAGTTGCTTAGTGGGGTTTAGTAGTGGTTCTCACCGGAGGGTTAGTGTGGGTGGTAATCACGGCAGTCTGTGTCGTGACAAAGTTGATATCAGGTCATTACAATACATACCAATTTACCCGCCACTCGTCCCCGAGTGATAAACTAGGAGAACTGACAAAGGCAAGATTAGAGTAGTACTTGAATTGTCGAACAACTAGGGACACTTGTCTTACATGTCCTTCTCGGTTTCCATGGTAGTTTCCTCACTCGAACGATGCTTCAATTGAACTTTTAACGACTTTATATCATTGGTCCTCAGCTTCCGGACATCGCGATCAAGTATTGCAACCGGTTCCTCCTCATACTGAAGGTCTTTGTCTAAGAAAAATGAGTCCCACTTTATGATGTAATCTCCTCCCCATGATACTTCTTTAGCATGGACACGTGGAACACTAGATGGACTCCCGACAGGCTAGGTGGTAAAGCCAACCTACAAGACCTAGCCCTTCATAGTTAGGAATCTCAAATGGTCCAATGTATCATGGACTAAGCTTACCCTTCTTGCCGAATCTCATCACCCCCTTTATGGGTGACACTTTTAGAAGAACTTGCTCACCAACCTGAAATGTTATGTCCTTTACTTACGGTCTGCATACTTTTTCTGTTGACTTTGGGCTGTTAGAAGCTTACCTTGGATGTTTCTCACCTTATCTTGAGCATCTTCTACCAGATCAACCCCCAAAGGTTTCACATCTCCAGCCTCAAACCACCCTATGAGTGATCTACATCACCTCTTATAAAGTGCCTCGAATGGTGCCATGTCAATGCTATAGTGGAAACTGTTGTTATAGGAGAGCTCACACAAAGGTAGGAACTTATCCCAATGCCCTACAAAGCCAATCACACATGCCCTCAACAAGTCCTCTAACACTTGAATAGTTCTCTCTCACTGTCCGTCCGTCTGTAGATCAAAAGTTGTGCTAAAAGTGAGTTGAGTGCCAAACTCCTAATGCAATTTTCCTCAAAACTTGGATGTGAACTACGTACCACGGTCCGAGATTATGGAAAGGGGCATCCCATGAAACCTCACTATCTCCTTCACATAAACCTTAGCCAACTGTTGAGCATTATAGTCTATTTTGACTGGAATGAAGTGGGATGATTTAGTCAGTCTGTTAACCACCACCCAAATGGAGACAAACATCCCTAAGGTCTCGGGAACACATACCACGAAATCCATAGCTATCTTATCCCACTTCCATTCAGGAAGTGGCATTCACTGAAGCAAACCTGCAGGCCTTTGGTGCTCATAGTTTACCTCCTAATAGTTTTGGCACTTAGCTATAAACTCATTTATGTCTTTATTCAGGCCAGGCCACTAATAAAGTTTCAAATCTGGGTACATCATGGTCACACCTGGATGAATGGAATTCCATGATCCATGGGATTCTTTCAACATCTTCTGAATCAAGTCATCTACTCGGGCAACACAAATTATTCCCCTAAAACTGAGCACACCACCCGCATCCAAAGCCACCTCTTGTGCCTTCTCAGACACTATCTTCTTTCTGAGATTATTCAAGCTCTCATCCTCAAGTTGCTTGGCCTTTATCTCCTTAATGAATGTGGGCCTAACCTCAATGTTGGCTAACACCCCACCTTTCTCTGAAATGCCCAGGTGCATGAACTTAGACTCCAATGTTTGAATCTCTTTGGCCAAAGGTCACTTGGACACACCCAAGCAAGCTAGACTACCTATACTCAACGTCTTTCGGCTTAATGCATCTGCCACCACATTAGCCTTAACGGATGATACTGGATGGTAACATTATAATCTTTCAGTAATTCCATCCACCTTCGTTGTCTCAGATTCAGGTTCTTCTGAGTGAATACATATTGTAGGCTACGACGGTCAGTAAACACCTCACACTTGACACCATAAAGGTAATGCCCACAGATCTTAAGGGAAAAGACGACCCCTGCCAACTCTAAATCATATATCAGGTAGTTTCTCTCATGCACATTCAGCTACCGCAATGCATAAGCTATTACATTCTTATCCTGCATCAAAACAACACCCAAAACCGAATGTGAACCATCAAACTAAACAATTAAATCTTTACCTTCCACCGGCAGTGCCAGAATAGGTCCTGTGGTCAGAAGGGTCTTGAGGTTTTGGAAGCTCTCTTCACACTTGTTAGTCCACTCGAAAGGCACCTCATTTTTGGTCAGCCTTGTCAAATGTGTGGCTATAGAATAAAAATATTTTCCAAACCGCCTATAGTAGCTGGCGAGCCACACGAAACTCCTAACTTTTGTCACAGAGCTAGGACTGACCCAGTTCTTGACTGCTTCGATCTTTTGGGGATCTACCATTACCCTTTCCCTTGAAACCACATGCCTTAAAAAGGCAACTAAAGTCAACCAGAACTCACAGTTGGAAAATTTGGCATACAACTTATGTTTCCCAAGGACACCCAAAATAATACGAAGATGGTCAGCATGCTCTTCCTTTCTCTTCGAATAAACCAAAATGTCATCAATAAAGACGATAACAAAAGAATCTAGGAATGGTTTGAACACACAATTCATCAAACTCATAAAGGGTGTAGGCGCATTGGTCAACCCAAACGACATCACTAAGAACTCATAGTTCCCATAGCGGGTCCTGGATGCTGGTTTTGGTATTTCCTAAGGCTTAATATTTAGCTAATGGTAACCATACCTTAGGTCAAAGAGATCATCTATCTAAGGCAACAGATACTTATTTAGAATGTCGACAGTTTATGCACATCCTCATACTACCATCTTTCTTCTTAACAAACAAGACAGGATCACCCAACGGAGAAGCAGTAGGACGGATGAAACCTTTATCAAGAAGCTCCTAAATTTGAGCTTTAATGTAACGACTTGGAAAATGATAGGTTAATTTAGAGCCTAAGCGGGGTTGCCTTAGCTTGGGGTTTTTGGTAATTTCTTATTTAAGTTGTATTGATGTGGGGTCATTTTAAATAGATATATATCATGTATATATATAGTTTTAAGTCTTTTAACACCTATTTTACCTCATTAATCAAAGGACCTAAATCAAAACCCTAAAGTTCTTCTCTCTTAATATTTCTCCCTCTAACTCAAGGAAAAAAAAGAAGTGGGAGCTAGGGTTTGTAGTCAAGGTTTTCTTCATCAAATTTCTTGGGAAAATCGTAGAAAAAGGTATGGTGATCCTTCATCTAGGGTTAGTTTTCACCCTCGAGTCAATTCCAAATAAGTTTTTCAAAGTTTTCAAGTTCATGAAATTTCAAGGGTTTTACTCAATATCATGGGTTCTTCTATTAAACGATTATAACGGTTTACTAATGTCATATTAAGATTATATTGATGGTTAATTGATGATTTAAGATGATTTCACTCTTTGAACCCATGATTTCTCTATATTCCTAAATTTGGCATATGAAGTGGGTTGTATGATTTTGAATGAATGTTGATAGAATTGTACTTAGATTGAGTTGTATTATTGATTTCTATAATTATCTATGCCTATCTATGGTGATTTGTGGAGGATTGAGTAATGGTGATTATGGCTTTGGAGAAGGATAAGTTGTGACCTAATTCTCATGTAGTAGAATTACTCTTTAATTGTTGATCCACTTGAAAGGTGGAGGTGTTTACATTACATTGCATATTGATCCACTTGAAAGGTGGAGGTGTTTACTTACATGTACATTGTGATTATGGCCTTGAAGGCGTTATGAGGAATTGAAGTATTGTCATGATGTTGTGTACATGATTGTATAATGTGAAGGAGTTACATGTGATTCAATGATAGAATGCGGAACATGTATTCAATGCATTTTATGTTAGTATTGAAAGGTTATTACTCTAGTTGACACACATGAATGATAATGTTGGAAGGTGAAAAATTTCTATAATGTGAATGTTGAATCTAGAATTGGTAGGCTCATGCATCCTTTTCTTCTAGTATGAGTGTGTCTTGACTTGATGGCTATGAATTGATAGGCTTTGTGCATTCTTTTCATAAATGATCTAATGTAGTGAAGACTCTAGAATTAATAGGCTTGTGGCAGTCCTTTCATAATGAGTCAATGTACCATGAATCGATAGGCTAGTGGCATTCCGTTCAAGAGTATAAGCATGTAATGAGGGACCATGAATCGATAGGTTAGTGGCATTATTTTCATGAGGAACCTAGAGCTATCCTTTAATGTACCATGGATCGAGAGACTTATAGCATTCCTTTCTTGGTAATAATGTATCATGGGTCGATAGGCCTATGGCATTCCTCCCTAATACACTAATGTAATGTGAATGAAATAATCTATGGGAATGTGGGCTAAGCACTGAGTGGATAAGGTTAGATGGAAACTCTCCCAATGTTAGGCTAGAGTTCCAATTAACATCTTCCTATCCCATAACTATGTGCCCACATAGGATATTGGCCAGCAGATTTCATCCAACCTAAGGATTTATCCGAGCTAGTGTTATCTTTCTACCTTAGGCAAGTGGAACACCTCTTTACGATGTGGGGATATATGACACCGGATTCCATGTCTAGCTTGCATGGTCTATGTCGGTTAAACGCTTATTCCCATCATGTAAGATGTGCACTCTAGTTACTTGATAGGTTCTACAAAGTGTAGGTAGTAGTATGAGATGCTATCTATACATTGCACGAGTAGGATTTGAAGGTGCTATAGTGAGTTCTCTATGTCTTAAGGACTAAATGTGTGAAAGTCCTTTAAATGCATGAAGGTGTCCTAAATAAATTAAATGAAGATTGTTGACTTATTGTCTAAATTAAATGATGAATGAGTATCTTATATTAATGAAATGAGTTACTTAGCATGTTGTGTTAAATTATAAAGGTTCTTATTTATTGTAGCCATGAGGAACAACTAGGTGTGCATCAAAGAGGTAGTATGGGATGCCACTTCATGTCTTACTTAGGTGTATCTTAGGGTAACTTTAGATATAGGTCCTAAGATGATGAAATGACTTACTTGACGAATGTGCTTATATCTTGTTGGTTGGTTGTAACTTATGATATGCCTTTTTGATAAATGTTCATGAAGTTTTATGAAAATGGCATAAAGCATGACTTTCAACAAAATTCCCCTTTTTAGCATATTTTTGTATGGTCATCATACTGAGTATATTTTTGTGTGCTAATCCATATTTCTACCTTTTAAACTACAAGTGTAGGTTCCGACATGTGATTGCATTCTCTAGTGAATCTTAGGATTAGAGTTTTCTCTCAAGACCTCTTTTTGTATGTCCTCATATGTCGAGGACAAAGAATTTTATTGTTTATAGTTCTTTCTTATTTTGAAACTATTGTTAAGATTTCAATTGTAAAGGGATGTGACCCTATCTTGTTAAAGTTTTGGTTAAGATGGCCATGTGAGACTTAGTCTTCCGATGTGTCCTTTAAAGGTTATTTTTAATGAAATTTGAATGTTTGGATTTAAATAAGTTTTAAATTCTACGCTATTTTCATTATTGAATGACTATGAGGCTTGTATAAGACCCCTTCGGGGTCGAGTACGTCGTGTTACGACTAGGGGATGCTCTCGGGTTGTGACATACATGGTATCAGAGCATAAGATTTTGGAAATGGTTTTTAGGATCAAAGTCTCACTAGACAGGTCTAGTAGAGTCTTGTTCATCAGTGTGAGTCGGGAGAGGCTATAGGACGTTTGAATTTACCCTTCTTTCATATTCTTGAAGTCGTGCCTTAGAGTGGAATTCTAAAAGTGTCCTTTTCCTAATCCTTCCTCTTGTGTTCATAGGAAATGAATATAAGGGCTAACTCAAGAAGGGCAGAAGAGGAGATGGTGAATGAGGGAGTCCCTCCCCAAGATAATCAAGGTCTTCAAGGTGACCAAGTTCCTCTAGACAATCAAGAGAATGAAGTTCTGGTGGTTCCCCCGAACATGACCAATGAGGAGATTAAGGCGGCTTTTCTAACCCTAGCCCGAGCCATGACGGCTCAAGCCAATAGAGATGTGGGTCCTAGGGTGAATGCTAATGAAAGTACCGTAGCTTCAAGGTTGAGAGACTTAGTGAGGATGAACCCTCCTATCTTTCTTGGCTCTAGAGTGCGAGAACATCCCCAAGAATTCTTGGATGAAGTTTATAAGATTGTAGATGCTATGGGAGTAACTTCTAGGGAAAAGGCGGAGTTGGCTTCCTACCAATTGAAAGAGGTGGCCCAAGTGTGGTTCACTCAATGGAAAGCCAATAGGCCGGTTGAAGTGGATCCTATATAATGGGAGGAGTTTAAGAGAGCCTTCCTTGGTAAGTACTTTCCCCGTGAGAAGAGGGAGGTTGTGGTTGAGGAGTTTATAAACCTTAGGCAAGGTAATATGAGTGTGGAGGAATATTCCTTGAAGTTCACCCTATTGTCTAAGTATGCTCCATCCTTGATGTCTAACCCTAGAGATGAGATGAGTAGGTTTCTTACCAGTGTATCTGACCTAGTTAAGGAAGAGTGTCGTACGACGATGTTCCATATAGATATGGACATTTCCAGACTCATGGTGTATGCTCAATCTATTGAGGAGTCCAAACTGAAAAGGGTGAATAGGGATTTGAAGAGGGGTAGATCCGATGAGCAAAGTCAACCTAGGTATAATAAGAGGGATCCTATACAAGATTCTTCTATAGTTCCTAAGGCTAATGAAGACAAAGGTGGTGGATTTCAATCTTCTAAACCTCTTTGTGCCACTTGTGGGAAGAGGCATCATGGGAAGTGCCTAGCCGGTACTAGTGGATGCTATGGATGTGGAAAAAATGATCATCAAGTGAGAAATTGTCCTACTCTTACGGCTAGGGGAAAGGAGGCTAACAAGCTTCTATTGTTGGCCCGGATCCTAATGCTCCAAAGAAGAACTGTTTCTATGCTCTTGAAGCCAACAAGGACAAAGGAGCTAATCCGGATGAAAGTACCGGTAAGTTGTAGTTCCTTTTTGATGTAATGAGATTCTTTTGTTGTTGTTCATAATATCCTTAGTTGGGTGTACCCTTAAGTGGGGGATGGTATGTTGAATAGTAGGTTGTGGTGAGTCTTGTTATCCTTATCTCTTTCCTCCTATTCCTATTCAAGCTTGACACCAAGAGTTCCTAGTAGCTTGTTGCATGTTTTGGAGTCTTATGTGAAAAAAATTGGGTTTCCATGATCTCCTTATGTTATGCATGTTTTAATGAAGTTTATGTTCATATGAGAAAATGAGTTTTCATTATTATGTTCCTCATGTTGATATGCATCTATGATGAGTGCCTAAATGCTTCATGAGTTGACTTGTTGAATATACGTAAATGTGTTGTTGAAAGAGTTTCATGAGTGCCTTATAATGTGTTAATGAGCATGTTGTGATGTGGAGAAGGAAGTTCCTCCAATGAAATGAGAAATGTTAATGTTTTGTGCATAATGAGTTTGTAGAAGTAGTTCCTACCTTCTTGTTGTGTGTTGAGCTTATTGATGTAGAGTTGATGTTTCCTCCTATGATGTTGTGCATTTTATGGATGTGTCGTGATGGTTTGGCTGATAGTCTTGAGTTGTTATCTCCTTAAAGTGTTTAAGTGTCATTTGAGGACGAATGTTCCTAAGTGGGGGATAATGTATTTGACTTCGAAAATGATAGGTTAAACTAGAACCTAAGCGTGGGGTTGCCTTAGCTTGGTGGGAGGTGTTGCAAGTTGAGGGAGCTACTGCCCCAAAGACCATGGGCACCACCACGAGCCATGGTGCCCTAGACAGTCCGTCAACTTGGGTGTGAGGCTCACTTGACCTCAAAGGAGTCAAGGTAACTTTGCCTAGTTGCTGCCCCATAGTTCACGAGCATCACCACGAATTGTAGTGTTGACCATGGATCGTGGGAGCCTACGTGGACTTGCCTTGGCCTTGGAGGGATTGGCAAGGAAGGGAGGTACACTGCCTCAAGGACCACGGGTATCACCACGACCCGTGGTGCCCCTCACAACCCGTACAAGTGAGCGTGGTCCCTGAAGGGGCTGCCTCATTTAGGGGTTTTTGTTAATTTCTTATTTAAGTTGTATTGATGTGGAGTCATTTTAAATAGATATATATCATGTATATATATAGTTTTAAGTCTTTTAACACCTATTTTACCCCATTAATCAAAGGATCCAAATCCAAACACCAAAGTTCTTCTCCCTCAATATTTCTCTCTCTAACTCAAGGAAGAAGAAGAAGTGGAAGCTAGGGTGTGGAATCAAGGTTTTCTTCATCAAATTTCAAGGGTTTTACTCAATATCATGGGTTCTTCTATTAAACGATTTTAAAAGTTTACTAATGTCATATTAAGATTATATTGATGGTTAATTGATGATTTCACTCTTTGAACCCATGATTTCTCTATATTCCTAAATTTGGCATATGAAGTGGGTTGTATGATTTTGAATGAATGTTGATAGAATTGTGCCTAGATTGAGTTGTATTATTGATTTCTATAATTATCTATGCCTATCTATGGTGAATTGTGGAGGATTGAGTAATGGTGATTATGGCTTTGGAGAAGGATAAGTAGTGACCTAATTCTCATGTAGTAGAGTTACTCTTGAATTGTTGATCCACTTGAAAGGTGGAGGTGTTTACATTAAATTGCATATTGATCCACTTGAAAGGTGGAGGTGTTTACTTACATGTACATTGTGCTTATTGCCTTGAAGGCATTATACGAGGAATTGAAGTGTTGGCACGATGTTGTGTACATGATTGTATAATGTGAAGGACTTACATGTGATTCAATGATAGAATGAGGAACATGTATTTAATGTATTTTGTGTTAGTATTGAAAGGCTATTAATCTACTTGACACACATGAATGATAATGTTGGAAGGAGAAGAGTTTTTATAATGTGAATGTTGAATCTAGAATTGGTTGGCTCATGCACCCTTTTCTTGTAGTATGAATGTGTCTTGACTTGATGGCAATGAATTTATAGGCTTTATGCATTCTTTTCATAAATGATCTAATGTAGTGAAGACTCTAGAATCGATAGGCTAGTAGGATTCCTTTCTTAATGAGTCAATGTACCATGAATCAATAGGCTAGTGGCATTCTTTTCGTGAGGACCCTAAAGTTATCCTTTAATGTACCATGGATCGAGAGACTTATAGCATTCCTTTCTTGGTAATAATGTATCATGGGTCGATAGGCCTATGGCATTCCTCCCTAATACACTAATGTAATGTGAATGAAATAATCTATGGGCATGTATGCTAAGAACCGAGTGAATATGGTTAAATGGAAACTCTCCCAATGTTAGGCTAGAGTTCCAATGAACATCTTCCTATCCCATAACTATGTGCCCACATAGGATATTATCCAGCGGATTTCATCCAAGCTAAGGATTCATCCGAGCTAATGTTATCGTTCTACCTTAGGCAAGTGGAACACCTCTTTACGGTGGTGGGCAATATGACACTAGATTCCATGTCGAGCTTGCATGGTTTGTGTCGGTTAAACGCTTATTCCCATCATGTGAGATGTGCACTCTAGTTACTTGATAGGTTCTACAAAGTGTAGGTAGTAGTATGAGATGCTATCTATAGATTGCATGAGCAGGATTTAAAGGTGCTATAGTAAGTTCTCTATGTCTTAAGGACTAAATGTGTGAAGGTCATCTAAATGCATGAAGGTATCTTAAATGAATTAAATAAAGATTATTGAGTTATTGTATAAATGAAATGATGAATGAGTAGCTTGTATTGATGAAATGAGTTACTTAGCATGTTTCGTTGAATTGTAAAGGTTCTTATTTATTGTAGCTGTGAGGAACACCTAGGTGTGTACTGAAGAGCTAGTATGGGCTGCCACTTCATGTCTTACTTAGGTGTATCTTAGGGTAACTTTAGATATAGGTCCTAAGATGATGAAATGACTTACTTGACGAATGTGCTTATGTCTTGTTGGTTGGTTGTAACTTATGATATGCCTCTTTGATAAATGTTCATGAAGTTTTTCGAAAATGGAATAAAGAATGACTTTCAACAAAATACCCCCTTTTAGCATGTTTTTGCATGGTCATCATACTTGGTACATTTTTGTGTGCTAACCCATATTTCTAGCTTTTTAACTACAAGTGTAGGTTCCGACAGGTGATTGCATTCTCTAGTGAAGCTTGTGATTAGAGTTTTCTCTCAAGACCTCTTTTGGTATGTCCTCATATGTAGAGGACAAAGACTTATTGTTTCTAGTTCTTTCTTATTTTGAGACTATTGTTAACATTTCAATTGTAAAGGGTTGTGACCCTATCTTGTTAAAGTTTTGATTAAGATGGCCATGTGAGACTTAGTCTTCCGCTGTGTCCTTTAAAGGTTGTTTTTAATGATGTTTGAATGGTTGGATTTAAATAAGTTTTAAATTATGTGCTATTTTCATTATTGAATGCAATGTATGACTATGAGGCTTGTATAAGATCCCTTCGGGGTCGAGTACGCCGTGTTATGACTAGGGGTGCTCTCGGGTCGTGACATTTAAGCTCTTTCAATTCTGTCGGAGCCATGCAATAAAGAGGAATGGAAATGAGACGATTGCCCGATTCCAAGTTAATGCAGAAATCTATATCCCTATCCAGAGGCATACTAGGCAAATAGGTAGGAAACACTTTCTTAAATTCAGACACTATAGGAATAGACTCAATAGAGGGAGACTCGGCATCAACATCATGAATATGAGCCAAATATGCCAAACACCCCTACCCCACCAGTTTTCTAGCTCGAACGAAAGATGTGACCGTAGCTGGCTTAGGCTTGTACAACCCTTTAGGCTTGTACAACCCTTTCCACTCTAACTTTCCCCTACCGGGAATCTCTAGAGTTACTGACATAGCATTACAATTAAGCACATCATAATAGGGGGATAACCAAGTCATGCCTAAGATTATATCAAAGTCAGTCATATCCAGAATAACCAAATCAGCCCAAGTCTGAAAATCCATATACAGGATAGGACAAGCATGATATGCATGGGTGACTATCACAGACTCTCCAAATGGGGTAAAATATGGATGGGATCATCAAGCAAATCACAAACCGCATCAAATCCCAAGGCAAACTAAACTAAAACATATTAATAAGTAGAACGCGGATCAAACATTAGACATCCGGTCACATAAAAGAATAGTACATGTGATCACTGCATTAGACTCCTAAACCTCTGTCTTGTTCGGAAAGGCATTAAATTGAGCCATGTCATCTTGACGGACAACTTCCTGGCCTGGCTGCACTGCTCCTCTACCTGCATTACCATTTCCCCGGCCTCCACGACCTGGTTGATTCTTTCCTCACCTACCTTATGGATGTCCTCTGCCATTACTACCGATGCGCGTAGGTGCCACTTCTTTAGTCTGCTTCTGCACAGGGTCAGACATGCGCAGATGAGGACAATATATCCTCATATGTCCAGGCTCTTCATAATTTAACAATTGCGGTCAAAAGACGGCCTGCTGCCAGAGAAAGGTGTGTCTCCCTAACTATCTTAAATAGGATTTTGTTGTGGAGTTCCCGAGTAACCACCTGTAGAAGCGACCATGGCTGACTAAATTGGCTGGACTGCAAGTGCCGGCCTACCTGAACCTCTGGAGTAGAAACCATGAAAGGTACATGTTCTCTTGGGCTTCTTTGCCAAAGCCTTGTCTTGCCCATCACGTCGAACTCCTTCCACTTTCTTCACAAAGTCTGTCACCTCATTAAAAAATTTACCTGCAGAGGTCAAGTTCACTGACAATACTTGTAATTCGGGGTTCAATCCCTTGATGAACATCCAATTTAGTTCAAAACCCTCCCCCAACAATATATAATCAAGATTCCACGTTCTATGGATCAAAAAATAGATTCGGGGAGTAAAAACCTTACCTTTGGTGCTAGAAGAGGTGTAAAAGCTATCAACAAAAAACCTGGGGTCGTTCATTAGATCTCAAGGTCGAAAAGTACAGAATAAAACATTTTTGGGGTTTATTTACGACTTAACTCGTGTTTGTCCCGCCACAGCGGTCCTCACCCCGCTACAACGTCCTCGCCCTAGCGGGAAAATATTTCCTTAGCGGCTTGCATGGAAACAGTGAGCAAATTTATGAGTTTCAAACCCCCATTTCAAAACACACCTTCATCCCATGACATTCAGAAAATACCCGTTCACGCTAAGATCAGTTTCGGGAGTTCTACTCACTCGAATTCAATTTCTTAAAGTCGTATGGGTTCCTTAACGTCTTATCTATCTATTAATGTGATCAAAATCATAATTAGATCTCTCATTTGTTACCAGATTTCCCTAGACCTCACTGACTCCGATTTCGTCCAAATCTGGACTAGGTTGGGAAATTTCAAGTTACTACGAAAAAGTTTTTCGGCACAAAATTTTGCTCGTTGCCTTTTCTATTACGATGGGAACAGGTCATTACAATAGTATACCAATTACCCATCACTCATCCCTAAGTGACAAACTATGAAAAATGGGCCAAAGTTAGAGTAGAGTAGTACCTGAGTCGACAAACAACTTGGGATACTTGTCTTGCATGTCCTTCTCGATTTCCCAAGTAGCTTCCACAAAAGGACGATGCTTCCATTGTACCTTCAAGAACTTAATCTCTTTGGTCCTCAGCTTACGCACATCACGATCAAGAAATGCAACCAGTTCCTCCTCGTATTGGAGGTTCTTGTCTAACAACACTGAGTCCCACTTTATGATGAAATCCCCGTCGCCATGATACTTCTTCAACATGGATACATAAATCACTGGATGAACTCCAGATAAGTTAGGTGGTAAACCCAACCTATACGCCACTGGCCCTACACAGTCAAGAATCTCAAATAGACCAATGTATCTAGGACTAAGATTTCCCTTCTTTCCAAATCTCATCACCCCTTTCATTGGTGATACTTTTAGAAGAACATTCTCACCAGTCTAAAATGCAGTGTCTCTTACCTTATGGTCTACATACTTTTTTTTGTCTATTTTGGGCTACTAAAAGCTTAGCTTGAATACTCTTCACCCTATCTTGAGCATCCTTCACTAAATCAACCCTCAAAGGTTTCACATCTCCAGCCTCGAACTATTCTATGGGTGATCTACATCCCCTCCCATATAGTTTTTTAAACAATTCCATATCAATTATGGAGCAATTATGGAGTGGTAACTATAATTATAGGAGAATTCACACAACGGTAGGAACTTATCTTAATGTCCCCCAAAGTCAATCACACATGCCTTCAACATGTCTTCTGATACTTGAATAGTCCTTTCTAATTGTCTGTTCATCTGCGGATGGAAAGTTGTACTAAAAGTGAGTTGTGTGCCCAATTCATAATGTAATTTCCCCAAAAACTAGGTAAACAGTATACCACTGTATGAGATGACAGAAAGGGGCACCCTGTACAACCTCACTATCTCATTCACATAAACATTAGCCAATTGTTGGGCATTATAATCTATTCTGATCGGCATACAATGGGCTAACTTAGTCAATCTGTCAACAACTACCCAAATGGAATCAACCTTCCCCAAAGTCTTGGGAAGACCAACCACAAAATCCATAGCTATCCTTTCCCAATTCTATTCCAGAATTGGCATTTTCCAACGCAAACCTACAGGCCTTTGATGTTCATATTCCACTTTTTGGCAATTTTGACACTTAGCCACAAACTCTGTTATATCTTTCTTCATGCCAGGCCACCAATAAATTCACTTCAAATCTCGATACATCTTGGTTATACCCAGATAAATGGAATACCACGAACCATGAGATTCTGCCAATAAATTTTGAATCACATCGCCCACTCTAGGAACACAAATCCTCCCTTTAAAATTGAGCATACCCTCCGCATCAAGAATGGTCTCTTGTGCCTTGCAAGACATTATTTTATTTTGGAGTTCTTTCAAATGCACATCCTCAAATTATTTGGCCTTGATCTCCTCAATGAACGTGGCCCTTACTTCAATGATAGCTAACACCCCACCTTTCTCTGAGATGACCAAATGCATGAACTGAGACTCTAAGGTCTTAATTTCCTTACCCAAAGGTCGCTTGGATACACTCAAGCAAGCTAGACTACCCATACTCACCGACTTCCGACTTAGCGCATCTACCACCACATTAGTCTTTCCTGGATGAAACTGGATGGTCACATCATAATCTTTGATTAACTCCATCCACCTTCACTGTCTTAACTTCAGATCCTTTTGAGTAAACACATGCTGTAAGCTACGATGATTAGTAAATACCTCACACTTGAAACCATAGAGGTAATGCCGCCAGATCTTAAGAGAAAACATTACCGCTACAAACTCTAAATCATGTGTTGGGTAATTCCTCGCATGCACCTTCAACTATCGCGATGCATAAGATATAACATTCTTATACTGCATTAATATAGAACCCAAACCCGAATGGGAAGCATCACAATTAAAAATAAAATCCTTACCTTCCACTAGTAGTGCTAGAATTGGAGTTGTGGTCAAAAGGATCTTGATCTTTTGAAAGCTCTCGTCACACATTTCAGTCCATTTAATGGGTACCTCCTTCTTGGTTAGTCTAGTCAGATGTGTGGCAATGGAAGCAAACTTCTTTACAAATCGACGATAGTAGCTAGCAAGCCCCACAAAACTCCTAACTTCACTCACAGAGCTAAGGTGAACTCAATTCTTAACCGCTTCAATATTTTGGGGATCTACCATTACCCCTTCTTATTAAACTACATGCCCAAAAAAGGCAGCTGAAGTCAGACAAAATTCACACTTAGAAAATTTCGCATAAAACTTTTGTTTCCCAAGAACACCTTAAATATTACGAAGATGACCAGCATGTTCTTCCTCACTTTTCGAATAAACCAAAATATTCTCAAGAAATACTATGACAAATGAATCAAGAAATGGTTTGAATACACCATTTATCAAACTCATAAAAGTTGCAGGCGCGTTAGTCAACCCAAACGACATAACTAGAAACTCGTAGTGCCGATACATTCTTAGGCCTAATCTTTAACTGATGGTAACCAAACCTTAGATCAATCTTATAGAAAACTGATACACCTTGCAATTGGTCAAAAAGATCATTTATTCGAGGCAATGGGTACTTGTTTGGACTTGTGATCCTATTCAATTGTCGGTAATCTATACACATCCTCATACTACCATCCTTTTTCTTAACAAACAAGATAGGAGCACCCCACAGGGAAGCACTAGGACGGATAAAACCATTATCAACAAGTTCTTGGATTTGAACCTTAAGCTCTCACAATTTTACCGGAGCCATGCGATATGGAGGGATAGAAATGGGGTTGGTACCAGGTTCCAAATCAATGCAGAAATCTATATCTCTATCTGGAGGCCTACCAGGCAAATTCGTAGGAAACATTTCTCTAAATTCTGACACCATAGGAATAGACTCAATAGATGGAGACTCAACCTCAACATCCTGAACATGAGCCAAATAAGTCAAACAACCCTGCCCTACCAGTTTCCTAGCCCGAATGGAAGATATAATCTTAGCTTGCTTAGGCTTGTATAACCCTTCCCACTCTAATTTTTCCCTTCCCGAAATTTCTAAAGTCACAAACTTAGTGTTACAATTTAACACAGCATAATATGGGAACAACCAAGTCATGCCTAAGATTATATCAAAGTCAGTCATATCCAAAATAACCAAATCAGCCCAAGTATGAAAACCCATAAGCAAGATAGGACAGGCAAGATAAACATGGGTGACTATGACAGACTTTCCAACGGGGGTAGAAACATGGATAGGCGCATCAAGTATATCACAAATCATATCAAATCCCAAGGCAAACTGAACGGACACGTAAGGATAAGTAGAATCCAGATCAAATAACACATTAGCCATCTGATCACAAACGAGAATAGTACATGTGATTACTGCGTCAGACGCCTCCGCCGTGGTCTTACCTGGAAAAGCATAACGCTGAGCCCTGTCATCATGACGGGCGACTTTCCTGCCTAGCCGCACTGTACCTCTGCCTGCATTACCATTTCCCCTACCTTCATGGCCTCGCTGATTTCCTCCCCACCCACCTTGTGGACGTCCTCGACCATTATTACCATTTCCCGCGAGTACCACTGCTCTAGACTACTATTGCACGGAATCCATCATGCGCGGGTGGGGACAATCTCTCCTCATATGCCCAGGTCGTCCACAATTATAACAACTGCGATCAAAAGATGTCCTGATGCCCGCCGAAGGTGCGGCTCCCTGGCTACCCTGAATCAAATTTTGAGGTGGAGTTCCCGAGTAATTACCTATAGAGGTGGGCATAAAGGACTGAATTGGATGGGCTGCAAGTGTCGGCCTCCTTGAACCTCTGGAGTAAGAAACCTGAAAGTTACCTAAATTATTTGCTTTCTTAGACAATGCCTTAGTCTGACAGTCTCGCCTCACCCGCTCCACTTTCTTCACAAAATATGTTACCTCATTGAAACCTTTTCCTACAAAGGTCATATGAACACACAATACCTGCAACTCAGAATTTTGTCCCTTAACAAATAGGTGGATCCTCTCTTCCTGAGTAGTCACCAATTGTGTAGTATATCTCGACAAAGCATGGAACTTGGCCTCATAAGCAACCACAGACATACCACCTTTCTCCAAAGCCATGAACTCATCATTCTTACGATCTCTTAAAGTCTGGGGTACATACTTTTCCAAGAACGGAGCATAAAACTGGGTCCAAGTGAGTGGGGGTAAAGCAGAAGATCTCCATTCCACATAAGCTCTCCAACACTGCTTAACCTCACCCTGAAGTTGGAAGGTCACAAACTCTACTCCATGCTGATGGACAATTCCCAACTTATGAAGCCTCTCATAACAATCTAGGATGAAATCATAAGCGTCCTCACTCTCGAAACCATAGAACAGAGGCGGTTTCAATTTAAAGAACTTAGTCAACATCTCATGTTCATTACCAATCATAACAGGACCCAAAAAAGGATGGAAGAAAGCATCAGTACCTACAGTTCCACCCACATATGGGACAGTGATAGCAATAGGGGGATTGGCGGGAGCTTAAGTTGCTTGAACAGAGGGAAGAAGTCCAGGACCAACCAATCCTTTCAGGAACAACATAATTTGTTGAGCTAACACTAGGTCTAATGGAGAAATACATGTAGTCTCAGCCTGCACCTCTTCCTCTTGTCCAACATTCTTCTCATTCTCACCTCTACATTCTCCTCTACCTCTTCATGATGCACAGGAGGAGCCTCATTTCTGGGAGCATTTTTAACTGGTGCTCCATCCCTAGTAGGCGTTACCCTTCCTCGACCGCTACCCCTAACTCTTTCTCTACCCCTACCTCGACCGTGACCTCTTGCTGTGAATTCCTCACCTGGCGCATTGACGGGAGCTACAGGCCTGACGCCGTTGAACATAGTGTTAACCATATGTGGACAGAAAAGGAAGGAGATTAGATACCAATTTGAATCGCCAGATACCAATTGGAATCAAGTTATAGCACGAAAGAAGACAAGAGAAAACAGAGAGATTTCCTATAGTCCTATAGCCTCTCGAAGTAAAGTATAGACGTCTCCATACCGTTCTGCAAGACTCTACTAGGCTCAATTTGGTACATCGATATTAACGAACCTAGGGCTCTAATACCAACTTTGTCACGACCCAGACCATCGTGATTGGCACCCACACTAACCCTCTAGTGGGAGAACCATCACTACAACCCAACTAACCAAACTAACGAAAACTAAAGTATTTAAAGATACGCAAGCAGGTTTAAATGTCTAAAAAAATTAGGGAGTTCCCATAAACACCGAAGTTCAAACAAAACTAAACAACTAATGCGGAAGAACAACCCCTAGAACCCGAAAGTCATTGTACCAAACCTCTACTAACGAGAAGTCTATGAACAAGAGGTACAACCCCAAAACTAAACAAACACCTTTAACAAATAGTCTGAGTCCAAAAAGAGTGGACTTAAACAAGAAAGATCCATGGCAGCCTCAAAGAACTGACTCACTCTTGAATTCGATCAAGCTCAAAAGTCACCTAACTGAGGTCTGTCAGTAGTCGCCTGAAGATGCCTTGTACTCAACAAAGAAAGAGCAAGTGCAGTATCAGTACACAACCACAGTGTACTGGTAGGATCACGCGGCTATCCCAGTAAGCACAATATATATATCAGAATCACAACAAGGTAAACTTGACATGTATAGAATATATATACATATTGGTTATCATTTTAGAGCAACATACACATTTGTTATCAGTTTAAAGCAACATACAGTCTTTCAATATCAATCATCATTAGATATGAACGTAAAAATTACAATTAGACACACAGCACAATTAAATGGTCCTCTCACGAAACCCAATTCAATGGTCCTCTCATGGAGCCTATACCCAAACTGTTAGTGTACTGGAACATAGTACCCGATCTCAATTAGTATGTCGGAATGTGACACCCGATCCAATATATGTGTCCGTACGGAGTACCTGATCCAAGTTAGTATGCCAGAATGTGAAAACCAATCCGATATATGCGTCGGAACATGGCACCCGATCCACGTTAGTATGTCAGAACATTACACCTGGTCCAATCATCATACCACAATCACAATCACAATGTACATTTTCATAATCATACAATCAAGTGTTGATTCATGTCATACGGTCATTCATTCATACTCATTTACATTAGGTTTGATCAATAGGCTTCATTCACATACATACATTCATTAAAATGAAGCAATTACTACCATACATCACGTAAAATATGAAATCACAACCATCACCTACCTCGAATCCAAGGTTGAATCCCCTAAGGCACTTGAATCTTCCCTTTCTGGATTCTTTTCGCTTTTTATATGTCTACAAACAATTAATATACCCAAGGATCAATAATCAAAGGTCCAATTATCCGGATTATAATAAACACAATAACTCAAAACCAAACCTGTGATCTTAAGGTGCAGCTAAGGCTTTTTCCCACCATCCAATTCAGTTCAAACCCCTCCCTCAACAATATGTATTCAAGATTCCACATTCTACGGATCGAAAAATGGATTCGGGGAGTAAAAACCTTACCTTTGGTGCTAGAAGAGGTGGAAAAGTTGTCAAGTAAACACTTGGGGTCGTACGTTTGCTCTCAAGGTCGTAAAGTGCAAAATAAAACATTTTTAGGGTTTATTTCCGACCTAAGTTGTGTCTATCCCACCACAACGGTCCTCACCCCGCTACAGTGGCCCTGCCTTGGCGGGAAAATCTCGCCATAGCGGCTTGCATGGAAACAGTGAGCAAATTTAAGAGTTTCAAACCCCCATTTCACAACACACCTTCATCCCATGACACTTAGAAAATACATGTTCAGACTAAGATTAGTTTCAGGATTCTACTCACCCGAATTTAATTCTGTAAAGTGCTACGGGTTCCTTAACATCTTAGCTATCTATTCATGTGATCGAAATCATAATTAAATCACCCATTTGTTACCTTATTTACCTAGAACTCACTGACTCTGATTTTGTCAAAATCTAGAATAAATTGGGAAATTTTAAGTTACTACAAAAAAAATTCCTACCCAAAATTTTTCTCCGTTGGCTTTTCTATAATGATGAGAACAGGTCATTACACTTAGCAGAATATTTACTCAATATAAAAAGAACACAAAAGTAACTTTACTCAACCGTCTCAAAAGGTAACTCAGAATATTTTAGAATTAAAGCATTCACTAGCCAAAGAGGCAACTCAAGTATGGAACATTAACAACTGAAAATGAAAAGAGTCATGAACTACTAAGGGATATCAGGATAAGACCCCCGATCATCCTAAGAAAACTGAAATAGATGAAAATAATTAAGGGATCCTCCGAAAGCAAGAAGCCTCACCAAGAAAATCTAGAACTCGATTGCATCAACGAAGTGCCGATTGATGATCCTGGTTACCTGTTTCTGCATCATGAAAGATGCAGACCAAATGTCGTTAGTACATGGAATTTACGAGCAAGTAAGGGAAATACTGAACATAACTTGCAATCTTGAACTTGGAAAGAAGGAAACAAACTCACCTCAACTCGACTCAACTTAACCTCAACTCATGGATACTCAACTCAATACATTATAAAAAAAAACCAATAAAAGTGCAGTTTATATAAAGCATTTTAAAAAGTAAATAACAAATCAATGTATTTAAACATACAGTAGGAACTCAGTTGTATGTAAAGATACAAAATAACTCTAGTTGGGAGATTCTCTAACTTACAATCATCATTATGAGCTATGTGATTCTACATCATCTTGTCCACGCTGTCAGAACTATCTTATACCTTGTCGGGGTATAGAACTCCTCAACTAAGTGGATCCACTAAGCTATGCTTAAAAAGCAATAAGGAATCATCTAAAAAGTATGACCCTTTCTACCCACGTTGGCTACATGGTTTATGAGGAATTTGAGTTATCTGAACTCGTCCCATATTAGTGCTCAATACTACTCCCAAAATATAACTTAGCTCATATGTTTAAATACATTTCCTCATCTTCAACTTTGAGATTATTATTCAAAAGATTTCTCTGAAAAGAGATAGTACTTAAAACTCCTCATGAACTCCTTTGGAAATCGGTGTTTCCCCTCATTTTAAATGTAAAAATATTTACTCTTGGGAATACGTAGTTCCAATATATTCATTTTTTAAAAATGAAACTCAACTTTACTCATCTTCATATTCAAGTACTCAAGTCTTAAAACAAGTTTTATAACATTGTAAAAGACTTCTCAAAATGACTCGAAAGAACTCCCTTGAACTTTATTCTTAACTCTATCTTGAATTTGAAATGTGAATTCAAGAATTATGCTTTGGAATGTAGGACCTTTCAATGATTTAGGAGGGTTAAGAGAGTTGATCATAAGAACGAGTGAAGACCCAATTTAAAGAACACAGGTGCAACGTGGAGATGGAATTAAATTTTTTGTTGTGAAATAATTTTTAAGGAAGAAGACTTTGTATCCTCTCTGTGACACAGAGAGGGGGTAGTTATCTGGGGACAGAAATTGTAAAAGACTATCTTGAATTTGAAATGTGAATTCAAGAATTATGCTTTGGAATGTAGGACCTCTAAATGATTTAGGAGGGTTAAGATAGTTGATCATAAGAACGAGTGAAGACCCAATTTGAAGAAAATTGGTGCGACGCGGAGATGGAGTTAAATTTTTTGTCGCAAAATAATTTTTGAGGCAGAAAACTCTGTATCCTCTCCGCGAAGCAAAAAGAGGGGTAGTTATTTGGAGCCTGAAATTCTAAGAGCCTCAGCAACGCGGACTTGGCCGCAGTTATTTGTCTGAACTTTTCTTCTCCTCCCCAATCTTGATTAAACTCATACCCACTGCAAATCGAATGTCAAGATAACCCAAACGGGCATATCTCCCTCATCCAAACCCAAAACTTAGAAAACTCAGTGGCGTTGAAAAAATGATTCCAAGAACTTTTATTTGGTATCTTATGGCCAACCTAACTCATCCTGTACTGAAAGTTATGGTCGTTTAAAGTTGACCCAAAAAGTCACAACTTAAGCATAACTTGAAAAATTCTCAATTTAGCTATTTCCAATTTAGTGCTTTCTAAACTTAAATCTTTCTAAGACGGGATGTTACTATTTCATAATGTATCGTATCATATTCAAATATCTGGTGGTTAGATAAACAAGACACAAATTTCATTGTATCGTTTTGAAAATTTATAATGAAATATAAAGTGTTGGAGAATATTCGAAAGCAGTTTATATATTTTCAATTGCTTTAAGATTTTGGCTTTTATGTACTGTTACCATATTCTTTCACTTGTCATAAGTTACGAGTATATTTTACAAGTTTACAAATGCTCTAGAACACACACAAATAACAGTAAATTTTATATTGAAGTGCTTAAATTATATTGTACATGAATATGAGTTAGATAATAAATATTTTCATATCGTCAAAGCTAAAAGTGGAAGGTCTTTTATTTAACATTGCAATATTAGGAATTATACATAATTGAACAAGGGAAATTTTAGAAAATATATAAATACAATAAAAATATTTACCTCAAAAATAATAATCAATTTAAATATTATTTTACTAAAATATATGTCACAAAAGAATGACACAATAAAAACTTCTTCAGTACTTCAATAACATAAATCTAATTAGGAAAATATGTAATTTGTAATTACTATTTTTACGGATTGACAATGATACAATTAAACTAAAAAAGAAATTTAATGAATATTATGATTTTGGTTCAAATCCAACCTAATAAGGAATCATCATAAATATTTTTACTTTTTTGTTATTTGAGTTCATTTTTATCAAATAATATTATGATTTTCTTCCTTTAAATATTTGGTTAGAACAGAAACCCAACATCACATTTTTCTTGTATTCTTAATTCAGAAATTTAACCATGAGAAGACGTAATGGCCACTGAAGAATTGTAATTGTGAGGATGCAAAATTCGAGAAATAAACAAGTAACATTCTCAAAATGACGTATTGGCCAATTTAAAAAGGCAAATGAGCTATGTACTTTATGTGGTGCTTATGTTGTTGTTGTGATTTTTCTTCTAGTAACAAAGTATATTCATGTGGACTTCCTTCCGTCGATTTAATTGTGGATAAGTTTCTTGGAGAGAATCCTCAACCCAACTCTGATGCTCCTAACCCCCACCGTTGTAGCTCATCAAAATGTCAATGTTGATGAGATCAATAATGAACTAAACAAGTTGGAGAATTCACTCGAAAGACAAAAAAAAACATGGAGAAGTTCTCCAAGCATTAAGGAACAAAATTCCATATGAACAACTCAGCTTTTCTGACCTTAAAAAGTTGAGTGAGCTCTTGGAAGCTGCAGATGAAGAAGTTGAAAGAGTAGCGGGCCAACTTATGGAGTCTACTATTGAATTTACATATCAAACTATTGGAAGTGCCCTTGCTCCTTTAAGAGTTGAGGAAAACCATTCGTCCAATTTCGATGAAGCGCCATCTGGATCCCTTGAATAGACTATTTTTAGCTTTATTTAAAATTTAGTGACTTGATTGTATACTAATGGAGTTAAGTTTGTCATATCTATGATTATGTTTGTTATATTTATGATTTCAATTTTTACCTTTGAATATGTTTATCATGGAATGGGATGGACTTTTATTTAGTACTTCCTTCATTTTAATTTTTTTGTCTTACCTTTTTAGGTCAGTTTTTAAAAAAAATCTCTTTGTTTCCTTTTTGGCCGCTCTTAGTTTATACTTTTCATATGTCATGTTTAAAACCACAAGAATAAAGAGCATTTTGTTACATTTCACATATCATTAATTTATGACCACGAGATTTAAAAGTTATTTTTTATTTTCTCAATTTTCATGCCAAGTCAAAATCAGATAAATAAATTGAAATGAAAAGGATATGCAGTAATTTGTCATTTGAAATTGATGTATAAGGTTGGAAGAAAAAGTAGTAAGAGAATATTGAATAAGAAAACGAAACTCATGTGAGATAGCTTGAAGTGCAACATATCTTATTTTTAAAAAATAAAATTCTTATAAAGAAGGAGTTTATGTTATATTAAATAAATTAACATAAATAAAATCTGTATTTGATAATACATTTTTTTAGTTGGATATGATGTGTATTTTAATCAAAGTAAAAGCACTAAATGGAGAAGGACGAAGCATAAGACGAGAAGTAATTGTTACAAATGAAAGGTAACTTTATACTTGCTATGAATCCTTGATATAAAAAGTTTCACGTTATAAAACTTTTATCATAAAGATACATATTTTTACATATATAGGTATGATAAATAAAAATCATGCCTATATGGGGAGAATTATTTGAAATCGAAGGACAAATACTACAGAGCCTTGAAAGTGACAACCCAGTGCTCACCTTTAGTGATGTGAAATGCTCCATTAACCAAGGTATAAATCTCCTCAAATTTTCTATTTGAATCAAGTTTCATACTACATAAAGGTATCACATAGTTTATTATTCTTGGCAAGATTGGGTATTTTGTACTTTCCACAATTTATATTAGTAGTTTGCTAATCAATCATCAATTTGAAAAGGTTAACAATCTCCAACAATGGTAAACAATACATCTTTCTTCAGACATATTCATATCATCCTTACATGCTACATAATTGATGTTTTCTATTTATTACTTTTAAATTACAAGAATGACAACATGAAGGAACAAAAGATTAACATAAGTTCAATGCCAAGAATACTAATTCAAATAGTTCGCCTAGTGAAAATTATTGATATTTTAAATGGTTCACTTCTCATTGTGAAGATACTTTCCTCTGCAAATATAAAACCCATTGTGTAGTCAAATTACATGTTAAGAATGTAATTAAGTGATTTTCCTAATTTGCATATAAGACATGTAGTATAAGTTCAATGCTAAAATTTTCGGCATTGACAGTAGCACTAACCCATGGTATCCTGCTTGCAAGAAATGCTACATGTGACTTAATGTTATAAACAGAAGTGCAACTTGCCTACTATAGCTAAAGATATTCATTATGAGGAGAGGTAAACTACACAAACGAGTGTCAAAAGTTATTACTTACTACACCAAATAAAGTAACAGTCAATGATTAATTATTGAGATAAGCTTAAGATATAGGTATCAAAAATATGAAGACATACTAATTAAATCTTGAAATGTATTTTACATATCGGTTAAAGATTGATGTAACTACTGAGGAATAATATCTAAGGATACACTATTTTATGTCACACCCCGAGCTATCCCCGAGACGCGGACACGGGACCTAAGATCACAAGTGACCCCAAGTTAACCCTGCTGGCATAATCATGAGCATACTAAAGATAAACTGAGAAATAAAACTGATGCGGAAGCTAATAATAAGTAAATCTGAAATGATGGGGAATACCCATATACTAAATCTGAATATCAAATCTGATAGTTTAATACAAAAGAAATATCAACTCGAAATACTAAGTTGAATCTAACTATGTCTGAAAATAGTCTCAAACTGACTAGAAGTGCTGGAACATGCCCCAGCTAAGTCTAGCAAAACTGAAACTAAAAGACTAAAAGCGATAAAGATAAACATGTCACTAGTCCTCGAAGAATGAGGACTCACCACTGATGCAGCTGAACAGAAGATCGGTAACCGATCTAAGCGTAATCTGGATATTGAGAACCTGAACCTACATCACGAGATGATGTAGTGTAGAGTATGCGTCAGTACTTGAAAGGTACTGAGCATGCAGGATAGAGTAAAGTTGAAATAACATCATAACTGAATAGAGAAAATAAGCAATAATGTAATCTGAAACATAATACATATACTGAATACTGAGCTAACTGAATGGAATGACCAAATTTAACATGTTGATACTTAATACTGATTATACTGAAATGTGGTCAATGCAATGGAGTCTGACTGAACTGTGGGAGTTACTAATAACCAGTAATAAAACCACATGAGCTAAATGTGGAGTTCGATGTATACGCCCCATCGAGAGGACCCAATACACCCGGCCAAAGGCGTACAGGCATGCTGGCGTGTTCACTAAAATGATGCCCACAGAGGGGACACGTGGCTCGTAGTTCTAGGAATATATGGGTAACTGACCCTAGTCCAACTCGGTATTATGCTACTCCCAATAGATTAAATATTTAACACATTAAGACTAAATTCTATGATATACTAGATAGCTTAAAACTGACATGCAAACTTAGAATGCACATTTATATACTGATAATAACACATTCAAGACTGAGGCGTGTATATCTAAAATACTGAATTATCTGACCTAGCATACGCAATTCAAGAACTAAAGAAATACATAGCTAGGTCTCTGAAATTCATGCAATAAATGAAGTAATAATATGATAATCTGATTTGGAAAATATAATTAACTAATTCATGAGAATCTACTGAAGTTCTAGAAACCCTAGGTCTAGTTAATAATAGGGAATCAAGAATCTTACTGAATTCTAGGGACCTAATGGGCGAAAGGAACCCAGTAGTGAAATCCCACATACTTGGTGATGAATTCCACGGAGAAATCTTTCGATTTCGGGGTTGGAACTAATGGAATCTTGTTGAGTTCTTGAAGTAAGGTTTGGTCGCCTCTTTCTTCTCTCTAGCGTTCAAATTTTCTAAGTTTGATGAAAGATCTGACTTAGGTAAGTTTCAGTTATGGTTCTAGGCTAAAACTGACCAAAACCACGTAGTTTAGGGTTAAAACGACGTAGTTTAAAGATCCAACAAAATAGAAAAAGACCAAAAGACCCCTGACTTATGTTGCAGACAGGGCTGACCACGGCCACTTTCACAGACTGTGAAAGCCCTCGTGGTCTTCACTTGGTCCTGCGGTTTTGAAGGCTTGGTCCACGAGCCACTACCATGGCCCGTGTGGAGGACCACGGACCGTGAAGGTACCTATGGTCCTCACTTGGGCTGAGGTCTGAAGGCTCAAGTCTGAGGGCCTACTAGCTGGCCTTCACGAACCCTACCATGGGCCGTGTGGAAGACCACGGACCGTGAAGGTCCCCATGGTCCTCACTTAGGCTTGAGGTTCTGAGGGCTAGTCTTTGCGGCCTACTGGTTCATCCACTACGGGCGCCACCACGGCTCGTCATCAAAACCACGGACCGTGAAGGTGCCCATGGTCTGAGGCCTGGGCCTGGTGACTTCCAAGTCCTGACCACGGGCAGGTGAACGGACCGTGCACCCTAGCACGATCCGTGAACCTTACCGTTGCTCACTGCTTCAGGTAGAATTTCTGTAAAAATTTTCTAGGTCTAGTTTTCGAGGTGTTGCAATATCTCCTCTTTGGGATCATTCGTCCTCGAATGAAGACTAAACTAGCTGAAATGGAGGGCACCAAACACTGAAGACTGATTTTTGACTGAATTGATTTCCAAGAACATGCAAATACATTGAAAAGGCAATTACAAACTGAAGGAACATGATGCTAAACTGATTTTACACATGAATGACTGAAAAACTGAAGAGGAACTATTACCTCAAGCTGGAGTGGAATTGGAAGGAAAGAGGTGAGGATACTTGGATTTCATGGCTGCTTCTGCTTCTCAAGTAGCTCCCTCTACGGACTGACTACTCCACAAAAACTTGACTGAAGCGACTTTTTTGTTTCTCAATCTTCTAACCTGACGATCAAGAATCTCAACTGGTACATCCTCATAAGAAAGACTATATTTCACAGCCACACTCTCTAATGGCACTACGGATGCTGGATCACCCACACACTTCTGCTGGCAACTCTAACTCATAAGCCACTTTACCAATCCTTTTCAGAATCTTATAAGGACCTACATATCTGGGACTGAGCTTCCATTTCTTGCCAAATCTCATCACCCTTTTCATAGGTGACACTTTCAAAAAAAAAACAATCATCAACTTGGAACTCTAGTTCCCTTCTTCTCACATCTGCATAAGACTTTTGGCGACTCTGGGATGTCTTAAGTCTATCTCTAATGAGTTGCACTTTCACCATAGGATAATGAACTGAATCTTGTCCTATCAAGGCTGCTTCACCTACTTCAAACCAACCAACAGGAGATCTGCATCTATGCCCATACAATGCCTCATAAGGGGCCATCTGAATGCTGGAGTGCTAGCTATTATTGTAGGTGAACTCTATAAGAGGAAGGTGATCATCCCAACTACCCTTGAAATCGATCACACACGCTCTCAACATGTCCTCTAAATTTTGAATGGTACGCTCTGATACAAAGTTTGTCACCCCCCGAGCTACCCCCGAAACGCAGACATGGGACCTAAGATCACAAATGACCTCAAACTAACCCTGCTGGCATAATCATAATCATACTAAAGATAAACTAAGAAATAAAACTGATGCGGAAGCTAATAATAAGTAAATCTGAAATGATGGGGAATACCCATATACTAAATCTGAATATCAAATCGGAGAGTTTAATACAAAAGAAATATCAACTCGAAATACTAAGCTGAATCTAACTATGTCTGAAAATAGCCTCTAACTGATTAGAAATGTTGGGACATGCCCCAGCTAAGTCCAGCAAAACTGAAACTACAGGACTAAAAACGATTAAGATAAACATGTCACTAGTCCTCGAAGAATGAGGACTCACCACTGATGTAGTTGACCTAAAGATCGAGAACCGATCTAAGCGTGATCTGGATGCTGAAAACCTGAACCTACATCACGAGAAGATGTAGCTATAACGACCCGAGAGCACCCCCTAGTCGTTACCGGCGTATTCAACCTCTCGGAGGTCTTATACAAGCCCTTAGCATTCATCATAGCATTTATCATAGAAAAATAGCGGAAAATTTAAAAAATTTCCATAATATAACACAAGACTTAAAAGTCACCTCATTTAAACCTTTAATACAAAATCGGAGTACTATGTCTCAAGGTAGCTATCTTAAAACATGACTACAACACAAGAGGGACACAGCCCTTACAACACAAAAGAAACTACTATCTAGTACATAGAACTTAAGGAAACTCTTTAACATAAAGGTCCTTCAATCTTTAAGGACACACCTGAACTTGGGAATAGTAAGCCAAGCTCATCACTTCTAGGAAAGACCCTTTAGCCACCACCACCACCTACACTTGGTGTAAAAGATGAAGAAGAATGGTGTTAGTACAAGAATGCACTAAGTATGATAACCATGCAAAACATGCCTTTAAAAGGACATTTAGTTGGAAACTATGCATCATGCCTTTTAGAGAACTTCAAGAACATTTAGTACATAGGCACAATATAAACCACATACATAATCATACACATGGAAACCATTCATAATAGCACATAGAGCCACTTATAACATTTTAGGAACATTCAATGCATACAATACATTACCTTCCTCTTTATCTTAACTCATTTCCTCAAGCAACCCTTAGGGAATACTTGGTGCAATGTATTGCCTTAAGGTTACCAAAGGTGAACTTACATATAGCCTTCATCAATCCAACCACATATATTCATAGAGTCATAAGCACACAATAAGACATAGTCTTCACATAGGAACCATCACCTAAGACAACCCCCAAGTCACACTAGTGCAATGTGTAAGTAGCATCCCATAATACTACTCACACCAAGTGTTCCTAGGAAGCCACCATAGACTAGGCACATCATATTCAACAAGTCATAACATCTTAATTTAGACATTAGACCAACATACTTCATAACATCATATAAGGATTCATTTGTTTACTACATCATTAGTCATAACCCATTTAGTTCATATCATAGGTAAACCACCCTCATAACCCCTTCCCAAGCTCACTTGTGCAATGTACACATGGAGTCCCATACCCCCACATATACTAAGCAAACCGATTAAGAAGTCATAAGTGTAATTCACATGCATAATCATACTTCATGTCTTGACATAAGTAAAATCAACCTTAACATGCTTTCATATTAACATACATAGACCATAGGCTTCATTACATAAAGAGCCTAATCATAACCTCCCTTAGAGTTTACTTGTGCAAAGCATAAGTAGGGCCCATAGTCCTACCTACACTAAGTAACTCTTCAAGAAATAATGACTAGAGTTCATATTCTTATCTTAGTTATTTTCTTAACTTTCGGGAGACATTGCCATAACCGACATAGACCATGTGAGCTACATGGAATTCGGTGTTCTACTCCCACACCGAAAAGAGAGGGTACTACTTGCCAAAGTAGGACCTACATACATAATAGCTATCTAGTGGATCCACTAAGCTAATACATACGGGGGCACGCAGTTATGGAACAAAGAGATTACTACTAGAAAACCTTGACTTACTAAGTGTGGAGGTTTCCATCTCATGAGACAACATCTATGTTGGGAACCCAGACTTGCTAAACGTGAAGGTTCTCTTGTGGGAAGCCGGACTTGCTAAAGGTGAAACCCCCACTCTCATTTTTCATGTTCACTCGGTGCTAAGCTTCAACTCCCTTTTTAAACATCTTTAAGCCTTTATTTAACATTAGTTCATAAAATAGGCTTTAGGGACTTAATCCCTCATATCATATAGCTCAAAGGTTTCTAATATGAGAATGACCTTTCATCATAGAACCTACACTATGTGAGAATGACCTTTCACATAGTCATACTATATTCATAACATAGTCTAGTTTAGAGCACAATTGAGGAAACCTTTCAAGAGACTCACTTTCACTAGATTATTATCAACCATATTCATTCATTTATTTGTGTGTGTACATATGTGAGAAAGCCTTTCACATAAACACCTTTATACAACACATATTCATACCTTGCTAATCATACACTTTGCACGCATAATAAGATGTAAGGGTGCATATAAGAGTTAACCTTTCAATAGACACCACAACACATCATATTCATAGCTATACATGTAGAGTGTGTGTGTGTGCATATTGGTCCTCATAGTTACATATTAGCAACAACATTGATATTGAGTGTTCTTCCCTTAAAGGGATCACAACACATTCACAATGTCCCCAATTCATGAGCAATTCACATATAAAGCCCTTAGGGATTCAAGACCACACACCCACACTTCATCATAGGAGACAAGGACACATTCAACATTGAATAGCTACTCCTAACATGAACCCGTGAGTGAGATTTCTGCTCATTGCAGTCACCTCCGGGGTTCATGTAGACCACACCTTATCCCTAATATTATCAGTCACATTATACTCCTCATCATCAACACACCTTAAACATCATGCTAGCATTGAGGATTTCATACATAACCTTCATAGCCCAACTTTATAAACATAGGCATCATAATCATCAATTCACTTCACATCTATTGCCTTCAAGGCCATGATCTCAACATGCATAGATAGACAAGAAGTAAACATCTCCACCATAAGTGGATCAAACCTCACAACATCAATTCTCTTACTATAGACTAGAAGTTAGGTCAACTTACCAATTCTCCAACCCATGATCACCATGGATCAATCCTCCACAATTCATAATCAATTGACATAGGTAGCAATAGGAATCAACAAAGTAATTCAATAACATAAACATAATCCAAAAACAATTCTATAAACAAAGGGATCAACCCATAACTTTGCCCATAAGGCCATAATCCTCAAATCATCAATATACCAACTATTCAACATGAATAAGTATAGATAATCATAGGAGACATCGATACAATCTAATCTAAACATAATTTCACCAATAGAGATCATATTCACAAAGACCCACATTATAAGCCAATTTTGAGAATTTGGGGATCATGGGTTCTTTAAGCATTCCTTTGAAACTATCTTTAAAACATTAATTCATCAATAGAATGATTTAGAAAATCGTTTGACAAGGAACCCATGTTTAGATTGAATATTGGGAATTTTGGTCTTTGAATCACCTTTGAAAATCTTTGATAGAACTCCTTGAATGAGAGGTTATTCAAGAATCAAGAGTCTCCATACCTTAATTATTGAAGACCCATGAAATTGAAGAAGAAATCAGTAGAAAACTCATCTTCTAGCTTGAGCTTCATCAAGGTCTTCAATGGAGTTTTTGAGAGAATCTATTTTGAGAGGGAAGGGTCAATTTGAAGAATGGGTCTAATTTTAGGTTTTCGGGTTTTAACCAACTTAAATACCCTAAAATAGGTATAATAACCAATTATAATAATTCCCCAAAGTACCCAAACTACCCCTCACTTAGTTGGACCTTTTTAAATAAGTCAAACTTGAGTTTTATTTTCGCAGATTTCGTCGGGAAACAAGTTCGCGACTTGGAGGTATTCCCACAAGTTTTATGGAAATTAAATTCGAGACAGTAGAGTCCACGACATGTCCGCGACGCGGACCAAAACTTTGGCCTATGGTGGAGCTAGTCCGCGACGCGGACATGCTCCCTCCATGCACATTTTTAAGCTACCTTGGCAGCTTGCTCGGCTAAGGTTGGGGTCCTCCTCGGGGACCCTTAGGGTGGCCCTCGGGGCGTCGTATATAAATGTTTTGACCCTAAAAATATTTATTAAGACACTAGGGTCACCTCTACTGATTTTAGAGTCCAAACAACACATAAAAACATGAACAACATACTAGAACACACCAACACGTAAAAGACTAGTTTCCGAACGTCTTGGTCGTCCCTTGACGTTTGACTTCCAAACTCTTTAAAATTGACTAAAAAGGTTATTCTTCATTATTTTAACCAGTTATTAATGCATAAAACTCATGTGAGGCTCTACTTTATCCTACTTTATTTTGAGGGTCGTTACAATATCCCCCACTTAGGAACATTCGTCCTCGAATGACACTTAAAACACCTCTGAGGACTCAATGACCCAACTAGCAGCTCACAATACACAACATACTACATCAATATAAGAGCACACATCAAGGAGGAACATCAACTCCACATAAAAGGTTCAAAACAACTTTGTGCAATTCAAGAAAGTAGCAACACATCTACCAACTCCTTATGCATCAACTTTATTATTTCCCATTTCATTGGAGGAACTCCCTTCTCCTAATCATGTCTATGCTTAAAACTCTTTACTTCTCATAAGTATAGGAGGAACTACATTCCCCATATTCAATGAGCATCAACATATATATTAAGCAATCAACAAGACATTTCTTTAACAAGACAACATCAAGCATGCTCATTACAAGGAAATCATGCCATAATCATCATTCTTATTTCAAACACCAAAGAAAAACAACATGCAACTATCTCATTAAAGCACGTTATGCAACTTTATCATAAGAAATTATTTAAGCATGCACTTCAAATCAACTCATGCAACACAAGCAAGTAGAAACTTTATTCACCAACTCATAATGCATTAACCACATAGGCCTTTCTCAAGTTCATAGGAGGAACTACCTTCTCCTAAGCATGACATGATATTTACCCCTTTTATATCATCATAGGGTCCATTACGCAATGGCTTTCAAGTGCACACATAGACATGATCAACATTTCCACTCATGAGGCAATTAAGCAATTCATACTAGTTGCACCCTAACATGAGGATTATAGATCATCTACTAGTCTTATCATTCAATCATCATACTATCAAGAACATACATGGCATTACCATGTTTAGTTATGTTCAATGAGAGACTACCTTCTCCTAGTCACAACATACACACATGGCATCATGAACTCATAAACAAGCATTACACAAAGGTCAATTCATTTAAGGAGAAATTCCAACTTCTAACCTAAGCATGCTCATACTCTCTTCCTCATGTAGTCAAGAGTGCATTCACCATATAAAGATGCATATTGACATGAGAAACATGAATTTTATTACTAAAATTGCATTTTATGTAGCAAGAATCCTTCAAAACATGCATAACACAGTGTCTTCTAAGACATGCATAACATATGGAGATCATGCAACTCATAATCATATGCAAGACTCCAAAACATGAAAAAGCTATTAGGAACTCTTTGCTCTCAAGCTTGAATAAGAATAGAAGGAAAAGATAAGGATATCAAAAACCTTACTACTCACTTATCATGCCCTACTTAGGGTAAACTCATCTAAGAGCATATTAAAGTAACCAAGAGAACTATCACTTACCAATTAAGCACAATGTCCCCCTCTTGGGATCAAGTTATGCACACTCCTTTAATCATTACCTCCTTCATCTCTAAGGTAGGAACCATTCTCCGCTAAATCTTCACTATACTCCCCTTAGGTGAGGATTTCAAGAATCCAAACAAAATGAGTATCTATACCACTCCGCTTCATATCTATCACCCAAAGTGGTTCTCAACATGGAGAAGTCAAGGAAGGTCAATGTAGAAATATTAAGGGCACTCAAAACCTTACCATCTAGGCACATTATCCCCCACTTGGAGTGAGCTTAATCAACTCTTTATTACATCTTACCCTTATCATCACCTTTCGTGTAACTTTCCGCTCAACCATGCCTACGTATTATCTAAACACCCTCTTTGAATGACCATACTTAAGATCAACCCTACAAGACAACTATCCTCTTTAGAGTTGGTCAACATCTATTGTCCTGTCCTTCCCATGAACTAAGGGGTACATGCAACTCTTCAAGTTAACCTTAGAACAAAACACTATCCCAACTCATGGAACAAAGCCCCTTTTTCCACTCTTAAGGCAAGCCTACACAAGAACTTTGATTCACACAAGGGCAACCATGAAGCATCACTCATAAGAAAAAGCAACTTTCAACTCACACTAGTTACCACATTCTTTCAAAACTCCTCAAATCTTCACCATGACTTTCTACTATCATTACCCATCACCATAAAGCAACTCATCATGCTAAAAAGGATTTCATTCTTACCATAACGACTCTTACCATACGAGAAGTACACCACCATGCAACATTTTCAATGTAATGCTCCCAACCTCATAGGTCACACATAGCCATGATTGGCATCACAATACGATTTCCAAATCTACCTCCATATATATACTCATAATCATATAGTCACCACATCATAATAAGCATTAAAACTCACCTTTCCTTCCCTTGATCCTTGCAACATCACACCTTCCAAGTAATCACATCTAGAAGACCACCGAAAAAGGGAAAATAAGAGAGAGAGATCATAGGGAGTTAAGCTCTACGGCACGACACAAGATTAATGAAGAAAGTGAAACTTCTATAGCCTCTCGCTCATAGATGTGTCACGACTCACACCGATGAACAAGACTCTACTAACGTGGCTCATGAGACGTTGAGTCCTAAGACCATTTTCATAACCTTATGCTCTAATACCAAGTTTGTAACGACCCGAGAGCACCCCTTAATCGTTACCGGTGTATTCGACCTCTCGGAGGTCTTATACAAACCCATAACATTCGTCATATCATTTCTCATAGAAAAATAGTGGAAAATTTAAAAAATTTCCATAATATAACACAAGACTTAAAAGTCACCTCATTTACACCTTTAATACAAAATCGAACTACTACGTCTCGAGGTAGCCATCTTAAAACATGACTACAACACAAGAGGGACACAGCCCTTACAATACAAAAGAAACTACTATCTAGTACATAGAACTTAAGGAAACTCTTTAACATAAAGGTCCTTGAATCTTTAAGGACACACCCGAACTTGGGAATAGTAAGCCAAGCTCATCACTTCTAGGAAAGACCCTTTAGCCACCACCACCTACACTTGGTGTAAAAGATGAAGAAGAATAGCGTTAGTACAAGAATGCACTAAGTATGATAACCATGCAAAACATGCTTTTAAAAGGACATTTAGTTGGAAACTATGCATCATGCCTTTTAGAGAACTTCAAGAACATTTAGTACATAGGCACAATATAAAGCACATACATCATCATACACATGGAAACCATTCATAATAGCACATAGAGCCACTTATAACATTTTAGGAACATTCAAAGCATACAATACATTACCTTCTTCTTTATCTTAACTCTTTTCCTCAAGCAACCCTTAGGGAATACTTGGTGCAATGTATTGCCTTAAGGTTACCAAAGGTGAACTTACATATAGCCTTCATCAATCCAACCACATATATTCATAGAGTCATAAGCACACCATAAGACATAGTCTTCACATAGGAACCATCACCTAAGACAACCCCCAAGTCACACTAGTGCAATGTGCAAGTAGCATCCCATAATACTACTCACACCAAGTGTTCCTAGGAAACCACCATAGACTAGGCACATCATATTCAACAAGTCATAAAATCTTCATTTAGACATAAGACCAAAATACTTCATAACATCATATAAGGATTCATTCCTTTACTACATCATTAGTCATAACCCATTTAGTTCATATCATAGGTAAACCACCTTCACAACCCCTTCCCAAGCTCACTTGTGCAATGTACACATGGAGTCCCATACCCCCACATATACTAAGCAAACCCATTAAGAAGTTATAAGTGTAATTCACATGCATAATTATACTTCATGTCTTGACATAAGTAAAATCAACCTTAACATGCTTTCATATTAACATACATAGACCATAGTCTTCATTACATAAAGAGCCTAATCATAACCTCCCTTAGAGTCCACTTCTGTAATGCATAAGTAGGGTCCATAGTCCTACCTACACTAAGTAACTCTTCAAGAAATAATGACTAGAGTTCATATTCTTATCTTAGTTCATTTCTTAACTTTCAGGATACATTGCCATAACTGACATAGACCATGTGAGCTACATGGAATCCGGTGTTCTACTCCCACACCGAAAAGAGAGGGTACTACTTGCCAAAGTAGGACCTACATACATAATAGCTATCTAGTGGATCCACTAAGCTAATACCTACGGGGGCACGTAGTTATGGAACAAAGAGATTACTACTAGAAAACCTTGACTTACTAAGCGTGGAGGTTTCCATCTCATGCGAGAACATCTATGTTGGGAACCCGGACTTGCTAAACGTGAAGCCCCCACTCTCATTTTTCATGTTTACTCGGTGCTAAGCTCCAACTCCCTTTTCAAACATCTTTAAGCCTTTATTTAACATTAGTTCATAAAATAGGCTTTAGGGACTTAATACTTCATATCATATAGCTCAAAGGTTTCTAAGATGAGAATGACCTTTCATCATAGAACCTACATTATGTGAGAATGACCTTTCACATAGTAATACCATATTCATAACATAGTCTAGTTTAGAGTACAATTGAGGAAACCTTTCAAGAGACTCACTTTCACTAGATTATCATAAACCTGATTCATTCATTCATGTGTGTGTACATATGTGAGAAAGCCTTTCACATAAACACCTTTATACAACACATATTCATACCTTGCTAATCATACACTTTGCATTCATAATAAGATGTAAGGGTGCATATAAGAGTTAACCTTTCAATAGACACCATAACACATCATATTCATAGCTATACACGTAGAGTGTGTTTGTGTGCGCATATTGGTCTTCATAGTGACATATTAGTAACAATATTGATATTGAGTGTTCTTCCCTTAAAGGGATCACAACACATTCACAATGTCCCCAATTAATGAGCAATTCACATATAAAGCCTTAGGGATTCTAGACCACACACCCACACTTCATCATAGGAGACAAGGACACATTTAACATTGAATATGTACTCCTAGCATGTATATGATCAAACATTCATATAGGGGTTATATAGGTAGAGGTCAATCCACAATAGTGCCTAACATAATCAATCATGTAGACCAAAACTTATCCCTAACATTATCATTCACATTATACTCATTGTCATCAACACACTTTAAACATCATGCTAGCATTGAGGATTTCATATGTAACCTTCATAGCACAACTTTATAAACATAGGCTTCATAATCATCAATTCACTTCACATCTATTTCCTTCAAGGCCATGATCTCAACATGCACAGATAGACAAGAAGTAAACACCTCCACCATAAGTGGATCAAACATCACAACCTCAATTCTCATACTATAGACTAGAAGTTAGGTCAACTTACCAATTCTCCAACCCATGATCACCATGGATCAATCCTCCACAATTCATAATCAATTGACATAGGTAGCAATAGGAATCAACAATGTAATTCAATAACATAAACATAATCCAAAAACAATTCTATAAACAAAGGGATCAACCCATAACTTTGCCCGTAAGGCCATAATCCTCAAATCATCAATATACCAACTATTCAACATGAATAAGTATAGATAATCATAGGAGACATCGATACAATCTAATCTAAACATAATTTCACCAATAGAGATCATATTCACAAAGACCCACATTATAGGCCAATTTTGAGAATTTGGGGATCATGGGTTCTTTAAGCATTCCTTTGAAATTATCTTTAGAACATTAATTCATCCATAGAATGATTTAGAAAATCGTTTGACAAGGAACCCATGTTTAGATTGAAAATTGGGAATTTTGGTCTTTGAATCATTTTTGAAAATCTTTGATAGAACTCCTTGAATGAGAGGTTATTCATGAATCAAGAGTCACTATACCTTAATTATTGAAGACCCATGAAATTGAAGAAGAAATCAGTTGAAAACCCATCTTCTAGCTTGAGCTTCATGAAGGTCCACAATGGAGTTTTTGAGAGAATTTATTTTGAGAGGGAAGGGTCAATTTGAAGAATGGGTCTAATTTTAGGTTTTGGGGTTTTAACCAACTTAAATACCCTAAAATAGGTATAATAACCAATTATAATAATTCCCCAAAGTACCCAAACTACCCCTCACTTAGTTGGACCTTTTTAAATAAGTCAAACTTGAGTTTTATTTTCGCAGATTTCGTCAGGAAACAAGTTCGCGACGCGGAGGTGTTCCCACAAGTTTTTTGGAAATTAAATTTGAGACAGTGGAGTCCACGACATGTCCGCAACGCGGACCAAAACTTTGGCCTATGGTGGAGCTAGCCCGCGACGCGGACATGCTCCCTCCATGCACATTTTCAAGCTGCCTTGGCAGCTTGCTTGGCCTAGGTTGGGGTCCTCCTCGGGGACCCTTAGGGTGTCCCCCGGGTGTCGTATCTGAACGTTTTCACCCTAAAAACATTTATTAAGACACTAGGGTCACCTCCACTGATTTTAGACTCCAAACAACACATAAAAACATGAACAACATACTAGAACACACCAACACGTAAAAGACTAGTTTCTGAAAGTCTTGGTCGTCCCTTGACGTTTTACTTCTAAACTCTTTAAAACTGACTAAAAAGGATATTCTTCATTATTTTAACAAGTTATTAATGCATAAAACTCATGTGAGGCTCTACTTTATCCTACTTTATTTTGAGGGTCGTTACAGTAGCACAGATTATGTGTCAGTACTTGAAAAGTACTGAGCATGCAGGATAGAGTAAAGCTGAAATAACATCATAACTGAATAGAGCAAATAAGCAATAATGTAATCTGAAACATAATATAGATATTGAATACTGAGCTAACTGAATGCAATGACCAAATTTAACATGCCGATACTGAATACTGATTATACTGAAATGTGGTCAATGCAATGGAGTCTGACTGAACTGTGGGAGCTACTAATAATCGATAAAAAAACCACATGAGCTAAATGTGGAGTCCAATGTATACACCCCATCGAGAGGACCCAATACACCCGGCCAAAGGTGCTGAGGCATGCTGGTGTGATCACTAAAATAATGCCCACAGAGGGGACCTACAACCTATGTGACTTGTTGTTCTGCGACTATATGGGTGACTGACCCTAGTCCAACTCGGTATTATGCTACTCCCAATAGATTAAATGTTTAACATATTAAGACTAAATTCTATGATATACTGATAGCTCAAAATTGTCATGCAAACTGAGAAAGCACATTTATATACTGATAATGACATATTCAAGACTGAGGCATGTATATCTCAAATACTGAATTATCTGACCTAGCATGTGCAATTCAAGAACTAAACAAATACATATCTAGGGTTTTAGAATTCTTGCAATAAATGAAGTAATAACATGATAATCTCATTTGCAACAAATAAATAACTAATTCATGAGTATCTACTAAAGTTCTAGAAACCCTAGGTCTAGTTAATAATAGGGAATCACGAATCTAACTGAATTCTAGGGACCTAATGGGCGAAAGGAACCCACTAGTGATATCCCACATTCCTGGTGATGAACTCCATGAAGAAATCTTTCGATTTCGGGGCATGAACTGATGGAATCTTGTTGCGTTCTTAAACTAGGGTTTGGTCGCCTCCTTCTTCTCTCTAGCGTTCAATTTTTCTAAGTTTGATGAAAGATCTAACTTAGGTAAGTTCTAGTTATGTTTCTGTAACATCTCGCACCTAGAAACGACTATAAAGAGTTTAAAATATGAAAATATTGATTTTTGGAAAGAATAAGGAAATTTGGAAATTTTGTCTAAGTTAAAAATGTGAGTTTTGGCCATTTTCAAACGGCCATAACTCCTAGCTAAGAAGGAGTTAGGAGCAGCACTTGATATATTTGGAAATCCCTTGGAAATATCTTTCCAACGCCACTAAGTTTGCGCAATTTTGACATCGTATAAGTGAGTTATGCCTTTCGGAAGTTGGGCTCTTGGATTGAGGAAAGTCCCAATCCGGATTTAGGGAAGGGCAAAGTAGTCTTTTCTCTAATTTATTTCCTAATTCGTTTTTAGGGGTTTATTAGGGTAAAAACAGAACCTAAATCGGTTTTGGAGAATTAAAGAACGCTTAGGGCTTGGAGAAAAGAGAAAGGGAGAAAAGCTAAAATTTCGCCAAGAAGGTCAAGCGTTTGGAGTGGAATTCATAGGGGGTGATCCCTATTAAGGTATGTGAGATTTCTTTCGTGTTGGTTTAGTTCACCCACACACTAACCGGTTTCAATTCAGCAAATTTGGAGTTGTTTGAATGTTAAGAAAGTGAAGTTCCTGAAGAACATTGTAGAATTCTAGATGGTTGAAGTGTTAATGCTTGGGAGTTGATTTGATTCATGTTTCTGGGCTGTTTTTCGAGTTAGATTGATGGTGTATTGAGGGTACAATTAATACTAACTATTTGGGGAAAGAACTAGGGAAGATTCGAGGGTTTAGAGATGAAAACGAAGAAGAAAATTGGGGATTTTCTGGGCAAGGGCTTGGGGTGTCGCGCCAGCCAGAACGCCAGCCAGAGTCCTCTGAAGTTTGAGGGCTGGCGCCCCACGCCTCTCAGAGCGCCAGGGACGCCAGTTCTCCCCATTCGTTCTCCACCTTTTCGTACTAGTTTCTAAGCGATGTACCTACATTCTCTAGTTAATTCCAACCCTCTAAGGTACATCTAAACATCATGAAATCATCCATAAACATGAGATCATGAACCTTGAATCCATAATCCAATTCAAGGAAAGTTAAGATCAAAGTCAAAGAAGTTAAGAGTCAAGTCTAGAAGTTAAGAAGCAAGTCAAAGGAAAGTTTCTTAAAGTTTTCAAGAGTCTTTATTACACGTTTCAACTTCATTTTAAGGCTCAAGTTTCAAGTAAAGTAAAGAGTAAGAGTTGAGTTCATTTCTCAGAAGTTATTAGGGAACTATGTATTCCAAAAGAAGTTTATAAATGTTTTCACATTTGAGCAAAGAAAAGGACACATCGATTCCAAAAGAGCCTCTGGGCTAAGCTTTGAGCAATTATCTCAAACTAAAGAAAGAGGTGTTTAAAACACATATGAGCTAAAGTATATTTTGGGAGTAGTATTGAGCACCGAGTCGGGGATGCGAGTTCATATTAACTCAAATCTCTATAAGAACCATGTGGCCAACATGGGATCTAACACGTCATACTTTTTAGATGATCACGTAAGTTAAGCTAGTAGATCCACTAAGTTAAGTAAGGTCCTATATCAAGGCAAGGTATAGGATGGTCCTTGGGCAACGTGAGGTAAAACGTTGTATCATCACTAGGGCTCATAGTGGTGGTTGTCAGTTAAAGAATCTCCCACAAAAGTTATATTACTTTTATATACAAGTAAAGTTGAGTTTGATATTGCTTTATCTTTAACGAACTAAGTTGTTTACACTGTTTTACAAGCTATATATATATATATATATATATATATATATATATATATTACATGTGTCTTATTGCTTTATATTGAGTTCAGTTATTCATGAGTTAAACAGAGCCAAGGTAAGTGTTCCTTTGTACTCCTTTCAGGCTTAAGTTGTTGTTTAGCATTCCAACTCGCATACTCGTACATTCAATGTACTGATGCAAGTTGGCCTGCATCTTATTATGATGCAGACACAGGTAACCAGGATCATTATCCAGCGCGCCGTTGATCCAGTTGAGCACTCCAAAGTCAGTGGTGAGCCTCCTTGCATTCCGGAGGACTCTTTTATTTCGCTGTCCTAGTTTTTCTTTATTAAGATGTTGTGGGGTCTGTCCCAACATCCATCTCAATATTATAAAGGCTTCATATACAGTCAAATAGTTAGTATTGAGTCTCTCATCTATGTATTTGCAGATACTTTTTTTTTAGACATAAGCTGCCATTTTGCCTAAGATATTATCATTTAAACTATTGCATTGAGTTTATTCTATTGAGTTAAGTCTTCCGCTGAGTTATGTAAGCCAAGCCAAATGTCCGCTTGAGGCTAGCAATGGTCTCCGAGTGCCGGCCACGTCCAGAGTGTAGGCTCGGGGGGGTGACAAACTTGGTATCAGAGTACAGAGTTCAAGAGTTCTAGGGAGTCTATGAAGTCATGTCTGTAAGGTCCTAGTTATCGGTGTGAAGCGCGCCACATCTATAATTAGGAGGCTGAAACATTTAGGAAATTCTTCACTTCCTTCATATCCATCTCGTGCGTTAGAGTTTATCTCTAAAAGTTTCCCTCTAATTCGTGCTTGTGCGTGTTTTAGATAACCATGCCTCCACGAAGAGTAGCATGAGGTCGTCTAGCTAGGATAAATGTTGAACCACAAGAACAAGAGGTACCTAATGCACCAAACATACAACCTCAAGGCAAAGTCACTAATGCTGAATTCCGTGAGGCTATCCGGATGCTGAGCCAAGTTGTGACTAACCAGATTGGGCAGCCAAGAGGACCAAGGCAAGATGAGGCTGACACTTTGAGGATTCGCAAATTCTTGAGAATGAATCCTCCAAGTTTCACTGGTTCGGTCACCACTGAGGATCCAGAAAATTTTATTGAGGAACTGAAGAAGGTTTTTGAGGTGATGCATGTTACTGACTTTGGAAGGGTTGAACTAGTTGCATATCAACTGAAGGATGTTGCTAGAACTTGGTTTGACCAGTGGAAGGGGGGTAGACCTGAGAATGCACCACCTGCTAGTTGGGCTTGTTTCGAGGAAGCCTTCTTGGGGCTTTTCTTTCCTCGAGAACTGAAGGAGGCTAAGGTATGAGAATTTCTTACACTGAAACAGGATTCCTTGAGTGTGCATGAGTATAGGTTGAAGTTCACCCAGTTGTCCCGCTATGCTCCTGAAATGGTTAAGGACATGAGGAGCAGGATGAGTTTGTTTGTTGCTGGCTTGGGTCATTCATCAAGCAAAGAGGGCAGTGTTGCGATGCTGATAGGTGACATGGACATCTCAAGGCCGATGGTTTATGTGCAGCAGGTTGAAGAGGAGAAGTTGAGGGATAGAGATGAGTATAGAAGCAAGACATCTAAGACTGGGAACGAGTCTGGGCAGCAGAAGGGTAGTGTGAATCGTTCGTCCTTTCAGAAGCAAAAGGGGCCAGCACCATCATCTGCTATGGCACCTGCACCTAAGAACAGAGATGACTATAATGGCCAAAATTCGCAGAACTTCAGGGCAAGACTAGCACAGTCCCAAGGTAGTATGGCACAAGGAGGTAGTTTGACTCCTGCCTGTGCTAGGTGTGGTAGAACCCACCCAGGTAAATGTCGTGATGGCCAGACAGGTTGTTTTAAGTGTGGACAAGAGGGTCACTTCATGAAGAAGTGCCCTAAGATCAAGCAAGGTAGTGGAAACCCGAGCAATAGAACCCACTCTTCATCAGTTGAACCACCAGATAGGGCTGCACCTAGAGGAGCTACTTCTGGTACTGGCGGAGGAGCAAACCGCCTCTATGCAATCACCAGTCGCCATGAGCAAGAGAACTCTCCAGATGTTATCACTGGTATGATCAAAGTCTTTACTTTTGATGTTTATGCCTTGATAGACCCTGGAGCAAGTTTATCTTTTGTAACCCCTTATGTTGCAAATAAGTTTGAGATTCTTCCTGAGAACTTTGTGAACCCTTCTGTGTTTCCACACATGTTGGGGAGTCTATTCTAGCAGAAAGAGTCTATCGTGATTGTCCTGTTTCCATCAATCACAAACACACCATGGCTGATCTAGTTGAGTTAGACATGGTGGATTTCGATGTCATTCTAGGTATGGACTGGCTTCATGCATGTTATGTATCAATAGATTGTAGAACTCGAGTTGTCAAGTTTTCGATTCCTAATGAGCCATTTATAGAGTGGAGTAGTAGTTCAGCAGTGCCTAAGGATCGTTTCATTTCGTACCTTAAAGCAAGAAAGTTACTTCCAAAGGGTTGTATCTATCACTTAGTCCGAGTCAATGACTCAAGTGTTGAGGTATCTCCCATTCAGTCAGTCCCTATAGTAAAAGAGTTTCCAGAAGTCTTCCCTGATGATCTACCCGGAGTCCCTCCTGAGAGAGAAATAGACTTCGGCATAGACATCATTCCAGATACTCGTCCTATCTCTATTCTGCCATACATAATGGCACCAGCAGAGTTGAAAGAGTTGAAAGAGCAGTTGAAAGATCTATTAGATAAGGGTTTCATTTGACCAAGTGTCTCACCTTGGGGCGCTCCGGTCTTGTTTGTGAGATAGAAGGATGGTTCCCTTAGGATGTGTATAGATTACCATCAATTAAATAAAGTTACCATCAAGAATAAGTATCCTCTTCCAAGGATAGATGATTTATTTGATCAACTTCAGGGTGCCACCTATTTTTCAAAAATTTATCTCAGATCAGGCTACCATTAGTTGAAAGTTAGGGAATGTAACATTCCAAAGACAGCATTCAGGACTAGATATGGTCATTATGAATTCTTGGTCATGTCCTTTGGTTTGACCAATGCACCAGCAACGTTCATGGATCTTATGAACAGAGTGTTCAAGCCTTATTTAGACATGTTTGTCATCGTCTTCATTGATGACATACTAATCTATTCAAGGAATGAAGAAGATCATGCTAGTCATCTTAGAATAGTTCTTCAGACCTTGAAGGATAAGGAGTTGTATGCCAAGTTCTCTAAGTGTGAATTTTAGCTTGAGTCTGTGGCATTCTTAGGCCATATTGTGTCAGGAGAAGGAATTAGAGTTGATACTCAAAAAATTGAGGCAGTGCAGGATTGACCTAGACCCACATATCCAATTGATATTAGAAGTTTCTTGGGTTTGGCTGGCTATTATAGGAGATTTGTTGAGGGTTTCTCGTCCATTTCATCTTTTTTGACGAAGTTGACTCAGAAAATAGTGAAGTTTCAATGGTCTGAAGCTTGTGAGAAAAGTTTTCAGGAATTGAAGAAGAGGTTGACGTGCCCAAGTTTTGACCTTACCAGAGGGTACTCAAGGTTTTGTGGTGTATTGTGATGTATCTAGAGTTGGTTTGGGTTGTGTATTAATGCAGAATGGCAAAGTCATAGCTTATGCTTCTAGACAGTTGAAAGTTCATGAGAAGAACTACCCAACCCATGACTTAGAGTTGGTTGCTGTAGTATTTGCTTTGAAGATATGGCGTCACTATTTGTATGGTGTTCATGTTGATGTATTCACTGATCACAAGAGCTTACAATATGTGTTTACTCAGAAAGAGCTCAATCTCAGGCAGAGGAGGTGGTTGGAATTACTCAAGGATTATGACATGAGTATTCTTTACCACCCAGGTAAGGCTAATGTGGTTGTTGATGCTTTAAGCAGGTTATCTATGGGTAGTACCACCCATGTTGAGGAAGAAAAAAGGGGGTTAGCCAAAGATGTGCACAGACTTGCACGTCTGGGAGTCCGACTTATGGATTCCACAGAAGTAGGAATAGTGGTGACGAACGGGGGAGAATCATCACTGGTGTCAGAAGTGAAGGAAAAGCAAGACCAAGACCCTCTTTTGCTTGACTTGAAGGCAAATGTTCAAAAGCAAAGAGTATTAGCTTTTGAACAAGGGGGAGATGGTATGTTGAAATACCAAGGTAGATTGTTTGTACCAATGGTGGATGAACTCCAAGAGAGAATCATGGAGGAAGCTCATAGCTCCAGATACTCCATCCATCCGGGTTCCACCAAAATGTACCGTGATTTGAGAGAAGTATATTGGTGGAATGGTATGAAGAAGGACATTGTCGAATTTGTTGCTAAGTGTCCAAATTGCCAACAAGTGAAAGTAGAGCATCAAAAAACTGGTGGTTTGGCTCAAAATATAGAACTTCCAGAATGGAAGTGGGAGATGATTAATATGGACTTCATCACAGGGTTACCAAGGTCTCACAGTCAACATGATTCTACTTGGGTGATTGTTGACAGAATGACAAAATCAGCCCACTTTTTGCCAGTGAAGACTACCAACTCCGAAGAAGATTATGCTAAGTTGTATATTCAGGAGGTGGTAAGAGTTCATGGAGTTCCAATTTCCAATATCTTAGATAGAGGTGCACAATTTACTGCACAATTTTGGAAATCTTTTCAGAAAGGTTTGGGGTCAAACGTGAACTTGAGTACTGCCTTTCATCCTCAGACAGATGGACAAGAAAAGCGTACTATTCAGATATTAAAAGATATGTTGAGGGCTTGTGTGACTGATTTCAAAGGTAATTGGGATGATCACCTACCTCTCGTTAAATTCTCTTACAACAACAGTTATCATTCTAGCATCCAGATGGCTCCATATGAAGCTCTTTATAGGAGAAGATGCAGATCTCCTATTGGATGGTTTGAAGTTGGGGAAGCAGGGTTGATAGGACCAGATTTAGTTCACCAAGCCATGGAGAAGGTGAAGGTGATTCAGGAGAGGTTGAAAACGACGCAGAGTCGGCAAAAATCCTACACAGATGTTAGGAGAAGGCCACTAGAGTTCGAAGTAGATGATTGGGTGTATTTGAAGGTTTCACCCATGACGGGTGTGATAAGGTTAGGTAAGAAAGGGAAACTTAGTCCCCGGTATATTGGACCTTATCGCATAGTCAAGAGGATTGGTTATGAGTTGGAGCTACCACAAGAGTTAGCAGCGGTGCATCCGGTATTTTAGATCTCTATGTTAAAGAAGTGCATGGAAGATCCTTCATTTATAGTGCAAACTAAAAATGTTGAGATTAAGGATAATTTATCTTATGAGGAGATTCCAGTTCAGATTTTAGATCGCCAAGTTCGCAAGTTGAGAACAAAAGAAGTTGCATCAGTCAAAGTCCTTTGGAGGAACCAATTTGTTGAAGAAGCTACTTGGGAAGCTGAAGAGGATATGAAAAAGAGATATCCACATCTCTTTGAATCCAGAATAAATTCAGATCAAGGTACAAATCCTCTTCTTAGTACTAGCTAAATTATGAGTACGCATGTTGTTACTTGTTTTTACTTATTGAGTGTTGAACTTGATGTTGCTACACTTAGCTTAGTGAAATAAAGCTCATTCGAGGACGAATGTTCACATGGGGGAGATATTGTAACATCTCACACCTAGAAACGACTATAAAGAGTTTAAAATATGAAAATATTGATTTTTGGAAAGAATAAGGAAATTTGGAAATTTTGTCTAAGTTAAGAAATTGAGTTTTGTCCATTTTCAAACGGTCATAACTCCTAGCTCAGGAGTATTTTGGAGCAGCACTTGATATGGTTGGAAATCCCTTGGAGAGATCTTTCCAACGCCGCCGAGTTTGTGCAATTTTGACATCGTATGAGTGAGTTATGTCTTTCAGAAATTGGGTTATTGGATTGAGGAAAGTCCCAATCCGGATTTAGGGAATGGCAAAGTAGTCTTTTCTCTAATTTATTTCCTAATTAGTTTTTAGGGTTTTATTAGGGTAAAATCAGACCTAAATTGGTTTTGGAAAATTAAAGAACGCATAGGGCTTGGAGAAAAGAAAAAGGAAGAAAGAAAGGGAGAAAAGCTAAAATTTTGCCAAGAACGTCAAGCGTTTGGAGTGGAATTCGTCGGGGGTGATCCCTATTAAGGTATGTGAGATTTCTTTCATGTTGGGTTAGTTCACCCACACACTAACTGGTTTCAATTCAGCAAATTTGGAGTTGTTTGAATGTTAAGAAAGTGAAGTTCCAGAAGAACATTGTAGAATTCCTGTTGGTTGAATTGTTAATGCTTGGGGGTTGATTTGATTCATGTTTCCGGGCTGTTTTTCAAGTTAGATTGATGGTGTATTGAGGGTACAATTGATCCTAAGTGTTTGGGGAAAGAACTAGGGAAGATTGGAGGGTTTAGAGATGAAAAACGAAGAAGAAAATCGGGGATTTTCTGGGCAAGGGCTTGGGGCGTCGCGCCTGCCAGAGCGCCACAAAAATTCCTCTGAACTTTGGCCTTTGGCGCGTCGTGCCAGCCAGAGCACCAGCCAGAGTCCTCTGAAGTTTGAGGGCTGGTGCCTCCCAACTCTCAGAAAGCCAGGGACGTCAGTTCTCCCCATTCGTTCTCCACCTTTTCGTACTAGTTTCTAAGCGATGTACCTACATTCTCTAGTTGATTCCAACCCTCTAAGGTACATCTAAACATCATGAAATCATCCATAAACATGAGATCATAAACCTTGAATCCATAATCCAATTCAAGGAAAGTTAAGATCAAAGTCAAAGAAGTTAAGAGTCAAGTCTAGAAGTTAAGAAGCAAGTCAAAGCAAAGTTTCTTAAAGTTTTCAAGAGTCTTTATTAAACGTTTCAACTTCATTTTAAGGCTCAAGTTTCAAGTAAAGTAAAGAGTAAGATTGAGTTCATTTCTCAAAAGTTATTAGGGAACTAAGTATTCCCAAAGAAGTTTATAAATGTTTTCACATTTGAGCAAAGAAAAGGACACATCGATTCCAAAAGAGCCTTTGGGCTAAGCTTTGAGCAATTATCTCAAACTAAAGAAAGAGGTGTTTAAAACACATATGAGCTAAAGTATATTTTGGGAGTAGTATTGAGCACCGAGTCGGGGATGCGAGTTCATATTAACTCAAATCTCCATAAGAACCATGTGGCCAACATGGGATCTAACGGGTCATACTTTTTAGATAATCACATAAGTTAAGCTAGTGGATCGCCTAAGTTATGTAAGGTTCTATATCAAGGCAAGGTATAGGATAGTCCTTGGGCAACGTGAGGTAAAACGTTGTATCATCACTAGGGATCATAGTGGTGGTTGTCGGTTAAAGAATCTCCCACAAAAGTTATATTACTTTTATATACAAGTAAAGTTGTGTTTGTTATTGCTTTATCTTTAACGAACTAAGTTGTTTACACTGTTTTACAAGCTATATATATATATATATATATATATATATATATATATATATATATATATATTTATTACATGTGTCTTATTGCTTTATATTGAGTTCAGTTATTCATGAGTTAAACAGAGCCAAGGTAAGTGTTCATTTGTACTCCTTTCAAGCTTAAGTTGTTGTTTAGCATTCCAACTCGCATACTCGTACATTCAATGTACTGATGTCAGTTGGCCTGCATCTTATTATTATGCAGACACAGGTAACCAGGATCAGTATCCAGTGCACCGTTGATCCAATTGAGCAATCCAGAGTCTGTTGTGAGCCTCTTTGCATTCTGTAGGACTCTTTATTTCGTTTTCCTAGTTTTTGTTTATTAAGATGTTGTGGGGTCTGTCCCAACATCCATCTCAGTATTATAGAGGCTTCATAGACAGTTAGACAATTAGTATTGAGTCTCTCATCTATGTATTTGCAGATACTTTGTTTTGAGACATAAGTTGCCATTTTGGCTAAGATATTATCATTTAAACTATTGCATTGAGTTTATTTTGTTGAGTTAAGTCTTTTGCTGAGTTAAGTAAGCCAGGCCAAGGGTCCATTTGGGGCCTCCGATGATCTCTAAGTGCCGGCCACGTCCAGGGTGTAGGCTCGGGGCATGAGAGTTTCTAGGCTAAAACTAACCAAAACCACGTAGTTTAGGATTAAAACGACGTATTTTAGGGGTCTACCGAAATTGGAAACAACAAAAGACCCACGACATAGGTTGCAGACGGGGCTGACCACGGTCACTTTCATGGACCGTAAAAGGGATCACGGACCATGAAAGCCCTCGTGGTCTTCACTTGGTCCCGTGGTTCTGAAGGCTTGGTCCACGAGCCACTACCACAGCCTGTGTGGAGGACCATGGACCGTGAAGGTCCCCATAGGCCTCACTTGGGTTGAGGTATGGAAGTTCAGGTCTGAGTGCTTACTGGTTGGCCTTCACGGACCCTACCACGGGCAGTATGGATGACCACGGACCGTGAAGTTCCCCGTGGTCCTAACTTAGGCTTAAGGATCTGAGGGCTAGTCTTTGGGGCCTACTGGTTCAGCCACTACGGGGACCACCACGGCCCATTATCAAGACCACAGACCGTGAAGGTGTCTGTGGTCTGATGTCTGGGCCTGATGACTTCCAAGTCATGACCACGGGAAGGTCAATGGACCGTGGACCCTATCACGGTCCGTGAACCCTACTGTGGTTCACTGTCCCAGGTAGAAGTTTTGCAAATTTTTTCTATGTCTAGTTTTTGAGGTGTTACACAATACTATTTTATTGCGACGTAAAAGACTATGGTCACTCTACATCTGAGAAGGTAAATCATTTAATCTATAAAATATCAGCCCATAGAAATAATGTTATCCTTTTTTAGTGAAATACTAATATGTTAGGGCTTTCTATTCCACAGAAAGATGAATCTGAATACTATCGTAAGTTGGTATTAAGTAAGGGGAGGGAATTCAGTATCCGTGTGAAGGTTGATCATAACTTTTCAAAGGTGGAGAAAAACATGAATGTGATAGCTATGGAGATACATGAGGTTGAAAGAAATATGAAGCAGATGAAAGCAAGGTCTAAATCCCGATTAAAAAACAAAGAATCCAGATGTAACACATTGCATTTTGGAAAAAAAGAAAGGATTTCATTTTTGGATACTATTTGTATTGTACGTGTCAAAGACTATGGGTCGTAAATGCTTCTACAGACCATAGAAGGCATCTGTAGAAAGTGTGCTGAATTTTTAGAAAAAATCAAGTTTCACTATCTCAATCTAAGGTTGACCAGAACGGTTCGTCAAATAATCTACGGGTAATAGATAGGTCTCATACAAAGGGCCCAGACTTAGTGAAATTTTAGGGTAAAAGTTGAAGTTCTATGGTTGGGCTCTACGAACCACAAAAGGTTCTATAGGTCATAGACCAATCACATCAATGTTGGCTTGAATTTAGGGTTTCAATACTTTGGTCTATGGTAGACCAGTACGGAGGTCACACCCGTAGACTAGTCCGATGGTGAATTTTTAAGGGTTTTTGGGTCTTTTCCCTATGTGTTTAGTACCTAAGCTATGCCATTGTGACCTCTATTCGAAACCATATATAAGTATTTTATGTCCTAAAATTATTCATTCTAAATTCCAAATCTCAACCATATTCATCCCCTCTAATTCCCTATGAAGCTAAGGAATAAGAAGCTAGGGTCTAAACTAAGGATCTTCAATTCACCATATCTATTGGGCTTTGATCATAAAGGTATGTTAGTATTCACCAATGGAATCATTTCCTCCATCGGGTCCCCAAATATCCCAATTGTACAAGTTCAATTCTCAATTTAAAGATTGGGTCTTCTTCAATCTCCATGGGTTCTCCTAATTCATGATTAAATTATTTATCTTCTATATTTTAATGCATGAATTGAAGTGTTTACATGATTTTGAGTTGAATTCATGCATGATCCATGATTTTGACTAAGAAAACATAATGAAGCTTGTGAAATATTAGCTATAAATTTGTGACGATGTGCATGCTTTTATGATATTATATTGATGCTTATGACTTAAGGATGCTTTTAGATGAAAGTATCAATGAAATTGTGAAAGTTTTTCTCACACATTAATATGATCATGATTATGAAAGCATTTCAGACACAAGGATTCATAAGGTTGAAAGATTTTTTCACCTAAGTTCAATCATGTTTAAGGATCTATTCTAAATGACTTTAGCTTGGACTAGTAACCTAATGGTTATTTTCCATAGATGATGAAGTGAATATGATAAATGAATATTTCATGAGATTTTACTTACCACTGAGAAGATATTGAGATGGAGGTTTTCCAATTATTAGAGGTCGGGTCTCTAGTATCGATCTCCTTGTCCCTAACTACGTGCCCCCATAGGATGTAATAGCTAGTGGATCCACGTAAGCTAGAAATTTATGATCCCTACCTTCGCAAGTAGGACATCTCTTTTCGGTGTAGGATAGACACCGGATTCCATGTTTTAGCTCACATAGTCTATGTTGGTTAATAGTAAACATCCCTCAATAATGAACTAGGTTACTTTAAAAGTATTTCAACAAGTGTTTTAACATGTTCAACTTGCAATAACCATGATTACGACTTGTGTTTTCTAACATCTTACCTTGTGCTTTAGCTTGGTCATTGCATATCATTTAAAGTCCTTGTAGCATGATTTTATATCATTTATGCATTGCTATCATACTTAGTACATTCCATGTATTAATACATACTTATGCGTACATTCTCTCATAATGTAGGGTCTTATGCTCCTACCTCGCATACTTGTGGCTAGTTGTTCTCTCTTGTCGATTCGAACATTGGTAAGTCCTCATTTTCTGATGATCAAGACACTTTTATAGCTTTTCTGTATTTCAATTTTCAGACATTACATGTGGTTTATGAGTTATGTCCTAACCACTTCTTTAATGTATTAGATGGTTTGTTGAGACTATGTTAGACTTTCACTTTGTCAACTTCTTTTGATATGAAAATGCTCTTTTGAACTCTCTTTATTTCTATTATCTTGTATGATGTATGATAAGTGGCTTGTGTAGGGCGTTTTAGGGTTCTATATGCCATATTACACCTTGGGTATACTTTGGGTTGTGACACCATAGGATCAAGAACGTAGAGATAAATTAAAAGATGAAAGGGATAGGTGCGGAGATGCCTCATGTTGAAAAAAATCAGAACTTTTGAAAGTGAGATTAAAATCCCAAAAATACAACACACAAATGCAAGAGGACCATAAAAGTTAAAGAAGCCAATGTAGAGGAATATTCAGTGAAAGTGAGATACATGAGGTTTGAAAACACAATGTACCAGAGGAAACCCCGATAATTCCACTACAATTAAAAAGGACTAGGAAGGTTAAAAGAAAAAATCTCATGCCACATCTGATGAAAAATAAGATTGGTTAATTGATTTACTAACCATTCAATATATGCACATTATTACTTTCAAACAAATCAACTACATTCTTCTGTAGAAATCTAAACTTCATACGACTGAAAAGGTATCAATGCATCCTACACTATAGGTATTTCTTAACTATATATGGAAAAATGAACACTACAAAATAATAGGTGTCTATTGCTTATATATGGCAAATTAAACACTTGAAAGACTAACAATTGTTATTAATGATTTCGCTATGTTATAGACCATTGCAAAATTACATATTCCCTCTGGGATAAGAGAAGAGAAGTGTCACACCAACAATCCAAAATTTGTCACCACCAAATCAAGAGATGACACATACCAACATCGGGGCTTATCTAATAGGTTTAATACTTATCATAGTTCAGAATTAAATCTTTCCCTTCTTCTCAATTAACTTCACATATGATAAAGGCAAATCCATTAATTCTGGACGTAAAGTTAATCAGCCAGTCAAAACAACAATAGATCAAACACACTATACATGTAAGATCTCATACAATCCCCCAAGAAAATCCATCGTTCAACAATGTGTGTCTTGTTTCTCTTTAGGAACGCCTACTTAAGTAACTTACATTTAGATTTGATTTTAAAAAAATGATTTTTTTAAATGCACATTTCATGTATGTATTAAATATAGTACTGGCTCTATCTTAATCTATTAACCATTGAAAACTATTGCCTTTCCATATCAAATCTAATAGGTGATAAAAGAAAAGGCATTCCTTCTACCAGTAAAGGTGATCATCATGACAACCATAAAATAAATTATATAAGCCACACATGTAAGAACATAGATAATCATGTAAAATTCTAGATACCTGAGAAGTCCCTACAAGGTCGACACATTTGCATACACACATATATAAGTATTACATGCTTGGTATAAATGTATAAAAATATGCTTCCTCTTATAGAGAAAAGACAACTTCGAAGTGCATTGTGAAAGGTGTAAAAGTATATATTAGCAAGCCAAACAATAACAAATCTAGAAGGTGAACATCCACGTTTAAAGAAGCAACCTAGAGTAAATTGGCTATTTAGAGTATTATCCGAAGAGTCTGAAGCTGGAAGTACAAAGAAAAAAAACTATTCATATCCTACATAATATGAGCATTCATTATCTTTATGAAATTAGAGTTTTAACATATATTTCCCACCATATTTATATATGTCGGAGCTTTTTCTTACAACTTTTGTTTATCATATCAACACGTGTTTTTTATGCATTCATTATAATGCAAAAGGATCTGGACATAAACCTTGTACATTCAATTGTATTTAAGTAAATTTTAGTAACACCTATTTGTCATGCCACAACTCTTAATCCTAATACGTTGTTGGTACTAACCTTTATTGGTAAAATACTTTTATAATTTGTCATCATTATGATATCTTTTGTATGTGTTTTTTATCAGTATCTAACTTGTGAAAAATGTGAGTAAAATTTCATTATAATAGGGTAGAAAGTGATACATGATACCTTGATCCTCGTTGGTTAATATTGCATCAACTGATATGAATGTGGAAATATCATTGGTTAGAGTTTGGGAGTGGTTGCTTCTTGTGTGATGTTTTGTTTTGTTATTATATTCCTTGATGACATCCGCCTTCGCCTTTTTGTTAGAGCAAAGGATATTGCAGGGTCACAACAGTTGTAATAGTGTTTGACTCTATGCTTGTACCATGAATGCTTATGACTAATGATTTCTCGCTCAAAAGTTATATTTGGATTGTTTTTATCAATCGAAATTGCTTCAACTTGAATTAGTGAGGGTGTTTGTACACTCGTTGATTCAAAGAGGTATTTGCAACAATTTGAAGATGGAAATTATGGAAACTGAATTGGTCTCTTAGTTGGCAAAAGATTTGCGCATATGAGTTTCCCTCCATTACCTATTTGATATTTTTTGGGATTATATCCAACAAAATTCCTTCTTTGACTTTTGATATCCTATTGTCAACTCGTTATCTGTATCAAAGAAGTATAGTTGGAAGTAACAAGGATTGTTATTAGACGGTACCAATGTTGGTAGATCAAGATAAATTTGACTTTGTGCCCTAAATGTGTACAATCCTTTTCTTGTAGATGTAATTTCCTTATCCAGGTTAACATCAAAAGATGTAAAAGAAAAGATGCTTTTATATGCACGAATATTTTTGTAAAACTCTATAGCGTCTGCAGTAGTATCCAAAAACATTTCATATAGTTCTGTCAAAGCTTTAGTGGTTGTCAATTTGATATCCACTTGCACACTAGCCAAAAGTATCCAAGGTAGTAGTGTCAAACCCTTCATTATGAGACAGTGTAGAGACAAGTATGCATTAGTGCATGGAATGTACTAAGTACAATAGGAATGCACAATGATATGAAATCATGCCAAAAGGGCTTTACATGACATGCAATTACCAAGCTAAAGCATCAGATAAAAGTATAGAAAACACAAGTCATAATCATGGTCAATGCAACCTTAACATATAAAACACTTGTGAGATACTCTAAAGTAACCTAGTTCATTATTGTGGGATGTTTACCATTAACCGACATAGATCATGTGACCTCAAATATGGAATCTGGTGTTTATCCCACACCAAAAAGAGATGTCCTACTTTCTAAGGTAAGGACCATACACTCTAGCTTACGTCGATCCGCTCGTTAAGCCATCCTACGGGGGCACGTAGTTAGGGACAAGGAGATTGCTACTAGAGACCCTACCTCTACTAACGGGAGAGCCTCCATCTCAATATCCTCTCGTTTTTAAGTAAAATCCCACGGAATAGTCATTAATAATATTTAGTTCATCATCTATGGAAAGCCACAATGAAGCTACCAATCCAAGCAAAAGTTATTTAGAATAGCTCCTTATATTTTGATTCAACTTAGGTGAGAAAACCTTTCAACCTTATGAATCATTATGTGAGAAAACCTTTCACAAACTCAATGATACTTTCATATATAAGCATCCTCAAGTTATATCAATCAACTTCATAAAAGCATGTATATCTTTATAAAATCATGTCATAGTTCATAAGCTTCATCATATGATCATAGTAAAAAATCATGGATCTAGGTTCTTATGAACTAAACTCAAAATCATGTCAATACTTCAATTTGTGCATTAGAAGATAGAAAATAGACAATTGAATCATAATTTATATAACCCATGAAGATTGCAGAAACCCCTAACTTTGATCAATTGAGTTTTAACTTGGAGAATTTGGATCTTTGGGGACCCAGTGGAGGAAGGACTCCATTGGTGAATACTAACATACCTTGATGATCAAAGTCCAAAAGCTATGTTAAATTGGATACCTTGAAGTGAAACACTAGCTTCTTCTTTCTTTGCTTGTGAAAGAAATTTGGGGGAAGAACTTGGAGGGAATTTTGGATTTAGAAGAATTATTTTAGAATTGGTAGTTTTAGGAATTAAAATATTTATACATGGCGTAGAAATAGGGGTCCAATCGACATAGCTTAGGTATTATACACATAGGGAAAACACAAAAAAAACCCTTAAAATAATTGTCGCACCGGTCTACGGGTGTAAACCTACAGACTATAGAACTTTCTACGGTCCGTACTAGTCAACCATAGACCAAAGTACTGGAACGCTAATATTTTGACCAATTAGACGAAATTGGTCTACGACCTGTATAACCTTCTATGGTCCGTAGACCCCAAATGTAGAGCTCAACTTTGACCCTACAATTTCACTAAGTCTGGGAAAATATTTGACAGACTATCCTTGTAAATCATAAACTGAGATACCTAAACTTGGTTTTCTCGAAAATTCAACCCCCTTTCTACGGATTCCTTCTACAGCCCATAAAGGCTTCTAAGGTCCATAGACCGGACCCCTAGAACACAAGCAGTAGCCAAAACCTATAATAGTTTCCTTTTTCCATAATCCAAGGTGTTACAATATCTCCCCCTTGAAAACAGTCATCCTCGAATGGAACTCAACCTAGCATAAAAAGGGTATGGAAAAGAGATCTACCAACCCAAAATGAATGCAATCACATAAATGGACATAACCAAGGAGGAAAATTGACTCCAAGGTAAAACATACTCAAAACATCTTTACATAGAACATACATGCATGCATATGGAAACATTAGAATGAGTAAGACACATGAATCCATAAGAATGAACCATGAGGAACTAAATACCTCAAGCTAGAGTAGGATCGGAGGGAAAGAGATAAGGATATCGGGGCATCATATCGGCCTCGTCCTCCTATGTCGCACCCTCAACCATTTGATTCATCCACAACACCTTACGAATGCAACCTTTTTGTTCATCAAATTCCGAACTTGTCAGCCTAAAATATCAACTGAAACCTCTTCATAAGAAAGTCTTCCTTTATACCAAGACTCTCCAATGGTACAATAGATGTCGGATCTCCGATACAATTCTTTAATAAGGACACATGGAATATCGGATGCACCAATGATAAGTTGGAGGGCAAGTCTAATTCATATGCCACCTTTCCTATCTACCTCAAAACTTTATAAGGACCAACAAAACGGGGACTAAGCCTTCCTTTCTTACCAAACCTCATGACGCCCTTCATAAGTGAAACTTTCAAGTAGATCCAATCATCAATATCAAACTCAAGATCTCTTCTTCTAATATTTGCATAGGACTTTTGTCGACTTTGAGCCGTTTTCAACCATTCTTTAATAAGATGGACCTTTTTCATTGCCTCATAGACCAATTCGGGCTCTATCAAAGCAAACTCACAAACTTCAAAACAACCTATAGGAGATCTATACATACTATCATAAAGTGCCTCAAATGGAGCCATATGAATACATGAAAGATAGCTATTATTATATGAGACTCAATCTAAGGGAAATGATCATCCCACTAACCCTTAAGGTCAATCACACAAGCTCTCAAGATATCTTCCAAAGTTTTGATAGTATGCTCCGCTTTCCCATCAATTTGAGGATGAAAGCCCGTACTAAGTTTGACACGGGTACCAAGAACTTTTTGGAAAGACTTTCGATATTGAGAAGTAAATTGACTACCACAATCGGAGATAATGGATAGGGGCACCCCATGCAACCTAACAATTCCCTTTAGATACAACTTAGCATAATATTCCACCGAATAAGAAATCTTGACAGAAATGAAATAAGCTGATTTCGTCATACGACCCACAATAACCCAAATCGAGTCATGTTGCCTCCGGTTGTGGGGGTAAACTAACAATAAAGTCCATAATCAAATATTTTCCTTCCAAGTAGGAATACTAATATCTTGGGATAGACCTCTCGACTTTTGATGCTCAACCTTCACCTTTTGATAATTAGGACACTTAGCCATAAATTTTGTAATATCCTTTTTCATCCCATTCAACCAATAGACCTCTCGCAAGTCACGATACATCTTATTGGCTCTCAGGTGAATGGAATACTTAGAACTATTAGCTTCTGATTAAATTTGCTCCCTCAAATCATCAATATTGTGAACACACACATGACCTTGATATTGAAGCACACCATTTTCCCCTTAGGAGAAAGCCTCAATGGACTTTTTAAGCATCGCTTCCTTCAACTCAGCCAAAATAGGATCAAGACTTTTCTTGGCTTTCACATACGACACAAAAGACGATGTTGAACTATTTTGAACAAAAACACCACCCTCATCAGAATCTACCAAATGAACACCTAGCCAGGCTAGTTTATGAACATCACAAACCCATTCTTTCTTATCATCTTCAATATGTGCCACACTACTCATAAAAAACCGACTTAAGACATCGGCCACCACATTCGCCTTGCCTGAGTGATAAAGGACACATATGTCATAGTCCTTCAAAAGTTCTATCCATCTACATTGGTGAAGATTTAGATCCTTTTTATTGAATACGTATTGCAAACTTTTGTGGTCGATAATGACATCAATATGGATACCATCCAATAATGCCTCCAAATCTTTAAGGCAAAAACAACTGCCGCTAGTTTTCAAATCATGGGTAGGATAATTCTTTTTGTGAATCTTAAGTTTCCTTGAAGCGTAAGAAATAAATTTCCCATTTTGCGTAACAACACACCTAATCCAATTTGTTAAGCATCATAATAAACAATGAACTCATCGAACCCTTTTGCTAAAGTCAACACTGGAGTGGAGGTAAGCCTTTCTTTCAACTCTTGAAAACTCTTTCCACATGCTTCAAACCATAAGAACTTAACCTTTTTTTGGTCAATAGAGAGGGAATAGAGAAGAAACCCTCAACAAACCTTCTATAATACCTATCTAAGACCAAGAAATGTCAAATATCTGAAAGGGATAGAGGTCTAGGACAATTCTTAATTGTGTCCATCTTCTTAGGATCAACCTCAATTCCCTTACCGAAAACAATGTGACCAAGGAAAGCCACAAATCTAAACCACAACTCGCATTTACTAAACTTTGCCAATATTGTCAGTCGTTGAGGACTTGCAACATAATCCTCAAATGATCGGCATGCTCATCCTCATTATGCGAGTAAATCAAGATGTCATCAATAAACATTATCACAACCATATCAAGATATTGTCTAAATACTCTATTCATCAAGTCCATGAATGTGGTCGGAGCATTAGTTGGACCGAACAACATTACCAAAAACACATTATGACTATACCAGTTTGAAAAAGTCATCTTCGGAATGTCGCTCTCATTCATCCTCAATCGGTGATAAATCGATCGGAAGTCAATCTAAGAGATGTAACTCACTCCTTGGAGTTGATCAAACAAATCATCAATCCTTCGAAGAGGATACTTATTCTTAATAGTAAGCTTATTCAATTGCTGATAGTTGATGCACATTCGAAGAGAACCATCCTTTTTTCGAACAAAAAACACTAGAGCACCCTATAGTGAGATACTCGGTCAAATAAAACCCTTATCCAACAAGTAATTTAACTGATCCTTTAACTCCTTAAGTTATGTCAGAGCCATACATAAGGAGGAATATAGATAGATTGCGTATCTTGGAAAAGGTCAATACTGAAGTTTATTTCCCTTTCGGGAGGAACATCAGATAGATCATCAGGAAACACTTCCAAAAATTCATTTACAATGGGAACCGACTCAAGAATTGGGGTTTCAGAATTTGTATCCCTACCCAAATAATATGGTATACGCAACCCTTAAAAAATTATTTTTCTAGCTTTTAGATAAGAAACAAACTTACCTTTAGGCATAGAATTTCCCCCTCTCCACTCTAGAACGGGCTCATTCATAAATTGAAACTTAACCATTGGGTTCTATAATCTATAGAAGCGTAACAAGAATGAAGCTAATACATACCAAGACTACTATTTAAATCCAACATATCAAGATCTACAAGATTAACATAAGTGACTCTATGGGATAAGGAGACGGGACAATTTCTATAGACTCTCATAGTCACGATAGATTCACAAATAGGAGTAGAGATAGAAAAATGATCTAACAACACATCTGGAGAAACATAAAATCTCATAGCCACATATGGCGTCACAAAAGACAAATTAGCATCGGGATCAAACAAAGCATATACATCAAGATGGAAGACTTTCAACATACCAGTAACCACATCGTGAGAACCCTCTTGATCATGTCAAGTTTGAAGTGCATAGAATTGGTTTTTCTTTGGAGCAGTCAAACTCGAACCACTAGTTGGAGCTTGACTACTATATTTTCCCTTAGTAGTGGCAAGTGGCAGACAATCCCTCATCTTGTGACCACTCTTACCACAACTAAAGAAACCATTCATATTGTCTAAGAATTTACTATCATGCTTCCTTTCAAACCTAGCACAGGTAGACAAAGAAAATGCACTACTATTTCCTATTTTGAGGCTTAGGGTTAGACACTCTATCTTTATTAAACTTCGGCGCCAAAGCATTAGAGGAACCTTGACAGGAAAATCTTTGTTGGAATCTAGAACAACCATGTCCATCGGACCTCAACTGTGAAAAGTCACCATCACCGGGTTTTGCTCTGTTTGCCACCCTAGATCTTTCCTTAAGCTTCTCATCTTATATTTGTTGGGCATGTGTAATCAAATGGGAAATATCCATTTACTTAATGAGCATGGCGGTAAGACATTCCATAACTACCATTTTGGACACACCTGAAACAAACTTACTCATCCTTGCCCTATAATCAGTAACCATGGAAGGAGCATAGTTGGATAATTTTGTGAATTTTGAGGCATATTCCTTCACACTCAAATTCCCTTGATGAAGGTTAATGAACTCTAGTACATTTGCCTCCCTTATCTCAAGGGGAAAGAACCTATCAAGTAAAGCAACCTTAAATTTCTCCTAATCAAGAGGACCCACAATAACCGCCCTCTCTTCCTTCCATTGGTTTAAAAAAACATGAACAACACCCTTAAGTTGATAAGCAACCAATTCCGCCTTTTTCATCGGCGTCACTCCCATGATCATCAAAATATTGTACACCTCATCAATTAACTCTTAAGGATCTTCCTACACCTTGGAACCATGAAACTCTAAGGGATTAATTCTATTGAAGTCACTCACTCTAGTTGTCGTCGTACCCATATTTTGGTTCACGAGGACCACCATCTCCCTATTGTCTTGCACCACCATGGCTTGGGCCTATATTTAAAAAGCGGCTCGGAACTCCGAACTAGTCACATGTTGGGCCAAAGGGTAGGCTATAACTTGAGGAGCTTCTTGTTCATCATTCTCACCCGCATTCCTTCTAACATATGCTCTTCGAGGGGTCATATCCTGAAAAGCATTGGAGAAAGATTAGGAGAGAGATATAGAGTTACACTATATCGTACAACTTCAGAATGATAATAGAAGTAGAATTACTAAACATCTTATAGCATCCTATTCATAAATGTGGCGTGCTTCACACTTATGAAAAAGAATCTACTCAACGTGACTTGTGAGACATCCTAGGACCTTTCTAAACCTTGTGCTCTGAATACCAAGTTTGTCAAGACTCAAAGTATACCCTATGTATAACGTAAGGTATAATGTTCCGATAGAGCTCTACACAATTCACTCAGCATACATCATAAAAGATAATAGAAATAAAGAGAGTTCAAAAGAGCATTCTCATATTAAAAAAGAGTTTGACAAAAGAGAAGTCTAACATAGTCTCAACAAGTCATCTATTACATCAAAAGAAGTGGTTGGGAAGTAACTCATACACCACGTACAATGTCAGAAAACTTAAATAAAGAAAAACTACAAGTGTCTTGGACCTCAAAACATGAGGACTCACCAATCTTCTAATCGACAAGAGAGATCAACTAGCCAAAAGTATGCGAGGTAGAAACGTCAGACCCAATATTATGAGACAATGTAGGCATAGAGTGCAATAGTACATGGAATGTACTAAGTATGATGGCAATGCATAATGATATGAAATCATACTAAAGGGGTTTTACATGGCATGCAGTGAGAAAGCTAAAGCATAAGATAAAAGGGTAGACAACAGAATTCATGATCATGGCCAATGCAAGCTTAACATATTAAAACACTTGTGAGCTACTTAGAAGTAGCATAATTCATTATTGTGGGATGTTTACCATTAACCAATATAGAACATGTGAGCTAATATATGGAATCCCTTGTCTATCCCACACTGGAAAGAGATGTCCTACTTGTTACACCCTCTTTTAACTCGAGGTCTAAATGATATACAACAATATAGGTGATTTTTAAATTATTAACTAACTTAAGAAGTCTCCACCTAATTAATTATGGTTAATTAGGGCACCTAAAATAATTAAAGTTATTTTCTAAAGTTAACTTCATTTTATGGTCTACTAAACATGAAATTCTAGGTAAGGGTTCAACAAATCTAAAGGGAAGGGATGAGACATCCTTTAAGATCCATTAAAAATGGTTAACCGGCCGAACTTAATTAATTAATTAGGCTAAGTTAAAATGCTAAGCATGAAGATGTAAAAAATGTATAAATGCTAAATCTCAAGTAACTTAAAAATCAATGCTTGGAAACACACTTCTTATGAAAAATTGTCTTGTTGTAAGCGTGTGGAAGTAAAATAGTTTTGTAAAAATTAAACTAGTTTATTGAATAATAAATGATGACTTGAATCCATTTAAATTCAATAAGAAATAGGAATTTTATCAAAGAAATGAAGTATTAGAAGTAGTAAAAGAAGATCTAGTGAACTTAACTAAATTTAGAGGGAAACGTTTAAGATTTGAATAAATTCAAGAACTTACAAGTTAAGGAATAAATTTTATAATAAAATATGTAAATGTAAACCCAAAAAAAAAGAGTTGGGGCAGAAAACGTCGTTTTGGATTATTTTTTACAAAAGTAGGTGAAATCAAAGTGACTAACTGTAAGAAAAATTATAATGAGAAGCATCTCTAACTTAAACATATTAAACTTTCTAAAAATGAAGTCCCTCTTTTATGTGATAAAAGGAGGAATTCATAGCTACTATATGGGGACTAAGAAAATTCTTATATATAAGGGAACACATATTCTATATCTATCCATCTATCTATCTATATCTTCTATACTACCTTAAAAGCATGAACTCCTAAACATGAATCTTAAATTACTATAATACCCCCAATTAAAAATACTCAATTTATTTTATTTATTTGATTTAATTATATTATATTAAAAGTAGATGCCATTTCACACTAAAGAATTGTGACTTTTCCGATGAGTTGTGACTTTTCCGAAGGATTGTGATGTTTTCAAAGGGTTGTGACTTTACCAAAGAGTTTTGCCTTATCCGATGAGTTGTGGCTTTCTCAAAAGGTTATAACTTTTTCGATGAGCAGTGACTTTTCGAAGGATTGTGACTTTTTCTTATAAGGAACAATCAGTACCTATTAATACTACTATTTGTTAGCTATAAATAGAGGGGTTTCCTCTAACTTTTAAACTATGATATTTTTTAGGTTTTCTATTCTTCTTCTTTTTAAAATATCCCAAGCTTTATTTGCAACAATTGATTAAGTACAAAATTCAACAAACTTGGAGGTACCACATAAGAAAGAGTTGGGGAACAAATTGTAACAAATCATTCATCAATTCACACTCATATTTTCCTCATAAGATTTTCATCACATACATACTTAAATATTATATCTATTATTTTCGATCATTAATACCATTTTAATTAACCTACATATTTTATTTATTAAAAAAGACTAATTTCCTACGAATAGTCACAACAATTTCTACCTTCATGTTTCTTTGGTAATAAATCACAACCATTCACTCCTTATAAATTCTTGGGGATCTCTTTTCTATGACAATTTGAGATCATTTAATATTTTCATGTATGATTCATCCCCAATCCAATGATATGTTTAACTTAAGTTCTTAGCATTGGAATTTAGGTATTGACTTTCTATTAAAGAAGAAAAGAAGAGAACAAAGAAATATGCAATTATCTATGAACTTTGCTTTACACAGTAGCTTAATTTCATTTTTTTTTCTTGTTTTGTTTCTTTAATTTATTTCTTTTGTGTCTTCATTCGACGGAGAATTTAATAATTAATGTTCACATAAAGAGTGAACAATGACAAATACACACATTGTGGATTATTTTTTCTAAAAAAATAAATAGATCAAGTTATGGGAGAGACAATAATAATAAACAAATACCAAAAAAGACACATGACTGGGATAAGATATTTCTTTCTTTTTTTTCATTTTTTATTCTTTTAACCTTAAAGGTAGTCCATTGAATTATTAGTTTTGATCTTAAGTCCTCTATTTGTAAAATAGGTTTTCACTTTTACTTATAATATTATAATCTAGCCATGATAATATTTTACATATATATATGAGAAAAGCAAAAAAAGGAATATGTTGAATTGGGACAGAAAACAATCATAAGCCAGCCAACAAGCAAAACGAGTTCTCATTCACGGATAACTAAGCTTTGACAAGGGAGAGGGGGACCCTTCTCATACCCGCCCTTACAGGAGCCTAACGGAGAAAAGTCTATGCCCAATAGGGGAAGACTGTGGTAAAAGGATGTCCGTCTGTTGATGGCTAGCTCGTAGACGCAAATATTGGACCTAGGTTTGTTGATGGATCTGGTCTTGTCGAACAGGTCCGAATTCGAGGTTCGAACACAAAAGCCCACTAGCCGAGCTGAACTGGTTAGTGATGGAAGCAATTCCCACGAACTGAGAACAAAAGGATGTACTTGCCCCCTTCCCCAGCCATTACAGCTCATCCACCCCTTTTTATGTTGAAATCCTGTCTTTGTCTTTCCAGGCTGTCTTTTGCGTGCTATTCCTTACGCCCTGAGAAAGAACCTCCACTTGGATTCATTTCAAGTCTCGAGTTCTTGTTTAGAATTCTCGTATATGAAGTTCGAACGAGAGCTTTGATGCAATTCAAATTGACAAGCAGTAGTGACAGCATAATAAATGTCCGTAAAGTGTTGGTTGCAAGAGATTTCAATCAAATGGAACACTAGAGTGAATATAGCATGAACATATATTTTTGTCTTCCTTCTTCATTGGCTATGAATTTTTCCATATATTTTTATGAGAAAGTAAATTGTTTGGGGTAAGAGCCATGATAATATTATATATATGAGAAAGTAAAGTGTTGGTTGCAAGAGATTTCAATCAAATGGAACACTAGAGTGAATATAGCATGAACATATATTTTTGTCTTCCTTCTTCATTGGCTATGAATTTTTCCATATATTTTTATGAGAAAGTAAATTGTTGGGGGTAAGAGATTTCAATCAAATGGAACACTAGAGTGAATACAACATGAACATATATTTTCATCTTCCTTCTTCATTGGCTATGAATTGTTCCATATATTTTTTCTCTTTTTTATATTTATATTGTGTATGAATTTTTTAAGTATGACTTTCATGTTATTTGTGTTTATTTTGATCTAAAAAATGTTATGGTACAAGATACACTCCTTGCTATCTATAAAATAAAATAAAAAGATAAGAAAATAGTGCTTGATCACAAAATGATCTTAAATTAAATTAAAGATGCTATAAATAATACTTTAAATTTTATTCATTAATTAATTTTTTTATTGAAAAAGTTTAATGTTTTATATCATGATACAACTTCTATACGATACTACATACTCTCATTAGACAACCACTATATGATATGTATGTTGCATAAAAAACAATAAGATTACAATTTCGCAAAGATAAGGTAGAAACTTAAAGAAATTTTAAAAAATCACCATAGGTGATGTTGTTCATATATAAATAATAAATTAAGCTACTGATATATATATATATATATATATATATATATATATATATATATATATATATATACACACACACACACACACACACACACACAAAGATTTTGTAAGTTAAATATTTGACATACACTCAAATCTCTATTTAATAATCATTCGTTATAACATGTCACTGTAACAACCTAATTTTCATTAGAGCTAATTTTTTATGTTATAGTGGTTGTCTCTATAGCATTCTACTTATAACAATGTTGAAATTCTCTTTAGAAGTACACTTTTTTATAAAATTACATCTCTATGATAGCCTTACTCAAATATTAACTGAGTAATAATATTTTATAAAAGATATATTATGTATAAAGATGAAATATTGCAATATTTATGGTAATCGTTATTACTATCATGCACATATCAAAATTCAAGTATTAATATTTAAGAGAAAATTGTACTTAAATGATGTCCATCATTTATGGTCATAACCTCAAGAGGAAAGGCTCTTAGTGACCTTTTTTATATTGATATTATTTTTCTATTTTGTTGGTTAAGTTTGTTGACAAAATTGAGTAATGTGAAAAAAGTATATTACTAAAGAAATGTAATTTTCTCCCCATATTAAAATTTTGAATGTATTTTGAATTTTTTCAATGAAATCTGGTCATTTTAGTCTAAAAAAAAAAAAATCTATGACAATCTGCAACATTTTAAAAGCACTTGACCACTCTTCTTTCAATTTATAATTATTTACTAAAAAGCTTTAATTTAGTAATATTAATTATATTTTACAATATTGTATACTATATAATATGATACACACGTGCAACGCACGTGCCATAAAACTAGTAGAGATAACAACATCGATCACATTAACACATATAAATAAAATAAACTAAGAAAAATGAGGTGATTAATAGTTTTGCTAGACTTTAATTGAAGGAAAGAATATCCTCCATTATTCGATGTCTGAAGAACGTGCCACGGGAAAGAATAAAGATGTGCGGACTCCATGTATAGGATATTCAAGCTCCATGTGACAATGGTATCGTTGAGTGTCATAAGAGGACTCATCGGCTCCGACATTCGTGCAAAACCGAGAAAAAAAAAGATGCAGTAGATAGAACAATATTAACTTGACTCTTAATAATAAGAAAACTCGACTTCTAACTTAAAATTGATCCTTTAACTCCAAGTTTCCTGGAAACGATTCTTTGATCTAGCATCGATGAAATCCAACTCATGCTATCTAATATACACATTAAAGAAAAAAAAAACATGAAAGAGTAAACTTAATGAAAAATCCAGCCTATATCAACTTAAGTATTTCATAACTTTTGAGAATCCAACTCATAAACCATTTATACATTTAGACAAAACAAGCAACAAGTAAAATTAAATGAAGATTAAGAAAGTGACTATGGTCATAACACTTTTAGGCAAAACAAATACGAAATAACTGAAACAAGATTTCTAAGCCTATGAATAACATTATTAACTAACACTCAGCATACTTAAAAAGAGACAAGTAGGATGAACTTCAATAAACATGTATTTAGTGAGGTGGAATATATATGTCATAACAGCATAATATGTAAGCAGAGCTAGAGACGGAATAAAATAGACCTGATCTACACGTATTTTTATCTAAGAAAAATAATGATAATCCTTTTAAAAGAACAATAAACTACAAATTCCTTACTATTATAAAGTGACCAGATGAATATTTAACTTAAAAAAAGAAAAAACAACAACAGTAACAACTAAAATCATGTAAATATGTAATCCTAAAGCCAACAATTCTTACTTCAGATTTCTACATGACTCGAGCTAATAGAAATAGTTTTTAAAATATCATCGTTATTATGGCGAAAGTCAGTTATCATGGCTTAAGTGAGCAGAGATCATTTTTATATACATAGCCTTCTCCAAATAAGCATCACATTTTAACACAGTATAATGAAGAAACAAAAAGAACGGACATTTTAACACGGTAATGAAGAAACAGAGAAAATGGGAGGTGAATATCACCTGTTGCGGGGCAATGAACCGAGGTCGTCGTCTTTGAATCTACTCTCTCGTTATGATTCGGATTTCAAACTAAATGGGTTTTAAAAAAAAAGTAAACAAAAAATGCAAGAGTTCCGGATAATGGTAGCTAAATGCTATGTATAAGTTTGACCTTATAAGGTGATGTTCTTGTGGGTATCTCTGCCCCCTTTCTTTGAAGATATGAGGTTGTATTTATTGGAGATGAAAGCTGAAATTTTGGGCGGGATTTGAAAGGTTTTGTTGAGTCAAAAGACCCGTTTGAAATTTGAAAGAAAAGGCTGTTGAATCTGTTTTTAATAGAGCTTTAAAAGTTATTTGGCCTCATGTGCTGATCGAATCCTTGAAGGTGAGAAGGTTGTCGAGGCTTGCACGAAAATGGAATGGTCAAAATCTGCCATTGTTGACAAGCTGAGTTTATGCACGCAAATGGAAGAGGGAGAAAATTGGCGTTGTAGCGGCAGATACAGCTACGTTGAGCGTAATGGACCTGTTCTTTTAGTTGGGCTGCTACATTGGGCCAAGAATTTGGATGTAAATCTGATGGCCTTTTCCTTTCTTTAAAATTTGATTCTTTTGGGCTTTTAAATTTAATAACTAGTGTAATATAATGAAAAATTTTATAAATGACATGGACTAATAATTTCAAGTTATGATCGTATAATAATTCTTTAAAGTTGTAACATTAAAAAATTGCAGGTTCTAACATTTTATTAAAATAAAAAAAATGCTTAAAATAATAATGAAAATAGATTATTATTTTTAGAAAAAGAACAAAAGGTAAAAAATGGATATAGTTATAGACTATAGTAATAAATTTGAATTCATCAATGATAATTAATATTTTTCATAAAATTAGGAGATTTAAAACAAAAGAGGAATAGTTGTTTTCCTTTTTCAACTTAAATCAGTTTAAAAAACTAGTAAAAATTAATTTGTTTGGAAAAAATATAAGGTAAAAAAACGGATATGTTAGTACTAATTAATTTTGAATCTAATTAATATGTGCCATAAAATTAGGAGATTCATAAATAAATAAAATATTTGTTTTCCTTTTTTTACTCAAATCAGTTAAATTTCATTCAAAAACAGATTATTATTTTTCAAACGTTTGTCTCTCCTCTCAATTTTTTCTGTCAGTCACAACTAGTTCCAGTTGATTTTTATTCAATAATCTTCATTTGTGTTTTGTGTTGTAATCGACGGCTTCTTATCAATATTAATAAAGTATGGTGGTAGATAGGATCCTTCGGGTTGGTGTTCTTTGCAATTTTTTATTTGTATTGTTATACAACTAAAAACTTAAAAAATATTAAGAACAATGATACTGGAAGGAAGTTTTCATATTTTGGTTGTGTATAGTAGAATTTAATTGTGACGCTTTTGGTATGAACACTCATTTTTTTTAGATTACATAATATTTGTTTGAAAACGGAAAAGATTTTGGTATGAATTTTTTTCTTAATTTATGGTTTTTGGTAAAAAATAAATTACATAAAATCTATTTCTTATTGGTATACTGGTCATACCACTTTTTTGTACAATTTTGGACTTATATTTGAATGAATTGTGTATACTGGTAACTTAAAAAATTATTCAAATTTTGTTTATGTATAATATTTTTAATTATGGCGTATGAACATTACATAAAATTTGTTTGAAATTGGTATAGATTTTGGTATGAACATTCACTTTTTTTTAATGTTTCTAGTTAAAAAAACTGGTATACTGGTTATACCATGTTAGTATGATTTTGGCATTATATTGGAATGAATTTCTTATATTATTTTTCTAATAAATGACAATTAATTGTTAGAAGTATTATTAAATTTTTGGTATGATTCTGGTATAAAAATGGACGTAAATTTTGTATGAAATTGGTACTCCCTCCGTCCCATATTATATGTCACCTTTTCCATTTACACTTGCATTAAGAAATGAGGTAATTTTACCCTTATGCCCTTATTTAATGTTTGCTTAAGACAACTTTGTAATAAATGATGAATATGTTAGATTTCAAAAATATAAATGCATTTGGATGACTATTTATATTTTAGAGTTTATTTTTTGGAGCCAAATTTTTTCACCAATTGATCCAAAAAAATTAAAAATCAAATTTTTCCCACCTCAACTTTCCTATATATTTTGTGTAAAATGTTTTTTTATATTTTTATATATAAATTCTTAAAGCAAACATGACAACATCACAAAATATTCAAATTCCATTACTTCAAATTTATCTAAATTTTTCTGTTGAATCTGATGTTATTGATAATGAAATTAGACGACAAATGAATTTTAGTTCAGTTTGACAAATCATTTGTTTTTTTATTTAAACACCGAGGCGCATATTGAAGAAGATTCGAATACAAATGATGTTATTTTTAATTTGTTTGTTCATATTTTTTTTCAAAATCAGATTTTATAGAATAAGTAGTGAATAAAGAAAGTAGTTAATTAATGAATGAAGTAGTCTCCCAATGAAATTAATTACTTGTAGATTTCCTAGGTTAGTCAAAGTAAATACATTTTCAAGATTAATTAATTAATCTATCAAGGGTATAATGGGCAAAAAATGGTAATTTATGCATAAATTTTATAAAATGATATATATTGTGGTCCAGCTATTTTTAGAAAGGGATGGCGTATAAAATGGGACGGAGAGAGTATAATAGTAAGATCAAATTTGTATGAAAATTTATAGTTTTTATGGCGCGAATCTGGTATGATTCAATTTCTATTTTTGGCATTATATTGGTTGGAATTGTGCATAATAGTGGGATGAAATTGGTATAATGTTTATCTAATAAAATATAATTACTAGTTGTAAATTGTATGATTTGATAATGTTTTTTTGCATGAATCTGGTATGAATCAGTGTTTACTTTTTGCATGAAATAGGTATAGAAAGTATGCATAAAAATGGTATGAAATTTGTATATTGATATAACATATGTATCAAAGTTATTTGTACTTTTGTATCCTGTAATACCGACATAATAATTAATGATGGAACAAGAAAATATTCAATTCAAAAAGTGTCGGAGCATAAATTATTGTTGCCTGACACAAAAGAAATTGTAGGAAGACCACACCTTGAACGTTGGAAAGGGCTTGCTGGTGTGAAGTTCAAGAGATCTAAGGTTAGTGCAGTACATGTCGTCGAGAGGGACACAACAAGAAGACATGTTCAAATTACCCTGTTGAAAAAAAAGACATAATTTATTTTTATTTTGATTTGGTTATTTATTGTGACAAAGTCATGTTTTTGATTTATTTTGTCTTTTAATTAATGAATTATAATTTCATAACATTTATTATGTGTACTAGCCAACTTAAAAGTAGTTAATGTTGTATCCAATTTGTATATATTTGGTATCGAACTGATATTCCATTCGAAAAGTTGAAAAAAAACATGGAATTGATATATCAAACGAATTAGCCAACCTAAAACTAGTTAATGTTAAACTCAATTAGCATACATTTAGTATCTAACTGTATCCAATTGGAAAAATTGAAAAAAAACTTCATTGAGATTTCAACTAAATTAGTCAGCCTAAAACTAGTAATAGAAAAAACAAGACGTAATTGAGATTTCAACCAAATTAACTAACATAAAACTAGTTATTGTTGTATCCAATGGTATTTATTTGGTATCCAACTAGTATCCAATTGGAAAAATAGAAAAACTAAGATGTAGTTGAGATTTCAACCAAATTAGTCAACCTAAACTAGTTAATATTGTATCCAATTGATATCCATCTGGAAAACTTAAGTGTAACTATGTATACAGTTGTCCTATAAAAGGAATCTCAAAATATTTTAATTTTTACAATGTTGATGTGTTTTTCAAAACTAAAAATCCAATATAATCCAATTTGTATACACTTGGTATCTAACTTGAAAATTTAAGACAAAGGCTAAAAATAAAAATGTATGAAAGTTGGTATCCAACTGAATGTGGAAAGAATAAATCTAATAATGTAATATTGTTGTAAAAAATAAAAAACTGTAGCAAAAATAAATATACATTATCTAAAAATTTAAAAACGTGCAATAATTAAAAGTCTAAGCTACAATCAACTATCTCAAAAAAAAAATCATGGTCTTGGTGTAGGATAATTGGTAGTATTCAGAGCATGTTCTTTTGCTATGCGGGGTCCATCAAATTTGCTAGCAACAACTCCAGTTACTTCACTCTCAATAATTGCGCCATCAACATTCCTGCTTTTTCCATACTGCCATAGGATCGTGGCGTATATACCTTTGACGATGGTACTTTGCATCGATATTAATGGGATCCATATCAAAATCTCTATTGCTAATATATTCAGTGAATAGACATGTGTACATACCACAATCACTGAAACAACATTGAAGAAAAAAAAATTGAGAAAGAAAATGAATTAATTATTATGAGCAAATCACAAAAAGATAGAAATATATATAAATTTCATATAAATTTTATCCCCATTTCACCAACTTCAATCGGAAAATAATTTAAATACAACTGTGGAAAATCATACTAGATTTATACAAACTTCATGCCAATGCACAAACATATTAATATAAAATCATACCAACTACATAGTATATCAATTTCATGTAAAAAATATACTCAATCTGATCATATACAACTTTACTGTGCTTTGTTTCTTCTTGGGAGTGGTAACACTCTTGTTCGCCGAATTTGCATTCTTGTTGGTCAGCGGTGTTTGAGTCAAGATGTTAAAAGATGGAGCCTCAATTTCAACATTAAAAACCCTTTCTAATGAATCCGGAACTCTTTCTAAGTGTATGCTGATGTTTTTGATTCTTCGACATGTTTTTTGTCAACCTAATCTCTTTTTTCTTTGTATTGTTTAGAAGATTTGTCCTTCTTTTGGGTGTGCAAAGAAGATGATTGAAAATCATGAGAGCGAAAGATTTACTATTTCTTCTTTTGAATGTACAAAGAAAAAGAATGATGATGATGAGAGAGAAAGATCTACCATTTGAGTAAAGGTTGAACGTGTGGGTGAGGGTACTGATTTGGCGTGTGAGTAAGAAAGAAATGTGTTAGTGGAGGTGGGTGGCTGATGTGTGAACATTAAAAAATCCCTAAAAAGGTGTAATATTACGTGTGAAAGGTAAAAAATCCCTAAGAAGGTGTATACACTACTAAAAAATTGTCAAAAAACGACAGTAAAAAGCGACGGACTGCGTCGCTTTTTTGGTCAAAATCGACGGAAAAGCGACACAGTCACCTTTGTCGCTTTTTAGCTCGACGCTTTTCAAAAAGCAACGAACAACGTGGCTTTTCAAAAAGCGACGGACAGCGTCGCTTTTCAAAAAGCGACGGACTGCGTCACTTTTCAAAAAGCGACGAACTGAGTCGCATTTTTACTATTTGTTTTTTGAATTTTTTAAAAAAGCGACAGACTCTGTCGCTTTATTTTAATTTTAATTTTTTTTATTTCTAAAATGCGACGCAGTCCGTCGCTTTTCTAGAAATTTTATTTTTAAAAACCCAGAAAAGTGACGGACAAATCCACGCTGTCCGTCGCTTTTCTGGGTTTTAAAAAAAATTAAAACTCAAAAAAGCGATGGACTAAACCATGTTGTTCGTCGCTTTTTCTGCAATATTTTTGGTAGCAGAAACTACTGCCCACCTGCAAATGCAATTCAATTCAATTCTACAATATTCAGCCCAATCAAACACACACAATTATAAACAATCTAAACAAAACATTAAACAACAAACTTAAAATAACATTTAAAAGTATCTAAATCATAAATTAAAGACTTATAAAGTCTTTTAAAATTCGTTTAAAAATTTCAAAAAATTCATAAATGTCCAGAGATCTAAACTAGGGAGTGAGATCTACATCATCATCCTCATCACTCTCGTCGTCGGTGTCATCGGAAGCGGAAGTAGTAGGTCGATGAGCGAGGTTCATCACTTGTTCTTTGATTTGCTGAACGGTCTCACTCATGCTTTCTTGTTCAGCTACTCTTCTCCGCTCCGACTCTGCTAGTGCCGCTGTAAGTTTAGCTATTTGATCTGACATAGCAGCAATCTGAACACCGTCAAGTGCCTCGGCTTGACGTGACGATCCAATACCTTCTAAGCCTGACTGGAGTCGTATGTTCAATAAAATTTCTAACACCGTCAATAAACTCAGGTTTCAAACCAGCACCAGTTTCATAATGCATATTATACATCCACAAACGATGATCCATCTACAAAAATATAGATATTCAATTATATTATAAATAAAATTTAATAATAATTTTACTAGTAGTAGTCCTAAAACTAGTTTAGTATTGACAAAACCACATTATTTATTTTAACTTATTTAAACAACTTAACAACTTTTTAACTTGAACTAGTTTAGTTTTGACTTAATTCCAACAACTAAATTCATCAACAAAACCACATTATTTATGTTAACTTACTTAAACAACTTAACAACTTTAACTAGTTTAGTTTTGACTTAATACAACAACTAAATCCACCAACTAAACCACATTATTTATTTTAACTTATTTAAACAACTTAACAACTTTTTAACTTAAACTAGTTTAGTTTTGACTTAATTCCAACAACTAAATCCATCAACAAAACCACATTATTTAATTTAACTTATTTAAACAACTTTATAACTTTAACTAGTTTAGTATTGACTTAATTCAAACTACTAAATCCACCAATTAACTAAATCACATTATTTATTTTAACTTATTTAAACAACATAACAACTTTAACTAAATCCACCAATTTTGTCATTAATAGGATCAACTAGTGTTGGTACTTATGCTTAACAAATATATTATTTCTAAATTTAAAGGTAAGTGTTAATACTAGATGGACACAAATCGATCTTGCAATCCACCAATTTTGTCATCAATAGGATCAACTAGTGTTGGTACTTATGCTTAACAAATATATTATTTCTAAATTTAAAGCTAAGTGTCAACACTAGATGGACAGAAATTGATCTTGCAGGAAAATCAATTTTGTCATCAATAGGATCAACTAGTGTTGGTACTTATGTTTAACAAATATATTATTTCTAAATTTAAAGCTAACTGTCAACACTAGATGAACACAAATCGATCTTGCAAGAAAATCAATTTTGTCATCAAAATTCAAGTTCAAGTTCTAAATTCAAGTTCAAGTTCTAATTTCAAGTTCAAGTTCAAGTTCAAATTCTAAGTTCAAGTTCAAGTTCAAGTTCAAGTTCTAAGTTCATGAAGTTCATGACATTCAAACATTCATTATCTAAATTCATGACATTCAAACATTCATCATCTACTCATAACACTTCAATTACTAATTTCTAACTTCAAATTATTAACACTTTACTAACTAGTCCTAAAATCAAATCCAAAAAAAATCCCAATTCAACCTCAAATTACATATTCTCAAGTTTAAAATAGTCCTAAAATACAAAAATTCTAATTCTTCACTAACTAACGATGCCCAATTTAAAAATGCCCAATTTTTTTTTTTTTAAAACCTAAAATAAAAATCTTCAATTATCTATACCTGACTAACAGTAATCAAATCAAATTAACAATTGAATAACCCAACCCAACAAACAAAAACAATAGTATACTAGCAAACAATCAATTATAATCACTAGAATTAAAGCTAAGTATCAATACTAGATGGACACAAACACATTATTGAAAACAATTGTACTTGAACTTTAGAAATTTAGAAGCACCAACCTTATCTCCTGCTTTGATGAAAGAAGCAATATAGTCTTGTATCAACTTTTTTAGATGTTGAGCTTCCTCAGTTGCCTAGTACGAAAAGTTCTAAAATTTGTTAAATATTAACTTCAAATCCAAGACTATTAGTTTATATATATATATATATATATATATATATATATATATATATATATATATATATATATATATATATATATATTCAAGTTTTAATAAGTTCAAGTTTTCAATTCAAGTTCATATCTAATTTCTAAACTTAATTAGTTATATATTCAAACTAATTAGTTCCAAGTTCAAGTTCTAATTTCAAGTTCAAGTTCTAATTTCAAGTTCAAGTTCAATTTCTAATTTCAAGTTCTAATTCTAATTTCAAGTTCTAATTCTAATTTCAAGTTCAAGTTCTAAGTTCAAGTTCAAATTCTAATTTCAGGTTCAAGTTCTAAGTTCAAGTTCAAATTCTACGTTCAAGTTCTAATTTCAAGTTCAAGTTCTAAGTTTAAGTTCAAATTCTAAGTTCAAGTTCAAGTTCTAAGTTCAAGTTCTAGTTCTAATTTCATATTCTAAGTTCAAGTTCAAGTTCTAAATTCAAGTTCAAGTTCTGATTTCAAGTTCAAGTTCAAGTTCAAGTTCAAGTTCAAGTTCTAAGTTCAAGTTCAAGTTCTAAGTTCTAAGTTCAAGTTCAAGTTCTAATTTCAAGTTAAAGTTCTAAGTTCAAGTTCAAATTCTAAGTTCAAGTTCAAGTTCTAATTTCAAGTTCAAGTTCTAAGTTTAACTTCAAATTCTAAGTTCAAGTTCAATTTCAAGTTCTAATTTCAAGTTCAAGTTCTAAGTTCACGTTCAAATTCTAAGTTCAAGTTCAAATTCTAAGTTCAAGTTCAAGTTCTAAATTCAAGTTCAAGTTCTAATTTCAAGTTCAAGTTCAAATTCTAAGTGCAAGTTCAAGTTCAAGTTCAAATTCTAAGTTCAAGTTCAAATTCTAAGTTCAAGTTCAAATTCTAAGTTCAAGTTCAAATTCTAAGTTCAAGTTCAAATTCTAAGTTCAAGTTCAAGTTCAAGTTCAAGTTCTAATTTCAAGTTCTAGTTCTAAGTAAGTTCAACTTCAAGTTCTAAACTCAAGTTCAAGTTCTAATTTCAAGTTCAAGTTCTAAGTTCAAGTTCAAATTCTAAGTTCAAGTTCAAGTTCAAGTTCAAGTTCTAAGATCAAGCTCAACAACTCTATGAATTTTCTTGTCACATACAATTCCTGTCCAATTACATACATGAACGTTGGAAGAATTCCAACTTTCTAGTACATGAGATGGATCAGAAACAATCATAGACATGAATGAAACAAGCGAATCGCAATCATTTAACATAATGTGATCATTTTTCTGGCTTAAAACTATAGAGAAAACCATGATAAGAAGAAGAAATTGTACATGGAAAACTTAGAACAGCCCATTTTTTGTTATTAGTACTATTGCACCAATGTCAATCCTCCAAGTGTACCAGCCACTGCTCCAACCGCCAATCTGGTGCTTACCCTCATCCCCATTTTCCCACTACGCTTCTGATCGTAAGGAGGATAATAATCAACAGGGGCGCTTGGCCTCGAACCCAAACTGCCATAGCTAGATTGCCGCTCTACAAATGGTCGTGGAGGAGGGGGAGGTTGAGAGTAATACCCAGGGAAGTAAGTAGAGTAAGGATCAGAGAATCCACTGTAAGGAAAAAAATGTTGCGGAGGAGGAGGTGGTGGTGATGGAGAAGTAGGTGGCGGTGGTGCCACTACAGGCGACGGAGGAGGATGAGGGTGTGAGGGGTATGGGGAAAAAGGAAATGTTCTATAGGAAGGGGGAGGAGGAGGAGGGGCAGTAGAGTAATAATTGCTAGAAGGAGGGGGTATTTGGTAATCTAGGGTTGGAGATAATTCACGAATAGTAAGCTTGAGTCGGATCTTACCATGAGGACGACCGGAAGGTCGCTGGAGCTCAAAAGTTCTAATTTTGTTGAAATCATCGATGTTAACCAGTTCCTTCAACGGAACCCTAAGTGAACCGACTAAAGGTTTGGGAGTTTTCGAAGGTTTTGAATGGAAGATCTCAAGAGTAAGAACAACATCGTGAGGAGGAGATTGAGATTGGGGAAGATGGAGGACGAATCGTTCGTTCCAAACGGGTCGGGTATTGCCGAAATCATCAGCTTGTGTGGCGCGACGTTGATCCGGGTCGACCCAAAAAATAACATAAGGCTTGAGATCGCCATGATGCCAATTGACATTTTTCAGATGCTTGGCGGAGACAATGGTGATTTCGAGATCGTAGGTTTTCTGGGTAGGACGAGAAGAACTAGTTGCCATTTCTGATTTTTGGGGAATGGAAGAAATGGAGAAGGTGTTTTTAATTTATATATAATTATTTTTAATAAAAAGCTACGGACGGCGTCTCTATATATATTAAATAAATAATTATTAATTATATATGTATTTAGCGCAAAAATCCACGAAAAAAGCGATGGACTAAGAGATGTCGTCCGCCGCTTTTTGTAAAATAATTTTAAAATAATTATTTTTATTTAAAAGCGACGGATAGTGTGGCAAAAGGCATCGCTTTTTGGAGCGAAGTCGTCCGTTGCTTTTCTGTCCGTCGTTTTTAAGCAGTTTTTTAGTAGTGGTAATAGATAATTACCATTGATTCTCTCTAATTAATTTAACTTATCTCACCTATTAATTATATATAATTATAAAAGACAAATTATTTAATAAAGTGGAATTAATTGATTTATAAATAAGAAATCATATGTTATAACTTGTAATTAAAATGTTATAAGTAGTAATATTTTAAAAGTATATCTAAAACTGTAATATTACTCCTTAAGTAGATGTGTGGGGTGAATTTTCCTATAATATATATTATGTAAAAATGTTTAGTAAGTAATAAACTTGAAATAACGTAATGACAATTATTTTGAAAAAGACAACAATAAGTAATAGTAGTAATGTTGATAAAAAAATATAATTTTAAAAAGGGTAAAGGGTCAAATATGCCCCTAAACTATTCGAAAAGGTCTAGATATACCCTCCATTTAAAGTTTGGCTCACTCATGCCCTCGCCGTCCAACTTTTCGTCTAGATATGCCCTTATGGGAGTTAGTTGGCCTACTGGACATATCTAACTCATTTTCCATTTCTTTAAATGCCACATGGCATTGTCATGTCATTTTGACTTTACCATATGACATTTATATGAAAATGGAAAGGGATCAATTATGCCCCTAAAAAATCGAACCCATAAACACCTAATTAAACCAATAAATCAACGCTCCTTTTAAATAAACTACCCGACCCATTTTCAACAATTTTGTTTAAATTTTTATTTTTTTCGGTAAATCCCGAAAATGAGTAATTGATTAATAAAAAATGGGAAAAATATGAAAAAAATATAAAATTAATGCAAAAAATTCAAAAATAAATATTGTAACCTTAAATTCAACAACTTCAACAATTTTTTTAAATTTTTATATTTTTTTCGGTAAATCCCGAAAATGAGTAATTGATTAATAAAAAATATGAAAAAAATATAAAATTAACGCCAAAAAATCACAAATAAATATAGTAACCTTCAATTCAAAAATTTCAACAATTTTTTTTATTTTTTATTTTTTTTCGGTATTACTCATTTTCGAGATTTACCAAAAAAATAAAAAAAAATTGTTGAAATTTTTGAATTTAAGGTTACTATATTTATTTGTGATTTTTTTGTGTTAATTTTATATATTTTTCATATTTTTATTAATCAATTACTCATTTTCGGGATTTACCCAAAAAAATAATTTAAAAATTGTTGAATTTTAGGTTACAATATTTATTTGTGAATTTTTGGCGTTAATTTTATGTTTTTTTTTTTATATTTTTCCTATTTTTTATTAATCAATTACTCATTTTCGGGATTTATCGAAAAAAATAAAAATTTAAATAAAATTGTTGAAAACGGGTCGGGTAGTTTATTTAAAAGGGGGGTTGATTTATGGGTCGGATTTGGTGTTTATGGGTTCGAATTTTTTAGGGGCATAATTGATCCCTCTCCATTTTCTTATAAATGTCATGTGGTAAAGTTAAAATGACATGACAATTCCATGTGGCATTTAAAGAAATGGGAAATGAGTTGGATATGTCCAGCAGACTAACTAACTCCCATAAGGGCATATCTAGACGAAAAGTTGGACGGCGAGGGCATGAGTGAGCCAAACTTTAAACAGATGGTATATCTAGACCTTTTCGAATATGTTAGGGGCATATTTGACCCTTTACCCTTTTAAAAATAGTGAAGATGATGATCGTACAACTAATAAAAATTAATGTAATAGTGATAATAGTATCTAAAAGATAATTACGATAGCATTAGTAATAAATCGAAATAGTCGTGAAATACAAAATATTTGACTTATCAATATTTTGAAAGCTCAATAGAATGAATTATAAGAAAGAAAAGACAAAATTAGGTGTCAACAGCTTGCCCTTCTTTGACCGGAGAAAGAGTTTTCAGGCAAAGAAATTAACGTAATAGCCGATTTTGTCTTGGCCAATAAATATAGGTAGGGGAAGAGTTAGACAAGAGTGACACTAGAAGATTTTTAGCCTCGAGGGATCATGTAAAGAGTTAATTGAGTTGAGATGTAGAGGTGGTTATGAAAGAGGTGATTTTTTGCCTCGAGGGATCATGTAAAGAGTTAATTTAGCCTTGAGGGATCACGTGTTCATGGAACGTAGGTGTAGATGAGTTTGAGAGTAGATCTTTGACCCTTCCTAGTGAGTTTGATATTCCTTTTCAGCAAATTTGCCCCAGTTCACTGCTAAGAGATAGTTCCACGTTGTGTTGCATCTTTGGTTGATTTAGATTGTTTTTCTTGAAACTCATGTTAAATTTGTCATCAAAGTTAGGGATAAAACTTATGTTTAAGAATGTATAAATGAATAAAATGGTAACATATATGTGTAAGAATAAGAATGAAGTCGTGTGACTTATGAGATGACAAAGGTGTGTGGCCAAATGTTGTCTCTAGTTATCTTTAGAGACTTGATAAATAAAGATGTCTCTGATTGTCTGCTAAGACATTATGTTGAGAGTTGAAGTCGTCTAGCTTATGATGATAGAGTCGTATGACCAATTGGTGTCTCCAATTGTCCTCAGAGACATATTGACAAATGACGTCTTTGGTTGTTTTTTAAAGAATTGATGATGAATGATGTTTGTAAATTTTAAGATATAGTCGTTAAAGTAGGTAAAGTAGATTAAAGTAATTGGTAAAGTAGTGAATAAATTAAGAATTTAGTCGTCTGGATTATGCAGATGATGTGATAATGTCTCTGGTTGTCTTTGGAAACTCGAATGATAAATGAGTTCACCGGTTATCTTCGGGGACTTGAATGATAAATGAGGCCTCTGATTTTCTTCAGGGTCTTATGTCTGTAAAAAAGGTAATGTTGTGGATGATATCATAAAGTATGAGTTTAATATGTGTGTATCCTATTTTTGGGTGGATGAACCCAAATGTGTGTATATCCTATTTTAGGGTGTATAAACCCGTCTTGTCCTATTTTAGGGTGGACAAACCCATGGTTCCTATTTTATGGTGGATTGACCCGTATCCTATATTAGGGTGGATGGATCCGTGTCCTATTTTAGGGTGGACGAACCCGTATTCTATTTTAGGGCAGACTAACCAAATGTATCCTATTTTAGGGTGGACGAACCCATGTCCTATTTTAGGATGGACAAGCCCAATATGTTTACATATCAGGGTCATGATCGGTATGTCGTTTATGTTTAGTCTGATGATGGTGAAAAAGTAATTGATAAGATTCAAACTTTCCAAGATGCACGGTGGGTTTACCCACTCGAAACATTATGGATCAGAGTATATATGATTTCAACTTGAGTGAAATGCAACCTTCAGTCATCAACCTTCAACTACATCTGCCTGGAAAACATTTAGGTACACATATTTATGCATAAAAACACAATTCCTTCAAAATAATAATTATAATGCTGACAATACAAATGCTAACTCTAAAAAAACTCCCAATATTTTATTGGAAAAAGAAAAATTTGCAAAATAACATCACCTGGTATGGTGTCAAGCCAACAATGTTGATCGAGTATTTCAGGATGTGCTCAATTGACACTGAATCACATGCATACCTTTATAGAGAATTCCCCAAGTATTATGTTTGTAATTCCAAAGTAAAATCTTGAACAAAAAGGAAACCAAGATCTGTAATTGGTAGTATTACAATTGGTAAGGAAGATGTAGTAACGATAACTTCATACACATCGATTATTGTAAAACTTATCACAAAAAAATCATTAGCTCCTATAGCTAATATGAGAGAAAAGGAAAGGTATTATGAGCAGTTATAACTAAACCATGTAAGAGGACCATTTTCCTTTAACGACTTGCTCCCTGTAAACGAAAAGCAATGTGAGATTTTCAAAGAAGCAACCAAAGAAAGAGGGTTACTAGAGTCCGACAATACCATGTCAAAAAGTTTAGGAGAGGTTGTTATCTTCAAAATGCCATCAACTCTCCGAAGTTTGTTTGCTGCAATTTTGGTTCATTATAATCCAGCAGATGTTAGAAAACTCTGGGATACTTATTATGAGGATATTGTTGAGGTCTTCAATATGATATATGGAAACTCACACAATCCTATACTACATTACAACCTAAACAATATTGATCATTGTTTGGAAAGTATGGGCAAGAATATAGACATATATGACCTTCCTCAACTAGATCACCATTTGCTTGAAGTTGTCCCATCAGAATGTAGAGAAATAAATGAAGAAATGTCTGTGAAAATATCTACGGAAGATTTGCCTGCAGAGTCAAAATTAAATCCAGAACAAGAGCAGGCTTTTTCAAAAATAGTGCAAACATTTGATACTTTAAAAGTTGGAATATTCTTCGTCGATGGACCTGGGGAACTGGGAAAACATATATAGCATTGCTTGCCAGGGTTAGGTCAAGAGGTACGATAGCTTTCACAACAACAGCCAGTTGCATAGCAGCTTCAATTTTACAAGGACATACGTAACACACTCGAGATTAGAGATCCTCTGCAAACAAATGAGTCAACTATGAAAAATATGCCAAAGCACAGTGGTGCTGCCAAATTAATTAGAAAAGCAAAAGTGATTATATAGAAGTAAGCACCAATGGCCAAGCGACAAATAATAGACACAGTCGATAGGAGCTTTAGAGACATATTGGACATCGCTAAACCGTTTGGTGAGAAGGTCATGATTTTTTAGGTGATTTTCGGCAAGTGTTACCAGTAGTTCTAAAATCAACTAGCAGAAATTGTTAATGCAAGCTTTGTGAAATCATATCTCTGGCTTTTGATCGAAAAGATTCAATTTACTAGAAATATGAGAGAAAGAACAGATCAATCATTCAGTGAGTTCTTACTTCGTGTGGGTAACAAAGATGAATAAACAATAAGAGACAATTTACTCCTTCTTCCAGAATAGTTGACTATCAAGCATTGTTAGGATACAATTTCAGAAGAATCTATAATAAAAGAGATATTTCCAAGCCTACAAGAAAATGTTACTATGGCAAAATATGTCACCGAACGAACTATCTTAGCAAGCATAAATGCGCATGTGGATAATCTTAATGACAAGTTAATATCCCTGTTCCAGGTGAAGTCAAGATATTTAATAGCTTTGACTCAGTAGAAGTTGACACCAACAACTATTATCAAAAAGAATATCTAAATACTTTAACACTAAACAGTCTCCTGCCACAAAGGTATTCGAAAAAATACATTACGAATTACAATAATGAAGAGGCGGTAAAAAATCAATATGGCTATACTTTGACATATATTATTAAATTCAGGTTAGAATTAAAGGAAAATGCACTCATGATGCTGCTAAGGAGTTTAGACCATTCGAATGGCTTATGTAATGGCATCAGAATGATATGTAGAGGCTTTGCCAAGAATGTCATGCATGCACAAATATCAAGTGGTCATTGTGCAATGAAACACATGTTTCTTCCCATAATTCAAATTTCACAACTAGAAAATGAAGGGTATCCATTCAAATTAATTCAAAAGCAATTTCCAATAAGCCTTAACTTTATAATGACAATAAATAAATCGCAAGATCAAACTGTAACACCTCAAAAATATGAACTAAGATTGAATCATAAAGAGAGGGGCGAACCACAGAGGGGTCCACGAGCCGTGAAGAGGACCACGACCCGTCACCCTGCCCATAGTTATGCACCCAACAAAAGGTGAAAACCACGGACAACTAGACGGTCTATGGAGCTCCACACGGGCAGTGAAGTGGAGCGTAAAGGGGACACAAAACCACCATGGCTACTCTGCAGGACCACTAGACGGTCTGTGGAGCTTCACACAAGCCGTGAAGTGTCTCCTGAATGAGACTTCTTAGACTTTGAGGTTTGTGTCAACTTCAAACGATCATATATTTAAGCACAAAATGAATTAGGTGGCCCATTACCTATCAAATTAAAAGTCCCTGAATACTCTTTCCAACACCACTAAGTTAACCTAATTCGAAGCTCGAAGTAAAAATTTATGCCTGAAATAGTTGTAACATCTCACACCTAGAAATGACTATAAAGAGTTTAAAATATGAAAGTATTGATTTTTGGAAAGAATAAGGAAATTTGGAAATTTTTGTCTAAGTTATGAAAGTGAGTTTTGGCCATTTTCAAACGGCCATAACTCCTAGCTCATAATGAGTTATGAGCATCTCTTGACATAGTTGGAAATCCCTTGGAGATATCTTTCCAACGCCGCCAAGTTTACACGATTTCGACATCATATGAGTGAGATATGCCTTTCGGAAGTTGGGTTATTGGATTGAGGAAAGTCCCAATCCGGAATTAAGGAAGGGCAAAGTAGTCTTTTCTCTAATTTATTTCCTAATTCCTTTTTAGGGATTTATTGGGGTAAAAAACTTATTTTTGTTAGATTAGAAAAATTAAATTCACGCTTAGGGCTTGGAGAAAAGAGAAAAGAAGAAAGAAAGGGAGAAAAGCCTAGATTTCGCCAAGAACGTCAAGCGTTTGGAGTGGAATTCGTCGGGGGTGATCCCTATTAAGGTATGTGAGATCTTTTAGTGATGGGTTATTTCACCCACTCACCAACTTGTTTTAATTCAGCGATTTTGGGTTGTTTACATGTTAAAAAGTGAAGTTCTTGAAGGACGTCTTTAAGTTCTTGATTAGTTGTGTTGTTGAAGTTTCTTATTGATTTGATTCGTGTTTCCGGGTGAATTTTTTAGTTAAATATGTTGTATGTTGAGGTTACTAATGATCCTAAGTGTTTGGGGAAAGAACCATGGATGTTATGAGGGTTTAGAGATGAAAAACGGAAAAGAAAAATCGTCAAAACCTGGGGAAGGGGGTGGGGCGTCGCGCTAGCCAGCGCGCCCCAAAAGGGGCTATGAAGTTCACCCCTTGGGGCGACACGCCAGCCAGCCCGACCCAGAAGTTCCCCTGACGTTTGAGGGTTGGTGCCTCGTGCCTCTCAGAGAGCCAGGGACGCCAGTTCTCCCCATTCGTTCCCTACATTTTCGTACTAGTTCCTAAGTGATGTACCTATGTTTCCTAGTTGATTCTAACACTCTAAGGTACATCTAAACATCATGAAATCATCCATAAACATGAGATCATGAACCTTGAATCCACAATCCAATTCAAGGAAATTTAAGACCAAAGTCAAAGAAGTTAAGAGTCAAGTCTAGAAGTTAAGAAGCAAGTCAAAGCAAAGTTTCTTAAAGTTTTCAAGAGTCTTTAACAAATGTTTTAACTCCATTTCAAGGCTCAAGTTTCAAGTTAAGCAAAGAGTAAAGAGTTGAGTCCATTTTCTCAAAAAGCTATAAGGGAACTAAGTATTCCCAAAGAGCTTATAAATGTTTTCACATTTGAGCAAGAAAAGGGAACATCGATTCCGAGAGAGCTTTTAAGCTAAACTTTGAGTAATTATCTCAATTCAAAGAAAGAGTTTTGTTTTTACAAGCATATGAGCTAAGTATATTTTGGGAGTAGTATTGAGCACCGATATGGGGATGCGAGTTCATATTAACTCAAGTCTCCATAAACATGTAGCCATCATGGGTAGTAAAGGATCATACTTTTTAGATGACTCCTTAAGATGCATTTAGCATAGACTAGTGGATCCACAAAGTTAAGCATTCTATATGACAACAAAGTATAAGACAGTTCTAGCAGCGTGGGCAAGACGATGTATCACCACTTAGGCTCATAGTGGTGGTTGTCGGTTAGAGAATCTCCCACAAAAGTTATATTACTTTTATATATAAGTAAAGTTGAGTTTGTTATTGCTTTATTTTTAACGAACTAAGTTGTTTACACTATTTTACAAGCTTTATATTTATATTGCATGTGTCTTATTGCTTTATATTGAGTTCAGTTATTCATGAGATGTACAGAGCCAAGGTATGTGTTCCTTCTTACTCTTTTCAAGCTTAAGTTGTTGTTTAGCATTCCAACTCACATACTCGTACATTCAATGTACTGATGCCAGTTGGCCTACATCGTCTTATGATGTAGACGCAGGTAACCAAGATCAGCATCCAACACTTCATTGATCCAGCTTGAGTATTCAGAGTTAGTGGCGAGTCACCTTGCATTCCGGAGGACTCTTTTATTCGCTTTCTAGTTTAGTTCATTAGGATGTTGTGGGGTTTGTCCCAACATCCATCTCAGTTGTTTAGAGGCGTCATAAACAGTTAGTAGTTCAGTTGTCTTTACATTATCATTCAGATGTTGTTTAAATACTGAGTTGCCATTTTGGCTAAACTATTATTTCTTAAGTATGCATGAGTTATATTTTCTTATATTTAAGTCTTCCGCTGGGTTAAGTAAGCCAGGCCAAGGGTTCTTCTGAGGCCAGCAATGGTCTTCGAGTGCCAGTCCCGCCTAGGGGGTAAGCTCGGGGAGTGACAAACTTGGTATAAGAGCACAGAGTTCAAGAGTCATAGGGAGTCTATGAAGTCGTGTCTATAGAGTCCTAGTTATCAGTGTGAAGCGCGCCACATCTATAATTAGGAGGCTGCAACATTTAGGAACTATCTCACTTCTTTCACATTCATTTCGTGCGATAGAATTAATCTTTATAAAAGTTTCCTTCTAATTCGTGCTTGCGCGTGTTTCAGATAATCATGCCTCCACGAAGAGCAATCAGAGGTCGTCCTGATAGACGCAATGTTGATGAACAAGAGTTACCCAACGCACCTGAAGTGCCACCGCAAGAAGAAGTCACTAATGCTGAGTTCTGTGAGGCTATCCGGATGTTGAGCCAAGTTGTGACTCACCAGGTCGGGCAGCAAAGAGGTCCTCGACAAGAAGAGGCTGACACTTCAAGGATTCGTGAATTCTTGAGGATGAACCCTCCAAGTTTCACTGGTTCGAGCACAGCAGAGGATCCAGAGAACTTTATTGAGGAACTGAAAAAGGTGTTCGTACATTCCAACTCGCATACTCGTACATTCAATGTACTGATGCCAGTTGGCCTGTATCATCTTATGATGAAGATGCAGGTAACCAAGATCAGCATCCAGCACTTCGTTGATCCAGCTTGAGTATTCAGAGTTAGTGGTGATTCTTCTTGCATTTCGGAAGACTCTTTTATTTGCTTTCTAGTTTAGTTCATTAGGATGTTGTGGGGTTTGTCCCAACATCCATCTTAGTTGTTTAGAGGCTTCATAGACAGTTAGTAGTTCAGTTGTCCTTTACATTATCATTCAGATGTTGTTTAAAGATTGAGTTGTCATTTTGGCTAAACTATTATTTCTTAAGTCTGCATGAGTTATATTTTCTTATTTTTAAGTCTTCCGCTAAGTTAAGTAAGCTAGGCCAAGGGTTCGCTTGAGGCCAGCAATGGTCTTCGAGTGCCAGTCCCGCCCAAGGGGTAGGCTCAGGGCGTGACAATAGTGAAGCCCTATCGGGCAGAGCATCTTCATGACCCAATTTACGGACTGTGGTGCTATAGACAGCCCGTGAAACCTATCTTGAAGTCACTTTGTCAGCTTTAAAAGTCAGGTCGCATTAGTCTTTTCCCCTATGCACTTGGTACTTAAACTAGGTCGTTTTAATCAGTCTAAGCCTAATAATCTAGTCAGAAACTACCCTGAACCCTCATTCTCCTAAAATCGTCTAACTTAGAACGAAAAGAAGAGAAAACAGGTGATAGTTTTCCCAAGAAAAAAACGTAGGTCTTCTTCAAGTTCAACCCTTTCGATTTCTCCATAGTTTTCATCACCAGGTATGTGGGATTTCACTAGTGGGTTCCTTTCACCCATTAGGTCCCTAGAATTCAATCAATTCTTCAATTTCTCATAAATTGTTCAAGCCTAGGGCTTCCAAAGACTTGGGAATTCATTGTGACTTTAGCTGCTATAGTTCCACGATTCTAAATAACATGTTTCTTGGAAAATTTACATAGTTCCTTGTATAGAATTCGGAACCCTAGCTTGTATTAATTATCAGTATTCATGAATTATACTTTCTAGGCAAATCAGTCAGAAAATCATACTTCAGAACTCGAATGCCATATCTTTCAGTATATTTACGTTGCATCTTTAGATAGCATGTCACTATTTTGAGCTACTCAGTATTTTAGTTGCATTTTAGCTATACACATATTTAGTTGGGAGTAGACTTAGAACTGAGTTGGACTAGGTTTCAGCATACCATTAAAAGTCCCAGAACTATATGCCAACATAGGTTCAGAAGTCCCCTCTGTTGGGACTCAACTTTTAGAGATCATGCCACAGCCATGTCTCTATACCCCTGACAAGGTATGTTGGGTCCTCTCGGTGGGGCGTATACATCGAAATCGACATTTAGCTTACGTGGTTTATATTGGTTAATAGTAGCTCCCACAATCATAATGTTATTGCATTGACCATGATATCAACATTTACTTCAGTATTCAGTTTAGCATGTTATCTTCATGATTAGTATTTGGTAATTGCATCTAGTGTAGTTTTTAGTTATACTTCAGCACAACCTATTGCCATGCTCAGTCTATATTGTCAGTATTATATTGTTATTTTTATATCGTTTAGCTTAGTATATGTATCATGCATGCTCAAAACATTCAAAATACTTACACATACTTTGATCTACATCATTTTATGATGTAGGTTCAGGCTTAGAATCCAGATCAAGCTTAGTACGATTTCCAGCCCATACTCAGCAACTTCAGTGTTGAGTCTTTATAGTTCGAGGGAGTTTCTTTATTCTTGGTTTAGTTAGCTTACTTTTAATTTTTCAGTATTTTTTTTTTTGAGTTAGCTAGGGACTTGTCCCAGTAGCTCATCAGTAATAGAGGCTTTCTGACATAGAGTTAGTGTTAAGTGTTTTAGGGTTGTTTCCCAGATATTCAGTTTTATTTTAATTTAGAGTCCTTTAGTTTTGACGCATTTATTAGTTATGCTTCCGGTTATCTTAGTTATATATTCAGTATGCTTGTGATATGCCATACTTAGGGTTAGTTTTGGGTCACTTTTGATACTAGGTCCCGTGTTACGTCTAGATGGTAACCTCGGGGTGTGACAAAATTGGTATCAAAGCATCTGGTTCAAGAGTCCTAAGATCTTTGAGAGTTGCACTAAGTAGATTCTCTTTCATGAGTGTGAAATGCGTCACATCTATAAGAGCGAGGCTGCTAGGTGTTTGAAGAAAACTTCCATTTTTTGCTATTCCTATCATGCGTGAAGTATGATTCAACTTCTCCTTTCTAATCTATCGTTATGCATTTCAGATCATGCCTTCTCATAGAGCTAACACATGGAATACTAACGCATGCAATGCTAACGAAGTTCCTCCAGTCCCGAACTATAAGGTTAAGAATGTAGAGTTTCATAATGTAGTTCAGCTTTTGGCTCACACTGTAGCCAACCAGAACAATCACCAAGCCTTAGTTCCTACAAACCCTATTGTTGGGTTAGCTACAGCCAGGGTTCGAGACTTTGTTCGTATCAATCCGCCAGAGTTTCTAGGGTCGAAGGTTGGTGAGGACCCACAGAACTTCATTGATGAGGACAAGAAGATTCTTGAGGTAACGCCAGTGACTTGTACTCTTCGTGTTGAAATATCATCCTAACAACTCAAGGATGTGTCTCATATCTAGTTCAAGCAGTGGAAAGACAATTGGAGTGACGATGTAGCTCATGTGACTTGGGACTGTTCTACTGGAGATTTTCTAGACATGTTTTTCCCAAGAGAGTTGAGGGAGGCTATGGCTCAGGAGTTTATGAACTTGAGGCAGGGTTCGATGTCAGTCCAAAAAAATGGGCTAAAGTTTACCCAGCTCTCCAAGTATGCTCCACATATGGTTGCCGATCCGAGAGCACAAATAAGCAAGTTCTATTTGGAGTATATCATCTGGTGAAGACTGAGTGCAGAAATCCTATGCTATTAGGGTATATGGAAATCTCCAGACTAATAACCCATGCTCAGCAAGATGAGGGAGATAAGTTCAAGGAAATGACTAAGGCTAACAAGAAGGCTAGAATAGGAAATTATGAATACTCTCAGCATAGATCGGGTGGTGGAAATCGCTTATAATACCAGCAAAGTTCTACAGCCCCAACGTCTTCATCAGCTAGCGCTCCATCCCAGGTTTTGACAAGATCAGAAAGGAAGGGCATCATGCTCTAAGTCTCATGGAGTGCTTTAGGTGATAGGACTGTTCCATATTGTCCAAAGTGTGTTAAGAACCATCCGGGCGAGTGTTTTGCCGGCAGAGGAGGGTGTTTTAGGTGTGGTCAGTCTTGTCATAGGTGGAAGGATTGCCCTTCTTCCAGGCAAGGACAAGAAGGTAATGTTAACAATGCTCAGTCTACAACTTCAGAAGAGCCAGCAGGTCGCCCCACTCAGTAGGGTGCCTCGTCTGGTACAGGTGGTGGTCACCACCAGAACAGGTTGTATGCTCATCAGGCTCGCCAGGACCGGGAAGATTCTCTTGATGCGGTCACTGGTACGTTACAAGTCTTACAATTAGAGGTTTATGAATTGTTAGATCCATGGGTTACACTTTCTATTGTAACTTCTTATATAGTAGTCTTTACTCTAGTTGGTGACCCAGTTATAGCTAGATGGGTATACAGAAATTGCCCTGTCACAGTTTCCCAAAAAATCACCTCATCAGACCTTGTAGAATTAGAAATGGTAGATTTTGATATCATTCTAGGCATGTATTGGTTATATTCATGTTATGACTCAGTCGATTGTAGAACTAGGATCATTCGGTTTTAGTTTCCAATTGAGTCAGTCTTAGAGTGGAAGGGTAGTAACTAAGTGCATGTAGGTAGATTTATCTCTACCCTAAGGCTAGGAAAATTATTTCTAAAGGGTATATCTATCATATTGTTCGAGTTAAGGATTCAAACTCCAAAACCCCAATTCTTGAGTCAGTCCCAGTAGTAAATAAGTTTCAAGAAGTATTTCTAGAAGATCTTCTTAGACTCCCTCCCGGAAGGGGGATCAACTTCATAATAGATATCCTTCAAGATACTCAGCCTATTTCCATTCCTCCTTGCATAATGGCTCCAGCTGAGCTTACGGAATTGAAAGAACAGTTGAAAGATGTTCTAGATAAGGGATTCATCAAACCCAGTATCTCTCCATGGAGTGCTCCAGTGTTGTTCATGAAAAAAATGACGGTTCTCTCAGAATGTGCATTAACTATCATCAATTGAACAAATTCACAATCAAGAATAAGTATCCATCCCTAGGATTGATAACTTGTTCAACCAATTTCAAGGTGCTAGTCTCTTTACTAAGATAGACCTCAGATCCGGCTATTATCAGCTCAGAGTTAGAGCTAGTGACATCCCGAAAATAGCCTTCAAGACTCAGTATGGTCACTATGGTTTTGTAGTTATGTCTTTTGGACAATGCTCATGCAGCTTTCATGGGCTTAATGAACAAAGTGTTCAAATAGTATTTGGACTTGTTCGCCCTTGTTTTTATTGATGATATCCTCATTTATTCTTAGAGTGAAGAAAAGCATGCAACTCATTTAAGAGTTTTTCTATAAACCCTCAAAGATTTCCAGTTATTCGCTAAGTTCAGCAAATGTGAATTTTGGTTGCATTCCTTGGTCATGTGGTATCTAGCGAAGGAATTTGAGTAGATTCTCAAAAAATTGAGGTAGTACAGAACTGGTCCGGACCCACCTCTTCGACGGATATCAGGAGTTTCTTAGGTTTGGCTGGTTATTACATGAGGTTTGTTCAAGTATTTTCATCTATAGCTTCCCCATTGACCGAGTTGACCTAGAAGAAGGTCAAGTTTTAGTGGTAAGATGAGTGTGAGAAAAACTTCTTCGAACTGAAGACTAGGTTGACTACAACTCATATCTTAACTCTACCAGATGGTTCAGATAGTTATATGGCTTGTTGTGATGCATCTAGGGCCGGCATAGGTTGTGTGTTGATGAAACAAGGTAAGGTCATAGTTTATGCTTCTAGACAAATTAAGGTCCATCAGAAGAACTACTCGCCTCATGACCTCGAGCTTGCAGTCGTAGTGTTCGCCCTAAAGATTTGGAGACAGTACTTGTATGTTGTTCATGTTGATGTGTTCACAGATCATAAGAGCCTACAGTATGTGTTCACCGAGAAAGAGTTGAATTTTTTTCGGAGGAAATGGGTTGAATTCCCCAAAGACTATGACACGAATGTGCTCTATCATTCGAGTAAGGCCAATGTAGTGGTTGATGACCTCAACAGACTATCCATGGATAGTGTGACACATGTTGAGGAAGAGAAGAAATAATTAGCCAAAGATGTTCACCAACTTGCTCGCTTAGGACTTTGCCTTATGTACACATCACATGGCGATGTGATAGTTCAGAATGGGTCAGAATCTTTATTGGTAGCGAAGGTTCAACAAAATAAGGATAGCAGTCCTATATTACTTCAATTGAAAGGTACAGTTCATCAGCAGAGATTGAGGTTTTCTCCCAAGGGGGAGATGGTCTGCTTTGTTACCGAGGTCATTTGTGTGTGCCTAATGTGGGTGAGTTGAGGAAGCAGATCCTTACAAAAGCTCATAATTCCAGATATTCTATTCATCCAAGCGTCACTAAGATGTACCGTGATCTACGGGAAGTCTTTTAGTTGAACGTCACAAAGAGAGACATAGTAGACTTTGTGGCTAAATGTCATAACTATCAACATGTTAAGGTAGAACATCATAAACTAGGAGGTGTGACTCAAGACATTAGAATTCCTACATGGAAGTGGGAAGTGATAAACATGGACTTCATTACAGGTTTACCTCATACTTGCAGACAACATGACTCCATTTGGGTGATAGTGGATAGAGTCACTAAGTACGCTCACTTCTTGGCTGTCAAGACTATAGATTCAGCGGAGGATTATGCTAGACTATACATTAGTGATATACTTAGATTGCATGGGTTCCCTTGTCTGTCATATCAGATAGAGGTCCTCAGTTTACATCTCATTTCTGGAAATCTTTTCAGAAAGGTCTTAGTGCTCAGGTAATTCTTAGTACAACACTTCATCTACAGACGGATGTCCATGCAGATCATACCATTCAGACCTTAGAAGACATGTTGAGAGCTTGTGTGATCGATTTCAAGGGTAACTGGGATGATCACCTACCTTTCATACAATTCGCCTATAATAATAGCTTCATTCCAGTATTCAGATGGCCTCGTATGAAGCACTAAATGGGTGTAGATATAGGTCTCCGATTTGATGGTTCAAAGTAGGTGAAGATTGGGCTAGATTCGGTTCATGAGGCTATGCACAAAGTTCAGCTCATGTAAGATAGACTAAAGACATCTCAGAGTCATTAGAAGTACTATGCAGATGTGAGGAGAAGGGACTCAGAGTTTGAAATCAATGTTTGGGTTTTCCTAAAAGTGTAACCCATGAAAGGAGTGATGATATTTGGCAAGAAAGGGAAGCTCAGTCCCAGGTATGTAGGTCCTTACAGAATCCTGAAAAGGGTCGGTAATGTGGCATATTAGTTAGAGTTTCCAACAGAACTAGCAGCGGTTCATCAAGTCTTTCACATTTACTTGTTGAAAAAGTGTGTGGGTGATTCGGCATCGATAGTACCATTAGAGAGTGTGGTTGTGAAGGATAGCCTCATCTATGAGAAGATTCCAGTTGAGATTCTTGACTGCCAGGTTCGTACGTTAAGAAATAAGGAAGTCGCTTCAGTAAAGGTTTTGTGGAGGAGTCAGTTTGTATAGGGAGCTACTTAGGAAGCGAAAGCAGCCATGATTGCCAAGTATCCTCACCTATTTCCTTCTGATTTAGTTTCAGCTTGAGGTAATAGTTTTTCTCCAGTCTCTTAGCTTACCTTTCTATAATTCAGTATTAGTATCATGTCCCTCAGTTATCCTTGCATTTTACCATATTTGCATGTTCATGGAATGCAGTTCAATTAGATATCAGGTTCTAGATCTCAGTTAGAGGGACTTCAGCTCTTTCCTACAAACTCAACATTTTTAGATTTCATTCGAGGACGAATGATCCCAAGGGGGAAATATTGTAACACCTCAAAAATCTGAACGTAGATTGAACAAGAGAGAAGTTCAAACCATGGAGGGGACCACAGGCCATGAAGAAGACCACGACCCGTCACCCTGCTCGTGGTTGTGCACCCAGACAAATGTGAAAAACCATGGACCACTAAACAGTCCCTGGAGATCCACACGGGCCATGAAGGGGACACAAAACCACCATGGCTACTGTGAAGGACCACAGACCACTAGACGGTATGTGGTGCTTCACACGAGCTGTGAAGTGGCTCATGAAAGAGGCTTGTTAGACTTTGAAGTTTGGGTCGACTTCAAACGATCAGATTTTTCAGCATAACATGAATTAAGTGGTCCATCACCTATCAAAATTAAATATCTCTTAATCTTCTTTCCAATGCCATCGAGTTTGTCTGATTCCAAGCTCAGAGTAAAAAGTTATGTCCGAAATAGTGAAGCCCTGTCAGGTAGAGCATCTTCACGACCCACTTGACGAACCGTGGTGCTCTAGACGGCCCGTGAAGCCTGTTTTGAAGTCACTTCATCAGGTTTTAAGTCAGGGTCACATTGGTCTTTTCCCTATGTGTTTGGTACTTAAACTACATCGTTTAATGCTTAAACTACGTCGTTTAACTCGGTCTAAGCCTAATAATCTAGTCAAAAACTACCCAAAACCCTCATTCTCCTAAAATCATCTAACTTAGAACGAAAAGAAGAGAAATGAGGCAATAGTATTACCAAGAACAAGCAGATGTCTTCTTCAAGTTCAGCCCCGAAATCCAAAGGATTTCTCCATAGTTTTTGTCACCGGGTATGTGGATTTCACTAGTGGGTTCCTTTCACCCATTAGGTCCCTAGAATTCAGTCACTTCTTCAAGTTCTCATAAATTGTTTAGGCCTAGGGTTTCCAAAACCTTGGGAATTCATTAGGATTTTAGATGCTATAGTTCCACGATTCTAAATGACATGCTTCTTGGAAAATATGCATAGTTTTATGTATAGAATTCAGAATCCTAGCTTGTATTAATTATTAGTACTCATGAAGTATACTTGCTAGGAAAATTAGTCAGAACATCATGCTTCAATTCTCAAATATGATATCTTTCAGTATATTTATGTTACATTTTCAGACAGCATGTCAGTATTTTGAGCTACTCAGTATTTCAGTTGCATTTTAGCTATATACATATTTGGTTGGGAGTAGACTTAGCACCGAGTTGGACTAAGGTTCAGCGTACCCTTAAAAGTCCTAGAACTACACACAAATGTAGGTTCAGAAGTTCCCTCTGTTGGGCATCAATTTTTAGTGATCACACTACATACAAGCCTCTATACCCCTGACAAGGTATAATAGGTCCTCTCGATAGGGCATATACACCGGACTCCACATTTAGCTCGCGTGGTTTATGTCGGTTAATAGTAGCTCTCATAGCCATACTCTTATTGCATTGACCATGTTATTAGCAATTACTTTAGTATTCAGTTTAGCATGTTATCTTCATGATTAGTACTTGGCTATTCCATCTAGCTTAGTTTTCAATTATACTTCAATACAACCTATTGCCATGCTCTATCTATATTGTTAGTATTATATTGTCATGTTTCTATCGTTCAGCTTAGTATCTGTATCATGCATGCTCTGAACAATCAAAGTACTGACGCATACTTTGCACTACATCTTTTTATGATGTAGGTTCAGGCGGCGCTCAGCATCTAGATCACGCTTAGTACGATTTCCAGCCCATACTCAACAACTTCACTAATGAGTCCTCATAGTTCGAGGGCATTTCTTTAAGCTTTGTTTAGTTACCTTACTTTCAATACTTCAATATATTTTTGAGTTAGCTAAGGACTTCTCTAGTAGCTCATCAGTAGTAGAGCCTTTCAGACATAGAATTAGTGTTATGTGTTTTGAGGTTGTTTCCCTCATATATTGAGATATATTTTCATTTGGAGTCCTTTAGTTTTGACTCATTTATTTGTTATGCTTCGGCTTATCTTAGTTATATATTCAGTATGCTTGTGATATGTCAGACTCAAGGTTAGCTTTGGGTCACTTGTGATCCTAGGTCCCATGTTACGTCTAGGGGGTAGCCTTGAGGCGTGACACAAACAATTTCTAACGTTAGTTTGTATTTGCCCCAACATGTTTTCTCACATGGTCAATTGTACATTGCACTATCAAGAGGGATATCTATGTCCTATGCAAAAGTCATGATCCTAACAGAGCAACCAAAACGATAAAGTGGTACATACACAAAGAACATCGTCTATAAGGAAGTTTTAGGTACAATAGCCTCATATATAATAATTAAACATTGTGTCCTTAAATAAAGAAACTACTTCTTTAATAATTTGTACAAAAAAATGTAAATATACGTTTAAATAAAGGTTAAGTATCATATTGAATAAAATAAAATGAATCAGCCATAACTATATGCTTCTCCATTTATCAATTATTTATTTAAAGAAGTTATTGCAAGTCAGTTATGTAGTGTCTTAACAATTTCTGAAATGATTCTTCATGTTCTTTTATATATATATATATATATATATATATATATATTGTATCTAGTCGTATGCTTTAGCTTCGAGCAATAGTTTTGGAAATTTAACTATTTTTAAAGAATAAAATATAATATGTCCTTTCACTTCTTCATAGCAGTTATAAATAAATTTAATGATATTTAATGATCTATTTCTAACTTGACTTTTGAGTTTCTATATTTCTTGGAATATAAATATCATTGTGTACTTCACTGATTTTTTTATATATAATTGTGCCATGATATATATTCTCTTAGTTTTGATGATAGCTACTTCTCTTCATTCCTTGTATAGTAATATTTGATAGTTCTGTTGCAGATTAACTATGATTTGCTTAGATTTATTTTCTATGTGTTTTGGATAGAACTTTTTTTTTGTGTTATCAATATTTATATTAGTAATGAAGATGTTATACATTTTTTATGTTCATTAATATTATGTTAGTTACTTTCACCTTCCATCCACGATTTCAAATGGGTTAATGACATATTCCTGAAAAGCCTTCGAATATTTGGAAGAGAATAAAGAAAGCCGCCATCTTTTGTCTCTCTACATTTTTACTACTTCTTCTTTCACATTGTTAGTGTTAGCTTCATTTTATAATATTTTTATCCATTTCTTAATTAGAGGTATTCTTTTATTTACTATTGAAAAACACTATTTTTCTTTCTGATTTAATTTCTGTTGGATGAAATAACTACAAATAAAAATTAATGCACACGATGAGACTTCAAATTTTATGATTTGAGTCTTTGTATGGTTGATAATTATTCTTGCTTTGGTGACCATAAATGTAAGTTTATTTTACAAACTCTATTGTAAAAATTAGAATTATTAGTTATATTAAGAGTGGAAAGAAACAAATTTAAAAGTTTGATTACTAAAATAATCCTATAAAATTTGTATCGAATATAACACCCTTTGAAAATAGAAAATCTTAAGAATTTCAAGGGTTACTTAATAATTAAATACACTAAATTCAATAAATTGATTATATGCGTCTGCTAAGGCCTCTAGCTACTAGTGAAATATATAAAGATGCTTGACACTTTATTTCCCCTCAATCCCTTTCTTTCATTAATTCCTTTAAATTCTTATATAAAGTTAAAGTAACAATTGTCCAATTTAATTAATTATTTTTCTCTTATTTAAGAACAATCTTTACAAGAAAAAAATACATAAATCTTTCATTACAAAAAAAAAAAAAGCTCGATTGATTTCCTTGTAAAAAAAATCGAGATATCTACGATATGAGTCTTCGTTCCATCTTTCCTTATATCTCTTATATATGTGAAAATTCTCTACGTATTTTTTTTAATCAATTACTAGAATTTGTAACTGTTTTTTTTTTGTTAATCTATTTTTTATTTTGTCAGTAAATTACTAAATTAAAATGTACAAACATTTATCATATGGTTGTTTTTCTTTGACAATATTTGTAGGTTTCTTCGTCTTGAATATAATATAGATCAACATCCCCAATGGATAATTAGGATATCTATTGCAATATGGTTGTATTTTTTATTGTGTGAAAGATGTGAATATATATATATATATAGGGACGGCTGGTAAGGTATAAAAAAAAGTCCTTGGCCTTAGTCCCCCAATAAATTGGGGGGGGGGGGGGCATTTTTTAGTTAATTAGGTAGGATTAAACTAAAAAAAAAAATATAGAACTAAGACAACAAATGCAACGGCATTAATGAAGTGATAGATATGACAATTACTTTTTTCCTTTCCAATAAAAAGTTGTGTACTTTTTTTAATATACAAGTAATCTTTTTTTTTTTACTTTATTCTTTTTCTAATTTTATTTTTATATATTCTATGCTCCGCTCTTCTATTTATTTTCTCTTTCTCTTTTCTAATCTTATATCTCTCTCTTATTCAAAACTTAAGAATTTACTTGTTCTATTGATAGTTTATATTTTAAATTTGGAAAAAAAAATATTGCAGCAGCCAATTCATTTTCGAAAATCAAGTCTTCATAGTTCTTGAATCCAGTAATATCATTCTAATTTCTAATATTATTTTTGTTTTGTGTCTTATGTTTATTATATTTTTTATTTGATAATGTAAATAGTGTTTAAAATATTTGTTAGATTTTAATATGTCAACTAGAAAATATGAATCCAGTCATTCAAAACTTAAAAGAAAAAGAAAAGTCGATAACTTGATAAAATCTCAAAAAGGTGCTCTTGATAAATTTTAGAAGTGGTTTGGCTGTATTCGAGATTGACTACACAAAAATTATTAACTTTGCATCTCAAAAAGCTAGAAAAATAGATTTAAATAAAAACATTTTTAATTTTTTTTTTTTTTTAAAGCCTCTAGTTTGATTTTTGCCTTAGGCCACCAATGAGTTTGAGCCGTCCCTGTATATATATATATAACTCCATTCAGATTAGCATGGGGCACACGTGCCCAGATATAGTTTCTAAAAAAATGCAAATATGGAAATTGGCATCTTCGTTGGCAAGCCTGCTAGCCATCCCATGGCTAATTGGGTAATCTTTCATGTCCACAAATTCATCCACGCTAGCATTTTTCTAACGTGACTTATTGTTCATCCTGATCAAATAACACAAATAACAAGACAAAGTAAAAGAAAATTAAGATGCAAGCAAGTGTGAATTAACAAACAAAAAATGACAATCACATTCGAATCTCTGATAACGGCGTCATTTTTGTTAAACTCCAAAATAACTCTCTAATTAAGAAGGTGCCTACGGTCATTTACAAAATAATTATCCAACTATGTTTAAGTCGGGATCGAACTCCACATGGATTCATATTCATGTTAGGATTTATCAAAATTTATTTTTTAACTCACAAGAGCATGTATATTGTATCAACAATGAATGTAAAAATTGGGAGGTTTTGTTTGTAACATGTGATCGATTTCAAATTTCAATAACAAAACACAACACAAATATGGATTTATCAAGATTGGATAAACTAAGGGTATGCTTTTGATGGGGTCAATTTGATTAGTATTGACTAACTATTCTAAAATAAAACAACACATTCATAACGTTTGTGTTGAACTACATTCAAAGATTTTCAACCCAATGAATGTGTTTGTTTTGTGTACTTTCATACCCCAAAACCATACCATATAAATAACCAAACATTAACTTGAATAGGCATAAATTATTTCTAGCTCAAGCCCTTGAATGAAAATTTAATCAGATGTAGACTATTTTTAACTTTATTCCTCTGATTAAAACCTCAAGTCCACACCATTGAAGCTTTACCCAATCTCAATTTTTATTCAAGCAAAAGTGAAATTAGTGAGTTCAATTAATATTTGTAACCATTTAAATTTTAGATTAAAACTTGAATATATCAATAGATCATTGCATTATAATCAATTCTAAGAATAATTAGTCATTACCTAATCAAATCCAAACACCATCATGCAAACACACCACTAGAAGAGAATTTAGCTACTCAAAATTAAAAACAACATGAATTATACCAAGGAAAACCTCAACTTCATTCATAATGATCATATAATCAATTTAGAGCTTGATTTTTAGCAACAGTGACGTTTTCTTATTCAGAAAGTAACTAAGAATATAGTATCAAGTGTACTCCACTACTCAATTCTCTACAATGCAGAATACCCAATGAGGGAAAAACAATATCTTTTCATTCTTGCAGAGAAACCCAAAAATGACCTTGGAAGCTTTTAAAGAAGTTAATTTTCCATGGAGGATTTTTCCATTTAAATTCTCATCGGCTTACATGCGTTCACCTACGTTTTGCATCTCAAGACTCACGGCACCCAGGTGCACTATTACACCTGTTCCAATTTTGCACAGGTTTTCCTGTGCTAGCACCTGCGAGAACAGGTGCCAACTTGGGGCACACATGTAGGCAACTAGTGATCGTTATTAAAATATTTGTGTTGCACCTGCATTACACAAGTGCTATCCTGCGACACATATCCTCTTTGCCAATCTTTGACATGTTATTTTCAGTTCCAATCCTTCAGTATTTTCAACTTTCCAAAAACGTCTTCATACAAGAGAACAAAGACATAAAATTCCTCTAAATAGCATTAAAACAAGGCAACAACTCATTCTTAAGAATTAAATAATTTAGTAAAATATCAACTAGACCCACCAAATGCAACACCAACAAATGACAACGCAACCATCAACAATCAAATCCTGGTGGGGCAGAACAGAACTACCTTCATGTGTATGCCCAATGATACCCTACCCACAATAATAATAATTTAATATTTCCCCGGAAATAGGCCATCAGGAGGATATGCAGTTTGATCAAACAAGTATTGATGTTGGGAAGAGAAAGGAACAGGGAACATCTGACCTGATCTTAGCCGAGCAAGAGGATGAAGATTGTATCCATCTTTCAATCGAAGACAAAATGCATATATACAAACCATGGACATTCTTAATTTAATTAAACTAGGTAAATTATTTGTGTTTCGCACGGGATTGAACTATTTTATTAATCTTACATATGATCATTTGGTAATATCCGTCCATACAAGAACATAATTAACTAAGTTCAAATGGAGGACCTTCGACTCCTTTCTTATGAACCTCCATCAATCTCTTTTTTATTATAGTATGTCATCTCATGTATATATCAAAAATGACCCTATAGTTGTTAATATGATAAAGGTTTGCCTCATTGTCTCATAATAGTCATTACTATTGCTTAGATTTCATATCATCGGCCCCGACTTATTTAGAACTGAACCATAGTTATTGATATGGTTATATTATGCAGTTACAAAGAATTAATGAAATGATCAATCAAACAGTAGGTGTCATCCGAATGAAACTGTTCACAACTGGATATTCTAAATCCAAATTTTGATACATAACATGTTAAAATCTCACAATATAATTTTGTGAGCATTTGAAATCACAACTATACATAAATAATAATAAAGACGATCTTAATTTCCTGCCAATCAAGAAGAAAAATGCATGTTTCTTAACATATTTTTCGAAAAGATAATCTGTCAAACTGTATCCAAGTTTACAGTTCATAAATTTAATTGAAAGAAGCCAAAAGAAAGAGTTATTACTACAGTAAAAATGATCTTTAACAGAAATTAATACCTTAACTGCCGCTAAATATGTATTTTCAGAGGCAATTAGTACTCTCTATAAATGTCCTTAAAGTATATAGAGTCATTCAATCTATTGACAATTAATTAATGTCGGTAAATGCTCTAACATTCTTCGTTAATGTGCATATTTATTACCGATAAAAATTAATTTTTGTCATAGTGTATTTTGGGCAGCTGTTAGTTTCAAGAAAACTTGATCTCTTATTTTGTACAAAAAGAAGAGAGGAAGAAATATGACCAATTATTAGTCAACTTGCGATAAAAGAAGTGGATTAATTGTCTCTATAAAAATATTTTAGGAAGAGTACAATGACATATGAAATGTTTTACCTAAGATAAAATAATCAAAATAATATAGTTAATGTGGCAAGCAAGAGAGCAATCTGTTTGGTTCTTTTAACAAACTTCACCATTGGTTTTGTATTAGTTATCACATATTTGTTATTGTGTGTTATCAAATATAGCACAGTCCACAAGCAATTTTCCCTAAAATTAAATGAAGAAGCCTGTAGAAAGGGACAAAAAAGAAGATAAATTTTCAATCATCCTTGCTGGAATTTTTAATAGAGTCCAAAAAAGTCACCAAAATAGCAAAAAGAAATTGCAATAGTTACATGAATCACTATGACTTACGATAAAAGATTAAGCCTCATGGAATAGGAGGAATAAACTTTTGAGGAATGAAACACACTTCATAAGAAGTTAATTAATGTATTTGAATTTGACTCCCTTGTAGAGGAAAAAAAACCTACAAATAATAGTGGCAGAAATAGAAGTTTTGTTTACTAAAGAACAAAATATTATGAATTCAACTATTCCAGCAGTGTTATGAGTTGTGGATTGAGTGACACAAGAGTAGTAATGTCGCATTGCGATTGAAATAAATTTTTTTTGTTTATTCTTTCTTCTTTTGGTGCATTGGAATTAAGTGTTGGGTTTTAAAAGGTGTCAATGAAAAATGAAAAGTTGTGACTTTGTGCAAAGTTGTAACTTTTGTGAAAAGTTATGATTTTTATGAAGAGTTTTGACTTTTCTAAAGAATTGTGACTTCTATGAAAAGTTGTGACTTTTTCGTAAGGTTATGACTTTTAAGAAGAGTTAAATAAGATTGTGATCTGTGACGGTGCCACATAGGCGGATCTAAGATTCTCTTTTATGTATATATATATACACACACTAGGGAAATTGTTCGTGCTTCGCACCAGATTGAACTATTTTATTAAGCTTACATATGATCATTCGAATATCTATATTTTTGATACATAAACTACATTGTCAAGAATATTTTATCTTAAGGCAAAGCATTCCTTCGAAATCTTAAAGTGCTATATTTTCTAATTTTTATTTTTATTACACAAAAATTATGAGTCATAGAGAGATTTTAAGTATAAGAAAGAGGTCTAAGAAAATCTCCATGGAAATAGTTGGACAGAAGTAATATATTTTCTAAATTCTCGGAAGTTATAAAAAACAACATCAGACGTTAAAGAAGAGACAAAAAAGCCTCAAACGACAAGACTCCTAAGTAAAGTGAAACATTATGTCCATACAAGAACAAAATTAACTAAATTCAAATTGACGACCTTCGCCTTCTTTTTTATGAACCTCCATCAATCTCTTTGTTTATCATGCATATGTCAAAAATGACTTTGTTCCTTGTTTATGCTCGAGTGTAGATAAGATATTTAATCCTCCCTAGTGTGCCATGCTCAGTTGATTTTTGTCATGTCATAAAGCAACAATACTGCTACTTCATATGGCTGCCTCATCAGCCCACCTTGAACAAGTTGGTCGGCTAGCCGTTTGTTAACATAATCCAAGCTACAATAGAAGTATTGTAGCAACAAGTTGTCTGGAACACCATGGATTAGACATTGCAATAAACTTACAAAACTACACCAATGTACCATGAAGATGTTCGCCAAGAACCCTTTTAATGTTTTGGATGTTGTCCCTAAGCTTTATCATCATCGAAAGAGGGAAAAATCTTTCAAGGAATACATTGGTAAGCTCTTCCCATGAAGTGATAGAATCATTAGGTAACTCGGCTAACCATCTATAGCTTCTCCTGTTAAGGAGAATGGAAATAGACCGAATGGACTCTTTTGAAATGTTCTTAAAGGTGAATGGTCCACAAACATCCACACAATTTCTGAGGTGTTCATGGGGTCTTCATAAGCAAGGCACCGTACATTCCTCACATTTGAAGTAATTAAAGCATGGTTTTCGTCACATGGAATACTTCCCTCCTAGTGGTAAGAGGCAACCAGATAGCTCTTGTGGTTTGGACGATGTTCACATGCATATCATTCATATCGCCCATGTGATCATTTTACCCAAAGTGACTAGCGTCATCATTTCCATTGTCACTCATCTTTCCAGCTGCAATTTCGAGAAAAAAAACAACTAAAACTAAATGAGTTTACTAACTAACTTCACAAATTGAATTCTTACTCATCACTCTCCGGTAGCATCAACATTTTTTATAACACTCAAATTTTTCTCAAGAAAAGTAAGAGAATAAGCGATCGTTGTCAATAAAAATACTCAACTAAGAGTCGGGGTCGAATCCTGTAGAGAGAGACATAATGCTCAGTTGATTTGTGTCATGTCATAAAGCAACAATATTGCTACTTCATATGGCTGCCTCATCATCCCACCTTGAACAAGTTGGTCGGCTAGCCATTTGTTAACAGAATCCAAGTTACAATAGAAGTATTGCAACAACAAGTTGTCTGGAACACCATGGGTTAGACATTGCAATAAACTGACAAAACTGCACCAATGTCCTATGAAGATGTTCGCCAAGCACCTTTTAATGTTTTGGATGTTGTCCCTAAGCTTTATCATCATCTCGAGAGGGAAAAATCTTTCAAGGAATACATCAGTAAGCTCTTCCCATATGCATGAAGTTATATTATCATTAGGTAACTCGGCTAATCATCTATAGCTTCCCTTGTTAAGGAGAATGGAAATAGACTCAACCGAATGGACTCTTTTGAAATGTTCTTAAATGTGAATGGTCCACAAACATCCACACAATTTCTAAGGTGTTCATGGTGTCTTCATTAGCAAGGCACCGAACATTCCTCACATTTGAAGTAATTGAAGCATGGTTTCGGTCACATGGAACACTTCCTTCCTGGTGGTAGGAGGCAACCAGATAGCTCTCATGGTTTGGACGATGTTCACATGCATATCATTCATATCTCCCATGTGATCATTTTACCAAAAGTGACTAGCGTCGTCACTTTCATTGTCTCTCATCTTTCCAGCTGCAATTTGGAAAAAAACAAGCCACTAAAACTAAATGAATTTACTAACTAACTTCACAAATTGAATTCTTACCCATCACTCTCTGGTAGAAGCACCATTTTTTATAACACTCAAATCCTCAAGAAAAGTAAGATAATAAGCGGTTGTTGTCAATAAAAATACTCAACTAAGAGTCGGGGTCGAATCCTGTAGAGAGAGATATAATGCAAAGATTTCAATTACGAAATTTAAATTGTAAATCAATTCATTTACAACAATTAAAAGAGAAGGTTGGATAATTCCACTAAATTTATGAAATAGGATTTTGATATCAAGTGTCATAATTCAACTAAAATTTTAGAGATTCAAACAATTAGAAAATAATCTAATGGTGCGGGGATTGGAATTGATGTCACATAGGGGTAGTTGTGTTGCTCCATAGTGCTAAACAATCAAGGATAGGCTAGACTATCTTTAATGAAACTAATCTTCTTTCGATCTCATCATACCAATTCATAGAATCTTCTCTAGGTCTCATCTATGTGAATTACAAATAAACCCATTACCTTACGAAATCCCTCGTTTGAGCAGATTTGAGCAAATAGATCTGACCTATAACATCTTTTTGAGCAAATCATAGACATTAAACCTAAAATGCATGTATTAAACTAATTACCCACTTCAATTAATCTCTTTCGAGTGGCTTACTCATGGTTTATGTCTCTTCCATGCTTCATATCGATCCAAAACAGATTTTGTTGGAGAAATATTCAAGAGGTAGACAATTGCAACCAGTGCTTTTCCCCCAAAGTGAATAGGAAGTCCCCTTTCATTAAGTAGGCTTCTGGCCATTTCAACCACTGTGCAATTTTTCCGCTCGGCAACTCCATTTTGTCGTGGCGAGTATCGTGCTTTAAGCTCCCTACGAATTCCATTCTCATCAGAAAATATATTTAAATCATTAGAAAAAAAATTACCACTACGATTTGTGCGAAGGGCTCTTATGTTGCAGCATGTTTGCTTCTCTATGAGAGCCTTGAATTTCTTGAAATTCTCAAACGCTTTAGATTCCAATTTTAGAATGTAAGCCTAGCTCATCATCAGTAAACAAAAGAAATTAGTGACTCCCATCAAGTGAATCAGTCTTCATTGGTCCACAAAAGTCAGCATGTACAAGCTCAAGACAACTGCTAGCCCTCCAAGACTTTTCTATATGCACCATTCACATGACTCAAGCTCGCCCACTTTTGGTAAGTCAACCACCATGTTCTTTCTATTCAACAGTTTCAGCCCATTAATGTTCAAATGACCATAGAGAAGATGTCAAAGTTGAGTTTCATTAACACCTTTAGCAACTAACGCATTCTTAATAATATCTAAAACATTAAGGGGAAACATATTGTTCTAAGTCATATGCACAATTGCAATAGTTTGACAAGATTTTTCGTCACTAACAATACATGAGTCATTATCAAACAAAACAGAATAACCATTAACCATCAATTGTCCAACACTTAGCAAGTTGTAAGCCAAATTATGAATGAATTGCACATCTAGATAAGTTTATAATTACCCTACGTTGTTTTGATGGCTATGGTACCTCTGCCTTCAACTTGTACTTGTTTGTCATCACCGAGTCGAACTTCACTCTTTTTCGACTCATCAAGATCTCTAAATAGAGGCTTTCTACAAGACATATGATTCAAGCATCCACTATCAATAATCCAAATACCATCAAAATTGTTTGTAATTGGAGAATGAGCCATGAACAACTTACTTTCATCCTCAACTTTCTCGGAGAAATTTGTGTGCTTCTGCTCATCTTTTTGCTTGGTCCAACAACACTACAAAAAAATCAGCATTTAGCGACTGACAAAATCCGTCGCTAATCTATGTTATTCCGTCGCTAAATTGTATTAGCGACGAATTTGCGATGGATTGTTGACTGTTACTATTTCGCTCGTTAGTAATCACTTAGCGACGAAAAAATGAGCTCCATCGCAAGTTTAGCGACGTATTAGAGACGAACGATTTCCGTCGCCATTTGTTAGTGACGGACTGGTCCGTTGTTATACTTATATAGCTCGTTGCTAATTTCATAATTAATTTTGTCATTTAAAATAAATTCGCAACGAAATTTCTGTCACTAATCCATCACAAAATATTCAGTTATTTGAGCCAGCACATTTTCCACTTAAATGTTTTGTTGCTAATCCGTCACCAACATTTTTTTATAGCAACGACCAAATCGTCATTAAATATGTTGCTAAAAATTTTCTTGTAAAATCATTTGATTTATTTATTTTAAATATACATTGCTGAAATAAATTAAATAACAAAAACTAAATACCTCTAAAATAACAAACAGTCATATAAAATAATCTTTAGAGAGTTCAAAATCTGTAGATAGCAAAATTCAAATCGCATACATTCGGTGCAAAACATCAAAAGCAATCTATCAACTATTCTTAAGAGAATCATTTGATTTACAGAGATTCTTTCCATAGTAAGTTTTTGCTTCAGATCCAAGACCGTATACTTCTTCTCTTCTTTCTCCCCCAGTAGCTTGGTAGTATGATTCATATTGATCAATGTCAGATTGAGAGATTGGTAGTTTTTTCCCGTAATATTTCAATATCAAATAGATCACCTTCATTTGAAATTATATGTATCAATGATGGTGCAGCAAAACCAACTCAATAGTTCCTTCTCATAAAAAAGCAAATCAATTGAGTGATTATCTAAAAAACCAACTCTAATTAATTAAATTGCACAAAAGTTACATCTAGTGATACATATATTTCACTCAAAAGCACCAAATATGACTATGATAAAATGTCTAAAATCATTGTAGAAAAGTCAATAATTACCTTTGCTGGAAATTCTACCAGCATGCCAAATTTGGGAAAGAAAATTCCTCCTTTGGCATGAACTTCATTTACAATTGTTTTCCAAGCCTCTACTTGCTCCTTTGTCCATCCATATACCAGGTGTATGATTGCACCCTCTACCAGTCTCAGATATTACTGTGGCCTCTCCTATTAGAAGCCCACCTTTTGTAGTTCTTTGTGAGTAATAAAGTATAGCATGTGAGTAATAAAGTATAAAAGATATGATATGGCATTTTGTGGTAATGAATGAGTGATACATTAATGTGTGGATGTAAAATGCTAGAAATAAATCATAACAAATAAGTTGATTGGAATCTGATGTCACAAATATTGATTGCTTTGCTTTTATTTCCCACAAAATGACAAGAGAGTTCATAGTCCTCAGTTATTCACACGTAAATTCAATGCAGCAAATGTAAACTAAAAGCAAGTTAAAAATAATCTAACATGATATTCATTTGCATATTCATTGGAGTGTTCTGTTATGAGCTACTACCAATTCAACAAATGTAGTTCCCCACAACAATTCCATAAATCGGTCTTTCTTATACTATTGAAAACCATAGGAATCAATTCTTAACCTATATGAAATTCTTGTTTAGCAGAAGTCAGAGGAAACAAGGATGCTATTGTGATACAACTCTTTTTATGAGGCCATTATAAGGTAAATGTCAAAACATGAAGCCTCCAACATCATGGATTGGTCAATCATGATATTGTCTTGAATCACTTAACAAAAAATTGACAAACACAAAGGCATTAACCAGTTACTATTAATCTTGGAGAAACCAGAAAACATTTTAATAAACAAATTCATCCTAGGAACAACTGCTAAAAGAGCTGTAAATTATACCTTTTTATGTTCATATTTGTCTGTATCTACCATATTATAACTTGAACAAAACCACAACCAAAAAAATTTCATCATCAACACTCAACAACAATATCCCAAATGGCTCATTCCGAGTTCTCATCTTCCATGACTAGGCAGAGACGACATACTACACCAGCGGTGTCACAACAACCCTCCACATCATTTTCAATGTCAATGACTAGCTCCCACAACTTCAGTCGTGCACGCAATCCCACTCCTGCTAGTTCTTTTGCCTCAGATAATAATAGGTCAATCACATACGTAGCTAGGTGTATTGAAAGAAGTTCAATTGAATCCTCTTGGATAAAAAGACAATGTAAATACGCTAAAACAAAGTTTTTTTTGGGATGGGCAGATGGTAGTCAAAAAATAACAAGCTTTTTCGAAGATCTCAAAATCTCATAATATAGGAGACAAAGAAGCTATAGTTACTCCAGTAACATGTGTCTAAACACATGAACATTAAAATGCATAGAGATGAAAAATATATTATACAGAACTAACATCAAAGGAAGCACATCCATAGTGAAAATAATCAGGCCGGTAGCCGACATGAGTAGTTGGAAAATCAACTTTTCTTAACAACCTTAAAACATCAAAAGCATAAAAATCAATTTGTAACAAATCGCTATAGCTGAAACTTTAATAGTTGAAAAGAAGAAAATAACGAAGACCATAGCAAGCTAAAATTTGAATTGAAACATTCACACATAATATAAGCAAACATTCACACTTCAAATCTAAGAGTTTGTTCTAAATAAAACAAAGAATTGAATAGATAGAAAATAGATATTAGGAGGACATACTTGGATCGAAGCCTTTAATAGAAATCGAACAAGAACTATTTTACTTCGAGCTTTCCGATTAGTCTCTTGGTAGCCATGGTTGTTGTTATTCTCGTAGCCATTGACCAGAGTGTGCTGCTTCACTGGTCAGAGTAGCGTTTGGTGTCGCTGTTGTTTGTTATTGTCTCTGCCCGTGCGACTGCTGGTGGCTCACCGGTTGGAGCTTCTGTTCACCGGAGCAGCAACCTCGCTGCTGCTGCTGGCGAAGAGAGGATGGAAAAAGGTGACAGGAGAGAGGAGGAAGAGGGGCGGAGAGGAGAGGAGAGCGACGTCTCCTCTTATTCTCACCGGAGATGGCGGACGAAGATGGGTGGCTGCCTCGTCGGAGATGGCGGACAGTGTAGAGACGAGGAGGAAGAGAAGAGGGTGGGGTGCGGCGGATCTAGAGAGAAGAAGAATGAGGAATTTAGGTTTGGGTCTTTTGGTAGATTAAAATAGGAAAGCTTAGGAATTAGATCTTGACCATATGATTATTTTGAAATGAGAGGCTAAGATTGAAAGGATGAGATCAATGGTCAGGATTAAAAGATTGGGGTTGGGTTGAATTCTGAAATTGGAGTGAATTGCAACGCAATTAGTGACGGATTCTAACATCCGTTGCTTTTAAATAAATATATATATTTAGAAAAAATTATATTGATGTATATTTTCGTCACTATATAATATAATTTTTATAAAAATATATTTAATAGTTTAGCAACCTTTTTTCCGTCACTAATTTCGTCGCCCAATATTAATTAAATTTGTCACCACTACTTTGTTACTAAATCTGTAGGGAAAATTAGGCACCAAATTTTCGCGCTAATATATAGCGATGGATTAAATATTCCATTGCAAATCCGTTGCTATATTATAAATCAAAAAATTATTTGTTAATTTTGCAACAAAATGGTTATTCCGTCGCAAATTTGTCGTTATATTGCGACGGAATATTGTTCGTCGCTAAACGCTGTTTTTTTTAGTAGTGCAATATGCTTCAATGTGTCCTGACTTCTGACAATACCAATATTTCAAGTTACTCTTGGGCTGACTTGACTCACTAAATTATCCCCTGCCTCTATCGCGGCCTCAACCTCGCCCACAAAAACTGCATCTTCCTCTACTAGAGAAATTTGAGGATTTTTCCTTGAAGAAAGATGACTCATCTTTCACCTGGAATGTCTTTTCTTCAACCTTCTCATTAGACCTGTTTAGCCTATCTTCATGAGCTAACAAAGAATCCATTAATTCATCAAATGTATAATTAGATAAATCCTTGGATTCTTCGATAGCAGCAACCACTTGCTCAAACTTATTGATTAAAGACCTCAAAATCTTTGCTACAACAGTTTCATCATTATTTATCTCTCCATTAGACTTCATGAGATTAACAATTGCAGAGACTCTAGACATATAGTCTTGCACCGATTCACCATTTTTCATACTCAAAGTTTCAAAATCACGACGCAAAGTTTGCAATTTAACTACAATTACTTTTTTATCTCTTATATACTCCTGCTGCAAAAAATTTCAAGCTTCATTAGATGTCTCCGCTGCTGGAATTCTAGGGAAGTTATCATCATGAAGGCCTTTGTTGAATCAGGAACAACGCCTTTGAATCCTTCCTGTGATTTTCCCGTAGTTGTTGTGTGTGGCCATCATCTGTGTCTGGAAATCCATTTTCCACCAAGTTCCATAACTCTTGAGACTTAAAAAGAATCTTCATCTTAAGACTCCATAAATGATAATTCACCTCTTTAAAAACTGGGAGAGGTTGAGAGTTTGAATTGGTGTTCACTGCCATTTTTTATGGATTTCTCTCATGTTTTAACAATCTCTCTTCCTCACTCTCTCTTTGACTCAACTTGGCTGCTCTGGTACCAAAATTGCCAGAAAAAAAGAAGAATAAAAGAAGTAGGCAGAGTTATGAGAAAGAAAGTTTTTTTACTGCACAATTCCACACTGCATAAAACAACCAGACATAGTACCCTTTATAGGCTTACAACTTAACAAATAAAGTTAAAAAAAATAGGAACTAACAAGTAGTGGTTAAACATGGGTAAAACACTGAAAACGTGTCCTAGTAATATGATCGTCAATGAGAGTCTTTAATATGTTGTGGTTGGGAAGTTCTCATATGAATGACCGGACATCTAAAATCTGAGGAGATTAATGCCCAAACAATGTTATTTGAAGGGAGAATGCAACATAGGCCTGCTAACGTACAATATTTTCCAACCAAGGCTACCTTATTAGAGGACTATGTTAGCTTGCTATCAAAACCGACGTTTTACATTACTCACATAAATTGGTCTTACCTAATTAGGACTCTGAAGTGGGATCCGTTGTTTGACCCGGAGGAGAAGACTTCAATAACTATTGCTTGTTGACTAATTCTTCAAGAATATCAACCAAGTGTAGAATCTTATTATGGTCCTATTTTTTAGTATTAGTAGAATTAAGGTTTACTTAGTCAATTTCTTTATTTTCCGCTTACTGTTTTAGTTGTTTGCTCCAATGATTCTAGGCTCTCCATGCAAATACGCAATAGGCTTTAGTGGCACTGGCCTCACTCCCGCCATCATAGGTTTAATCTTTCTAGTATATGTATTTTGTGGTGACTGACCTACCTCCACCAGGGGTTGGCCACTTGCCGTCGCGGCAATTGTAATCGAGATCTCTATTTACTTTTGTTTGACGGTAGTAGGTTTAGGTTTAGAGAGCGTTTACGCTTTTAAATTTTACTTTGGCACCAAGAAACATAATTCTTTAAAATAAAATTACTTTCAACAATGGCTTCTATTTTTTTTTTTAAAAGTTTGTGATATTCCACATATATTGACTGTGAATCCCTTGAACATAAGGATAGACGTTGACTCAGTATTTTAGGAGCTGAAAATTTATCTTGAAGTTTCAAGTTCAAATCTCAGTCACTATATTATATTTATCTATATCCACCACAACTCACCTTCCTATTAAAAATTAATTTCACCAAATGATGAGAGGGAGTAGGAGAAAACATGCATGGTGAGCACAAAAATGAATACTTATGGTAGAGGAATGGCATATACATTGTACGAGTAGTTGCCGAACGAAAGGGGAAAAAGCATAGCATAGTTACTAAGTTGTAAAGAGAAATTGAAAGCTTGACTAAATAATATTACAGCAGAAAATGTATAGCATCATAAGCAATCAACCTTAGATTTTTGGCAGATTGAGTGATCATGATGTTATAGCTAGCTAGCACTTAACTTGGTTTTTTTTATCTTGTTAAATTAATGTGACCATTCACCGGAAACCTCCTCCGAATGCGGGAGCCCAGTAATCTGCTCCATTGTCACTCCCAACTTGCAGTGTGCATGATAGCGGAACTAGACACAAACCTCTACTCCGCAGATCCTTTTTCTCTTCTTCTTGATAATCCTTCATTCAAATACAAGAATTAGAGATTGTCTGTTGAAAGAAGGAACAAGTAATTGTGTGAACACATATATAAAACAACTACCTGCTCACTATTTGCCTTCCTTTTCAGGCAGTTGTCATTGGATAGCTGCATTAAATTGAAAAAATAGTTAACAACACCATTTTTGTCACTAGTGTCATTTGAATGCTCGGATGGTAGCTATTATTATTATTATACGTAAATATGGTATTTCGTGATAGAAATTAAAGGGAAATAAAGAATATATACCTGACCAGGGTCTTCAGGAAATAAACTATTTCTCTCATGAACCTGTAAAGCAAATAATAATCATTAATCAATAAATGCAATAACTATATATTATATTAATATTAATTGAATTTCACATGACATATGCCTCATATATTATAGACCACAGATATCACATGCATTACAGTGGTCCGCCCACGGCCCCACCTATAGCATTACCGACGGATATATACTTGGGAATGTTATCTCACATCCTTCGTCAAACTAATTAAACAGCTCTCCATTCATTTTATATGATATAGTTTGATTTGATATAACTTTTAAAAAAAGAAAAATTAAATTTTGTGACTTAAAATAATTGATAATTATTTGTGTAGTTATAAATCATTTCATAAAATGAATATTTTAAAGTTAAAATATTACTAAATATAAAAATGAGTTATTCTATCTTTAATTGACTAAAAAATAAAGTGAGTTATTTAAATTGGGATAGAGGGAATGTGCATTTTGAATGTTGTTATATTTTTAAAAATGGACTCCCTCCGTGTAAAAAAGAATAATCTAGTTTGATTCGACACAAAGTTTGATGATATAAGAAGATTTTTTAATCTTGTGTTTTGAAATTAAAGTTATATCAAATATATCAAAATGTCTTTTAATTTTATGGCCTTAAACATGTTACGTAGAAAGTTGAAATTAAAATATTGCCTAAAAAGTTATTATTTTTTTAATAGACTAAAAAGAAAGAAGATCATTTTTTAAAAAACGGAGTAATAGATATGGCAACAAGCTGAATCGTGAAAGTAAGCCGACATCGATTTTACGAATTTCTACTAGCTTTATTCGTAATGCTTCAATATAAAACTTATGTATTTAGAAAGTTCAATAGTTAACAATTCATATTTTTAAAAATTATGATATGTTTATATTTGTGTATTTTTGTGTGTGTAGGGGTCATGTATACTACTCCCTCCGTTCTACTTTATGTGAGGTAGTTTGACTCGCCACACAGTTTAAGAAAGAAATGAAGACTTTTAAAATTTATGGTTCAAAATGAATGATAGAAATTTGTGTGGCTGTAAATCATTACATTAAGGATTATATATATATATATTATAGTTATATTGTTACTTAATATAGAAATATATTATTCTTTTTGGGACTAACTAAAAAGAAAAGTAAGTCACATAAATTAGGACAGGGAGTATGTTATTTCAAGAAAGATTATGTACATACCAGTTTGAAAATAATATGTGTAGTTTAAAGGTTAGTTTAGGAAAAAGAATAAAGTTTAAAAATTGGGAAAATTGAGAATCTTACAGATTGCTGGCGCCTCATATTTCCTGATCCACTACCTAGGTAAGGCAAGCTAAGGGCCTGCAATTAAAAGAGAAATTTGAATATATTTTTACAAAAACTAAAACTCATTTTTTTTTCAATGTTATATATATTCCATTACTTATGTGTTTCATGGTAGTTTGGGAAAATGAAAGACACAAGAAATGTCACCTCAATTTGGCTCTGCAGGAATCTGACGTACCCAATTGCTTCTAACAGGACAGAAGCTGTGTCAGTCTGCAAAACATTTAGTAATTTAGGGTATGTTTTGTACCCACCAAAATATTCCCCCTAAAACAAATCAATTTTCTTACTTATTTACTAATATTTGATAAATATTATCTCAAAAATATTTTATATAATCTAGCAAAACACTATAGGGGGTTCCGGGGTGATGGGTTGGCATCGTCATAAGGAGGGATTAGGGGTGTTTGGCGGGTGAAGATGAGATAATGAATTTGCATATGGCACTAATCTATATAGTAATTTTTCCTATTTTGATTAACAATAATTTATTTTCCTAGAAAAAACATTTTTGGCCAACAAAACTTGAGAATATTGAAAAAAAATATTTTTGTCTGTACCAAAAACACTCTTTAAGTTTTTTTTTTAAAAAAAATGGGTAAAGAAACTGTAAAGTGAAAACCCTAAAGGATAAAAGGAGAAAAATGAAGACAGCTTTATAGGAGTATAAAGAAGTTATTTCTTTTAAAGCTGAAAATACATATTATTGTGTGATAATTCCACACTTAAAAGGTAATTAATTAGTTATGTTAATTAATTGGGTAAAGCGTACCTTCCCAAATGGGGAGACAAGTTGGTGAAGAGCTGTTATTCTGTCCCCTAATTTTTCCTTTCTCACCTGTTTACAAACCACAAAAATTTACATGTCTTTTGTGACATATATTGTATGGAAAAGAAAAAAAGAATCACCATTTTTGAAGGTTAAGACAATCAAGAAAGACAAGAGTGTTGTGACAAAAATGAGAAAGAGATGGAGAAAAAGAAAAAGTTTGATTTTTACTAATTATAATTATTTACCTTGAAGGTGGACTGAGTTGAAGATGGTTGAACCCTAGCCTTCTTATTTGGTGCTCTGCTGTTGCACTTTGGAAAAAGGCAAACAAAAGAAACAATTAGTCATTCCTAATCTAACAATCATATCAAACTAGTATGAATATATACCTCAGATGAATGATCTGGAGTTGGGTGTGAGTTTTTGTTAGAAAAATCAAGCATGTTGCTGCTCAAAGTTGTAACACAAGACTTGGGAGATGAGACTGGTATCATCTGTGCTGACCAAGTTGGTTTAGCAGCTAATTCTGCAGTTTGGTGATGGAACTCCACATTATTTCCATCTTCATACATATTATAGCTATTTCCGACATCCTTTTGGTTAATGTCTATAACAGAATCAGGCTGGTTCAGGAACGTCTGTTCATCCCAATTGTTCTCCAATTTCTTCACCTGCATATGTACTGACTTGTCTTCTTCTCCCACCAACCCACCTCTATTCATAGACCACACATCAAACACAAACAATTAATTATACCAACACTACTTTTACTTAAAAAACATGAAAATCAAAATCAGTTTCAAACAAGTCAGTATAAAAGTCTTCAATGAAAATCAAGATCGGAATAGTTACACAAGTAATTGGCTCCATGATTCAGGTAGCTGATTTTGGTTACTATCATTCCATGAAGCAGCAGTAGATGACATGGGAATTAGTGAAGAAGAGAAATGAGGAAAATGATTATTAGGAGGCAACAAGGAAGGAACATGATGAGTAGTAGCAGCAGCAGCAACAGCTTGTTGAGATGATGATATGGGAGGCCTCATATTATTCATCATGTTCCACCAGTTAGGGCTTCCACCCATAATTTGTTGTACTGGTGATTTCTCCATAACATCACCTCTATTCATTTTCTTTCCAAACTTAGCTAACTTTCTCTTTCTTATTTATTTCATATCTTCTTCTTTCCAATAATATTTTTTCCTCAAGTCTTGTTTTTTTTTTTTTTTTGGAGAAACTTTGAGAGGTCTTTCTTACTCTTGATTAAGTAGAGGAAAGATACATAAAAGGGTAGCTATACTTGGAGGAGGAGGAGGAGGAGAGAGAGAGAGAGAAAGAGAGAAGAAAGAGAATTTTGAATGATGGAGTTTTGAGAACCTTTGTCTTTCTATCCCTCCTTTTTCTTTATTACTCTTATTAGCTTTCCTTTATTTTTTTTCCTCCTCCTTTATGTTTTCCCTTTCCTTCTTTACTTTTCTCTTGCTTTTGCTTTATCAAAAGGTGATTGCAATTCTCATCAAGTAAAATAAAAGTTATATATTGATGAGTTCTACTCCTATGGCTGCTAGTGCACCATAATTTCAACCCTTTTACAACCTTTGCTTCTTCAACTCCTATACTTACCATACATGATACAACTATGACTTTACCAATATTACATTTAATTGTCCATAATAACATGAAAAATAAATTTGTTACTAAAAATTAAATTATGTTTATAGTGTAAAAAAATATTCAATGTCATTGTATATAAATTGCACCATTTTTTGCTAGGCTTTCAACATCTACTTATTTTGACAAGTAATTTTATCAGATGTATTTTTCGAAAAACTATTTTTTTAGAGAATAGCAATTTATGTTTGGGTAATCAATTAGAAAAATACTTTGTTCAATATTACAGCACTAATTTTTGTTTGATTATCAAACTACAACAAAAATAGTTTTAAATGACAATAAATATACACATTAACAAAGAGTTAAAATTTTTGCCGACATTAATAAATTGTCATTTGATCTAATGTCGTTATAGGCTTTAGGAATATTTACAAAGAGTGTTAATTGCCACTAAAAATACATATTTAGTGGCAATTAAGTTATTGTCATTAATTTATATATTATTATTTTATATTTCATATATCGTTTTACATACTATTTTGCAGAATTAGAAAAGAAGGCAACAATAATATTTTTGCAAGATTAGAAAAAAGAAAAAAAATACTAACAAATATAGAATTCAGCCCTCCCAAAAAATGTGTTATATTGATTGAAAATTTGTATATATATTTAAAATAGTTTCTCTCTATAAAATAATCTTAATATTAAAGGTACATTAATGCTTGACATTTTTCGTAATTTGACTCTTAAAACTACTTTTTAAAAAGATTAATCAAGCTCAATTTGCTTATGAAAAACACTTTCCAAATGAATCAGTCAAATACAAATTGTTATTTTCCAAAAGCACTTTCCTAAAAAATTATTTTTTAAAAATGTTTCTATTAATAAACAGTTTTTTAACAGCGATACTAAACAGGCTCTAAATTATACGTGGGAGGTTAAATTTTGGGAATCTTTTATGCCGATGTATTAACGATTCTAACGGGTTGAATATCGTGTTTGCTAAATCCTAATATGTGATGTTGTTTTGGTTGTAGTAACTAGTAAGTAAATTGAGATGTCCCTTGATCCGATGGTATTTAGTTAAATATGAAATTTAAGAAAGAAATAATAGCATTTAAACATATAATCTAAAATAAACTATAAATATATAAAATTCATGAAATTTATATATAGAAATGTACATGTTTTTAAATAAACATTTTAAAATTATTCTAATTTCTAACTATCTAACCTATTCAGCATGCCCTCCTAATCCACATATTTGCTATTCTCTTGTTATTAAAAGTAACTGAAATGATAAAGAAATTAAAGAACATTATTTATTCTTATTTTTTTAGTTATTAATTATTCCATTGACTTCCAAGAATTAACAGATTAATACTCAATTGATTGATCAATTAACTACTATAACTTTTACCATGTTGGTGGGTATTTGATTTTGTTGAGTTTTGAGCCTTTTTCCTTTCTATGTGGATAAATAAAAGTCCAAGGTTTTGGGTCTTCCTTCCTTTTCTATGTGGATAAATTTAGTCCAAATTTGACTAGTCCACTTTGCCCATAAGCCCAATATTATGGTGCATACTTAAGACTTTCTTTTAGGTCTTATTTTGAGAGGTATGACAAGAGATTGAGAGCAGCCATATAGAGAGAAAAGTGAGAAAGTGCAGATTTTCGCACAAACCCTAACAGCCGATTTCAAATCGCGATTCCCGCTTCGTTTCTTGTCCAATTTTGCTGATTTTTGGACAGCTTGTTCTTTTCAATTTAATCTTTGATTGGGAACTGAGAGAGGGTGATGTGGAGTTCTGTAGCTCCAAATTTTAGCTCGTGAACAGTAACTGCGGGTTTGGTGTTTTTGCTTCTTTTATTTCTCTAGTTTTTGGTGCTATCTTGTAGTTGTGTTGCTCTGATAGCACTTTGTCGGTGGCCATTTTGGAGAACACTTTTGTATCTCTTGTTGATTATTGTGGAGCTTTGGCCTTGTGGTTTTTACTCTTCACACCAAAGAGGTTTTCCATGTTAAACTTTGGTGTCTCATGTGTTGATTTATTTTTCTTGTTTGGTTAATTTTTTTGCTGCCCAAACAATTTTATTCTTGCATTATTTTGTCTTCTCTTGGTTCAAATAGAAGGGAAAGTTTTGACTTGGGTTTTCTTCCGCTATTGTCATGTCGTCCACATTTATGTTGTGCTTGCCTTTCCCAACAAAGTGGTATCAGAGCATTGGGTTGTTGTTGATCATCTATTTGAATGATGGAGTCAAATATGAGCAATATGGTTTGTTTGAATGGTAATAATTATCATACTTTGAAAGGTAAGATGAAAAATCTTCTATTTGTCAAGAAAACGCATCTATACCCGTGTTTGCTTCTAATAAACTCGAATCTATGAATGATGAGGATTCGGAATTTGAGCATTTACTGGTTTGTGGCTATATTAGACAATGGGTTGAAGATAATATTAGAAATCACATTGTGAACGAGACACATGCCAGAAGTTTGTGGGACAAGCTCGAGACACTATATGATTCAAAGACTGGCAACAATAAATTGTTTCTTTTGAAACAATTAATGAACATCAGGTATAAAGAGGGCACTCCTATTTCTGATCATATTAATGATTTTCAGGGTGTTCCTGACTAGCTATCCGGAATGGGTGTAAAATTCGATGAAGAAATTCAAGGACTATGGCTTCTTAATACTCTGCCAGACTCTTTTGAAACACTTCGAGTTTCTTTGACTAATTCTGATCCTAGTGGTGTTGTAACCATTGAATATGCTAAGAGTGATGTCTTGAATGAAGAGATGAGAAGAAGATCTCAAGGCTCATCTTCTTCTAGTTCACACTCCGATGTTTTGGTTACTGAAGACAGGGGGAGAAGCAAGTTTAGAGGTTAGAATGACAGAGATAAAAAGTAGAGGAAAGTCAAAGTCCAGATTCAAGAATGTTACATATGACTATTGCCACAAGAATGGGCATATCAAGAAATATTGTTCAAGTACAAGAGAGATATGAAACAACAAAAGAAAGAAGGCGATAATGAAAATCATGTTGTTGTTGTTGCTAACGATGACCTTCTTGTTTCTTGTGATGAAAATGCCGTCAATCTTGTTTGCGATGAGTCTAGCTGATTTGTGGATTCTGGTGCTACTTCTCATATCACGCCCAGGAAGGAATTATTTTCTTCTTATACTCTAGGTAATTTTGGGATGTTGAAAATGGGCAATAATCATAAGGTTGTGGTTCTTGGTATGGGACTGTTTGTTTGGAAAGTAATAATGGTTCCAAACTAGTTCTCAATAATATCAAGCATGCTCCAGATGTCCGCTTGAATTTGATTTCTATTGGATACCTTGATGATTAGGATTATGTTAATACCCTTGGTGCTGGCCAGTGAAAGCTTAAAAGACGTTCGATGGTGGTAGCCCGTGGTGCCAAGTTGTCTAACTTGTATGTTTTTCGGGGCACCATTCTCAGAGGCTCAGTAAATGTGGTGGAGAATGATACTTCATCATTGTTGTGGCATAGAAGACTGAGTCATATGAGCGAGAAGGGGATGGAAATTTTGTCTAAGAAGAATTTGCTTTCTAGAGTGAAACAAGCAAAGTTGAACAAGTGTGTTCATTGCTTAGCCGGTATACAGAAAAGAGTTTCTTTTCAGAGTCATCCGCCTTCAAGAAAGCTTGATTTGCTGGAGTTGATACATTCTGATTTGTGTGATCCTTTTAAGGTAAAATCTCATGGTGATGCACTTTACTTTGTGACTTTTATTGATGATCATTCATGCAAACTCTGGGTATTCTCTTTGAAGTCCAAGGATCAAGTACTTGATGTGTTCAGGAATTTTCAGTCCTTGGTTGAGAGATAGACAGGGAAGAAATTGAAATGCATCCGTTCTGATAATGTTGGTGAGTATATTGGTCCTTTTGATAGATATTGCAGAGAGTAGAGTATTTGGCATCAGAAAACTCCTCCGAAGACTCCTCAGCTAAATGGTTTAGCTGAGAGGATGAACAACACTCTTGTTGAAAGGGTAAGATGTATGATTTCAGATGCTAAGCTGCCAGATTTCTTTTGGGCAGAAGCACTTAACACTATTGCCTATGTTATCAATTTATCTCCTACTGTTGCTTTGAATGGTGATGTTCCTGACAGAGTTTGGTCTAGTAAGAATGTTTCTTATGGTCATCTTAAAGTTTTTGGGTGTAAAGCCTTTGTGCATGTTCCTAAGGATGAGAGGTCAAAATTGGATGTTAAAACTAGGCAATGTATCTTTGTTGGTTATGGTCAAGATGAATTTGGCTATCGTTTCTTTGATCCAGTTGAGAAGAAACTAGTTAGAAGCTGTGATGTTGTGTTCTTTGAAGACCAAATAATTGAAGATCTTGACAAGGCTGAGAAAGTTGATTCTCAGAGCACTGAGAGCCTAGTTGATGTTGACCCAGTTCCTTTGACTATTCCACCAAGTGAAAATCTTCAAGTTGATATTGAAGATAGTGATCATATTCAGAATGACCAGTATGTCGTTGATGCTCCAATGCAAAACGATGTAGTTGGTGAGGAATCAACTATTATTGATGCTCCCGAGAGTTCTCTCAGAAGATCTACTAGAGAGAAAATACCTTCATCTCAGTATTCTCCCAATGAGTATGTACTCTTGACTGACGTGGGAGAACCAGAGAGTCTTGATTAGGCCATGAAAAGTGAAGAAAAAGAAATGTGGTTTGATATTATGGAGGATGAAATGAGGTTTCTACATGATAATCATACCTTTGATTTGGTTATGTTATCTAAAAATCGAAAAGCTTTGAAAAACAAGTGGGTTTTTAAGGTGAAACATAAAGATGGTAACCCAGTTTCACGGTACAAGGCTAGATTAGTTGTGAAGGGCTTTAACCAGAAAAAGGGAATTGATTTTGATGAGATATTCTCTCCAGTTGTGAAGATGTCATACATTCGTGTGGTTCTAGGCTTGGCTGCAAGTCTGGACTTGGAGGTTGAACAGATGGATGTTAAAACTGATTTTCTCCATGGTGACTTGGATGAAGAAATTTATATGGAGCAACCGGAAGGCTTTGAAGTCAAGGGAAAAGAGAATTATGTCTGCAAGTTGAAGAAGAGCTTGTATGGTCTAAAACAAGCTCCTAGGCAATGGTACAAGAAGTTTGGTTCTTTTATGAGTCAGCAGGGCCTCAAAAAGACTTCTTCAGACCATTGTGTTTTTGTGCAAAAATTCTCTGATGATGACTTTATTATCGTTTTGCTTTATGTTGATGACATGCTTGTTGCTGGTCATAATACTTGCAGGATTAAAAAGTTGAAACAAGAGTTGAATAGGTATTTTGCTATGAAAGACTTGGGACCAGCAAGGCAAATTTTTGGCATGCAGATTGTCCGTGATAGAGATGCCAAGAAATTGTGGTTGTCCACAAGAGAAGTACATTCAGAAAGTACTTCGTAGATTTAACATGGACAAAGCTAAGGTTGTCAGTACACCTTTAGCTATGCACTTCAAATTGAGTACTAGACATTGTCCTTCCAGTGATGGTGAGAAGGAAGATATGAAGAAAGTTCCTTATGCTTCAGCAGTTGGTAGTTTGATGTATGCAATGGTGTGTACAAGACCAGATATTGCTCATGTTGTTGGTATTGTTAGTTGTTTTCTTTCTAATCTGGGAAGAGAGCTTTGGAATGCTCTAAAGTGGATTATGAGATATCTTTGCGGCACTTCTAGTCTGAGTTTGTGTTTTGGGATAGGAAAACCTATTCTTTGTGGTTATACTAATTCAGACATGGTCGATGATGTTGATACTCGTAAGTCTACTTCATGCTACTTGATTACTTTTGTAGGGGGAGCTGTGTCTTGGCAATCTAGGTTGCAAAAATGTGTTGCTTTATCTACTACAGAGGCTGAGCTTATTGCAGCTGTTGAAGCTTGCAAAGAGTTGATTTGGATGAAGAGATTTTTGGGGGAACTTGGTTGTGCTCAAGAGAGGTATGTGCTTTATTGCGACAGTCAAAGTGCTATTCATCTTGGCAAGAATTCTACGTTTCATGGTCGGTCTAAACACATTGATGTGAGGTATCACTGGATTAAAGATGTGTTGGATTCTAAGTTGCTTGAACTTGAGAAAATCCATACCAATGATAATGGTTCCGACATGATGACTAAAGTTTTGCCAAGAGGGAAGTTTGAAGAATGTTGCATGATCGCTGGGATGGCGGTTTCCTCCACATAGTCGGTAGGGGGAGAATTGTTGGGTTTTGGGCCTTCTTCCCTTCCTATGTGGATAAATAAACGTTCAAGGTTTTGGCTCTATCTTGTAGTTGTGTTGCTTTGATAGCACTTTGTTGGTGGCCATTTTGGAGAACACTTTTGTATCTCTTGTTGATTATAGTGGAGCTTTGGCCTTGTGGTTTTTACTCTTCACACCAAAGAGGTTTTTCACGTTACACTTTGGTGTCTCATGTGTTGATTTATTTTTCTTGCTTGGTTGATTTGTTTGCTGCCCAAACAGTTTTATTCTTACATTATTTTGTCTTCTCTTGGTTCAAATAGAAGGGAAAGTTTTGACTTGAGTTTTCTTCCGCTATTATTCTGTCGTGCACATTTATTTTGTTCTTGCCTTTCCCAACAGATTTCCCTTCTTGGCACTTTCTCCCCCCCCCCCCCCCCCCCATTTCTCCTTTCCGTGCTCTCTCGATGTAAAACAATTTTATTTTTTTAAAAAAAAAAACACAAATCAGTACTCTCTTTCCCAATTAAGCTGGTCTCAAAAGAAATTAAGGTGTATGATTTTTTTCAATAAAATTATCAATATCACAAAATCTTTCATTCATCCGAACCATTTTGTATGCCTAATTTAATTTATTTTCACCTTGTAGTATAATATTATTTTAATTATTAAGAAATTTCTCCAAAATAATCTTGCGCCTTTTGACATAAATGGATAAAATGAAAATTCTTTATCATAATTAAATGTTACTAACAACTAACTTCTGGAGGTCCCCACCCCACCGAAAATAAAATCCTTAACGACCTCTCTCGCTAAACATTACTGCATCAACGTATAATATTTTAAAAATAAAAAATACTACCTAAAGTGTAAGAAATTTATGCAATGTGATTATTACTCCCCTGTCCAAGTTAATTAATTATATGTCTAGTAAAGTGAATGTACATTTAGTTGGGATAGAGGTCAATTGATCTATCGGACAAAACAAAATCGAGAATATTAGGTAAAAAGGATCAAAGTGGATCCAATCTTAAAAGAGAAGGAGGAGTAAAAGCTAGTTTAGGGGAGGATTTGCCCCTTTTAAACTTAAATATGCTATCGAACTTTCAGAAAAGGTTCATCTATGAAATTCGTTAAAAGTTTGGTTCATTTATGACATTGTTGTTAAAGAAAAGGCTCATCCATGCCTTTTTTTAACTCCATTTTTGTAAAACCACTTTTTTACATTCCAAACAACTTTTAACACATTTCAATCGGAGTTTTTGGATCAAATATACTCGTTGTGCTTCTTCTTTCTTAAGAACACCAAGAACACATAAAGAACATTAACAATTTCCAAATTTCAAACTTCTTTAATTCTTCACGAGATCACCTCAAATTTCAAAAGTAGTTTTCCTCCGAGCTAGATATCAAAACTCAATATTTTTTTAGCGTGAATTCAACCTAACTCAACAAGACCCACTTGAAATTTTTTCAAAGTTTCAAAACTTCAACACTTTTAATGGTAAAATTTTCTCCACAACTTCAAATCATTTGAAATTTTGAATATAGACTCAAAAAACACTAGGGAACAAAGATATAATGTCAAAAACAACTACAAAAATATGAATCAAAGCAAATTTTTGAAATTTTGGGACAAATTATTGTTGTTTTTGGAATATATTTTTTTAATACGGGTAAGTTTTTAAAACTCTATAAATGATTTTAAAATTTTGGTTTTTAGAAAACAGAAATTAATGATGTACCCGAAATTTGAGATGATTTCATGAAGAATTGAATATGTTGAAAATTTGGGAGTTGTTTATGTTCTTCATGTGTTCTTGGTGAACTTAAGGAAAAACAAGCAAAAAGAGTACATTTGATCCAAAAACTTCAATTGAAAATTGTTAAATCTTGTTTGGGGTGTAAAAAGTGGTTTTGGAAAACATAGTTAAAAAAAAGGGCATGAATGAGCCTTTTCTTTAACATCAATGTCATAAATGAGCCAAATTTTTAACGGGTGATATAAATGAACTTTTTTTTCTGAAACTTCGATGGCATATTTATGAGCCTTTTCCTTCTAAAATATATATATATTGATATCCTTAATCATAGGAGTATTTTTACAATGAATCATTGCATTTTTTAATTTATTTTATAATGAATCATTTCACAAAAGAAAATATTACAATGAATCATTAATATACACTGTACTTTATGTATAATGAATTTATTTTTTATATAAATTTAATAAATATGATATATAATTTTGTAAGATACAATGATTTTGATTTATTTAGTGTACTTTATGTATAATAATATAAAAAAATTTATGTGAACTCAATAAATATGAAACATAAATTAGTAAGATACAATGTTTTTGATGTAATCAAAATTAACCTTAATTGAATCTCAAAACACTCTTAAAATTAATAAATATTAATTTATCGGTTAAATAATATCTCTACAAAATAACAATATTTCATGATGCCACCTATATTAATTCAGTGGGGTTCTATTATATAAAGGAAAGTAGAGCAACAAACTAAAACGAAGAAAATAGAAATTAAAATAAAATTTAAGTTAATTATTTTTAAATGTAAAAACGCGTGTACCACATAAATTGGTATGAGTAAGTACATATTAAATGATTTTTTTCCTAAACTTTAATAATTTTGGAAGAAATTCAATTTGTTAGAATGAGTAATATGAGGAAGTACTACTCCCTTTATTCTATATTATCTGAATTTGTGAGGCAATGCACATACATTTATTAAAAAAAATATTTAAGGATATAATTTAAATCATATTTTTTCTTATTGCTCTTTATGAAATCATAATATAACTTTGAGAGTAGTGCAGTTTATCATTCGGAAAAGTGTCAAAATTACCCTCGAACTATTTGAAATAGCTCATACATATCATTTAATTATGTTTTGGATCAACACTACCCTTGCTATCTATGTTATGGACCACAAATACCTTTAAAACATTATCTTTGCCATTAGAGCTGACATGACAGTCCACCCAGACAATTCAACATGGCAAAAATACCTTCCTCTCAATAATGTTGTTCGGACTTTGGAACTCCAATTTTAAAGTGTGCTGAAGTTTGTTTGAGATTGTAATTGCGTGTTGAAGGATCGGGTTCATTGTTTGAGATTTGGGGTCATAGATTCACAAAATCGATTTTTAGATTTTCAAGCTTTTAAGAACTTTTTCATGTATTTGGTATTTTAACACAAATCTTCAAACTATTAAAATCAGTTGTTAAATGTCTATTTCCAGGCTCAATTGCAATATCCAAGCAATTTTTCGTAACATTCAGTTAAATCTCTTCAAAATTTTACACTTCAAAAACCCAACAAAAGCTAGAAATTTCTCACCAACAAGAATGACTTCAAGAGTTTTTCAACATCTTTCAACCTTGAGAATTAAATTTTCAGCTCAAATTCGATGACATCAAAACTCAAACAATTTAACACACAATTACTATCTCAAATGAACTTCAGCGCACTTCGAAATTGAAATTTCAGCGTTAGAACAATAACTCAAACAAGAACAATGAAAGAACTATTTTTGATATTTTAAAAAAAAATTGTAATCGAGATAAACAAGGAAGAACAACATAATTGAGAGGAAGGGATTTTTGTCATGTTGAACTGCCTAGGTGGACTGCCATGTCAGTGCATATGGCAAAGATAATGTTTTAAGGGTATTTGTGGTCCAAAACATAGACTGCAAGGGTAGTTTTGATCCCAAACATGAATAAAGGGTAAATATGAGCTATTTTGAATAGTCCGAGGGTAATTTTGACCCTTTTCCGTTTATCACCCAAAAAAAATATCAAACTTCATTAAAGGAAAGGGAAAATATAAAAAATAATAATTCAAACGTCTATCTTAAACTTTGAACAATTCAATTACTCCCCCTGTCCAACAATAATTGTCCACTATTGACTTGACACACCATTTAAGAAACAATAAATAATAGGGGTAATATTACTATATTATCCTTTGACTTTATTAAATATAATGCTTTGAGAAATATGTTAGATGATAAATAGTTGAGTATTTAATAGCAAGGGTAAAATAGACACAAAAGGAAAATTATCTCTTGCTCTTCTAAACTGGACAAGTATTATTAGATAACTATTTTTAGTATAGTGACAACTATTATTGGACGGAGGGAGTAATTTGAACAATGAAAAAAACCCCTAAAATTCAGTTAATATGGAATAGAGAAAGTATGACTTAATAGACACCTAATGACGTTAGAGGCAATAATTATAACCAAATTCCTTCCATATTATATTCCCTTCATTCCTATTTATAAATCGTCCTTACTAATTTAGACAGTCCTTAATATTTGTCATTTCATAAAATCAATGCATAAATGATACCATTCTTCCTATTTTACCCTTGAGAGTTATTAGCCTTGAAATTAAGTATGAATTTGACAAACATATAAAAACTAAATGATTAATTCATGTTTATTGGTCAATTAATTAATCAAAATAAATTAATAAATGTTTATTTGTTGAGAACTTGACTTCAAGAGAATACTAAATAAGGGTACAGTAGTAAACTTATATAGTTTCTTAAGGAACATGAAATCTAAATGGTGACATATAAATAGGAACGGATGGAGTAAGTAAAAAGAGTCATGTTTTGCATAAAAAACTTACAGTAGAACCTCCCTAAATTAATACTCGGTAAGCTTATAAACTTTTTGAGATAATGTTTTTCTCTGGTATCGACATGGATCAGTGGAAAAAATCACAGATTTCGATAAGATAATATATTTTCAGCAGATCTCTATGTATATATATGGTCTCATTACTATTAAAATTGTAATAATTCTTTAAATTACAAAAATATATAAAAAAATTTAGAGAAATATGATTCTACTACCTCCGTCCACTTTTAATTGTCATAGTTTTCTTTTTTTAGAGTCAAACTATAAAAAAAATTGACGATATGCAAAAAAATGCAATTTACAATACTTTTCGTATCGTTTTTGAATATCTAATTTTTTTGTTTAAAATATCGAATTCGTGAACTTTGAAAATTAGTCAAATTGACTTTCAAAAAACACAACATGACAAATAAAAGTGGACGGAGGGAGTAGTATTTTTTTGTTAATATTTAAATCTAGTTAAAGCTCATCTTTAACTTTTATTATTGCATCCAAAAGTTTTATAGAACTGCACCAAAAAATTGTGAAGAGTTCTAGACATGATAAGTGCTTCTTTATGTGTAATTGGTTCCAAAGATATTGTATCGTCTTCAGCTTCACCATCAACATTGTTTTCTCTGATGATATCTACAATTTTTTTCTAAGATCTAAACTTTTGAACATGTATGATTTTCATTCGGGTAATTTAACATGCTATTGCCATCTATTTTCAGGGTCGTCTTAACCCCTAGGCCACTAAAGCTATCGCTTGGGCCGCCAAATTTTTGGGGGCCCCCATTTTAAAAAAATAATTACTTATATATGTTATTATTTCAATTTCTTTTTATTTTTTATGTTTTGAGTGCTATGATTTCTACTAAGGAAATTGCATTTGAGATGAATATAAACCTGAATTTCGTAAGAAACAATTTGATGGAAATATGGATAATGAAATCACAAAGTCCCTTGAAGAATCTTTTAGAGTTGATTACTTTATATATGTAGAGTAGATCAAACTATTTCACTTCAAAATAGATTTGAATCAATTGAAGCATATACAAATATTTTTATATTGTCTTAACCTTCAACTTTCTTTAACACATAATAGCTATTCTGATATTGATGGTTTAGATTTATTTTTTGAATTAAAAGTTTTAAGAGAAATAATACAAGTAGAAGATAATGATCCAATGAAAATACTTAATCAAATAAAAAGACTTGATTCTTTTCCAAATAGACTTATTGCTTATAAGATAATGTTAACAGTTCATGTAACCATTGCTTCAGTCGAAATTTTATTTTTCGAAATTAAAAAATTGATTAAAATCTTCTCTAAGATCAACAGTGTCTCAAGAGATATTGAATGAATTAGCTATATTATCATTTGAAAAGAAATTATTAAAACAAATTGTTTATAAAACAGTACTTAATAACTTCACTTCTAAAATAGCTAGAAAATTTTATTTTAAATAAAAGTATATATGATGAAAAAAATATAATATTATGACCCATCTCTTAAGTTTCACTTTAGACCCCCAATATTGTTGAGTCGGCCCTGCCCATTTTATCACGAAAACCGAGATTATTCTTCATGACATCAAATTAATGAATGTCATTTTCACAAGAGGGTTCATTTGAATTCCTAGCGGTTTCATCCCCGAAAAATATAATCAAAATCAACCTCTATTGAATCTAAAAAAGACTCTTTAAATTAATAAATATAATTTATCGATTAAATATAATATTTCTACAAAATAATAATATTTCATTATCCCGATAATAATAATTTAGAGAGATTTTACCATAATCTCAAATTGCATGTGCTCCATCTCAGTTGGCCACATTTGGCCATACTGTTTTGTAAGGTTGCTGTAACCGTTGTAAAAAAGACAATGAAGAGGCCAAGAAACAAGAATAACACAAATTTTGAAGTAGTCAAAAATCCAGATTATTGAGATGCCAAACTTTGGCCAAGACAAGGGAATGAATGATCACAATTGCCAAGATGCATCGATATATTTATTTTTAATAAATAAAGAAAAAGTTACTTTCCCCTATTATTCTTATAGCAAAAAAAGTCAACATTGGCCTTGATTATGTCTCACTGATGAGCTAGAAAATGGGCATTGTAGTCTTTTTATGAGTAATAATCTGCATAATTTAGGGAACAACATTAGGTCATTAGGAAGAAAACAAATGGAATAAAAATAATATTTTTTAACATTCTGTTTGATATATATTTTAATGGGGACTTTTTCATGGAATATAATACATTCTCTCAGGAAGTTATTTTAATGTAGCAAAAAAACAAAAGGATCCTTAAATCCAGAAAGAGTGTGAGTAGGAAATGAACTAAATTTATGGGGTAGAGTGAGTTATATACTCCCGGTCTAATTAATAATTGATCACTATACTATTTTAAAATATCTAACAATACTTGTTCATTTTATGAAATCATTGAATAATTTTACACTTAGTCCCTTCCTAATTTACCTTTATTATTAATTATAGTCATTTCTCTATTGCATTTTTCAAAAAATTATATTTATTATATTCAAAGGGTGATATACTCTCTTCGTCCAACAATAGTTGTCCACTATACTAAAAAAAGTTGTCCAACAATACTTGTCCAATTTAGAAAATCAAGAGAAAATTTATATTTTGTGTCTATTTTACCCTTGCTATTTAAGTACGATGTATCATCTAACACATTTTTCAAAGCACTAAATTAAATAAAGTCAAAGAATAATATAGTAATATTATCTTTATTACTTCCTCTGTCCTTAATTACTTGTCTACTTTTGAATTGACACACCTATTAAGAAAGTAATTATTGACATAGTGAATTTACCATTTTACCCCTATAAATTATGAAGTGGGTGAATTAAAAATTTAATATTTTCAAAAAATTCTACCTTTTTCAAAGTAATTAATTGAGGATATAATTGGAAATTTTTTTTTGTCCTTTCTTGATTTGTCAAAATGAACAAGTAATTAAAGACAACTATAAAAAAAAAGTGGACAAATAAATAAAGACAGATTTTTTTTTTATTATTTCTTAAGAGGTGCCAAGTTAATAAAATTATTTTTCTATTTATAATTTATCGTACAAAATCAATATTATTCAAAGAGAGAGAGTATAAGGGAATGGAGATGTCTGGTCCGTACTGCTAAAATCTTTGTCGGAGGCTCCTGTCTTTTCCTTTTTATTCCTCTTCTCCAAAAACCATTGCTCCTTCCATTTCATAAAAAATGATCTAGTTTAACTTGATACGAAGTTTAAAAAAATTAAAAAGAGTTTTAAATTTTGTGGTCCTAAATTAAAGTTATGTCAAATGTACAAAATTGTCCTTTAAGCTTGTTATCTTAAACATGTCACGTTGAAAGCTGAAATTAAAATGTTACCCAAAAAAGAAAGATGTCATTCTTTTTGAAACAAACTAAAAAAAAAAGAAGGTCATTCTTTTTAAAACAGAGAGAGTATTTTATTTTATTTTCTCTCTTAATTATTCTTCAATATATATCATTCCATCAAATAAGACTCTTCTTCCTTGTCTTCTTTTGCCTCTTATATTCCCTTTTGGATATTTTATTTTGTTTACAATAATCTATCTCCTCTTTTCCACAATTTTTTTTAAAATTATAGAGGGTGGGGTGGGGTTGGAAGGGAGGCCAGTTGAAAATCTGGACTCATGTGAATTATACTCTTTTTTTTTTGTTTTGTTTTTTGGAATTACCCTTTCATAATGGGGGCCAAAACTTTAAAATTAATTATTATTATTTTTGAAAAAAAAAATTGTATATAAAAAGTTGTATTTAAACATGAATTTCATTTTAACAAAAGAAAATAGTTAAATATGAAAATGTGTGACGGTATGAAAGCGATTAATTAATTTACTTGAAATATTACTCAAACCAATAAATCAATCTCATTTTTTTGTTTGCAGGAACAACATCAGCTCTAAAGCGCTCATTATTGTCGTAGTTCATGGCCACTTGGGCAAAATTGTCATCTCATAAAAATTCTAAAATGTTTTTTTTTTATGTTATGGCATCGAAAAAATGGTCATAAATTTTGTAATGACCCAGTTGGTTATTTTTGAAATTTTTCTAAAATTACGGTTTTGTCCCTCCCGATTTTGACCCCGAGTCTTTTATGATTGAGCTTTGAAAGTTGGTTTCAAACTTTGAGTAAAAAGTTGTGGATTTTGATAAACTTTGAGTTTGAAAGCTAAAGTTGTTAAAAAGTGATTTTTGCTGTCTTTTAGAGTTTCGAGTGTTGAAATGGAATTCCGTCAATTCCAACGGTTCTGAAATGTGTTTTTTTTTTTTTTACCAAAAGGCCATGAGCCATTTATTATTAAACAAAAACATACAAAAGGCCCAAATCAAATTGATCAAGATCCAATCCAAACCAAAACAATAAAAACAAAAAAAGCAAAAATCTAAAAAGCAGTAATTAAATCAGTTCTGAAATGTGGAAATTGATCTAAGAGAGTTGTCGGTTTCAGATGCGGAGTCTTTGTGAGGATATGAGGTCTTAAGTTGAAAATTTATGAAATTTTAGCCTTTTGGTTGACTTTTTTCAACATTCGGGGTTTGGGTGCTTGAATCAGAATTCCAAGAGTTTCATTGAATTTGGAGGATTATTTTAGGCGTAGGTGAGGTCTTGGCTGAATTTTCAGAGGTCTTGAAGCTTGATTTAACCTTTTTAGGCGTTATGTTAGTTTCTTGTGACTTTCACAGATGTTGGGTCAAGGAGACTTCAAATTTGTATTTTGATTTTTCTATTGAGTCCGGAACATCGAGTATAATCGATTTGCATATATGATTTGTGTGTACGAAATTATGAATGAATCCAGAGGGCCCTTTCAATGTTTTGAGTGTTGTCTAGTTTTTCTGGTATCTAAGGTTTGTGGTGCTTCGTGTTAGCGATGGGTTGGTCGCTTTCACGATCCATGTGAATGTGAAGGACAACCGAACAAGGCATCGCGATTGGACAAACGGTTCACTTCCGTGACCTCCATGAAAGAGAAGGTCCCATTTTATTCGGGGTTTGCTTTTGCGAATCAAGGATCGCTTTTGCGACATCAAAGAGGGATTTATGCCTGCGAATTTTGGGGTTTTAGCCCCATCTTTTTTTTGTGAGTTTGACAAAACCCTTAGAGGCGATTTTGAAGAGATTTCCTGTGCTAAATCTTTTGGATAAGCTTTTGTGACCCTAAAACTTTATTTCCCTTTGATTATCTATGGATTCTAACATTAAAACTTTAGATTTTGATTGGCAAGTGGCAAGGTTTTTCAAGAACTTCAGTTCTAAACTAAAATGGTGATTGTAAACTGATTTTAAATCCTGTTTTTTACCTAGTTTTCACCAATGACTTCCAAATGCCTTAGGTAGCATTTCAAGTAAAGATTTTCGAATTCAAACGTCATTTTTGAAAATTGGTTTTGAGTTGAATGACCCTTTTTTCAAAGAGCATGAATTGAGTATTGTTAATTTTGGAATCTTATTGTGAATACTTGATTGAAATAGATTGTGTGGCTTTGGACGTTATTCGGAAGGGAAACACTCAAGTCTTGGATTGACTATTTGATTAAATTAAGGCAAGTGATCTTTTAGACTTTACAATCTAGTAAAATGTTGTATTTTCCTTCATTTTGTGTGTTGGGGGAATAACGGGAATGAGGTGATGAGTTCATTTTAAACTTAATGAATACAAATAGATTTAATGAAAAGGCAATGTATTGATTATAATGCTTGTGATTTACCTTGTTGTGCCCCTATTTTATTAATTGATGAAATGCTTTGATTGCATGAACGTGGACTTGAATTGTTGCCTCTTCTTTATAGTGTTAAATTGCTTATGTTCATTGATTATTGTACACACGTGTTGAGACATGTGAAACATAGCCGATGAGAAATAGTTTCAGCTAAAGATATTATGCCGAAGGATAATGGTTTCGGTAAGTGATGTGATATAAAACCGATGAAAATGGTTCCGATTAGTGCTATTATTCCCAAGGAAAATGATTCTGGCAACTGATGTGATATAAAGCTGATGGAAAATGGTTCCGTCTAGTGATATAAAGTCGATGGAAAATGGTTCCAGCTAGTAATATGATATAAAGTCGATGGACAATTGTAACACCTCGTATTTGAGAAGAAGAGAAAATGTAGTTTTTGTGCTGGTGTCTATGTCTACGGGTCCCATCTAAGAACCATAGAAGCTTTTACGGATCGTAGATGCCAATCATAGGAAGTGGGAAAATAATTTCTTTCAAAACAAGTCCAGTACCCTTTTTACGGTTCACTAAGACAGCTCGTCATTCCATGTACGAGTCATAGATATGTCTTGAAGATGACCCCAAACTTAGTGAATTTTTAAAGCGTAAAGTTGGTTTCTATGGTTGTCATGTACGGTCCGTAGGAAGACCTACGAGCCGTACATGGAATCCGTCATAAAGTTGGTCAAATTAAGAGTTTGTGATCATGATCTATGGTTGACCAGCACAGTCCGTAGAAAGATCTACGGACTGTAGGGTTAAACCGTAGATGGGGTCGACAATTATTTTTAAGGGCTTTCTAGTATTTTCCCTAATCGATTAATGCCTAAACTACGCCGTTTTTCCTTCCACCCTGAGACCTATATAACATTTTTAATTCCCAAATTAACCACTTTCAACTCATTCTCCAAAATTCCCTAAAACTAACCAAATTCATCCTCCCAAATTCTCCCAAGACTAAGGAAGAATAAGAGTAATAGGGTTCAACTACAAGTCTCTAATCCTCCAAACTTTGTGGGCTTTTAACAAGGTATGATAGTATTCACCTATGGAGTCCTTTCCTCCATAGGATTCCTAAATTCTCCAATTTTACAAGTTAGATTCTCCAATTAAAGTTAGGGTTTTATTCAATCTTCATGGTTCCTTTAAATTATGATCCAATTGATTGTTTTCTATATTTTTATGCATGAATTGAAGTAATTACATATTTTAAAGTTGAATTCACATGAACCTATGCATGATCCATGATTTCTAGATTATGATCATATGATGAACCTTATGAACTATGAAGGATGAATTTATAAAGATAAACATGTTTCTTTACGAAATTGATATAAATGACTTAAGGTTGCTTTGGGAGTAAAGCATCAATGTTGTCGTGAAAGAATTTCTCACATACTACTCAAAATATGATTGTGAAAGGATTTTCTCACAAAAGGGATTCATAAGATTGAAAGATTTTCTCACCTAATTTGAATCAAGGTTAAGGTGCTATTCTAAACGAACGGTAACTTGGATTGCCTTTCCGTGGATAATAAGATGAATATGATTAATGACTATTCCGTTGGATTTATGCTTAGCACCGAGTGGACTATTATCGATTACCCATGTCCCACAACTATGTGTCACCATAGGTTTTTCTTAGATAGACATTAGCTAGTGGATTCACTTTAGCTTAATTTTATGGTTCTTACCTTGGAAAACAAGTACATCTCTTTTCGGTGTGGGATAGACACCGTATTCCATTTTATAGCTCACATGGTCTATGTTGGTTAAAGGTAAACTTACTAATGAACTAAGGTTACTTTCTAAATGATATCACAAGTGTTTTTATAAGATGTATATCTTGCATTGACCATGATTATGACTTACATTTTCTAACATGTTATCTTATGATTTAGCTTGGTCATTGCATGTCATATAAAGTTCTTTTAGCATGATTTCATTATTCTTGTGTATCGCTATCATATTGATACATTTCATGTACTAACACATACTTCTTCCTACATTGTTTCACTAATGTAGGGCCGACGTTCCTCTTCCCCATACTCGTGGCAAGCTGCCCTTTTTGAACTTTTGAAGATTGGTGAGTCCTCATGATCTGAGGGCCAAAAATCTTTTATTGCTTTTATGTCATTTATGTTTCAAACTTTGTATATGATGTATGGGTTACATCTCAATCACTTTTCTTATGATGTAATAGTTGGGTTTGAGACTTATGCTTAGACTTCCGCTTTTGTCAAACACTTTTGTATAAAATACTATCTTTTGAACTATTTTGCTTCTATTATCTTGTATGATTTGTGTAGGGCCTCTCAGGGTTATATACGCTATGTTACACATAGGGTCTACTTTGGGTTGTAACAAAATTGATATTCAGAGCACAAGGTTTAGAAAGTTCCTAGGAAGTCTCATAAGCCACGTCGAGTAGAGGCTTGTTCACGAGTGTGAAACACACCACATTTATGAATTAGAAGATATAAGATGTTTAGGAAACTCCACTTCTTTCATCACTCTAAACTCATGCGATAGAGTTTAACTCTATATGTATCTATCCTAATCCTTATCCGATGCTTTTCAAGATATGGCCCGTCAAAGAGAATACGTTAGGAGGAATGTGAATGAGAATGTGGAACGAGAAGCTCCTCAAGTTTCGAACGACCTTTTGGCAGAACAAGTGACTAATGTGGAGTTTAGGGCTGTTTTTCAAGTGTTGGCTCAAGCCGATAGAAAGGCTATGGTACCCGTGAAGCCAAATGTGGGTATGACGAAAACTAGAGTGATGGAGTTCACTAGAATGAATCCTCCAGAGTTTCATGGTTTCAAGGTTGAGGATGATCCTCAAGAGTTCATTGATGAGGTGTATAAAGTATTGATGCTCATGGGACTGATGCCAGTAGAAAAGGCAGAATTGCCCACTTATCAACTTAAAGGTCGTGCATCGAGGAGTATTTTAACTTGGAGTTTAAGCTCATGCATCGAGGAACATTTGAACTTGTAGTTTAGGCTCGTACGTCAAGGAGCGCTGTAGGAAAGAAATCCATCAATGTAATTGTCCTTCTAACCCTTTGTGATGAGTTATTATTGCACTTCAACTTGGTGTTGCATTTTATGCTTTTGCATAGCTGAAGCTGATTTGTACTTGATCTTGTGTCAACTTTTGAAAGTTGGAGTTTAGAAGTCTCTTGATGCTTTTGCCTTTTGCGAGTGATCAAAGTCCAAGTTTCACCATTCTTTTCATTGGAGAGGTCATCTACCTTGGATGTGTTTATTGTTTTTTTCAAGGCAGAAATTTAACTGGGTCGAAGCTCCCAAATTGTAACATGATGATTCACTCTTCAATGTTTGGCGATGCCACGGGGCATAGAACTTCTGCAACTGAATCCTTTTTATGATCAAAATTTACACTAGCATGGTTTGTCTTAGCTGTCCCACTATCGTTTATGATGATCTTTCCCTCTCATATCAATGTCATGATCTTTTCCTTCAGAATGAAGCATTTGGTGATGTGATGATCGATGATGCGGTGAAATTTACAATACATAAGATCATCAACTTTTTTGGATTTTTTGGGTCACTTTGACTCTGGGAGTGAAATTACTTTCTTGTTTAGAAGCTCATCAAATATCACAGGAACGTCATAGTCTGGAAAGGGGTACTTCTTTGCTTGCAACTCATTCAAGGTAGATTGATTTTTCACTTCTCGTGTTTGTTGATGTGCCACATTCTCTTTCAACTTTTGTCTTTTAGAGGCCTTTGTAGAAGTTGTGGTTATCACCATGGATTCCTTAGTTGTGTATTCTAATGACTCCTTGAATTCTGTGTCGTCTTTTCTTGGATCAAAGACAAGTGATGTCTTTCCATGACTTGCAATTCTTAAATTGATGTCATGAGCGCATGTAGATAATTTTTCAAAAGTTCAAGACTTAATTCCTTGAAGGATATATACAAGTCCCCAATGCATTCCTTGTATACAAATTTCAACTACAGAGATTTCAGAAAGTTGATCCTTGCAATTTAGCTCAACATTCACCAATGATTGATGTAGTCTACTACGCGTTCATTCTTACTTTGTTTTTTGTTTGACAATTCCATAATGCTTACTGTATGATAGATACTATAGAAACGATTGAGAAATTGATTTTCCAGTTGCTCCCAACAATCAGTTGATCCAGGCTCCAAGTATGTATACCAATCAAATGCATTTTCTTTTAAAGAACTAACAAACTGTTTGACAAGTAAATCACCATGCGTACCAGCACTGCTACAAGTCTCTTGAAAAAATGGGAAATATAGTGCTTTAGAATTCCTCTCCCATCAAATTGTTGCAGTTTTGATGGTTGGTGTACAATTGACATCATTAAACCTTCAATTTTCTTAGAATACGACTTTGAATATCCTAAAGAATTTTGTGGTAGGCCACCATATTGAGCTTTAATGGTGTTTTTGATCATATCTTGTAGTTATTGAACTATTAGAGTGGCCACTGAAGCAAATATTTTTGCGCATTGAGACTCATTTGACATAAGTGGGAACATCAAATTTTTCTTGCATTATTAGATTATGACGTGACTTTCCAGAGTTGGAGAGATCTAACTTTCTCATAAGTTGGGAGATTTGTAGATTTTTGTCATCAATAGACTTCTTTAAGATTTCAATTGTTTGCTCCATCATTGCAAATTTCTCGTCCAAGTCAATTGTGTCAATCATCAAGGTGTTGACCTTTGTGAAGAATTTGTCAACTCAGCAGATTCGCCAACGTTGAAGCCAAAGTGAAAAAGTTCATCAAACAACGTGGATGAAATGTTGTATCCAAAGAGTGCATTTATGAGTGTCATTTGAGAATTGCTCTATCTTGCCATCTCCAAAGAGGTAAAGTATTTAGATCCATTCAAACCACCAGTCTTGAACTCGTGTCGAGTGACTAGACCAACATCACTAAAATCAATAAATGTGGTAATAGTAGAATCCTTGCATGAAACATCATTAATCTTCTTAATAACCATTGCAAAGTTGAACTTGTTGTTGTTTTTTTATTTGTAGGATGAAGAGATAAAGATCAGAATTGATACCACTGGGTGTGCCAAATTTGTTCGCAACAAATTTCTGTAGCACTGAAAATTATCTGCAACCAAAATAAATAAAAGAAAAATGTGATTTTTATTCATGAATCTGTGAGTACAATTTTGTTGTTCTCTTGATTCTTCTCTCTTAAACTTCTCCATGATTCGAGGGCTTTTTGTAGCGTATTTCTTGAATATAGGATGATGTAAACCTCCTTGAGATGTGATTTGTCTTCAGAACTGTTGACCACTCTTTCGAAGAACTATGTAGTTGATGTTGTAACTTTCTCCAATCCTTGCATAATGCTTGTTAAAGTGTTTTCTTAGCCTTCACTTAGAATGTCATGTCTCTCCCCTACTTATAGTTGTAAGGGTGTATAGGATTGTTTCTGATTGGCCAAAGGATATCATTTTGACACTTGGCGGATTGCGATTGGTTCTTGAATTTGAATGGACTACCACATCATTTGGACATGTGGCATCATCTTTTTGGTCTTGGATGCCTAATCATCGTGACATGTGACATGTATTTAGGCTTCAAGGTGAAATAGACATTGGACTTGAATTTAATAAAAATGGACTTATTTATTTGTAAAACTCTAATTAATTATTCAACCCATATAAACATGACTTTAATACAAATTTTGTATGAATTAAATCCAATAAAATTTGTATGTCCATAATTCCCAAGAGGAATCCAAACGTATTTTTATTAATGTATATCATGTAAAGGAACTTGTCTTCATCCTTGTTTTCCTCGAGCACTAGTTGGAGGCAACATATTCTTAACAAAGACAAATATGATCTTTTAAGCACAATAACTATTTCATGGTGAGTCATATCATCACTTAACATAATTTTAAATTTTTAAGTGTCTTATTCTTGATTTTGTCCTTATTTTATTTTTCATTCGCACCGAAAAATCATTTTAGAAACACTAAACCAAACCAAACCGAAAGTTAAAAACTCTACCGAATTGAATTAGTTCGATTTAGTATTAATTCGGTGCACACTTTTTAAAAATTGAAATCGAAACCAACATTTAATAAAATCGAACCGAATGCCTATCCCTAAATTATCAATGACTCCATTGTCATTGTAATCAGTCACATACCTTCATAATTTTCTCATTCCTACACAAAAGAAGGTGCTTTTAATAACAAAAATTCACTCTCTAGAGAAATTCTAGATTTGCCTTAAATCTAACTATCGCCGATCGAAGATGCCCATCACCTTTGGTGAAAAATCCTCCAATAGAGATTGTTCCGCCAATGTTAACAACCACAAGCAACACAAACAACCATACCAAATTATGCTAACATAGTGATACCATTCATTATGCAAAGTCCTTTACAATGTGTCCCCTTAAGCCGGTAGTACTACTTTAATGAAAATCAAACATCATAGAGAAGTGATCTGAAGTGAGGAGTTTGATAGTGTTGCATAATCTTAGTACACAATCATTGAAAAAAAATTAGATTTGAAGGAGCTATGTAGAATAATTCCATAATAATATGGTTGCCAAGGGAAATGCAACGTAAGTCTTGTAACGCTCCGTTCCATTGTTATTAAAATTTTGCAATGAAGTCAGAAAAAAATACAATTTCTAAATTCTCATCGTGTCTCAACCCAATTTAAGTCTGGGACCAAAATGGACCCGATTAACAAATTCTATAGTAACACAAGGTATATCGCCACAATGGTATTGCTGCAACGAGGGTATGCGAGGAGGAATCCAAATTTAAGTTGTTTTTTAAGTTTTACTCCTATCTAAGCAAGGTTACTTCTTAAAAATGGTTGGATTTTGAGAAAAGAAGGCTCAAGAAGGGTGGAGAGGAGTGACTTTCCATGGAGAATAACTCCGCACTTCCTTTCAGATTCTATGGTAGAAATTTGATTCACGGGCAAAGATGAAGTTGCATGGATACTAGGACAGCAGTCTAGCGTCGAGATAGACTATGGTTTACTTTTAGGTATAGACTTGGTTAGTGACATGTTTGTACAATATAGATTTTATGGAGACAATATGACTCAATCTACAATCATGGTGTGGCTAACAGTTAGAATAATATAATGTGGATAACGTGGAGATGTGTGTCATGTATGTGAGGATGAAATTAGAATTTCTTGGGTCAAATATTAAAGTAATCTAGAAATCATTTGTAGTAGCTTTAATGGTTTATGTCAGTTTTAGTATCTCTCACAGTCAAATTTTTTAGATATTGCATGACCTTCTTGTATATAAGTATTTAGATCAGTAAATTTCAACTTTCATGTTATTTTTAGGGAAAATACATAAAAAATACCCCTGAACATGGCACAAAAACTTACTTTAGTACTTAAACTACACGGGTGTTTATATACCCCCCCTTAACATATTTTATGTGAATTATTTTCAACCCTCCGAACACCAGCCCAATTGAAGGCTGGGCATTGTTAGACACGCGCATTTTCATTGGTCCACGTCGCTAAGGGTTTTAAAAATATCTTACCCATTTTATATAACCCACCCGTTCCCAAAATACAACCCGACCCTTTTTAAACAAATATCCCTAAATCTCTCTCAAATCTAAAGACCTAATCTAAAGAATAACAAGTTATTAGCGTGAAGGATTTGCTGAGTTTAGGGTTTTCGTGAAGAAATAAAGGATTTGTGTGAAGAAACAAAGTTACCAGGTTAGTAATCTTCGTTTAGATGATTGTAACATTTGACCGAGTTTAGGGTTTTGGTAAATCTTAGTTTTTTTTTATCTTTTCAGTTTGACGATAGATGTGTACGTTACCTTAAGGTTTCACCATGGTGGAAAACTACAACAAAAACCTCGTATTAAGTATGAAGGAGGTATTGTCACTGATTGTTTTGATGTAGATGTTGATAAATTGTCCTACTTTGAATTTGTTGATATAGTTAAAGAAATTGGCTATAACTGTTCTGCTTGTGTTGTTTATATTAAACCACCTAAATGTCGACGTGTTGTTGAAGTTAAAAGTGATAGGGATATTATGGGTATTGTACATCAATTAAAAAATGGAGATATTGTTGAACTATATGTGACTCATTTAGTTGAAGAAGCTGTTATGCCCCCCCCCCCCCCCCGAAATTGGATATTTAAATGATGTGGGTGGGGAATCTAATGCTACTTTTGATAAGGAATCTAGTTAAACTTTTGAGGGTAGTGAAGGTTTAGGATTTGAAGAGGATGCACAACTTCCACAACCTGAAGAACCTATTGTGGGTGAAGAGTTGGGTGAAGTGTTGGGTAGGAGTTTTGCTAGTGTTGGAGAGGACTTGGGTAGGGCTTCTGCTGGTGTTGGAGAGGACTTGGGTAGGGCTTTTGTTAGTGTTGGAGAAGACTTGGGTGGTACTTCTTCTGCTGCTGCTGCATCTGATATTCCAGAAGTTGGGTCTGATTGGGAAAGTGAAACAGAAGCAAGTGATGATTCAGACAATGCAGATTTGTCTGATGAAGGAGAAGATGAGTATGGTAGTGATGTTCATGAGGAGGTTATAAATCTTAAGAAAGAGAAAAGGGCTGCTAAAATAGAAAAGAGAAAAGAAAAGGGCCCTAGATCTAAAGGAGTTGATTTAGGAAAAAAAGGAGTTGATTTGGTATATGATGAATATTTATCCAAGAAACAAACTACTTTTGAGGGTAAGATAGCTGGAGATGAGCCCTACTTTGATTCAGATGAAGCTGTTAGTTTTGAAATAGATACTGATGAAGATGTTAATGAGGAAGATGAGGTTGAACAACCTACAAGAAGACAAAGAAAAGCAAGAAGAGCAAAAAGAAATAAAAAGAAAGTTGTATTTGATCCTACCTGTCAGTTAATAGCTTGGGAGACTGGTCTTGCTTTTGAAAGTGTTAAGCAGTTTAGAGAAGCTATTACTAGATATGCAGTTCAAGAACATGTTGAATTAGATAAATATGTTAATGATGCCACTAGGGTGAGGGTAAAGTGTACAACTGGTTGTCCATGGTTGTAGTTTGTAAGTATTGATTCAAGAACAAGAGATTTTGTGGTGAAGAATTATAATCCAGTACATAAATGCAATGGCACAACCAAAAATAAATTGGTGAATTCAAAGTACTTATCAGAAAGGTACAAGGACATAATTATTTCTGAGCCTGGCATTAGAGTTTTTCAATTTCAAATTTTAGTGAAGAAAGAGTTGAATGTGTATGTAGGGAGGATGTAGCAAGGAAAGCTAGAAACATTGTGTTGAAAAAAATTATGGGTGATCATGTGGAGGAGTTTAAAAGAATTTTAGATTATAGAGATGATCTCTTAAAGACTAATCCAGGCAGCATATGTGTGGTGAGACTTAGTGAAGAAACTTTTAAAGGTGGCAGAAAAATGTTTCAATCATTTTACATATGCTTTGATGCTTTAAAGAAGGCATTCAAAGCTGGAGCTAGAAGATGTATATGATTTGATGGTTGCTTCTTGAAAGGTGTTTCTAGAGGTCAATTACTTGTGGCTGTTTGTAAGGATGGGAACAACCAAATGCTACCATTAGCATGGGCAGTTGTTGAGGTTGAAAACACATTCACTTGAAAATGGTTTATCAAGCTTGTAAGACATGATCTTGAGTTAGGAGATGGAACAAAATTGATAACCATTACTGATATGCAGAAGGTATATTTATTTTCTTTTTCATTTATTAATTAAGTTAGATCTCATGTTATTCTAAATGTTGTTGTTTAAAGGGTCTTGACAAAGCTATTCAAGATCTTCTGCCAAATGCAGAACAAAGAATGTGTGCAAGACATGTTCTAGCTAACTGGTCTAAGAATTGGAAAGGCATTGAAAGAAGAAATTGTTTTTGGAGATGTGCCAAATCTACATATGAACAAGAATTGAAAAGAAATTTGGATCATATGGAGAAGTTAGGGACTGGAATATGTGATGACTTATTGTGGTACAATATAGAGAGGTGGTCTAAATTATACTTTAAGTTTTTCAGCTGTTGTGATAGTGTTGACAACAACATGGCTGAAAGCTTTAATTCATGGATTTTGGGGCCAAGACACAAAACTATCATCATAATGCTTGAAGAAATAAAGATCAAAGTGATGAGAAGAATAGGACAATTGAGGGAATTCTGTGATACTTGGATAACAAACATATCTCCAATGGCCCTAAAGGTATTGACAGAGAACACAACAAAGTCAATGAAGTGTAACTTGAATGGAATGGTGAATATGGTTTTGAGGTTAAATACAGCTGGGATAACACATTTGTTGTGAATCTAGGCAATCAAACATGTACTTGTAGATCTTGGATGCTAAGAGGTATACCTTGTTGCCATGTTATAGCTGCACTTCATTTTAGAAAATTGGAGCCCATTAACTATGTTGCACATTGGTATAGCAATGAGACTTATCTCAAGGTCTATAGTCACAACATTCAACCGGTTACTAACATGAAAATGTGGCCACAGTCGACCAACCCTTCTGTTATACCACCTGTTATAAAAACACTACTAGGAAGACCTAGAAAGTGTAGGAGAAAGGAGCAGAATGAAAACAAAACAGGAAAATTGTCCAAGAAAGGTGTTGAGATGACCTGCAGTCTTTGTCATGCAAAGGGTCATAATAAGAGGGGTTGTCATTTGAATAATCAAGCTAATGCAGGCAGAGGAAGAGGAAAGGGGAGAGGATGTGAGACTAGTTCAACAAGGTCAAGTGTCGATTCTTCTAGAGCACCAACTGAATCATAATCAAGCACAAAGAGAGGAAGAGGTCGACCAAAAGGTTCTACAAAACAGGTAATGTTTATAGTAATTCATTTAGTTGTTAATTTACATCTTAATCAGTCTAATATTTTTGTTGATCAACTTATGTTATAGGCTAGTGCTACTGGAAGGGGAAGAGGAACTGCAACTAGTAATGGAACAGGGATTGGTGTTGCTGCTGATGGTTCTGGTGCCACTGGAAGGGGAAGAGGAACTGGAACTGGTTTAGCTGGAACAACTAGTAATGGAACAGGGATTGGTGTTGCTGCTGATGGTTCTGGTGCCACTGGAAGGGGAAGAGGAACTGGAACTGGTTTAGCTGGAAGGGGAAGAGGAACTGGTGTAGCTGCTACTGCTAATGATGTTCCTGGTGCTACTGGAGAAGGGAAGAGTCCAAGAATGGTTGGAATGGAGATACTACATACACAGAGTGGTTTTACAATCCACAATGTAAGTTGTCTTAATTATTTACACACTTTTCAATTTTAACTTATGAAGCATCTAAGACAACATATTTTTGTGAATCTAGCCTAGAATGCCTATGAACTCTTCAATAGTGACTGGAAATCTTGGGCATCATAAACCAAGATCAAGCTTAAAATGGAAAGGAAAGGCTACTGTAACTCAACAAGGTCTTCAAGAGATGAGAGAAAACAAAAGAATGAGAACAAGGTCCAATGCTGCTGAAGTTTGATATGGAGACTGCTTTAGTTTGATATTTTAGCTGTTTTTGGAACAATTAAGCAGCTGTGACTACATTAGTTTGATATGTTTGTTTTTGAAACAATTATGTTGCAGCTGTGACTGCATTAGTTTGATCTATGTTTGTTTTTGAAACAATTATGCAGTTGTGACTGCATCAGTTTGATATTTTAGCTGTCTCTTTTTGAAACAATTATGCAACTAGTTTTGCATTACTTTTATGTGTACAATTATGCAATTGTGACTGCAATTTAGCGAATGCAGTTGTAAATAAAACACAAACAAATACACAAACCACCAAATTACATAAAGAGAATAAGAACTCATTACAAAAGAGTCTTGCACCTAATTGATTACAACATAAACAGTGCTACACTACACCAACATTGATCTCACTACATCAACAACTTAAGGCAACTTCATTGAACCTTTCTTCATATATATTACCCAGAGCCAATAGCTTATAGCTATAACCACAACACAACAACAATCTACAACAAAAAAAGCACATTCTGCCATGTTCTTCTCCATTTATTCTGCATTACTTTCATCTTCTCAACCTCTTCTTGCAACATTTTCAATTTCATACCTAGACAATCATCATCTTGTTTGAAATCTCCCGGCTTGTCAACTTCTTCAGTAACCTCAATCAATTCAAATGCAGTGGCTGAGGTTTGAGAGGATTCTACTATATTCTCAAGCTCACCCAATTTCTGTATTAGTTTAGGAATCACAAATTTCGACCTCAGATCAATATTTTCTTTATCCTTCCAACACCAAAAGTTGCAAGATCTAGGACCCTTCAATAATGAAAAAGGATGAAGGAATTAGTGGTTAATCAAATTCTTAATTGGCTAAAAAAATTTAAACAAAAATGATCTTTACCCCATAATAAGGACATGACCAATATCTTCTTCCGGGGTTATTTGAAGTCCAAGATGTTTTCAAATGCACTACAAGTCCATGATTACAATAAACTTTTTTCTTCGTAGTATAGTCATCTTCTTCCATACAAAGATTTGTCAAATTAATTGATCGCATTGTGTGTTACAATTTTGTGCAAGAAGTAACGAGAATCTGAAAAAAACAGAAAATAAGAAAAAGGGAGGAAAGAAAATTCAAAATAATAGTTGAAGAAAATAGGTTTGAATCTTACATTTTGAAGAACAATTCCTTCAAAGATTCAACTTTTAGGTTTGAATCTTACATTTTGAAGAACAATTCCTTTAAACATTCAACTTTTAGGTTTGAAGAGCTAAGATTTGAGAAAAATCAAGAAAGAATAATGAATTAGGTCACCATTTTTTGGATGATTGGGTTAGTGAGGGAGAAGAGGTATTTAAGGTTCTTCAAAAGTGAAGATTGTTCTTCAAATAGGTAATGGGTCGGAGATTACCGTTGGAGGGGCAAATTTAATTTTAAAAAAATGTTAAAAGATGACTAACACGCCGTTCTAAGCTGTAACAACACGCGCACAAGGTTGGTGTTCGGAGGGTTGAAAATAATTCACATAAAAGATGTTAAGGGGGAGGGGGTATATAAACACCCGTGTAGTTTAAGTACTAAAGTAAGTTTTCGTGTCAAGTTCAGGGTTTTTTTAAATGTATTTTCCCTTATTTTTACTTGGTATTGCATCAACATGTTTTACATAATTAGTATATTCAGATTTCACATTATTAATGCATTTCCTCATATTTAGTATATTTCAAGTACTAATCGCATACGTTCTACCTATACTGTTTGATAATATAGGTTTCAATGCTCATCATCTTGCCCGTGGTTAGTGCCAACTCTGATCATCTAGCAACAACAATGGTGAGTCCTCATCTCTTCAAGGACAACCCTTATCTTTCTTTCAATATTTAACTTTCAGTTTCATACATGTTAGAGTTAGCTAGGGGTTTGCCCTAGCAACTCATGTTAGTAGAGGCTTTATAAAGTCAGTTAGATTCCTCCATATTATGTTGTCTTCTATATTTTGTCTAATCTTAGTATTATGGGCTCTATCCAGCTACTTCAGTTTTAGTTTCTGCATGAGTATTTAAGTTTTTTGTTTATTTTTCCAATAGTGTTATGCCATGCAATGAGGTTAGCTTGGAATCACTTATGGCTCTAAGCAACGTTCCGCGTCTAGGGGATAATCTTGGGGTGTGAAAAACTTGGTATCATAGAATTAGGTTCAATTGTCTTAGGGTGTTTAAAGCCACATTAAGTAGAGTCTTGTCCATAGGTGTGAAGCGCGCCATATTTTTAAATAAGAGGCTATGAAAAGTTTTAGGATATACTTCAGTTCTTTCATACTCTTGATCGTGCGATGAAGCTCAACTCTATAAAGTCTCCTTCTAACTCGTGATCTACACATTTTCAATATCATTCCTCCAAGAAGAGCTTACGTCTAAAGGAATCAGAACGACGAGCAACAATCACCTCCACCTCTAGTTGACCTTTTGATTGAATAGGTCACTCATGCCGAGTTTAGGACTTCTTTTCAAATGCTAGCCTAAGCTATGACTACCTAGATCAACCGACAAGTTGTGGCCCCAGTCAACCAGTGTGAATATGACCTGAACTAGAGTCTGAGATTTCACTTGGATGAACCCTAATAGTTCTATGATTCTACGGTAGACGAGGATCCATAAGAGTTCATTCAAATTATTGAGAAGATAATTGAGATTATTGATGCCACTCCAATCGGGAATGTAGATTTTGCTACTTATCAGTTAAAGGGAGTTTCTTAGATTTGGTTCAAGAAATGAAAGGAGGAAAGGTTGTTGATGCAGGCCCACTAAATTGAGACAAGTTCAAGGGTGACTTTCTAGACAGGTTCTTTCCTCTAGAGATGAGAGAGACTAAGGTCTAAGAATTCATAAAGTTGAGACATGGAAACATGACGGTGGAAGAGTATTTCTTGAAGCTTACCCAGCTCTCTAAGTATGCTCCTACTATGATGACTGACTCTAGGACCTAATTAAGTAAGTTTGTCTTAGGTGTTTCTAAGATGGTAGTAAGGGAATATAGAACTGCTATGTTGATCAAGGAGATGGACATCTCCCGTTTGATGACACATGCCCAAAAGATTGAGGAGGAAAAGCTTGAGGAGAATGGTAGGGATAACAAGACTCAGACAAATAGTGTGGACTACTCTCATCAAAGATCAGGAGGCGGTAATCGTTCTCAGCTCAGTCAGAAATATTTAGGCCCGACCCCATCTTCTGCTAGTGCTCCAGTGCCTAAGTTTAACAAGGATATGGTGCTAGGCTCTAAGTCATAGGACAATGTTTCTAGTAGACGTTCTTTTCCCGCGTGTCAGAAGTGTGGTAAGAATCCTCTCGGAGAGTGTATCACCTCTATTGGTGGATATTTTGGATGTGGTAAGACTGGTCACAAATTGAGGGACTGCCCATCATCTATAGGCAAGGGTAGAGATGTTCTTCATCAGACTCAACCTAGTGCTCCAGCAGGTCGCCTGACTAAACATAGTACCTCATCTAGCATTGGTGGCAGACAACGTCAGAACAAGTTCTAGGAATTTTAAAGATTTAATTAGGATAATGAAGGGAGTTTGATTATTATTCAAATTTGAGGGGAACTTTGAATTTAAAAAGAAAACTTTAGGAGTGAAAACGATTTTGACTCATTTTTCAAATGGTGAATAATTAAACGTAAGCTCTAGGGACAACATAAATCAAGAGGTCTTTATCAATTATTTATGTTTAGTGTTACTTCAAATTTACGATTCTCTTTACTTCTTAAATTAAAATTGGAAAAACCACAGCTCTTAAGGATCTGTGTTTGTTTCACTATTGCCAAAAAAGAAATTGGAAAGTGACGTGGACACTTATTTATGCTACTTTGATTGTCTTACCGACAAATTGACGTATGACTATCAACATCACAAGCATCACTAACTTTGCTGAGATTTCTCTTTAAAAAAATAAAATCAACCAATTAATAAAATATTAAAATAATATGATGAATATAATTTTTATTAATGCTACATCATCGGATTTGTCATAACATGCTTAGTAAAATTTCTTGATTAACAATATATTATTATAAAATCTATCTCAAACCCTAGTATTGATCTAATTCATAAGGGGAAAATGCATAAGTACCTCCAACCTATGCCTGAAATCTCAGAGACACACTTATCCTATACTAAGGTCCTATTATCCTCCCTCCCCCGAATTTATTTTATGAATAATTTTCTACCCCCTTTCAGCCTATGTGGCACTATCTTCTGGGCCCAGCGCGTGTTGACAATTTTTTCAAACTATCTAGTTGATAGTGCCACGTAGTCCGAAAAGGGGTAGGAAATTATTTATAAAATAAGTTCGGAAGGTAATAGGACCTTAGTATAATATAAGTGTGTCTCTATGATTTCGGGCATAGGTTGGGGGTACTTATGCATTTTCCCAATTCATAAGTTAAAAAAGGACAATTTCAGAAACATCTCCTCATGTATGATATAATAAGACTAATATTCCGATTTATGATATTATAATTACCTTTCATATTTAATTTTTTTTTGTTGTAACGGTTCTTTTAAATAAAATATTATGTTTGGACTAGTTTGCCCTTTACTACTAACCTAGAAACCTCTATAGCTCATTTAAAACTTAGGATCATGATGCAGTATTGGAAGATTGCAGCCAAATGCCAAAAAAAATAAAAAAAATAAAATCTTAAGAAGCAGTGTCAACTTAACCCCTATTTTTGTTAAAAAGCATAAAATCTTAAAACTAGGATAGGTAACGTAACTATGTCTAGCTGAAAAGTGGAAAATCATATATAGGTCTTTTATTTAAGGGAAAATTGTATGAAATAGCAAGCTATTAATTCAAATTAAATGCTATAGTCATAGTTTATTTTAATTGTAATTCGCAGCAAACATTCCCTTTTTTTGTCATCTGATTCGGTGTACAATTAGCCATTTTTGGTATACAATTAGCCATTTTATACATTTTGGTATAAAATGTATAAAATGCGTGTGTTTGTATAAAGCGAGAGAAAAGTGTATATACAAATACATATATTTTCGTCCTATACACTTATAATTACATAAATACAAATCTTATTATACAAATTACAATGTATAAATGAATTTATACAAAACTGAACAATTTGTATAAAATTGGATGTTTGTAGCGAATTATACAAATCAAAAGCTCCATAGCAAACATAAAATTTGCTATGGAGCACAATTATGCAAACTATAACTATAACATACAAATATGATTTTTATGTTTGCTATATGTGAAAGTTGCTCTTTATTTACAGATATTATAATAGAGAACCTGTCATTTACTATTTTTATAAAAAAAATATTTAATTTAAAAAAATTAGGTGTCCAAAAATATGAGAATAAATATTTTTATGATAAATTTAAAAATTCGTGAAAAATTTATTTCTAAAATATATTACATGGAAAGAAAGGTTTTCTTCTAGAATACTTATATTATATGGAAAAGAACCTGATAAAATATAATGAGAATTGATGTTATAAAATATAAGTTCTTTTTTCTTTTCGTTATTAAAGATCATATATACGGCCAAACTATTTGGAAAGTGAATTTGAAATCGAATACAATATATTGGGTTTAAAATGTTTGCAAGATTTTAACTTCATGTAACAGTTATATATGTTAGGGATCGTTTGGTGTGATGGATAAGATGAATTAATTTTGGGATAACTTTTTAGTGGCCTTTAATTCATTGTTTGGTTGCAAAGGTAGAGATAACTTATCCCGGGATTAACAATTAGTCCTCGGATAAGTTATCCCTCACTGGGGGTGGTATAGTAATCCCAGGATAAGTTATCCTGGGATAAAGTGTGTAAATTAACAAAAATATCTCCCTTAAACCCTCTTTTATACACCACTTTTACATTCATACATATTAACATAATTTTTAACAACATAATAACATTCACAACCTTAATTATTCGTTGTTTTTATGATAAATATATTTTTCTATTAAAAATTTACATTTTATAAATACAATTTTTATTTATGAATATATGATAAGTTGAATTTATTTGTGTAATTATTATGTTTATTTATATTTTGATTTCTCTTAAAATGTCACTCCACTACTAAATTACATATTTTTCATTAAATAGTTTATTACTCACTTAATAATTATATTTATCTATAATTAAAATGTAGATAAATTAAATAATAAATTTTCTTTTACTTTAATAAACTTAAAATGAAAGTTTTATTTTTAAACTAAATAAGATGAAAGTTTTGTTTTTAAGCTAAATAAGATCAAAATCTTATTTTTAAGCTAAATAAGATGAACATTTTATTTTTAAGCTTAATAAGATGAAAGTTTAATTTTTAAGTTAAATAAGATGAACGTTTAATTTTTAAGTTAAATAAGATGAACGTTTAAATTTTAAAACATACTGCACAATCATGGAAATGCACACACAAAAATATTTAAGCTAAATAAGATGAAAATTTTATTTTTAAGAACGAATAACTAAAGCTTGCAAAGAAAATGTAAAAAAAAAATACTAAATAAGGTGAGGGTATTTTTGTAAAAAAATATTATACAATGAATATTAGTTTGAATATGACAAACCAAACAAGCAATAAAAACTAATCCAACATAACTTATCCCAACATAACTTATCTCAGTATAACTTATCCCAACATAACTGATCTCAGCATAACTAGTATTCAAACCAAACGACCCCTTAGAATACTATATGCATAGAGGAAGCATACCAAAATCATACTGCTTACATGAATAATAGATAATCAATACGTCTATGCTAGAACACATATAATCATGCTAGAACATATGAACTTTCTAAAACTTAATTCAAGAATTAACTCTTGACGCGTGAGTAGATACTTTCGAGTGAATCCACAAGTTAGACTGCCCTTCAAGTGAATCCACAAGATAGACATCAACTTTGCACTCTTCTACAATGATCTAAAGTTCACATCCGTACTCTCTCAATACTTTGGTGGTCAAGTATCATATAAAAAACTTATTCTTTTTCTAGGTTAGAACAAACCTGACTTGTAGAGATTTCTTTCCACTCCAAAAAGGAGAAGAAAAAAGTCACCCCCTCTTTCTTAAACAAGAAATAACACTTGTTTTTTCCCCTTTTCTAGAAAATAGGATTCTAAGTTCTAGTTAAATATGAGCACTGTAGAGATCACAAAATTAATTACTGAGGCTTCCTATTATGGAAATAATTCTAAATAATTAATTTGAATTGTTCTTACCGTAATAAATTACAAATCATTCCACTAGAAATTCATAATTGCACTCCTCTATAGATATTTCGAAATTCACCTTTAAACACTCATGTGATTCCCCATGTTAAGATTACAGATACTAGTCAATAAATTAAATTACTGATAAATTTAATTTAATGATTAATTTTATTTATAGCACTGCTTAACTTATTTCATGTGTCGGATTCAAAATTTCACTTGCAAAATTTGACACAATGGAAACTTATAAGTTTCTCAAAATGGCAATCATCAATATCTATATCGAGATATCAATTGCATCAACTAACTTATTATTTCACCAATATATTATTATTATTATTATTATTATCCAATCTACCTGGCATATTGACTCATCTCAGAATCTTACCTTTTAATAAATCGAAACGATAATAAACATATACAAATCATAATACTTATATCAAGATTAAGAATATAAGTACATTTAATAGTTTAGACAATATACTTTTGTCAGTCAGTCTAAAACAACTATCTCTACTTGGTCCCGTTTAATACATATACAATGCACTAGCACAAGAAATTGGAACTATACCGTTCCCATAATCAAGATAAATTATATATAATCTTGTGCTACAATTGTACCAATGACGTGTCCAATTTCCATCTTCGATTGTGAACAAAAAACTTTATACTTATAAGAACCGATGATTTAATCCTCTATGTATAAGCTAAAACTCTATACATTATAAATCATCTACTATATAAGTAAACAGACACCATAAACCAATATATGATCTATTAAAACTGAATGAATAATTATTCTATAATAAATATTATATCTAAACATATGGTTAATATTATATATCCCAACAATCTCCCACTTAGACTTTTAACCATCACAATTGTTATAATGTACTATATCTAAATGCATGGTTAATAGTATATACGGTAACAATCTCCCACCTAGATATTTAATCTAGAAAATAGTTAGACAATTATTTCTAAACACATGATTAATAGTATATACCTTAATACTCTCCCACTTAGACTCTTAACTACGCATTTACAACATTCATAGACATTTCTTTAATTCTTATCGAAAGAATATTTACCAAGTTATTTTCTCATGTAATTTTGGCTAGTAGTGCTTCGTCGTAACAAATCAATTTTGATCTAGATCTCGAGGGAGCTTATCATGAAACCCTTCAAGAGTGTACTTCTTTTAAGGAGTTCTATCATGAAAGTTCTCTCAAGCATACAAAACAAACCAATCTTTGTTATGATTCTCCCACTATGACTAAGTACTACTACTCTATCCACACTTACATGTTCTTGAGTCTTAATACTTTCTTCAAAACCTTTCGATATTGAAAGATTAAAAACCTTTTCATGTAGTGTTCTTTAATTTTCTCAACATCACTCCTTCTACTTTACGTAGTAGATTTTCTTATGTATAGTAACGTTTCTCCCACTACTTAAATGCAACGGAATATCGATTTTGACATATCGGTTAGATGTTCTTGAACTTCTAAATTTATAACTGACTCATTTGTTATTTCTTTGTTCAGTTACTGTAAAACTAATTTACTTCCGGGAGCATGATTTACTAAATGATCCTTTTCTAGAAATCTTACAGTTGTGTCAACAATTGCCTTACTTTCTTTAGGACAGTAAAATAAACCTTCTTTCATTCTTTAGGATAGCCAACTAACATACACACATTCCCTTTGAAATTCTAATTTGTTTATTCTCCCTCTCAGCACATGTGCTAGACAATCCTATATCTGAACATGTCATAGATATGAATTATGTCAAATCCAATTAGTTCTATAGTTGTACAAGGTACTGATTTGAAAGGAGTTAAATTCAAAATGTGATATCTAGTTCTTAGAATATATCCCAAAATAAATTAAAACAACTACGAATAAGTCAATCATTAACCTTATCATCTTCGTAAGAGTCTATTTCTTTTCTCTTTTACACCAATCTATATTAGAGTGTCTGGTGTAGACAATTGAAATGCAATAACTCTATTAGATAAATGACTCATCTGATCTGTAGAAAGGTATACGTCACTACAATCAGATTGCAGTAACTTTATGTATTTTTCAAGATGCTATTTTCATTCGTCTTAAATATATTGAGTTTATGAAGACATTTAGACTTACAAAACATCAAAAATATTTATTCATATCATGAGTAACCTTTTATGAATCTCATAATACTCAAATTCACCTCTTGCCTGAATGATCATTTACCGCATAAATCATAATAGATTAATTCTAACTTATTGATGTACCGTGAATTTATGGTATTTTTATGCATTAAATTTAGAGTTTTGCATGAGTCTTATGCATTTTTTATTAGATGTGATGCTATTTTGATATGATTTTGCAGGAAATAGATTTTGGAGAAGTTGGTCATCAAAGTGGTGAAAACAACAGGATTTTGGTAACAGACGAGTCCACCTATGAGCTGTCGTTCCTTCGACAAGACTTAAGTGGAAGGCATGGGTGATGTCTCTAGGAAATGGACTAAGTGTTGAACGATGAAGGCGACTGACGGGCCGTAGGTCCTACTACGAGACGTAGATGATGAGTCATCGATAACTGCAGAGAAGATGAGTCCCAGTCCATGAAGGACGATTGAACAGGTCGGGCCATCGGTGGACTTATGGTCCGTAAGTCAGGCCTGTCGATGAAACCCATAGTAATTTTGACTAAGTGTTGAATGACGGTGGGGCCTATGAGCCGTCATTCTTATGACGAGCCATAGATGGCCATCTATTGGTGACATTGTCCAAAATCAAATTTCCTTAGGCTTGCTTTTCCTACTTGGTTTAGAAATTATTTTCTATAAATATTAGTGGTAAAGTTCATTTTGGGGTGTGAGACCTTTGGTGATGCTTTGTTTTGGCTTTAAGAATAATTCTGCAAACATTTTTAACATTTAACTCTTAAAGTTCGGTTTATGAAATTTGTGTTTGCTCTTCAATTCAAGATTCTGGATTTTATCTATTTTCATTGGAAGTTCATGATTTATGCTATTAATCCTAATATGAATTGTGAATCCTCAATCATGAATAAATAAATCCACAACTAGTTTGTGGGAACCATGAGTAATCAACAACGTGAAACTAATAATTAAGTAATTCTGGAATAGTGTTTATGCATGTATTGTTAATATCTTTGTTTTCAATGCTTTTAACGGTGCACAACGTTAGAACTCGCCTCATTCCTACTTGCCCACCAAGGAAGTAATGAATGAGAAAGAGGTTAAACACTAGAGATTTAGTGTGATAATCCGCTATCTAATAGCCTAACCCAAATACGTGAAGGCTAATTTGGGGTCAAGGGTAAGGGTAAGGGTTGGTAAAGCACACACCTGTAGACCGACCAAGTTGCATGGTGAAATTCCGTACTTGCACGACCAATCACTTAAGAAACACCTAGCTTACTGACTTTCGATGTTAAACACTATGAAGGAATTATTATTATTAGGATTACTACGTTGAGAACTTGTGGAGAACACATATGCACTAGTTTCATCTCATATTGATATTACAAATTGTGAATTTGGCTTGCTTGTTACTTATTACTATAAATCAATCAATAATTAGTTTGTTAGGAATCCCCCATTTTTACGGAAGTAATCTGAGTAAAAGTACAATTAACCATAAATTAGCCTAACTCTAGACCATATTACTCGTGGAAACGATCCTAACCCCAGTTAGATTCTTTATTAGACAACGATCGCTTATACTTCTTTAGGGAGGTGTAATTTGGTAGTTTCAAATTTTTGCGCCGCTATCAGGGAATAAGGGTTTAAGATTAGGCTAATTTCGTTATTTATCTCTAGTCAATTATTTCTTGATTTTACTTTTTGTTTTCTACAAGTCTTATTTGCAGTGTATTCTAAGTACACGGAGTCAAGGCAATCTCCTGAATCCCTACGATCCTGAACTAAGAAAGACTCTGTGAAGAATGGCTGGATAAGGTCAAAACAAAGGAATCAATGAAGATCCTATCAAAGAGGGTCATGGGCACAATGGTGGATTCCAACCTCAAGGGGCAGTAAGAGTGCAAAATCGACCAGCACCCGATGTGTGTCTTAAGTGTATGGTGGATCATAATATTATAGAATCAACAGGTACCACCGTGGTACCTCTAATGCCTGTCAAACATACATATGCTCACAGTTAGAGCGTTGTGTTACTCCCCAATATACACGCAAGTGTACGTGGTCGCTCTAGTAATATAGTTTCTTTTAGAAACAATTTTTCGTTTCCAAGGGACTTATGATCGACTTATATTTAGTACTGAATTCCACATTTAAACAAAAGTAACCATTTAAAGAGTTGATGATTATTAACTACTACTACGAATTATGCAATAACTAAAAGTAACTAGTGCGAACGACATCAAATTATTGTTTCAAGCAAGTAAAATACAATTCCAAGGCTGCAACATGCAATAGATTTCATGTATCGTATTTCAGACAATGAACTAATTTTGGTCATCAAGGTATTGATTTACAGGGTTAATTATATGAGTCGGGTCTCTCGACCTCTAGTCGCCTACTCCAGTTAGTTGTCTAACTACATCGTTGAGCCGGGATAGCAGACCTAACTGGCGAGCATTTATATTCATCCTGTTTCGTAACCAAGCAAGTTGTTCATTCGGGCGTCACTCCTGAACACACATCAACTCAATGGAAGATCGAGCTTTCTATATTCTCTGGTCTGGTTACCCTCTCCTCTCTCAATTTTAAGAATAGACAATATACTTATCTCTAGATGGCCAGTCAAGAAATACTAAAACAAGAATATAAAAGTAGCTTAAATGATAACCAAGAGTAAATTCAAAAACCTTTCATATTCAACAACCAATCCGTAGCTACAACTATAGAACTAGCGCGTTTAGCCACTCCTAATATTCGAAAATGCAAAATATAATTGTTCATGCGATTTCCGAAAATAAGAAGAGATAGAAAATCAATACCTATTACAAACGTTGAACTTTCTCTTGCACACCAAAAATAATGTCGAACCCCCCACAAAATATTCCTAGGGGTCTATTTATATAAGTTAGGAAATCTAGAGTCTAAATCTAATTCAACAAGGATTCTTTTTTTTAATCAATATTCGCAGGAAAAGTCGCAACTGCACTGGGGCGCCGCGCCAGCCATCACGCCAGGCCAAGTATTCCGTTGTTTCACCTGTGGCGCGCCACGCTAGGCAGTGCGCTTGGCAGGTTGCTCTGCAATGAGGCCCTTGGCACTCCGTGCCAGCCAGTACATCTAGCCTTGGTGCTTCCATCCGTAGCTTATTTTTACACTTCCTTGCTTCTCTTTTCTCCAAATCAACTCCAATTTCCTTGAAAGTTCCTGAAACAACTAATCATGTGTTTTAGTGCACCATTATCACAAGTTACACAAAATTACGCTAATAGACTAAATATTATTCTTTAATTCAATCTCATAATGGGAAAATATTGACGACTTTGGCATATAAATATGCCTAAGATCAACACCCCACACTTAAACCTTTGTTTGTCCTCAAACAATCTTTAGACTATCAACTCTTTTTCATAGCCCTTGGATTTATCAACCCACCTTAAAAATCAACCAAACACATTTAATCAAGATTTTGTAGTTCGCATAGGATGCAACCTTTCAACAATTTTACTATATCATTATGATACACCAAGTTACAACACACATGCTCAAAGAATGACTCCTTTATTATTTTTCTGGACTAATGCAAACTCATACAAACACACCAATTAGACAATCCAAACATGTGCCATGAATGCCCTCACTCATTTGTGTTTAGTATAGCCTTTCATTCAAGCAATCATATTATAAACAAGGCCTATTTTTGAAACATTGTACTCACCCTAACAAATGAAATTCTTACTTCTCTTAACATGCCATAAGCTTGCTCAGAGTGTATTTTCACTTTCACATCATATTTCTCAAGGAATCATGAGGAATTCTATTTGATTGTAATGTCGGCGTAGGGTATGGGAGGGAATATTTAGGATGCATTTTAGTGACTACACCTCCCTAATGCACATGTCATTGCTTTGCCAATAAACATCATACTTAGCTTTTCTTTTTCCCTAGTACACACTTCACGAATATCTTCTCTTTTTGTTGCTCCAGCTTAGCCCTTTATTCTTTCTATTTTTTTTTATATATGCCTTTGCACTAGCCATCCTCAACTCGAGGCTTTAAGCTTCAAGTGAGGTACACAATATCCTTGATAGGTACAGGGCCAATGATTTAAGCATACTTCTGAAATAGCCACACTCAACTTAGTTGAGGTGCACATTGTCCACTAAGGACCAGGGCCAAAACAAAGTTTTTTTCTACACTTTTATTTACCACACATCATAGCATTTCCACCCTTTTTCCACTTCTACCAACTTTTTCAACCTTTATTCTCAACATAGTGCATTAAGGATTCTATTGGGATCAAATACCTTGGTGTCAATAGAAGGATTGCGGCTTATTCATGTGGCTTAAAAAAAACAAAGCTAAAGGCTCAATGGGGCTTGACAAGGGATCTTTTTGTTGGTACCCATACAGTTAGAGTCAAGAATTGGCTTTTTCCAAAGAAATTCCTCAATCATTTTCCCTAATTCATACAAGCTACTCATTTAACACACATGGGGCAGGTTCTAGATATCAATCAAAGCAAGAACAAAACAATCACTCACCACACATGGCATCGCGATACACATAAGGACACATCAAACTAGAATGCTCATACAACTTGAATTACAGTATTACTACTTAATTAAGCCCACTTAGATTCATTCAGAGTCAAAACAACGAACATATGCTTGTTTCAATGTTACCATTCTTCTGCATTTTCCAATTGTGACTACCCATGATTTCTGGCTAAATTTTTTGGGCATAGTTTCAAAATACCAAGGTTGGTTTGTCAATTCTACTCCTTTACATGACTAATTTTCCCTTAAAGATGGTTGTCATCCATCTATCATCGGGAAATGTCACTCCTAAGATGACTCTAAAACTTAATAAAACAATAAACTAGTCCTAGTCGGTTCAAAGGGACTATCCTCAAGAAAAGTACCAAAACAAAAGCACCAGAATAAAAATAACATAATAAACAAGACTTGATAAAACATCAAAACTTATATGCAAAATATAGTTATCTCTCACCCCACACTTTAAAATTAGCACTGTCCTCAGTGCGCACAAATAAAACAAAGTACAGAGTTAGAGATACTCCCTCAGGCCTCTAGGCCTCGTCGTCATCATCACGACCTCCATCGAACACCATCAAAGAGTTGGCATCCTCATCAACAACATCATCCTCCTCATCATCATCCATTTCTTCATCTGCGGTGGCCTCATCATCATTTAGAGGCTCCTGAAATGCCGAACCAATCCTGCAAAGGTAAGAGGCACTCTCCATCAACGGGTAGCGCTCCGCCAAAATTTCCATCTCATCATCCGTGACCGGGCGGCGCCTAATCCTCAGTTGCAACTCTGCCATACCGAACATGCGAGCCATTACAGTATCACCTCTTTCCTGCCGCTCCTAAGTCAATAAGACAGGACCATGTGACGGGTTGAGCGCCTTGGTCCGAGTGAAATCTACCATATTACATATCAGGTAAGGGGACCTAGCAATATTCATATTTAACTCCTCATCCTCAATACCCTCGGCCCTCAGAAACCAGATGATTAACCCCCCATAACAAAATCGCCACCTCATGTTATTCCTAAACTTCATCATGTTTTGCCTTAACACTGCCCCAACATTAATGGGCATACCCTTCATCAGCATATAGACTAACACCACCCTATCCCTTGTCACATCTGAAGTGTGCTTTGCCAGTAAAACTACACTACACACACTATTAAGTGAAACTCTCGCGACTTGGTTAAAATTTGCATATTGGAGAATGGAATACCTATCGGTGTCCTTACTCATGTACCACCTAGCAGTGGACTCTACCGCACACAACATATGCCATATATCTCTATAAGGGGGGGGATTTCTTTAAGCCTATTGTAATCATCGGCATCACAGTTGGGAGTCCCGAAAAAAAATTTAACGCCTTAGAAGTAAAACGTATATCCTTTCCCCCAATTGGAACAATTTTATTGAATCGAGTCTCCATATTCCAATTGGCATAAAATTCCCTAACTAAAGTCAAATTTCAATCACCCTGATCTGCAAACATAAATCGCAGCCCAAGAGCATTCATAGTGTTATAAATTACCGAAAATTGAGATTGTAACCTTACCTCATTCACAAACTCGTCCCCAAGGTATTTGGCCTCCTTTTGTCTCTCAAACCATTCATGCCCATACCGCTCCACAACTTTCTTGCCAAATTTTTGGAACGCAACCTGGCTACTTGAAGACCCGACAACCTCTCCCTTCCGATTACATTTTAAGCTCGCTCCTCCTCCACATTCTTGGTTTTTGGTGCCATTAGTATCAACTTAGAATAAGACAAAGTGAGATAAAAGAAAAAAATAAAATTTGAAAAAAAAAAGAGAAGGGTCGGCTGGAATGAGAAAGAGAGGAATAAATTTGAAATAAAAATTTGGAAAAGGGGAGAGTGGTAGATGAAATATAATGGTGGAGTTTGGGTATTTATAGGGGAATGTGGGAAGAAGAAGGGTTGAAATATTTAAAGTTGAGGGAAGAAGAAGAGGTTTAGAGAAGAAGAAGAAGAATTTGGAGAAAATATTGAGGGGTTGGGTCAGTTAGGGATTAGGAAAATATGGGATGAATTTAGTTTTGGGAATTTAAGAGGGGTGAAAAATGGGTTTGGGTCGGGTTTTTGCCCGGATTGGGCCAACCCAGCTGCGCCTAAGCGCGTTACTTGCACGATGAGCCCTTGTTGCGCCATGGAGACGTGTCTATCGATAGGGCCTTGGCGCGGCGAGACTGCCAGTACGCTAGGGGCGTGGCCTGCCCACATAGCCCTTCGCTTGCACACAACGGTCAGTCGACGTCGGGCGTGGTCTGCCCACATCGCCCTTCGCTTGCACACAACGGTCAGTCGACGTCGGGGCTGTGCTCTATGGTTTACCTCCTAGCGCGGCACGCCAAACAGTACGTGATTAACATTTCAAAAGAACTTCATCCAATTCTAAATGTCAACGATTGCTAGTCAATATATAACCCAACTAAATGAGTTGGGGTCGAATCCTACAAGGAACGGTACGTGGTTAAGATTCAATAGTAAAGTATAAATATGGTCAAATCAGTCATAGGAATAAACATTATTGAATAAAAGCATAATTCAAGTCAAGAGGTGACACGAATGTCAAATAAGGGGTTTTGGTTTGAAATTATCAACTACAACAACAACAAACAATAAGAAATAACAAAAATGAGACGGGTTCTTGGGATGTGATTCGATTATAGGCTAATGTAGACAAATGGGTAATTGCAACTATTTGAAAATAGCTAGATATTAGTGAGTAAGCTAGACTATATTGGAGGTAAACTTTCTCTCGAACAATTTACCCCGAATCAAGTCAATTTCTCTCGAACATCGACAAGCATGGAAAATAAGAACAGCCCACACCTTAGTCCATTCACTCTCTCGGGCTGAATGTGTGGAAATGGATTTAGGATTCACTCTCTCGCGATGAATCCATGACAACCCAATACCCATATACCATCAATCAATAATCTTAGTTTTAAAATCTCTCTCTCTCGCAAGCCAAAAACACAAGGGTAGAACTGCATTTGCAACTATAATTCTTAAATTAAATCACAATTATTGATTAAACTCACTTCAAATAAAATTTAAACTAACAATTAGCAATACCCATAAACTAAATCATCCCATAATTACATAATCACACTAGAGAAAACTTGTTTCAATACTCAGAATAATTACAATACGAAATAAAAATTAGATGTAATGAAAATATGATACTAAACTAAATGTTCAAAAATGTATTAATAGTCGCCAAAAATATTCTATGAAGAGTCATTCGACGAAGTATGTCGGGCTCGCTGATCCACTCGGCGATCCACCCTTTGGTCAATTCCATCGCCTTTCTGCCTTGGCCTTCAACATTCTCATGGTCTGTAACTTTGGGCTATCCAACACTGCATCGCGGAACCACTTGGCGATCCGCCGACTGCTCATTTCTCCCTCTAACTTGGTTCTTTCCTTCAGGGCTTAGCACACTGGAACTTTAGGTGGTCAAGAAGTCATTCGACGACTCGCCAAGTAGACCTAGTGATCACCAGGCTTACTTTTCTTTATTCTTTCAGCTCGCTTTGTTCCTTTTTGCAAATTAGTGTCCTTGCTTTGTTCCTCAATACAAATACCTGGAAATCAAGGGTTTTACATTAGTTATTGGCACAAAATAAGCATTTGGTGATACTAAATCATTGTAAATAAAGCCCTAAAGGAGTCCAAATCAACAAGACTCAACTTACTAATGCAAGAATCAATTGTGCACTCAAAGGTTCAAGTTGTGACTCACCATTATCAAAGATTCTCAAGTTCACAATACTTGCTTCAAATGCAAGTTCAAGCTCAACAAAGGTACTCAAATGCCCTCACATAAAGAATGATTCCATATTCACACACTATTCTTCAACAATTTAATGCTCCAGAATCACAAAGAACTCTTACACTCACAAAGATGAACACATGCATGACTTCACCCATAGGTTTGCCCTTATTTTCTAACCAACATTCATTTCAGCTCACTCAAGATCAAAAAGGTCTTTTCAAGGCTTGTAATGGGGCAGAGTGTAAATGTATGGTCATTTAGGCTCAGTGGCTGCTATCCTCATGAAATGTGGTATGAACAACACTTTCTTTTCTTTTCTTCAACATTTTCACCCATACTCAAAAGTAACCCCATTATTCACCTCTCATGGAATATCAGACACCCCATTTCTTTTGCACTTTCACAATTTTATTTCAAAACTTTTTCATTTTTTTTCTTTTTCATTCTTTTTTTCTTTTTCTTTTTTTTTTATATGGAGGGGTTCTATCTTTCTCAAAACCATCGGTCAAGGGGGACTTCTTTGAACTTCTTGATTTACCTTCTCTTTTCACCAAACCTTTGGCCTAAGTTGACTATTCAAACAAACCACACTTCATGAGGATTATAGGTGAATGGATAAAGAGAGGTCTCATTTGCTCAAGTTTCTTCTAAGAAAAGGATAAGGCTCAAAAGGGAGTTCAATCAAAGTTCACACACTGACAAGGTTGGCCACAAAAGAGGTATATTATCAAATTATTTCACTCTTCAAAATTGTTGCGTAAGATCATTTCAAGAGCTTGCATCACTTAGTCAACCGGACCAACGGGGAAAATTCTTGGTGTCATCACACAAGGTTCACGGTAAGCTCATCACACAATGCATTGGAACCAATATCAAACAAGATTCCACACTTTCGCTAGTGTGCAATATTCATCACAAAAGACTCAATCAATAACTGGCTAGTCACAACGAGATGCAAAAAGGTCACATATTGTCTATGCAACTTCATTTGGCCTCATCGTAGCTACACATTCATTTTTGTTCGATCGAAAGCACTATTCAAGTCATTGGTATTGATCATGACCGACACTCAAATTTGCACAAGAACAACCACATTCAAACACACAAGAGGTAGCAAAATTTTTCAGAAGAGTTCAAAAACCATTTGCAATTAAAATAAGGAGCCACAAGCTCAAACATCTACAACACAGTGCCAAAACACAATTTACAACATAAAACCCACTATACAAACAAAAGTAATAATCACAAGAGGTAGGTATGAAAAAACCTCACCCCACCACAAATAAAAAACAAATTGTCCTCAAATGCAACAAAAACACTAAAAATCAATAAGAGTGATAGAGAGGGAGAGAAAAGTCTTGTCTATGCAGTCGCTCCATCTGTCGGGGAATCAGTGCCAGATTTAACGTCGGCAACACTCGATCCACTAGGGTCTGCCATGGACGTCTCTGTCAGCGATGTTTGAATCACCGACTGTATAATCGTCTCCTCTAGATCTGGCAGGTCTACATAGATGGTCTCCTCCGACATATCTATCTGCTTCTCGTCGGTCTCTGATGATCATCATCGGGTTCAGAGAATGTAGCTTGGGAGTCAAATGTCTCTCCCTCGCTGCCGAAGTTGTGCTCCGGAACATCATACATGGGCTTCTTGCCCTTCCCTTGGTCTCCCTTAGGAGATGTTGTCTTTCCTTTTTTGGGGGGATTTGCTGCCCCTTCATTGATCACTATGCTCCGTGCTCTTTCACGGGGTGGCATGTTGAGGTTGGTTCTAGCCATGTCTGTAAAAACATCATAGAAAGTTAGGAACAGTTCAAGAAAAATTGCAGAAAAACAGTTGCAGACAGACTCGCTGAATCGATCAGCAAGTCACTGAATCACTTTGGCGAGCTAGATCGGGGTCGCCGAAAGAATTGGCTCAAAATTTTCTAGAAAAATTGGCATGTCGGCGATGGGAGGGGCATTTCAGCGAATCAACGATAGTATTCGGCGAGTCGCCGAGTGCACTAGGCGAACTCAGGAGTCTCGCTGAAAGTTACAGAACCAATACTTAACATTTCACGAAATTAAAGGCGATCAAAGGGGGATTCGGTGAATCGCCGAGTGGTTCGGCGAGCTAGACCCAGCTCGCCAAACCGCCCAACATGCCTACTTTCAACACCAACTTCAAAAATCAACCCCACAGCCCCCGAAAACAAAATCAAAGCATACACAAACTCAATTAGACTCAGATCCATAAGGCCCATGCCACCGGGGTAATCAAACTTTCCCCGGTTTGGCCAAAATTGGCCATTTGACGACTTAAGCCCTTAAGAATGACATCAACCTTTCCATCATTGGGCAAAACACGTCAGTTGGCACAATTATGGGTTACTCAGACTTCGCCCGACTAGACCCAACAACAAATAAACACAACCCAATAAGATTTTGATCAATTTTTAAGCACAGAACTCGGGAAATTAACAATATAGGCAATTTAAGCACGATTTTGAAATTAAAATCGGCAAACAAGCACACAAACATGGATTCAAAGAGGCCCAACACACATGATGAAGAACAAAACGATTGCAAATGAGAAAAACCACTAAATACATGTTTGGGGTTCGAAAAACCAACCTTTTATGCCGAATATAGAATTTGAAAGGCTAATTGACAAAGATTTCCAACTCCAAACACGAGATTGACGACTAGAAAGAGGTGAAAACATATAAATATGGGAAATATAGTGTGGGTGTGATATTTGGAAAGTTAAAAAGAGAGGGAATGTGAAAGAGTTTGAAATTTTAAACCTTTGGCCTTTAAAACCGTCCAGTTCTCGCCCTTTCGGCGACATTAATTTTGCTCGCCGAACCACTCGGCAACACGCCGAGTGGTTACTTACCTCGCCGAGTTTTACAGGACCTTCAGTTAATGTGGGGGTCCAAACGGCGGACAAAGTCGGGGTCAGTGACTTGTTCGGTGGTTTGCCGACTTGTCCATGGTCCTGCCGAGTTTTACAGACTCCAACCTTAGAATTTCTTGAGTCCAACGAAGGTACAAATCGAGCTCGCCAACCGTTTCGGTGAGTTGCCGACTGGGACTTTTTCTCGCCAACCTGCTCTTTTCAAACTCATTTTACATTTCAACCTGCAAAATCAACACATGATTATTTCAAAAATAAAAAAAGCGATAAAACTTGGATTGCCTCCCAAGAAGCGCCTTAGACGTCATGGCACGACATAAGTCCCCACTCAACCTTCACTCCTGGGGTAGAGATGATACACGACCCGTTTGGGTCTCCAGTAGCTGAATCGACATGGAATGAGAGGCAATGAGAGGCAGTCATCTGATTCAGTAGTGAGACATTCTCTTTTATCTCTTTCAACACTCTGTCGTGTTCTTTGACTTTGTGGAGAATGAGTGAGAGTATCTTCTACTTGTCCACCCTCGTACTCCTTGGGATTTCGATGCTCGTGAGAGGGAATGTACCGATCTTTCTTCTTTTATGGTACCTCCAATTCCATAATCATTTTGGCCAAGAGATCCAGTTGAGTCAGCAGTGTGGCCAAATTCTGGTCTTTCTCTGTCTCCTTGTTGATCTTGGCCATGTGATCAAGGAGTTGGGCATTGCAGCAACATTGTCTTAAATCTCAGCCACAACTAATGGATTGCCTTACCCTCCAATTGCCTGAAACTTAGGATGTAATCCCTAAGAATCATCATTTTTGATGAAGGGTGGTTCACTTGGTTACCGTTGCTACAAGACATGCTCCTTTCTTCTGTTCTAAAAAATCAACATGAAAACCAAAACTGAAAGTAAATAAATTTAAGTATGACTAACAAGAACAAAATTCAACTTCACCAAAAGAATCTTAACCAACACCACTACCCGGCGGCCGCGCCATTTTGATAAACGTTTCAAAAACACTTCATCCAATTCTAAGTGTGAACAATCTCTAGTCAGTATATAACCTAACTAAATGAGTTGGGGTCGAATCCCACAGGGAGCGGTATGTGGTTAAGATTCAATAGTAAAATATGAATATGGTCAAATCAGTCATAGGAATAAAAATTATCGAATAAAAACTTAATTCAAGTAAAGGGGTGACACGAATGTCAAATGGGGGTTTTGGTTTGAAATTATCAAGTACAACATCAACAAACAATAAGAAATAACAATAATGAGACGGGTTCTTGGGATGTGATTCGATTATAGGCTAATGTAGACAAATGGGTAATAGCAACTTTTAGAAAATAACTAGATATTAGTGAATAAGCTAGACTATAGAGGAGGTAAACTTTCTCTCGAACAATTTACCCCTAATCAAGTCAATTTCTCTCAAACATCAACAAGCATGCAAAATAAGAACAGCCCACACCTTAGTCCATTCACTCTCTCGAGCTGAATGTGTAGAATTGGGTTTAGGATTCACTCGTTCGAGCTGAAACCATGACAACCCAATACCCACAGACCATCAATCAATAATCGTAGTTTTAAAACCTCTCTCTCGAGCAAGCCAAAAACACAAGGGTAGAACTGCATTTGCAACTACAATTCTTAAATTAAACCACAATTATTGATTGAACTCACTTCTAAATAGCATTTAAACTAACAATTAGCAATACTTATAAACTAAATCAACCCATAATCACTTAATCACACCCCAAGAATTGGGGTTTTAGCTAGACATTATAAAAAGATAAAAATCGTTACCTAGTTGAGTTTCCATCAACTTGGTAAGATTAATTTTGTCTTTACGATGTTCCAAGTCGAAGAATTTCAAAGACCCACTTCCAATTTCTCAAAAGTGAAAAACTTCAATTCTCTAAAGCTTAGGAAGAACTAGAGAAAACTTGTTTCAATACTCCAAATAATTACAATACAAAATGAAAATTAGATGTAATGAAAATATGATACTAAACTAAATGTTCAAAAATGTATTTATAGTCGCCCAAAATTATGCTGCGAAGAGTCACTTGGCAAAGTAAGTCGGGCTCGCCGATCCACTAGGCGATCCACCCTTTGGTCAAATTCCATCGCCTTTTAGCCTTGGCCTTTAGCGTCCTCAAGGTCTATAACTTTGGGCGATCCAACAATGCATCGCGGAACCACTCGGCGATCCACCGACTATTCCTTTCTTTCGCAAACTTGGTTCTTTCCTTCAGGGCTTAGCACACTGGAACTTTAGGCGGTCAAGAAGCCGTTCGGTGACTCGCCAAGTAGACTTGGCAATCACCAATTTTACTTTTCTTCATTATTTCAGTTTACTTTGTTCCTTTTTGCAAATTAGTGTCCTTGCTTTGTTCCTCAATCCAAATACCTAGAAATCAAGGGTTTTACATCAGTTATTGGCACAAAATAAGCATTTGGGGACACTAAATCATTGTAAATAAAGACCTAAATGAGTCCAAATCTCGGACTCATTAGTACGCCACCCTGCCAATTTTATTTTCACTATTACAAAATAAGTTACAAATAATGGAAATCCTATCTTTCTAAAAAAAACAACGAACCTAACTTGATCCTAGGAATTGAAACTACGCTAAAACAAATGTTAAAAGTTAAAACAAGTTGCCTATCTATAACATAATGTTCATGGGTTGCCTCCCGTATAACGGTTGGTTTAACGTCGCGGCTTGACGGAGCTTGGATCATTCGTCATTCAACTCAAGATCCTCCCGATCACGATCCAAATCTTCACCAAAGTAGTGTTTAAATCTTTGCCCGTTTACCAAGAACGTTGGGCCATTTACTCCTTAAAGTTCAACGGCACCATGTTGTGTCATCCTTACCACTTCGATGGGACCACTCCATTTAGACCTTAGTTTTCTGGGGAATAACCTTAATCTAGTGTTAAAAAGTAGTATCTTTTCTCCCGGAGTGAAAGTGCGAGGAATTATGTTCTTACCATGCCACCTTTCTTCTTTTGTTTGTACAACTTTGCATTCTCATACGCATGAAGCCTAAACTCCTCAAGTTCATGTAGTTGATCCACTCTCTTCCTACCAGCCAGCTCAAGATCAAGATTTAACTTCTTTATCGCCCAATATGCTTGGTGTTCTAATTCTGCCGGAAGATGACATGTTTTACCGAACACTATGTGATAGGGAGAAGTCCCTATGGGTGTTTTATATGCAGTTCTATACTCCCAAAATGCATCATCCAGCTTCTCAGACCAATCCTTTCTTTGTGCATTCACCATTTTTTGCAAGATTTAATTCACCTCTCTACTCGATACATCCACTTGCCCATTTGTTTGAGGATGGTAAGCTGTATCAATCTTATGACGAATCCCATACTTTGCAAGAAGTTTTTTCACTAGATGGTTAATGAAATGCTTACCTCCATCACTTATGATTTCCCTTGGAGTGCCAAAATGAGTGAAAATATGCTTCTTGATGAATTTAATCACGACTCTTGAATCATTCGAGGGAAGAGCTACAACCTCAACCCATTTGGACACATAATCAACGGCCACTAGAATATATTGGTTCCCACGAGATGGCGGGAAGAGACCCATGAAGTCAATACCCCAAACATAAAAAGTTTGCACCTCAAGAATGTTACTTAGTGGCATCTCATGTCTTCTTGATATAGTACCCAACCTTTGGCATTTATCACATCCCTTCACATAAGCAATATTATCTTTAAATAAAGAGGGCCAAAAGAAACCAGATTGTAGTACCTTATGTGCTTTGTGCTCTCCTACATGGTGTCCTCCATATAGGCTAGCATGAGAATTTTTGAGCACTTTCTTTACCTCATACTCCTTAATGCATCTTCTCACCACCCGATCCACTCCTTGCTTGAATAAAAATGGTTCATCCCAGATATAGAACTTAGCATAATGAGTTAGCTTTTTCTTTTGTTGGGTGGTTGCATCCGTAAGGTACTCTCCAATTACTATCAGAATCACTATGTCCGCATACCAAGGTACTTGAGAGATATCTAATGCCATCAACTATTCATCCAGAAAATCTTCCCGAATTTGTTCCCCTTCATGTACATGGGAAAAATGTTCCAACCTAGACAAATGATAAGCTATTTGATTCTCAGTAGCCTTTTTATCTTTGATCTCAAGGTCAAATTCTTGGAGAACCAATATCTACCGAATCAGCCTTGGTTTAACATCCTTCTTATTGAATAAGTACCTAATAGCTGCATGGTCAGTATGCAATCATCTTGGTACCCACCAAATATGATCTAAACTTGTCGAAGGCGAACACTAGAGCTAACATCTCCTTCTCAGTCACTGTGTAATTAGCTTGTGCAGAATACAGGGTCTTTCTTGCATAATAGATTGAATGAAACAATTTATCTTTTCTTTGTCCCAATACTGCACCCACTGCTACGTCGATTGCATCACACATGAGTTCAAATGGTAATTTCTAATTAGGAGCAACTAAGATGGGAGCTTCAATTAAGTTCCTCTTCAATATCTCAAACGCTTTCAAAAACATCTCATCAAATTCAAATTTTACCTCCTTCTCCAAAAGACTACACATAGGTCTAGCAATCTTGGAAAAATCCTTGATGAATCTCTGATAAAAACCTATGTGTCCAAGGAAACTTCGCACTCCTTTTATAGAGATAGGAGGGGGTAATTTTTCAATAACTTCGACCTTCGCTTTATCTACTTTTAATCCCAATTTTGACACCTTATTACCCAATACTATACCCTCTCGAACCAAGAAGTGGCACTTTTCCCAGTTTAGTACTAAATTGGCGTCTTCATATCTAGCAAGTACTTTATCAAGATTCCGGAGACATATCTCAAAATACTTCCCAAAGACAGAGAAATGATCCATGAACACCACTACAAAGTCCTCCACTATATCATGAAAAATGGCCATCATACATCTTTGAAAAGTTGCTGACACATTACAAAGTCCAAACGCATGCGTTTGAAAGCATATGTACCATAAGGACAAGTGAACGTGGTCTTTTGCCTGATCCTCGGGTGCAATCAAAATTTGATTATAGTCGGAATACCCATCTAAGAAACAATAGTACTCCTTCCCCGCTAGTCGGTCAAGCATCTGATCAATGAAGGGAACCGGGTAGTGATCTTTTTGTGTGGCCTCGTTTAGCTTTCGGTAGTCCATTCAAATTCTCCATACAATTATTGTTCTAGTGGGAATCAACTCATTTTTCTCGTTATTCACCACTGTCATACCTCCCTTCTTTGGAACACACTACACAGGACTTACCCACTTATTATCAGAAATGGGGTACACAATTCCAGCATCTAACCACTTTATTACTTCCTTTCTCACCACTTATTTCATCAAAGGATTCAGTCTACATTGATGTTGTGCACTCGGTTTGTGATGCTCTTCCATATAGATTTTGTGCATACATAACGCCGGACTAATCCCATGAATATCAGCCATCTGCCATCCAATAGCTTTCTTTCTCCTCTTTAGGACTCTCAATGCCGCATCGACCTGTGTTTCAGAAAATTCTGCAAAGGTAAAATTTCATTAGTACCCAAATACGCATACCTTAGGTGAGTAGGCAGAGATTTCAATTCCAACTTAGGTGCATCTTCAATTTATGGTTTGGGTGGAGGCCCTAACTCACGATCCAATGGCTCTACTCTACGTTTATGTCTCTCAATGACTACCAGATTCAAACAAGTCACCATATCTTGAGCCTCATTAACTTCATCTACGTTATGTCCTACTTACACTCTTTCTAAGGGATACACAGGTGCCATGAGATACAATTCTATTGCGAGATCTACAATCGTAATAACGGATAACTCTTCATAGACAATAGGTAATTTAAAGTCACGGTAGACATCAAACACTTTAACCTTATCACGTGATCTCATAGTTAATTGCCCAGCGGCTACATCAATCAATGCACGTCCCGTAGCCAAGAAAGGAAGCCCCAGAATGAATGGAACTTCAGGATCAGGCTTAAAGTTTAAGACCACAAAATCCACCGGAAAGATCAAGGAACCCACTTGTACTAACACATCCTCTATTACCCCCTCTGGCTTAGCAATTGACCTATCAGTGAGTTGGAGAATTACAGTGGTCGGTTTTGGACTATTTAGCCCAAGTTTCTTATATAATGATGAAGGAATGAGATTAATGCTCTCTCCAAATCACACACCTCCTGGGCATGAACACTTTGCCCAATTGTAATTTTCACAGTAAAACTATCCGGATCTAAAAACTTCTTGGGTAGTCTATTCTGAATTCTAGAGCTGCACTCCACAGTAAGTGCTACCGTTTCATACTCTGTGAGCCTCCTCTTAGCCACGATCTCCTTCACGTATTTAACATACTTTGGAATTCCTTACAAAATGTCAACCAAAGGTAGGTTAATGTGAACCTGTTTAAAAAGAGAGAGAAACTTACCGAAGAATTCGTCTTCATTTTGCTTTCTGAGTTTTTGTGGAAACAGAGGGGGTGGTCTCATTTGGGGAACAAAATTCTCAACATTGGAGTTCTTTACCACCTCTTCTGCTTTATTTTCTTTAGTGACTACCTCAATATCTCTCTTCTTTGGAGCTAGTTCCTCTAGTTGCAATCTACTTCTAGCACTCACCACATTCAGTTGCTTAGGATTGGGTTCAGTATCACCGGGCAAACCTCCTTGAGGATGTAAGTTGAGTGCATTAGCTACTTGCGCAACTTGCTTTTCTGAACTCATTTGGGACATTTGGTTGTTTCTTATGTTCTCATCCTGCTTATCTATCCTAGCATTTATCTTTGTACCAATTTTTGCCATTAGCTTTTGGAGTAACTCTTCATTAGTCAGCCCTCCTTTTGGTGCACTTGGATTTATGCCCTTGCCAAATTTTTTATATTGCTTCCCTATTCCTTGTAGACGGTATTGATTAGACCCTTACGCTTGGTTTTGTAGTTACGGAAGTTCCAACCTTGATTTACCTGACCTTGGCGCTAATGATCCTAATTGGATGGTTGGGCCTTGGTTCGGAAACCACCCATTTTATCATTCACAAGATTCACATCCTCCTCATAAATATTCTCATTAACCGGTTGTGCTCTAGTTTGATAGTTAATTGTATTTACTTTCTCAACATCTCCACTTAGATGTTTCAACACTAAGCCAACTTTTGTTCTCAACTGTGCCATCTCCTCGAGAATATCATCATTGGACTGGTTCAGTGTTGCTTGTATTAAAAAGTACTCCTTCTAGTAGCCATCGTTCGAGTGCTCCATGCCTTATTATTCTTGGAGATCCTTTCAAGTTTCTCATCAGTCCCTTGAAATGTGTTTGCTCTATAAGATTCTCGAAAAGTGGTATCTAGCACAACCTTCTCGTTATCATCTAACCCTCGATAAAAGTACTCCTTTAGCGACTCATCATCAATTCACTTATTTGGAGCACTTCTTATGTAGCCGGTGAGTCTCTCCCATGCACCACTAACTGATTCTCCAGGTGTAGCCAAAAATTTATGAATTCTATCTTCAAGCTTCATCTTCTTTGAAACTGGCAAGTATTTGGCTAAGAACACTGCAACTCATCCCACGTGGTAATAGAGTTATATGGTAGCTCGGGCAACCATACTGTAGCATCTTCTATCTCTGATAATGAAAACACTCTTAAACCAATTACATCCATGTTTAAATCATGTCTCCCCACACTACTCATATAGATACTTTGACTTTTCTTATATAAGCTTATGGGTCCTTCGATGAAAGCCAAGAAAACAACCTGATCTTAGGCATATTTATATGCCAAAGTCATTGATATTTGACCATTATGAGATTGAATTAAATAATAATCTTGAGTCATACTAAATAAAGAATAATCTTGCTCACTATGAGATTGAATTAAAAATACACGAAGATTGTGTGTAGTGTATTTTTACCGACAAAGCACACTTCAGATGTGATGAGGGATAGGGTGGTGTTAGTCTATATGCTGATGAAAGGTATGCCCATTAATATTGGGGCAGTGTTAAGGCAAAACATGATGAAATTTAGGAATAACATGAGGTGGCAATTTTTTTATGAGGGGGTTGATCACTCGATTTCTGAGGGCTGAGGGTATTGAGAAGGAGGAGTTAGATATGAATATTTCTTGGGCCCCTTACTTGATATGTAATATGGTAGATGCCACTCGGACCAAGGAGCTCGACACGTCACATAGTCATGTCTTATCAGCTCTGGAGAGGTAGGTATGAGATGATAGTGTAACGGCTCACTTGTTTGGTATGGCAGAGTTGCAACTGAGGATCAGGGGAAGCCCGGTCATGGATGATGAGATGGAAACTTTCGTGGAGCGCTACCAGTTGACGAAGAGTGCAGCCTACCTTTGCAGGACTGGTCTTCTATTTCAGGAGCCTCTAAATGATGACGGTGCCACCACAGATGATCGAAGAAATGGATGATAATGAGGAGGATGATGCTGTTGATGAAGATGCCAATGCTTTGATGGTGTTCGATGGAGGTTGGATGATGACGACGAGTCCTAAAGGCCTGATGAAGTATCTTTAACTCTATACTTTGTTATATTTGTGCGCACTAAGGATAATGCTAATTTTTAAGTGTGGGGTGGGAGATAACTCTATTTTGTATATAAGTTTTGATGTTGAATCGAGTCTTGTTTTTTATGTTATTTTTATTCTGGGTTCCTCAACTTTTGTTTTCGGTACTTTTCTTGAGGATAGTCCATTTGAGCCGAATATGACTAGTTTATTATTTTATTGAGTCTTAGAGTCATCTTAGGAGTGACATTTCCCGATGATGGATGGATGACGACCGTCTTAAGGAAAAATTAGTCACGTAGAGGAGTAGAATTGAGAAACCAACCTTATTATTTTGAAACTATGTCCAAAATAGTTATCCAGACGTCATGGGTAGTCACAATTGGAAAATGCAAAAGAATGGTAACCTTGAAATAAGCATGTATTCATTGTGTTGACTCCGAATGAATCTAAGAGGGCTTAATTCAATAGTAATACCGTAATGCAAGTTGTATGATCATGCTAGTATGATGTGTCCTTATGTGTGTCGTGATGCCATGTGTGGTGAGTGATTGTCTTTCTTTGATTGATATCTAGAACTTGCCTCATGTGTGTTAAATGAGTAGCTTGTATGACTTAGGGAAAATGATTGAGGCATTTCTTTGAAAAAAGCCAATTCTTGATTCTAACTGTATGCGTAACAATGAAAAGATCCCTTGTAAAGCCCCATTGAGCCTTTAGCTTTGTTTTTTTAAGCCACATGAATAAGCCGAAACCCTTTCTACTGATACCAAAGTATTTGATCCCAATGAAATCCTTAATGCACTATGTTGAGAATAAAGGTTGAAAAAGTTGGTAGAAGTGGAAAAGGGTGGAAATGCTATGATATGTGGAAAATAAAACTATAGAAAAAACTCTGTTTTGGCCCTGGTCCTTAGTGGACAATGTGCACCTCAACTAAGTTGAGGGTGGCTATTTCAGAAGTATGCTTAAATTATTGACCTTGGTCCTACCAAGGATATTGTGTACCTCACTCGAACCTTAAGCCTTGAGTTAAGGGTGGCTAGTTCAAAGACATATATATATATATATATAAAGAATAGAAATAATAAAGGGGGAAGATGGAGCAACATAAAGGGAAAATATTCATCAAGTGTGTACTAGGGAAAAAGAAAAGCTAAGTATGATGTTTGTTGGCAAAGCAATGACATGTGCATTAGGGAGGTGTAGTCACTAAAATGCTTCCTAAATATTCCCTCCCTTACCTTAAGCCGACATTACAACCAAATAGAAGTCCTATTGATTCCTTGAGAAATTTGATGTGAAAGTGAAAATACACTATGGGCAAGCTTAAGACATGTTAAGAGAAGTAAGAATTTCATTTGTGAGGGTGAGTACAATGTTTGAAAAATAGGCCTTGTTTATATTATGATTGCTTGAATGAAAGGCTATATTAAACACAAATGAGTGAGGGCATTCATGGCACATATTTGGATTGTCTAATTGGTGTGTTTGTATGAGTTTGCATTAGCTCATAAAAAATAATCAAGAGTCATTCTTTGAGCATGTGTGTTGTAACTTGGTGTGTCATAATGATATATTAAAATTGTTGAAAGGTTGCATCCAATGTGAACTACAAAATCATGATTAAATGTGTTTGGTTGATTTTTAAGGTGGGTAGATAAGTCCAAGGGTTATGAAAAAGAGTTGATAGTATAAAGATTGTTCGAGGACAAACAAAGGTTTGAGCGTGGGGTGGTGATATTAGGCATATTTATATGCCAAAGTTGTCAATATTTTCCCATTATGAGATTGAATTAAAGAATAATCTTAAGTCTATTAGCGTGATTTTGTGTAACTTGTGACGATGGTGCTCTAATAACATGATTAGTTGTTTCAGGAACTTTCAAGGAAATTTGAGTTGATTCGGAGAAAAGAGATGCAAGAAAGTGAAAAATAAGCTAAGGATGGAAGCACCAAGACCAGGCATACTGGCTGGCGTGGAGCACCAAGGGCCTCACTATAGAGCAACCTGCCAGGCGCACTGCCTGGCGCGGTGCGCCACAGGTGAAACCACAGAATACTTGGTCTGGAGCGATGGTTGGCGCATCTCCCTAGTGGAGTTCTGTCTTTTCCAGCAAAAATTGATAAAAAAAGGAATCCCTGTTGAATTAGATTTAGACTCTAGTTTTCCTAACTTACATAAATAGACCCCTAGGGCTATTTTATGGGGGGGGGGCGTCGACATTATTTTGGGTGTGCAAGAGCAAGTTCAACGTTTGCAATAGGTTTTGATTTGCTATCTCTTCTTATTTCCAAAAATTTTCATGAACAATTATATTTTGCATTTTTCGAATATTATGAGTGGCTAAACGCTCTAGTTCTGGGGCTGTAGCTACGGATTGATTGTTGAATATTAAAGGTTTTTGAATTAATTATTGGTTATCGTTTAAGTTACTTTTATATTCTTGTTTTAGTATTTCTTGACTGGCCATCTAGAGATAAATATATTGTCTATTCTTAAAACCGAGAGATGAGAGGGTAGATAGACCAGAGAATATAGTAAGCTCGATCTTTCATTGAGTTGATGTGTGTTCAGGAGTGGCGCCCGGATGAACAACTTGCTTGGTTCCGAAACAGGTTGAAATATAAATGCTTGCCAGTTAGGCCTACTATCCCTGCTCAATGATGTAGTTAGACAGCTTACTGGAGCTTTATTGTTTTGGGAAATCCTCTAAAGTTTCTCAGCAATCTCCTCAAAAGTGCACTCACCATATGATCCTCCAACAATAGTATCTAACATAACTCGTCCATTGTCATCCTGTCCCCTATAGAAGTACTCCTTCGATGACTCATCATTTATGCGGTGGTTCATAACACTTCTCATGAACCCAGTGAACCTATCCCAAGAGCTTCTTATTGACTCTCCAGGTAATGCTGTGAAGTTATTCAGTTTATCCTATGAACACCTTGTGTAGTTGGTCCCATGTATAGATCAAATTGTATGGCAGCTCAGAAAACAACTTAGCAGAATCACTAGTCAACGACAGTGCGAACACTCTCAAACCTATGACATCCATATCCAATTCCGGTCATCCTACACAAACCTTATAGACACTCGACAATTTAGCCATGTGAGCGTATGGATCCTCCGAAGCCAACCTAACAAACAATCCTCTCGGTGTAAGCATCTGTATACGACTGCTGGTCACCACAAATGTATGTCCCGAAGGTAGAGGAGGGAGAACAATAGGTCCATCTGATCCAACTGCATCATAGTCAACCCGGTAGTGATCAAGAAACCTTGGTGCTTTCTGCACCCTTTCTGCATTTCCGATTATATGACTACCTTGAATCTGAGCAGGCACATTAACGACTCCAGGAGGTTGAAACTCAGCTCCATCTCCTTGACCCTCTCCGATTGGATTATTGTGTACCCCTTGATTTGCCATTTTCCTCAGAGTTTTTCTCAGTTCAGGATCATAGGGGGTCAAGGGTTCGCCTCGACATCGTGTACTTGGCAAACACTAGAGTAGAAACCTGTAGAAAACAAAATCAAAACAAAAACGTAAAATCAGGAAATACTTTACTAAAGTTAAAAAATTTAGTCAGTTTAATCTAAAAGTCGTATTCCCCAGCAGTGGCGCCAAAATTTGATATCGCCCAAATTACACCTCCCAAAAGAAATATAAGCGACCATTGCCAAATAAATAACCCAACTTATAGGTTGGGGTCAATCCCACAAGGAATATGGTTCAGACTTAAACTTATCTCACTATTATCTTTGTTTAGCCAAACTATATCGAGAAAAGTAAACAGGGAGGATGTTGTAAACAAGTAACAAATTGGTGATTTCAGTGATTAAATAACAAGTAAACAAGATTCACAATTTGAGTTATCAATATAAGGTGGAAACTAGGGCATATGTGTTCCCTACAAGTTCTTAACGCAGTAATCCTAATAACAGTAATCCTATCCTAGTGTTTGATATGCAAGACCAGTAAGTTATGTATCCCTACATGATTGTTAATCTTAGTAGAAACTTTCACTCGTGACTTGGTAAATCTACGAGTGTGTGCTTTACTAACCCTAACCTTCACCCCAGATTAGTCATCGTGTGAATTTAGTTGGGTTTTCACCCTCACTTTGATTGATTAAAGTCAGACTATTAGATAGCAGCAAATCCTTAACTAAATATCTGTTGTTTAATATTTTTATCATTCATTACCCCCTTGGTAAGGAAAGTACGAACGAGACGAGTTCTAACATTGTCCACCGTTAAAAAGACTTCTAAATGAAAGGATTAACAATACATGCATAAACACTATTCAAGAATTACTTAATTATTATTCATACATTATTAATTGCTCATGGTGCCCACAACCCTAGTTGTGGATTTAGCTAATCATGCTTGATAGTTCACAATTCATAATCAGGTTCAAAGAATTCATGAACTTACAGTTAGAATAGATGAAAACCGAAATCTTGAATTGAAATTCAATGTGAAATTTGCATAAACCAACTTCCAGAAATTAAATTTCTAAGTGTTTGCAAAACAATTCCCAAAAGACCAAAACTAAAAGTATACAATATTGTCTAAACCTCAAAAATGGAAATTACATCTAATATTTATAGAAAACAAATCCTAAACCAACTAGGAAACAAAATAAGGAAATAATAGCTCGGACACGGTTTCTGCTGACGACTCAACCTACGGTCCGTTGTCACCCTCCATGGTTCAAGACTTGGGCAATAATTCAGGGCCTTCAGACGACTATTCCACCTTCGATCCATGGATTGGACTACGGTCCATCCTATCACTCCATGGTTTGAGTACTAAAAATCAGCTTTCTGACCAGGACCTACGACTGTCCACCTACGGCCCATCAGTGAACCTACGGTCCGTGGTTGGCTCCGTCAGTGGCCACTTCTGCATTTTTCAACTCGTATCTCCATCATCCGCATCCAAGCCTATTTCCTGCAAGAATTACATAAAAACATTATTTCTAATAACAAACTACCCCAAGATACACACAAACTTCAAGTGAAATGCATCAAAAATACTGTAAACTCACAGTATATCAGAACTCAACTCTTGTCTAGAGTTGTTGAGTTATATTTTGTTATTAGACGGTTGTACCCTGGAGGGGACTATTCAAGAAGGACTATTGCTGGACCGATGAAAGCATTTGCTGCAGTATGCTTGAATCTCCTTAAAGTGAGCGAGATATCCGCGCCTCAGTCTAAAGAAATTATTATTTCTTCATTTTATTTTTAATAGTAATCTTGTAATATTGTTATCTTGTAATTTTTCACTAATAAGAGATGGGTAACACCATATATATATATATATATATATATATATATATATATATGATCAGATCATATTGAGAATAATATACTATCATACTAGAATACTGTACTATATTTTGTTTTGATCACAATAAATAAATAAATTAATTGAGGTACATTTTCAAGAAATGTAGATAATATTATTACAAAGTGAAAAATAAAGAACAAGGAAGCACAAAAATATTTAACATGGTTCGGATTAGAATGATCCGACGTCGACCAGAGAACAACTGTTTGTATATTAACAAAGTAAGGAAAGAGATCTCAAATACATCTAAGAAGATTATTTTACTAATTCTCTACTCTTCTAATGTATTTTTCTATGAACTTAGGATGATTTCAACAATGAAGAATGATCATCCTCTTATAGGTGTTAAACTTGGGCTCAAGCACAAAAGAAAAGAAATACAAAATTTATCCTCCACAAATTTTAGCTTACCCTCCAAGTTTAATTCCTAGCCAAGTTAATTGGCACATGGAATTTTCTTCCATTGGCTTTGACCCCACGGCCCTCAAGGGCCAACTCATTCAATACCCATGCATTCAACCGCTTCAACTAAATATAGACGCGAATGTATAATATGTCTATAATCGTGGACACCAACTATCTGTATAATTTGTTTATTTTTTGCAATTTCTTGACAATATGAGTTAGTATTCAAGGGTACTGTTACCTAGTCATTTGTTTTGTTGTTGGTAAATGAACAATTTATTAACCAAAAATAAGCAATACATACAAGGGTATTAACTCTTTTAAACACTCAAACATAGTAGAGAAGACAAGAAAAGTGGGAAGAATTTGGGGAACTTTTTAAAAGACAAATTCAAATAGTTTTCTATGGCGAGACAAAGTATCTACATTATTTTTTCATGTAAACACCGCGAATAAAATGAAGAATATTGTATTTCATTTTCTCCATTTACTAATAAAGATATGATTATCAACTTTAAATGTTTCGTAACATACTATGCATGTAATGCATATTAACTGTACACAGTTTAGCGGATGTAATTAAACCATTAAAATAACATACTATGCATGTAATGCATATCAAAATTAATGGATCAGCAGCTGTAGTTCACATGTTCTCATCAACTGCATCGTGCTTGCTATTTTTATGTTTTGATGATTTGACAAACTTTGGGGATGATAAAACTCCAGTTACCCGAAGAGTTCTTGTTAATAGGGGGAACTGGTGAATAAGTATGTTATCATCAAAAAGGGGAAAAATATTAGTTCGAATCTGATATGAGATGTTAGTTCGAAGTTGATATGAAGTTTTGATGATTTAACAAACTTATCGATTTAACAAGGAACCAGATCCTTGTTACTGGGACTGCTGACAGGGAAGTGAATGAATACACTCAGTGTGAGGAATATTTGTGTGTAATCATCAAAAAGGGGGAAAATGTTATATTCTAGGTGTTTTGATGATCCTCACAAATGCAGGGACCTAGTCCCCGACAGAGTGCTCTCGTCTAGATTCAAATGAGGTACAACTGTAAAGCTGTCACATCAGGTGGTAGGTGAAAAGTGCAGTGTCCTACACCAATAGAAAGAGCGGACGAGATTGTCTATTTCAATGTCTCATAAATGTAAGGACCTGGTCCCCAGCAGAGTACTCTCTATCATCTCCATCAGATGCATAATGGGGTACAACTGTAAAGCTGTCGTGTCAGAGGTTGGTGAGGCGTCATCGTACTACACCAATCAAAACGGAGGAGGGTGTTTGTCCGGAGGGTGTTTGTCCAATGGGTAATAATTCTTTATGGTTGATAATTTATACATGACAAACACCATAATTAATTCATTCATCATAAGAAGGAAGTCAGCCAGCAAGCCTTTTCAAGAACCCACAAGGAAGTTTGCAAGGGACCTGGTCCCTGCAAGACTGCGATATGAAAAGGTGACAAGACAGCTGTCAGAAAACCTGCCACCTCTGATGTGGTAGGTGCACAGCTTTTCTAAACAGCATGCCTTCAGCCAATAGGATTGTTTCAATCAGTTTGTGTTGATTTATATTATCTCTTTCCAAAATACACAAACTCAAGATTTGGCAAACTAAATTTGGATTTTCTCTAAAAATTCATAAGCTTGAAAAGAAGGCCATCTTCAAGGAAGAACATTGCTCAACTCAACAAAGGGACCTGAATCAGCGAAGAAGAGTCTTTGTTGTACTTAGAGCTTTGTGTCTCATGTGCTTACATTGTAAATCTGATCCTAATCTATAAAGGATTCAGATCTTGTTTCGGTTTCTAAAAGTCTAAGTCATCTAGAGTTAGGTGATTTAGTGGGAAACATTGTTGTTCCTTAGTCAAAATCTAAATCGTCCAGAGGGTGGTGGTTTAGTGGGCGGTGTGGTATCCGCTTAGAAAAATCTATATTAATCGGTGAGGGTTAGTATAGTGGGCAATGTTGTATCTGTTCTGGTTCAGCTAAGTGATAGGAGATATTGCTTAGTGTGGAGATTAAGAGGCTAATCTCAATTTGTAAACTGGTTTTTACTTTTGCTTGGAGAAGATTAGTGGAAGCAGTTTGAAAAGTCCTGTTGAGAATAGGTCGTGGTTTTACTCCCTTGAGCAAGGATGTTTCCACGTAAAGTTTCCTGTCAATCTTTCCTTTCAGCATTTGTTCTTTACTGTCTAATATTGTAACTGTATTGAGGACCTGGTCCCATCGACTTAAGTGGACGCATACATTCCAACAGTGCTCCTATTTGTCAACTTAATAATAGTCTCCAAAATCAACCCCATAAACCCATAGATAGAGATAATATCTCAAATGGTTACTCAACTAAGGGTTTTTTCTCAGGAAGTCACTCAACTATGAGTTCTTTTCAAAAATTCACTAAACTTTCTTTTATAACCTCAAAGTCACTCAACTATAAATATATTACTTACAAAGTCACACAACCTATTTATTTATTTTTCATTAAAATATGTTGACATGAATTTTTTATTTGAAATAAAAAATTGTTTTAAAAAACAGGAATATATCCTAACAAAAGTAGAATTTGAATAGTCTTAATAAAAGCATGTTTAAGTCGATAACAAGACCTTGTACTATCATAATTTGGTGCCTTTCCAAATTGTTTTTAATTGGATTTTGGGTATTTGTTTTTGTAAAGTAAATTTTAAATTTTCCTTTTTAGCACGGGAAAGAGGGCTCATTTTACAAAAAAAATACTTTAAAAGTAATTAGGGTTCATTTTGTGCACCGTTATCACTTAGAATAAACATACAACTAAATAACCATGTTTAAAATAGTCTAACATTAATTACTAATAATAATAAAATAATAACAATATTATTATTATTATTATTCTATTTTTCACTATTTTATTTTTAAACAGAAATATTTTATGTAAACAATTTTTATGAAAACTTTAATTAAATAAGTTGAGTGACTTTTAAAGTAAAATACTCATAGTTGAGTGACTTTGAGGTTATAAACAAAAGTTGAGTGACTTTCTAAGAGAAAAATCAATAGTTGACTAACTTTCTAATAAAAGAACTCATAATTGAGTGACTTTGAGGTTATAAAAGAAAGTTGAGTGACTTTCTAAGAAAAGAAGTCATAGTTGAGTGACTTTCTGGGAAAAAACTTAGTTGAGTGACCATATGAAATATTATCTCCCCATAGACAAGTAGAAAATTTTGCAAAAAATATGATAGATTATATCAGGGTAACGTCCCACACCTGAAGCCATTTCCATAACACAACGATCTAAGTCATTGATTCCTTGCCATGAAATTTCAAGTTGGGAATTGAAGCATCTATATAATCGATAAAATCCTTTGAATAAGGATATGAAATAACCCCGTGATTGAAGAGGTAATGATAGATAGACTTCAAGATTGCTAAATAATGATCCTAATCATACTCATCTTCTTTCTTCACTTCATTTCCGGGCGTTCCTCCTTGTTCAAGATTGGAAAATATAGGCTTATTAATGAGCTTCAATTCATATGATTCAGACATGGGATACTTTCAATTTTCTTAAACTTTTAGAAATACACGTAATTGATGTGTTGAATTTTATACATAACAACTAAAATACTACTCTGAAATATGGTCCTAGTTTCAATACACGAATAATTCACTTCTAATCAAGAACCAAACGACACACAAGTGTTACTCTTCTTTGCTCAACCTACACCCTCCCTACCAAAAACTTGATCAATTGACAGCCTTATCATTTGGACATTTTAAATTCTTTTTCATTGTGTAATTTCTTTAATTTAGCAGATAGATGGTGACAATTTTTGTTTACGAAACTGATAATTTTAGAAGAGTCATTGACGTTGTTCCTCGGTGGATCATAAATTTAAGAACGATTCTATGTTATTTTTCAGTACAAGAGAATTTAAATGATACTTCTACTATATATATATATATATATACCGACAATGTATCGTTTCTAGATTTACTCTTAGCTACTAATTCCCTCATTTAGGAAAATGACGGTGTTCCCTTGATTCCACTTTCTTATTTATTTAGGAGAGTTGTGTTACTTTTCATTTCTGAGCTTTCACACAATTGATTATTTAGCATCTACTGATTTTGTTAATCTATGTCATTCCGTTGTTATTTTTTTTCCTTCCTTGATAGAAGAGAGGATTAATTAGCATATCTTATTCTATAAGTTAGGCACAAGATATCAAACTTGGAAAAACAAAAACATTTTCATATCAAATAAAAATAACCTTTCGCAATCTCTAATCCCACAATAAATTTTAAGCTGAAACAATAAATACAAGAAAAACCATAAGCAATTCAAAATACTACTATGAAGACTTCGATCTTAAAAATTAAGAATGGATTAACACCTCCTGTTTCTCAAATTGTCATCGGTTTCATCTATCTCTTTGCCAACTTGGTAATACTCTCCCAAATTAAACCCATTAACCAATAGACAAATCGAAAATTTCATGATGAATAGGTTAATTATATTATGGTCATATCCTGCAATTTTCAAAATAATTACAAAACGTCTCTCTAATAGAATGATTTTAGTCTTCAGGGCTTGGCCTCAAAATTTCAAGTTGGGAATTGAAGCCTTGATGTAATTGATAAAATTCTCTGAATAATTAGGATATGGAATCACCCCATGATTGAAGAAGTAATGATAGATAGACTTCAAGATAGCTACATCCTGATAATAATCATAGTTATCTTCTTTTTTCAACTTAATTTCGGACGTTCCTCCTTGTATAAGATTGGAAAATGAAGGCTTATTGATGTTCTTCAATTCATAAAATTCAGGCATAGGAGACTTTCCTTTTCCCCCAATTTTTGGACATACACACTTCAATTCATACAGTTCAAATGTTGGGAGTTTTCCTTTTTCTGTTGCTTTTTGCTCCTCTATTTCGTCTACAACTTTATCATTTGCATATTCAGAGATGATTTATTCTTCATTTTCCAGATCGTTGTTGAAGTGATCATGTGGAGGAGAGGAGATAGGTGACCAAACTGCAGATTCTTGATTTTGTTCTGAAGGTAGCATTTCAGACATGATCTTTGAGAAAATGTTGGAGCTAATAAAAAAGAAGAAGAAGAAATGCTACTGAGAATGATGAGATCGTTCATTCTCTTGCTATATTTATAGCGTATAAACTTGACTAAAATAATTAAAATATTAATTTTATTAAATGTCACTTCAATTTTTCATGCCATAAAAGTCACATTTTCCCCATAACTCTATCTGTATATTTACTCTACATTATTTGGTTAGTTAGACATTAAATTACCTTTTCAGGTGAAACATTTACTCATCTGTCATGATTTATGGCTAGTAAAAATTTGACTTATATCATATATTACAACAGAAAGGGGCTGATATACCCCTCAACATTTTCATTTAGAGTAAAATATCCCTCGTTATTAAAGTGACTTATATATATCCTAATGTTACACAAATGATTCACATATACCCTTTTCTTCTAACAAAGGTGAAAAAGAATAATTTAAAAATTAGTTTTAAATTTTTTTTATTGAAAAAGAAAAGATATTTCATGTAGGGGTATGTTTGAACCTTCTTACACCTTTTTTTTCTTTTGACTAGTTTTATTCTCGACTAAAGATGTTATATTCATAAGAAAAACACAAGGCATATACAATTTTCAAGATGAAATTTTATTGATGAAGAATAATTAAAATTTATCATGTCAAATTGAAAATAATATTTAGATAATGAGGTGAAATTACTATGGGGAAAGATGGTGATTCTGGTGATACACAATTTTGTTATCGTTGGATGTGTGATTACGAGCTGATGTTGAAATGAACTATGATCAATCTTTGATGTATCCTATCTATGCTTGAATGTGTGTGTTATTACAAGCTGAATTATACCTATTGTAGTAATATTTTTTATTTATTTTGATGATTATATGAACTGTATATGATGAATCTTTGATTAAGCAAATAGAATGGTGTGGTTTAGAGGTGAGAGATGCATTCTACGAATAAAGCAATAACTATTGATGTGTCCTTTTACCTATTATGTTTTCATATACATCAACTTATTGTTGTGGCTTTTTACCTATAAATTATGTTTTCATGTGAATGACTGCTACTTGGTAGTAAGTCATTCCACTGTGTGTTTGGAATTTGAGATCCGAACTTTTCTATTATTTGTGATTTAACTCTAATTCACACCTCGGATAGGGTCTGCGCATTGTGTTTAATAACAATATACACAATGTAGTGGGTTGTGAGGATGGTGAGATGTACGCAAACCTTTGTTTCCAATATATGCTTAGCTAATTCTAGAAGAATATTTAGTCGGTTTTAAGACGTCACTGTTTGAATTATGAATTTTGGTATCACTTCTCTCTGTAACTCACACTATGTGCTACAGGAAACATTACAATTATCCTTCTATTGTACATTGTGCATGATGTCAACATTACTACTACGAATTAGTCCCTTGTGATACTCCGTAGGTATATTGATACCATATTGGTATCATATAGGACTAAGCTGTCACGCCCCGAGCCTACACCCTGGGCAGGACTGGCACTCGAGAACCATTGCTGGCCCCAAGCGAACCCTTGGCCTGACTTACTTACTCAGCGAAAGACTTAACTCAACAAAGATAAATCTATGTAATAAAGTGGAATGTTATAAAGGAACATACAACTAGCCATTAAGGCAAACTCAAGTCTCCACATAAGATGATAACAATGAAAAGACTAAAGAACTAACATCTGACTGTCTATCTATGAAGCCTCTAACAATTGAGATGCATGTCAGGACAAGACCCCCGATCATCCGAAAAAATGAAATAAAAAAAAAGCAATTGATAACAAAGGCGCCTTCCGGAAAGCAAGGAGGCTCACCAACTAACTCTGAATGTTCAACTGGATCAACGAGGCGTTAGATGATTCTGGTTACCTGTGTCTACATCATAATAAGATGTAGGACAAATGACATTAGTACATTGAATGTACGAGTATGCGAAGGGAATTCTAAAATAACACATAAGCTTGAAAGGAATCTGAAGAACACTTACCTGGCTCAACTCAACTCAACTTAACATAATTGAACTCATTTCAGTATAAATCAGTTTAAAACAAGTGCAATATAAAGAAAAGTTGTTTAAAACATGATGTCAACTCTCTGTGTATGCAAAGATACATATAACTCTGAAATGAATGTAAAAATACAATAAACTGTGTATATAAGACTACAATTTCTTCTGTGGGAGTTTTTTCTAACCGACAACCATCACGTAAGAGCTATTGTGATGATACAACGTTTTGACTCACGCTGCCAGGGCCGTCCTATACCTTGCCGGGGGTATAGAACCTGAACTACTAAGTCGATCCACTAGGCTATGCTTAAAAGCACTAAAGGAATCATCTAAAAAGTATGACCCTTTTTAACCCATGATGGCTACATGGTTTATGGGGGCTGTGAGTTGTCTGAACTCTCCCCCATATCGGTGCTCAATACTACTCCCAAAATATGATACTAGCTCTTATGTTTAAAAGCATACTTCTTTTAGTGATTTGAGATAATTTCTCAAAAACTTAGCTTAAAGGCTATCTTGGAAATCAAAGTTTCCTCTCTTGCTTCATTTAGAAAGCGATTACTCTTTTCTGAAAACTAGTTCAAAGGCTCTTTGGAAATCTCAGTTTCCGTTCTTATTTAAATGTGAAAACATTTTAAACTCTTTGGGAATACATAGTCCCTATATACTTCTTTGAAGAAATGAACTTCAAACTTTACTCTTTACTCTTTACTCAACTTGAACTTTAAGTCTTAAAACAAAGTTAAAAGCATTTGCAAAAGACTTCTTGAAAAGACTCTAAGAACTTCTTAGACTTGGCTCTTGACTTTCCTTGAATTTGAATTTATGGATAAAAGGTTATGATTCATGTTTCTGGAAGATTTCTAGATGTTTAGAAGTCATTTAGAATAGTTAGAATCAATGGAAATTGTAAGTACACTTTAGAAAGACTTAAATAGGGTAAATGATAAAAAATTGGTGAAAAACGACTATCCGGGCGCGTTCCTGGCGCACCGCACCAACCCCCACTTTGTGGGGCTCATTTTGGGGGCACTGCAGGCCACCGCCCCAGCTTCTCTGGTGCTATGGGGGCGCGACGCGCTTGGCCCTCCGCAGGTGCGTCTGATGAATTTTTCAACTCTTTTTCTGATCCTAAATCATTTTAAATCGATTCCTTTTCTCAATACTTTCTTAGATTCAGATACCCAAAGCATGTACATTAGAATCTAACTCTAAACAAATCTTAACATCGCTAAAACGTCTCAAGAAAATCCATCTATCACATGTAAGTTCAAGAATTAAAACAATTCAAGAACACAACTCAAGAATATCAAATTCTAGCTCATTTGGGACAAAAATTGTTGAATTAAACATGTTTGGCGCGTGGGTGAATGGACCCAATGCTATATGATCTCACATACCTCGTAGGGATCACCCCTTGACGAAATCCATAAGCGATTCTTTACAAAGACAACGAATCTTGAACTTTCTTCTCATTTCTCCTTTTTTTCTCTTTTCTCCAAGCCCTAGAGTGAATTTCCAACATTTCTAAACTGACCAAATTCAGTTTTGACCCTTAATTAATTCACTAGAACGAATTAAATAAGTTGGGTAAAGAAAAGACCAAACTACCCTTTAAAAATTCGGATTGGACATTTCCTTATTCAAACAACCCAACTTCCAATGGGAATAACTTACTCATCCGAACTCGGAATCGCGCAAACTCGGTGGCGTTGGAAAGATTATTCCAAGATCCTTCCTAAGATATCTGGAAACACACCTAAATCATCCTGAGGTAGGAGTTCTGGTCATTTGAAGTTGACCAAAAAATTCAACTTAACATACTTACCAAATTTCCAGATTTTTATTATTATTTCCAAAAATGACTATTTCCACTTTTTAACTTCTTTCTAGTTACGGGGTATTACAATATATCCCCCTAGGGAACATTCGTCCTCGAATGAGCTTACTCTTAGTAGGCTAAGGGTGTAACATCTAACATTCAGCTCAAACGCCCAACAAACAATGCAAATACAACATGCAATCTCATAAGTTAAATAGTACTAAGAAGAGAATTAGTACCTTGATCTGGAATTTCTCCGGATTCGAAGAGATGTGGATATCTCTTATTCATATCCTCCTCAGCTTCCCAAGTATCTTCCTCAACAAATAGATTCCTCCAAATGACTTTGACTGATGCTACTTCCTTAGTCCTCAACTTGCGAACTTGGCGATCTAGAATCTGGACCGGAATCTCTTCATAAGATAAGCTATCCCTGATGCTAATATCTTAAGTTGGTATGACCAATGAAGGATCACCCATGCACTTCTTCAACATGGAGATGTGAAAAATTGGATGAACCACGACTAACTCTTGTGGTAGCTCCAACTCCTAAGCTACATTACCTACCCTTTTCGATATTATGTAAGGGGTAATTATACCGGGAACTAAGCTTACCCTTCTTGCCAAATCTCATAATACCCTTCATGGGTGAAGCTTTCAAGTATACCCAATCATCTACTTCAAACTCTAACTCCCTTTTCCTAACATTAGTGTATAATTTCTAATGACTTTGCGCCGTTTTCAACCTCTCTTGAATCACCTTCATCTTCTCCATAGCTTGATGAACTAGATCTAGTCCTATCAACCCTGCTTCACCAACTTCAAACCATACAATAGGAGATCTGCATCTTATCCCATAAAGAGCTTCATAAGGAGCCATTTGGATGCTAGAGTGGTAACTATTGTTGTAAGAAAACTCAATAAGAGGTAGGTGATCATACCAATTACCTTTGAAATCAATCAGACATGCCCTCAATATATCCTCTAAGGTCTGAATAGTGCGCTCTGCTTGACCATCTGTCTAAGGATGAAAAACAGTACTCAAGTTCACCTTTGAACCCAAGCCTTTTTGGAATGACTTCCAAAATTGTGCAGTAAATTACGCACCTCTGTCTGAAATAATGGAGACCGGGACTTTATGAAGTCTAACCACTTCTTGAAGATACAACTTGGCACAATCCTTTGTTGTAGGGTAGTCTTTACCGACAAAAAGTGGGCTGATTTTGTCATTATATCAACAATCACCCATATCGAATCATGCTGCCTGTGAGACCTTGGCAAACCTGTGATGAAATCCATATTAATCATTTCCTACTTCCATTCCAAAAGTTCTATATTATGAGCCATACCACTGGGCCTTTAGTGATCTACTTTAACTTGTTGGCAATTTGGACACTTAGCAACAAACTTTGCAATGCCCTTCTTCATACTACTCCACCAATAGATCTCTCTCAAATCGTTATACATCTTTGTGGAACCCGGATGAATGGAATATCTGGAGCTATGAGCTTCCTCCATGATCCTCTTTTGGAGTTCATCCACCCATGATATATACAACCTACATTGATACCTCAACACACCATCTCCCCCTTGTTCAAAAGCCATTACTTTTTGCTTATGAACATTTTCCTTCAATTCAAGCAAAATGGGATCTTGGTCTTGCTTCTCTTTTACTTCTAACACTAATGATGATTCAACCCCATTCATCACCACCACTCCTCCTTCTATGGAATCCATTAGTCGAACTCCCAAGCGTGCAAGTCTATGCACATGGGTGGTACCCATAAACAACCTGCTCAAGGCATCAGCAACAACATTAGCCTTACCTGGGTGGTAAAGAATACTCATGTCATAATCATTGAGTAATTCTAATCACCTCCTTTGTCTGAGATTTAGCTCTTTCTGAATAAACACATATTAAAGGCTCTTGTGATCAGTGAACACATCTACATGAACACCATATAAATAATGACGCCATATCTTCAAATCAAATACTACAATAGCCAACTCTAAGTCATGGGTTGGGTAGTTCTTCTCATGAACTTTCAACTGTCTGGAGGCGTAAGCTATAACCTTGACATTCTGCATTAATACACAACCCAAACCAACTCTAGATGCATCACAATACACCACCAAACCTTGCCTACTTTCTGGTAAGGTCAAAACTGGGCAGTAGTCAACCTCTTTTTCAATTCCTGAAAGCTTTTCTCACAAACTTCAGACCATTGAAACTTCACTGTCTTCTGAGTTAACTTGGTCAAAGGGGATGAAATAGATGAGAACCCCTCTACGAACCTTCTATAATAGCCAGCCAAACCCAAGAAACTCGTAATATCAGTTGGAGATATGGGTCTAGGCAAATTCTGCACTACCTCTATTTTCTGAGTATCAACTTTAATTCCCTCTCCAGACACAATGTGACCTAAGAATGCCACAGACTCAAGACAAAACTCACACCTAGAGAACTTGGCATATAACTCCCTATCTTTTAAAGTTTGAAGAACTATTCTGAGATGACTAGCATGATCTTCTTCATTCCTTGAATAGGTTAGTATGTCATCAATCAAGACGATAACAAACATATCTAAATAAGGTTTGAATACTCTATTCATAAGGTCCATGAATGTTGCAGGTGCATTAGTCAAACCAAAGGACATGACCAAAAACTCATAATGACCATAACGGATTCTGAAAAATGTTTTTGGAATATAATATTCCCTTACTCTTAACTGATAGTAGCCAAATCTAAGATCTATCATAGAGAAACATGTGAAGTTGATCAAAAAGATCATCAATCTTTGGGAGAGGATATTTGTTCTTGATGGTAACCTTGTTCAACTGACGGAAATCTATACACATCCTAAGGAAACCATCTTTCTTTCTCACAAATAAAACCGGAGCTCCCCAAGGTGAGACACTTGGTCGAATGAACCCTTATCAATGAGATCTTTCAACTATTTTTTAAGATCTTTCAACTCTGTTAGTGCCATTTTATATGGCGGAATAGATATAGGACGAGTGTCTGGAAGAACATCTATACCAAAGTCTATCTCTCTCAAGAGGGACTCCGGGAAGATCATCTGGAAAGTCTTTTACTACTGAAACTGAATGAATAGGAGGTATCTTAATACTAGAGTCATTAAATCAGACTAAGTGATAGACACACCCCTTAGAAACTAATTTTCTTGCCTTAAGGTACGAAATAAAACGACCCTGAGGCACTGCTGAAATGCTTTTCCACTCTAAGACTGGCTCATTTGGAAACTAAAACTTGACAACTCGAGTTCTACAATCAACTGAGGCATAACAGGCATGAAGCCAGTCCATACCAAGAATGACATCAAAATCTACCATGTCTAACTAAATTAAATCAGCCATGGTACTCTTGAGATTGACGGAAACGAGACAATCACGATGGACTCTCTCTGCTAGAATAGACTCACCAACAGGTGTAGAAACACTGAATAGTTCACTAAGTTGCTCAGGAATAACATCAAAATTTATCGCAACATAAGGAGTTACAAAAGATAAACTCGCTCCTGGGTCTAGCAAAGTATAAACATTAGAGTTAAAGACTTGAATCATACCGGTGACAACATCTGGCGAATTCTCTTGCTCTTGGCGACTGGTGATAGCATATAGGTGGTTTAATCCTCTGCCAATATCGAAAGTAGCCCCTCTAGGTGTAGCTTTGTCTAGTGGAGAAACTGAAGAAAACTGAACTCTATTGCCCCCATTACCATTACCCTGCCTATTCTTTGGACACTCTCGCATAAAATGCCCATTCTTGCCACACTTGAAATAACCAGTGGATCCCTCACGACAAGTACCTGAGTGGTTTCTACCACACTTAGCGCAAGCATGAGGTTTACTACCCCCTTGCGCCACACTACCCTGAGAATAAGCAGGTTTGGCTCTGAAATTCTAACTATTGTACTCACTTTTGTTCTTAGGTGCAGGTGCACTAGCAGATGATGGACCAGGTCCCTTCTGTTTCTGTTGGAAGGATGACCGGTTGGCATTACTCTTCTGCTTCTCGGACTCATTCCCGTCTTAGCTCTCTTGTTCTTAAACTCTTTCTTATACCTTAGCTTCTCTTCCTCAACTTGCTGCACATAGACCATCAACCTTGATATATCCATGTCCCCAATCAGCATCGCTGCCCTGCCCTCTTTGCTTGATAGACGGGACAACCCAACAACAAACAAACTCATTCTACTCCTCATATCTGCAACCATCTCTGGAGCATAACGGGATAGTTGGGTGAACTTCAACCTATACTCATGAACGCTCAAAGAATCCTGCTTAAGTGTGAGGAACTCTCGTACCTTAGCCTCTTTCAGTTCTCAGGGGAAGAAACGCTCTAAGAAGGCCTCCTCAAAACAAGCCCAAATCGCAGGTGGTGCATCCTCAGCTCAGTTCTTCTTCCATTCATCAAACCAAATCCTAGCGACACCCTTCATTTGGTATGCAGCTAGTTCCACCCTCTCAATATCTGCAACATGCATGACACCAAATACATTTTGCAGCTCCTCAATAAAGTTCTCTGGATCCTCAGTAGTGCTTAAACCTGTGAAACTTGGAGGGTTCATCCTCAAGAACTCACGAATCCTCGAAGTGTCATCCTTTTCTTTTCGAACTCCTCTTTGTTGCCCAACCTGATTAGTCACAACTTGACTTAGCATCCTAATTTTTTCCCTAAACTTAACATTGGTAACTTCTCATTGTGGTTGCATTTCAGGTACATTGGGTACCCCTTGCTCCTCAACATTAAACCTAGCCGGACGACCTCTGACAGCTCTTCGTTGAGGCATGATTATCTGAAAACACGCACAAGCACGAATTAGAAGAAACTTTTTAGAGATCAAACTCTAACGCATGAAATGAGTGTGAAAGAAGTGAAAAATTTTCCTAAGTGTTACAGCCTCCTAATTATAGATGTGGCGCGCTTCACACCGATAACTATGAATCTATAGACACGACTTCATAGACTCCCTAGGACTCTTGAACTCTGTGCTCTGATACCAAGTATGTCACATCCTGAGCCTACACCCTGGGTGGGACTGTCACTCGAGAACCATTGCTGGCCCCAAGCGAACCCTTGGCCTGGCTTACTTACTCATCGGAAGACTTAACTCAACAAAGATAAATCTATGTAATAAACTAGAATGTTATAAAGGAACATTCAAGTGGCCATTAAGGCAAACTCAAGTCTCAACATAAGATGATAACAATGAAAAGACTAAAGAACTAACATCTGACTATCTATCTATGAAACCAATAAAAACTGAGATGGATGTCAGGACAAGATCCTCGATCATCCTAACAAATGAAATAAAAAAAAGTAATTGATAACAAACTGACTATGAATGCTCAATTGGATCAACGAGGCACTGGATGATGATCCTGGTTACCTGTGTCTGCATCATAATAAGATACAGGTCAAATGGCATCAATACATTGAATGTATGAGTATGCAAGGGGAATTCTAAAACAAGACATAATCTTGAAAGAAATCTCAAGAACTTACCTGCCTCAACTCAACTCAACTAGACATAACTGAACTTATTTCAATATAAAGAAGTTTAAAACAAGTGCAAATAAATAAAAGTTGTTTAAAACATGATGTCAACTCTCAGTGTATGCAAAGATACATATAACTATGGAATGTATGTAAAAATACAATAAACTGTGAATATATTAATACAATTTCTTCTGTGGGAGTTTCTTTAACCGACAACCATCACGTAAGAGCTACTGTGATGATACAACATTTTGCCTCACGCTGCCAGGGCCGTCCTATACCTTGCCGGGGGTATAGAACCTGAACTACTAAGTGGATCCACTAGTCTATGCTAAAAGCACTAAAGGAATCATCTAAAAAGTATGACCCTTTTTAACCTATGATGGCTACATGGTTTATGGGGGCTGTGAGTTGTCAGAACTCTCCCCCATATCGGTGCTCAATACTACTCCCAAAATATGATACTAGCTCTTATGTTTAAAAACATACCTCTTTATGTGATTTGAGATAATTGCTCAAAAACTTAGCTCAAAGGCTATCTTGGAAATCAAAGTTTCCTCTCTTGCTTCATTTAGAAAGCGATTACTCTTTTCTGAAAACTAGCTCAAAGGCTCTTTGGATTTCACAGTTTCCGTTCTTATTTAAACGTGAAACCATTTTAAAATCTTTAGGAATACATAGTCCCCATATACTTCTTTGAATAAATGAACATCAAACTTTACTCTTTACTCTTTAGTCAACTTGAACTTTATGTCTTAAAACAAAGTTAAAAACATTTGCAAAAGACTTCTTGAAAAGACTCTAAGAACTTCCTAGACTTGGCTCTTGACTTTCCTTGAATTTGAATTTATGGACTCAAGGTTATGATTCATGTTTCTGGATGATTTCTAGATGTTTAGAAGTCATTTAGAGTAGTTAGAATCAATGGAAAGTGTTAGTACACTTTAGAAGGACTTAAATAGGTTAAATGACGAAAAACTGGTGAAAAATGATGATACGGGCGCGTCCCTGGCATGCCGTGCCAGCCCCCATTTTCTGGGGCTCATTTTGGGCGCACTGCATGTGCGCCGCCGCAGCCTCTCTGGCGCTATGGGGGCGCGATGCGCCTTGCCCTCCCCAGGTGCGTCTGACGAATTTTTCAACTCGTTTTCTGATCCTAAATCATTTTAAATCGATTCCTTTTCTCAATACTTTCTTAGATTCAGATAGCCAAAGCATGTACACTACAATCTAACTTGAAACAACTCTTAACATCGCTAAAACGTCTCAAGAAAAGCCATCAATCACATGTAAGTTCAAGAATGAAAACAATTCAAAAACACAAGTCGAGAATATCAAATTCTAACTCTTTTAGGACGAAAATCATTGAATTAAACATGTTTGGCGCTTGAGTGAATGGACCCAACGCTATGTGATCTCACATACCTTGTAGGGATTACTCCTTGACGAAATCCATAAGTGATTCCTTACAAAGACGATGAATCTTGAACTTTCTTCTCCTTTCTCCTCTTTTTTCTTTTCTCTTTTCTCCAAGCCCTAGCATGAATTTCCAATTTTTCTAAACTGACCAAATTCATTTTTGACCCTTAATTAATTCATTAAAATGAATTAAATAAATTGGATAAGGAAAAGACCAAATTACCCTTTAAAAATCCGGATTGGACATTTCCTTATTTGAACAACCCAACTTTCAATGGGCATAACGTACTCATACAAACTCGGAATCACGCAAAATCGGCGGCATTGGAAAGATCATTCCAAGATATTTCCTACTATATCTGGAAACACGCCTAATTCATCCTGAGGTAGGAGTTATGGTCGTTTGAAGTTGACCAAAAAACCCAACGTAACATACTTACCAAATTTCCAGATTTTTATATTATTTCCAAAAATGACTATTTCCACTTTTTAACTTCTTTCTAGTTCTTTCTAGTTACGGGGTGTTACATGAGCTTAATCATCTGTGATACTCCATCGGTATGTTACATTGATACTATAGCGGTATCATATAGAAGTGATCTTTTTTAAGAAATAATTAAGAGAAAATTATTAAAGTTACAATATTATTTATTAAACTCTAAATTAGTAATAAAAAAATATATTCTTGGTGATACTCCATCAGTATATTGATATCATATCGGTATCATATATGACTAAGTTTAATCCTTTGCGATATTCCGTCAGTATATTCATACCCTATAGATATCATATAGGATTGAACTCTTTTTTTAAGAAGTAAATAAGAAACAATTAATAGAAAAATTTTAAAGTCACAATCTTATTTATTAAACTCTAAATTAGTGGAAAATATATTTCTATTTTTTTTTCTCTTTTTTGCAATTTTAAAAAAAATTGTATCTAAATTATGACTCTTTCCAAACTGGTTGTAAACTAAAATATTGAATAATTGAAACATACATCAATGATACCACAACAGTATGTAGATATACCATAATGATATCATGGATGATTGAGTAATCTCATCGGAGGACTGAAGAAAATTTCAAGGAAAACACTGGTTAGTTACTCATTTATACCACTAGAGTATATTATACTTTGATGGTATCAAAGAGGAAGAAGCGCCCTTCAATGAAGAACTGTTCAGTTACTCTTTGATATCATCAGAGTATATTCATATACTAGTTAACCAAGCCGCGCTTTGCGCGGTCATATTTTCTATATAGTTTATGCGCCAATTTTAAATACGTCGGTATCTCATCTTTTGGTGTTTTAAATTATTTATGCGATTTTACTAATAACTTCTTTATATAATACTATTTACTCTTGTAAATTTATTTAACTATTTAAATTTAGATTTTGTTATAAACATATTTGTATTATAGTGAATGTCTATTATGTAGAGTCCTTTTACGGAGTAGTTAGGAATTCTACTTGGGGACCAAGTTAGGTTTCCCCTGTAAATAAAGGAGTTTTCCTTCATTGTAAATTAGATTTGTGAATAGCTAAATATACCTTCAAGAGAAATACTCAGTTTTCTCTCTTTTCCCTACTCTCTTCTCATTATTTTATATTATTTCATATAACGTTATCAGCACGAGTCTCTAAGCCATAGATAGTAGCCTATTCGAAATCAAGTGAAAACGAAATAGTAAAACTTCTTTGTGAAAGAAAATAATATCCGAGAGGATTTGGACTATTTGGAACGAGAGAATTATGGAGTGCTTCTCTAAATTAAGAAGTACGAGAACAGTGCTTTGGCTCCAACTCCAATATGATGTGAAAACAACAAAAGAAGGTGGCAAATTGACAAAAGATAGATATGACCAATACAGGTAAATTCAGTGATAAAAGGTACATGTTTTATTTGACTACATTTATTACTGTAATGTTGATTATCTGTATTTTATATATGATCTATTGTAACTAAATATAGTAGCAATTGGAAGTGGTGATATTTTTAAAGGTTCGATGGTGAATCTTGATGTATTTTGACATAATATGTCATTAATTGTGGGTAAGACGATGGATTCATATCCAATCGCATCAAGAGGGTAAGACGATGGATTCATTTCCAATCTCTCTACGAGGGTAAGACGATGGATTCATGTCCAATCGCACCAAGATGATATGACATCAAATCAAAAGTTTCGGTGACTATAGCGATAAAAAGATGTTGGATTCAAGTCCCGCCAATTTATGGTCTAAGACGCTTTTATATGGATAAGACATTGGATCTAAGTACCAATGCACTATATTGATGATATATTGACTATTAATGCAAACAATGTGCTTTTGATAGAAAAATAGTCATGAAACATATTCCATTGAAACCGCTTCATTCCCTAAAGTGAATGTGATAGCGGTGTATAATATGTCTGAAAAAAGAGATTGAATAATGCACATGAATATGTGTGAAAGAAGACAAGTGATTGAATAATGCACATGAATATGTCTGAAAGAAGACAAGTGATTGAATAATGCACATGAATGTGGAATGAGGTACTACAACTATCATAATTTGATACGCTTAGATGATTGTGTTCCATTCGTGAAGAATGTGAACTTTTGATAAATGGTAAAAATACAGATCCATTCTCTGAAGTGAATGAGGTGTATGCCCACCATACTAGGTGTGGAAAAGGTCGCAACTTTGATCGTGCACTTGATATCACCAAGAATGTCTCTGGGCAGACATATGTTAAAGAAAAGTTTCATACTTTATCTTTTGACTTTTACTGTATAATAATTAGTGCAATTGAGGCACGTTCTATAGTAATTCCAATACTGTCTTACTTTTGCATGATTGTATGGGACATCATGGGTCTATAATGATGAGGCGAATTATAGAAAATTAAAATGGACATTCACTAAAGAATCTAATGATTCTTTTAAATGGTGAATTTTCTTGTACTGCTTGTTATCAAGACAAGTTAATGATGAGACCATCATCAATGGAAGTTGAGATTGAGTCCCCCGCATTCTTGAAACACATACATAGGAATATTATGGACCAAATCACTCACCTAGTGGGTTGTTTAGATACTTCATGGTCCTAATAGATGATCCTTCTATATGGTCTCATATGTGCCCATTTTCATCTCGCAACTTGGGGTTTGAAAAATTATTGGCACAAATAATATGATTACAGACACAGTTTTCTGATAATCAAATTAAGTCCATTCGCCTTGATAATAATGTAGAGTTTTCATCCCAAACATTTTATGATTAATGTCTATCGCTTGGGATTGATAAACTCAATACTAAAGTGAATGTAATAGTGTAAAATAAAGCTTATCAATACGGATATGCATTTTATCGTGATGGAATCACGACTCACCTTTAGAAGAGGTATAGTGATTGAGAAGAAATATATTTAAAATTTACTCTCGGAGTAATAATATTGAAATTTACTCATATAATAGTAAATTAGAAATTTACTACAGCAAGAGGCACATGGCATAGTAAACTTGGAGTTTACAAGTACTAATAATTTTATTAGTTAGCATGAATAATTTGGTCATCCCAAAGATGTGCATACTGAGTAATGGACATACATTGAAGAACTAGAAGATTCTTCAAGAATTCTTTTTGTTGCTTGTTCTCATGATAAGTTGATTGGATCAACTAATGTTGGGACTGAATCCCTAAATTCTGAAAAGTATAAAAGGTGAATATGTGTTTGTTCACCTATCATGTGATATGATAAAGAGATGCATCTATAAAATAATCACATGTGCGTTTGTTGTCAACTTGCAGTTTGACATTCACAAAATTGTTTGTGTAAGATAATAAAGTTAAGAGCACAACTATCAGAATATGAAATCTAGACAATTCAACTTGATAATATTGATAAATATCTAAGTTGATGTGACATTCAATGCCTCATATAAATAGTCAAACATATCTTATGAGAATAAAGTTTTATGGTCTGAAATATAATGTATTACATACAAGTAGTTGTATGCATCAAACCAATAAATTATGATCAATGTTTCTTTCAATTGATTTATGATGAGGGATCAAATATTTTTCATCTGATAATTTTGAAGTGCAGTATATGATTAATGAATATACTATGATGCACAAAGATGGATTCTCCAAAATAGATTGACATGTATGTTAGTTTGTCTAACATAAGGGGGAGCTAAGAAGCAACACAAGAGTTGTAAATGCTCCTATTGAGGGTTTCTAAAGGATAGAGTCTACGAGATGCATGAAACATGATAGACTAATCAAATCTAAGAAAAAATAATCCTTGAAAAAGGGGGAGGATAAAAGAATCAAAATGATCATAATAAGGAGGCAATGTGCTCTTGAAGAGCATACGACATAACACTTCATGAAACCTCATGAGAGGGGTACGTACCTGAAAATAATGAAGTGATGAGATCTCAATAAGGTATGTTGTATTATGAATCGATACAAAATGATATATCGTTGACGATATCTTTGATATAATAGCGCGCAATATTATAAAAGACTATGATGATACGAATTCTTCGTCTATTAAAGCATGTTGGTGTAGAAATAATTATCAAGTGAAAGGTGGAATGGTGCATCTTGGTAAGCGTAAAACTTATTTGACTTGCAGTCTAGACAGTAGAAGATGTCATACATTTAATATTGAATGTTTTTAATCACTTGACAAAATTAATATGAAAAATCATGAAGGATTCAAAATCTAAAGTATGTGCAAGTTTTTGAAAAACTTGTTTATAATCCTCATAAGGATTAAATCGATTCAAAATGTATGAAGCATATACAAGTATTGTTATACAAAGTTAATAAATTGAATTGTACTGTTAAAGAGATTTTAAAAGGCAATATATTATTTGCTTAAAGAAATTGAAGCGAGGAACTTGCCGAATTATCTGGTCCTAAAGGTATGATTAACGAGATAGAAGAAAGCAGATTTCATCAAAAAAATTCTACAATGAGCTCCCAAGAATGGTGATATCAACATGCAATAGGTTTGTTCAAGTAATACTATAGTTGACTTATTTACCAAGTCTCTACCAACTACAACTTTCAAAAAGATGGTGCACAAGCTTGGAAAATGGAGATTCAAGTCTTTGGATTGATGTTCTCATTAGGGCGAGTAAATACGTGATTTACTCTTTTTTTCCTCACAATGTTTTTTCCCATTGGGTTTTTCTTGTAAAGATTTTAATGAGGCATCCATAATGCATATTATTAGATATCTGTACTCTTTTTCCTTCACTAGATTTTTTTCCCACTGGGTTTTATCTAGTAAGGTTTTAACGAGGCACATAATCTACCGACATTCAAGGGGGAGTATTATAAATATATTTATATTATAGTGAATGTCTATTATGTAAAGTCCTTTTAGGGAGTAGTTAGGAATCCTACTTGGGGACCAAGTTAGGTTTCCCTATAAATAAAGGAGTTTTCCTTCGTTGTAAATTAGATCTACGAATCTGTAAATATACCTTCAAGAGAAATACTAAGTTTTCTCTCTTCTCCCTACTCTCTTCTCATTGTTTTATATTATTTCATAACCGATTTCGTGTAATTTATCTTATTTGTAATTTAACTTTTTCACAATTATTACTTTAAAATATGAGCATATCAATTAGTGCAATTAATAAAATTAATAGCCTAAACTTTTTATATATCCACATAAAACTTTCATATGAAAAGTATAGAAAGTGTAATTCTAAATTCAAGAAAGGAAGTAGAAGTTATATTCAATTCACACATCTACTAATTAATTAACATTTTGTAAAAAAAAATGCATTAAAAATAATAAATACACAAGAGAGCTAAAATATCAATTTTATATAGAAACTAAATAAATTTTGCAATTCAAACATGCACTACATAAATATGTAGAAGCTAAAAGTGAATACCAATGATCTCATAAATCAATATGTGGATGAGTTTTGATTTTTAGTAAAGAATATGAAAGTTAGTATAATAAATGATAATAATTTTGACTTTTATTCTTATAAATTAATAAAATAAAAGGAAAAACAGGGAAAAAGAGTTGAAAAAAAATGTTTCTTTCCCCTGGTGCAATATTTTCTTATTTCTAATTTTAGTAATGGTTCATCATGAAATGTAATAAATATAAATGAATATTGAGAGTTCTTTTTGGAGAGTTATAACTTCTCTTTTTAAAAAAAATATTTAGTGAGTAATTATTTTATTTTTTAATTGACTAATTATGTAAATATGTTTTACATTTTTTAAAATTAAGATAAAAAGAGAAATCTCATAATTAAGAGAGTTAAAGGGATGGTTTTTTTTTTCAATCTATTTGAAAAGATATTTCATTAGACTACTCTAATTTAATAAATTTTCATTCTTTTGGGAGAAAATGAAATATTTGAGTGATAAATATTTATGTCTTTAAATTTACAACAACGAATAGAAATAAGTGGAGTTGTAAAGTTTGAGATATTTAAATTCTTACAATAAGTAATAGAAATTAATGAAGGGAGTAGTAATTGAGACATTTTTTAATAGTAATAATAAATAGAAATATAGTTAAAATCACAACAACAACAAAAATGAGAAAAAATAAATATATAGGATCCTTGGCCAAAGAGAGGTGTCAAATCCCTTTTTAATATCTTGGTTTGTATTATATATAAATAGATATGGATTTGTCATTCTTTATGGAAAAATGAAAGGTTGGAGTGATAAATATTTAGGTCTTTAAATTTACAACAAAGAATAAGATTAAGTGGAATAATAAATTTTGAGACATTTAAGTTTTTACAATAAATAATATAAATGAATGGAGGGAGTAGTAATTGACACCTTTTTAAATAATAATAATAAATTAAATATAGTAAAATTTATCAAAAAAATGAGAAAATAAATAAATAAGATATTTGGTAAAGAGAGGTGTCATATCACCTTATCTATGGTGAGGAAATAGGAATAATGATAAGTAATTATAATTGTGATAATTGAGGAACTAATTCTTATATTTTCTTATTTTTCTTAATTAATTCTTACATGGATTAGTTACATAGAAATAAGGAGAAACCAAAAAAGAGGAGGAAACAAAAAAATAATGTCGAATTTAGGAATGCACTTCAGCATGCAAAAACAGTAACTACAAGTATATAATGTTCGTTTTAGGATGCTACAAAAAATTATCATAATAAAAAATCACAAGAACTAATCATAATTTAGCCTAATGAATTATGTATGTACAATTATATTCATATAAAAAAAATTCTTTATCAAATTCTCTTTCTCCGTCATCTTCTTCCGAAATTCACAATTTTCTCTATTTTTGTATCTTCTTCGGCTTTCTTCTTCATCCCTATAAGCACAAATTAAGAATATACTTATATGAAATTGTTATTTACTCCATCAATTTATTCAATTTAGTTTCAAAGATTAGTCAAATTGACTCAAAATAAATAATATAACATAAATTAAAGTAAAAAACGTACAATTTAAAAACTTAATAGAAGCATTCTTACTCATAAATTCTTTATGACTTTGTTGAAAGCAACCATATGATGTGATGATTACCATTTTCTTCCTCCCCCTAATGTATGATATGGTGATGGAGAAGTGAAAGAATAACTTTGAATGACAAATTTCTTGATACAAAATATGAGCTTATATAGACAAAGAGGAGGAATACCATAAGACATAAACGTACAAATTAAAATTTTGGGGATTATGAGATTAAAAAGAGGAGTTATGAATATTATTAGGGATAAGGGTCTGAAAAATACCTCAACTTTGGTCGGATTTGTTGTTGCGATACTAAACTTTCATAAGGACCTATTACCTCCCTAGACTATTTAATACCATCTTTTTTACCCCCTGAACTATTTAATAGTGTATTTTAAAGGTATATATGTGTCCACGTGGACACATTACTATTTATAATTTTGCATTATTTTTTATGTCCACGTGGGCAAATATATATGTTTAAAATACGGTATTAAATAGTCTAGGGAAGTAATAGGTCCTCATGAAAGTTTAGTATCGCAACAGCAAATCCGACCAAAGTAAGGGTATTTTTCAGACCCTTATCCCATATTATTAAGTTGAAGATGTGTGAGTTATTAATAGTTATTTCTTATTTTATTAAAGATATTAAATAAATATTATAGTGGTAGGTGAAAAGTTGAGTTATTGCATGTGAAATTTAAGATATTAAAATTAAAATAAATAAATAATGAAGGGAAAATGTTAAAAAAAGAGAAAATAAATAAATATGAATGGAGGCCATAGAGAGGTTCCACATCACATTCTCTATGTTTCTCCTTTATATAGATATATAGATTGTAATATATTGTGATAGTATCAAAGAGGATAGAATCTGGTGAGCACTGATGTCAACATGATATTAGCGCACAAATAAAAATAAATACATGTCATTTTAAAATAATAGGAGACATAAAAGTAACGGGGTATGGACTTGTAAATAGTTTTATATTTTGGGGTACAAAATAAGATTGCCTCCATCAAAACAAGATACAAAATAAGGCCCAATTGAGTCCCAATATGTAACACCTCACAAATGGGAAAAGCAAAGAACTTCATGTTTTGGCTACTGGTTGTGTCCTATGAGACCAATATACGATTCGATAGATTATAGATGACACTTGTAGGAATGAAGTTGAGATTTGGGAAATTTAAGTTTGTGAAGTTTGACCTATGAGTGAACAAGACGAGTCGGCGTTTGAACTACGGCTCGTAGATGGGCTTCGTAAAAGGTCCTAGAGTTGGGGAAATATTGGGCTTGAACTTGGATTTTATGGATGGGGTCTATAGACGGTAGGAATTTAGATAGACCGTAAAAAGGTCTCGTGGGAAGTAAGGTGAATTTTGTGTTTGTGAAGATGGTTCTACGGTTGACCGGTACAGGCCGTAGGATGTTCTACGGACTGTAGGTCCAAATTGTAGGGACCTCTAACAGTTATTTCTTAAGGGTATTTAGGTATTTTGCTATGCATTCAATATCTATACTATGTTATTGTGATCCTAATTTAAGTCTTTTAACTACCCTTGTACTCCTAAAATTACCCTAACTCACGCATTCTCTCAAATCCATATATCCCATCCAGATTCATCTTCCCCAATTCTCTCTCAAGTTCAAGAAGAGACTAAGGTATCAAGCTTAAAGTTTCATATTCCTCCATTTCTTTTGGGTTTCGATCCCCAAGGTATGTAGGGTTTTATCAATGGATTTTATTCACCCATTGAGCCCTAAGAATTTCTCAATTCTCCAAGTTCAATTTCATTGAACTGATTAGGTTTTCATTCAATTATTCATGGGTTCTAATTGTGTTGATTTAATTATTTGATTATGATCTTATCAAGATTGTTTATAATCAATCACATGCTTTACAATTGATTTCGCATGAACCCATGCACTTTCTCTTTATTTTAACTATGAACTTTTAAAGACACAAATTTATGAAGAAGCTATGAATCTTGGGATGTTGTTTTTTCATTAAAGTTATGCCTAATTTTTGTAAAAGAAATGTTTTATGATCTAGGTTGCTTCAAGATAAGCATCAATGAAATTGTGAAAGGATTTCATATTCAGAAATCATGATTGGTGAAAGGTTTTCTCACACATGCATGATTCATGATTTAAGGAGCTACTCTATTATGTTTAAAGCTTGGATTAGTAACTTAATTGTGATTTTCCATGTATGATGATATGTTTATGAATATGGCTATTCCGTTGAGATTTTACTTAGCATACATAAGATATTGAGATGGAGGCACTCCTGTCAGTAGAGCACGGATCTGTAGTAGCAATCTCAATGTCCCTAACTACGTGCCCCGGTAGGTTTTATCTTAGAAACACATAACTAGTGGATCCACCTGAGCTAGAAGTTTAAGATTCTTCTTTTGGCAAGTAAAGATATCTCTTTTTTGTGTGGTAGCAAGACACCAGCTTCAACGGTATAGCTCTCATGGTCTATATCGGTTAATAGTAAATATCTAACAAAATGAACTAAGTTGTTCTTTAAAGATTTTATGAAGCTTTCAATATGATTTTAAGATGCATTGACCATGTTCATGACTTATGATTCTTCTTTAAAATGGTTTTACTATGATTTAGCTTGATCATGCATATCATGTTTTCATATATGTCCTCTTATGATCATGTTTCATGTTTTTATGCATATCCCTCATACTTAGTACATTCCATGTACTGATGCATACTTGAGTCTACATTGTCTAAAAATGCAGGGTGTGACACTTCCCCTCCTCCCTCTCATGGCTAGTTGCTTGATGGTTTGAAGTTCAAGTGAGTCCTCATGTTCCGAGGACCATGTCACCTTTATTTTGCTTTCTTATATTTTAGTTTTGAGACATTGTACGTGGTGTACAAGTTACGTTCTTACCACTTCTTTAGATGTACTAAAATGGCTTGTCAAGACTATGTTATGACTTCTGATTTATGTCAAACTCTTCTATTCATATGAGATTTCCTACTTTTGCATTATGTTTTATTGTATGTATGTTAAGTGGCTTGTGTTGGGCCTTTCAAAGTCTTATATGACATATCAGGACTAGGGTGTACTTTAGGTCGTGACACAAGAATAATAAAAACATTAATTTTGTTGGACTAACTCAATATCATGTTGGTTCTCTACTCTACGACTAAGAAAATTGTTTACCCAGTCTACAATTTGACCGGACCATTTAAATAAAGAGACTTCTAGGTAGGGTTTCTTAAATCTTTCCGCTTCCATTGAACAATCATGGTTGCTCTGTTCGTCAATCATCGTTTCCTCCACTTTCGTTGGATAATCAATCGACCTCTATGTCAGAGTTGTTGTACTATTTGTTTTGCAGTTCACAAAACAAAGATCTTTTGTGGTTTGTCTTTTTTCTTCATCTTTCTTTCAATTTTGCTTCTTTCAGTTGTGTCTCCCGATGGATGTGAGTTCCATATGAACCCAACAGAGGATATGCATAGTCGAATATATCATGATTGAAATTTCAAGTATGTTTCTCCTTCTTTTAGTACATGATTATTTGTTTATTTGCCTTCTAACTTCTTGTCTATGCAATGGAAGTAATATTGGAGAAGACCAAGTTTCTCCCAAACTTCTTTTCATATGGTTTAACACTGGATACGGTGGTGATACTTTCCATTTGGCTCTAATTCCTTTGCCTTTTGCTGGTGATATAAGTTCTTGAAGCCTAGGCTAGGTAGCTTAATTTTTGTCACGACCTAAAAATGGACGTGATGACACATGCCTATTCTCCCAACGAAAAGAAATAAAATGCAGAAAACAGTAAAGGAAAAACAAGACAAAGGCGGAAAACTTATTCATTCTAAACAATACCACAAAACCTAGTTATCATGTCGAAATCATTAATGAAAATACTGAATTCAAAGAGAAATACAAGTCTTAGCCTTTGTTTCTCAAGTAGAACAAAGCTTAAAAGAAAAATGAAAAGAGAGACTGTCAGGATGACAAGCAGCTAGCTATCAAATCCTTCATGAACCTCAACTGTCAAGAGAAGAAGAAGATAACACGGGTTTGGGCTCGAAACCTACACAAGTGTAGAAGCAAGAGGTGAGTACCAACAACACGGTACCTAGCAAAAAACCTACTAAACAAAGAAACTATTTGGAAATCGAATACCTCTTACATTCAAACCAAACCTCCTCAAACTACATCCTACACACAAATCAACCGAACCTAACAATTCTACAGTACATGGCTCACATGCCTAATATTCACAGTTCAATCTTCACAATTCAACAATCAACAAATGAATAAATCAACTTCAATGATAGGTAGTCCAGTACACATAAAAAGTACATTAATCACAATCATCAAGTAAGTCACACATAAGCATCAAATGCATCAAGTCACAATGATCAATCTATTGCCGGAACCATTTCGCAGAAGGAACCATTTCGCAGAAGGAACCATTTCCCATCGCCTTTTTATCACATCACTAGCCGGAACCATTTACCATCGGCTATATATCACATCACTACCCGGAACCATTTACATCGGTTATATATCACATCCCTATCCAAGACCATTTTCCATCGGCTTTATATCACATCACTAGCCAAATCCATTTCCCATCGGCTTTATATCACATCACTAGCCAAATCCATTTCCCATCGGCTTTATAAGATCATCACATGTCTCATCACGGTGTTCAAAGTCAATGCACACAAGCAATATCACACCATATAGAAGAGCTAACAATTCAAGTCACAACCATACTGTCAAGCATTTCATCAATCAATCAACAAGGGACATAATTAGGCAATTCACATCATCATGTTCATCACATGACCTTTTCCGTTTCAATCCCTTTTTAATCATTTATATATAACAAATGGAAAATGTAAACCCTTCACCTCATTCCCATTACTCCCAACACAAATTCAACTAAGGAAGAAAATGAATTCAACTATAATACAAGGTTTAGGAAATCACTTTCCATAAATCAATCAACAAACACTCCAATAGTTGAGTTTTCCCCTTCCGAATCACTTCCAAAGCCGCACAATCTATAAACAATTAAGTATTCAGAATCACTTTCTAGAAACAACACCCACAACAATTCCCTTAAACAGTCGGTCAATCAACATAATATCTAATTCCAAAAATAAAATTTGAATCTAAAATTTAATACTTGAAAACATTACTCAAGGCTTTAGGAACTCATTAGGAAAATCATTTCGAAATAGAATCTAAAATCAGTTCACAAACTCCATTTTAGTTAAGAACTTGGTTTCTTGAGAAACCTCATCATGCAACTATCAAAACCTCATATTTTGATGTTAAAACTCATAATTAATCAATGGAAAATGAAGGTTTAGGATCAAGAACACTTACCCAACAAATATAGCACAAAAAATCCTTTCAAAATTTTCCACCAACGGTTCCCTAAGTTCAAAAATGGTGAAATGGTGCTTCAACCCTGAAATTTTCAGGCCAAAAACTCTCAGGTATCGCTTAAGACAACTAGGTTCCTCTTAAGTGTACCTCGCAAAAGTTGGGGGTCTCGCTTTTGTTAACCAGGTTCTGCTTAGGCGAACATCGCTAAAGCTAGCCCCACCTAAAAGGCCAATTACACCTTTTCGAATTAGGTTTCACTTAAGAGACCATCGCTAAAGTGAGTCAAGTTCCGTTTAAGCAAACACTATAGCACAAGAAATAATATTAGAAAAATCATCGAAAGTGTCACGCCCCAAACGCAAGGGGCGCAACTAGCTCCTAATGCCAAAACTCAGGCTTGAGCCGATCCTGCTGAACCATTTGCTACTAGCGCATGGCAGCCACATGCAATCAAGAAAACAAATAAGTATATCTAGGCTTAAAACAAAGCCCTCGGCGGCAAGGCCCCTGTCAACAAATCTATAAAAGGAACAGCTACTCCCAAGAGTTCATGTAAATAAATAGCCAACTAACAAAGAAGTCTTGATAGGGCCGTCGAGGCTACCATGATCTTTATACCAAAACTGAAAGCAGGTATATATCAAGACAATACAACAAACGACTCACAAGCTTCAACAAACCAACAAACTAGGCCAGCATGGCCATAACGTAGCTATACACCCCACACACTAGTCTCCAAGCCTCTAAGAGTAGGAAATATTGGTGGGACATGGCCCCAACCTACCCATAAAAATATATACAACAAAAGCTAACAAACCTCCCAACTCTGGCAGCTACGGAGGAAAGGGTTTAGCCAATCGGATAGAAGTCAATCCTGCTACTGAGGAGGTCTACTGGGTCGTCTATCGAGACCTGCATGCATGAATGCAGCGCCTCCCAGGCAATGGGGCGTAAGTACGAAATAATGTACAGAGTATGAAAGATTATAGACTAAATGAGCAACTATCATAATATACCAAAAGCAATTAGGTATGGAAATCAAAATTTAGATAAGCATGCTAACCCACTACTAAATCTAAAACTACAAATATGATCAAACAGAAACCTGACCAAGCCCCCATAAGCTCAGCAGGTACAAACAACATACCACCTACCTAGGCCCCCATAAGCCCAGAAGGTGCCAAATCAATCTACATACCCCTACCGATAGCCCCTTGTCTTTGTAAGAAGTCACATAGCCCTTTTTGGCAATGGTATAGCCCTGTAGGCAGCGCATAGCCCTCTTAGGCAGCATTATAGCTCAGTGGGCTGCACATAGTCCTCTTTTGCATCAACATAGCCTTGTAGGCAACACATAGCCCTCTTTTCCATCAAAATAGCCCCATAGGCAACACATAACACTCTTTGGAATCAATATAGCCCCGTGGACAACACATAGCCCTCTTAGGCAATGACATAGTCCTATTAGACAACATCATATCCCCCATAGGCAGTTCATAGCTCAACAGCTAACCACAATTAGCCCCAAGGGTGACAACAAACAATTGAATAGGCTAAAGGCGAGCAATTTAGCTATAAACAATATATATGAATAGTCTCCAAGTCGTTCCTAACTTAGGGTCGTTCTTAACAGATTATGAATCCCTAAAATGAGGGTTTATAACCACTCAATCAACCAACCACTGATAATTACATCTACAAGATCACCAATGTTAACTACCCTATTATATCACTATGAAGCTCTAAGGAAACATGTTGAACAAAGGGAATAGCCTTAACATACCTTTTCCTTTATAATTTATGCTGAAAATACTTATGTCCGCACCACTACAACACTAAAAAAAATAGAACTAGTTGGATTTGACGTAAGTCTAATATGTGACATGTTCAAATATAGGATTGTCCAACACATGTACTGAGTGGGAGAATAAGAAAATTGAAATTAACAACGAAATGTGTGTGTTAATTGGATATCCTAAAGAATGAAAGAAGGTTTATTATAGTGTCCTAAAGAAAATAAGGCAATTGTTAACACAACTGTCTGATTTCTAGAAAATGATCATTTAGTAAACCATGTTCCTAGAAGTAAACTAGTTTTACAGGAATTGAACAAAGAAATAACAAATAAGTCAATTATAAATTCAGACGCTCAAGAACATCTAATGGGTATGTCAGAATTGACGTTCCATTGCATTCTAGTAGTGGGAGAAACGTTACTAGACATAAGAAAACTACTATCTCAAGTAGTGAGAGTGATGTTGAGCAAATTAAAAGAACACTTCATGAAAAGTTGTTAATATTTCAATATCAAAAGATTTTGAAGAAAATATTAAAACTCAAGAACATGAAAGTGTGATTATAATAGTAGTACTTAGTCATAGTGGGAGAATCATAACGAAGATTGATTTGTTTTGTATGCTTGAGAGAACTTTTATGATAGAGCTCCTGAAAAGAAGTACACTCTTTGAGGGTTTCATGATAAGGTCTCTCAAGATCTAGTACAAAAGCGATTTGTTACGATGAAGCACTACTAGACAAAATTGCATGAGGAAATAGCTTGGTAAATTTCTTTCGATAAGAAATAAAGGAATGCATGTGAAAGTTGTAAATGCATAGTTAAGAGTCTAAGTGTGTGATTGTTAGGGTATATACTATTAATCATGTCTTTAGACATAGTATTCTAACAATTTTCATGATTAAACATCTAAGTGGGAGATTGTTAGGGTGTATACTATTAACCATGCATTTAGATATAGTACATTATAACAATTGTAATGGTTAAAAGTCTAAGTGGGATGTTGTTGGGATATATATATACTATTAACCATATGTTAAGATATAATATTTATTATAGAATAAATATTTGCTCAATTTTAATAGATCATACATTCGTTTATGGTGTCTGTTTACTTATATAGTAGATGATTTAGTGTGTAGAGTTTTAGCTAATACACAGAGGATTAAAGCATTAGTTCTTATAAGTATAAAGTTTTTTGTTCACAATCAAGGATGGAAATTGGACATGCCATCAGGTATGATTGTAGCACAAGATTATATATAATTTATCCTGATTATGGGAACGGTATAGTTCCAACTTCTTGTCTTAGTGCATTTTGTATGTATAGAACGGGACCGAGTAGAGATAGTTGTTTTAGACTGACTGACGAAAACATATTCTCTAAACTATTAAATGCACTTATACTCTTAATCCTGATATAACTATCATGATCTGTATATATTAATTATCGTTTTGATTTATTAAAATGTGAGATTCTGAGATGGGTCAATATGCCTGGTAAGTTGGATGATAATAATATATATTGGTGAAATAATAAGTTAGTTGATGGAATCCATGTCTTGTTATAGAGATTGATTGATATGCCTTTTTGAGAAACTTATAAGTTTTCATCGTGTCAAACCTTGCAAGTGGATTTATGAATCCGACACATGAAATAAGTTAAGTAGTGCTCTAAAGGAAATCAATCATTAAGTTAAATTCGTCAGTAATTTAATTTATTGATTAGTATCTGAAATCTTAACATGGGGAATTTCGAAATATAAATAGAGGAGTGCAATTATGAATTTCTAGTGGAATGATTTGTAATTTATTATGGTAAGAATAATTCAAATTAATTATTTGGGATTATTTCCATAATAGGAAGCCTTAGTAATTAATTATGTGGTCCCTACAGTGCCCATATTTAACTAAAACTTAGAATCCTATTTTCTAAGGGCGAAGGAGAAAAGTAGCGTTAGTTTTTGTTAAAAAGAAAACAAACGTATATTTTTCTTCTCCTGGTTGGAGTGGGAAGAAATCTCTATAAGTAGGGATTCTCCTAACCTAGAAAAAGATTGATTAGTTTTCTATTCGATACTTGCCCACCCAAGTATTGAGAGAGTTCAAATGTGAACTTGGGATCACTGTAGAAGACCATAGCTGTTTTCTATCTTGTGGATTCGCTTGAAGGTCCGTCTCATTTGGGGATTCGCTTGAAGGTATCTGCTCACGCTTCAAAAGGTATTTATCGAATTAAATTCAGCAAGTTTATGTGTTCTAGCATGATTATGTGTTCTAGCATAAACGATTTGGTTATCTATTATTCATGTAAGCAGTAAGATTATGATATGATTCCGCTGTGCATATAGTTTTCCAACATGGTGAATTTCAATTTCGATAATAATATCTTTCTTTCTCCCTTTCTCTCTTTTTAATTACTATCACAAAAGCATGCTTCATCTTGATCCTGACAATCAATTTTAGTTGAATAAATAATAATTTGATTCAAGTTAGATTGAATTTATACACTATTGGCAATGGTTTAAGTTTTAATCTAACACATTATTAATATAATTTAACACGCTATAACACAATAAAAAAATGACGGATCAATTTAAAGAAATCTACAAATTGCCTTAGACTAGAGTTACCTAGTGCTCTCACTATAATTATCTCTACACCAAAATTAAAATTTTACAATACTTGAAAAACCTACAATTATCCCTACCCCAAAATGGATTTTAAATGGCTCTTGGACTGAATAATTAATGTTTTTTTTTTATATATATTATTTCTCATGTAAGAAAGTGTAATGAAAATTTTCCTATATGTATTTCATAAATAACAATCATGTTGATTTTCACTACTTCATTGTAGAAATTACTTGATCATTTTGTACTCACTATTAAAAACATAGGCAAATTAAGAATATACATTTTCTTCACATCCTGAATACATATCGGGAAGAAAAATCTAAAAATAGACTAAGACATTTTTTTTAATAGATAATCTTATTGAAAAATATTTTGATCTGTGAGGACCTAACTGAGATTTTAATTTATTTTTGCCTTTCAGATGCCTCCAAGAGAGTGAGCATTTTCTGGACCTGTTTGGCCATTTCAGGTAAAATTTGGCAAATAGTGTTTGTCTATACAATTTATCATTATTTGGCAAATAACCCAAATTTTCAAATACTAGAAAAAAATTAGTATTTGGAACAAATCTCATTATTTGGGATCTTTTAAAAATTCAAATTCTACACCAAATTTTTGTCTTTTACAAAATCACCCTTTATAGTAGTTGTTTGTGTTGTATTACATAATTTTTTATGTGAACACCAAAGTAGTTATGAAATATTCAGTGATGATATGGTTGTTGATGAAAATGATGAACAATCGGTTCAGGGTAACAAAGTCATGTGCTTTGTCTATTTCACGTTGCATGGAATGATGCATGTTGCAGTCACTCCAAACTGTCACATTGCTCCAGTGTCATGGACACTGCTTGTTATTAATGAAGATCCAGTTGACTTGTATTACAAGCTTATGGTTAGTTTTGATAGTTTTTAAAATTTATGGGTATAAATCATATTTTTTTTCTAAAAAAGTGAAATATGTTTCCCAAATAATATTTGAAAATTTATGGTCAAACGCATGGAAAGATGTATTTATTACATTTTAAAATAATTCACGGTATAAAAGAAAACCTTAAAAGAAATATTTGTTTCTAGAACTTCAATTATAGCTTAATTAACTTATACTTTTTTTTCTTAGTACTCCCCCCGTTTAAAAAATAATGACCTCCTTTCCTTTTTAGTCTGTTTAAAAAATAATGACCTCTTTCCTTTTTTGGTAATATTTTAATTTCAGTTTTCCACGTGGCATGTTTAAAGCCACAAGATTGAAGGGCAATTTAGTATATTTGACATAACTTTAATTTAAGACCACAAGATTCAAAAGCCTTCTTTATTTTCTAAAACTTTATGCCAAGTCAAATCAGATCACTCTTTGTGAAACGGAGGGAGCATAATTTAACACATTATAACACATAATTTAATTATCATTTTAAATGTAAGGTTATAAATCAATAAAGACACTTGAAACATAGTATAACACAACTAAAACTTAATTCTAAACTTTCTATGGTCCTTGAGATCCAACTATTGTTCCTTAATCTCTCAGTATCTCATACTATAGAAATGAATCAAAATATTCTTAAAGTTAAGTGATATGCATCAAATTTTGTCCATCATTAATAGTTTGATCCAATCATATCCATCATTACTTAATTTGACCAAAAATACTGTTATTTCTCACAAAATAATGAATAAGAACATATTTGGACCTAGACATATCCCTTAAGGACATGTTTGGTCTAATTTAATCTATAACTTCATTTATGCAATATTTTGTAAAGTTGCAATAATTAACTAAATTAATTATATTAAGTATATTTTTCGTCAATCTAAGACATCACATAGAAATATTATGAGTCATTGTAAAACAACTTAACATGATATACCATGTATGTAGAAATAGCTTTTATGGGTCTACGATCAATACTAAAAGCATAACCAAATTATTAGGTATTTGCATTTTTTACATGAAATATCATTAACTATTTATCAAAACACATCTCAAAACTGGAAATAATAAATTATACGACAACATATCTCTTGATTTTATTTAAATGACGTATACTAGTTACTAAATATAAACCTAAGAACCTTCCATTAATTTCATTTTTCTAACTTTCCATAAATGACTAATTAAATTGAATCCAGGTAGCATTACTATAAAAACATATTGAGTTTCCTTTTTCTGAAAAGCTAATTAATTGAATCCTATAAAAAGAATGGGATTATAAAATACACTATATATATGTGCTCTTAGATTTATCATTAGTTCTCACATTTCTCTTTTTTTTTTTTTTTACTTTGTTCTTATTAGGGTTATTAAGTGCAATTTTAGATACTGCAAAAACATGTCAATATAGGTTCATCCAACTTATTGTAAAGAGTTGACTATCATCCATTTCACTCAACAGAAAATCGAATGATCGATACACAACCTATTTTCATTAGTTGGGCTTTTTGCGTCGGAGGGATAGGGATGTAGCAAGATTAATACCGATGGAAGCTTAAAGCCTGATTTGGGGTTGGCGGGGTTTGGAGGGGTGACACATGATGACCAGGGAAGATGGTTGGGCGGGTTTTATGGACGACTAGGCATGAGAGCTATATTGAGTCTTATAAAGGAGCTATGGGTTATATATGATGATCTAACTCAAGCGAAGAATTACAATTTGAAGAAGGTATCATTTAACTGAGAATCTATTTTTATCAGGATGTCACAAAATCAATCAACTACTCTTTTTTTTGGGACTGATTTAGTATGAAGAGCTTTCATAATTAGGAGTGAAAATCAAAATTTAATAAAAAAAGCTTACTGTTTGTGTTTTCTTCAGATTTGTTGTTTAATTATAGTGTAAAACTTTTCCCAAAAAAATGGAAACATGTAACTTCACATAGTATTGATAAGAACTAATTCGAATTAATAAACTGTTAGTCATGTGTTTATAATCCATTACTTGGATATTATCATAAAAAACTTTATTTACTAACGTGACGATATAAATATTTTAACTCAAAGTTCCAAAATATATCTATTGTTAATAAGTAGGCATATCTTTCTTAATAAGTTTTAAATAATTTTTTTTTTTTACAAACTTCAACATTATCTAAAGAGAAAATAATTTATAAAATGCATCATTAAAATTTTTGAGGACCTAAAACAATTGTTTTACTAGCCTCATGCGACAAGTTGTAGCAAGAAGACTTGGTAAATAAACTCCTTCCATCACCGATGTGAGATTTCTAATTTTCATTTGTTGGATTTTTAAGCATTTTAATATTTGTTTATTATTAAAATTGTCTCATAATTTTTCCATAGGCTTAATAGCCATTCTGCCACAGTAAATATTCATTAGAGGAAATGGGAGTTATGGCATTACAATTGTTGCCGTTGGAGGACTATCCATTTTGATTGCTGCAACCTTAGGCATTACTGCCTAATTACTCACTTTTGAATCAATTCCCTTAGGCATTATTACCCTTTATTTGATGGTTACAAAATGTTGGTCCATTGGAAGTTACTGTTAGTGGCAGAAGGTGGTCAACCATGACCACAGATTCTTTTTCATTCAATCTCCATTATCATTCATGTTTACTACACCATTTATCTTCCTATTCATTGCTAGGAAGACTTCTTCTAGTATAAATAGTGGTGGTCTTCATTTGGTTTGTGACACACAACATACAAGAAAATATAGTGTATAAAAGTTAGTCAAAAACGAGAGTTCTTATTAGTTGAAGGGAGATGTTCTTTTTGTGGAGCTTTGGACTCCACTCTTGTCCAAAGTTGTTGAGTTATATATTGTTATTAGATTGTTGTATCCTGGAGGGGACAAGTCAAGAGGACTACTGCTGGACCGGTGAAAACATTTGCTGCAGTGGGCATGAATCTCCTTAAAGAGAGAGAAATATCTGCACCTCAACCTTGAAGGGATTTTATTTCTTCATTTTACTAGTATACATACCCACGTGTTGCACGGATATTTTAGAATGATCAATTTTATTTAAATTAAAAATAACTAATACAAATTATCCGATGAAGCAGATTATGTGTAAATTATAGTTATCTTGAAATTCAAATATTTTAAAATTTGAAATTTCAAATAAATATATTTTAAAATCGTAATTTTAAACGTCAACTAATAGTGTGAATAGTCTTAAACTTGCTTAATAACTTATAATTGTGATATTGTTCAGGATAGAATTTAACGCTTCCCAAATATAGATATTATTTATCCTAAATTCAAAAATTTAAGTTTTATTTTCATAAAATTACTTTTCAATTATTTTGAAAATTTTGATTTTCCTTTAAACAATTTGTTTCGAAATGGAATAGTGGGAGGTTTTAAACTGTTTTTGTTTTTAAATTGTGATGGTCAATAATAATTTATTTAGATTAAAAATAAAATTAAAAAATATAAATTATTTAGTTGGATAATCACTTTTTTTTTGCACTTTCAATTTAAATACTATTTTATTTTAGATGAAAACTTTAACAATTTTCTCAGAAATTGAAAGTAGGGTAGTGGGAAGTTATATATATATATACACACACAATAATAATAATAATAATATTTAATTAATAAATAATCTTCTTATTTTAAATTTATATAACACACTTTATTGTTTAGTTATTAAGAAAAAAAAATGACACATTTATTAGTTGACAAGTATTTATTTCCATCAATATTTTATCTATGTTGGATCTCATTTATTTGCAAAAAAAATATTCATAAAAGTGTACTTATTTTTTAAACTTTTATTGGTATATTGAGAATTTGTAAAGTCTTTCCATATTTCTAGAACTTCATGCCTAGTTAATATACATCACATAAATTAGAATGGAGTAAATAACAATTTTCACCTTATTTTCTAATACAATATACCTGAAAAACTTTACAAAATCAAGAAAACTAATCATGCATTTGAATGATTTTTAAATAGCATAATTGGATACAACCAACTCAAAAATACAACACTGTTAAGGTGAATTTATGCTCCTTTGTTATCAGCCAGATATAAGACCCCTTGTGAAAAAAGAAAAGAAAAAGGAACATGACATATTTATTAATCACGTATCTTTAAATTTTTTTTAAAAATGAATCAAAATAATTGTACACATGCATTGTACATATTTCCTTGAGTTATTATTGTGTTTATGTTCTTACTTTAATATATGCATGGAAAGTGTTAAAAGAAAAAAATCCGCTAAAATTATTATCTCATTTGATTGACCATATTTGTTTTGTTACTTTATTAAATCAATTGATGTACAACGTTTAATAGTTATTTGAAATAAGTACAAAACATAAAAATTTACAACTTACCATAAATATATTAATGTTTTTAAAAAAATTAAGTTATCAAATAAAAATAAATGTGAAAAGCGCAAATTCTCATAAAATAATGACTTTGAATTTCCTTAACTAACTCAACAAAAGATGAAATTATGTTGTTAATTTTAAATTGTGACACCTTTTCAACATATCAAACACACTTTATATAACTTAAGACGTAAATTTAAAATTATATAGTGTTAGAGACTTTAAAATTTCATAAAAATTCAAAAATCAAGTTTAAATTAGAGTTATCCAATTTCTACCTGCACAATGATAATTACAAAAGCAGACATAATTCTCCATTGAGTACATATATGAGATTGTTTCTCGTCGATTTGATAGAATTTTCAATAGATCTACCAAATAGAAGTAGATTCTATAGTAAGATACACATATTTATTCTTTCATGATCATTATCAAGACCTGTTCAAACTTGCCATCGATAACATATAAATTACTAATTACTACCTAAATCATTTGCGTACAACCACCATTATATATATATATATATATATATATATATATATGTATGTATTACTCATCACTTCAAACACCGAAGATTAATCGTCATAAACAAATGTAATATAAAAAAACAATAGGAAAAGCAAAAAATGTTACCATGTTCAAGTGGTTGAATAAATATAAGAGAATATGAAATTCTAAAATTAGTAGATTCTTAAGAAGATGTAAGTGATAAGGGTTAAGAATAGTTCTTGCTATTTAAATACTATGTTATGCAGTTTGCTTTTTTCTAGAGATAATATAAGACTAGTTTCTTATCTTTTGAAATTTAAATTTTAAATTTTAAATTAGTTAGCAAAAATTTTAAAAATAAAAGGTGGTTACATATTTGAAACAAACCGTTTTTTTTTTCAGATTTTAATTAAATAATTTTGATCATCCTTTAAGCAAATTTTCATATTTAAAAACAGAAGTGAGAAGTTAGATTATCGTGGAATTTGTTAGATTTTATATTTTTCCTTTTTTTGGTCTGTTTTTTATGTACATTTCCTGTTTTTTTTTTTTTTTTTAAAAATATTACGTGGGTTGGTTATTTATTTTGAAAAAGTCACACTTAAACAGTGGCCATTTTACTTTTTATTATTATCAATAAGAGTTAAATTATTTAATTTTTATTTATTGAAAATAATTGATTCACAATCGTTTAGATTTTCTTTTTCAATTTATTATTTGAATGATTTTTTCATATTAATTGGTGGCCATTTTCTTTTTACTTATTATTAATAAGAGTTAAAAACTTTAACTTTTATTTTTTGAAAAAGGATGATTCACAATCGTTTTTGATTTTTTTTTCATTTATACTTTCTTTAAAAAAAAAATATGTGGCTTGGTTATTTATTTTGAAAAAGTCACATTTATTTAGTGGGCATTTTAATTTTTATTATTATTATTAATAAGAGTCAAATTATTTAATTTTTATTTATTGAAAATGGTTGATTCAAAACCGTTTTGATTTTTTTTTTCATTTATACTTTTTAAATTTATTATTTGAATGATTTTTCCAGATTAATTAGTGGCCATTTTTGCTTTTTATTTATTATTAATAAGAGTTAAATACTTTAATTTTTACTTTTTGAAAATGGTTGATTCACACAGCCGTTTTTGATTTTGTTTTTCATTTATACTTTTTAATTTATTATTTTTCTAAAATTTTGTTATTTAAATATTTAAAAGTTTTTTTTTGTGTTGCTGCCGCCTGCCATATGTCATATGGTGAAATATGGGAGTTATTTTTCTAAAATTTTGTAATTTAAATATTTAAAAGTTTTTTTTGTGTTGCTGCCGCCTGCCATGTGTCACTAATTTAAAATTATTTTATCAATTAAACAATAATTTTTTATTTAATCCTATTACATGTAATTAATTTTAATCATTTAAAAATTCTTTTTTTATGGTGCTGACATGTGTAACTTTGACTTCTAGATTTAAAATTTATTTAAAATACTGAAAAATTGTGGTATTGACATGTGTCATTTTTGCTTCTCCTTTTATATATAGATAGAAGATTTTCAATTGTAATATTGTAATTATCTTGTAAGTTTTTCACTAACATCATTCATCACCCTCGACTCTCATTCAATACCCCTAACTATGTTCGATCCCTACGTGGACAATCTATCTGAGGACTAGATCGAGAGGCCTAACTCTGATACCATGTTAAAGAAATGAATCTTGAACTTAATTTACAGTACAAAAGCTAACTCAAGTGCAAATGAGGATTGCCCAAGCCATATTAAAAGAAACCACTCATTCTTAAAGGGGCGATGTGGAATTGTTCATAACATCGTCCACCACAACATTCCATGCAACAATTTCTTCTTCGATAATGGTCAGTTGGCCACATAGCATATGCTATATATCCAAAACATGTCATCTAACGAGGGTTAGGTGCGTTGGATCTCAAATACTACATTTTTTTAGGCACTTTTCACTTAGACACTTAAACTTGGTGTTTTGTTGATGGTATTTTTTTTTTTTGTCTAATATGACTCTTTTTGAATAGATTGAGTGTTCAATCGAAACAAACCTAAATTTAAGTGTCTAACCAAAAAGTCATACCAAGAATTAAAGTAAGGGGATTAAAATTAAATTATGCCAGTGGAATTCGACAACTTCTATATGTACACATAATATATCATTTTACTCAGACAAAATCTCACATCATTTAAGAAAATTGATATAAGCAAATAGCACACTTTGACAATCCAGGAAAGGCATCTTTATGATACCATTATCAACATTGCATACAATAAGTAGGAAGAAAATCAGCAAAATTTGGGCATCAAGGGTATAAATATAAACTATACGTTGCACTTTTTTCAAAGGACTTCAATCTAGGATTTCTACTATATAAATGCAAACAACTTGAACTTTCCATCACAAATAATAATTATTTTTTTAAACCAAAATGGGTCGTTCGATTTTAATTTTCGAGTTTGTGTTTTTAGCTCTAATTAATTATTGCAATTAGTTGTGTTAATGCAATTATCAATGCCCTAATACCATTGTTAAGCATCTGCCATGCAAAGATTTTTTAATGGGAAAGGGTGATATCAGTGGCCATTGTTGCAATGATGTTAAGGGGTTAATGAAAATGGCTACTTTTGATAATGAGAAGCTTCAAAGTATTTCTGAATGCCTCAGGTTAGAAGCTTTGGCTATTGGAGTAATTGAAGAAAGAGATAAGCAAATACCTTGTAACACATCGTTCTTAGAAAGAGCTAATTTTGGAAAGAACTAAATTAGAAATAGCTAATTTGAGGTTTGTACTATCTCACTTCTTTCATACTCTTTTCGTGCAATAGAGTTTACCTCTATAAAAAAATCTTTCTAATTTGTGCTTGCACGTATTTTTCAGATCATGCCTCCACGAAGAGCTGTTCGAGGTCGTTCTGCTAGGAGGAATGCTAATCCCCAGGATCAAGTGGTCCCCAATGCACCAAAAGTGTGTTAACTCCTTAGCGTTGATTTTGAGAAATGACACTTAAACATTCACTCCTAATCTTCGCAAGCAAACACATCAACAAGAAAGAAACCAAGCACATAGCATAAATAAGAAATAAAGATATATCCTGATATGTAGAATCAATTAGAGATTCCAGAACAAAGATATGTCTTGATCTCTAGAATCAATCAAGCAGATCATGATCAATCAGAGATTCCAGAAATCAATCAAATATATTCAAGATTGCAGAACAAATCACCTAAGGAAGGAAAAAGATAATGTGCATCAATCAAAGGATACTTTCAAGACAACAAGATCAGTTAACATCCAAGACTACAAGGAAGAAACCTAAACCAAGGGATGCATTGAAGTTAACGAGATCAGCCAAAGATTCAAGACCATGAGAAGATCACCATACAAAGGAATAAATCGATTTGCTCATGCACATATCTGATATGGACATAACTCAGCAAATCAATCAGAATAATATCAAGGACTTAATCAAAGATCCTTGATTCAAACTCCCTTGGGTTTCCTTAAAAGAGCAAATTCCTCCAAAGCTAAATAAACCTCTCTTAGTCATAGTTGTGAAGTACGCACTTCACTTGAACTTATATTATAATCTTTTTTTTATCTTTCATAAACTTTGTACACACTTGAGTGAACAATTGAAAAGAAAGAGAAAGAAAGATCTTAGTGTAGATTATACAAGTAGAGGTTGCGTCAAAGAAGAAGATTTGATTTGCATATCAGATAGGGCTCCCAATAGTAACATTCTGTAACACTCAAGTTCTCAACAAGCTCTTAAAGAAGCCCTTGTAACTCAAGGGGACTGGAAGTAAGCAGCACATCGGTGTTCCGAACTAGTATAAACTCTCTGTGTCATTTACTTACTGCTTTTACTATCTCTGTATATCTATTTTACTAACGTGCAGGTGAGTCGACTGACCAGAGCAAGAAGTCGACTGAAGGGGATTTTAATTCACCCCCCTCTTGACTTTCAATTGGTATCAGAGCAGGTCTCACTAGTAAAGTATTTAACCACACGTGAGCAAAGATCCAATGGCACACTATCAGATTCCTGGTGCTCTACTTCAAGAAGGAGATTCCTCAACTCGACCACCGTATTTTAACGGCCAACATTACTCCCACTAGAAAGATAGATTCAGAATCTTTGTCTCTTCAAATGACCATCAAGCATGGATTGTGATCAAGAAGGGTCCAAAGCCTATTCCTGGTCTAACCAAAAAAGATGGCACTGAGAAGCCATTTGATCCCGAATCCTTTGATATCACAAATGAGCAACAAGAGGTAATTCAAACTAATGCTAGAGCTATAAGTTTGTTATACTGTGCAGTGAGTGGAGTTGAATACGACAAGATATCAACATGCTAAACTGCAAAAGAAATGTGGGACAAACTAGAGGTAACTTATGAAGGAACCACCAAGGTAAAGGAAGCTCAGATCAGTTCACTAGTCAATGAATATGAATTATTCAAAATGGACGAAAATGAAAACATAGAAGACATGTTCTCGAGATTTAGCAAAATTGTTTGCGAACTCAAATCTCTTAGAATGGTAAACTCAAATGGGCTACAAGTTAGAAAACTCGTCAGAAGTCTTCCCAAAGCTTGGGAAACTAAAGCTGCTATTCTTAAAGATGGAGATCTGCAAAAAAATGACGTACGATGATCTTCGAGGCAACCTGATGGCCTATGAGCAAAAGCATATTAACAGGTACATGAAAGATGATAAAAAGAAAACTGTGGCCTTTACTGCCAAGACATCTGAAGTCGGAGAAGAAGGTGATGAATATCATGATGAAGGAATGACTCTCATAAATCAAGGAGTGAGACAAATGCTTAGACAAAGAAGATAGAGACCCCAACAGGATTTTAAGAATAATGAAAGGAATGATGATCGCTGCTACTACTGTGGAAAACCAAGACATATCAAACAAAACTGTCCAGAACGGAGAAGGAGAAACAATCGAAGAAATGAAGATCCAAAAAGTCTCGAAGCATGGGATCAAGGAGAAACATCTGAAGATGATTATGATGAAACTGCCAACATATGTTTCATGGCACTAGGTGAAATAAGTGAGGTAAGATCTTTTAACTGTCCTAACTATAATGACTTACAAGACTCTTTGGACATGGTTACTGATGAGTTACATAAAGTAATTGATGAATACAATAAGATTGCTCAAGAAAAGAAAGACTGGCAAATTCTTCTCAAAGCAAGTCAGATTGAAGTCGACTTACTAGCAGAAGAACTGGAAGAAGTAAAAATGCAGCTGAAATCTCCTAGTCATAGCTCTGTCAGATCTAACAGAACTGCTTTCAACAGGAGAAGATCTCCTGATCAAAGTTCCAACAGATCTATATCTAAATCTCCTTATCATTCTGCTGAAAATTCTGTTAATTTATCTTGTTATACTTGTGGTGACATTGGTCACAAATCTTTTAACTGTAGGAAATTTTCTTTTGGAAAATGGATTTGGAGACCAAAAGTTGTTAATCCTAACCCTCAAGGATCCAAAAATACTTGGGTACCAAAAAGAAATTAATCTATTTGTTTTGCAGGAGCAGACCAAACGAACCTGCAAAAAGGGAATGTGTGTAATAGATAGTGGATGCTCCAGACATATGTGCGGAAAGAAAGAAAATTTCAAAACTCTTAGCAAAAACGCTGGAAGATATGCACAGACCAGAGACAATGCAAAAGAAGAAGTAGAAGGAGTTGAATCAATCACTCTTAGCTCATCATGTGATATATCAGAAGTATACCTGGTGGAGTGACTTAAACACATCCTGCTTAGCATCAGTCAAATATGTGATGTTGGATTCAACTCATTCAATGCTACAACGTGCACTATTAGACATGTGACTAAGGATATCATAATCATTGGAGATCGTAATGATAATATCTACGTTGACTTGCCAACACATACATGTCTAACTACAGTATCAAATAAATCTTGGCTATGGCATAGAAACTTGGTCATGCTAGCATGCATGCCTTTGAAAAATTGTCCAGACTTGAACTAGTCATTGGGCTTCCAAAGTTAAAATTCGAAAATGACCATTTATGTGACGCTTGTCAGCTTGGTGAGCAAACTCATTCTTCGTTCAAGGTCAAGGATACTGTAAGTACCACTAAACCTTTGCAACTTCTACATATAGATCTCTCTAGTCCCACTCGGAACACTAGCATTGGTGGTAAGAAATATGTCTTCTTTATCGTTGATGGCCTCTTAAGATTTACTTGGATAATTTCCCATCTCATAAAATGAAGCTTTCTCTAACTTTAAAGTGTTTTGTTGAAGAGTACAAAGAGAAGAAAAATATTTTATTTCCACAGTTCATGGAGATCATGAAGGAGAATTTGAGAATAAAGCATTTGAGGAATTCTGTGATAAAAATGGATTCACCCAAAATTTCTCATCTCTTAGATCACATCAGCATAACAGGTGGTAGAATGGAAAAATAATTCACCAGAACCATGCTTCTTGATTGAAATCTCCCTGATCAATTCTGGACTGAAGCAGTAAGTATTGCATGCCACATTTTGAACAGATGCCTCATAAGACCTATTTTAACTCCATATGAGCTATAGAGAGGTAACAATCCTAATATTAGCTATTTTCACCCTTTCGGATGCAAATGTTTCATTCACAACAATGGTAAGACAAATCTGAGTAAGTTTGATTCAAGAAGTGATGAAGGTATATTCTTTGGTGATGCACCCATTAGTCGTGCATTTCTAGTTTTTAATAAAAGTACTTTAAGTGTTGAAGAATCTGTTCATGTTGTTTTTAATGATACTAAACCAAGGATGCAGGAAGTAGAGTCTATAGATGATGAAACTACTCCAGCATTGAACACTGAGAACCTCTCAAATACTTCTGATCAAATTACAATAGAGGAGTCGACTACTCCAAAATTGAAGTCAACTAGTCCAGAATCGAAGTCGACTAGGCTAATCGAAAAGACAGGCATGGAGACACAACGCTAGCTATCCAAATGACTTCATTATGGGTAAACCAACCGACTCAATATAGACCAGAGCTTCATTGAGAAAACAAGCATCTATTGCACTCGTGTCTCAACTAGAACCCAAATGTATAAATGAGGCAATGGAAGGTGAATCTTGGAGACAAACATTGAAAGAAGAACTTGACCAGTTTGAAAGAAACAAGGAAGGTATTGATTACGATGAACCTTTTGCTCTGGTAGCAAGGTTAGAATTCAAAAAGAAGGCTCCAAAGAAGTCGCGTCCCAATGATTCAGGATCCCGCTCTCCCAAGGACATGCAACGCTTCTTGGGAATCAATCAAAAGAACATTCTATACGGTCTTGAACTTTTCGAGGAAGATGTTCGCCTCTTCTATGCAAACCTTTGTATTTCTCCTGACAGTGGAAGTAATCTCCACAGTCAACAAGTTGTCTTTCTTAGGAGTGGGGTCAGCTCCTCCAACATCGACCCTGCTGTGATGGTTCAAATCTCCTACTCCTGTCTCTTCAGTCTTTATTGTTTGGATTACATATTGAGGACTCCCTATCCTCTTATCTGCTACACTGTTTGTTTATCCATTTTTGGTTCTACTACTATCCTATTTGCCCTGCTTTCCTTTTTATTATGCCAAAGGGGGAGAACATCTTTGCTTCCACAATTTCCATAAAGGTAGAGGGAGCCAACACATACAGAGAAGTCTTACAGACAAAGGGGGCTACGAGACCAACGAATTCCTACAGACAAGGGGAGCTATAAGACCAACGAATTCCTACATGAACATCAGGTAAGTTTCATTGTCTCTCAGATTACTATAATGAAATTGTGAATTCTATTGTCATTATAAAAAAAAGGGAGATTGTTGACTCCTTAGCGTTGATTTTGATAAATGACAGTTAAACATTCACTTATTATCTTCGCAGGCAAACACATCAACAAGAAAGAAACCAAGCATAAAGAATAAAGAACAAATAAAGATATATCCTGATCTATAGAATCAATTAGAGATTCCAAAACAAAGATATGTCTTGATCTCTAGAATCAATCAGATCATGATCAATAAGATATTCCATAAATCAATCAAATATATTCAAGATTGCAGAACAAACCACCTAAGAAAGGAAAGAGATAATGTGCATCAATCAAAGGATACTTTCAAGACTACAAGATTAATTAACATTCAAGACAACAAGGAAGAAATCGAAATCAAGGGATGCATTCAAGTTAACCAGATCAACCAAAGATTCAAGACCACAAGAAGATCATCATACAAAGGAATAAATCTATTTGCTCATGCACATATCTGATATGGACATAACTCAAGAAATCAATCAAAATAAAATCAAGGACTTAATCAAAGATCCTTGATTCAAACTCCCTTGGGTTTCCGTAAAAGAGAAAAGTCCTCCAAAGCTATATAAACCTCTCTGAGCCATAGTTGTGAAACACCCACTTCACTTGAACTTATATTGTAATCTTCTTTTATCTTTCATAAAACTTTTTACACACTTGAGTAAACAATTGAAAAGAAAATAGAAAGAAAGATCTGAGTGTAGGTTATATAAGTAGAGTTTGTGCCGAAGAAGAAGATCTAATTTGGATATTAGATAGGGCTCTCAATAGTAACATTTTGCAACACCCAAGTTCTCAACAAGCACTTAAGGAAGCCCTTATAACCCAAGGGGACTGGAAGTAGGCACCACATTGGTGTTCCGAACCAATATAAACTCTCTGTGTCATTTACTTACTTACTGCATTTACTATCTTTGTATATCTGTTTTACTAACGTGCAGGTAAGTCGAGTGACCAGAGCAGGAAGTCGACTAAGGGAATTTTAATTCACCCCCCCCCCCCCTCTTGACTTTCAAAGTGCAACCCCAAGGAGAGGTCACTAATGTTGAGTTACGGGATGCTATCCAGATGTTGAGTCAAGTTGTGACCAACCAAGCTGGGATACAGAGAGGGGTTCGACAGGATGTGGCTAATACATCCAGAATCTATGAGTTTTGAGGATACATCCTCCGAACTTCACCGGTTTAAGTGTCACTGAGGATTCAGAAAACTTTGTGAAAGAGTTGTAGAAAGTTTTTGAGGTGATGCATGTTGCAGATGCTGAACGTGTGGAGCTAGCTTCATACCAACTCAATGGTGCTTCTAGGATCTGGTATGACCAATGGATGAAGAGAAGAGCTGAATGAGAACCAATTGTGAGCTGGCTTGTGTTCGAAAGTATCTTCATAGGGCGTTTCTTTCACCGTGAGCTGAGAGAGGCCAATGCAAGAGAATTCCTCACTCTTAAATACGAATCCATGAATGTGCATGAGTACAACCTCAATTTCACTCAACTATCCTGTTATGCTCCGGAGATGGTGGCTGACATGAGGAGCAGGATGAGCTTGTTCGTGTCTGGGTTGTCTCGCTTTTCAAGTAAGGAGGGCAAGGCAACTATATTGATAGGGGACGTGGACATATAAAGGCTTATGATCCATGTGCAGGCTGCATTAGGTTGAAGAGGACAAGTTGAGAGATAGAGATGAGTTTCACAACAAGAAGGCTAAGACGTTAGGTAATGAGTCTGGGCAGCCGAGGACCGAAAATGTGAACCGGTCATCTTTTCAACAAAAGCCAACTACACCTACTCCATCATCTGCTAGTGCACCTGCACCAAAGAACAAAGGTGACTTCCAGAATCATATTTCACAGAACTTCAGAGCTAGACCTACTAAATCTCAGGGTAGTGTGGCACAAGGGCCTACTGGACTTCTGCATGTGTTAAGTGTGGTAGGAACCACCCAGGAGCGTGTTGTGATGGCTCTACTGGTTGCTTCAAGTGTGGGCAGACAGGTCACTTTATGAGATAGTGCCCTAAGAACAGACATGGTAATGGTAATAGGGGCAATAGAGCCAAATCTTCTTCAGTGGCTCCAGCAGACAGATCTGCACATAGAGGAACTACTTCAAGGACAGGTAGAGGAGCAAACCATATATATGCGCTCACGAGTCGCCAAGAGCAAGAGAATTCACCCGACGTTGTCATTGGTATGATCAAAGTCTTTACATTTTAGGTATATGCATTGCTAGATCCATGTACGAGTCTATCTTTTGTGACTCCATATATTGCTATAAGATTTGATATTCTTCTTGAGTGACTTCTTGAGCCCTTCAATATTTCTTCACTTATTGGTCAGTCTATTCTAGCTGGGAGAGTTTATCTTGATTGTACCATTTCTGTCAATCACAAGGACACCATGGCTGACTTAGTTGAGTTAGACATGGTGGACTTTCATGTTATTCTAGGCATGGACTGGCTTCATGCTTGTTATGCCTCAGTTGATTGTAGAACCCGAGTAGTTTTCCTAATGAGCCAGTTATAGAGTGGATGAGTAGTTTAGAAGTAAGGCTAGAAAGTTAGATTCCAAGGGGTGCATCTATCACTTAGTCCAAGTTAATGACTCTAGTGTTAAGACACCACCTATTCAGTAAGTTCCAGTTGTGAGTGAGTTTCCAGAGGTCTTTCCATATGATCTTCCCGGAGTCCCTCTTGAGAAAGAAATTGACTTCGACATAAATATTCTTCTTGATACTCTACCTATTTATATTCCGCCATATAGAATGTCTCCAGCTGAGTTGAAAGAGTTAAACGAGTAGTTGAAAGACCTTCTTGATAAAGGTTTTATTCTACCTAGTGTCTCACCTTGGGGAGCTCCAGTCGTTTTTTTGAGGGAAAAAGATGGTTCTCTTAGGATGTGTATTGATTACCGCCAATTGAACAAGGTTACTATAAATAATATGTATCCTTTTCCAAGAATTGATGATCTTTTCGATCAACTTCAGGGTGACACTTGCTTTTCTAAGATAGACCTTAGATCTGGCTATCATCAGTTGAGAGTAAGGGAAAGTCGCATCCCGAAGATAGCATTCAGGACCAGTTATGGTCATGATGAGTTTCTAGTTATGTCTTTTGGCTTGACTGATGCTCCTGCAGCCATATTTTTTTAAGTCTATTGGGATATTATAGGTTCACACATCCTAAGAATGGTGTAGGAGTTCTTTTCTGGTAACACTCTACCAAAGTCTATAATTCATACTAATTTGATCCTCATACCTAAGATGGACAGTGTTCAAACCTTCTCAAATATGAGGCCTATTAGTTTGAGTAGTTTTGTAAATAAAATTCTGTCCAAAGTCATCCATGATAAACCGGAGAATATCCTTCCAAAGTTGATATCTTCTAATCAGTCTGGTTGTCAAAGAGAGAAGTATTATCGAAAATGTTCTTTTGGCTCAGGAGTTGGTAACAAATATCACCAAAAGAGGAAAGCCTGCTATGTTGTCATAAAGCTAGACATGGATAAAGCGTATGATAAAGTATCATGGTTTTTCCTTATGAAGGTACTAAGGAAGATGGGTTTTTGTGAGAGATTTGTAGATATGGTTTGGAGGTTGATCTCTAATAATTACTACTCTGTTTTGCTGAATGGTCAGTCATATGTTTTTTTTCACTCTACTACAGGAGTGAAGCAAGGAGATCCTTGATGTGAGGCTAAAAATACATATTTTTAATCATTATTTGTCTCACATTTATTATTTATATTTGTCCTTTTTGAGCTTGAATTTTATGAATTGTGCTAAATTATTTATTTTATTTGTAGGATTAAATTGGTGGAAAAATGAAGAAGTTTGAAGCTAAAACGAATTAAAGATGGAAGGTTAAAGAAGGAAATCAATCAGACAGCTTAATGGATTAAAAGATATAAAATAATACATAAGTTATATTGCAATTACAATTGCAATTCTGCTGCCATGCGTAATAATCTGAAGATAGGCACAAATTCTTTGAGGCGGCAGTACTGTTTACGGACAGCTCACGCGGCGGATAAAAAAAGGAATCCAATTCCTATTGGTTTTGGATTCCTAATTTAATTTAGACTCAATTATTTTATTTAGGGTTTTCTTTATTTATAAATAGTCCATAGAATAATTATTTTGGGGGAGAGAATTCATAGGGAATACTTTTTAGGATTCTTTTCTTCTTCTTATTTGGGTTAAACTTTATTACTTTTATTCTAGTTCTTGACTTGGGAGATGAACTGGCAACTTTATCAATTCTTAATTTCCTAAGTTCGTTTTGAAGATTTTGGTGTTGCAATTCAAATTGAATTTCTGGGTTTATTATTCTTCTTACGTAAGTTCATAATTCTTTCATTTAAAACAATGAATTGTGTTCATATGATTATGGGTAACTAAACTCCACAACTAGGGTTGTGGGAACCATGAGCGACTAACAAAGTATAAATAGTAACTAAGCAATTCTTGAATAGTGTTGTTGCATGCATTGATAATTCTTTCGTTTAGAAGTTTTTTAATGAGTGAACGCGTTAGAACTCGTCTTGTTGCTACTTGCCGGACCTAGGAGGTAATCAACAAGAAAAGAATTATCAACATAGATATACTGTGATACTATCTAATAGGCTAGTGTTGATTGATGCGAAGTAATGACTAAGCCAAACATCGATGTGATGTCTAATATGAGGTAAAGGTAAGGGTTAGTAAGTTATACACACGTAGCCGGACCAAGGATTTAGAGATACCTAACTTATCACTTTGCATGTAGTACACTAGGAAAGGATTGTTATTACTAGGATTACCGCGTTATGAGGTTTTGGGGAACACGTATACCCTAGTTAATTCTCTCATCTTGGTAACAACCGAAATTGACTTTTGTTTACTGATTACTTACTGAATTCTTACAATTTGTTCCACAAACTCCCCCTTTAATTACTTGTTTCTGGAAGTAATTTGACTAAACAAATATAATTGTTGGTTAAAGTTAAATCTAAACCATTTTCCTCGTGGTATCGACCCCAACCTATAAGTTGGGGTTTACTTGATAACGATCGCTTATGCTTCTTTAGGGAGGTGTAATTTGAGCGTATCAAATTTCGGCGCCGCTGCCGGGGAAATTGGCTTTTAGATTAAGTTTAACTACATTATTGAACTTTAGTCAAGTATTTCTCGATTTTACGTTTTTGTTTTCTACAGGTTTTAACTCTAGTGTATGCCAAGTACACGGAGTCAATGTGAATTCTTGACCCCCTACGATCCTGAATTGAGAAAAACTTTTAGGAAAATGGCTAATCAAGGAGATGGAATATGAGTAACTAAGGTGTCTACGTCGTGCCGCGACGTTAAATTAAGCGCTTATTGGGAGGCAACCCAATTAGTAGTGTAACTTCTTATTTTAATTTTATTTTATTAGTGTTACTTTTTTTTATCTAGTTTTTGCAGATTAGGGGTAGTCTGAGTACCCAAAAAAAAAAATTTGCAGCAAAGAGCATGTTTAAGCTTAAGTGTGGGGTGCGTACGACCCTTGATGAAAATAAAGAGAACATGCTACTAGCTAGGCCATAAGGCCACAGAGAGTTTTCCTAACCCTTGTTTTAAATTTTATTTGATGCTTTGGGGACATGACATATTTTTAAGTGTGGGGGTGAAGGAATAAATTCCTAGTATCTACTGTTTTATTGAGTCTTTTTTTTAGGATGGGTTCCTTGACTTTTGTTTTCGGTTCTTTTCCTAAGGATAGTCCCTTTAAAGCGAGTGTCATTTTTTTTTAGGAATAAGTTTTTTTTCTTTTTTCTTTTTTTTTGAGAGAAAAGAAAAAACCCTTTTAAGTGGTGTGATACTTGCTATTTAGGCCTAATTTTTGAGTAGTATTTTCTTGTGAATGCTTGATTAAAAAAAATGCAGACTCTTTGACATATAAGCTCATGGTTGTGACTTTGTATATAACTTATTTTATTTTGTTGTTTATTATGATCTTGTCTCTCTTAGAAGTGGAATTTATCCATCTTGATTGATACTTGTGCCATGTGTGGTGAGAATTTGTTTATTCCATGTTTTGCATCTTGGTCTAGAACTTGTCTTGCATGTTATTGAAGCGAAATAAAAAGTGATGCTTTGTTTAGGAGATGATAATAGACTTTCTTTGATTTGTCCAGTAAATTTTAGCTTTTTCAGATATTTTATCACTAGTTAGCCCTTTTGAGCCTGTAGCCTTTTGTTGGTAGCCATATTTTACCCTTGACCATTTTGTTGAATCCCTAGTTTTTGCACCTTGCTTCCTTGAGCATTATAGCATAGACTTCTTCTAATTATCAATTCTGAGAAAAAGGGATGGTTGAGTGAAAAGGTAATCAATGATAACTACAAAGTGCTTCTCTTTGAAAAAATGTGACATAAAAAAGGGAAAAAAAAAATAAACGAATGTGACATGAAAAAAAAATAAGTTACCTTAATGATGGCCCTGGTCCTTCCAAGGACATCGTGCACCTTAACGCATGTAAAATACGTAAGTTGAGGTGGCTATTATGAAGGAAAACTTAGCTAAAAAAACAAAAAATGGTGCAAAAAAATAAAAATAAAAATAAAATAAAATTGAAGCATTCTAGAGATGATGAACATTACTTGTGAAATAATTGTTGAAGAAAGGGTTGAAAATAAAGAGAAGAAAATAATGGGTGATGAAGTCTAAAATTGTAAAGTGCTTAAGGAAGTGTAAGTCACTATTATATAGTTTTCCTACCCGTCCCCTAGCCTACATTACAACCCGTTAAAGTCCTATTTGATTCTATTCAAGTATGCTTAATTAGTGGAGATGTACATAATGGGCAAGCCTATGGTTCTTTGTGCATACATGTGAATTTTATTTGTGAGTGTGAGAATTGTTCTTGATATGAAGTCATTAATTTATATTCAATCTTTTGAATTGAATGTGTGTGGACTATTTCTTTTTGTGAGGGCACTTGTTTCATGATAGATAGGTGATTTTATTAGCTTTCTTTGATGAGAGTAGGTGAGCAAGTTTAAATTTGATGAGTTCAAAGTTCTTCCTTGAGGTTAGGAGGTTAGAGGTTTGTTGTTTATTTGGATGTCTTGCATAATGATTGAGAAATCTACTTTATGTTTTGAAATTGGTATATGACCTAATTGTTTGTATTAATCAAAGTGATGGCATTCCTATTTTGATTTTTTTGAGAAGAGCTTTAATGTTTGCTTGAGGACGAACAAAAGTTTAAGTGTGGGGTGTTGATGTGAGGCTAAAAATACATATTTTTAATCATTATTTGTCTCACATTTATTATTTATATTTATCTTTTTTGAGCTTGAATTTTATGAATTGTGCTAAATTGTTTATTTTATTTGTAGGATTAAATTGGTGAAAAATGAAGAAGTTTGAAGCTAAAACGAATTAAAGATGGAAGGTTGAAGAAAGAAATCAAGCAGACAACTTAATAGATTAAAAGTTATAAAATAATACATAAGTTATATTGCAATTCTGCTGCCAGGCGTAAGAATCTGAAGCTAGGCACAAATTCTTTGAGGCGACAGTACTGTTCACGGACAGCTCACGCAGCGGAAAAAAATGGAATTCAATTCATTTTGATTTTGGATTCCTAATTTAATTTAGACTCAATTATTTTATTTAGGATTTTCTTTATTTATAAATAGTCCATAGAAATTATTTTGGGGGAGAGCATTCATAGGGGATACTTTTTAGGGTTCTTTTCTTCTTCTTATTTGTGTTTGACTTTATTATTTTTATTCTGGTTCTTGACTTGGGAGATTAACTGGCAACTTTAGCAATTCTTAATTTCCTAAGTTTGTTTTGAAGATTTTGGTGTTGCAATTCAAGTTGAATTTCTGGGTTTATTATTCTTCTTACGTAAGTTCATAATTCTTTCATCTAAAACAATGAATTGTGTTCATATGATTATGGGTAACTAAACTCCACAACTAGGGTTGTGGGAACCATGAGCGATTAACAAAGTATGAATAGTAACTAAGCAATTCTTGAATAGTGTTATTGCATGCATTGATAATTCTTTCGTTTAGAAGTCTTTTTAACGAGTGCACGCATTAGAACTCACCTTGTTGCTACTTGCCGGACCAAGGAGGTAATCAACAAGAAAAAAATTATCAACATAGATTTAATGTGATACTATCTAATAGGCTAGTGTTGATTGGTGAGAAGTAATAACTAAGTCAAACATCGATGTGATGTCTAATATGAGGTAAAGGTAAGGGTTAGTAAGTTATACACACGTAGCCGGACCAAGGTGCGGGGTAAAATTCTCTAGATGCCGGACCAAGGATTTAGAGATACCTAACTTATCACTTTGCATGTAGTACACTAGGAAATGATTGCTATTACTAGGATTACTGCGTTATGAGCTTGTAGGGAGCACGTATATCCTAGTTAATTCTCTCATCTTGATAACAACCGAAATTGACTTTTGTTTACTGATTACTTACTGAATTCTTACAATTTGATCCACAAACCCCCCCCCCCCCCTTTAATTACTTGTTTCTGGAAGTAATTTGACTAAACAAATATAATTGTTGGTTAAAGTTAAGTCTAAACCATTTTCCTCGTGGGATTGACCCCAACCTACAAGTTGGGTTCTTTACTTGATAATGATCGCTTATGCTTCTTTAGGGAGGTGTAATTTGAGCGTATCAATCCTCTCTCCCCAAACCTTTTTATACTATCAACATAGGTTCTATCTAGAGCTCTTAATTCCTAATTTGATGAGACCCAATTTATAGGATATGGGATGCCTATGTGGAGTGCAAATTTGAATCATTTAGCATATGCAGATGACGCAATCATTTTTGCTTCAACCCATGATTATTCTTTGGGGAAAATAATGATTGTCTTGCAGGATTATGAGAAGCAATCTAGGCAAAAAGTGAACAAAGAGAATAGCTTTTTCTATTTGCACCAGAATGTAGCAGCTGGGATTTCACTTCAAGTGGAACAATGTACAGGAATGAGTAGAGGTTCTTTTCCTTTGAAATATTTGGGGTGTCCTATCACTCACTCGAGAAAAAATAAAGAACATTACACTGATCTATTTGATAGAGTAAGAGGGAAACTTCAAGCATGGAAAGGAAAGATGCTTTCATTCGACGGTAAAAAAGTTCTTTTTACTAGTGTTCTTGAAAGCATCCCTATTTACGTTCTTTCTGCTATCACACCTCCTAAATATGTTATTAAAGAATTGCACCAGATCTTTGCTAAATTGTTTTTGGAGTAATAAGGAATAAGGTAGAAGTAAGCATTGGGCTGAATGGATTAAGGTTTGTTTGCCAAAACAGGAAGGGGGTCTAGGCTTTAGATCTATGCTTGATGTTTCTCAAGAAATGTATGCTAAATTGTGGTGGAGATTTAGGACACAAAATTCTTTGTGGTCTAACTTCTTATGGAATAAGTATTGTATGAAACAAATTCTTACTTTGGTACAATGTAAAAGGGGTTCTCAGGTTTGGAAATACATGTTGGAAAATAGAGAGCGCTTAGAACAACACTTGAGGTGGGAACCTAAAGGAGGTACTTCTAATATGTTGTATGACAACAGGACCAATCTTGGTCCCTTATACTTGTGCAAGTCTTATGTTCATACTTGTCACCCTATGCGAGACATTGGAGAGATCTTAATAGAAGAGGGTTGGAATTTTGTTGCTTTACAAGTTGCCTTACCTGAGTATGTTGTGGAGCATATCAGAATTAATTTTTTTTATATGTGTAGCTAGGCGAAGAAGCAGATAAACCTTGGTGGACTAAGTCTAGTACATGAAATTTTAGTGTTAAAAGTGCTTGGGAGTTGTCGAGACAAATGGCAGACATGAATGAGGATTTAAAACTTTTATTGATTAAGGGATTGACATTTAAGCTCTCCTTTCTAACTTGAAGAATTTGGAATGGTAAAGTTCCTGTTGCAAGTTTAATGCACTCTTGGAATCCTACCATTTCTATGGATAGCATGTGTTGTTCTATTTCGGTGGAGGAGATTGTTGAGCAGCTTTTCCTAAAAAGTGAGCTAGCTTTCAGAATCTGGGATCATTATTTTAGAGTTGTTGGTCTCTTAGGTCCTATGTTTAATCTGAAACAGACTATGAGAAAGTGGTGGTCTTCTAAAAGTAGTTATAGATATCAAGTGGTTTTTCAAGTTGTACCTATTGTCATTTTTGAGTGTTTGTGGAAGAGAAGGAACACTATTTTACATGGCGGCTCATTCTCAGAAAGAAAGGTCATTTGGGAGACTAATGATACTATTCTGAAGATGATTAAAATAACATTCAAAAGAGATACTGGAAGGAACAATTGGTCGGATATCATTACTGGTCTACAAGGGCATGGTAATAACTATAACATTAACATATTGTTACATAGATCCCTCCCCCTACTAATTGGGTAAAATGCAATATAGATTGTTCATCTAGGGGTTATCCTGGACCTAGATCTGCAGCCTTTTGCATTAGAGATTACTCTGGTTCATTGATTATGGCTAAGGGATTCAAGATACAAGATACCTCTAATTTGGTAGCTGAAGCTAGAGCTATTAGAGAAGGATTGTTTTTATGTAAGGAGTATCATTTATCACATGTCATTATTGAAACTGATTCTATGGCAATGGTACAAATTTTGGAAGGGAGGTGGGATGTCCCTTGGACTGTGACGTTGGAGGTCAATTCCATAAACTATTTGAGGAGATCATTATCAGCGAGAGTACACCATATCTTTCTAGAAGGAAATACTCTTGCAAATTATTTTGCTAACCTAGTTTTTGATTTTGCCAGTGATTATCAATTCATCCATTTCCAAGAAACTCCTATGGAAGGGTGGATAATTCTAAACTTGGACAAGAGTGGCACTCCTCACATCAGAAGAAGACTAGTAGATTGAATCAATACACTGATAACATATTTATGCAAAGTACTAGTTCTGGTAGAAATAACAAGGAGTCAGTTGTTAGTATTTATATTCGTTAACTATTGCCTGAAGTAATTTCGTACTGGTTTGAGTATTTGCACCTGATAAGAGCTTTGAGGCGTTCTCCTAATACCAAATCAGGACATTGGTTTTGATGGAAGGTAACCTGCAGACTCCAATTTTTCTTTGTAATCAGCAAAATTTCACATGATTTCACCTACTAAAAGTTGTGACTTTCTCGCCCAATCTTGATCTCAGATGGTGGTATTAGTCTCTTGAGACTCAACCCATCGGGATTTAGAAAGGAAAAGAAATTGTGACTAATGGTAGTAAAACACAATTTTCTTAGCTTATGGTCGAAATTAAGGATCTAGTGGCATCTTTACATAAGCTACATCAAGGATACATTTATAAGTTTGAAGAATAGAGAGGATGATACATATGAAGCGAAAAGTTGGATACAATACTTGGTCTAAATTGGCTACAGATCAGATCTCTGAGAATTGGGAACTGACATGGATATTGCTTTGTTTTGATTTACCTCAAATACTAGAAGAAACAAACTTGAAGAATTCCGACCTGAATGAGCTTACACCTTCGATGGGGTTCCATTTGGATGTGCTGAATTTGGAAGGAACCAACAAGGAGAGCACAAATCTGGTGGATGAAGATGACTCACATTCCAGATATTTTCTTGGCCTCTTTTATTACTATTTCCATTTTATTTTGTTTTTTATTTCTTCTTTTGTTATGATCTTTTGGACTTTTTGATTTTCATTAATGAAAAAAGGGGCCGTTGAGCCCTCTTTAAATTAAAAAAAAATTGTTTAAATTCGAAATCAATACCTTTTAGTGAAGTAAAAAACTTGTGTGAGTGTATTCTTTAAGCCCTTTGACACCTAATTTGCTTGACTTTGGACCCGCAACCTTTGATTTTATTAAAAGAAGACAATTTGGGGAAAAAGAATATTTAGAGAAAAGGAAGAAGGCAGACGAAATGGGGAAAACGAGATTTATATGATGGAATATGGGAGTTTGAAGGGTTGTAAATGGATGTGAAGAGGTGGGAATGGGGGAGGATTATCGGTTTGTAACGGTTGGAAATAAAAAGGGAAATGGTGGATGTTTTAAAAGGATGAAAGGTTTTATTGAAATAGGTTGTGGGTCAGGTCGACTTTATTAACAGACTTGGACTGACGAATCCCCGTCGACTGTATGTAGTTAAAACTATGGTCCGTTGATGGGTGTCGTGGTTCCCCTTTATACTTAGAGAATTTTAGAATACATACTTGGGATCTACGGATAACATTACGACCCGTCGATAGAACAACGGACCGTCTATGTGAACCGTAGACCCTCTACACCAGCAATTTTTTTTAGATTCTTCGTTGCTTTCCTGCACACATAACAAACATTAGGACTTCCTTTTTTAATCCCCTTCACTCTTTTTGGAAAGGTACCCTATACTACCTTAATCTAGCCCATAATAAGACTAAATAAAACATAAAACTCAATAGAAAATCCTTACAAATCCTAAAAATCACAAAAAAAATATTCCTAAAATTGACTAGATTTTACATCTTGGGTTAGCTCCCCGTAGTGTTTGATTTAACATCACGGCAGGACGCACACCCCTTTGATTACTCAGACTTCATCAAGGTCCCACTCTTCGATTACCCCTTTGACCTCTTCCGGTTGGCCCAAGTAGACTTTGATCCTTTGACCATTCACCTTCAATCTTGTTCCTTCCTCATTATCAAGTTCAACCACTCCGTTTGAACATATTTATACCACTTTGAATAGCCCCGTCCACTTAGACTTAAGTTTGATAGGAAACAAGTGCAACCTTGAATTGAAAAGTAGTACCGAATCACCAGGAGAAAATTCACGTTTTTAAATCTTTTGATCATGGTACCTCTTCTTTTTCACTTTGTACAAGGCTGAACTTTCATATGCTTTTAGATGAAACTCATCGAGCTCATTCAACTCATTTAATCATTGACTTGATGTGGCATCCAAATCTAAATTCAGCTTCTTTAGTGCCCACATCGCTTCTTGATCTAACTCTACAGGGAAATGACAAGACTTCCTAAAGACAATTTGGTAAGGGGACATACCTATGAGAGTCTTGGATGCAGTGAGATAGCCCCATAGAGCATCATCAAGCTTTCTTGACCAATCAACTCTATTCACATTCACAACCTTTGCAAGGATCTACTTAATCTCTTTATTTGACACTTCAACTTCCCCACTAAACTGCGGATGATACGGAGTTTCGATGCTGTGACAAACACCATACTTCTCAAGGAACCCCTTGAACAACCTATTACAAAACTGGGAACCTCCGTCGCTAATAATCACCCTTGGTGTACCAAATTTAGAGAACATACTCTTTTTCAGGAATGTGGTGACACTTTGCCCTTCATTGTTTGAAAACGCAATAGCTTCAACCCATTTATACATATAAGCAACCGCTATAAGTATGTACTTCATTCCATTTGAGCTCAGTAACGGACTCATAAAGTTAAGACCCCAAACATCAAACAACTCAATCACTAGTATAGGAGTCATTGGGAGTTTTTGCTTCCTTGAAATACCTCCTTCTCTTTGGCAGCGATCAAAAAACTTGGAGAAATCATGAGCATCTTGGTGAGTAATAGGATAATAATATCCACACTGCAAGATTTTGTGAGCAATCCGGGTACCACTATGATGTCCACCAACAAGAGACGAATGACAAGCTTCCAATATACTAAGGCTCTTCCCTGAAAAACTTCTTCACATAAGACATGAACTTTCTTCTTTGGTGGAATGACAAATCGGAAGGAACCACATCGCTTGCCAAATAATTGGCAAAATCTGTGAACCAAGGGATAAGATCAAAAGAAGTAGCCAATACCTATTCGTTGGGGAACATATCATTTATCCCAACTTCATCAGCTAAATTCATCATTTCCTCCTCTTCAAATCCAGATAGGTGATTAGTCACTTGGTTTTCTGTTCCTTTTCTATATTTCACTTCAAAATTGAACTCTTGCAGCAACAATATCCATTGAATTAGTCTTGGTTTTGCATCCTTCTTTGCCATAAGATACCTCAATGCTGAATGATCAGTATTCACAATGACTTTAGTGCCAAGCAAATAGGATTGAAACTTATCAAACGCAAAGAACACATCAAGCAATTCCTATTCGGTAATCGTATAATTCTTTTGAGCAACATTCAAAGATTTTCTTGCATAGTAAAAGGGTTGAAGAATCTTCTCTCGCCTCTGCCCTAATAAGATGCCAAGTGCCAACCCACTCGCATCACACATAACTTCGAACGGTTGACCCCAATCTAGTGAAATAATGGTCGGTGCGGAAGTCAACTTCTCTTTCAACCTCTCAAATGCTCTCAGAAAGACATCATCAAACTCAAATTTTGTCACCTTTTTGAGCAATTTGCACAATGGTTGTGTAATTTTTTAGAAATCTTTAATAAATCTCCTATAAAAACTTGCATGCCCTAGAAAACTTCTAACGCTTTTCACAAAGATGGGTGGTGGTAATTTTTCAATCACCTCAACTTTTGCTCTGTCAACCTCAATGCCCTTTCGAGAATTCTTATGGCCCAGAACTATGCCCTCTTTGACCATGAACAACGTTTCAGCATATTACTCAAGTGTACCAAGCAATATTCAGACGAGTCACCAACCACCAATAAATCATCCATAAAAACCTCTATTGTGTCCTCCACCATATCAGAAAATATAGACATCATCCAACATTGAAAAGTTGCCTATGCATTACACAACCTGTTAAAAAGATAATTAAACTATGTGTTATAACTTGTTAAATTATATTAAGAAAAAAAAGAGTATAAGTTAAGCTATAATTGAAGTTCTAGAAACAAATATTTCTTTTAAGTGTGTCCTTTTATATCGTGAATTATTTTAAAATGTGATAAATACACCTTCCCATGCTGATGTGGCACAAAGCTAGTGTTTGATCATAGATTTGCAAATATTATTTGGGTGAAAATTTAGGTGAAATTTCACCATGTGTTTGACCATAGTATTTGGGAAACATATTTCACTTTTTTAGAAAAATATATGATTTATACCCATAAGTTTTAAAAACTATCAAAAGTAACCATAAGTTTGTATTACAAGTCAATTGGATCTTTGTTGCAACAAATAACAAGTAGTGTCCATGCCACTGGAGTAATGTGGTAGTTTGGAGTGAGTGTGACAAACATCATTCCATACAATGTGAAGTAGACAAAGCACATGACTTTGTTACCCTAAGCCGATTGTTCATCATTTTCATCAACAACCATATCATCACTTTCATATTCACTGAATATTTCATCACTACTTTGGTGTTCACGTAAAAAATTATGTAATACAAACACACAAATAATGAGATTTTGCCCAAATACTAGTTTTTTTCAAGTATTTCGGAATTTGAGTTATTTGTCAAAAATATTTTCCAAATAATGGCAAATTGTACACTATTTGCCAAATTTAACCTGGGAAATCTATGTTCAAATAGGTGCAGAAATGTCACGACCCGACCCTACCCCCTGGACATGGTCGGCACTCTAGAACCATTATTGGTCTCTGTAACGATGGGGTTCCTTCATTATAGAGAAGCCAATGGGAGAAAATTTGGGGCCAAAATTTTTTTCCCGTAGTATTCGGATTATCCCAACCTTGTCCAGATTTGGACGAAATCGGAGTCTTTAAGGTGTAGGGAAATCTGGTAACAATCGGGTGATTCTTAGCGTGAAGGGTATTTTCGGAGCGTCGTGGGTTAGAGGTATGTTGTGAAATGGGGATTTTGTAATTATCAAAATAGCTCACTGTTTCGTGCAAGCCGTTTTGGCGCTAGATTTTGTCGCTCTGGCGGAGCCGCTGTAGCGGGGTGAGGGTCGTTGTGGTGGGCCAGACGTGACTTAAAGTCGTAAATAAATCCCTAAATGACTTTATTCTGCACTTTTCAAATTTTAGAGCGAAGGAACGAACCCCAGGCGACTCCTAACAGTTTTCCTCCATTCTTGAGGCTAAACATAAGTTTTTCACTCCCCGAATCCATTTTTGATCCGTAGAACGTAATAGAATGGATAATTATCGATGGAGGAGGATTTTGATCTAGATTCTATGGTGGAAACAACCCTATTTTAGATAACTGGGATCTTGGGTTTGATCTTGGGTTCATAGAATTATTGGTAATTCGGGTAATTGGTGATTATTTATTGATTCCCATATTATTATTATTGTTTGTATACCAAGAACAAGCACTTCTAAAAACCTGTCAAAAAACAACGGCTAAAAGCGACGGACTCCGTCGCTTTTAAAAAAAAATTATTTCTAAAAGGCAACGCAGTCCGTTGCTTTTCTGGAAATTTCATTTTTGAAAAATCCTGAAAAGCGACGGGCAAAACCTCGCTGTCCGTCGCTTTTCTGGGATTTAAAAAAAAATAAAACCCAAAAAAGCAACGGACAAAACCACGCTGTCTGTCGCTTTTCCTGCACTATTTTTGACAACATAAATTCACAGTTTCTGCTGCCCACCTTCAAATGCAATTCAATTCAATTCTACACTATTCAGCCCAATCAAACACACAATTATAAACAATCTAAACAAAACATAAAACAACAAACTTAAAATAACATTTAAAAGTATCTAAATCACAAATTGAAGACTTATAAAGTCTTTCAAAATTTGTTTCAAAATTTCAAATAGTTCATAAATGTCCAGAGATCTAAACTAGGGAGTGAGATCTACATAATCATTCTCATCACTCTCGTCGTCGGTGTCATCGGGAGCCGAAGTAGTAGGTCGATGAGCGAGGTTCATCACTTGTTCTTTGATTTGCTGAATTGTCTCACTCATGCTTTCTTGTTCAGCTACTCTTCTCCGCTTTGACTCTGCTAGTGCCACTGTAGGTTTAGCTATTTGATCCGATATAGCAGCAATCTGAACACCGTCAAGTGCCTCGGCTTGACGTGACGATCCAATACCTTCTAAGCCTGACTGGAGTAATCTTACATCGTTTCGAGAGCCTAGACCATAGACTCTACCCTTGTGTGTCCCCCCTACCACTTTTTCTTTCCAAATCTGGGTGGAAAGTTCAGGTGTCAATTGGACCGAACTATTTAGATTCTCAGCGACGTACTGATGAAAGTCATTCTGCATATTAAATATAAAAATTGTCATCAATATATATACATATCATAAATATATTCACTATTAATATATATTATTCATATTAAATAACTTACAAAAGTTCGTTCGGCCCTTTCCTCCACCCACACATTTGGATCCGACTCAGTTTCTTTCTTCCTGACATGAGTCTTCTTGAAAACCTCTGGTTCAATGGGAGTGCGTCCCAATTCTTTTTCCTATAAATAAAAACTGAAATTTATAATGATATATATATGAATCAACTAATTATTTATTTAAAAGTTTGAATTAGAACTTACCATCTCTCATGCAATTGTTCCAACCGTCTTTGCACCACCGGTGTGCAACGAGCCACCTTTAAGACTGCCTCTAGCCTTTTTGGCTTGATTTGATAGTGCCTTAAACTTGTCTATGTTTCAATACTGACCCAATTAATCAAAAACATGAGGCAACATCCAACCGGGACGTTCACCACTGTCCCGAACTTTCTTTAGCCAACTAGACAGTCTAGTGGATGCCTTCCTCTCAAATGTGGTCCCAATAACCAAATTGTAGCTCGACTCCCAAGTACACATAGTCTGAAAAAAATTTGAATAACGTTAATTAGATCGATAGTAAAAAAAAAGTAAAGTATACTAAACTTAACTAAAAAATATATACCTTAAAGTTATTAAACATCGCCTGGCGTATACTATTTGGAATCTCGCTCCAAGAGTGATAAGCCTGTGTATAGAGTCTTCTAACACAATCTTTTAAAGCCCGGGCAGCATCCTTTGCAGGATTCCACCTGCAAAACACATAATAAATATGTTAGTTCATGCATAATTTATTAAAGTATAAGAAATAAATAAATAAACTAACAAATAGATAACAAAACAAACTTACGATGATCCATCCGGCTCAATCATGACTCTACCAAGTCTGTCCCTCTGGCCGGGAGCTAGAGCAGGCATCGTATCATCTGGTGTAGCACTAGGTGTAGATGTAGACGAAGGTGATACTTCAGAATGCACAAAAAGCTGAGTCAATGGAGGCGTACCGGCCATAGCATATGACTGCTTGCTACTAGAATCTCCAATCCTCATGGCAGATAACTGAGGAGATGTACCTGTGGGAGATAGAGTATCTACCGATAAGGGTCGTGCTCGACGAATAGCTTGTAAAGGTAGGTCCTCGTAGCATCGTGAAGGTAATGCATGTGAAGTAGATGAATCATCGATTGGTCGACGGTAATTAGAATAATATTGCCGAGGATCCGCCGTACCAAACGGAACAACAAATAAATGAGTATCATGGATGATGAGCTTTGGCGCAGAAAAAATAGATCATGCAATATCCTCAGCATCTATGGGTCTCCTAGACTTCTTCTTCTTAGCCTGTTTAGTCTGGCTAACTCCACGATGCTCACGATTTCTATCACCGTCACTGCCTGATGGCATTTGTATGCAAATTTACATGTATAATATATATAAAAATCATAAATTAAATAAAATTAGAAAAATACACTTACATATATATACTAGCTAGCTTTCAGTCTACACTATTCCTCCTCGCTTGTTTCAATCCCATCATTCTCCCATTCTTCCTCCTCAGTTGTTTCAATTTCATTATCGTCCCATTCTTCGTCATCAAATGATTCATTTTCCTCATTCTCACATATTTCTTCCTCAACATTCAGTATCTCATCATCAGATACTTCTTCTAATATGTGTTGAGGATGTTGTAGTGTGGTTTCCAATTCAACATCAACTTGTTGAAAAATTGCAACATCATTTTGATACGCCACATCTAAGACATTGTCAATTTCAATTCTTCCCACGGGCTTACTTTTTATAACAACCCACCAATCAGCTTTGTCTCTACGAATGGATATGGAGCGTAATACACTTGTTTAGCATTTTGTGCAATAATAAAAGGATCATAACTTTTGTATTTCCTGGTGTGCTTAACTTCAATTATATTATGTTGATGGTCCACCATTGTGCCTCTATGTGATGGGTCAAACCACTCACACCGAAACAATACAATCTTCTTCTAAGGCCAACCTGAATACCTCACTTCAATAATCTCATAAATGACACCATAATATTCAATAGTTTGACCAGTACCATCAACATCACCTTATATGTAGACACCGCTATTATTTGTTTTCTTGTTCCTAGAAACTTCTTCGGTTTGAAACTTAAAACCATTGACACAATACTTATTCATTGTCAGTACTTGAGATTCAGGTCCAAGTGCTAATACTTTCATTAATTGCAAATATTGGACACTTGAGTATTCATCGTAAACCTACGTGATTTTTATTTCAAGTAATATAATTTAGTATAACATGAATATATTATTAAATACTTAGTGATTTGTCACGACCCGAGAGTACCCCCTAGTCGTAACATGGCGTATTCGACCCCGAAGGGGTCTTATACGAGCCACATAGTCATTCATTGCATTCAATAATGAAAATAGTGCGGAATAAAAAAACTTATTTACATCCACACATTTAAACTTCCTTAAAACAACTTAAAAAAACACACAGCGGAAGTCTAAGTCTCACATGGCCATCTTAGACACAGTCACAAAACATAAGTAGGGACCCGGCCCTTTACAATCAAAAGAAGTCTATTAAGTCTATTACATGAACAAAAGAACTTAAAAGTTTTATCCTCGAATCCATGAGGACATACCAAGTCTTGGAGGAAAGCAATCCAACACTTCAAACTAGCTAGGAAGGATCACTTGCCGGAACCTACACTTATAGTAAAAATATGAAGAATATGGGTTAGTACACAAAATGTACTAAGTATGATGACCATGCAAGACATGCTTTAAAAAGGGACATTTTGGTTAGAAACCATGCATTATGCCACTTTTTGAAGTACCATGAATAGTTGCATAAAAAAACATACAATACAAGCATAAACATCAAGTAAGTCATAATATTACCTTTAAACAATTTCAACATGAAAACCTTTACCTTGGACCTTCACCTCAAGAAACCCTTATGCTATACCTCGTGCAATGTATGGATGGCGTCCCATACCACCATCCATACTAAGGCACCACATTAAGGTCACTTAAGGTAACTTATCATTCCTTTCTTTCACCTTTGCACAATATTCATACATAAGAGGTATATCATTAATTAAGACATGACAAGGGAAAATAACCCGTAATATAACCCAAGTATAGCATGCATCTCATATTAAGCATTTGAGAGCCAACATTCTTTAACAACCTTATTTAGGCCACAATTGTATCACATACATTAGGATTTAGAGAAACTCACTCTTACCGTCTCCAAGCCTACTCGTGCAATGTATAGGTAGCATCCCATACTACTACCTACACTTTGTAGAACCTATCAAGAAACCATAATGAAATCTCGCATGATGGGAAGTAAGCGTTTAACCGACATAGACCATGAGAGCTTGTCATGGAATCCGGTGTCATAAGTCCCCACACCGTAAAGAGGTGGTCTACTTGCCTAAGAAAGACCGGTATATAGCTTAATGGATCCACTAGCTACCTATGCGGGCACATAGTTTATGGGATAAGGTAAACGATCATTGAAACTCATGCCTAACTATTGGGGGAGTTTCCATCTAACCAAATCCGCTCGGTGCTTAGCCAACATTCCCATAGAATAGTTCGTTACCTTGACATTATCACATATGAGAGGTGCCATTGGCCTACCAACTCCAAATTACATTCATTAACACGTGAAAGGGTGCTTTAAGCCTACCGTTTCAAGGTTCATTTAGGAAAGCTCATTAACTCCTCTTGAAAGGGTGCCATGGGCCTACCGGTTCAAGTCTCATCATTAACCTTCATGGAAAGGTGCCATATGTCTACCGACTCCAAGGTTCATTACTATCATTAATGGAAGGGTGCGATAAGCCTACCGATTCCAAGGTTCATTATCATCATGAGTGGAAGGGTGCTACTAGCCTACCGATCCGAGGATTCAACAACCAATAATATAATCATTTAAACAAGAAAATGATGCACAAGCTCTACCAATTCGAGATATGCAATAAATTGGAGAATCCTTCATATTCTATCATCAACATTCATGAGTGTCAAATTGACAAAAATCCTTTCAATAATAACACATTTACGTTCATAACACGATCACATTATCTTCATTGAATTCTCATTCATATAATGTCATGATAACACTCCAATTTCTCATACTATGCCTTTAAGGCCCTAAGCCTCACATACCAATACACCAACAATACACCATAAAATAAGCATGGGTAATGACATACTTCAACAATCTAAAGACCTTTAAACAAGTTTGATTCATATACATTCATTATCTAGCAACCCACTTCATAAAGGCATAAACTAGGAATAAAGAGAAATCATGGGTTCATGGAGTATTTTCATCTTAAATCGTCAATACAACAACAATATAACCATAAAGTGCCATTAGAAACCTTTTAAAACCATTTGGTGGAAGAACCCATAAGATTGAGTGAAAACCTAGATTTTTCATACTTTGAAATAACTTTGGATTTGGCTCCTTGAATGGAAATTTAGACAATGATCAAGACCACCATACCTTTGCTATGATCTCCCACGAAATTTGATGAAGAAAGCCTTGAATCCAAAGCCCTAGCTCCCACTTCTTCTTCTTCTTAATGGAGGATTATAGAGAGGGAAATGTTTTAGGGGTGGGAATTGAACTAATGGTATCTAGGAAATAATATAAGTCCTTTGGAAGAATGGTCCAACACTTAGAAAAAAAAATGAGGCGGGTGAACAGTAACCACGCCTACTGGAAATTACCTTTTCCTGCCGAACAGATTTTACGAAAATGGGCATAACTTCTTCGTCCGAACTCCGAATGAGATGAAACAAAGTGCATTAGGTAGCTAACTCAAAGGGCTTTCCATGGATATATTATTGGACACCCAATAATTTGTGTTCTAGGAGATATGACCCTCCAAAGTAGACCCTCGAAAAAGGCTTCACTTGGAAATTTCGGATTTTGATACGGTTGCTCTAAAATTTGGGTTAGACCCATTTCCCACTCAATTTGACCCCCTAAACAAGAATATGAAGTCGGATTTTTGAAAAACGAAACGGATCTTTTTATATACAGCTAAACAAGTTTCCGGTAACTTCCGAAGCACATTTTTAAGAACTTTTTGGGTCAAATTCAAATATAATCATTTCATTAAGTTCTCGACTCCAAACTCACATGTGAGGCTCTAGTTTCACTATATCATTTTCCGGGTCGTTACATGATTGCACACTTACATAGTTCCTCAGCTATTTGGAAAATTTTGTATAGATGGCTTCATTACCCCATGTGTTTACGAACAAGCTGATCATTTTACATTCAAGTATTTCGTTAGTTAATGATCACTTATTAGTATGTAATTTAATAGCATATTTTTAACACTTACTTGACATATGGTTGAATCTCTGGAGAATTAAGGAAAATGTGTGTCACAACTGATTGTATTTCCATATCAGTGAAGCCTCGCTTTCCACGCTTTTTAGATCCTCGACCATTTTGATTAAAAATTGATATCGGTGAAAATAAAGGATCAATATCGCATTCATAATTGCGATTGGGCCTGTTTCCCCTACATGACACATCATCACCAAAGTAATAAGAATAAAAATCACCAGTTTCTTTACCAATATGACCTTGAACAAATGATCCTTCGATCCTTCCCCTTTGCTTAATCGTTTGCTTCGAACTGCCAATTTTTTTGCATGTATATATGTATATATATGTTAATATATAAAAGACTTGGCAAATATATATAACTTAGTGAATATTTCAAATGGATACATCCATCTTGTTTGAACCGGACCTCCGAGGTGGGCCTCTTGTACAAGGTGAATTGGAAGATGCTCCATCACATCAAAGAAACCACATGGAAATATATTCTCCAACTTAGTAGTAGTAACAAGAATATTTTCCTCAATCCTGTCTAAATTAATCTCCAACAACTTTTCAGAACACAAATCTTTAAAAAAAAGACGTATCTCTGTGATTGGTTTCCATATCCTTTCAGGTAGATGGCTAAAAGCGACAGGAATTAAAGTTTCCATGAACACATGACAATCGTGACTTTTCATACCTATCAATTTTCCTTTATTCATATCTGTCCACTTTCCTAAATTCAAAGCATTGCCCTCCGACATCCTCAAATTTTTAATCTACTCAATAATTTCACGTTTCTCATCCAAAGTGAATGAAAACCTGGCTTTGGGCTTAACTATTTTACCATTCTGTAATTCCTGCAGCCATAACTCTTTTCTCCTACAATATTCCTTTATGTCCATTCTAGTTTTTGGATTGTTTTCTGTCTTACCCTTAACATCCATCACTATGTTAAACAAATTGTCAAAGTAATTTTTTTAAATGTGCATCACATCTAGATTATGTTGTAGTAGATTGTCCTTCCAATACGGCAACTCCCAAAATATGCTTTGTTTGGTCCAATTCTGTTCAACACCATATCCAGGAAGTCTAGAAGGTGAAGCTTCTGTAACTTTAGGTAATTGAGAAACTCTCTCCCAAATTTGATGCCCTGTGACTAATAGAGGTGGGGTGTCACGCCCCGAGCCTACACCCTGGATGTGGCCGGCACTCGAAGACCATTGCTGGCCCAAGCGAACCCTTAGCCTGGCTTACCTAACTCAGCGGAAAACTTAACTCAACAGAAATAACTCAGTGCAATGAAAGGTCATAAAACAACCCAACTGATAAAATCTGGCCAAAAAGGCAACTCGAGTCTAAAAATATAATATTATATATATACATAGATGAGAGACTCAATACTAACTGACTGACTGTCTATGAAGCCTCTATAACACTGAGATGTATGTTGGGACAGACCCCGCAACATCCTAATAAAGCAAAACTTGAGCAAACAAAATAACCGAGTCCTCCGAAATATAAAGAGGCTCACACTGACTCTGGAGTGCTCAGCTGGATCAACGTCGTGTCGGATGCTGATCCTGGGTACCTGTGTCTTCATCATTATAAGATGTAGGCCAACTGACATCAGTACATTGAATGTACGAGTATGCGAGCTGGAAAGCTAAGCAACATAGGCTAGAAGGAAATCTGGAAGAAACTGAATAACTTACCTGGCTCAACTCAACTCAACCTGACTGATTCATTTTAATATAAGGCAATTTAAAACAAGTGCAATATAAAGAAAAGTTATTTAAAGCATACTATAAACTCTGTGTGTATACAAAGATACAATAAGCCTGAGATGTATGTAGAAATACAAATGAACTGATGTATATAAAAATACAATAATTGTTGTGGGAGTTTCTCTAACCGACAACCATCACATAAGACCTATAGTGATGATACAACGATCAACCTCATGTTGCCAAAGCATCCTGTACCTGGCCAAAGGTATAGGACCTGAACTGCCTAATGGATCCACAAGTCTAATTTGGAAAGGATTCATCTAAAAAGTATGAACCTCTTCTACCTATGATGGCTACATGGTTCTATGGGGGCTGTGGGTTTTTCGAACGCTCCCCCAATTCGGTGCTCGATACTACTCCCAAAAAGGTACTGGCTCTTATATTTTTAAACCATATTCCTTCATGCTGATTTGAGATAATTACTCAAAAACTTAGCTCAAAGGCTCTCTTGGAAATCTCAGTTTCCTCTCTTGCTTCATTTAGAAAGCGATTATCTTTCCTGGAAAACTAGCCCGAAGGCTCTTTGGAAATCTCAGTTCCCAATCTTGTTTAAATGTGAAAACATTTCTTTAAAACTTCTTTGGGAATACATAGTTCCCTAATAACTTTTGAGAATTGAACTCAACTTTATACTCTTTACTTAACTTGAAACTCTATACTCTTTACATAACTTGAAACTCTATACTATTTACTTAACTTGAAACTTGAGCCTTAAAATGAAGTTAAAACGTTCAATAAAAACTCTTGAAAAACTTTAAAGATTTGCTTCTTAACTTCTAAGCTTGACTCTAACTTCACTTGACTTTGCTCCGAACTTTCCTCGAAATGGATTACGAATTCAAGGGTAATAATCTCATGTTTATGGATGAGTTCGGGATGTTTAGATGTACCTTAGAGTGTTGAAAACCACTATAAAACATAGGTACATTACCAAGGAACATGTTTGAAAAAGTGGGAAATGAATGGGGAGACTTGGCGTCCTTGGCGCTCTGAGAGGAGCGGGGAGCCAGCCTTCAGACTTCAGAGGGGCTTGGTGGGGGCTCTGCTAGGCGCGCCACCCCAAGGGCTGGACTTCAGAGTACCTTTTGGGGAGCGCTGGCTGGCGCGACGCCCCAGCCTTTTTCCCTGAAAATCCGACTTTTCTCCTTCTTATTCCCAACTCTAAACCTTCTTAACTTCAAAGGTTCCAGCCCCAAACACTTAGAATCATAAAATCCCTTAATATACACTAGATTCAACTCGAAATCCCAACCGGAAACATGCACCAAACCCACAAGAAACTTCAACAACACAACCACAACTTCAACAAACACAACCAATCTTTTCTCGGAATTAAAACAAGTTTGGCGTGTGGGGGAATGAACCCCAACACTATGATCTCACATACCTTAATAGGGATCACCCCCGATGAAAACCACGACGATCTTGACGAACTTTGCTTCTTCTTCACTTTCTCCTCTTCTTTCTCTCTTCACTCACAACCCTAACTCTAACTTTTAAAAGGGAAAAACTGAATTAAAATCAGTCTTGACCCTTAATATAACCAAAAGAAATGGTTAGGGAAAAGATAAAATACCCTTACAAATTCGGACTAAACTGCCCTGTGCCAACAACCCAACTTCCAAAGGGCATAACTCACTCATACGAACTCGGAATCGAGTAAACTCGGCGGCGTTGGAAAGATCATTCCAAGGGCTTTCCAAACATAACTGGAAATACACCTAACTCATCTTTATCTAGGAGTTATGACTACTCAAAGTTGACCAAAAACTCATTTTTTTCCCCATACTTAACCAAATTTCCAGATTTTTGAATTCTTTCCAAAAATGACTATTTCAAATTTCCAGCTTCTTCATAGTTATTTCAAATTGGCGGATGTTACATGGGGGATCACTTTCAACCTTATTTTTCCTAAATGCATTTTTCATCTTTCTAAACTCATGGTCCATTGGCAAGAACTGGCGATGACAATCAAACCATGTATTTTTTCTGCCATGCTTTAAAGTGAATGCCTTACTATTTTCCATGCAATACGGACATGCTAGCTTTCCAGCTGTCATCCAACCAGACAACATTCCATATGCAGGAAAATCATTAATAGTCCACATTAAAGAAGCATGCATAACGAAATTCTGCTTAGTTGATATATAAGTCAAAACTCCTTCAAACCACAATTGTTTGAGCTCATCTATCTATGGTAGTAGATAGACATCAATCAAACTTTTTGGATTACGGGGACCTGGAATAACACAACTTAGAAAGATGTAGGGACTGGTCATGCACATTTCAGGAGGAAGATTATACGGAGTAAGAAATACCAGCCAACATGAATAAGGCGAAGCATTATTAGAGAATGGTGTGAAGCCATCTGAACACAACCCCAATCTAACATTTCTTGGTTCACTAGCAAAATCAAGATATACATTACCAAAATGCTTCCATGCTTCACCATCAGATGGATGAGACAAGACGCCCGACAGCCTTCTATATTCACGATGCCATCTCATATGTGGGTCAAACCTAACTCATAGATGCATACAACCTCTTTAACCTAGGAATGAGAGGTAGACAATGCATCGCCTGAACTGGGACCATCTTTCCAGCCGGAGTCCTCTTATAACGAGCATGTCCACAAAACTTACAATTTTCTAATTCACTATTAAGTCTTGTAAAACAACATGCAGCCATTAACATAGCAATGAATTCTATCATACGTCAATCCTAACTTGGACACCAAACGCTTTGCCTGATAGAAATTCTTTGGTATGTTAAACTCCGGATTAACTAGTTCACCTAAAAGATCAACCATTGAGTCCATAGCCGCATTAGGAACATTCCAATCTGATTTAATATTCATTAATCTAACTGCAGCTGACAAGGCAGAATGTGGACTCCCTTCACATAGTGGACGACTAAACTCTTCTAATTGATCATAAAAGCGTCTTGCTTCTTCATTAGGAGCTTCATCAAAATATTGTTCTGGTTCCATCCCACCTTGAACCCTGAAAGCATCATTGATCATTTCATGAACCCTATCATGTTCAACCCTAATTTGGCCATGTGGTGCAACCATATTATATACATCCACAGGCATCGAATTATAAAACATACCATCCAATCCATCACTTTCTTCATGATCAATCCATACAAAATATCTAGGCTAAAATCCATCACGGTACAAATGGACCATAATTGTATCTAGTTTAAAAAAATTTAAACACTTACATGCACTACAAGGACACCTAACCAATCCATTATTCTTGAAAATGTCAAGTGTCATTGTATGTTCAATAAAATTTCTAACACCGTCAATAAACTCAGGTTTCAAACCAGCACTAATTTCATAATGCATATTATACATCCACAAACGATGATCCATCTACAAAAATATAGATATTCAATTATATTATAAATAAAATTTAATAATAATTTTACTACATTAATTCATAGTTAATATATATTTATAATAATAACTTAAAATCCCAAATTCAAACTAGTAGTAGTCCTAAAACTAGTTTAGTATTGACTTCAACACATTATTTATTTTAACTTATTTAAACAACTTAACAACTTTAACTAGTTTAGTTTTGACTTAATACAACAACTAAATCCACTAACTAAATCACATTATTTAATTTGACTTATTTAAACAACTTAACAACTTCATAACTTTAACTAGTTTAGTATTGAGTTAATTCCAACAACTAAATCCACCTACTAAATCACATTATTTATTTTAACTTATTTAAACAACATAACAACTTTAACTAGTTTAGTTTTGACTTAATACAACAACTAAATCCCCCAACTAAACCACATTATTTATTTTAACTTATTTAAACAACTTAACAACTTTTTAAAGCTAAGTGTCAACACTAGATGGACACAAATCGATCTTGCAAGAAAATTAATTTTGTCATCAATAGGATTAACTAGTGTTGGTACTTATGCTTAACAAATATATTATTTCTAAATTTAAAGCTAAGTGTCAACACTAGATGGACACAAATCGATCTTGCAAGAAAATCAATTTTGTCATCAATAGGATCAACTAGTGTTGGTACTTATGCTAAACAAACACATTATTCCTAAACTAAAGCTTAATATCAACACTAGATGGACACAAATTGATCTTAGAAGAAAATCAATTTTGGCTTCAATATGATCAACTAGTGTTGGTACTTATGCTCAACAAACACTCAATGGACACAAAAAAATTATCACAAAATTAAGGCTAAGTATCAATACTAGATCGATGGACACAAACACATTATTGAAAACAATTGTACTTGAACTTTAGAAATTTAGAAGAACCAACCTTATTTCCTACTTTGATGAAAGAAGCAATTAAGTCTTGTATCAACTTTTTTAGATGTTGTGCTTCCTCAGTTGCCTAGCACGAAAAGTTGTAAAATTAGTTAAATATAAACTTCAAATCCAACAGTATTAGTTATATATATATATATATATATATTCAAGTTTTAATAAGTTCAAGTTTTCAATTCAAGTTCATATATATCTAATTTCTAAATTTAATTAGTTATATATTCAATCTAATTAGTTCCAAGTTCAAGTTCTAATTTCAAGTTCAAGTCTAAGTTCAACTTCAAGTTCTAAGTTCAAGTTCAAGTTCTAATTTCAAGTTCAAGTTCTAAGTTCAAGTTCAAATTCTAATTTCAAGTTCAAGTTCTAAGTTCAAGTTCAAATTCTAAGTTCAAGTTCTAGTTAATTAGTTGATCAAAATTAAGTTTTCAAGTTATTATAGATTAATTAAGTTTAATATAGTTTTAATTAATTTATATTAAGTCAAATTAATTAAGGTCAATAAGATTTTCAAGTACTACAAAATTCTAATTAAGTTCAAATAAAATCCAAGTTCTAATAAGAATAAAAATTAAGTTCTAATAAATTAAAGTCAACAACATTTCAAGTTCATATTCCTAATTGAGTTCAATTTATAGTAAATTCAAGTTATAATTTCAAATTCAAACTAGTCTTAAAATCACAAATTCAATTAGTTATATATAACCTTCAAGTTCTAAGTTCAATTAGTTCAAGTTAATTCATATCTAATTTCTAAACTTAATTATATATAAACTTATAATCCATGAATTGGTTATATTCAAGTTCAAGTTCATATGAAAGTTCTACAATTAGTTAAATATAAACTTCTAATCCAAGAATATATATATATATATATATATATATATTCAAGTTTTAATAAGTTCAAGTTTTCAATTCAAGTTCATAACTAATTTCTAAACTTAATTAGTTATATATTCAAGCTAATTAGTTCCAAGTTCAAGTTCTAATTTCAAGTTCAAGTCTAAGTTCAACTTCAAATTCTAAGTTCACGTTCTAAGTTCAAGTTCAAGTTCTAATTTCAAGTTCAAGTTCTAACTTCAAGTTCAAATTCTAAGTTCAAGTTCTAATTTCAAGTTCAAGTCTAAGTTCAACTTCAAAATATGCTTTGTTTGGTCTAATTAAGTTCAATTAGTTCAAGATCTACAAAGTTTAAAGCTTAATTAATTAATCAATACTAATTAATTAAGTTCAAATTAATTTCAAGCTCTAGTTAATTAGTTGATCAAAATTAAGTTTATATTAATTCCTAATTAAGTTTTCAAGTTATTATAAATTAATTAAGTTTAATATAGTTCTAATTAATTTATATTAAGTTCAAATTAATTAAGGTCAATAAGATTTTCAAGTACTACAAAATTCTAATTAAGTTCAAATAAAATTCAAGTTCTAATAAGAATAAAAATTAATTTCTAATAAATTACAGTCAACAAAAATTCAAGTTCATATTCCTAATTAAGTTCAATTTATAGTAAATTCAAGTTATAATTAATTATAAATTCTAATTAAGTTGTAATTCAAATCTCTAAAATTCAAACTAGCCAGCTAGTGTCCCAAATTCAAACTATTAATTAGTCCCAAAATATCAAATATAATTCAAACTATTAGTCCTAAATTCCAAATTCAAACTAGTCTTAAAATCACAAATTGAAAGTACTCCTAGAGTTCAAAAATCAAACTATAGTGCTAAAATCCCAAATTCAAACTATTAGTAGTCCTAAAGTCTCAATAATAATTCAAACTAGTCCTAAAATCCCACAAACTAACTAGTGCAAGAATCCTAAATTCAAACTAGCTAGCTATTCCTAATCCCAAATTCAAACTATTAGTCCTAAAATCTCAATAATAATTCAAACTAACTCAAATAATACCCAAATTCAAACAACTCCTTAAATACCCTAATTCAAACTAATCTTACAATTCCAAAATCAAACTAATTAACTCAAGAAATACCGAAATTCAAACAAAATCCTAAGATATCCTAATTCAAACTAACCCTAACATTAAAATTTCCAATTCACAATCAAGAAACACAAACTAACAATCAAATAATCCCTAATTCAAACTAACAATGAAAAATCCTAAATCATTCAGTTACTAACTAACAATCAATCAAACTAACAATCAATAAAAAACTAATTCAATACACTAATTAACAAATTCAATACTCAAATCGAAAGAAATTAAAAATAATATTATGAAACCCTAACCTTGAATTAAAGGAGAAGGGCAGTGGGTCGGGGTCGGCGGTGGGCAGCGTTGGCGTCGGCGTCGAGAGAGAGGAAGAGAGAAGGAAGAGAAGAGAGATGGAGAAATGGGGAAAATCACGTCTGCTAGTGCTGATATTTTAAAGAAAGCAACGGATAGCGTCTCTATGTCCGTCGCTTTTTTAAAAAAATGTTTGACCAACATTTTGACCAAAAAGCGACGGACTAAGAGACACTGTCTGTCGCTTTCTTAAAATATTTGACTAGATATTTTGACCAAGAAGCGACGGACATAAAGATGATGTCCGTCGCTTATTTAAAAAACAATTAAACAATTAAAATTAATAAAAAGCAACGGACGGCGTGGCTTTATTTAAATTAATAAATAATTATTTTTAATAAAAAGCAACGGACTGCGTCGCTATCTATATAAAAAAATTAATTATTCATTATATATATATATATATATATATATATATATATATATATATATATATATATATATTTGGCGCAAAAATCCGCAAAAAAAAAGCGACGGACTAAGCGATGCCGTCTGTCGCTTTTAAAAAAAAACTTAAAAAATTTATTTTAATTAAAAAGCGACGGACAGTGTGGCTAATGACGTCACTTTTTGGAGCGATGTCGTCCGTCGCTTTTAGTTCCGTTATTTTTTAGTAGTGAAGCGGAACGAATTCGGAAAGGGAAGGATCAAGTTTCTTAGGGTCTCAAGCTTGTTTCGAGGTAGGTGATGGTTGTAATTCTATGATTGTGTATGTATGTTTGTTCTTGCTTCATTATGATACATGTATGTATATGAATGTTGCATTATTAATCACACTTGTTGTAAATGAGATAGATGAATGATGGTTACCATGAAATCATGACTTAAATGTATAATCTTGAGGATATACTTGTAATTGTGATTGTGGTGTGTTTAATGGATCGGTTGTCATGTTCCAGCATAACTAACTTGAATCGGTTGCCACGTTTCGGCATAACCATTGGATCAGGTACCACGTTCCGGTATGCTAACCATTTGGGTTTGGGTTCCATGAGAGGACCAATGACTTGTCATAATTGTGTATCTTGAGAAAATGTGAAGTTGTTCATTGTTCGTATATGTTGCTGATATTGTATATGTTCGATATGCGCATGTGATTATATTGTTGTATTGACTAATGTATGTTACACTTAGTGGGATAGCCGTGTGATCCTACCAGTACACTGTGGTTGTGTATTGATATTGCACTTGCTCTTATTTTTGTTGAGTACAGGGCATTTTCCGGCGGCTATTGACAAACCTTGTCTAAAAGAACTGTGATCTCGTTTGAATTCAAGGGTGAGACAATTCTTTCGGGCTGCCATGAGTTCTCTTCCGTCTATGTCTACATTTCGGACTTAGACTTTTCTAGTTAGTTTAGGGCATTATTTGGGGTTGCATCCCTTCTTGTTTAGACTTGTTGAACTTTAGATATTTTGGTACATTGACTTTCAGGTTCTAGGTTATTACTTTCACATTGTTAGTTTATTATTGTTAGACTTTTTTTAGAGTTTATGGAAACTCTATTTATTTCCTTAGTATTTAACTTGCTTCAGTAACTTAAATGTCTTAGTTTTGGTTTAGTTGCTTAAGTTTGGTTGTAGTAGTGGTTCTCCCCACCGGAGAATTAGTGTGAGTGCCAATCACGACGGTCTGGGTCGTGAAAAAATTGGTATCAGAGCCTAGGTTCATTGATCTCGATGTACCAAAATGAGTCTAGTAGAGTCTCACGAAACGGTATGGGAACGCCTTTACTTTTCTTCGAGAGGCTATAGGACTTTAGGAAATCTTTTTGTTTTCTCTTGTCTCCTTTCATGCTATAACTTGATTACAATTGGTATCTGTCGATTTAAATTGGTATCTAACCTCCTTCACTATTTTGTCCGCAGTTGGTTAATACTAGATTCAACGACGTCAGAACTGTATCTCCCGTCAATGCTCCAGTTGAGGAATCTGCAGCGAGAGGTCACGGTCGAGGCAGGGGTAGAGAAAGAGCTAGGGGTAGAGGTCGTGGAAGGGTAGCACCTGCTGGGAATGGAGCTCCTGTTGAGAATGCTTCTATAAATGAGAACCCTCATGCGCAGCATGAAGAGATCAAGAAGAATGTTGATGTTGAGGAGGTTGGACAAGAGGAAGAGGTGCAGGTTGGAACTACATGTTTTTCTCCTTTAGACCCAGTGTTAGCTCAACATATTATGTCATTTTTGAAAGGATTGGTTGGTCATGGAGTGCTTCCCTCTGTTCAAGCAGCTCAGGCTCCCGCTCGTCCTCCTAATGCTAACACTGCCCCAAGACGGGTGGAACGGGAGGTAATGACGTTTTCTTTCATCCTTTGTTGGGTTATGTTATGACTGGTAATAAGCATGAAATGTAGACTAATTTTCTGAAGCTGAATCTCCTGTGTTTCTTGGTTCTGAGAATGAGGATGCTTATGAGTTCATTTTAGATTGCTATGAGAGGCTTCATAAGTTGGGAATTGTCCATCAGCATGGGGTTGAGTTTCTGTCCTTTCAACTTCAAGGTGAGGCTAAGCAATGGTGGAGAGCTTATATGGAATGTAGATATTCTACTTTACCTCCACTTACTTAGACCCAATTTCATGCTCTGTTTCTAGAGAAATATGTGCCTAGGACTTTGAGGGATCGCAAGAAGCATAAGTTCATGGCTTTGGAGCAAGGTGGTATGTCTGTGGCTGCTTATGAGACCAAGTTCCATGCTTTGTCTAGATATGCTACTCAATTGGTGACTATTAAGAAAGAGAGAATCCAGATATTTATCAGGGGACTAAATTCTGAGTTGCAAGTATTATCTGTTCATATGACTTCTGTAGGGAGGAGCTTTAATGAGGTAACAGACTATGTTAAGAAAGTGGAGGTGGTGAAGCGTGACGATCAAGCCAAGGCGTTGGCAAAAAGGGCCAAAAACTCGAGTAACTTTCAAGGTTCCTATTCCAGAGGTTCTGGAAGGCCAAAGCTTGCAGCCAAGCCAATTCAGTCTGCTATGCCCATCTCTATAGGTAATTACTCGAGAACTCTATCTCCTAATTTTATTCAAGATAGCCAGGGAGTCGCACCTTCAGCGGGCAGCAGGCCATCTTTTGATCGTACTTGTTACAACTGTGGAGAACCTGGGCATATGAGGAGAGATTGTCCCAACCCACGTGTGTTTGAGTCCGCACAGCAGCAGACTAGAGCAGTGGTACCCGTGGGAGATGATAATAATGGTAGAGGACGTCCACAAGGTAGGCGAAAAGGTTATCAGCGAGGCCGTGGAGTGAGAGGAAATGCTAATACATGCAGGGGTAACGCACAACCAGGCAGGGAAGTGGCTCGTCAAGATGATAGGGCTCAATTTTATCCATTTACGGGAAAGAATGAGGCAGAGGCGTCTGACGCAGTGATCACAGGTATTATTCTTGTCTGTGACCAGATGTCTAATGTGTTATTTGATCCGGGTTCTACTTATTCTTATGCATCTGTGCGATTCGCCTCAAAGTTTAATATGATTTGTGATGTACTTGATGACCCTATCCATGTTTCTATCCCAGTTGGAGAGTCAGTCATAGTCATCCATGTCTATCGTGCATGTCCTATCTTGTTTATGGATTTTCAGACTTGGGTTGATTTGGTGATTTTGGAGATGACTGACTTTGATATTATCTTAGGCATGACTTGGTTGTCCCTCTATTATGATGTGTTGAATTGCAATACTAAGTCTGTATCTCTAGAAATTCCGGGGAGGGAAAACTTAGAGTGGGAAGGGGTTTACAAGCCTAAGCAAGCTAATATCATATCCTCCATTCGGGCTAGAAAATTGGTAGAGCAAGGTTGTTTGGATTATTTGGCTCATATTAGGGATGTTGAGGTTGAGACTTCATCCATTGAGTCTAATCCTGTCGTGTCAGAATTTAGAGAAGTGTTTCCTAATGACTTGCCTGGTCACTACTAAAAAATTGTCAAAAAACGACGGCCAAAAGCGACGGACTACGTCGCTTTTTTGGTCAAAATTGACGGAAAAGCGACGCAGTCACTTCCGTCTCATTTTAGCTCGTCGCTTTTCAAAAAGCGACGGACAACGTCGGTTTTCAAAAAGCGACGGACAACGTCGGTTTTCAAAAAGCGACGGACTGAGTCGCTTTTAGAGACGGACTGCGTCTCTTTTAGCGACGAACTAAGTCGCTTTTCGACTATTTTTTTTTTCTGAATTTTTTTTAAAATGCGACGGAGTCCGTCGCTTTATTTTAGTTTTCATTTTTTTTAAATTTCTAAAGGGCGACGAAGTCCGTCGCTTTTCTGGAAATTTATTTTTTGAAAATCCCAGAAAAGCGACAGAAAAAAGGACACTGTCCGTCGCTTTTCTAGAAATTTTATTTTTAAAAACCCAAAAAAGCGACGGAAAAATCCACGCTGTTCGTCGCTTTTATGGAAAAAAAATTTAAAAACCTAAAAAAGCGACGGAAAAAATCACGCTGTCCGTCGCTTTTCTGGGTTTTTAAAAAAATTAAAACTCAAAAAAGCGACGGACTAAACCACGCTGTTCGTCGCTTTTTCTATAATATTTTTGACAGTAGTAGATCTCAGCTTTTGCTGCCCACCTGCAAATTCAATTCAATTCAATTCTACACTATTCAGCTCAATCAAACACACACAATTATAAACAGTCTAAACAAAAATAAAATAACAAACTTAAAATAACATTCAAAAGTATTTAAATCATAAATTAAAGACTTATAAAGTCTTTTAAAATTCGTTTTAAAATTTCAAAAAGTTCATAAATGTCTAGAGATCTAAACTAGGGAGTGCGATCTACATAATCATCCTCATCACTCTCGTCGTCGGTGTCATCGGTGTCATCGGGAGCCGAAGTAGTAGGTCGACGAGCGAGGTTCATCACTTGTTCTTTGATCTGCCGAACGGTCTCACTCATGCTTTGTTGTTCAGCTACTCTTTTCTGCTCCGACTCTGCTAGTGCCGCTGTAAGTTTAGTTATTTGATCCGACATAGCAGCAATCTGAACACCGTCAAGTGCCTCAGCTTGACGTGACGATCCAATACCTTCTAAGTCTGACTGAAGGCGTCTAACATCGTTGCGAGAGCCTAGACCATAGCATCTACCCTTGTGTGTCCCCCCTACCACTTTTTCTTTCCAAATCTGAGTGGACAGTTCAGGTGTCAATTGAACCGAACTATCTAGATTCTCAGCAACGTACTTATGAAAGTCATTCTGCATATTAAATATAAATATTGACATCAATATATATACATATCATAATATATTCACTATTGATATATATTTTTCATATTAAATAACTTACAAAAGTTCGTTCGGCCCTTTCCTCCACCCACACATCCGAATCTGACTTATTTTCTTTCTTCTTGACATGAGTCTTTTTGAAAACCTCTGGTTCAATGGGAGTGCGTCCCAATTCTTTTTCCTATAAATAAAAATTGAAATTTATAACGATATATATGTATCAACTAAATATTTATTTAAAAGTTTGAATTAGAACTTACCATCTCTCGTGAAATTGTTCCAACCGTCTTTGCACCTCCGGTGTGCAATGAGCCACCTTTAAGACTGCCTCTAGCCATTTTGGCTTGATCTGATATTGCCTTAAACTTGTCTGTTTTCCAATACTGACCCAATTCAGCAAAAACATGAGGCAACATCCAACTGGGACGTTCACCACTATCCCGAACGCTCTTTAGCCAGTTAGACAGTCTGGTGGATGCCTTCCTCTCAAATGTGGTCCCAATGACCAAATTGTACCTCGACTCCCAAGTACACATAGTCTGAAAAAAATTGAATAACGTTGATTAAATCGATAGTAAAAAAAAGTAAAGTATACTAAACTTAACAACTTTAACTAGTTTAGTTTTGACTTAATACAACACTAAATCCACCAACTAAACCACATTAATTAATTTAACTTATTTAAACAACTTTAACTCTTTAACTAGTTTAGTTTTGACTTAATACAACACTAAATCCACCAACTAAACCACATTAATTAATTTAACTTATTTAATCAACTTTAACTCTTGAACTAGTTTAGTTTTGACTTAATACAACACTAAATCCACCAACTAAACCACATTAATTAATTTAACTTATTTAAACAACTTAACAACTTTAACTAGTTTAGTTTTGACTTAATACAACACTAAATCCACCAACTAAACCACATTAATTAATTTAACTTATTTAAACAACTTAACAACTTTAACTAGTTTAGTTTTGACTTAATACAACACTAAATCCACCAACTAAACCACATTAATTAATTTAACTTATTTAAACAACTTAACAACTTTAACTAGTTTAGTTTTGACTTAATACAACACTAAATCCACCAACTAAACCACATTAATTAATTTAACTTATTTAAACAACTTTAACTCTTTAACTAGTTTAGTTTTGACTTAATACAACACTAAATCCACCAACTAAACCATATTAATTAATTTAACTTATTTAAACAACTTTAACTCTTGAACTAGTTTAGTTTTGACTTAATACAACACTAAATCCACCAACTAAACCACATTTATTAGTTTAACTTATTTAAACAACTTAATAACTTTAACTAGTTTAGTTTTGACTTAATACAACACTAAATCCACCAACTAAACCACATTAATTAATTTAACTTATTTAAACAACTTTAACTCATTAACTAGTTTAGTTTTGACTTAATACAACACTAAATCCACCAACTAAACCACATTAATTAATTTAACTTATTTAAACAACTTTAACTGTTGAACTAGTTTAGTTTTGCTTAATACAACACTAAATCCACCAACTAAACCACGTTAATTAATTTAACTTATTTAAACAACTTTAACTCTTGAACTAGTTTAGTTTTGACTTAATACAACACTAAATCCACCAACTAAACCACATTAATTAATTCAACTTATTTAAACAACTTTAACTCTTTAACTAGTTTAGTTTTGACTTAATACAACACTAAATCCACCAACTAAACCACATTAATTAATTTAACTTAGGTAAACAACTTTAACTCTTAAACTAGTTTAGTTTTGACTTAATACAACACTAAATCCACCAACTAAACCACATTATTTAATTTAACTTATTTAAACAACTTAACAACTTTAACTAGTTTAGTTTTGACTTAATTCCAACAACTAAATCCATCAACAAAACCACATTTTTTAATTTAACTTATTTAAACAACTTTAACTCTTTAACTAGTTTAGTTTTGACTTAATACAACACTAAATCCACCAACTAAACCACATTATTTAATTTAACTTATTTAAACAACTTAACAACTTTAACTAGTTTAGTTTTGACTTAATTCCAACAACTAAATCCATCAACAAAACCACATTTTTTAATTTAACTTATTTCTAAATTTAAAGCTAAGTGTCAACACTAGATGGACACAAATCGATCTTGCAAGAAAATCAATTTTGTCATCAATAGGATCAACTAGTGTTGGTACTCATGCTTAACAAATATATTATTTCTAAATTTAAAGCTAAGTGTCAACACTAGATGGACACAAATCGATCTTGCAAGAAAATCAATTTTGTCATCAATAGGATCAACTAGTGTTGGTACTCATGCTTAACAAATATATTATTTTTAAATTTAAAGCTAAGTGTCAACACTAGATGGACACAAATCGATCTTGCAAGAAAATCAATTTTGTCATCAATAGGATCAACTAGTGTTGGTACTCATGCTTAACAAATATATTATTTTTAAATTTAAAGTTAAGTGTCAACACTAGGTGGACACAAATCGATCTTGCAAGAAAATCAATTTTGTCATCAATAGGATCAACTAGTGTTGGTACTCATGCTTAACAAATATATTATTTCTAAATTTAAAGCTAAGTGTCAACACTAGATGGACACAAATCAATCTTTCAAGAAAATCAATTTTGTCATCAATAGGATCAACTAGTGTTGGTACTTATGCTTAACAAACAATCGATGGACACAAAAATATTATCATAAAATTAAAGCTAAATATCAATACTGGATGGACACAAACACATTATTGAAAACAATTGTACTTGAACTTTAGAAATTTAGAAGCACCAACCTTATCTCCTACTCTGATGAAAGAAGCAATATAGTCTTGTATCGACTTTTTTAGATGTTGAGCTTCCTCAGTTGCCTAGCACGAAAAGTTCTAAAATTAGTTAAATTTCAAGTTCAAGTTCTAATTCTAAGTTCAAGTTCTAATTTCAAGTTCAAATTCTAATTTCAAGTTCAAGTTCTAAGTTCAAGTTCTAATTTCAAGTTCTAAGTTCAAGTTCAATTTATAATTTCAAGTTCAAGTTTTAATTCTAAGTTCAAGTTCTAATTTCAAGTTCATGTTCAAATTCTAAGTTCAACTTCAATAACTAAGTTTAAATTTAAGTTCAAGTTCTAGTTCAAGTTCAAGTTCTAAGTTTAACTTCAAATTCTAAGTTAAAGTTCAAGTTCTAATTCAATACACTAATTAACAAATTCAATATTCAAATTTCAAGTTCTAAGTTCAAGTTCAATTTCTAAGTTCAAGTTCAAGTTCTAATTCTAAGTTCAAGTTCAAGTTCTAATTCTAAGTTCAAGTTCAAGTTCTAATTTCAAGTTCTAATTTCAAGTTCAATTTATAATTTCAAGTTCAAGTTCAAATTTTAAGTTCAAGTTCTAAGTTCAAGTTCTAGTTCAAGTTCAAGTTCTAAGTTCAAATTCTAATTCTAATTTCAAGTTCAAGTTCAATTTCTAAGTTCAAGTCAAAATCTAAGTTCAAGTTCAAGTTCAAGTTCAAGTTCTAATTTCAATTTCTAAGTTCAAGTTCAATTTATAATTTCCAGTTCAAGTTCAAATTCTAATTTCAAGTTCAAGTTCTAAGTTCAAGTTCTAATTCAAGTTCAAGTTCAAGTTCTAAGTTCAAGTTAAAATCTAAGTTCAAGTTCTAAGTTCAAGTTCTAATTTCAAGTTCTAAGTTCAAGTTCAATTTATAATTTCAAGTTCAAATTCAAATTCTAAGTTCAAGTTCTAATTTCAAGTTCTAAGTTCAAGTTCTAAGTTCAAGTTCAAGTTCAAGTTCTAAGTTCAAGTTCTAATTCAAGTTCAAGTTCAAGTTCTAAGTTCAAATTCTAATTCTAATTTCAAGTTCAAGTTCAATTTCTAAGTTCAAGTCAAAATCTAAGTTCAAGTTCAAGTTCAAGTTCTAATTTCAAGTTCTAAGTTCAAGTTCAATTTATAATTTCAAGTTCAAGTTCAAATTCTAATTTCAAGTTCAAGTTCTAAGTTCAAGTTCTAATTCAAGTTCAAGTTCAAGTTCTAAGTTCAAGTCAAAATCTAAGTTCAAGTTCTAAGTTCAAGTTCTAATTTCAAGTTCTAAGTTCAAGTTCAATTTATAATTTCAAGTTCAAGTTCAAATTCTAAGTTCAAGTTCTAATTTCAAGTTCTAAGTTCAAGTTCTAATTCAAGTTCAAGTTCAAGTTCTAAGTTCAAATTCTAATTCTAATTTCAAGTTCAAGTTCAATTTCTAAGTTCAAGTCAAAATCTAAGTTCAAGTTCAAGTTCAAGTTCTAATTTCAAGTTCTAAGTTCAAGTTCAATTTATAATTTCAAGTTCAAGTTCAAATTCTAATTTCAAGTTCAAGTTCTAAGTTCAAGTTCTAATTCAAGGTCAAGTTCAAGTTCTAAGTTCAAGTCAAAATCTAAGTTCAAGTTCTAAGTTCAAGTTCTAATTTCAAGTTCTAAGTTCAAGTTCAATTTATAATTTCAAGTTCAAGTTCAATTTATAATTTCAAGTTCAAGTTCAAATTCTAAGTTCAAGTTCAAATTCTAATTTCAAGTTCAAGTTCTAAGTTTAACTTCAAATTCTAAGTTCAAGTTCAAGTTCTAATTTCAAGTCAAAATCTAAGTTCAAGTTCAAATTCTAATTTCAAGTTCAAGTTCTAAGTTCAAGTTCTAATTCTAATTTCAAGTTCAAGTTCAATTTATAATTTCAAGTTCAAGTTCTAATTCTAAGTTCAAGTTCTAATTTCAAGTTCTTGTTCAAATTCTAAGTTGAACTTCAATAACTAAGTTTAAGTTCAAGTTCTAAGTTTAAGTTCTAGTTCAAGTTCAAGTTCAAATTCTAATTTCAAGTTCAAGTTCTAAGTTGAAGTTCAATTTATAATTTCAAGTTCAAGTTCTAATTCTTATTTCAAGTTCTAATTTCAAGTTCATGTTCAAATTCTAAGTTCAACTTCAATAACTAAGTTTAAGTTCAAGTTCTAAGTTCAAGTTCTAGTTCTAGTTCTAGTTCAAGTTCAAGTTCAAGTTCAAGTTCAAGTTCAAGTTCTAAGTTTCAAATTCTAAGTTCAAGTTCAAGTTCTAATTCAATACACTAATTAACAAATTCAATACTCAAATTTCAAGTTCTAAGTTCAAGTTCAAATTCTAAGTTCAACTTCAATAACTAAGTTTTAGTTCTAATTTCAAGTTCAACTTCAAATTCTAAGTTCAAGTTCTAAGTTTAAGTTCAAATTCTAAGTTCTAAGTTCTAGTTCAAGTTCAAGTTCTAAGTTTAACTTCAAATTCTAAGTTCAAGTTCAAGTTCTAATTTCAACATCAGGTTCAAGTTCTAATTTCAACATCAAGTTCTAAGTTTAACTTCAAATTCTAAGTTCAAGTTCAAGTTCTAATTTCAAGTTCAAGTTCTAATTTCAAGTTCAAGTTCTAAGTTCAAGTCAAAATCTAAGTTCAAGTTCAAATTCTAATTTCAAGTTCAAGTTCAATATATATAATTTAGTGACAGGATGAAATCAAGGTTTACTAATAAGAGAGAATGTTGACTAAATTCAGCAAATTGATTTAGAGATTATTGAGAATTGGAAGAAACGAACATCAATCCGATTTACCAATTTACCTACGAAATTGCTATCAAATCAACAAATACTACTAATTAAGGGTAATTGTCAATTAAGGAGAGGGCTAAATCAATTGTTAATATACACATGCCACATTAACTTATGGTCAATCAAGACTTAAACAAGTTGATTTCAACACATTAATTCACGCACTAGTTCTACCACAAAGTTAACACATTAGTTCCAACACAAAAATGAATGAAATCGGAATGACACTAAAGCATTCTAAGGAATTGCAATACCTTATTTATACAAGAATTCTAGGTAAGGAAGAACACCAATGAACAAAACAACCCACCTGTATAAAGATTTAAGGCTTAAAATAAATATTCATACCTGGGGCAGATCTGTAAAGATCCATCCCTATAAAAAAATTTCGTTTTCGTTGTCACAACATTGCTTGTTTGCTGGAGTTTGCTGATCGGGGGTGGCCTAATCACTGCTTGTTCGCCGCCGGCTGCTGTTGTTGCTGTGACGGAGCTCGCTGGAGGAGTTGTTCTCGCCGAGAGGAGGAGAGGAAAGGGAAGAGAAGGCAGCGAGGAGAGGAGAGGAGAGGAGGAACGGAGGTTTCGCTAGAGAAGCAGAAATTTTTAGCTTCTTCCAACAACAGAAAAATTACTTCTACTTCTATTTAAAAGAACTTTTACAAGTTTGCCAAACACCTACTTTTTAAAAAAATGCGTTTTTTTTCTTAAAATAAGTGCTTATAGGCTCCCTATAGCAATATCAAACATGCTCTAAAATTTGACCAAATAGGTCTTCAGGGATATGTCCTAGGTCCAAATATGTACTTATTCGTTTTTTTTTTGTAATATTTTGTGAGAAATAAGGATATTTTTGGGCAAATTAAGTAATAATGGGTATGATTGGATCAAACTATTAATGTTGGACTAATTTGATGCATTTCACTTACTTTAAGAACATTTTGATCCATTTCCGTGATATGAAATACCAAGAGTTTAAGGAACAATCCAAAGTTGGATCTCAAGGACCATAGGAAGTTTAGAATTAAGTTTTAGTCGTGTTACTATGTTTCAAGTGTCTTTATTGATTTGTAACCTTAAATTTAAAATGATAATTAAACTATGTGTTATAACGTGTTAAATTATATTAAGAAAAAAAGGCGTATATGTTAAGCTATAATTGAAGTTCTAGAAAAAATATTTCTTTTAAGGGTGTCCTTTTATATCGTGAATTATTTTAAAATGTAATAAATACACCTTCCCATGCTGAGGTGACATAGAACTAGTGTTTGATTATAGATTTTCAAATATTTTTGGTAAATATTATTTTGGTGAAAATTTAGGCGAAATTTCACCATGTGTTTGGTCATAGTATTTGGGAAACATATTTCACCTTTTTAGAAAAATATATGATTTATACTCATAAGTTATAAAAACTATCAAAACTAACCATAAGTTTGTATTACAAGTCAATTGGATCTTCGTTGCAACAAATAACAAGTAGTGTCCATGACACTGGAGCAATGTGGTATAGTGGAGTGAGTGCGACAAGCATCATTCCATACAACGTGAAGTAGACAAAGCACATGACTTTGCTACCCTGAGCCAATTGTTCATCATTTTCATCAACAACGATATTATCACTTTCATATTCACTGAATATTTCATAACTACATTGGTGTTCATGTAAAAATAATTATGCAATAGAGTACAAACAACTATTATAGAGGGTGTTTTTGTAAAATATAAAAGTTTGGTGTAGAATTTGAGTTTTTAAAAGATCCCAAATAATGAGATGTGGCCCAAATAATAGTTTTTTTTCTAGTATTTGGAAATTTGAGTTATTTATCAAAAATATTTTCCAAATAATGACAAATTGTATAGACAAACACTATTTGCCAAATTTTACTTGGAAAATCTATGTTCAAACAAGTGCAGAAAATGCTCTCTTGGAGGCATCTGAAAGGCAAAAAATAAATTAAAATCTCAGCTTAGGTCCTCACAGATCAAAATATTTTTCAACAAGATTATCTATTAAAAAAAAATGTCTTAGTCTCTTTTTAGATTTTTCTTCCAGATATGTATTAAGGATGTGAAGAAAATGTATATTCTTAATTTACCTATGTTTTTAATAGTGAGTGCAAAATGATCAAGTAATATCTACAATGAAGTAGTGAAAAACGATATGATTGTTATTTATAAAATACATATAGGAAAACTTTAATTACACTTTCTTACTTGAGAAAAATTATAAAAACAAAATTCATTAATTATTCAGTCCAAGAGCCATTTAAACTCCATTTTGGTGTAGGGATAATTGTAGCTTTGGTCTTTCAAGTATTGTTAAATTTTAATTTTGGTGTAGGGATAATTATAGTGAGAGCAGTTGGTAACTCTAGTCTGAGGCAATTTGTAGATTTCTTTAAATTGATCCATTATTTTTAGTATGTGTTATAACATGCTAAACTATATTAATAATGTATAAATTAAACCTTTACACCATTGCCATTAGTGTATAAATTAAATCTAACTTGAATCAAATTATTATTCATTCAAGTAAAATTGATTGTTAGGATCAAGCTAAAGGATGCTTTTGGAATAATAATTAAAAAGAGAGAAAGGGAGAAAGAAAGATGTTATTATTGAAATTGAAATTCACCAATTATCCAACAAACCATCATTTTGAAGATGGAAATACATAATTTTTTTAGAACATGTATGGTTTGATTTACTCTTCTATTGGTGGTGGTGGTGGTATTTTATGCCATATTGGAACAGGTTGCCAAGTTGCAAAATCATGCTCGGATGTTACTGGTAATTTATCTGTAGTAATTGATCCTTGCTTTAGCGTATTAGATATGTGTTCTCCTTTATGAGGTGGACAAACCCAATATTCACTATTATTATGACAATGCTTGCTCTTGGGGGATCATAATCTTCAATGGGGATTAAAGATCTAGAGTAATCACTTTTGAAAGAAACAATTATCAAAACCATAGCAAGAAATGTTGTGAAAGAGATTGAGTAAGGAGCCATTTTTGCTTTTGCCTAATTTGTTTTCAATAGTGAGTGCAAAATCATCATGTTTTTTTCTACATTATATAGGTGAAGAAGCGATGAAGCTAATAATTATTTATGAAATCTATAGAAGAACTTTCCTTATTATATTTGTTTTATTTATAGGTTAATTATAATTCTTTGCTTGAAAAATATATTGGAGAATTTCATTAATTATATAATCTAAGATCTATTTGGACTTGATTTTAGTGTAGGAACTAGGGAGAATCATAGAATAACTTTCCTTATTATATTTGTTTTATTGGTAGACTAATTATTATTCTTTACTTGAAAAATATATAGGACAAATTGATTAATCATTTTGACTGCAATTTGGTGCAGGTAGAATTATAGTTTTGGTCCCTTGACTGTAGAAAATATTTCATTATTACATTTATTTTATTGGTAGACCAATAATTATTCTTTACCTGAGAATTATGTAGGAAAATTTCATTAATTATATAACCTAAAAGCCGTTACACCTGCATTTTGGCGTAGGGAGAATTATAATATTGGGCCCCTGACTATTTTTAAATTTTTTAAAACACTTTAAACTTTTAATTAATTAAAGTAATGCACTTTAAATTTTATATCAGTGACTCTTCACAAATTTATAACAATATCAATTATGACAATTTTCTTTTGCCTAATTTGCCTTGGTTTTTAGTGGTGAGTGCAAAGCCATCAAGTTAGTTTTACATTATATAATTGAAGTAGGAAAATTTTCATCACTCTTTCTTACTTGAGAAATATATAGAAAAACTTCATTAATTATGTAGTCCAAGAGCCATTTCAACTCCATTTTGATAACTAGTTTCTGATAACGTCAGTTGCACATTTGTTCTTTATTATTATGATAATAATTTTTTTATCTATAATAGTTTTGAGTTATAAAATGAAAATATTGGTGGAGTCAGGAGTGAATTTTTAACATGTCAGGAGTGAAAAATTTTAACAACTAACTAATAATCTTGTTTACTGCTTATATGTTATATTCGAATTCAATTTCTATTATATGTTTTTCTCTTTAAGATTGTTATTTCTCTTTCATATTTAGAAAGATAAATTTTAATGTTGTTCATATTTGACTTTTAAGTACTACTTCATATTAAAATAAATTACCTCATTTGTTAGACTATGTCTTCTTCAGAGATTTTCTCAATTTCTTTTACTCGATGTTGTTGAGGGAGAAGCATTAGTTATCCTTTTTACCTCAAAAGCTAGGAGACTAAATCAAAATATAATTTCAATAAGTCATTGTCAAACTAAAGCTATCAAAAAGGCTCTACTTTGTAAAATACACACACATTAAGTTATTAAAATCTAATTAAAAATAAAATTATCAAATGTTAATCAAATTCATTAAAAATTACTCATGCAAAAAATTGCAAAAATTGTTGGAGAGAGCCGCATACCTTATTTGTATTGGCGCAATTTCTACTAAAAGTTCTATTCAAGGGTCTGTAAACGCATCACCTCTTGTTTATAGCTGAGATTAAAAATTACATCATAAGTTCATAAAGCAAAATTTTAGTAGTATATTTTCATGTAAGAGCAAACACTTAAACATCAATTTAAGAATATAATTTGAATAATAGAAAAAATAAATAAAGAAACTAAATGTAAAGAAATGCTTGAAAGAACATATGATAAGAGTTTTATGCTTGATAAACCAAATTCAAATGTACGTGTAAGAGAAAATATGCATCTGAGGAATAAAAAAAAATATGGATTGTTGGAAATATATGTCAGTTTCTTTTAAAGATTATTATCAATGAATAATTGTCTTTTCATTTGCTTTCATATTTAGAATTGTAATTTATTGTGAAAAATATGATGCTTAAATCAGAATAATAATGATAGTAATTGAAGAGACATGTAGGTTACAATTTTTGGTATAAAATGTTATTGTAACTTATAAGTTTAGTGATTTCTTGAAGAGTTAAAAAGTCATTCAACTTTAATGGTGTTTTCTCGAAGAGTTTAAAAGTCATTTAACTTTAATGGTGATTTATTGAAGAGTTAAAAAGTCATTCAACTTTAATGACTTCACACTTATAGAGTAATAATTAGTTAATAATAATAATAATAATAATAATAATAATAATAGCAACGATATAGGATCACTGACCTGGCGGTGGTCCGCCCAGTCATAGATCAAGCAAGTCAATATCCTTAGAGGTAGTCCAACTACATAAGAATCGAAATACACAAGAATTTTAACATAGTTTCTCATACTGCATGGTTTAATTATTTTACCCAAGCAAAGGGTCTGTCAAGAAGCTAATACATACTTTTATTGAGCCCATGTGTCTGATAGTTCTAACCGGGTATCAGGCGCCCTACTTATCAAACTCTTTTTCGGGCTAAAAACCACGGCTCATCAGACGGAGTCACAAAGACAAAGCCAATAAAAGTAGTACTAGATCTGACTGTACCTCAATCTCAGAACCAAGTCGAGAAGCCATACTAAAATTCTTCTATATTTAAATAAAGCTTAGATCCGTTCATGGTTTATATAAAAGAGAAGTTAGTTATCCGGCATAGATATAATTTTTAGCCGGACATAGTCACGGCTTAACTCAGAGATAAAAAGATAAAGCTGAAAATGAAAGGAAGTACCTTATAGTAAACACCACTCTTTATTCCTCCGGCCAAAGTCCGGTAATCTTACAATACTTGAAAATATTTTACAAGTGGGGAGAGAGAAAGTAGAAAGAAGGAGAGAGGGTTTCTAAAACCTGCCCTCAGTTAAAGAAAAACAAGCCTATTTATAGAAAAAAGAAAGCATCTTTGTACAGGATACTGGGCCCCTATCTGGGTCCTGGTAACAGTGTATCTACTGTTTGGTGAACAGTGTTGCTACAGTAGCGCGGGCCCGCTACCGACGCGCATAAGCTTTACACTTTGTTTTTTATATCTTGTCCTTTAATTTTGCCAAAAAATCTTCGGCTTTCTTCAGTGCATCCACTGGACTTTCTTCTTCATATGGTTGGGCTTCGTGCATATCTTCACTTGTTTCACTACGCATTGACGAATTTGATTTTGTGTAATGACTTATATTTAGAAGAATCTTCTTCTTTACTTCTTCTAGATAATTCATAATCATTTCATTTTGTTCTCCTTCATCATGATTAGAAATTTTTCTAGCCATATGTTTTATGGAGGTTGAGTCATCAGTCATAATTCCTTTATTAGGAATCGATTTATAATCGTGTATGGTTTTCGTTATTAGATCCAGCAGTTCTTGTCCATATATAGACTTTGTTTGAGGATCTTTCTTCATCAACTTGTCCCAAAAATTATTATAATAAGTTCTGTATAGGCAAGGGATTTGTTCCTCAGTGAAATCTACTTCCGGAACCCATTTATGAATCCATGGAACAGAGAATTCTATAAAAAAAAATATATCTGTTCAATCTGTTGAAAATAACAAATATGTTCTTGATGATATAACTTGTTGAGATCTGAGGAAACCTTGATCCATTCTTTGTATAACTTGAGAAATGGTTCGGGCAATATTTTTATTGTTGGCCCGTGGTATGACCACCAGTTTAAAAACCAATTTGGTATAGGATTAGCAAATATCTTGGCACATACTTTTATAAACCAAGTATGTTTATGTCTCTCATTGTTATAACAGAGAACTTTATTAAATGCCTGAATATAATCCCAATAGGTAAAGCTTACCATGACTTTGTTTAGACTGAATTGTCTTTCAGTCATTGAGGAAATACCCCAATCTTCAATATGAATGATGTGTTTTATAATCATTTTAGAGAAGTTATAAACATTCTCACTTGTATTATATCCTGAAAAATGTTGAAATTCAGCTTATTAGCAGAGTCTCATAATATTTCTGAGTTTTGTATGACCCACCTGGGAAATAAAGCCCATTAACTAAATACCTTTGGAATATCTTCCAAGGTTCTTTTCTTCTCTGTATGTCAGAGTTTTCTAAGAGAAATATTATTTCTCTTTTTTCTACCTTTTCATATGTTTTGATATCATCAACTTCTTCTTTGGTGATTGAAGCAAAAGAATCACCTTGCTTTTGAGTTAGAAACTCCTGTAATTTAGCATATAATGGATCACTTTCTGGAATATCTTTCAGATGTATTGATGAAGCTTTTTCTTGTGCTCTAAAGTTTAAGTTATATAAACTCATTCCTCCCTTTTGTATAATTGGAGTACTAGATGATGAAGATCCGTATGATGATCTTGATGAACATGGGGATGATCTTCCCCTTATAATAATAATAATTATTATTATTATTATTATTATTAAAAAGTTGAAGGGCATTCCTGTAATCCAACTTTAAACTAAACATCTTTCCATTTATAATATAAAATACTTTCTGAAAACGTATGTTGCACGTTATATTCCGTGTTAATTAACATCAGATTATTGCCCAAGCTATTTGACAACTCTCACTTCCTGATCACTAACAAATTAAATCTTGTGATTGTATAAAAAATCAGCTCATACATAGAAATAACCAAAATAAATATATGTACGGAACAACCAATGATAAAATATTATAAGAAAAATACATATATATACATGTGAAAATGTATGGAAACATGCAACGTGTATTTACCTTCTTATAAATGTGCCCAAATGTTACTGGAACCATGAAAATGGCTTTTTACTTTAGTCTTGTGCCAATAGGAGAGATGTGTTCCTTCTTTATATTATTTTTATGATGGATCTTTGTCATGATCCAACCCACTGAGCCGTGTGGGCACCCACTCTAACACCTAAGTAGGAGAACCCTCGATTCCCAATCAATTTAAGACATGCGGAAGATTAAGAAAACTGGGAATAAAATCGCATTCATGAGACTAAAAGAACATAAGAGTTTTTCAACATTGCAAGTTAAGACTTGTAAAGTAATTAACACCCCAAGGATCTAGTCTAAACAGGTACAAGTGCTTCTAAGATTACAAGGTATAAACATGATAACAAATGACGCAGCTCCCACCATATGGAAGGAAAAATAGAAGTTGTTGGAGATTGTCTTTGTCTTCACCTATGAAACATCACTGACCCTGCAACAACACTATACCAAAAAGGCATAGCAAGAGTAGTATCAGTACAACCACACGTACTGATAGACATCATCGGTCAACCCAATACCCACCGAATAATATAAGAAAATCGACTAGCATGAACATGCAATAAGACCGTTCATTCCTCCACCTTTATATCCTACCCTTACCATTTACGAATACTTTAACATATACTGGTACACTTGACTCTAACCCCTTACTCGCTTCATCCTTGATCATAACTTAATCATTCTAGCTCTTGGGGGGGGGGGGGGGACGGGGTTCCAGATGTAACCACTACCAACCTAGCCAACCGCTCACGACATACCCTTACTTATTCCACATCACCACTAAACCCTGAACTCCATAGTACATTCTATCAAGGCTTATTAACCGTTCTCATACGAATCCTGTACCAAAGTAATACCTAACTACTTAACACTTGCAACATAAAACCACCCCAATTCTCAACTAAAAGAAAATAGACCCCCTCTCTAAGTAACACAGAGTAACGCCTGAACCCTCGGTCTCCACTTACCATACCACATCCTGTTTTGGGCCTGACCATTCATAGTTTATTTAATAACGAGATATATTGCAAGTAACTTGACATGTTATTCACACGTATACAAAATACAATTCAGTTATCATTTCAGAGAAACATACAATCTTCCATTACCAATGACAGATAGATATGAACATAGTAATCACCAATGGTTCTCTCATGGAACCCACACCCAAACTGTTAGTGTGTCAGAATGAGACACCCGATCCAATATGTGTGTGTCAGAACGTGACACCCGATCCAATATGAGTGTCGGAACGTGAAATCCGATCCAATGTATGTGTCGAAATGTGACACCCGATCCAATAAATGTGTCGGAACGTGACACTCGATCTTGTCAGCACAACCACAATCATAATCACACCCACAAGGAACAATGCTCATAGTCAGACAATCAAGAAATGGTTTCATGGCATGTAATTATTCATATACATATACTCTTTTGCATTAGATTTGATTCACACTCCTTGTTCTCATACATGCATGCATACAACGAAGCAATTAATCGGCATACATCACACAAACAGAAAATCAAACCATCACCTATCCCTAGTTCACAGGACGGAGTTTTCCCCCTACGGTATACGTCTTATGTAAAAACTAGGAATACGGTATAGCCATCCCATTTTTGGTGCACGAAGGCCTATGCATGAATTCTACCATCAATTATCAACATAATACGCAGTGAATAACACAAATTTAAGTCTACTCAATCAAATAAACCTAGCCTACCTGGGCACCAAGCAGAGGCACGAGATTATGACTTCCATCCTGATTTTTGGACCTTGTGACGGTGGATTCGACCGAGAACCGTAAGCTATTGTCATCCTTGCACTAGAAATCTGTTCCTCCTTCTTTCCCAAGCCTAGAGCAGTCTTTTGAGGGTTTCTGGGGTAATTCTCGCCTATTTTTCGTGTTGTGGGAAAAGGGAGAAAATAAGGTTTCGCGTCATTTAAGTTCTGTCTCCGACCTTCCCACTCTAGCGCTCCTTGTCCCGCTGGAGCGCCGCCGCCCTAGCGGCACTTATCCCGCTCTGGCGGGAGGAGGGGCCCAGTTTCTCCTGACGTTTCTCCTTTTCTAAATAACGACGGTTCGGATCGTTACAACTTTTCTACCTTCCGTTCTATCAATTACATATAGAATATTGATAGTGTAATTAATTAAAGACATGAATATTGCCTCCAATTTTTGTGATATCTTAAATGAATTAATTTTAAATATTATACTGTTCCCTCTTTATTCAATTAAAACCATGCAATTTCGGAAAAGAATAAATTAGTCAAATAATAAATAATGTATAAAATGGATCAACTTTTCAAACTCCATATTTAATTCGCCGCCAATATTCACTTAAAACAATTTATGCATGAAGCATGGAAGATATTCTAATCACTCGAATAAATAGATCACTTCCATAAATCCTATTTAGTAATCATTACCCTCAATTCATGTATTACAATAAATATATCTTACATGTATAAATTCTTAAGGATTTTTAATGATTTCAAATAAGTAAATCACTTAAGTGATAACTATTTATTAATCACAATTTTTTTAATTTATACAAATTAATATACACGTGTAATAATTAATGCTCATATAATTATTTGACAAAAGAAAAATCTTTAAAAAATTAATTCAATGATTGAATTGGCTGCCACCGCCACTTAATACTCTATATCCAGCATTAAAATGGAGGCAGCTAAAAAAATATCACCACCATTAACACAATTTAATGGGCACTCCCTTTTTTTTTTCTTTTTAAATTACTTAAAATGGGAAAGACACTAATCCCTATAATTAAAACTTGCTAGCAAATATTACTTTTTGCAATTAAAAAAACTTTTCTACTGCCGCAGCTTGTATCTTTTGTTGTTGTAAAAACAAAAGGGCAGCCACTGATCTTTTTACTTTCTTTTTATTTATTTATTATTATACCAACAATATATATTTCATAAGTTATCAATTTAGATACAAGTGAGGCTCTTAATGCCAATTGTTAGAAACTATATGCACAACAGAAGCATATCAAAATCATATTGCTTACATGAATAATAGACAACCAATACGTTTATTCTAGAACACATAAACTTTCTGAAACTTAATTCAACAATTACCTCTTGAAGCGTGAGCATATACCTTCGAGCGAATCCACAAGTTAGACAACCCTTCAAGCAAATCCACAAGATAAACACAACTTTGCAATCTTCTACGATGATCCCAAATTCACATCCGAACTCTCGCAATACTTGACTGGGTAAGTATCGTATAGAAAACTTATTCCTTTTCTAGGTTAGAGAAACCCTACTTATAGATTTTTTCCGCTCCAAAAAGGAGAAGAAAAAATCACGCCATTTTTTCTTAAACAAGAATATAACGCTTGTTTTATTCCTTTTTCTAGAAAATAGGATTTGATTTCTAGTTAAACATGAGCACGTAGAAATCACAAAATTAATTATTCAGGTTTCTTATTGTGGAAAGAATTCTAAATAATTAATTTGAATTATTCTTACCATAATAAATTAAAAATCATTTTACTAGAAATTTGTAATTGCACTCTTTTATATATATACTAGGTAATTTGCCCGCGCTTTGTGCGGTCATAAATAATAATTGCATTGAACTTACAAATAATCCTTTACTAATACCCATACATTAAAAATAATGGGGAAAAATAGGTTCTTAAAAAAATATTAGCAATATTTCAACATGAATTTGATTATTTGTCTTTATCACATAACTCAAGAACCTCTAATGAATGAATTATTCAGGAAATAATAAATCATTGGTTCTTTAATCAACATTAAAAGGAAAATAAAGAAGAAAATAAGAATGTATATACAAAGGCATTTCGTAAGAAAAGAAACACTTTTTAGTTGCATAGATTATACAATTGTGATATATGTCTTACGAAAAAATTCAAAAAATTGTTAACAGATTCAAAAAAGAAATTACGCTTGAACATGAAAACAATTATAACTTTTAAACTTGCATAATGAATTTTATCAATTGATAAGTGAGAAACTTCATATCTATGTAAATATAGATAATATGTAAGCTTATATATAGTAGTTTTAAGTTATAGAATTTTATATAGAATATCAAAATATTAATTCTTGGAACTGAGTACAATAATTATTTTCTGCACAATGAATATACCTACTATATGTGTATATGTTCAATATAGCTGGAATCAATAACTTTGCAGAAACATAAACAACAGAGTTTAAAACGTGTACTCAAAAACAACAATTAATATCATAAACATAAATTAATGACTGTAAAAAAAATACCAAGATATGTAAAAGTAGAGTGAAATAGAAAGGAAAAAATCCAGTCCACTGAATGCACATTGTCCCCTTAAGAAAATTACTCCCCTCTAATACCTGAGGTTTAAAGAATTGATCCTCTCAGGATGGAACGATTTTATTCACCAACGTATTGATACAAAAACAATGGTGTTAGTAAGTCACTCAACAGGAGTAAAGTACACGAATATTTAATTGTGCAGAAGAAGAAGAAGTAGTTCAGAATTTTCGTTGTTTTAAAATGAGAGGAAATCCCTCTATTTATAGACAGCAAAGGGTAGTGTGAACAAATGCTTATTGTGCCTTATCAGAAAGGTCACAACTCTTTGGAAAAGTCACAACCCTTTAGAAAGGTCACAACCTTTCATAAACGTCAGAACCTTTCATAAAAGTCGCAACTCTTCAAAAAAGTCACAACTTTTCATAAAAGTCATAACTCTTCCTAAAAGTCACAACTTTTCATAAAAGTCACAATTTTTCCTAAAAGTCACAACTTTTCATGAAAGGAGAAGGCTAGTTTTGGAAATAAATAAATTAAAAGGGAATCCTTGTTTGTGGCAATGCCACGTAGGCGGGCCTAGGTTCTCTTTATATATATATATATATATATATATATATATATATATATATATATATATATGATATTTCGAAATTCTCCATTAAATACTTATGTGATTCCCCATGTTAAGATTACAGATACTAATCAATAAATTAAATTACTAAAAAATTTAATTCAATGATTAATTTTCTTTAGAACACTGCTTAACTTATTTCATGTGTCAGATTCATAAATCCCTTTGCAAGATTTGACACGATGAAAACTTATAAGCTTCTCAAAAAGATATATCATCAATCTTTATATCTAGACATGAATTCCATCCACTAACTTATTATTTCACCAATATATATTGTTATCATCCAATCTACCCGACATATTGACTCATCTCAAAATCTCATCATTTAATAAATCAAAATGATAATTAAAATATACAGATCATAATAGTTATATCAGGATTAAGAATACAAGTACATTTAATAGTTTAGAGGATATTCTTTTGTTAGTCAGTCTAAAACAACCATCTCTACTCGGTACCGCTCAATACATACAAAATGCACTAGCACAAGAAGTTGAGACAATACCGTTCCCATAATCAAGATTAATTATATATAATATTGTGCTACAATCGTGCCAATGACATGTTCAATTTCCATCTTCGATTGTGAACAAAAAACTTTATACTTAAGAACCGATGATTTAATCCTCTGTGTATAAGCTAAAACTCTATATACTAAATCATCTACTATATAAGTAAACAAACACTATATACGAATATGTGATCTATTAAAACTGAATAAATTATTATTATATAATTAATATTATATCTAAACATATGATTAATAGTTTATATCCTAACAATATATTAGATGATTTTTTCTCTTTTTAGTTTTTATGATCATGTTCACACAAAGTTCAATATTACGTTCTTGTTTTGGTTTTGATTCATCAAGTCTTCTTGTATCTATTATTATCAGTCATTATGCTCTTTTAAAAAAAATAGTTTTAGTTGATAGTTTTAAAGATTATATAGCTATTATACATAATCAACAATGGACAATGAATTTTTTGTAACGATTCGTCCAGTCATTATAGGTGGTTAGAGCCATAGTACCTTTATCTAAGTTTTCGTAGCATGATGAGTTAGTATAAACTCGAAATGGAGATATTTCTGTTAGCTGATATCTGTTGGAAATCTTACGGAAAATACCTTCTTCACGAATACTTGTATGAAATTCACTATAGCTTGAGGCGTGTTAGAAGTGTGCCCTTAAGGATATTTCACATGAATTGTGTTAAACTAGGAGCCAAAAACTAAAAAAGATTCACAAAATAAAACCCAGCATAATAAAACGAGGAAGAAGAAGAATCACTCTATATTTTCTACTATCCTCCACAAGAACTCATGAGAGATATATACAACAAAAAATGAGAAATTGCTAGCGTCTCAATAACAACAATTAAAAATATAAGAATGAATGCCATGAATACATTGAAGACAATTCATTTTGGACAAATTATAATGACCCAATCGGTCATTTTTTAAAAGTTTCATGAATTTACCATTTTACCCCTCCCGATATTGATCCAAGTGGTTTTTGATTGAGTTTTGAAAGTTGGTTTCGAACTTTGAGTTTAAAGTTGAGAAGTTCAAAAGTTTGAGTTTGAAAGACTAATGTTGTTAAGAAAGTGGTTTTTGGTGTCTGTTCGAGTTTGGAGTGTTGAAACGGAATTTTGTCGATTCCATTACTTCCAGAACGTAAAATCTTATCCGTGAGAGTTTTTTGTTTCAGTTTAAGTTTTTTTGAGGATTTTAGGTCCTACGTTGTGAAATTATAGAAATTTAGCATTTGGATTGACTTTAGTCAACATTCGAAATTCGGATGCTCGATTGGAATTCTGAGAGTTTCATTGAATTCGGGGAATGATTTTAGGCCTAGGTGAGGTCTTGGTTAATTTTGAGAGATTTCGAGTCTATTTTAGCCTTTTTAGGCGTTGAGTTAGTTTCTTGTAGTTTTCACAGACGTCAGGTCAAGGAGACCTCATATTTGTATTTCGATGATTCGATTGAGTTTGAAACGTCGAGTATCATCGATCTGCATAGATGGTTTGTGTGCACGTAGTTCCAAATGAATCCCGAGGGTCCATTCTATGATTTGAAAGCTGGTTGAATTTTCTGTTGTCTACTGACCTCACTTTTGTTAACGTTAGTCCACTTAAGCAAACCTGAGGTCGCTTTTGGGAAGTCCATGTAAGCGAACCTAAGTCCACTTTTACGACATCTGATAGGGTTTTAGGCCTAAAATTTCGGGGGTTTAATCCTCATTTGTTATTTCTGAGCATGGAAAATCCTTGGTGGTGATTTTTGGAAGGATTTCTTGTGCTAAATCATTTGGGTAAGCTTTCATGATCCTAAAACTTCATTTTTCTTTGGTTATTTATGAATTCTAACATCAAAATTGTGGAATTTGTTTGGTATGTGGTAAGGTTCTTCAAGAACTCATGATCTTAACTAAAATGGAGACTGTGAACTGATTTTGAGTCCTTTTACGAAATGGTTTTCACTAATGAGTTCCTAAAGCCTTGAGTCATATTTTCAAGTATTAAATTTTGGATTCAAACCTTCTTTTTGAAATTGAGTTTTGAGTTGATTGACCCATTTTTCAAAGAAATTGATGTGGGTATGGTTGTTTCCGTAAATTTATTGTGAATACTTGTTTTTGTATAGATTATGTGGCTTTGGAAGTGATTCGGAAGGGGAAGACTCAACTGTTGAAGTGATTTATTGGTTGATTTAAGGTAAGTGACCTCCCTAACCTTGTATTCTAGTAGAACTCATGTTCTTCCTTAGCTGTTTGTATGTTGAGAGTAATGAGGATGAAGTGAAGGGTTAATTGTCCACTTAATAGATCTGAACGAACAAAAAATGGTTGAAATTGAAATGGCTATGTGATGAAAATGATGATGTGAATTGCCTTGTTGTGACCCTTATTGATTGATTGATGAAATGCGTGATAGCATGAATGTGAACTTGAATTGCATGAGTTATTGTCTCTTTCATGTGGTGTGATATTGCTTGTGTTCATTGATTGTTGAATACTGTGGTGAGACTTGTGAAGTTTATGATGCCGAGGTGTTTTCCAACGAGTGTTATAATGCCAAGGTCAGTTTTGGCTAGTGATTTGATATAAAGTCGATGGGAAATGGTTCCGACTTGTGAATTGATATAAGGCCAATGGGATATAGTTCCGGCTAGATCTGATATAAATCCGATGGGAAATTCTTCAGGCTAGTGATATTGTGTCGATGAAAAATGATTTCGGCGAGGGATTGATTATTGTGACATGTTGCATTTGATGGTTATGTGTGACTTTCTTGTTAATTGTGACTGATATACTCGTTGTGTGTGATTGACCTACTTGACATTGAGATTGACTTACTTGACTCGTTTGGTTGTTGATTTGTGATTGTTGAACTGTGGTTATTGAGCCTTGTGAGATGTGCATCATAGAATTGTTAGGTGGGATGATTTTTGTGCAAGTTGTAGTTTGAGGAGGTTCGGTTCGGATGAAAAAAGTATTTGATTTCTAGCTAGATGCATTGTTTATTAGATTACTTGATGGTTACCATGTTGTTGGTACTCACTCCTTGCTTCTACACTTGTGTAGGTTTCGAGCCCGGTACTGTGATCATCATTCTTCTCTTACATTCCGAGGCTTGTCAAAGGACTATTAAGAGGTAGTTGTTTATCATCTTTGAGGGCCCTCGTTTCCTTTTCTTTAAGCTTTGTTCTATATGAGAAACAAAGACTAAGACTTGTACTAATTTCTTAATTCTGCACTTTATGTATTTAGTGACTTGTATACGTGACAACCAAATTTTGGGGGGTTTAAATAGAAAGAATAAGTTTTCTACTTTAACTCTTCCCTATTTTATTTATTTTTGCGTTTCTTTCATTTTCATTGGGTTGAGGTTGAATTTTCTTCGTGGGAATAAAAAAGTGTCATCGCGTCTATTTTTTGGGTCATGACAAATTGTATCAGATCCAGGTTCATAGGTCTCACATATGTACAAGCCACGTCTAAGTAGAGTCTTCAGAATCGGTATAGAGACCTCTGTACTTATCTTTGAGAGGCTATGAAGACTATTATGAAAATTCCTTTTTTCCAGCCTTTCTTATTGTGTGTGGTTACCTTCGTTAGTGCTGGTAGCCATGGGTTGTTTTGGAAAATGTCGAGGACTAGAGCTTTTGTTTCAGGTGGTAGAGAGGAGTTAGTATGTCATGACCCAAAGTATATTCTAGGCATAGCATGGAGTATAGGATCCACAGAGGCCCTACACAAGCCACTTAGTATCATCATACAAGATAATATAATTTAAAGAATTCAAAAGACAATTTATATCATAAAGAGTTTGAACAAAAATGGAAGTCTATCATAAGTTTCAAAGCCATCTAATACATCATAAAGAAAGTGAATGGGGTGTAACTCATACATCACATACAAATTTGAAACAAAAATAGGATACAACAATAAAAGAGTCTCAGCCCTCAGAACATGCAGATTCACCAATCTTCAAAAGCCCAAAAGGATCAGCTAGCCACAACTGTGCGGAATAGGAGTGTCAGACTCTGTATTAGTGAAAATATGTAGGCATAAGTATGCATTAGTTTATGGAATATACTAAGTATGATTGCAATGCATATGAATTATGAAATCATGCTAAAAGGGACTTTACATGACACACAATCACTACTAGAATTTTGGTCAATAGGAACAGATTCATATGCGTTGCAATAGGTCCTCCAACTGTTGCCATAGCGCTACAGCAACGGTTTGTCAACCGTCTCATCCGCTTGCGTTACTATAGATCTATTGTAACCGTTAATGTAACGGTTACTGAAAGTGTTGCTATAAGTACCCCTACTGCAACGGTTATCCTTCCATCTATAGGGACTATAATATTACTGATGTGGTAACAATTAATAACCGTTGCAATAGGTGTTGTGGTAACGGTTAGCAATTGTTCCAATAGAGTCTGTTGCAATAGGTTGTTCTTAATATCTAAACTTTTTTTAATATATTATGAAAAAGATTTTTCTTGATATATATTGCAATATTTTTATTTTCTATTGCAACCATAATCTATATGAATATGCAATCTATATATATATATATAGATCAACAACAGTTTATAAAATAATCTCTAAATTAAGTCTCTAGAAGACGACTAAATATATAGTCGAATCATATATATATATATATTGAAATACCAGAATATCCATTAAGGTAAAATATACACACCAAAACACATGTCTTCAATAGTTTGCACAAGTTTCATACTAATAGAAATTAAAACAAAAGATTGTCGCTTAACACAAGTTTCAAAATTTCAAGAAACAAAAGAGACGAGCTAAAGCAATTGAAGTTTCTACAACATTCAATCAATTATATCAAGTAAGTTCTTCACTGCTTTTATCATCCCCTTGACTATCTTCTCCACCTACAAGAAACATAAATAAAAGTTAATTAAAAGCAAATGTGGAAGAAAGATAGTTCAGATTTAATTAATTAAATCACTTGACTCGATCTACGCTCCACATCTTTGTAACTCCAAATAAGTAAACATGTCATTTGCTCAATCAATTGTGCATAAAGTTTGCCTAGCACTTCTCCACATTTTCTGCATATATATTCACTAGCTAATTTTGTATTTAGGATATTGGATTATTTTCTAGTTATAAGACGCTCTATGATCTAAGTCGTTTAAATGAAGATATTTCCCTAATGCACATCACATTAGCGACCTTTAGCCCAACTAAGTCAACAAAGTAGCACATAAAATATGTACATCATCATCTGTCTTAAAAAAATTATACCAAACAATTAACCTACGCTAAGAGAATTGAAGTAACAAAGTGATCATCAACATTTTTCTCAATTCACAATTTCAGAGGATCAGTTTTTGTACCACGAAGTAAAGCTCTCACAGATAGAAGCTGGTTCTGGAGGAAAATTCACTCCATAAAAGTAAAAATGCAAATCTGGGATGTGCAAATAGTTACAAAAGTAACAGGAGATAGGAAATAATGTTGAAAGTTTAAAGAAAGAAACAAAAGCAGTTTTAAAAACAAGTAGTAGATGTGACATGGGGTCAATGATCTTCTGGGCTGCAAGCAAATTTAGCCAAAATGGTTGCAAAAATATCTTCTTGGACTGCAAACAGGAAGGATACAACTGGTGCAGTCAGTGCTATTTGGTATACAGTCCTTTTGGTCGTAATTGTTCCAAATCGCAACTAAGGTACTAACTACTATAGGCACACGGTAGAAGCTACAGGATCTGGTATTGTCATAACAAGCAAGTTGGATGATTAGAAGGATAGTTGCTGCTCAAGCAATCTGGAGAATAATTCATCAACCCCTTAAGGCAGGAAAAGGTATCATTCGACATATATATATACAACTATTGGAGGTTACAAAACGAGTACCTTGGAAGGTCATGATTTACAAGAATGAGGCGAGGTCAAAAACTATCTTCTCCCTATGGCTTTGCTTACAAGACAGGTTACCTACGAAGGCTATTGAATTGGGCAATGAATATTGAACCAGATAATGTGTTTTCTGTAATGCTACCCTGAAAAATAGATAATGAGTGATCTGCCATACCTGGAGAGCCTAGAACTGGAAATTTTTCGAAAGAGTACATGTACAAGCAGTTGATATACACACACAAGTTGTCTACAACCATAGCATTTGGGAAAGGAAAGGAAGAGTCCAAGCTACTCTTCCTACTTCACCCTAAAAACTCAAAACAGGGGCCTGATTGAGATAAAGCTATACACAAAAAGTCAGTAGAAAAATCAACATCCAACAGCTGCATTGAGTCAACTACACATTGTTAAGGGCTCTTTAAAACTAGAGCTCACATATATACAAATGTACAACACCAAAACTAACATAAAAAGTTGAATTGTACCTCAGATATAAATATGAAAGATTTCAACTCAACCAGACATCCACATGATGATATAAAATTATATATCTATATATTTAAATGGGAAGTATACTTATATTCAGATGTGGAAATGGATAGCTAAATTAATGAGGATGATGACACCGAAAAAATATTCAGCATTTCAGTTTTTAGTACTTTTTAGGATAAGAGAATCTACTCTCTAAAATTTTCCATCGATCATAGAAAAACAATTAAGGACCAGCTTACTAAGGGACATCATCTTCAATTATGTTTGTAGTCTCCCTTTAAGCAAGAAAATTCAGCAGCACTTTCGTATTTGGCTAGCGTTGAAGAAGATGATGAAGAAGAAGAAGAATAGACGTCATACCTTGATTGTTTTTGCTGGAAAATGAACGATTGAAAGGTTGCATAGCTTCTTGTGGTGACTGAGCACCCAATGATGCCAACATGTCAGCATTCAATTGAAGTTTTGTATATCGTGTGCCTCTACAATAGGAGATTCTCTTGGCACATGTTGCACCTGTTTCTCTGGAACTTGTTTCTCTGCAACTTGTTGCTCTGATTCCTGCATAGATTTTGCTTTTAGAGTGGAAGAACTCTGAGGCATTTTTTTGCATTTGATCCTTTTTAGATTGAGCTTTCAAAGTAGAAGAATTCCAAGGCACTTGTCACACTTCTTCTTGTAAAGTTTGTGCCACAAGAGTAGAGGAATTTCGAGGCAAAATAGGTTGAACATTTTCTTTTGTTCTCAGTGAAACAATCTTTTTGTATGCCATAGATGTAAGTGTTCTAGCTTGCACATATTATTTTCCTTTTCCTTTCTTGTTTTGTCTTGAAGTATCCTCCTTCTCCATGACTATCGAATCTGTCAAAACAATACATATGAATAAGAACCAAATGTTGCAGCACAAAATGAAGAAGATGCAGCACAAAACAACAAAACAACAATATTTCAAAAATGATATGGATTTTCAATTTCTACTATTCCAAACTAGTATTCTGAACTCTACTCAGATGATGCAGAGGAACAAACAACAAGATAATTCAAGCATCACAAACCTTCCAGTAGTCCTAGTCCGTCAGTAGTGTTGTTGAGATTCCCTTTAAAGATTCACTAGCTAGCTCGTAAATACATGTCGAATCTCCTGTAAAATTGAAACACAGAATATAATTCTAAGAAAAAAGAAATAAAATAAAACATGTATTTCTAAGGAAAGTACATTGATCACTCACTCAAAATAGAATTTAAGGCAAATAATATTGAAACACATGTATTCTAAATGGGAAACATGACATATAACAGAGTTGTTTATCAGGTTACTCTAAATGTATGGCAATTTGCAATGGCAATTTTTCCAAGTTTGAAACAATTCCCCACCAACTGATTAGACATGGTATAATTCTTAGAATATTACAAGCCAAAGATTTATTATAAGAGGATTAGTTGGAAGCCCCCAAATGCAAATAATTAGGCAAATAATTATTTTATAATTCATGAGCAAGATAATCATGTGAATAATTCATGAGCAAGATAATCAGAGTTACAAACTAGAAGTACCAAATTTGAGAATCAAGAGCAAGATAATCAGGTGAATAATTATTTTATAATTCATGAGCAGATACAAGTCCATTTCAAGAAGACATCAACGAAGGATCAACTACAGAAAAGTTACAACACAGACTACATTCTATTATAACAGGAAATAGACCTAAAATAATGTCAAACAATAGCACTTTTGATAATTTAATGAAGAAAAAACAAGAGGTACATTAACAATTAGAAGGAATCAGTAAAGGAGAAAAGAGGAAAATCAGAAGTATGATGATGATGTCCAAGAAATTATCCACCCATGGAACTTCACAACAACTCATATACATCGATAAATCGGAAAGAATACAACTGAGAAATGCAAAAAAAAAAGAGTGAGCACTTACAGGTTACATCCATGGCTATAGCTCAAGCGACCATGGCGGACTCGACCAGAGGCAGGAAGTGCTGGCCGGAGTAGATGGCGCAGTGCTCTGGATGGTGATGATTGGCAGATAAGATCACTTTTCGAACCAGTAGCAAATTTTAGTACCAACCAGTAGCAAATTTTAGTTTATTCCATTTTTATGTTAATGTATCTCTTGTTTCCTATTGCTCTAACGTAAATCTTCAACAATAATGAAAGTGAATTTTTGACATCTTACTCAAGTGAGAGGTGAAATCAATGCAGACATCATCAATGCAATGGTATTCAAACCCGATTGAATAACTCATGGACAAGAAATACAACATCAATGTCAAGTTAAATATGGTCTAGAGTAATCAATTTCACCATAACTCCAACAAAACATTAAACCCACAATAGCTACAATTTAATGGAAATAAACTCACAATTAGAGAAATACATCAAATACACTAGCCACACCCAAAGATTAAAGACAAAAGAAGAGATTCAAGAAGAAAACCTCAAAAGTTGAACATGTAGTTTCTTCAGCTATAACCTCAAACATTGAAGAAGAGAACCTCCAGCAGTTGAAGAAGAAAACCTCTAGATTTCTCAGATTTTACAAGAAAACATACAGCCCTCCATTTCCTTAGATTTCACAAGAGGTTTGAAGAGAGAAATAGGTTTAGATTCGAGCTAAAAAATGGGTTTATGTTTGCCCTAAAATGACAGATATGAAGAACTTACCATAAAATTAATATCCCTACAAAGCTCCACAACTTCTGTGTTCGATCGATCTGCTCTGAATGGATGAAAAATTAGGTCAAAGAGAAGAAGAGTGTAAACTTATGTGTTCTTCTTGTTGAAGAGATGGGAAATGAGCTTAGCAAATGTTTGCCTCGTTTGTATCCATATCTGATAAAGAGAAAAACAAATTGTATTTAGAAAATTAATTAAAAATAAAATAGAATGAAAATCTTTTGGTGGGTTCAGCCAAAATAAGAGAGGGAAATTATGGAGGGATTTAATAACCGTTCCAATAGTAAAAAAATCGTATTAAATGTTGCCATAGAAGACTTTATGGCAACGGTTCTCGTAACCGTTGCAATATGTAGGTCTATTGCAACGGTTTTCACACAATGGCAACGGATTTATTACCTAGCCGTAGCAATAATATCCAATCCTTTTGGCAACAGCTCAAACTGTTGCAATAGATCATCTATAGTAACGGTTTCTGAAGCGTTGCTAAAAATCCGTTGCCGTAGGCCTAATTTCTAGTAGTGAATGACCAAGCTAAATCATAAAATAACATGTTAGAAAGTATAAGCATGGTCAATGCAAGCTAAACATCTTTAAAACACTTGTGACATACTTTTAGAGAGAATCATTAGTTCACTATTGAAGGAAGTTTGACATTAACGGACCTAGACCATGCGAGCTACAACATGGAATCTGGTGTCTATCCCACACCGAAAAGAGATGTCCTTACTTGCCAAGGTAAGACCATAAATTTAAACTATAGTGGATCCACTAAATAATGTCTATCTAAGACAAACCTAAGGTTGCACATAGTTTTTGAACATGAGAAATCACTGCTCGTCCACTCGGTGCTAAGCATAAATCCCACAGAATAGTCATTAATCATATTCATCTTCTTTTCCATGGAAAAGTACAATTAGGTAGCCAATCCAAGCTAGAGTTCATTTTGAATATCTCCCAAATCTTGATTCAAATTTAGTTGAGAAACCTTTTAACCCTATGAATTTTTCACGTGAGAATTACCTTTCATAACAACAACATCGATGTTTTACTCTCGAAGCAACCTCAAATCGTTCATATCAACTCCATAGAAAGAACATACATTGATAAATTCATAATTCATAGTTCATGGGTTTATTATAAGATAATGGTTGAAAAGCATAATTTAAGCATGAAAAAGTGCAATTTCAACTAAATATCATACATTAACATCAAATAATGCATTAGAAGACTTAATTAATCATAATATATCATAATTGGAAGAAACCCACATTCTTTGAATTGAAACGCTAATTTAATAATTTGAAGATTTTATTGGGAACTTGAAATCTTTAAGGACCCCATGGAAGAAAGGACTCCATGGGTGAATACACACATACATTGATGCCAAAAGCCCAAGAAGAATGGAGAATTTGGAGACTTGAATGAAACTCTAGCTCTTCTTCTTCTTCCTCCTTAGCCTTGAGAGAATATGAGAGGATGAATTTGGTCAACTTTTGGAAATTTAGGAGAATGAGTTAAAAATGGGTTATTTAGGGGCTTAAAATGTTTATATAGGGCCTAGGATGGAAAGCAAAATGACATAGTATTGGGTCAAAATAATTAGAAAAAGACCCAAAAACCCCTTTAAAATAGCAAACGAATCTCATCTACATTTTGGACCTACGGTCTATAGGTCATTTCAATGGACCATACTGGTCAATCGTAGATACGCTACTGGACCTTAAAATTCCCCCATATTTGACGGATCTCATTTACGATTCGTAGGTCTTCCTACGGTCGGTACATGCCATCCGTTGAACCCAACTTTGACCCTCAAAATTTCACTAAGGGCCTGGGACTCACCTACGAGACATATCTACGACTCGTACAAGGAATAATGAACCGTCCTAGTGAACCGTAAAAAGGGTACTGGACTTGTTTTGAAAAAAATATTATTCCACTACCTAAAATTGCTATGTACGACCCATAAATGGGACCCGTAGACACATGCACCAACCCAAATTTATATTTTCCTTCTTTTCCAAATCTAAGGTGTTACAATATTCCCCTTTGAAAACATTCATCCTCGAATGGAACTGTAACGACCTGTTCCCGTCGTTCTAGAAATGCCAACGGGGGAAATTTTGGGGCTGAAAAACTTTTTCATAGTATTTGGATTTTTCCAACCTAGTCCAGATTTGGATGAAATCTAAGTCTTTAAGGTGTAGGGAAATCTGGTAACAACCGGGTGAGTTAATTGTGATTTTGATTACACAAGTAGTTAGATTACTCGTTAAGGAATCTATACGACTTTACGGAATAGAATTCGGGTGAGTAGAATTCCTGAAATCGATCTTAGTGTAAAGGGTATTTTTTTAGCGTCGTTAGAGGTGTGTTGTCAAATGGGGATTTTGGAATTCTTTAAATAGCTCTCTGTTTCATGCAACCCATCTTGGCGGGGATTGTGGTTGCTAGGCGGGGCAACTGTAGTGGGGTAGTGGCCGCTAATGTGGGCCAGACGTGACTTAAAGTCATAAATAAACCCCTAAATGACCTTATTTGGCACTTTTCGATTTTTAGAGCTAAGGAACGAACCCCAAGCGACTTCTACTCATTTTTCACCATTCTTGAGGCTAAAGGTAAGCTTTTCACTCCCCGAATCCGTTTATCGATCCATAGAATGTAATAGAATGGGTGAATATTGACGGGGGAGGGTTTTGTTATAGATTCTAGGGTGGAAACAACCCTAATTTGGATAATTGGGATCATTAGTTTGATCTATGGTTCATAGAATTGTTAGAAATTCGGGTAATTAGTGGTTTTTTATTGATTCCTGTATTCTATTGATTGTTTGTAGACTAAGAACAAGCGAAACGAATTCGAAAAGGGAAGGATCAAGTTTCTTAGGGTTTCAAGCTTGTTTCGAGGTAGGTGATGGTTGTGATTCTTTAATTGTGTGATGTATATTTGTTCTTGCTTCATTATGATACTTGCATGTATTTGAATGTTGCATTATTGATCACACTTGATGTAAATGAGATAGATGAATGATGATTGCCATAAAATCATGACTTAAATGTATGATCTTAAGGATGAACTTGTGCTTGTGATTATGGTGTGTTGAATGGATCGGTTTCCACGCTCCGGCTTAACTAACTTGGATCGGTTGCCACATTCCAGCATAATTATGGGATCGGTTGCCACGTTCCAGCATAATCATTGGATCGGGTACCACGTTCAGGTATGCTAACTGTTTGGGTTTGGGTTCCATGAGAGGACCAATGATTTGATATAATTGTGTATCTTTAGAAATGTAAAGTTGTTCGTTGTTAGTAAATGTTGATAATATGGTATATGTTCGATATATGCATGTGATTATATTGTTGTGATGACTTATGTATGTTGCACTTAGTGGGATAGTCGCGTGATCCTACCAGTACACTGTGGTTGTGTACTGATACTACACTTGCTCTTATTTTTGTTGAGTACAAGGCATCTTCAAGAAGCTACTGACAAACCTCGCTTAGGAGATCAGTGATCGTTCAAATTCAAGGGTGAGCCAATTCTTTTGGGCTGCCATGTGTTCTCTTTCGTCTATGTCCATAATTTTTGACCTTAGATTATGTTCTATTAGTTATTACTACATTAGTTGGGGGTTGCATTCCTTCTTGTTTAGACTTGGTTCATTGTTAGATGTTTTGGTACATTGACGTTTAGGTTCTAGGTTATTTCTTCCACATATTTTAGTTCTTGTTAGACTTTTGTTGGAGTTTAGGAAATCTCTCTGTTTTCTCTTTGTCTCCTTTCGTGCTATTACTTGATTCCAATTGGTATCTGGCGATTCAAATTGGTATCTAACCTCCTTCACGCTTCTACCCGCAGATGGTTAACACTAGATTCAACAGTTTTAGGCTCGTAGCTCCCGTTAATGCTCCAGCTAAGAAATCTGCAGCGAGAGGTCGCGGTCAAGGCAGGGGTAGATGAAGAGTTAGGGGTAGAGGCCATGGAAGAGTAGCGCTTGCTGGGAATGGAGCTCATGTTGAGAATGATCCTGTGAATGAGAACCCTCATGTGCATCATCAAGAGATTGAAGAGGAGAATGTTGAGGATGTGGGACAAGAGGAAGAAGTGCAGGCTGAGACTACCGATGTTCCTCCCATAGACCCAGTGTTAGCTCGACAGATCATGGCATTCTTGAAAGGGTTAGTTGGTCATGGAGTGCTTCCTTCTGCTCAAGCAACTCAAGCTCCTACTAATCCTCCTGTTGCTAGCACTGCGCCCAAGGTGGGTGGAATGAGAGGTAACGATGCTTTCTTTCGTCCTTTATTGGATTCTGTTATGACTACGAATGAGCATGAAATGTTGACTAATTTTTTGAAACTAAAGCCTCCTGTATTTCTTGGTTCTGAGAATAAGTATGCTTATGAGTTCATCTTAGATTGCTACGAGAGGCTTCATAAGTTGGGAATTGTCCATCAACATAGGGTTGAGTTTGTGTCCTTTCAACTTCAAGGTTAGGCTAAGCAGTGGTGGAGAGCTTATATGGAATGTAGATCTTCAACTTTGCCTCCACTTACTTGGACCCAGTTTCATGCTTTGTTTTTGGAGAAATATGTGCCTAGGACTTTGAGGGATCGCAAGAAGGATGAGTTCATGGCTTTGGAGCAAGGTGGTATGACTGTGGCTGCTTATGAGGCCAAGTTTCATGCTTTGTCTAGATATGCTACTCAATTGGTGACTACTGAGGAAGAGAGAATCCGGTTATTTATTAGGGGATTAAATTCTGAGTTGCAAGTATTATCTATTCATATGACCTTTGTAGGGAGGAGCTTTAATGATGTAACATACTTTGTTAAGAAAGTGGAGGGGGTAAGGCGAGACGGTCAGGCTAAGGCATTGGCTAAAAGGGCCAAGAACTCGGGTAACTTTTAAGGTTCTTATTCCAAGGGGTCAGGGAGGCCAACACTTACAGCCAGGCCAATTCAATCTGCTATGCCCGCCTTTACAGGTAATTACTCAAGAACTCCACCTCATAATTTGATTCAGGATAGCTAGGGAGTCGCACATTTGGCGAGCAGCACACCATCTTTTGATCGTACATGCTACAACTGTGGTGAACCTGGGCATATGAGGAAAGATTGTCCCCACCCGTGCATGATGGATTCCGCGCAGCAGTAGACTAGAGTAGTGGTACCCACAGGAAATGGTAATAATGGTCGAGGACATCCACAAGGTGGGGGAGGAGGTAATCAGCGAGGCCGTGGGGGTAGAGGAAATGGTAATGCAGGTAGAGGTACAGTGCAGCCAGGCAGAGAAGTCGCCCGTCAAGATGACAGGGCCCAATGTTATGCCTTTCCGGGCAAGAACGAGACAGAGGCGTCTGATGCAGTGATCAGAGGTACTATTTTTGTCTGTGAACGAATGACTAATGTGTTATTTGATCTGAGTTATTCTTATGTATCCATGCGATTTGTCTCAGAATTTACTATGATTTGTGATATACTTGATGCCCCCCATCTATGTTTCTACCTTAGTTGGAGAGTCAGTCATGGTTACCCATGTCTATCGTGCTTGTCCTATTTTGTTTATGAATTTTCATACTTGGGCTGATTTGGTGATTTTGGATATGACTGACTTTGACATAGTCTTAGGCATGACTTGGTTGTCCCCCTATTATGTTGTGCTTAATTGTAATACTAAGTCCATAACTCTAGAAATTCTAGGAAGGGAAAAATTAGAGTGGGAATGGGTGTACAAGCCTAAGCGAACTAAGATCATATCCTCCATTCGTGCTAAGAAATTGATAGGGCAGGGTTGTTTGGCTTATTTGGCTCATATTAGGGATGTTGAGATTAAGGTTTCATCCATTGAGTCTATTCCTGTGGTGTCAGAATTTAGAGAAATGTTTCCTAATGACTTGTTTAGTATGCCTCCGGATAGAGATATAGATTTCTGCATTGATTTAGAGCCTTGTACGTGCCCCATTTATATCCCTCCATATCGTATGGCTCCGGCAGAATTAAGAGAGCTTAAGGCTCAAATCCAAAAGCTTCTTGATAAAGGATTTATTCGACCTAGTGCTTCCCCATGAGGTCCGCCAAATTTGTTTGTTAAGAAAAAAGATGGTAGTATGAGAATGTGTATAGATTACCGGCAATTGAATAGGGTTACTATTCGATAAAGTATCCTTTGCCTCGAATATATGATCTTTTTTACCAATTCCAAGGTGCATCAGTTTTCTCTAAGATTGATCTAAGGTATGGTTACCATCAATTAAAAATTAGGCCTGAGGATGTGCCTAAGATGGCGTTTAGGACTCGCTATGGCACTATGAATTCCTAGTTATGTCCTTTGGTTTGACTAATGCACCTGTAACTTTTATGAGTTTAATGAATAGGGTGTTCAAGCCATTTCTTGATTCTTTCGTCATAGTCTTTATTGATGATATTTTGGTCTACTCGAAAAGTGAGGAAGAGCATGCCAACCATCTTCGTATTGTTTTGGGCGTTCTTTGAAAATAAAGGTTGTATGCTAAATTTTCTAAGTGTGAGTTTTTGTTGACTTCAGTAGCATTTTTGGGACATGTAGTTTCAATAGAAGGGGTAATGGTAGATCCTTAAAAGATTGAAGCGTTTAAGAATTGGGTTTGGCTTAGCTCCGTGATGGAAGTTAGGAGTTTTGTAGGGCTCGCTTGCTATTATCGTCGATTTGTGAAGAACTATGATTCTATTGCCATGCACTTGACTAATTTGACCAAAAAGGAGATACCATTTGAATGGACTGAAAAGTGTGAGGAGAGCTTTCAAAAGCTCAAGACTCTCTTGACCACCACATCCATCCTAGCATTGCCGGTAGAAGGTACAATTTTTATTGATTATGTGATGCTTCACATTATGGTTTGGGTGTTGTGTTAATGCAGGATAAGAATGTTATAGCCTATGTGTCGCGCCAATTGAAGGTGCATGAGAGGAATTATCCAATGCATGATTTGGAGTTGGCAGGCGCTTTTAGTCGAAAAGCAGTGAGTATGCATAGTTTAGCTTGCTTGAATGTATCCAAGCGACCTTTGGCTAAAGAAATTCAGACCTTGGAGTCTAAATTCATGCAATTGGGCATCTCAGAAAGAGGTGGGGTGTTAGCTAGTATTGAAGTGAGGGCCACATGCATTGAGGAGATCAAAGCCAAACAATTTGAAGATGAGAATTTGGAGGAGCTTAGGAAGAAGACTACGAATGGTAAGGCACAAGAGACCACTCTTGATGCGGATGGTGTGCTCAATTTTAAAGGGAGATTATGTATTCCTAGAGTAGATGACTTGATTGAGAAATTGTTAGCAGAGTCCTATGGTTCGCGATATTCTATTCATCCAGGTGTGACAAAGAAGTATCGAGATTTGAAGAGAATTTATTGATGGACGGGCATGAAGAAGGATATAGCGGAGTTTGTGGCGAAGTGTCCAAATTGTCAACAAGTGATGTATGAACATCAAAGGCCTACATGTTTGCTTCAGAGAATGCCAATTCCGGAATGGAAGTGGGAAAGAATAGTTATGGATTTTGTGGTTGGTCTATCCAAGACTTTGGAGAAGTTTGATTCTATTTGGGTAGTGGTTGATAGATTGACTAAGTCAGCCCATTTTATTCTGATAAGAATATATTATAATGTTGAGCAATTGGCTAAGGTCTATGTGAAAGAGATAGTGAGGTTGCATGTGGTGTCCCTCTCTATCATCTCAGACCGTGGTACCCAATTCACATCCAAGTTTTGGAGGAAATTGCATTACAAATTGGGCACACAACTCACTTTTAGTACAGCCTTCCATCCATAGACAGAAGGGAAATCGGAGAGGACTATTCAAGTGTTAGAAGACATGTTGAGGGCATGTGTGATTGATTTTTGGAGGGCATTGGGATAAGTTCTTACCTTTGTGTGAGTTCTCCTATAATAATAGTTATCACTCCAGCATTTATATGGCACCATTTGAGGCACTCTATGGGAGGGGATGTTGATCACCCATAAGATGGTTTGGGGCTGGAGATGTGAGACATTTGGGGGTAGATTTAGTGAAGGATGCTCAAAATAAGGTGAGGAGCATTTAAGCTAAGCTTTTAGCAGCCCAGAGTAGACAAAAAAAGTATGTGGATCATAAGGTAAGAGACATGGAGTTTCAAACCTGTGAGAATGTTCTTCTTAAGGTATCACCCATGAAAGGGGTGATGAGATTTGGTAAGAAAGGTAAGCTAAGTCTGTGATACATTGGTCCATTTGAGATTCTTAAATATATGAGACCGATAGCGTATAGATTGTCTTTACCTCATAATTTATCGGGGGTTCATCTGGTATTTTATATGTCCATGTTGAAAAGATATCATGGTGATGAGGATTATATCATAAAGTGGGACTCAATTGTGTTAGACAAGGACCTCCAATATGAGGAGGAACCGATTGCAATTCTTGATCGTGATGTGCGTAAGTTGAGGAATAAGGAGATTAAATCCGTGAAAGTTTAATGGAAGCATCGTCCAGTTGAGGAAGCTACCTGGGAAACCGAGAGAGACATGCGAGACAAGTATACCCAATTGTTCGTCGATTCAGGTACTACTTCATTTCTTCCTTAGCCTATATTTCCTAAGTTTTGTCACTCGGGGACGAGTGATGGGTAAATTGGAATTCTTTAAATAGCTCTCTGTTTCATGCAACCCGCCTTGGTGGGGATTTTGATCGCTTTAGCGAGGCCGTTGTAGAGGGGGGTGGCCGTTGTGGCGGGCCAGACGCGACTTAAAGTTGTAAATAAACCCCTAAACGACCTTATTTGGCACTTTTCGATTTTAGAGCAAAGAAACGAATCCTAGGCGACTCCTACTCGTTTTTCACCATTTTTTAGGCTAAAGGTAGGCTTTTCACTCCCCGAATCCGTAGAACGTAATAGAATGGGTGAATATTGATGGGGGAGGGTTTTGTTATAGATTCTAGGGTGGCAACAACCCTAATTTGGATAATTGGGATCATGGGTTTGATCTAGGGTTCATAGAATTGTTAGTAATTCGGGTAATTAGTGGTTGTTTATTGATTCCCATATTCTATTGATTGTTTGTAGACCAAGAATAAGTGCAATAAATCCAGAAAAGGAAGGATCAAGTTTCTTAGGGTTTCGAGCTTGTTTTGAGGTAGGTGATGGTTGTGATTCTATGATTGTGATATGTATGTTTGTTCTTGCTTCATTATGATGCTTGCATGTATTTGAATGTTGCATTATTGATCACACTTGATATAAATGAGATAGATGAATGATGATTGCCATGAAATCATAACTTAAATGTATGATCTTGAGGATGTACTTGTGGTTGTAGTGTGTTGAATGGATTGATTTCCACGTTTCGGGATAACTAACTTGGATCGGTTGCCACGTTCCAGCATAATTATGGGATCGGTTGCCACGTTCCGGCATAATCATTGGATCGGGTACCACGTTCCGGTATGCTAACTGTTTGGGTTTGGGTTTGGGTTCGATGAGAAGACCAATGATTTGATATAATTATGTATCTTGAGAAATGTGACGTTGTTCGTTGTTAGTAAATGTTGATAATGTGGTATATGTTCGATATATGCATGTGATTATATTGTTGTGATGACTTATGTATGTTGCACTTAGTGGGATAGCCGCGTGATCCTACCTAACTGTGGTTGTGTAGTGATACTGCATTTGCTCTTATTTTTGTTGAGTACAGTGCATCTGCAAGCGGCTATTGACAGACCTCTCTTAGGAGATCAGTGATCGTTCGTGAGTCAATTCTATCGGGCTGCCATGGGTTCTCTTTCGTCTATGTCCACCATTTCCAAACTTAGACTATGTTCTATTAGTTATTAGTACATTAGTTGGGGGGTGTATCCCTTCTTGTTTAGACTTGGTTCATTGTTAGATGTTTTGGTATATTGACTTTCATATTCTAGGTTATTTCTTCCGTATTGTTTAGTTCTTGTTAGACTTTTGTTGGAGTTTATGGGAACTCCCTATTTATTTTCTTAGCATTTAACTTGCTTCCGTAACTTAAATGCCTTAGTTTTGGTTTAGTTGCTTGGGTTGAGATGTAGTAGTGGTTCTCCCACCGGAGAGTTAGTGTTGGTGTCAATCACGACGGTCTGAGTCATGACAGGAACTCAAGACATCATAATGAGGGTAGGAAGAAGATCTAACAGCTCAACATGAATGCTGTAACATCCCGCCTTAGAAAGAACTAAAATTAGAAAGAACTATTTTTGGAAAGAGTAAATTTGAAAATTTTGGCAAGTTATGCTAAGTATAAGTTTCGGGTCAACTTCAAACAATCATAACTTTTAGTACAGGATTAGTTAGGTGGGCTATAAGATATCAAATGAAAGGTCTTGGAATCCTCTTTCCAACTCCACCGAGTTTGCTAATTTTCGAGCTCGTATGTGGGAGATATGCCTATTTAAAGTCGGGATGTTCGGTTAAGGAAAGTTACCCGGATTTAAGAGGGGTATTTTGGTCTTTTCCTTACCCAATCAAGTTTTTTCGTTATTAGTAATTAATTAGGAGTCTAAACTGATTTGGTTCAGTTTACGCAATTAAAATTAATGCCTAGGGTTATGTGAATAATTCAAGAAGAGGAGAAAAGGAGAAAAGTCAAGGCGTTCTTGGAGATTTATTGTGGAATCGAAGGTTGTTTTGCCAAGGGTTGATTCCTAAAGTGGTATGTGAGTTCACATAGCATTGGGTTGGTTCACACACGCACCAATCATGTTAAATTCGGTGTGAAATTCGTTCTAAAAAGTTGAAGGTTTGATGTTCTTGAGTTGTGTTCTTGAATTTTGCTTTCATTCTTGAATTAAGAGGGGATTGAGGAGTTCTTGAGGAAAGTGTAGCAATTTTAAGAGTTTTTTAAGTATATTATTGTGTACATGTATTGGGTAATTAAATCTTAAGAGAAATTGAGAGAAAAAATAGAATCTAGTCGAATAAAGGTCAGAAAATGAGAAGAAAATTTCATCGGATTGAACTGGGGGGAAGGGTGGCGTGGCGTGCCACTGATGCGCCAGTAGTGTGCTAGAAATGGGTCTCTGAACTTTAGGGGCTGGCGCCCTGCGCCAATAGTGCACCCAAGTCGTCTCCCCCTACCCGTTTTCCGTTGTATATCCCGTCTGAGTCCTTCTAAAGTGTACTATCACTTCCTATCAATTCTAACTACTCTAAATGACTTCTAAACATCTAGAAATCATCCATAAACATGAATCATAACCTTGAATCCATAAATTTAAATTCAAGGTAGAGCTAAGAGTCAAGTCTTGAGAGTTCGTCAAGTATTTTCAAAAAGTATTTTACAATTGTTTTAAACTTGTTTTAAGACTTGAGCATTGAGTTGAGTTGAGTTGAGTAAGAGTACGAGTGAAGTTCATTTTCTTAAAAATGATATATGGTAATTAAGTATTCCCAAAGAGTAAATTTTTTCACATTTAAGATGAGAGGAAACACCGATTTTTAAATAAGATTTCATTAGCAGTTCTGAGTACTATCTCTTTTAAGAGAAAGATTTTGAGTAATAATCTCAAACCACAGAAAGAGTTATGTTTTTAAACATATGAGCTGAGTATATTTCTAGAAGTAGTATTGAGCACCGATATGTGGACAAGTTTATATAACTCAAGGTGACTTTTCCTCGGTGAACTTAAATCGAAGTGGTCTGTTCCATTCAAGGTGACTCGAGTATTTACAAATGGGTTAGTCGAAGTGGAAAGTAAAAAAGGACAAGCTTTCAAGGTGAATGGGCAGCGTCTGAAACTCTATTTTGGAGAATTTCATGAGATATCAGTAATTGAAGTGGTGTATTTAGAAGATGCTTGAATGCATTTCCACGTCGTGCCATACGTTAAATAAGGCGCTTATTGGGAGGCAACCCAAGCATTAGTTGTTTTTGAGTAATATGTGTTGGATGTGCAGAAATACCTGCTTATGCGATGGTACGACCATTTCGGTGGTCCACCGAGTGGATCATCGATCGCGAAGTGGTTCACCTTTTACATAGGACGGGCGGACCATCGTTCTGATATATTTGGTGAATCAGCCAGTCTGATTGGCAATGCGTCGATGAGATTCGGCGAGCTCGAGCTCTACCGCCATTTGGTCGCTCCTGAAGGACCGGTGTTCTGGAATATTCGGTGATGCTTCCATCTTGTTCGACGGTGCACCAATGGGGTTCGACGAGCTCGACTTTGACCGCCATTTGATCACAATTGCAAGGCCATCGTTCTGAAATATTTGGTGAGGCACATGTAGTTCGGCGGTCCACCGAGTGGTTCGGTGATAACTCCCAAGCTTCGCTGATGGGCATCATAGTGGTTCAGTACTTTTCCCTTTATCATTTTGTCTTTATTTTCCATTGTGCATTAAGGACAATGTTAGGTCTATTTGGTGGGGTGGAAGTATGATACCACATTTTAATGTTTTTAATGTCTCTTCTCTTGCAATTTCGAATGTCGGTTCTAAGCAATACCGATGACTTGAATAGTGCTCTAGATTAAACGATATGAGTGTATGACTATGATAAGGAAAATTGTGTCGCATAAGTCATATGTGAACGCCTCGCCTCTCAATGTGACTAGCCGGTTGTTAAGTTGATCTCTTGTGATGATCATAGCACGCTAGCTGAAAATTGTAGAGTTTTGTTTGATAATTGTGTCGAATGCCATGTGTGGTGAGGTTGTCTTGAAATATTTGCTTGGTAATACCTAGAACTTGCCCCATTAATCCAATTTATTGATGTAAGCAAGCGATTGAAATGATCTTAGGCAATTTTTGAAGAGTGAACCAAAAATTGATCTTATACCTCTTTGTGACCGCCTAGTGAGAGTGTGAACCTAGCTTGACCCCATTTGAGCCTATCCTTTTCTTTGGAAGAAACTTGAACAACTTTCACCCTTTTTCCCATCACTATAACCTTCATGAAGAATTGGTTCGTTTGAATAGCCATCTTAGGCCTAAAGCCTAAGTTGGGGTGTGGTGAAAAAGGAGGAAAATCAAGAAGTGTAAAAAACTTCTCCCTTGAAGGATCTTGTTTTGAAAAAGATGGAACCCTCCATGTAAAAAAAAAAGATTTCAAAATGAGCAAAAGAAATGGGGTATCCAATGGGCCTTGCTCAAATGAAAATAGGGTGGATTGTGAACATCATATAGTGTGAAAGAGAAGGAGAAAAAGTGAAATGTAGGCCATGCTTCATAAAGGTAGAAGTCACTAAACCAAAATGATCATACCTTTACACTCAGCCTTGTTACAAGTCTTGAAAGGCCTTTGTGATCTTGAGTGAGCTGAAAATAATGTTGATTGGAAAATAAGGGAAAGCATATGGGTAGAGCAATGCATGTGTTCATCTTTGGGAGTGTGAGAGTTGTATTTGATTCCGAAATTCTAATTAAATTGATGATAAGTTCTGTGTGAACATGGAATCATTCTTGGTGTATGGGAATTTGAATGCTTTCGTTAAGCTTGAACGTGCATTTGAAACTACTTGATGAGGGTTAGTCACAGATTGAAACTTTGAGTGCACAAGTGAACATTGCATGCGTAGTTTGAACCTCTTATGTGCATTCAGGTTGAATCTTGAGTAGCATTGTTTGTAGACATCCTTATTGAACTGATTAATCTTGGGTTTTACATGAGGACAAACAAAAGTTTAAGTTGGGGGTGTTGATGAGTCTGAGAATTTGACTCATTAAGGGCCTGATATTACAGTTTAATGTCCTCATTTGCCTAACTTATGCTCTAAGCTGATGATTATGTGTTGATTTGTAGCTTGGAAGACAAAAGAGCAAGGCAAGAACATTAGCAGGCAAAAGAGAGAAGAAAAACAAAGTTGAAGATCGCCATCGCCGAGTGGCATATTAGTCCGCCCAATGTTATAGTGTGTCAGGCCTTGGACCAAGGGAATTAAGTGATAGAACATCCCTTTTTGCGAATCACCGATTGAATCGGCGAAGGAGTTTCAATCCGCATAAGTTACAGGACCACTGGTCAAGATGCATACACAAAAGGCAATTAGAAAAGATAAAAGGCGCATCACCGATCAGGTTAGCGAGCCCAACCTGGATCACCTAATATCACAGCACAAAGGTGGTGATAACTCAAGATAAAAAGGCAACAAATAGAGGCGTTTGGCGAGTCATCGGCCTGTTCGGCGACACGCGACTTATACCGCAGATGACCCTGAAGGCCTAAATCTGAAAGAGTATAAATTGATTTTTAGAGATCAGGGGATCCTACCATTGTTAGACTCAGAGTTTTTAACTACAACATTGTTTTCCTCAGTTTTAAAGGGTTTTCTAGTAGATTTTCGTCGGGTTTTTGGATTTGAAGGTAAATTGGAGCATTGTAAAGATTCAGATATTACTACCCAGCTTATGGCAAACGTAGTTGGTATTAATTTCTTACTTTTATGATGTGTGGCTAAAACCCCTAGTCTTGGGGGGGGGGGTGATTATGTGATTAATTTCCTTAATTGGCTTATGTGTATTAGTAATTAGTGATTGAATTATTGTTTTAAAGTGAGTTTGATTGGTAATTGAGGAATAATTTATGAATTATGGTTGAAGAATGCAATTCTAGTTTAGTATTCTATACTTGCTTGAGAAAAAGGTTTTAGAATTAAGGTTACCAATTGATAATTGTAGTGATTGGGTTGTTGTGGGTTCAACTCGAGAGAGTGAATCTTAATCCAATCCTACCTATCTAGCTCGAGAGAGTGGATAACTTCAGGTAGTGGGCTACTTCTAGTTTGATGCTTGTTGAGGTTCGAGAAAACTCACTTGAGTCGTGATGGTTGATCAAGAGATGGCCATTGCATATAAAGTCTAGCCTACCCACTTAGATTCAACAACTGTTAGTAATTGATAATCACCCGTATAGCGAAATTGGAAATTAATCGATCACATCCCCAAGTATCCCTTATCTACTTGATTACTCCCTTATTTTTCTTAGTTGTTAATTGACAAACCTTAATCCGCCATTTCATTTAATTGAATGATTTCGATAATTTCTATTCCTACAATCGTTTAAAGCATGTCTTACACTTCGCAATTGAATTCTCTACCATATCACTCCCTGTGGGATCGACCCCAACTCTTCATTGGGTTTATACTAGATTGTCTTCGCCTACACTTAGTACTGTATCTGGTGTAGTTGAGCGTTATAAGTAAGAGTGAGGATGCTCATAATTTCTTGACTCTGTGTCATGAGATAATTGAGGTAGTGGGTATGATGGATTCTCCTAGTGTCCAGTTTGTTGTACTTCAGCTTCGTGGAAGCGCTAGAGTAGGGGTGTGCAAAAACCAAACCGACTGATAAACCAAACTGATAAAAGTGTTATTGATTTATTATTATTGGGTTAACAGTTATTTAATGGTTTTACAAAAAAAAAAAATTGGGTTATCGGTTCCTTATTGGTTTTTTAATATTGGGTTATTGGGTTAACCGATAACCCATTAAGAATATAATTATACAATTTTAATTTTTAGTTATACGTATTTATAATATATTAAACAAAAAATATTAATATAATTAGTAGTATATTAGACTAAAAATATAAAAACCCTACGTAATAATTAACACTACTTAACAGTTAACTCTCCTCTCTACTTTTAGTTATTTAACCTTTAGGTTCTACTTTTTAGTATTACTTATTTACTTTAGTTAGTTTATAATTGACTAATATTAGCTTTTGCACGATTGTAAATATGTGCAATTTGATTAACAAAATTCAGATTGTGTTTTTTTTTTAAAAATAAAGTAAGAACTTCATTTAGTTGGGTCTTTTCTTTATATATGATTTACCATAAGCATGGCCTCATTTGCTACCGTTTTGACTCTTGTCTATGATTTGGTTTTATTTGATTCTCCTTATTGCATAAATGGAACCTCGTTTTATATATTATGGTGATCTAAAATTGACCAAGACTTTGTTGTGATGACCAAAATACAGCATGTTAATCCCTGTTGTCCCATTTGTGATGATTATTTCGATGTATGCGTATCACGTCAAATTATTGGATAAGTCATATATTTATTTTAAAATTATTTTCTTATTGGTTAAACCGAAAACCGAACCATTAAAGACCTAAAACCGATAACAAATATCTTATTGGTTTGTTTATCAGTTTAGCATATTCAAAAACCGAAAACCAAACCGATGATACTTAAAATCGAACCGACCAATACACACCCCTACGCCAGAGAGTGGTGGAGGACTTTTGTGAGGTCTAGACCAATTGGTTCTCCCACAGTAGAATGGGATGTGTTCGCTAATGCTTTCCAGTATTGCTTCATTCCTGGAGCATGAGAGAAGATAGTTGACTAACGTTTGAGAGTTTTACTCAGGGAAATTTGTCTATGACCGAGTATGAGGCTCGTTTATGTTAGCTCTCTAGGGATGCTATGACTACTGTTTCGGATGAGGCAGAGAGATTATTTGCACGTTTGTGAGATGGCTGACTTTCTCTGTCAAGTCTTACGTGTTCAGAGCAACAATAGAGGGGGATTCCTTCCAGTCCATTGTGAACACCGCTAAGGAGGTGGAGTTGATGATTTTGGAGGAGTTTGGGGAGCTCAAGAGGGCCCAATCGTCTGGCCAATTGTTTGGTGCCTCATTTAGAAAAAAAGGTTCATATAGAGGTAATAGTTTATTTCAGCGTCGTGGGCTGGTTCATGCTTCTATGCCAACAATTTAGAGTGGGAAATCAGCTCGAGGATTTTATTTTTCTAGCCAAGGTGGCCATGGTAGTTTGTTTAGTTCATAGTAACAACTATGTGTGCCGAGATCTTATTATACTTGTGGGGATCTAGGTTATCTAATTGTATAGTTCCCTCTACAGACTCATTCAGGACCCCAAAGTTCTTATTCATCTACTCCTGCTAGGGATTCAGCTGGCCAAGGGTTGAGGCAAAGGTGAGACCGATAGAGGTGGCAGGACTACTAGTAGGGGTACTCTGTGGGGGTGGAGGTAGAGGTCCTACTCAGGTTGCAGGCGGTTCTGAGGGACAATGTTATGCTTTTGTAAGGAGGCCTGAGGCCAAGACTTCTTATGTTGTGATGATATGTCTCGTCCAAGTTTGCCATCCACCTGTGTCTATATTGTTTGATCCGGGATTTACTTTCTCATATGTGTCTACGTATTTTTCTGATGGGTTTGATATGATGTTTTTTTGCATATTTGTGCCTATTCATGTTTCTACACCAGTGGGTGAATCCTTAGTGGTGGATTGAGTGTGTCGATTATGTATTGTTTTTTTGGCCATGTATGATACTTGGGTAGACATATTCATTCTGGGGATGGTAGACTTGGATACTATCTTGAGTATGGATTGGTTTTCTCTTCACCAAGCTATTCTTGATTGTTATGCTAAGACTATGACCACATCAATGCCGGGTGTTCTGAGAGTTGAGTTGATTGGTTCTAGTGGTTCTTACTATAGAAAAGTTATCTCCTTCATTCAATTTTAGAGGTTGGTTGATAGAGGTTGTTTATCATGCGGCCTCAAGGTTTATCTTAGAGGATATCTATTCCTACTTGGAAGTGGGAGCATATCGCTATGGACTTTGTTGTGAGACTACCTACCACTGTGGGTGGTTATGACTTCATTTGGGTGGTTGCTAATAGGTTGGCCAAATCCGCCCATTTCATCCCAATTCAGGTGAACTAAAGACGAAAAAGTTAGCCGAGCTTTATATCAATCAGATTGTGTGACTACATGGAGTCCAATGTCTATTGTCTCTGATCGAGTCTCTTTGTTCACTTCCCATTTCTAGAAGGAATTGCAGTGTACTTTGGGTAATAGTGTAATTCTATCCTTAGAGGAATTAATTCAGACATTGAACAATTGTGAAGGGATTAAATTCGTTAATGATGATATAATTTTTTGTGGGCAAAAACCTTTCTTTTGTTGTTGTTATTTTCATTTTTGTTTTGTACTTTAATTGTAGAAATAACAATTTATATGTGTAAATCAAGCTCAAGTGCTCTCAAATTTCACTTTTCCAAATCCAAATAATGGTTAAATATGAATAAAATTCCTGGAATACAATGTTTATACTCAAACCTAGATGAAGAATTTTTTGTCCATCTATTCTTAAAATCATATTTTCTATATCACATTCTCGATCAATTTTCCCAATATTGGGATGAGAAATTTGCATCAGCAAAAATTAGCAATTTCAACTTGATTAGAAATACATTGAAACTCACCTGAGCCCCTTATATCTCATTCTGAATAATATTAATTATCAGTTCTCAAAATACCATATCAGCTTATTAATTAAAAGTTTCAGAACATAAAATTGGATGTGATTGCTCATAATGAGGAATTTGTTGTTACAATGCTGGAGTTTAAATTGTTAAAGTTTAAAACTTCAAAAAAAAACAAAAAAAACATTCCTCAAGTTTGAATTACATTTGAAACTATACAATTTTTTAAAAGTTTCTTTTATTAAAATTTCAAACACCAACACAACAAGCTAGTTATTTTGTATTCTAGTTGGTGATATTTTTCTCTAAATTTTATTTTTAAGTTAAAAATAGCCATTTCATAAATAATAATTAAACACTAATAACATATTAACATGTGGTCCAATAAGTGATTTAGTTTGTGTTTAATTTGACTTCTTTTTAAGTGTTTTTATATTTAAAAATTATTTTAAATATTTTTCTAAGTATTTTTAGTGTTTGAATGAATTTAAGAAGAACTTATAACTTAAGCTAAAATAATAAAAATTAATTAAAAATTAAATGTTTAACTTGTGTAAATTAAAAATAAATACAAATAGGCTCTTAAAAGGAGTGAGAACCCAAAGGGGGAAGGGACGGATGATGGGTCCCAATTTGTAATGAGAGCGCCATGTAAAAGCAATTCAAAAAAAATCTTTCTATTACACACCTTTTCATTTAAATTAATACTCCCTCCGTCCACTTTTATTTGTCATGTTGCGCTTTTCGAAAGTCAATTTGACTTATTTTCAAAGTTAAATTAGATTACATTAATTTGATTTTTTAAACAAAAAATTTGGATATTCAAAAACTATACGAAAAGTATTATACATTGCAATTTTTTACATATCAATGTGATGAAAAAATATATCCTAAAATGTTAGTCAAATATTTTAATGTTTGACTCTAAAAATGGAAAGTATGACAATTAATAGTGGACGGAGGGAGTATTATTAGGATAATTAAATATTATTATTATTATTTATAAAGGTATTATTTAATCAATAAATTAATACTTACTAATTTAAAGAGTATTTTTGAGATTTAATAAAGGTTAATGTGAATTACATTGTTCGGGAGATGAAGGCTCAAGAAATTTAAATGAACTCTCTTATGAAAATGACATTCATGAATTGAGTCCATAATTAATAATTTCGCTTAGCGCAATAAAATGAATGTCAACAACATGTTAGATTACTCAGATGAAAATGATACATGTTCAGTCTTCAGAGGTCCAGAGTTTAGAAGAAATTGTGGGTACCATCGAAGAAAACAGCTGAGGAAGTTGAAGACTATACAATACCTTTTGGAACTAGTTACACATAAGAAAACATGTATTATGTTTAGAACTCTTCACAATTTTTGGTGTAATTTGAGAAGACAACAACGGAATTTTTGATACAATAAGAAAAGTTAGAAATTAGCTTCAATTAGATTTAAATTTTGATAAAAGTCGAAAATATATATTAGAATATATTCATTTGTTAATATGACTATATATTTATATAAATATTTTTTAAAAATATATTATTTTATCATCTTATCAAAATTGATGATTCTTTTCACTGATTCAAGTCAAAACTGAAGAAAAATATTATGTAAGAGAATCGATTAATTTATCGAGTATTAATTTAGATAGGTTGTATTCTAATGGACTAAAGTTTGTGAGGACCCTTGCCGTTACTTGCTTTTTAGTATTCCGACTTTGTTCTCTCCTTAGCACACAAAATTCTTTTACCAGATTAGCAACTTGTCCCACGTTTTTAATAATTCTCCTACTTTTTCTTTTTCTTGTTTTTTTTTTTTTTTTTTTTTTTTTTTTGTCTTTACTCTTTTTGTTAGAGTTCATGGGGTTTTTAAAAAAGAAAAAAAATAGGTATATTATCTACGTCATCGTTACGCCGGTTGTGACATGCCATGTAATATATATATTATTTTATGTGAGAATGTTTTATACTCTTCGTAGAGGGACTCTTGCAATATAAATCTTGCAAATTTTGAGATTATTAGATAATATAGATTCAAAATCCAACGTACAATACTTTAATTAAAATGTCAGGATTGAAATTTTTACCAGATTTCAAATCTACAAATTGAGAAAGAGAATGAAAATTAATATATACACGAAAAGTTGGAAGATTCTTATTGGAAAAATAAACCTAAAACTCAAAATTTCATAAGTGCGCTATTTATTAATAACAATATACCCAATATAGTTCCACAAGTAGATTTTGAGGTGGATAAGATGTACGCAACCCTAACTCTTATCTTTGTGAAGTAAAAAAAATATTTCCGATAAATTCTCATCTAAAAAAATCCTCATCTAAAAGAGAAAAGAAAATTGAAGCATGTTTGCAAGAAAAGAAACATAATAACACTTTATAACATGACACAAAACAACTAAAACGAGACACCCAAAGAAAGTAGAGAGAAAAAATACGGCAAAAGTGGCAAACTGAACATAATTAAAGAAGTAATTAATTTGTAATAGGGTTATTTTACTATTTATATTAGAAATATAATGTGTTTAAAAAGAAAATGAATAATACATTAATTAGAAAAATGACATTTTTAATTGATTACGTAACAAGAAGAATATTTTTTATCCAAATTAACTATTAACTCAAGATGTCACATAGTCTAAAAGCATTTTTAATCATTTTCCGTATATTAAATGAAACTATATGTACGTGCACGGTGCACTAAACTAGTAAGGAGAAAAAGGGAAACAAAAACAAGCCAAAGTATCCTTTTTTTTTTTCTTCCGGAAAAGGTCAAATATATTTTTGTACTATTGAAAATAGTTTAAATAGTCAGGAATTTAAGGGTGTACAAATTACACAACAAAAAGATTTTTTAAAAAGGAAAAAAATTATTGCTAGTGAGATTCGAACATGTGACTACTAACTCATTTAAGGTGTTTGAAACCCATTAAAAAGGTCTAAAACCATCAAGATACAACAACCTATTATATCAAAAGTGTCCAAAATATGTTATTTAATCACTTTTGTGTATCATTTTATGTATATATACAATATTTTTTTCCGACGAAGGATATCCAATTGGACACCCTGAATTGCATGTGCCTATGCCCTTGTTTATACCCGTAATTTTAACAAACATACATATGTCAGTTTAAAAATCAAATAATACACCCCTAGTTTTAAATATATAATTCTTTTGAAACCTAGTCATTTAATTCAATTCCTCCGATGGTCCAGCCATTTAAACTATTTTCAATAGTAAATGAGTATATTTGACCTTGTTCCAGACTCTCTTTGTCCCCTTTTACTTGTTCAATTTTTACTTTTTACTTGTCATTTTTGACAAATTAAGAAAAGACAATATTTTTTTACCTATTATAACCTCAATTTATTTAGAGAATTAATGTTTTTGAAAATGGTAGAACCACTTTAATGAGTAAATTGATTTTGAAATTATATCAATTAATGAAATAAAATAATAAACTCACTATGTCAATTATTATTTTTTAATAGGTGTGTTAGGTAAAAAATAAACAAGTAAATTGACACAGATGAACTATTTAATACTTTAATTTTCAAATTCATAATAAGATAATTTTATATTTCTCATGCGTGTGGGAATAAAGAGAAATCATTTAAATAAATTGAATATTTTATCCATGATTTTACCTTTATATAGTTCCACCAAGTACAATGTATGATGACTTTAGTTGACTTGTTTGAATTTGTGGTCGAAATCTGTCGACACGTGTATTTTCTAAATATTAAACGTTGATTAAATCAAATTTGTTTCTCTCATTTCCACTCCATGAAATCATGACGCCATTATAATAACCTTGCTAGCTTTTTGTCGGAAGGCGGAGTTATGTGGGGTTTGTGGGTTTGAACGAATTACTAATTTTTTTGTATTTTTGTATTTGTATTAAAAAATTAAATAAATATATATGTATATTAACTTGTGAATTCTTAGCAAAATTGATTGACAATTGAATGGGAAGGAAAGACGCTGCAAATTTAAAATTAAAAACCCCAAACTCCTAATTCTAACTCCGGCTTCTCGTCCAATTATAACATCCACAGTTTATAAGATTTGTCTTACCTAATGATTCCCATCAAATATTAGAATAATTTAATCTTTGTGTTTGTATTAATATTATATTGTGTCAATAATGAACTCTATGAGTGTGATGATTAAAGGAGACACTTTTGATCTTTACACTTGACATCTCTTTTGACTTGAACAAATCCTCTACTTTTTCAAACCTTTCTCAATAACTATGTCAATTATTCAAGACTAGGTTTACCTTTATGCTAGTGGATTAAATTTTGCAAGTGCCCTTATTCAACTAAAGTTGGAAGATCCTTTGAAGCTTCTACATGACTATTTTGGAAAAATTACCCCCCATGTATATTTAAAATACTATAGTACCAACTAAAAATCTATTAATCAATGATTAATAATATAACAAAATTATTACGATTGATAATATATATGACTTAATAACAATAAATATTCTTTTAAAAAACAAATCGAATTTATTTAATGATAATGAAACATATTTGTTTTGTGTTTTTTATTTTCAAAAGGAAAGGATCACAACCAATTTCATTCTCCAATTTTCAAACTTTTTCCATTATCTTCTCCATAAAGCTTCTTTATCATCAATATTTTCCAACCGCAGTGGACTTGTTTCCATCAATATTATGAGTCCGACGCCAAAAAGGTCATTTTTTTCTCCAAAATGCATAAAGGGCCACTCATTTTTTTTAAACCAAAAGGGACGATTGATTTAAACAGGCGCGTAAAAGTTAAGACAGTCTCGCTGCCGACCCAGCTAATTCTCCAAAATCTTTTTGAAAAAAATCACTGCTCTAACAGCTAGAACTTAAGTATTTAAAACATAAAAACGCTGCTCCAGAAGTGAGTGTGTATATTTTTTTATTTTATTTTTTAAAACTTAAAATTGCTGCAACAGGAGCGAGTTTCTTAAAACAATTTTTTTTCGAAAATCGCTGCTTGTGCGATGAGTTTTTTAAGCCTTTTTTTTATTTTCTAAAATTGTTGTTGTGTCAACGATTTTGTTAAAAAAAAAATTAATTCACCAGATAAAAACAAATAAACTTGAATGTTTGATATAGCTGATTTGTTTGTAAAAACCTGGTACCAAATCATCAATATTAATAAATCCTATCATAATAATTCATAGAATGTTGCTTTAATACTATTTCTTTTTTTGTTCTTTGTTTATATAAGTTTTTAAAAATACTTATATACTCAGTGTGTATTGCGGTTTATTGTGCAGAGAAGAATCAAGCTTTTATATTTTAAACAGAAGGGTTCTTACTTAATTATCACTAATAATAATTGTAATTAATTAATTAATTAATTTTAAAAATAAGGGGAAAATGGATGTAAATAAGGAATTTTAAATTATTAGATCAATTAAAAGTTAATTACAAGTAACTTTTTATAACAACTAATAATAAATTAGTAAATATATATTCCCTTCGTCCCATTTCAACTGTTGCTTAACTTAAAAAAATGTCTTAAAATAATTATGGTCTCTTTAGAACATATGACTAAAGTTGACAATTATTTCTAAATTCTAACTATACATGCACCTAACATTTTAACAAAATAAAAAAGTGTTCAATATCCTCAAAAAACATCTACTAATAAATAATGATAACTTAATAAATTATGCCTTTTTGATACTTTTTTTTAATGAGGGTGAAAAAAAGAAGCTAAAACAATATTTAAAATGAAATATTGTTGGGTCGAAAGTGATTAGGGCGTCATGAGGAAGCTTACTATTGCAGATCATATGGTTGAGAAATCAGACGACAAATAAAAACATATTATTAATATAGTTTGTTCAAGTGACCTACATATTATAAAACTACTATTGAAAAAACATAAAGATGTTTAGGAGAAAATCTTCCCATAAACAAGACTCTCTGAATGACTACATTGTGAATGCTCTTGTGTTCTTGATATGAGAAGAGGGATCTTTAATTTATAAAGTTCCAAACTTTTTTCTTCCAAGGAAAGAATAACTCAAATATGGAATAATATTATATTTTCCTTTCAGGAAAAGTAAAAACATTTATGGTAATGTTTTGTCTTTTTTTTTTAGGAAAAAATAAACTTCAAACAAGGTAAGAAAATCAGGGCAAAACCCTAACAAATATAAGGAGTAATACGTAATGTATTTGTTTTGTCCTTGTTATGTTTAGATAAGTTGTAAAAACAGAATGATAATATAGTGAATGCTGGCGAATTAAAAAAAAAACTTAAAAAAAATCGATGACAAAACAACGATTTTAGAAAGAAAAAAACTAAATTAAAAAGGAAGATTTGTGCATTGTAGCAAACTATTAATTCAAAGTAAATGATATAGCTATAGTTTCATTTGTTAGGGTTTTGCCCTGATTTTCTTACCATAATTTAAGATTTATTTTTCCTTAAAGAAAAAACAAAACATTACCATAAATATTTTACTTTTCTTGAAAGGAAAATATAATATTATTTTATATTTGATTTATTCTCTCCTTTTAGGACTCCTATTCTAGTAGGAAAGGTTTTGAGACTCTATAAATATAGGTTTGTTTTCTTCTAACACATAACAATAACATCCACTATGTAGACGTTTAAGAGTTTAGTTTATGGGGAGATTTATTCTCTCTAAAGTTCATAATATTTTTCTTTTATACTAGTTTTCATATAATAATATTATGTTTTTAGTATAAGTTTTTTGTTATCTAATTTATCAACTATATGATTTGCAAATTGTAAGCTTCCGCATGACGCCCTAATCACCCTTCATAACCCAACAAGTGGTATCAGAGCATATGGTTCAAAGATCTGATGGTTCAATGATCTAATGATTCAATGAGGTTGAAGATAGGCTCAAGATGGTTTCAAATCAATTTATAATCAACGTGATGATAATGAAGATTTTTGTGCTACTACATGTGGAGAAAATTTTCAACAATATCCTGCTGCTCCATCATTTAAAACAAAATCAATTTTCAACTCATGTTTATTTTATAGCATGAGCTCCAACTTTCAACCCCTGCAAACTTTAATCTCGGGGTCCACTTTTAACTCATGTATCTTTACTTTTAACGCATGAGCTCCACTTTTAACTCATGCATCTTACTTTTAACGCTTGAGCTCCACTTTCAACTCATGCATATTACTTTTAACGCATGAGCTCCACTTTTAACCCTGTTCATCACTTTTAACACAGGGCTCCAATTTTTAACCCATATCAATTTTTAAATCATGGTAAACAGCAGTGATACATGAAGATTTTGTGAAGAACAAGATTATCAAGCATATGAAGAAGACAGATCAAGCTTTGTCAAGAAAATCCAGCCAAAAGGGGAGATTTGTTAGGGTTTTGCCCTGATTTTCTTACCATAATTTAAGATTTATTTTTCCTTAAAGAAAAAACAAAACATTACCATAAATATTTGTACTTTTCTTGAAAGGAAAATATAATATTATTTTATATTTGGTTTATTCTCTCCTTTTAGGACTCCTATTCTAGTAGGAAAGGTTTTGAGACTCTATAAATATAGGTTTGTTTTCTTCTAACACATAACAATAACATCCACAATGTAGACGTTTAAGAGTTTAGTTTATGGGGAGATTTATTCTCTCTAAAGTTCATAATATTTTTCTTTTATACTAGTTTTCATATAATAATATTATGTTTTTAGTATAAGTTTTTTGTTATCTAATTTATCAACTATATGATTTGCAAATTGTAAGCTTCCGCATGATGCCCTAATCTTCCTTCATAACCCAACATCATTTAATTTCAATTCGCAATAAACTTTTTGTCATTCGTCTCTCTCCCCTGAATCTCGCTCGCTACTCTCTGGCTTGTCTCTCTTCCTTTATAGAGACACAAATGTATAATGTATAAATTGTATTTGTGTTTGTATAAAGCGAGAGAGAACTGTATATACAAATACAAATACATATATTTTCGTCATATACACTTATAATTACACAAATTCAAATCTTCCTCCGTCCAGTTCTCTTTTGCCTCTCTCTTTCTCACTTTATACAAACACAAATTATACAAAATACAATGTATAATGTGTGTTTGTATAAAGCGAGAGAGAGATTTGATATACAAATAGAAATGTTTTAAATCGATTCAATTATATACAAATTCAAATTTTATGCAGATATACAAACACAATCATTGATACATATATATAGTAGTTACATATATACAATTATCTAACCAATATACATATACAATCACTGTGATTTTACACAAATTAAATGCCTGCAATTTTTACAAATCAAATGCTCCATAGCAAACATAGTTTTATATGGAACGCAAATAACAAAACTATAGTTATAGAGCACTAATATGATTTTTATGTTTGCTATTCCTAAAATTTGCTCAATCAAAAACTCGTTACTTTTTCGACCAATTTTTTTTTATCAAAAAAGACGCGCTGCAAAAAATAAAATTAAAAAATTGAACAAACTCGCTGCTGTAGCAGCGTTTTTGTGTTAAATTTTTTCTCAAAAGATTTCTTGTTGTCAGAGTAATGATTTTTTTTTAGGAGAACTCGCTGGGTGGGCAATTGTCTTAATTTCTTAAGCCGTTAACGATAGTTAAAAGCAAAAAGTATCCCGCTGGTGAGGGAACGAATTGTCCCTTCTGAAAAAAAAAAAGAGTGGCCCTTTTATCATTTGTTTTGTTTGTATTTTTTTTTCAATTTTGAATCATGAATAAAGGTTTGGATTCTCGTTGTACTCCCAGAAAATGTCCTAGTTTGCGAATAGTCATGATTCGATTGTTCCACCCAACTTCAATAAGCTCACCCAATCCCCTGTGAATGGTTTTAAGAACAATATGAGAAGTGACAATATATACACCCAGGGGCCGTCTTAATCCCTAGGCCACTAAAAGTATCGCTTGGTCCCCCATATTTTTGGGAGCCCCTATTTAAAAATAATAATTACTTATTTATGTTATTATTTTTAAAAAAAAAATTATATGTAATATGAGTGCTATGATTTCTACTAAGAAAATTACATTTGAGATGAATATAAACCTGAATTTCGTAAAAAACAATTTGATGGAAATATGGATAATGAAATCACAAAGTCCCTTGAAGAATCTTTTAGAGTTGATTACTTTATATATGTAGAGTAGATCAAACTATTTCACTTCAAAATAGATTTGAATCAATTGAAGCATATAAAAATATTTTTGATTTCTTATTTAGTGGTATAAATATTGAGATCACTAGATAATGAGAATTTTTTAAAAAATATTGTCTTAACCTTCATCTTTCTTTAACACATAATAGTTATTCCGATATTGATGGTTTAGATTTATTTTTTGAATTAAAAGTTTTAAGAGAAATAATACAAGTAGAAAATAATGATCCAATGAAAATTCTTAATCAAATAAAAAGACTTGATTCTTTTCCAAATAGACTTATTGCTTATAGGATAATGTTAACAGTTCATGTAACCATTGCCTCAGCCAAAATTTTATTTTTAGAAATTAAAAAATTGATTAAAATTTTCTCTAAGATCAACAGTGTCTCAAGAGATATTGAATGAATTAGCTATATTATCATTTGAAAATAAATTATTAAAACAAATTGATTATAAAACAATACTTAATAACTTCACTTCTAAAATAGCTAGACAATTTTATTTTAAATAAAAGTATATATGATGAAAAAAAATATTATATTATGACCCATCTCTTAAGTTTCGCTTTAGACCCCCAATATTGTTGAGTCGGCCCTGTACACACCCATGGAAATAAGTTCTACACAATAATGTGACAAAAAGAGGAAGTCCAAGAATATCGTATTTTCTTCGTCTGAAGATTTCGACTTAGATTTAAATTTTGTTCACGATAAAATTAATTAAAGGGGAAAATGTTATAAAGGCTGAAATTTGAAAAATGAATAATTCAAAGGTTAATATGTGTGAAGGGATCAAATTCCAAAAGATGAAAAGTAGTTTCGAAGGTATTTAAAGTTCAATCTTTCTCATAGTTAGTTGATTTTTATTTCTAAGACCTTGCATGTAGTGTTTTTAGTTTTTATTTGCGAGTGACATTTATACCGTATAAAATATTTCTCATATGAATTAGGAATGAACTCAAAGTATGTTTGTTTTTCTGCAAATTAGGCATAAAGTATATTCTTATTATTTTTACTAAAAAAAATTGATTTTGTACTGAATTGATATATCAGTGAGATTTATGATTAGTGTATGTGAATATGATGACTGTTTAAAAAGAACATTTTTTTTTGTAGATTCAGAATCTTTCCCTAATAACTTTTAAATAATACTTTATTATGTATACAACTGTTTGAATTAGTATTAATTCATCTATGACATTGCCATTAAATTTTGAATTATTTTTTAAGTACGACATTTTTTTTTTGGTATGACATTGGTATGAAAGCTGTTTTTAGGTATTACATGTCAGTAGTATTAAATTCTATTTTTTTCTTTTTGAAATAACATTGGTATAAAATCTATTTTTAGGTATGCTATTGGTATGGAACTTATTTAATTATGTTTTTCGGGTATGCCATTTTAAAATCTGATTTGAAGAATGATATTGGTATATATGAGACTTATTTAATTATGTTTTTATGAATGATATTTGTATTAATTATGTTATGACATTTGGTATTAATAATGTTTTAATTCTCCGGTGTTAAAAACGTTATTTGACTGTATGATATTGACATATCTTCAGATTTCAATAAATGTATACAAATAGAGATCCTTTGCATTTGATAAGTCTAGCCACAAGAGGTAACCCGCCAATTAGTATATATCATCAATCATATATAGATCCTCTGCATTTGATAAGTCTGAAATAAAGGACATTTACACAATCAGGAACCTACAAGAAAAGGGAAGATACAAAAAAAGAGAACCGAACTCATGAATGTTGTCCAAATCCAAGGACGATTGTATTGCTTACTTTAAAAAACTACTTTTGGTCAATCCATAAGGACTTTGACTTTTATTTTTGGATCTATTGTAGACTTCAAGTCTATTTTCTATAGATTCAAGTCGCTCTCCATTCAAAGTCTCCTACACCAAAATACAAATGTTTAGGTGAGACTCATAAATCTGTGAAAAAATAATGACAGACATGAAGATTAGTTTCAAAAATTGATGCTCGTCAATCCATGATGTTTTTATCTTAATTTTATGATATGTTACATACTTCGAAGGGTATTTTCTATATAATCAAATCATTTGTCATTCAGATGTTCCTACACCAAGATACATTTTTGTGAGACTACATAGAGCTATCAGGAAAAAAGAGACAAATCTATCAGCAAACTTCAAAGTTTAATTTCCATCAGTTGAGAAGGAATTTGACTTTAATTTACGTATATGTTATAGATATGTGAGTCTTTTTTCTAAAAATTCAAACAGATCATAATTTCAATAATTTTATAGCAAGATATGAATTTTCTACATCACCAAGCTGAAAAAAGTGATAATTTTCTTTAAAAAAGACATTGCCTGATGGGGGATTGATTCGGTTGAACTTGAGGATGCCGCAAATTGACAAACAACCACCATACGAGCATGAGAATTTATAGATATCAAAAGTGCATAAATTGTATTCTTACAAATTATGGAAAAAATCATGGTGAAATCAAATTATGGTAAGTTTCATAAGGAACCAAATTATGGTAAGTTTACATAGGAACCACATTATGAAAAATTCCATTGGAAAACCAATTATGAAAAAATTTCATTGAAATCAAATATGGAAAGTTTTGAAAAACTTCCAATGAAAAAGATAGTAATATTTGTTTCACGAATACTCTAAGCCTTGTCATTAGAGGTTTGACAAGTCAACCACCCAAACAAGCCTCGAAGCAGGGGGCATTTGTAGATAGTAAAATTTTATTGATAAATTCATATTAAATTTTGAATTAATCCTTAAATTCATTATATGTTGACCAGGTCAAATTATTGATTAATATAGTTGAATTAATATTTAGGTTGAAATTATATGACTTACATAAAAAAGTACAAATTACATTTAGGCCATTCTTTGAAGTTGATTAGATGAGCCCACCTCATGATATTCAAGCCCAATGTTCTCTAAAATTACTTAAATACCTAAATACCCTCAAAACTCTAACTTAAAACTATATAAAGCGGTCTTCATAAGACCAAAAGGATAAAAACAAAAAGAAGAAAAAAAGAACAAAAGAAAAAGACATAGAAAATGTCTACTCTTCACTGGTGATCCGCAAGTCTTCCACATACAACAAGTATTTCATCCATTCAAAAATAAAACAAAATTCTTGAGTTGATGATCGTAAGGAGAACAATATGAGGATTGTTTAATTATATTTTATAAAGATGGTAAACTTCGCATATATTACTGAAATATAAATATCATTGTTTATCTCTGTTTTTCCTTTCTTGATTGCTACTTTTTAGGAATGAAATTTAGTCGCTTACAATAACATTACTTCTTATTAAAAAAAATATAATATCAACCGTGATAATTAGAGAGGACGTCAAACATGAGATTTGATGGAAATTTAAAGTACGGAGTTCTTGCTTATGGTATGCCAACTGAACTCAACAAGGTGCTGATAACGTTCTTGAAAGAAATATAAACGGTCGTATGCAATATATTTACCCAACTATGAGTCGGGATCAATCCCACAAAGAATATGGAAAAATATTGTCAATAGTAAATATTTAAATCAGTAGTCGTTATTTAAAAGGGGGGGGGGGGGAGGGGATTTAAATTGAAACAAAAATAAAAAGAATAACAATAGATTGGAACTAAATATTTATTTGTATTTAAATTATTAGAAGTAACTAGGAATGTGTTCCCCATTATTTCATAACATAACAAAAATATTGTACTAGTGATTTATTTCAATTTTTAGCATGCAAAATTAGTAAGTTAGGTACCTCCTAAGTGATTGGTCGTCCAAACAGTAAATTTTACCACACAATTGCTCGGTCTACGGGTGTGTGCTTTACTAATCCTTACACTTGACTCCAAATTAGCCTTCACAGAAATGGTTCCAATTATTATATAATGGATTAACTCGCTAAATTTATGTTGTTTAATCTCATTTCCCATTCGTTACTTCCTTGGTCGGGCAAGTAAGAATATTACGGGTTCTAATGCTGCGTACCAAAAAGCAATCAAAGTGAAGAAATCAACAATACATACATGAACTCTATTTAAGAATCACTTTTTACATTAATTTACTTCGATAATTCATCATGATTCCCAGAATCCTAGTTATGAAATTTAGCTACAAATTATCTTAAAAACACAATCAAAATTAATAGAAATAAATGTGCTTGTGTTAATCACGAAAATTTAAGAACAATAACTATAATATCTTTTAATAATCATGAATTCAAAAAAATAATAAAGGAGAAGAAAGAATAAATCAAAATTCTCCGACCTATACGACAACTCTTCCAAAGTTCCTAAGCTATCAAGTTCTAAGTTATATCTTCAATATTTTCTATTATTGGTTGAGTCTTAAAAGAATTATTTATGGACTATTTATATATATAGAAAGGAAAAATTACTTAACTACTCACCATTTATTATCATATTTTCTTATTTTCCCTACCATTTCAAAAAATATCAAAAATCCCTTCTTTTCCTTCCATCATCCCCTTTTCTGGATACATTAATTTGAAATCTCATACCCATGATTTTTCTTCCTTTTTTCACGCCACAAATCTCTCCATAATTACATCAATTAATCTATTTTTAAATTTCAAATCTTTTCTATTTCCAATTAATGTTTTCAAATTATTCAAGAGGTAGATTTCTTTCCATCACTTCAATTTCCGATTTCTTTCCATCACTTCAATTTCCGATTTCTTTTATTATTATTTTTTAATTTTTTCATCTTAAAAAATAAAAATAAAATTACATCCGCCCACTGTCCCCGTAGAAATCTTATTGAACCTTTGTAATTTTAGTTAATCATATCGTCGTTGAAAATTTTTCTTGAAAAATATTTATTTTCTATTAATGTATCTACTATTGAAAAACGTCAAAAAAAAAGAAGAAAAAAGTTGGATATGTCATTGCACGGCCATCACTATCAAAGATACAGATTTTTAATGTATCTCGTTTATTTTGAGTCTTATATTAGTCTTTGATAGTGTTATCATTGATCCGATACGTTACTGCTACAATAACCTTTGTTTTATGCAATGTATAATGCTCATATTTAAATTATTGATACATAACTCTAATGTTGTTGAATCTTCAACTAGTGTTTATCATGTTCAATATAAATGTACTTGATACATAAACTTTGTGTTATGTATCACACACACAAAAAAGAAGCTATTTTGGAACAATTACATGTATAATGTATTTTTTTTAATTTTAAAATATAGCATTTCTCAAACAAAATAAGATACATAAATAATAATGTATCATGCACTAATTTTTTTAGTTATGATACGTAAATTCGAATTTATACTAAATGTATCTGATACATAACAATTACCAAACAATAATGTATCAATTTCAAACCTAAAATATTATGGACAACACTTTCGTATTTAATGTATCTAGTAAAAATACAACACTTATCAATTTAAATTGGAAGGATCTTCATGATGTATCTTCTCAAAATTTTCTATAATTTTAAATCAAAATTGAAAGGATCTTCAATGAACTAGGAGAATATTTTGAAACTCAAAATTTTCAACAATTTTGAATCAAAACTGAAAGGATCTTCAATGAACTAGAGAAGAATTTTGAATCTCAAAATTTTTGACAATCTTGAATCAAAATCGAAAGGATATTCGATGAACTTGAAGATTCACAAAAGAAATCGTTTGTCCAACAACAATTCCATCACTTTTGTATCCTTCATAACTCACCTCGCTTATCCAAAATTTGGACAAAAGCTTTTATGAAACAGAGAGAACGATGAACCAGAAGAAGAAATTTAATTTTTGAATTTTTTGATTTGTTACACTATATGATTAAATTCTTGACAATAATTTGGAATGAAATAACACAATTTATGGGATTTTATTTTGATTTTTAGTCCCCCCTCCCCCCCCCCCCTAATTAGTACAATAGATGGATACTATGAGATGTTAATTTGATTTTTCAGTTTTTTTCTCTTAATAAGTGCAACAGATTGATACATAATGTATCAACAATAATGTATCTGGATCCTTAATAATGTATTCGAAATGCCTAAAAAATATGGGATTTATGTAATTAGAAGAATAATAGGGATAGAAGGTAATTTAGGATTTACACTATGGGATTTATGCAAGTTATACATATAGAAATCCTAAATAAAATAATTGATTCCAAGACAAATTGGGAAATCCAAAACCCAAAAAGAATATTAAAAGAATAAATATAAGACAAAAATGATTAAATATATTTATTTTTAACCTTACATCAGGTGCACTATTTTTTTTCCAATGGATATTGGCTCACCAAAAGAGGCTCTGAAAACCAAGAATTTCTTCAACAATGGAATGTGGATAACAAAGAAATTACTTGAAAATTTTGCTGAGGATATGAAAAATCACATTGTGGATGAACCAAGAAAGAGATCAAGTTTAATGGATGTAGACACAAAAGGGGAAAAGGGATTGGATCTCAAACATTTGGATAAAAGGATTGCCATTCAAACTCTGTCTTTTTAAGAATGTAGATGAACATTGAATCCATTTATTTCTAATTGCTTTCGACAATTCAAAAGATGTGGAAGTACTTTGCTTCATGTGTATGTTTAAATATCACTAGAATGCATTTATAACAACTTATTATAAAATGGTGGAAAATGACAACTTCTACGAAGTTGCGAAGACTATTTAAAGCAATCTCATGTGGGAACTATGAAAGAGGAGGAATGCCAGAAGACATGAAAAGGACGTAAGCTATTACAAAGTGGTGTAGCAGTGTGAACGAACTATATACAAGTACAACAAAAAAAACATCCTTGAATCCCACTTCCAACACAATGGGGAGAACTGATAACTCTCAAACTACTGTCTAAAATAAATCCAAAGAGTAAGCTATCGTCGTCAATAAAAATATCCAACTAAGAGTCGAGGTCAAATCCCACAGAGAGTGATATAGTGCAAGGAATTCTATCAAAAATTGAGAATGTAAATTAATTCATTTGTAGCAATTAAGAACAATGGGTGGATGATTCCACCAAATTTACGAGAAAGGGTTTTTGTACCAAGGTTCACAATTAAACTAAAACTTCAGAAATTCAAGTAATTAACAAGCAATCTAGGGGGGAATTTGAAATTGATGTTATATAGGGGTAATTGTGTTACTCAATAGTGCTAAACATTTATGGATAGAATAGGTCATCTTCAATGATACTAATCTCCTTTCGATATCATAGCAACAAATCATAAAATCTCCTTCCGGTCTCATCTATATGCATAACTAAACAACTTATTACCTTACACTATTCTCTATTTCGACCAGAATTAGGAAAAATAGATCGAATCCATAATATCCTTTTCAAGTGACCAACAGTCATCAAACCTAAATTGCAAGTGTCAAACTAATTATCCACTCCAATCGATCTCTTTAGAGAATCAATCAGAGATCGTAAGTAGGATTAAGTTTTCAACCTTAATCCATAAGTTAACCCCATGCTAATTATCCCAAATCCATGGATGAACAACAACAAAACAGAGAAAAATACAATACTCACTATATTAAATCAACAATCAACCCCATAATTACACCTCTAGTCTTTGAGGTTTTAGTCACCAATCACAAAGTGTAAAGAAATTATACCTTTCATGATAGCAATCACGGATAAGATGAAATTAAGTAACTATATGCAACATCCACTTTGATTTCAACTTCCAATTGTAAATTTTTAGAACAAACTTGAGAACCCACAAACTAAAGATGTTATTCACAAAGTAAAATATTTCTCCCTCAAGAAAGGAAAACTCCCAGTTGAAGACTAACTAAAATTCTCTTTCCAAAAGCTCCTTAAAATCTCTCTCATTTGGGCTATGTATAGCTTCCCAAAATTAGGCCCAAAATTCACTGTGTGACCCAACGACGATGGCAGTCGGGTTTGACAAGCTGATTCGGTGGATCACCATTTGCTTCTTAGCTTGCCTTTCTCTTGATTTAGGCTTTCGGTGTTTGAACCTTAGTCGGCTAGCTCATTTGAGTCAACCTTTTACATTCGACGAATCATCGAGTACCACATTTAATTTGTTCTCTCTTTTAAGCATTCACTTTTCCTCCATGTCATGTTACCTTTGGCGATGTTCAACATGTTCTCCCTTTTGCATTCGGTGAGTCGCCTTTCCTCTTTAAGTTCACCGACTTGCCTCAATCAAGTCAAGTGTTGAGAACTCTCACTTTGGGAGAGGTCTTGGGAGATCCGCGTTTCTTGTTAGGCAATCAACAAAGTAGAGTTTACTCTTCTTTCCACATTGTTGTCTTTCTTCCAAATATTCATCATTTCCTTGTCCCTTAGCCTTCATAGCTGCAAATCTTCAAAATATCATTAGAATAGGACATCATTAGGCATTGTAGACACTGATTTTTGAATTAAATAGGTCTCAAATGAGTGTAGATCTACCACTCATCAAGAACTTGTAAGATACCTTAAACACTATAAACCTAAGTTATACTAAAACGCATTAAGATGAATATTACCAAAGATAAGTTTGGTGAAATATAATATAGACAGAGCCTATAGAGCTTCTCTACGAGAAAGTTCCTATGTATTTTTTTTATGAGAAATAACATTGGGAAATTCATCTATGTTGATGCACATGAGATAGGAATCACTACCAACATCAAGATAGGCATAACAATTATCTTAAATCCCCTAAGATATTACGGTAATACTCAAGAAAAAAAACATCATTTGGACTATTGATTCTCTCAGCCTCAAAAGAATGCTAGTAAGAGAGCGAAAAATTCTAAAGGACATAAAAAGAATAATGGAGGAGATACACCAATAAATGGGACAATTTTAGGTAGAAGCTCATCACATTTTCAAGGAGGCGAGTCAGTTAGAAGATAGTATGGAAAACAACCAGAGGCGAATCTATGTATTAAATTTGGGTCACCGGAACCCGTGGTCATCCGACTAAACTCGATATATTACTTGTATAATTATTAAATATTATATTAAATAAAAACTTGTGGAACCCATTCTCAAAGTTGCTGGATGGTTCACTGGTTTGACAGTCAGATTTTAACACCAAGGTCCCGAGTTCGATCCCAGCCAGACACAATTCGCTTCAAATTTTTTATTAACTAAAACTACACGTTTTTTTTAAAAAGCGAAATTCTAAAGTCGTTTTCAAAATATGAAGTCACTATAATTGTAAACTGATGATATTTTTTGTGGTAATGTAATATTTTATGTTTTGCTCGCTTAGTTATTGTTATATAAATTTTTTGGTCTTATCTTTAAAGCAATGGAGCACCCGTTTTCTTGAAATCCTGGATTTTCCTCTAAAAACAACACATTCAATCAAACCGGCAAGGGAAATTACAATACATTCAAACAATTACCAAGCAGATGCAAAAAATATTAAACATGCACAAAGAACAAATTTCAAGCATAAGAATTAGAACAAGGATGATAAATGAGAATACCAATCAACATGGATCACATTAATGTGAACATCACAAGGTCTCTCATAGATATGTTATTTACATAATCACGTTTTAGTTTTCTTACTACATGAGTTGCATAACTGTGAGTAAAATTGTAATGACCCGGTCTATAATTTTTTGTTTTACCATGGAAGTTACTGTTTTTCCCTCCTGTGCTTAACTCTGAGTCTCCTATTATTGAGTTTTAACAAGTTGGTTTTGAACTTTGAATTAAAAATCGAGAATTTGGTAAGTTTTTGAGTTTGAAAGGTTAAAGTTGTTAAAAAGTGGGTTTTAGTGTCTTTTGGAGTTCTAATTGTCAGAATGGAATTTTGTTGATTCAATTAGTCCCAAAATGTGAAATCTAATTAGGGAGAGTTTTTGGTTTCAGATTTTGAGTGTTTTTGAAGATTTGAGGTTCTAAGTTGTGAAATTATGGAAATTTAGCCTTTAGATTGACTTTGGTCAACATATGGGGTTTGAATGCTCGAATCAAAATTCTGAGAGTTCCATTGGATCTGGGGGATGATTTTAGCCCTGGTTGGGGTCTTGGTTGAAATTTGAGAGGTCCCGAGATCATTTTAACCTTTTTAGGCATGATTTAGTTTCTTGTGGTTTTCACGGATGTTGGGTCAAAGATACCTCGGATCCATATTTTGACGGTTCTATTGAGTCCAAAATATCAAATATAATTTATTTGCATAGGTGGTTTGTGTACACGGGGTTCTGAACGAATCCCGAGGGTCCTTTCAGTATTTTTTTGCTGATATTGTTTCTAGTGTTGCAACTGCATCCACTTGCTAGATCTTTTATCATATAGTTGTCCCCTAAGCCCCTTTTGCCTATGTTGTCTAAGTCTTGGATAGAGTACATTACCTATCTTTGTTTGTTTGAATGAAACTATCTGATGTAGTTTCATCTTAAACTGAATGTAATAAGAGTTCCTTCTCTTATGAGGAACCTGGTTCGCTTTAGCGATGGTCACTTAAGAGGAAGGTAATTCACAAAAGCGAGACTGGCCTTTTAGAAGGGGTTTACTTAAGCGAACCATAGTTCTCTTTAGAGATGTTCTCTTAAGTGGAACCTGGTTGCAAAAGCGAGACCCCCGGCTTTTGTGGGGTTTGGTTAAGCGGAACCTGGTTGGTTTAAGCATCACCTGAGAGGGTTTTTGGCCTGAATATTTTGAGGTTTAAGCCCCATTTCACAATTTTTGAACTTGGGGAACCCTTGGTGGCAAATTTTGAAAGGATTTTCTCTGCTAGATCAGTTGGTAAGTGTTCTTGATTCTAAACCTTCATTTTCCATTGATTAATTATGTGTTTTAACATCAAAATATGAGGTTTTGATTGGTGAATGATGAGGTTTTTCAAGAAACCAAGTTCTTAACTAAAATGGAGTGTGTGAACTTATGTCAAGTCCTATTTTGAAAAGATTTTCCCTAGTGAGTTCCTAAAGCCTTGAGTAATGTTTTCAAGTATTAAATTTTGGATTCAAACCTTATTTTTAGAATCGGGTATTGTGTTGATTGACCCACCTTTCAAGGAAATTGTTGTGGGTGTTGTTGTTTCTGGAAAGTGATTATGAATACTTGCTTTTTTATGGATTGTGTGGCTTTGGAAGTGATTTGGAAGGGGAAGAGTCAATATTATAGTGATTGTTGATTGATTAAAGGCATGTAACTTCCTAAACCTTGTATTCTAGTCGAATTCGTATGCTTCCTTCATTGATTTGTGATGAGTGTGATGAGGATGAGGTCAAGGGGTTAAATTTTCCACTTGTTATATCTAAATGAATAAAAAGGGGTTAAAACAAAAAAGGCTATGTGATGGAATGTGAATTGCCTTAGTGTGATCATCTTTGATTGATTGATGAAATGCTTGAAAGTATGATTATGGACTTGAATTGTATGAATTGTTGTCTCTTCCATGTTGTGTGATATTGCTTGTGTGCATTGACTATAAACATCATGATGAGACATGTGATGATGCTATAAAGCCATTGGGAAATGGTTCCAGTTAGTAATGTGATATAAAACCGATGAAAAATAGCTCCGGCTAGTGATGTGATATAAAATTGATGGAAAATGGTTCTGGCTAGTGATGTGATATAAAGTCATTGTAAAATGGTTCCAACTAGTGATATGATAAAAGGTCAATGGGAAATGGTTCTGGCTAGCGATAAGATATAAATACGATGGTAAATAGTTACGACTAGTGATATTCTACCGATGGAAAATGGTTCTAGCTAGTGATGTGATATAAAGCCGATGAGAAATGGATCCGGCTAGTGATATTGTGCCGATGGGAAGTGGTTCCAGCAAAAGATTGGTCATTGTGACTTGATTTGGTTCTTATGTGTGACTTACTTATGGATTGTGATTTGATATACTTGTTATGTGTAACTGACCAACTTGTCATTGAGGTTGATTTATTTGATTTGTTGATTGTTGAGTTGTGAAGATTGAACTGTGAGTGTTGGGCATGTGAGCTGTGTATTGTAGAATTTCTAGGCTGGGTTGATTTCTATGCAGGTTGTAGTTTAGGAGGTTTGGTTGGAGTATAAGGGGTATTCGATTTCTAGCTAGTTTCTTTATTTAATAGGTTGCTTGTTGGGTACAATGTTGTTGGTACTCACCCCTTGCTTCTACACTTGTGTAGGTTCCGAGCCTGAACCCATGTGATTTTCTTCTTCTCTTAATAGTTGAGGCTCGTGAAGGATTTGAGAGGTAGCTGCCTAGCGGGCCCTCTTTTTTTAAATTTTAAACTTTATTCCACTTGAGAAACAAAGACTGAGACTTGTATTTATGTTTGAATTCTGTATTTTTATTAGTGGCTTGTCCTGTTGTATAGATGACAACCAGGTTTTGGGGTGTTTTTTAGAATGAATAAGTTTTCCTCCTTTGTCTTGTTCTTACTTTACTATTTTCTCCATTTTATTTCTTTTCATTGTGATGAGGGTGACTTGTCTTTGTAGAAATAGAAAAATGCCATCAATCCATTTTTGAATCATGAAAAAAGGGTATCAAAGCCAGGTTCATAGGTCTCACGTGTGTACAAGCCAAGTCTAAGTAGAATCTTGAGGATCAACATAGATACGTTTGTACTTATCTTCAAGAAACTACAAAGATTGTTAGGAAGCTTCCTTTTATTCATCCTTTCTTATCGTGAATCGTAACCTTCGCTAGTGCTGAGTTGTTGCATGTTATTTCGACAGATGTCGAGGACCAGAGCTTTTGTTTATAGTGGTAGAGGGTAGGCGGTCCTCGAGGCTGCTGCTGAGATCTTAGCTAGAGGTACAGGTAGGTCCTGAGTTGGAGGTCGTTCTCGTGGACTAGCACCGGTTAGAGATTGTGCCGGTGGAGCGGTAACAACCAGAGGTACAGTTAGAGAGGCTTCTCCTGAGCCACATGTTGAGGTTGTTAAGGGCCAGGTTCCTCCCGAGTTTAGAGCTCCGTCGTTTAGGGATACTTTGTTGTGGATGCTTGGTGTGTTAGAGAAGCTTTCTCTAGGGCAGTAGACCGCATGTCAACAACACACTCTAGGTTTTCATGTTCAAGTGGGCCAACCACCCATTGTTCCTGCATTGGTTGTTGGTGCACAGATTGATCCCAAGGTTGTTCTAAAAGTGGCTTATCGACAGTTTTATAATAGGTTTCAGAAGTTGAAACCACCTCAGTTTCAAAGTGGTAAGAGTAAGGTTTGTCATGAGTTCTTGATTTTTTTCTGTGAGATGCTTGAGGCAGTGGGAATGATGGATGCTCGTGGTATCCTTATTTGTGTCACTTCAGCTTCGTGGTTGTACCAGAGATTGGTGGAGGACTTTTGTGAGGTCTAGACCAGTATGATCTCCTCGGACAGAGTGAGATGTGTTTTCTAGTGCTTTCCAAGACCGCTTCATTCTTGGAGCGTGAGAGAAAATAGTCGTCTAAAATTTGTTAGCTTGGTTTAGGGTGGATCGTTTTTGACAAAGTGTGAGGCCCGTTTCTATGAGCTTTCTAAGCATACTATGACTATTGTTCCGGATGAGGCAAAGAGAGATCGCATGTTTGTGAGAGGGATGACTTTTCTTGTCAGATTTTAAGTGTTTAGGTCACCCAGAGAGGGGACTTCCTTCTAGTCCATTGTGAGCACCGCCAAGGAGGTAGAGTTGATGGTTTTAGAGGAGATTGGGATCCGGGCCCATTCTTCTAGTTAGTTTTTTGGTGCCTTATCTAGAGGCAGAGGTTCGCATAGAGGTAGTAGTTCTTTCCAGCGCTATGGGCCGGTTCATGCTTCTATTCCAACATCTGAAAGTGGGTAGGCAACATGAAGATCCTATGGTTCTGGCCAAAGTGGTCATGGTAGCTCATCTGGTTCATAATAATAGTTACCAGTGCTGAGATGTTTTTATACTTGTGGGGATTCAGGTCATATGATGTGATACTCTCCTCTTCAGACTCATTTAGAACCTTAGTGTTCTTACTCAGCTGCTCCAACTAGGGATACAACGCCTCCGACTAGGGGTCGAGGTAGGGTTAAGTCTAGCAGAGGTGGTAGGACTTCTAGTAGAAGTATTCCAGCTCCGCAGGGTGGAGATAAAGATTCTATACATAATGCATGTGGCTGAGATGGCTAATGTTATGCTTTTCCAGAGACTTGAGGCTGAGAGTTCTGATGCTATGATCACATGTATCGTCCCAGTTTTCCATCAACCTACATCCGTATGGTCTGATCCAGGTTCTACTTTCTCATATGTGTCTACCTATTTTACTGTTGGGTTTGATATGTTGTCTGATTGCATGTCTGTGCCTATCCATGTTTCTACACTACTGGGTGAATCCTTAGTGGTGGATTGAATGTATTGATCTTGTCTTGTTTGTTTGTGTGGGTACGATACTTGGGTAGACCTGGACATTTTGAGAATGACAGACTTTGACATTAGCTTAGGTATGAATTGGCTTTCTCCGCATCATGCTATTCTTGATTTTTATTCTAAGACTGTGACCTTAGTGATGTCGTGTGTCCCAAGAGTTGAGTTGACCGGTGCTATTGATTCTTACCCTAACAAAGTTATCTCCTTCATTAGAGCACAAAGATTGGTTGATAGAGGGTTTTTTTCCTACTTGGCTTTAATTCGGGATACTAGTGTTGAGCCACCTCACATGGATTCTGTATCCGTGGTTCAAGAGTTTGTAGATGTGTTTTCTACTGATCTTCCATGTGTTCTTCCGGATAGAGATATTGATTTCTCTATTGACGTAGAGCTGGGCACCAAGCCCATCTCTATTCCTTCTTATCATATTTCTCTAGCTGAGTTGAAGAAATTGAAGGATCAGTTGCAGGATTTGCCGAGTAAGGGATTTATTCACTCTAGTGTTTCTCCATGGGGTGCTCCCATGTTGTTTGTGAGAAAGAAGGATAGATCCATGAGGATGTGTATTGACTATCGACAGTTGAACAAAGTGACAGTGAAGAATAAGTATCCTCTTCCTTGTATTGATGATTTGTTGATCAACTTCAAGGTGCATCTCTATTTTGTAAGATTGATTTGTGATACGGTTATCACCAGCTGAACATTAGGGCATCGAATATCCCTAAGACAACTTCTAGGATTCATTATGGTAACTATGAATTTCTTCTATTGTCTTTTGGTTTGACTAAATCCCGTTAACTATATATCGAGTTGATGAACGGGGTGTTTCAACCTTATTGGGATTCCTTTGAGATAGTTTTTAATGTGAGGTCAATATACATATTTTTAATCACTATTCACCTCACATTTATTATTTATATTTGTCCTTTTTGAGCATAAATTTTATGGATTGTGCTAAATAGTGTATTTTATTTGTAGGAATAAATTGGTGTAAAGATGAAGAAATTTAGACCTAAAACGAATTAAAGATGAAAGGTTGAAGAAGGAAATCAAGCAAGCAGCTTAATTGATTAAATTGAATAAAATAATATATATACATATGAAGCATAGAGGAATACAAATTTGTGAATTGAGAATTGAAATTTTGTGACACGTGTCAGTTTCTGAAGACAAATGAATTGAGCGGCGCAACACTGTTTCACGCAGAATCCTTTTAGGTTTTGGGTTCCTAATTTGTTTTGGACTCAATTTTTTTTAGAGTTTCCCACATCTATAAATTGCCCATAAGAATAATTATTAAGGGAGGAGGATACAATGTAGAAAATAACTTTTGATCTAGGGTTTTATTTTTTCTTCTCTTTTATTTATTTTACATCTTTTATTTGAATGATTCATAGTAATTGCTCTATGTCTATGTGGATTTAAACTTCTCGTTCATGGATTATATTTACTTATAAAATGATTGTTTAGTGATTTTGATTCGGCATAATTGTTTATCATATTGGTTGTTCTTATATTGTTGTGATTACTATTTTGAAGCCTGATCACCATTAGAATAAATTATTGTCTTCTTTTCAACTTGGGAGAGGAATAGAGGGATATAATGGGGAATATAAGGAACATGATCTTTTCTTGCATGTCACTTGAATTGATTTGTGTCTAGGATATGGATATACCTAGAAACCTTGCTTGGTCATTATGCAGGAAGATATCGTAATGCTCGATAATTGGTCTAACCTATCCCCGCTCAACGATATAGTTAGGTTTCCATTTATTGTAGGCGATTAGAGCCCAGGAGGCCATAATCATACATTTAACCCTGTGATCATTGATTCGATAGTTGATGAATATCCATTTTACAAGATGATGAGTCTGAGATTTGAACTCAATTAGGGATTTATCTATATAGATTTAGTGTCCTCAAATGCTTATTTTGTGCCAATAACTGATGTAAAACCCTTGATTTCCAGGTATATGGACTGAGGAACAAAGAAAGGACCCTAATTTGCAAAAAGGAATAAAGCGAGCTGAAAGAATGAAGAAAAGCAAGCCTGGTGATCGCCAAGTCCACATGGCGAGTTGCCGAATGGCTACTTGACTGCCTAAAGTTCTAGTGTGCCAAGCCCTGAAGGAAAAAACCAAGTTGGCGAGAGAAAGGAGAAGTCGGCGGATCACCGAGTGGTTCCGCGATGCACTGTTGGATCACCCAAAGTTACAGACCTTGAGGATGCTGAATGCCAAGGAAGAAGGGAGATGAAAATGGCCAAACGGCGGCATGCCAAGTGGTTCGGCGTGCCCGACTTACTTCACCGAGTGACTCATCGCAGTACATTTTTGGCGACTATAAATACATTTTGGAACATTTAGTTTAGTATCTTATCTTAGTTTTAGTTCATATATTTTTAGTCTATTATTAAGTTTTGAGCTCTGGAGATAGTTTTCTCTAGTTTTCTTTAGCTTTGAATAATTGAGGTTTTTCACTTTTGATAAATTGGCAGTGGGTCTTTGTGATTCTTCGAATTGGAACATTGTAAAGACGAAATCAATCTTACCCAGTTGATGGAAACTCAATTTGGTAACGATTTTTATCTTTTTATAATGTTTAGCTAAAACCCCAATTCTTGGGGTGTGATTATGTGATTATGGGCTGATTTAATTTATGGGTATTGCTAATTGTTAGTTTAAATGTTGTTTAGAAGTGAGTTCAATCATTAATTGTGGTTTAATTTGAAAATTGTAGTATCAAATGCAGTTCTACCCTTGTGTTTTTGGCTTGCTTGAGAGAGAGGTTTTAAAACTAAACTTATTGATTGATGTTCTGTGGATATTGGGTTGACCTGGGTTCAGCTCGAGAAAGTGAACCCTAAACCCAATCCCAGACATTCAGCTCGAGAGAGTGAATGGACTAAGGTGTGGGCTGTTCTTATTTTGTATGCTTGTTGATGTTCGAGAGAAATCAACTTGATTCGGGGTAAATTGTTCGAGAGAAAGTTTACCTCTTCTATAGCCTAGCTTACTCACTAATATCTAGGTATTTTCTAATAGTTGCAATTACCCATTTGTCTATATGAGCCTATAATTGAATCACATCCCAAGAACTCGTCTCATTATTGTTATTTTGTATTGTTTGACACCTTTTGTAGTTAATAATTTCAAATCAAAACCCCCATTTGACATTCGTGTCACCCCCTGATTTGAATTATGTCTTTATTTGATAATTTTTATTCCTATGACTAATTTGATCATGTTCATACTTCCCTATTGAATCTTAAGCACGTACCGCTCCCTTTGGGATTCGACCCCAACTTATTTAGTTGGGTTTTATACTGATTAACGACTGTTAACTCTTAGAATTGGAAGAAGTGTATTTGATAGGGTTATTCAATCAAAATGGCGCCGCTGTCGGGGAGTGGTGTTGTTTGAGATTCTTTTGGTGAAGTTGGATTTTGCTCTTGTTTGTCATAGTTGAATTTACTTACTTATAGTTTTGTTTTTCTTGTATTACTTGTTGAATAGAGGAAATGAGTGTAAACGGAAGCAATCTCAATGATGTAAATGAGCCGAATGTCAATGACCCAAATCTTGTGGGTGGATTTGGTGCCATTCGCTTGCCTCCAGCTGAAGGGAAAACTGTGTTCCACATTATAAGCACCATGTTGCAACTCTTGCAATTGAAAGGGTTGTTCGGTGGGTTGGCTAATGAGGATCCCCATGAGCTTATAAAGAACTTTGTTGATGTTTGCGGGCCGTTCTCCTTTAAGAATATATCTCAAGAGTCGGTCCGGTTGAGGTTGTTCCCATTCTCTCTAATGGAAGAAACATGTAAGTGGCTGGCTGAATTACCAAGAGATTCCATCACTTCATGGGAAGAGCTTGTCTCCGCATTCCAAGTGCAATTTTTCCCTCATTCGAAGATGATGACACTTAGGGACAGCATCCAAAGCTTCAAGCGTTTGGAGGGCGAGCCAATCCATGATACTTGGCTAAAATTTAAGAAGTTGGTGTTGCAATGCCCAACTCATGGTTTACCCGAAAAGGTTTTGCTGTAATACTTTTACCGAAGTCTTTATTCGGTGAACAAGGGAGTGGCAGATCAACTTTCTCCGGGAGTTTTAATGCAACAACCTTACATTATAGCAGCCAAACTCTTGGATGGGATGACCAAAATTAATCGGTACACCCGTGAAGATCAGGTCTCCCCTCTCACTTTTAAATTGACAAAGAAGCAACTTGAGAAAGATCAGGAGAGGGACCAAAACATGGCAAAGATGGTGACCCAACTTGACATTTTAGCCAAGAATGTCATGGGAGCTGGTGCTAGAAGTATAAATGCTGTGGGTGTTGGGTGTGTAAGCCCCGATGAGGCCAAGTTTGAAGCATTGTACAATGAAGAAGTAAACTTCCTAGCCAACCAGGGAGGAGTGTATCATGCAAACTACCCAAGGCAGGGTGGTAACCAAGGTTGGAACAAGGATGAAGGCTGGAGACACCGTGATAGAGAGTGGAGGGATCGTAACCCTACTTAGAAGGAAAGAGATGGGGAAAATGATAGGTATGTTCCTCCCCACGAGCGTAAAAAAGCCAAAGTTTCTGAGGGTGGCCGGTCTGAGGATATGCTATCTCGTATTCTCAACAAGGTTGAAGGGTATGATAAATTTTTGAAGGAAATGAAGGAAGATGTATCGACCCTTAACCAGACGGAGACCTAAATGGATCAAATTTCTTCTCATTTAAACCCAAGACAACAAGGGGTATTGCCTAGTGATACTATGGCAAACCCCAAGAATGAAGTTTGAGCGAGGACTTCCGTCATGCCATGACGTTAACTAAGGCACTGCTTGGGAGGCAACCTAAGATTTTATTTGCTTTCTTTTTGTTTTTGGAATAACGCGTGTTGATTGTGCATGTTAAAGTGTAGAATGTGTTTGAAAAGTGCAGGTTGGCAAGCAGAATGTCCAGTAGACGACTCGCCGAAGAGGTCGGCGAGCCTGACTTTGACCGCCATTGGACTCAAGAAATTATGAAAATTGGGTCTGTAAAACTCGGCGGACCCATAGTGGTTTGGTGATGAAAAATAATATCGCCGAAAGGGCACAAACTAGACGATTTTTAAAAGGCCAAAGGTTTAAAATTTCAAACTCTTTCATATTCCCTCATTTTTAACTTTATACAATCACACCCGACCTTCAAATTTCCTATATTTTTGCATTTTCTTTCTTTTTGGTTGTTGATCTTGTGTTCGGAGTTGGAAAACTTGCTGCCTAGCGTTACAAATCCATCATTCGGCATAAAGGTTGGTTTTCCGAACCCCAACTCTAAATTAGCGGTTAAACTCAAATGCATTATTATAAATTGTGTTGATGTGTGCTGGGCCTATCTAAAATCGTAAATGTGTGCTTGTGTGCCTATTTTAATTTCAATTTCGTGCCTAAATTACCTAAGTTGTTAATTGCTTGAGTAGCATGCTTTAAAATTGATCATAAATTATTAGGTTGTGCTAGTTTGTTGTTGGGCCTAGTCGGGTGTAGTCTGAGTAACCCAAATTGCATTAAATGACGTGCTTTTCCCAATGATGGAGCGCTTGACGCCATTCCTAAGGGCTAAAGTCGTCAAATGACTAATTTTAGCCAAGCTGGGGGAAGTCTGAGTACCCTAGTGGCATGGGTTTCGGCTTAATTGAGAATGTGTGTGGTTTGATTTTGTTTTCGGGGGCTACGAGGTTGATTTTGGAAGTTGGGGTTGAAAATAGGCACGTTGGGTAGTTTGGCGAGCTGGGTCGAGCTTGCCGAACCACTCGACAGTTCACTGAAATCCCCCTTTATCACCTTTAATTTCATGCTTTGTTGAGTTTTAATTATGTAACTTTTGGCGAGAAGCTTGAGCTCGCCGAGTTCACTCGGTGACTTGGCGAAAGTCTTCTTTGATTGCCCTTTCTGCGCCCGTAACCCCTAAAATGCACTGTAACTTTCGGCAAACTCGTCTGTGCTCGCCGAATGATGTTGACAATTCACCGAAAGGACCCTTCTCATCACCGACATGCCAATTTTTTGGATTTTTTTTGAGCTAATCCTTTCGGTGTGCCAGATCTGGCTCGCCAAAGTAATTCGGTGACTCGTCGATCGATTCGGTGAGCCTGTCTGCAACATGATTTCTGCATTTTTCTTGCATTGATTCTAACTCTTTTTGGTATGTTTTGCAGATATGGCTAGAACCAACCTAGATATGCCGCTCCGTAAAAGAGCACGGGTAATAGTGATCAATGAGGGGGCAACTAACCCTCCTAAAAAAGGAAAGACGACACTTCCCAAGGGAGGAAAAGGCCAGGGCAAGGAGCCCGAAGCTGAGAGACAAAAGAACAACTCTAATAGTGATGGTGAATCATTTACTTTTCAGGTCTCACTTTCTGAGCCTGATGATGACCAGCCTCTACAGTCCCGGCGAGCAGAAATTCGTGCTAGGTCTCGCCAAGATTCGTTTGGAGTTCTAGAGGCCACCCCTCCTACTGCTTATACAGTGCCAGCTCCGGCACTGACTGTGGTTCCAGCGCCACCAGTCCAGGATCCTCCTCCCCGGCTGCTCAATAGACTTAAAGTCGAGGGATTGAGAACGATGCTAGAGGAGAAGCTGCTGTCCAGAGAAGGCCTAATGGGTAGATATTCCATTGTGAGGGACACTCTCTAGTTTCACAGGTTCGAGAGTTCACCAGACCCTTATATTCCTACATGGGTTCGGGAATTCTACACAACATACGGTGACCTGGTACCTAAGGGCAAGAAGAAGGCCAGTGCCTCCAGACCGGTAGAGTCCGTCATGGTACGGAGGACAGTAGTGAGATGCGGCCGCGATCATATCAACGTTGTATTGGATAGAAGGTCAATATTTAACAACCCAAATTTGGCTACCACTACGATACCTTTGGATGATCTCAAGGGCTGGCTTGCCCCCCTCATTTCTGACACCACCCCGAGGTGGATTGAGGCAGGAATCCAGATCGAGAAGAAGGACTTGAATGTAGCTGCACGGTACTGGTTTGAATTCATCAGAAGCTCCATTATGCCTTCACAAAATGAGTCCATCCTCCGCCATCCAAAGGAAGCCTGCCTTGGGTCAATCATAGCCCGGAGGAGCATTGACTTGGAACTTATCATTGAGTAGGAGATGGCCATGAGGGCTAAGTAGTGCCAAATGTCTCTTCCTTTTTCGGTCCTGATCACAGAGCTATGCCGGCGTGCAGGAGTTCCTCGTGACGAGAAGAGGGACATCGTGGTCACCCCCATATCCTCTACAGACATCCGACATATAGAGGTCGAGTACACTCAGGAGGAGGCAAACATGAAGAGAGCAACTCCGGTGGATACATCCCCGGAGGTTGATGTTCAGACGATACCTATAGAGGCATCTTTGACTACTCCGGCCTCCGAACCTTCAAGTACACGTTCTTCCACTTCCTCCCAGGATCCTAGTGCTTCTACTGCATCCCAGCCTACCAAGATTATTCAGGCCATGATCCTGAAGATGGGGCACTTAGCCCATTCTACTGATGTACAGGCTACCTGATTGGAGGCTGCGGTACCTTGTGTCACGACCCGGGAGCACCCCCTAGTCGTAACCGGCGTACTCGACCTCGAAGAGGTCTAATACAAGCCTCTTAGCATTCATTCATCGCATAGACACAAAAACCATAAGGAATTAAAAACTTTCTTTACCAAGAAAACATTTCATAAAAAATAAATAATAGCAAGCGGAAGACTTTCTAGACATTATACATGATGTCTCAAAACCATCTAATACTTTAGAGTACAAAATTCGGGACTAATCCCATACACAACTTAAACAATACTAAAAAGACATAAAAGAACATATGGGGTATTGTCCTCGAATATATGAGGACTCACCAAGTCTTCATCTTCAACACTTAGAAACCTATCAAATAGCCATAACATGTCATCATCTCCAAATCCCTACACCTTAGTCCAAAAAGGGAAAGAAAGGGGTTAGCACAATTAAGTACTAAGTATGGAGACCATGCAAGAAAATATGCACAACGGACATTTACAAGAAATGGATGCTTTCATATCATTTTGATAAAACCTTCACTTCACAAGTATAAGAGACATAATACAAGTCAACATTAACATATAAGACCATAGCCAACCATACATATACTCAACATATGACCATATACAATCCATACTTAACTTTAAAAGATCACATGTCATTTCATTACCATAGGACCTCTACCTAATATAACCTTAAGACACACTTGAGTGAGACAAGAAGTGACCGCCCATACAACCTCTTCAAGCACACTTAAGTGTTCCCCAAGATTACCTTAGATAAGGACATTTCATTTACAACATAACATCAATAGGCCAACATTCTTTAAGAAACCATTTTGGAGACATTCAAGCACATAAGGGGACTTTCACATAATAGTCGTTAGACTTAGGGAACTCACTTTAGTATCTTCAAAGCCTACTCGTGCCATGTGTAGATAGCATCCCATACTACTACCTACACGTTGTAGAACCTATCCAATAACTAGAGTGCACATCCCACATGATGGGAGTAGGCATAACCGACATAGACCATACTAGCTAGGTATGGAATCCAGAGTCTATCCTACTCCGTGGAGGTTGTTCTACTTGCCAAAGGTAGAACTAGTAAGCAACCCATGTAGGCACATGGTTTAGGGGATGTCCAAGGAAGTTCATTGTGCCTAATCTCATACTCAACTAGGCCACCTTCCTAACCACATCCACTCGGTGCTAGCCTTGTTTCCCATAGAGTATTCAATCACATATGTACTTAGAGAAGGTTCCTTTTCTAGTTCAACCAACTCATAGTACCTCTTCCCAAGAAAGGCCCCATTTCTTAGTCATGGCCAATCAAGGTTCATAAGGATAGCTCATTTGACTTTCTTAGATAAGGATTATCATGCCGTTCCGGCTCCATCCATCTCTAAGTCTATCATCTCACTCAAGAAGGGAACTTCGCCCTAAGGCCCATCCTTCAAGGTTATACATTGACATAGGAAAGCTAGACTTATGAAAGGGCACAATTTCTTAGTTCTGCCGATTCAAGTCTTGGCCTAGAATTCCTCTTTTAGCATTTATAGAAAGGGCACCATTTCTTAGTTCTGCCCATTTCACACATTCATGCATTCAAGACTTTAAGTAACAAGGAGGGACACTTTAGTCTACCAACCAAGTCACAACATTTTCATTCAAGGATACTTCATAATCCAACATCATTTCATATATACATCATGAGAAATCATACTTTAACTCACAGTGCTATCCACTTTACATAGGATCATCACAAGATCACATAAAACTCATTCACATCATACCTTCACATATAGCTTCATATAAAACTCATTCACATCATACCTTCACATATAGCTTCACATAAAACTCATCACATCATACCTTCACATATAGCTTCATATAAAGCTCATTCACATCATACCTTCACATATAGCTTCACATAAAACTTTACATATAGCTTCATATAGGACTTTACATATAGCCTCATATGTGTATAATAATACAACAATATAATAACATTCACATAATGCCCTTCGTGGCCTCAATTCAAAATAATACAACAAATAACCACCTCCACCAAAGGTGGATCAAACCAACCAATAACAATTATATTAATACTAAGAGATCAAGCCATCTTACCACCCTTTTCAAAGGCCATAAGCCACAATACTCAATTCCATGCCAAATATACAATATTTATCAAGTTTGATCAACTTACCCTCTTTCCATGGCTATCTTCATCATCCTCATATTCCAACAATTAACAATACAATAACAATGATAATAACAACATTCAACTATACAAGCTAAGCTAAGCATAAGCCAATAATCAACATGAAGACCAATTCACAATTTTGTCCATTCAAGGCTAACATCCCACATCCTTCAATTCACTAACAATTCTTAACAATTCCACATAGATAAATACATATATGAACAGTCCACAAAAATCTACACAATAATCGTCCATCAATTACACAAAATCAATACACTCACTTTAGGCCAAATTTAGAGAATTTGAGAAGACATGGGTTCATGGGGATTTCTTTCTAAAAACCATTAATAATCATTAATAACCACATAAATCATCATTTAAAACCTTTTTATGCAAGAACCCATGCTAGAATCGAAATAGGTTTTTGTGTGTATTTGAAAAACCTTGAAAACCTTTTGATTGGGTTCCTTGAAAGAAAGAATAATCAAGGATAAGGATCCCCATACCTCTAAGTTGAAAACCCACGAAAATTGAAGAAGAAACACTCGAAATCTTCAACCCTAGCTCCAACTCCTCTTCTTCCTTGAGTTAGAGAGAAATATTTGAGAGAGGGAATGATTTTGGAAATTCTAAGAGGAGTGACTTAAATGAAAGGAATTGGGTCATAAAAAGGTCTTATAGTTGCTAGGAAAGGAAAATAATAGCATAGGGTCAATTTTGGAAAAGGACTAAGGACCCATAAAGTCTTGACTTAAAAATGTTCACTAAACCCGTCTAAACTCGTCCTTTTGGACAGTACTTCACTATTTCGGGCATAACTTTTTACTCCAAAGTCGGAATTGGGTAAACTCAGTGGCGTTGGAAAGAGGACTCAGAGACCTTTAATTGGATAGGTAATGGTCTACCTAATTCATTTTGAGCTAAAATTTATGACCATTTAAAGTTGACCCTTACAACTCACTAGTTCAAATGACTAGTTTCCGGACGTCACGGTCATTTTCTCATCATTTCATCAAGTTCTCAACTCCAAACTCACATGTGAGGCTCTAGTTTCACTAGTTCATTTTTAGGGTCGTTACACCTTGGATGATATAGAGTGCTATCCTGGCTGCATTGCATCCCTCCATGCATCTATTGAGACTCTAACAATGAGAGTAGAGACTTGTGAGAGTCGACATGGAGCTACTTTAGAGGTTGCGACTTTGAAAGCTGAGGTTGTTGATTTGAGAAAGGATGTGGACTATTTGAAGTCCACAGACTTCACTTCACTTTTGGAGGTAGCTGATGATATGGATTCCCTGGCCACTTTTGAGATTCCTTCAGTCACCACCAGAGATGTGCCGATGGATGATGTGGTGGCTGATGAGTCAGAGGTAGAGACAGACGAGGAGCAAATAGAGGTGCCAGATGAGACCATCGATAGAGACCTGCCAGACTTAGAGGAGATGATTGTATAGTCGGTGATTCAGACATCACTGCCAAAAACGTCTATGGCAGGTCCTAGTGGAGCTAGTGCTGATGTTGCACCGGGCACTGATGCCCCGACAGATGGAGCGACTGTCTAGACATGACCTTTCTTTACCTCCCTCTCTGTTGTTTTTATTGACTTTTATTATTTTGTTGCATTTGAGGACAACTGCATTTTTATTTGTGGTGGGGTGAGGTATTTCCATACCTACCTCTTGTGACTATCTTTTGTATATATTGTTGGGTTTTTGTGTTTAAATTGTGTTTTGATATTGTGTTGTGGATGTTTGAGCTTGTGGCTCCTTTTTTGAATACAAATGGTTTTTCACCCTTTCTAAAATTTTTGCCACTTCTTGTGTGTGATTGTGGCTGTTCTTGTACAAATTTGATTATCGTTCATGATCAATATCGATGACTTGAATAGTGCTCTTAATCGAACAAAAATGAATGCGCAGCTACGATGAGGCCAAATGAAGTTGCATAGACAATGTGTGAACTTTGTGCGTCTCGTTGTAACTAGCCAATTATCGAATGAGTCTCTTGTGATGAGCATTGCACACTAGTGAAAGTGTGGAGTCTTGTTTGATATTAGTGCCAATGCCTTGTGTCATGAGCTTACCGTGAGCCTTGTGTGATGACATCTAGAATTTTCCCCGTTGGTTCGGTTGACTAAGTGATGCAAGCTCTTGAAATGATTATAGGCAACAATTTTGAAGAGTAAAACAATTTGACAATATACCTCTTTTGTGGACAACCTTGTGAGTGTGTGAACTTTGCTTTAACACCCTTTGAGCCTTATCCTTTTCTTGGAAGAAACCTGATGCAATTGTAACCCTTCTTTATTCATTCACCTATAATCCTCATGAAGTGTGGTTTGTATGAATAGCCAACTTAGGCCAAAAACCTAAGTTGGGGGTGTGGTGAAAAGAGAAGGTAAATCAAGAAGTGTGAAGAAGTCCACCTTTATCCATGGTTTTGAAAAAGATAGAAGCCCTACATACAAAAAAAAGAAGAAAATTAAAAGAAGAATGAAAAAGAAAAAGAACGAAAAAGTTGTGAAATAAAGTTGTGAAAGTTGCAAAAGAAATGGGGTGTCCGGTATTCCATTGGAAGTGACTAATGGGGTGAATTTTGAGCATGAGTGAAAATGTTGAAGAAAAGGAAAGAAAATGATGTTCATACCACATTTCATGAGGATAGCAGCCACTGAGCCTAAATGACCAAACCTTTACAATCAACCCCGTTACAAGCCTTGAAAAGATCTTTTAGATATTGAGTGAGCTAAAACGAATGTTGGCTGGAAAATAAGGGCAAACCTATGGGTGAAGTCATGCATGTGTTCACCTTTGTGAGTGTGAGAGTTGTATGTGATTCTGGAGCTATAAAGTGTTGAACAATTGTGTGTGAATATGGAATCATCTTTGTTGTGAGGGCAATTGAGTACCTTTGTTGAGCTTGAACTTGCATTTGAAGCAAGTATTGTGAACTTGAGAATCTTTGATAATGGTGAGTCACAACTTGAATCTTTGAGTGCACAATTGATCCTTGCATGAGTAAGTTGAGTCTTGTTGTGTGCATTCATGTTTCAGTCTTTTGTAGCACTATTTGAGAAATCCTTTTTGAACTGCTGAACTTGAGTTTTACTTGGGACAAACAAAAATTTAAGTTGAGAGTGTTGATGAGTGCGAGATTTGGACTAATTTAGGACTTTATCTATATAGATTTAGTGTCCTCAAATGCTTATTTTGTGTCAATAACTAATGTAAAACCCTTGATTTCTGGGTATATGGACTGTGGAACAAAGCAAGGACACTAATTTGCAAAAAGGAACAAAGCGAGCTGAAAGAATGAAGAAAAGCAAGCCTGGTGATCGCCAAGTCCACTTGGCGAGTCGCTAAAAGGCTACTTGACCGCCTAAAGTTCCAGTGTGCCATTGGCGAGTAAAAGGAGCAGTCGGTGGATCTCTGAGTGCTTCCACGGTGTAGTGTTGGATCACCCAAAGTTACAGACCTTGAGGATGCTGAATGCCAAGGCAGAAGGGCGATGGAAATGACCAAAAGGCGGCTCGCCGAGAGACTCGTCGCAACACATTTTTGGCGACTATAAATACATTTTGGAACATTTATTTTAGTAACTTATCTTATTTTTAGTTCATATATTTTTAGTCTATTATTAAGTTTTGAGCTCTAGGGATAGTTTGCTCTAGTTTTCTTTAGCTTTGAAGAATTGAAGTTTTTCACTTTTGTGAAATTGGAAGTGGATCTTTGAGATTCTTCGAATTGGAACATTGTAAAGATGAAATCAATCTTACCTAGTTGATGGAAACTCAATTTGGTAACGATTTTTATCTTTTTATAATGTCTAGCTAAAATCCCAATTCTTGGGGTGTGATTATGAGCTGATTTAGTTTATGGGTATTGCTAATTGTTAGTTTAAAAGCTGTTTAGAAGTGATTTAAATCATTAATTGTGGTTTAATTTAAGAATTGTAGTTGCAAATGCAGTTCTACCCTTGCGTTTTTGTCTTGCTTGAGAGAGTGGTTTCAAAACTAAACTTATTGATTGATGGTCTGTGGGTATTGGGTTGACCTGGGTTCAACTCGAGAGAGTGAATGGACTAAGGTGTGGGGTGTTCTTATTTTGCATGCTTGTTGATGTTCGAGAGAAATCAACTTGATTCGGGGTAAATTGTTTGAGAGAAAGTTTACTTCCTCTATAGCCTAGCTTACTCACTAACATCTAGGTATTTTCTAATAATCGCAATTACCCATTTGTCTATATTAGCCTATAATTGAATCACATCATAAGAACCCGTCTCATTATTGTTATTTCGTATTGTTTGACACTGTTTGTAGTTGATAATTTCAAACCAAAACCCCCCATTTGACATTCGTGTCACCCCCTGATTTGAATAATGTCTTTATTCGATAATTTTTATTCCTATGACTGATTTGATCATGTTCATACTTCCCTATTGAGTCTTAAGCACGTATCGCTCCCTGTGGGATTCGACCCCAACTCATTTATTTAGGCTTTATACTGATTAACGACCGTTGACGCTTAGAATTGGATGAAGTGCCTTTGATAGCTTTATTCAATCACAAGATAATGTACATGATTCCTGAATTGAGTTACAACCGTGGACTTTGCCTAATCATTGTTTAAATCCTTTTGAAATTGAATCACCTTTATTAGCTTTTACTTGAATTTTAGATTATAAAATCGATCACTCATTTAACATGGATAACATTTGTGTTTAATTGAAAGTATTGGAAAATTAAAGGTATTCTAATCGTAAGTCTCTGTGGGTACGATACCTGACTCTTTATAAGAGCTACTTTAATACTTGAATGACGACGTACACTTGCGAGTGCGATTTGGGCGCAACATGCTTTTGGCGCCGCTGCTGGGGACTTAGAAATTAACTATTTTTCTAGGTTATATTTTTTCTTTTTATTTATTTAATTTTTTTTGTTTTATTAGTTAGTTTTTTTTTCTGAACAATCAATTATTTTTTTTTTCTTTCTTTGAATAATTTGATACTCTTATTGATATGGATGATTGGGATAAATTATGGTTGGGTGATGAGTATTCTTATTAAAATCATTGTAATTTTTGTAACAAACACCACTTGGATATCGAGTGTCCTATATGTTATATATGTGGTCGTCTATATTCATTGTAATGTTTTTCCTAAATCTTATTCCCTTCCCCCAAACCCCTATTACGATTCTTCTGTTATTTATGATGTTGGCAGGGGCGATGAAGTGGAGAATGCAAAACAAGAGGCGCGCAATGTGAATTCACTTATGGAATGTACAGACATGTTGGACAAAGTTAATTTAAAAATCACAGAACAAACATTTGAATGCGTGGAAGAGCAATCAAAAATCTTGAAACTGCTGGATAAGGTTGACGCTATTCAATTAGAAATTATAGTCCAAGCCGAATTAGAAAAGATTGAAGCCCAACAAGGAGAAAGTTATGGAGAAACGGAGATAGTGAGCCAATTTTGGATATAAGTCAAACTCAACTTCTAAAGCTTGAAGAGTCTATCCGTGATGGTCTGACATACATGACAACCCAACTGATTGAAGGAAGAGTTGAGCTCACACAAGAAATAGATTAATTTGGCTCAGATATTCATGATTTGGAGACTCACTTGAACAAAAAGATTGAGGTGTCTTATGCCCAATTACCAATTGTCGTGGATAAGGACCAACTAGTGGAGCAAAAAGAGGAATTACATCCATTCAACTACACCTTATTCCTTAATATAGATGTTGAGAAAGAGTACAAAAGTGAGAATGTTGTAAAAAATGCTGCTTTGGAGTTGAGGCAACTTGAATCTCATTTAAAACACTTTTCTATAAAATCTGAACTAATGGATAAGTGTATAGATGAGGAACAATGCCCCAACATTCTAAAGTTCTTTAGTCCACGTAGACAAAATGACATCCCTCACGTAAGGGCCAAGAAGTGCAAGATGAGGCATTTATTACTTGGTTCCTTTATCTTTATACCACCTCCCTTTGAGAGGAGCAGAAAAATATATGCAAAGTTAGGGGTACAATTCATAAGTTCAAAGTGGAAAGAAAAGTGGTGAATTTATTTGTGTCATGCCGCGAAGTTAAATTAAGTGCTTATTGGGAGGTAACCCAATTTATAGTGTAACTTCTTATTTTTTTTTAGTATCATTTTTTTTTGTTATTTTTACAGGTTTTGGAGAAGTATGAGTATCCGAAGTTTGGAACTAAGGAGCACGTTTGAGTTTATGTGTGGGGTGACGATCCTTGATGAAAATTAAGAGAACATGCTACTAGCTAGGCCTAAGGACCTTAGGGAGTTTTTCTAACCATAGTTTTAAATTTTATTTGATGTTTTGGGGACATACCATCTTTTTAAGTGTGGAGTGGAGGAATGAATTCCTAGTTTCTACTGTTTTATTGAGTCTTTTATTTTTTTTAGGATGAGTTCCTTGACTTTTGTTTTCGGTTCTTTTACTGAGGATAGTCCCTTTGAACTGAGTGTCTTTTATTTTTTTAGGAATAATTTTTCTTTAATCCTTTTTGAGAGAAAAGAAAAGACCCTTTTGAGTGGTGTGATACTTGCTATTTTGGCCTAAGTTTTTAGTAGTACTTTCTTGTGAATTCTTGATTGATAAGGAAATTGCAGACTCTTTGACACCTAAGCTCATGGTTGTGACTTTGTATATAACTTATTTTATTTTGTAGTTTGTTATGATCCTGTCTCTCTTAGAAGTGGAATTGTTCCATCTTGATTGATACTTGTGCCATGCGTGGTGAGATTTTTTTATTCCATGTTTTTCATCTTAGTCTAGAACTTGCCGTACATGTTATTGAAGCGAAATAAAAAGTGTTGTTTTATTTAGGAGATGATAATAAGCTTTCTTTGATTTGTCTGGTAAATGTTAGTCTTTTCAGATATTATATCATTAGTTAGCCCTTTTGAGCCTGTAGCCTTTTGTTGGTAGCCATGTTTTGCCCTAAACTATTTTGTTGAATCCCTAGTTTTTTCACCTTGTTTCCTTGAGCATTATTGCATAGACTTATTCAAATTACTAATTCTAAAGAAAAAGGGATGGTTGAGTGAAAAAGTAATCAATGATAGCTACAAAATGCTTAAAAAGCCCTCTTTGAAAGAATATGAAATTTGGTTTTTGGCCCTACTATGTTGTGTGGAAAATAAAAGTATAGAAAAACTCTATTTTGGCCCCGGTCCTTAATGGACAATGTGCACGTCAAGTGCATTGAGGGTGGCAAGTTCAGAAGTATGCTCAAACATTGTCCCTTAGTCCTACCAAGGATATTGTGCACCTCAATTGAGGGTGGCTAGTGAAAAGGCATATATATATATATAAAAGAGAAAAGAAAAAACGTTCTTGATATGATGAGAATTACTTGTGAAATAATTGTTGAAGAGAGGACTGAAAATAAAGAGAAAAAAATAATGGGTGATGCCGTCTAAAATTACAAAGTGCATAAGGAAGTGAAAGTCACTATTATATAGTTTTCTACCCGTCCCCTAGCCTACATTACAACCCATTAAAGTCCTCTTTGATTCTATTCAAGCATGCTTAATTAGTGGAGATGTACATAATGGGCAAGCCTATGGTTCTTTGTGCATACACATGAATTTTATTTCTGAGAGTGAGTTGTTCTTTGATGCTAAGTCCTTAATTTATATTCAATATTTTGAATTGAGTGTGTGGACTAATTCTTCTTGTGAGGGCACTTGTTTCATGATGGATAGGTAATTTTATTAACTTTCTTTGATGAGAGTAGGTGAGCAAGCATAAATTTGATCAGTTCAAAGTCTTTCTTTTAGGTTAGGAGGTTAGAGGTTTGTTGTTATTTGGATATCTTGCATAATGATCAGGAAGTATACTTAATGTTTTGAAATTTGTATATAGCCTAATTGTTTGTATCAAGGATTTTTGAATGTGCTTTAATGTATGTTTTCTCGAGGACGAGCAAAAGTCTAAGTGTGGGGTGTTGATGTGAGGCCAAAATACAATCTTTTAATCATTATTTGCCTCATATTTATTATTTATAATTGTCCTTTTTGAGCATAAATTTTATGGATTGTGCTAAATAGTGTATTTTATTTGTAGGAATAAATTGGTGTAAAGATGAAGAAATTTGGACCTAAAACAAATTAAAGATGAAAGATTGAAGAAGGAAATCAAGCAAGCAACTTAATTGATTAAATTGAATAAAATAATATATATACATATGAAGCGCAGAGGACTACAAATTTGTGAATTGAGAATTGAAATTCGGTGACACGTGTCAGTTTATGAAGAACCAATGAATTGAGAGGCGCAACACTGTTTCACGCGGAATCCTTTTAGGTTTTGGGTTCCTAATTTGTTTTGGACTCAATTATTTTTTTAGGATTTCCTACATCTATAAATAGTCCATAAGAATAATTATTAAAGGAGGAGGATATAATGTAGAAAATAACTTTTGATCCAGGGTTTTATTTTTTCTTCTCTTTTATTTATTTTACATCTTTTATTTGAATGATTCATAGTAATTGCTCTATGTCTATGTGGAGTTAAACTTCTCGTTCTTTAATTATATTTACTTATAAAATTGTCACGACCCAGGGGTATACCCTAGAAGTTACACGGCGTTCTTGGCCCCGAAGGGGTCTCATACAAGCCCTTAGTATATCATAAACATAACATAATAGAAAATATGGGAAAGTTTAAAACTTTTACAATCAAAGTCATTTTCATAAAATCAAGCGGAAACCTTTCTATACTTTGTCTCAAACCATCAAATACACCTTTAGAATAAACTCTTGGGACACAGTTCATACAATAGTCTCAAAAAAATGAAATAAAGATATAAAGGAAATGGTGGGTTTTGTCCTCGAAGCTATAAGGACTAGCCAAAATCTACAACTCCTTAGCTCCTTAGAAACCCAACTTCAATATAGCACTCAAGTCTCCAAACCCTACATTTGAAATACTATATATCTTAGCTAACATAATCATAAGAGAATAAGACAAGAGTTAGTCAATATAAGATATAATCCAAAATCATATGAAATACTTCATGAAACATAAACTATAAGCATAAGAGACAACATCATAATCATAATAAGCATATAAGCATCATATAAGCATTATTTTACTCTTAGTCATCTATACCAAAATAGATCTACTCTCAAGAAACCTAAACGCATATATGTGCAATGCATGAATAACATCCCTTAGTACTACCCAAGCCAAGTATCCCTCTTTGGTCATCTTAATCATTGTCTATATACATGGTCAAGTCTTTAAGATTTTTTAACATAAGGGCACTATACTCCTAAGTAACCTCAAAGTACACTTGTGCAATGCATGAAAGGCATCCCATATACCCTCCACACTAAGCATAACCTTGAACTCATCCTAGTCATTTTTACCCTCCTTTGGTCTCATCATTAGCTTACTTCTTATAACCAAGGCAATCTCTCCCCTTTAGTCAATCATATCATGGAAGGCAACTATAGCAACAATCCATCAAGCACACACATTATGAGCACAAATCATGAAAACTAGAAAAGGAACATACCATAGATACCTTTAAAGCATACTTGTGCAATGCATAAGTAAGATCCCATACTCTTACCCATACAAAGTAAGCTTCTTAAGTATCCATAGTTCACAACTCATACTCTTATCTATACTACTACACTATTTGGGTCATAAGCCTTAACCTACATAGACCATGTGAGCTAACATGGAATTCGGTGTCTACTCCACATCGTAAGGGGTCGCTCTACTTGCCGAGGGTAGAACTATACTCTAAGCTTGGGTGAAATCAATAGCTAAGTAACCTTTGTGGGCACATAGTTATGGGATAAGAAAATTGCTTCTAGAAACCCGGACTCAACTATGGTAGAAGGTTTCCATCTCATGAGATACGTAATTTGGGAACCCAGACTCAACTAGTGTAAAAGGAACCCACTTGGAAGGCCGGACTCAACTAGTGTAAAAGCCTTCAAGGGGAAGCCAAACTCAACTTGGGTAAAAGCTTCCATCTCATATTCATATCCACTCGGTGCTAGGCATTAAGTCCCATTGAGTTCACATTAAGTCTTTACTTAAGTTCATATTTGAGGAAGAATGTCTTGACACTTAATTCAACATAACTCATACTATATCTCATTAGATCATGCGTGAGCAACTATCACCATCCATGACCTATTTATGATGGCTCTAGAGCCTTTGATTCAATTAGGTGAGACTAGTCTTCTGATACGCTCAAATTACACTTCCCTACAGAAGTATAAGCGATCGTTATCAAGTAAAGAACCCAACTTGTAGGTTGGGGTCGATCCCATGAGGAAAATGGTTTAGACTTTACTTTAACCAACAATTATATTCAATTAGTCAAATTACTTCCAGAAACAGGTAATAAAAAAGGAGGGGGGGGGGGGTTTGTTTGTGTGAAACAAATAGTAAGAATTTAATAAGTAATCAGTAATCAAAACTCAATTTTGGTTGTTATCAAGATGAGAGAAATAACTAGGGTATACATGTTCCCCACAAGCTCATAACGCAGTAATCCTAGTAATAGCAATCCTCTCCTAGTGTATTACATGCAAAGTGATAAGTTAGGTATCTCTAAATCCTTGGTCTGGCATCTAGAGAATTTCACCCCGCACCTTGATCCAGCTACGTGTGTATAATTTACTAACCCTTACCTTTACCTCATATTAGACATCATAATCGATGTTTGGCTTAGTTATTACTTTACACCAATCGACACTAGACTATTAGATAGTATTACACTAAATCTATGTTGAAAATTCTTTTCTCGTTAATTAACTCCTTGGTCCGGCAAGTAGTAACGAGGCAATTTCTAACGTTGGCCACCATTAAAAAGACTTCTAAACCAAAGAATTATCAATGCATGCAAAACACTATTCAAGAATTACTTATTTACTATTCATACTTTGTTAATCGCTCATGGTTCCCACAACCCTAGTTGTGGATTTAGTTACCCATATTAGCAAGAACACGATTCATAGTTTTAGATGAAGAACTCATGAACTTACGTAAAGAGAATAATATACCCAGAAATTCAACTTGAATTGCAAAGCCACAATCTTCAAAACAAACTTAGGAAGTCAATAATTGCTAGGTTTTCGAATTAATCTCCCAAGTCACAAAGTAAAACTAGAATAATAAGGTCTAACCCCCAAAAACGAGGTTTACATGCCCTATTTATAGAAAACAAATCCTAAATTAAAAAGGAAACAAATTAAGGAAAGTTTGTTCAGGCACGCGTCTTCATTCCACGAGACTGACTTACGGACCGTCGATGGATCTACGGTCCGTAAGTCCCTTCCGTCAGCCAGGACTTGGAAAATATTTCAGCTTCCAAAAATTAGCTTCTCTGAAGCAAACGACGGACTTGCAGTACGGACCGTAGATCGATCTACGGTCCGTCAATCCCCTCCGTAGCTCCACACTTAGAATCTTCAAAAAATCAGTATCAATCTACAGATCAATAGTACGGTACGTAGATCAATCTACGGACCGTCAATGGACACCGTGGTTCCACACTTGGTCAGATTTCCCTGATTTGTCTTCCATACCTTGCCCGCTGATCTACGGTCACAACCTACGGACCGTCAGTGGACCTACGGTCCGTAGATCGCCTCCGTGAATCCCTTTTCTGCATTTCTTTCATCTGTCTCTATACTTCCGCGCCTGAACATCTTTCCTGCAAAATATGCTAAAAACACATAAAAACCAATACAAAAAGGCCCTAGACACACACAACTTGTAAGAGAAATGTATTAGAAATACCGTAAAATCACAGTATATCATCTTCAAACCTTAGAATCACTATAGGTGACAAACCTTTCACCTCCAATCATATTCATGCGTAAGTGTGTATATGGAATTAACCTTTCAAAAACACTACAACTAGATCACGAGCATAGTCACTTTACTCTCAAAGTGTCTCTAAAGCATGTACTAAACTTCATACAACATGCACAATATCATGTCTTGCCCCTTTCTAAGGTCAAAACTCATATTAAATCAACACATCTAGAATGACTACATTAGACATGGATATATTCATAATCTTATCAAATCAACATATCTAGGATGATTACATTAGACATGTATTATAACATGCTTCAAATCGTTCAACTACTATAAGCATAATCTCATACTTCATCTCCTTGAGGTTCAAGCCTACTTCCAATCTTCACACCTAGGGTTTATGTACTAAACATGGATGTCATCCTAACTAATGTGATTCTATGACTTTATGCTCTCAACCATGAGGCAAATTGGGTAGTAAGGTCTTATCATGACCATTCTATCTAATAGTCTACCATTATCTCACAAGCTTCGCTCTTGGAGCCTTAACATACATAATTCATCATATTGGATTTTCCCTCAAAACCCTAGAACAATTATTATGTGAGAACCCTTTCAAGTTAAGTTCATACTCATGCCTAATATCATGTCTAGAATTCTACATTAGACAAGGATATCATCATGACTCAAGTGAGTCTATCACTTCCTACCATCTATTATTCATAAGGTGAATTAGGTAGATAAGGGTCTTTCGTCACACTTCTATTCATTAGCCTTCTACTCACTTGTATATTTTACTCTCAAAGCCTTGGCATCTATAGTTAGTCATATTAGCTTTAATATCAAGGCGTAGTGATCAACATTCATGACTACAAGCCCTATTCTCAAAGCTTCACTTCTACAATCAACATTCGTACCTAGTTTTCATTGTATTCTAATCATATTCTTCATTACTAGGTGATTCTAGTCACAATCGATCATAAGGGTTCAATTTCATATTTACAAGTAATGGTCCTTCATATTCAATAAAGTTTAGTTCAATTCATGATTATATGTTCCTAACCTTGAACAATTACTACACTTGACATTGGTTTAAGAAGATCACCTTTGAACCTTCAATTTCACCTCTAATGGCATAAACCCACAAATATCACATTCATCAATTTAGACTAGGGTTTACCATAGAAATCACATAAATTCATCATAAAATCATAATTCAATGCTAATACAATCATAATTAGGTATTATCCACTAGATTGGAATCATACCTAAACCCTACCTACAATGTAGAAGGAAACCCTAGCTAGATTGGGTTTTTTGACTTCACAATTGGGGGAAAACCTAGGGGGGTCTATGGGTGGAAGAGCCCATAGATCATTAAACTAAAATACCTTAATTCAATGCCCTAATGAAGCTCTCATCAATGGAGGAAAATCTGCCATCTTCTCTTCTCTTCTTCTTCACTTCTAGACAGAGGATTTTTGGAGAGAATTTGAGGTCTTAGATGAATGAGTTTAAATGATTTAGTTTAGGGGCCTATTAACCTTATATAGGTGGTTAAGTAACTAACTAACCGACCTCCCTTAACCCCTAATTAATTAATGACTTAACCCCCAAACCCCTAACTAAAAACTAAAATCTTGAAAACTGCCCTCACTCACGAAACAACCACCCACGGACCATCGGTGGGGTCACGGAGCATGCTGCACCTCCGTAGGTGCTGGTTCTGAGGCTGAAGATGCAGGCCTGTGCAGGACTTGACCCACGAGCCTAACCTATGGGGCGTGGGTCCACCTACGGCCAGTAGGTGGCCAAGCGTAGGTTGCTGGAAATTGACAGCTTTTTGGGCTGTTTTGAGGTCCTCCTCAAGGACCCCTTGGGTGGTCCTTGGGAGGTCGTACCTTGACGCCCTAACCCTTAATCCCCTATTCTAAGTACGGGAATCATTTTTATGACTTTAAACCTCATACCACACTCCAAAACTCTTACGAAAAGCTCTAGAACTCTCTAGTTCAATATCTCCCCCTTGGGATCATTCGTCCTCAAATGACGATTCTAAACACTTCTTAAAGTCACAACTCTAAACTAGCAGCCCATCATGCATGCACTACATCTAAATGCACACAACCATGGAAGAAAACTTCAATTCCAAGCTAAACACATTCCATGCAACACAAGGGAGTAGGAACTACTTCTACCAACCCAAAAATGCATGAAATTCTAAATCTACTCATTTTCAAGGAGGAGCTAACATCTCCTAGATAAAACATGCTCAATACACACTCATGGAGCCTAAATTAAAAATACTCTCAAAAAGCATTTATTCAAGGAGGGACCATTCAACCCCCAAAACTAAGGCATGCTCAAAATTCATCTCATGAAGCCTATATGCAAATCCACTCAAATGCACTAGAACATGAGGAAAACAATGCATATAAGTCATTTCTAACAAGACCTAAGAATTTTCATGAACATGCATCACATAAGAAGATCATGGAAACATACAATTCACACATGACTTCATATAAAAGCAAATCAAGAGGAACCTATCATCTCAAGCTAGAATAGGAGTAGAGGGAAAATGATGAGGACATCAGGACATCTCATTGGCCCTTGGCCTCTCAAGTAGCACTCTTAACCAAATTCCTTACTAAACTACTCTTCATACCACTTCATGGAACAACTTCCTTGTTCTTCAATTTATTAACTTGCTGGTCTAAGACCTCTACCAGTACTTCTAAATTAGAGAGGTTCTCATTAAGCAACTATAGCTCACAAGCAACCTTACTAACACCACTTAAGATCTCACATCAGCCTAACAAACCGGGACTAAACTTCTCATACTCACTACACCACTCAAGGTGAAAATTTCTACAACCCTAAATCATGAACATCAAGGATCCTCAACAACCTTGCTATATAATCACATTATCTCCCCCCTTGGGAGCAAACCTATACAAACTCTTTTAAGCATTACTTATTTCAATTCTAAGGTCGGAGCTAATCATCACTAAACCTTCACACTCATCACACAAGATGATTCTAAGCCATGGTAAATTACACTTCTACCCTTCTTAGAGGAGTCTATTCACTCAACCCTATCTAGGCATTATCTAAACACCCTATTCAACCAATCTATCAACATACCTCATAACTCATCATGACTAAGTCGGGTTCTACCATCAACTAAACATAACTACCCAATAACCTTGCTAGATAGGCACACTATCTCCCCCTTGGGAGTAAGCCTACACAATTTGTTCTAAACATCTTATCATAACATAAAGGCAACCATGAATTATCATTCATACTTAAAACAACATCAAAATCTATCATCTCAAATCTATCAAGTCACATAGCCGTAATTGGCATCTCAACCAACCTTTCCTTCCTTACTTCTTGTAGCATAAGCCCTTCGAGTAGTCATATCCTAAAGACCATCGAATAAGGAATATGAGAGAAACCTTATAGATTTAAACTCTATGGCACGACTTAGAGAATGAAGAAGTGAGATTTCCTAAGCATCCAATAGCCTCCTATTCATAAATGTGGCGCGCTTTACATTTATAAACAAGACCCTACTAGACATGGATTGAAACAATCCCAGAACCATTCTAAACCTTTCCTTTGATTACCAAGTTTGTCACGACCCAGGGGTATACCCTAGAAGTAACATGGCGTACTTGACCCCAAATGGGTATCATACAAGCCCTTAGCATATCATGGACATAAGATAATAGAAAATATGGGAAAATTTAAAACTTCTACAATCAAAGTCATTTTCATAAAATCAAGAGGAAGCCATTCTATACTACGTCTCAAACCATCTAATACACCTTTAGAATAAACTCTTGGGACACAACTCATACAGTAGTCTCGAAAATATGAAATAAAGACATAAAGGAAATGGTGGGTTTGTCCTCGAAGCAATGACGACTCACCAAAATCTTCAACTCCTTAGCTCCTTAGAAACCTAGCTTTAATATAGCACTCAAGTCTCGAAACCCTACATTTTAAATACTATACATGTTAGCTAGCATAATCATAAGAGAATAAGACAAGGGTTAGTCAATATAAGACATAATCCAAAATCATATGAAATACTTCATGAAAGATAAATTATAAGCATAAGAGACAACATCATAATCATAATAAGAATATAAGCATCATATAAGCATTGTTTGACTCTTAGTTATCTATACCAAAATAGAACTACTCTCAAGTAACCTAAATGCATATATGTACAATGCATGAATAACATCCCTTAATACCACCCAAGTCAAGTATCCCTATTTGGTCATCTTAATCATAGTCTATATAAATGGTCAACTCTTTAAGATTTTCTACCATAAGGGCATTATACTCCTAAGTAACCTCAAAGTACACTTGTGCAATGCATGAAAGGCATTCCATAATACCCTCCACACTAAGCATAACCTTGAAGTCATCCTAGTCGTTTTTACCCTCCTTTGGTCTCATTATTAACTTACTTCTTATAACCAAGGGAATCTCTCACCTTTAGTCAATCATATCATGGAAGACAACTATAGCAACAATCCATCAAGCACACACATTATGAGCCAAATGATAAAAACTAGAAAAGGAACATACCATAGATACCTTTATAGCATACTTGTGCAATGCATAAGTAAGATCCCATATTCTTACCTATACTAAGTAAGCTTCTTAAGTATCCATAGTTCACAACTCATACTCTTATCTGTACTACTACACTATTTGGGGCATAAGCCTTAATCGACATAGACCATGTGAGCTAACATGGAATCCAGTGTCTACCCCACACCGTAAAGGGGTCGCCCTACTTGCTGAGGGTATAACTATACTCGTAGCTTGGGTGAAACCAATAGCTAAGTAACCTATGTGGGCACATAGTTATGGGATAAGGAGATTGCTTCTAGAAACTCGGACTCAACTATGGTAGAAGGTTTCCATCTCATAAGATACGTACTTTGGGAACCCGGACTCAACTAGTGCAAAAGGAACCCACTTGGAAGGCCGGACTCAACTAGTGTAAAAGCCTTCGTGGGAAGCCGGACTCAACTTGGGTAAAAGCTTGCATCTCATATTCATATCCATACAGTGCTAGGCATTAAGTCCCATTGAGTTCACATTAAGTCTTGACTTAAGTTCATATTTGTGGAAGAATGTATTGACACTCAATCCAACATAACTCATACTATAGCTCAATAGATCATGCGTGAGCAACTATCACCATCCATGACCTATTTATGATGGCTCTAGAGCCTTTGATTCAATTAGGTGAGATTAGTCTTCAAACCTTAGAATCACTATAGGTGACAAACCTTTCACCTCCAATCATATTCATGCCTAAGTGTGTATATGGAATTTACCTTTTAACAACACTACAACTAGGTCACGAGCATATTCACTTTACTCTCAAAGTGTCTCTAAAGCATGTACTAAACCTTATACAACATGCACACTATCATGTCTTGCCCCTTTCTAAGGTCAAAACTCATATTAAATCAACACATCTAGAATGACTACATTGGACATGGATATATTCATAATCATATCAAATTAACATATCTAGGATGATTACATTAGACATGGATTATAACATGCTTCAAATACTTCACGTACTATAAGCATAATCTCATGCTTCACCTTCTTGAGATTCAAGCCTACTTCCAATCTTCACACCTAGGGTTTATGCACTAAACATGGATTTCATCCTATCTAGTGTGATACTATCACTTTATGCACTCAACCACTCATGAGGAAAATTGGGTAGTAAGGTCTTATCTATAATACTCCGAAAAATGGTAGGTTGAACTAAATCCTAAACGTAAGGAAGAATGTATTGAACATGCATTCTAGGGGTCGAGGCCATGAGGAAAGCCCCAAGCCATTAGCTACTGCCCCAACCTTCACGAGAAGGACCACGAGTCATGGTTCTCACCACGGCTCGTGAAGGTGGGCGTGGTCTTGCCTTGGCCATGAAAGTTTGGCCACCAAATCCCTTAGCTACTACCTCAACTTCACGGCCATCACCACAGTCTGTTGTCTTGACCATGACCAAGGGTGGCTCTCGGGAAGTTGCCTTAGGCAAATGGCCAAATGGCCCCAAATGGTGAAGCCACTGCCTCAACTCCACGGGCAGTACCACATGCCTTGGTCCACTTCACGAGCCGTGAAGGGGCCTGTGGAGGTGACTTAGGCTCAAATACCAAATGCCACCAAAACTTAGCCACTATCCCAATCTTCACGGGGAGGACCACGAGTGGTCCTCACCACGGCTCGTGAAGATGGGCCTGGCAACTGGACGGGGTCACTTAGTGAGGGTCAGTTAGGTCAATTACTATTTTAGTCCAATTAAGTGGGGGGTATTTTGGGTATTTTAGGGGGTGGTTTATTTATTGTTTTAAAGTCAATTACACCTATTTTCAAGTCATAAACAAAAAACATCCAAATATTTCCCCAAATCCCTCCTCTCTAATATTTCTCCCTCTACAAGTTCCTCCATTGAAGAACACCAAGAACTTGAAGGTTTGGCTTCAAGAATCAATCCTCTCAACTCTAAATCGTGGGAAAAGCTTCAATTAAGGTATGGGGATCTTGATTCATGGAATACTTTTCTCCATGAAGCCCTTCAAACTCTAATTTCGAAATTGGTATAATGTTCAAAAACTAGGGTTTCTATTCTAGCCATGGGTTCTTCTTAAAAGCGATTTTATTATGTTATTTGCATTATATTATGGATGCTTTGATGTTTAATTGTGATTTTTATTGTAAATTTCCCCATGAACCCATGTGCTACCCCATGACCCCAATTTCATGAACTATGATAGATTTGTTGATGCAAGATGAAGATTATGAATTGTGTCTATGTTAACCTAGTTATTGAATCTTTTTAATTTATCCTTAAAGTAGTATTTCTAAGTATGATTGTGAGACTTGGTTCATGACCCTTGAAGGGGGGATAAATTGTGAAGGTTTGTTCATAAATGATGGGAGTTGTATGTGAACCTGTAATTCAAAGGCAAAGATCTTATCACCATGGTGTAAATTGAGGTATTGTGGAAAGGTCAATTCTACCCTTACCCTATACACATGTTTATGTATGACTTCTCTATGATGTTGATATCATTGTTGTTTGATTGAAAGGTTACTTCTCATGAAAAACACTATGAATGGATTGTGAAAGTTCTACTCACATGTTAATGTTGATTCTAAGGATGAAAGTACATTCTCACCTTTAATGAATCTTTGAGCTATTATGAAGAATTGTATTGAATGTAGGGTAGAGCATACCTTTACACATGTAAATGATATTTAAGACAAATTATATATAATTTGGGAAGTGTCCTAAGCATCGAGTGGATACGAACAATGAGGTAAAGGCCCTTCCGTCAATGCAATAGGTTGGTTCATCTAAGTGAATTCATGAGATGGAAACTCCTCCACTAATGCAATAGGTCGGGTTTCTAGAAGCAATCTCCTACCCCGTAACTATGTGCCAACATAGGACTTTAGCTAGTGGATCCATCTTATAGCTATATAGTTAGTTCTACCTTAGGCAAGTAGGACGCCTTCTTTTGGTATGGGGTTATATAACACCAGATTCCATGTAGCCCACATGGTCTATATCGGTTATGACAACTTTTCCCTATACAATGAAGATAATGAATAAAACATGAACTATATTATGACTTCTTGGTGAGTTTGCTTAGTAGGAGTGGGGGTATGGGACTTCACTTACACATTGCACAACTAAACTTGGTAGGATGTTACGAGATGGTTCTTTTATGTTATGTTATGATGAAATATCTCAGTTGTTAGAGGCTTCATAGACAATGATATGTTAGTTCTTTAGTCTTTTCATTTTCATTCTACTATGTTGAGACTTGAGTTGCTACTTTGGTCAGTGAATGTTATTTTAATACATTGTCAGTTAACTTTGAGCTTTCAGTTTACTTTAAAAGTACAATTATGTTGAGTTGAGTCTTCTGCTGAGTAAGTAAGCCAGGCCAAGGGTTCGCTTGGGGCCATCAGTGGTTCTCGAGTGCCAGTCCCGCCCAGGATGTAGGTTCGAGGTGTGACAAACTTGGTATCAGAGCACAGAGTTCAAGAGTCCTAGGGTGTCTGTGAAGCCGTGTTAGTAGAGTCCTAGTTATCGGTCTGAAGCGCGCCACATCTATAATTAGGAGGCTGCGACATTTAAGAATTTACTCAATTCTTTCATATTCAATTCGGATTGTCGGAATTAGCTTGGAGATAGTTAATCTTTTTTGGATACTTTAACTTATTATGTATACAACTGTTTGAATTACTATTAATTCATCTATGACATTGATATTAATTTATTTTAATTATCTTTTACAGTTTGACATTATTCTTCGGTATGACATTGGTATGAAATCTGTTTTAGGTATAATATGTCAGTAGTATTAAAGTATGCTTGTTTTTTTTGGAATGACATAGGTATAAAATCTATTTTTAGGTATGCTATTGTTATGAAACTTAATTAATTATGTTTTTTTTTGGTTATGCAATTTTAAAATTTTATTTCAAGAATGATATTCATATATATGAAACTTATTTAATTAAGTTCTTATGTATGATATTCGTATTATTTATGTAATGACATTTGGTATTAATTATGTTTTAATTCTCTGGTGTTAAAAAGTGGTTATTCGACTATATGATATTGTCATATCTTCAGATTTAAACAAATGTATATAAATTGATATAATATTTACTTAAATTTGACACAAAAGAATATGCATGAATAAATAAACATTACAAATTTTTAATTGTAAGATTTCATACAAAAAATAAGTTAATAAATCACATTTTCAAACCATCTTTTATACAAAATATAGTATTAAAATATAATTATTAGACACAAAGAGAAAAGAATATTTCATCCCAAAATTTGAAAAAGACTACTACAACCATCTTTCTCACCTAGCCACAAGAGGTAACCCCCCAACAGTATATCATCAGTCATATAGCTATCCTTTGCATTTGATAAGTCTGAAATAAAGGTCATTTACACAATCAGGTAAACCAACAAGAAAAGGGAAGATACAAAAAAGAGAAGTGAGCTCATGAATGTTGTCCAAATCCAAGGTCGATTGTAATACTTATTATTTTTTTTAAAAATACTTTTGGCCAATCATAAGGACTTTGACTTTTATTTTTGGATATGTGATAGACTCCAGGTCTATTTTTTATAGATTCTAGTCGCTCTCCATTCGAAGTTTCCTACACCGGGATACAAACATTTTGGTGAGACTCCATAAATCTGTGAAAAAATAATGACAGACATGGAGATTAACTTCAAAAATTGATGCTCGTCAATCCATGAGGGATTTTATCTTAATTTTTTGATATGTTACATACTTCAAAGGGTATTTTCTATGTAATCAAGTCATTTTTCATCGAGATACTCCTACATCGAGATACTAACGTTTTTGTGAGTCTACATAGAGCTGTAAAAAAATGAAGACAAATCTAATAGAAAACTTTAAAATTTAATTGTCATCAATTGAGAAGGAATTTGGCTTTAATTTTTGTATATGTTGTAGATATGTGAGAAGAAAATTGCAAATTGTATTCATATTAATTCTTGTTTATCAATTGGTTTTTTACTCAGCATTTGTATTTTTATTAAGAACATTGTATTTTTTTTTTAGTTTGTAGTCATTCCAATAGGTATGCCAAATGGATTTGTGTTTCTCAAGAATAGATGTATCCTTCTTTTCATAGTTAATGCATATTTGTTTTGTAGAATATTGTATCCTTCATAGATTGTATTATTGTCAATATGGTTGCTATTTTTTTTTCTAGAATTTTGTATCCCTATTTCTTTTACAGTCAATTTGTATTATTTCTTTTTAGAATATTATATCCTTCTCAACAAATTGTATTATTTTTATCGTGTATGCCATATTTGTTTCAGAATCTTGTATCCTTTCATAAATCATATTCATATGTAATGGTTAGATTATATTGGGATACAATTAGTAATATTGTTCTAATACAAATAAAAGAAAAATATATTTCGCAGTATGTTCCACTTTTTGATGTTCTTAATTTCACCATCCATAATTAAGATTTTGATAAAGGAGAAAAATATAAATTGAAACTGTTGATCCAATCGAATGAGAAAGGAGATTCTTTTGAAATTGTAACTAATGAGAATTTTAAGTGATATATTCCTTTTTTAAATATTCTCTTCCCAGATTTTCTTCTTTCTTTTATTAAATAATTGTATTCTTTCAAATCAAACAATTAAAAAAAATACATAAATCAGATACATAACAAACTAAAATATTGACACTTTAAATAAATATTGAAAGTGTGGCTAAGAAATCCTATTAAATGTCAAAATATTGACATTTTAAAAATTTTCCCTTATTTATATATATATAGAAATCCTAAATAAAGTAAGGATGTAATGGAGTCCAAGACAAATTGGGAAAACCAAAGCCCAAAGGAATTAGGTTTCCACGTAGCACCACCTCATGTTTGTTGTAATCGTCTCAACATATAGCTTGGTCTTTCGGTGACTGCCACGTGGCAGTAATTTGATGTGACAAATTGCTGCTCTTTGCATATATATAAATATATTATTTTATTAACTTTACTCCATTAAGCTGTCTTTTTGATTTCCTTATATAAATTTTTTATTTTTGAATGCATTTATGTCCTAAATTTCTTCATCTTCATGCCATTTTAATCCGACAAATTAAATACACAAAAAAAGAATAATTCTTAGAATTTATGCTCAAAAATAATATTGAAAAGATTAAATATAATACAGATAATGATTAAATATATTTATTTTAACCTTACATCAGGTGCACTGTTTTTTTTTACAACGGATATTGGCTCACCAAAAGAGAAACTGAAAGCCAAGAATTTCTTCAACAATGGCATGTGGATTGCAAAGAAATTACTTGAAATTTTTTCCGAGGATATGACAAATCACATTGTGGATGAACCAAGAAAGAGATCAAGTTTAATGGATGAAAGACATAAAAGGGGAATTCACAGTGAAATTAGCTTATAAATTAATAAGGAGGGAGAAAGAGAATAGGGACTGGATGTCAAACATCTGCATAAAAGGGTTGCCATTCAAAATCTGTCTCATTAAGAATGTAGATGAACATTGCATCAAGATGTTATTTTTGTGAAAACTACAAGCTCGAAACAATGAGCCATTTTTTTCTAATTGATTTCCACAATTCATAAGATGTCGAAGTACTTTGCTTCATGTGCAAGTTTAAATATTAGTAGAGTGCATTTACAAGAACTTATCATAAAATGGTGGTAAATGTCCGCCTCTACGAAGTTGCAAAGAGTATTTAAAGCAATCTCAATCATTCTCATGTGGGAACTATGAAAGAGGAGGAATGTCAGAAGACATGGAAAGTATGTGAGCTATATACCTGTACAACAAAAATAAACATCCTTGGATCTCACTTCCAACATAATGGGGAGAACTGATAACTCTCAAACTACTCTCTAAAACAAATGCAAAGGTAAGCGATTGTCGTCAATAAAAATACCCAACTAAGAGTCGAGGTCGAATCCCACAGAGAGTGATATAGTGCAAGGAATTCTATCAAGAAATTGAGAATGTAAATTAATTCATTTGCAACAATTAAGAACAATGGGTGGATGATTCCACCAAATTTACGAGAAAGGGTTTTTGTATCAAGGTTCACAATTAAACTAAAACTTCAGAAATTCAAGTAATTAGCAAGCAATCACGAGGGGGGGGGGGGAGGGATTTGAAATTGATGGAATATAGGGGTAATTGTGTTACTCAACAGTGCTAAACATTCATGTATAGAATGGGTCATCGTAGATTATACTAATCTTCTTTCTATCATAGTATCAACTCATAAAATCTCCTTTCGGTCTCATCTATGTGCATAACTAAACAACTTATTACCTTACACAGTTCTCTCTTTCGAGCAGAATTAGGAAAAATAGACCGGATCCATAATCTCTTTTTCATGCGAACAACAGTCATCAAACCTAAATTGCAAGTATCAAACTAATTAGCCACTCCAATCAATATCTTTCGAGCATCTATCGGAGATCAGAAGTATGATTTAGTTTGCAACCTTAATCCATAAGTTAACCCCATGCTTATTAGCCCAAATCCATGGATGAACAACAGCAAAACAGAGAAAAACACAATACTCACTATTTTAAATCAATAACCAACCCCATAATTACACCCCTAGTCTTTGAGGTTTTAGTCACCCATCACAAAGTGTAAATAAATTATACCTTTCATGATAGAAATCATGGACAGATAAAATTAAATAATTATATGCAACACCAACTTTGATTTCCACTTCCAATTGTAAATTTTTAATACAAAAGTTGAGAACCCACAAACTAAAATTTTTATTTACAAAGTAAAATATTTCTCTCTCAAGAAAGGAAGACTCTCAGCTGAAGACTAACTAAAATTCCCTTTCTTTAAAATCTCTCTCGTTTGGGCTATGTATGGCTTCCCAAAATTGGGCCCAAAATTCATTGTGTGAACCTACGACGATGTTAGTCATTAAGATGAAGATTACCAAATATTAGTTTGGTGAACTGTAATATAGACGGAGCCTATAGAGCTACTCTACGAGAAAGTTCCTATGCATTTTGTCTGAGAAATAAAATTGGAAATTCATATATGTTGATGTACATGATATAAGAATCACTACCAACATAAAGATATGTATAAAAACTATCTTAAAGACACTATGATATTGCGGTGACACTCAAGAAAAAAAAAACATAATTCGAAATATTGATTCTCTCAACCTCAAAAGAATGTTAGTGAGAGAGTGAAAAATTCCAAAGGACATAAAAACAATAATGGAGGAGATACACCAATAAATGAGACAATTATAGGTAGAAGCTCATCACATTTTCAAGGAGGCGAGTCAGTTAGAAGATAGTGTGGAAAACAACACATTCAATCAAACCGGCAAGGGAAATTACAATACATTCAAACAACTACCAAGAAGATGAAAAAAATATATTAAACATGCACAAAGCACAAATCTCAAGCATAAGAATTAAAACAAGGATGATAAATGAGAATACCAATCAACATGGATCACATTAATGTGAACATCACAAGGTCTCATAGATATGTTATTTACATAATTAATGTTACCACTACATGAGCTGCATAATTGTGAGTAAAATTGTGATGACTCGGTCACCCATTTTTTGTTTTACCACGAAGATTATCATTCTTCCTTCCCGTGATTGACTGTGAGTCTCCTATTATTGATTTTTAACTAGTTGGTTTAGAACTTTGAATTAAAAATTGAGAATTTGGTAAGTTTTAAGTTTATAAGGCTAAAGTTTTTAAAAACTGACGTTTAGTGTCTTTTGGAGTACTGAGTGTCAGAATAGAATTCCATTGATTCCATCAGTCCCGAAATGTGAAATTTGATTTGGGTGAGTTGTCTGTTTCATATTCGAGTATTTTTGAGGATTTGAGGTTCTAAGTTGTGAAAATATGGAAATTTAGCCTTTGTATTGACTTTGATCAACATATGGGGTTTTAATGCGCGAATAAGTTCCATTGGATTTGCGGGATGATTTTAGGCTTGGTTGAGATCTTGGTTGATTTTTGAGAGGCCCCGCTTGTTTTAACCTTTTTAAACGTGATTTAGTTTCTTGTGGTTTTCACGGATGTTGAGTCAAAGAGACCTAGGATCTATATTTTGATGGTTCTATTGAGTCCAGAATATCAAGTATAATTATTTGCTTAGGTGGTTTATGTACATGGGGTTCCGAACAAATCTCGATGGTCCTTAATTATCTAGTTGTCCCCTTAGCCCCTTTCGCCTATGTTGTCTAAGTCTTGGATAGAGTACATTACCTATCTTTATTTGTTTGAATGAGACTATCTGATGTCCTTTCATCTCAAACTGAATGTAATAAGAGTTCCTTCGTTTAAGCGAAACCTGGTTCGCCTTAAAGATGGTCGCTTAAGCGGAACGTGGTTCACAAAAGCGAACCTTGCCTGTTTGGCGGGGTTTAATTAAGCAAACCATAGTTCTCTTTAGCAATATTCTCTTAAGTGGAACCTAGTTGCAAAAGCGAGACCCCCAGCTTTTGCGGGGCTTGCTTAAGCGGGACCTGGTTGGCTTAAGGGTCAGCTGAGAGTATTTTGGCCTACAAATTTCGAGGTTTATGCCCCATTTCACAATTTTTGAACTTGGGGAACCCTTGGTGGAGAATTTTGAAAGGATTCTCTATGCTAGATCAGTTAGTAAGTGTTCTTGATCCTAACCCTTCATTTTGCATGGATTAATTATGTGTTTTAACAACAAAATATGAGGTTTTTATTGGTGAATGATGAGGTTTTTCAAGAAACCAAGTTCTTAACTAAAATGAACTGTGTGAACTGATGTCAAGTCCTATTTCAAAAAGATTTTCCCTAATGAGTTCCTAAAGCCTTGAGTAATGTTTTCAAGTATTAAATTTTGCATTCATACCTTATTTTTGGAATTAGGTATTGTGTTGATTAACCAACGTTTCAAGGAAATTGTTGTGGGTGTTGTTATTTCTGGAAAGTGATTGTGAATACCTTCTTATTTATAGATTGTGTGGCTTTCGAAGTGATTTAGAAGGGGGAGACTTAATATTGTAGTATTAGGAACTTCATAAAAAGATTCTTTTATCAAGAGCAAACACCAAGGTTCCAAGATCAATGGTTTCCTCCAAAAAGATAATGTCCCTCCTGAAGCTTAAGATAAATAAAGTCTCTACCAAAGTTTCTATTCTAAAATCTTCATGATCAGATATGTAAGGTTACTCATAGTGTTGGACTTGTCCTTACTCACGTCCTACATCTCAATTAAGTCAGAAATCATTACATCTAAATGATATATTCATAGATCTTGATATTTGAATTCAGCTCTTTAACAATTGAGGTTTTGATTCCTATTTTTACATGTGAATCTTATAATGTTGGTTATGCTTAGTATCACATGAACCCTACTGATTTAGTGAAGTTATGTTTTCAAAAGAAAATTGCATGAAAGTTTCACATTTCTTGATTTTGGGCTTGAAAGATAAGTTCATGAGAAATCTTCCTCTTATGAATAAATTGTAAGCTACCTTAAGCACTATAAACCTAAGTTATACTACAAGGCCTTCATATGAAAATTACAAAACATTAGTTGGGTGAAATGTAATATAGACGGAGCCTATAGAGCTAGCCTACGAGAAACTTGCTACGAATTTTTTGTGAGAAATGACATTGGAAAATTCACATATGTTGATGCACATGAGATAGGAATCACTACCAATATTAAGGTAGGTATAACAACTATCTTAAAGCCCCTAAGATATTGCACTAACACTCAAGAAGAAAACATGCACAAAGCAGATACACACCAATAAATGGGACAATTTCAGGAAGAAGTTCATCACATTTTCAAGGAGGCGAATCACTTAGCAGGTAGTATGGCCAACAACACATTCAATCAAACCGTCCAGGGCAATTATAATACATTCCAGCAACTATCAAGAAGACGTATTAAACATGCACACATCACAAATTTCAAGAATAAGAATTGGAACAAGGAAGATAAATGAGAATACTAATTAAAATGGATCACATTAATGTGAAAATCACAATGTCTCATAGATAAATTATTTACATAATCACTTTTCCCACTGCATGAGCTACATAACCGTGAGTAAAATTAAGCTACCTAGCCTAGGCTTGAAGGACTTATAAAAACGATCACCAGCAAAAGGAGAAGGAATTAGAGTCAAATGGAAAGTAGTGTTATAACAGAAACACTCAAGAAATTGATTTGAAGAATAAAAATAGAGTGAACGTATGAAAATCCACTTGTATATTAATTTACAGAAGATCTGAATTTATACAAGGAAAAACCTAACCATTTCCTATCTAGTAGCCACTTACAAAGTGGATGTTAAAACAAAATAAGGACATGTGCCACTAACAGCCATAAAAGGGGCCACTAACTTCAGAAAGTTAAGCAACTAAAGTTGACTAAGTTTAGCTAGAAAATAGGAAGCACTAAACTGAAACTAGTAAAAGACAATAAAAATAGTAAGATGGAAAAAATGTCAATTGCCTAACACTCCTCCTTGGCAATTTTGTGGTGAACACCAATTCTTAGCCTCAGATTCTCAAACCTTTCCTTTGGCAGTGACTTAGTGAAAATGTCAGCTAGCTAGTTCTCAGATGAATAATGAACAAGCAACACTTCATTAGATTGTTGGACTTCTCTAATAAAGTGAAACTTGTTCTTGGTATGCTTAGTTCAACCATGAAACATAGGATTCTTTGAGATAGAAACTACTAAACTGTTGTGACACATGATCTTGGTAGCCTTTGTTTGTTCATGGCCCAAGTCCTTCAATATCTTTCTTAGCCAGATAACTTGATTCACATTAGATGCAACAATTATGTACTCAACTTATGCTATTGATTGAGCTATAGTTTCCTGTTCCCTAGAGCTACAACTAAAATAACTTGTCCCCAAACAAAAAAGATATCTAGAGGTGCTTCTGGAATAATCAACTCCACCACCCCAATCAGTATCAGAGTACCCGATCAAGTTCATAGTTACTTCGGCAGGTGTTGGGAAGAAAGTTTCAAACTTACTGGTTCCTTTAATATACCTTAACACTCTTTTAGCCGCTCTGAAGTATGTGTCTCTAGGAAAATGCATGAACCTAGGGAGAAAACTTACCACAAATAAAATGTCAGCTCTTCTTGCGGTTAGATATAGAAGACTGACAATTAAGCTTCTATACATACTATCATCCACTTTTACGGAATCTTTATCCTTGCCAAGCTTCACACCACTAGATATTGGAGTGCTTACAAGTTTGCAGTTTTGCATTTTGAACCTGTTTAGAATATCCGAAAAGTATTTCTGCTGGCATATGAAAATTCCATCACTGGAATACAACACTTCCATGCCAAGGAAGTACTTCAGGACTCCAAGATCAGTCATTTCAAAGATTTCCTCCATTTCATCCTTGAACATTTGGATTAGCTCAATTTTGCTTCCTGTCACAAACATGTCATCTACACAAATTGAGACAATTAAGGACTCACATGCAGTGACTTTGACATACAAAGTAGCTTCACTTTGACTTCTACTAAAGCCAAGTTGGATGAGATGATTGTCCATCCTCTCATACCGTTCCCTTGGGGATTTTTCTAGGCCATACAAGGCCTTCGTTAAGAGATAAACATGATCCTCTTTTCTAGAAATTGAGAAACCATCAGGTTGCTCTACATAGATCTCTTCAGCAAGAAAACCATTCAAAAAGGCAGATTTGACATAATGCTGATGAATCTGCTAGGAACTATGATATGCAAATGCAAGAATAAGTTTGATTGTGTCATACCTTGCTCCATGAGAAAATGTTTCCTGGTAATAGACACCATATTTTTGTGTGTATCCCTTCACAACCAATCTATCCTTATGTTTGCAAATTGTTCCATCAGGATTGAGTATTGTCTTGAAAATAAATTTTACACCAATCACCTTGCGATTCCTAGGTCTGTCAACAAGCTGGCAAGTTCCATTCTTCTCGATCATGTCTAGTTCATCTTGCATATATCTCCTCCATGCCTGAGAGTCTTATGCTTCAACATAGCTTGTTGGTTCAGAGGTAACCAAATTACACTAATGATAGACATCTTTTAAGGTTCAAGTTCCCCTCACTGGTACATCATCCCCTAGTTTATATTCTGGATGTTGAAGCTGCTCTTTTGAAAATAAATCAAAATAAGAGGTCTTATGATTTTTCCAATCCCAACTAGCTGCTTCATCAAACTTCACTTTTCACTGAGAATTAGTTTTTCTGATTTCCAACATAAAATCCTTTATGCATTAAATGAACTATAGCCCAAAAATGCCCTAATAGCCTTGTTTTCCAGCTTATTCCTCTTTGTTTCTAGAACTCGATAATAATATATACACCCAAAGATTCTTAGATGGTGTATTGTTGGTTTTTTTCCCACACTAAGCTTCATATGGAGTCATGTCCTGCAAGGCCTTAGTATGAAATCTGTTCAGGAAATATACAGAGGTATTGAATGCCTCCGCCTAAAACTTATTTGGGATCTTTCTTTCAAGCAAAAGACATTTTTCCATTTCCATTACTGTCCTATTCTTCCTTTCAGAAAAGTCATTTTGTTATGGAGTGTATGGTAATGTCAATTGGCCTTAAATACTTGTGCTCTTACAAAACTCCACAAGCTAAGAACAAGTATATTCTCATCCATTGTCAACCTTAAAGCCTTTATTCTAAGCTTAAATTGATTTTCTACTAAAGCTTTAAATTGTTTAAAAACATCAAAGACTTCACTCTTCAGTCTAATGAAATAAACCCAACACATTCTGGTGTAGTATTCAATAAAGAGGAGAAAGTATTTGTTACCACTCAATGAATCTATTTTCATTGGGCCACAAACATCCGTATGAATGAGCTGAAGTTTCTATTTAGCTCTCCATAATTTATTTGCTTGAAATGGCAATTTTGTTTGCTTTCTCTGTTGGAAAGTTTCACAAACTTGAGCATTGGGAAGAAATTTAGGCATATTTTCCACTAGATCCTTCTTTTTCATTTCCACGATTCTTCTCAGATTTAGGTGACCAAACCTTTTTTGCCATAGGTTTATACATGTTTGTGAAGTAATAGTGTAAGCCTGCTTAATTATTTTCTCCCAATCAACTAAACAACATTATTTTGCTCATCATGACATAAAATAATTTTACTCCAGAAGGGTCAGAAACAACGCATTCACGATTCTTAAAATGCAGAGAATAATTATTTTCAAGCATTTGTCAAACAGTCAACAAATTTTGACTCATATAAACTGTGTACAGAACATCATGAATAATTTTGATACCTGATATTGTTGAGGTAAATACTGTACCTCTGCCTTTGACTTCTACTGCCTCACCGTTTCCCACTTTTACTTTAGATTTGTAGGTATCATCAAGGAATTCAAACATTTCAGCATCATTGCACAAGTGATTCATGCAACTACTATCAAGAAGTCATGAATCCGAGGATTCATTGATTGAAAAGTATGGAACTGCAAAGAGTTGCTCCTCATGTGCATCTGTAGCTTCTGCTACTTGTGCTTGCAAAGCACCAGAGGCCTTTGGTCTTGATTTGCAGACCTTGGATATGTGCCCCGTCTACTTACAGTTGCCGCCTATAACATCTACTCTCCCCCAACATTACCTCTCCATATGTGTAGTTATTTTACAATGTTTGCACGGAGGGAACTTCTACTTTACATCTTCACTATTGTTACCTTCATCATGCTTGCCCTTAGTCTTTTAGTTGAACTGTTCCTTTCCTTTACCAAAAAATTGCTTTTGTATAGAGAAAACTCCTTCCGTGAACTTGCCCTGTCTCATAGTCCTCATTTTCTCTTGGCTTGAAGAAGACCCATTAGTTCACCTAATTAAAGTTTGCCTAGGTCCTTGGATTCTTAGAGAGAGGAAATCTTAGATTCAAACCTCTCAGGGAAAGTCACAAGAACTTTCTCCACAATTCATTTGTTTGTAAATTCTTGATTAAGAAGTATAATGTTATTAACAATTAAGGAGAGTTGATCTGAATACTTACTGATTGTTTCATCTTCCTGCATATTCAAGGAACCAAACTGTCATTTCACGTTCAACACTTACATTTGACGTGTTCTATTACTGCCTTGATATTCTTCTTTCAACCTATCCCAAGCCTCTTTTACATTTTTACAAGCCATGATTTTGTAAAACACAAAATCTTCCACAACATTCTGCATAAGCGACATGGCTTTAGATTTCTTTGACTTCTCTTCATTGTTGGATTTGATCTGAGCCAAGGTAGGATTCGCTGGTAGAGCAATAAGTGGTTTATCTTCCGTCACAGTTTCCCAAAGTTCATAGGTGGACAGAAAAGCTTGAATCTTCACATACCAGATTTGGTAATTTTCATCGGTGAAAGTGAATGGTGGATTTAAAGGTAGGTTGTTGGATGCCATTGTGTTGTAGGTTAAAACATTTTGGTCCTGTAAAACAACTAGAGGCTCTGATATTATTTTTAAAATAGAAACACTCATGAAACTGATTTCAAGAATAAAAATAGAGTGAAACTATGAAATTCCAGCTTTATATTAATTTACTGATCTGAATTTATACAAGAAAAAACCTAACAATTTCCTATCTAGTAGCCAATTACAAAGTGGATGTTAAACCCAAATAAGAACATATGTCACTAACAGTCATAAAAAGGGCCACTAACTTCAAAAAGTTAAGCAACTAAAGTTGACTAAGTCTAGCTAGAAAATAGGAAGCATTAAACTAAAATAAGTAAAAAAAACCTGGAAAAATGCCAATTGTCTAACAAGTAGCACCTCTGTATCCAGTGTTTAACCACAAGAAAAGGAGCTTAGGAGAAACTTGATCTTTTCCGCTATTACTTCCATTGCATAAACAAGAAGTTAAAAGAGAACTAAACAAGGAATCATGTACTAAAGAAAGGATAGACATACTTGAAATTCCAATCGTGACATAGTTGACTTTGCAGATCCTCTGTTGGATCCATATGGAACTTTCATCGATCGGGAGACACAACTGAAAGATGGAAAATAGAAAGCAAGATGAAGAATAAAGCTAAACCACACAAGATCTTCATATGTGAACTGCAAAACAAGCAGTACACAACTCTGACATAGAGGTCAATTAATTACCCAAAGAAATAGGAGGAGGAAATGATGATTGATGAACAAAGTATCCATGATTGTTCCATTGAGGCTGGAAGATTTAAGAAAAAATACCTATAAGTATATTGCTTTAAATGGTCCGATCAAATTGGAGACCAGGTAAACAATTTTCTTTCTCTTAGATTAGAGAACCAACCTAACATTGAGTTGGTTCAACAAAATTGATGTTTTTGTTATTCCTATGTTATGACCCGAAGTACTCCCAAGCCATGACATGGCATATAAGACTCTTAATAGCCCTACACAAGCGACTTGACATACATAAAATACATATTCATTAAAAGAGGTAGTTAAAAAGTAAGTTGTACACCAAGTACAATGTCTGAAAACTAAAACATAAGAAAGCAAAGTAAAGGTGACATGGTCCTCGGAACATGACGACTCACTACGTCTTCGAACATCAAATGATGAAGTAACTAGCCACGAACGAGAGGAGAGAAAGTGTCACACCCTACATTTTTTGAAAATGTAGGCATAAGTATGCATTGGTAAATGGAATGTACTAAGTATGAGAGATATGCATAAAACATGAAACATGATCACAAGAGGACATATATGAATACATGATAAACATGATCAAGATAAATCCTAGTAAAACTGTTTAAAGAAGAATTATATGTTATGAACAAGGTCAATTCATCTTAAAATCATATTGCAAGCTTCATAAAATCTTTAAAGAATAATGTAGTTCATTCTGTGGGATATATACTATTAATCGACATAGACCACGTGAGCTATAACGTGGAGTACGATGTCTTGCTCCCACGCTAAAAAGAGATGTCTTTACTTGCCAAGATAATAACCTTAAACTTCTAGCTTAGGTGGATGTACTAGTTATGTCTTTCTAAGATAACACCTATGGGTGCACGTAGTTAAGGACAATGAGATTGCTACTAGAGATCCGGCCTATACTAACATGAGAGTCTCCATCTCAATATCCTCTCTATACTAAGAAAAATCTCAACGGAATAGCCATATTCATAAACATATCACCATACATGGAAAATCACAATTAAATTACTAATCCAAGTTTAAAACAAAATATAGTAGCTCCTTAAATCACAAATCATGCATGTGTGAGAAAACCTTTCACCAATCATGATTTCTTAATATGTGAGAAAATACTTTCTATAACACCTCGGATTCGAGAAAGGGTAAAATACTAGTTTTCAAAAGTTCCTGGTGGCATCTGACGGAGGCCAACCATGGCCCATGGAGTGAACCACTAATTGGCCACCCAAATAGGCTCAGAGCACCACGAACCATGACCTGGACCAATGGACCATCGCTCAGTCCTTGGCCTATGGATTGAGGTTCATGGATTATGGCCTCAAAGTCCAGTCTCTGATGAAGACGACAGATGTGCAGAATGGACCATCGGTCAAGGCCCGTAGGTAAAAGGTCGTCAGTTATTCTAGATGTAGTTGGGTGTTTTCCTAATTATTTTATCCTAATACTATGTATTTTTTCCTATGCCTAAGACCCTTATATAAGTGATTTTAACCCCAAATTAATTCATTCACTTTATTCTCTTCAAATTCACCAAAAGAAGTTGAGTCTTTCTCTCCAAAAGTTATTTCTCTCTCTTGAAGGTTGAAGAAGAAGACTCAAGCTAGGGTTCAAGATCAAGCCTTCATTCTTAAATTTCTTTTGGGAATTGATAGTAAGGTATGATAGTTTTCATCCATGGATTCCTTCCATTCATGGAGTTCCCAAATTCTCCTATTTTCAAAGTTAGAAATCCCCAATTGAGTTTGTGATTGCTTCAATTTCCATGGGTTCTCTTGATTATTGATTTAAATGATGGAATTATGATCTCTTATGCATGACTTGATGAAATAATATGATTTTGTGATGATCCCCATGAACCCCTATAAATCCCATGTTTTCTAATTATGATGATGCGATGTGGGTTTTTGATTATGAAAGGGGAGATTATGAATTAAGCATGTTCTTACGGGATTTATGTACATGTTTTAAGGATTCTTTGAGATTTAAGTATCAATGATATTGTTGTTCTTATGTTGTTGAAAGGATTTTTTCATATACACATGAAGGTATGATTGCGAAAGGATTTTCTCACATAATAAGGGTTCTTAAGGTTGAAAGGCTATATCACCTAAACTGAACCAATGATTAAGGATTTATGTTTAATTTTGAGGCAAGAGGTGATTACCCATGCTCTCTAAGTAAAAGAGAAGATGAGATTACATATGTCATACAATATAAAGAAAAGAGGCGATTACCCATGTTACATGATGTAAGGACAAGAGGGGATTACCCATGTTCCTTCATGAGCTTAGATGAATAGGATTAAAAGCTACTCTATGGAAGTTAAGCTTAGTACCGAGTGGACAAGTGGTGATTACCCATGTGCCATAACTATGTGCCAACATAGGATTGTCTAGATAGACATTAGCCAGTGGATCCATAATAGCTAGAAATTCATAGTCCTTACTGTGGAAAGTAGGACACCTCTTTTCAGTGTGAGGTAGACATCATATTCCATGTTGCTAGCTCACATATGGTCTTATATGCCGGTTAAGGATAATTTGCACTATCAAGTAAAGTTATGAAGAACCAAGGTTTCTACAAGAAGTATCTCAAGTATGTTTTAAGATGATGTTCACTTGCATTGATCATGGTTTATGAATTATGTTTTCTCACTCACAAGAATAATGTTTTAGCTTGATCATTGCATATTCATGAAAATGTCCCTTTTTAGCATAATTTAAATTTTGTATGCATAGCTATCATACTTGGTACATTGTTATGCACTAACGCATACTCTTGCCTACATTTCCCTAAATACAGGGTCTGACAGTCAGGGTTCTGAGTTTCATGGCTAGAGATTGATTTGCGAGATTTTCAAGCTTTGGTGAGTCCTCATACTTCGATGATGGACTTTCATTGTTTTTAATTTCTTTCTTACTTTCATTTTTGGACATGATGTATGGGCTAGGCTGAATTTTATTCTTATGTACTAAATGGCTAATGAGACAAGTGTTTAGACTTCCGCTTTACTTTTATAAAATGATTTGGACTTGAAATATTGTATTTATCTCTTTTGATTCTATATCTTATGTTATGAATGCTAAGTGGTTTGTATGGGGACTCTCGGAGTCCTACGCGCGATGTTACATCTAGGGTGTACACCTGGGTCGTGACAATTTGGTAATCAAAGCACAAGGTTTAGAATGGTCCTATGATATCTCATGAGCCACATCAAGTAAGTCTTGTACAAGAATGTGAAACACGCCACATTTATGAATGAGAGGCTACAAAATATTTAGGAAACTCCACTTCTTTCATCACTCTAAAGTCTTGCAATAGAGTTTAACTTTATAACGTCTCTCTCCTAATCCTTAAGCGATGCTAGAAGAAATATATGGAATAATGCAGAACAAGTAGCTTCTCCCAAAGCTCCTCAATCTCCGGTCAACCCTTTGGCCGAGCAAGGGACTAATGTGGAATGTAGGGCTGCTTTTGAAGTGTTGTCCCAAGCCGTGGCAGCTCAATTCAATAGGAAGGTTGCGGTTCCCGTGAACCCAAATGTGAGTACGACAACATCTAGAGAGGGACTTCACTAGAATAAATCCCTCAGAGTTTCATGGTTCAAAGATTGAGAAAGATCCTTAAGAAATCATTGATGAGGTTTATAAGGTGTTGATGATCATGGGAGTGACGCCAGTGGAAAAGGCAGAGTAGACCACTTATAAACTTAAAGGTGTTGCTATGATATGGTTCAACCAATGGAAAGAGGGGAGGCCAAAAAATGTGGGCCTTCTCGATTGAGAAAAGTTTAAGGTTGCTTTCCTTAATAGGTTCTTTCCTCTTGAGATGAGGGAGGCAAAGGTTCTTGAGTTCATCACGCTCCATCAAGGAAGTATTAGTATGAAGGAATATGCTTTAAACTTCACACAATTGTCTTGATATGCTTCCACAATGGTTGCCAATTCAAGGGAAAAAATGAGTAAGTTCATTTCAGGTGTGTCCAAAATGGTGGTTAAAGAATGTCGTACTGCCATTCGACAATGGTTTTTCATTCAATCTTCCTCCAATGCTCCTCATAACTTCAACAAAGATAGGATGTCTAACCCTAATCATAAAGGAGGGAACATTAGTGAATCCTTATTGCCTACTTGTACAAGTGTGGAAAGAAGCATGAGGGTAGATGTCTAGCGGGTTCCAATGCTTTATTTGGTTGTGTAAGATAGACCACAAGATAAGAGATTGTCCTTTGGTTTCTAAGAATGAATGGGATAATCGTCGAAGGGCTTAACCTAATCTTTCATCCGGTCCTAGTGGAGGTTAGAAGCAAAATATTTTTTATGCACTTCAAACTCGTATTGAGCTAGAGGGTTCTCCCGATGTGGTCACCGATATGTTAATAGTCTTCCAACTTGATGTTTGTGCTTTGCTTGATGCTGGTGCTACCTTGACTTTTGTGATACCTTAAGTGGCTATGAGGTTTAACATTCTTCTTGATGAGTTGATAGATCCCTTTTCTATCTCTACTCCTATTGGTTATTCTATTGTGGCTAAGAGGGTCTATAGAAAGTGTCCCGTTTCCTTGTCCTATAGAGTTACTCTTGTCGATTTGGTAGAGCTGGATATGCTAGATTTTTATGTTATCCTTGGTATGGATTGGTTGCACTCATTTTATGCTTCTATTGATCTAGAACTCGTGTAGTCCAGTTTCAGTTCTCGAATGAGAGTGTCCTAGACTAGAAAGAGAGAAGTTCTATGCTTAAGGGTCAGTTTGTCTCTTGTCTTAAACTTAGAAATATGATTGCTAAGAGTTACATTTACCATCTAGTTAGGGTGAGGGACGTAGATTCTGAAACCCCTACTCTTGAGTCGGTCCCTGTTGTGAATGAGTTTTTAGAGGGTTTCCTAGGTGATTTACCCGATATTCCTTGCAAAAGAGAGATAGACTTTGGTATTGCCCTTCTCTTAGATACGCAACCTATTTCTATTCCTCCTTACCGAATGGCTCCAATAGAACTTAAGGAATTGAAAGAGCAATTGAAAGACTTGTTGGATAACAGTTTCATCTGACCGAGTATCTCTCCATGGGGTGCTCCAGTGTTGTTTGTTAGAAAGAAGAATGGTTCTCTCCGAATGTGTATAGACTACCGACTATTGAATAAGGTTACAGTTAAGAATAAGTATCCTCTCCCAAGGATAGATGATTTGTTTGACCAACTTCAAGAGGAAAGTTACTTTTCCAAAATTGACCTCTGGTTGAGTTACCACCAATTGAGAGTAAAGGAAGATAACATTCTGAAAACGGCCTTTAGAACTCGATATGGTCATTATGAGTTCTTAGTGATGTTGTTTTGTTTGACTAATGCTCCAACGACATTTATGGATTTGATGAATAGGGTGTTTGGACAATACCTGGATATGTTTGTGATTGTGTTCATTGATGATATATTAATCTATTCAAGGAGTGAGGATTAGCACATTATAGTTTAGCAAGTGTGAGTTTTTGCTAAGGTCTGTGGCTTTTGTTCGTTATAATGTTTCAAGTAAGGATATTGAGGTAGATCCTAAGAAGACGGATATGGTCAATCCACATGAACACCATAAATATAGTGACACCATATTTTCAAAGCAAATACTATGGTTGCCAACTCTAGATCATGGGTTGGATTATTCTTCTCTTGAACTTTCAGCTGTTTGGAGGCATAAGTTATAACTTTACCATTCTGCATTAACACACAACCCAAACCAACTCTGGACGCGTCACAATATACAACAAAGCCTTGCATACCTTCTGGTAAGGTCAATACTTGTGCAGTAGTCAACCTAGTTTTGAATTCGTGAAAGTTTTTCTCACAAGCTTCAAACCATTGAAACTTAACTGGTTTTTTAGTCAACTTAGTAAAATGGGACGAAATGGATGAGAACCTTATGTGCCACGAAATCTTGCCACATTTGATGCTTGAAAACTAAGGATAAACACTAGAATTGAGTGTATTTATGTGGATATAATGTGTTTGGTAGTGTTTGTACGTGTGAAGCGAATGGAAGTGAAAGACGATAGCAAAGATGAAAATTAAGTGAAATTGGAAGTAAAAACCATGGACGACCTTACGGGCCGTGGTCATCACTACTGTCTGTGGTGCATGTCACAGTATTGAGACAGTGAAAGAGCTTTTGAAAGTTGAACAGAGAAGTTACCAAGTGAAGACCACAGATGACTTCAGTAGCCGTGTTCCTCACAATGGCCCGTGGTGCATGTCGTGGTAATGAACCAGTGAAGGGGCAAAGAAAAGTTACAAATTGATCATAGCCAAGTTAAGTACAGGAGCACCTATATGGGCAGTGGTCGTCGTCATGATCTGTGGTGTTGATCGTGAAGTGGATCTAGTGTTTAAGTGGTAAGAAGTTGAAATGCAGTTTTGACCAAGTGAAGACCACGAAAGGCCTCACGGACCGTGGTCCTCATTACAGTCTGTCGTGGTGATCGCGAAGAATTTCTAGTGTCAAGTGTTGAAGACCCACTTTTGGGGAATTCCAAGGGAAGACCACGGAGGGCATCACGGACCGTGAAGCCATTGACAAGTCGTTGGAGTGGCCGTGAAAGGGCCCGACAGTTCAGTCCTACTTCCAGTAGGACTCTTCTTAAAACACTTATTTGAATTGATTAGGTCAATTTTATGTTTTATCTTATCATTAATTGAATGGCGAACAAGTTTGGAGAATTCATAGCTTTTGATTTTCGATTTCAGATATTGAATTTATTTCGGTTTTTCTGGTTCTTGAAATATCAAAGTGGTGGTTGATTTGCTTATTCTCGTAAGTAGTTTATAACATGTTTTCATTATATGTTTTTGAAAATTTACATGAAATTATGAGTAGCTAAACACCACAAATGGGGTTGTGGGATCCATGACGAAATTCTAAATGTGATTTCGTAAAATGAGTGAAGGGCAATTTGTGGTTAGAAATTGTAGTTTAGTTTTTGTTATTCATGTATTCTGATGAGTGCACGCATTAGGATGAGTCTATAGCTGTCAATTGTTCGAGAGATAAATGATAGTTAGGAAAAAGCAAAACTAATCTAAATAAATGGAGTCAAAGTTCGAGTTCGAGAGAAAATAATCTTAACTCCATTGTAGGCGAGGGTAAATCGTGTAACACTTTGGGACCGAGAGGACTTGAGTGAATATTATCTTAGTAGACTGAGAAGTGTCAGATCTAGTTAACTCACATTTAATTTGTAGACGTTAGTTGCCTAAAACTCAATTACGGAAGAACGTTAGAAGCAAGGTTATAGGGAACACAATCCTAGTTTGAGTTAATTATTGAAACAACTTCTAAACTGATATCTTGTTCATTGTTGAATTAGAGTTACTTTACAATTTTCCCTACTAAAGCGTAACCCTAAACCCAATTTTACTTTCAGTAAATGTTTATTTAGGAATTAATAACGACATTTGAGTAAAATGCAACAGTGAAATCATTTCTGTAAATAAATTCTCTATGGGATCGACCTCAACTCACATTGAATTCTATAAATTGACTTTGACCATTTATATCTCTTAATTGAGGTGTAAGTTTGGACGTGTCAAATTTTGGCGCCGTTGCCGGGGAATGTCAATTCAGAAGTGTTTTACTAGCTTTTATTCTAAGTGTAGTTAGATTTCCTAATTTTACGTCTTATTTTTTGTCTGTGTCTCTTTCAGGGGAGTTCAACTATGTATGCCAAATACCAGAAGTAAGGGAGCCCCATTAGTCCCATACGATCCAGAACTTAGGAAAACAATCTATATGATGGTGAACAGACAAGAAGTTGAGGCGCAGAGATATAGATTTGGATTGGAAGCTAAAACCGTTGCAAGAGGTATTCAGCCGAATGTTGTGAACAATCAACTTACGGCAGTGGACGAAAACATAGCAGCGGATGGAATCATTCCTCCCCATGGCAAACCAATACCTCCAAGGGGTAGAGCACATCGCCTAGCTCATATGATGTGTGAGGAGGATTACTTAGATTTGGATGGAGCTAGAGCCAGTGGAGCGATAGTGTTAACTGTACTACCTCCAGGTGTTAAGTTCACAATCACTAGCACTATGATTCAACTCCTAAATCTGAACGGTATGTACAAGGGTGCAGCAGGTGATGATGCTAACCAACATTTGATGAACTTTGTGGCGATTTGCAAGTCGCAAGAGATTCTTGGAGTAAGACAAACAATGATGAGATTGAGGTTGTTTCCTTTGTCTCTTATTGGAGAGGCAACCAACTTGTTGAATGATATGTCGGTTGACTCAACCACGAGTTGGACTAAGTTGTAGGAGGCTTTTCTAGAGTGAATCTTTCTGGAATCAAAAGAGCTGCAGATGAAAGACGAGATCAGTACCCATAAGCAACTACCAGGAGAAGCACTTCATGACACTTGGTGGAGATTCAGCCAAAAGCTGAAGAAATGCCCAAACCATGGTTTATGAGGAAGCCATTCGCAGAGAGCTTGCAACTAATGGACGAAGTGTTAAAGAATAACAGGGTATGGCACACCAGGGATGCAGAAGTAGGAGATATGGGGTACATATTTGAGCTGTTGGTAGAACAAAGGAAGAGAGAAGAAGTAAGGGATCATGATATGGCACACATGAGGACCCAAATAGATCTACTCACAAAGCATATTGTCTCCAAGTCTTGAAAGGTAAATGCCAAAGCCAACCAAACAGGTTTGACGATCAAGATATTGATATAGATGAAGAAGCAAATTACCTGGGAAACTAAGGAGTTTTTCAGAATTATAACTCAGGCAACTAGGGTTACAATTCTGGAAATGTAAGTCAGAATTACTCAAGGGAAGGACAGTATGATAGGCCAGTAAACAGAGAGCAGATAAACTGGCAAAATAGAGATGGGTACATAAATGATCGAAGTGGTGTCTATGTGCCCCCAGGTAATAGAGATCGGGAAGTGGTAGTTCGAGTGGGTTTAAGCTGGAAGACATGTTAACCAAGGTGCTACAAAAAGTTGAGTCAACTGATATGAAGGTGAATGAGATGAAAAGTGATTTCTCCAGTATGTGTCAACTGGTAGACTCTCACACCACCTCCATCAAGCAGATTGAACAACAGTTGGGCCAACTTTCTACCTCATTAAATTAGAAGAAGAATGGGTCACACCTAGTGACACGATCCAAAATCCGAAGAAGGATGGGAAATGCATGGCTATCACCACCAGGAGTGGTAAGATTCTTACTGACCCAATTTCTGTAGGTACTAAACATGAACAAATTTTAGAGCAAGCTGGAAAAGAGGAGGATGAAGCTGAGCAAGTAGATGGAGGATGCTCAACCAATAGCCAAACCAGTAGGAGCTAAAGAAAAAGTGGTTGAGGGAACCTTGCTGTTACAGCAAATCCCAAGACCACCTTCTCCTTTCCCTCAAAGGCTTATAAAGAAAGCCGAAAATGGGAAATTTGCAATGTTCATCACCATGCTGCGACAGTTGTCAGTCAACATCCCATTGGTGGAAGCCCTTGAGCATATGTCAGGATATGCCAAGTTCATGAAGGACTTGGTTACAAAGAAAAGAGCTGTAAGTATAGACTTAACTGAAAATGTCCATCACTGTAGTGCTATTGCTACCAGGTCTATGGTACAGAAGAAGGAGGATCCGGGTGCATTTACCATACTATGCACTATTGGATCAATTGAATTTGCAAAGGCCTTGTATGACCTAGGGGACAGTATCAACTTGATGTTGCTAGCCATCTATAAGCAACTGGGGTTAGGAGTTCCAAAGCCCACAACCAAGAGGTTGATGATGGTAGATAGGTTAGTGAAGCAACCTATAGGCATTTTATTTGATGTGCTTGTGAAGGTGGGCACGTTCATCTTTCCGACAGACTTCGTGATTTTGGATTGCAAAGTGGATTTTGAGGTTCCTATTATTTTGGGAAGACCATTTCTGGCAACGGGATGAGCATTGGTAGATGTTGAGCGAGGAGAACTAAAGTTCAGACTCAACAAAGAAGAGGTAAAGTTTAACATTTGTAGGTCCAAGAAGTAGCCACATGATATGAATGTGGTGTCTGCAATAGCGGTCTTTGATGAAGAAGAAGTGGGAGCAACAATTGAAGAGAGGATGGTCATTGAGACCTTAGCTGCAGTGCTGATGAACTTTGAAGCTGACTTCCGATCTGACTTTGTAGAGACTGTGAATGCTTTGCAGGTTATGGGAACACATTCTTATGCTCCAAAAAAGTTGGTCCTGCATCTGAAAAACAAGCCAAGTCCTCCAGCGAAACTATCCATTGAGGATCCACATGTGCTGGAACTGAAACAGTTACCCAGTCACCTGAGGTGTGTATTTTTGGGAACTAATAACACTTTGCCTATGATTTTGGCTGCAGATTTTAATGATGAACATGTCCAAGCTGTGATCATGGTGTTGATTAGGTACAAGAAGGCCATTGGGTGGACTATTGTTGGCATCATCGGGATACCTCCGGGTATATGCACCCATAAAATTCAACTTGAGAAATATTGTAGCCCAAGCATTGAACACCAGCAGAGGCTAAGCCTACCTATGCAAGAGGTGGTAAAAAAGGAGATCATCAAGTGGCTAGATGCTGGGGTGGTATACCTATTTCTAACACTCACTTGGTCAGTCCAGTGCAATGTGTGCCCAAAAAGGGCGGTATGACTGTGGTTTCAAACACCAAGAATGAGTTGGTTCTGCAGAGGCCAGTTACGGGATGGAAAGTGTACATGGATTACAGGAAGTTGGACAAGTGGACCTTGAAGGATCATTTCCCAATGCCTTTCGTAGACGAGATGCTTGACAGGTTGGCTGGCAAATAGTGGTACTGCTTTTTAGATGGATATTCTTTCTATAACCAGATATCAATTGCTCCTGTAGATCATGAAAAGACCAAATTTACATGTCCTTATGTAACCTTTACATTTAAACGCATGCCATTTGGACTATGTAATGCACCAACAACTTTTCAAAGGTGTATGATGTCTATCTTCTCAGACATGGTGGAAGTTACTCTGGAGGTCTTCATGGATGACTTTTATGTGGTAGATGATACCTTTGATGATTGTTTGTTAAATATTAGCACGGCCCTATAGAGATGCGATGAGGCAAATCTAGTGCTGAACTGGGAGAAGTTCCATTTCATGGTCAAGAAAGGCATAGTCCTTGGACACAAGGTTTCACAGAAATAGATTGAGGTCGACAGGGCCAAAATTGAGGTGATTGAAAAGTTACCTCCGCCGATCTATGTGAAAGGTGTTCGATGTTTCTTAGGACATGCCGAATTCTATAGGCAGTTCTTCAAGGACTTCTCCAAAATTGCAACCCTATGTGCAACCTTTTTGGAGAAGGAGGTGAAATTTGTCTTTGATGAGGTATGTCTAAGAGCTTTTGAATGCCTAAAGGAGAAGTTGATTTGTGCACCAATGATTATTGGCCCAGATTGGGCAGAGCCATTTGAGATAATGTGTGATGCTAGTGGTACTGTGTTAGAAGTTGTGTTGGGGTAGAAGCGCAATAAGATGTTCCATCCGATTTACTATGCTAGTAAGTCACTAAATGGAGCACAACAAAATTACACTGTCACTGAACAGGAAATAATGGCGGTGGTGTATGCCTTCGAGAAATTCAGAGCTCATTTGTTGGGTACTAGAGTGGTAGTCCATACAGACCATGAAACTCTGAGATACCTCAAGGCAAAGAAGGATGCCAAACCAAGGTTGATCAAATGGGTGTTACTACTTCAGGAGTTTGATTTTGAGGTGAAGTACATGAAAGGTTGTGAGAACCAAGTGGCTGATCACCTGTCGAGGTTGGAGGCTGAAAAGAAAGAGGAACTCGAGCTCAACATAAATGATACATTCCCAGATGAGCAGGTATTAGCCGCTACACTTGATCTTATTCCTTGGTTTCCTGATTTTGCTAACTATCTTTTTAGTGATTTGATTCCTGAGGGGCTGATTTATCAACAAAGGAATAGGTTCCTACATGATGTGGGTAAGTATTTTTGGGATGAACCTTATCTATACAGGGTGTGTGCTGACAACATCATCAGGCGATGTATTCCTGAAGCTGAGATGTTGCATATTCTCGAAGACTGTCACTCCTCTCCGATAGGTGGTTATCATGGAGGTGCTCGAACAACTCATAAGATACTTTAGTCTGGGTACTACTAGTCCACCATTCATCAGGATGCGATGGATATAGTGAGGAGTTATGATTTATGCCAGCGACAAGGAGCCATATCTCGGCGCCATGACACCTATTCTGGAGGTGGAGCTGTTTGATGTGTAGGGAATCGACTTCATGGGCCTCTTTGTGAGCTCCTATGGGTAGAAGTACATATTGGTTGCAGTGGGCTATGTGTCCAAATGGGTTGAGCTAGTTGTGTTGCCTGAGAATGATGGTAAGAGTATTGCTGGTTTTCTGAAGAAGAATATCTTTTCAAGGTTCGACACACCTAGAGCTATCATTAGTGATGGTGGTTCTGATTTCTATAATAAGGTATTCAGCTCTCTTCTGGCTATATATAGAGTAAAACAACATAAGGTTGCAACACCTTATCACCCACAGACCAGTGGCCAAGTGGAGGTCTCCAACAAAGAAATTAAAGCAATTCTGGCTAAAATGGTGAATGCCAACAGGACAGATTGGGAACGAAAGTTAGATGATGCTCTATGGGCATATCATACAGCTTTCAAGATATCTGTTGGTATGTCTCCATATCAATTGGTGTTTGGAAAGGCATGTCATTTGCCGATTGATCTTGAGCATAAAACACTCGGGGATTTGAAGAAGTTGAACATTAGTTGGAGCGAAACTGTAAACCTGAGGTTGGATCAGATCAATGAGATGGATGAGTTTCGTTTAAAAGCCTATGAGAGGTCTGCACTGTATAAGGAGAGGATGAACCTATATCATGACAAGCATATTGAGAAAAGAAGCTTCATTCCTAGTGACTTAACTTGGTGTTACTTTTCAACTCTAGACTTTGTCTGTTCCCGGGAAAGTTGAGATCCAAATGGTCTGGACCTTTTAAGGTTATGCAGGTATTTCAGTCGGGTGCTATTGAGATGGAAAATGATAAGGGCGAAAGGTTCAAAGCCAATGGCCAGCGAATCAAGGCATACTTGGATGTTCTAGAGGATTTGAAGATTGTGGAGGAATGCAAACTTGATGAAGTCTGAGTAATCAGGTAACCTGCATCGCGCAACGACTTTAAATTGTGCGCTGCTTGGGAGGCAACCCAAGATGTAAATGTAGTAGGTATTTCCCTTTTTCTTATTTTTCTTAGTTTTTATAGAGTCATTGTGTGTTGATGTGTGCAGGAGAGAATGGGTTAAAAAGTGCAGGAACTGGGTACAGATTGCTCTTCGCAGGCAGCCTCATGGATTGTGGTGCCCTTTATGGGCACTTTCATGGTCCATCAATCTTAGAACTAATGAAAAAGAGCTACTGGAATTTGCAAGAAAGGGTTCACGGAAGGGTTCACGGTCCGTCATGATTTGTACAAACCGTCTAGCCTCTCGTGAACCACAGGTAAGTACTTCATCCCAAGTTAGTTCCACGGATCACTGGATGGACCGTGGTGAGCTTCACGAGAACTTTCACGGTCCATTGTCTACAAGCAGTCCCAACAATACCCGACCCGACCCGCGATTGCATCAGAATTGCTATATGATTACTAAAGCGCCAAGGGTCGGGGTTTTCATTTTATTCTCTTCCATAACGGTTCTTAAGAGGTTAAAATGTTTCCCATCATCCATAATTCCTAATTTATCAAACAATCAAAGCCCTAATCCTAAGTATCAAGAATCTCAAGTCGAATTCACTTATCCATCTTGCTAAGAAAATTTTTCTTCTAAGTTCCAAGTAAGTTCTCTTATCACTTGCAACAAGTTTAATCTTGTATAAAAGTGAGTTTGAATTACTTCAATTTAATCGAGCTTAGCATGGTTATATGATAAACTATTTTGATTGGTATTGATTTGTTATGGGTTAAGTTGAATTGGGTATAGTTTATTGTTCTTGTACATGGGTATGATCACAGTGTTTCTAAATCAGTTGTGAGTGTATGAGGGCAGTTGAATTCATGAAGGATAATAGTGATGTGTGGATATGTCTGGGTGTGATCCAGTGTAAAAATGGGATTTTGGTGAATGTGGGGAAGAAGATGACTAAAGAATTGGCTAACTGTAGGACCACGATAGGTTTTATGGACCGTGAAAGCTACCAGGAGCCGTAAAACCGATCGTGGACCACACTTAAATTCCTTCCACCCATCAGCTAGGTTCATGACCAGTATCACGGACCGTGGTTCACTCCAGGGGCAGTGTAACTGTCGGTTAACAGTACTTTGTAAACCTCCTATTGCACACTAAGTATGTGATAAATCCACGAGGGGTTTAATGGATCGTGGTACCTACCATAGCCCGTGGGAGCTTCAATAAATTTTGCTTATATTTTGTACAGTTTAATTTTTGTAATTTTGTTGTTGTTTCGTCTTTTGATTCTGTGGCCTTTCCCAATAATAGATTGGGTGACGACATTCTTAAGGCAAGGCATCATGATGTAATTACACAAGGGAAGTCTGAGTACCCAATAGTACTCCATTTTATTGATTTGGGTACTAATGAATGTTGTATTCTCAGGTACTATTCCAAAGAACGCAACCCCACAGTCTGGACCCACTGGGTCTCAATTTGAAGGTCATGATGACTCTGAGTCTAGTAGTTCAGAGGTGCAAATAAATGTCAAACCTGATAATCATCCACCTCGAGCTACTAGATCCAGAGAAACAAGGGATATACTCTTGGACACTCCTCCTAAGTTTGAAGAGAAAGGCAGTCGTTCTGGTAACAGGGAGGATTCAGGAAGTAAATTTGATGCTACTTCTGGAAGCCAATCAGATAATGGTTCGGGAGGTAGCGCAGGGTCTAAAAGTGGATCTCATGAAGGTGCAACCACCTCTCCACCTACGGTAAATACAGAAGCTGAAACTAGAATAAGGGAGGAGGTAGATGCTACAGATGAGGATATAGAGATCACCACTAATGACACAATGGTGATGTATGTGAATATGCATGAACCTGATCCTGGAGCGAGACAACAACTGATTGATTGTTATCGCTCCATGTGGACTGTCAACTGGTCCAAAGAATTCTTCAACAATGGCATTGTGAACAAAACTGGCGGCTTCAAGAATCGAGCAATCATGCCTGAGACTAGGGTGGTGGTAGCTTATATCAAAGCATTCCCAAACATCTATTGGATATTTCACCTTTATCAGTTCGACTGGATGGACAATGCACCTGGATAATACTCTAGCCACCTGGACAGAGAGTTTTATTTATCTTATGCATTTACACTGATGAACTTTGTTGCAGAAACAGAGACTATGAAACGTGGATAGAAAGACATTGCTATTACCTGGGGTCCACCCAACTCAGTTATAGTTCGGGGTAAATCAATAGATATTTTTGAAGCTACTATTAACAGAATGTTGTAAGGTCCAAAATACTCTGCACCAGCTTTAGTTGGTCTTTTTGAGGGAAAACATCATGAGGTCACCAGTGATACTACGATGGAGGATCAGAATTCTCGAGAGAGGGTTTTGCGCTGGATTGCGAAGAAAATTGCCATAGATGGGGAGAATGCAGCTTGGGTCACCACAACTCCAACACTCATTACTAAAGTTTCACTGTCTTCTCCAGCCAAGGTTTTGTGAGCAGTCGTCCTGGAACAGTTGCGATCGACAGCTAATGATAACATTTTGTCCCCTTTCCTGGCTTTGTTGGTAGCATGTCTTATGGTTAGTTACCCGGTAAATGTGGGGCGGATTATATCGACTGAGATGAGGGACAGGGCACTGAATGAGAGAGCCTCACTTCCATTTCCCTATCTGATAGGGAAATTATGTCGACAAGCGAGCATTCCTCCAAACAGGCTAGTTGACAAAATGGGGTGAAACATTCAGACTCATCAGAGTTTCTAAGATCAAAGATGTCGCAAACCATCTCTTTGGTGCGAAATTTGTAGTTGTAGGCACCTTAGTTGTTGTCCCTCACGTACCAATTGACATTCCACATGCAGATAGAGGTCCAGAACAGGGAGAGTCATCACAACCTTCCGAAGAGGCACCACCACCTCCAGCTTCAGCCTTTCAAGCTCCAGGAACCTTTGTCTTTATCCCTATGCTATTTCATGAGAAATTGGGTGTAGATCAACACCAAACCAGGACCTTGGTCGACCAGATAGTCAACATGATGCCTCAGCTGATATAGAGATATGTGTTAGCTACAAAAAAAAGAGCTTAAAGATGAGATGCGGAAGGAGCTGGATGTCTTAAAAGACCATATGGATGGTTTGGAGAACCTTGTCCAGGATTGATTCCAGGCTACATGATCAGTAGATAGTAAAGAGTTCAAATCACAATTGGTTGAGATGTGAACTCAGGTTGCTAAGCTGGCTGAAAAACTAGTACAGGTACCCACTCCATTAATGCCATATTCTTTAATGCAAATGCTAAATCAGGCACCCTCCACTCAATCAATTGATGATCTCTGGGGTGAACTACCCCAGATTAAGTCTGGTAAGAAAAAACACAGAGCCAAAATATCAAATGAGGAGATACCTGCTGACCTTTCGAGAGAGGAAAGAAGGCAAGAAAAGAAACCGCACAAGGCATCCAGGAAGGTAGCTAGAGGAAAAAAAGCCCTTGAGCAACAAAAACGAGATACAGTGTTAGCTTTAGCTTTTGGTAGCGGAGCAACTGCCCCAGCGAGTAATAGTCAACCTGATCATATGCTGAGTTCTGAGACTGCACCCGTTGATAAGGGTGCTGATCCTGAGCCGACTACCGACTCCTAGAGCGTCGTAGGTATGACCCCTCCTCACAACCTTGTTTCATTTTCCCTATTGACTTTGAGGGTAAAGTTTCTTTTTATTAGGATGGGGTGGTGAGCAACCTGCTATTCTAAGCTGAATGGAGGTTGACTCTGTAATTACTATTAAAAAAATTGTTTTCAGTTTGTGTTTGTGTGTTGAGCTGTGCAGTAGCTAGTCTGGTAAAAATAACGACCTGAATCTGAAATTTGATTGTTAGGATCTTTAGATGACATCTTAGATACTTACATGTTGAGCATTGTTAATTTGATCAATAAATTGGTGAACCAAGAAGCTGGATAATGTGGTCATGTGTCATGTGTTTGTGTTGTTTAAAGTCTAACAATAGGAGCAGAAACTAGAACTTGCCTGAGTAGTCTTGTTTAAATCTGATAATAACCGGATAGGAAAGGAATAGTAGGCCATTTTTGTAAGCCAGTAAAAAGCCAAAATTAGAACTACCAAATAAAAAGCTTACCACTTGAACCTGATTTGAGCCTAAGAGTCAGTTTTTGTTCTTACCCAATAAATATCATATCCTTTGGTTTCCGAAGATACAATGTCAACACTCCAGGACAAAAGCCTAAGTTGAGGGTGTTTACAATCCGAGCAGAAACAAAAAGTGAAAAAGAACGTTCAACCAATGAGCTGAGTGCATAAACAATGTGAACAAAATACAAGAAAAGGAAGATTTTTTTTTAAAAAATAATGGTTGTTGGGGTGTGCTAAAATGAACAAAAAGAGGGAGTTACCCAGAAAAGAGTAGTGTGAAAATGAGACTTTGGAAAAATCAAGGGACTAGTCACTCACAAACCCAAATATCCATTCCCTAACTTGAGCCTATGTTACAAGTCGATAAAGTCCTACAGTGGTCCTATTTCGGGTATTTGCAAGATAGACAGTAGAAAGCAAGGGAAAGACTATGTTAGTTTGTTTCTAGTGTTAGAAGTTCTTTGAGAGTGTGAGCATAGTAATTAGTCCGAATTATCATTAGTGAGGAAATTATTTTGTGTGAGCATAGTAACACAGTGATTGCATTTGAGAGTAGATTGACTATAAGTAATGAGATGTCATAGATTGATCCTTGCATGTTATATTCATGATTTTGGATACAAATTGTGTTTGAGATGGTTGCCGCATAGTTTCAAAAATGTTTGAATAATTTGACGGCTGAATGTATTGATTTTCTCATCACTTGATGACAAGTAATGGTTGTAAGTTGAGGGTATTGATGTGCCGTGAAACCTTGGTACATTTGATTCTTGAAAATTAAGGGTTAATACTAGAATCGAGTGTATTTATGTGGATATAACGTGTTTGGTAGTGTTTGTCAGGTGAAACAAATGGAAGTGAAAGAAGATAGCAAATATGAAAATTTAGTGAAATTGGAAGTATAGACCATGGACGACCTTACGGGCCATGGTCATCACTACTGCCCGTAGTGAGTGTCATGGTATTGAGACAGTGAAGGAACTTTTGAAGGTTCAAGGGAGAAATTACCTAGTGAAGACCACAGATAACTTCACGAGCCGTGTTCCTCAAAATGGCCTGTGGTGCATGTCGTGGTAATGAACCAGTGAAAGGGAAAAGAAAAGCTACATATTGATCATGGCATAGATAAGACCACGGGCACCTATATCGGCCGTGGTCGTTGTCACAATCCGTGGTGTTGATCGTGAAGTGATCCAGTGTTTAAGTGGTAAGAAGTTGAAATGCAGTTTCGACCAAGTGAAAACCACGGAAGGCCTCATGGACCATGGTCCTCATTACGGTCCGTAGTGGTGATCGTGAAGAATTTCCAGTGTAAAGTGTTGAAGACCCACTTTTGGGGAGTTCCAAGGGAAGACCACAGAGGGCTTCACGGACCCTGAAGCCCTTGACGGGTCATGGGAGTGGATGTGAAAGGGCCCGACAGTTCAGTCCTACTTCTAGTAGGACTCTTTTTACAACACATATTTGAATTAATTAGGTTGTTTTATGTTTTACCTTATCATTCATTGAACGATGAACAAGTTTGGAGAATTCATAGCTTTTGATTTTCGATTTTAGATATTGAATTAAGTTTTTGTTTTTCCGGTTCTTGAATTATCAAAGTGGTGGTTGATTTGCTTATTCTTGTAAGTATTGTCTAACATGTTTTCATTATATGTTTCTAAACATTTACAAGAAATTATGATTAGATAAACACCACAACTAGGGTTGTGGGATCCATGACGGAATTCTAATTGTGATTCTGTAAAACGAGTGAAAGGCAATTTGTGGTTACAAATTGTAGTTTAGTTTTTGTTATTCATGTATTCTGATGAGGGCACGCATTAGGATGAGCATGTATTTGTCATTTGTTCGAGAGAAAAATGTAGTTAGGAAAAAGATAAACTAATCTAACTAAATGGAGTCATAGTTCGAGTTCGAGAGAAAAGAATCTTAACACCATTATAGGCGAGGGTAAATTGTGTACCACTTTGGGACCGAGAGGACTTGACTGAAGATTATCTGAGTAGACTGAGAAGTGTCAGATATAGTTAACTCGCATGTAATTTGTAGACGTTAGTTGCCTGAAACTCAATTATGGAAGAACATTATATGCACGTTATAGGGAACACAATCCTAGTTTTAGTTAATTATTGAAACAACTTCAAAATGGATATCTTGTTCATTGTTGAATTAGAGTTACATTACAATTTTGGCTACTAAAGAGTTAACGCTAAACCCAATTTTATTATCAGTAATTGTTTATTTAGGAAATAATAACGACATTTGAGTAAAATGTGACAGTGAAATCATTTCTGTAAAGAAATTGTCTGTGGGATCGACCTCAACTCACGTTGAGTTCTATAAATTGACTTCGACTGTTTATATCTTTTAATTGAGGTTTAGGTTAGGATATATCAAAACCCCTCGATTAACCTTCTATAATATCCAGCCAACCCTAAGAAACTTCTAATATCAGTTGGAGATGTGAGTCTTGACCAATTCTGCACTACCTCTATTTTCTGAGTATCAATCCTAATTCCATCACCGGAAACAATGTCGCCTAAGAATACCACAAAATCAAGCCAAAACTCACACTTAGAAAATTTAGCATACAATTCTCTATCCTTTAGAGTTTGGAGAACTACTTTGAGATTGCTAGCATGATCTTCTTCATTCCTCGAATAGATTAGTATTCATCAATGAATACGATAACAAACATATCTAAATAAGGCTTGAATAATCTATTCAGAAGGTCCATGAATGTTGCAGAACCATTGGTCAAACCAAAGGAAATAACTAGGAACTCATAATGACCATAGCGGGTCATGAAAGTTGTCTTAGGGATATCACTTTCTCGTATTTTCAACTGATGATAGCCAGATCTTAGGTCTATCTTAGAAAAACAAGTGGCAGCCTAAAGCTGATCGAAGAGATCATTAATTCTTAGAAGAGGATACTTATTTTTGATAGTAACCTTGTTCAACTGACGGTAATCTATACACATTCTAGGAGAACCATCTTTCTTTCTCTCAAATAAGATCGGAGCGCCCCAAGATGAGACACATGGTCGAATAAAACCTTTCTCTATGAGATCTTTCAACTGCTCTTTTAACTCTTTCAACTCTGTTGGTGCCATCCTACATGTCAGAATAGATATAGGAGAAGTATCGGGAAGAATATCTATACTGGAGTTTATTTCTCTCTCAGGAGGGACTTCGGGATGATCATATGGAAAGACTTCTGGGAACACTTTTACTACTAACTGAATTGGAGGTATCTCAACACTAGAGTCACTAACTCGGATTTAGTGATAGAAACACTCCTTGGAAACTAACTTTCTCGCCTTAAGGTACGAAATAAAACGACCCTTAGGCACTGCTGAACTACTCTTCCACTCTATAACTGGCTCATCAGGAAATTGGAATTTAACGACTCGAGTTCTACAATCAACTGAGGCATAAGAGACATGAAGCCAGTCCATACGTAGAATGACATCAAAATATACCATGTCAGACTCAACTAAGTCAGCCATGGTACTTTGTGATTGACGGAAATGGTACAATCACGATAGACTCTCTCTGCTAGAATAAATTCACCAACAGGTGTAGAAACACTGAAGGGCTCAAGAAGTTTCTAAGGAAGAACATCAAAATTCAGAGAAACATAAGGAGTCACAAAAGATAGACTCAACGCATAAACATCAAACTTAAAGATTTGGATCATACAAGGGAAAATATCTGATGAATCGTCTTGCTCTTGGCAACTAGTGATAGCATAAAGACAGTTTCCTCGTCCGCCTGCCCCTGTAGCTCTTCTAGATGCAACTCTGTCTGGTGGAACAACTGAAGAAGACTGGGATCTATTGCCTCCATTACCATTACCCTGCCTGTTCTTAAAAACACTCTCTCATAAAATGACCATTCTGACCATATTTAAAGCAACCAGTGCAGCCATCACGACATAACCTGAGTGGCTTCTACCACACTTAGCAAATGCAGGAGTTTTCATACCCCTTTGTGTCATACTACCTTGAGAATGCCTAGGCCTAGCTCTGATATTTTGTGAATTCTGATTTTGGAATTCACATTTGCTCCTTGGTACGTGTGCACTAGTAGATGATGGAGCAGGTCCCTTTTGTTTCTGTTGGAATGATGACTGGTTGGCATTACTCTTCTGCTATCCGAACTCATTTCCTGTCTTAGCTCTCTTATTTTGAAACTCTTCCATATCTTTCAGTTTCTCTTCCTCAACCTATTGTACATGGATCATCAGCCTTGCAATGTCCATATCTACTATCAGCATAGATGCCTTGCTTTCCCTGCTAGACAGACGAGACAACCCAACAACAAACAAACTCATCCTGCTTTTAATGTCAACAACCATTTTCGGAGCATAGAGAGAAAGTTTGTTGAACTTTAAACTGTACTCAAGAACACTCATAGATTTTTTTTAAGAGTAAGGAATTCTCGTACCTTGGCTTCTCTTAGTTCACGGGGAAAGAAACGTCCCAAAAATGCGTCTTCAAACAAAGCCCAACTCACAAGTGGTGCTCCTTCAACTCTATTCTTTTTCCACTAATCAAACTAGATTCTAGCGACACCTTTCATTTGGTATACAAATAGTTCAACCCTCTCAGCTTTAACAACATGCATAATGTCAAAAACCTTTTGAAGCTCTTCAACAAAGTTTTATGGATCCTCAGTGACACTTGAACTAGTAAAGCTTGGAGGATTCATCCTTAAAAACTCACGGATCCTTGAAGTATCAGTTACTTCCTGTCGATTCTCTCTCTATTAAACTTGATTTGTCACACATTGATTTAACAGCCGGATAGCTTTACAGAACTCAGCATTGGTGACCTCTACTTGGGGTTGCACTTCTGGTACATTAGGTACCCCTTGATCTTGTGGTTAAACATTCCACCTAGAGGGACGACCTCTGACAACTTTTCGTGGAGGAATGATATGAAAGACACGCGCAAGCACGAATTAGAAGAAACTTTTTAGAGATAAACTTTATTGCATGAAATGAGTATGAAAGAAGTGAGATAGTTCCTCAGTGTCGCAACCTCCTAATTATAGATGTGGCGCGCTTCACACTAATAACGAGAACTCTACATACATGGCTTCATAGACTCCCTAGGACTCTTGAACTATGTGCTCTTATACCATGTTTGTCATGCCCCGAGCCTACACCCTGGGCGGGACTGGCACTCGAGAACCATTGTTGGCCCCAAGCGAACCCTTGGCTTGGCTTAACTCTTAGCGGAAGACTTAACTCATGATAAAAGAAAGTATTGAAATACAATCATAACTAAATTGTCTCAATAAATAACTGAGAATGTTTTAAAGATCAACATTCAACTGGGAAAAATGGCAACTCAAGTCTCAACATAACTGAAAGGAAATGGAAAGAATCATGAACTAGCATCAACTAACTGTCTATAAAGCCTCTAACAACTGAGATGGATGTCGAGACAAGACCCATGACATCCTAATGAACTAAACTAATAAAGCAATAAAAAGGGATCCTCTAGAAGTAAGGAGGCTCACAAACAAGTAAGGTGCTTATCCTGGTTACTTGTATCTGCATCATAAAAGATGCAGGACAACTAGCATCTGTACATTGAATGTACGACCATACGAGGGGAATTCTATAACAAGAAATAAGATTGAAAGGAATCTGAAAGTACCTAGGTTCAACTCAACTCAACTCAACTTAACTCATTTCAATATAAAGAAATAATATAAATGCAGTATAAAGGAAAGACTTTAAAACATGGATAAGAACTCTGTGTAATAAAGAATACAATAGTACTCAGTTTGTATGCAAGGATACAATATAAATTATGTTTCTACATTAAAAATACAATTAACTATGTGTATATAGGAATACAAAATATCTAGGTGGGAGTTTCTCTAACCGACAACCATCACTTAAGAGCTATGTGATGATACAACGTTTTTCCTCACACTGCCAGGGCAATCCAATACATTGTCGGGGGTATAGAACCTAACTACTAAGTGGATCTACTAGTCTATGCTATAAAGAACTAAGGAATCATCTAAAAAGTATGACCCTTTTCTGCCCATGATGGCTACATGGTTTATGGGGGTTCTGAGTTGTCAGAATTCTCCCCCATATCGGTGCTCAATACTACTCCAAAAAATATAACTAGCTCATATGCTTAAAAACATAACTCTTTTCGTGGTTTGAGATAATTACTCAAAAAATAGCCTTAAGGCTCTACTGTAAATCAGTGTTTCCTCTCTTGCTTAATTGTGAAAGCACTTACTCATTACTTAAAAACTAGCTCAAAGGCTCTGTTGGAAACCGGTGTTTCCTTTCTTGTTTAAATGTGAAAATATTTACTCTTTGGGAATACATAGTTCCCATATACACTTTTGAAGAAAATGAAACTTCATTTGTTACTCTTTACTTAACTCAAAACTCAAGTCTTAAAACAAATTTAAAGCATTTGCAAAACACTTCTTGAAAAGACTCTAAGAACTCTCTAGACTTGGCTCTTAACTTTCCTTGAATTTTAATTTAGGGATTCAATGTTATGATTCATGATTATGGATGATATCATGATGTTTAGACGTACCTTAGAGTGTAGAAATCAATTAGAAATCATAGGTACGATTCAAGGGAACTCAAACGGAAAGAAGTGGGAAAGGGTAGGGGACTTGGCGACCCTAATGTACGTACTGAGTGGCACTGGGTGCCAGACCCAAAACTACAGAACCTGGATTGGGACGCTCAGAGTGGTGTGGCGCCCCAATTCCCAATCTATAGAACTTGTTGTGGGGCTCTTTGAGTGGCGCAGAGCTCCACTACTTTTCCCCAGATTTTTGATGAATTTTCTTTGTCGTTTTTAAACCCTAATTCGTCTAAATTTGATTTGTTTCTTCCCCAAACACTTATATTTGAATAACCAACCAAATTATAGAAGAATATACTCAAAAACAACCTCAAATCTCATGAAACTAACTCAAGAACTCCTTAACAACTCAACAATCAATAACCCAATAGAAACTTCAACAAAATCCATCAAGAACTCAATTACTCTACTTTCAGGGATGTAAATATGCTGAAATAAATTTTGATTAGAGTGTGGATGAACAAAACCAATGCTATGTGATCTCACATACCTCGTAGGGATTAACCGTTGGCGAAATCTGCAAGCGAAACCTTAAGAACGATGAACTTTGGCTTATTTTCTCTTTTCTCGTCTTTTCGTCTCTCAAAGCCCTAGCGTAATTTTGTAAAGTGTCAACTGCATCAAAACAATTTAGTCCCTAATTAACTAACTGAAAACGAATTAAACCAATTGGGTATGGAAAAGACCAAAATAGCCCTTTAAAATCTGGTGACTTTCCTTATCTAGACAACCTAACTTAGAACGGGAATATCTCCGTAATAGGAGCAGGAAAATTAGAAAACTTGGTGGCATTGGATAGATAATTCAAAGACAATTAATTTGATATCTTATAGCACACCTAACCCATCCTGTACTGAGAGTTATGGTCGTTTGAAGTTGATCCAAAACTTATACTTAGTAAAACTTGCCAAACTTTCCAAATTTGATCTTTCCAAAAATGGTTTCTTTCTATTTCTAGTTTATTTCTTAAGTGGGATGTTACACGAATGAGCTCGCTGACTTAGGTTAAAACACCTTAAGAATAGATCAAGAGAAGGTGAGCTGAAGCATGAATGACGACTTGCCAAATGATCTCAGAGAGCCCAACTATCATCGCCCAAAGGGTAGTGTGTTGAGTTTTGGGAAAAATTTGGGAAAATATAAATAGCCCAAATGATATTGAAAAAGAGAGCTTTTTCTGAGTTTAGGATTGGACAGTGAGATCATTTACAGGAGAAATATTTTTAGCTTGTGAAGAAGAGGTTCTAGTTTTTGAGGTTTTTAAACTTTGTTCTTGAAATTGACAAATTAAAGTTGCATGCAAAGTGGGTTTGCTTGTAATTACTTGATTTCATGTTACCCATGGTTGCTTTCATGAAAGATATAGTTTCTTTCCTTTTTGTTCTGGGTGGCTAAAACTCCAAAATCTAAGTCTTTAATTATGGGGTTGGGTGTTGATTTAATATAGTAGGTATTGTGTATGATCTATTTGGCTGTTGTTCATACATGTTAGCATGGGATTAAATTATGGGTTAAGATTGTAAACTTAATTCCTACTTTCAATCTTTGGTTCATGCTCGAAAGAGATTGATTGGAGTGGGTAATTATGTCGAAACTAGAAATTTTGGTTTGATGTCTATAACTTACTTGAAAATAGAGATTATGAGTCGGATTTATTTACCATGTTTGAGCATGAAAGAGACAATAAAGTAAGGCATTGGTTTTTTTAGTAGAGTATATAGATGAGACCGATAGGAGATTCTACGAAATGATTCTATCAGATCGAAAAAACATTACTATCATTTAAGATGACCTAGCCTATTCATGGATGTTCATCACTATAAAGCAGCACAATTACTCCTATGTGACATTGATTTCCAATCCCAGCACCTTTAGAATGCTTGTTAATTCTTGAATTCTCCAAAATCATAGTTAAATTGTGATAGTTGATAACCAAATCTTTTTTGATTAAATTGGTAGAATCATCCACCTACTGGTTTTTACTATTACACATGAATGACTTTACAATCCAAATTTCTAGATAGAATTCTCTACGATATACCATTGTCTGTGGGATTCGACCTTCTATTAGTTGGGTAATTTTTATTAACTATGACCGTTGTATCTTTTAATTAGTTTTGAAGCGTACATTTGAGCGTTATCACTTACCACCAAGTAGCAATAATTCACATGAAAACCTAATATATAAAAGAAAAAAAAGCCACAACAATAAGATGAAAGATATGACCACGTAATAAATAAATAAAGATAACAATAGTTGTTGTTTTATTGGTAGAATGCATCTCTCGCCTCCAATCCACACCATTATGTTTGCTTAATAAAATATTCATCATAAATAGTTCATATAAACATCACAATAAAACAAAAAACATTCCTATAAGAGGTCTAATTCACCTTGTAATAACACATACATACAGCCATATATAGAACACATCATCAAAGGTTGATCATATTTCATTTGAACATCAGCTCGTAATCACACATCCAACAATAAAAATATCGCAATCCATATACCAAAAACGCAATAACCACAATCTCCAGTTTTCCCCATATTAGTGTCACCTGGGTATCCAAATATTGTTTTCAATTTGATACGGTAAGTTCGATTTATTTTTCTTCAACAAAATTTCATCTTGAAAATTGTATATACCTTGTTTTCTCCTTATGAATATATCATCTTTAGTGGATGAATAAAAATAGTCAAAAGAAAAATATGTGTGAGAATGATCAAACATACCCCTGCATGAAATATATTTTCTTTTTCAATAAAAATATTTTAAAAACTACTGTAAAAATTATTTTTTTCACTTTTGTCAGAAGAAAAGAGTATATGTGTGTCATTTGTGTAACACCATATATATATATATATAAAGAGAATCTTAGACTCATCTATGTGGCACCCTCACAGCTCATATGTCTTATAAAACTCTTGTTAAAAGTCACAACCCTTTAAAAAAGTCAGAACTCTTCATAAAAGTCATAACTTTTCATAAAAGCCACAACTTTTCACAAAAGCCACAACTTTTCACAAAATCCACAACTCTTCATTTTCCATCCACACCCTTGAAAACCCAACACTTAATACCAAGGCACCAAAAGAACAAAGAATAAACAAAGAAAATTGATTTCAATTGCAATGCAACATTATTATTCTTGCGCCTCTCAGTAAAAAACTTATAACACTGTTGGAATAGTTGAATTCATAACATTTGGTTCTTTAGTAAATAAAATTCTTTTTCTGCCACTATTATTTGTAGGTTTTTCCCGCATAGGGGAGTTGAATTCAAATACATTAATTAAGATTCTTATGAAGGGTGTTTCATTTCTCAAAGTTTTTTTCCTCCCATTTCATGAAGCTTAATCTCTCACTACAAGTCATAGTGATTCATTTATATATTGAAATTTATTTTTGCTATTTTAAGGGGGGTTTTGCAAAACCTTTCCTGAAAAGAATAAATGAACTTCAATTATTCATTACAATATGGTGAGTTTTCTTTAACCTTGTTAAAAATCACAGCAAGAATGATTGAAAATTGATATCATCTTTTGTCCCTTTCTACATGCTTCCTCATATACTTTTTGGAAAAAATCCTTATAGTCTATGCTATATTTGATAGCACACAACAACAAATATGTGATAACTAATACAGAACCAATGGTGAAGTTTGTTAAAAGAACAAAACAGATTACCCTCTTTCTTGCCACAGTTACTGTACTATTCAGATTGTTTTATCTTAGGTACAAAAATTTTGTACGCAATTACACTCTTTTATAGAATATTAATATAGAGATAATTAGTTCACTTCGTTTATCGCAAGTTGACTAAATTGATATTTCTTACTCTCTTCTATTTAGGTATAATTAGAGATCAAGTTTTCTTGAAACTAATACATGTCAAAAATATACTGTAACAAAAATCATTTTTATTGGCAATAAATATGCATATTAACGAAGAGTGCTAGAGCCTTACCGACGTTAGTTAATTGTCATTAGATACTATGTCACTATGGGCTTTCCAGAGAATTAGAGAGAGTACTAATTTCTTTTAAAAATACATTTTTAGAGATAGTTAAGCTATTTATTGTCGTTAAAGATCATTTTTGGTGTACTGGCAACTCTTTCTTTTGGCTTCTTTAAATTAAATATGTGAATTGTAAACCTGGATACGACCGGATAGACTATCTTTTTGAAAAATATGTTAAGCAACATGCCTTTTTCATCTTGATTGTTAGGAAAGTAAGGTCGTTTTTGTTATTATTTATGGATATTTGTGAGTTCAAGTGCTCACAAAAATATGTTGTGAGATTTTAATATATTATGTATCAAAATTTTTATTTAGAGTATCCAGTGGTGAACAACTTCATTCAGATGTCACATATTGCTTGGTTTATCATTGCATTATTTCTTTATTATAACCATAATTATAACTATGGTTCAATCCCAAATAAATTGAGGCTGGTGATATGAAACCTAAGCAATAGTAATGATCGTTCTTAGACAATGAGGAAAAACCTTTATGATGTTAACGATATTAGGGTCATTTTCTACATATATTTGATATGGTATACTATAATAAAAAAGAGACTGATGGAGGTTCATAAGAAAGGAGTCAAAGGTCCTCCATTTTAATTTCGTTAATTTTGTTCTTGTATGAACACGATGTTCCACTTGACTAGGCAGTGTTGTTGTTCGAGGATTTTTCGTCTCTTCTTTAATGTCTGATGTTTTCTTTATAACTTCACGGAATTCAGAAAATTTTGTTACTTCTGACCAACTATTTCCAAAGAGATTTCTTTGACTTCTTTCTAATACTCAAAATCTTTCTACAACTCATAATTTTTAGCAATAAAAAAGAAAATTAAAAAATATAGCACATAAGATTTTGGAGAAACGTTTTTTCATAAGATAAAATATTCTTGACAATGTAGTGTATGTATCGAAAATACAAATATTATAGAATAATCATATGCAAGCTTTATAAAATAGTTCAATCCCGTGAGGAGCACGTATAATATACCCAGTTATGGGTATTTATGAATCACTTTCATAACGAGGGATATATTAGCTCTAAATGACAAAGTTGAGGGGTATATCAGACCCTTTGTGTTGTAATATATCATATAAGTCAAATTCTTACTAGCCATTTATAATAACAGATTAGTAACCAAATAATCTAGAGTAAATATATAGAAATGTGACTTTTATGGCATGGAAATTTAAGGTTAGAATTAATACAATTAATATTTTAGTTATTTTAGTCCAGTGAATAATCTATAAATGTAGCAAGAGAAAGATCCATCTCCTCATTCTTAATAACATTCTTCTTTCTTTTTGCTTTATCAGCTCCAACATTTTCACAAAGAAATATCATGTCCGAAATTCTTCCTTCAGAACAAAATCAAGAATCTGAAGTTTGGCCATCTATCTCCTCTGTCACTGCAAGTCATAGCGATTCATGTAAATATTGAAATTTCTTTTTGCTATTTTGTTGAGTTTTCTTTAACTCTGTTAAAAATCACAACAAGGATGATTGAAAATTGATATCCTCTTTTGTCCATTTCCACAGCCTTTTTCATATACTTTTTGGAAAAATTCCTTTAGGGCTATGCTATATTTGATAGCACACAACAATAGATATGTGGTAACAAATACGGAACCAATGGTGAAGTTTGTTAAAAGTAAAAAAACATATTACTCTCTTGCTTGCCATAGTTAGTATATTATTCTAATTGTTTTGTCTTAGGTACAAAACTTTTGTATGTCATTACACTCTTTCTAGAATATTAGTATAAAGACAATTAGTTCACTTCGTTTATCTCAAGTTGACTAATTTGAAATTTCTTACTCTCTTCTATTTGGGCATAATTAAAGATCTTTTTTTTTTTAACTAAAAGATCAAAAATATTTTTTATCGGCAATAAAAATGCACATTAACGAAGAGTTCTAGAGCATTTACCGACATTAATTAATTGTCATTAGAAACTATGTCACTGTGGTATTTATAAAGGTTTATAGAGTGTACTAACTGCTTCTAAAAATACATATGTAGTGGTAATTAAGCTATTTATTATCGTTAAAGAACATTATTGGTGTACTGACAACTCTTTCTTTTGGCTTCTTTCAATTAAATTTGTGAATTGTAAACTTGAATACAGCCTGTTAGACTATCTTTTTTGAAAAATCTACTAAGCAACATGCCTTTTTCTTCTTGTTTGTTAGGAAAGTAAGGTTGTTTTTATTATTATTTGTGGATATTTATAGTTCAAGTGCTCACAATATTATGTTGAGAGATTTTAATATGTTATGTATCAAAAATTTGTTTAGAGTATCCAATGGTAAACAACTTTATTTAGATGTCACATGTTGCTTGGTTTATCATTGCATTAATTGGTTGTAACTGCATATTATAACCACAAGAATAACTATGGTTCAATTCCAAATAAATTGGGGTCAGTGATATAAACCTAAGCAATAGTAATGATCATTCTCAGACAATGAGGACAAATCTTTATGATGTTAACAATATTAGGGTCATTTTCTACATATATTTGTTGTGGCATACTATAATAAAAAAGATATTGATGGAGGTTCATAAGAAAGGTGTCAAAGGCCCTCCATTTTAATTTTGTTAATTTTATTCTTGTATGGACGTGATGTTCCACTTTACTTGGCAGTGTTGTTGATCGAGGATTTTTTGTCTCCTCTTTAGTGTCAGATGTTGTTCTTTATAACTTCCTAGAATTCAGAAAAAATTTAGTTCCTTCTAACCAACTATTTCATGGAGATTCTCTTAGACTTCTTTGTTATACTTAAAATCTTTCTATGACTCATAATTTTTGTGCAATAAAAATGAATATTAAGAAAATACAACACATAAGATTTTGGAGAAACGTTTTGCCAAAAGATAAAATATTCTTGACAATGTAGTGTATGTATAGAAAATACAAATATTATCATATGTAACCTTTATAGGATAGTTCAATCACGTGTGGAGCACGTGTAATATACCAAATTATGGGTATATATGAGTTACTTTCATAACGAGGATATATTAACTCTAAATGACAAAGTTGAGGGGTATATCAAACTCTTTGTGTTGTAATATATCATATAATTCAAATACTTACTAGCCATAAATAATAATAGATTAGTAAATGTTTTACCTGAAAAGGTCATTTAATGTCTATCTAACCAAATAATCTAGAGTAAATATATAGATAAAGTTATGAAAAGAAATGTGACCTTTATGGCATGAAAATTTAAAGTGCAATTTAATACAATTAATATTTTAGTTATTTTAGTCCGGTGAATACTCTATAAATCTAGGAAGAGAAAGATCCATCTCCTCATTCTAGTAGCATTTCTTCTTCTTTTTTTATCCACTCCAACATTTTCACAAAGAATCAACATGTCTGAAATTCACCTTCAGAAAAAAATCAACAATCTGAAGTTTGATTACCTATCTCCTCTCCTCCACTTGAACACCTTAACAACTATCTACAAAATGAAGAATTAATCATCTCTGAATCTGCAAAAGATAAAGTTGTAGACGAAATGAAAGACCAAAAAGCGACAGAAAAAAGGAAAACTCCCAGCATCTAAACTGTATGAGTTGAAGTGTGTATGTCCAAAAATTGGAGAAAAGGAAAGCATCCCATGTCTGAATTTTAAGAATTGAAACCTAACCCTAAGCCTAAGTTTTCCAATCTTATACAAGGAGGAATGTCCGAAAATAAATTAAAATATAAGAAGAAGAATACTATGATTATTATCAGGATGTAGCTATCTTGAAGTCTATCTATTATTACTTCTTCAATCATGGGGTGATTCCATATCTTAATTATTCAGAGAATTTTATCAACTACATCAAGGCTTCAATTTCCAACTTGAAATTTCGCGGCCAGGCATTGAAGACTAAGATCATTATGTTAGAGAGACATTTCTTAACTATTTTTAAAATTGCAGGATATGACCCTAATAATCAACCCTATTTATCGTGAATTTTTGGACTTGTCTATGGGGTTAATTTGGAAGACTACTATCAAGTTGGCAAAGAGATAGACATAATTAATGACAATTTGAGAAACGGAATTTGTTGATCTATTCATAATTTTTAAGGTCCAAGTCTTCATAGTAGTATGTTGATTGTTTCTGCTTTTGCTTGTATTTGTTTGTTTTGGATTAAAATTTATTGTGGGATTAGAGATCGTGAAAGGTTATTTTGATTTTAAATGAAAACTTATAGAATCAAATATGTTAATTAATCATCTCTTCTTTCAAGGAAGTAAAAAATAACAATGGAAGGACATAGTTTGACAAAATCAGTACATGCTAAAAAATCAATTGTGTGAAAGCTCATAAATGAAAAGTAACAGCACTTCACAAAATAAATAAGAAAGTGACATCTAGGGAAAGCTCTCATTTTTTCCATGTGAATATATATATATATATATATATATATATATATATATATAGGTTATTTTGATTTGAAATGAAAATGTTTTATTTTTCCATGTTTGATATCTTGTGCCTAAGTTATAAAATCAAATATGTTAATTAATCATCTCTTCTTTCATGGAAGTAAAAATAACAACGGAAGGACATAGTTTGACAAAATTAGTAGATGCTAAAAAATCAATTTTGTGAAACCTCATAAATGAAAAGTAACATAAGAAAGTTAAATATAGGGAAAGCTCTCATTTTACCCGAATGAATATATATATATATATATATATATATATATATATATATATATATATATATATATATATAGAGAGAGAGAGAGAGAGAGAGAAGTATCAATTAAATGCATCAGTATTCAATTCATCATCCACCGAGGAACAACGCCAATGACTCTTCTAAAAGTAACAGTTTGTAAATGGAATGGTTGAATTCATAACATTTGCTTTATTAGTAAATAAAATTCTTTTTCTGCCACTATTAATTGTCAATTTTTCCCTCTATAGGGCAGTTGAATTCAAATACATTAATTAGGATTCTTATGAAATGTGTTTCATTTCTCAAAGTTTTCTTCCTCCCATTTCAAGAAGCTAAATATCTCACTGCAGGTTATAGTGGTTTATGTAAATATTGAAATTTCTTTTTTCTATTTTGGTGAGTTTTCTTTAACTATGTTAAAAATCACAACAAGGATGATTGAAAATTGATATCCTCTTTTGTCCCTTTCTACAGGCTTTTTCATATACTTTTTGGAAAAATTCCTTGTGGGCTATGCTATATTTGATAGCACACAACAAAAAATATATGATAACTACTACGGAACCAATAGTGAAGTTTGTTAAAAGAATAAAACAGATTACTCTCTTGCTTGCCACAATTAGTATATTATTCTGATTGTTTTATCTTAGGAACAAAAATTTTGTATGCCATTACACTCTTTCTAGAATATTAGTATAGAGACAATTAGTTAAAGTTGTTTATCGCAAGTTGACTAATTTGATATTTCTTACTCTCTTCTTTTTGGGAATATTTAGGGATCAAGTTTTCTTGATACTAACAGATCCCCAAAATATGCTATAACAAAAACATTTTTTATCGACAACATATATGCACATTAACGAAGAGTGATAGAGCCTTTACTGACATTAATTAATTGTCATTAGATACTATGTCACTATGGGATTTAAGGAGATTTATAGAGAGTACTAATTGCCTCTAAAAATACATATTTGTGGTAATTACTCTATTTATTGTCGTTAAAGATCATTTTTGGTGTACTGACAACTCTGTCTTTTGGCTTGTTTCAATTAAATTTGTTAATTGTAAACAACCCGATAGACTATCTTTTTGAAAAATATGTTAAGCAACATGCCTTTTTCTTGTTGATTAGTAGGAAAGTAGGGTCATTTTTATTATTATTTGTCGATATTTGTGAGTTCAAGTGCTCAAAAAATTATGTTGTGAGATTTTAATATGTTATGTATCAAATTTTTTGTTTAGATTATCCAGTGGTGATCAACTTCATTCATGTCACGACCCGATTTCTCGAGTCATGATGGCACCTACTATACCCTACCAGTAGGTAAGCCAACCCGTAACCCAGAACATCAAGCAATGAGCAAAAGGGCAGAAACTAGCAAAAATAATAATCTAAACAAGGATAACAAAGCGGAAGAAACCCAAAATAAATATATACAGAAATCCCTCCCAGAACCTGGAAGTCACTAGTACAGAGCTACCTAATAAAGAGTACAAGTCCCAAAAGTGGACCACAACAGAGCGTGTCTCAAAGGCAACAAGACTAGCTAAAACAAAAGAAGGAGACAGAACAAACCCCAAAACGCCATGTGCTCGACCTCGTCTCCGAATCACAATCGCAAAAGAAGGCTGGAACTAATCACCGCTGGTAACTGGTACTGGGACCTGCATCACGAAATAGATGCAGAGCGTAGCATGAGTACCAACACAACAGGTACTCAGTAGGCATCATAGGCCGACTGAGCAAAAAGGGTAAAAACAATAAGAAAGGATAGAATCTAGACACAGAGAGGTCAAAGCAAATATGAAAAGAAAGCACACGAGCATACCAGAAACAAACTAAGTACAACTAGACTAAACCTAACTGGGCCCCCATAAACCCAGAAGGTACACTCGTGCACAAGCTAAAATAAAACCTGAACGAACCCCATAAGCCCGACAGGTACACGGAAAAGCTAAGTCTACTGAGAAAGAAGAAAATTAGGCTACCAGTCCAAAGTAATTAAGATAATCCATCAGACTCCACCCAACCAGCAGTGCACTCCCAGCCCAGCTAGAAAGAGTGACCCTAGGGGGCACCCAACCAAACAGTCCGCTCCCAGCCCAGCTAGAAAGAGGGACCCGTGAGTGAGATAGATATCGCGAGTCGTCCTACCATGCAGTCAGCTCCCAGCCCAGCTAGAAAGAGCGACCCGGGGACACCCAGCCAGCAGCACACTCCCAGCCCAGCTAGAAAGAGAGGCCCGGGGGCGATCGCCGATATCACCGAGTCTACCCAGCCAGCGATACGTTCCCAGCCCAGCTAGAAAGAACGACCCCGGGGGTGATGGTATCTCCAATAGGATTCAATCCAAAAACAACCACCGTGGAACGCCGCCCACTCTAAGATATTACATAAAAGGCTCCAAGCCTAGACTATCTCAATCCCACGCCTCGAGTGATGCACCAAACCTTTGAGAATGCGCCGGAACCGCAGAATACGAGGGAGAAGATACAGAAGTGCAACAAGTAGCGATAACGCCTAATCTAAGGCTCAAACTATCAGACTCAAGTCTGCTATTCCAGTCTACAAGGAGCTAAGTCATCCGAACGACGTCGGCAGAAAGTCAAGGCTATCCAGCCCACACGGGTCATAAGTCTAAGGCAATACTAGCCTAACCTAGACTAAGACATACAATACAAAGCATACAAGCATATAATAGCATTTAGCACATAGACATGCAACTCTACTGAATCGGATAACATGATACTATACCCGAAATATGGCCAATTGATTCTAACATGAGGTACCTATTCAAAGTAAGGTAGTAAACTGGTACCCACCCCCAATTCACTCCAATCAACATGTTTTTACACAATTAAGCTCAATCTAAAAGAAGGAAAGCCGTAGCCTACCTTAAGGTCGATCACGCGTGCTCCAACTCACGGTACCGGATCTTTTCCCCTCCGAACGGTCTCCAAATGCTTCCCCACTAACAAAAGGTTAATCACCTCGTCATTACGAATATATTGACACTAAAATTATATTTTTCGGAGACGGACACAAAATCGGGTCTAAAACGGGACTGTGGGGCCCACAATTAGAATCTCAAAATCGAATCCGTGGAAACGTCCCAAATACCTTACTAAACTAATACCCCAAAATTTTAGCACAAACAGATGCCTACAACACCGCAAATCAGCCACAATAATTACAAAGGGCAGCCCCTTGATCACCAATTTTCGGAAAAACGAGACCCTTTCAACCCAAACAGATTATACCACGACGATCCTTGCGAAAAACTCTACAAGTTAGCCACAAGAATGACTCAAAACGGACTTACGATGATCAAGATCTCACATTTCAAAAATTCAACAACAAAACATCCGAAAATCACACTGGCAGTGGCTAAAATTGATTTCTTACCTCAAACGAAGCCTCCCTTCGCGTTTTCGAGATCACCGCTAGATTCCCCTCGAAATTCTCTTGAAGTTTGCCTTTTGAATCACTTAATTTGGATTCAAAATGAAGGAGATATCTTGTGTTGAAGTTGAGGGAAAAAAAATGGACGAAGTTCGTCCTAAATTCTGGAAATTTCCAGATTTCCACTCCGCTGCCACGTGGCGTCACGTGGCTCTGCCACGTCACCGCCGCGTCAAAATTCTACAACCCTTCAAACTTAAATTTCGATGTTTCGGACTCGTTAAAAGTCGGAAAAAAACAAACCATATATGAAATCTGGTTGGAAACGATATTTCGGACTCAACGGTGAAGGCGGAATTTCCATTTGGAGCTCGCTTCGACAAAAAGTGGTCCCACACCCCGTATCATTTGAGCCAGATTCCACAATTGCCATCTAAAGCCTCGGGAAGTGAACAAAGGGTCGTTCTAGACCAAACTCGACCTTCCGAAGCTAACCTAGCTGTCAGAATTTTCATCTGAGCACGACTTCCAAGAAGGTTGACCAAAGTCAACTTTTCAAGTTATAAAAATCTCCAAAACAGGGAAACGGGCCTAAAACCCAAACGAACGACCAGGCGACCGAACAGTCAGTGCCAGCAAGTCATAAATGACTTGGGGTCGCTATAGGAACGCTCTAAACGACACACAGAAGGCAAGACACAAAAATGACCAAGAGGGTCATTACAATATCCACTACTAAAAAGGACTTTCGTCCGCGAAAGTAAAGGTCAAGAAGTACCTGAAGGCTCAAACAAGCTGGGAAACTGCTCTCGTATCTCCTGCTCGGTCTCCCAGGTAGCCTCCTCGACTGGGCGATGCCTCCAACGGACCTTAACAACAGGAATGACTCTCGAGCGCAATCTCCTCACATCTCTGGCTAGAATGGCAACTGGCTCCTCTACAAATGTCAAACGCTCATCCAACTCGACTGCATCATACTGGAGCACATGAGACTCATCAGGAACATACCGCCGCAACATCGAGACATGGAAAACCGGGTGGATGGCTGAAAATGCTGGAGGTAAGGCCAACTCATAAGCAACCTCCCCAACTGTCCGGAGTATCTCAAAAGGCCCAATGTACCTGGGGCTAAGCTTGCCCCGCCTCCCAAACCTCATCACGCCCTTCATGGGCGACACACGGAGGAATACCCGATCACCAACAGAGAATCTCAAAGGTCGGCGCCTCCGATCCGCATAACTCTGGTGCCTACTCTGAGCCGTCCTGAGCCTATCCTGAATCAACCTCACCTGATCCAGGGCCTCCTGAAGCAAATCTGTACCACGCGGCCTAGGCTCTGTAGACTCAAACCAACCAACTGGAGAGCGACAACGCCTACCATATAATGCCTCGAATGGGGCCATCTGAATACTAGAGTGGTAGCTGTTGTTGTACGCAAACTCTGCCAAAGGTAAGAACTGGTCCCACTGACCTCCAAAATCCATAACACAGGCCCGCAACATATCCTCAAGGACCTGAATAGTACGCTCCGACTGGCCATCCGTCTGTGGGTGGAAAGCTGTGCTAAGGTCAACCCGAGTGCCCAACTCATCCTGAAAGGTCCTCCAAAAGCTGGACGTGAACTGAGAGCCCCTATCTGATATAATAGAAACTGGCACCCCATGAAGTCGAACCACCTCCCGAATGTAGATACGAGCCAACCTCTCGGCGCTAAATGAACACTGAACAGGAAGGAAATGTGCTGACTTGGTCAATCGATCAACGATGACCCAAATGCTGTCAACACCTCTAGGAGTCCGAGGCAACCCCACAATGAAGTCCATAGTGATACGCTCCCACTTCCACTCCGGAATGGGTAATCTCTGAAACACACCACCAGGCCTCAAATGCTCGGCCTTTACCTGCTGGCAACACAAGCAACGGGAAACAAAGTCAGCAATATCTCTCCTCATGCCACTCCACCAGTAATGCTGCCTCAAATCGCGATACATCTTCGCTGTGCCTGGATGGATAGAGTATCTAGACTCATGGGACTCAGAAAGTATCAACTGTATCAAATCCTCAACTCTCGGAACACAGATGCGGCCGGCGAATCTCAACACTCCATCAGGATCTAAGGTAGCCTGACCACCATCACCCGCTAACACTCGATCTCTAAGGGCCACCAAGGCCTCATCCTCAAACTGACAACCACGGATCCTATCAAGCAAGGAAGACTGAACTCCCATATGGGCCAAGACACGTCTAGAATCTGAGATATCCAACCGAACCATGCTATTGGCTAAGAACTGAATGTCCATAGCCAAGGGTCGCTCCTCAACAGATAAGAAGGCTAGACTACCCATACTCACTGCCTTTCGGCTCAAGGCGTCCGCTACCACATTCGCCTTGCCCGGATGATAGAGAATAGAGAGGTCATAGTCCTTCAGGAGCTCAATCCAACGACGCTGCCTCGAATTAAGGTCCCTCTGGCTCATGATGTACTGAAGACTCCTGTGATCGGTATAGATCTCACATCGAACTCCATACAGGTAGTGCCTCCAAATCTTAAGTGCGAAAACTACCGCCGCCAACTCTAAGTCATGGGTGGGGTAGTTGCGCTCATGAATCTTAAGCTGTCTCGACGCATAAGCAATAACTCGGCCCTGCTGCATCAATACACAACCCAAACCAACGCCGGATGCGTCACAATATACCGTGAAGCCCTCGCCCTCAACTGGAAGAGTCAATATAGGAGCGGTGGTCAATAACTCCTTGAGCCTCAAAAAGCTCGCCTCACACTCCTCTGACCAAACAAAGGGAACATCAACACGAGTCAACCGGGTCAGAGGTGCTGCCAAGGTAGAGAAACCCTCCACAAATCGTCTGTAGTAGCCTGCCAATCCGACGAAGCTACGAATCTCAGTCACAGAGGTGGGCCTGTGCCAATCACGAATAGCCTCAATCTTCGCCGGATCAACCCTAATACCCTCCTTGGACACCACGTGCCCCAAGAAGGCTACAGACTCAAGCCAAAACTCGCACTTTGAGAACTTGGCATAAAGCCGCTGATCTCTCAAAGTCTGGAGCACTATCCTCAAATGCTGCTCATGCTCACTCCGGTTCCGCGAGTATATCAAAATATCATCAATGAAGACTATGACGAAGGAATCAAGATAAGGCCTGAACACACGCGTCATCAAGTCCATAAAGGCAGCAGGGGCATTAGTCAACCCGAATGACATCACCAAGAACTCATAATGGCCATAACGGGTCCTAAATGCAGTCTTAGGGATGTTCGCTGCCCTAATCCTCAACTGGTGGTAACCGGACCTCAAATCAATCTTAGAGAACACTGAAGCTCCCTGTAGCTGGTCAAATAGGTCATCAATCCTAGGTAGAGGATAACGATTCTTCACTGTCACCTTATTCAACTGTCTATAGTCAATGCACATGCGCATAGTACCGTCCTTCTTCTTAACAAAAAGAACGGGAGCGCCCCAAGGTGATACACTGGGTCTGATAAATCCCTTACCCAAGAGATCCTGAAGCTGAACACTGAGCTCCTTGAGCTCTGCAGGAGCCATCCGATATGGCGGAATAGAAATAGGCCGAGTACCTGGCTCAAGCTCAATCGGAAAATCAACATCACGCTCTGGGGGTAGGCCAGGTAGATCAGTAGGAAACACATCTATGAAGTCACGAACAACAGGAACTGACTCAACCGGAAGAACCTCCCTACTCACATCACGTACATAGGCCAAATATGATAAGCATCCGCTAGCCACTAGCCTCCTAGCACGAATAAAAGAGATAACCCCAACTGGTGTGCTACCACGAGATCCCTGCCACACCACCGGAGGAATACCGGGAATGGCTAAGGTAACGGTCTTAGAAAAGCAATCTAAAACAGCGCGATAAGGGGATAACCAATCCATGCCCAGAATCACATCGAAATCAACCATGTCAAGCAATATAAGGTCAGCCCGGGTGTCACGCCCCTGGATAGTAACTAAGCAAGATCGAAATACCTGATCCACTACTAAAGACTCACCCACGGGGGTCGACACACGCAACGGCGCTACCAGAGGCTCAGACATCATACTCAATCGAGAGGCATAGTAAACAGAAACATACGAAAAAGTAGAGCCTGGATCAAATAAAGCCAAGGCGGGCTGCTGGCATAAAAGAATAGTACCTGTGATCACATCGTCTGACGCCTCAGCCTCCGCCCTCGCTGGAGCTGCATAGAAGTGGCTATGTCTGCCTCTGCCCTGACCATCAGACCTACCACCTGACCTGCCTCCTCGGGGACCACCTCGTATACCCTGCTGACCACCTCTACGGTCCCGACCCTGACCACGGCCTCTAACTGGAGGTGCTGGTAAAGCTAGGGGAGCTGCATGAGGAGCGGGAGCAATCCGACCATGCTGAGGGCAGTCCCTGGCCCAATGACCCATCTCACCACACTCATAGCAACCCTGTCGAGGGCGACTCCCAGAAGAACGACCACCATGGCCTGAAGGACCCGACTGAAACACCTCGCGGCCCTGACTCGAACTAGCCTCACCCCGACCACCATCTGATGCCTGAAGAGAGGCCTGTGTAGGTCTACTAGACTGACCCTGTCGAAACCGTCGTCCGGCCCTATCATGATAATCTCTAGACCTGGGGCGTGAGTCACTGTAGCTGCCCTCATGCCTAGCCCTCTTCTCGCTGCCCCCTTGGGCCTCGCGACGAAGATGCTCCATAGTACTAGCATGGTCAACTACGTCTAAAAAAGGTCGACCCGCAGAAACTAAGGACTGGGTCTCAAGCCGAAGCTGCAATCTCAACCCACGGACAAAGCACCTAACTCGCTCCTCCTCTGTAGGTAATATCATCTCAGCATAACGGGAGAGCTCGTGGAACCTAGTCTCGTACTCCGCCACCGACATGGAGCCCTGCTCCAACCTGCAGAACTGATCCCTGAGGCGGTCTCTGACGCTACGAGGGATAAACTTGGCCAAGAAGGCCTCAGAAAACTCATCCCATGATACCGGTGGGGATCCAACTGGCCTGGTCTGAATGAATGTGCGCCACCACTGCCTGGCTGGCCCATCTAGCTGGTAAGCAATGAAGTCGGCCCCTCTAGACTCCACAAGGCCCAAAGTGCGAAGCCTCTCGCGGCAAGTAGTAAGAAACTCATGGGCATCCTCACCCACAGCCCCAGAAAACCTCGGTGGTGTCAACCTGAGAAACACACCAAGCATCTTCTGGTCCTCAAGCGGCATAGGCCTATCCGCTGCCAAGGGCTGTACCCCCTCAGGTGGTACCTGGACCTGAGGTGCCCTCACTGAAGGCTGATCCTGCGGTACTAGAGCTGGTGTAGCTGGGGCGGGTGGCTGCTGCGTCCCCCCAAGCACACCTAAGAGCTGAGCAATAGCGGCCTGGAGATCTGGAGTCAAAACTAGTCCGGGTGGCGGCTGAGATGGCCCTGGCCCCACCGGCTGATCTGGTATACGAAGTGCTGAAGGGTCTGCTACTGGCTCTGGATCCTCCTCTCTCTCCTGGACTGATGCTGCGGCCCTATCTAGACCTCGGGGTCGGCGTCTACCCCAAGCTGGGGCTCTGTCTGCAGGCCTGGGTGCATCACCCCCGGTCGCGCCACCTCGCGATCGAACCATCCTGCGAAGAGTGAAACAAATGAGACCTTAAGGAACCAATAAGACACATGCTGCACGAAAGTGAAACAAAAGAGGAAATCTTTCTAAGGACATCCTGTAGCCTCCCGAAGATAAGTTACGGACGTCTCCGCACCGATCCGCAAGACTCTACTAGACGTTAGCTCTGTACAAGTGAGACCGGTGAACCTGACGCTCTGATACCAATTTGTCACGACCCGATTTCTCGAGTCATGATGGCACCTACTATACCCTACCAGTAGGTAAGCCAACCCGTAACCCAGAACATCAAGCAATGAGCAAAAGGGCAGAAACTAGCAAAAATAATAATCTAAACAAGGATAACAAAGCGGAAGAAACCCAAAATAAATATATACAGAAATCCCTCCCAGAACCTGGAAGTCACTAGTACAGAGCTACCTAATAAAGAGTACAAGTCCCAAAAGTGGACCACAACAGAGCGTGTCTCAAAGGCAACAAGACTAGCTAAAACAAAAGAAGGAGACAGAACAAACCCCAAAACGCCAAGTGCTCGACCTCGTCTCCGAATCACAATCGCAAAAGAAGGCTGGAACTAATCACCGCTGGTAACTGGTACTGGGACCTGCATCACGAAATAGATGCAGAGCGTAGCATGAGTACCAACACAACAGGTACTCAGTAGGCATCATAGGCCGACTGAGCAAAAAGGGTAAAAACAATAAGAAAGGATAGAATCTAGACACAGAGAGGTCAAAGCAAATATGAAAAGAAAGCACACGAGCATACCAGAAACAAACTAAGTACAACTAGACTAAACCTAACTGGGCCCCCATAAACCCAGAAGGTACACTCGTGCACAAGCTAAAATAAAACCTGAACGAACCCCCATAAGCCCGACAGGTACACGGAAAAGCTAAGTCTACTGAGAAAGAAGAAAATTAGGCTACCAGTCCAAAGTAATTAAGATAATCCATCAGACTCCACCCAACCAGCAGTGCACTCCCAGCCCAGCTAGAAAGAGTGACCCTAGGGGGCACCCAACCAAACAGTCCGCTCCCAGCCCAGCTAGAAAGAGGGACCCGTGAGTGAGATAGATATCGCGAGTCGTCCTACCATGCAGTCAGCTCCCAGCCCAGCTAGAAAGAGCGACCCGGGGACACCCAGCCAGCAGCACACTCCCAGCCCAGCTAGAAAGAGAGGCCCGGGGGCGATCGCCGATATCACCGAGTCTACCCAGCCAGCGATACGTTCCCAGCCCAGCTAGAAAGAACGACCCCGGGGGTGATGGTATCTCCAATAGGATTCAATCCAAAAACAACCACCGTGGAACGCCGCCCACTCTAAGATATTACATAAAAGGCTCCAAGCCTAGACTATCTCAATCCCACGCCTCGAGTGATGCACCAAACCTTTGAGAATGCGCCGGAACCGCAGAATACGAGGGAGAAGATACAGAAGTGCAACAAGTAGCGATAACGCCTAATCTAAGGCTCAAACTATCAGACTCAAGTCTACTATTCCAGTCTACAAGGAGCTAAGTCATCCGAACGACGTCGGCAGAAAGTCAAGGCTATCCAGCCCACACGGGTCATAAGTCTAAGGCAATACTAGCCTAACCTAGACTAAGACATACAATACAAAGCATACAAGCATATAATAGCATTTAGCACATAGACATGCAACTCTACTGAATCGGATAACATGATACTATACCCGAAATATGGCCAATTGATTCTAACATGAGGTACCTATTCAAAGTAAGGTAGTAAACTGGTACCCACCCCCAATTCACTCCAATCAACATGTTTTTACACAATTAAGCTCAATCTAAAAGAAGGAAAGCCGTAGCCTACCTTAAGGTCGATCACGCGTGCTCCAACTCACGGTACCGGATCTTTTCCCCTCCGAACGGTCTCCAAATGCTTCCCCACTAACAAAAGGTTAATCACCTCGTCATTACGAATATATTGACACTAAAATTATATTTTTCGGAGACGGACACAAAATCGGGTCTAAAACGGGACTGTGGGGCCCACAATTAGAATCTCAAAATCGAATCCGTGGAAACGTCCCAAATACCTTACTAAACTAATACCCCAAAATTTTAGCACAAACAGATGCCTACAACACCGCAAATCAGCCACAATAATTACAAAGGGCAGCCCCTTGATCACCAATTTTCGGAAAAACGAGACCCTTTCAACCCAAACAGATTATACCACGACGATCCTTGCGAAAAACTCTACAAGTTAGCCACAAGAATGACTCAAAACGGACTTACGATGATCAAGATCTCACATTTCAAAAATTCAACAACAAAACATCCGAAAATCACACTGGCAGTGGCTAAAATTGATTTCTTACCTCAAACGAAGCCTCCCCTCGCGTTTTCGAGATCACCGCTAGATTCCCCTCGAAATTCTCTTGAAGTTTGCCTTTTGAATCACTTAATTTGGATTCAAAATGAAGGAGATATCTTGTGTTGAAGTTGAGGGAAAAAAAATGGACGAAGTTCGTCCTAAATTCTGGAAATTTCCAGATTTCCACTCCGCTGCCACGTGGCGTCACGTGGCTCTGCCACGTCACCGCCGCGTCAAAATTCTACAACCCTTCAAACTTAAATTTCGATGTTTCGGACTCGTTAAAAGTCGGAAAAAAACAAACCATATATGAAATCTGGTTGGAAACGATATTTTGGACTCAACGGTGAAGGCGGAATTTCCATTTGGAGCTCGCTTCGACAAAAAGTGGGTCCCACACCCCGTATCATTTGAGCCAGATTCCACAATTGCCATCTAAAGCCTCGGGAAGTGAACAAAGGGTCGTTCTAGACCAAACTCGACCTTCCGAAGCTAACCTAGCTGTCAGAATTTTCATCTGAGCACGACTTCCAAGAAGGTTGACCAAAGTCAACTTTTCAAGTTATAAAAATCTCCAAAACAGGGAAACGGGCCTAAAACCCAAACGAACGACCAGGCGACCGAACAGTCAGTGCCAGCAAGTCATAAATGACTTGGGGTCGCTATAGGAACGCTCTAAACGACACACAGAAGGCAAGACACAAAAATGACCAAGAGGGTCATTACAATTCAGATGTCACATGTTGCTTGGTTTATTATTGCATTAATTCTTTGTAACTGCATATTATAACCATACCAATAACTATGGTTCAATTCCAAACAAATGTCACGCCTCGAGCCTACAAACCTGGTCTCAACTCAACTCAATTCAACTGAACTCATTTCAATATAAAGCAGTAATATAAATGCAGTATAAAGAAAAACTTTTAAAACATGAATAGCAACTCTGTGTATTGAAATATACTATAGTGACTTTGTTTGTATGCAAAGATACAATATGAACTGTGTTTGTATATGAAAATACAAATAATATGTGTATATAAGAATACGAAATACTTTTGTGGGAGTTTCTCTAATCGACAACCATCACTTAAGAGCTATTGTGATGGTACATCATTTTGCCTCACGCTGTCAGGGCCGTCCTATACTTGTCGAGGGTATAGAACTTGATTACTTAGTGGATCCTCTAGTCTATACTAAAAGCATTAAGGAATTATCTAAAAAGTGTTACCCTTTTCTACCCATGGTGGCTACATGGTTTATGGGGGATGGGAGTTGTCTGACCTCTCCCCCATAACGGTGCTCAATACTACTCCCAAAATATAATACTAGCTCGTATGGTTAAAAAGATAACTTCGTTTTGTGGTTTGAGATAATTGCTCAAAACTTAGCTCAAAGGTTCCTCTTGGAAATTAAAGTTTCCTCTCTTGCTTAGTTGTGGAAGCATATACTCTTTAACTAAAATCTAGCTCAAAGTCTCTTTTGGAAATCAAGGTTTCTTTCTTCTTTAAATGTGAAAACATTTTACTCTTTGTGAATACATAGTCCCGATATACTCTTTTGAATAAATGAACTTCAAACATTACTCTTAACCAACTAAAAACTCAAGTCTTAAAACAAAGTTAAAATATTTATAAAAGACTTTTGGAAGACTCTATGAACTTTTAAGTTTGCGCTTAAATTCTCTTGACTTGACTCTTAACTTCTCTTGACTTGACTCTTAACTTTCCATGAATTGAATTATCGATTTAAGGATTGTGATTTGTGATAGGAAATATCTCATGATGTTTAGGAGTGTTTTTTGATAGTTAAACATGAGAAAAGATCAAGGAATCACTGTCTGGAAGCAAGTTCGCGACGTGGATATGCATTTAAATATTTAGTCTTGCAATAACTTTTGAGCCAGAACGGTCCGTGACCGCTCTGCGACGCGGAGAAGAATTCCCTATTCCTGAGGAACAGATTTGCTACACGGATTGATTAATGTTTCAAAGATACTTCATCCAATTCTTAGTGTCAATGATCTCTACTCAGTATATTAACCCAACTAAATGAGTTGAGGTCGAATCCCACAGGGAGTGGTACGTGTTTAAGATTCAAGAGCAAAGTATGAATATGTTCTAGTCAATCATAGGAATAGACTTTATCGAATAAAAATATAATTCAAATTAGGAGGTGACACAAATGTCAAATAACAGGGGGGTTTGGTTTCAAATTATCAACTACAGAAGCAACAAATAACAAAAAATAACAATAATGAGAAGGGTTCTTGGAATGTGAATCGAATATAGGCTAATATAAACAAATGGGTAATTGCAACTGTTTGTAAATAGTTGTAAGTGAATAATCTAGACTTTAGTGGGGATAAACTTTCTCTCGAACAATTTACCTCGAATCAAGTTGGTTTCTCTCGAACACCAACAAGCAAGCAAATAAGAGCAGCCTACGCTTTAGTCCATTCACTCTCTCGAGCTGAATGTGTGGAAAAGGTTTTAGGATTCACTCTATCGAGCTGAACCCATGACAACCCAATACCCACAAACTATCAATTCAGTAATCTTGGTTTTAAAACCTCTCTCTCGAGCAGGCCAAAAACACGAAGGTAGAACTGCATTTGCAACTATAATCCTGTAATTTTAACCACAATTACTAATTGAAATTACTTCTAAATAGCATTTAAAATAACAATTAGCAATACCCATAAACTAAATCAACCCATAATCACATAATCACACCCCAAGAATTGGGGTTTTAGCTAGATATCATAAAAAGATAAAAAAAAATCGTTACCAAATTGTGTTTCCATCAACTGGGTACGATTCATTTCGTCTTTACAAAGGTCCAGATTGAAGAATCTCAAAGACCCACTTCCAATTTCTCAAAAATGGAAAACTTCAAAGCTAAGGAAAACATAGTCTCAATACTCTTAGTTCTCAATCTCCAAAACTGATAAAAAAATCTATATTATGAAACTCTGAGACTAAACTAAATATTCAAAAATGTATTTATAGTCGCCAAAAATATGTTGCAAAGGGCCATTTGACACAGTAAGTCGAGATCGCCGATCAGCTCAGCGATCCGCCCTTTGGTCAGTTCCATCGCCTTTTTTCTTTGACCTTCAGCATCCTCAAGTTCTGTAACTTTGGGTGATCCAACACTGCATTGCGGAACCACTCGTCGACATGCCAACTCCTCCTTTCTATCGCCAAATTGATTTTCTCCTTCAGGGCTTGGCACACTGGAACTTTAGGCGAGATAGTGGCCATTTAGCAATTCTCCCAATGGACTTAGCGATCCCAGACCTTCTTTTCTTCGTTCTTTCAGCTGCTTTGTTCCTTTTTGCACATTAGTGTCCATGCTTCATTCTTCAATCTATATACCTGGAAATCAAGGATTTTACCTCAGTTATTGACACAAAACAATCTTTTGAGGACACAAAATCTATCCAAATAAGTCCATAAATGAGTCCAAATCATGGACTCAACAACACCCCCAACTTAAACTTTTGCGTGTCCTCAAGTAAAAATCAAGTTCAGTAGTTAAAAAAGGATGTCTCAAACAGTGCTACACAAGACTCAATCATGAATGGACACAAAAAGACTCAACTTAGTCATGCAAGGATCAAATGTGCACTAAAAGATTCAAGTTGTGACTCACCATTATAAAAGATTCTCAAGTTCACAATAGTTGCTTCAAATGCAAGTTCAACATCAACAAAGATACTCAAATGCCCTCACATAAAGAATGATTCCATATTCACACACAATGGTTCAACAATTCAAAGCTTTAGAATCATATACAACACTCACACTCACAAAGATGAACACAATGCATGATTCACCTATAAGTTTGCCCTTATTTTCAAATCAACACTTGTTTCACCTCGCTTAAGATAAAAAAGGTCTTTTCAAGGCTTGTAACGAGGCTTCAAGATAAAAAAGGTCTTTTCAAGGCTTGTAACGAGGCTGAGTGTAAAGGTATGGTTAATTAGGCTCAGTGGTTGCTATCCTCATGAAATGTGGTATGAACAACACTTCCTTTACTTCTCCTCATCATTCTCATAAGTCACCCCATTATTCACTTTCCATGGACTACCGGACACCCCATTTTCTCTTGCAACTTTATTTCAAACTTTTTCATTCTTTTTCTTTTTAGTTTTTTTCTTTTCTTTTTCCCTTTTTTTTGTATGGAGGGGTTCCATCTTTTTTACAATCATAGCTCAAACGGGGACTTCTTTGCATTTCTTGATTTACCTTCTCGTTTCACCACACCCCCAACTTAGGCTTTTGGCCTAAGTTGGCTATTCAAACTAACCACAAATCATGTGGATTATGGGTAATGGATAAAGAAATGTCACAACTTGCATCAAGTTTCTTCCAAGAAAAAGGGGTAAGGCTCAAAGGGTGTTCAAGAAAGATCACACACTCACAAGGTTGGCCACAAAAGAGATATAATATCAAATTGTTTCACACTCTTCAAAGTTGCCTAAGATCATTTCAAGATATTGCATCACTTAGTCAATCGGGCCAATGGGGAAAATTCTAGGTGTCATCACACGTGGTTCATGGTAAGCTCATCACACAAGGCATTGGCACCAATATCAAACAAGACTCCACACTTTCGCTAGTGTGCAATGTTCATCACAAGAGACTCATTCGATAACCGACTAGTCACAACGAGATGCAAAAAGTTCACATATTGTCTATGTAACTTCATTTGGCCTTATTGTTGCTGCACATTCATTTTTGTTCGATTATGAGCACTATTAAAGTCATCGGTATTGATCAAGACCGATACTCAAATTTTCAAGGGAACAACCATATTCAAATACAATCAAGAGGTGACACAAAAATTTCGGAAGGGTCCAAATATCATTTACAAATAAAACAAGGAGCCACAAGCTCAAATATCCACAAAAGCAGTATCAAAACACAATATATATAGCTCAAAAACACAATATATACAGAAAATGTCATCAAAACAAGAGGTAGGTATGGAAGTACCTCACCCCACCAGAAATAAAAGCAATTTGTCCTCAAATGCAAGAAAATATCCACAAAGTAAATAAAATAGGACAAAAAATGAGGTGAAGAGGAATCATGTCTAAGCAGTTGCTTCATCTATCGGGGAATCCAGTGTAACACTTTGAACCTGGGCATTAGTGCCCGGAGTCATCTCAATAGTACCGAATCCACTCGGAGCTGCTATAGACGTCTTTGTCAGCGATGTCTGGATCACTGACTGTACAATCATCTTCTCTAGATCTGGAAGGTCTCCATATATGGTCTCGTCCCTCACCTCTATCTACTCCTCTTCGTTCTCTCCCTCCGACTCATCAGTTGTTGTGCCATCCCTATGTATGTCTGCTGTGGTGGCCGGAGGAAACTCAAAAGTCTGTGGGGCATCTATATCATCCGCTGCCTCTAATAGTGAAGTGATATATGTAGACTTGAGATAGTCTACATCCTTCCTCAGATTTACCACTTCAGCTTTCATAGTCGTAAACTTAGAAGACTCCCACTATCTACTCTCAAAGCAGCGACTCTCGCCGTCAAATCATCAATAGAAGTCCGGAGGGGGGTCAGTGCAGCAAGGATGGAACTCTCAATTATCCATGGGACTTCAACCTCTGATCGGGTGGCCCTCATATTAGCCAAATGGTCCAGGTGCCCCATCTTCAGGATCATAGCCTGAGTAATCATGGCCTGGGAAGAGGTAGAAGCACTAGGATCCTGGGAAGAAGAAGTAGGAGCAGATGTACCTAAAGGCCCGGAGGCCACAGTAGGCAAAGATGACTCTACAGAAATGGAGTCAATGTCAACCTCCGGAGATGTATCTACCGGAGCTGCTCTCCTCCTGTTGGCCTCCTTTCGAGTGTACTCGGCCTCAATACGCTGAATGTCAGTGGAAGATGAAGGGGTAACCTTAATATCTCTAGTCAAATCCTGGGGGACTCTAGCACGCTGGCACAGCTCAATGATCAAGACTGGGAAAGGGAGGGATGCCTGATGTTTTTTGGCCCGCATGACCATATCCTGCTCTATGATCAGTCCCATGTTAATACTCTTCCTAGATATGATTTACCGGAGGCATGCCTCCTTAAGATGGTAGAGGATGGACTCGTTCTGGGATGGCATAATGGAGCTGTTAAAGAATCCAAGCTGATATCGTGCAACTACACTCAAGTCCTTCTTCTCGATCGAAACTCTGACCTCAATCCACCTCGGGTTGGTATCAGAAATGAGGGGAGCCAACCAGCCTTTGATCTCATCCAATGATGCCGTACTGGTAGCCATATTTGGGTAGTCATAGACTGACCCTCTGTTAAGTACCGCGTTTATGTGGTCACGGCTACAATGCACTACTATCGCCCGTACTATGATGGACCCCATCAGTCTAAAAGAGTTGGCCTTCTTCTTGCCTTTAGGAACTAGGTCACCATATGCCGAGTAAAACTGTCCGACCCATGTTGGTATGTACGGGCCTCGAGGTCTAGTGAATTGCTCAAAGCGGTGATACTAGAGAGTGTCCCTCACTGAGGAGTATTTTCCCTTAAGACCTTCTGTGAAGAGTAGCTTCTCCTCAAAGATAGTTTGTAACCCATCGACTTTTGGTCTGTTGAGTAGCCTAGGAGGAGTGACCACATGTGGAACTGGAGCCATAAGAGATACCGGAGCTGGCATTATGTCTGCCGGAGAATAGGCTGCTTGGACTCTAGCTGAGTCAGGATGAGATCTAGCACGGATCTCCGCTCTCTGAGACTGTAAGGGTTGGTTGTCCCCCGGCTCAGATAACATAGCTTGGGAGTTAAAGGCTTCTCCCTCACTGTCGGAGTTGTGCTCCGGAACCTCTGTTGTTGGCCTCTTGGGAGGATTGGCTCCCCCTTCATTTATCACGATCCCCCGTGTTCTCTTACGGGGATGCATGTCAAGATTGGTTCTAGCCATATATGCAAAAACATTAAAAAGAGTTAGAGATAATTCAAGAAAAATTGTAGAAAAATATTTGCAGACAGACTCGTCGAACTAGTCAGCGAGTCGCCGAATCTCTTTGGCGAGCCAGATCGGGCTCACCAAAAGGATTGGATCAAAATTTCCCAGAAAATTTGGCATGTCTGTGATGGGAAGGCCATTTGGATGAATTGTCGACATCATTCGGCGAGCAAGGACTAGCCCGCCGAAAGTTACAGTGCTTTTAGGGATTAGGAGCGCAGAAAAAAGTGATCAACGAAGACATTAAGCGAGTCGCCGAGTGCACTCGGTGAACTCAGGATTCTCGCCGAAAGTTACAGAAGCAAACTCCAGATTAAGCATGCAATTAAAGGTGATTATGGGGAATTCAACGAACCGCCGAGTGGTTTGGCGAGCTCGACCCAGCTCGCCCAACGTGCCTACTTTCAACCCTAACTTCCAAATTAAACCCCGCGGCCCCGAAAAACAAAATCAAAACATGCACTATTTCAATTAAACTAAGACTCATACTATCCATGCCCTCGGGATACTCAGACTTCTCCCGGTTTGGCCAAATTGTCGACCACTCCATCATTGCGAAAATTATGTCATTTGGCGCAAATGCGGGTTACTTAAACTTCACCCGACTAGACCCAACAATACTTAAGCAACACCCAACAATTTTGATCAATTTTAAAGCACAATAATTCGGGAAATTAACAATAAAGGCATTATAGGCACGATATTAAAATTTAAATAGGCACACATCCATACAATTATGATCAAAGAGACCCAGAACACATCACTAAGATAAGAATTCATTGCCTAAGAGTAAAAATTGCTAAATAAAGATTTAGGGTTCGGAAAACCAACATTAGAAGCTAAATAATCAAGTTGTAAAGCTAGGCGGCAATGATATCCAACTTTGAAACAAACTCGATGCCTAAAATACGATAAAAATGCAAAAAAAACAGAAAATATTGTGCGGGTGTGAGTTTGGGAAGTTCAAAAGTGAAGGAAAATGAAAGAGTTTGAAAGTGTAAACCTGTGGCCTTGAAAAATCATCCAGTTCTCGCCCATTTGGTGACAAAATTTTTACCCTCCAACCCTCTCGACGACACGATGAGTGGGCACTTACCTCGTCGAGTTTTACATGACCTCCAGTTTAAATAGGGGTCCAAACGGCGAACTAAGTCATGATTGCCGACCTGGTCGGTGATTCGCCAATATGCTCCTGGACTCGCCGAGTTTTATAGACCCCGATATCAAAATGTTTTGAGTCCAATAGCGGTCCAAGTCGGGCTCACCGACCTCTTCGGTGAGTCACCGACTGGAATTTTTAGTTCACCAACCTGCACTTTTCAAACATATTCCACACTTTGACCTGCACAGTTAATACACCATTATTTCAAACACAAAAAGAAAACAAATAAAACATGGGTTGCCTCCCAAGCAGCGCCTTAGTTAATATCGCGGCACGACGCAAGTCCACGCTCAAACCTCATACTTGGGGTTTGCCATAGTGTCACTAGGCAACCCCCATTGTTGTCTCGGGTTCAAATGAGACAAGATATGACCCATTTAGGTCTCCAACTGTTTGATAGAGACGGGATGAGAGGTAACCGTCTGGCTAAGGGTCGACACATTTTCCTTCATTTCTTTCAAAATCTTGTCCGACCCCTCAACCTTATTGAGGATACGAGAAAGCATATTCTCCTACCGACCTCCCTCAGAATCATTTGGCTTTTGACGCTCGTGGGGAGGAACATACCTATCCTTCTCCCCATCTTTCCAATTTGGATTTTGATCCCTCAAATCTCTATCACGATCCTTGCTCCCTTCATCCCTATTCCAACCTTGGTTACCACCCTACCTTGGGTAGTTTGAACGATAACCACCTCCTTGGTTGGCTAGGAAATTAACCTCCTCATTATACAATGCTTCGAACTTGGCTTCTTCGGGATTCACACATCCAACACCACGGCATTGACACTTCGAGCACCAGCTCCCATGGTATTCTTAGACAAAATGTCAAGTTGTGTCATGATCTTGGCCATGTTTTGGTCCCTCTCTTGGTCTTTCTCCATCTGCTCCTCGGTCAATTTGAAAGTGAAGGGAGAGACCTGATCTTCGCGGGTGTACCAAGACCAATTAATTGTGGTCATTCCATCCAAAAGTTGGGCTGCTATCACGTAAGGTTTTTGCATCAAATCTCCCAGAGAAAGTTGGTCAGCTACACCCTTGTTAGTCGAATCAAGGCTTCGGTAAAAATGTTGCAGCAAAACGTTGTCGGGCAAACCATGAGTTGGGCATTGCAACACCAACATCTTAAATCGTAGCCAAGTCTCATGAAGTGGCTCATCCTCCAAACATTTGAATCTTTGGATGCTATCCCGAAGAGTCATCATCTTCGAAGTAGGGAAAAATCGCACTTGATATGCGGTGACAAGCTCTTCCCATGAAGTGATTGATTCTCGTGGCAATTCAGCTAGCTACTTACATGCTTCTCCCATCAAAGAAAATGGGAACAACCTCAACTGGACCGACTCTTGGGATATGTTCTTGAAGGAGAACGGACTGCAAACATCCACAATGTTTCTAATATGCTCATGGGGATCCTCATAAGCCAGACCACCAAACAACCCTTTCAATTGCAAAAGCTTCCACATAGTACTTATAATATGGAATACAATATTCCCTTCAGTTGGAGGCAAGCGAATGGTACCAATTACACCCATAAGATGGGGATCATTAGCATAAGGCTCATTGACATCGTTGAGGTTTCTGATGACATCTTGGTGGCCCACTTGGCTACCATTGCTTCCATTCACAATCATACTCCCTGTTTAAAACAGCAACACACAAACGAAAACTAAAAATAAGTAGATTCAACTATAACTAACAAGAACAAAATTCAACTTAACTAAAAATTCTTAACTAACACCACTCCCCGGCAGCGGCGCCATTTTGATTAATGTTTCAAAAAACTTCATCCAATTCTAAGTGTCAACGATCTCTACTCAGTACAATAACCCAACTAAATGAGTTGGGGTCGAATCTCACAGGGAGTGGTACGTGTTTAAGATTCAAGATCAAAGTACGAATATGTTCTAGTTAATCATACGAATATACATTATCGAATAAACACATAATTCAAATTAGGGGGTGACACAAATGTCAAATAACAGGGGGGTTTGGTTTCAAATGATCAACTACAACAACATCAAATAACAAGTAATAACAAAAATGAGACGGGTTCTGGGTATGTGATTTGATTATAGGCTAATATAGACAAATGGGTAATTTCAACTGTTAGTAAATAGGTTGTAAATCAGTGAATAAGCTAGACTTTAGTAAGGATAAACTTTCTCTCGAACAATTTACCCAAAATCAAGTTGGTTTCTCTCAAACACCAACAAACAAGCAAATAAGAGCAGCCTACGCTATAGTCCATTCACTCTCTCAAGCTGAATGTGTGAAAAAGGGTTTAGGATTCACTCTCTTGAGCAGAACCCATGACAACCCAATACACAAAGACCAGCAATTCAGTAATCGTGGTTTTAAAGCCTCTCTTAAACAAGCCAAAAACATGAAGGTAGAATTGCATTTGCAACTACAATCCTTTAATTTTAACCACAATTACTGATTGAAATCACTTCTAAACAACATTTAAACTAACAATTAGCAATACCCATAAACTAAATCAACCCATTATCACATAATCACACCCCAAGAATTGGGGTTTTAGCTAGACATCATAAAAAGATAAAAATCGTTACCAAATTGTGTTTCCATCAATTGGGTATGATTAATTCCGTCTTTATAAAGGTCCAAATTGAAGAATCTCAAAGACCCACTTCCAATTTCTCAAAAATGGAAAACTTCAATTCTTCAAAGCTAAGGAAAACATAGTCTCAGTACTCTCAGTTCTCAATCTCCAAAACTGATAAAAAAATATATATTATGAAAACTATGATACTAAACTAAATATTCAAAAATGTATTTATAGGCCCTTTCACTACTAATACTCATGATCTCGTAACTCATGCTACCTTTCCGGGTGAAAAAATTCTACCCAAGCTCTAATCATACTTTCTCATAAGGATCTCAACTGAAACAAAGCTTAAGGAAAAGAGTACAACTCACTTTTAGCTCAAATGCATGATTTATATGAATATGAGGGCATTACTCTGAAACTGAACACTTAACTTACTCTTGGATTTCTCTCAAGTCCCTCTGAAGTCTTATGACTTTCTCAAGACTCTTGCTAAGAACAACTCATCCATAAGGATCTGACTTTTATATTAAACCACCACTATTATGATGGGTAGTCGAATGATACTGAGAAACGCACGAGTAAGAATAAAATCTCTATGATATAGCTCTATTACAAGATTAAGAGTATGAAACAAGGGAAACTTTTCTTAAATGTCTGTATTCCCTCGTTTATAGAAGTGGGGCCCTTACAACCATAAACAAGATCCTACTGACATGGATTCATAGACACCCTAGGACACTTAAACTCTGGGCCCTAATACCAAGTTTGTCACGACCCGAGTCTACACCCTGGAAATGACCAGCACTCAAGAACCATTGCTGGTCCCCAAGCGAACCCTCAACCTGGCTGACTACAAGCGGAAGACTAACTTAAGCATGCAAAAGCTTAAAATTGAATAAAATTCACTAAACTCAACTTTTCAAAACATCAACTCTAATGAACAACTTAGAATAAAATAAGGGAAAAGGTCCTGATTTACCCCTAAACTTTATGATTTGGAGCTGATATACCCTCCGTTTAAAAAATGGCTCATATATGCCCCTGCCGTTATAGAAATGGCTCATATATGCCCTTTTACTTAACATAAATTTTTTTAATAAATTAAAAATTCATTTTTTTTTACTTTAATTTAAGAAAATGTCATGTAGCTTTTAAAATACCCCACTTTCCACCATACCCACCCGACCCAATTGGAAACAGTAGAAACCCACCCGCTCAAATTAACTTCACCCATTTCATTTCATGGTTTCCACCTCAACAAAAACAAAAAAAAAAATTTTGTTAGTATCCGGTCTCATTTTGAGTGAATATTGCTAATTTTAGGACATGAATACAGTTAAATAAATATTTCCCTTAATTGCCTCTTCTTTCGGCTATACAAGGACGAGAATGATTTCTTGATGGCTTTGTTCTGGGCATACATTTATATCCTTTTCCAATTCGAGGGTTTCTTTTTTACCAGATTGTGTTTCCTCTGTTTATCCGGGGGTGCCCTCTGCTTGGTACATTTCTCAAGCAATTTGTTCTTTCTTATCCATTGATCTTTTTCACACTAAATGAACATGTTTGTTTAGAGATAGATTATCACTCACTTTATGCTTAAGTTGTGGATTTACGGTATATAAGCTTACCTAGTTTCTATTTAAGATGGATCAATTTATATACCCTAACAAAGTAAAGGTTAAATGTGCAATATATAGGATGCATAACGCATCTCTTGTAATAATATTTGATGCTTGCAAACTTTGGTATGTTAAATGCTTGATAAATAGCTGGGTTTATTATTTTGTGGGCACTTTAGGAACTGAGGCAGATCCAAGGAAGAAGGGCACTACTGCGGCCGCTTAAGTTTCTAAAGAGGCAGTTTGACGTTTTATTTTTATTTTGCCTTCCATTTCACCGATAAATCGAAGTTTTGAATATTCGTTTCTCAAATATCACCCGAACTCAGGATTGTAGAGCTCACTGCAACCCTCACAATTTTTTTTGGTTTCATTTGAGTGTGGAAATAACGAAATGAAATGAGTTAGGTTAATTTGGGTGGGTGAGATTTTTTGTTTCCAATTGGGTAGGGTGGTATGGTGGAGTGGAAGGTGGGTATTTTAAAAGCCACATGACATTTTCTTAAATTAAAGTAAAAAAAATTAATTTTTAATTTATTAAAAAAAATTCTGTTAAGTAAAAGGGCATATATGAGCCATTTCTATAACGGCAGGGGCATATATGAGCCATTTTTTAAACGGAGGGTATATCAGCTCCAAATCATAAAGTTTAGGGGTAAATCAGGACCTTTTCCCATAAAATAATATACTTAACTCTCCATAAAATAGGCAACTTAAGTCTTTAAAACATTTAATAAAATAAATGAATAATACAAACTTCTCAACTATATTGATTATCTATGAAGCCTCTAACTGATAACGATGGAAGTCAGGACAAGACCCACGACATCCTGACTGAACTGAAAAGTAAATGAAATACTCTAGAAATAAGGAGGCTCACCATAGTTAACTCGAACTTCCGGATGTATCAACAAAGCTCCTGTTGATGATCCTGAATACCTGTGACTACATCATCAGAAGATGCAGGCCAAATGGCTCAGTACGTGGAATGTACGAGCATGTAAGGGGAATTCTAAAGGATAACATAAGCTTGAAAGAATCTGAAAGAAACTGAAGAACTTACCTGGCTCAACTCAACTCAACATAATTGAACTCATTTTAATATAAAGCAGTTTAAAACAAGTGCAATATAAAGAAAAAGTAAAACTGTTTAAAACATGATTTTAACTCATAATCATAATATAATAAAAGGCATACCATGGTCCCTCTCAAAGTCAACTTGTGCAATGCATGAATGAAGTCTCATACTCCCATTCATACTAAGCAGAACCCCTTGAGGAACCATGCAAATACTGTGTGGGAGTTTCTCTAACCGACAACCATCACATAAGAGTTATTGTGATTATACAGTTATCTTTCGCACGCTGCCAACACATCCTATACTTGGCCAAAGGTATAGGACCTGAATTACTAAGTGGATCCACTAGTTTATGTGAAAAGGATTCATCTAAAAAGTATAACCCTTTTCTACCCATGATGGCTACATGGTTTAATAGGGCTGATTGTTGTATGAACTCTTCCCCATCGGTGCTCAATACTACTCCCAAAAATATTACATTATATTAGCACTTTATGTTTAAAAATATACGTCTTCTGTGATTTGAGATTAGTGCTCAAAAACTTAGCTCAAAGGCTATCTTGGAAATCAAAGTTTCCCATCTTGCTTCATTTAGAAAGCGATTACACTTTTTAGAAAACTAGCCCAAAGGCTCTTTGGAAATCTCAGTTTCCATTCTTATTGAAAAGTGAAAAGATTTTAAATCTCTTTGGGAATACTTAGTCCCCATATACTTTTTGAAGAAAAGAACTTCAACTTTACTCTTTACTGAACTCAAAACTTAAGTCTTAAAACAAAGTTAAAACGTTTGTAAAAGACTTCTAAAATATGGTTCATGCCGAATTATGGACATGAACGACTCAATGCAAGGTTTTCAATAACCATAGATAGAACTCAAATACTTGGAACTCAAGAACTTCAATGATACTACTCATTTCAAGAATGCTCAACTCAGAGTTCATGTGGAATTATGAGCATGAACTAGTCAACTCAATTACTCAAAGATATTTCTCATCTCAAGACTGCTAGAATTATAGGGTTCATGCGGAATTATGGACATGAATAACCCCACTCAAGGACTTCATGGGTAACATGTAATAGACGCATGATTAGGAATGTAATCTCAACTGGGTTAGAACCTCAATAATTAAGACTTACGACATGAAGATATTACTCATCTCATAGATACTCAACATCTGGAGTTCATGCGGAATTTATGGGCATGAACGACTTGACTCGTAGGTTTACATAACATTATGGAACTCATGATACAACTCTTCTCATTCTCTTACTTACTTTATCAAAATTTACTCAAATCGATTATGGATCTCAAAGGATTCACAATTGAACTCAAAAGCATTCTTGTACTCTACTCTTAACTCTCTCTTGAATGTGAACTATGAATTCAAGAGTTATGATTGATGATATGAAAGACCTCATGATGAAAAAATAGACTCATGAATACATTCTCCTCACTATCATGCTCGCTTACTCGAGTCTTGAAACAAGTTACTAGAAGTTGTAGAAGACTCCACAAAATGACTCAAAGGGACTTTCTTAGATTTTTTGAAAGAATTCTCAAAACATAACTCTTAACTCAACCATGAATTTGAATTATTAATTCAAGTTTATGATCATGTTAGGAATGATTTTAGGTGTTTAGAAGTAGCTTAGAGTAAATAGAATAAAAAAATAGTGAAGGTACCCTTCGAAAGAACTCAAACGGAGCAACCGATGGCAAGCTGGAAGGGGTAGGCGACCCTGGGGCTATGGGTGGCACGGAGCACCAGCCCCTAACATTCAGAGCCTACTTTGGGGCACTCTGGCTGGCGCGACATGCCAGGCCCCAACCCAGAAAACCCGACGAATTTCTTTGCTCGTTTTCTCACCCTAACTCTCCTAGAATCGAACGATTTCTTCCCCAATCACTTAGAATTGATTACTTAACATAAGTACACTCTAATCTACTCAATACATCCCTTAAAACACTCACTTTGATCTCAAGAAATCATCCATAACCCAACACCACAAGATTTAGAATGAACTTCAAGAACACCTATCAAGAACTCATCAAGAACTCAAATACATTCAACTTCGAGAATGAAATTTGCGCTTAAAAAAACATGTTTGGCATGTGGGTGAACAAACCCAGCACTATGGAAGCTTACATACCTCTTAGGGATCAAAACAATGGCGAATATCCTCAACAACACGCAAGAATCTCGACGAACGCTTGATCCTGTCCTCTTTTCTCTTCTATTCTCTCTTGAACTCTCAACTAAAACCCTAGGCGTATAATAGGATTACAAAACTGAACCCAATAGGATTAGACCCCTAAAATATTACTGAAAATGAATTGAATTTGATTGGGTAAAGAAAAGACAAAAATACCCCTTACTATTTTCGGCTAACTTTCCTTAACTGGACAACCTTACTTCAAAGGACCATATCTCACTCATCCGACCTCAAAACGTAGCAAACTCAGTGGAATTGGAAATATAATTCAAATATATTTCTTACCGTATATGGTAGCACACCTAACTCATTTTGAGCAAGGAGGTATGATTGTTTGAAGTTAACCCAAAACTCATACTTAGCTTAACTTGCAAAATTTCAGATTTTTGCTATTTCCAATTTAATCCTTTTTCGAACTCAATGTGCTACATCTAGTGAGCTGATCTTAATACTTAAGAAATTTTAAATTCCTTAGTAAAATCCTACTCACAACGAAGGACGGTTCAAGTCTTAGCTTAAATATTTTCTGGGATGTTACAATCAGGGACTAAGTTTCCCCTTCTTACCAAATCTCATAACACCCTTCATGTGTGAAACTTTCAAGCAGACCCAATAATCTACTTCAAACTCTAACTTCCTTCACCTAACATCAATGTAGGATTTCTGACAACTCTTTGTTGTTTTCAACCTATCTTCATACTATTCCACCAATACACTTCTCTCAAGTCACGATACATCTTTGTGGAACCCGGATGGATTGAATATCTAGAGATGTGAGCTTCCTCCATGATCCTCTCTTGGAGTTCATCCACCCTAGGTACACACAACCTACCTTGATACCTCAATACGCCATCTCCCCCTTGTTCAAAAGCCTTCACTTTTTTGCTTATGAACATTTTCCTTCAATTCAAGCAAAATGGGATTTTGGTCTTGCTTTTATGTTACTTTTGACACTAATGATGATTCAGCCCCATTCATCACCACTACTCCTACCTCTGTGGAATCCATTAGGCAAACTCCCAATCGTGCAAGCCTATTCATATCTTTTATTAGTTTTTTCTTCTCTTCCTCAACACGGGCAATACTACCCATAGATAATCTACTCAAGGTTTCAACAACAACATTAGCCTTATCTGTGTGATAAAGAATATTCATGTCATAATCGTTGAATAACTCTAACCACCTTCTATGTTTGATATTAAGCTCTTTCAGACAAAACACATACTGAAGACTCTTGTGATCGGTGAACACATCCACATGAACACTATAAAGATAATGTCGCCATCTTTTCAAAGCAAATACTATGGCAGTCAACTCTAGATCATGGGTTGGGTAATTCCTCTCATGAACTTTCAACTGTCTGGAGGCATAAGCTATAACTTTGTCATTCTATATTAACACACAACCCAAACCAACTCTGGACGCATCACAATATACAACAAATCCTTGTGTACCATCTAGTAAGGTCAATACTAGAACACTAGTCAACCTCTTTTTCAATTCCTGCAAGTTTTTTCTCACAAGCATCAGACCATTGGAACTTCATTGGTTTTTGAGTTAACTTGGTCAAAGGGGATGAAATAGATGAGAACCCCTCTACGAACATTTATAATAGCCAGCCAACCCCAAGAAACTTTTAATATCAGTTGGAGATGTGGGTATATGATAATTCTGCACTGCCTTTACTTTTTGAGTGTCAACTTTAATTCCCTCACCGGAAACAATGTGGCCTAAGAATGCCATAGACTCAAGCCAAAAGTCACACTTAGAGAACTTGGCATACAACTCTCTATCGTTTAGATTCTGGAGAACTATTTTAAGATGGCTAACCTGATCTTCCTCATTCCTTGAATAGATTAGAATGTCATCAATGAACACGATGACAAACATATCTAAATAAGTTTTCAATACTCTATTCATTAGGTCCATGAACGCTACAGGCGCATTAGTTAAACCAAACGACATGACTATAAACTCGTAATGACCATAACAGGTTCTGAAAGTTGTCTTTTGAATGACACATTCCCTTACTCTTAATTGATGGTAGCTAGATCTGAGGTCTATCTTAGAGGAATAAGTGTCACCCTGAAGTTGATCGAAGAGATCATCAATTCTTAGAAGAGGATACTTATTCTTGATGGTAACCTTGTTCAACAGATTGTAATCTATACACATCCTAAGGGAACCGTCATTCTTCCTCACAAACAACACCGGAGCACCCCAAGGTGAGACACTTGGTCGAATAAAACATTTCTGTAGGAGATCTTTCAACTGCTCATTAAGCTCATTCAACTGTGTTGGTGTCATGCTATATGGCGGAATAGATATAGGACGAGTATCAGGAAGAATATCTATACCAAAGTCTATTTCTCTCTCAAGAGGGACTTCGGGAATATCATCTGGAAGACTTTTGGAAACTCTTTTACTAGTGGACTTGACTGAATAGGAGGTATCTGAACACTAGAGTCATTAACTCGGACTAAGTGATAGACACACCCTTTGGAAACTAACTTTCTTGCCTTAAGGTATGAAATAAAATAACCCTTAGGCACTACTGAACTACTTTTCCACTCTATAACTAGCTCATTAGGAAACTGGAACTTGACAACTCAAGTTCTATAATCAGCTGAGGCGTAACAAGCATGGATCTAGTCCATACCAAAAATGACATCAAATTCTACCATGTCTAACTCAACTAAATCAGCCATGGTGCTCTTGTGATTGACGAAAACAGTACAATCACGATAGACTCTCTCTAGTAGAATAGACTCACCAACAGCTGTAGAAACACTAAAGGGCTCACTATATTTTCAGGAAGAATATCAAAGTTCATCGCAATATACAGAGTTACAAAGGATAACTTGCTCTTGGGTCTAGCAAAGCATGAACATCAAAGTTAAAGAGTTGGATTATACCAGTGACAACATCTAGAGAATTCTCTTGCTCTTGCCGACTACTGATAGCATAAAGACGGTTTCGTCCTCTGCCCGACCCTGAAGTAGCTCTTCTAGATGCAGCTCTGTCTGGTGGAGCAACTGAAGAAGATTGGGCTATGTTCCCCTCATTACCGTTACCCTGCTTGTTCTTTGGACACTCTCTCATAAAATGACCATTCTGGCCACACCCAAAGCAACCAGTGGAGCCATTAGGACACATCCCTTAGTGGTTCCTACAACACTTAGCACATGCAAGAGGCTTACTACCCCCTTGTGCCATACTACCCTGAGAATAGGTAGGTTTATCTCTAAAATTTTGATTATTGTACTCAACTTTGTTCTCAATAGCGCAGGTGCACTAAAAGATGATGGAGCAGGTCCCTTCTATTTCTATTGTAAAGATGACCAGTTGGCATTACTTCTCTGTTGCCCGTACTCCTTCCGTGATGTCTTCGCCCTCTTATTCTTATACTCTTCTCTATCCCTCAGCTTTTCCTCTTCAACTTGTTGCATATGTATCATTAGGCTTGCTATGTCCATATCCCCTATTAGCATAGCTGACTTGTCTTCCTTGCTTGATAGGCAAAAGAACCCAACAACGAATAAACTCATCCTGCCCCTCATGTCAGCAACCATCTCCGGAGCATAGCAGGAAAGTTGTGTGAACTTCAGACTGTACTCATGAACTCTTAAAGAATCTTGCTTAACAGTGAGGAACTCTCATACCTTAGCCTCTCTTAGTTCTCAGGAAAGAAATGCCCCAAGAAGGCCTCCTCAAACAAAGCTTAGCTCACAATCGGTTACGCACAAGCACGAGTTAGAAAGAAACTGTATAGATATGAACTCTATCGTACGACATGAGTATGAAAGAAGTTAGATAGTTCCTAAATGTTGCAGCCTCCTAATTATAGATGTGGCATGCTTCACACTGATAACTAGGACTCTATAGACATGGCTTCATAGACTCCCTAGGACTTTTGAACTTTGTGCTCTGATACCAAGTTTTTCAAGCCCCCAGCCTACACCATGGGAGGGACTGGTACTCGAGAACCATTGTTGGCCCCAAGTGAACCTTTGGCCTGGCTAACTTACTCAGCAAAAGAATTTTACTCAACAAAGATAAGTCTATGTAATAAACTAGAATGTTATAAAGGAACATTCAACTGACCAATAAGGAAAACTCATGTCTCAACATAATATAATGAAAATAAAAAGACTAAAGAACTAACTTTTGACTGTCTATCTATGAAGCCTCTAAAACTATGATGGATGTCAGGATAAGACCCACGACATCCTAATGAAAAATACTGAATGCAATAAAAGGGATCCTCCAGAAGCATGGAGGCTCACCAACAACTCTGGAGCTCAACTAGAATCAAAGATGCGCTGGATATTGATCATGTTTACCTATATCTGCCTAATTAAAAGATGCAGGACAAATGACATCAGTACATTGAAGTACGAGCATGCGAGGGGAATACTAAACAAGAGATAAGCTTGAAAGGAACTGAAATAACAAACATGGTCTAAACTCAACTGAACTGAACTGAACTCATTTTAATATAAAGCAGTAATGTAAATGTAGTATAAATAAAAGCTTTTAAAACATGAATAGCAACACTCTCTATTGAAAAATACAATAGTGACTCTGTTTGTATGCAAAGATACAATATGAGCTGTGTTAGTATATGAAAATACAAATAATCTTTGTATATAAGAATATAAAATACTTCTGTGGGAGTTTCTCTAACCGAAAACCATCACTTAAGAGCTATTGTGACGGTACAACGTTTTGCCTCACGCTGTCAGGGCCGTCCTATACCTTGCCGAGGGTATAAAACCTGACTACTTAGTGGATCCACTAGTCTATACTAAAAGCATTAAGGAATCATCTAAAAGTATGATCCTTTTCTACCCACGATGGCTACATGGTTTGTGGGGGCTGTGTATTGTCTAAACTCTCCCCCATATCGATGCTCAATACTACATCCAAAATATAATACTAGCTCTTATGTTCAAAACATAACTTCTTTATGTGGTTTAAGATAATTTCTCAAAACATTGCTCAAAGGCTTCTCTTTGAAATCAAAGTTTCCTCTATTTCTTAATTGTGAAAGAATTAACTCTTTAACTGAAAACTAGCTCAAAGGCTCTTTTGGAAATCAAGGTTTCCTTTCTTCTTTAAATGTGAAACATTTTACTCTTTGGGAATACATAGTCCTGATATACTATTTTGAAGAAATGAACTTCAAACTTTACTATTTTTGCTCAACTAAAAACTCAAGTCTTAAAACAAAGTTAAAACATTTGTAAAAACCTTTTGGAAGACTCTATGAACTTCTCTTGACTTGACCCTTAACTTCTCTTGACTTGACTATTAACTTTCCTTGAATTGAATTATGGATACAAGGATTGTAATTTTTGATAGGAAAGATCTGATGATGTTTATGAGTGTTTTTAGATAGTTAAACATGAGAAAAGATCGACAAATCATTGTCTGGAAGCAAATCCGAGACGCGGAAATGTATTTAAATACTTGGTCGCAAAATAAAATTTGAGGCAGAACGGTCTGTGACCGCTCCGCGACGAGGAGAAGAATTCCCCAATCCTAAGGAACATGTCCGCAACGCGAACCTGGTACCCAGATTCACCTGACCTTTTCCTTTTTTATTTTCTAACCCCAATTCACCAAAATTTGATTCTTTTTCTCAATTCCTCTTCAGATTTAGATACCCGGCATGTGTACACAAGAATCTTATCAAACACAACTCTAAAATTAACCTTAAACTCTCAAGAACTCCTCAATCTCATCTCAAATTCAAGAACAAAAGCAATTCAAGAATACAACTCAAAAACATCAAAGTCTCAATCTTTTAGGACAAAAATCATACTAAAATAAAAAAGTTTGGCGTGTGGGTGAATGAACCCAGCGCTATGGGAAATCACATACCTCGTAGGATTGAATCCTTAACGAAATCCCCAACCAAAATTGCAAGAACTTGACGAATCTTGGACTTTTCTTCTCCTTTCTCCTATTGAGTTCTGTCTCCAAAAACCCTAGTGTGTTTTGGTAAATGCGTCAAATGATCTAATTTTGATTAGAAACCAATTAAACTTCTAAATGCGAAATAAATTAATTGGGCATGGAAAAGACCAATATACCCCTTAAAAATCCGGTTTAGACCTTCCTTATCTAGACAACTCAACTTCAAATAGGCATATCTCCCTCATACGAACTAGAAACTGAGCAAACTCGGTGGTGTTGGAAAGATAATTCAAAGGTTTTTCCTACAATATCTTTTAGCACACCTAACTAATCCTGATCTAGTAGTTATTGTGGTTTTAATTTGACACAAAAGTCATATTTAACTTAACTTTGTCAAATTTCCAGATTTTTCATTTTTCCGAAAATGACTCTTTCTTATTCTTGCCCTTTCTAGTTGCGGGGTGTTATAACAAATTGCGGCCGTTGATATGAAACATAAGCAATAGTAATGATTATTCTAAGACAATGAGGAAAAACCATTATGATGTTAACAATATTATGGTAATTTTATATATATATTTGATATGGCATAATTTAATAAAAAAGAGATTGATGGAGGTTCATAAGAAATGAGCCAAAGGCTCCATCTTAATTTCGTTAATTTTGTTCTTGTATGGATGTGATGTTCCACTTCACTTGGCAGTTTTGTTGTTCGAGGATTTTTTGTCTTTTCTTTAATGTCTGATTTTGTTCTTTATAACTTCCTGGAAGTCAGAAAATTTCATTACTTCTGACCAACTATTTCCACAGAGATTTTCTTAGACTTATTTCTTATACTTAAAATCTTTCTATGACTCATAATGTTTGTTCAATAAAAAAGAAGATTAAAAAAATGTAGCACATAAGATGTGGAGAAACGTTTTGGCATAACAAAAAATGTTCTTAACAATGTAGTCTATGTACCGACATTACAAATGTTACTGAATAATCATATGTAAGCTTTATAGAGTAGTTCAATCTCGTGCGGAGCACGTGAAATAAACCTATTTATGGGTATATATGAACCACTTTCATAACAAGGGATATATTAGCTCTAAATGACAAAGTTGAGGGGTATATAAGACCTTTTGTGTTGTAATTAAATTATATAAGTCTAATTCTTACTAGCCATAAATAATAACCGATTAATAAATGTTTTACCTCAAAAGGTCATTTAATGTCTAACTAACCAAATAATCTAGAGTAAATATATAGATAAAGATATGGAAAAAACGTGACTTTTATGGCATGAAAATTTAAAGTGAGATTTTATACAATTGATATTTTAGTCATTTTAGTCCAGTGAATACTCTATAAATCTAGCAACAGAAAGATCCATCTTCTCATTTTCAGTAACATTTCTTCTTTCTTTTTTCTTTATCAGCTCCAACATTTTCACAAAGAAACATCATGTCTGAAATTCTACCTTCAGAACAACATCGAGAATCTGAGGTTTGGTCGCCCATCTCCTCTCTCTGCAAGTCTTAGTGATTCATTTAAATGTTGAAATTTATTTTTGCTATTTTTGTTAGTTTTCTTGAACTCTGTTAAATATTACAACAAGAATGATTGAAAATTGATATCCTCTTTTCTCCCTTTCTACAGGCTTTTTCATATACTTTTTGGAAAAATTTCTTTTGGGCTATGCTATAATTGATAGCATACAACAACAAATTTGTGATAACTAATACGGAACCAATGGTGAATTTTGTTAAAAGAACAAAACTTGTTACTCTCTTGCTCGCCACAGTTAATATATTATTCTGATTGTTTTGTCTTAGGTACAAAATTTTTGTATGCCATTACACTCTTTCTAGAATATTAGTATAGAGACAATTAGTTCACTTCGTTTATCACAAGTTGACTAATTTGATATTTCTTACTCTCTTCTATTTAGGCATAATTACAGATCAAGTTTTCTTGAAACTAACAGATGCCCAAAATATACTATTACAAAATTCATTTTTATCGGCAATAAATATGCACATTAATGAAGAGTGCTAGAGCCTTTACTCGCATTAATTAATTGTCATTAGAAACTATGTCACTATGGGATTTATGAAGATTTATAAATTGTACTAACTGCCTCTAAAAATAAACATGTAGCGGTAATTAAGCTATTTATTGTCGTTAAAGATCATTTTTGGTGTACGGACAACTCTTTCTTTTGGCTTTTTTCAATTAAAATTTTGAATTGTAAACTTGGATACAGCCCGATACACTATCTTTTTGAAAATCTATTAAGCAACGTGCCTTTTTCTTCTTGATTGTTAGGAAAGTAAGGTCATTTTTATTGTTATTTGTGGATATTTGTTGTTCAAGTGCTCACAAAATTATGTTGCGAGATTTTAATATGTTATGTATCAAAATTTTGTTTAAGAGTATCCAATGGTAAACAACATTATTCAGATGTCACATATTGCTTGGTTTATCATTGCATTAATTCGTTGTAACTGTATATTATAACCACAACAATAACTATGGTTCAATTTAAAATAAATTGGGGTCGATGATATGTAACCTAAGCAATAGTAATGATCGTTCTCAGACAATGAGGAAAAATCTTTATGATGTTAAAAATATTAGGGTCATTTTGTACATATATTTGTTATGACATACTATACTAAAAAAAATATTGATGGAGGTTCATAAGAAATGAACCTAAGGTCCTCCATTATAATTTTGTTCTTGTATGGCCGTGATGTTCCACTTTACTTGGCAGTGTTGTTGTTCGAGGATTTTTTTGTCTCTTCTTTAATGTCTGATGTTGTTCTTTATAACTTCCTAGAATTTAGAAAAAAATATAATACTTCTAACCAACTATTTCCATTAGGGATGGCAATGGGGCGGGGGGGATGCGGGGCAGGGTGGGTGTAAGGCTATGTGGGGGGGGGGGTTTAAAGTTGTGTGGGGTGGGTCGGATGCGGGGCGGGTTAAAGTGGGTTTTTTAAAAATTAATGTGGGGCAGGGCAGGTTGCGGGTATATGTGATTTTATGTGGGTTCAAACTTAATTTTAACATTTTACATGTTATAAGAGTGATAGAGCATTATTTATTAAGATAATTTCATTAAAGCTACTAAAATATTCAAGATAATAAATGATAATGGTTCAATGAAAAATAATACAATTTCTTACATGTTTCCCAATTGACCTCTAAAAAATAATTTTTTAAGTCACTATCCTATTATATTAATACAACTTAATGAAAAAATGAATTTATTTTTTATGAATTTTATTTTTAGTATCAAACATAACTATAAAAAGAAAATATTTAAAAAATTATGCGGGGTGGGTTCATGTGGGGCGGGGGTGGGGCATGTTGAAAATGAAAAGAGTTGTTATGCGGGGCGGGGTGGGGCGGATTAAAAATTTTGCGGTTAAGCTCAACCGGCACCGCCCCCGCCCTACACCACCCCATTGCCATCCCTAATTTCCATGGCGATTATCTTAGACTTCTTTCTTATACTTAAAATCTTTCTATGACTCATAATGTTTGTGTAATAAAAATGAATATATAAAAAATATAGCACATAAGATTTTGGAGAAACGTTTTGCCATAAGATAAAATGTTCTTGACAATGTAGTGTATGTATAGAAAATACAAATATTATCATATTATCATATGTAAGCATTATAGAATAGTTCAATCTCATGCAGAGCACGTGTAATATACCTAGATATGAATATATATATGAGTCACTTTCCTAATGAGGGATATATTAGCTCTAAATGACAAAGCTGAGGGGTATAACACACTCTTTGTATTGTAATATATCATATAAGTCAAATACTTACTAGCCATAAATAATAATAGATTAGTAAATGTTTTACCTCAAAAAGGTCATTTAATGTCTAACTAACCAAATAATCTAGAGTAAATATATACATAAAGTTATGGAAAGAAATGTGACTTTTATGGCATGAAAATTTAAAGTGAGATTTAAGACAATTAATATTTTAGTTATTTTAGTCCGGTGAATACTCTATAAATCTAGGAAAACAAAGATCCATCCCCTCATTTTAAGTAACATTTCTTCTTTCTTTATCCACTCCAACATTTTCACAAAGAATCATCATCAAATTATACCTTCAAAACCATATCAAGAATCTAAAGTTTGGTTGCCTATCTCCTCTCCTACACATGAACACCTCAACAACTATCTACAAAATTAAGAATTAATCCTCTCTGAATCTGCAAAAGAAAAAGTTGTAGACGAAATAAAGGACCAAAAAGCAACAGAGAAAGGAAAACTCCCAACATCCAAACTGTATGAATTGAAGTGTGTATCTCCAAAAATTGGAGAAAAGGAAAGTATCCCATGCCTGAATTTTATTAATTGAAACCCATCCCTAAGACTAAGTTTTCCAAGCTTATACAAGGATGAAAATTTGATGCAATAAATATTGAAATATTGAAATTTCTTTTTGATGCATTAAATATTGAAATTTGCTCTTTAACTGAAAACTAGCTCAAAGGCTCTTCTGGAAATCAAGGTTTCCTTTCTTCTTTAAATGTAAAACATTTTACTATTTGGAAATATATAGTCCCGATATACTCTTTTGAAGAAATGAACTTCAAACTTTAATCTTTTTACTCAACTCAAAATTCAACTCTTAAAACAAAGTTAAAACATTTGTAAAAGACTTTTGGAAGACTATATGAACTTCTCTTGAATTGGCTTTTAACTTCTCTTGACTTAACTCTTAACTTCTATTGACTTGACTCTTAAATTTTCTTGAATTGAATTATGGATTCAAGGATTATAATTTGTGATAGGAAAGATCTCATGGTGTTTAGGAGTGTTGTTAGATAGTTAAACATGAGAAAAGATCAAGAAATCAATGTCTGGAAGCAAGTCCATAACACGGAGATGCATTTAAATATTTGGTCGCGAAATAACTTTTGAGGCAAAACGGTCCTTGACCTCTCCGCGACGTGGAAAAGGATTCCCCAGTCCTGACGAACAAGTCCGTATCTCTGGTACCCAGATTCACCCGATTTTTTCCTTCTTATATGGACGTGATGTTCCACTTTACTTGGCAGTGTTGTTGTTCGAGGATTTTTTGTCTCTTCTTTAATGTCTGATGTTGTTCTTTATAACTTCCTGGAATTTAGAAAAAAAATTGTTACTTCTAACCAACTATTTCCATGGAGATTCTCTTAGAGTTCCTTCTTATACTTAAAATCTTTCTATGACTCATAATTTTTGTGCAATAAAAATGAATATTTAAAAAATATAGCACATAAGATTTTGGAGAAACATTTTGCCATAAGATAAATTTTTCTTGACAATGTAGTGTATGTATACAAAATACAAATATAATCGTATTATCATATATAAGCTTTATTGAATAGTTTAATCCCATGCTGAGCAGATGTAATAAACCTAGTTATGGGTATATATATGTCACTTTCATAACGAGGGATATATTAGCTCTAAATGACAACGTCGAGGAGTATATCAGACTCTTTGTGTTGTAATATATCATGTATGTCAAATACTTACTAGCCATAAATAATAATAGATTAGTAACTGTTTTGCCTGAAAAGGTCATTTAATGTCTAACTAACCAAATAATAATTATATAGATAAATTTATGGAAAGAAATGTGACTTTTATGGCATGATAATTGAAAGTGAGATTTAATACAATTAATATTTTAGTTATTTTAGTCCGGTGAATACTCTATAAATCTAGGAAGAGAAAGATCCATCTCCTCATTCTCAGTAACATTTCTTCTTTCTTTTTTATTTAACCACTCCAACATTTTCACAAAGAATCATCATGTCCGATATTCTAACTTTAGAAAAAAATCAAGAATCTGAAGTTTGGTCGCCTATCTTCTCTCCTCCATATGAACACCTCAACAACTATCTACACAATGAAGAATTAATCATCTCTGAATCTGCAAAAGATAAAGTTGTAGACGAAATAAAGGTCCAAAAATCAACAGATAAAGGAAAACTCCCAGCATCTAAATCTAGGGAAATCCGTCATTTTTCCCAAATGCATATATATATATATATATATATACAGAGACAAAAGTATCACTTTTAAATGCACTAGTATTGAAATACAACATAGAATTGGTCTTAAATTCATGATCCACCGATGAACAATGCCAATGACTCTTCTAAAACTAACAGTTTTTAAAATGGAATGGTTGAATTCATAACATTTGGTTTATTAGTAAATAAAATTCTTTTTCTGCCTCTATTATTTCAAGGTTTTTCCCCCTATTGTGGAGTTAAATTCAAAAACATTAATTAAGATTCTTATAAAGTGTGTTTCATTTCTCAAAGCTTTCTTCCTCCCATTTCATGAAGCTTAATCACTCACTCAAAGTTATAGTGATTCATGTAAATATAAAATATTTTTTTTGCTATTTTGGTGAGTTTTCTTTAACTCTATTAAAAATCACAGCAACGATGATTGAAAATTGATATCCTCTTTTGTCCCTTTCTACATGCTTCTTCATATACTTTTTGGAAAAATTCCTTATGGGCTATGCTATATTTGATAGCACACAACAATAAATATGTGATAACTACAACGGAACCAATAGTGAAGTTTATTAAAAGAATAAAACAAATTACTCTCTTACTTGCCACAATAAGTATATTATTCTGATTGTTTTATCTTAGGCACAAAAATATTGTATGCCATTACACTCTTTCTAGAATATTAGTATAGACACAATTAGTTCACTTCGTTTATCACAAGTTGACTAATTTAATATTTCTTAGTCTCTTCGTTTTGGGTATAATTAGAGATCAAGTTTTCTTGAAACTAACAGATGCCCAAAATATACTATAACAAAAATATTTTTTATCGGCAATAAATATGCACATTAACGAAGAGTGCTAGAGCCTTTACCAACATAAATTAATTGTCATTAGATACTATGTCACCATGCACTTTATGGAGATTTATAGAGAGTACTAATTGCCTCTAAAAATACATATTTGTGGTAGTTAAGCTATTTATTGTCGTTAAAGATCATATTTGGTGTACTGACAACCCTTTCATTTGTCTCGTTTCAATTAAATTTGTGAATTGTAAACTTGGATACAGTCCGATAGACCATCTTTTTGACAAATATGTTAAGAAACATGCCTTTTACTTCTTGATTGTTAGGAAAGTAAAGTCGTTTTTATTATTATTTGTCGATATTTGTGAGTTCAAGTATTGACAAAATTATGTTGTGAGATTTTAATATGTTATGTATTAAATTATTTGTTTAGAGTATCCAATGGTGAGCAACTTCATTCAGATGTCACATATTGCCTTGTGTATCATTGCATTAATTCTTTGTAACTATATATTATAACCATAACAATAACTATGGTTCAATTCCAAACAAATTGGGGACGTTGATATGCAACATAAGCAATAGTAACGATCGTTCTAAGACAATGACGAAAAACCTCTATGATGTTAAAAATATTAGGTTAATTTTCTAGAAATATATTTGATATGGCATAATATAATAAAAAAGAGAGTGATGGAGGTTCATAAGAAAGGAGCAAAAGGTCCTCCATCTTAATTTCGTTAATTTTGTTCTTGTATGGATGTGATGTTTCACTTTACTTGGCAGCGTTGTTGTTCGGGGATTTTTCTCTTTTCTTTAATGTTTGATGTTGTTCTTTATAACTTGCTGGAATTCAGAAAATTTCATTACTTCTGACCAACTATTTACATGGACATTTTCTTACACTTCTTTCTTATACTTAAAATCTTTCTATGACTCATAATGTTTGTGCAATAAAAATAAAAATTTTAAAAATATAACACATAAGATTTTGGAGAAACGTTTTGCAATAAGATAAAATGTTCTTGACAATGTAGTGTATGTATCGAAAATACAAATACTATCGAATAATCATATGTAAACTTTATAGAATAGTTCAATCCCGTGCAGAGCACGTGTAATATATCTAGTTATGGGTCTATGTGAACCACTTTCATAATGAGGGATATATTAGCTCTAAATGATAAAGTTGAGGGTTATATAAGACCCTTTGTGTTGTAATATATCATATAAGTCAAATTCTTACTAGCCATAAATAATAACCGAAAAGTAAAATTTTTTACTGAAAAGGTTATTTAATGTCTAACTAGCCAAATAATCTAGACTAAATATTTACATAAAGTTATGGAAAGAAATGTGACTTTTATGGCATTAAAATATAAAGTGAGATTTATTACAATTAATATTTTTGTTATTTTAGTCCACTGAATACTCTATAATATTTTTGTTGTTTTAGTCCACTGAATACTCTATAAATCTAGCAAGAGAAAGATCCATCTCCACATTCTAAGTAACATTTCTTCTTTCTTTTTTCTTTATCACCTCCAACATTTTCACAAAGAATCATCATGTCGGAAATTCTACATTCAGAACAAAATCAAGAATATGAAGTTTGGTCGCCTATTTCCTCTCCTCCACTTGAACACCTCAACAATGATCTACAAAATGAAGAATCAATCATCTCAGAATCAGCAAAAGATAAAGTTGTAGATGAAATAAAGGACCAAAAAGCAACAGGAAAAGGAAAACTCAGCATCTAAACTGTATGAATTGAAGTGTATATGTCCAACAATTGGAGAAAAAGAAAAGTATCCCATGCCTGAATTTTATGAATTGAAACCCATCTGTAAGCCTAACTTTTCCAATCTTATACAAGGAAGAACGTCCGAAATTAAGTTGAAAATAGAAGAAAACTATGATTATTCTGTGGATGTAGCTATCTTGAAGTCTATCTATCATTACTTCTTAAATCATGGGGGTGATTCCATATCCTAATTATTCGGAGAATTTTATCAATTACATCGAGACTTCAATTTTCAACTTGAAATTTCGCGGTCAGGAATTGTAGACTAAGATCATTATGTTAGAGAGACGTTTCTTAACTATTTTTAAAATTACAGGATATGACCCTAATATAATCAACTCTATTTATCGTCAAATATTTTTACTTGTCTATGGGTTTATGGGATTAATTTGGGAGACTATTATCAAGTTGGCAAAGAGTGTTGGAAGTGTTATTTTATTTATGAAATATTTATTTCATGTTTGTTGGTCTTTTGTTTAGTTGAATTATTCAACTCCTAGTTATTAGGAAGTAGACGTGTTTTCAGTTTAGATAGCAGAGTTTGCTAGGAGTCCTAGTAGTAGTGGGTTTAGTGCTTAGACAAAAAATCTCTGTAACAGTCTATATAATAGACTTTTCTTGTTGCTATTGATATAATAGTGTTACGCAGTTTCTTGTTTTCTTCTGTTGAGTTTTTCTGGCAGCTATATTCATTGTTTTGCTTGGCATATCTTATCAGTGGTATCAAAGCAAGGTTAGATCCAGAAGAAAAACAAAAAAAAACACCTGTGAGGTAGAGTTTGCCCAGAAATTTTATTTTTTCTATGGCTTCAGAGAGCAACTTTGTGCAAGCAGCCATTCCTCGTTTTGATGGTCATTATGACCATTGGAGCATGCTGATGGAAAACTTTCTAAGGTCAAAGGAGTACTGGCCAATTGTGGAAGACGGCATTGGTGTTCCAGCGGAAGGCGAAGTTTTGACAAATGCTCAAAAGGCGGAGTTCGAAGCAAGAAAATTGAAAGATTTGAAAGCAAAAAATTATCTCTTTCAGGCTATTGAGCGTCCTATCTTGGAAACTATTCTTTGCAAAGAAACTTCCAAGGATATATGGGACTCAATGAAAAAGAAGTATCAAGGCACTACAAGATTGAAGCGCGCACAACTTCAAGCCTTGAGAAGGGACTTCGAAACTTTGCAGATAAAGGAAGGTGAATCTGTCACTAGCTATTGTGCTAGAACCATGGAGATAAGCAACAAGATGCGATTTCATGGCGAGAAGATGAATGATGTCACAATCGTTGAAAAGATACTGCGTTCATTGACACTGAAATATGATTATGTTGTTTGCTCTATTGAGGAGTCAAAAGACATAGTTGCTTTGTCTCTTGATGAATTGCAAAGCTCTTTGTTGGTGCATGAGCAGAAGATTACCCGCAGTTTAACTTCTGAGGAGCAGGCCCTGAAGGCTTCTACTTTTATTTCTTCCAATTCTATAGGAAGGGGTAGAGGTAGAGGTAGAGGAAGAGGGAGAGGAGACCGAGGAAACAAAGATGGAAGCAGGAATTTTAGAGCCAATGATGACTACAACAAAGGCAGAAGAAGAGATTTTGACAAATCCAAGGTAGAATGTTATCGTTGTCATAAATTTGGTCATTATCAATCTGAATGTTATACTAGGCTGCCTAATGAGAATGAAGAAAAGTTACATTTTGTTGAGAATAAGGAAGGAGAAACCTTGTTAATGGCAGTTCATGCGGAAAACGAGCCCGAGGAGCAAGTTATTTGGTATGTGGATACTGGTTGCAGTGACCACATGACTGGTAGTAAGTCTTCTTTCACTGATTTAAATGAAAACTTTTGGTCCACAGTTAGTTTTGGTGATCTCTCAATAGTGAATATGATGGGAAAGGGTGATGTCAATTTTAAAACAAAAAATAGGTGTGTGGAAACCATATCTAATGTGTTCTATGTTCCTGCTTTAAAGAGTAATTTATTGAGTGTTGATCAACTGGTCGAAAAAGGATATGTCATCACCTTAAGGAATGATAGATGTGAAATTTCTGATCCTTTCAAAGGAGTAATTGCTATTGTCAAAATGAGTCGGAACAGGTTGTTTCCTATGAAGATTGAAAATGTTCAATCTTTCTCTATGGAAGAAGTGAAAAATCCTTCGTGGTTGTGGCATTTTCGATATGGTCACTTGAACTTTGGTGGCTTGAAGATTCTTCAAAGGAAGAGAATGGTGACAGGACTTCCAGAAATTGTCGTCCCTTCCCAGGTTTGTGAAGAATGTGTTATTGGCAAACAACACCGATCTCAGTTTGCGAAAGGCAAGTCATGACGAGCAAATCAAGTGTTGGAGTTGGTTCACTCAGACATTTGTGGGCCGATAAACCCAATTTCTAATGGAGGGAAAAGGTATTTTATTACCTTTATTGATGATTATTCCTGAAAGACTTGGGTATATTTTTTGCAGGAAAAATCAGAGGCTTTTAATGTATTTAAAAGTTTCAAAGATCTGATGAAGAATGAGACTGGAAAGACCATTAAGAGCCTTCGAACAGATCGTTGAGGCGAATATTGCTCTAAGGCATTTGAAGAATTTTGTGAGTCTCGTGGCATTCGAAAACAGCTCACAATAGCATATACACCTCAACAAAATGGTGTATCGGAGAGAAATAATAGAACCATTCTCAACATGGTTCGAAGCTTGCTGAATCGAGGAAGAGTTCCAAAGACATTTTGGCCGGAAGCAGTAAATTGGAGCATCCATATCTTGAACAGAAGTCCTACTTTTTTTCTTCGAGATGTGACACCAGAGCAGGCTTGGAGTGGAAGGAGACCAGTTGTAGATCACTTCAGATTTTTGGATGCATTTCCTATGTACATGTCCCAGATGTAAAGAGAAAGAAGCTTGATGATAAAGGCGTTAAGTGTGTCTTTCTTGGTGTTAGCAACACGTCGAAAGCATACAAGTTGTTTAATCCTTTGACAAAAAGGATTGTGACTAGTAGAGATGTTGTTTTCGATGAAGACAATACATGGAACTGGGATGAAAAGTTATCTAATCAAGTTCTATGCGATGATGAATCTAAGGAAGTACCTCCAAGGTCTGACATTCCAGCAAATGTTGCTCCAACTGCTGAAGATTTGCCACCTGCAGAAGCACCTATTTAAACAGAACAAGCTGTCCCTCGTGTCCGAAAAAGACCTGTATGGATGCAAGATTATCAGGTAACCGGTGTTAGTATCAATGATGAGACAATTGCTCATTTTGCACTATTTGCAGATTGTGACCCAATAAGTTTTGAAAGTGCTGCCCAAGAAAAAAAATGGAAGGAGGCAATGGATGTTGAAATCTCAGCAATTGAGAAAAATAACACCTGGGAGCTTACTGATCTACCAAAAGGGCAAAGGACCATTGGAGTTAAATGGGTTTATAAAACTAAACTCAATGAGAATGGTGAAGTTGATAAGTACAAGGTGCGCTTAGTGGCCAAGGGATATAAGCAAGAGTATGGTGTGGAGTACAAAGAGGTCTTTGCTCCAGTAGTCAGACTTGATACCATCAGGTTGGTGGTGGCATTGGCAGCCCAAAACAAATGGCCAATTTATCAATTGGACGTGAAATCAGCCTTCATACATGGAGAATTGCAAGAGAAGGTATATGTCGATCAACCCCTTGGTTACATTAAGTATGGTAGCGAAAATAAAGTTTGCAAATTGAAAAAAGCATTATACGGGCTAAAAGAAGCTCCACGAGCTTGGTATAGTCGCATTGATGCTTATTTCAACAAGGCAGGTTTTAGAAAATGCCCTTATGAGCATACACTTTATACTAAAGTTGAAGATGGAAAGCTTGTCATTGTATGCTTGTATGTAGATGATTTAATTTATACTGGGAATGATCATGTATTGCTTAAAAACTTTAAGCAATTGATGATGACTGAGTTTGAAATGTCGGAACTTGGCTTGAGGCATTACTTTCTGGGAATTGAAGTGAAGCAGTATTCTGGTGGAATTTTTATTTCACAAAAGAAATATGTCCAAGAAATTTTAAGGAGATTTGGTATGACATACTGTAACTCTGTCACCACACCAGCAGAGACATGGCTGAAGCTTGGAAAGGATTCTACAAGAAAGAGGATTGACAACACTTTCTACAAGCAAATCATGGGATGTTTGGTGTATTTAACAGCCACTAGACCTGATATAATGTACTCTGTAAGTCTTATAAGCAGGTACATGGAAAGTCCAAGAGAAGCTCACTTACTGGCTGCTAAAAGAATTATCAGGTATTTGCAAGGTACTGCTGATTTTGGCATTTTGTACAAAAAAAGAGGCGAATCAGATTTAATCGGCTTCAGAGATAGTGATTATGCTGGAGATAAAGATGATAGGAAAAGCACATCTAGTTATGTTTTCATGTTTGGTTCAGGTGCTATTTCATGGTGTTCCAAGAAGCAGCCAATTGTTACATTATCAACTACAGAAGGAGAATTTGTGGCAGCAACTGTGTGTGCTACTCAAGCTATCTGGTTGAAGAACATTCTGTCTGAACTATGTCTTCTTCTGCAAAAGCCAACTCTAATTTACTGTGACAATGGTTCAACGATTAAGCTTTCTAAAAATCCAGTGTTACACGGGAGGAGCAAACACATTGATGTGAAATTTTCATTTTCTGAGAGATCTCACAAAGGATAAGATCATTGATGTTGTCTACTGCAAAAGTGAAGACCAAGCTGCTTATATTTTAACAAAGCCCCTCAGTTATGCAACAGTTGTGAAGAAGAGAAAGCTACTGGGAGTTTGTTCATTGAGGGAGGTGGTCGCTTGTGAAGACAATTAAACTGATGTCTGTGACTTATCAGTTTAAGGGAGGCATTGTTGGAAGTGTTATTTTATTTATGAACTATTTATTTCACGTTTGTTGGTCTTTTGTTTAGTTGTATTATTCAACTCCTAGTTATTAGGAAGTAGACGTGTTTTCAGTTTAGATAGCAGAGTTTGTTAGGAGTCCTAGTAGTAGTGGGTTTAGTGCTTAGACAGAAAATCTCTGTAAAAGTCTATATAATAGACTTTTCTTGTTGCTATTGATATAATAGTGTTACGTAGTTTCTTGTTTTCTTCTGTTGAGGTTTTCTGGCAGCTATATTCATTGTTCTGCTTGGCATATCTTATAAAAGAGATAGACATAACTGATGACAATTTGAGAACGGGAGGTGTTGATCCATTCATAATTTTTAATGTCCAAGTCTTAATAGTAGTATTTTTAATTGTTTATGTTGTTGCTTGTAGTTTTTTGTTTCGGCTTAAAATTTATTTGTGGGATTAGAGATCGTGAAAGGTTTTTTAGATTTGATATGAAAATATTTTATTTTTCCAAGTTTGATTTCTTGTGCCTAACTTATAGGATCAAATATGTTAATTTATCCGAACTTCTTTCAAGGAAGGAAAAAATAATGACGGAAGGACATATTTTAACGAAATCAGTAGATGCTAAAAAATCAATTGTGTGAAAGCTCATAAATGAAAAGTAACACCACTTCACTAAATAAATAAGAAAGTGAAATCAAGGGAAAGCAGTCATTTTTCCCAAATAAAGAGATAGATAGATAGATAGAGATAGAGAGAGAGAGAGAGAGAGAGAAAGAAAGGGAGAGGGAGAGAGAGAGAGAGAGAGAGAGAGAGTGAGAGAAGTGTCACATAAATGCTCTAGTACTGAAAAAACAACATAGAATCGGTCTTCAATTCCTGATCCACCGAGGAACAATACAAATCACTCTTCTAAAATTAACAGTTTCGTAAACAAAAATTGTCACCAAAATCCTATCTTCTAAATTATAGAAATTACACAATGAAAAAGACTATAAAATCTTGAAATGATAAGGTTGTCAATTGAAAAAGTTTTTCATAGAGAGGGTTGAGTCTGGGCAAAGAAGAGCAACACTTGTATGTAGTTTGGTTTTTGTATGAATGTAAATTGCTCATTTATTTAAACTAGTACCATATTTGGGAATAGAATTTTAGTTGTTACATATAAAATTCAACACAACAATTACGTTTATTTCTAAAAGTTGAAGAAAATTGAAAGTGTCCCATGCCTGAATCATATGATTTGAAGCCCATTAATAAACTTAAATTTTCCAAACTTGAACAAAGAGGAACGTCTGAAACTGATTGGAAGAAAGAAGATTAGTATGGTTATGATAATGATTTAGCAATCTTGAAGTTTATCTATCAATACTTCTTCAATCACGGGGTTATTCCATATCCTTATTAGGAGGATTTTATCGAGGTTTCAATTCCCAACTTGAAATTTCATGGAAAGGAATTGGTGACTAAGATCGTTGCTTTATGAAAATAACTGCAGGTGTGTGACATTATGGCAACACCCCTCAACTAGAAAAAGCTAGAATTAGAAAGAGTCATTTTTGGAAAGAATTAAAATCTGAAAATTTGACAAAATTAAGTTAAGTATGAAGTTTTGGGTCAACTTCAAATGACCATAAATCCTAGCTCAGGTGAGTTAGGTGTGCTACAAGATACTGAAGGAAAGATCTTTCGATTATATTTCCAACGCCACCAAGTTTGCTTAGTTTTAAGTTCGTATGAGTGAGATATCTCCATTTGAAGTGGGCTGTCTAGATAAGGAAAGTCAAAACCGGATTTTAGAAGGGTATTATGGACTTTTCACTACCCAATTAAAATATTTCGTTATTGGTAATTACTTAGGGGTCTAAACTCAATTTGTTCAGTTTACGCACTCAAAGATTTCACGCTAGGGTTTTTAGAGAAAGAACGCAAGAAGAGAGAACAGGAGAAAGAGCCAAAGTTCGTCGTTCTTGAGGTTTTTGCTTGTGGATTTCGCCAAGGGTTGATCCCTACGAGGTATGTGAGATCACATAACATTGGGTTAGTTCACCCATGCGCCAATCATGATTTATTTTAGTGAATTTAGATTCTTGAAGGTTTAGAAATTGAGTTCTTGATGGATTTATTTGAAGTTTCTATTGGATTCTTGATTTTCAAATTGTTGAGGAGTTCTTGATTTTGATTCATGAAATTAGGTGTCGTTTTGAGTAGATTATTGTATATTTTGATTATGTAGTTGAATCTAAGTGTTTGGGGAAAGACCCAATTGAGTTTAGAGGGATTAAAGTTGAAAAACAAGCAAGATAAATCGTCAAACACCTGGGCAGAGGGGTGGGGCGTCGCGCCACTTTAAGCGCCTCACAAAGTTCTTTGAAGTTTTTACCCTAGGGCGCCAAGCCAGCCAGCGCGCCCCAACTTCAGTTCTGAAGTTTTAGGTCTGGCGCCCCGCGCCACTCAGTGCGCCATGGACACCAGGTCTTCTACTTCTTCCCACTTCTTTATGTACTAGTTCCCTTGAAATGTACCTATGTTTTCTAGTTGATTTCTACACTCTAAGGTACGTCTAAACAACATGAAATCATCCATAACATGAGATCATGAACCTTGAATCCATAATTAAATTCAAGAAAAATTAAGAGTCAAGTCAAGAGAAGTTCTTAGAGTTTTCCAAAAATCTTTTACCAATGTTTTAACTTTGTTTTAAGACTTGAATTTTGTGTTGAGTAATGAGTAAAGATTGAAGTTCATTTTTTCAAAGAGTATATGGTGACTATGTATTCCCAAAGAGTTTAAAATGTTTTCACCTTTAAATAAGAAAGAAAACTGAGATTTCCAAAGAGCCTTTGAGCTAGTTTTCAGAAAAGAATAAATGCTTTCGCAATTAAGCAAGAGAGAAAAGTTTGATTTAGAAGAGAAACCTTTGAGCTAAGTTTTGAGCAATTATCTCAAACCACAGAAAGAAGCATGTTTTTAAACATAAGAGCTAGTATTATATTTTGGGAGTAGTATTGAGCACCGATATGGGGAAGAGTTCAGAATACTCCCAGCCCCCATAAACCATGTAGCCACCATGGGTAGAAAAGGGTCATACTTTTTAGATGATTCCTTAGTACTTTTTAGGATAGACTAGTGGATCCACTTAGTAGTCAGGTTATATACCCTCGACAAGGTATAGAACAGCCTTGGCAGCGTGAGGCAAAACGTTGTATCATCACAATAGCTCTTACGTGATATATTATCGATTAGAGAAACTCCCATAGCAGTATTCTGTATTTTATATAAATTTCAGAGTTATATTGTATCTTTGCATACACAGAGTATTATTGCATCTCAAAATACACAAAGTTGACACCCATGTTTAAAAAAGCTTTTCTTTATACTGCACATATTTATACTAACTAGTTTCATGGCACGTGTGTATCATATCATATAGTATACAATGTTGTAAATTAGAATTAATATTACTAAATTAAAGCTTTTTAGTAAATAATTATAATTGAAAGAATATTGGACAATTGTTTTTAAATGATTAATACAAATTTTAATAGAGTTAATTGTGTTTTAGACAAAAATGACCAGATATCATTGAAACATTTCAAAATGCATTCAAAATTTTAAAAAATATGGGGAGAAAGATATATTTTTTAAGTAATATTGTTCTTTACTTTACTCAATTTGGTAAACAAACTTAACCAACAAAATAGAAAAATAATATCAAGATAAAAAAAATGGTCAGCAATAACTTTTCTTCCAGAGGTTATGACTGTAAATGATGGACAATATATAAGTTCAATTATTCTCTTAGATATTAATACTTGAAATTTAATATGTGCATGACACTACGAACGATTGTAATAAATATTTTATCTTTAAACGTGACACATCTATTACAAAATATTATTATTCAATTATTATTTGACTAAGGCTATAATATTGATGTAATTTTACAAAAAACATAGTCTACTTAATTAGTGAATGTCAATACTATTATAAGTAGAAAGTTATAGAGAAAAATATATTACGTAAAATAATTAGTTCTAAAGAAATATCATATAGATGTTCTCTAATGAGAGTATCTAGTATCTTATAGAAGTTCTATCATGATATAAAACATTAAACTTTTTCAATTAAAAAATTAATATATGAATAAAATTTAATGTATTATATATAGAATATTTAATTTTATTTAATATGATTTTATGATCAATCACTATTTTCTTATCATTTTATATAGCTAGCAAATAGTGTATCTTGTGACATAACATTTTCTTAGATCAAAATGAACACAAAATAACAGGAAATTCATACTTAAAAAAATTCATACTCAACATAAATATAAAAAAGTAAAAATATGTGGATCAATTCATAGCAAATGAAGAAGGGAGATGAAAATATATGTTCATGATATACTCACCCTACTGTTTCATTTGATTGAAATCTCTTGCCACCAACACTTTACTTTCTCCGTTCATTTTTACTTACATATCTATTAAAAAATAATTATTATCATGGTTATATTATAATATTATAAGTAAAAGTGAAAATCTATTTTTGAAATAGTAGACGTAACATCAAAACTACTAATTCAATGGACTGCATTGATGCCGATGTTTTAGAAAAATTAGGAAGAAACTCCTTCATTTGAGGTTAAAAGAATAAAAAATGGAAATACAAAGAAGAAATATCTTACCCCAATCATGTGCCTTTTTTATATTTGTTTATTATTATTGTCTCTCCCACATCTTTATCTATTTATTTTATTAGAAAAAATAATCAACAATGTTTGTATTTAAATTTTCTATAATGAAAACACAAAAAAATTATCCAAGAAACAAAATAACAAAAATAAATGAAAATTCTCGCTCAATATATATAGAAGATTTTTATTTTAAGCAAAGTTCATAGATAATTGCATATTTCTTTGTTCTCTTCTTTTCTTCTTTAATAAATAGTCGTTACCTAAACTTTAATGCTAATAACTTCGGCGAAACATATCAATGGATTGGGGATGAATCATATATGAAAATTTTAAATGATCTCAAATTGTCAAATAAAAGAGATCCCAAGAATTTATAAGGAGTGAATGGTTGTGATTTATGATCGAAGAAACATGAAGGTAGAAATTGTTGTGACTATTCGTAGGAAGTTATTATTTTATTATTGAATAAAACATGTAGGTTAATTAAAGAGTATTAATGTTCTAAAATGATATAAATAATATTGATTTATGCATGTGACGAAAATCATCAGGGGAAAATATGAGTGTGAATTGATGAATGATTTGCTACAATTTGTTCACCAACTCTTTCTTATGTGGTACCTTGAATTTCATTGGGTTTCAAATTTAATCAACTATTGGAAATCACAGTTGAGATTTTTTTAAGAAGAAGAAGAATAGAAAACCTAAAAAAAATTTTGTTTAAAAGTTAGAGGAAACCCCTCTATTTATAGGTAACAAATAGTAGTATGAATATGTTCTGATTGTGCCTTATCAGATAAGTGACAACCCTTCAAAATAGTCCATGCTCATGGGAAAAGACATAACCCTTTGAAAAAGTCACAACTTATCAGATAAGGCACAACCCTTTGGTAAAGTCACAACCCTTTGAAAAAATCGCAATCCTTTGGAAAAGACACAACTCATCGGGAATGTCATAACCCGTAAAAAGGTCACAACCCTTTGAAAAAGTCACAACTCATCCCAAAAGTCACAATCAATTAATGTGGAAAGGTATCAACTTTTAATATAACATAATTAAATAAATTGAGTATTTTTAATTAGGGGTATTATAGTAATTCAACATTCATGTTTGGAGTTCATGCTTTTAAGGTAGTATAGATTATATTGAAATGAGTTCAGTTTAGTTCTGTTGAGTTGAGTTAAGACCAGGTTTGTTCTTTCAGTTCATTTCAAGCTTATGTCTTGTTTGAGAATTCCCCTCGCATACTCGTACATTCAATGTACTGATGCCATTTGTCTTGTATCTTTTAATGATGCAGATACAGGTAACTCGGATCAGCATCCAGCACATCATTGATTCTAGTTGAGCTCCGGAGTTGTTCGTGAGCCTCCTTGCTTCCGGAGGATCCCTTTTTATTGCTTTTTCAGTATTTAGTCCATTAGGATGTCGTGGGTCTTGTCCCGACATCCATCTCAGTTATTAGAGGCTTCATAGATAGACAGTTATTCAGTTCATTTGTCATTATCTTGTTATTGGCTTTTGTTCAGATTTGAGTTGCCACTTTGGCTAAGTTAAATGTTTATATCTAAAACATTTTGAGATTTGTTTGAGACAGTTGAGTTATATTGCATTTGAATTCTCTTCTTAATGCTTAAAGTCTTCCGCTAAGTAAGTAAGCCAGGCCAAGGGTTTGCTTGGGGCCAATAATGGTTCTCGAGTGCTAGTCCCTCCCACGGTGTAGGTTAGGGGAGTGACAAACTTGGTATCAGAGAAAAGAGTTCAAGAGTCCTAGGGAGTCTATGAAGTTGTGTCTGTAGAGTCCTAGTTATCGGTGTGAAGTGCGCCACATCTATAATTAGGAGGCTGCAACATTTAGGAATTTCCTTCACTTCTTTCATACTCATTTCTTGCGATAGAGTTCATCTCTATAAAGTCTCTCTCTAACTCGTGCTTGTGCGTGTCATTCAGTTGATCATGCCTCCACGAAGAGTTTTCCAAGGTCATCCAGCTAGAAGGAATGTCTAACCATAATAACAAGGGGTACCTAATGCACTCAAAGTGGAACCCCAAGAAGAGGTCACCAATTCTGAGTTCCGTGAGGCTATCCGAATGTTGAGCTAAGTTGTGACCAATCAAGCTGGGCAACAGAAATGGAATTGACAGGAAGTAGCTAATACTTCGAGGATCCAAGAGTTTTAAAGGATAAATCCTCCTAGCTTCATAGGTTCTAGTGTTACTGAGGATCCAGAGAATTTTATTGAAGAGCTTTAGAAGGTTTTCGAAATCATGCATGTTGCTGATACTGAAAGGGTGGAACTAACTGCATACCAGATGAAGATGAAGGGTGTCGCTAGAATATAGTTCTATCAATGGAAGAAGAACCGAGCTGAGGGAGCACCACCTGTGAGTTGGGCTTATATTGAGGAGGCCTTCTTGGGGCGTTTCTTTCCCTGAGAATTGAGAGAGGCTAAGGTATGAGAGTTCCTCACTCTTAAGCAAGAATCTTTAAGCGTTCATGAGTATAGTCTGAGGTTCACACAACTTTCTCGCTATGCGTCGGAGATGGTTAGTCACATGAGGAGCATGATGAATTTATTTGTTGCTGGGTTGTCTCACCTGTCAAGCAAGGAAGGCAATGCAACTATGCTGATAGGGGATATGGACATAGCAAGGCTAATTATCCATGTGCAACAAGTTTAGGAGGACAATCTGATGGATAGAGAAGACTTTAACAATAAGAGGACTAAGATGTCATGGAATGAGTCCGGGTAGCAAAAGAGTAATGCGCACCAGGCGTCCTTCCAACAGAAACAAAAGGGACGTGCTCCATCATCTTCTAGTGCACCCTCACCAAAGAACAAAAGTGAGTACAATATTCTGAATTTCAGAGCAAAACCTGCCTACTCTCAGGGTAGTATGGCACAAGGGGGTAGTAAGCTACCTACATGTAATAAGTGTGGTAGGAACCACTCAGGGATGTGTGGTGATGGCTCCACTAGTTGCTTCAAGTGTGGCCAGAACGGTCATTTTATGTGAGAGTGTCCAAAGAACAAACAAGGAAATGTTAATGGAGGCAATAGAACCCAGTCTTCTTCAATAGCTCCACCAGACAGAGCTGCATCTAGAGGAGCTACTTGAGGGGCAGGCGGAGGAGGAAACTGTCTTTATGCTATCACTAGTCGCCAAGAGCAAGAATATTCTCCAGATGTTGTCATTGGTATGATCCAAGTCTTTAACTTTAATGTTTATGCATTGCTAGATCCAGGAGCGAGTTTATTCTTTTGTAACTCCGTATGTTGCGATGAAATTTAACGTTCTTCTTGAGCAACTTAGTGAACCCTTCAGTGTTTCTACACTTGTTGGTGATTCTATATACCAGAAAGAGTCTATCGTGATTGTCTCATTTCCGTCAATCACAAGAGAACCATGGCTAATTTAGTTGAGTTAGACATGGTAGATTTTGATGTCATTCTTGGTATGGACTGGCTTGATTCATGTTATGCCTTAGTTGATTGTAGAACTGGAGTTGTTAAGTTCCAATTTCCAAATGAGCCAGGTTTAGAGTGGAAATGTAGTTAAGAAGTGCCTAAAGGTCATTTTATTTTGTACCTTAAGGTGAGAAAGTTATTTTCCAAGGGGTGTGTCTATCCCTTAGTCTGAGTTAATGACTCTAGTGTTGAGATACCTCATATTCAGTAAGTTTTAGTAGTAAAGGATTTTGCAGAAGTCTTTCCAGATGATCTTCCTGGAGTCCCTACTGAGAGAGAAATAGACTTTTGTATAGATATTCTTCCTGATGCTCGTCCTATATCTATTCCACCATATAGGATGGCATCAGCAAAGTTAAAAGAGTTGAAAGATCTCGTAGAGAATGGTTTTATTTGATCACCTTGGGGCGCTCTAGTCTTATTTGTGAGGAAGAAGTATGGTTCCCTTATAATGTGTATAGATTACCTTAAGTTGAACAAGGTTACCATCAAGAATAAGTATTCTCTTCCGAGAATTGATGATCTTTTCGATCAACTTCACGGTGTCACTTGTTTCTCTAAGATAGACCTTAGATCTGGCTACCATCAGTTCAGAGTAAGGGAATGTGATATTCCAAAGACAACTATCAGGACCCATTATGGTCATTATGAGTTTCTGGTCATGTCGTTCGATTTAACCAATGCACCTACAATGTTCATGGACCTTATGAATAGAGTATTCAAGCCTTATTTAGATATGTTTGTTATCGTATTCATTGATGACATACTAATCTATTCGAGGAATGAAGAAGATCATGCTAGTCATCTCAGAATAGTTGTCCAAACTCTAAAGGATAGAGAGTTGTATGCCAAGTTCTCTAAGTGTGAGTTTTGTCTTGAGTTTGTGGATTTCTTAGGCCACATTGTTTTCGTAGAGGGAATTAAAGTTGATACTCGAAAATAGAGGCAGTACAGAATTGGCCTACACCCACATCTCTAACTGATATTTGGAGTTTCTTGGGGTTTGTTGGAAATTAAAGAAGGTTCGTAGAGGGGTTCTCATCGATTTCATCCCCTTTGACCTAGTAAACTCAAAAACAAGTGAAGTTCCAAGGGTCTGAAGCTTGTGAGAAAAACTTTCAGGAATTGAAAAAGAGGTTGACTACTCCCCCAATATTGACTTTACCAAAAGGTACGCAAGGCTTTGTTGTATATTGTGATGCGTCTAGAGTTTGTTTGGGTTGTGTGTTAATGCAGAATGACAAAGTTATAGCTTGTGCCTCCATACAGTTGAAAGTTGTGGGAGGAACTACACAACCCATGATCTAGAGTTGGCTACCGTAATATTTGCTTTGAAAATATGGCGCCTTTATCTTTATGGTGTTCTTGTGGATGTGTTCCCCGATCACAAGATCTTCGGTATGTGTTTAGTCAAAAAGACCTTAATCTCAGACAAAGGAGGTGGTTAGAATTACTCAAGGATCATGACTTGAGTATTCTTTATCACCCAGGTAAGGCTAATGTTGTTTCTGAGGCCTTGAGCAGGTTGTTTATGGGTAGTAGTGCTCATTTTGAGGAAGACAAGAAAGAGCTAGCATGAGATGTTCATAGACTTGCACGATTGGGAGTTCGACTAATGGATTCAATAGAAGGAGGAGTAGTGGTGATGAGTGAGGCTGAATCATCATTAGTGTAAGAAATAAAAGAGAAGTAAGACCAAGATCCTATTTTGCTTGAATTGAAGGAAAATGTTCATGAGCAAAAAGTAATGGCTTTTGAACAAGGGGGAGATGGTGTATTGAGGTATCAAGGTAGCTTGTGTGTACCAAGGGTGGATCAACTCCAAGAGAGGATCATGGAGGAAAGCTCATAGCTCCAGATATTCCATTCATCTGGGCTCCACAAAGATTTATCGTGACTTGAGAGAAGTATATTGGTGGAATAGTATGAAGAAAGGTATTGCTGAGTTCGTTGCTAAATGCCCGAATTGTCAACAAGCTAAAATAGAGCACCAAAGGCCTGGTGGTATGGCTTAGAATATAGACCTTCAGGAATGGAAGTGGGAGATAATCAATATGGACTTCATCATAGGTTTACCAAGGTTGCGTAGGCAGCACGATACTATTTGGGTGATTGTTGATAGATATACAAAATCAACGCACTTTTTTGCCGGTAAGACTACCATTTAGTAGAGGAATATGCCAAGTTGTATCTTCAAGAAGTAGTTAGACTTCATGGAGTTTCGGTCTCCATTATTTAGAAAGAGGTGCGTAATTTCCTACACTATTTTGGAAGTCATTCCAAAAAGGCTTGGGTTCAAAGGTAAACTTAAGTACTGCATTTCATCCTCAGAAAGATGGGCAAGAATAGCGCACTATTCAGCCTTTAGAATAAATGTTGAGGGCATGCGTGATCAATTTCAAGGGTAATTGGGATGATCACTGAAATGACCCAAAAAAAAAAAAAAAAAAAAAAAAGTTCCTAAAAATGTGCTTCGGAAGTTACCAGAAACTTGTTTAGCTATATCTAAAAATCCATTTCATTTTTCGAAAATCCGACTTCATATGCTTGTTTAGGGGGTCAAATTGAGTGGGAAATGGGTCTAACCCAAATTTTAGAGCAACCGTATCAAAATCCGAAATTTCCAAGTGAAGCTTTTTTCGAGGGTCTAATTTGGAGGGTCATATCTCCTAGCACACAAATAATTGGGTGTCCCATAACATATCCATGGAAATCCCTTTGAGTTAGCTACCCAACGCACTTCGTTTCACCTCATTCGGAGTTCGGACGAATAAGTTATGCCCATTTTCGTAAAATCTGTCCGGCAGAAAATGCAATTTCCAGTGAGCCTTTTTACTGTTCACCCACCTCATTTTTTTTTTTAAGTGTTGGACCATTTTTTCCAAAGGGCATATGTTATTTCCTATATAGCATTAGTTCAATTCCCATCTCTAAAACATTTCCCAAAACACCTCCCCCATACTTAGACACATTTTCTCTCAAGTTCTCTCAAGAACCCTAATCCAAAACCTTCCTCAAGATTGAAGAGACTCTTGCTTCAAGTTCCAAGCTTCCATTGAAGACACTCTCAAGACCTTCATAAAAACTCAAGGTATGTGGTGTTGAACTCATGGGTCCTTCCACCCATAGTGCCTAGACTCTATTCTACTCACTAATTCATGGTTTAAGTTAAGATTCATAAATTAGTATTGTTCTTTGTAATAATTTCCTGCACATTGAATTTTAAACATGAAAAGTGAATTTTTTGAGCATGTTGTGACTCTAGAACTTGAATCTAAATTTGGAAAGGATGTGGAGATTTTCATGTGGTCTTGTTGGTGTTAAAATGTGTTGTTGTAGGTTGTTCACTGGTTTGGCTGCATAATTACTACCCTATTTTTCATGCTCTTTGATTCCATTACATGCCTTCAAGGTGTTTGAAAAAATGTCCAACTATGGAGAATCTGTGAATTGATGCTTTAAAGCTTGAGTTATGAGATGTATGGCATTCCAGAGATGTGTTGATGACAAACTAAGCTTGTGTATATGTTCATTCCATACATGAGATTGCATTAGAGCCTAATGGGAATTTCCTATATAAAGTGTTGCATGACCATGCCCGGTCCGGGGGAAAAGAATCGGACAACCATGTGAGAGGTTTATATCTCACCACCTAGGATGCTTGGGGTGTGACCAACATCAACCATGTGAGAGGTTTATATCTCACCACCAAGGATGCTTGGGGTGTGACCAACATCAACCATGTGAGTGGTTTATACCTTGCCACCAAGGTGTCCGGGTGTGAACGACATCCCCCATCCTAAGTTGGGATTATATATTGGTTGGATCATGCATACACATATGATATCTACTATTAGTATAAATTTACTTAAACATGTTTTGACTTCACTTTGATCATGCATCCTCATATTGTTATTCATTATGCCTATGAAACTATTTCTTGCATTTCGATTGTGTCCTTGTCTATTGTTGTATTGCACCCCGCATTCTTAGTACATTCCAAGTACTAACGCATATTTTCCCTACATGATGTCACCATGTAGGGACCAGAGCTACTCTTGATCCTTCTCTCCATTCACGTGGCTAGTACGGTGCTTATCCGAGTTTGTTGGTGAGTCCTCAATGATTCGAGGGCTATGTTATGTTTCCTACTCCTATGTTTTGAGACTTTAGTTTGCAATTGTATTTTGACTATGAGGGGAGCCGGTAATATGTCATGGCCCCCGTCCTATCTATGTATGTAGAGGTGTGCGTTGGACAAGTATTTTGTAAATGCGCTTGACTGTTGTTCTATGATGTCATTTTGAAATGGTTTGCCCTTAGTCCCTATTTCCCGTTATTTAATGTTGAATGTACTTCTGCGACCGATGAAGTGTGATGACAAGTTTGAGAGGCTTGTTTGGGGTTCCTTCGGGTTTCTCATTCGCCATGTCACGTCTAGGCCCTAGGCTTGGGTCGTGACAAACTTGGTATCAGAGCACTAGGTTGTTAAATCCTCGGAGTCCAACACACCGCGTTGAGTAGAGTCCTAATCATGGTTGTGAAGCGTGCCACGACTATAAATGGGAGGCTACACTACAAGAAATAAGCTTTTTAGTGGCAGCAAATATCGCCACAGAAAACCCAAAAGTCGCCACAAAAACACATTTAGTGGCAACTGAAGGGTCGTTGGTGTTACAGCCGAAACAAAAGGTTATTTGTGGCGACAAACAGAAGTCGCCACAAAAGGTTCTTTTTGTGACAGCTTCTGCCGCCACAATATGTTTTTACTATCGCAACAAAAACGAATAGTCAATGGGTAAGTCAAGAGGGTCGCCACTAAATAAACTTCCTTAGCAACGACAAATGTCGCCACTGAAAAGTACTAGAGGCGACATTAACCCGCCACAATAGAAAATATACTTTTAGAGGCGACAATAAGTCGCCACAAATAAGAACTTCTCTTTAAAAAAAATAATATATTTTTTGTACTATTAATTGCTGCAATTATATAATATTATAATTGTCCATTTTTTTTTATTATGGAAGCAACGTCAAAAATATTTCTCAACTACAAAAAATCATAATATCTTCAAGCTCCTTATCAACACTTCTTCATCATCAAAGAACCTTGTCCCTGTTAAGAAAAAAAACAAAGATTCACATTGAAACCATCTGTTAAAAATAAATATTGTGTTCTTTTAAGAAAATGGAGAAAGGGGTATAAACACAAAAGGAGAACAATGTATCGCATATCAAAACACAAGAAATTGTAGCACATCTAAAGATTATACAGTTAAGCAATTATTTGACTAGTGGGTGATAGTTGAAGTATGTCAAAGTGGTAACAGAGATATATCATGCCAACACTATGAAAAGACAAATCCAAAAGGGACAGCAAATGATAATCTACAATATAATGATGATCCCCAAGATTGAAATCATGTTCACCATCCAATAAGTAAGAAAATGAATTTAGACTTACCAAATCATAATTGCAGAAGAAATGGAGCAAGCTTGAGAAATTCTGAAATTTGAAAAATCAGTCTCTACTTTTCTACAAGTTGGCAAAAGTTTAATGTAAGAAACGAATAAAAACACATTAACCCATTACAAAAAAGCATTAGCCAAAGCAATGTGGAGCAAATTTATGACACCAAAGTAATACATTACAACTGATAAAAAGATTCTTACATGCTAATATTAAGAGATACAACACAAAAGACTTTTAAGTGAAAATATAATATACAATGTATACTTTTAAATGTAAATATAACATATAGTACTCCAAGACGTTGGAAGGCAATAAAATAAAATGGATGAAGAAAACAAACATGGTACTTAATTTTATAAGGCCTTAGACAATCTTAGCATTAGTACAATGATAAGCAATATAATAGCTTTATCCAATAATGTGATATTTATGTACTTAATCTTCTCCCTTATGTCATATTGAAAAAGCATATACAAGTTTAGTAGAAAAATTGTTATTTATGCTGATAAAGATTTGACATGTTGTGTCATGCATCTATTGATGAATTAGTCTAATGAAATGTTTATGCTGTATAGTGAGGAACAGAGAATATAAGCTATTACTGTTTTAGCCTTGAATTGTGCTATATAAGATGCATTAAAATAATGAAAAAAAAAATACATTTCAAGGAACTTTGAGAATTGACATATAATATGTATAGGTCGAACTACATCTATAAAAAATAAGATAGCAACAGACACAAACAAACTGAACCAATATATTTACTATACTCTTTATGTTCTTGAATTTCCCTGACTTTTAATTTTAACATGTCCACATTACCATAATGTGATGTCTTGAATATGCTGTCTTGTTTGTTATATAGCTACAATCAGAAATTAGAAAGAAACAAAAATGGAAAAATAAATTGAGTGGATCAATCAAATATCAAATTGAATTCCTTACCAACCACATTCTAAAATGATTGTCTTGACTTTTGGCTTTTTTATGACGAACGTCACAACTTCACTTGTGCATACAGTCTAATGTCATATCTTGTTGCTTGATGTAGTTTTCTTGATTTCTAGTGCCTATAGAAACAAATGCCAAGAAGGAAAACGATTAGAAATCCAGGATCGTAACTAGATATAACTTGTATGAAAATTTGCGATATTACAAGTAAATTTATCAGATGGCCACTCAACAAATGACATTTTATCTCAAAAAGTCATTCGAGTTTATTTTATAACCAAAAAAGTCTCACAAATATCACCATTTCACCTGCAAAGATGCACAATCCAAAGAGACTTTGCAATATAAGTCTGTATAACTAAAATGTACAAAAACTACAGTAATTCTACCTTAACTCTTGAATCTTTTTTCTCTAATAGGAGGAAATTGAAAATAAAAAACCTCAACTAAGCATAAAACATTTCAAACACCAATTGAACCACAAAAAGCTGTAATCTTTTCAATCAAAATACATCAAGAAAACCTCAAAACACCAATTGAATCAGAATAAGCTCTAATTTTTTCAATCTATGAATGAAATTCTCATAGATGCTGAAAATTGTCATTAAACATAGATGCTGAAAATTGTCAAAACAAACAGACCTCTTAACACTTGTAGATGCTGAAAATTGTCATTAAACCTAGAGTCTATGAGCGAAATTCTCAAACGTATTCAAAGGATTTGACTTTTCTTTTCAATTTTACACCATTACCAGATTTGAAAAGGAAATCTACACAAAATATTGACTACTAAAACAATAACCAAAATTTAATGAGAAAATACTCCAAAAATCAAATTAAATTTTGACACAACCATAAATAAGGAAGAACGATGTCATATCACGTAGAAAGTAAAAATGCAAAAGCAAAAAAATCTTTACCAAGTTACGAATCTGAGAGGAAACCAAGGAAACATCATATGCCGCTTCTCGACGATTTGAAGTCTTCTTAAACAACGTCGATTTGAGATAAGGGGGTTTGAATGACACGCACGACTAGCAGGAAAGGTTTTAGGAAAGAGGAACAATGGATTTGGTAAATTGGATTTGGGAAAATAGGGCTTTTCAGTGGCCCTCACACCTCTAGGGTTTTGGGATAACAGGGAGAAGTAATTTTGGTAAGTGAGAGATATAAAGAAATGGTAGAAAACATTTCTTTTTTAAGTTAAAATTACTACGGTATTTGTTTTCCAAAAATTTAAGCAAAAGTAATGGCGACATGAGTCGCCCCAATATATTTATTGTAGCAATTATTTATCGGTCGCCACAAATGTCATTTCAACCCAATTTTTATTTTTGAAAAATAAATATTTAAAATATAATTAGTGGCGATCTCACCAAAATCGCTGCTAAATATCTTACTTTCTGTAACAACAATAAGGGTCGCTACTAAAGTTTCCACTTGTTGTGGCAACATTTATGAGTCGCCACTAAACACTAATAGATTGTGGCAATTAAAGTGGTCGCCACTGAAGGTCGTCACAATAAATCTAATTTCTTGTAGTGCTACAAAACGTTTTAGGAAAGGTTGCCCTTCTTCATGTTCTATGTTGTGCTTAGAGTGCAATAAGGTGATTCCTCCCTAACGCTTGTTCTTTGGATTGCTAGATCATCATGCCAAACATGAGGGGAAGACGGGCCCAATCACCGGAAGAGCCACCCACCAATGGTGAGCTCCGTGATGCACTCACCATGCTTGCACAAGTGATAGCTAACCAAGTGCAACAAGGAGCCCAAGCTCCTCGAGCTACCACCCCGGGGGAAAGGGTGAGAGATTTCATGAGGATGAACCCTCCGGTCTTCCATGGTTCAAAGGTGGATGAGGACCCGCAAGAGTTCATCGATGAGGTATGCAAAATCTTGACCATTATGGATGTTGGTGCTTGTGAGAAGGCGGAATTGGCGGCCTACCAACTCAAGGGGGTTGCTTAAATTTGGTTTGATCAATGGAAGGGTGAGAAAGGTAATGGCTATGTGGTGTTGTGGGAGGAGTCTAAACTTGCTTTCCTTAATAGGTTCTTCCCTCTTGAGCTTAGGGAGGCAAAGTTGGTGGAGTTCATGAACTTGAAGCAAGGAGCTATGAGTGTGAGGGAGTATGCCCTCAAATTTGTCCAACTCTCCAAGTATGCACCTCACTTGGTGGCCGACTCTAGGTCGAGGATGAACAAATTTGTGATGGGTGTATCCGACTTGGTTAGTGAGGAGTGTCGGTCCGCTATGCTCATTGGAGATATGGATTTGTCTCGGTTGATGACTTATGCCGAGCAAAAGGAGGAGGAGAAGTTGAGGAAGAGAAGGGGGCACGAGGCCAAGAGGGCCCGATTGGAGAATAGGTTCCCTAAGGGTGCTAGATTTCATCAAGGCCGAGGAAACCCTCATGTCAATCGGGGATTTGCTATCAATGTTCCTAGACCTCAAGGGGGAGGTGAAGTGGGTTCTATAGATGTATGCCCTAAGTGTGGGAGGAATCATGATGGTCCTTTCATGAAGGGTTCGGGTGCTTGATTTGAATGTGGAGAAGTGGGTCACAAGAGGTTTGAGTGTCCCAAGATCCACCACAAGGTCCGAAGTGCTAACACTACTCCTTTGGGTAGAGGTGCTTCTCAAAGTGGTGCCCCAAGGGACAATCGATTTTATGCTTTGCATGGTAGACAAGGTGTTAATGAGACTCCAGATGTGGTGACCGGTATGTTGCAAATTTTTGATCTTGATGTTTATACTTTGATTGATCCGGGTGCTACCCTTTCTTTTGTTACCCCCTTAGTTGCTAGAAAATTTCATGTCGAGTCGGAATTGTTGCATAAGTCATATGAAGTATCTACTCCCATTGGTGTCTCTATTGTTGCTAGAAAAGTGTATAGAAATTGTCCGGTTTGCATATTGAATAAGTTGTTGCCTTGTGATCTTGTTGAGTTGAACATGGTGGATTTTGATGTTATTCTTGGGATGGATTGGTTGCATGCGTACTATGCTTCTATTGATTGTAGGACTCGTAAAGTCAAGTTCCGATTTCCTAATGAACCCGTCCTTTAGTGGGAGAGCCGGGATGTTGTGGTGAAGGGGAAATTCATTTCTTGCATTAAAGCCCATAGGTTGATTTCCAAAGGGTGCTTGTACCATATTGTGAGAGTCAATGATGTGGAGTCTAAAGTCCCTCCTATTGAGTCTATTCCGGTTGTTAATGAGTTTCTAGATGTCTTCCCAGAAGACCTTCCCGGTGTCCCTCCCGAAATGGAGATAGATCTTGGTATAGACCTCCTTCCCGATACTCAACCTATTTCTATCCCCCCTTACCGTATGGCCCCGGCGGAGTTGAAAGAGCAATTAAAAGATTTGTTAGAGAAGGGGTTTATTAGACCTAGTCATTCTCCCTGGGGTGCTCCGATTTTGTTTGTGAAGAAGAAAGATGGGTCTCTTAGAATGTGTATTGATTATCGACAACTTAATAGGGTCACCGTCAAGAATAGGTATCCTCTTCCAAGGATTGACGATTTATTTGACCAATTGCATGGGGCTAGTCACTTCTCTAAGATTGATCTTCGGTCAGGGTATCATCAAGTGAAGGTGAGGGAGTGTGATATTCTCAAGACGGCCTTTCGTACTAGGTATGGGCACTATGAGTTTGTGGTGATGTCTTTCAGGTTGACTAATGCTCCGGCTATCTTTATGGATTTGATGAATAGGGTTTTCAAACCCTACCTTGATTCTTTTGTGGTGGTGTTTATAGATGACATCTTGATCTATTCTCGGGGTGAGGAAGAGCACAAGGGTCACTTGAGGGTTGTACTCCAAAGATTGAGGGAAGAGAAGTTGTACGCTAAATATGAAAAGTGTGAGTTTTGGTTGAAGGAAGTTGCTTTCTTAGGCCATGTGGTGTCGGGGGATGGTATTAAGGTGGATCCTAAGAAGACCGATGTTATTAGGAATTGGCCTAGACCTCTGACCCCGTCGGATATAAGGAGTTTCTTAGGTTTAGCGGGTTATTATAGGAGATTTGTGGAAGGGTTTTCTTCTCTTGCTTCTCCTATGACTAAGTTGACTCAAAAGAAGGCTAAATTTGTGTGGTCGGATGAGTGTGAGGAAAGCTTCCAAACTTTGAAAGAAAGGCTTGTGTCCGCTCCTATTTTGTCACTTCCGGATGGGTTAGAAGGTTTTGTTGTTTATTGTAATCCTTCCCGTATTGGTTTGGGTTGTGTGTTGATGCAAAGTGGTAAGGTTATAGCCTATGCTTCTAGGCAACTCAAGGTTCATGAAAAAAATTACCCAACCCATGATCTTGAATTGGCCGCCGTGGTTTTTGCTTTAAAGATTTGGCATCATTATTTGTATGGGGTGCATGTTGATATCTTCACCGACCATAAGAATCTCCAATATGTGTTCACGCAAAAAGATCTTAACTTGAGACAAATGAGGTGGTTAGAATTCCTTAAGGATTATGATATTAGTGTTCACTATCATCCGGGGAAAGCTATTGTGGTGGCGGATGCATTGAGTAGAGTGCCCATGGGTAGCTTGGCTCATGTGGAGGAAGGTAGTAAATAGTTGGCTAAGGAGGCCCATCGGTTGGCCAAATTGGGAGTTAGGTTAGAAGGGGTGGATAGTGGAGGACTAGTTGTTGTTGATGGTTCAAGGTCTTCCTTGGTTGATGAGGTGATAGTCAAGCAAGATCTTGATCCTTCTTTGGTAGAATTAAAGGCTTCGGTGAGTAGTGGTAAGGTGGAGGTTTTCTCCCAAAGGGGAGATGGTGCCCTTAGGTACCAAGGTAGATTATGTGTTCCTTGTGTGGATGGTGTGAGGGAAAGAATCCTTGATGAGGCTCATAATTCTTTTTATTCTATTCATCCGGGGTCAATAAAGATGTATAGAGACTTGAGGGATGTGTATTGGTGGAGTGGTATGAAGAAGGACATTGCAAAATTTGTTTCGGGTTGCCATAGTTGTCAACAAGTCAAGGCCGAACATCAACGGCCGGGTGGCCTAACTCAAGACATTGAAATACCTACTTGGAAGTGGGAAGAAATCAACATGGATTTTGTAGTGGGCTTGCCCAAGACTAGAAGAGGCTTTGATTCGGTTTGGGTGGTGGTTGATCGGATGACAAAGTCGGCTCATTTCCTACCGGTTAAAACTACTTACGGGGCTGAAGAGTATGCCAAGTTGTACATTCATGAATTGGTAAGGTTGCATGGGATTCCCTTGTCTATCATCTCGAATCGTGGTGCCCAATTCACTTCTCACTTTTGGAAGTCATTCCAAAGGGGTCTTGGTACAAAGGTAAAGCTTAGCACGGCCTTCCACCCACAAACGGATGGCCAAGCCGAAAGAACAATTCCAACCTTGGAGGATATGCTTAGAGCTTGTGTCTTAGAGTTGAAAGGTAGTTGGGATGATCATCTTCTTTTGATTGAATTTGCATACAACAATAGTTATCATTCTAGTATCGGTATAGCTCCTTTTGAGGCACTTTATGGTAGACGGTGTAGGTCACCGGTTGGGTGGTTTGAAGTTGGAGAGGTGGCCTTGTTGGGTCCGGATCTGGTCATGGATGCTCTTGAGAAGGTAAGGATAATTAGGGAGAGGTTGAAAACAGCCCAAAGTCGTCAAAAGTCTTATGCCGATGTGAGGAGACGGGATCTTGAATTCAAAGTGGGTGATTGGGTTTGTTTGAAAGTTTCTCCAATGAAAGGTGTGGTTCGTTTTGGTAAGAAGGGGAAATTAAGTCCTAGGTATGTCGGTCCTTATGAGATAATAAGAAGGGTTGGTAAAGTAACGTATGAGTTGGGGTTGCCCAAGGAGATGGAATTAGTTCATCCGGTATTCCATGTATCGATGTTGAGGAAATGTGTTGGCGATCCTAACGCTATTGTACCTCTTGAGGTTGTGGGTGTTGTAGAAGATAACTTGACATATGAATAAGTCCCGGTTCAGATCTTAGATAGACAAGTTAAGAGGTTGAGGAACAAAGAAGTGGCGTCCGTTAAGGTGCTTTGGAGAAATCAACAAGTGGACAGTGCTACTTGGGAGGCCGAAGCGGACATCCAAAGGCGTTATCCTTATCTATTCACCTCCACTCAAGCCTAAGGTATTAAATCAAGTCCTTTGTACTCCATTGAGTCTTACATTTCAGCCCCTGAATCATTCATGTGCATATATGTTTAAATTGATGAGTTATGGATGCTTTACACTAAGTTTTGAAATCTTGAAGTGATGTTTAAATAAAAAAAAATTCATTCATGTTGGGGCTGATATGTTCTTACTAAGTCTTGCCTTGTACGTCTCTTCCACATTCGGGGACGAGTGTTCCCAAGGGGGAGATATTGAAATGACCCAAAAAAAAAAAAAAAAAAGTTCCTAAAAATGTGCTTCGGAAGTTACCGGAAACTTTTTTTAGCTATATCTAAAAATATGTTTCGTTTTTTGAAAATCCGACTTTATATTCTTGTTTAGGGGGTCAAATTGAGTGGGAAATGGGTCTAACCCAAATTTTAGAGCAACCGTATCAAAATCCGAAATTTCCAAGTGAAGCTTTTTTCGAGGGTCTAATTTGGAGGGTCATATCTCCTAGCACACAAATAATTGGGTGTCCCATAACATATCCATGGAAATCCTGAATTGTCAACAAGTTAAAGTAGAGCACCTAAGGCCCGATGGTATGACTTAGAATATAGAACTTTTGGAATGGAAGTGGGAGATGATCCATATGGACTTCATCACAGGTTAACCAAGGTCACGCAGGAAGCACGATTCTATTTGGGTGATTGTTGATAGAATTACAAAATCAGCCCACTTTTTACCAGTAAAGACTACCATACAGCAGAGGAATATGCTAAGTTGTATCTGCAAGAAGTAGTTAGACTTCATGGAGTTCCGGTCTCCAGTATTTTAGACAGAGGTGCGCAATTTACTGCACTGTTTTGGAAGTCATTCCAAAAAGGCTTGGGTTCATAGGTAAACATAAGTACTGCCTTTCATCCTCAGAAAGATGGGCAAGAAGAGCGCACTATTCAGACTTTAGAAGATATGTTGAGGATCTGCGTGTTCAATTTGAAGGGTAATTGAGATGATCACCTACCTCTCATCTAGTTTGCTTACAACAATAGTTACCACTCTAGCATTAAGATGGATCCTTAGTTCTCTAGAATTGTAACTATTGTTGTAAGCAAACTCAATGATCATCCCAATTACCCTTGAAATCAATTACACAAGCCTTTAACATATCTTCTAAAGTCTGAATTGTGCACTCTTCTTGACCATCTATCTGCGGATGAAAATAAATACTCAAGTTCACCTTTAAACCCAAGCCTTTCTGAAAAGATTTCCAGAACTATGCAGTAAATTGTGCACCTCTATATGATATAATCGAAATTGGCACCCCATGAAGTCTAACTACCTCTTGAAGATACAACTTGGCATAGTCCTTTGCTGAATGGGTAGTCTTTACCGGCAAAAAAATGTATTGATTTTGTCATTCTATCAACAATTACCCAAATAGAATCATGTTTCCTGCGAGACCGGGGTAACCCAGTAATGAAATCCATATTGATCATCCCCTACTTCCATTTTGAAAGTTCTACATTCTGAGCCATACCATCGGGCCTTTGGTGCTCTACTTTAACTTGTTGATAATTCAGACACTTAGCAACAAACTCTGCAATGCGGTCTTCATACTACTCCACAAATAAAATTCTCTCAAATCACGATACATCATTGTGGAACCCGGATGGATAGAATATCTGGAGCTATGAGCTTCCTCCATGATCCTCTCGTGGAGTTCATCCACTTTTGGTACACACAATCTACCTTGATACCTCAATACACCATCTCCCATTTGTTCAGAAGCCAATACTTTTTGCTTATGAACATTTGCCTTCAATTCAAGAAAAGTAGGGTCTTAGTCTTGCTTTTCTTTCACTTCTGACACTAATGATGATTTAGCCACATTCATCACCACTACCCCTCCTTCTGTGGAATCCATTAGGTGAACTCCCAATCGTGCAAGCCTATGCACATCTTTTACTAGTTCTTTCTTCTCTTCCTTAACATGGGTAGTACTACCCATAGATAATCTACTCAAAGCATCAGCAATAACATTAGCCTTACTCGGGTGATAAAGAATACTCATGTCATAATCCTTGAGCAACTCTAACCACCTTTGTTGTCTGAGATTAACCTCTTTCTGAATAAACACATGCTGAAGACTTTTGTGCTAAGTGAATACATCTGCATGAACACCATAAAGATAGTGACGCCATATTTTCAAAGCAAATACTACGGCAGCCAACTCTAGATCATGGGTTGGGTAATTCTTCTCATGAACTTTCAACCGTCTGGAGGCATAAGCTATAACTTTGTCATTCTGCACTAACACACAACCCAAACAAACTTTGGACACATCACAATATACTACAAAGTCTTGTGTACCTTCTGGTAAGGTCAATACTGGGGAAGTAGTCAACCTCTTTTTCAATTCCTGAAAGCTTTTCTCATAAGTTTTAGACCATTTGAACTTCACTGTTTTCTGAGTGAACTTAGTCAAAGGGGACGAAATAAATGCGAACCCCACTATGAATCTTCTATCATAGCCTGCCAAACCCAAGAAACCCCTAATATCAGTTGGAGATGTAGGACTAGGCCAATTCTGCACTGCCTCTATTTTCTGAGTGTTAATTCTAATTCCATCACCATAAACAATGTGGACTAAGAATGCCACATAATCAAGCCAAAACTCACACTTAGAGAACTTGGCATACAACTCTCTATCCTTTAGAGTTTGGGGAACTATTCTAAGTTGGCTAGCATGATCTTTCTCATTCCTCGAATAGATTATAATGTCATCAATGAACACGATAACAAAAATATCTAAATAAGGCTTGAATACTCTATCGTAATGTCCATGAACACTGCAGGCACATTGGTTAAATCGAACGACATGACCATAAACTCATAATGACCATAACGGGTCCTGAAAGCTCTCTTTGGAATATCACATTCCCTTACTCTTAACTAATGGTAGCCATATCTGAGGTCTATCTTAGAGAAACAAGTGGAACCCTGAATTTGATCGAAGAGATCTTCAATTCTCGGAAGAGGATACTAATTCTGGATAGTAACCTTGTTGAACTGACGGTAATCTATGCATATCCTAAGGGAACCATCCTTCTTTCTCTCAAATAACACCATAGCGCCCCAAGGTGAGACACTTGGTTGAATAAAGCCTTTCTCTAGGAGGTATTTCAACTGCTCCTTCAACTCTTTTAACTCTGCTGGTGCCATTCTATATGGAGGAATAGATATAGGACAAGTATCAAGAAAAATATCTATATTGAAGTCTATTTCTCTCTGGAGGGTCTCCGGGAAGATCATCTGGAAAGACTTCTGGAAACTCTTTTACTATTGAAACTAGTTGAATATGAGGTATCTCAACACTAGAGTCATTAACTCGGACTAAGTGATAGAAATACCCCTTGGACTAACTTTATTATCTTATTGTACGAAATAAAATGACCCTTAGGCACTGCTGAACTACTTTTCCACTCTAAAACTAGCTCATTTGGAAATTGGAACTTGACAACTCGAGTTCTAGAAACAAATGAGGCATAACAACATGAAGCTAGTCCATAGCAAGAATAACATCAAAATCTACCATGTCTAACTCAACTAAATCAACCATGGTGATGTTGTGATTGACGGAAACGGTACAATCACAATAGACTAACCAATAGGTGTAGAAACAATGAAGGGCTCACTAAGTTCTTTAGGAAGAACATCAAAATTCATCATAACATAAGGAGTTACAAATGATAAACTTGCTCATGGATCAATCAAAGCATAAACATCAAAGTTAAAGACTTGGATCATACTAGTGACAACATCTGGAGAATCCTCTTGCTCTTGGAGACTCGTGATAGCATAAAGGTGGTTTGCTCCTTTGCCATTCCCTAAAGAAGCTCCTCTAGGTGCATGGCTCAATATAGTGAAGCAATTAAAGAAGACTCCACTTTATTTCCCCCATTACTACTTCCCTACCTGTTCTTTGGACACTCTCTCATAAAATGACTATTCTGGCCACACCTGAAACAACAGTGGAGCCATCGCGACACATCCATAAGTGGTTCCTACTTCACTTAGCACATACAGGAGGCTTACTACCCCCTTGTGCCATACTACTTTGAGAATAGGTAGGTTTAGCTCTGAAATTCTGACTATTGTACTCACCTTTGTTCTTTGGCACAGGTGCACTAGCAGATGATGGAGCACGTCCCTTTTGTTTCTGTTCGAAGGAAGACCAGTTCGCATTACTCTTTTACTGCCCGGACTCATTCCCTGATTTCTTAACCCTCTTATTCTTAAACTCTCTCTATCCCTTAGCTTGTCCTCCTCAACTTGTTGCACATGGATCATTAGCCTTGCTATGTCCATATCCCATATCAGCATAACTGCCTTGTCTTCCTTGCTTGATAGGCGAGACAACCCAGCAACGAATAAACTCATCATGCTCTTCATGTTAGCAACCATCTCCGGAGTATACCGGGAAAGTTGTGTGAACTTTAGACTGTACTCATGAACGCTGAAATAATCCTGCTTAAGAGTGAGGAACTATCGTACCTTTGCTTCTCTTAGTTCTCGGGGGGGGGGACCGCCTCAAGAAGGCCTCTTCAAAAAAAGCCCAACTCACAAGTAGTGCACCTTCAACTCGGTGTTCTTCCATTGATTAAACCCAACCCTAGTAACACATTTCATTTGGTATGCAGCTAGTTCCACCCTCTCAGTATCAGTAACATGCATGATCTCAAAAACCTTCTAAAGCTCTTCAATAAAGTTTTTTGGATCCTCAGTGACACTTGAACCTATTAAGCTTGGTGGATTCATTCTTAAGAACTCACGGATCCTCAAAGTGTCAGCCACTTCCTGTTGATTCCCTCTCATTTGCCCAACTTGATTGGTCACAACTTGGCTCAATATTTGGATAGCTTCACGGAATTCGGCATTGGTGAGCTCTCCTTGGGGTTGCACTTCTGGTGCATTGGGTACCCCTTGTTCCTGTGGTTCAACATTTCTTCTAGTCGGATGACCTTTGACAACTCTTCATGGCGGAATGATCTGAAAGACACGCGCAAGCACAAGTTAGAAAGAAACTTTTTAGAGATAAACACTATTGCACGAAATAAATATGAAAGAAGTTAGAAAATTCCTAAATGTCGCAGCCTCCTAATTATAGATGTGATGTGCTTCACACTGATAATTAGGACTGTGCTGACATGGCTTTATAGACTATCTAGGACTCTTGAACTATATGCTCTGATACCTAGTTTGTCACGCCCCGAGCCTATACCTTCGGTAGGACTGACACTCGAGAACCATTGTTGGCTATAAGCGAACCCTTGGCCTGGCTTACTTACTCAGTGGAAGACTTAAACAAAAGAATATGATCTCAAATGATGAACTCATGAAATAACTTAGAATGTCTTTAGGAGAAACATTCAACTAGCCAAGATGGCAACTCAAGTCTCAAAACAGAAACCAATAACAAAATAGTGACAAATGAATTAACTAACTATCTATCTATGATTCCTTTAAAATGGGGAGGGATGTCGGGACAAGACCCCCGATCATCCTAACAACTGCAAACTACTAAAGCTATGTAAATAGGGGTCCTCCGGAAAGAAAGGAGACTTACCACAAGACTCTGAATGCTCAATTGGGTAAACAAAGCACTGGATGTTGATCGATACTGATTACCTGTATCTACATCATAAAAAGTTACAGGCCAAAATAGCATCATTACATTGAATTTACGAGCATGCGAGGGGAATATTAAAACAAGATATAAGCTTGAAAGAAACTGTCAGAACAAACCTGGTCTCAACTCAACTCAACTCATTTCAATATAAAGCAATAATGTAAATGCAATATAAAGAAAAACATTTAAAACATGAATCACAATTTTGTGTATTTAGAAATACCATAGTAACTCTGAATGTATGCAGGGATATAATATGAACTCTAGAATTTATATAAAATACAATTTACTATTATGTATATAAGAATACAAAATACTTATGTCGGAGTTTCTCTAACCGACAACCATCACGTAAGAGATATTGTGATGATACAACGTTTTGCCTCACATGGCCAGGGACGTCATATACCTTGTCGAGAGTATATAACCTGACTACTAAGTGGATCCACTAGTGTATGCTTAAAAGCACTAAGGAATCATCTAAAAAGTGTGACCCTTTTCTACTCCCAAAATATCATACTAGCTCTTATGTTTAAAAACATAACTTCATTCTTTCATTTGAGATAATTGCTCAAAACTTAGCTCAAAGGCTCTTCTTGGTAATCAAAGTTTCCTCTCTTGCTTAATTGTGAAAACATTTACTCTTTACTGAAAAACTAACCTAACGGCTTTTTTGGAAATCAAAGTTTCCTCTCTTGTTTAAAGGTGAAAACATTTTTACTCTTTGGGAATACATAGTCCCGATATACTCTGTTGAAGAAATGAACTTCAATCTTTACTCTTTACTTAACTTAAAACTCAAGTCTTAAAACAAACTTAAAACGTTTGTAAAAGACTTTTGGAAAACTCTATGAACTTCTCTTGACTTGATTCTTAACTTTCCTTGAATTGAATTATGGATTCAAGACTCTTGATCTCGTGTTATGGATGATTTCATGTTGTTTAGACATATCTTAGAGTGTAGAAATCAACTAAAAACTTAGGTTCATTTCAAGGGAAATAGTACGGAAAGAAGTGGGAAAAAGTAGAAGACCCGGCGTCCCTGGCATTCTGAGTTGTGCGGGGCGCTAGGGACAAAACTTCATAACTGAAGTTGCGGTGCACTGGCTTGCGCGGCCCCCCTGGGCCCCAACTACAAACATCTTATGGGGCGCTCTGAGTGGCGGCGCCCCATGCCCTTTCCCAGAAAATCCCTGATTTTTCTTACTCGTTTTTCAACTCTAAATCCTCTAGATTCACTTGGTTCTTTCCCCAAACACTTAGATTCGACTACATAATCAAAATATGCATGTATCTACTCAGAACAACATTTAATTTCATGAAACTAACTGAAGAACTTATCTAAACTTCAACAATCAAGATTCAAATGAAACTTTCACCATATTCATTAAGAAGTCATTAACTCTTCTTTGAAGAACATAATTACGCTAAATCAAATCATGATTGGCGCATGGGTGAACTAACCAAACTCTATGTGATCATAGATCTCGTAGGGATCAACCCTTGGAGAAATCCTCAAGAACAATGAACTTTGGCTCTTTCTCCTCTTTTCTCCTCTTACATTCTTTCTCTAAAAACCCTAGCGTGAAATCTTTGAGTGCGTAAACTGACCAAATTCATTTTAGACCCCTAAGTAATTACCAAAAACGAAATATTTTAATTGGGTAGTGAAAAGACCATAATACCCTTCAAAAATCCAATTTTGACTTTCCTTATCTAGACAACCCATCTTCAATTGGGCATATCTCACTCATACAAACTCGATATCGCGCAAACTCAGCGGCGTTGGCAAGATAATTCAAAGATATTTCCTACGGTATCTTGTATCACACCTAACTCATCCTGAGATAGGAGTAATAGTCGTTTGAAGTTGAACCAAAACTCATACTTAACTTCATTTTGTCAAATTTCCAGATTTTTCATTCTTTACAAAAAAAACTCTTTCTAATTCTAATTTCTTCTTGTTGCGGGGTGTTACAAGGAGTGTAGGGTGCTTCACCCTATACTAAGACAACAGATTCATGCTGATACATAAATTCATGACAGTAGAGACGCAGAGGTCCATAATACACAATCAGACACAAGAGTGATTCGTATAGGAAGACAATTCAAAAAGTGGCATCGTACCAACAAAACATTCCCAATGCAGATTCAAGGGGAACACATAGATAATATTACATACATAAGAACTAACAATTCCCTTGATATTCTTAATGATGAAGTTACAATTAATAAGGAACAAAAAAACAAGCACCCCTCAGCTGGTACCTCAATGAAAGAAATGGGATAAAGTCAAAGAAAATGAGCAACGTACAAAAGACAAAAAATTTGTGATCAGGTGACTACACAATAATGGATTTCCAAAGAATTTGAACCAAAGGAGAAAGAAAGAAAAAATCATTAGGACAATAAAGACATCAAGGTGAGTAATCCAGGAGAAAATATTGTAGAGAAGGACGCAATTGTAGATCCAAGTAGGCCTGCAAGAGAAAATCATTATTCTCAGGAGCTACTGAACACATAGGGAAGGGGGAATGGTTTTTTATAATGCTACATTGGAGACCGAGGGAAGGGATTTGCAAGGGATGTCTGATAATATTGCCCCCTGCAGGTGAAAAAAGTGATACAAAATTTTGTGATTGTAAGGGGATATTTGAAACATTACCAAACCTATGCATGGATAAGGGGGTCAAGACCGTGAAGAGACCATTGTTTTAGCCCAGAATCGTGAAAAATACAATAATGTAGGGGAGGGAGATGCTAGTGCCTCTTCAAATGATAGTTGAAGGTGATTTTACATCAGGTCATGATTCGGACCAGCATATAGAAGAATTGGAGGGGAGTGTCAATGATACAACAAATAAAACTATACATGTTGGGAGATCAGCACCAATGGAAGCACTGCATGCTTTGGTATCTCACTAGGAGGAGAAACTAATACCAGTAGAGCACTACTCAATGAACTTAGTTAAAGAAGCTTGTGGTGGTAAAGATATAGAAGAATATTTTGAGGGAGAAATTGAATCTAACATGTTACAAGTATGTAAAGAGGCCGGCTTATCCTCTAAGTTACTAACCAGAGAAAGAAAGGGTAAAAACAACAGAGATAGAAAAAGTACCATACCTTCAAGGGTGCAGGCCAAAAGAGGAGTTGAATCAAGTTTCAAATGAATTATAAAGCTCTATTTTGGAATATTAGTCTATTAATACTCAACAGGCCTTTCAGTGAGTTCAAATGCTACATAGACATCATAAGTTATTGTTGATTACTTTAATGGAACCATTTCAAGATGATAGGCATATTCAGAGGTATAAAAGAAGAATAGGGATGAATTATGGTAACTACAATTTTAATGGTCAAATTTGGGTGTTTGTTAGGGAACATGTTTAGATAGGTGTTGTATCAAATTTAGAACAAAAGTTGACTTTACATCTTACACTAGAGAATGGTGCCCAAATCCTTGCATCTCGTATATATGCTAAGAAGGCTGCTCCTCTAGGAGGATGTTTTCTATATTAGATAGGACTTTTCTTTTCCATGGATGACTATGGAGATTTTAATGTGATATTGGGTGAGGAAGAAAAAGTTGGTGGCTTACCAGTTTATCCACAGAAGTATGATGGTTTTGTTGAATGCTTGACTTCTAGTGGATTGGATGATGTGAACTTCTCTGGAAACCCCTTCACATGGTGGAATGACAGGGCAGATGGTGAATCAATAATTAAAAGACTGGATAGGGTGGTGGTAAATAAATTTTACAGGATCTTTATGGTAATATTAGGATACAACATTTGGCAAGAAGTGCCTGACCATGCTCCACTGTTGCTTTCTTGTGTAGTCAACAATGAAGCTATTAGACCATTTAAGTTCCTCAACTTTTCGACTGATAAAGAAGATTTAAGGGAAGTGGTTGAGCACAATTGGGTGGAAGATGCATTAGAAGATATGTCTGTGCAGTTTGAACAGAAGCAAAAGAGAACTAAGAAGGATTTAACTAAGTGTAGGAAGGAGAAGTTTGGGGACACAATCAAACAACTGGCCATTATAAAGGAGATAGTAAAACTAAAGGCGCAAGTATTTTAGATCATCCATCACCTTCACATAGAGGTATCCTCCAATACGCTCAGGCAGAATTAAAGAAATATTTACACTTTAAGGAAGAATTTTGGAGAAAAAATAAAGGATGTAGTGGTTTGAAGTAGGGGATAGGAATACTAAATTTTTTACTACTTGTTCACACGAAGAAGAAGGAGGTTAGCTTTGAAATGAATTACCAAATCTGATGGAACATGTACTGAGTTTGAAACTCAAATTGCTGAAAAATGAATTGACGTTTTTACAAAACAATTCACTAGTGGGGAAACTACTACAGACTCCTCTTTATTACAATATATTAATTTTGTAATTTCCCATGAAGTAAATTAAGAAGTGACTAAGATACCTATGAAGCAGAGATCAAAAGAGTGGTGTTTGAGTTTAATGATGAAAGTTCATAAGGGCCAGATGGTTTTTCTGTATGTTTTATCAACATTGTAGGGATATTGTTAAGTTTGATGTTATAAAAGTTGTGTTAGCATATTTCCAGGGAGCTACACTACCAAAATGAATCACTCATACTAATCTAGTGCTATTACTAAAAAGGATATGATTCAATCCTTTTCTGATCTTAGAACTATTAGTTTGAGCAATTTTGTAACAAAATCATTTATAGATTGATACATGATAGATTGAAGGTTTTTCTCCCTAGATTGATATCCCACAATCAATCTGGATTTATTCAGGGGAGGAATATTACTGAAAATGTATTGTTGACTCAGGAAATTATTGCTAACATCCGGTTGAGGGAAAAACCAGACAATATGATTATCAAACTTGACATGGCCATGGCATATGATAGGGTTGACTGGAGATTTTTTTATCAAAGTTGTAGAGAGAAAGGGCTTTAGCTCTATTATGCTAGACATGATCTGGAGACTTACTAAAAACAATTGGTACTCTATGCTAATTAATGGGTAAATATGTGGTTTCTCAATTCTTCAACGGGGATAAAGCAAGGATCCCCCTATCTCATACTTTATTTATTTTGTTTGGTGAGGTGCAATACAGAGCTTTGAATAATTTGTTTCTAGAGGATGGGTATAGGGGTTATGATCTTCGTAAGTGGAGTGATCAGTTGAATCATCTTGTCTATGTAGATGATACAATTATCTTTGCTTCTACTGATTGAAAAATTCTTCAAATGATTATGAATGTACTGAAAATGTATGAACAACAACCACTACAACAAATATGTTATTTAGCTACGAAATTACTAGCTACAACATGAAATTCGTCACTAATTGTTCATCTTTAATGACGAAAATCATATTATGTTGCTAAAGATCTATGGCCAATACTTTAAGTGACGAAACATAAAATTTCGTAGCAAATTTTTGTCTATTAAAATTTCCCACCAAAAAATAAGTTGGCGCCATTTATTGAGTACTATTAGCTACAAATGTAAAGCTATCAATGACACATTATTTTGTCACTAAATGATGTACCCAATTTATGACAAATCATCTTTTGTCCTAAAATAATCTACATTTGGGCACGAAAAATTTTGCTCACTAAAACTATGATGATTCAATAGCGACGAATTACAATTTGTACTTAATTATTGTAAAATTTAACTACAAATTTTACATTTAATTGTGACATTATTTTTTGTCACTAATAATTTAAATAATTAGCGATGATGATATTATTGTCTCTATTTAACATATAATTTTGCGACAAATAATTTTTGTCACATAGATACCAAATTTTATTCTCATTTTATTATTTATCTATTTGAATGTAATTTACATTTTTTAAAATTTATCTATATAGAAGGAGTATAATTGACATATTATTTTTACTTGATTATGTCAAACAAATTAAATAATTTTAGTAGTTAATGGAAACCCATTAAGTGACGAAAATCATAGTTGTGAGAATTTATATTTTAAAACTAAAATATTATAGTAAAAGTAAAAAAATAAAATTTAACTTTTAAGTATTTGACCTTCCCTCCACTTTCAATGCATTAAATTTCCTTCACTCATTCCCCATTTTCCATCCCACGTTACATGAAACTACCCACTCACTTTTTTCCTCCTTTTTAGAATTATTAATAAATTAAAATCTATCCACTTAAATCTAAAAACCCAACTAGAATACAAATACTACATTCCATTCCTATAGGTATTTTACTGCTCTCTCTCGTTTCTTTTCCTTCTTTTATCTAGTATCCCAAATTATGTCCATCTAGCATTTGTTAATGCTCTATAATTTTTTAAATATTTGTTTCAATTAGTATAAGGAACAGTTATTTTACAAAATTGTTATTCAACTTTTACTTGGTGTTGATTGAATGTAGAAATTCTTGACACCATTTCAATAAGGAGATAAGTTTTTATTGATTGTGATACTTGAATGTTTAATAATTTTGAATAGAAGAAATTATTTTATATATTCTCATTTTATAATTTAGTTCACTAATTAATATTATTCTTAAAATTAAAGTTTGAATACATATTTTGTTTACATCATGATATCAAAAAGTATTTTTAGAATTAAAGTTTGAATACTAAAATTCTTTATTTTCTTTTACACAGGTACATGAATGATGAAGATGTAAAAAAGTGAATGAGTGAAAATGTAAGATAATGGAGCACTGGTATACAAGGAAACTACAAAGTTTTATATTTTAAATTTGTTATTGTTTTCGTACCTCAATTAGATTTATCTATTTTTGTTTGAGTAATTTCACTTTATTTACTTAATGAGTTTGTATGCAAGTGTTATCTACAAATTATTATAATATACGGTGTTTTTATTTATGTTTTTTTGGTATATTATTTTTTTACGATGTTTTTATTTACATAGATTGCGTACTTTAACAATTGAAAGTGACATGTTTTAGCAACAAATAGTTTAAGTACATATTTATTTACATAGCATTAAATGTTATAAGAATTATATTAGGTCACAAAAATATCTTCTTTGGATAAAAAATAAGTAACCCTATTGCTACTTTTTTATATAACACGAAGTGATTATATTTAGTGACAAAACTAATTACAATAATAATTATATTTTTAGCTACAAATTAATTCATCATTAATACCGCCTATTATCTGCCAAAAAAAATTTTTCAACCATGAAATTGTCATCTTTTAGTGATGGAATCTTATTCTTTTTACTACAAATTATGCATAACGTTAAAGACAATCAAGATCATCACTAATTAAATTAATAATTAGTGACAAATAAATTTTGTCATTATTAGACACACTTTTAGCGACGATATGACATTTTTAGCTACAAAATATTTACATTTTTATGACAAATAAGTTCGTTGCAAATACTATGCATTTGGGGACAAATATTCTTTTTGTAGTTAATATAAGACTTTCAGTGACGACACACTAAATTGTCTTTATATACTATTAGAGACGAGCGTTTAGAGACGAAAGATTGACGAAATATTTTTTGTCATAAATTTATTTTTGTGACGAAATATGATTTTTAAGTGATAAAATAATTCGTCCTTAATAATCAAATTTCTTGTAGTGAACATGTCTAGCTTATAAATAAGGAGAAGTGTTTCTTTTATTTTTTCAACAAAGCTTCTCACTCTTCTATTCAAACTTTTGAAGAAGTAACAGGATTCTGCAAAGGGAGTTTCGCATTACCTTATGTGGGTGTCCTATAAGCCATTCAAAGAAGAATAAAGCACATTTTAAAGAGCTTATTATGTAGATTCAGAACAAGCTGCATTTGTGGAAAGGGAAGCTTTTATCTTTTGGAGGCAAAAAAGTACTCATTAGTCATGTAATGCAGAGTATTCATGTCTATCTATTATCTGCTCTTAGTCCTCCCAAATGTGTTATTGATGACATTCAGAAGACTTTTGGAAAATTCTTATGGAGTTCTAAGGAAGGGGGAAGAGCTACTCATTGGTTAGCTTGAAGTGTTATTTTTTTGCCTAAGAATGAGAGAGGATTAGGATTTAGATCATTATTTGATGTGTCTAAAGCCTAGTTTGCAAAGTTATGGTAGATGTTCAGAACAACAAATACTTTTTGGTCCAATTACATGTGGAACTAGTATTGTAAAAGACAGAGGCCACAAGTAATTGAATGGAAAGGAGATTCTCAAATTTTGAAAGCTATGCTAAATGCTAGGGATTTATTTTATCAAGAAATATGGTGGGAACTTAGAGAATGGCATGCTAGTGTGTGGTATGGAAACTAGACACAACTAGGAGCCTTACATTATTTGATGCATATTTCATAGGATCAGAGTCACCTGGAATCTGCTCAGGAACTATTTAATGAAGATGGATGGAAGACTAATGTATTAATTACTAATTACAACAATGATATTTGTAATCACATTTTTCAATTTCTTAGAAACATTACTATTACTGAAGGTAGGGACAAAGCCTGGTGGATGCCAATAAGTGATGGGAAGTTTAAAGTAAGCTCCGCTTGGGAGTAATGCAAAAGTTGAAGAGACCTTATTGACAATATCTCAAAAAATTTGGAGAAGGGTTTGGCTTTCAAGGTTTCCTTTTTTATGTGGAGATTATGGTTTAGAAGAACTCATATAAGGGAGGTGCTGATTAGAAGAAGGATTGTGGATCATGTTGAATGTTTTTGTTGTAACAATAATGCCCATAAACTTTTGCTCCAATTTCTCAATCTGTGTGGAAATAGTTAAGGAATGTTGCAGGACTTAATTTTCCAATTGTTCCACTCAGTCAGATAATACAGGATTGGTGGAAGGATAATGGAGTTCCTAAAGTGATGCCACTTTTTAAAGCAATCCCTGCTTTTATAATTTAGAAAATTTGGAAAATGAGGAATGTGATTAAAGATGGTAGAAGCATGGCTAAAAATTCAATGCTCTTCGAGATTCAGAAGAACATTTATTTGTTCACCAAGTTTAGATATCCATGGTTAAGAATTATTCCTAAAACTTGCCCCACAATTGTCTAGTTCCTTGAAATGTATTTACCACTGATAAAGACTAAAATTGTGAGATGGATTCACCCTCCTACGGGGGTTTATAAGTGCAATATTGATGTTTCATTTGAATATAAGACAAGAGTTAGAGTTATAGCCTTTTGTATCAAAATGAGGAAGGGAATCTGGTGTATGCAGAATCTAAAAGGGTTACAAAAGATTCAATTTTTGAGGCTGAGATCATGGAAATTACGGAGGGTTTATATTACTGTATTCAGGAGACCTTGGTTCCTTTGATTATTGAGACTGATTCTGTGTTAGCCTAGAAAGTACTAAATGGAGTGTGGGAGGTTCCATGACAGATAGCTTGGGAAGTCAGGCCGATTAAGCAAGTGATAAGAATCATGGAGTGGAAGTGGTTCACACTCTCAGATAAGGAAACAACCTTACTTATTTATTTAATAAATCATTTCTTCATTTTGCAAGAATTGAGCGAGTACAATATCATAACATTCAGGATCTATCACAGAAGGCTAGGACAATATTTCAACTAGAGAAAGAAAATATACCTAACTTTAGGATTAGAAAAGTGCAAAACAAAAGCTACAACGGATAAGCATAGGACATTACAAAAGGTTTATTACGAGAAAATAGTTACAACAGTATGAGGAAGGGGATATTTGACACTACCATTAATCTCCAAGAGGTAAACATTTTGGTTCAAGGTGTGCGATATGTCGACTTAAACAATGGTGTTAATCCTTATGGGGTTCAACCTGTTGAAGAGACTAATCAAAAGACTGAGTACCAAATTGCACAAAGGAAGTAAAGGCATGAAACTCATCTTGACAAGGTTCCGTCACCAATGTTTTGGCACACTTTAGCTTTGCTTATAACCCAAACTCAGGTCGAAAATATGCGGGTAGAAGAAGTCTTCAATGGCTTTTGAATCATGACATCAGTGAGAGTTTGATGTGGAGGTGATTGCAGCCCATACTTGGATCTTTCTCGATCCAACAGTTATATCAAGGTCAAAGGCTGTCCAGGAGTTGTTTCCAGTGACAATGTGCTTCAGTTCTTCAGGATACACCATCGATGCCCTCAGCGTGTGGATGAAGAAAATGAAGACAACCGTTTGGTTTTAGTTTCCTTATTGAGTTTTGTTTGGTTTGGTCTTGCTATTCCTATTTTGTGTTTGGGATTGGGCCACTTTTGGACCTAAGTTTTGTATATTTGTTGGATTTATTTTTATTTTTTTTGAGTTTTAATAAATGGACCTGGCTCAATGTTTAATAGAAGAAAAAAGAGCAAATGACATAAATGGTCCCTAAACTATACTAGTAGGTCTAAAATAGTCCCTTAACTATACAGTTGACGGATATGGTCCTTTAACTATCCACCCTTTTGTCAAGTTTGGTTTCCATCCACTTTTTTAAAAAACTGTTAATTAACATCTGTTAAGTCAATCTGTCTTCTTTCTTTTTTTCACCTCATTTTCTTCATTATCTCATTTATCTCATTGTTTCCTCACTTTCTTTTTTCCAATCCTTCTCCATTGACTTTCTTTTTTGTCATTTCTTTTGTCCATTTTCTCACTTTTTTTTCAATTCTTTTCTATATTGTCTTATTGCAATTAAATTGTTGGTCGTTATTTCATGCGAGTTAAAGCAAAATGCAAAGTAACGAACACAATTGAGAAAATATTGTGAGCAAAAATACGATTCTATTTTCATGTTAATAATCGGTCATTACATCAATGAAATTGCATAAAATTGCAGAAAAATTCAAAAATCAGCAACTAAATTGAACTATAGTGCTCTGTTTTCAACAATTGTTGTGAAGAAAATAACTTAAACTACAACAAAAAATAGTAGCTATCAATCTTTGATCGAATTGCAGCACCAGAACACCCAATAAACCAGCAGAAAACTGCTGAATCAGCACCAAACTATACATAACACATCACTAGACAGCAGCATCAAACCACCAAAAAATCAGCACCAAACTACTGCATCAGACTACCAAAAATCAGCACCAAACTGCACAAAAACAGCTCCCAAAACGTCACCAAACTGCTGCACATACAGCTCCAAAAACGTCACCAAACTGCTGCACAAACAGCAGCACCAACCACCAAAAACCAGCACCAAACTGCACAAAACACAGCTCCAAAAACGTCTCCAAACTGCACAAAAACAGCTCCAAAAACATCACCAAACTGCACTAAACAGCTCCAAAAACGTCACCAAACTGCTACACAGACAGCAGCACCCAACCACCAAAAATCAGCACCAAGCTGCACAAAAACTAGCATAGAAACTGCAACAAACTGCACAAAAAAACATCACCAAGCTACCCTAAACTGCACAAAAACAACATCAAAAAACACTACAATGATCAGGTAAAGAAAATAACATAAAACAACAAAAAAACAACTAATCACATAAAATTATCACTCAAATGTAAATTTGCACCATAAGTCAAATGTCGCCAAACTACATCAATCACGAGAGCACGTCACTTTGTTGAGTTGAAATTAGCTTGACTCTCTGCATCTCTTCTAACCTGTGAAGTATAATGAATTAGTGGAAGCGTTTACACAAATTTAATATAATAAAGTAAGTGAAATACGCTATAGATAAAAGAAAAAGTACTGGTAGTTTTGTAGAAGCACATGATGAAGATGATTCATGATATAGCGGAGACACATTTTGAGACTCTGTCTACAACAAATTATACTTGCAAGTTCTTGTGTTATGTCCAAGCTTGTGGCATCTACTGCATCATAAATATTTTTGCTTCCTCTTCGCTTTTGTCCTACTCGCGCCCACTTCATCTGATTCTTTTCTTATCTTCTTTTGTTTTCTCCCTTTAGTACTTTGTCTTACTACTCTGGGAGGCAAAGGAGGAATATTCTCATGTTGCGGCCACATACTTTGACCATTCATAGGAAGAATAGCAAATTCATAGATCCTTCTATAAGTTTCCACCTTATAACAATCATCAATATACGAACTGATTTCATCATTTTTAGCCCAAATTGCTGATATAGCATGTTTACAAGGTAGTCCTGTCAAATTCCATTTTCTACAACAGCATTTTCGGTTTAACAAATCTACGGTCCAAATGTCAGTTATACTAGCTCCTATAAGCTCATAGTTCCACTCATTTGATTTTCTAGGAATATATTCAGCAGCAGCAGCTTGACTTTTGCACAATACATTTTTAATTCTGGGGCAGATATCATCAGAACTCCACTTGACAGATTTATCCCTATTTGCTTGCATTCTTGTCATGAGCATATACCGAATTTTCTCCAGAAGAGTGATAATAGGCTTATCTCTTGCATCCAATATCATGCTATTAAAACATTCACATATGTTATTCACTAAGGTATCACATTTTGCATCTTCGGAGAAGTGAGATTTAGACCATTCACTAGGTGACTTATCTCTCAACCAAATAGCAGCTTCGGGATCCAAATCAAATATTTCAACCATGCGTTCATCAAACCACCTTACTGTTGTCGCACTAGCAGCTTTCCAAAGTGCATTTCTTAGTGTGTCACCACAAAATCCGGCCCTTTTGAAATTACTATGCAAGTGTCTAATACAAAATCTATGAGCGACCAAAGGTAATATATCATTAAATGCTTCTATCAGACCTTTTTTCTTGTCTGACATGAAGATCCAGTGAGCTCCATCATCGATCTCCAAGTCAAGCTTTAGATGATCCAAAAACCATGCCCATGACTCACGATTTTCTTTCTCCACAACTGCATATGCTATCGAATAGATAGTGTTATTAGGATCAAGCCCAACAACAGTTAACAATTGAGTCCCGTACATCGGACCCTTGAGCCAACAACCATCCACTCCTACTATCTTTCTACAACCACTCTTGAATCCGTCCTTGCAAGCACTAAAACAAATGTAGAATCTCCGAAATCTTTCAGGCTTGCAGGATTCTTCATTTTCAACCAACTTCATATAAACAGAAGTATTTGGATTTGTCCTCACTATTTCATTGCAATAGCTCCACAATAGCTTGAATGGATCAGAGATATCTCCATCGATCATTGCATTGCCTTCTTTTTTGCCCTTCTACATTTAGATAATGTCACATGTGCTCTTAACTGAATACTAACATGATCTCTAAATTTAGAGATCTTCCAATTCCTGTTTGTTTTTATGGCATCAAGATATTTTCTAGCAATGAACAAAGATGTGATGGTTTTGTTAACATGGTTCCAATTTTTGCACTTGTGGGTCGGATTGTATGTCTTTACTTGAAAAGCACAATCTCTATACATTTTAGAAGCCATAATCTCCCAATCACAATCTGGATGCTTTGCACAAACTGCTCGTATCCTTTCCTTATCATTCTTGCGCCATTTTATATACTTTCCTTGACCGACTTCATGAGTTATCACAGCATTCTTGAACTCTTTTTTACTTTTAAATATCAATTCAAGTGCCAGGATAGGATACAACCCATTTGTATTTGGGTTGAACACAGTTAAATTCATACCATCTGAATTAGAATCACTTTCTAGGCTCTTGAACCCTTCAGAGTTAACACAATCAGAATCTCCATCTTAATGAGCCATTTTTTTTCTCACTGTTTCGCTAACTTCATATTCACGTGTCCCATTTTCATTCCTTTCTAAAATATCATGTTCATCTGTGTAACGACCCGGAAAATAATAGAGTGAAACTAGAGCCTCACATGTGAGTTTGGAGACGAGAACTTAATGAAATGGTTATAATTGAATTTGACCCAAAAAGATCTTAAAATGTGCTTCGGAAGTTACCGGAAACTTGTTTAGCTGTATATAAAAAAATCCGTTTCGTTTTTCGAAAATCCGACTTCATATTCTTGTTTAGGGGGTCAAATTGAGTGGTAAATGGGTCTAACCCAAATTTTAGAGCAACCGTATCAAAATCCGAAATTTCCAAGTGAAGCATTTTTCGAGGGTCTACTTTGGAGGGTCATATCTCCTAGCACACAAATTATTTGGGTGGCCAATAATATATCCATGGAAAGCCCTTTGAGTTAGCTACCTAACGCACTTCGTTTCACCTCATTCGGAGTTCGGACGAAGAAGTTATGCCCATTTTCGTAAAATCTGTCCGGCAGAAAATGCAAATTTCCAGTGACCGAAATTACTGTTCACCCGCCTCATTTTTTTTTCTAAGTATTGGACCATTTTTTTCAAAGGACATATATTATTTCCTAGAAATTATAAAACCCTTTTGACCAAAATTCTTCCATTTAAATCACTCCAATTAGGAAGAAAAAAGAAACCCTCCCTCTCTCAAAAAAAACTCTCTCAAAACCCCATGGAAGCTCAAGGTGAAAGATGGAGCTAGGGTGGATGGTGGCTGCTGATTTCTTCTCTATTTTCGTTTGGTTCTTGAAGAATAAGGTATGGGGACTCTTCATCTTTGATTCCTTCTTCAATCAAAGAGTCAATCCAAAAGATTTCAAAAGTTGTTCAAAAACTCAAAATCCTAATTTCGATTCTAGCATGGGTTCTTGCATTAAATGTTTTTTTATGATGATTTATGTTATTATTGATGGTTTTAAGAAAGGAAATTCCATGAACCCATGTCTTTGCAAGTTTCCTAAAGTTGGCATATGAAGTGGGGTTATTGTTTATGATTGAATGATGATAGAATTATGCTTAAATGGAGTTGAATAGTTGATTTCTATTATTATCTATGCTTATCTATTGTGAATTATTGGAGATTTGAGGAATGGTGATTGTGGCTTGGATAAGTTGACCTATTTTATGAAAAATGTTGAATTAGTAGGGAATTGAGTAATGTTGGTTATGGCTTTGGAGAATGGTAAGATGGCTTAATCTCTTAGTATTGATATAATTGTTATTGGTTGGTTTGATCCACCTTTGGTGGAGGTGGTTATTTGTTGTATTATTGTGAATTGAGGCCATGAAGGGCATTATATGAATGTTATTATATTGTTGTATTATTATACACATATGAGGCTATATGTAAAGTTTTATGTGAAGCTATATGTGAAGGAATGATGTGAATGAGTTTTATGTGAAGCTATATGTGAAGGTATGATGTGAATGAGTTTTATGTGATCTTGTGATGATCCTATGTAGAGTGGATAGCATTGTGAGTTAAAGTATGATTTCTCATGATGTATATATGAAATGATGTTGGATTATGAAGTATCCTTAAATGAAAATGTGTGTCTTGAATTGGTAGACTTAGGTGCCTCTTCTTGATACATGAAAGCTATGGAATGTGATCTCTTGACTTGGTAGGCTTAGGCATCCTTCTCTTGAGAAATGAATGTATCTTGACTTGATTGAATTGGTAGACCTTGAGTTGGTGCCTCTTCATAAATGAATGAATTTCTAGAATCGGTGAGACCTAAGCATGGTGCCCTTTCTATGAATGACTAATGGGGCATTTTAGACAATGACTTGAACCGGTAGACCTAAAGTTGGTGCCCCTTCATGATGAAGTCTAGAACCCTATGTGAATGTAAAACCATGAAATCGGTAGACCGAATGGTGGTAGCCCTTCTCATGTGTGAAATGATGAACCTTGGACCGGTAGGCTTAAGGCACCCTTAATGAAAAATCGGTAGGCCTAAGGCACCCTTCCAAGGGGATTTAATGAGCTATCCTTAATGAACCTTGATCGGTAGATCCTTGTGGTGCCCTTCTTGGTAGATGTGCTATGGGTCGGTAGACCTAATGATGGTGCCCTCTCTAGCACATACATGTGAATGAAATTACTCTATGGGAACTAAGGCTAAGCACCGAGTGGATATGGTTAAGATGGTAGCTCTCCCGAGTATGAGGCAAGAGTACAATGAACATCTTTGGATATCCCCTAAACCATGTGTCTACATGGGATGTGTCCTAGTTCTACCCTTGGCAAGTAGAACACCTTCCACGGTGTAGGGTTTTATGACACCGGATTCCATGTCTAGCTCGCATGGTCTATGTCGGTTAATGCCTATTCCCATCATGTGGGATGTGCACTCTAGTTATTGGATAGGTTCTACAACGTGTAGGTAGTAGTATGGGATGCTATCTACACATGGCACGAGTAGGCTTTGAAGATGCTAAAGTGAGTTCCCTAAGCCTTAATGGCTAATGTATGAAAGTCCTCTAAATACATGAATGGCTCCAAAATGGTTTCTTAAAGAATGTTGGTCTATTGATGTTATGTTGTAAAGGAAATGCCCTTATCTAAGGTAATCTTGGGGAACACTTAAGTGTGCTTGAAGAGGTTGTATGGGCAGTCACTTCTTGTCTCACTCAAGTGTGTCTTAAGGTTATATTAGGTAGAGGTCTTATGGTAATGAAATGACATGTGTTCTTTTAAAGTTAAGCATGAGTTGTATATGGACATATGTTGAGTACATGTATGGTTGGCTATGGTCTTATATGTTAATGTTGACTTGCATTATGTCTCTTATACTTGTAAATGAAAGGTTTTATCAAGTGATATGAAAGCATTTACTTCCTTGAAAATGTCCTTTTTGGCATGTTCTTGCATGGTCTCCATACTTAGTACTTAATTGTGCTAACCCCTTTCTTTCCCTTTTTGGACTAAAGTGTAGGGATTTGGAGATGATGACATGTCATGGCTATTTGATAGGTTTCTAAGTGTTGAAGATGAATACTTGGTGAGTCCTCATAGATTCGAGGACAATACTCAATATGTTCTTTTATGTCTTTTTAGTATTGTTTAAGTTGTGTACGGGATTAGTCCCGAATTTTGTACTCTAAAGTATTAGATGGTTTGAGACATCATGTATAAAGTCTAGAAAGTCGTCCGCTTGCTATTATTTTTTTTATGCAATGTTTTCTTGGTAAAGAAAGTTTTAAATTCCTTATGGTTTTAGTGTCTATGCGATGAATGAATGCTAAGAGGCTTGTATTAGACCTCTTTGAGGTCGAGTACGCCGGTTACGACTAGGGGGTGCTCCCGGGTCGTGACAATCTGACAAATCATTATCCGAGTCTTCAAAATCATCATCACTTGAAGAATATTCAGCCCTTCCCTCTTTTCTATTCTGTTCAACATTGTTGCTGATATCCATTCCAATATAGGAATCTAAATGTTCAAAGTAAACCTCAATTACTCTATCTCGAGGGATGTTTCTGAATACCAAATTAGCTTCAAAATCAGTTGAAACAAGCCTCATTTTTTCACCGAGTCTACCATATTTGTGCCAAAATGCGACTGACTCATTATCATATCCACATATCTCAGCCATATTCTTGAATTGAGATAACTTTATTTCTGAAACATCAACATGGTCAATGAACTGGACACGACCCCCAAAATAATGTTTTTTACGCTGGTGCTTCATAAAACCACCGTGGGTTACTTTCATGCTGATTTTCAAGGCATCGTGTATAGAATCTATAAACGAAAATATTTTTTTAAAAAAATTGATATTTTCTTTTCTACAACAAAATCTCTCACAAATAAAAACTTGAACTCTAGAAAACTTACCATACGGAGGAGCTGTACCACCTTCTGGTCGTAGAATCATTGTCTTGAGCTTTCACTAATGGCCAAATCTGAAATGAATCTAGGGTTTTCTTGACTTAGCAATGAAGAAAAGAGGAGGGAAAAAGAAAATTGAGAGAGAGAGTGTACTGACGACGTTTGTTGACGGTTTTTTATAAAAAGTGGATGGAAACCAAACTTGACAAAAAGGTGAATAGTTAAAGTACCATATCCGTCAACTGTATAGTTAAATGACTATTTTAAACCTAGTAGGATAGTTTAGGGACCATTTCTGTCATTTGCTCGAAGAAAAAATATAGTACAATATTGTTATATGATAGTATATTATTCTCACTATTATCCAATCATATATATTGTTGTTGTTAACCATCTCTTAAGTCACTTCATATTCGAAAAGAAGTGTAAAATCTCTACTTCTTTTTTCTTTCTGTTTTTTCTCTCTGCAAAAAAATAATGTTGGCTGAAGGAAAAGCAGTTCCTGAAAATGAAGGAATTTTATTTTCCTCATCTCCAATTCCTGATCATCCTCCTCCTCCATAGGCCGCTATTGATATTCTTGAAACAGATCTACTATGTCATGAATCATTAAGTCAAATTATCAAGGAGGAAGAAGAAGAAGAAGAAGAAGGAGGAGGAGGAGGAGAAGGAGAAGAAGAAGTTGTTAGCTCTGAATTGTTTAATGAACATAAGAGATTACGTACATATGAAGAAGAATGTTGGAAGGCATGCGTCCACCAGTGATCATGGGTCCAGATCTCTCGACAGAATAATAGTGCAAAAAATAAATAACACAATGTAAAATAGGCACAAGAGTTTTACGTGGAAACCTCCTTGCTCAAGGGAGTAAAACCACGACCTCTAGCATAAGACTTTCAAGCTGTTTTCTCTAATCTTCTCAAGCAAAAGCAAAACACAGTTTACAGCACAACAATGAGATTAACCTCCTAATATCACACCAAGTAATACAATTATTACTTAACGAGCCTAAGCAATGCCTGCATTTCCCAGTACACTAATCCGCAAAGATTAATATGCACCTTTACAGTACGACACAAAGTTACCCCTAACTATGTTCTTACCAAGATTTTCACAATATTTGTAACGTTTCTAACACAAGAGAAACGAATCCTGCAAGTTAAGTACTAATACAAACAATCAAGTGCAGCAACAGGTACGGAAAGCACTACTTCAGTTGAACAGGGTCTTGTTGTATGTGTTCTTATGCTTGAGTTCTTCCTTGAAGATGGCCTTGCCTTTTTATGTTTGTGAGGTATAGTTTTCTAAATCTTGAGTTTGTGTTTGGGAGAAGGGACTATATCAAAATGACACAAACTCCTTGGGACCACCCATTGGCTGAGAGCCCGCTTCTTTGGAAACACGTGCACCTACCACATCATAGGTGGCAGTTTTTCTGACAGCTATCTTTTCGTACTTTCACATACGCAGTCTTGCAGAGATCAGGTCCTTTGCAAACTTTTCTTAGTAAGTTCTTGAGAAAACTTGTTGGCACACTCTCCTTTGAATGAATGCATTAATTTGTTGTTTGTCATGTTGACTAAGTCAACCATAAAGAGTTATTGACCGTTGAATAACCAACCTTGTCCATTTTGATCGGTGTAGTATGCTGATGCCTCACCAACCTTTGACAAGACACTTTTCCGGTTGTATACCATTGAAAATCTAGATGATAGAACTCTGCCAGGTACCAGATCTCTGCATTTTGTGAGCAACTGAAAATGACAATCTCGTCCTGTCTTCCTATTGGTGTAGTACACCGCACTTTTTTCCTACCACGTGACATCACAACTTTACAGCTGCCCCCCACTTAAATCTGGACGAGAGCATTCTGCTAGGGACCAGGTCCCTGCAGTTGTGAGGATCATCAAAACACATAGAATATGATACTTCCCCCTTTTTTAATTATGACACACAAATATTCCTCACACTGGGTTTGTTAATTTATTTCATTCTCATTGGTCCCAATAAGAAGGATTTGGTTCCTTGTTAGATCGCTATGTTTGTTAAATCATCAAAACATAACATCAACTCCAAAATAACATTTTCCCTTTTTTTGATAATAACAGACTTATTCACTAGTTCCCCCTATCAACAAGAACTCTTCAATTAACTGGAGTTTCATCATCTCCGAAGTTTGTCAAATCATCATAAAATCAAAATAACATTTTCCCCCTTTTTTATGATGAAAAACTGGTTCAACTTCTTCCCTCTAGCGGCATGACCATGTCCCATTCAAGAGGTAACATTGATTCCTCCTATCGGCATGACCATGTCTTCTTCAAGAAGCTTCTTCAAGTAGCTAACATCATTGATCTCATACCTTAACAATATTTTCCCTCTTTTGACATCATAAAAGTGGTTAAATCAGTAAACCAAGTTGACAGAAATGTAGTTCAAGCAAATTCATGGCCACTTGGGCAACACTGAGCATGAGTAAAAATGCATAAAGTAATGAGACAAGTTAGTAGAAACAAGACATTTTTCATCCATAAATAAAAGATCAGCCATCAAAGGATTGGAAATATGACTACGAATGAAAACCAGAGCAATGCCCAGTATTTTCAGAAGCCTCTTTTGAAACTCACATTCTTTGCTGTCCAACCTCAATGTTGAACCTTAAGGGCTGCCAGTTTGTTTTTATTATTTTAAACATCAGACACTCTCTTATTCATAAAGCTTTGAGTCCGTAGAATATCAACCTCTTCCTTTTTGAACATCATCTTTTCCACCTTTTTCCTTTTGTTTGTTGGACATGGTTCCTCTTCACACTTAAAAACAACTTCATCAGAAAATTCTCTAGTAAGAGCAAAGGGTTTAACCATTTGAGGTGTTTTTTCAGAGAGGATAAAAGAGGATTTTAAAAAAAATTGATTTTTGAGGGGGATTTTAAAAGAAATATAGAGTGTGAAGGAAGTGAAAAGGTGTATTATAAGAAAAAAAGTGTCATTTTGGTATTAAAAAGATGGGACAACGGTCAGATACCTGAATGACAGACATGTGGAAATTGCAACGGTTCTCATGCATAATTCAAACTGCAATGTTAAGAGGGCTAACCTTTGAGAACGGATCGGGTCCCTCTCTGTAGTTTGAATGTGATTGCCTAGATCTGTGGTGACCTCCCTTTTCCTTCTGCCCTTTTTTCCTTGTGTATATACCTACAGAAGGTATGAGACTGAATTTGCTCAAACAAACATAACTGAAAGGCAAGGATACCTACTCCCTTTGCATAGTCATGAGAGAGTTGATTGCTTCAGGCAAGATCCATTCAAGAAGGTTTCAGTATTCCCAACATCAGTTTGATTATCTCAGCAAGGTCTTCTAAGAGCTTCAAGATGCTTCTTGATCCATGAGAGTTGAGCCCATCAAGCTACCTTTCAGTTCCCCATGAGTTAGAGATCACCTTGGAACATAAGCCAATCCTGAGGTACTCTTTCTATAAACTTGATACCCAGCATAATCAGCATCACATGTTCCTCTAAATCGAAAAGTCTACTCATAGACAAAATAAAAACGAGATCCCTATTTTTTATCAGACATCAATTGCCTTGAACGCTATGCTATCTTCTTCCCTATAGCTAAGTCCTTATAAGAGTATACAATTGGTCCTTACTTAGGGCTTTGGTGAAGATGTCAGCCACTTGATCTTCCATTTTGCTAAACTTCATGATAACATTACCCCTCTTTAACATTGTCTTGACTACAAGTATGTTAAGCCATTTGAGCAGCTCATTGATGTAATTTTCTTGATACCTGAGGGTACCTTTAGAGGTTTGCTTGATCTACAGCTCCAAGAAGAAATTTAATTCTTCCATTATGCTCACTTCAAAACTCACTATTCATGAGTGCAACAAACTCTTCACACAACACCTCAAAGGTTGCTTCAAATATGATATCATTAATATGTACTTGAATAAACAACAATTCCTTTTCATGTGATTTCAAAAGGGGGTTTGTCAATTTTACTCTTTTAAAGCCATTGTTGAAGTGGAATTTGGACAACCTATCAGCTTGTTGGGAAATCAAGTGTCATACTTTGCTTCTTTCAAACAGAGCTTGATCAGCTTCTTCATCCTCACCTTTAGAATTCACATTATCAGTTTGAACTACATCATCTTTGTTCAGCAATGTCTACAGGATCGGTCCCTCATCAGGTTCATCAACTGCATCAACTTCCTTGAGATTGCTAGATTCATGAAGAGAATATTCTTCACTATTTAGACCGTCTCTCTGAATCTGAAGCAACCCTTCCATCTCACAATCTTCTTTCTTTTGCAACTACTCAATTCTTCCAGACTCTTCAAAAATCACACGACCATCTTTTTATACACCCGATAAGCCTTGTTGGAGGAGGAGTATACCACAACTATTTTTTCATCAATATTTAGATCAAACTTCTTAATATCATCATTGTGGTCACAGAACATGTAGTATTCACCACTTAAGCCTGAAAGTTGTTTCGATGATTAAAAGACAACTTATTCCACTTGAAGGATGATCTAATATGTTTCTCTTTAACACAAGCATACAAACTTTGTCATCTGGAAATTTTATTTTGGGCAGACCACAGACCAGGTCCCTTGACACAATTTTGTTGAGCAGAGAAGCCCTCACATGACCGAGTCTCCTGACTCATTGATCAGTATTCTCACCTTGACCACAAATGGAAGTGAGACTGTTACTACGAGCGGTGTTCAGATCAGCAATATGCATGTTCTTGCATCTCTTTTCTATCAACATCATCACCCGAGAGAGAAAGTTTGTGACGACACATTTTTTTTGACAAGAACTTAACTTCATTTCATTCATCACAAATCTGTGAAACACTTGAAACATTGTACTTCAACTATTCACATAGTACACATCCTCAATAGTGTGTTCCATAAATTTTCAAGTTCTGCCTACACCAAAAGTGTACCATTTCTTGCAAATACCGAAAGAGACACCTTTACTTTGAAGTGCGGTGAGAGAGAGGAAGTTTTGTAGTATTCAGTCATGTGCTTTGAGCATCCACTGTCACAAGTCAATACTGACTGATCTACCTCCTCTCATTTGCATAGCAAATCACTTGTTAACCTTAGGAACCCATTTGAGACCAAATTCCAGTAAGCAGATAACTGAGTGATAAGAAGATCTTTTGTCCAGCGAGACAAACTGGTTTTCTTCAACTCGGAACCAGAAGCAAGACCAGGTCCCTTCTTCAGTCTATTCCTCTATTTGCAATAGTTTGACAAACTTCCTTCATATTTTTTAAAAACTGGACAGTCTTTCTTAAGATGTCCATATCGACCACAATGCACACATAATAGATAATTAGCACTAGAAACATTTTTGTTGTGAGGATTGTATGAGGAATCTATCTTTTCATACCCCAATCCTCTTCTACTGTTGTTTCCTTGACCAATTATATTTGTAAGCATATTAGGGGAGTTGGTCCATTTAAGGGATATTTCCATTTCTTCTTTTACACAGACTAGGTCCCTCTCCAGCACAAGATTTTTCTCTAAAGCCAATTTCATATTCATTTCAGCAGTGTGCCACTTATTTTCAAGCTCGAGCTGCAGAGTGCTGGCCTTGTTCTTTCCTTTAAAAATTGTAGTAGTCAAACCCCTTTCCTTTTCCATCAGTTCTAGATTTTTAGATTCTAGAACAACCATTTGGCTTTCAATATCATATATTTGGGCAACTAACGCAATTCTTCCATCTTGATAGATGTCTACATTATTGTTCATGAGATCATTCTTAGTTCTTAGCTTACTTAGTAGATCAAGTAATACAACAACTAGCTTTCTCAATTTACTAGTAGAAAAGGTATTCAAGTTTTGCTTAAATTAAGATAGAGTAACATTTTCATCACCATCTTCCTCATCGGACTTTGCCATGAAAGCATCATTTGAGTGTTCAGAATCATCTTAGTCACTTGAGGAATTTTCCCATGCAGCCAAATCCTTCTTCACCGCCTGGAAAAAGGCTTTTCTTCTACTTGTCTTGTCACAGACCTATTCCCCCTCTTTGTCTTTTACCTTCTTGTGGTCAAATTTATGCATATGACAGTCTCTCATGGAGTGACCTTTTTTGTTACACTTGTAACACACGTCCCTAGAACTTGTAGCATTGTCATGATTTTCTTTCTTTATGAAACATCCATGTTCACTCACGATTTTTTTAGATCGTTGAGTGAAATAGCCCATGTTCTCATCTATTTCAGGGGTTTCACTTTGTGACAGCTTTGAAGCAAGTGATTCATCCCTTTTGGCATCTTTCTTCTGATCAACATCACCATTCAGATCTGCTCTCATGTCTTCACCCTTCAGAATGAGACCCTTCCGTTTTCTATGCATCTCATGAAGTTGAAGATGCTCAAATAGCGCACACAATGTCACTACTTCAAGCTCCCTTGTCTCATTGCCTGTCACAAAATCATTTGTCTAAGATCTGGGAAGAATTTCCAGTATCTTGGAGACTTGCTTGCACACGGGGACTAGTTCTTCAAGGAACATGAGCTTATCTGTAATGGTAGAGAATATGGTGTGCATTTCATGAATGGTTTCACCTTCTTTCATGGTGAAACTTTTGAACTGAGTAGTAAAGAAATATAGCTTAGATTTCCTTGTTTCCTCAGTGCCCTCATAAGTTGTTCTCAGCAGATCCCAGATTTCTTTTGTTGATTCGCCCGATGAGATCAGATCGTATACGTTTACTACAATGCCACAAATCAGCAGCTTCGTGGCTTAGTGATTTTTCTGGACTAGTCTTTTGTTGGAGTCATTATATTGTCGTTAAGTTTTGGGCATGACTCTTGTGATCTCTCAATTTTTAATCTCCATGGTTGGCACATAAGGACCTTCACATATGACGTCCCATACCTCAATGTCCTCATCTATGAGATAGTCTCACATTCAAATCTTCCAATGTCAATAGAACTGACTATCAAAACGAGGAGGTCTAGTGGGAGACTGAAATCTTTGCACGCTCACTGATGTCATCATTTCTTGCAGGAATCTCTCTCTTGGTGTTAACCGGATAGAGAGCTCAGTCTCTGACACCACTTGTTGGAATGTATGAGTCCACCTGTAATCACGGGACAAGGTCCCTTGACAGAATAACATAGTAGAAAATAAATAACACAATGTAAAACAGGCACAAGATTTTTACGTTGAAACCTCCTTGCTCAAGAGAGTAAAACAACGACCTGTAACACATGAGTTTTAAACAATTTTCACTAATCTTCCCGAGTAAAAGCAAAGCACAGTTTACACCACAACAATGAGATTAACCTCCTAATCTCACACTAAGTAATACATCTATTACTTAAACAATACTAAGCAATGCCTGCATTGCCTACTACACTAATCCTCAAAGACTAATATAGACTTTTACAGTAAGACACAAAGTTACCCCTAACTATGTTCTTACCAAGATTTAAAACGTTTCTAACACAAGAGAAATGAATCATACAAGTTAAGTAATAATACAAACAATCAAGAGCAGCAGCAGGTACGAAAATCACTCCTTTAGTTGATCAGGTCCTTGCTGTATGTGTTCTTGTGCTTGAGTTCCTCCTTGAAGATGGACTTGTCTTTTTAAGTTTGTGAGTTTTTTTTTGCCAAATCTTAAGCTTGTGTTATGGAGAAGATACTATATCAAAAAGACACAAACTCTATGGGACTGCCCATTGGCTGAGAGCCTGCTTTTATGAAAAGAGGTGCACCTATCACATAAGAGGTAGCAGCTTTTCTAACAACTGTCTTGTGTTCCTTTCACATACGCAGTCTTGCAGGGACCAGATCCCTTGCAAACTTTTCTTAGTGAATTCTTGAGAAGACTTGCCAGATCACACTCCTTTTGAATGAATTAATTAATTTGTTGTTTGTCATGTTGACTAAGTCAACCATAAAGAGTTATTGACCATTGGACAAACTACCTTGTCCATTCTGATTGGTGTAGTACGCTGATGCCACAACAACCTCTGACAGGAAAGCTTTCCAGTTGTATACCATTTAAAATCTAGATGAGAGAACTCTGCCACGGACCGGGTCCCTGCATTTTGTGAGCCACTAAAACAGACAGCCCCGTCCGCAATTCCTATTGGTGTAGTACACCGCACTTTTCACCTATCACCTGACATGACCAGCTTAACAGTTGTACCCCACTTAAATCTGAATGAGAGCACTCTGCCAGGGACCAGGTCCCTGCATTTGTGAGGATCATCAAAACACCTAGAATTTAACAAAGAAGAAGATGCAATAAAGGTTGTTTCTTGTAACATCTCACTAATTGAAAGAACTAGAAAAAGTTAGAATTGGGAATAGTCATTTTTGGAAAGAATATAAAAATTTGGAAAATGTGTTAAGTATGTTAAGTTGAGTTTTTGGTCAACTTTAAATGATCATAACTGCTACATCATGATGAGTTAGGTGTGCTTCCAGATACATAAGAAAGATCATTGACTTATCTTTCCAACGCCGCCAAGTTTGCATGATACCGAGTTCGTATGAGTGAGATATTCCCATTGGAAGTTAAGTTATTTGGATAAGGAAAGTCCAATCCGGATTTTTAAAGGGTAGTTTGGTCTTTTCCTTGCCCAATTGTTTTATTTCATTTTTGGTAATTAAGTTAGGGTCTAATATGAATTATATCAGTTATGCTTTTACCAAAATACGCTAGGGTTTGGAGAAAAGAAAAAAGAGGTGAAAGGAGAAGAAAAGTTCATAGTTCGTCGAGTTCTTGGAGATTTTCGTGTGGATTTTGACAAGGGTTAATCCCTACAAGGTATGTGAGTTCACACAGTGTTGGGTTCGTTCACTCACACGCCAAACATGTGTAATTCAGCATGAATTTGTCCTAAAAGTTTAAAGTTTGAATGTTCTTTATGTGTGTTCTTAAATTTACTTTCGTTCTTAAATTTGGGATGAGATTGAGGAGTTCTTGAGAGTTTAAGGTCGATTTTAGAGTTGTGTTTGATTAGATTGTTGTGTAAATATGCTTCAGAATCTAAAGAGGATTGGAGAGAAAGAATCAAATTTAGGCGATTTGGGGTTAGAAAATGAAGAAGGAACAAGTCGGCAGAATCTGGGTACCAGGTCCGCGATATGGGCCTGATCCTCAGAATTGACAATTTTTCTTTGCGAAGCGGAGTGATCACCGACCGTTCTGCCTCAAAACTTATTTCGCGACAAAATAATTAAATGCATCTCCGCATCATGGACTTTCTTCCAGACACTGATTTTATGATATTTTCTCATGTTTAACTATATAAAAACACTTCTAAATGTCATGAGATCTTTCCGATCACAATTCTCAATCCTTGAATCCATAATTCAATTCAAGGATCAGTTAAGAGTCAATTCAAGAAAAATTAAGAGCCAAGTCAAGAGAAGTTCATAGAGTCTTCCAAAAGTCTTTTACAAATGATTTAACTTTGTTTTAAGACTTGAGTTTTGAGTTGAGTAAAGAGTAAAGTTGAAGTTCATTTCTTCAAAGTATATGGGGACTATGTATTCCCAAAGAGTTAAAATGTTTTCACATTTAAACAAGAAAAGGAAACCTTGATTTCCAAAGAGCCGTTGTGCTAGTTTTCATAAAAGAGTAGGTTCTTTCACAATTAAGCAAGAGAGGAAATTTTGATTTCCAAGATAGCCTTTAAGCTAAATTTTTGAGCAATTATCTCAAATCACAGAAACAAGTATGATTTTTTAAACGTAAGAGCTAGTATCATATTTTGGGAGTAGTATTCAGCACCCATATGGGGAGAGTTCAGACAACTCACAGTCCCCATAAACCATGTAGCCACCATAGGTAGAAAAGGGTCATACTTTTTTGACTATTCCTTAGTGCTTTTTAGCATAGACTAGTGGATCCACTTAGTTAAGGCGTTCTATATGACGGTAAAGTATAGGACAGTTCTGGCAGCATGGGCAAGACGTTGTATCAACACTTAGGCTCATAGTGGTGGTTGTCAATTAGAGAAACTCCCATAAAAACTATATTCATTTATTATATGAATAAAGTTGAGTTTGTTATTGCATTTTTTTTAACAAACTAAGTTGTTTTCTATTATTTTAAAATCTTTTCTTTATATTGCATTTATGCTATTGCTTTATATTGAAATGAGTTCAGTTAAGTTGACTTGAGTTGAGCCAAGTAAGTTCTTCTGTTCTTTTCAAGCTTATGTCTTGTTTTAGAATTCCCTTCACATACTCGTACATTCAATTTACTGATGCCATTTGGCCTGTATCTTTTAATGATGCAGAAACACGTAACCAAGATTAGCATCTAGCGCATCATTGATTCTAGTTGAGCTCCAGAGTTTGTTGGTGAGCCTCCTTGCTTCCGGAGGATCCATTTTTATTGCTTTTCAGTATTTAGTTCATTAGGATATCATTGGTCTTGTCCCGACATCCATCTCAGTTATTAGAGGCATCATAGATAGACAGTCAGTTAGTTCATTTGTTGTGCGATAGAGTTCATCTCTATAAAGTTTCTTTCTAACTCGTGCTTGCGTGTAACCGATTGTGAGCTGGGCTATGTTTGAGGATGCCTTCATAGGACGCTTCTTTCCCCATGAGCTAAGAGAGGCAAATATAAGAGAGTTTCTCACACTTAAGTAGGATTATTTGAGCGTTCATGAGTATGGGCTGAAGTTCACCCAACTTTTATGTTATGCTCTGGAGATGGTTGCGGATATGACGAGTAGGATGAATCTGTTTGTTATTGGGTTGTCTCGTGTGTCAAGTAAGGAAGGTAAGACAGCCATGCTAATAGGTGACATGGATATAGCAAGGCTGATGATCCATGTGCAACAAGTTGAGGAGGACAAGCTAAGGGATAGAGAAGAGTTTAAGAATAAGAGGGCTAAGACATTAGGGAATGAATCCAGGTAGAAAAAGAGTAATGCGAACCGATCTTATTTCCAATATAAGTAGAAGGGACCTGCTCCATCATTTGCTAGTGCACCTGCACCAAGAACAAAACTGAGTAAAATAGTCAAAACTTCAGAGCTAGACCTGCACTTTCTCAAAGAAGTATTGTACAAGGAGGTAATGGGACCTCTGCATGTGCTAAGTGTGGTAGAACCCACCCAGATAAATGTCGCGATGGCTCCACAGGGTTTTCCAAGTATGGACAAGAGGGTCACTTCATGAAAGAGTTCCCTAAGAACCGGCAAGGTAGTGGGAATCAGGGCAATAGAGCCCAATCTTCATCAGTTGCTCCACCAGACAAGGATGCACCTAGATGAGCTACTTCTGGTACTAGAGGAGGAACAAACCGCCTTTATGCAATCACTAGTCGGCAAGAGCAAGAGAACTCTCCAGATGTTGTCACTGGTATGATTAAAGTCTTTACTCTTGATGTTTATGCTTTGATAGACCCAGGACCAAGTTTATCTTTCTTAACTACTTATGTTGCAAATAAGTTTGATTTTCTTCCTGAGAAACTCTGTGAACCCTTTTGTGTTTCTACACCTGTTTGGGAGTCTATCCTAGCTGAGCGAGTTTATCGTGATTATTCATTTCCATCAATCACAAAGACATCATGGCTGATTTAATTGAGTTAGACATGGTAGATTTTAATGTCATTCTAGGTATGGACTAGCTTCATGCCTGTTATGCCTCCATTGATTGTAGAACTCGAGTTGTTAAGTTCCAAATCCTTAATGAGCCAGTCTTATAGTGGAAAAGTAGTTTAACAGTGCCTAAGGGTTATTTTATTTCGTACCTTAAGGCAAGAAAGTTAGTTTCCAAGGGGTGTGTCTATAACTTAGTCCGATTTAATGACTCTAGTGTTGAGATACCTCCTATTCAGTCAGTTCAGTAGTAAGAGAGTTTCCAGAAATCTTTCCTGATGATTTTCCTGGAGTCCCTCTAGAGAGAGAAATAGACTTCAGTATAGAGATTCTTCCAAATACTCGTCATATATCTATTCTGCCATACAAAATGACTCCATCAGAGTTAAAAGAGTTGAAGGAGCAGTTAAAAGATTCCTAGAGAAGGGTTTTATTCGACCGAGTGTCTTACCTTGGGGCGCTTCGGTCTTGTTTGTGAGGAAGAAGGATGGTTCCCTTAGAATGTGTATAGATTACTGTTAGTTGAACAAGGTTACCATCAAGAATAAGTATCTTCTTCCGAGAATTGATGATCTCTTCGATCAACTTCAGGGTGCTATTTGTTTCTCTAAGATAGACCTTAGATCTGACTACCATCAGTTAAGAGTAAGGGAATGTTATATTCCAAAGACAGCTTTCAGAAACTGTTATAGTCATTATGAGTTTCTGGTCATGTCCTTTGGTTTGACAAATGCACCTACAGCATTTATGGACATTATGAATAGAGTATTCAAACCTTATTTAGATATGTTTGTTATCGTCCTCATTGATAACATGCTAATTTATTCAAGGAATGAAGAAGATCATGCTAGTCATCTTAGAATAGTTCTCCAAACTCTAAAAGATAGAAAGTTATTTGCCAAGTTCTCTAAGTGTGAGTTTCGGCTTGAGTTTATGGCATTCTTCGGCCACATTGTGTCTGGAGAGGGAATTAAAGTTGATCGTCAGAAAATAGAGGTAGTGCAGAATTGGCCTAGACCCATATCTCCAACTGATATTAGGAGTTTCTTGGCTTTGGCTGGCTATTATAGAAGGTTCGTAGAGGGGTTCTCATCCATTTTGTCTCCTTTGACCAAGTTGACTCAGAAAATAGTGAAGTTTCAATGGTCTGAAGCTTGTGAGAAAAGCTTTCAGGAATTTAAATAGATATTGACTAGTGCCCTAGTTTTGACCTTACCAAAAGGTACTCAAGGTTTTATGGTGTATTGTGATGCATCTAGAGTTGGTTTGGGTTGCGTATTAATGCAGAATGACAAGGTTATAGCTTATGCCTACAAACAGTTGAAATTTCATGAGAAGAATTACCCAACCCATGACTTAGAGTTGGTTGTTGTAGTATCTGCTTTGAAGATATGGCGTCATTATTTGTGTGGTGTTCATGTATACGTATTCACTAATCACAAGAGTTTTCAGAATGTGCTTACTCAGAAAGATCTTAATCTTAGACAAATGAGGTGGTTAGAATTACTCAAGGATTATGACATGAGTATTCTTTACCACCCAGGTAAGACTAATGTTGTTGTTGATGCCTTGAGCAGGTTGTCCATGGGCATTACAGCCCACTTTGAGAAAGATAAGAAAGAACTAGCAAAGGATGTGCACAGACTTGCACGCTTAGAAGTTCGACTAATGGATTCCACAGAAGGAGGAGTAGTGGTGATGAATGGGGCTGAATCTTCATTAGTGTCAGAAGTAAAAGAAAAGTAAGACCAAGGTCCTATTTTGCTTGAATTGAAGGCAAATGTTCATAAGCAAAAAGTATTGGCTTTTGAACAAGGAGGAGATGGTGTATTGATGTATCAAGGTAGGTTGTGTGTGCCAAAGGTAGATGAACTCCAAGAGAGGATCATGGAGGAAGCTCATAGATCCAAATATTTCATACATACGGGTTCCACAAAGATGTATTGCACTTTTAGAGAGGTTTATTGGTGGAGTAGCATGAAGAAGGGCATTGCAGAGTTTGTTACTAAGTGTCCGAATTGCCAACAAGTTAAAGTAGAGCATGAAAGGCCTGGTGGTTTGGCTCAAAGTATAGAAATGCCAGAATGGATATTGGAAATGATTAATATGGATTTCATCACATGTTTACCAAGGTCTCGCAGGCAGCATGATTCTATTTGGGTGATTGTGGATCGCATGACCAAATTAGTCCACTTTTTTCTGGTAAAGACTACCCGTACGACATAGGATTATGCTAAGTTGTATCTTCAAGAAGTGGTAAAGCTTCATGGGGTTCTGGTCTCTATTATTTCAGACTGAGGTACGCAATTTATTACACAGTTTTGGAAGTCATTCCAAAAGGGCTTGGGTTCAAATGTGAACTTAAGTACTGCTTTTCATCCTCAAATAGATGGGCAAGAAGATCGCACTATCAGACCTTAAAGGATATCTTGAGGGCTTGTGTGATTGATTTCAAAGGTAATTGGGATGATCACCTACCTCTTATTGAATTTTCTTACAACAATAGTTACCACTCTAGCATCTGAATGGCTCCATATGAAGCTCTTTATGGGAGAAGATGAAGATCTCTTATCGGATGGTTTGAAGTTAGTGAAGCTGGGTTGATAGGACCAGATTTAGTTGATCAAGATATGGAAAAGGTGAAAGTGATTCAAGAGAGGTTGAAAATGGTGCAGAGTCATCATAAATCCTTCACTGATGTTAGGAGAAGGGAGATAGAGTTTGAAGTAGATGATTGGGTGTAGTTGATAGTTTCACCAATGAAAGGTATTTTGAGATTTGGTAAGAAAGGGAAGCTTAGTCCCTGCTATATTGGCCCTTACAGAATATCCAAGAGGGTTGGTAATGTAGCTTATGAGTTGGAGCTACCACGAGAGTTAGCCGCGGTCCATCCGGTATTTCACATCTCCATGTTGAGGAAATGCATCGGAGATCTTTCATTGATCATACCAACTGAAGATTTTGGGATCAAGGATAGCTTATCTTATGAGGAGATTTGGGTGCAGATTCTAGATCATCGAGTTCGCAAGTTGAGGACTAAGGAAGTAGTATCAGTCAAAGTTCGTTGGAGGAACCAGTTTGTTGAGGAAGGAACTTGGGAAGCTGAAGAAGATATGAAGAAGAGGTATCCACATCTCTTTAAAACCGAAGAAATTCCAAAACAAGGTACTAATTCTCTTCTTACTACTATTTAATTTATAAGTTGGCATGTTATATTTGCATTGCTTGTTGGGTGTTTGAGCTGATTGTTAGATGTTACACCCTTAGCCTAGTAAGAGCAATCTCATTCGAGGATGAATGTTCTCAAGGGGGACATATTGTAAAATCTCGCTAATTGAAAGAACTATAAAGAGTTAGAATTGGGAATAGTCCTTATTGGAAAGAATATAAAATTCTAGAAAATGTGTTAAGTATGTTAAGTTGAGTTTTTGGTCAACTTCAAACAATCATAACTCCTATCTCAGGATGAGTTAGGTGTGCTTCCAGACACCGTAGGAAATATCATTGAAATATCTTTCCAACGCTGCAAATTTTGCGCGATTCTGAGTTAGTATGAGTGAGATATGCCCATTGGAAGTTGAGTTATTTGGATAAGGAAAGTCCAATCTGGATTTTTAAAGGGTAGTTTGGTCTTTTCCTTGCCCAATTGTTTTATTTCGTGTTTGGTAATTAAGTTAGGGTCTAATATGAATTAGATCAATTACGCTTTTACCAAAATACTCTAGGGCTTGGAGAAAAGAGAAAAGAGGAGAAAGGAGAAGAAAATTTCATAGTTCATCGAGTTCTTGGAGATATTCGTGTGGATGTCGCCAAGGGTTAATCCCTACAAGGTATGTGAGTTCACACAGCGTTGGGTTCGTTCACTCACATGCCAAACATGTTTAATTCCGCATGAATTTGTCCTAAAAGTTGAAAGTTCGAATGTTCTTGATGTGTGTTCTTGAATTTGGGATGAGATTGAGGAGTTCTTGAGAGTTTAAGGTTGATTTTAGAGTTCTGTTTGATTAGATTCTTTTGTACATATGTTGGGTATCTGAATCTAAAGAGAATTGTAGAAAAAGAATCAAATTTAGACAATTTGGGGTTACAAAATGAAGAAGGAAAAAGTCGACAGAATCTGGGAACGAGGTTCGCTTTCGCGGACCTGTTCCTCAGAATTGATAATTTTTCTTCGCGTTGCGGAGCGGTCACGGACCGTTCTGCCTCAAAATTTATTATATAACCAAATAATTAAAGGCATCTCTGCATCGTGGACTTGCTTCCACACAGTAATTTCTTGATCTTTTCTCGTGGTTAACTATCTAAAAATACTCCTAAACATCATGAGATCTTCCCTATCACAATTCTCAATCCTTGAATCCATAATTCAATTCAAGGATCAGTTAAATGTCAAGTCAAGAGAAGTTCATAGAGTCTTCAAAGAGTCTTTTACAAATGATTTAACTTTGTTTTATGACTTGAGTTTTAAGTTGAGTAAAGAGTAAAGTTGAAGTTCATTTCTTCAAAGTATATGAGGAATATGTATTCCGAAAGAGTTAAAATGTTTTCACATTTAAACAAGAAAAGGAAACCTTGATTTCCAAAGAGCCTTGGAGCTAGTTTTCAGAAAAGAGTAAGTGCTTTCACAATTAAGCAAGCGAGGAAACTTTGATTTCTAAGATAGCCTTTGAGCTAAATTTTTGAGCAATTATCTCAAATCACAGAACAAAGTATGTTTTTTTAAACATAAGAGCTAATATCATATTTTGGGAGTAGTATTGAGCACCGATATGGGGGAGAGTTTAGACAACTCTCTGCCCCCATAAACCATGTAGCCACCATGGGTAGAAAAGGGTCATACTTTTTAGATGATTCCTTAGTGCTTTTTAGTATAGACTAGTGGATCCACTTAGTTAAGGCATTCTATATGACGGGAAAGTATAGGACAGTTCTGGAAGCGTGGGCAAGATGTTGTATCATCAATTAGGGTCATATTGGTGGTTGTCGATTAGAGAAACTCCCACAGAAACTATATTACTTTATTATATGAGTAAAGTTGAGTTTGTTATTGCATTTTCTTTATCGAACTAAGTTTTTTTCTACTATTTTAAAATCTTTTCTTTATATTGCATTTATGTTATTGCTTTATATTGAAATTAGTTCAGTTAAGTTGAGCCAAGTAAGTTCTTCAGTTCCTTTCAAGCTTATGTCTTGTTTTAGCATTCCCCTCGCATAATCGTACATTCAATGTACTGATGTCATTTGTCTTGCATCTTTTAATGATGCAGACACAAGTAACCGGGATCAACATCCAGCGCATCGTTGATTCTAGTTGAGCTCCAGAGTTTGTTGGTGATCCTCCTTGCTTCTGGAGGATCTCTTTTTATTGCTTTTCAGTATTTAGTTCATTAGGATGTCGTGGTTCTTGTTCCGACTTCCATCTCAGTTATTATATGCTTCCTAGATAGACAGTCAGTTAGTTCATTTGTCTTTACTTTGTTATTGGCTTATGTTCATATTTGAGTTGCCATTTTGGCTAAGTTAAATGTTTATTTCTAAAAATTTATGAGTTTAGTTTGAGACAGTTAAGTTATCTTGCATTTGAGTTCTTTTCTTAATGCTTAAAGTCTTCCGCTAAGTAAGTAAGCCAGGCCAAGGGTTCGCTTGGGGCCAGCAATGGTTCTCAAGTGCCAGTCCTGCCCAGGGTGTAGGTTCGGGGAGTGACATTTTTTATGTGAATAAACTACCTAGAATTCATGAAGAAGGGTTAATGATTAGAATGGAAATCAAGAATCTGAAGTACATGATAGTGGAAATAAAGAAGACAACAAAGGAGAGGAAGAATCAGAACAATAGGAAGGCAAAGAGGATAGAGAAAATGAAGAAAAATAAGAAGAGAAGAAAGAAACATAGGGTAGAAATCAAGAAAACAACAATAGAGAAGAAGCTAAAAATGAAGAAATGGAAGAAAAAGAGAGGAAGAAACATAAGAAGTAGAAAACAAGGATGAAACAGAGGAATCGCCACAATGTTCAACAACTGAAGAAGAAGGCGAAAGGCATAAACTCGAAGAAAGCAGAGAGAATGCAGGAGGATAAGATAATTTCAATCGTATAAACTCTGAACAAAATGAAGGCAAAGAGGATGGATAAAATGGCAAAAAAAAGTAGAGGAGAAAGAAAAAAAAACTGTTGATAAAGGGAAAAAACCATTTGAAGAATCAGAACAAAATGTAGGCCAAGAGGACGGAGAATATTGCGAAAAAAGAAGAAGATTAGAAAGAAACAAGAACCTGCTAAAAAAGGGGAAAAAAATCATTGGTAGCCAACACACCATTTTTTTCCAATTTCAAGTGAGAAGAACCATCAGACACAACTGAATAAGATCAAACTCAAAAGTCACCACCCAAGGTTGATACTGAATTAGTCTATCACGACAAAGATCAGGATTTGGCTATTTTAAGAGACATGTATAATTTCTAGTTCAACAATGGGTATTTAACATATCCATACTCAGATGAATTACACAATCAGATCATGGATTTGATCCCTAATTTGAATATCCTCGGAAATGATTTGACAGGAAAGATCACAACATTAGAGGTTGATTTCACTACTGTTAGAATACTGGATAGAGATAATCCTGAGATGGCATAGTCTGTTGAACGAGAAACATTCTTGTCTATGCGATTATGGGGTAATTTTGATGACAATGTTGGCGATGGGATATAGCTTATGATACTAATATTCAGAGTCATTATAGTATGAACATTACGGAAGCATTCTAGACTCATTAGAAACTTGATTTTGTTTCTAATGATATATGGGCTATATTTTTCAACTATTTCTATTTACACTTCTATTTGATGGCTTTTCTTTCATTTATAGAATAGATTGTTGTTTTTTTGAATAGATTGAAGGGAACCTTAGTGTAATGATAAGAGTTGTTATCCTATGACTTGAAAAGCATAGGCTCAAGCCATTGTCCGTCCTTTCCTCGGATTATGTGTATAGTGAGAGAGCTTAGTGCACTGAGCACTCTTTTTTGTATCGATTATGATTTGAACCATTATGAAGATAAACATTAGTCTCGCCTGATCAATTTCAACTTTATTATAGTCTAGGTTGTCCCTTGAATGCTAACTCGCACTATCAGAAATTGCAAAATATAATTATATGGATAATCAATGACTAGGTGTACACGATTATAGACATAGTTTACATTTGTCGTCTATATTTAGTTTAAGCAGTTGAATGTCTATTTCATGTACTTTTCTTGAAAATGTACCATAATTTTATTTTATTAGTTATTCTAATATAAACAACATATAGTACAGTTATGGGGTAATATTTGACTTATCTGTGTGATGAGATGTACTTGTCCGCCGCGCACTAAGGGACCGGGTAGATAACGAATCAAGTAGTAGTAAAGAAATACTAAACTTTGAAATAAGAACAACAAGGAGTTTTATGTGAAACCTCGTTTCTCAAGGGAAAAAACCATGACGTGTCACACAAGATTTTTCTACTGCCTTCACTATTTACAAGCAACAAGTGATTACAGATTACAAACGCTTATGCACGGATTAAACTCTTAATCCTACCACCTGTAATAAATCTATTATAGAATGTACCAAAGCAATACCTCTATTGCCCACTATATTAACAAAAATAATTAATATAGACCAGAATCACCACAACCCCAATTAACTCTAACAAAGCTCAAATGTCACTGCATGATGAAAAAATGATTGGTTTCTTTATAATTTATAAGCATATCGTATACAATAGAGTGTACACAAGTAGTACAATACTCAAAAGTTACGGATAATAGCTCTATCAGGTCCCTCAAAAGTTCTTGAATAAACTTGTGTTCTTAAAAGACAAGATCCAACTTTGTGATGGCACTTGAATGTCGTGTCTAGGTTATTTAATGTCAAGTGAGGATATATTATCCTCTAGACAAAACAACCAAGTGTTCTTTGATTGGTGGAGTACAGTAATCTCATTTTCTGTGCTCACCCACCCGTCAGATGAGACAGCCTTACAGTTGTTTACTAATTAGGCCACAACAAAGACATTCAACCCTGGGACCAGGTCCCGGTCCCAAAATTTGTTAAAATCATAAAAACACTGATCTTACAAAATTATCCTCCTTTTTGATGACTACAAACAAACACATATTCAAGCACTCACCTGCATCTCGATCCTTCTGTCACCATTACTACACCATTTTCCCTATCACCCATTTTCCCTTGTCCCTCATTACAGAGTACAAAGAATTCCCTTTTTTGGCATCATAAAAAAGTTATAGCAGTACAATTTTACAATATCTTAGGAAAATACATATAAAATTCAGCGCCAGCCGACGACACAGAACATGAGTAAGCAAGCAAATAGGGAAGAAAAAGCATAACAGAACAGGGCATTAGAATTAAAATAGGATAAGTATCAATCCAAACGATTTGTTAAGATCATTACAAAACAAGATAGCAATGCCATGGGAAAACAAGAGTTAAAAGGAGTAACACTTGGAGGATATTTAAAATGGAGGGTTTGTTGGAAAAGATTGGATGAGAATATTCATCTGGTTTATTGCCTCAGGGTGAGCTTGCAATAATTGCTTGGTAACAGACTTAACTTCCTCATTCAACGAGCCATTGGACATTCTGTGCTCGGAGTTTGTCCATTTCACCCTATACATCAGCACTAGGACTAGGTCCCTCAGATCTTTCCTTTTGAAGCACGACCTAAGTCGAGTGATTTCCAATTCCTTTGCTTCTAAGATGCTGGTGAGCTCATCATCTCTCGTTTCAGTACCTCTTGTTTTTTCAGTAGTTCCGAAACCTGAGAATTGGATTTCACCTTTCCTTCCCTGCACTCGCACTCAATAAGTGTATTCATTGAGAAAGCCTTCTTAATGTTCCCTGCGACTCCTTTTCCAAGAGGCACGTTGAAATGGTAGAACACTTTGTTCAGTAAGTACCCATAAGTCATTCCATGTTTTCCATCCTTGACTGTTATAATCATGTGCATGTGTTCCAACATTATACCGGGAAGGTTAATGGCATCATATTTGTCAAGATTTCCATAAGAAAAAAGGTCTGCTAATGATCCAACTATTCTTTTCTCAGTGCAAGGTAGCAATACTTTGTTGACAAATTCTAAGTACAGTTGGTGATCCCCTTTCAGATATTTCTTGGGAACCCCAGAACACTTAAGACCTTCAAATTTGTCTACCTTTTGAATATACTCATCTAATGGTGCACATCTTTCTATTGACCTAATCTCTTTGAACAGAACATCCAGGATGATACTCAAAGTATCCTCACTCAAATGAATCTCTACCTCTTGCACCCTTGTATCAATAGTCCCATCTTCGAGCAGTTCAATCTTATAATAGAATTCATGAACTTACGAATCATGTCACTAAGGCACAGACCACTGAAATAAATGCCCCCACTCCTGAAATGCTTCACAATCAACCACTTAGTTGTGCTTACCTGGTGTATCTAGTATCTCTGGATAAAAAAACTCTTTCATTCAACACCTTTTGGGTTTTAAGTACTTCAATTCATTCTTCTCTTGTGAGTTCCTTTTCCTTTCTTGGTAGTAGAGCCGGTCTCTCTACACGCTTTGACTTTTGTTTAGGTTTTTTTTAAATAGAAACCCTTTTGACTTGTTTCCTACCTATGGTTGCATTTCTTGCTCTAATTTTAGTTGCTTTGAAAACCTTTCCTTCTACCTCTTTTCTTCTTTTGGTGACTACCGTTACAATGTCCTCAGACTCAGTCGCACTCATTTCTGGTTCTCTTGACGCATTGATAAGATCTTCTCTCAATATATGTATCTTCAAAGATAACATGTTTCCTCTTTCTTCTATTGTAATTGGTTCGTGCTTTACTTTTCACCTTGGCATCTCCCAATAGTTTCTTTAGAGACCTACGAGTAGTGTAATTTCCAACAACCCATCTTAGCTTTTCCCTTGTCATATCTCAGAGAGTTGGTTTTGCAGACACCTGGTGTGCCTAGTTTATTTCCATGTTATTTTTTGCGGAATTGAGTGTTGAAGCTTCTTGTAGTGCATTTTCTCCCCTTCGTTCCGTCCTTTTCCAAGTGAGAGGAGAAATATCTTCATCTTCCTCCCAATATTCTTGAAAAAAATCAATAGGCAACCCAGCCTCAGGGGTTTGATCAAACACGGGCCAGACTTACTTATTACTGGATTTGGAGATTTGCATTCAGCTTCTAAGAACGGAGGGTGAATAACTCCCCTCATATCAGTAAAATAGTGAACAAACCATTCATCACCGGCTGCAAAAATGTTGGATTCAGTCCCTTTCCCTACTAGTAGATTTCCATTAAACACTCATTCAGATATGGTGGAGGATATGGGGCCTGATTGTGAGGTGACATCTACGTCAGACGGATTGGCATTTGTAGGAGGTTTGACGACAAACTGTGCCTCTGAGTTATTTGAGGCATCTTGAGATTTACTTGGAGAGGAAGAGAGTACAAGAGTAGGTGAGGACGTGGCAACTTCATTTTGAGAAGGACAAGTAGGAAAGAGTTCTACAGTCACAGAGGCCAGGACTTTAGTTTGAGGGATTTCCGACTCACCAGTTTCTCCCATACCACACATAGGAATTGCACGAGAATGATCTTCAAGGAGAGTTAGAGGAGAGAACAGGAAAGAACTAGGAGTTTCGACTTCTGAGGGAGTAAGGTCTTTTGGGGGAGAAGATGAATTAGACAATTTTTTTTCTTACAAAAAAATAGAGGGACATATTCAAAACAATATTTCTCTAAAGAAGGAGTTATATGGAATGAATTTTTTTAAGAGAAGAGGGTTTTGAAAGATCTTTTAAAGCTTAAATCGGGTCCATGAACAGAAACGGCCTTTGGATTTTAAAATGAATAGGCGTTTCCTTTTAGAGTGGTGACAAGAGAGAAGGTGACAAATGGCAAGTGATCCTTAGCATAATAGCTTAACATAGTAAGGCGATACTAAACTCTAAGCAGGGACCAGGTCCCTCTCTTTAAAATTAACTTCCGCTACCCTGATCAATATGACTTATTTTTCCCTCTAGCTAGAATGACATGAGTGTGTACCTAAAATAAGATACTTTGGTGAATTCATACACAATTTACAAAACAAAAAGCCACAGATACATGAACCCAGATCATAGTCAATAGGAGGGTCAATTGTATCGATGTTGAGAAATCACTTCAGTTTGAGCATCCCTAGCTTCAACCTATTCTTGTTCAACTATTCTCTAATTAATTCTTTAGTGAAGATGTCAACTATTTGATCTTCTGCCTAAAAGAACTTTATGATAACATTTCATTTCTCAACATTATCTCTCAAGAAGTGATGTCTCACATCGATGTGCTTGGTTAGTTTATGTTGAACCAGATTCTTGTCCATGTTTAAAACACTAGTGTTTTAGCACATAAGTGGAATTATATCTGAGAGTACACCAAAATCTTCAATTTTTTGTTTGATCTGTAGGAGTTGAGCACAACATGAAGTTGTTGTGACATACTCAGCCTCAACGGTAGACAATGCTACTGAGTTTTGCTTTTTACTTTCCCATGAAATCATGGATGACCCGAGAAAGTGTGCCATTCGAGAAGTGCTTTTTCTGTCAACTAGGTACCCAACATAGTCTACATAAGTGTAGCCTACCAAATCAAATATGCCTCCTAAAGGATAGAATAGGACTAGGTCTTGAGTTCCCTTCAGATATCTTAATATACTCTTAGCTACATTTAGATGATATTCCCTAGGCTATGCTTGAAATCGTACACACATTATCACGCTAAACATAATTACAGGTCTACTTGAAGTTAGGTAAAGAAGAGATCCAATGATTCCCCTGTACATAGTTTGATTTACTTCAATGCTTGCTTCGTCAATGTCAAACTTAGAGCTTGTACCCATGGGGGTGTCAATTATCTTGGCCTCCAACATGTTGGTTTTTTAAAGAAGCTCCCTCATATACTTCTCTTGACAAATAGAAGTACCATGAGTAGATTGTTTGATTTGCAGTCCTAGGAAGAAAGTAAGTTCTCCCATCATGCTCATTTCAAACTCACTTCCCATCAAGGCAACAAAGTCCTTGCATAAAGATTCTGACGTGGCTCCAAAAATTATGTCATCAACATACACCGACACAATGAGAAATTCCATCCCTCTTGATTTTAGGAACAAGGTATTATCAATTTTTCCTCTTTTGAACCCATTTTCAAGAAGAAACTTAGATAATATCTGATACCACGCTCTTAGGGCCTATTTTAGACCCATAAACGACTTTTTCCAACTTCAAAAAATGATTCGGTAGATCAATATCTTAAAACCAATGAGGCTTCTTACCGTATAATTCTTCCTTCAATTACACTTGACATCCATCTAAACTAATTTGAACTCCATATGTGAGGAAAAAACAATTAGAATCCTAATAACATCCATTCTGGCAACTGGAGGAAGGTTCCATCATACTCAATTCCATCCTGATTATACCTCTACACTACAAATCTCAACCTATTTGTTGTGATGATGTCATGTTCATCAATTTTGTTTCTATACACCCACCTGGTCCCTATTATAGTTCTTTTTATTGGTTCCCTAGGAACCAGATGCCATACTTGGCTCCTTTCAAACCGATGGAGTTTCTCCTGCATTGAATTTATCGAATCAACATCTTCCAGAGCTTCTTTCACTTTTTTTGGTTCAACCTTGGATATGAATGTTGAAAAAGCCATGAGATTTCTTATCTATGATATGGTATGCACTCTAGAATCTAATGGGGAAACAAGATTGTCCATGGGATGAAATGACTGATGTTTCTAGCTTGACTTCTTTGTAACATCAGCACCTGGTTCATCATCTTCAAAGTTTTCTACTTCAGCTTCATTTTTGTCTATTAAATTTGAGGGGTTTATCTTACCTGGTCCCTCTTCAGAATCTAGAACATTTTCATCATTACAAGATGCATGATGCGTGGTTTCTTGGAGAAGATTATCTCTCTAGATTTGAAGTAGCTCTTCATTTTCAGCTTCATCTTTGTCCTTTAGTTTTCTTATTCCTCCAAATTCATCAAATATGACATTAACAAATTCCTCGATGCATAGAGTTTTTTTATTGTAAGTTATGTATGTGTTGCTTGTAGAAGAGTACCCTACAAAGACACCCTCACCACTTTTAGGATAAAACTTTCCAAGGTCATATTTATGATCATTGAGAATAAAACATTTGCAACCAAATGGGTTGAGATAACTGAACTTAGGCTTTCTTTTGTTCAGCATTTCATAGGGTATATTTTTTAGAACAAATCTAATAAGACACCTATTAGTTACACAACAAGATATGTTCACTGCCTCTGTACAGAAGTTCTTTGCAAGATCAGAATCAATTGGTATAGTCCTTGCGATGTCAGCCAAAGTTCTATTCATCCTCTCAACTACTCCATTTTACTGAGAGGTTCTAGGAGTCGAGAAATTGTGGTTGATTTCATGTTCAGTGCAAAATCTTTCAATTCGATCATTTTCAAATTTAGTACCGTGGTCCAACTTGATCCAAGCAATTTTGCAATGCAGCTTTGTTTGAACCCTTTTACAAAAATGATTAAAACTTTAGCTATTTCATCCTTTCTCCTAAGAAACATGGTCCAAGTGAATCTTGAGTAATCAACAACTATCACAAGAATGTCCTTTTTTCCACCTTTATTCTAAATCCTTATATGACCACACATATCTATATGAAGAGGTTCCAACGGCCTGGTTTTTCTTACACTCTTCTTCTGTTTAAAAGAGGATCTGGTTTGTTTCCCTTTGACGCATGCATCACAAATCTTGTTATCTGCAAATTTTAGTTTAGGTAGACCATGAGTCAGGTCAGCTGACACAAGTTTGTTCAGAAGTGAGGCACTCACATGGCCAAGTATTATATGCCACATATCAACATTGTCACTTTGAGCACTAAGGCACATAAGATTATCTCATCGTAACAAGTCCAAGTTAGCTACATACATCTTCTAGAGCCCTTTTTTCGGTTAATATCACCTCCTGAGAAATCATATTGGTCACAATACATTTTTCAGAACAGAATCTAACCCCATTTCCCTTGTCACAAATGCGAGGTACATTGAGCAAATTATACTTCACCCCATTTACATAGTGCACATCATCTATGGAATGCTCCACAAACTTTCTAATTTTTCCAATACGAAGAATGTAACATTTCTTTCCATTTCCAAATGACACAACCCCACCTTGTTGTGCCTGAAGACAGAGGAAATTATGTGTTTCTCCAGTCATATGCTTGGTACATCCTGTATCCATAAACTAGCATTGACCACTTACTTTCTTCTGCACATGAAAAATAACTTGTTGGATTTAGGAACTCACATGAGACTGAGTTCCCAAAAACTAGACAATGGCTTGATAAGAGACTTCTAGGTCCATAGAGGCTGTTTTTTATTGTTTAACTTGTCACTAGGACCAGGTTCTTTTATCCCTCTTCCTTTTAGTTTAGAAAACTTTTTCAAGCTTTCAGTCTCTTTCTTTAAAGATTCACAATCTCTTTTTAGATGAAATTTCTACCATAGTGAGTACATAATAAATTATCAGAGACATAGACATACTTTCTATGAGGGTTATAAGGCGGATCTATCTTCTAACATTCTAGATCTTTTCCGTTATTGTATTTTTAATTAGTCAAATTTTCCATATTCTTTAAAGATTTAGTCCATTTCAAGGATTTATTTAATTCATCCTAATCATGATTAAGATCCATTTCTAACTGAATGTTTCTTTCTTGTACAACAACTAGTTTTAACTTAGAATCTTTTTAAGTTCTGTTCTAGTTCCAACACAAAACTACTAAGCTTCTTCTTTCCATTTAGAGTAGTTTCAGATTTTTGTTTGAGTTGCAAATAGTCAGCCTCCAAAACCATCATTCAATCTTTTATTTCAGACATTGGAGACATTAAAGATATATTTTCTTCTTGGAAGAAATCTATATATAATCTCACTGAGATTATTCTTTTAAGCATTTAATTCATCTATAGAGTCAATCAGAACAAAATCGAGCTTTCTTAACCTTTTGATGGAGTAAGTATTTATGTTACCTTTAAGGTCAAGAAGGGTTGCCTCTTCCTTGTTGTATGCATCATTTATTTTACCATAAACGAGAAGAGAAACTCGAAAATATTTTCATCTTCATTGACCACCATCATGAAAGTGCCTTCAGAATGTTCCTATTCCTCAGAATCGCTGGAGGAGTTTCTCCATGCAGCAAGAGCTTTCTTTACCAACTGGTGTAATGACCCGAAAAATTATTTTTGGAAATTCTGAACTATTCGTTTAACTTTAGTTAATTAGTTGATGAGTAATTATAGATAATTGACTTAATTGATAGTTAGTGGGCTAAAGTAATAATTTATTTAACACCCTATACTATTTGACTTATATCTATTAAAAATAAGTTAATAAGGTTTATCACTTTTAGTATATAATTTTATTTTTTTTAAAAGATAGGGAAGAAGAAATATTAACTTGTGCAAAGTGGCGGCCGGCATAGGAACCGACTTCTGCACATCTAGGTAATATTTCAGTTGATCTATTTAAGTATATAGTTATAGGTCATGTTATTATTATTAATATTATAATGTGAGATGGTGAAATAAAGAGAAGAGAAGTTGGAATCTATTAAATATGTAATTTCATATGCACGTTGCAATGTCTCTGGTAATTAGGGTATAGGATTATTATTATTATTTTGGTGGTAATGGTTAGTGTGTAGTGGTGACCAATGATTGAGGCAATCATTAGGGATGAGATAATCATTAGAAATAAAGTATAACTTCAATAATGTTGATGTTTTTATTCTGTCATTGCTCGGACGACATAAGAATTGATATAACTTGTCACCGATTTGAGTTTATACTTTTAATTATCATACTGTGAATCAAGTTATATATTATTATATGGGTAATTAAATCCTGGGTGTATTATATTATATGAAAACTATTAGGATTGTATTATTGGGAGAAATTAAGACTTAACCCTAAGCTTGAAACTTAGAAACTTAATTATAAATTCGGGGTGAGTTATTGGGTCTAGACTAGAGACATAATAATATGAATGTTGTTAGTTTCGAAATCTTATCGTGGTCATTTATTTAAATAGATTGCTTTGAGTTGGAAGTTCAATGAAAAGGGAAGGTTCAAGTCCCGGAGTGTATTCTTGGTTGACTGAGGCAAGTGGATTTCTAAACCCTTGTTAAGTGTATGGAATTCGTGTATGTCCTTGTAAGATGTGCTGGGGGTAATGAGACTTGGTGATGGGTTGACTTGTCCACATTGATTAATTCTAATGATGGAAAAGGGGTAATAAAAGGCAACATGATTAATTGTTCGTGTGTGATGTGTTGAGTTGTTTGAAAGGCTTGTTGAATAAATGTTTATGTTGTATCATGATTGTGTTGTTGTGAATTGTGCAATGTTATGAAAATGGTAATTTCCTCATTATTTGTGTGAACATGTCATTTGCATTGTTCTGAGACATGGTTGTGACAAATGTTATGTGAATTGAGAAAGAATAAGAAATTAAAGAGGATGTACCATTTCGAGAGACGTATTGCGCGCCGCAATGAATACTATATTTCGAAGGACGTATCACGCGCCGTGATGGTTACTATTATCAAGGGTCGTATCGCGCGCCGCGATGGATGCATGGACAAATATATCCCCTATGGGTCCCGGACTGAGAGACAGCGGGTGTGTATTATTAGGTCAGACATGCATCACTATACTTGACATTGCATTTCAATGCATTTTACTTCTTTATTATTGGTGAACTTGATCTTGTGTGTTGCTGATCTTGTGACTTCCTTCCCGTGGAACTTGTGACTGATGAATATTGAGCTTGTTGTTGAAGATATGCAATTGTTAGTGTGCTGTTATTGAGGATATGAAACTGTTGTTGTTGAGGGTATGAAATTGTAAGAGTGTTGTGTTGAGCTATGTGCTTTGTAAACGGTGAACTGTTATGTTGGGCTGGCTTTATGTAGGTTAAAGTTTTGGAGGTTGTAATTGATGTATATTGAGCTTGTTGTTGAGAATATATGATTGTTAGAATGTTGTTGTTGAGATATGTGCTTGTAAATTGTGAATTGTTAGGTTGGGCTAGTTTTATACAGATTGTAGTTGTGATGGTTCGGTTGGGGTGTTAGGAGTACTCTTATTCTATCCCCTTAGTTCGTGTTTAGAGGTTTACTTGCTGAGTACCATGTGGTTTGGTACTCACCCCTTGCTACTACATTTTTTTGTAGGTTACTAGCCCGAACCTTTGTGATATTTTCTCTTCTCCTTGTCTGAGGCTTCTTGTGGAGGTTTGTGAGGTAGCTGCTTGTCATTTCAGCGGACCTTCTTTCTTCTTAATTCTGATCTTGTTTTATTCTAGAAACAAGGTCATTTGAGACTTGTGTTTTCTTTTGAATCAATTGTAATACTTTAGAGGCTTGTACACGTGACAACCAGATTTTTTAGGTATTTTTGAGTTGATTATGAATTTTTCCGCATTTTATTGTAATGGTTGAGTTTTAGGCTGACTGGTCTTGGTCAGATAAGATGAGTGCCATCACGTCCATGTTTAGGTCGTGACAAAATGGTATTAGAGCCCCAGGTTTATAGGTCTCACATGTATACAAGTCGAGTCTAAGTAGAGTCTCGAGGATCGGTACGAAGATGTCTATACTTATCTTCGAGAGGCTATGTTGACTTTTAGGAAAAAATTTAACTTCTTAAATCCCTATCGTGCATCCTTTGTCTGTTCTAATTATTATCGCTTCATTCCATTCTCTCTCACTTATGTGATGACTCATGCTTAGTTTCTCATATCAGTAGTTGGTGTCGTGTATGGCTTGGATGTTAGATATAGTACTAAGGTTGAAGCGATATACTTGTGGAGATGATGTCTGGTCAGGTTTACAATATTCAATGATTAGAAGGAATTGTGTGAGGTTATGGTTTGATGATTCACTTTGACTATAAATAAACAATTAAGTTTAACAATGGTTTAAAGGACTTCATTAGCGTGGTTTTAGGCTAGTCATCCAGTAGTGGGATTAATACCTGTGTGGTATAGGCAATATCTAGAATGGTTTGACAATTGGAAGTGGAATGATTAAAAGGATGGCGAGATAATGTATAGTGTAACTTTGGAAACTATAATTAGTAAAGTTGTGATAAAATGTATGGGTTGCTTAGCAAATAATGAAAAATGATGCTGCATTAGTTGAGGTCAGAACCTCTACTATGACTTCATTTATTGAGTGTATATCAAAGAGGGTCATGATACGACTAGAATAATAGTATCAATCTTTACTTGGTAAGAGTTATGGAGTGTGTTACTCCTACTATTGACCCGATCTGCGAATGAATCACTTTGGATGAGAGATCGAATGAATTTAGTAGTGTATTGTAGTTACTTTATGATCAGAAATGTGTGGACTATTTGAGTATAATCTTCTCGAGGTGTATGTTGTATTCTAGTGGTGGATTTAACAGACTTTCACGATGTGGTACTAGTGGTATATGAAGATGGTTATGTTGATTGTTAAGCGTGAATACCAACTACTTAAAGAGTTATAAATTCTATCAAATGTCCATATAATGAGATTCGATGTTGCCTTCATATTTAACAAACCAACTAGGTTGTTACTGCAGATATTTGAGGTTAAGCAGTGTGTATAAGGAAGATTTTAGTGGTGGATCATTGATATATTATTAATGTGTTAAGTTGAGAAGTGTATCCCAAGGGTTCTAAATGAGGACCTGTGATTTCATCTTAAGGTCCAAGGGACTGGATAAATACCAGAATGACAAACTTATGGGTAAATGAAGTCTCAAATAGTATACTTGTGTGAAGGTAATTGAAGATTTTACTAAGAAAGTGCATATAAAATTAAGTAGTCCCTTGGATTTGATTGGTATAGCTGGTTCGAGATGTCATGTCAATGCCAAGGTTGACTTTGTGGTGAGGTCAAGGGATAACTGAGCATAGTGGTAATAAGAGTTCGTGATGGATTGTGATTAGGATGCAACTATATAATAAAGATTCTCAGTTAAATAGATTTTGTATGGTAATGACGACTTGTGAGTATCTAATGTGATGGCTTGCTACTATTTGATGAGTAGCGTGGGATCATGAAAAGTTATAGGAGGTGCTGAGACACCAATCGAATAGAATTGAAATGAACTAGAGTCACAAATGAAAAGAATTAGTGGGATGTATTTTAGTGATTGGAAAGAGGTAACCAAGAACAAAGATATTTACTCTAATTGTAAAGGACAAAGATATATCTTTAGAGAGCTGAGAATCGAGTTCAGAGATGCGTGGTTCTATATATTTTTCTCTTATTATGGTAATAGTATCAAATGTTCATCAGACTGGATAAAAATAATTTGGTAAGATTTGAGAAAGAAGTCTACACATGATTGACTCGAGTATGGTGATAAGTTCTTTTACGGTTTTGAGTTTGGTAACTAGCACGGTTGAATTTTTAACGAAGGATACGGTAAGGTTGATGGAGAGGCGATCAATGATAAGCTAAGATAAGATATGCAATTTCATAAAGAACTTCAATGTATGAGCTAATGTTGGTAGATAAGAGGATTGTGTTACATGGTTAGAATCAAAATTCAAGATTTTCATGGTGGGTTTATGTTCGTGATAGTATGTTCTGTCAAGGTATGGATTGATAAGGTAAGAAATGATCGCTCGCATTAATATTGAACATTTGGAAGGACTTGTACATGGTTTGAGCCACAAAGTGTATTATTTTGATTTCCAAAGGACCTAAGGAAAGGTTTGATTTAAAGTTTTTATTTAGAGGATAAGGTAAAATGTCAAGGGTTGTTGGCCAAAGAATAAGATTGGTGAACGAGACAACAAAATGAACAAGAGTCTGGTGTATTGAAGTGTTCAAGATATTTAGAATTTTATGTCATGGGAAGAATTTAAGAAAAATGAAGGAATAAGACCTCTCATATACGCACTTGGTCTGTGGTTGAAGGAATTGTTGATTTTTGCCTATGAGTTTAGATATGACTGTGAGATGTGAACTAGTTTGGTACAAACTTACTAGGAATATATCATCGACTTTTCTAAAGATTGATTTTTTGTTTGGGTGACAAGCAATGGTGTGTGGAAGATTCTATTTGGTTATGTCACGCTAGATTGTTCAAATTATGATAGGTAACTTATTGATGATCAACAGTGTAGATCTACAGTTTTACACTATTAATGACGATTTCGAAAGGATTGAAACTACTTTGTTGATGGGACAATACAAACTGTTATAATGTGTTACATAGGCATTTGATGATGAGTAATAGAAGTTATGAGCTTATAGTATACTGAATTATTGGACTGACCAAGAATTTCTTAACTGTTGATATGAGGTATGTGATGGTTTGAATAATAGTCAAAACATGGCATGTGAAAGATTGTGTGGAGTTGACATTGGGCGTGATTCAATAGCTTTATGTCGAGGAGAAAATACTATCAGATTTGGAAATTAGTTCTATCAGCCTTAGGTAGACTCATATCTATCATGGGATGCTTAAATGGAAAGAAAGGAAGTCATAATTCAAAATTTTTGGAGGCTACAATGTGCTTGCTAAGAAGACTTTGATACTAGTGATGGTTTGAGAGTAAGGTAAATGACCGGTGTGGTTATGATGTTTGTTAGTATTAAAGAGGTTGACTTAAGTGGAAACTATGAGAAGTATGTGAGGTTTTATAAATTGAGTATGTGTACGATTGTAATAAGGACTAGACTGGTTGTTTGTGGGTGGCAAAAAAAAATCGAGGAAATGGAGCCAGATGAATGGAGTTGTTTGAGATGGGAACTATTGAGACAGTATCTTGTCTTATTCGACCTTTGTTTCGTGCATTCTTATGTGATGTCCTACTTCGTTCCAGACATGGTTTGGGGTATGATTCACTGCATATGCCCATCTGTATTTTCATATCTATGGGTGATTTCCTAGTGGTGGATCGGGTGTACCGATCCTACAATTATCCTCTTGGAAAAATGGCATCCTTGGGCAAACTTGGTTTTTTTTTTTTTATATCACATATTTGGTGTTGTCTTGGAGAAGTTGAAGTATTCCAGTGGTTCTACATGTACCACCTTGCTTATGAGATTTATAGAAGAGCTACCATGGGTACTTACAGTTGTCCTATAATTTTACTATTCATCTTGTTGTCGAGGTCCCGTACCGGCTATGTGTGATTGAATGTGAGGCGCATTGGGTCTAGTTTTATCATTCTTAAGAGTTGTCTACAATTACAATTATTGATCTTACATTTTAACAGTGTTGTTAGAGACTCTATATGCTTGGGTGTATGGCTCGCTGGGTGGTTAATTGATCATTTCCTTCTTTGGATTAGATAAGTTTAATTCTCTCTTGATGAGTACCCAGTGTCTAAAGATAAGATTTTCATAACTTAAGCTTGTGAAAAGATTACGTTGTGAAAAGGGAATCGTGATAAGATATGTGATGGTATGTGTATTATGAGTGTCTGGTGGTTGATTCAGGCTCACTTCTGGTTGTAATCAGTATTGATTTAGAAGGTTATCTTGTTTCTGTGAGAAAAGATTCGTCATGATGGCTGTCTTAAGGTCCAATGAGTTTCAATTTAGATTGAGTTCATGGGTTAGTATATCGCTTGAAAATCACTCCTGATTTATAGATCTTGCAAAGTTTGATTCGAAAGTTCAGTTCTTAGTAGTTCATCTTGATGGAATTGTATTAAGGAGGAGCTCACTTGGAGAGATAAATAATGACAGGTAGGTCATAACTAAAACTTTTGGTAACGTCAGTTATTCTTCCTTCTTCTTCCTTATGTTCGAGGACGAACATAGTTTATAGTGGTGGATAATGTAATGACCTGGAAAATCATTTTTGGAAATTCTGAACAATTTGTTTAACTTTAGTTAATTAGTTGATGAGTAATTATAGATAATTGACTTAAGTGATAGTTAGTGGGCTAAAGTGATAATTTACTTAACACCATATACTATTTGACTTATATCTATTAAAAATAAGTTAATAAGGTTTATCACTTTTTGTATATAATTATTTTTGAGAAAAAAAAGAAAGGGAAGAAGAAATACTAACTTGTGCAAAGCGGCAGCCGGCATAGGAACCGATTTCTACACATCTAGGTAATATTTCAGTTGATCTATTTAAGTATATAGTTATAGGTCATGTTATTATTATTAATATTATAATGTGAGATGGTGAAATAAAAAGGAGAAAAGTTGGAATCTATTAAATATGTATTTTCATATGCACCCTGCAATGTATCTGGTAATTAGGGTATTAGGATTATTATTATTATTTTGGTGGTAATGGTTAGTGTGTAGTGGTGACCAATGATTGAGGCAATCATTAGAAATAAAGTATAACTTAAATTATGTTGATGGTTTTATTCTGTCATTCCTCGGACGACATAAGAATTGATATAACTTGTCACCGATTTGAGTTTTTACTTTTTGATTATCATGCTGTGAATCAAGTTAGATATTATAATATGGGTAATTAAATCCTGAGTGTATTATATTGTATGAAAACTATTAGGATTGTATTATTGGGAGAAATTAAGACTTAACCCTAAGCTTGAAACTTAAAAACTTTATTATAAATTCGGGGTGAGTTATTGGGTCTAGACTAGACACATAATAATATGAATGTTGTTAGTTTTGAAATCTTATCGTGGTCATTTATTTGAGTAGATTGCTTTGAGTTGGAAGTTCAACGAAAAGGGAAGGTTCAAGTCCCGGAGTGAATTCTTGGTTGATTGAGGCAAGTGGATTTCTAAACCCTTGTTAAGTGTATGGAATTTGTGTATTTCCTTGTAATATGTGTTGGGGGTAATGAGACTTGGTGATGGGTTGACTTCTCCACATTGATTAATTCTAATGATGGAAAAGGGGTAATAAAAGGCAACATGATCAATTATTTGTGTGTGATGTGTTGAGTGGTTTGAAAGGCTTGTTGAATCATTGTTGATGTTGTATCATGGTTGTGTTGTTGTCAATTGTGCAATGTTATGAAAATGGTCATTTCTTCATTATTTTTGTGAACATGTCATTTGCATTGTTTTGAGACATGGTTGTGACAAATATTATGTGAATTGAGAAAGAATAAGAAATAAAAGAGGATGTACCATTTCGAGGGACGTATCGCGCGCCGTAATGGATACTATATTTCGAGGGACGTATAGCGCGCCATGATGTTACTATTATCAAGGGTCGTATCGCGCACCGCGATAGATGCATGGACAGATATGTCCCCCATGTGTCCCGGACTGAGAGACAGCAGAGACAGCGGGTGTGTATCATTAGGTCAAACATGCATCACTATACTGGACATTGCATTGCACTTCTTTATTATTGGTGAACTTAATCTTGTGTGTTGCTGATCTTGTGAGTGCCTTTCCATGGAACTTGTGATTGATGAATATTGAGCTTGTTGTTGAAGATATGCAATTGTTAGAGTGTTGTTGTTGAGGATATGAAACTGTTGTTGTTGAGGGTATGAATTTATTAGAGTTTTGTGTTGAGCTATGTGCTTTGTAAACTGTGAACTGTAAAGTTGGGCTGGTTTTAAGCAGGTTGTAGTTGTGGAGGTTGTAATTGATGAATATTGAGCTTGTTGTTGAGAATATATGATTGTTAGAATGTTGTTGTTGAGATATGTGCTTGTAAATTGTGAATTGTTAGGTTGGGCTAGTTTTATACAGATTGTAGTTGTGATGGTTCGGTTGGGGTGTTAGGAGTACTCTTATTCTATCCCCTTAGTTCGTGTTTAGAGGTTTACTTGCTGAGTACCGTGTGGTTTGGTACTCACCCCTTGCTACTACATTTTTTTGTAGGTTACTAGCCCGAACCTTTGTGATATTTTCTCTTCTCCTTGTCTGAGGCTTCTTGTGGAGGTTTGTGAGGTAGCTGCTTGTCATTTCAGCAGACCTTCTTTCTTCTTAATTATGATCTTGTTCTATTCTAGAAACAAGGTCATTTGAGACTTGTGTTTTATTTTGAATCAATTGTAATACTTTAGAGGCTTGTACACGTGACAACCAGATTTTTGGGGTATATTTGAGTTGATTATGAATATTTCCGTATTTTATTGTAATGGCTGAGTTTTAGGCTGACTTGTCTTGGTGAGATAAGACAAGTGCCATTACGTCCATTTTTGGGTCGTGACACCTGGTCACTAGTTGCTTTTCTTCCAGAATTTTAGGGACCTAGTCCCTACTATTTTCTCAATCTCCTCCAGCCTTGGCGTACTCTTTGTAATCAACCTTGTGCATTAGAAAGTCTCTCATGAAGTGTCATGGCTTTTCGCACTTGTGACAGATATCATTGACATTTGCTGATCGAGTAGAGTTTCCCTTCCTCAGAATCCTTCCATGCTTTTTGACTATTTTCTAAAATCTTCTTGTCAGATAGACCATCTCCTTATCATCTTCCGACAGGCTACTGCCAAGGACTTGTCTTTCATTTCGTCCTTTTTGGAATTATCCTTGTTTCTTGTTTAGTTCATATGTTTGGACATTCCCAATCAGCTCATCCATGATAAGAGTGTTTAGGTCCATAGCTTCAGTGATCGCATTTACATTGCTTTCCCATGATTTGGGAAGAGCTCAAGAATCTTCCGAACCTGCTTTCTTTGATGAATGGATTCACCAACTCATCGAAGCTCATTTATGATGTAAGTGAATTTTGTGTGCATCTCATGAATGGTCTCTCCTTCTTTCATGCTGAAGTTTTCCTACTGAGTACTGAACATGTCCAATTTTGATTCCTTCACTTGGATGGTTCCTTCATGGGTTGTCTTCAGACAGTCGCAGATCTCCTTGGTTGTTTCAAACATTCAGATCATGTTATATTGGTCTGCACCAATTTTATAAACCAATAGCTTCTTGTAGTTATAAGTCTTTTCAATCTTCTTTCTGTCAACTTTATCATATTTTCTTCTAGTTTTAGGAACCACCTGAGTTATCTCTCCTTCTTTGACTTCCTTAGTCGGAACATGAAGGCCAATGAGAATTTTGTCCCATATTTCACTTTCTTCTTCCATCATATAGCCATGCATTCTAGTTTTCCACTAATTGTACTACGTACTGTCCGTAAACACGAGGAGGACATGTGGTAAACTGTCCTTCTTCTAAGCTTTGTAAGGCTTCCATCTTTGCAGTATCCTCTATTTATGTTAATTAGATAGAAAGTTCTGCTCTAATACTAATTGATGAGATGTTCTAGTCCGCCGCGCACTAAGGGACCGGGTTTATAATGAATCAAGAAGCAGTAGAGAAATACTAAACTGTGAAATAAGATCAACAAGGAATTTTCGTGGAAACCTCCTTGCTCAAGAGAGAAAAAGCACGACCTGTCACACATGATTTCCAATTGCGTCCACTATTTTTAAGCAATATGTGATTATAGATTACAAAACCTCATGTACGGATTAAACTATTAATCCTACCACCCATAATAACTCTATTACAAAATGAGACGAAGCAATACATCTATTGCCCACTATATTAACTGAAAGTAATTAATATAGACTTTAATCACCACCAGCTTAGTTAACTCTAACCAAGCTCAAGTGTCACTTCATAAAGAAAAAATTGTTCGTTTCTTTATAATTTAGAAATGTAACGTATATAATAGATCGCACACAAGTATTACACTACTCAAAATGTACAGGTGATAGCTATATCAAATCCCTCTGAGGTCCTTGAATAAACTTTTGTTCTCAAAAGACAAGATAAAACTTTTGTGATGGTGCTTGAATGTATTGACTAGATTATTTCATGTCAAGTGAGGATATATTATCCTCTGGAAAAAACAGCCTAGTGTTCTTTGACTGGTGGAGTAAACTGATCTTGTTTCCTGTGTTCACCAACCAGTCAGATAAGACAACTTTAAAACTATTTACCATTAGGCCACAACAAAAACATTCAACTCTAGGACAAAGTCCTAGGTCCAATCATTTTTTTAAAGTCACCAAAACATTGATGTTACAACACTATGCAATTCTGGGGTAATTTCAACGATAATGATATAGCTTCATATACTAATATTCAGACTCATTATAGTATAAACTTTACAAAAGCATTATAGACTCATTAGAAACTTGACTTTGTGAGTTTATATGCTATATGGTCATTTTTGGTCAACTGTTTCTCTTTTCATTGATGTTTGATGTATATAACTAACTGTTAGTTATCTTTTTTGTATTGATTGCAGGGAGCCTTAGCGTAACGATAAGAGTTGTCATCCTATGAATAGAAAGACCTAAGTTCGAGCCATTGGAACTACCTCTACTTCTTTCGACCATGTGCATAGTGAGAGAGCTTAGTGCAAAGAGTTATCTTTTTTTGTTTCAATTGGGATTTTAACCATTATGGAAAGAAGAAATATTAGTCTCCAATGATCAAATCAAATTTTTTTATCGAATAGGTTGTCCCTGGAATTCTAACGGTAATAAATTGACACAAAGAAACAGTAACCGCACTTGTATTTATAAGCTATAACTCAATGTAGACACGTAATTTTTGACCGAATTTAAGGTATTACACCATTTTTAGTACATAAATATTACTTTTATATATAAATTAAATATTTTATTTTTCATCATATTTTAGTAAGTTTATTTTAAAAGATTGAAAAACTACAAAAAATATATGTTTTCTTTTAATTTAAATTTTAATAAATAAGCTACTATTTCTTAATTATATTTTTAGACTAGCTATTTGACTTTTCTCATATTTTATTAATTCAAAATAATTAATTAATATTTTTATTATTATGGTTTTTATATATATATATTTAATTTAATAAATATAATAACCTAAACTTCCCACACTACCTCACTACCCCACATACTCCTCCACTACCCCACTCTTCCCCCCCACATCTACACACACGTACATATACTACACCACTATATACTTACATACTACTACTACTCCTAGACAGACAGGGTCACAAAAACGGAAAAAGGGGAGAAAAAGAAAAAAAAACACACACACACACAGAGCAAGACAAACGGACAGAAACAGGAGAAAAAAGAAAAACAACACAGAATACACAACACACACACGAAGAAAGGGAAAAAACAACAACTCATAGTTTATTTATATTTTTTCTTTCACTCACAAACAAAAGTTGAGGTCGAGGTTTACTTTCGTGGTTTCGAGTCCGTGGTTCCTTATTAGGATTGCTTCTTTTTCGTGAATTGAATTTTCACAAGAGGTACTATTTAATTTTTATTGTATAGTTTGATTTCATGATTATATAATATTTGATTCTAATATGATATGAAGTTGCTCAAATTTTATGTGTGTTTAATTTTTATATTATAATGTTGAAATATAATTATTTAAATCTTACATATCGCTAACAATGAAGATCTTTAGAATGTTGAAATTATTTATTCTAATATTTAAGGAAATATTTTTAATCTAGTATAGTGACAACTATTATAAGAATAACTCATTGTATGTTAAATTTTTTATTATTATTATTTGTTAGTTCATTGTGACGGCATACTATTTCTTTGACGTATGCTTTAACTTTTGTTTTATTTTTGTGTTGAATTTGTTCATTAAAAAATATTACAAATCTAGTTAGGATATTATCATTTACTGATTTAGTGTTTATAGTATATGTACATTTTCTTAAGAATATGCGGATGTCTCTTACATAATAAATGTTCATAGTGTTAATGTTAGGCAAATTTAGACCATAAAATAGTTTTCAATTAAGAATGTGGTTACACATCTTTTTGAAATACTTTAAAGAAATTTAAGGATGTAGTGATACACCTTTACCAAATTATTCTAACAAATATTTTATTTAATTAAAATCAAGAGGTGACACATAACTAATATTTCCTTATAACGTTATATGAGTTTTATGACTCGTTTCAACAGTCTGTTTCGATTAAGAATGTGGTTACACATCTTTCTTGAGACATTAAAAAATAAACTCAAGGATGCGATGACGCACCTTGTTCACTAATGTAACTAACTTCATTAAGTAGAGACTCAAAGGCAACGTTATTAAGTGTGATGCAAAGAAGACAGTTATGTCTCTAAAATGTCAAGATCGAGAATGCAGTTATGCATCCGGTTTAAAACTAATAAAAATTCAACAATTAAAAAATAAGTGAACCATGGCCTTAGACACAAATTATCCAAAAATATATTAAAATAAGTATAAGTCAATAAAAGCAACCGTGCTAGAACCACGGGACTCGAGGGATGCCTAATACCTTCCCCTCGGTCAATAGAATTCCTTACCCGAATTTCTAGTTCGCAGACCAAAACTAAAAGAGTCATTTCCTATTGATTTGGGATTCGAAAAGGTGACTTGGAACACCACAACTCAATTCCAAGTGGCGACTCTGAAACAAAAATAAAATAATCCCTAAATCAATAATGTCACTTAAATTGGAAAAACCCTTCCACCGTGCACGAAAAGGGGTGTGACACTCAACATACAAGTAGTAGATGTATTGGATCTCTATAATAAGAAATTACAAGGGAAATTGCAGAAGTAAAATAGCTAATTACTGAAGAAGACGAGAAATTAGACAGAGAGAAAGAAGGACGAGAGATATAGACTTTGCCTAAGCATGATTATGATGCTCTTAAACTATTCTTTCAAACTATGTGTCCTTTTAAAGTAGCTGCTAATTGGGCCTAGATCCCAAATAAATCTTTGTGAAGGGCTTATGGTTCTATTTCTCTTCCTTAACCCAATAGTTGCTTGTGTGGCATCCCTATAGGTATCGACGTTGTCTAACATGCAGCATACTTTGACTTTGAAATAGATGAACTGATCATCAAATCCGAGAGAACAAAATGTTGAATCGAACCGTATTAATTTCTACCAGAAGTTATTACAAGTAGTTTGCTTTGCACTTTTTAGTTCACTGGAAAAGACTAATAGTAACTCCTTTGTTCATCTAATTTTTCATGAATCATTAAATATAAATGAAGAGTTTATCCATACGGTCGTTAAATTATGTAGAAGATTTTAGCCTATAATCTATATTGAGTTGGTTTGACTTCTCAATTTCTTCATAGTTATGGAATAAGAAAGAAAAGTTTTTTTCTAAGTGAGTAAGTTCGTATTACTTAGATATAACTAAGGAAATTTTTAATGTTATAACTTAAGATCAAATGCAAATGTTAGGCTTCTACTTCTACCTTTATGTAAATAAAGTAAGACCATTTAATTATATATTTAATTAGAATTTAATTTAGTGTGTGGCTAAAGTTTTTAATTCAAATTTTAAGTCATGAACATCTCACTTTCAGTATAAAATATAGTATAATATATGATATCATGATGATGACGTATGGCTAATGTTTGAGGATGTTCCTATGTATTGTAATATACAATATAAGTCAATTTTTTACTAGCCTTAAATCATGAGTCATTAATTAATGTCTAACTAACCAAAATAGTCTAGTGTAAATATATAGATAGAGTTATGGAAAGAAATATAACTTTTATACCATGAAAATCTGAAGTGAGACTTAATACAATTAATATTTTAGTTATTTTAGTCAAGTGAATAGGCTATAAATCTAGCAAGAGAAAGAACCATCTCCTCATTCTCATTAATAACAGTTCTTCTTTCTTTCATTTTTTATCAGCTCCAACAGCTTCACTAGAAATCATCATGTTTGAAGTGCTACTTTCAGAACAAAATCAAGAATCTGAAGTTGAAGAAATTTGGTTACCTATCTTCTCTCCTCCACATGACAACTTCAAGAACAATCTACAAAATGAAGAATCAATCATTTGTGAATCTGGAAAAAATAAAGTTGCAGACGAAATAGAGGACCAAAAAGAACAAGATAGAATTATTTTAAAATTATTTTTTCACATTCGTTAGAAGAAAATAGTATATGTGAATCATTTGTGTAAAATTAGGGTATATATAAGTCACTTTTATAACGAGAGATACATTAACTCTAAATGAAAAAGTTGAGGGGTATATCAAGCCCTTTGTGTTGTAATATATCATATAAGTCAAAATTTTACTTGCCATAAATCATGACAGATTAGTAGATGTTTTACCTAAAAAGGTCATTTAATATCTAAATAACCAGATAATCTAGAGTAAATATACAGATAAGAGTTATAGAAAGAAATGTGACTTCTATGACATGAAAATTATCTATGACTTCTATGACTTCATTGATACATATATATAGTAGTTACATATATACAATTATCTAACCGATATACATATACAATCGTTGTGATTTTACACAAATCAAATGTTCCATAGCAAATATAGTTTTATATGGAGCGCAAATAACAAAACTGTAGTTATAGAGCGCTAATATGATTTTTATGTTTGCTATTCCTAAAATTTGCTCAATCAAAAACTCGTTACTTTTTTCAACAATTTTTTTTTATCAAAAAAGACTCGCTGCAAAAATAAAATTAAAAAATTGAACAAACTCGCTGCTGTAGCAGCGTTTTTGTGTTAAATTTTTTCTCAAAAGATTTCTTGTTGTCAGAGTAGTGATTTTTTTTTAGGAGAACTCGCTGGGTGGGCAGTGAGATTGTCTTAATTTCTTATATATTAAGCAAAAAGTATTCCGCTGGTGAGGGAACGAATTGTCCCTTCTTTTTTTGAAAAGAGTGGCCCTTTTATCATTTGTTTTGTTTGTATTTTTTTTTCAATTTTGAATCATGAATAAAGGTTTGGATTCTCGTTGTACTCCCTGAAAATGTCCTAGTTTGAGAATAGTCATGATTCGATTGTTCCACCCAACTTCAATAAACTCACCCAATCCCCTGTGAATGGCTTTAAGAACAATATAAGAAGTGACAATATATACACCCAGGTCGCCTTAACCCCTAGGCCACTAAAGCTATCGCTTGGGCCCCTATATTTTTGGGAGCTTCCATTTAAAAATAATAATTACTTATATATGTTATTATTTCAAAAAAAAATTATATGTAATATGAGTGCTATGATTTCTACTAAGGAAATTGCATTTGAGATGAATATAAACCTGAATTTCGTAAAAAACAATTTGATGGAAATATGGATAATGAAATCACAAAGTCCCTTGAAGAATCTTTTAGAGTTGATTACTTTATATATGTAGAGTAGATCAAACTATTTCACTTCAAAATAGATTTGAATCAATTGAAGCATATAAAAATATTTTTGATTTCTTATTTAGTGGTAAAATATTGAGATCACTAGATAATGAGAATTTTATAAAAAATATTGTCTTAACCTTCAACTTTCTTTAACACATAACAGTTATTCTGATATTGCTGGTTTAGATTTATTTTTTAAATTAAAAGTTTTAAGAGAAATAATACAAGTAGAAGATAATGATCCAATGAAAATTCTTAATCAAATAAAAAGACTTGATTCTTTTCCAAATAGACTTATTGCTTATAGGATAATGTTAACAGTTCATGTAACCATTGCCTCAGCCGAAATTTTATTTTTAGAAATTAAAAAATTGATTAAAATTTTCGCTAAGATCAATAGTGTCTCAAGAGATATTGAATGAATTACCTATATTATCATTTGAAAAGAAATTATTAAAACAAATTGATTATAAAACAATACTTAATAACTTCACTTCTACAATAACTAGAAAATTAAATTTTAAATAAAAGTATATATGATGAAAAAAATATAATATTATGACCCATCTCTTAAGCGAAACTTATTTAATTATGTTTTTATGAATGATATTTTTATTAATTATGTTATGACATTTGGTATTAATAATGTTTTAATTCTCCGGTGTTAAAAACGTTATTTGACTGTATGATATTGACATATCTTCAGATTTCAACAAATGTATACAAATAGAGATCCTTTGCATTTGATAAGTCTAGCCACAAGAGGTAACCCGCCAATTAGTATATCATCAATCATATAGAGATCCTTTGCATTTGGGTAAACCTACAAGAATAGGGAAGATACAAAAAAGAGAACTGAACTCATGAATGTTGTCCAAATCCAAGGTCAATTGTATTGCTTACTTTAAAAAAAATACTTTTGGTCAATCCATAAGGACTTTGACTTTTATTTTTGGATCTGTTGTAGACTTCAAGTCTATTTTCTATAGATTCAAGTCGCTCTCCATTCGAAGTCTCCTACACCAAAATACAAACGTTTAGGTGATACTCATAAATCTGTGAAAAAATAATGGCAAACATGAAGATTAGCTTCAAAAATTGATGCTCATCAATCCATCAGGTTTTTATATTAATTTTATGATATGTTACATACTTTGAAGTGTATTTTCTATATAATCAAATCATTTGTCATTCAGATGTTCCTACACCAAGATACATTTTTGTGAGACTACATAGAGCTATTAGGAAAAAAAAGACAAATCTACCAGCAAACTTCAAAGTTTAATTTCCATCAGTTAATAATGAATTTGACTTAATTTTCGTATATGTTGTAGATATGTGAGTATTTTTTCTAAAAATTCAAACAGATCATAATTTCAATAATTTTACAACAAGATATGAATTTTCTACATCACCAAGCTGAAAAAAGTGATAATTTTCTTTTAAAAAAGACATTGCCTGATGGGGAATTGATTCGGTTGAACTTGAGGATCCTGCAAATTGACAAACAACCACCATAAGAGCATGAGAATTTATAGATATCAAAAGTGCATAAATTGTATTCTTACAAATTATGGAAAAAATCATGGTGAAATCAAATTATGGTAATTTTCATAACGAACCAAATTATGGTAAGTTTACATAGGAACCACATTACAAAAAATTCCATTGGAAAACCAATTATGAAAAAATTTCATTGAAATCAAATGTGGAAAGTTTTGAAAAACTTCCAATGAAAAAGATAGTAATATATTTGTTTCACGAATACCTATAAGCCTTGTCATTAGAGGTTTGACAAGTCAACCACCCAAACAAGCCTCGAAGCAGGGGGCATTTGTAGATAGTAAAATTTTATTCATAAATTCATATTAAATTTTGGATTAATCCTTAAATTCATTATATGTTGACCAAGTCAAATTATTGATTAATATAGTTGAATTAATATTTAGGTTGAAATTATATGACTTAAATAAAAAAGTACAAATTACATTTAGGCCATTCTTTGAAGTTGATTAGATGAGCCTACCTCATGATATTCAAGCCCAATGTTCTCTAAAATTACTTAAATACCTAAATACCCTCAAAACTCTAACTTAAAACTATATAAAGCGGTCTTCATAAGACCAAAAGGATAAAAACAAAAAGAAGAAAAAAAGAACAAATGAAAAAGACATAGACAATGTCTACTCTTCACTGGTGATCCGCAAGTCTTCCACATACAACAAGTATTTCATCCATTCAAAAATAAAACAAAACTCTTGAGTTGATGATCGTAGGGAGAACAATATGAGGATTTTTTAATTAAATTTTATAAAGATTGTAAGCTTTGCATATATTACTGAAATATAAATATCATTGTTTATCTCTATTTTTCCTTTCTTGATTGCTACTTTTTAGGAATGAAATTTAGTCGCTTACAATAACATTACTTCTTATTTTAAAAAATATAATGTCAACCGTGATAATTAGAGAGGAAGTCAAACATGAGATTTGATGGAAAATTAAAGTACGGAGTTCTTGCTTATGGTATGCCAACTGAACTCAACAAGGTGCTAATAACGTTCTTGAAAGAAATATAAACGGTCGTATGCAATATATTTACCCAACTATGAGTCGGGATCAATCCCACAAAGAATATGGAAGAATATTGTCAATAGTAAATATTTAAATCAATAGTCATTATTTAAAAGGGGGGGGGGGGGATTTAAATTGAAACAAAAATAAAAAGAATAACAATAGATTGGAACTAAATATTTATTTGTATTTAGATTATTAGAAGTAACTAGGAATGTGTTCCCCATGATTTCATAACATAACAAAAATATTGTACTAGTGATTTATTTCAATTTTTAGCATGCAAAATTAGTAAGTTAGGTATCTCCTAAGTGATTGGTCGTCCAAACAGTAAATTTTACCACACAATTGCTCGGTCTACGGGTGTGTGCTTTACTAACCCTTACACTTGACTCCAAATTAGCCTTCACAGAAATGGTTCCAATTATTATATAACGGATTAACTCTCTAAATGTATGTTGTTTAATCTCATTTCCCATTCCTTACTTCCTTGGTTGGGCAAGTAAGAATATTACGGGTTCTAACGTTGCGTACCAAAAGCAATCAAAGTGAAGAAATCAACAATACATACATAAACTCTATTTAAGAATCACTTTTTACATTAACTTACTTTGATAATTCATCATGATTCCTAGAATCCTAGTAATGAAATTTAGCTACAAATTATCTTAAAAACACAATCAAAATTAATAGAAATAAATGTGCTTGTGTTAATCACGAAAATTTAAGAACAATAACTAAAATATCTTTTAATAATCATGAATTCAAATAAATAATAAGGAGAAGAAAGAATAAATCAAAATTCTCCGACCTATACGACAACTCTTTCAAAGTTCCTAAGCTATCAAGTTCTAAGTTATATCTTCAATATTTTCTATTATTGGTTGAGTCTTAAAAGAATTATTTATGGACTAATTATATATATAGAAAAGAAAAATTACTTAACTACATACCATTTATTATCATATTTTCTTATTTTCCCTACCATTTCAAAAAAATATTTCCTTCCATCATCCCCTTTTCTGGATACATTAATTTGAAATCTCATACCCATGATTTTTCTTCCTTTTTTCATGCCACAAATCTCTCCATAATTACATCAATTAATCTATTTTTGAATTTCAAATCTTTTCTATTTCCAATTAATGCTTTCAAATTATTCAAGAGGTAGATTTCTTTCCATCACTTCAATTTCCAATTTCTTTTATTATTATTTTTTAATTTTTTCATCTTAAAAAATAAAAATAAAATTACATCCGCCCACTGTCCCCGTAGAAATCTTATTGAACCTTTGCAATTTTAGTTAATCATATCGTCGTTGAAATTTTTTCTTGAAAATATTTATTTTCTATTAATGTATCTACTATTGAAAAACGTCCAAAACAAGAAGAAAAAAAAAGTTGGATCTGCCATTGCACGGCCATCACTATCTAAGATACATATTTTTAATGTATCTCATTTATTTTGAGTCTTAAATTAGTCTTTGATAGTGTTATCATTGATCCGATACGTTACTGCTACAATAACCTTTGTTTAATGTAATGTATAATGTTCGTATTTAAATTATTGATACATAACTCTAATGTTGTTGAATCTTCGACTAGTGTTTATCATGTTCAATATACATGAACTTGATACATAAACTTTGTGTTATGTATCACACACACAAAAAAGAAGCTATTTTGGAACAATAACATGTATAATGTATTTTTTTAAATTTTAAAATATAGCATTTCTCAAACAAAATAAGATACATAAATAATGTATCATGCACTAATTTTTTTAGTTATGATACGTAAATTCGAACTTATACTAAATGTATCTGATACATAACAATTACCAAACAATAATGTATCAATTTCAAACCTAAAATATTATGGGCAACACTTTCGTATTTAATGTATCTAGTAAAAATACAACACTTATCAATTTAAATTGGAAGGATCTTCATGATGTATCTTCTCAAAATTTTCGATAATTTTGAATCAAAATTGAAAGGATCTTCAATGAACTAGGAGAATATTTTGAAACTCAAAATTTTCAACAATATTGAATCAAAACTGAAAGGATCTTCAATGAACTAGAGAAGAATTTTGAATCTCAAAATTTTTGACAATCTTGAATCAAAATCGAAAGGATATTCGATGAACTTGAAGATTCACAAAAGAAATCGTTTGTCCAACAACAATTCCATCACTTTTGTATCCTTCATAACTCACCTAGCTTATCCAAAATTTCGACAAAAGCTTTTATGAAACAGAGAGAGCGATGAACAAGAAGAAGAAATTTAATTTTTGAATTTTTTGATTTGTTACACTATATGATTGAATTCTTGACAATAATTTTGAATGAAATAGCACAATTTATGGAATTTTATATTGATTTCTAGTCCCCCCTCCCCCCTCCCCTTAATTAGTACAATATATGGATACTATGATATCTTAATTTGATTTTTCAGTTTTTTTCTCTTAATAAGTGCAACATATTGATACATAATGTATCAACAATAATATATCCGGATCCTTAATAATGTATTCAAAATGCCTAAAAAATATGGGATTTATGTAATTCGAAGAATAATAGGGATAGAAGGTAATTTAGGATTTATGCAAGTTATACATATAGAAATCCTAAATAAAGTAATTGATTCCAAGACAAATTGGGAAACCCACAACCCAAAAGGAATATTAAAAAGAATAAATATAAGACAAAAATGATTAAATATATTTATTTTTAACCTTACATCAGGTGCACTATTTTTTTTTCCAATGGATATTGGCTCACCAAAAGAGGAACTGAAAACCAAGAATTTCTTCAACAATGGCATGTGGATTACAGAGAAATTACTTGAAAATTTTGCTGAGGATATGAAAAATCACATTGTGGATGAACCAAGAAAGAGATCAAGTTTAATGGATTTAGACACAAAAGGGGAAAAGGGATTGGATGTCAAACATTTGGATAAAAGGATTGCCATTCAAAATTTGTCTTTTTAAGAATGTAGATGAACATTGAATCCATTTATTTCTAATTGCTTTTGACAATTCAAAAGATGTGGAAGTACTTTGCTTCATGTGTATGTTTAAATATCACTAGAATGCATTTATAACAATTTATTATAAAATGGTGGAAAATGTCAACTTCTACGAAGCTGTGAAGACTATTTAAAGCAATCTCAATCAATCTCATGTGGGAACTATGAAAGAGGAGGAATGCCAGAAGACATGAAAAGGATGTAAGCTATTACAAAGTGGTACAGTAGTGTGAACGAACTATATACAAGTACAACAAAAGTAAGCATCCTTGAATCCACTTCCAACACAATGGGGAGAACTGATAACTCTCAAACTACCGTCTAAAACAAATACAAAGAGTAAGTGTTCGTCGTCAATAAAAATATCCAACTAAGAGTCGAGGTCAAATCCCACAGAGAGTGATATAGTGCAAGGAATTCTATCAAAAAATTGAGAATGTAAATTAATTCATTTGTAGCAATTGAGAACAATGGGTGGATGATTCTACCAAATTTACGAGAAAGGGTTTTTGTACCAAGGTTCACAATTAAACTAATTCAGAAATTCAAGTAATTAACAAGCTATCTAGGGGGGAATTTGAAATTGATGTTATATAGGGGTAATTGTGTTACGCAATAGTTCTAAACATTCATGGATAGAATAGGTCATCTTCAATGATACTAATCTCCTTTCGATATCATAGCATCAAATCATAAAATCTCTTTTCGGTCTCATCTATATGCATAACTAAACAACTTATTACCTTACACTATTCTCTCTTTCGACCAGACTTAGGAAAAATAGATCGGATCATAATCTCCTTTTCAAGCGAACAACATTCATCAAACCTAAATTGCAAGTATCAAACTAATTATCCACTCCAATCGATCTCTTTAGAGAATCAATTGGAGATCGGAAGTAAGATTAAGTTTGCAACCTTAATACAAAAGTTAACCCCATGCTAATTAGCCCAAATCCATGGATGAACAACAACAAAACAGAGAAAAATACAATACTCACTATATTAAATCAACAACCAACCCCATAATTATACCTCTAGTCTTTGAGGTTTTAGTCACCAATCACAAAGTGTAAAGAAATTATACCTTTCATGATACCAATCACGGAATAGATGAAATTAAGTAACTATATGCAACACCCACTTTGATTTCAACTTCCAATTGCAAATTTTTAGAACAAAGTTGAAAACCCACAAACTAAAGATGTTATTCAAAAAGTAAAATATTTCTCTCTCAAGAAAGGAAAACTCCCAGTTGAAGACTAACTAAAATTCTCTTTCCAAAAGCTCCTTAAAATCTCTCTCATTTGGGCTATGTATAGCTTCCCAAAATTGGGCCCAAAATTCACTGTGTGACCCAACGACGATGGTAGTAGGGTTTGACAAGCTGATTCGGTGGATCACCATTTGCTTCTTAGCTTGCCTTTCTCTTGATTTAGGCTTTCGATGTTTGAACCTCAGTTGACTAGCTCATTTGAGTCTGCCTTTTACATTCGACGAATCACCGAGTACCACATTTAATTTGTTTGCTCTTTTAAGCATTCACTTTTCCTCCATGTCATGTTACCTTTGGCGATTTTCAGCATGTTCTCCCTTTTGCATTCGGCGAGTCGCCTTTCCTCTTTAAGTTCACCGACCTGCCTCAATCAAGTCAAGTGTTGAGAACTGTCACTTTGGGCGAGGTCTTGGGAGATCCGCGTTTCTTGTTAGGCGATCAACAAAGTAGAGTTTACTCTTCTTTCCACGTTTTTGTCTTTCTTCCAAATATTCATCATTTCCTTGTCCCTTAGCCTTCATAGCTGAAAATCTTCATAATATCATTAGAATAGGACATCATTAGGCATTGTAGACACTAATTTTTGAATTAAATAGGTCTCAAATGAGTGTAGATCTACCACTCGTCAAGAACTTGTAAGATACCTTAAGCACTATAAACCTAAGTTATACTAAAACACATTAAGATGAATATTACCAAGGATAAGTTTGGTGAAATGTAATATAGACAGAGCCTATAGAGCTTCTCTATGAGAAAGTTCCTGTGTATTTTGTATGAGAAATAACATTGGGAAATTCATATATGTTGATGCACATGAGATAGGAATCACTACCAACATCAAGATAGGCATAACAACTATCTTAAATCCCCTAAGATATTACGGTAATACTCAAGAAAAAGAAACATCATTTGGAATATTGATTCTCTCAGCCTCAAAAGAATGCTAGTAAGAGAGTGAAAAATTCTAAAGGACATAAAAAGAATAATGGAGGAGATACACCAATAAATGGGACAATTTTAGGTAGAAGCTCATCACATTTTCAAGGAGGCGAGTCAGTTAGAAGATAGTATGGAAAACAACACATTCAATTAAACCGGCAAGGGAAATTACAATACATTCAAACGACTACCAAGCAGATGCAAAAAAATATTAAACATGCACAAAGCACAAATTTCAAGCATAAGAATTAGAACAAGGATGATAAATGAGAATACCAATCAACATGGATCACATTAATGTGGACATCACAAGGTCTCTCATAGATATGTTATTTACATAATCACGTTTCAGTTTTCCCACTACATGAGCTGCATAACTGTGAGTAAAATTGTAATAACCTGGTCGATAATTTTTTGTTTTACCATGGAAGTTATTGTTTTTCCCTCCCGTGATTAACTCTGAGTCTCCTATTATTGAGTTTTAACAAGTTGGTTTGAACTTTGAATTAAAAATTAAGAATTTGGTAAGTTTTGAGTTTGAAATGTTAAAGTTGTTAAAAAGTTGTTTTTAGTGTCTTTTAGAGTTCTGATTGTCAGAATGGAATTTTGTTGATTCCATCAGTCCCAAAATGTGAAATCTAACTAGGGAGAGTTTTTGGTTTCAAATTTTGAGTCTTTTTGAGGATTTGAGGTTCTAAGTTGTGAAATTATGGAAATTTAGCCTTTAGATTGACTTTGGTCAACATATGGGGTTTGGATGCTCGATTCTGAATTCTGAGAGTTCCATTGGATCCGAGGGATGATTTTAGCCATGGTTGGGCTCTTGGTTGATTTTTGAGAGTTCCCAAGCCTATTTTAACCTTTTTAGGCATGATTTGGTTTCTTGTGGTTTTCACGGATGTTGGGTCAAAGAGACCTCGGATCCATATTTTGACGGTTCTATTGAGTCCAGAATATCAAGTATAATTTATTTTCATTGGTGGTTTGTGTACACGGGGTTCTGAATGAATCTCGAGGGTCCTTTTAGTGTGTTTTTGCTAATATTATTTCTAGTGTTGTAGCTGCATCTGCTTGCTAGATCTTTAAGAATATAGTTGTCCCCTAAGCCCTTTTCGCCTATGTTGTTTAAGTTTTGGATAAAGTACATTAGCTATCTTTCTTTGTTTGAATGAAACTATCTGATGTAGTTTCATCTTAAACTGAATGTTATAAGAGTTTCTTCTCTTATGCGGAACCTGGTTCGCTTTAACGATAGTCGCTTAAGCGGAACGTAGTTCAAAAAAGCGAGACTGGCCTTTTAGGCGGGGTATACTTAAGCGAACCATAGTTCTCTTTAGAGATGTTCTCTTAAGTGGAACCTGGTTGCAAAACCGAGACCCCCAACTTTTGTAGGGTTTGCTTAAGCGGAACTTGGTTGGTTTAAGCGTAATCTCAGAAGGTTTTTGGCCTGAATATTTCAAGGTTTAATCCCCATTTCACAATTCTTGATCCTAAACCTTCATTTTCCATTGATTAATTATGTGTTTTAACATCAAAATATGAGGTTTTGATTGGTGAATGATGAGGTTTTTCAAGAAACCAACTTAACTAAAATGGAGTGTGTGAACTTATGTCAAGTCCTATTTCGAAAAGATTTTCCCTAGTGAGTTCCTAAAGCCTTGAGTAATGTTTTCAAGTATTAAATTTTGGATTCAAACCTTATTTTTGGAATCGGGTATTGTGTTAATTGACCCACCTTTCAAGGAAATTGTTGTGGGTGTTGTTGTTTCTAGAAAGTGATTATGAATACTTGCTTGTTTATAGATTGTGTGGCTTTGGAAGTGATTCGGAAGGGGAAGAGTCAATGTTGTAGTGATTGTTGATTGATTAAAGGCATGGAACTTTCTAAACCTTGTATTCTAGTCGAATTCGTATGCTTCCTTCATTGATTTGTGATGAGAGTGATGAGGAAGAGGTCAAGGGGTTAAATTTTCCACTTGTTATATCTAAATGAATAAAAAAGGATTTAAACAAAAAAGGCTATGTGATGGAATGTGAATTGCCTTATTGTGATCCTCTTTGATTGATTGATGAAATGCTTGAAAGTATGATTATGGACTTGAATTGTATGAATTGTTGTCTCTTCCATGTTGTGTGATATTGCTTGTGTGCATTGACTGTAAACATCGTGATGAGACATGTGATGATCCTATAAAGCCATTGGGAAATGGTTCCAACAAGTGATGTGATATAAAACCGATGAAAAATAGCTCCGGCTAGTGACGTGATATAAAATTGATGGAAAATGGTTCTGGCTAGTGATGTGATATAAAGTCATTGTAAAATGGTTCCAACTAGTGATATGATAAAAGGGCAACGGGAAATGGTTCTGGCTAGCGATAAGATATAAATACGATGGTAAATGGTTACGACTAGTGATATTCTACCGATGGAAAATGGTTCTAGCTAGTGATGTGATATGAAACTGATGAGAAATGGCTTCGGCTAGTGATATTGTGCGGATGGGAAGTGGTTCCAGCTAAAGATTGGTCATTGTGACTTGATTTGGTTCTTATGTGTGGCTTACTTGTGGATTGTGATTTGATGTACTTGTTATGTGTAACTGAACAACTTGTCATTGAGGTTGATTTATTTGATTTGTTGATTGTTGCGCTGTGAAGATTGAACTGTGAATGTTGGGCATGTGAGTTTTGTATTGTAGAATTTCTAGGCTGGGTTGATTTTTGTGCAGGTTGTAGTTTAGGAGGTTTGGTTAGAGTATAAGGGGTATTCGATTTCTAGCTAGTGTCTTTATTTAATAGGTTGCTTGTTGGGTACAATGTTGTTGGTACTCACCCCTTGCTTCTATACTTATGTATGTTCCGAGCCTGAACCCGTGTGATTTTCTTCTTCTCTTAACAGTTAAGGCTCGTGAAGGATTTCAGAGGTAGCTGCTTAGCGGGCCCTCTTTTCTTTTTCTTTTAAACTTTGTTCTACTTGAGAAACAAAGACTGAGACTTGTATTTATGTTTGAATTCTGTATTTTTATTAGTGGCTTGTACTGTTGTATAGATGACAACCAGGTTTTGGGGTAATTTTTAGAATGAATAAGTTTTCCTCCTTTGTCTTTTTCTTACTTTACTATTTTCTCCATTTTCTTTCTTTTCATTGTGATGAGGGTGACTTGTCTTTGTAGAAATACAAAAATGCCATCAATACATTTTTGGATCGTGAAAAAATGGTATCAAAGCTAGGTTCATAGGTCTCACGCGTGTACAAGCCAAGTTTAAGTAGAGTCTTAAGGATCAGCATGGATACGTTTGTACTTATCTTCAAAAAGATACAAAGATTGTTAGGAAACTTCCTTTTATTCATCCTTTCTTATCGTACATCGTAACCTTTGCTAATTCTGAGTTGTTGCGTGTTTGTTTTGACAGATGTCGAGGACTAGAGATTTTGTTTATAGTGGTAGAGGGTAGGCGGTCCTCGAGGCTGCTGCTGAGATCTTAGCTAGAGGTAGAGGTAGGTCCTGAGCTGGATGTCGTTCTCGTGGAGTAGCATCAGTTAGAGGTTGTGCCGGTGGAGCGGAAACAACCAGAGGTACAGTTAGGGCCAGGTTCCTCCCGAGTTTGGAGTTTCGTCATTTAGGGATACTTTGTTATGGATGCTTGGTGTGTTAGAGAAACTTTCTCGAGGGCCGTAGACCGCAGGTCAACAACACACTCTAGGTTTACATGTTCAGGTGGGCCAACCACCCATTGTTCCTACGCTGGTTGTTGGTGCACAGATTGATCCCAAGGTTGTTCTAAAAGTGGCTAATCGATAGTGTTATGATAGGTTTCAGAAGTTGAAACCACCTCAGTCTCAATGTGGTAACAGTGAGGTTTGTCATGAGTTCTTGATTTTTTTTCTATGAGATGTTTGAGGCAGTGGGAATGATGGATGCTCGTGGTATCCTTATTTGTATCACTTCAGCTTCGTGGTCGTGCTAGAGATTGGTGGAGGACTTTTGTGAGGTCTAGACCAGTATGATCTCCTCGGACAGAGTTAGCTGTGTTTTCTAGTGCTTTCGAAGACCGCTTCATTCTTGGAGCATGAGAGAAAATAGTCCTCTAAAATTTGTTAGCTTGGTTTAGGGTGGATCGTTTTTGACAAAGTGTGAGGCCCGTTTCTATGAGCTTTCTAGGCATGCTATGACTATTGTTCCGGATGAGGCAAAAAGAGATCACATGTTTGTGAGAGGGATGACTTTTCTTGTCAGATCTTAAGTGTTCAGGTCACCTAGAGGGGGGACTTCCTTCTAGTCCCTTGTAAGCACCGCCAAGGAGGCAAAGTTGATAGTTTTAGAGGAGATAGGGGATCCGAGCCCATTCTTCTAGTTTGTTTTCTGGTGCCTCATCTAGAGGCAAAGGTTCATATAGAGGTAGTAGTTCTTTCCAGCGATGTGAGCCGGTTCATGCTTCAATTCCACCATTTGAGAGTGGGCAGTCAGCCTGAAGATCCTATGGTTCTGGCCAAAGTATTCATGGTAGCTCATCTGGTTCACAACAATAGTTACCAGTGCTCAGATGTTTTTATACTTGTGGGGATCCAGGTCATATGATGTGATACTCTCCTCTTCATACTCATTTAGAACCTTAGTGTTCTTACTCAGCTGCTCCAACTAGGGATTCAGCGCCTCCGACTAGGGGTCGAGGTAGGGTTAAGTCTAGCAGAGGTGGTAGGACTTCTAGTAGAAGTATTCCAGCTCTGCAGGGTGGAGATAAATGTTCTATACATAATGCAGGTGGCTGAGATGGCTAATGTTATGCTTTTCGAGAGACCTGAGGCTGAGAGTTCTGATGCTATGATCACAGGTATCGTCCCAGTTTTCCATCAACCTACATCCATATTGTCTAATCCAAGTTCTACTTTCTCATATATGTCTACCTATTTTACTGTTGAGTTTGATATGTTGTCTGATTGCATGTCTGTGCCTATCCATGTTTCTACACTAGTGGGTGAATCCTTAGTGGTGGATTGAATGTATCGATCTTGTCTTGTTTGTTTGGTTGGGTACGATACTTGGGTAGACCTGAACATTTTAAGAATGACAGACTTTGACATTAGCTTGGGTATTAATTGGCTTTCTCCACATCATGCTATTCTTGATATTTATTCTAAGACTTTGACCTTAGCGATGTCGGGTGTCCCAAGAGTTGAGTGGACATGTGCTATTGGTTCTTACCCTAACAAAGTTATCTCTTTCATTAGAGCACAAAGATTGGTTGATAGAGGGTTTTTGTCCTACTTGGCTTTAATTCAGGAACTAGTGTTGAGCCACCTCACATGGATTCTGTCTCCGTGGTTCAAGAGTTTGTAGATGTGTTTTCTACTGATCTTCCAGGTGTTCTTCTGGATAGAGATATTGATTTCTCTATTGACGTAGAGCTGGGCACCAATCCCATCTCTAGTCCTTCTTATCATATTTCTCCAGTTGAGTTGAAGAAATTGAAGGATCAATTGCAGGATTTGCTGAGTAAGGGATTTATTCACCCTAGTGTTTCTCCATGGGGTGCTCCCATGTTGTTTGTGAGAAAGATGGATAGATCCATGAGGATGTGTATTGATTATCGACAGTTGAACAAAGTGACAGTGAAGAATAAGTATCCTCTTCCTTGTATTGATGATTTGTTGATTAACTTCAAAGTGCATCTCTATTTTGTAAGATTGATTTGTGATACGGTTATCACTAGTTGAACATTAGGGCATCGGATATCCCTAAGACAACTTCTAGGATTCATTATGGTAACTATGAATTTCTTCTATTGTCTTTTGGTTTGACTAAATCCCATTAAATATTCATCGAGTTGATGAACGAGGTGTTTCAGCCTTATCGGGATTCCTTTGAGATACTGTTTAATGTGAGGCTCAAATACATATTTTTAATCACTATTCACCTCACATTTATTATGTATATTTGTCCTTTTTGAGGATAAATTTTATGGATTGTGCTAAATAGTGTATTTTATTTGTAGGAATAAATTGGTGTAAAGATGAAGAAATTTGGACCTAAAATGAATTAAAGATGAAAGATTGAAAAAGGAAATTAAGCAAACAGCTTAATTGATTAAATTGAATAAAATAATATATATATATATATATACATATGAAGAGCCGAGAAATACAAATTTGCGAATTGAGAATTGAAATTTTGTGACATGTGTCAGTTTCTGAAGACACAAATGAATTGGGCGGCGCAACACTGTTTCACGCGGAATCCTTTTAGGTTTTGGGTTCGTAATTTATTTTGGACTCAATTTTTTTTTATAGTTTCCCACATCTATAAATAGTCCATAAGAATAATTATTAAGGGAGGAGGATACAATGTAGAAAATATTTTTTGATCTAGGGTTTTATTTTCTCTTCTCTTTTATTTATTTTGCATCTTTTATTTGAATGATTCGTAGTAATTGCTCTATGTCTATGTGGATTTAAACTTCTCTTTCTTGGATTATATCTACTTATAAAATTATTGTTTAGTGATTTTGATTCTGCATAATTGTTTATCATATTGGTTGTTCTTATATTGTTGTGATTACTATTTTGAAGCTTGATCACCATTAGAATAAATTATTCTCTTCTTTTCAACTCGGGAGAGGAATAGAGGGATATAACGTGGAATATAAGGAGCATGATCTTTTCATACATGTCACTTGAATTGATTTGTGTCTAGGATATAGATATACCTAGAAACCTTGCTTGGTTATTATGTAGGAAGAAATCGTAATGCTCGATAATTGGTCCAACCTATCCCCGCTCAACGATGTAGTTATGTTTCCATTTATTGTAGGCGATTAGAGGCCAGGAGACCATAATCATATATTTAACCCTGTGATCATTAATTCGATAGTTGATGAATATTCGTTTTACAAGATGATGAGTCTGAGATTTGAACTCATTTAGGGATTTATCTATATAGATTTAGTGTCCTCAAATGCTTATTTTGTGCCAATAACTGATGTAAAACCCTTAATTTCCAGGTATATGGACTGAGGAACAAAGAAAGGACCCTACTTTGCAAAAAGGAACAAAGCGAGCTGAAAGAATGAAAAGCAAGCCTGGTGATCGCCAAGTCCACATGGCGAGTTGCCGAACGGCTACTTGACTGCCTAAAGTTCCAGTGTGCCAAGCCCTGAAGGAAAAAACCAAGTTGGCGAGAGAAAGGAGTAGTCGACGGATCGCCAAGTGGTTCCGCGATGCAGTTGGATCACCAAAAGTTATAGACCTTGAGGATGCTGAATGCCAAGGAAAAAGGGAGATGGAAATGACCAAAAGGCGGCTTGCCGAGTGGTTCGGCGAGCCCGACTTACTTCGTCAAGTGACTCCTCGTAGTACATTTTTGGCGACTATAAATACATTTTGGAAAATTTAGTTTAGTATCTTATTTTATTTGTAGTTCATATATTTTTAGTCTATTATTAAGTTTTGACCTCTGGAGATAGTTTCCTCTAGTTTTCTTTAGCTTTGAATAATTGAAGTTTTTCACATTTGATAAATTGGAAGTGGGTCTTTGTGATTCTTCGAATTGGAACATTGTAAAGACGAAATCAATCTTACCCAGTTGATGGAAACTCAATTTGGTAACGATTTTTATCTTTTTATAATGTCTAGCTAAAACCCCAATTCTTGGGGTGTGATTATGTGATTATGGGCTAATTTAGTGTATGGGTATTGCTAATTGTTAGTTTAAATGTTGTTTAGAAGTGAATTCAATCATTAATTGTGCTTTAATTTAAAATTTGTAGTTGCAAATACAGTTCTACCCTTGTGTTTTTGGCTTGCTTGAGAGAGAGGGTTTAAAACTAAACTTATTGATTGATGTTCAGTGGGTATTGGGTTGACCTGGGTTCAGCTCGAGAGAGTGAACCCTAAACCCAATCCCAAATATTCAGCTCGAGAGATTGAATGGACTACGGTGTGGGCTGTTCTTATTTTGCATGCTTGTTGATGTTCGAGAGAAATCAACTTAGTTCGGGGTAAATTGTTCGAGAGAATGTTTACCTCCTCTATAGACTAGCTTACTCACTAATATCTAGCTATTTTCGAATAGTTTCAATTACCCATTTGTCTATATTAGCCTATAATCGAATCACATCCCAAGAACCCGTCTCATTATTGTTATTTCGTATTGTTTGACACTTTTTGTAGTTAATAATTTCAAATCAAAACCCCCATTTGACATTCGTGTCACCTCCTGATTTGAATAATGTCTTTATTCGATAATTTTTATTCCTATGACTGATTTGACCATGTTCATACTTCCCTATTGAATCTTAAGCACGTACCGCTCCCTGTGGGATTCAACCCCAACTCATTTAGTTGGGTTTTATACTGATTAACGACCGTTGACGCTTAGAATTGGAAGAAGTGTCTTTGATAGGGTTATTCAATCAAAATGGCGCCGCTGTCGGGGAGTCTTCTTGTTTGAGATTCTTTTGGTGAAGTTGGATTTTGCTCTTGGTAGTCATAGTTCAATCTACTTACTTTTAGTTTTGTTTTTCTTGTATTACTTGTTGAATAGAGGAAATGAGTGTAAACGGAAGCAATTGTAGCCAAGTGGGCCACCAAGATGACATTGGCAATCTCAATGATGTAAATGAGCCGAATGTCAATGACCCAAATCTTGTGGGTGGATTTGGTGCCATTCGCTTGCCTCCAACTGATGGGAACAATGTGTTCCACATTACAAGCACCATGTTGCAACTTTTGCAATTGAAAGGGTTGTTCGGTGGGTTGGCTAATGAGGATTCCCATGAGCATATAAGGAACTTTGTTGATGTCTGCGGGCGGTTCTCCTTTAAGAATATATCTCAAGAGTCGGTCTGGTTGAGGTTGTTCCCATTCTCTCTAATGGGAGAAACATGTAAATGGCTGGCTTAATGGCCAAGAGATTCAATCACTTTGTGGGAAGAGCTTGTCACCACATTCCAAGTGCAATTTTTCCCTCATTCGAAGATGATGACACTTAGGGACAGCATCCAAAGCTTCAAGTATTTGGAGGGCGAGCCAATCCATGAGACTTGGCTAAAATTTAAGAAGTTAGTGCTGCAATGCCCAACGCATGGTTTACCCGAAAACGTTTTGTTGTAATACTTTTATCGAAGCCTTTATTCGGTGAACAAGGGAGCGGCATATCAACTTTCTCCGGGAGTTTTAATGCAACAACCTTATGTTATAGCAGCCCAACTCTTGGATGGTATGACCAAAATTAACCGGTACACCCGTGAAGATCATGTCTCCCCTCTCAGTTTTAAATTGACAAAGAAGCAGCTTGAGAAAGATCAAGAGAGGGACCAAAACATGGCAAAGATGATGACCCAACTTGATATTTTAGCCAAGAAATGTCATGGGAGCTGGTGCTAGAAGTATAAATGTTGTGGGTGTTGGGTGTGTAAGCCCCGATGAGACCAAGTTTGAAGCATTGTACAATGAAGAAGTAAACTTCCTCGCCAACCAAAGAGGAGTGTATCATGCAAACTACCCAAGGCAGGGTGGTAACCAAGGTTGGAACAAGGATGAAGGCCGGAGACACCGTGATAGAGAGTGGAGGGATCGTAACCCCACTAAGAAGGAAAGAGATGGGGAGAAGGATAGGTATGTTCCTCCCCACGAGCATCAAAAGGCCAAAGATTCTGAGGGTTGCCGGTCTGAGGATATTCTATCTCGTATACTCAACAAGATTGAAGGGTACGATAAATTTTTGAAGGAAATAAAGGAAGATGTATCGAACCTTAATCAGACGGTGATCTCTCATTCAATCTCTATCAAGCAGTTGGAGCCCAAATGGGTCAAATTTCTTCTCATTTAAACCCAAGACAACAAGGGGGATTGCCTAGTGATAGTATGGAAAACCCCAAGAAAGAAGTTTGAGGGAGGACTTGCGTCGTGCCATGACGTTAACTAAGGCACTGCTTGGGAGGCAACCCAAGTTTTTATTTGCTTTCTTTTTGTTTTTGGAATAACGCGTGTTGATTGTGCATGTTAAAGTGTAGAATGTGTTTGGAAAGTACAGGTTGGCAAGTAGAATGTCCAGTCGGCAACTCGCCGCAGAGGTCGGCGAACCCAACTTTGACCGCTGTTGGACTCAAGAAATTATGAAGATTGGGTCTGTAAAACTCAGCGGTCCCATAGACAAGTCAGCATATCACCGAACAGGTCGGCCATCCCAACTTTGTCCTCCGTTTGGACCCCCAAGTTGACTGGAGGTCTTGTAAAACTTGACGAGGTAAGTAACCACTCGGCGTGTCACTGAGTGGTTTGGTGATGAAAAATAATATCGTCAAAAGGGAACGAACTGGACGATTTTTAAAAGGCCAAAGGTTTAAAATTTCAAACTCTTTCATATTCCCTCATTTTTAACTTCATACAATCACACCCGCACTTCAAATTTCCTATATTTTTGCATTTTCTATCTTTTTGGTTGTTGATCTTGTGTTCTAAGTTGGAAATCTTGTTGCCTAGCTTTACAAATCCATCATTCGGTATAAAGGTTGGTTTTCCAAACCCCAACTCTAAATTAGCGGTTAAACTCAAGTGCATTATTATAAATTGTGTTGATGTGTGCTGGGCCTATCTGAAATCGTAAATGTGTGCTTGTGTGCCTATTTTAATTTCAATTTCAATTTCGTGCCTAAATTGCCTAAGTTGTTAATTTCTTGAGTAACATGCTTTAAAATTAATCATAAATTGTTGGGTTGTGCTAGTTTGTTGTTGGGCCTAGTCGGGTGTAGTCTGAGTAACCCAAATTGCATTAAATGACGTGATTTTCCCAATGATAGAGCGTTTGACTCCATTCTTAAGGGATAAAGTCATCAAATGACCAATTTTAGCCAAGCCAGGGGAAGTCTAAGTACCCCGGTGGCATGGGTCTGGGCTTAATTGAGAATCTGTATGGTTTCATTTTGTTTTTAGGGGCTGCGGGGTTGATTTTGGAAGTTGGGGTTGAAAATAGGCACGTTGGGTAGTTTGTCGAGTTGGGTTGAGCTTGCCGAACCACTCGACGGTTCGCCGAAATCCTCTTTTATCACCTTTAATTTCATGCTTTGTTGAGTTTTGATTATGTAACTTTTGGCGAGAAGCTTGAGCTCGCTGAGTTCACTTGGCGACTCAGCGAAAGTCTTCTTTGATCGCCCTTTCTAGGCCCGTAACCCATAAAATGCACTGTAACTTTCGGCAAAATTGTCTGTGCTCGCCGAATGATGTCGTCGATTCGCCAAAAGCCCCTTCTCATCACCGACGTTCCATTTTTCTAGATATTTTTTGAGCCAATCCTTTCGGTGTGCCCGATCTGGCTCGCCAAAGTAATTCGGTGATTCGTCGATCGATTTGGTGAGTCTATTTGCAATATCATTTCTGCATTTTTCTTGGATTGATTCAAACTCTTTTTGGTGTGTTTTGTAGATATGGCTAGAACCAACCTAGATATGCCGCTCGGTAAAAGAGCACAGGGAATAGTGATCAATGAGGGGGCAACTAACACTCCTAAAAAGGGAAAGACGACATCTCCCTAGGGAGGAAAAGGCTCTTAGCAAGGAGCCCGAAGCTGAGAGACCAGACCACAACTCTAATAGTGATGGTGATTCATTTACTTCTCAGGTCTCACTCGCTGAGCTTGATGATGACCAGCCTCTGCAGTTTCGACGAGCAAAAATTGATGCTAGGTCACGCCAAGATTTGTTTGGAGTTCCAGAGGCCACCCTTCCTACTGCTTATACAGTGCCAGCTCCGGCACTGACTATGGTTCCAGTGCCACCAGTCCAGGGTCCTCCTCCCCGGCTACTCACTACACATAAAGTCAAGGGATTGAGGACGATTCTAGAGGAGAAGCTGTTGTCCAGAGAAGGTCTAATGGGCAGATATTCCATTGTGAGGGATACTCTCCAGTTTCACAGGTTTGACCAGTTCACCAGGCCCCTATATTCCTACATGGGTCAGGGAATTCTACATAACATACGGTGACCTGGTACCTAACGGCAAGAAGAAGGCTAGTGCCTCCAGACCGGTAGAGTCCGTCATGGTATGGGGGATAGTAGTGAGATGTGGCCGCGATCATATCAACGCTGTATTGGATAGAGGGTCAATTTTTGACTACCCAAATTTGGCTACCACTACGACACCTTTGGATGGTCTCAAGGGCTGGCTTGCCCCCCTCATTTTTGAGACCACCCCGAGGTGGATTGAGGTAGGAGTTCAGATCGAGAAGAAGGACTTTAATGTAGCTGCACCTATTGGTTCGAATTCATCAGGAGCTCCATTATGCCTTTACAAAATGAGTCCATCCTCCTCCATCCAAAGGCAGCCTGCATTGGGTTAATCATAGCTCGGATGAGCACTGACTTGGGACTCATCATTGAGAAGGAGATGGCCATGAGGGCCAAGCAGTGCCAAACGTCTCTTCCTTTTCCGATCTTGATCACAGAGCTATGTCGGCGTGTGGGAGTTACTCGTGATGAGAAGAGGGACATCGTGGTCACCCCCATATCCTCCATATACATCTGGCGTATAGAGGTCGAGTACACTCGAGAGGAGGCAGACATAAGGAGAGTAGCTTCGATGGATGCATCCCCAGAGATTGATGTTGAGACGATACCTGCAGAGGCATCTTTCCCTACTCCGGACCTTCAGGTACACGTTCTTCCACTTCTTCCCAGGCTCGTAGTGATTCTAGTGCTTCCCAACCTACTAGGATTATTCAAGTCATGATCCTGAAGATGGGCCACTTAGCCCATTCTACTGATGTACGGGCTACCCGATTGGAGGCTGCGGTACCTTGGATGATATAGAGTGCTATCCTAGCTGCATTGACAACTCTCCATGCATCTATTGAGACTCTCACAATGAGAGTTGAGACTTGTGAGAGTCGACATGGAGCTACTTGAGAGGTTACGACTTTGAAAGCCAAGGTTGCTGATTTGAGAAAGGATGTGGACTACTTGTAGTCCACAGACTTCACTTCACTTTTGGAGGCAGCTGATGATATGGATTCCCCGGCCACTTTTGAGATTCCTCCAGCCACCACCAGAGATGTGCCGATGGATGATGTGGTGGCTGATGAGTCGGAGGTAGAGACAAACTGGAGCAAATAGAGGTGCCAGATGAGACCATCTATAGAGACTTGCCAGACTTAGAGGAGACGATTGTACAGTCGGTGATTTAGAAATCACTGACAGAGACGTCCATGGTAGGCCCTAGTGGGGCTAGTGCTGATGTTACACCGGGCACTGATGCCCTGACAGATGGAGCGGCTGTCTAGACATGACCTTTCTTTACCTCCCTCTCTGTCATTTTTATTTACTTATATTATTTTGTTGCATTTGAGGACAAATGTATTTTTATTTGTGGTGGGGTGAGGTATTTCCATACCTACCTCTTGTGACTATCTTTTGTATATATTATTGGGTTTTTGTGTTTAAATTGTCTTTTGATATTGTGTTGTGGATGTTTGAGCTTATGGCTCCTTGTTTTAACCCTTCTAAAAATTTTGCCACCTCTTGTGTGTGATTATGACTGTTCTTGTACAAATTTGATTATCGATCATAATCAATACCGATGACTTGAATAGTGCTCTTAATTGAACAAAAATGAATCTGCGGCTAAAATGAGGCCAAATGAAGTTGCATAGACAATGTGTGAACTTTGTGCATCTCGTTGTAACTAGCCAATTATCGAATAAGTCTTTTGTGATGAACATTGCACGCTAGCGAAAGTGTGGAGTCTTGTTTGATATTAGTGCCAATGCCTTGTGTGATGAGCTTACCGTGAGCTTTGTGTGATGACATGTAGAATTTGCCCCGTTGGTCCGGTTGACTAAGTGATGCAAGCTCTTGAAATGATCTTAGGCAACAATTTTGAAGAGTAAAACAATTTGATAACATACCTCTTTTGTGGCCAACCTTGTGAGTGTGTGAACTTTGCTTGAACACCCTTTGAGCCTTATCCCTTTCTTGGAAGAAACCTGATGCAATTGTAACCCCTCTTTATTCATTCACCTATATTCCTCATGAAGTGTGGTTTGTATGAATAGCCGACTTAGGCCAAAAGCCCAAGTTGGGGGTGTGGTGAAAAGAGAAGGTATATCAAGAAGTGTGAAGAAGTCCACCTTTATCCATGGTTTTGAAAAATATTGAAGCCCTACATACAAAAAAAGAAGAAAAATAAAAGAAGAATGAAAAAGAAAAAGAACGAAAAAGTTGTGAAATAAAGTTGTAAAAGTTGCAAAAGAAATGGGGTGTCCGGTATTCCATTGGAAGTGACTAATGGGGTGAATTTTGAGCATGAGTGAAAATGTTGAAGAAAAGGAAAGAAAATGATGTTCATACCACATTTCATGAGGATAGAAACCACTGAGCCTAAATTACCATACCTTTACACTCAGCCCCATTACAAGCCTTGAAAAGACCTTTTTGATATTGAGTGAGCTGAAACGAATGTTGGCTGGAAAATAAGGGCAAACCTATGGGTGAAGTCATGCATGTGTTCATCTTTGTGAGTGTGAGAGTTGTATGTGATTCCGGAGCTATAAAGTGTTGAACAATTGTGTGTTAATATGGAATCATCTTTGTTGTGAGGGCGTTTGAGTACCTTTGTTGAGCTTGAACTTGCATTTGAAGCAAGTATTGTGAACTTGAGAATCTTTGATAAAGGTGAGTCACAACTTGAATCTTTGAGTGCACATTTAATCCTTGCATGAGTAAGTTGAGTCTTGTTGTTGTGTGCATTCATGTTTCAGTCTTTAGTAGCATTGTTTGAGACATCCTTTTTGAACTGCTGAACTTGAGTTTTACTTGAGGACAAGAAAAAATTTAAGTTGAGGGTGTTGATGAGTCCTAGATTTGGACTCATTTAGGACTTTATCTATATAGATTTAGTGTCCTCAAATGCTTATTTTGTGCCAATAGCTGATGTAAAACCCTTGATTTCTGGGTATATGGATTGTAGAACAAAGCAAGGACACTAATTTGCAATAACGAACAAAGCGAGCTGAAAGAATGAAAAAAAGCAAGCTTGGTGATCACCAAGTCCACTTGACGAGTCGCTGAACGGCTACTTGACCGCCTAAAGTTCCATTGTGCCAACCCCTGAATGAAAGAACCACGTTGGCGAGTAAAATGAGCAGTCGGTAGATCTCCGAGTGCTTTTGTGATGCAGTGTTTGATCGCCCAAAGTTACAGACCTTGAGGATGCTGAATGCCAAGGCAGAAGGGCGATGGAAATGACTGAAAGGCGGCTCGCCGAGAGACTCGTCGCAACACATTTTTGGTGACTATAAATACATTTTGGAACATATAGTTTAGTATCTTATTTTATTTTTAGTTCATATATTTTTAGTCAATTATTAAGTTTTGAGCTCTAGGGATAGTTTGCTTTAGTTTTCTTTAGCTTTGAAGAATTGAAGTTTTTCACTTTTGAGAAATTGGAAGTGGGTCTTTGAGATTCTTCGAATTGAAACATTGTAAAGACGAAATCAATCTTACCCAGTTGATGAAAACTCAATTTGGTAACAATTTTTATCTTTTTATAATGTCTAGCTAAAACCCCAATTCTTAGGGTGTGATTATGTGATTATGAACTCATTTAGTTTATGGGTATTGCCAATTGTTAGTTTAAAAGTTGTTTAGAAGTGAGTTAAATCATTAATTGTGGTTTAATTTAAGAATTGTAGTTGCAAATGCAGTTCTACCCTTGTGCTTTTGGCTTGCTTGAGAGAGTGGTTTCAAAACTAAACTTATTGATTGATTTATCTGTGGGTATTGGGTTCAGCTCGAGAGAGTGGTTTCAAAACTAAACTTATTGATTGATTTATCTGTGGGTATTGGGTTCAGCTCGAGAGAGTGAATGGACTAAGGTGTGGGCTGTTCTTATTTTGCATGCTTGTTGATGTTCGAGAGAAATCAGCTTGATTCGGGGTAAATTGTTTGAGAGAAAGTTTACCTCCTCTATAGCCTAGCTTACTCACTAATATCTAGGTATTTTCTAATAGTTGCAATTACCCATTTGTCTATATTATCCTATAATTGAATCACATCCTAAGAACCCGTCTCATTATTGTTATTTCATATTGTTTGACACTGTTTGTAGTTGATAATTTCAAACCAAAACCTCCCATTTGACATTTCTGTCACCCCCTGATTTGAATAATGTCTTTATTCTATAATTTTTATTCCTATGACTGATTTGATCATGTTCATACTTCCCTATTGAATCTTAAGCACGTACCGCTCCCTGTGGGATTCAACCCACACTCATTTAGTTGGGTTTTATATCGATTAACGACCATTGACGCTTAGAATTGGATGAAGTGTCTTTTATAGCTTTATTCAATCACAAGATAATGTGCATGATTCCTGAATTGAGTTACAGCCCTGGATTTTGCCTAATCATTGTTTAAATCCTTTAGAATTTGAATCGATTTTATTAGCTTTTACTTGAATTTTAGATTATAAAATCGATCACTCTTTTAACCTGGATAACGCTTGTGTTTAACTGAAAGTATTGGAAAATTAAAGGAATTCTAATCGTAAGTCTCTGTGGGTACAATACCCGACAATTTATAAGAGCTACTTTAATACTTGAATGACGACGTACACTTGCGTATGCGATTTGGGCGCAACAAGTTTTTGGCGCCGCTGCCGAGGACTTAGAAATTAACTATTTTTCTAGGTTATATATCTTCTTTTTATTTATTTATTTTTTTTCTTTGTTTTTTTAGTTTTTTTTTTTTGAACAATCAATTATTATTATTTTTTCTTTCTTTGAATAATTTGATACTCTTATTGATATGGATGATTGGGATAAAATGTGGTTGGGTGATGAGTATTCTTATAAAAATCCTTGTAATTTTTGTAACAATCACCACTGGGATATCGAGTGTCCTATATGTTGTATATGTGCTCGTCAATATATTCATTGTAATGGTTTTCCTAAATTTTATTCTCTTCCCCCAAACCCCTATGACGATTCTTCTGTTATTTATGATGTTGGCAGGGGTGATGAAGTGGAGAATGCAAAACAAGAGGCGCGCAATGTGAATTCACTTATGGAATGTACAGACATGCTGGACAAAGTTAATTTAAAAATCACAGAACAAACATTTGAATACGTTGAAGAGCAATCAAAAATCTTGAAATTGCTGGATAAGGTTGACGCTATTCAATTAGAAATTATAGTCCAAGCTGAATCAGAAGAGATTGAAGCCCAACAAGGAGAAAGTTATGGAGAAACGGAGATAGTGAGACAATTTTGGATATAAGTCAAACTCAACTTCTAAAGCTTGAAAAGTCTATCAATGATGGTCTGACATACATGAAAACCCAACTGATTGAAGGAAGAGTTGAGCTCACACAAGAAATAGATCAATTTGGCTCATATATTCATGATTTGGAGACTCACTTGAACAAAAAGATTGAGGCGTCTTATGCCCAATTACCAATTGTCGTGGATAATGACCAACTAGTGGAGCAAAAAGAGGAATTACAACCGTTCAACTACACCTTATTTCTTAGTATCGATGTTGAGAAAGAGTACAAAAGTGAGAATGTTGTAAAAAATGTTACTTTGGAGTTGAGGCAACTTGAATCTCATTCAAAACACTTTTCTATAAAATATAAAATAATGGATGAGTGTATAAATGAGGAACAATGCCCCTACATTCTAAAGTTCTTTAGTCCACGTAGACAAAATGACATCCCTCATGTAAGGGCCAAGAAGTGCAAGATGAGGCATATATTACTTGGTTCCTTTATATTTATACCACCTCCCCTTGAGAGGAGCAGAAAAATATATGCAAAGTTAGGGGTTCAATTCATAAGTTCAAACTAGAAAGAAAAGTGGTGAATTTATTTGTGTCATGCCGCGAAGTTAAATTAAGCGCTTATTGGGAGGCAACACAATTTATAGTGTAACTTCTTATTTCTTTTAGTGTCATTTTTTGTGTTGCTTTTACAGGTTTTGGAGAAGTATGAGTATCTGAAATTTGGAACTAAGGAGCACGTTTGAGTTTAAGTGTGGGGTGACGACCCTTGATGAAAATTAAGAGAACATTCTACTTGCTAGGCCTAAAGGCCTCAGGGAGTTTTTCTAATCCTAGTTTTAAATTTTATATGATGCTTTGGGGACATAACATCTTTTTAAGTGTGGGGTAGAGGAATAAATTCCTAGTTTCTACTGTTTTATTGAGTCTTTTATTTTTTTAGGATGAGTTTCTTGACTTTTGTTTTTGGTTCTTTTACTGAGGATAGTCCCTTTGAACTGAGTGTCTTTAATTTTTTTTAGGAATAATTTTTCTTTAATCTTTTTTGAGAGAAAAGAAAAGACTCTTTTGAGTGGTGTGATACTTGCTATTTTGGCCTAATTTTTGAGTAGTACTTTCTTGTGAATTCTTGATTGATAAGGAAATTGCAGACTCTTTGACACCTAAGCTCATGATTGTGACTTTGTATATAGCTTATTTTATTTTGTATTTTGTTATGATCCTGTCTCTCTTAGAAGTGGAATTGATCCATCTTGATTGATTCTTGTGCCATGTGTGGTAAGATTTTTTTTATTCCATGTTTTTCATCTTAGTCTAGAACTTGCTGTACATGTTATTGAAGAGAAATGAAAAGTGTTGCTTTGTTTAGGAGATGATAATAAGCTTTTTTTTATTTGTCTGGTAAATTTTAGTCTTTTCAGCTATTATATCATTAGTTAGCCCTTTTGAGCCTGTAGCCATTTGTTGGTAACCATGTTTTGCCCTAAACTATTTTGTTGAATCCCTAGTTTTTGCACCTTGTTTCCTTGAGCATTATTGCATATACTTATTCTAATTGCTAATTCTAAAGAAAAAGGGATGGTTGCCCTCTTTGAAAGAATGTGAATTTTTTTTTTGACCCTACTATGTTGTGTGGAAAATAAAAGTATAGAGAAACTTTGTTTCGATCCTGGTCCTTAATGGACAATGTGCACCTCAAGTGCATTGAGGGTGGCTAGTTCAGAAGTATGCTCAAACATTGTCCCTTGGTCCTACCAAGGATATTGTGCACCTCAATTGAGGGTGGCAAGTGAAAAGGAATATACATATATATATATATATATATATATATATATATAAGGAAGTGCGTAAGGAAGTGCAAGTCACTATTATATAGTTTTCTACCCGTCCCCTAGCCTGCATTACAACCCATTAAAGTCCTGTTTGATTCTATTCAAGCATGCTTAATTAGTGGAGATGTACATAATGGGGAAGCCTATGGTTCTTTGTGCATACACGTGAATTTTATTTCTGAGGTTGAGTTGTTCTTTGATAGTAAGTCCTTAATTTATATTCAATCTTTTGAATTGAGCGTGTGGACTATTTCTTCTTGTGAGGGCACTTGTTTCATGATGGATAGGCGATCTTATTAACTTTCTTTGATGAGAGTAGGTGAGCAAGCATAAATTTGATCAGTTCAAAGTCTTTCTTTGAGGTTAGGAGGTTAGAGGTTTGTTGTTATTTGGATATCTTGCATAATGATCGGGAAATATGCTTAATGTTTTGAAATTTGTATATAGCCTAATCGTTTGTATCAAGGATTTTTGAATGAGATTTAATGTATGTTTTCTCGAGGATGAGCAAAAGTCTAAGTGTGGGGTGTTGATGTGAGGCCAAAATACAATATTTTAATCATTATTTGTCTCACATTTATTATTTATAGTTGTCCTTTTTGAGCATAAATTTTATGGATTGTGCTAAATAGTGTATTTTATTTGTTGGAATAAATTGGTGTAAAGATGAAGAACCAATGAATTGAGAGGCGCAACACTGTTTCACGCGGAATCCTTTTAGGTTTTGGGTTCCTAATTTGTTTTGGACTCAATTATTTTTTTAGGATTTCCTACATCTATAAATAGTACATAAGAATAATTATTAAAGGAGGAGGATACAATGTAGAAAAACTTTTGATCTAGGGTTTTATTTTTTCTTCTCTTTTATTTATTTTACATCTTTTATTTGAATGATTCATAGTAATTACTCTATGTTTATGTGGAGTTAAACTTCTGGTTCTTGAATTATATTTACTTATAAAATTGTCACGACCTAGGGGTATACCCTAGAAGTTACACGGCATACTTGACCCGAAGGGGTCTCATACAAGCCCTTAGCATATTATAAACATAAGATAATAGAAAATACGGGAAAATTTAAAACTTTTAAAATTGAAGTCATTTTCATAAAATCAAGTGGAAGCCTTTCTATACTTTGTCTCAAACCATCTAATACACCTTTAGAATAAACTCTTGGGACACAACTCATACAATAGTCTCAAAAACATGAAATAAGGACATAAAGGAAATGGTGGGTTTTGTCCTCGAAGCTATAAGGACTAGCCAAAATCTTTAACTCCTTAGCTCCTTAGAAACCTAGCTTCAATATAGCACTCAAGTCTCCAAACCCTACATTTGAAATACTATATATGTTAGCTAGCATAATCATAAGAGAATAAGACAAGAGTTAGTCAATATAAGACATAATCCAAAATCATTTGAAATACTTCGAGAAACATAAATTGTAAGCATAAGAGACAACATCATAATCATAATAAGCATATAAGCATCATATATGCATTATTTGACTCTTAGTCATCTATACCAAAATAGAACTACTCTCAAGCAACCTAAACGCATATATGTGCAATGCATGAATAACATCCCTTAATACCACCGAAGTCAAGTATCCCTCTTTGGTCATCTCAATCATTGTTTATATACATGGTCAGTCTTTAAGATTTTCTACCATAAGGGCATTATACTCCTAAGCAACCTCAAAGTACACTTGTGCAATGCATGAAAGGCATCCCATAAAACCCTCCACACTAAGCATAACCTTGAAGTCATCCTAGTCGTTTTTACCCTGCTTTGGTCTCATTATTAGCTTACTTCTTATAACGAAGGGAATCTCTCACCTTTAGTCAATCATATCATGGAAGGCAACTGTAGCAACAATCCATCAAGCACACACATTATGAGCACAAATCATGAAAACTAGAAAAGGAACATACCATAGATACCTTTAAAGCATACTTGTGCAATGCATAAGTAAGATCCCATACTCTTACTCATACTAAGTAAGCTTCTTAAGTACCCATAGTTCATAACTCATACTCTTATCTATACTACTACACTATTTGGGACATAAGCCTTAACCGACATATACCATGTGAGCTAACATGGAATTCGGTGTCTAGCCCACACCGTAAAGGGGTCGCTCTACTTGCCAAGGGTAGAACTATACTCTTAGCTTAGGTGAAATCAATAGCTAAGTAACCTATGTGGGCACATAGTTATGGGATAAGGAGATTGCTTTTACAAACCCAGACTCAACTATGGTAGAAGGTTTCCATCTCATGATATACCTACTTTGGGAACCCGGACTCAACTAGTGTAGAAGGAAACCATTTGGAAGGCCGGACTCAACTAGGTAAAAGCCTTCAAGGGGAAGCCGGACTCAACTAGAGTAAAAGCTTCCATCTCATATTCATATCCACTCAGTGCTAGACATTAAGTCCTATTGAGTTCACATTAAGTCTTGACTTAAGTTCATATTTGTTGAAGAATGCCTTGACACTCAATCCAACATAACTCATACTATAGCTCATTAGATCATGTGTGAGCAACTATCACCATCCATGACCTATTTATGATGGCTTTAGAGACTTTGATTCAATTAGGTAAGACTAGTCTTCAATCCTTAGAATCACTATAGGTGATAAACCTTTCACCTCCTATCATATTTGTCACGACCCGGGAGCACCCCCTAGTCGTAACCGGCGTACTCGACCTCGAAGAGGTCTAATACAAGCCTCTTAGCATTCATTCATCGCATAGACACTAAAACCATAAGGAATTAAAAACTTTCTTTATCAAGAAAACATTTAGAAAAAATAAAATAAAAAATAGCAAGCGGAAGACTTTATACATGATGTCTCAAAACCATCTAATACTTTAGAGTACGGAATTCGGGACTAATCCCATACACAACTTCATGATACTAAAAAGACATAAAAGAACATATGGGGTATTGTCCTCGAATATATGAGGACTCACCAAGTCTTCATCTTCAATACTTAGAAACCTATCAAGTAACCATGACATGTCACCATCTCCAAATCCCTACACTTTAGTCCAAAAAGGGAAAGAAAGGGGTTAGCACAATTAAGTACTAAGTATGGAAGTCATGCAAAAACATGCTAAAAGGGACGTTTATTGGAGAAACATACTTTTATGCCATTTGGTAAAAATTCATAAAAAAATACAAGTATAAGAGTCACAATATCCAACCATAACCAACATACAAGTCATTAACCACTTTAGCACATACTCCACACATAACCCATTTCTTCACCTTAAACCATCCACCTCAAGTAACCCTTGGACAACATTTTGTGCAATGTATGGATAGCGTCCCATACCACCATCCACACTAAAGCATCATCCTAAGGCCACCAAATGTGAACTTACCACATATCATGCTTCATATCACAAGCCATCATGCACAACTAGTACCAATGTACAACACATGAACATAATTGACAAGTAGGCCTTTTCATCATTTCTTGACCTCTATCTCAAGTTACCCAAAGCCACACTTAAGTGAAACATGAAGTGACCGCCCATACAATCTCTTCATATACACCTAAGTGTTCCTAAGGGTTACCATAGATAAGGAAATTTACCATTACAATATAACATAGTAAGTCAATGTTTACATATAAAACCATAGCCAACCGTATACATACTCAACATATATTCATATACAAACCCATGCTTAACTTTAAAGAAACACGTGCCATTTCATTACCATAGGACCTCTACCTAATATAACCTTAAGACACACTTGAGTAAGACAAGAAGTGACCGCCCATACAACCTCTTCAAGCACACTTAAGTGTTCCTCAAGATTACCTTAGATAAGGACATTTCCTTTACAACATAACATCAATAGACCAACATTCTTTAAGAAACCATTTTGGAGACATTCAAGCACATAAGGGGACTTTCACATAATAGTCGTTAGACTTAGGGAACTCACTTTAGTATCTTCAAAGCCTACTCGTGCCATGTGTAGATAGCATCCCATACTACTACCTACACGTTGTAGAACCTATCCAATAACTAGAGTGCACATCCCACATGATGGGAATAGGCATAACCGACATAGACCATTCTAGCTAGGTATGGAATCCGGAGTCTATCCTACTCCGTGGAGGTTGTTCTACTTGCCAAAGGTAGAACTAGTAAGCAACCCATGTAGGCACATGGTTTAAGGGATGTCCAAGGAAGTTCATTGTGCTTAATCTCATACTCAACTAGGACACCTTCCTAACCACATCCACTCGGTGCTAGCCTTGTTTCCCATAGAGTATTCAATCACATATGTACTTAGAGAGGGTTCCTTTTCTAGTTCAACCAACTCATAGTACCTCTTCCCAAGAAAGGCCCCATTTCTTAGTCATAGCCAATCAAGGTTCATAAGGATAGCTCATTTAACTTTCTTAGATAAGGATTTTCATGCCGTTCCGGCTCCATCCATCTCTAAGTCTATCATTTCACTCAAGAAGGGAACATCGCCCTAAGGCCCATCCTTCAAGGTTATACATTTACTTAGGAAAGCTAGACTTATGAAAGGGCACCATTTCTTAGTTCTGCCGATTCAAGTCTTGGCCTAGAATTCCTCTTTTAGCATTTATAGAAAGGGCACCATTTCTTAGTTCTAGCCCACTTCACACATTCATGCATTCAAGACTTTAAGTAACAAGGAGAGACACTTTAGTCTACCAACCAAGTCACAACATTATCATCTAAGGATACTTCATAATCCAACATCATTTCATATATACATCATTAGAAACATCATACTTTATATTACAATGCTATCCACTTTACATAGGATCATCACAAGATCACATAAACTCATTCACATCATACCTTCACACATATAGCTTCACATAAAACTTTACATATAGCTTCATATAGGACTTTACATATAGCCTCATTTATATATAATAATATAACAATACAATAACACTCATATAATGCCCTTCATGGCCTCAATTCACAATAATACAGTATTCCAACATTATGCAACAACTTCCCCAATGCCTTCATGGCTACAATTCACAATAATACCACACAAGAACAAGATATAACACTTCCACCAAAGGTGGATTCAACCTACCAACAACAATTAATTCAATAAAGAGAGTTCAAGCTTTCTTACCATAATTCAAAGTCATAGCCAAAATCACCAAAAATCCAAGCAATCACCAATACTTCACTCACAAGGCTTACCACCCTTAATTCACCCATTATCAATAATTAATCATGAATAAACATTAAACAACACAAGAGATATCAATACAATTCACTTTACACATAATTCCATCAACTTTGAATTTATAGAAATAGACCCACTTCATAAACACATTTTGGGGTTTTGTAGAATACAAGGATTCATGGAGTTTTCATCTTAAAACATCAATTAAACATCAATAATATCATAACTTATCATTTGAAATCGTTTCATGCAAGAACCCTTGAGTTTGAGTAGAAATTAGGCTTTTTCACAAGCTTTGGAAAAGTTGAAAACCATTTGAAATTGGCTCTAGGGTGATAGCTTGTCCTAGATAAAGAACTCCCATACCTTTACTAATATTCCCCAAGAAATTTGATGAAGAAAACGTCTTGCATCCACAACCCTAACTCCCACTTCTTCTTCTTCTTCTTCCTCTTCTCTTCTTCACTCTCAAGAACCCTAACTCTTTCTCTTTTAAAATGGGGCAAAAATGATCCACAAAACAGCCTAACACAACAATATAACCAAAAGAATTGGTTAGTGAAAAGACCAAAATGCCCTTAAAATTTCCGGATGGATTCCCTGCCAACTGCCCAACTTTCAAAGGCCATAACTCACTCCTACGAACTCGGAATTGAGTAAACTCGGTGGCGTTGGAAAGATCGTTCCAAACATAACTGGAACTACTCCTGGATCATCCTGAGCTAGGAGTTATGACTGCTCAAAGTTGGCCAAAAACTCACTGATTTCCATACTTAGCCAAATTTCCAGATTCTGAATTTTTTCCAAAAATGACTACTTCCAATTTCAAGCTTCTTCATATTCATTTTAAATTGTCGGATGTTACAATATTCATGCCTAAGTGTGTATATGGAATTAACCTTTCAACAACACTACAACTAGATCATGAACATATTCACTTTACTCTCAAAGTGTCTCTAAAGCATGTACTAAACTTGTTACAACATGCACACTATCATGTCTTGCCCCTTTTTAAGGTCAAAACTCATATTAAATCAACAAATCTAGTATGACTACATTAGACATGGATATATTCATAATCTTATTAATTCAACATATCTAGGATGATTACATTAGACATGGATGATAACATGCTTCAAATAGTTCAACTACTATAAGCATAATCTCATACTTCACCTCCTTGAGTTTCAAGCCTACTTCCAATCTTCACACCTAGGGTTTATGCACTAAACATGGATGTCATCCTAACTCATATGATTCTATCACTTTATGATCTCAACCATGTGGCAAATTGGGTAGTAAGGTCTTATCATGACCATTCTATCTAATAGTCTACCATTATCTCACAAGCTTCGCTCTTGGAGCCTTAACATACATAATTCAACATATTGGATTTTCCCTCAAAACCCTAGAACCATTAATATGCGAGAACCCCTTTCAAGTTAAGTTCATACTCATGCCTAATATCATGTCTATAATTCTACATTAGACAAGGATATCATCATGACTCAAGTGATTCTATCACTTCCTACCATCTATTATTCATAAGGTGAATTAGATAGATAAGGGTCTTTCATCACACTTCTATTCATTAGCCTTCTACTCACATGTATATTTTACTCTCAAAGCCTTGGCATCTATAGTTAGTCATATTAGCTTTAATATCAAGGCCTAGTGATCAACATTCATGACTACAAGCCCTATTCTCAAAGCTTCACTACTACAATCAACATTCGTACCTAGTTTTCATTGTATTCTAATCATATTCTTCATTACTGGGTGATTCTAGTCACAATCGATCATAAGGGTTCAATTTCATCTTTACAAGTAATGGTCCTTCATATTAAATAAAGTTTAGTTCAATTCATGATTATATGTTCCTAACCTTGAACAATTACTACACTTGACTTTGATCTAAGAAGATCACCTTCGAATTTCAATTTCACCCCTAATGGTATAAACCCACAAATATCACATTCATCAATTTAGACTAGGGTTTACCATAGAAATCACATATTTTCAACATAAAATCATAATTCAATGCTAATACAATCATAATTAGGTATTATCCACTAGATTGGAATCATACCTAAACCCTACCCACAATGTAGAAGGAAACCCTAGCTAGATTGGGTTTTTTGACTTCATAATTGGGGGAAAACCTAGGGGGGTCTATGGGTGGAAGAACCCATAGATGATTAAGCTAAAATACCTTAATTCAATGCCCTAATAAAGGTCTCATCAATGGAGAAAAATCTGCCCTCTTCTCTTATTTTCTTCTTTTTCTTCTTCTTCACTTCTAGACAGAGGATTTTTGGAGAGAATTTGAGGTCTTAGATGAATGAGTTAAATGATTTAGTTTAGGGGCCTATTAAGCTTATATAGGTGGTTAAATAACTAACTAATCGACCTCCCTTAACCCCTAATTAATTAATGACTTAACCCCCAAACGCCTAACAAAAAACTAAAACCTTGAAAACTATTCTCACTCACGAAACCACCACCCACAGACCGTGGGTGGGGTCACAGAGCATGCTGCACCTCCGTAGGTGCTGGTTCTGAGGCTGAAGATGCAGGGCTGTGTAGGACTTGACCCACGAACCCAACCTACGGTGCGTGGGTCCACCTACGGCCAGTAGGCGGCTAAGCGTAGGTTGTTGGATATTGACAGCTTTTTGGGCTGTTTTGAGGTCCTCCTCAAGGACCCCTTGAGGGGTCCTTGAGAGGTCGTACCTTGACGCCCTAACCCTTAAACCCCTATTCTAAGTACGAGAATCATTTTTATGAGTTTAACCCTCATACCACATTCCAAAACTCTTATGAAAAGCTCTAGAACTCTCTTGTTCAACTTACTAGTGTCCGGGGTATTACAATATCTCCCCCTTGGGATCATTCATCCTTGAATGACGATTCTATACACTTCTTAAAGTCACAACTCTAAACTAGCAGCCCATCATGCATGCACTACATCTAAATGCACACAACCAAGGAAGAAAACTTCAATTCCAAGCTAAACACATTCCATGCAACACAAGAGAGTAGGAACTACTTCTACCAACCCAAAAATGCATGAAATTCTAAATCTACTCATTTTCAAGGAGGAACTAACATCTCCTAGATAAAACATGCTCAATACACACCATGGAGCCTAAATGCAAAATACTCTCAGAAAGCATTTATTCAAGGAGGGACCATTCAACTCCCAAAACTAAGGCATGCTCAAAATTCATCTCATGAAGCCTATATGAAAATCTACTCAAATGCACTACAACAAGAGGAAAACAATGCATATAAGTCATTTCTAACAAGACCTAAGCATTTTCAAGAACATGCATCACATAAGAAGATCATGGAAACATACAATTCACACATGACTTCATATAAAAGCAAATCACGAGGAACCTATCATCTCAAGCTAGTATAGGAGTAGAAGGAAAATGATGAGGACATTAGGACATCTCATTGGCCCTTAGCCTCCCAAGTACCACTCTTAACCAAATTCCTTACTAAACAACTCTTCATACCACTTCATGGAACAACTTCCTTGTTCTTCAATTTATGAACTTGCCGGTATAAGACCTCTACCAGTACTTCTAAATTACAGAGGTTCTCATTAAGCAACTATAACTCACAAGCAACCTTACTAACACCACTTAAGATCTCACATCAGCCTAACAAACCGGGACTAAACTTCTCATACTCACTACACCACTCAAGGTGAAAATTTCTACAACCCTAAATCATGAACATCAAGGATCCTCAACGACCTTGCTATATAATCACATTATCTCCCCCCTTGGGAGCAAACCTATACAAACTTTTTTAAGCATTACTTATTTCAATTCTAAGGTCGGAGCTAATCATCACTAAACCTTCACACTCATCACACAAGATGATTCAAAACCATGGTGAATTACACTTCTACCCTTCTTAGAGAAGTCTATTCACTCAACCCATCTAGGCATTATCTAAACACCCTATTCAACCAATCTATCAACATACCTCATAACTCATCATGACTAAGTCGGGTTCTACCATCAACTAAACATAACCACCCAATAACCTTGCTACATGGGCACACTATCTCCCCTTTGGGAGTAAGCCTACACAATTTCTTCTAAACATCTTTTCATAACATAAAGGCAACAATGAATTATCATTGATACTAAAAACAACATCAAAATCTATCATCTTAAATCTATCAAGTCTCATAGCCATAATTGGCATCTCAACCAACCTTTCTTCCCTTACTCCTTGTAGCATAAGCCCTGTCACACCCCTTCTTTTCCCTCAAAATGTAAATGTATGTTTTGAAAGAAACATAGTTTCTCCAATTAAAGTGACATTTTGAAAAGGGATTATATTATTATTCAGAGTCGCCACTTGGAATTGAGTTTTGGTGTTCCAAGTCACCTTATTATTTAAACCCCTAATCAAAAGGAAATTTGACTCTTTATTTTTATTGGTCTGCGAACTAAAAATTCGGATAAGGAATTCTGTTGACCAAGGGGAAGGTGTTAGGCACCCCTCGAGTCCCGTGGTTCTAGCACGGTCTCTTTATTTACTATATATATGACTTGAATTAATTTTTTGAATATTATATTATTATCTTAATAAAAATGCTATTTACCCTCATTCTTTGATTTATTTTAAACTTATTTAAGACTACTTTATTTTATTAATATATGTTCATTAATTAAAAATATGTATATCACATAAATTTATTTAAACATAATAATAAAATAAAGTTAAGACATGGATATTTACAAATCTTGAAATGTCATGTAATTTCTTTTCTTTTTTTTTTTTTTTCATGTATTTGTATTTATTAATTTTTATTGTGGATAGAAAATATGTAGGTATCTAATTGCTAGGAATTAGAATTTGTGTAGGATTGAGATTTTTTGAGTATGAGTATTTTAGGATTGTATTTTTTTTTAGTTAGATTTAAAATAGAAATAAAATTTTATGTGATTTGGATTAGTTTTAGTAAGAAATTCTAAATAGATTAGGACTATTTTTAGAAAGATTTTTCCTTTCTTTTTTAATTTTTTTTTCTTTGCACATCTTTTCCCTTGCTTTTTTTCCTTTTTCCGTTTTGGTTTTAATAATTTATATATATATATATATATATATATATATATATATATATATATTTTCCATTCTGTTTCTTTGTATTTTTTTATTTTTTTACGTATTTATTTTTCTGTTTCTTTCTACTTTATTTTAATGTTCATTTTTTATTTATTCCTAGTCCCCTTTTTTTTGTGTACTTCTATACAATTGTTTTATTTATTCATTTTTTCTTTGATAATGAAATCCTAAATAGAGTCTATATATCTTCTCAATTATATGCCTTAACAAATCAAATTAAAGCGATAATAAAATAAAGTAGAAAGAAACAGAAAAATAAAAACGTAAAAAAATAAAAAAATACGAAGAAACAGCATGGAAAAAATATATATATATATAAATTAATAAAACCAAAACGTAAAAAGGAAAAAAAGTAAGGGAAAATACGTGCAATGAAAAAAAAATTAAAAATAAAAAGGAAAAATCTTTCTAAATATAGTCCTAATCTATTTAGAATTTCTTACTAAAACTAATCCAAATCACATACAATTTTATTTTTATTTTAAATCTAACTAAAAAAAAATACAATCCTAAAATACTCAAACTCAAAAAATCTCAACCCTACACAAATTCTAATTCCTAGCAATTAGATACCTACATATTTTCTATCCACAATAAAAATTAATAAATACAAATACATGGAAAAAAAAAACCAGAAATTACATGACATTTCAATATTTGTAAATATCCATGTCTTAACTTTATTTTATTATTATGTTTAAATAAATTTATGTGATATACATATTTTTTTTTAATGAACATATATTAATAAAATAAAGTAGTCTTAAATAAGTTTAAAATAAATCAAAGAATGAGGGTAAATAACATTTTTATCAAGCTAATAATATAATATTCAAAAAATTAATATAAGTCATATATATAGTAAATAAAGAGACCGTGCTAGAACCACGGGTCTCGAGGGGTGCCTAACACCTTCCCCTTGATCAACATAATTCCTTATTCGAATTTTTAGTTCGCAGACCAATAAAAATAAAGAGTCAAATTTCCTTTTGATTAGGAGTTTAAATAATAAGGTGACTTGAAACACCAAAACTCAATTACAAGTGTCGACTCTGAATAATAAAATAATCCCTTTTCAAAATATCACTTTAATTGGAGAAAGTATTTTTCTTTCAAAACGTACATTTACATTTTGAGGGAAAATAAGGGGTGTGACAGATGGCGACTCCGCTGGGAAATAACCAGAATTCGAGCTTGTAAATATTGACTTGTGTATGACTTTATTTATTTATTTCTTCATTTATGTTTTGGATATTGTATTTGTTAGTTGAATGTCCTTATTGTTTACTTTTTTACTATTTTAATATTATTTGAATTGCATTATAACTGTCTTCTCTCGCGCACCCCTATGAGTCTTCTATAATACAATTATGGAAATTGCGACTGTGCACCCTACTTCTGTCAAGATAGCCAGTGGATCTTCAGTACATGGTGAAGGATTTTTAGTAACACATGTTTAGAATGGGGAACACCTATGCACAAAGCCGGAAAGGGCTGCTACCGGTACGTTGCTACTCCCTAACTCGAGTTGTCCGCTCGTTTTACAGCCAGTCTAGATACCTTTCTCCACAAGTTCAACCTTAGTAGAACTGAAACCTTCAGACATGAAATCCTTACTAGGTTCCGCTTTATCTGCATCATGTGCATTTAACTTAGCAAAGACTCGACATGGGGGCCTGGTCTGTCTAGGACAGTTACCTTTTCTTGAGACCATCATGTACATTTTTGTGCTATTTGTTGCATCATGTGGAAGACTATAACAAATGTAGACCGGCTTTAAATAATTGACTAAAAGAAGAAATGCCTATTTTTACCCACTTTCAGCAAATGATTCGAGATAAACAAATTGAAAATAATATACATAAAACCCTCAATTGTATTCTCGCTTTTATCAAGACATCAAGTTTTTACAAAAAAATAATAATAAAAATAAAAAAATAAAAAAAATAATAATGCATGTACAAAATAAGAAAAAAATAAATAAATTATTATATATATATGTATGTCTTCAAATTTGTTTCAAATAGTGCATGTCCACCTTCTTTTTATTTTATTTTTCTTTCTCTTCTTCATGATTCACTTGTCAAAATTATCTCTTTATCCGATCATTCCCTCCGAAAACAACCTAGGTTTCCCCTAAGGAAGGTCAACAAAAGTCGTTTTCGAAAGAATGACCACTTTAGAGGCATTCTGAGTCATGTTTAATTTTATTTTTTTAAAATTTTAACTACTCCGACAAATGATTTCGAATAATCAAAATTTCATAAGTTAAATTTGGTTTTAAATCGCGAGTTTCTTTTCCTAACCAGGTAATCATTAGATCTATGAGATGTGATAAAAGACCAAGGGATGAAGCAGTCGAAATGGTCAATAATCCCCTAAAGTTCATGATCACAGATAAAACCTCACCACTACTCATGGCTTCGTGGAACGATATGCATGAGTTTAGGCGAACTGAGATATTCAAACATCTTGGTTTCCTCATAGATATCATGAGATTTAGTCCTGACAGAGATTTGATCGAGGATTTGATCCCGTTTTAGGATTTTACAAGCAATGTGTTTCGCTTTAGCGATTTTGAGTTGACGCGTACATTGGAGGAGTTGGGTGGTTTCACAAGGTTAGGCAAGGATCTCCGAAGCAAAACACTCATAGCCCCAACAAGCGTCAGTGGAAACAAATTTTTAGAACAAATGCACATCATCCATCCTCATAAGGAGTGTTTCGATAATGGATTGGTTTCCTTGGAATTTCTATACTCAAGATATGGAAAGAAAGAAGGATTCTCACACGACGGGAAACAACTTAAAAATGTGCAACACCTCCCTACCTGGGAAAAGCATAGACAAGAAGCATTCATGGTGGCCTTTTTGGGAACCATGGTTTTTCCAAGGAGAGATAAAAAATCAGTATTCGTTTGTCGAGAATAGTCGTTGTTATGATGAAGAAAAAGAAATCCACTATCTTGCCAATGATATTGATTGACATTTATCGTGCTTTGACTAAATGTAGGGAAGGGGAAGACCTTTTTGAAGGTTGCAACATTCTATTGCAAATGTGGGTTTTTGAGCACTTGTATCGCCATCATTTGCGATAGATTTCAAATCTGAATGGACAAATTATATTTTGAGCCACCCAGACAGAATGAAGGAATTAGTAGAAAAATTGCCAAAGGGTGTCAAAGCATGGAGACATTATCTTCTTAAATTAACTGCATATGATATTACATGGAACTATCATTGGTTCCCTGTGAGTGAGGTAATTGTTATGTCTTCCTATCGTCCATTCTTTGTTCTGACAGGCCTGCGAGGATTCCAACCATACATACCCCTTCGGGTGCTACGCCAACTAGGACAAAGACAAATCTTACCTAAGGCCGAGGATACACAGAGTTTCGTATGGGAGGTGTCGTCTGAAGATCGAGATCGAGAATCAGAAGCTCAAAAGATTTGGGGTGGTAGTCGAACTTTAAGCTCGAAAGCTATGGTAGACCATCGTGTTAAAGGAGAAGTAGACCCTTCATACCTCTATTGGTTCTTTGATCAAGCCCCCCTCAAAGTAATGCCCGAAGGATCAGCACGAGAACTCAGAGATCGAGAAGAGGAAATTGAAGTCAGAATCAAGCAAGCTCGGCTCGAGGTGGAAAGAAATTACAAGTCTACTCTGGATATCCTCAGTAATGATCTAAAGAATCCTAGAGAAGAGTTGGCTCAACGTGATGCAATATTCAAAGAGAGAGTTAGGTTGATTCAGAAAAAGGTTGAAAAGGAACATCAACCCACCATTCGAACCTTACATGAGGATTTGGGCATTGTCACTGGCGCTATGGAGCAACAAGAGGAGGAGTATAAAAAAGAAAAGACTCTCTTAATGCACACACAGGCTAGACTACAAAATTAGTTAAAAGCTTCGATGGGACGAGAAACCGACATATCAAAGCGTTTCATATCGTATCAAGCAGAAGTCGCGATCGAGAGAAACCAATGGATGGGGGAGAGTGAAGAACTTCATAATCAAATCGAAGAGCTTCAGGCACATGAAGAGTATTTGACCCACACGGTTGGTACTACTCAAGAATGGTTGCAGAATTGTCACGAGAATATGGAGGAGGCCAAAGGACAAGTGCTTCAATTGACAAAGAGCTTGATAGATGTTTATGGTGGTTATCTACATTGGAGTGATGAGAGCCTGGGTCGACATGGGCGTGCACTGGCCCCTCATCTGCCAAAAGCTTTGTTTAAAGTTGACTCTAGCCTAAGGGGCAATTGATGATCGAGAAATATTGGAGAAGGATTTTTTTTATTATTATTATTTCTTTTATTTTCAATTTTGTCGAAGTTTGTTTCAATCTTTAAGTACTTTGATGCTTTGGTCATTTATTTTAAGAACATTTTGATTTGAATGATGTCTTCATGTTGAGATAAATAAATGTCGTGTTTTTTTTTTAATAATTCTTTTTCACGAACTACGTAATGATCTGATTCATGTTCAACATGATACGTAGGCAACCTTCAACAGGTTCGATCAAAATGCGTTCAAAATATTCAGATGAGTAAAGTATGGGACTAAAAGACATAAGCAAGTCGTCCAAAGCCGGGATGAAACATAAAAGTCTTCCAAAACTCATTGTAGAAATATGAATAATTTAGGTGCATAACATACGTGTGATTAATATTGCAAAGTGTTGAATCCTAACACATTTGTTTTTATATATAAGAGAGAAAGATATAAAAGGTGGTTGGTTTGTGAAGAGAGCTGGCATCTCATCAATGTAACACAAGATCAAAAGGGAAAGCAAAAATGACACGCAAAGACGGAACAGAGTTGAGAAATCAAAAGGGAAAGCAAAAATGACAAGCAAGAGTCAGTATATGCAGAAGAGGTCAAAATGTTGAGACAACAGATGGCCAAAATGTATGAAGCTTGGATGAATGGGCAGGATCCCCCATCTTCAATTCGGGAATACTTGAATGTGAATATGCCATTCCGCATTCAGGTCTCAACAAGTGACCCGGTTTATCCACCTGGATTTGGACCCTACGTTAACACATCTAATACTGTTGGAACTTCCTCGGTACACCCATTGAATCCACCCATGATGAAAAATCCACTCTTCATGCCAACTGTGCAAACTAATGCAATTCCTCAACCAACACTAGTACAAAAATCCAATGATGATCATGTACCCAAAGATCAATACGGCCAAGGTCAGGCCCTTAAATTGACTTTCAAAATTCCTGATTCTTACCACCACACGCATCAATACGGTTCCCCCGTCGAGGTTGAAAAAACCATTAAAGACGAGGAACATGAAGAAATTGCAAGAAAAATGAGGAGTTTGGAGCAAAACATAAGGAATATGCAAGGGCTGGGAGGACATAAAAGTGTCTCGTTCAAGGACTTATGCATGTTTCCAGATGTTCACTTGCCTATAGGGTTCAAAGCTCCAAATTTTGATAAGTATAATGGTCATGGTGACCCAGTGGCTCATTTGAAAAGATTTTGTAATCAGCTATGGGGAGCCGAAGGAAAAGAAGAACTTCTTATGGCTTACTTTGGAGAAAGTCTAACGGGTGTAGCCTCAGAATTGTTTATCGATCAAGATATTTCTCGATGGCATGTTTGGGATGACATGGTGCAAGATTTTGTCCAACAATTCCAATAAAATATCGATATCGTTCCGGATCGCAATTCCCTAGCTAATATGAAGAAAAGATCATCTGAAAGCTTTAGGGAATATGCCATAAGATGGAGGGAGCAGGCGGCTAGAGTCAAACCGCCGATGAAAGACTATGAATTGATTGATGTTTTTCTCCAGGCACAAGAACCTGACTACTTTCATTACCTTCTCGCTGCAATGGGAAAGCCTTTCGCCGAAGCAATTAAGATCGGAGAAATGGTAGAGAACGACATAAAATCAGGTAAAATTGTAAGCCAGACACCCATTAGAGCTACCACGCAAGCAATACAAAGCAGGTCAGGTAATTTTGTAAACAGAAAAAAGAAGGAGGAAGGTTCCATGATGACGTCTGGATCAAGAGGTGTTCAAACGGGCATGAACCACCCTTATGTTCAAGTCCAACAAGAACAATTTAATTCTCCACAACATTACTATCCATCCTAATATGCAGTTCTCAACACTCAAGCATATGTCCGACCTCCTCAGTGCCAACAATGGCGGGCACCTGCCCTACAAGGTTCTTGCCCCCAACAACAAAATTTTCAGGCACCCCATAATCCACGTCCCCGGATGGATTATACAAGAGAACAAGGTCGAAAAGAAGACTTTACCCCAATTGGAGAGTCATATACAAGTTTGTTGCAGAAATTAGTACAATTGAGATTGGTTGAACCTGTCAATCCGTATTTTGTCAATCCGAATACAAGAGGCTTTGATCCAACTATTATATGTGAGTATCACACTAATACTCCAGGTCATAGCACAAAGAATTGTTGGACTCTAAAAAGAGTTATTGAGAAGTTAATTGAGGATAAGGTAATTGAGATACGCAATGAGGAGGTGCCAAATATCACCAATAACCCACTCCCTGCTCACAATAAGGAGCATGTTGTGGGGATGGTAGACATTTATGACGATTGTGAGCAAACATGTAGAACAAAAATGGAAAGCAGGGATTCAAAAGAAGAGTCGAGTATGGTTTTAGAACCCATACAAAAGGCACCGATAATTGTGAATGGTGCAAGTTCAAATATTGGAGACTCGAGAAAACTAGTGTTGTATGTCCCTGGAGCTGTAAAAAGAAGAGAAGTACCGTTGAATAGACCAAAATTATACATTCCTGGTAAGCTTCGAACATTTGGTCAAAATCAAGAAAGTGTGAAAGACACAATTGTGATACAAATTGCAACATAACTTCCGATGACAAACACCAAGACCGTTCCATGGAACTACAACAAAGTCATTGTTACCCACAAGGGAAATGAGATTATTGAAGAAACAAATGAAACAAGAGGTTTAACTCGTTCTGGGAGGTGTTAAGCTCCAGAAGAATGAAGAAGAGACAAACAAGCCAAAGAAAATCAATTGCCGGTTAAAAAACCTGTCACTGAGGAGGAGGCTGAAGAGTTCCTGAAAAAGATGAAAGCTCAAGATTATTATGTTATTGATCAGTTGAGGAAAACACCCGCTCAGATATCCTTGTTGTCATTACTCATACATTCTAAAGAGCATCGTGAAGTTTTGACCAGAATCTTGAATGAGGCACATATCTCAGAAAGTATCACGGTGGGTCACTTGGAAAAGATGGCAAACCAAATATTTGAGGTAAATAAAATCACTTTCACTGATGATGAATTGCCTTTGGAAGGATCTGGGCATAATAAGGTGCTACATTTAACCGTGAAATGTGAAGAACACTATGTGAAGAGGGTCATGGTCGATGGAGGATCGGGTATAGACATATGCCCTCTTTCTACTCTACAAAGGTTGAAAATCAACATGGATAGAATTCGTACTAACAATGTCTGTGTGCGTGTATTTGATGGCGCAAAACGGGATACTGTTGGTGAAATATACTTAACTGTTACAATTGGACCAGTGGAGTTCGGAATCACTTTCCAAGTAATAGACATGGACACTTCTTACAATCTACTTTTGGGTAGGCCATGGATCTACCTGGCTAGAGTTGTGCCGTCTACTCTGCACCAAGTGGTCAAGTTTGAGCTTGATAAACTGGAAATCATTGTCCATGGTGAAGATGATCTCCCAATCACCCGAGATCCTTTAATACCATGCATTGAGGCCAAAAGAGGTTGTGAATCCCTCAACTATCAGGCTTTTGAGATTATAACAGTCAATCAATTTTCGGAAGGGAAGCCTATACCACAACCTCATCTATCATCTTCTTTGGTCATGGTGGTGTCCCAGATGGTACAGAACGACTATGAACCTGGAAAGGGACTAGGGTTGTCTTTGCAAGGAATTGTAGATCCCATCAATCCGATGGGTAATCAAGAGACATTCGGTTTGGGTTCCAATCCAACTAGATTTGATAGAAAATGGGCAAAAGATCGTAAAAGAAATGTTTGGAATTTGTTGAAGTCAATCCCTCATATTGCTCAATCTTTCATTAAATCTCGAGGTGAACCGAGTCCAGAGTTCCCTATCTAGAATGATGTGGATGAAATATGTCAAGGTATCAAGGAAATGTTTTATGACGTAACCATGACTCAGATGGGTGAAGACACTAGTCATATGGATGTGCAATTCATCAGCCCGAATGTCCAGCTCAACAACTGGGAACCCACTCCTCTCCCTACAAGGAGGGAGTCTTGGTAGTTTATTTTGCTGCTTTTAATTTATTTATTTGGATTATTCTTAGGGTTGTAATTCAAACATTCTAGTTGTCTCATTGTGGTGTTAACCCTTCTATCATTTCCCATTTAATACAATGAAGTTCTAGTTTCACAGTCATATTCTATCATCTTCTCTGTTCTTACTCTTTCTAATATATGTCCTCTTATGTTTCATTTCAGTTACGTTAATGTCGACTTTAATGATATGACATGCATGCGGAGTTTATAGTTATAGATCCTAAAAAGTTGTCTGATCTCGAAACAATGAATCCTACGTCTGACGAATATGATGAAGACGAAGCTTACGAAGAAATAAAAAGGGGATTGAATCAATTTGAAAATAAGCCTAAACCTAACTTAAGTGCAACTGAGGCGGTTAATTTAGGAACTCCTGAAGAAGGGAGAGAAATAAAGATAAGTATTCATGTTGATCAGAATATTCGAGACCACATAATTCAAGTTTTATTTGAATACAAAGATGTCTTCGCTTCGTCCTACGGCGACATGCCTGGTTTAAGCGCTGATTTAGTGGTTCACAAACTTCCAATACATCTTGATTTTCCACCTGTCCAGCAAAAGCAGAGAAAGTTTAAGACAGACATGAGCGATAAAATTAAAGAGGAAATCATGAAGCAACTGAGTGCAAATGTGATAAGAGTTGCCCAAAGCACTACCTGGTTAGCTAATGTTGTGCCAGTACCAAAGAAAGATGGAAAGATCAGAGTTTGCATTGATTACAGAGATCTAAACAAAGCAAGTCCAAAGGACAATTTTCCATTACCTAGCATTCACATCCCGGTTGATAATTGTGCCAAGCACGAGATTCAATCTTTTGTGGACTGTTACGCTGGGTATCACCAAATTCTCATGGATGAAAAAGATGTAGAAAAAACTGCTTTCACCACCCCATGGGGTACATATTGTTATAGAGTCATGCCATTTGGTCTGTAGAATGCGGGAGCAACCTACATGAGAGCTATGACTACCATATTCCATGACATGATGCATAAAGAAGTTGAGGTATATGTCGATGATGTCATCATTAAATCTAGAACACAAGCCGACCATGTGCGTGATCTAAGATAATTCATCGAAAGATTGAGAAAGTACAACCTCAAGCTTAATCTAGGTAAATGTGCATTTGGAGTTCCATCTGGCAAACTTTTGGGTTTTATAGTTAGTCGAAGAGGCATTGAATTGGACCCCTCTAAGATAAAGTCCTTTCGAGAATTGCCACCTCCAAAAACCAAAACTGAAGTCATGAGTTTTATGGGAAGGTTAAACTATATCAGCAGGTTCATTGCTTAACTGACCGCCACATGTGAGCCGATATTCAAGTTGTTGAAAAAGGACGCTGCTATCAAATGGACAAGTAAGTGTCACGAGGCTTTTGATAAAATTAAGGAATATTTGGCAAACCCTCCGGTACTGGTCCCACCAGAACCCGGTAGGCCGTTATTCTTATATCTTTCAGTGATGGATATTCATTTGGTTGCGTTTTAGGACAACATGACATTACGGGAAAAAAGGAACAAGCCATTTATTATTTGAGCAAAAAGTTCACAAGCTATGAGGCAAAGTACACTCTGTTAGAAAAGACTTGTTGCGCTTTAACTTGGGTTGCCCAAAAATTGAAACACTATATTTTGTCCTACACGACCTATCTTATATCTCGAATGGATCCTTTGAAATATAATTTTCAAAAATCCATGCCTACAGGTAGGTTGGCAAAATGGCAAATTTTGCTTACGAAATTTGATATTATTTATGTCACTTGCATCGCCATGAAAGAACAAGCGTTGGCCGATCATTTGGCAGAGAATCCGGTCGATGACAAATACGAGCCCCTAAGGATATACTTCCCTGATGAAGAAATCAACTCTATTGAGGAAGAAATTCCTGATGATGGTCACGTGTGGAAATTATTTTTTGATGGGGCTGTCAACAAAAATGGAGTAGGGATTGGGGCAGTTCTTATCTCACCAAACGAATGTCATTATCCTGCCACAACACGACTTCGATTCTTTTCGACCAACAACACAACAGATTACGAAGCTTGCATCATGGGTTTGAATATGGCAATAAATTTGGATGTGCATGAGTTGGTGGTTTTGAGGGATTCCGATTTGGTCATTCGACAAGCTTGAGGCGAATAGGAGACTCGAGACATTAAACTCATGCCGTACAAACAATGTTTAGAAAACCTCATCAAAAGGTTCAAGTCCATTGAATTCAAATACATTCCCAGGTTTCACAATGAGTCAGCTGATGCTTTGGCCACCCTAGCCTCGATGCTTCCATAGCCGGGTAATACTTATATTGACCCATTAGAAATCCAAGTTAGGGATCAACATGGTTATTGCAATATAATTAAAGTAGAGCCAGACGGTGAGCCCTGGTATCACGACATTAAACGATTTCTAAAAGCTAAAGAATATCCAATACATGCTGATAGAGATAAAAAAAGAACTATTAGGTGACTCGCCAATGGGTTCTTCTTGAGTGGCGATATCTTATATAAAAGGACTCCAGATTTCAATCTATTGCGATGTATGAATATTCATGAAGCAGAAACAATTATGAATGAGGTGCATTCAGGGGTTTGTGGTTCTCACATGAATGGTTATGTTCTAGCAAAAAAGATTATCCGGGTAGGGTACTATTGGTTGACCATGGAGCGAGATTGCTTCCGATTTGTTCGCAAGTGCCATCAGTGCTAGATTCATAGCGACTTGATTCACTCACCCCCTTTAGAGTTGCACCCTATGTCTGCTTCGTGGCCTTTTGTGGCTTGGGGAATGGACGTTATTGGGCCGATTGAGCCGAAAGCATCTAATGGGCATCGGTTTATTTTAGTTGCCATCGACTACTTTACCAAATGGGTGGAAGCTGTCACATTCAAATCAGTCACCAAGAAAGCAGTGGTGGACTTTGTTCATTCAAACATCATATGTCACTTCGGCATACCAAAAATCATTATTACAGACAATGCAGCGAATCTCAACAGCCACCTGATGAAGGAAGTTTGTGAGCAATTTAAAATTGTTCATCGTTATCCAACCCCTTATCGACCCAAAACAAATGGGGCTGTTGAAGCAGCAAATAAAAATATCAAGAAGATTCTTAGGAGAATGGTGCAAGGATCTAGACAGTGGCATGAAAAACTACCATTTGCTTCTTGGGATATCGCACGACTATTCATACGTCAGTCGGTGCAACTCCTTACTTATTGGTTTACCAAACTGAGGCTGTTATACCTGCAGAAGTTGAAATCCCTTCTCTTCGAATCATTGTCGAAAAAGAAATTGAGGACACAGAATGGGTTAAATCAAGGTTAGAACAATTAGCACTGATAGACGAAAAATGGTTGACATCAATTTGCTTTGGTCAATTACATCAGCAAAGGATGACTCGAGCTTATAACAAGAAAGTACGCCAAAGAAATTTTGAAGTCAGTCAACTTGTTGTGAAACACATCCTTCCCCATCAAGACGAGGCCAAAGGAAAGTTTACCCCACATTGGCAAGGCCCTTATGTTATTAAACAAGTGCTATCAAAAGGAGCTTTACAACTGGCAGATATGGAGGGAAAGACGATCGACACAATTGTTAACGTAAATTCGATCAAAAGATACTCGTTTAACACTCTTTGTTATGACACTCTCGTGATTGACATTCTCAAGATGAGAGGATAAAAATGTATCCTCCTTTATTTCAATCACCACTTGTCTGGTGCTAAAAAAAAGAGAAAAAAAAGAAGAGTTTCATTGAACTACGTTCGACTTGATTCCTAAGAGGATACGTAGGCAACCCTTCATTTGGGTACGGTCTAATCACTGAATAAAACAATAATCATGTTCTTCAATTCTCCAAGGGCTGAGACATGACGTTGTGACCTACGGTGTGTTACAACAAAAATAAAAAAAAATAAAAAAATAAAAAAATGAGAGAGTCTTATGAGTGAAAACCCTCAGGGGCACCATAAGACGATAGTAAGTTGAGAGAAAGAGATAAGAATGTCTTATTGGTGGAAAACCATGAAGGGAACCATTGATAAAATGATGACATTCCGTCTTGGCATGAGCACACAATCAAGATAGAAGTCAGGCTATAGACTGAAAGGTACAACATTGTTTCATGAGATTCGGACAACTTAGAAGGATCAAACGTTCAGTCCAAATGCATGTCATGATTCATTAAAGTGGTCACGTACTTTCAGATAAGATTCTTTTCATTCCTTTTAAACATTTACTTATTTCCTCTTTCTAAAGACATAACTTTTCTTTCATAACCCTTCATTTGTGTCATTTGTACTTATGTTCGGTATTCTTTGAGTCTCATTCAACATAAACTCGCGTCAAGTGAGAAAATCAAATTAAAGTAGCGAAATTGACTACGGTATTTCCAGTTGGATGTTGGGGGCATGCACAACATTGACTAGGGCTGTGAACCAATCAAAAAAAATATATCAAAAAAATTGATACCGTGTGAAAATCGGTAAAGCAAAAAAGTTGCTTTGGCAAGGATGAACCTCACAATGTGCACAAAATGGAAATGGGTCAAAATGTTTATAAGAAGTGTTTCAAGGGAAAATAATGACTGTCTCTAAAGCGTCTTCAAGCTATTCGCCCAATCGTCAATATGATGATTCTTTCAACCAAGACAGATTCGAAGTCAAACTCCACAAGATATTCAGAGTCACAAACCAACCACCATTTAGAAAAACTAACAAAATGTTTTTTGTTTCAAAATAGGTACAAAGAAAAATCGTGCAATTAATTCGCGAGAGTCAAGAGCCACGACGGTAAGTTCTTGAATCTCTGTCTCTCCTACAATATGCACCACAATAATAATAATAATAACAATAAAAAAGGATTATTTTTATTAATGAAATCTGGGGCATTTTTTTTTGTTTCTTTCTTTTATGTTTGGAAAATGTACAAAAATAAAAATAAAATAATATAAATGATCTTAAATATAATAATAATAATAATAATATAAGTAAAAAATAAAATAAAATGTATACATATAATCCCTATTTTATTTTATTTTCATGTCTCCACAGGGCACAATAACCCCTGGTTGCATATAGGGCATAATAAAACCCCTATTTTATTTTCAAGTCTTCACAGGGTACAATAATCCCTGGTTGAATATAAGGCACAATAACCCCTATTTTTTTTTTCATGTCTTCACAGGGGACAATAACCTCTAGTTGCATATAGGGCACAATAAAACCCCTATTTTATCTTCATGTCTTCACAAGACACAATAACCCCTGGTTGCATATAGGGCACAATAACCCCTATTTTATTTTTCATGTCTTCACAGGGCACAATAACCCCTCGTTGCATATAGGGCACAATAACCGCAATTTTATTTTTCATGTCTTCACAGGGTACAATAATCCCTGGTTGAATATAGCGCACAATAACCCCTATTTTATTTTTCATGTCTTCACAGGGCACAATAACCCCTGGTTGCATATAGGGCTCAATAACCCTTATTTTATTTTTCATGTTTTCACAGGGCACAATAATCCCTGGTTGCATATAGGGGACAATAACCCCTATTTTATATTTTTCATGTCTTCACAAGGTACAATAACCCCTGGTTGCATATAGGGAACAATAACCCCTATTTTATTTTATTTTTTCATGACTTCACAGGGCACAATAACCCCTGGTGGCATATAGGGCACAATAGCCCATATCTTATTTTTCATGTCTTTACAGGGCTTAATAATCCCGGGTTGCGTAGAGGGCACAATAATCCCTATCTTATTTTTTATGACTTCACAGGGGGTAATAACCTGCGGTTATATTGGGCACAAATATCCCTTTATTTTATTTTATAAAAGTATATTATTATTATGCCTAGTACAAACTTTTATAGCTTTCATCAATAACTCACAAAATTTTCCTAATGCATACTGGGGCAGAAAAATTTGTTTCGTTTGTTTGTTTTGTTTTATGGCATGCATGTTTCTACATAGTAAACCAATTTGAATTTCAAGAATAAAATTCTCGTTTTGATTAGAGAAACAAAGAATGTCAGATGTCAATGACATTTAGAGTCGCTTTCAACCGATGTAACGGCTCAACATATCATGAATCATCTTCTCAAGAAAACAATCATTCCAGAATATCATGCAGAAAAGTGTCGACGACTCAAGTCAAATCATAAGTTTCAGATCATAAATTCAAATATCAAGATCAAAGTTCAGAATTGATGTACCTACCCAAAGAGAGTGAAGCGATAACCGAAGATTCAAAACGAAGATTCAGTACTAGTGGAGTAGATATGATCTTGTATCTTTCCTTTCTCTCCTATTGTATTTTTCTTTTTAATCTAACAGCTGGATCTACGAACCGGAACCTCGACAAAACCTCACTCGACTACCTAAAATTATTCTCCCGTCCCTTCCTATATGTTAACTACACTTGATTCCTTATCATTAACTTAGGATTGGTAGTTTGTCTAAAGTTAGGGCGTGATCAAACCTCTTCTCTTTTATTTGTTTTCACATTTTTAATCAATGTCTTAGTAAAAAATTAGTCACATTGTTCACGTCTTTGCATGAAAACTCTTCATGTTTTTCCAAGCAAAGAGGGGCATATTGTGAACACCTAATTTTTGACCAAAACATAAGATTTTACACCCAATTTTAATACTTAAATATTATTATTTCAGTAGGGTTATATTTAAAATAGATGAAAAAATAAATAAATCTGAAAATTACAACAAATTATAAGCTCACTTTATGTTCAAAGTTTAATAAAGAAAGCTTTTGAATTTAACGTATTTTGTTTTAATCTTTCAACTTTTATCTAGTCTAAGAAATAATAATAGTCGTATATATCATGGAAAAGTAAAAAAAAAAGATAAAAAGAAGAGTTCTAAAAGTTTCAAATTACCTCACCCTTTTTTATAATTATCCTAGTTACCTTCAAACTTTCATAACTATTTTTTCCTAACAAATCCTCCCCCCATTAAGTTTTCTTTTTCTCTTTGCACGATTTTTTTTTTCTTCCTTCTTTCCCCACACGTTCTATACTTTTTACTTTTTTTTTGTTTTGTTTTATTAGTTATTCATTTATTTTATTTTTCTTCCTTTATGTCAACCCTAAAATTCTCAACTAATTTTTAAATTAAAACTCCATCACGTTCCTTTTAATTAGCACCAGACTCACACCCAAAGCTATTATAAAAATACACACTCAGTAAAGAAAAAAGATATAGACACAGAAACACAGAAGAAAGGAGAGAAAAAAAAAGAACATAGAGAGGAAAAGATAACAAAAATGAGTTTTATTTTGAGAATTAAGTCAGCGTTCAAGGTTTCACTCAAGGTTTCAGATTCGTGGCTTTTTAAAAGTTAATACATAGTTATTAACTTTGGAAATCAGTAGATCGTAGCAGTTGTTTAGTGGTGAATCAATTTTTCACGGCGAGGTAACTCTAAATTCTCGCATGATGTAATTGGAATGCTTGTACGAAATTTGATTCCAATAATATGAAGTTTTCTGAGTCGCATGTTATTATCTAATATTGTTTGTGATGTATGTTGTGAATTATTTTGAAAATTTACGAATGGCTAGGAAAACGTAACCGGAGAGATTTTTTTTTGCTAAAAAAATAAAAATAAAACAAAAGATGCATCATATATTTTCTTTTTTTAATTATTATTATTATCTTATGCTCTTTAGAGGCAATTTATATTGAAATTGGTTCCATAATATTTAAATTGATTAGTTTGAATAATTAGTATTTCTTTCGGCCTAGTCTTCATTCAAGAAAAATCTTGTTGAATTTATTGTCAGAATAGTATATAAACTAAAATTTAATTGATTAGTGATTTAGAAAATCTATGTGGAATATGTTTTAGTCTTTTTAATATATTATTTTGAATAAAAAAATAATTTGCCTTTAAGATTATTATTGCTTTAATTTGATTTGTTAAGGCATATAATTGAGAAGAGATATGGACTCTATTTAGGAATTCATTATCAAAGAAAAAATGAATAAATAAAACAATTGTATAGAAGTACAAAAAAAAAAGAGGACTAGGAATAAATAAATAAATGAACATTAAAAAAAAACCAAAAAAAAGGCCAAGAAACTAAAAAGAAGAAAGAAGAGGAACAAAATGTAAAATGAAAAAGTATAATAATGAAAAAATAAAGAAAAGGAAACAGAAAACGTTAAAAAAAAAGATGATTGAAACAATAAAATAAACAATAAAAAAAAGTGAAACAGAATGTCCAAAAAGAATTAAAATATAATAAATAAAGGATAAAGTACGAAGAAACAGAAAAATAAAAACGTAAAAAAATAAAAAAAATACGAAGAGACAGAATGAAAAAAAAATAAATATATATATATATATATATATATAAAAATTAATAAAACCAAAACGTAAAAAGGAAAAAAAGTAAGGTAAAAGACGTGCAAAGAAAAAAAAATTAAAAAAAATAGGAAAAATCTTTCTAAAAATTGTCCTAATCTATTTAGAATTTCTTACTAAAACTAATCCAAATCACATAAAATTTTATTTCTATTTTAAATCTAACTAAAAAAAAATACAATCCTAAAATACTCAAACTCAAAAAATCTCAATCCTACACAAATTCTAAATCCTAGCAATTAGATACCTACATATTTTATATCCACAATAAAAATTAATAAATACAAATACATGAAAAAAAAAGAGAAGAAAAGAAATTAAATGACATTTCAAGATTTGTAAATATCCATCTTTTAAGTTTATTTTATTATTATGTTTAAACAAATTTACGTGATATACATATTTTTAATTAATGAACATATATTAATAAAATAAAGTAGTCTTAAATAAGTTTAAAATAAATCAAAGAATGAGGGTAAATAGCATTTTTATTAAGTTAATAATATAATATTCAAAAAATTAATTTAAGTCATATATATAGTAAATATAGCGGCCGTGCTAGAATCACGGGACTCGAGGGGTGCCTAACACTTTTCCCTTGGTCAACATAATTCCTTACCCAAATTTTTAGTTCGCAGACCAATAAAAATAAAGAGTCAAATTTCCTTTTGATTAGGGGTTTAAATAATAAGGTGACTTGGAACACCAAAACTCAATTCCAAGTGACTACTCTGATAATAAAATAATCCCTTTTCAAAATGTCACTTTAATTGGAGAAACTATTTTTCTTTCAAAATATACATTTACATTTTGAGGAAAAATAAGGGGTGTGACAGATGACGACTCCGCTGGGGAATAACCAGAATTCGAGTTTGTAAATATTGACTTGTGTATGACTTTATTTATTTATTTCTTCATTTATGTTTTAGATATTGTATTTGTTGGCTGAATGTGCTAATTGTTTACTTTTTTACTATTTTAATATTATTTGAATTGCCTTATAACTGTCTTCTCTCACGCACCCATCTGAGTCTTCTATAAAACAATTATGGGAATTGCCACTGCGCACCCCACTTCTGTCAAGATAGCCAGTGGATCTTCGGTCCATGGTGAAGGATTTTTAGTGACACATGTTTAGAATGGGGAGCACCTATGCACAAAGCCGAAAAGCGCTGCTACCGGTACATTGCAACTCCCTAACTCGAGTTGTCCGCTCGTTTTACAGCCAGTCTAGATACCTTTCTCCAAAAGTTCAACCTTAGTAGAATTGAAACCTTCATACTTGAAATCCTTACTAGGTTCCGCTTTATCTGTATCATGTGCATTTAACTTAGCAAAGACTCGGCATGGGGGCCTGGTCTGTCTAGGACAATTACCTTTTCTTGAGACCATCATGTACATTTTTGTGCTACTTGTTGCATCATGTGGAAGACTATAACAAATGTTGACCGGCTTTAGATAATTGACTAAAAGAAGAAATATCTATTTTTACCCACTTTCAGCAAATGATTCGAGATAAACAAATTGAAAATAATATATATATATATATATATATATATATATATATAAAACCCTCAATTGTATTCTCGCTTTTATCACAACATCAAGTTTTTACAAAAATAAATAAAAGAAATAAAAAATAAAAAAATAAAAAAATAAAATAATAATAATAATAATGCATGTACAAAATAAGAGAAAAAATAAATAAGTTATTATATGTATATATATATATGTATGTCTTCAAATTTGTTTCAAATAGTGTATGTCCACCTTCTTTTTATTTCTTTTTCTTTCTTTTCTTCATGATTCACTTGTCAAAATTATTTCTTTATCCGATCATTCTCTCCGAAAACAACCTAGGCTTCCCCTAAGGAAGGTCAACAATAGTCGTTTTCGAAAGAATGACCACTCTAGGCATTCTGAGTCATGTTTCATTTTTATTTTTATTTTCATTTTTAATTTTAACTACTCCGACAAATGATTTCGAATGATCAAAATTTCTGGAGATTTGTTGAGGGCTTCTCCTCTATCGCTTCTCCATTGACAACCTTAACTCAAAAGAAGACTAAATTTGAGTGGTCGGAGGCTTGTGAGAAAAACTTCCAAGAATTGAAAGATAGGCTTACCTCCGCTCTGGTATTGACCTTACTGGAGGGTACCAATGGGTTTGTGATATATTGTGATGCTTCGAGAGTAGGGTTGGGGTGTGTTCTTATGCAACATGGTAAGGTGATTGCCTATGCTTCGAGGCAACTAAAGATCCATGAGAAGAACTACCCGACTCATGACCTTGAACTAGGGGCGGTTGTATTTGCTTTGAAAATATCGAGACACAATCTCTTTGGGGTCCATGTAAATGTGTTTACCGACCACAAAAGTCTTCAATATGTGTTTAGCCAAAGAGATTTGAATCTCCGACAAAGAAGATAGTTAGAGCTTTTAAAGGATTATGGCATAAGTGTCTCATACCACCCCGAAAAAGCAAATGTGGTTGCGGATGCCCTAAGTAGATTGTCCATGGGTAGTGTACCACATGTAGAAGATGAGAAGAAGGAATTGGTTTGTGATGTGCATAGGTTGGCCCGGTTAGGTGTTCAACTAGTGGGTTCCACCAAGGGTGGAGTTGTGGTTCTTCATACTTCTGAATCATCCTTTGTAATTGATGTGAACTCTAAACAACACCTTGATCCTATTTTGATGGAATTGAAAGAATCGGTTCTCAACAAGTCTGTAGAGGTCCTCTCCCAAGGGGGAGATGGGGTGCTTAAGTACCAAGGGAGATTGTGTGTTCCGGATGTTGATGGTTTGAGGGAGAAAATTCTAGATGAGGCTCACGGTTCGCAATATTCTATTCATCTAAGGGCCACCAAGATGTACCGTGACCTACGGGATGTCTATTGGTGGAAAGGCATGAAGAAGAATATAGCGGGTTTTGTGGCCAAATGTCCAAATTGCCAACAAGTGAAGGCCGAACACTTGAAATCGGGAGGTTTGCTCCAAGATATAAATATTCCCACTTGGAAGTAGGAGGAGGTGAATATGGATTTTGTTGTGGGTTTGCGTCGTACTCGGAGGCAACATGATTCTATTTGGGTCATTGTTGATAGGATGACTAAATCAGCCCATTTCATTCCCATTAAGGTAACCTTCTTGGAGGAAGACTATGCTAAGTTGTACATCTAGGAAACAGTGAAGTTGCATGGGGTTCCTTTGTCTATCATATCGGATAGAGGTGCTTAATTTACCTCACATTTTTGGAAAGCGTTTCAACAATGGCTTGGTACTAATGTTAAACTTAGTACCGCTTTCCACCATCAAATGGATGGTCAAACCAGACGCACCATTCAAACCTTAGAGGACATGTTGAGGACGTGTGTGATTGATTTCAAAAGTAATTGGGACGATCATCTTCCATTGATCAAATTTCCCTACAACAATAGCTACCACTTAAGCATTGCCATGGGTCAGTTTGAAGCACTCTATGGCAGAAGGTGTAGATCACCAGTGGGTTGGTTTGAAGTAGGTGAGTTTGCTCTCATTGGTCCCGAACTAGTCTATGATGCCATTGAAAGAGTTTTACTCATTAGAGATAGGTTGAAGACGGCCCAAAGTTGGCAAAAGTCCTATGCCGACAATAGAAGAAGGGATCTTGAATTTGAGGTTGGTGATTGGGTCTACTTGAAAATCTAACCTATGAAGGGTGTGATGAGGTTTGTCAAGAAGGAGAAACTTAGTCCCTGGTATGTGGGCCCATATCAAATCTTGAAACGTGTTGGGAAAGTTGCATATGAATTGGACTTGGCAAATGAGTTGGCTCCGGTTCACCCGTTGTCCCATGTTTCCATGCTCAAGAAATGCATTGGTGATCCGATATCCATCCTTGCTTTATAGGGTATAGGAGTTGATGAGAACCTCTCCTATGAAGAGGTCCCGGTTTAGATTTTGGACCGGAAAGTTAAGAAGTTAAGGAACAAAGAAGTAGCTTCCGTTACAGTTCCATGGAGGAATCACTTAGTTGAGGGTGCTACATGGGAGGCCGAGGCCGACATGAAGTCCCGTTATCCTCACCTTTTTCCTTCTACTACTATCCCTACTTAAGTTAAATAGTTTCTTGAGTTGGTGTTTTGGAGATCTTTGTGCTATGAGTTTTATTTATGATTTCCTTATAATGTGCATGTTCTTGTGAAGATTCATATTTAGCATATATTGAGTTTTCATGAATTATATGTTCCTCATGTTGGTTTGCACTTTAGTATGATAATTGCATATTTGACTTCATGAGGTGAAATAATGGACATGTTTTGCTATATTTGTGAGGATATGGCATATTGACGCTATAATGTTGTGTTGAGCTCATTCTAAGTTGGAGAAGGCAGTTCCTCCGATGATCATGTGAAATGAAGTTTTGTGCATGTTGGGTTGTGGATAAAATACCTACTTCCTTTTAATAGCAATGTTTATGTCTTGAGATGGGAGTTGATGTTTCCTCCTATGAATTGTGCATTGTTTTAATGTTGCATGTTTGTTAGGCTGCTAGTCTTGAGTCTTTTCTTCTGTGAGGTGTCTAGATCGCCATTTGATGACGAATGTTCCTAAGGGGGCGATAATGTAACACTCCAGAAAATGGTAGGTTGAACTAGAGCCTAAACATAAGGACGAACGTCTTGAAGATGCATTCTAGGGGTTGAGGCCATGCGGAAAGTACCATGGCCAAGGATCCAAGCCAAGGCCAAAAGTCCAAGGCAGCCCCTAGCCATTAGCTACTTCCCCAACCTTCACGAGAAGGACCACGAGTGGTGGTCCTCACCACAACTCATGAAGGTGGGCATGGTCATGCCTTGGCAATGAAAGTTTGGCCACGAAATACCCTAGCTACTGCCTCAACTTCACGGCCATCACCACGGTTCGTGGTCTTGACCATGACAAATGGAGGCTCTCATGAACTTGCCTTAGGCAAATGGCCGAATGGCCCCAAATGGTGAAGCCACTGCCTCAACTCCACGGGCAGTACCATGTGTCATGGTCCAATTCACGAATTGTGAAGGGGCCATGGAGGTGACTTAGGCTCAAATGCCAAATGCCACCAAAACCTAGCCATTTTCCCAATCTTCACAGGAGGGACCACGAGTCGTGGTCCTCACCACTGCTAGTGAAGATGGGCGTGGCAACTGGACGAGGTCACTTAGTGAGGGTCACTTAGGTCAATTACTATTTTAGTCCAATTAAGTGGGGGAGTATTTTGGGTATTTTAGGGGGTGGTTTATATATTGTAATAAAGTCAATTTCACCTATTTTCAAGTCATATACAAAAAACACCCAAATATTTCTCTCTCTACATGTTCCTCTATTGAAGAACACCAAGAACTTGAAGGTTAGGGCTCAAGAATCAATCCTCTCAACTCTAAATCGTGGGGAAAGCTTCAATTAAGGTATGGGGACCTTGATTCGTGGAATACTTTTCTCCATGAAGCCCTTCGAGCTCTAATTTTGAAATTGGTATAATGTTCAAAAACTAGGGTTTCTATTCTAGCCATAGGTTCTTCTTAAAAATGATTTTATTATGTTATTTGCATTATATTATGGATGCTTTGATGTTTAATGTTGATTTTTATTGTAAATTTCCCCATGAACCCGTGTGCTACCCCATGACCCCAATTTCATGAACTATGATGGGTTTGTTGATGCAAGATGAAGATTATGAATTGTCTGTATGTTAACCTACTTATTGAATCTTGTTTATTCATGCTTAAAGTAGTATTTCTAAGTATGATCGTGAGACTTGGTTCATGACCCTTGAAGAGGGAGAAATTGTGAATGTTTGTTCATGAATGATGGGAGTTATATGTGAACCTGTAATTCACTTGAAAGGTAAATATCTTATCACCATGGTATAAATTGAGGTATTGTGGAAAGATCAATTCACCCCTTACTGTCACGACCCGGGATCACCCCCTAGTCGTAACCGGCGTACTCGACCTCGAAGAGGTCTAATACAAGCCTCTTAGCATTCATTCATCGCATAGACACTAAAACCATAAGGAATTAAAAACTTTCTTTACCAAGAAATCATTTCATTAAAAAAAACAATAGCAAGCGGAAGACTTTCTAGACTTTATACATGATGTCTCAAAACCATCTAATACTTTAGAGTACAAATTTCGGGACTAATCCCGTACACAACTTAAACAATACTAAAAGACATAAAAGAACGTATTGGGTATTGTCCTCGAATCTATGAGGACTCACCAAGTCTTCATCTTCAACACTTAGAAACCTATCAAAGCCATGACATGTCATCTTCTCCAAATCCCTACACTTTAGTTCAAAAAAGGGAAAGAAAGGGGTTAGCACAATTAAGTACTAAGTATGGCGACCATGCAAAAACATGTCAAAAAGGACATTTTCAAAGAATAAATGCTTTCATATCAATTTGATAAAGCCTTTCCTTTACAAGTATAAGAGACATAATACAAGTCAACATTAACATATAAGACCATAGCCCACCATACATATAATCAACATATGTCCATATACAACTCATGCTTAACTTTAAAAGAACACATGTCATTTCATTACCATAGGACCTCTACCTAATATAATCTTAAGACACACTTGAGTAAGACAAGAAGTGACCGCCCATACAACCTCTTCAAGCACACTTAAGTGTTCCTCAAGATTACCTTAGATAAGGACATTTCCTTTACAACATAACATGAATAGGCCAACATTCTTTAAGAAACCATTTTGGAGACATTCAATCACATAAGGGGACTTTCACATAATAGTCGTTAGACTTAGGGAACTCACTTTAGTATCTTCAAAGCCTACTCGTGCCATGTGTAGATAGCATCCCATACTACTACCTACACGTTGTAGAACCTATCCAATAACTAGAGTGCACATCCCACATGATGGGAATAGGCATAATCGACATAGACCATACTAGCTAGGTATGGAATCCGGAGTCTATCCTACTCCGTGGAGGTTGTTCTACTTGCCAAAGGTAGAACTAGTAAGCAACCCATGTAGGCACATGGTTTAGGGGATGTCCAAGGAAGTTCATTGTGCCTAATCTCATACTCAACTAGGCCACCTTCCTAACCGCATCCACTCGGTGCTAGCCTTGTTTCCCATAGAGTATTTAATCACATATGTACTTAGAGAAGGTTCCTTTTCTAGTTCAACCAAGTCATAGTACCTCTTCCCAAGAAAGGCCCCATTTCTTAGTCATGGCCAATCAAGGTTCATAAGGATAGCTCATTAAATCCCCCTGGAAGGGTGCCTTAGGCCTACCGATTTTTCATTAAGGGTGCCTTAAGCCTGCCGGTCCAAGGTTCATCATTTCACACATGAGAAGGGCTACCACCATTAGGTCTACCGAGTTCATGGTTTTACATTTACTTAGGAAAGCTAGACTTATGAAAGGGCACCATTTCGTAGTTTTGCCGATTCAAGTCTTGGCCTAGAATTCCTCTTTTAGCATTTATAGAAAGGGCACTATTTCTTAGTTCTGCCCATTTCACACATTCATGCATTCAAGACTTTAAGTAACAAGGAGGGACACTTTAGTCTACCAACCAAGTCACAACATTTTCATTTAAGGATACTTCATAATCCAACATCATTTCATATATACATCATAAGAAATCATACTTTAACTCACAATGCTATCCACTTTACATAGGATCATCACAAGATCACATAAAACTCATTCACATCATACCTTCACATATAGCTTCATATAAAACTCATTCACATCATACCTTCACATATAGCTTCATATAAAACTCATTCACATCTTACCTTCACATATAGCTTCACATCAAACTCTACATATAGCTTCATATAGGAATTTACATATAGCCTCATATGTGTATAATAATACAACAATATAATAACATTCACATAATGCCCTTCATGGCCTCAATTCACAATAATACAACAAATAACCACCTCCACCAAAGGTGGATCAAACCAACCAATAACAATTATATTAATACTAAGAGATCAAGCCATCTTACCACCCTTTTCAAAGACCATAAGCCACAATACTCAATTTCATGCCAATTATACAATATTTATCAAGTTTGATCAACTTACCCTCTTTCCATGGCAATCTTCATCATCCTCATATTCCAACAATTAACAATACAATAACAATGATAATAACAACATTCAACTATACAAACTAAGCTAAGCATAAGCCCATAATCAACATGAAGACCAATTCACAATTTTGCCCATTCAAGGCTAACATCCCACATCCTTCAATTCAATAACAATTCTTAACAATTCAACATAGACAAATACATACATGAACAGCCCACAACAATTTACACAATAATCGTCCATCAAATTACACAAAATCAATACACCCACTTTAGGCCAAATTTAGAGAATTTGTAAAGGCATGGGTTCATGAAGATTTCTTTCCTAAAACCATCAATAATCATTAATAACAACATAAAACATCATTGGAAATCATTTAATGCAAGGACCCATGCTTAGAATTCGAAATAGGATTTTGGTGTATTTGAAAGACCTTGAAAACCTTTTGATTGGGCTCCTTGAAAGAAAGAATGATCAAGGATAAATGATCCCCATACCTTAAAGATGAATTCCCCACGAAATTTGAAGAAGAAACACCAAGAAATCTTCAACCCTAGCTCCAACTCCTCTTCTTCCTCTCTTCTTCTCTTCTTCACTCAAGAACCTTAACTCTTATTCTTTTAAAATGGAACAAAAATGATCCACAAACAGCCTAACACAACAATATAACCTCAAAAGAAAAGATTTGTGAAAAGACCGAAATGCCCTTAAATTTCCGGACGGACTCCCTGCCAACTGCCCAACTTTCAAAGGGCATAACTCGCTCATACGAACTCGGAATCGAGCAAACTCGGTGGCGTTGGAAAGATCGTTCCAAGTGCTTTCCAAAAATAACTGGAACTACTCCTGGATCATCCTGAGCTAGGAGTTATAACTGCTCAAAGTTGGCCAAAAACTCACTGATTTCCACACTTGGCCGAATTTCCAGATTCTGAATTTTTTTCCAAAAATGACTACTTCCAATTTCAAGCTTCTTCTTATTCATTTTAAATTGTCGGAGTTACACAATTAAAACGAAATTACATATAAACCCCTCATAGAACCTCATTATAAAGTCAACACAAAGTCATAGGCTCTTGCTTAACCTATCATTTTTTTCCAAGTCGTTACACTTACCCTATACACATGTTCATGTATGACTTGTCTAGGATGGTGATATCATTGTTGTTTGATTGAAAGGTTACTTCTAATGAAAAACACTAAGAATGAATTGTGAAAGTTCTACTCACATGTTAATGTTGGTTCTAAGGATGAAAGTACATTCTCACCTTTAATGAATCTATGAGCTATTATGATGAATTGTATTGAATGGAGGGTAGAGTATCTCTTTACACATATAAATGCAATTTAAGACTAATTATGTATAATTTGGGAAGTAATGCTAAGCACCGAGTGGATACGAACAATGACGTAAATGACCTTCCGCCAATGCAATAGGTTGGTTCATCTAAGTGACCTTATGAGATGGAAACTCCTCAGCCAATGCAATAGGTCGGGTTTTTAGAAGCAATCTCCCTATCCCGTAACTATGTGCCGACATAGGACTTTAGCTAGTCGATCCACCTTATAGCTATATAGTTAGTTCTACCTTAGGCAAGTAGGATGCCTTCTTTCGGTGTGGGGTTATATGACACCGGATTCCATGTAGTCCACATGGTCTATGTTGGTTATGGCAACTTTTCCCTACATAATGAAGATAAATAATAAGACATGAACTATATTATGACTTCTTAGTGAGTTTGCTTAGTAGGAGTGGGGGTATGGGACTTTACTTCCACATTGCACAAGTAGACTTGGTAGGATGTTATGAGATGGTTCTTTTATGTTATATTATGATGAAATATGAATGTATGCATGTATGTTGAATGGATAGTTGATATGAATGACTTTTCTTATATTCAAGTAATGTACATGACTAGTTCCTAGTTGATGATTATTGAATATGATGAGGTCCAAAGGTGACATGTATGAGTACTTGGTATAGTTGGTATTATCGGATGCCAACCATACATTGCACCAGTGTTCCTTGGGGGTTGCTAAGGTGTTGGTGCCATGTTGTGCATAGAAATTTGATTATGACTTTTCTTTCATATTGAAAGTGTATGTTGGTTTCCAAACTTCATAAATGCATTCATTAAATGTAAAATGTCCTTTTTTTTATCATGTTTTAAGGATTTTATGCACGTTTCCATACTTAGTACATATTATGTGCTAACGCCTTCTTCCTTCTACTTACTATGAATGTAGGTTCCGGCCGTTGTTACCTACTACTTCCTTGAAGGTGAAGCTTGGGTTGAGTATTCCCCCGGCTTGGTGAGTCCTCAAGTTTGAGGACAAGTTGCTATTGTTTCTAGTCTCTAGTTTACTTACTATGTTCTAGACTAAATTCTATTTCCTTTTTTTGGAGACTTATTGATGTAAAGGGCTTGGACCCTATTTGTAGTCTTATGTTTAGATGGTGATTGAGACAATGTTTAGTTCCTATTTTCCTTATATGAAGAAGTTGACTTCTATTGAAAAAGTTTTAAATTTTCCGCATTATTTTCTATGTCTTATGTAATGATGATGCTAGACGCTTGTATGAGACCCCTTCGGGGTCAAGTACGCCGTGTCACGCCTAGGGGCTAGCCTTGGGTCATGACATTATCATGACCATTCTATCTAATAGTCTACCATTATCTCACAAGATTTTCTCTTGGAGCCTTAACATACTTAATTCATCATATTGGATTTGCCCTCAAAACCCTAGAACCATTACTATGTGAGAACCCCTTTCAAGTTAAGTTCATACTCATGCCTAATATCATGTCTAGAATTCTACATTAGACAAGGATATTATCATGACTCAAGTGATTCTATCACTTCCTACCATCTATTATTCATAAGGTGAATTAGGTAGATAAGGGTCTTTCATCACACTTCTATTCATTAGCTTTCTACTCATATGTAGATTTTACTCTCAAAGCCTTGGCATCTATAGTTAGTCATATTAGCTTTACTCTCAAGCCCTAGTGATCAACATTCATGACTACAAGCCCTATTCTCAAAGCTTCACTTCTACAATCAACATTCATACCTAGTTTTCATGGTATTCTAATCATATTCTTCATTACTAGGTGATTCTAGTCACAATCGATCATAAGGGTTCAATTTCATCTTTACAAGTCATGATCCTTCACATTAAATAAAGTCTAGTTCAATTCATGATTATATATTCCTAACCTTGAACAATTACTACACATGACATTGATTTATGAAGATCACCTTTGAACCTTCAATTTCACCTCTATGGCATAACCCACAAATATCACATTCATCAATTTAGACTAGGGTTTACCATAGAAATCACATGAATTCATCATAACATCATAATTCAATGCTATTACAATCATAATTAGGTATTATCCACTAGATTGGAATCATACCTAAACCCTACCCACAATGTAGAAAGAAACCATAGCTAGATTGGGTTTTTTGACTTCACAATTGGGGGAAAACCTAGGGGGATCTATGGGTGGAAGAACCCATAGATGATTAATCTAACATACCTTAATTCAAAGCTCTAATAAAGCTCTCATCAATGGAGGAAAATCTGCCCTCTTCTCTTCTCTTCTCTTCTTCTTCTTTTTCTCTTCTAGAGAGAGGATTTTTGGAGAGAATTTGGGGTCTTAGATGAATGAGTTAAATGATTTAGTTTAGGGGACTATTAAGCTTATATATGTGGTTAAATAACTAACTAAATAACCTCCCTTAACCCCTAATTAATTAATGACTTAACCCCCAAACCCCTAACTGAAAACTAAAATCTTGAAAACTGCCCTCACTAACGAAACCACTACCCACGGACCGTGGGTGGGATCACGGAGCATGATGCACCTCCGTAGGTGCTGGTTCTGAGGCTGAAGATGCAGGCCTGTGCAGGCCTTGACCCACGACCCCAACCTACGGGGCGTGGGTCCACCTACGGCCAGTAGGTGGCCAAACGTAGGTTGCTGTAAATTGACAGCTTTTTGGGTTGTTTTGAGGTCCTCCTCAAGGACCCCTTGGGTGATCCTTGGGGGGTCGTACCTTGACTCCCTAACCCTTAAACCTCTATTCTAAGTACGGGAATCATTTTTATGAGTTTAACCCTCATAGCACACTCCAAAACACTTACGAAAAGCCCTAGAACTCTCTAGTTCAACTTACTTGTTTCCGGGGTATTACAAAAATGATTGTTTAGTAATTTTGATTCGGCATAATTGTTTATGATATTGGTTGTTCTTATATTCTTGTGATTACTATTTTGATGCTTGATCACCATTAGAATAAATTTATTGTCTTCTTTTGAACTCGGGAGAGGAATAGAGGGGTAGAACGTGGAATATAAGGAGCATGATCTTTTCTTGCATGCCACTTGAATTGATTTGTATCTAATATAGGGTTATGCCTTGCCTTGTTTGGCTCAAATACGGGAAGACAGCTTAATGCTCCATAGTTGGTTCAGTCTATCCCCGCTCAACGATGTAGTTAGACTGTCAATTGTGGTAGACGGTTAGAGGTCGGGAGATCATGACTATATTATCAACCACATGAATCACCAACTAGATAATCAAATAAGTTGATGAAATTGCTGCTAAACATAATTGTTAGTTAAATCATAATCCTAGATTGATTCATTCATGGATTGTGTAAAAATCTATCTTTTCTTAGTTAATTGCTTTTTAGTTATTTTATTTTTAATTTTTGTTTAGTTAACCAATATTCATCTTTTGAAATCCTCCATTAAATAGATAATTATAATTAATATAATTTAGTAAGAATAATTAATTGACAAGTTCTTTGGATTCGATAATCCAGCTTTATTAGGGCCACAATATTACTTGCACGACCACGTACACTTGTGTGTGCAATTGGAAGGAACCGTGTTCATTGACGACATCTTGGTGTATTCCAAGATTGGGGAGGATCACGATCGACATTTTAGGATTGTAATCCAAAGATTGAGGGAATAGAAGATTTATGCCAAGTTCTCAATGTGTGAGTTTTGGCATGATTCTGTGGCATTTTTGGGACAAGTGGTGTCCAAGGAAGGCATTTGGGTTCATCCAGCCAAGATCAAGGCAATAAGGGGTTGGACCAGACATACAACAGTTATTCAGATCCAAAGTTTCGTGGGACTTACGAGCTATTACCAATGATTTGTTTAGAGTTTTTCTACCATTGCATCTCCTTTGACTATATTGGCTTGGCAAAGTGAGTTTCCGGTGGTATGATGAATGTGAGGAACAATTTCAAATGCTCAAGACTTTGTTGACGTCGGCTCCTATTTTGACCTTACCTGAGTAGGGCGTACACTTCACTGTGTATTATGATGCTTCTGGAGTCGGATTAGGTGGTGTTCATATGCTGAAAGGCACGGTGATTGCCTATGCCTTTAGACAATTTAAGACCCATGAGAGGAATTACCCTAACCATGATTTGGAGTTGGTAGCAGTAGTTATTATGCTTAATCTATGACGATAATATCTATATGGGGTTCATTGTGAGGTCTTCACAGATCATTAGAGTCTTCAGTATATTTTTAATTAGATAGATCTAAACTTGAGATTGTGCGGATGTCTTGAGCTACTGAATGACTATGACATAACCATCCATCTGTGTGTGGTATGAAGACAGATATTGTAGATTTTGTTTTGAGGTGTTTGACTTGCCAACAGGTCAAGTGTAAGCACCAGTAGCTTGGAGGTTTATCTTAGAGGATTCCTATTCCTACTTGCAAGTGGGAGCAAATCAGTATGATTTTTTTGTGGGACTACCTACTACCGTGGGTGGTTATGACTCCATTTGGGTGGTTGTTGATATGTTGACCAAGTCATTCCATTTTTTCCAGTTCTGGTGAAATATATGGTGGAGAAGTTACCTGAGCTTTATATCAGTCAAATTGTGCGATTGCATAGGGTCCCAGTTTACATTGTCACTGATCAAGGTTCGTTTTTCACTACCTATTCCAGGAAGGCTTTTAAATATGGTTTGGGTACTGAGTTAGATATGAGTACAACCTACCATCATCAAACAAATGGAGAGTCCAAGCAGAAAATTCAGGTGTTTGATGACATGCTCTGATCGTGTGTGATTTACTTTGGTTCTAGATGGGATCGACATTTTCCCTTAGCAGAGTTTGCCTATAACAACAATTATCATTCCAGTATTAAAATAACCCCTTTTGAGGCATTGAATGACAGACTATGTAGATCTCTGATCAGATGGTTTGATTCAACAGAGATAGATTCATTAGATACAAACTTGGTTAGTGATGCTATAGAGTAGGCTCATATGATCCAATGTAGATTATTAACGGCCCCGAGTTGACAGAGAGATATGTAGATCGGAGATTTGGAGCCCTTGTATTCAAGAAGAGTGATCATGTTTGCCTCTGAGTGTCACCATGAAGGATGTGATGAGGTTCAGAAAGAAGGGAAAGCTTAGTCGTAGATTCATTGACCCTTGAGATTTTGAGTCATGTTGTAGAGGTGGCCTATAAGTTGGCCTTGCGACCTAGTTTGTCAGTTGTGTCCCGTGTTTCATGTTTCCATGCTTCGAAAGTACGTGTCAGATGAGTCCTATGTACTTCCCCTTAATTCAGTTGAGTTAGGTCTAGACTCATCTTTTGAGGAGGAGCCTATAATCATCTTGGATAGGTCGGTCTGAAAGCTTTATGCAAAAGAGATTGCTTCAGTGAAGGTGCAGTGGAATCATCGTTCAGTAAGTGGGGCTACTTGGGAGACGGAGTTAGGTATACCCGTCATATAACCCTATCACTTTGAGGATCTAGGTATTCTTTTTGCCTTAGGTTTGAGGAAAACATGAATTTTAGTGATGGATAATGTAATGACCCGGTCGGTCATTTTTGGTTTTCCGTGGAAATTACCATTTTGCCCTCCCACGATTGACCCTGAGTCACTTATGATTGAGTTTTAAAAAGTTGGCTTTGAACTTTTAATTAGAAGTTGAGTATTCGGTAAGTTTTGAGTTTGAAAGGCTAAGTTGTTAAGAAAGTAGTTTTTGGTGTCTTTTAGAGTTTCGAGTGTCAGATAGAATTTCGTCGATTCCATCAGTCCCGAAATGTGAAATCTGATCCGGGAGGGTTATCAGCTACAAATTTTGAATCTTTTGAGGATTTTAGTTCCTAAGTTGTGAAATTGCAGAAATTACACCTTTGGGTTGACTTTGGTCAACATTTGGGGTTTGAATGCTTAGATTAAAATTTTGAGAGTTCTATTGGATTTGTGTGATGAATATAGACCTATTTAAGGTCTTGGTTGATTTTTGTGGGGTACCGAGCTTATTATAGCCATTTAGGCGTGAATTAGTTTCTTCTGGTTTTCATGGATGTCGGGTCAAATAGACCTCAGATTCATATTCTGACTGTTTCATAGAGTATAGAACATCGAGTATAACTGATTTTCATAGGTGGTTTGTGTGCACAGGGTTCTGAACGAATCCCAAGTGTTTTATTGATTTTTTTGGCTGATATTATTTCTGGTGCTACAATGTTTGCTTAGGCAGAACCTAGTTCGCTTAGGCAGAACCTAGTTCGCTTTAGCGATGGTCTCTTAAGTGAAACTTAGTTTGAAAAGGTGAAGCTGGCCTTTTAGGTGGGGTAAGCTTTAGCGATGTTCGCTTAAGCAGAACCTGGTTCACAAAAGTGAGACCCCCAACTTTTGTAATGTACGTTTAAGCGGAACCTAGTTGGCTTAAGCGATACCTGAGAGTTTTTGGCTTGAACATTTCAGGGTTGAAGCCCCATTTCACCATTTTTGAACTTGGGGAACTGTTGGTGGCAAATTTTGAAAGGATTTTCTATTCTAGTTTAGTTGGGTAAGTGTTCTTGATCCTAAACCTTCATTTTCCATTGATTAATTATGAGATTTAACATCAAAATATGAGGTTTTGATTGTTGCATGATGGGGTTTCTCAAGAAACGAAGTTCTTAACTAAAATGGAATTTGTGAACTAATTTTAGATCCTATTTCAAAATGATTTTCCTAATGAGTTCCTAAAGCCTTGAGTAATGTTTTCAAGTATTAAATTTTGGATTCAGACTTTATTTTTGGAATTGGATATTATGTTGATTGACCGACCTTTCAAGGGAATTATTGTGGGAGTTGTTTCTGGAAAGTGATTCTGAATACTTACTGTTTATAGATTGTGCGGCTTTGGAAGTGATTCGGAATGGGAAAACTCAACTATTGGAATGATTGTTGATTGATTTAAGGAAAGTGATTTCCTAAACCTTGTATTATAGTTGAATTCGTTTGCTTCCTTAGTTGATTTTGTGTTGGGAGTAATGGGAATGAGGTGAAGGGTTTAAATTATCCACTTGTTATATATAAATGATTAAAAATGGATTGAAATGGAAAAGGTCATGGGATGAACATGATGATGTGAATTTCCTTATTGTGACCCTTGTTGATTGATTGATGAAATGCTTGAAAGCATGATTGTGGACTTGAATTGTTAGCTATTCTATGTGGTTTGATATTGCTTGTGTTCATTGCCTTTGAACACCGTGATGAAACATGTGATGATCTTATAAAGCTGATCGGAAATGGTTCTGGCTAGTGATGTGATATAAAGTCGATGGGAAATGGTCTTGGCTAGGGATGTGATATAAAGCCGATGTAAATGGTTCCGGGTAGTGATGTGATATATAGCCGATGGTAAATGGTTCCGGCTAGTGATGTGATAAAAAGGCGATGGGAAATGGTTCATTCTAGTTATGTGATATAAAGCCGACGAGAAATGGTTTCGGCAAGTGATATTGTTCCAATGCAAAATGGTTCCGGCAGGAGATTGATCATTGTGACCTGTTGCATTTCATACTTATCTGTGACTTACTTGATGATTGTGATTGATGTACTTTTTATGTGTGCTGGACTACTTATTATTGAAGTTTATTTATTCATTTGTTGATTGTTGAATTGTGAAGATTGAACTGTGAATATTGGGCATGTGAGTCGCGTATTGTAACATTGTTAGGTTCGGTTGATTTCCGTGTATGATGTAGTTTGAAGAGGTTCGGTTTGAATGTAAGGGGTATTAGATTTATAGATATATTCTTGTTTAGTAGGTTTCTTGTTGGGTACCGTGTTGTTGGTACTCACCCCTTACTTCTACACTTGTGTAGATTCCGAGCCCGGACCCGTGTTATCTTCTTCTTCTCCTGATAGTTGAGGTTCGTGAAAGATTTGAGAGGTAGCTGCTTGTTATCCCGACAGTCTCTCTTTTCGTTTTTCTTTTAAGCTTTGTTCTACTTGAGGAACAAAGGCTAACACTTGTATTTCTCTTTGAAATCAGTAATTTCATTAGTGATTTGGACACATGATAACCAGGTTTTGTGGTGTTGTTTAGAATGAATAAGTTTTCCGCCTTTATCTTGTTCTTCCTTGACTATTTTCTGCATTTTATTTCTTTTCGTTCGTAGAATAGGCATGTGTCATCACGTCCATTTTTGGGTCGTGACCAAAATTAAGCTACCTAGTCTAGGCTTCAAGAACTTATATCACCCGCAAAAGGCAAAGGAATTAGAGCCTAATGGAAAGTATCACCTCCGTATCCAGTGTTAAACCATATGAAAAGAAGCTTGGGTGAAACTTGGTCTTCTCCAATATTACTTCCATTGCATAGACAAGAAGTTAGAAGACAAATAAACAAGGAATCATGTACTAAAAGAATAAGAAACATACTTGAAATTTCAATCATGAGATATTCTACTATGCATCTCCTCTGTTGGGTTCATATGGAACTCGCATCCATCGAGAGACACAACTGAAAGAACAAAAATTGAAAGCAAGATGAAGAAAAAAGAACCACAAAAGATCTTTGTTTTGTGAATTGCAGAACAAACAATACACAACTATGACATAGAGGTCGATTGATTATACAAAGAAAGAGGAGGAGGAAACGATGATTGACGAACAAAGCAGCCATGACTGTTCAATGGAAGCGGGAATATTTGAGAAACCCTACCTAGAAGCCTCTTTATTTAAATGGCCTGGCCAAATTGTAGACCGGGTAAACAATTTTCTTTGACATAGAGTAGAGAACCAACTTGATATTGAGTTGGTCCCACAAAATTAATGTTTTCATTATTTTTGTGTCATGACCTAAAGTACACCCTAGTCCTGATATGACATATAAGACTTTGAAAGGCACTACACAAGTCATTTGCCATACATACAATAAAACATAATGCAAAAGTAGTAAATCTCGTATGAATAGAAGAGTTTGACATAAAGCGGAAGTCCTAACATAGTCTTGACAGGCCATTCTGGTACATCAAAAGAAATAGTAAGAACATAACTTGTACACCATGTACAATTTCTGAAAACTAAAACATAATAAATCAAAATAAAGGTGACATGGTCCTCAGAACATGAGGACTCACTTGAACTTCAACCATCAAGCAACAAGCCACGATAGGGACGAGGGGAAGCGTCACACCCTGCATTTTTAGACAATGTAGGCTCAAGTATGCATTAGTATATGTAATGTACTAAGTATGAGGGACATGCATAAAAACATGAATCATGATCATAAGAGGACATATATGAAAACATGATATGCATGATCAAGCTAAATCATAGTATATTTAAAGAAGAATCATAAGTCATGAACATGGTCGATGTAATTTAAATCATATTGAAAGCTTCATAAAATCTTTGAAGAACAACTTAGTTCATTTTGTTAGATATTTATTATTAACCGACATAGACCACGTGAGCTATACTGTTGAATCTGGTGTCTTGCTACCACACAAAAGAGAGATATCTTTACTTGCCAAGAAAAGAATCTTAAACTTCTAGCTCAGGTGGATCCACTAGCTATGTGTTTCTAAGATAAAACCTACGGGGCACGTAGTTAGGGACAGTGAGATTGCTACTACAGATCTGAGCTCCACTGACAGGAGAGCCTCTATCTCAATATCTTCTATGTGCTAAATAAAATCCCAACGGAATAGCCATATTCATAAACATATCATCATACATGGAAAATCACAATTGGGTTACTAATCCAAGCTTTAAACATCATAGAGTAGCTCCTTAAATCATTAATCATGCATGTGTGGGAAAACCTTTCACCAATCATGATTTCTTAATATGTGAAAAAATCCTTTCACAATTTCATTGATGTTTATCTTGACGCAACCTAGATCATAAAACATTTCTTTTAAAAAAATCAGGCATAACTTTAATGAAAAAACAACATCCCAAGATTCATAGCTTCTTCACAAAATCGTGTTTTTAAGAGTTCATAGTTAAAATAGTGAGAAAGTGCATGGGTTCATGCGAAATCAATTGTAAAGCACGTGATCGAGTCAAAACAATATTGATAAGATCATAATCAAATAATTTAATAAACACAATTAGAACCAATGAAGAATTAAATGAAACCCTAATCAGTTCAAGAATTGAGAAATTTTTAGGGCTCATTGGGTGAATAGAATCCATTGATGAAACCCTACATACCTTGAGGATCAAAACTCAAAAACAATGGAGGAATATGAAACTTGAAGATTGATAACTTAGTCTTCTTCTTGGACTTGTGAGAGAATTGGGGAAGATGAATGTGGATGGGATTTATGGATTTGAGAGAATGCGGGAGTTGGGGTAATTTTAGGAGTAGAAAGGTAGTTAAAAGACTTAAATTAAGATCAAAATAACATAGTATAGAAATTTAATGCATAGGAAAATGCCTAAATACCCTTAAGAAATAAGTATCAGAGGTCTCTACAATTTGGACCTACAGTCCGTAGAACATCTTACGGTCCGTATTGGTCAACCGTAGAACCATCTTCACAAACACAAAATGCACCTTACTTCCCATGAGACCTTCTACGGTCCATCTAAATTCCTACGGTCTATAGACCCCATCTATAGAATCCAAGTTCAAGCCCAATATTTCCCTAAGTCAAGGACCTTCTACGAACATATCTACGAGCCGTAGTCCAAACGATGACTCTTCTTGTTCACTCATAGGTCAAACTTCACGAACATAAATTTCCCAAATCTCAACTTCATTCCTACGAGTGTCATCCACAATATATCAAATCGTAGATTGGTCTAATAGGAAACAACCAGTAGCCAAAACATGAAGTTATTTGCTTTTCCCATTTTGAGGTGTTACATATTGGGACTCAATTGGGCCTTATTTTGTGTTTCCTTTTAATGTAGGCAATCTTATTTTGTAGACCAAAATATAAAACTACTTACAAGTACATACCTCGTTACTTTTATGTCTCCTATTATTTTAAAACGACATGTATTTATTTTTATTTGTGCACTGACATCATGCCAATGTCAGTGCTCACCAGATTCTATCCTCTTTGATACTATCACAATATCTTACAATCTATATATCTATATAAAGGAAAAACATAGAGAAGGTGATGTGGCACCTCTCTATGACCTCCATTCAGATATTTTATTTTTATTTTTTTAAAAACATTTTTCCTTCATTATTTATTTTATTTTTATATCTTAAATAGTTTACACATTCAATAACTCAAATTTTCACCTATCACTATAATATATATTTAATATCTTTAATAAAATAAGAAATAACTATTAATAACTCACACATCTTCAACTTAATAATATTTATAACTCCTTTTTTAAAATCTTCATAACCCCCAAAATTTAATTTTTAAGTTTATGTCTTATGGTATTCCTCCTCTTTGTCTATATAAACTCATATTTTGTATCAAGAAAATTGTCATTCAAAGTTATTTTTTCAGTTCTCCATCACCATATCATACATTAAGGTTAGGAAGAAAATGTTAATCATCATATCATATGGTTGCTTTCAACAAAGTCATAAAGTATTTATGAGTAAGAATGCTTCTATTAAGTTTTTAAATTATATGTTTTTTACTTTAATTTATGTTATATTATTTATTTATTTATTTATTTAGAGTCAATTTGATTAAACTTTGAAACTAAATTGAATAAATTCATGGAGTAACTAACAATTTCATATATAGTATTTTCTTAATTTTTGCTTATAGGGATGAAGAAGAAAGCCGAAGAAGATACAAAAATAGAGAAAATTGTGAATTTCAGAAGAAGATGATGGAGAAAGAGAATTTGATAAAGAAATCTTTTTTTTATATGAATATAGTTATACATACATAATTTATTAGGAAAAATTATGATTATTTCTTGTGAATTTTTATTATGATAATTTTTTGTGGCATCCTAAAGCGAATATTATATACTTGAAGTTACTGTTTATTTGCATGCTAAAGTGCATTCCTAAATTCGACGTTACTTTTTTGTTTCGTCCTCTTTGTTGGTTTCTCCCTATTTCTAGGTAACTACTGTTGGGTTTTAAAAGGCGTGAATGGAAAATGAAGAGTTGCGACTTTTATGAAGAGTTGCGACTTTGATGAAAAGTTGCGACTATTATGAAGAGTTGAGACTTTTATCAAAAGTTGCGACTTTTGTGAAAAGTTGTTACTTTTATGAAAAGTTGTGACCTTTCCGAAAGATTGTGGCTTTTCAACGATTTGTGACCTTTTCGGTAAGGCACAATAAGAACCTTTTCACACTTCCCTCTGTTTTCTATAAATTGAGGAATTTCCTCTCATTTTAATAGAACCAATTTATGGACTTCTTCTTCTACTACTAAATCTAGTACTAGTATTCTAAGTGTACTTTACTGCCGTTGAGTGGCTCGCTGACACCAACGTTTTGGGTATCAATACACTGGTGATTGAGATCATTCTATCCTGGGAGGACATATTCCAAATCAAACCTCAGATACTGGAGGGGAATAATTTCCTTAAGGGGACACTGTGCATTCAGTGGGCTTGATCTTCTTTCTGTTTTTTCCAGATTTTGTTTTATTCTAAGTATCTTAGGAATACAAGATGAACAACAATCTTAAGGAAATTACTATACTATTGGTATCTCTTGTATTCTACTAATTGAGAGAAATAGATCAGGGAAGTAGAAGATTAATGCATTACTTCTCCAGAATTTGGTGCTTTGTTTAGCAAGGTCGAAGTGAGAATGTACAGAAAAAGTGGTGGTATTCCGGTTAAAGATTACACCAGGTAACTTTATTATTATTTTGTCTAAGGAGGAAAATAGTTTCTAAGAGTTAACAACTTTGATTTTTTATCATGTGTATCTTTGGCAAAAGATCTGCAAACCGTATATTGTGGAATGAATTTTGCTTGGCAAATAGTGTTGCCTTTAAAATTCTTTAGTTTGCAAAATGAGAGATGCATATTTTTATTTGATAAAATAGTATGTCAAAATGTTATAGTTGGAAGGCTACTGAAAATAAAAACATTTCTATGTGATAAAGAATATGTTTAATTCTGCTTGGAGACGGAAAAAAAACTTTTGTAGTTTTATACTCCATGTGAAATTTGATTCTGTCTGATTTATGTAGACTAAAAAATTTTGTAGTTTCTACTCTCGATAAATCAGACTATGCAATTGGTTTGAAAAATATGAAAACTTCACATAATAAGTCAATGTTGTACTTTTGACTTTCTACAAACTTTACTGTTATATAGAAACAAAGTGTACAAATTTTTTTTCCTTTATTGTTAGTATTCAAAATACGAAGTGGTATGTCTATTTGTGATAGAGGAAGAAATATCAGTGACTTAGAGTTTGTGATTTTGTGCCTCTATGGAATGAACTTTGACACTATGTAAAGATTGTCAAAGAGAATTGAAGCAATATAATTCTTTTGTATAATAATATTTCCAAAAGAGGTTTCATACTGCCAATGACATTTTGATAGTTTGGGAAAATATGTGGAAAAACTATTTTCAAATACGTGAAAAATAATTTTAAGATCCCATTTAAAATGTGTGGGTTCTTTGCTTATGATAAAGATAAAATTAGACATGGTGTCTAATTTAATTTTGGAGCAAACGATATGAAATTCAATGATACTTTTGTATTATGTTAGACCCACAAAATTCTTGGAGTATATTCGGTATTGTGGTTGTTGAGTTTCTCTATTACTAGTATATGATGTGACTAGTATGAAACTTCCAAATTATATATATATACTTGTTCAAAATAATTGTGTTCTTTTATGAAAAAGTGTCACTTAAAATGTTGTGGTTTTTCATGAAAAGATATGTCTATTATAATAAAAGTATTTGCATAGACATGAATACTGGTGAATAGTTATTCGTTATGTTTTGTAAAAGAAACAGTTGGACTATATTGCCTTTATTGGACCTGATGAAACTTTGTTCATGGGTAGTTCTATAACAATCAAATTGAAAGTTATGGAAAGGTCCTGCTGAAAAGGACATTTGACAAGGTGATGACTCTAAACAATGTTTGTGTCATACAAAATTGTAAGAAATAGGAGCAAATATCTGTGAGAAAAAGCTACCTCGCAGAGAGCTTTTCAAACTCAATATTTTTATTTGTTCTTACTTGCTTGAGTCAAACTGTTTGTGACATGAACACTTGGGACATGTCAATTACGAAACCTTGTAAGGAAAACTGATAAACTTAGAAGTTTTGTCTAACTTTGAGTGCAATAAATAAAAAATGTCAAGTTTGTGTGAAATCTAAGTATGCTGAGCATTCTTATAAATCTGTTGAAAGGAATTCTAATCCCTTAGAATTGATTTACACTGACATTTGTGATATGAAGTCAACACCATCTCGTGGTGGAAAAAGGTATTTCGTAACTTTCATTGACAATTGCATTAGAAACGACTATGTCTATTTGTTGAATGGTAAGGATGAAGCAATAGAAACGTCTAGACAATATAATATTGAAGTTGAAAATCAGTTGGGAAAAAGATAAGAAGTGATAGGGATGGAGAGTATAAATCTCATTTTGCAGAAATATGTTTGAAAAGTGGAATTATCCATCAAACTGCTGCCCTATTCACCTCAATCTAATGGAAAAAAAAAACTAAACTTTGAAGGAAATGATCAATGCATTACTTATAAGTTCTAGTTTACCACAAAACTTGTGTGGAGGAACTATCCTTACTGCAAAAGGGAACAACAAAAAGTTTTGCCTTTTCATAAAGAAAGCAATAAAAAGTTTTGTTTTTCCAGGACACAATCTATTCCATATGAGAAATGGAAATGAAGGAAATCCAACTTGAAATATTTCAAAGTTTGGGGGTGTCTAGCCAAAGTCCAAGTTCCTATTCCTAAAAGGATTAAAATAGGACATAAGCTAGTGGACTGTAATAATAGACTTGAGTAGTCTAGTGAAAGGTCTAAACGAACTTGGAAAGAACTAAAGGAGAATGTACTTAATAAAGAGATTCCAAGGTGTAGTAAATGTCAAAGGACATCTACTTTCTTTGAATATGATTTTGTAACATTTCTTGTGTCTTCTGTAGACTTATCCTTTTGGACATATGATGTTAATAGTGAGATTCGTTCAATCTTGAGTAATCCTATAGGAAGTTGGTAGATCTTCCCCCAGGAAATAAACTTTTGGGTTCAAAGTGAATCCTCAAAAGGAAAATGAAAGTCGATGGAACTGTTGACAGATATAAAGCAAGATAAAACCAAGGTCTTGATCTTTTCGACACATACTCGCCAGTAAATAGAATTACATTCATTTGGATGTTAATTGTGTTAGCTGTGGTTTATGACTTCAATTCTCCATTTAAGAGAGTTGTTTTCTTAAATGGAGAATTGGAGGAAGAAATTTACATGGAACAACCCGAGGGTTTTGTGGTTCCTGGTAAAGAAAAGAAAGTGTGCGAACTTGTTAAGTCACTTTATGGACTAAAACAATCGCCCAAACAATGACATAAGATATTTGACCAAACTATGTTGGTAAATGGATTTAAGAATGATGGAAGTGATAAATATGTTTACATTAAAATCACTAGGTCATTGCTTGTTTGTATAATTGGTGATATGTTTATCATCAATGGAGACACTAATGACATAAATGCTACTAAACGTATGCGAGAAAGCAAGTTTGGAATGAAAAATCTTGGAGTAGTTAATGCGATCTTAGGTATAAGAATCCTTAGAACTCCATAATGTTTAGCATATTCACGGTCTCATTGCATTGTAACGGTACTTGACTAGTTCAAATATTTGGATTTCAATATTGTCAAGTCTCTAATAAATGTGAGCTTTGCATTTCAAAAGAGTGAAGGCAAAAGTGACTCACAATTGGATTATGCTAGAGTATTGGGAAGTATGATGTATATCAAGAAGTGTGCGCGCTCAGATATATCATTTGCTATTAATGGACTGTGTCGGTTCACGAGTGATCCCAATCGAACTCATTATATGACAATGAAAAGAGTTTTAGAGTATTTAAGAAATAGTTAAAACTATGTCTTGCATTATAACAATATCCAACAATATTGAAAGGATATAGTGATGCGAATTGGATCACCGGACAAATGAAGTGAAATCCACGAGTGGATATGTATTTACTCTTGGTAGAGGAGCAGTCTCGTAGACATATTCCAAAAAAAGAAAGACATGTATCGCTAGCTCTACAATGATCTCTGAGCTAGGTGCTCTAATAAGGTCGGTGAATAAGTGGAAAGACTCCGGAATTTCTTGATAGATATTCTTTTTTGGCCCAAACCATTGGCATTAGTATGCATACACTTTGATAGTCAAGATGCAATAGGTAGGGCATGGAGAATGATGTATAACGGAAAGTCTCGTCATATAGGACATAAACAAGATACCGTTAGAAAACTATTTTCTAGTGGAATTATCAGAATTGACTATGTAAAGTCAAAGGATAATGTGTCGGGTCCACTTACAAAAAGGCCTAGCTAGAGAGAAAGTTTAAAGATCATCTAAGGGAATGAGTTTACGGCTTAGGACAAGTCATCATGGCTGTAACTCTATCTAGCAGACTGGAGATCACAAGAGCTAGATTCAAGGAGAAAAACAAAGTTGTGACTAACGGTTCGGCATTGTCAACAAACTCAATCCATTCTCATGATGAAGACAATGCTCAGGTACAAGGATACAACATTAAGTCTTGTTAATGAGTTACTAAAGCTTAATGATTTTAATGATTTGCTAAGTTTGGCAGATTTGATCAAATAGTGTATCTACGCGATAACACGGATATAAATCACCTATGTGGGTGTGAAGTGTAAGCCGCTTCAAAGAAAATTATTGTCAAAAGCCTATTCTCTATACACTTATGAAACTAGGAGGTGTTCATGGCTGAAACGAACACAATCGTAAGAACCATAAACGGTAAAGGGTTAATTGTGTGACATATGATTGTCTAGGTATACACCAAAGCTCGACAGTTCAAAGATATCGCATCTACCGATTGACCGAGTATATCCGACAAATGTTCCCTACGGAAAGTCCAAGGGGAAACCTACTTATCCATATGCAATTAATTCTTGCTTGTAAAGTACACAAACTTGTCAGTTTCTTTGTCTTGGAGTCATACCCCATTCATGCGAGGGATTGTATGGTTTTAAAAGGTGTGAATGGAAAATGAAGAGTTGCGACTTTTATGAAGAGTTGTGACTTTGATGAACAATTGCGACTATTATGAAGAGTTGTGACTTTTATCAAAAGTTGCGACTTTGGTGAAAAGTTGTGACTTTTATGAAAGGTGGTGACCTTTCCGAAAGATTGTGTCTTTTCAAAGGTTTGTGACCTTTCCGGTAAGGCACAATAAGAACCTTTTCACACTACCCTTTGTTTTCTATAAATTGAGGAATTTCCTCTCATTTTAATAGAACCAATTTCTGGACTTCTTCTTCTACTACTAAATCTAGTATTCTAAGTGTACTTTACTACCGTTGAGTGGCTCGCTGACACCAACGTTTTGGGTATCAATACACTGGTGATTGAGATCATTCTATCTTGGGAGGACATACTCCAAATCAAACCTCAGATACTAGAGGGGAATAATTTTCTTAAGGGGACACTAAGCATTCAGTGGGCTTGATCTTCTTTCTATTTTTCCAGATTCTGTTTTGTTCTAAGTATCTTAGGAATACAAAATGGATAACAACTAATGCATGTAAGAATTAATTAAGAAAAATAAGAAAATATAAGAATTAGTTCCTCAATTATCACTATTAATAACTTATCATTATTCCTATTTCCTCACCATAGACAAGGTGATATGACACCTCTCTTTACGAAATATCTTATTTATGTTTTCTCATTTTTTGATAACTTTCACTATATTTTAATTTATTATTATTATTTAAAAAGGTGTCAATTATTACTCTCTTCATTCATTTATATTATTTATTGTAAAAACTTAAATGTTTCAAAATTTATTATTCCACTTAATCTTATTCTTTGTTGTAAATTTAAAGACCTAAATATTTATCACTCCAACCTTTCATTTCGCCATAAAGAATGAAAAATCCCTATCTATTTATATATAATATAAAGCAAGATATTAGAAAGTGATTTGACACCTCTCTTTTGCCAAGGATCCTATTTTTTATTTTATTTTCTCATTTTTGTTGTTGTTGTTGTTGTTGTGATTTTAACTATATTTCTATTTATTATTACTATTTAAAAATGTGTCAATTACTACCCCCTTCATTAATTTCTATTATTTATTGTAAGAATTTAAATAACTCAAACTTTACTACTCCACTTATTTCTATTCTTTATTGTAAATTTCAAGACTTAAATATTTATCCCTCAAATATTTCATTTTCTCCCAAAATAATGAGAATTTATTAAATTAGAGTAGTCTAATGAAATATCTTTTCAAATTTCAAATAGCTTTAAAAAATAACCCATCCCTTTAACTCTCTTAATTATGAGATTTCTCTTTTTATCTTAATTTTCAAAAATGTAAAAAATATTTACATAAATAGTCAATTAAAAAATAAGATAATTACTCACTAAATAAATTTTTAAAAATAGAGAAGTTGTAACTCTCCAAAAAGAATTCTCAATATTAATTTATATTTATTACATTTCATGATGAACCATGATTAAAGTTAGAAATAAGAATTTTCTGTAGGGGAAAGAAACATTTTTTTTCAACTCTTTTTCCCTGTTTTTCCTTTTATTTTATTAATTTATTATAAGAATAAAAGTCACAATTATTATTATTTATTATCCTAACTTTTCATATTCTTTACTAAAAATCAAAACTCATCCACATATTGATTTGTGAGATCATTAGTATTCACTTTTAGCTTCTTCACATTTATGTAGTGTTTGAATTGCAAAATTTATTTAGTTTCTATATAAAATTGATATTTTAGCTCTATTGTGTATTTATTATTTTTAATGCAATTTTTATTACAAAATGTTAATTAATTAGTAGATGTGTGAATTGAATATAAGTTCTACTTCCTTTCTTTAATTTAGAATTACACTTTCTATACTTTTCATATGAAAGTATTGTGTGGATATATAAAAAGTTTAGGTAATTAAAAATAGTCATTTATGGGAAGAATTCAAATTATGGAAATTTAGTTAAGTATGGAAAAAAAATGAGTTTTTGGTCAACTTCACACAGTCATAACTCCTAGATCAGGATGAGTTAGGTGTATTTCCAATTATGTTTGGATAGCCCTTGGAATGATCTTTCCAATGCCGCCGAGTTTGCTTGATTTCGAGTTCGTATGAGTGAGTTATGCCCTATGGAAGTTGGGCTGTTGGCATAAGGCAGTTTAGTCCGAATTTATAAGGGTATTTTGGTCTTTTCCCTAACCATTTCGTTTGGTTATATTAAGGGTCTAGACTAGTTTTTAATTCAGTTTTTCCCTTTTAAAAGTGAGAGTTAGGGTTTGAGAGAGAAGAGGAAAGAAGAGGAGAAAGTGAAGAAGAGGCAAAGTTCGTCAAGATCGTCGTGATTTTCGTCCGGGGTGATCCCTAATAAGGTATGTGAGATCATAGTGTTGGGTTGGTTCATTCCCCCACACGCCATACTTGTTTTAATTCTGAGAAAAGATTGGTTGTGGTTGTTGAATTCGTGTGGTTGTGTTGTTGAAGTTTCTTGTTGATTTGGTACATGTTTCCGGATGGAATTTCGAGTTGAATCTATTGTATATTGAGGGTTTTAATGATTATGAGTGTTTGGGGAAAGAACCTTTGTTGTTGAGGGCTGGCGCCCCCAGAGCACCAAGGAGTCCAATCCTCCCCATTCCTTCTCCACTTTTTCGTAAATGTTCCTTGGTAATGTACCTATGTTTTCTAGTTGATTTCAACACACTAAGGTACATCTAAACATCACAATTTCATCCATAAACATGAGATCATTACCCTTGAATCCATAATCCAATTTGAGGAAAGTTAAGATCAAAGTCAAGTGAAGTTAGAGTCAAGTCTAGAAGTTATGAAGTAAGTCAAAGAATGTTTTTTTTTAAGTTTTCAAGAGTCTTTACGTTTAAACTTCATTTTAAGGCTCAGGTTTCAAGCAGAGTATAGAGTTGAGTTCATTTTCTCAAAAGTTATTAGGGAACTAAGTATTCCCAAAGAAGTTTATAAATGTTTTTACATTTGAGAAAGAAGGAACTATGTTTTTCCAAGAAAGCCTTTGGGCTAAGCTTTGAGCAATTATCTCAAACTAAAGAAAGATGTGTTTAAAACACTAATGAGCTAAAGTATTTTTGGGAGTAGTATTGAGCGCCGAATTGGGGACACGAGTTCATATTAAATCATCTTTCCATAAGAACCATGTAACCAAAATGGGATCTAACGTATCATTGTTTTTAGATGATCACGTAACTTAAGTTAGTGGATCAACTAAATTAAGTAAGGTCCTATATCACGGCAAGGTATAGGATGGTCATTGAGCAACGTGAGGTAAAGTGTTGTATCATCACTAGGGCTCATATTGGTGGTTGTCGGTTAAAGAACCTCCCACTAAAGTTATATTACTTTTATATAAGTAAAGTTGAGTTTGTTATTGTTTTTACCTTAACGAACTAAGTTGTTTACACTGTTTTACAAATTTTATATATATTACATATGTCTTATTGCTTTATATTGGGTTCGGTTATTCATGAGTCGAACAGAGCCAAGGTAAGTGTTCCTTTCAAGCTTAAGTTGTTGTTTCGCTTTCCAGCTCGCATACTCGTACATTCAATGTACTGATGCCATTTGGCTTGCATCTTATGATGATGAAGACGCAGGTACCCAGGATCAGCATCCAGTACGCCGTTGATCCAGCTAAGCACTCCAGAGTTAGTGGTGGGCCTCCTTGCCTTCCGGAGAACTCTGTTATTTTGTGTTCCTACTTTTGCTTTATTACGATGTTGTGGGGTCTGTCCCAACATCCATCTCAGTGTTTAGAGGCTTCATAGACAGTCAGTCAGTTATTATTGAGTCTCTCATCTATGTATATAAATATTCTATTTTGAGACACGAGTTGCCTTTGTGGCCAGTTTTCATCAGTTAGGTGGTTTTATGACTTTTCATTGCATGACGTTATTCTGTTGAGTTAAGTTTTCCGCTGAGTTAAGTAAGCCAGGCCTAGGGTTCAGTTGGGGCCAGCAATGGTCTTCAAGTGCTTGTCCCACCCAGGGTGTAGGCTCGGGAAGTGACAAACTTGGTATCAGAGAACAGAGTTCAAGAGTCCTAGGAAGTCTATGAAACCGTGTCTGTAGAGTCCTAGTTATCGGTGTGAAGCACGCCACATCTATAATTAGGAGGCTGCAACATTTAGGAAGTATCTCACTTCTTTCACATTCATCTTGTACGTTAGAGTTTATCTCTAAATATTTTCTTTCTAATTCATGCTTGCGCGTGTTCCAGGTAATCATACCTCCACGAAGAGCTGTCAGAGAGCGTCCTGCTAGATGTAATGTTGAGGAGCAAGAATTACCTTATGCACCTGAAGTGCAACCTCAAAGGAAAGTTACTAATGCTGAGTTCAAAGAGGCAATTAGGATGCTGAATCAAGCTGTAACTAACCAGATGGGTCAGCAAAGGGGAGCTCGACATGAAGGAGCCGATACTTCAAGGATTCGTGAGTTCTTGGGGATGAATCGTTTGAGTTTCATGGGTTCGAGAACTACTGAGGATCCAGAGAACTTCATTGAGGAGCTGAAGAAGATTTTTGATGTGATGCATGTTATAGATACTGAGTGAGTTGAACTAGCTACGTATCAATTGAAGGATGTTTCTAGAACTTGGTTTGACCTGTGGAAATGAGGCAGAGCTGAGGATGCACCACTTGCGAGTTGGGTCTGTTTTGTGGAAGCTTTCTTGGGGCATTTCTTTCCTTGAGAATTGAAAGAGGCCAAGGTACGTGAGTTTCTCACACTTAAGCAAGAGTCTTTGAGTGTTCATGAGTATGGGTTGAAGTTCGCCCAACTATCCCGTTATGCTCCGTAGATGGTTGCGGACATGAGGAGTAGAATGAGCTTGTTCGTTGCTGGGCTGTCTCGTCTGTCGAGTAAGGAAGGTTGGGCTGCAATGATTATCGGTGACATGGACATATCAAGGTTGATGGTTTATGTGCAGCAGGTCGAGGAAGAGAAGCTGAGGGACAGGGAAGAGTTCAGAAATAAGAAAGCTAAGACCGGTAATGAGTCTAGGCAGCAAAAAGGTAATGCGAACCTTCGTCCTTTCAACAAAGGCAAAGGTGACCTACTCCATCATCTTTTAGGGCACCTGCACCCAGATACAGAGGTGTACATAATGGCCAGAATTCGAAGGAATTCAAGGCTAGACCAGCACAATCTTCAGGTAGTGTGGCAGAAGGAGGTAGTTTGACCCCTACATGTGCTAGGTGTTGTAGAACCCACCCAGGTAAATGTCTTGATGGCCAGAGAAGTTGTTTTAAATGTGGACAAGAGGGTCACTTTATGAAGGAGTGCCTTAAGAATAGGCAAGGTAGTGGAAATCTGGGCAATTGGGCCCAAACTTCATCAGTTGGTCCCGCAGATAGGATGGCACCTAGAGGATCTACTTCTAGTACCGGCGGAGGAGTAAACCGCCTCTATACAATCACCTGTCGCCATGAGCAAGAGAACTCTCCAGATGTCATCACTGGTATGATCAAAGTCTTTGCTTTTGATGTGTATGCTTTGCTAGACCCAGGAGCAAGTTTATCTTTTGTAACTCCTTATGTTGCAAATAAGTTTGATGTTCTTCCTGAAAGACTTTGTGAACCCTTTTGTGTTTCTACACCTGTTGGGGAGTCTATTTTAGAAGAAAGAGTCTATCGTGATTGTCCCATTTCCATAAATCACAAGTGCACCATGGCTGATTTAGTTGAGTTACACATGGTAGATTTCAATGTTATTCTAGGTATGGACTGGCGTCATGCCTGTTATGCATCTATAGATTGTAGAACTCGAGTGGTTAGTTTTTAGTTTCCAGATGAGCCAGTCATAGAGTGGAGTAGTAGTTCAGCAGTGCCTAAGGGTCGTTTCATTTTGTACCTTAAGACGAGAAAGTTAGTTTTGAAGGGTTGTGTCTATCACGTAGTCAGAGTTAATGACTCTAGTGTTGAGATACCTCAAATTCAGTCAGTTCCTATAGTAAGAGAGTTTCCAAAAAAATTTCCTGATGACCTACCCGGAATTCCTCCTAAGAGAGAAATAGATTTTGGCATAGACATCCTTCCAGATATTCGTCCTATCTCTATTCCACCATATAGAATGGCACCAGTAGAGTTGAAAGAGCAGTTGAAAGTTCTCCTAGATAAGGGTTTCATTCGACCAAGTGTCTCACCTTGGGGCACTCCGGTCTTGTTTGTGAGAAAGAAAGATGGTTCCCTTTGAATGTGTATAGATTACCGCCAGTGGAACAAGGTTACCCTCAAGATTAAGTACCCTCTTCCGAGGATTGATGATCTTTTCGATCAGCTTCAGGGTGCCACCTATTTTTTGAAAATTGACCTCAGATCAGGCTTTCATCAATTAAGAGTAAGGGAATGTGATATTCCAAAGACAGCTTTCAGAACCATATATGGTCATTATGAGTTTTTGGTCATGTCCTTTGGTTTGACCAATGCACCGGCAGTATTCATGGACCTTATGAATAGAGTCTTCAAACCTTATTTACATAGGTTTGTTATCATCTTCATTGATGACATACTAATCTATTCAAGGAATGAAGAAGATCATGCTAGTCATCTCAGAATAGTTCTTTAGACTTTGAAAGACAGAGAGTTGTATGCCAACTTCTCTAAGTGTGAGTTTTGTCTTGAGTCTACGGCATTCCTAGGCCACATTGTATCTGGTGATGGAATTAAAGTTCATACTCGGAAAATTGAGGCCGTGCAAAATTGGCCTAGACCCACATCTCCAACTGATATTAGGAGTTTCTTGCGTTTAGTTGGCTATTATAGAAGGTTTGTAGAGGGGTTCTCGTCTATTGCATCTCCTTTGACCAAGTTGACTCAGAACACAGTGAAATTTCAATGGTCTGGAGCTTGTTAGAAAAGCTTTCAGGAATTGAAAAAGAGGTTGACTACTGCTTTAGTTTTGACTTTACCAGAAGGAACTCAATGTTTTGTGGTGTATTGTGATGCATCTAGAGTTGGTTTGGGTTGTGTCTTAATGCAAAATGGCAAGGTTATAGCTTATGCCTCCAGACAATTGAAGATTCATGAGAAGAACTACCAAACCCATGACTTAGAGTTGGTTGCTGTAGTATTCGCTTTGAAGATATGGCGTCATTACTTGTACGGTGTGCATGTTGATATATTCACTGATCACAAGAGTCTTCAATATGTACTTACTCAGAAAGAGTTTAATCTCAGATAGAGGATGTGGTTAGAATTAATCAAGGATTATGACCTGAGTATTCTTTACCACCCAGGTAAGGCTAATGTTGTTGCTGATTCTTTAAGCATGTTGTCTATGGGTAGCAACGCCTATATTGAAGAAGGGAAAAGAGAGTTAGCAAAAGATGTGCACAGACTAGCACGCCTGGGCGTCAGACTTATGGATTCCACAGAAGGAAGAGTAGCGTTGACGAATGGGGCTGAGTCATCATTAGTGTGAGAAGTGAAAGGGAAACACAACCAAGATCCCATTTTGCTTGAGTTGAAGGCAAATGTTCAGAAGCAAAAAGTATTAGCTTTTGAACAAGGAGGAGATGGTGTATTGAGATTTCATGGTAGATTGTGTGTACCTATGGTGGATGGACTCCAAGAGAAGATTATGGAAGAAGCTCATAGCTCCTGATATTCCATTCATCCGTGTTCCACAAAGATGTATCGTGACTTGAGAGAAGTTTATTGGTGGAATAGCATGAAGAAAGGTATTGCTGAATTTGTTGCTAAATGTCCAAATTGCCAGCAAGTGAAAGTTGAACACCAAAGGCCCAGTGGTTTGGCTCAGATGATAGAACTCCGGGAATGGAAGTGAGAGATGATCAATATGGATTTCATCACAGCGTTGCCAAGGTCTCGCAGACAACATGATTATATTTGGGTAATTGTTGACAGAATGACAAAATTAGCCCATTTTTTGCCGGTAAAGACTACCCATTCAGTAGAAGATTATGCCAGGTTATATATTCAGGAGGTGGTGAGACTTCATGGAGTTCCAGTCTCCATTATTTCAGATAGAGGTGCACATTTTACTACACAGTTGTGGAAATCTTTTCAGAAGGGCTTTGGTTCGAAGGTGAACTTAAGTACTACCTTTCATTCTTAGACTGATAAGCAAGCAAAACGCACTATTCAGACTTTAGAAGATATGTTGAGGGCTTGTGTGATCGATTTCAAAGGGAGTTGGGATGATCACCTATCTCTCATTGAGTTTGGCTACAATAACAGTTATCACTCTAGCATCCAGATGACTCCATATGAAGCTTTTTATGGGAGAAGATGTAGATCTCCTATTGGATGGTTTGAAGTTGGTGAAGCAGGGTTGATAGGACCAGATTTAGTTCGCCAAGCGATAGAGAAGGTGAAAGTGATTCAGGAAAGGTTGAAAACGGCATAGAGTCGTAAAAAGTCCTACACTAATGTTAGGAGAAGGGCTTTAGAGTTTAAAGTTTCACCCATGAGGGTTTCAATAATTATGAGGGTTTTCGAGTTGAATCTATTGTGTATTGAGGGTTTTAATGATTATGAGAGTTTGGGGAAAGAACCTTTGTTGTTGAGAGGGTTTAGAGTTGGAGAAACTAAGGGGAAAAGTCAGATTTTCCGGGGAAAAGGCTGGGGCGTTGCACCAGCCAGCGCACCCCAAAAGGGTCTTTGAAGTTCCACCCTTGGGGCGGCGCGCCATGCAGTGCGCCCAGCAGGCCTTCTGGAATTTGAGGGCAGGTGCCCCACGCCTCTCAGAGCGCCAAGGACTCTAATCCTCCCCATTCTTTCCCCACTTTTTCATACATGTTCCTTGGTAATGCACCTATGTTTTCTAATTGATTTCAACACTCAGGTACATCTAAACATCACAAACTCATCCATAAACATGAGATCAGTACCCTTGAATTCATAATCTAATTCGAGGAAAGTTAAGATCAAAGTCAAGTGAAGTTAGAGTCAAGTCTAGAAGTTATGAAATAAGTCAAAGCAAGTTTTCGTAACTTTTCAATAGTCTTTAATGAACGTTTAAACTTCGTTTTAAGGCTCAGGTTTCAAGTAGAGTATAGAGTTGAGTTCATTTTCTCAAAATTTATTAAGGAACTAAGTATTCCCAAAGAAGTTTATAAATGTTTTTACATTTGAGTAAGAAGGAACTACGTTTTTCCAATAGAGTCTTTGGGCTAAGCTTTGAGCAATTATCTCAGACTAAAGAAAGATGTGTTTAAAACACTAATGAGCTAAAGTATATTTGGGAGTAGTATTGAGCACCGAATTGGGGATGCGAGTTCATATTAACTCAACTTTCCATAAGAACCATGTAGCCAACATGGGATCTAACGGGTCATTATTTTTAGATGATCACGTAAGTTAAGCTAGTGGATCAACTAAGTTAAGTAAGGTCCTATACCACGACAAGGTATAGGATGGTCCTTGGGCAACGTGAGGTAAAACTTTGTATCATCACTAGGGCTCATAGTGGTGGTTGTCGGTTAAAGAACCTCCCACTAAAGTTATATTACTTTTATATAAGTAAAGTTGAGTTTGTTATTGTTTTATCCTTAACAAACTAAGTTGTTTACACTGTTTTACAAACTTTATATATATTGCATGTGTCTTATTGGTTTATATTGAGTTCGGTTATTCATGAGTCGAACATAGCCAAGGTAAGTGTTCCTTTGTGCTCTTTCCAAGCTTAAGTTGTTGTTTAGCTTTCCAGCTCGCATACTAGTACATTCAATGTATTGATGCCAGTTGGCCTGCATCTTATAATGATGCAGATGCAGGTACCCAGGATCAGCATCCAGCACGCCATTGATCCAGCTGAGCACTCCAGAGTCAGTAGTGAGCCTCCTTGCCTTCCGGAGGACTCTGTTATTTTGTGTTCCTAGTTTTGCTTTATTAGGATGTTTCGGGGTCTGTTCCAATATCCATCTCAGTGTTATAGAGGCTTCATAGATAGTCAGTCAGTTAGTATTGAGTCTCTCATCTATGTGTATATATAAATATTCTATTTTGAGACACGAGTTGCCTTTTTGGCCAGTTTTCATCAGTTAGGTGGTTTTATGACCTTTCATTGCATGAAGTTATTCTATTGAGTTAAGTTTTCCGCTGAGTTAAGTAAGCCAGACCAAGGGTTCGCTTAGGGCCAGCAATTGTCTTCGAGTGCCGGTCCCGCCCAGAGTGTAGGCTCGAGCCGTGACAGATAAATTACATGAAATTTAAATTTAAATAGGTAAATAAATTTACAAGAATAAATATTAGTACATAAAGAAAGTTATTAGTAAAATCACATATATAATTTAAAACACCAAAAAATGAGATACCGACATATTTAAAATTGGCGCATAAAAATATGTCTTTGTATGCTCCAAGGCAAAATTATAATTCTGCTTTTCTTTTTGAAACTAATTTAATTTTATCGTTTTTGTTCTTTTATATATATATATATATATATATAGAGAGAGAGAGAGAGAGAGATAGAGAGAGAGAGATAGATTTTGGTATGAAAATTTCTTAATTTCCTTTACATCAACTATATAGAAACATATGACAGCGCGAAGCGCAATTTGGTTAACTAGTATATGATTATACTCTGATGGTATGAAAGAGTAACTGAGCAGTTCTTCATTGAAGGTCTTCTTCTTCCTCTTTGATTCCATCAAAGTATAATATACTCTAGTGGCATAAATGAGTAACTAAGCAGTGTTTTCCTTGAAGTTTACTTCAGTCCTTCGACGAGATTACTCAATCATTCATGATATCATTATGGTATATCTACATATTGTCGTGGTATCATTGATGTATGTTTCAATTATTCAATATTTTAGTTTACAACCAGTTTGGAAAGAGTCATAATTTAGATACAATTTTTTTAGAAATTGCAAAAACAGAAAAAAAATATAAAAATATATTTTCCACTAATTTAGAGTTTAATAAATAAGATTGTCACTTTAATAATTTTCTCTTAATTGTTTTTTATTTACTTCTTAAAAAAAGAGTCCAATCCTATATGATACCTATATGGTATGAATATATTGATGGAGTATCGCAATGGATTAAACTTAGTTCTATATGATATCGATATGGTATCAATATACTAATGGAGTATCACAAAAAATATATTTTTTTGTTATTAATTTAGAGTTTAATAAATAAGATTGTAACTTTAATAATTATCTGTTAATTATTTATTAAAAAAGATCAGTCCTATATGATACTGATATAGTATCGATGTAATATACTGATGGAGTATCACAGAGGATTAAGCTTAGTCATATATGATACCAATATGGTATCAATATAACTACGGAGTATCACAAGGGACTAATTCATAGTAGTAATGTTCACGTCATGCATAGTGTACTACAAAACGATAATTGTAATGTTTCATGTAGCATATAGTGTGAGTTATAGAGAGAAGTGATACCAAAATTCACAATTTAAACAGAGACGTCTTAAGTAAAGAACCTTAGAAAAAAATGACTGAATATTCTTATAGAATTAGCATATATCAGAAACAAAGGTCTGCGTACATCTCACCATTCTCACAACCCATTATAGTGTGTATATTGTTATTAAACACAATGCTTAGACCCTATACAAGGTGTGAATTAGAGTTAAATCACAAATAATAGAAAATTTCGGATCTCAAATTTCACACACTATACCGTGGAATGACTTACTACCAAGTAGCAATCATTCACATGAAAAAATAATATATTGGTAAAAAACCACAACATTTAGATGATGTATATGAAAACTTAATAGGTAAAAGGACACATCAATAGTTATTGATTTATTCGTAGAATGCATCTCTCACCTCTAAATCACACCATTCTATTTGCTTAATCAAAGATTCATCATATACAGTTCATATAAATATCAAAATAAAATAAAAAATTACTACAACAGGTCTAATTCAACTTGTAATAACACACATATTCAGGCATAGATAGGATACATCAAAGATTGATCATAATTCATTTGAACATCAGTTCGTAATCACACATCCAACAATAACAAAATTGTGTATCACCACAATCACCAGCTATCCCCATAGTAGTTTCACCTCGTTATCTAAATATTATTTTCAATTTGACATGATAAATTCTAATTATTCTTCATCAATAAAATTTCATCTTGAAAATTGTATATGCCTTGTTTTTCCTTATGAATATAACATCTTTAGTCAAGAATAAAAATAGTCAAAAGAAAATAATGTGTGAGAAGGATCAAACATACCCCTATGTGAAATATCTTTTCTTTATCAATAAAAAAAAAATTAAAACTAATTTTAAAATTATTTTTTTCACCTTTGTTAGAAGAAAAGGGTATATGTGAATCATTTGTGTAACATTAGAATATATATAAGCCACTTTAATAACGAGGGATAAATTAATTCTAAATGAAAATGTTGAGTGGTATATAAGGCCCTTTGTGCTATAATATATCATATAAGTCAAATTTTTACTAGCCATAAATCATGACAGATGAGTAAATGTTTTACCTGAAAAGTTCATTTAATGTCTAACTAACCAAATAATGTAGAGTAAATATACAAATAGAGTTATGGGAAAAAACGTGACTTTTATGGCATGAAAAATTGAAGTGACTTTTAATAAAATTAATATTTTAATTATTTTAGTCAACTTTATACGCTATAAATATAGCAACAAACTGAACAATCTCATCATTCTCAGTAGCATTTCTTCTTTCTTTTTTTCTTTATTAGCTTCACATTTCACAAAAAAATCATCATGTCTGAAATGCTACCTTCAGAAAAAAATCAAGAATCTGAAGTTTGGTCACCTATCTCCTCTCCTCCACTTGATCACTACAACAACGATCTGGAAAATGAAGAATCAATCATCTCTGAATCTGCAAATGATAAAGTTGGAGACGAAATAGAGGACGGAAAAGCAACAGAAAAAGGAAAACTCCCAACATTTGAAGTGTGTATGTCCAAAAATTGGAGAAAAAGGAAAGTCTCCCATGTCCGAATTTTATGAATTGAAGCAGATCAATAAGCCTACATTTTCCAATCTTATACAAGGGGGAAAGTCCAAAATTAAGTTGAAAAAATAAGATAACGATGATTATTATCAGGATGTAGCTATCTTGAAGTCTATCTATCATTACTTCTTCAATCATGGGGTGATCCCATATCCTAATTATTCAGAGAATTTTATCAATTATATCGAGGCTTCAATTCCCAACTTGAAATTTCGAGGCCAAGCCTTGAAGACTAAGATCAATTGGCAAAGAGAGATGAAACCGATGACAATTTGAGAAACATGAGGTGTTGATCCATTCTTCGTTTTTAAGGTTCAAGTCTTCATAGTAGTATTTTCAATTGGTTATGCTTTTTCTTGTATTTATTGTTTCAGCTTAAAATTTATTGTGGGATTAGAGATTATTAAAGGTTATTTTGATTTGATATGAAAATGTTTTCTTTTTCCAAGTTTGATATCTTGTGCCTAACTTATAGAATCAGACATGTTAATTAATCATGTCTTCTATAAAGGAAGGAAAAAAATAACAACGGAATGACATTGATTAACAAAATCAGTAGATGCTAAAAAATCAATTGTGTGTAAGCTCAAAAATGAAAAGTTACACAACTCCCCTAAATAAATAACAAAGTGAAATCAAGGGAACACCGTCATTTTTCCCAAATGAGGGAATTATTAGCTAAGAGTAAATCTAGAAATGATACATTGTCGGTATATATATATGGAGAAGTATCACTTAAATTCTCTTATGCTGAAAAATAACATAGAATCGTTCTTAAATTTATGAACCACCAAGAAACAACGTCAATGACTCTTCTAAAATTATCAGTTTCGTACAAAAAAATTGTCACCACAATCTATCTTCTAAATTAAAGAAATTACACAATGAAAAAGACTTTAAAATCTCCAAATGATAAGGCTGTCAATTGAACAAGTTTTTGGTAGGGAGAGTGTAGGTTGAGCAAAGAGGAGGAACACTTGTGTGTCGTTTGGTTCTTGACAAGAAGTGAATTATTCGTGTATTGAAACTAGTACCATATTTCAGAGTAGTATTTTAGTTGTTATGTATAAAATTGAACACACCAATTACGTGTATTTCCAAAAGCTTAAGAAAATTGAAAGTATCCCATGTCTGAATCATATGAATTGAAACCCATTAATAAGCCTATATTTTCCAATCTTGAACAAGGAGGAACGTCCAAAAATGAAGTGAAGAAAGAAGATGAGTATGATTATGATCATTGTTTAGCAATCTTGAAGTCTATCTATCATTACTTCTTCAATCACGGGGTTATTTCATATCCTTATTCAGAGGATTTTATCAATTATGTAGATGCTTCAATTTCCAACTTGAAATTTCATGGGAAGGAATTGGTGACTTAGATCGTTGTGTTATGGAAATGACTTCACGTGTGGGACATTACCCTGATATAATCCATCATCTCTTTTGCGAAATTTTCTACTTGTCTATGTGGAGATAATATCTCAGATGGTCACTCAACTAAGTTTTTTCCCCAGAAAGTCACTCAACTTTCTTTTATAACCTCAAAGTCACTCAATTATGAGTTCTTTTATTTGAAAGTCACTCAACTATTGATTTTTTCTCTTAGAAAGTCACTCAACTATGAGTATTTTACTTTAAAAGTCACTCAACCTATTTAATTAAATTTTTCATAAAAATTATTCACATAAAATATTTCTGTTTATAAATAAAATTAGTAAAAATAGAATAATAATAATAATAATAATAATAATAATAATAATAATAATATTGTCATTATTTTATTATTATTAGTCATTAATCTTAGACTATTTTAAAAATGGTTATTTAGTTGTATGTTTATTATAAGTGATAACAGTGCACAAAATGAACCCTAATTTTTTTTTAGGTATTTTTTTTTTGTAAAATGAGCCCTCTTTCCCGTGCTAAAAAGGAAAATTTAAAACTTACTTTACAAAAACAAATATCCAAAACCCAATTAATTTTTTTTTGGAAACGCACCAAATTATGATAGTCGAAGGTCTTGTTATCGGCTTAAACATTCTTTTATTAAGACTATTTAAATCCTACTTTTGTTAGGATATTTTCCTATTCTTTTAAACAATTTTTTATTTTAAATAGAAAATTCTTGTCAACATATTTTAATGAAAAAATAAATAAATAGGTGAAATGACTTTGTAAGTAATATATTTATAGTTGTGTGACTTTGAGGTTGTAAAAGAAAGTTTAGTGAATATTTGAGTGACTTTTTGAGAAAAAACCCTTAGTTGAGTAATCATTTGAGATATTATCTCTGTCTATGGGTTTATGGGGTTGATTTTAGAGACTATTATTAAGTTGAAAAATAGGAGCTGGATGCAGTTGATGAGAACGTGTGAACTGGAGCTGCTGATCCATTAATTTTGATATGAAAAGGTCCAAATCTTCATAAAGTTATTTCAACTATTTAATTACATTCGCTAAACTTTTTACAGTTAATATATATTACATGCATAGTATGTTACGAAACATTTAAAGTTGATAATCGTATCAATGAGATGTTGTTTGCTTGCATTTTCAGTTCGACTGCAGTTTGCATGTCACTTGAACTTTCTGTAATTGTTTCAGTTTCCATTTTAGTTTGACATGTTCTTTTTAACTTAATTATAGAATCACAAAAAGTTATTTCTTTTAGGAAGACGAAAAGATCAGGGTAGATATACAACATATTTTAAAATATACAAACAGATAGTACTAGCTTTCGTATTGATGAAACTCCAGGGCCCTAGAAATGATGAGCAACACCACGAGTCTAACTGAACCCACGATATATGCATTTTTTTTCCACTTCCATGATCATAATTTTTCATGCATCATTAAATAGATATGAAGAGTATGCCATATATATAGTCTTTTATCTTGTAACTATGCAAATGATTTTTGCCTATAATCTATATTTGAGTTCATTACAACTCAATTTCTTTATATTCTAGGAATAAGAAAGGAGTTTTTTTTTTTTTTAAAAAAAGTGAGTAAATTCGCATTAAATAGAAAATTTTAATGTCAATAACGAAGGAATTAAAAAGCAAATGTTAGGCTTCTAATTCCCCCTGTACGCAAATAAAATATGACCATTTAATTAAATATTTAAGTAGATTTTAATTTAGTGTAGAGCTAAAATCGTATTTCAACTTTGAAGTTAGGAGCTTCCCACTTTTAGTATACAATGAGGATATGATATAGTATATAATAGATGATATGATATAGTATATAATAGATGATATGATGATGAGAAACTGGAGCTGTTGATCCATATATTGTGCCATTTGTTGTTTTTCTGTATTTGGATTTGTCAAAAGTAAATTTGTAATGTCTTGTTGTAAGCTAATCTATATCGCTTCATTTATGCTCGTCTTAGTCTGATAACTACCTATGGGTCTTAGTAAATGGAGAAAATGAAATACAATATTCTTTGTTTTGTTCGCGGTATTTAAATGAAAAATATGTAGATACTTTTTTTTGCCACAGAAAACTATTTGAATTTGTCTTTTAAAAAGTTCCCCAAATTCCCAATTTTCTTGTCTTCTCTACCATGTTTGAGTGTTTAAAAGAGGTAATACCCATGTATGTATTGCTTATTTTTGGTTAATAAATTGTTCATTTACCAACAACAAAAAAAACTACTAGGTAACACCCTTGAATACTAACTGACACTATCAAAAAATTGCAAAATAAAATAAAATTATACGGATAGTTGGTGTCCACGATTATAGACATATTATACATTCACGTCTCTATTTAGTTTAAGCGGTTGAATGCATGGGTATTGAAAGCGTTGGACCTTGAGGGCCGTGGGGTCAAACCTAATGGAAGAAAATTCTATGTGCCAATTAACTTGGCAAGGAATTAAACTTGGAGGGCAAGCTAAAATTTGTGGAGGACAAATTTTTGTATTTCTTTTCTTTTGTTCTTGAGCCCAAGTTTAACACCTATAGAAGGACGATCATTCTTCATTGTTGAAATCATGCTAAATTCATAGAAAAATACATTAGAAGAGTAGAGACTTAGTAAAATAATCTTCTTAGATGTATTTGAGATCTCTTTCCTTTCTTTGTTAATATACGAACAATTGTTCTCTGGTCGACTTGGATCATTCTAATCCGAACCATGTTAAATATATTTGTGCTTCCTTGTTCTTTGTTTTCACTTTGTAATAATATTATCTACATTTCTTGAAAATGTACCTCAATTTATTTATTGTGATCAAAACAAAATATAGTACAACATTCTAATATGATAATATATTATTCTCAATATATATATATATATCAGGTGTTAACCATATCTTGTTAGTGAAAAATTACAAGATAACACTATTACAAGATTACTATTGAAAATAAAATGAAGAAATAAAAATTTCTTCAAACTTAGGCGCGGATATCTCACACACTTTAAGGAGATTCAAACATACTACAACAAATATTTTCATCGGTCCAACAATAGTCCTTTTTGTTGGTCACCTCCAGGGTACAACCGTCTAATCACAAAATATAACTCAACAAATTTAGACAAGAGTTGAGTTCTAATATACCATGAGTTTACAGTATTTTTGATGCATTTCACTTAATGTTTTTGTGTGTCTTGGGATAGTTTGTTATTAGAAATAATGTTTTTTTGAGTAATTCTTGCACGAAATAGGTTTGGCTGCGGTTGATGGATAAATGAGCTGAAAAATGCATAAGTGGCCACTAACGGAGCCAACCACGAACTGTAGGTCCACTGACGGGCCGTAGGTGGACAATCGTAGGTCCTGGTCAGAAAGCTGATTTCTAGTACTCAAACCATCAAGTGATAGGATGGTCAGTAGTCCAATCCACGGACCGTAGGTGGAATCGTTGTTTGAAGGCCCTGAATTATTGCCCAAGTCTTGAACCACAGAGGGTGATCACAGACCGTAGCTCGACCCACAGTCCCTAGGTCGAGTCGTAGACAGAAACCGCGTCTGAGCTGTTATTTCCTTATTTTGTTTCCTAGTTTGTTTAGGATTTGTTTTCTATAAATATTAGATGTAATTTCCATTTTTGAGGGTTAGACATTATCGTATACTTTTAATTTTGTTCTTTTGGGAATTGGTTTGCAAACACATAGCAATTTAATTTCCAGCAGTTGGTTTATGCAAATTTCACTTTGAATTTCAATTCAAGAGTTCGGTTTTCATCTATTCTAACTGTAAGTTCATGAATTCGTTGAACCTAATTATAAATTGTGAACTATAAGTAGCTAAATCCACAACTAGGGTTGAGGGAACAATGAGCAATTAACTAAGTTTGAAAAATAAGTAGGTAATTCTTGAATAGTTTTTATGCATATATTGTTAATCCTTTCATTTAGAAGTCTTATTAATGGTGGCCAACGTTAGAACTCGTCTTGTTCCTACTTGCCTTACCAAGGGGGTAATGAATGAGAAAAAGATTAAACAACAGAGATTTAGTTAAGGATTTGCTGCTATCTAATAGGCTGCATTTAATCAATCGAAGTGAGGGTGAAAACCCAACTAAATTGACACAATGACTAATCTGGGGTGAAGGTACGGGTAAGTACAGCACACACTCGTAGATTTACCAAGTCGCGAGTGAAAGTTCCTGCTAAGATTAGCAATCACGTAGGGATACATAACTTACCGGCCTTGCATATCAAACACTAGGATAGGATTATTGTTATTAAGATTACTGCATTATGAGCTTGTGGGAAACACATATGCCCTAGTTTGCATCTTATATTGATAACTCAAATTGTGAATCTTGTTTACGTGTTACTTAATCACTGAAATCACCAATCTGTTACTTGTTTACAACATCCCCCTGCTTACTTTTCTTGGAAATAGTTTGGCTAAACGGAGATAATAGTGAGTTAAGTTTAAGTCTGAACCATATTCCTTGTGGGATCGACCCCAACGTACAAGTTGGGTTCTTTATTTGGCAACGACCGCTTATACTTCTTTAGGGAGGTGTAATTTGGACGGTATCAAATTTTGGCGCCGCTGCCGGGTAATACGACTTTTAGATTAAACTAACTACATTGTTGAACTTTAGTCAAGTATTTCCCGATTTTACGTTTTTGTTTTGTTTTTGTTTCCTCCAGGTTTCTACTCTAGTGTATGCCAAGTACACGGAGTGGAGGCGAACCCTTGACCCCCTACGATCCTGAATTGAGAAAAACTTTGAGGAAAATGGCAAATCAAGGGCCACACAATAATACAATCGGAGAGGGTTAAGGAGATGGATCTGAGTTTCAACCTCCTGGATTCGTTAATGTGCCAGTTCATAGTCAAGGTGGTCATATAATCGGAAATGAAGAAAGGGTGCAGAATCCACCAGCACCAAGGTTTCATGATCACTGCCAGGTTGACTATGATGCAGTTGGATCAGATGGGCCTATTGTTCTTCTTCCTCTGCCTCCAGGACATTTGTGGTGACCAAAAGTCTTATACAGATGCTTACATCGAGAGGGTTGTTTACTGGGTTGACTTTCGAGGATCCATACGCTAACATGGCTAATTTATCGAGTGTCTGTAAGAGTTGTGTAGGATGACCAGAGTTGGATATGGATGTCACAGGTTTGAGAGGTTTCCCACTGTCATTGACCGATGATGCTTCTTTTTGGTTTTCTGAGCTGCCATATAATTTGATCTATACATGGGACTAATTACACAAGGTGTTTATACAAAGCTACTTTTCGATGTCCAAGAAATTGAACCATAAGGATAAACTGAATAACTTCACAACACTACCTGGAGAGTAGTAAGCAACTCTTGGGATAGGTTCAATGGGTTCATGAGAAGTGTTTCGAACCACCGCATAGATGATGAGTCTTTAAAGGAGTACTTCTATAGAGGACATGATGACAATGGACGAACTGTGCTAGATACTATTGCTGGAGGATCATATGGTGAGTGCACTTTTGATGAGATCGCTGAGAAACTTGAGAGGATTTCCCAATACAGTAAAGCATGGAGTACTAGAAAGGCAAAAAACTGGTAGGAGCACGTTCGCTGTCCAAACTGCACCAAATAAATCTAATGATGACATTCGGGAAGAGATGACTCAAATAAGGACAAGACTTGGCTTGGTACTAAAACATGTGAGTGGAAATACAGAAAGGTGAATGTGGTAAATTATCTGACTAGAACTCCCCCACCGACAGTTGAGGAGTACAACTACGAGGAAGATGCGAACTTGGTTAATGATCAGATGGGGGGTTTTCGAACCAACGCCCGAGGTTCCAACTCGGATAATTGGCGCCAAGGTTGGAACTATGAAACCTACATCCGTGAGGGTAACTATAATCGTGAAGGAAACTATGTCTAGGATGGGAACTAAAATCGCCATAACATTTACAATCGGACCAATTATGGAAACAAGAATGAAAAGGTTGGACCCTATGTTCCTCCTGGTAATAGAAAGGCTGGTAGTAGTTTGTCACGCATAGAGGATATGATGCAAAAGTTGATAAAGAGGTTTGATGCAACTGATGAGAATGTGAAAGAGATGTGAAATGATTTGTCTGGAATTGGTCAAAAAGTTGATGCCCATGCAGTGGCAATGAAGCAACTTGAGCAATAGTTTAGTCAGTTGTCCACCACTGTGAACCCACGTCAACTTGGCGCACTTCCTAGAAACACCATCCAGAATCCAGAAAATTATGGGCATTGTATAGCAGTCACTACTCACGGAGGAAAGCAGACCATTGACCACCCATGTTGTCTGAGGTTAATAGAGTGATAGAGAAAGATGAGGATGAGATTGAGGTTACTGAAAATCCGAAAGTTGATAAAGAGAAGGAAGCAGAGGTGACCCAAAAATTTGTTCCCATGCCTAGACATCCACCTCCATTTCCACAGATATTGGAGAAATAGACCGAAGAGGGAAAATACCATGGGTTCATAGCTATGTTGAAGCAGTTGTCCATAAATGTCCAATTGATAGAAGCTTTAGAAAAAATGCCTAGGTATGCTAAATTCATGAAAGACTTCGTGACCAAAAAGAGGGTTGTTAGTTTTGAGAATGATGAGAGGTTGTGTAACACCCCGCAACTAGAAAGAGCTAGAATTAGAAAGAGTCAATTTTGGAAAGAATGAAAATCTGGAAATTTGACAAAATTAAGTTAAGTATGAGTTTTGGGTTAAATTCAAACGACCATAACTCCTAACTCAGGATGATTTAGATGTTCTAGCAGATACCATAGGAAATATCTTTGAATTATATTTCCAACTCCACCGAGTTTGATCAGTTTTGAGTTCGTATGAGGGAGATATGCCCATTTGAAGTTGGGCTATCTAGATAAGGAAAGTCAAAACCGGATTTTAAAGGGCTAGTTTGGTCTTTTCATTCCCCAATTAATTAAATCCGTTTTTAGTAAATTATCTAGGGTCTAAACTGAGTTTGTTCAGTTTACGCAATTGAGAATTTTACTAGAGTTTTGAGAGAAGAGAAAAGAGGAGGAAAGAAGAAGAAAAGTTCAAGACTTGTCAAGTTCTTGCGAGTTTGGTTGTGTCTTTCGCCAGGATTCAATCCCACGAGGTATGTGAATTCACAAAGCATTGGGTTCATTCACCCACGTACCAAACATGTTTACTTCAGTATGATTTTTATCCTAAAAGATTGAGACTTTGATGTTCTTGAGTTGTGTGCTTGAATTGCTTTTGTTCTTGAATTTGGGATGAGATTGAGGAGTTCTTGAAAGTTTAAGGTCGATTTTAGAGTTCTGTTTGATTAGATTCCTGTGTACAGATGCTGGGTATCTGAATCTAAAGAGGAATTGAGAAAAAGAATCAGATTTAGGCGAATTGGGGTTAGAAAATGAAGAAGGAACTAGTCGGGCAAATTTGGGTACCAGGTCTGCATCGCGGACTCGTTCCTCAGGATGGAACTATTCTCTTCGCGTGGCGGAGTGGTCACAGACCCTTCAACCTCAAAATTTATTTCGCAACCAAATATTAAAATGCATCTCCGCATCGCGAACTTTCTTCCAGACAAAGATTTCTTGAGCTTTTCTCATGTTTAACTATCTAAAAACACTCCTAAACATCATGAGATATTTCCTATCACAAATCACAATCCTTGAATCCATAATTCAATTCAAGGAAAGTTAATAGTCAAGTCAAGAGAATTTAAGAGTCAAGTCAAGAGAAGTTAAGAGCCGAGTCAAGAGAAGTTCATAGATTCTTCCAAAAGTTTTTAACAAATCTTTTAACTATGTTTTAAGACTTGAGTTTTGAGTTGAGTAAAAAGTAAATGTTGAAGTTCATTACTTCAAAAAGTATATGGGGACTATGTATTCCCAAGGAGTTTAAAATTTTTTCACATTTAAATAAGAAAGGAAACTGAGATTTCCAAAGAGCCTTTAAGCTAGTTTTCAGAAAAGAGTAAATGCTTTCACAATTAAGCAAGAGAGGAAACTTCAATTATCTCAAACCACATAAAGAAGTATGTTTTTTTTAAACATAAGAGCTACTATTGTATTTTGGGAGTAGTATTGAGCACTGATAGGTGGGAGAGTTTAGACAACTCCCAGCCCTCATAAACCATGTAGCCACCATGGGTAGAAAAGGGTCATACTTTTTAGATGATTCCTTAGTGCTTTTTAGCATAGACTAGTAGATCCACTTAGTAGTCAGGTTCTATACCCTCGACAAGGTATAGGACAACCCTGGGAGCATGAGGCAAAATGCTATATCATCACAATAATAGCTCTGACATGATGGTTGTCGGTTAGAGAAACTCCCATAGTAGTATTTTGTAATTTTATATACATTTCAGAGTTTATATTGTATCTTTGCATACACACAGAGTATTATTGTATTTCTAAATACACAGAGTTGATATCCATGATTTAAAAGATTTTCTTTATATTGCATTTATGTTATTACTTTTTATTGAAATGAGTTCAATTGAGTTGAGTTAAGACCATGTTTGTTCTTTCAGTTCCTTTCAAGATTATGTCTTATTTAGTATTCCCCTTGCATACTCATACAATCAATGTACTGACGCCATTTGGCCTGCAACATTTTATGATGCAGATACAAGTAACCAAGATCAGTATCCAGCGCATCGTTGATTCTAGTTAAGCTCCAGAGTTGTTGGTGAGACTCATTTCTTTCGGAGGATCCATTTTATTGCTTCGGTAATTAGTTCATTAGGATGTCGTGGGTCTTGCCACGACATCCATCTCTTATTAGAGGCTTCATATATAGTCAGTTAATTCATTTGTCACTATTTTATTATTGGCTTATATTTTGAGACTTAAGTTGCCATCTTGGCTAGTTTGAATATTTCTTTAAAGACATTCTATGTTTATTTCATAAGTTCCTTATTTGAGACTATTTATTGTGTTTAAGTCTTCCATTGAGTAAGTAAGTAAGGCCAAGAGTTCGCTTGGGGCCATCAATGGTTCTTGAGTTCCAGTCTTGCCCAGGGTGTAGGCTCGGGGGGTGACAAACTTCGTATCAGATCCCAGAGTTCAAGAGTCCTAGGGAGTCTATGAAGCTCTATCTGTAGAGTCCTAGTTATCGGTGTGAAATGCGCCACATCTATAATTTGGAGGCTACAACATTTAGGAACTATTCTACTTCTTTCATATTCATTTCGTGCGATAGAGTTCATTTCTATATAGTTTCTTTCTAACGCATGCTTGTGTGGGACCGATTGTGAGCTGGTCTTTGTTTGAAGAGGCCTTCTTGGGGTGTCTTTTTCCCCAAGAACTGAGAGAGGCTAAGGTACGAGAGTTCCTCACTCTTAAGTAGGATTCTTTGAGCGTTTATGAGTATAGTTTGAAGTTCACACAACTTTCCCGCTATGCTTTAGAGATGGTTGATGACATGAAGAGCAGGATGAGTCTATTCGTTGCTGGGTTGTCTCGCCTGTCAAGTAAAGAAGACAAGGCAACTATGCTTATAGGGGATATGGAAATAGAAAGGCTAATGATCCATGTGCAACAAGTTGAGGAGGACAAGCTAAGGTATAGAGAAGAGTTTAAGAATAAGAGGGCAAAGATATTGGGGGATGAGTCCGGGCAGCAAAAGAGCAATGCGAATCGGTCTTCCTTCCTACGGAAACAAAAGGGACCTGCTTCATCATATGCTAATGCACCTGCACCAAAGAATAAAGGTTAGTACAATAGTTAGAATTTCAGTGCTAAACCTGCCTATTCTCAAGGTAGTATGGCACAATGAGGTAGTAAGCCTCCTGCATGTGCTAAGTGTGGTAGGAACCACTCAGGGATGCGTCGTGATGGCTCCACTAGTTTCTTCAAGTGTGGCCAGAATGGTCATTTTATGAGAGAGTGTTCAAAGAACAAGCAGGTTAACGATAATGGGGTCAATAAAGCCTAGTATTATTCAGTTCCTCCACCAGACAGAGCTGCATCTGTAGGAGCTACTTCAGGGGCAGGCGGAGGAGGAAACCTACTTTACACTATCACTAGTCGGCAAGAGCAAAAGGATTCTCCAGGTGTTGTCACTGGTATGATCCAAGTCTTTAACTTTTATGTTTATGCTTTGCTAGATCCAAGAGCAAGTTTATCCTTTGTAACTCCTTATGTTGCGATGAATTTGATGTTCTTCCTAAGAAACTTATTGAGCCCTTCAGTGTTTCTACACCTGTTGGTAAGTCTATTCTAGTAGAGAGAGTCTATCTTGATTGTATCATTTTCATCAATCACAATAGCATCATGGCTGATTTAGTTGAGTTATACATGGTAGATTTTGATGTCATTCTTGGCATATATTGGCTTCATGCTTGTTATGCCTAAGTTAATTGTAGAACTCGAGTTGTCAAGTTCCAGTTTAAAAATGAGTCAATCTTAGAGTGGAGAAGTAGTTCAGCAGTGCCTAAGGGTCATTTTATTTCGTACCTTAAGGCAAGAAATTTAGTTTCCAAAGGGTGTGTCTATCACTTAGTCTGAGTTAATGACTCTAGTGTTGAGATACCTCTTGTTTAGTCACTTTCAGTAGTAATAGAGTTTCCAGAAGTCTTTCTATATGATCTTCCTAGAGTCCCTCTTGAGAGAGAAATAGACTTTGGGATAGACCTTCTTTCAGATACTCATCCTATATCTATTCCACCATATAGGATGGCACCGACAGAGTTGCAAGAGTTGAAAGAGCAGTTGAAAGATCTCCTAGAGAAAGGTTTCATTCGACCAAGTGTCTCATCTTGGGGTGCTCCAATCTTATTTGTGAGAAAGAAAGATGGTTTCTTTAGGATGTGTATAGATTACCGTCAATTGAACAAGGTTACTATCAAGAATAAGTATCCTCATCTGAGAATTGTTGATCTTTTTGACCAACTTCAGGGTGCCACTTATTTCTCTAAGATAAACCTCACATCTGGCTACCATCAGTTAAGAATAAGGGAATGTGATATTCCAAAGACATCTTTTAGTACCCATTATGGTCATTATCAATTTTTGGTGATGTCCTTCAGTTTAACCAATGCACATGCAACGTTCGTGGACCTTATGAATAGAGTATTCATGTCTTATTTAGATACGTTTGTTATCGTATTCATTGATGACATACTAATCTATTCGAGAAATGAGGAAGATCATGCTAGTCATCTCATAATAGTTCTCCTGTAATGACCTGATTCCGTTGTTACAAAAAAGTCAATGGGGAAAGAGTTGGGGCTAGAAAACTTTTTCATAGTAACTTGAGATTTCCTAGCCTAGTCCAGATTTGGATGAAATCGGAGTCAATGAGATCTAGGAAAATCTGGTAACAAATGAGATATCTAATAATGAGTTTGATTACATGAGTGGATAGTTAAGACGTTAAGGATCCCGTACAACTTTAGGAAATTGAATTTGGGTGAGTAGAACTCCCAAAAATGATCTTAGCGTGAACGAGAATTTTCTTGATGTCATGGGATGATGGTGTGTTGTGAAATGGGGATTTTGGAATTCTTTAAAGAGCTCACTGGTTTGTGCAAGCCGCCTTGGAGGGGCTTTTTGTCGCTCTGGTGGGGCCGCTGCAGCGGGATGGGGGCCACTGTGGTGGGCTCAACGCGACTTAAGCTCGTTAATAAACCCCTAAACAACCTTATTATGCACTTTTCAACTTTTAGAGCTAAAGAACGAACCCTAGGTGACTCCTACTCATTTTTCACCATTCTTGTGGCTAAAGGTAAGCTTTTCACTCCCTCAATCCATTTTTCGATCCGTAGAACGTAGTAGAATGGGAAAATATTGATGGGGGAGGGTTTTGTTATAGATTCTATGGTGGAAACAAATCTAAATTGGATAATTGGGATCATAGGTTTGATCTAGGGTTCATAAAATTGTTAGTAATTCAGGTAATTAGTGATTGTTTATTGATTCCCCTATTATATTGATTGTTTGTAGACCAAGAACAAGCGGAACAAATCCAGAAAGGGAAGGATCAAGTTTCTTAGGGTTTCAATCTTGTTTTAAGGTAGGTGATGGTTGTGATTTTAATGTTGGTGTGATATAAGTTTATAATTGCTTCATTATAATGCATGTATGTATGTATGCGAATGTTGCATTATTGATCACCTAATCGTAAATGAGGATAAATGAATAATTGTATGCCATGAATCACCTTTTGTTGTATGATTGTGAGAATATACGTTGTGATTGTGATTGTGGTTTGTTGAATGGGCGGGTGTCCTGATCCGACACACTAACTGGGATCGATTGCCACGTTCCGGCATAAATATATGGATTGGTTGCCACATTCCGGCATAATCATGGGATCGGTTGCCACGTTCTGGTATAAACATTGGATCGATTGCCACATTCCGGCATAAACATTGGATTGAATACCACGTACTGGTATGCTAACAATTTGGGTGTGGGTTCCATGAGAGGACAATTGAATTGGGTTCCGTGAGAGGACCATTTAATTATGTTGTGTATCTACTTGTGATGATTATATTCATATCTAATGATGATTGATATTGGAAGACTGTAGGTTACTCTAAATTGATAACCAATGTTTATTATTGAGAATGTGGGATGCTACATTGATCTTGAAAAGATGACTAATATTGTATACGTTCTGTATATGCCTGTTTTATAATATTGTGGTTACTTGCATGTGTTTCGCTTATTGGGATAGCCGTGTGATCCTACCAATACATGTTAGTGGTGTACTAATACAACACTTGCTCTTTGATTGTTGAATACAGGGCATCTTCAGGTGGCTATTGATAGACTTCAGCTAGGTGGCTAATGAGCGTGACCGGATTCAAAGGTGAGCCAGTTCTTTCAGGCTGCCATGGATCTTTCTTATGTAAGTCCACTCTTTTCAGACTCAGACTATTTGTTTAAGGTGTTTTTTAGTTTTGGGGTTGTACCCCTTGCTCTTAGACTTGTCGTTAGTAGAGATTTGGTACATTGACTTTCAGGTTGTAGGGGTTGAATTTCCGTATTAGTTTGGTTAGTTAATTGTTTAAACCTGTGGAGTTTATGGGAACTCCGCATTTTTAATGTTAATTAAACCTATTTCCATAGCTTTAAATGTGTATTACTTGGGTTAAGTTGATTAGTTGGGCTGTAGTTTTGGTTCTCCCACTGGAGGGTTAGTGTGTGTGCCACTCCCGATGGTGTGGGTCGTGACAATTTGGTATCAGAGCCCTAGGTTCGTTCATCTCATTGTACCAAAATGAGTCTAGTAGAGTCTTGTGGAACGGTATGATGACATCCGTACTTTTCTTCGAGAGGCTATAGGACTTTAGAAAAAACCTCAGTTCTTTCTACTCTTTCGTGCTATGACTTGAATCCAATTGGTATCTAAGTGATACAAATTGGTATCTTTCCTCCTTCACTCTATGGTTCGAGCTAGAGAAACAACAGCGGTAACACCATCACTAGCAAAAGAGGATGTGTATAGAGTAGGATTTTACCGAAGAATTAAAATTTCTTAAGTATTAAGTTCACTAGATGTAGCACCTTGAGTTCGTAAAAGAACTAAATTGGAAATAGTAAAATCTGAAATTTTACAAGTTATGAGGTTTTGGTCAACTTGAAATGAGCATACCTCCTAGCACATGATAAGTTAGATGTTCTACAAGATACCGTGGCAAAAGACATTTGAATTATATTTCCAACACCGTCGAATTTTCTAAGTTTCGAGGTCGGATGAGTGAAATATGACCTTTTGAAGTTAGGCTGTCCAATTAAGGAAAGTTAGCCAAAAATAGTATGGGGTATTTTGGTCTTTTCCTTACCAAATCAGATTTAATTCATTTTTAGTAAGGTTTTAAGGGTGTAATCCTAGTAGGTTCAGTTTTATAATCCTAAAATACGCCTAGGGTTTTAGTTGAGAGTTCAAGAAGAGAAAAGAGGAGAAAAGAGTAGAGGATCAAGCGTTCGTCGAGATTCTTGCGCTTTGTTGTGGATTTTCGCCATGGGTTTAATCCCTAAGAGGTATGTAAGCTTCCATAGAGTTGGGTTTTTTCACCCACACGCCAAACATGTTATTTTCAGTGCAAATTTCATTCTTGCAGTTGAAATATTTGAGTTTTTGATGAGTTCTTGATAGGTGTTCTTGAAGTTCATTCTAAATCTTGTTGTGCTGGGGTTTTGATGATTTCTTGAGATGTAAGTGAGTTTTTAAGGGCAATATTGAGTAGATTTGAGTGTACTTATGTTAAGTAATTGGGGAACAAATCGTTCGATTCTAGGTGAACTGGGGTTAGAAAGCGAGGAAGAAAAAGATGGACAAGGAACAGTTACCAGGTCCGCGACGCAGATCTGTTCCTTCAAGGTTAAAATTTTCTCTCCACGTTGCAGAGAGGTCGCGGACTACACTATTTCAAAAATTAATTCGAGCAAACATTATAAATCATCTCTGCGTCACGGATTTGCTCTCTAAACAGTGTTTTCCAACCATTTCTCATGTTTAGCTATTTAAAATCATTCCTAAACCTCATGAGACCTTTACTATCACAAATCACAATCTTGAATTCATAAATCACATTCAAGGTAGAGTTAAGAGTCAAGTCTTGAGAGTTCTTTCAAATATTTTTCAGAAAATCCCTTTTTGTCTTTTTGAGGAGTCTTCTACAAATTCTAATAACTTATTTCAAGACTCAAGAAAGTGAGTATCAAAGTGACAATAATGTATTCATGAGTCTACCTTGTCATCATGAGATGTTTCTTATCATGAGCTATAACTCTTGAATTCATAATTCCAATTCAAGAGAGAGAGTTAAGAGTAGATTCCAAGAAAGCCTTTGAGTTCAATTGGGAATCCTTTGAGATCAACTATCGATTTGAGCTAAGTTTTGAGGAAGTAAGTTAGAGGATAAGAAGATTTATATACATGAGTTTCATATAGTTATGTTGACCATCGAGTCGAGTTGTTTCATGCCCATAATTTAGCATGAACTTCGTAAGTCAAGCATTTTTCAGAAAAGTGGTATCTTCAAGTTCTAAGCAATTAAGTGTTGAGTTCCTAATCCCTCTTGAGAAACATCTTTGAGTACTTGAGTTGAATATTTCATGCCCATGATGCCGCATGAACACTATAAGTCAAAAAATCTTGAAATGAGTAGCATCATTGAAGTTCTTTAGTTCCAAATACTGAGTTTTATCTATAGTTATTGAAAACCTTGCATTGAGTCGTTCATGTCCACCATTCGGCATGAACCATATTTTAAGAAGTCTTTTACAAATGTTTTAACTTTGTTTTAAGACTTAAGCTTTGAAGTTGAGTAAGTAGTAAGAGTAAAGTTGATTTTCTTTAAAATGATATAGGGGAACTAAGTATTCCCAAAAGTAAATGTTTTCACATTTAAGATGAGAGGAAACTGAGATTTCCAAAAAGAGTTTTGAGCAAGAAAAGGGAACATCGATTCCAAGAGAGATTTTAATCTAAGTTTGAGTACTTATCTCAAACCAGAGAAGAAGTTATTTTAAAAACAGATGAGATAAGTATATTTTGGGAGTAGTATTGAGCACCTATATAGGGATGCGAGTTGATATTAACTCAAGCCCCCATAAACTAAGTAGCCATCATGGATAGAAAAGGGTCATACTTTTTAGATGAATCCTTTTCGCATAGACTAGTGGCTACACTAAGTTCAGTTAGGTCCTATACTGATGGCAAGGTATAGGATGGTCCTTGGCAGCGTGAGGTAAAGTGATGTATCATCACTATAGCTCTTAAGTGATGGTTGTCGGTTAGAGAAACTCCCACAGAAACTATATTACTTTATTATATAAGTACAGTTGAGTTTGCTATTGCATTTTCTTTAACGAACTAAGTCACTATTAATGTTTTATAATGCTTTCCAAATATTACATATGTATTGTTGCGTTATATTGAGTCGAGTATCCAGAGTCGAATATCATATCTTTAAGTTGAGTATCTTATCCTTGATTACTTCTAAGTTGAGTAAGTTTGAGCAGTTTTTAGTATCCTTGAGTATTCCTTGAGTTGAGCAAGATTGAAAAGAGGTAAGTATTTTCCTTTTTATCAAGTTTCAAGCTTATGTTATGCTTTAGAATTCCTCTTACATGCCTGTACATTCCATGTATTGAGCCATTTGGCCTGTATCTTATCATGATGTAGACACTGGTATTCAGGATCATCAATAGGAGCTTCGTTGATTCATCCGAGAGTTCAAGTTAGCTATGGTGAGCCTCTTTGGTTCTAGAGGATTTCATTTACTTTTCAGTTTAGCCAGGATGCGTGAGTCTTGTCCCGACTTCCATCGTTATCAGTTAGAGGCTTCATAGATATTCAGTATAGTTGAGAAGTCTGTATTATTCATTTATTTTATTAAATGTTTTAATGAATTAAGTTGGCTATTTTATGGCGATTTGAATATATTATTTTATTCTAAGTTGTTCATTTGAGTTGAAGTTTTGAAAAGTTGAGTCTATTGAATTTTATTTAGTTTTAAGCTTTTGCATGCTTAAGTTAGTCTTCCGTTTGTAGTCAACCAGGATGAGGGTTCGTTTGAGGACTAGCAATGGTTCTTGAGTGCCGGCCACATCCAGGGTGTAGACTGGGGTCATGACAAACTAGGTATCAGAGCACAGAGTTCAAGTGTCCTAGGGTGTCTATGAAGCCATGTCAAGTAGGATCTTGTTTATGGTTGGGAGGCCCCCACTTCTATAAATGAGGGACTGCAGACATTTAGGTAAAGTTTCCCTTCTTTCATATTAGTAATCGTGCAATAGAGCTAAGTCATAGAGATTTATTCATACTCACGTGTTTCTCCGAATCATTTGACTACCGATCATACTAGAGGTGGTTAAAAAGCAGAGTCAGTTCTTTGTTGGTGAGTTGTTCTTAGCAGTAGTTTTGAGGATGTCATGAGACTCCAGAGGGGCTTAAGAGAAGTCCAAGAGTAAGTTAAGTGTTTAGTTTCAGAGGAATGCACCCATATTCATTTGAATCGTGCGTTTGAGCTAAAATTGGGTTTTACTCTTTTCCTTAGCCTTGTTTCAGCTGAGATCCTTATGAGGAGTTATGTTTAGAGCTTGGGTATGATTTTTACCCGAAAAGGTAGCATGAGTTACAAGATCATGAGCAGTAGTAGTGGAAGAGCCCAGAGTTAGAGGAAAGTATGTAGAGGTTTAGTGATTTAAGAAAGGGAAATAGTGTTTTGAAGAGCTATATTACTATTGTCATGCACCAAGTAAGTTATCGATGAAGAGTTTTCCCTTATGGGTAGACTAAGAAGTGATGAGTTGTGAAGATTGCATCATAGAAGGTAGAGTGTGTTTTAGCTAGAAAGGAGCGTGTGATGAAGTGTCTTTGTGTATGTAATGACCAAGTGTATGTGTTGAATAGAAGCAAGAGTATTCATGAAGGGATATATATAAACAGGGCTTATGATATGTTTGAAAGGGTCATGATGTATAGAAGGTTATAGAACTGATTACGTAATGAGGTATAGTATAGTAGGCGAGTAATCATATTCATATTTGGGTTTAGTAACAAACATTAAGCTTGAATTTGAGATGAGTGTCATGATCCAAAGAATGGAACTATGAGGGTGATGATGTTAGTCTTGAGATTTGATCTTGTAGACTTGGCATAGAGTAGGTAAGGAATTGAAATGTTAGCTCCAATGAATATGAGTGGTACTGGTGAGAGACCCTAACCTTTAGATAAGGGCAGTGAAGTATGGCTAAGTCACAAGAGTAAAAAGAGCATTAAGAAGATGTACACCAATTAGAGATGATGGAATAGGTCCATATCTTTCAAGTTTCAGCTTTAGACCTAAGGGGGAGATGTCGGGATGAGAAATCAAGTCATGTCTTTGAGAGTAAGATAGTAATGAGTTCCAAAGAGTTTGCGAGATATCTTTTCAGAGGTCATTTTAGTAATGAAGTGATGTTAGAAAGAGAAGGTTAATGATCCTATCGTGATGATGATGGTGTGATAGTTCAATCTAAGGTTGTAAATAAGGAGGAAGATTAGAATGAGGTTTTACTATGAGAAATATTTAAATGACAGCCCTTAGTTGGCTCTGAATGAGTTTGTTAGAACCTGAACCTAAGTATTTGGGTTAAGCTTGAATATAGTAAGAGCGTAGCATTAGCCTCAGACTGTAGTAAGAGTAACCCGTTCCATACGCAGTCTAGTCGTCATTCGAGGACGAATGATCCCAATGGGGAGATATTGTAACACCCCAGAATATTTTTGAGCTAAGGCTTGAACCATCCTTCATTGTGAGTAGGATTTTACGAAGGAATTAAAATTCTTAAGTGTTAAGTCCACTAGATGTAGCACCTTGAGTTCAAAAAAGAATTAAATTGGAAATAGAATCTAAAATTTTGCAAGTTATGCTTAAGTTGTGAGTTTTGGGTCAACTTGAAATGATCATAACTCATAGCACAGAAGGAGTTAAATGTGCTACAATATACCTTAGGAAATACCTTCGAATTATCTTTCCAACGCCACCAAGTTTGCTAAGTTTCGACGTTGGATGAGTGAGATATGGCCTTTTGAAGTTAGGCTGTTCAGTTAAGGAAAGTTAGCCGAAAATAGTAAAGGGTATTTTGATCTTTTCCTTACCAAATCAGATTGAATTCATTTTTAGTAAGGTTTTAAGGGTCTAATCCTGTTAGGTTCAATTTTATAATCCTAAAATACGCCTAGGGTTTTAGTTGAGAGTTCAAGAAGAGAAAAGAAGAGAAAAGAGGAGAAAAGAGGAGAGGATCAAGCGTTAATCGAGATTCTTGCGTCTTGTTGCGGATTTTCACCATGGATTTAATCCCTAAAAGGTATGTAAGCTTCCATAGTGTTGGGTTTGTTCACCCACACGCCAAACATGTTATTTTCAGTGCAAATTTGAATCTTGAAGTTGTAAGATTTTAGTTCTTGATAGATGTTCTTGAAGTTCATTCTAAATCTTGTTGTGTTGGGGTTTTGATGATTTCTTGAGATGTAAGTGAGTGTTTGAGGGCAATATTGAGTAGATTAGAGTGTACTTATGTTAATTAATCGAATCCAAGTGATTGGGGAAGAAACCGTTCGATTCTAGGCGAATTGGGGTTAGAAAGCGAGGAAGAAAAAGTAGGACAAGGAACATGTACCAGGTCCGCGACGTGGACCTATTCCTTCAGGGTGAAAATTTTCTCTCTGTGTCGCGGAGAGGTCGCGGACTCCACTTTTTCAAAAAAAATTTCGAGCAAAGATTTTAAATCATCTCCGCGTCGCCGACTTGCTCCCTAGACAGTGATTTTCAACCGTTTCTCATGTTTAGCTATCTAAAATCATTCCAAAACATCATGAGACCTTTCCTATCACAAATCACAACGTTGAATTCATAAATCAAATTCAAGGTAGAGTTGAGAGTCAAGTCTTGAGAGTTCTTTCGAACATTTTTCAGAAAATCCCTTTATGTCTTTTTGAGGAGTCTTCTACAAATTCTAATAACTTGTTTCAAGACTCGAGAAAGTAAGTATTAGAGTGAGAATAATATATTCATGAGTCTACCTTGTCATCATGAAATCTTTCTTATAATGAACTATAACTCTTGAATTCATAATTCAAATTCAAGAGAGAGAGTAAAGAGTAGAGTCCAAAAAAGTCTTTGAGTTCAATTGTGAATTCTTTGAGATCAACTATCGATTTGAGCTATGTTTTGAGGAAGTAAGTCAGAGGATAAGAAGAGTCGTATACATGAGTTCCATATAGTTATGTAGGCCATCTAGTCGAGGTGTTTCATGCCCATAATTTTGCATGAACTTCGTAAGTTGAGCATCTTTTAGAGAAGTGGTATCTTCAACTGCTAAGCCTTTAAGTGTTGAGTTCCTAATCCCTCTTGAGAAGCATCTTTGAGTACTTGAGTTGAATATTTCAGGCCCATAATTCCGCATGAACACTATAAGTCAAAAAATCTTGAGATGAGTAGTATCATAGAAGTTATTGAGTTCCAAGTATTAAGTTCTATCTATGGTTATTGAAAACCTTGCATTGATTCTTTCATGTCCATCATTCGGAATGAACCATATTTTAAGAAGTCTTTTACGAATGCTTAAACTTTTTTTTAAGACTTAAGCTTTGAAGTTGAGTAAAAACTAAGAGTAAAGTTCATTTTCTTTAAAATGATATATGGGAACTAGGTATTCCCAGAAGTAAATGTTTTCACATTTATGATGAGAGGAAACTGAGATTTCCAAAATAGTTTTCAGCAAGAAAAGGGAACATCGATTCGAAGAGAGCTTTTAAGCTAAGTTTGAGTAATTATCTCAAACCAGAGAAGAAGTTGTTTTAAAAATAGATTATCTAGGTATATTTTTTGAGCAGTATGGAGCACCAATATGGGGATGCAAGTTCATATTAACTCAAGCCCCCATAAACTATGTAGCCTTCATGGGTATGAAAGGGTCATATTTCTTTGATGAATCCTTTTCACATAGACTAGTGGATCCACTAAGTTCAGTTAGGTCCTATACTGATGGCAAGGTATAGGATGGTCCTTGGCAGCGTGAGGCAAACTGCTGTATCATCACTATAGATCTTAAGTGATGGTTGTCGGTTAGAGAAACTCCCACATAAACTATATTACTTTATTATATAAGTAAAGTTTAGTTTGTTATTGCATTTTCTTTAACAAAACTACGTTGCTTTTAATGTTTTATAAAGCTTTCCAAATATTGCATGTGTAATGTTACTTTATATTGAGTTGAGTATCCAGAGTTGAGTACCCAGAGTCGAATATCATATCTTTGAGTTGAATATCTTATCCTTGAGTACTTCTGAGTTGAGTAAGTTTGAGTAGTTTTGAGTATCCTAGATTATTCCTTGAGTTGAGCAACATTGAAAATAGGTAAGTATGTTTCCTGTTTATCATGTTTCAAGCTTATGTTATGCTTTAAAATTCCTCTCACATGCTCGTACAAACGTGCTGAGCCATTTGGCTTGCATCTTCTCATGATGCAGACACAAGTATTCAGGATCATCAACATGAGCTTCGTTGATATATCTGAGAGTTCGAGTTAGCTATGGTGAGCCTCCTTGCTTCCTTAGGATTTCATTTACTTCTCAGTTCAGTCAGGATGTCATGGGTCTTGTCCCGACTTCCATCGTTATTAGTTAGAGGCTTTATAGATAGTCAGTATAGTTGAGAAGTTGAGAAGTCTATATTATTCATTTATTTAATAAATGTTTTAAAGATTTAAGTTGCCTATTTTATGGCGAGTTGAATATATTATTTTATTCTAAGTTGTACATTTGAATTGAAGTGTTGAAAAGTTGAGTATATTGAATTTTATTCAGTTTTAAGTTTTTGGATGCTTAAGTTAGTCTTCCACTTGTAGTCAGCCAGGATGAGGGTTCACTTGGGGACCAGCAATGGTTTTTGAGTGCCGGCCACGTCCAGGGTGTAGACTCGGGTCGTGACATACCGACAGTTGAATAGGGTCACCATTCATAACAAGTATCCATTGCCTCAGATAGATGACCTTTTTAGCAATTGCAAGATGCATCGATTTTCTATAAGATTGATTTATGGTCTAGTTACCATCGGTTAAAGATTGAGGTGATTAAGAATTGGGTTTGGCCAAGTTCTATGATTGAAATTAGCAGTTATTTGGGGCTCGCTAGTTACTATTATGTCTTGTCGTATGCGTTAATTCCAATTGGTATCTCAACGAAGTGAACTAGACGTCGTAGTCCCGACTAAAGGGACACAAGCAAAACAAATTAGAAACTGAGAAGGTTTCAATTGGTATCTGGCCCTAGGGGTGGTGTGGATGCGTGGATGATCAGGAATGGTCATCCATGGAGAGAAATAATTAATTAAGAATTTGGACTTATCTGTGAATTGTATCTTGGAAACTTTGAATGCGTGCTTCAGGTTGTCTGAATTAACTGCGAATGTGAAGTTGTAATTGCTTGAATGTGATGAGGTGATTATGTGCAGAATAAATATGTGCCTGAACTTTGATATGTACAATATGTTGGCTTGCTCGTTGAAGTTATGCAAGTTTTAAATACTTGAGTGTCGTGAAACTCGTTGTGAAATGAAGATATTGACTAAGTATCGTGAGATTGAATGGGGGGTAAACAATGATCATCCTAGTTATGAGGATTATTATAAAATTTCTAAGTAAAGATGGGAACCTTTGTGGAATTTAGAAAAGAAAAGAACCCCAGAAAAATTATTGAAAGGGGTTTTGTTTTCGTTTCTGCCGCTGGGGCGGGACTTTTCCCGCCAAGGCGAGGCCGCTAGTGCGGGATTCCTCCCGCCAGTGTGGGACAGGGCGAGATACAATCTTAGCCCTGTCTCCCCTATTTTCCTAGTCATAATTATGGACCCCAAATCGTACGCAGACTAAACCCCGCGATCTAATTCAGTGTTTAGCAATCGAATATAAGTTATAAGGTGTGTTAAAATTTTGGAGAACCTGGGCATATGAGGAGGAAATCAACGAGGCTGTGGAGGCCTGGTAATGCAGGTAGAAGAGTAGTGCAGGTAGGCAATGAGGTTGCCTGTCAAGAGGACATGGGTCAGTTTTATGTTTTTCTGGATAAGATCAAGTTTGAGGGTGTGATGCATCGGTCACAAGAGCTACTCTTGTCTATGCCTGGATGGCTATTGTTTTGTTTACTCCGGGTTCTACTCATTTGTTTGTGTCAGTTCAATTGCCTTGGGATTTGATGTGGTTTGTGATATACTTGATGCCCCCATCCATATTTCTACCCGAGTTGAAGAGTTAATCATAGTAACCCATGTATATTGTGTTGTCCTGTTGTGTTTATGGATTTTTAGAATTGGGTTGATTTGGTTATGCTAGATATAATCTTAGGCATGACTTGGTTATCCCCCTATTATGTGTGGTTGATGGTAATGCTAAGTCGGTAACTCTAGAGATCCCAGGTGGGGAAATGTTAGAGTGGGAAGGGGGTACAAGCTTAAGTCATGTAAGGTCATATCTTTCATACGAGATAGGAAACTGGTGGGGTAGGATTGTTTGACGTAATTGGCTCAGATTCAGGATGTTGAGGTCGAATCCCCCTCTATTGATTCTATTCCTGTGGTGTCAGAATTGAGAGAGCTTAAAGCTCAAATACAAGAGCTTCTTGATAAAGGTTTTATCGTCCTAGTGTTTCGATGTGGGGCGCTCTTGTCGTGTTTGTTAAGAAGAAGGATGGTGGTATGAGGGTTGATGATTCTATCTTAAGACATAAATGAATGGATTGATACCTGAATGAAAAGCTTATGGATAAAGAAAGTCCAAACAAGTATATTTAGGTGAAGGTAATTGTAGTATTTTAGTAAGAAAGTGCGTAAAAAAATTGTGTTAGTACTTTTGAATTTGATGGGTATACCTGAGTTTGAGGTGACATGCCGATGAAAAGATTGACTTCGTAGTGATAGCCAGGGCTAACCAAGTGTAATGACAGTATGAGTTCGTTATGGATTGTGATGGAATGCAACTATATATAAGATTGTTGATTCAACAAATTTTGTATAGTAAGTACGACTTGCGAGTATCTAAGGTCGTGGTTTTCTAATATTGGGTGAGTAACGCGGTTGTATGAAAAGTTTTAAGATATGGTGGAACACCACTCGAATAAAATTTAAAAGAGCTAGAGTCATAATGAAGAAAAATAGTGGAATGAAGTGTATCCTTTAGAGAGAGGCGAGAGAAAGAATATTGTAATTGATTGCTGATGAGTCCACAAATTGGACTCATTTAGGGCTATATTAGAATAGAAATTTTGTCCTCAAATGCTTATTTTATCTCAATATCTGATGAAAACCCTTAAGTTTCAGGTATTTGGAGTTTTGAAGGAAAACATGGACACTACGTCGCAAAAAGGAATGAAGAGGCTGAAAAGAAAGAAGAAACGAAGGAATGAGGATCACCGAGTCCACTTGGCGAGTCGCCGAAATGTCTTACTTCACCTTTTGATCCAGTGTGCTGAGCCCTGAAGGAAAGGATCAAGTCGGCGGAAAAAGGGAGCAGTCGGCGAATCGCTAAGATGTTCCGCGAAGCAGTCCCATGTCGCCCAATGACCCAGAGCACGATGATGTTGAAGGCTGGTGCAAGACGGCGATGAACTACACCGAAGGGCGAATCACCGAGTTGATCTGCGATTCCGACTAAAGACGCCGAATGATCCACTGCACCACAAATCTGTGAAAACTATAAATACTAGTTAGAGTTGTAGTTTTAAGTGTCGAACTATTATTATAATTTTCATATAAAATAGTACTTTTTGATATTTTTGCTCTAAACTTGAGAGGGTTTTGAATACTTGAAGATCCAAAGGGTTTCATCTTCAAGATTTGGGTTTGGGTCTCTTAGATTCTTCAATTTTGGCTTGTTTTAAGACTTAAATCTTAATACCCAGTTGAATGCAAGCTCAATTTTGTATAAATTTCTATCTCTTATACATGTGTGGCTAAAAACCCCAATTTTTGGGGTGTGATTTAGCAAATATGGGTTAAGAAATTGTTGGGTCTTGCTTGCTGATAGTTTAATGGTAGTTTCGTTGTAATTTTGTTTAGTAGTTGTGGATGAAATTAATAAATTTGTAGTTGCAAATACAAGTTTATTTATATGTTTTTGGCTTACTCGAAAGAGAGTTCGTAAAACTAAGACTACTAAATTGATGGCCAGCGCGAGTGGGTCGACATGAGGTTCAGTTTGAGAGAGTGAACCCTAGTCCCATGTCCACACACTCAGCTCGAGAGAGTGAGTGGGTTAAGGCATAGGCTGGTCTTCATGCGGCAAGTGAGTGTCTGAGAGGAACGCATTTGAAATGGGGTAAGTTGCTCGAGAGAGAACTTATCCCCCTTAAAGTGTAGCCTAGTCACAATTATTCTATGAATCTTCTATCGAAAACATGTACCCAATAATCTACCTTTGTGTGTTCCTAATGTTGATGACTTGAGGAACAAATCTTGTCACAAGTCCACAGTTATCGGTATTCCATTCACCCGGGAGACACCAAGATTTACTGTGATTTCAGGGAGACCTATTGGTGGAATGGAATGAAGAAGGATATTATTGTGTTTGTGGCTAAATGTCCTAATTCTCAACAGGTGAAAGTTGGGCATCCGAAATCGGGAGGTTTATCTCAAGATATTATTATTCCTACTTGGAAGTGGGAAAATGTGAATATGTACTTCATTGTTTGTTTGCCTCGCACCAGGCGACATCATGACTCGATTTGGGTTATAGTACATCAAATGATCAACTAAGCCCATTTCATTCCCCTCAAGGTTTCTTATTCAGCGGAGGATTATGCTAAGTTGTACTTGAGAGAAATGGTAAAGTTGTATGGAGTGCCTTTATCCATTATCTCTGATCGTGGTACCCAATGTACTTCTCAATTTTAGAGATCTTTTCAAAAGGATCTTGGTACTTGTGTCAAGCTTAGTACAACCTTTCATCCCTAAAATGATAGGCAAGGGGAGCTTAATATCCAAAACTTGGAAGACATGTTAAGGGCTTGCGTGATTGATTTCAAAGGTAATTGGGATGACCATTTGCCATTGATTTAGTTTTCCTATAACAACAGTTATCACTCAAGCATTGGTATGGCTCCGTTTGAGGCATCGTATGGTAACAGGTGTAGATCACTTATAGGATGGTTTGAGGTGGGTGAAGTTGCACTAATAGGTCTCGAGTTGGTGCATGAGGCTATGGAAAAAGTTTGACTTATTAGAGAAAGGTTGAAAATGGCTCAAAGTCAGCAGAAGTCATATGCCGATGTGTGCGGAAGAGATCTTGAGTTTGATGTTAATCATTGGGTCTATTTGAAAATCTCACCCATGAAGGGTGTAATGAGTTTTGGTAAGAAAGGGAAGCTTAGTCCCCGTTATGTAGGCCCATATCAGGTTTTGAGACATGATGGTAAGGTTGCTTATGAACTAGATTCCCTAATGAGTAGGCATCGGTGCATTCGGTTTTCCAGGTCTCTATGTTGAATAAATGTGTTGATGATCCAACATCTGTAGTTCCCTTAGAAGGTTTGAGGTTAAGGAGGATCTCTCTTACGAAGAAGTTCTAGTTGAGATATTAGACCAGCAAGTTAAGAAGTTGAGAAATAAAGAAGTCGCTTTCGTGAAAGTGTTGTGGAGGAATCAGTTAGTTGAGGGTTCTACTTGGGAGGTCGAGGTCTATATGATGTCCCAATATCCTCATCTCTTTCCTTCTACTCCTACTCTAGCTTGAGGTAATGAGTTCCTCGTGGTTTACTCTTTTGGGTCACGTATTTTAGATATTCCCATGAATAGCTCATTTATACATGCTCATGAAAAGTTTGAGTTTTGAGAAAAGTATTAAACTTGATTGATTTCTACATGTTTATGTACAGTTGAGTATGAATTGCATATATTATACACTATATGATGTTTTGAACATGCTTTAGCTTGGAGTTTATCTTTCCTCCTCCAATATGTGAATTTGAGTATAAACTTTATGATATGACGTTTTGAACGTGCTTTAGCTTGGAGTTGATGTTTCCTCCTCGGAACTGTGCATTTATGTGATAGCATGCATGTTGGGCTGTTAGGTTAAGTCCTTACTTACTTATGATATCTTGAATCTCATTTCAGGACGAATGAACCCAAGGGGGAGTTAATGTAACACCTCAGATTCGAAAAAGGGTAAAATAGTAATTTTCAGAAGTTCTTGGTGCCATCCGATGGAGGCCAACCACCGTAGGTGTGGTCTGTGGATTAGCCACCCAAATAGGCTTAGAGGAGCACCAACCAAGGCCTGGACCAATGGAGCGTTGTTGGGTCCACAGTCCACGATCATGGCCTCAAAGTCCAGTCTCTAATGAAGAGGACAGACGTGAAGGACGGATCGTCGGTCAAATCACGGTCCGTCGGTCAAGACCCGTAGGTCGATGGTCGACAGTTATTCTAGTGGCAGTTGGGTCTTTTCCAAATTATTTTATCCTAATACTATGTCATTTACCCTATGCCTAAGACCCTTATATAAGTGATTTTAACCATAAATTAATTCATCCGCTTCTTTCTCTTCAAATTCACCAAAAGTAGTTGAGTCTTTCTCTCCCAAATATATTTCTCTCACCAAAAGGTTGAAGAATAAGATTCAAGCTAGGGTTCAAGATCAAGCCTTCATTCTTCAATTGATTTTGGGCTTTAATAGTAAGGTATCATTGTTTTCATCCATGGATTCCTTCCATTAATGGATTTCCCAAATTCTCCTATTTTCAATGTTAGAAATCCCTAATTAAGTTCTATTGATTATTGATTTAAATGATTGTACTATGATATCTTATGCTTGAATTGATGAAGTACTATGATTTTGTGATGATCCCCCCATGAACCCATGTAAATCCCATGTTTTCCAATTATGATGATGTGATGTGGTGTTTGAATTATGAAAGAGGAAATTATGAATTAAGCATGTTCTTACGAGATTTATGCAAATGTTGTAAGGATGCTTTAAGATTAACGTATCAATGATGTTGTTGTTGTTGTGTTGTTGAAAGAATTTTCTCATATACACATAAAGGTATGATTGTGAAAGGGTTTTCTCACATAATAAGGGTTCCTAAAGTTGAAAGACTATTCTCACCTAAAATGAACCATTGATTCCTCATTTATGGGTTGATTTTATTTATTAGAGCATAGAGTCATTCTTGATGTGAGGGTACTTGATTGCATTTATTTAAACATGGTATCTAATTAAAAAGGAGCTATAGTGAACTTGAGCTTGTGTTGAAACTGGCTAGTTATCATTTCACGCTTTTTGATCATGATTGAGTGTAGCATGTTGTTGAGAGTAGTCTTGTAATGGAACTTGCCTGTTAGCTCTCATTGAATACTATTTTAGAAACCCTTATTGATCTTATTGTGTTCTTAATTTACTTGAGGACAAGGAAAAGTTTATGATTAGGGTGCTGATGAGTGGTAGATTTGCACTGATTTGAGGCCGATTATACATTGTGTCCTCAATTTCTAAATATGTCATATTGTGATGATATTTTGATGATTTGCAGCTATGAATGTAACAACTCTGATTCAAAATAGAGCCAAATTTCAGATTTGCAGAGGTTGCAGGTGCCACTAACGGAGGCCACCTATGGAGCGTATGTGGGGTCTGTGGTTGGCCACCTCATCTTTCCCCCAGAACTCCCAGTAAGGGTTGACCAACGGCAGAACCTACATACCATAGGTGGGACCACAGTCTATGGATCATGACTTTCAGCACCCCTCTCTGAAAACTAATCAACGAGTGATAGGATAGACCATCAGTCGACCTACGGTCCATAGATCAACTTCGTCAGTGGCCCTATCAACTTTTAAGTTAGGGTCGTTTTGGTATTTTGCCCTATCCATTGGACACCTAAACTACGCCGTTTAATCACTAAACTACGCAGTTTTGGTCAGTTTAAGCCTAATGACTTGGTCAGAACATACCCTAAGCAATTCATTCACCAAAATTCATCAAACTTAAAGCAAAAGAGGAGACCCAAACCCCTCCAAGAACGCAACAAGTTTTCTTCAATTCCATCCCCGAAATTGAAACTTTTCTCCATGAAATTTGTCAGCAGGTATGTGAGATTTCACTAGTGGGTTTCTTTGACCAATTAAGTCCCTAAAATTTAATCAGAATCTTGATTCCTATATTTTACATAGACCTAGGGTTTCTAAAACCTTAGACAATAGTAGTGATTTAGTTGTTAGAGTATTCCTAATCAGATTATCATGTTTTTGTGAAATAGTTGTTTAGTTATTTGCATGAAATTTAAAACCCTAATTGTGTAGATTCTTTTAGTTCATGAATTACACATGTTAGGTCAGTTAAACAGATCTACATGCCTCAGTATTCTAATATCACATTATTAGTATATAATTGTTACATTCTCAGATTTTGCATGTCAGTATTTTGAGCTACTCAGCAGTTTAGTATTTTAGTCATAATGTGTCATATACATATTCAGTTGGGAGTAGACTTAGCATAGAGTGGACTATGGTTTCAACATACCATCATAGCCCAGAGAACTATGTGCCCCATTAGGTTTGTAAGTCTCCTCTGCGGGCATTAATTTAGTGATCACGACAGTCATGCATTTATACCCCTGGCAAGGTATATCAGGCCCCTCAATGGGGTGAGTACATTGGACACGACGATTAGCTCATTTGGTGGTTATGTCAGTTATTAGTAGCATCCATAGTCAGACTATAGTTCTCTTGAACATGTTTTCAATTATACTTCTGTATTCAGTCTCAGCATGTTATGTACTTGGTCATTGCATTTAGTTCAATTCCTTTCGGTATATTTCAGTATTTCAATCATGTCCAAATTATATCATAGCTCAATATGCTAGGTTCAGTTTATATGTTTGTTCAACTATTATCCTATCCTACATGTTCAGTACCTTCCAAGTATTGATGCTTACTCTGTGCTACATCTTCTCCTAATGTAGGTGCATTTCCTTAGCATTCAGATCATGCGTAGATTGGTTCCCGATCCACCTTCAATAGCTTTAGTTATGAGTCCTCATACCTCGAGGACAATAGACATTTTTTCATATTTTAGTCTTTCATTTCAGTTTTAGTTTTGCTAGAATTAGCTAGGGGCATGTCCCATCATCTCTAGTCAGTTAGAGGGTTTATTCCAACATAGTTTTAGATTCAACTTTAGTTTTCAGTGATTCGTCAATTTCACTAACTGTTATTAAGTATTTATATATTCAGACCAGTATTGGATATTCTCCATCATTCAGTTTATCTCATATTTTAAGCTTCCGCACAGTATCTTTTGTTCAGTTGTTTAAGTATGCTTATGATATGCCAGCTCATGGTTATCTTGGGGTCACTCGTGATCCTAGGTCCCGTGTTTACCTCCAGGGGTAGCCTCGGGGCGTGACAAACTTGGTATCAGAGCATTATGTTTAAGAGTCCTAGGATGTCTTAAAAGACTCACTAAGTAGAGGCATTTTCATGGGTGTGAAGTGCACCGCATAGAATGAGAGGGAGGCTGTGAAGTGTTTTAGGAAAACTTCACTTTCTTTGCCACTCTTATCGTGCGTGAGGTATGATCCTACTTCTCATTTCTAATCTGTCATTATTTGTTTCAGATCATGCCTTCTCGTAGAGCTTACCGAAGGAATGTTAAAGAATGCAATGCTAACGCAGCTCCTCCAGTTCCAGACAATGAGGTTTTAAAGGCAGAGTTTCAAAATGCTATCTACTTTTTGGATCAGAGTGTAGCCAACCAGAACAACTAGCAGATTCCAGTTCCTACTAATACTACTGGTGGATCAGTTGCAGGTAGGGTCCAAGATTTTGTTAGGATGAATCCGCCTGAGTTTCTAGGGTCACAAGTTGGTGAAGACCCCAGAACATCATTGATGAGGTCAAGTAATTCCTTGGAGTGATACAAATCACTAAAAATGATAGGGTAGACTTGGCATCCTACCAACTTAAGGATGTAGCTCACATTTGGTTCACTCAGTGGCAAGAAAACAAGAGTACAAAATGCAACTGCTGTAACTTTGGAGTGTTTTACTGGAGCTTTTCTTGACATGTTCTTCCCAAGAAAGTTGAGGGAAGCTATGTTTCGGGAATTTATGAATTTGAGACAAGGTCCAATGTCAGTCCAAGATTACTTACTTAAGTTCACCCAACTCTCCAAGTATGCTCCACACATGGTTGCCGATTCAAGGGCAGAAATGAGAAAGTTTCTATTTGGGGTATCTAACTTGGTGAAGAGCGAGTGCAAGAATGTTATGTTTTTAGAAGAAATGAATATCTGTAGGCTCATGGCTGATGCTCGGCAGGTAGATGGAGATAAGCTTAGGGAAATGGATGAGGATAATAAGAAGGCTAGAACATGGAAGTATTAGTATTCTCAGCAGAAATCAAGTGGTGGAAATCGCTCGTAGTTTCAGCAAAGGTCTACAGCCCAAACACCTTTATCAGCAAGTCCTCCATCCCCAGGTTTTGTCTGGATCAGAAGGGTAGGACATCTAGCTATAAGTCTTATAGGAGTGCTTCAGGAAGCATGGCCTACCTATCTTGTCCAAAGTGTGGTAAGAACCATCAAGGCGAGTGTCTTGCAGGCAAGGAATGATGATTTGGTTAGGGTCAGTCTGGTCATAGATTGAAGAATTGCCCTTCTGCCAGGCAGGGACAAGAAGGTAATAATAGTAGGGCTCAGTCTACGGTCCCAACATTACCATCATTTCGCTAAACTCAGCAGGGTGCTTCATCTAGTACACGTGGCAGTCAGCGCCAAAATAGGTTGTATGCTCTCCAGGCTCGCCAGGATCATGAAGATTCTCCTGATGTGGTTATTGGTATGTTAAGAGTCTTTCATTTAGATGTGTATGCTTTGTTAGATCCAAAGGCTACTCTTTCATTTGTAACTCCATATATAGAAGTAAACTTTTGTTTCTGTCCGAAAACTCTTTCAAAACCCTTCTAAGTCTCTACCCTAGGTTGAGACCTAGTTATAGCTAAACGGATATACAAAAATTTCCCTCTCTCAGTGTCTCAAAAAATCACCTCAGCAGATCTAATAGAGTTAGAAATGGTAGAATGTGATATCATTCTAGGCATGGATTGGTTACATTTCAGTTATGCCTCATTCATTATAGAACTAGGATCAGTCAGTTTCAGTTTCCAAATGAGTTAATCTTAGAATGGAAGGGTAGGATTTCAGTGCATGTAGGTCCGTTTATCTCTTACCTTAAGGCTAGGAAGATGATCTCTAAAGGATTCAAACTCCAAAACCCCAACTCTTGAGTCAGTTCCAGTAGTAAATGAGTTTCTAGAAGTGTTTCCAGAAGATCTCTACAGAGTTCCTCCCAAAAGGTAAATCGTCTTCAGAATTGACCTCCTTCCAGATACTTAACCCCTTTCGATTCCTCCTTATAAAATAGCTCCAGCTAAGCTCAAGGAATTGAAAGATCTGTTGAAAGACCTTCTAGATAAAGGCTTCAGCAAACCGAGTATCTCTCCATGTGGTTCTCCAGTGTTATTCATGAAAAAGAAAGATGGTTCTCTCAGGATGTGCATTGACTATCAGTAGTTGAACAAAGTCACAATAAAGAATAAGTGCCTTATCCCTAGGACTATTGACTCATTTGACCAACTTGAGGGTGCTCATTTTTTGAAGATAGACCTTAGATCTGGCTATCATCACCTCTGAGTCACAAATAGTGACATCCCAAAAACATCCTTCAGGACTCGGTATGGTCATTATGAATTTTTAGTTATGTCATTTGGACTAGCCAATACTCATGCAACTTTTATGGATTTAATGAATAGGACTCAGTATCATCTTTATTGATGATATCCTCATTTACTCTAGGAATGAGGAGGAACATGCATCTATTATGAGAGTTGTTTTGGACACTCTCAAAAATCGCCAGTTATAAATTTAACAAATGTTTGTTTTGGTTACAATCAGTTTCTTTCCTTGGTAATATTGTATATAGCGAAGGGATCTGAGTGGATTTTCAGAAAATAAAGGTAGTAAAACAATGGCCTCGACCCACCTCTCCTACAAATATCAGATGTTTCTCAAGTTTGGCTAGTTACTACAGAAGATTTGTGGAAGGATTCTCATCCATAGCTTCCCCATTGACTAGGTTGACTTAGAAAAAGGTTAAGTTTCAATGGTGAGGTGAGTGTGAGAAGAGCTTCTTAGAACTGAAAACTAGGTTTACTACAACTCCCGTGTTATCTTTATATTAGGGTTCATACGGTTATGTGATCTATTGTGATGCATCCAGAGTCGGCCTAGGTTGTGTGTTGATGCAAAGAGGTAAGGTTATAGCTTATGCTTCTAAACAACTTAATGTACATGAGAAGAACTATCCTACTCATGACCTCGAGCTTGTAGCAATAGTATTTACCCTAAATATTAGGAGACATTACTTGTATGGTGTTCACAGATCATAAGAGTCTCCAATATGTATTCACCCAGAAAAATTTGAATCTTCGCTAGATGAGATGGCTTGAATTCTTCAAGGACTATGATATGAATGTGCTTTATCATCCAAGTAAGGCCAATGTACTAGCTGATGCTCTTAGCAGACTATTTATGGGCAGTGTAGCACATGTTGAGGAAGAAATGAATGAATTTGCGAAAGATGTTCACCAGATTGCTCTCTTAGGAATTGGTCTTACAGACATGTCAGATGGTGGTTTGATAGTTCAGAATAGATCTGAATCTTCATTGGTAGCGAAGGTTAAAGAAAAACAAGATAGTGATCCTTTATTGCTTCAGTTGAAGGGTGCAGTTCATCAGCAGAAATTAGAGGTTTTCTCCCAAGGGGGAGATAGTTTGATTCTTTACCAGGGTCGCTTATGTGATTCTAAGTTTGGTGAGTTGTGGCAGAAGATCCTTACAGAAGCACATAACTCCATGTATTATATTCATCCAAGTGCCACTAATATGTACCGTGATATGCGGGAAGTCTTTTGGTGGAATGGCATGAAGAGGGATATAGCAGAATTTTTGGGTAAGTGTCCTAATTGTCTATTGGTTAAAGTAGAACATCAGAAACCAGGAAGTAAGACTCAAGAGATTAACATTCTGACATGGATGTGGGAAGTGATAAACATGGATTTCATTATGGGTTTATCTCGTACATGCAAACAACATGACTCCATTTTGGTGATAGTAGATAGATTTACTAAGTCCACTCATTTTTTGGCTGTTAAGACTAAAGATTCAGTGGAGGATTACACTAAACTCTACATTAATGAGATAGTCAGGTTAGATGGGGTTCTCTTATCTATAATTTTAGATAGAGGTCCTCAACTTACCTCTCATTTCTGGAAATCATTTCAGAAAGATCTTGGTAGTCAGGTAAATCTCAACACATTATTTTATCCACAAACGGATGGTCAGGCAGAGCATACAATTCAGACCTTAGAGTACATATTGGGAGCTTGCATGATTGATTTCAAGGTAGGTGGGATGATCACCTACCTCTCATCCAGTTCGCCTACAATTATATCTACCATTCCATTATTCAGATGGACTTTATCAGGCACTGTATGGGCGTAGATGTAGGTGTCCAGTTGGTTGGTTTGAAGTAGATGAATCATCCTTGATAGGGCCATATTTGGTTCATGATGCTATGGAAAATGTTCAGCTCATCAGAGATAGACTTAATACAGCCTAGAGTCGTCAAAAGTCCTATGCAGATGTAAGGATAAGGGACTTGGAGTTCCAAATCGATGATTGGGTTTTCCTGAAAGTGTCACCTATGAAGGGAGTGATGAGATTTTGAAAGAAGGGAAGTTCAGTCGTAGATATGTAGGTTCTTACAGGATCCTAAAAAGGGTTGCTAAAGTGGCTTATAAGTTAGAATTTCCAGCAGGACTAGCAGCGGTTCATCTAGTCTATCACATTTCCTTATTGAAGAAGTGTTTGGGTGATCTAGCATTAATAGTACCATTAGAAAGTGTGGATGTGAAGGACGGTCTCACTTTTGAACAGGTGCCATTTGAAATTCTTGATTGTCTGGTTCGAAGGTTGAGAAATAAAGAAGTCTCTTCAGTTAAGGTTTTGTGGAGGAGTTAGTCGAGAGAGGGAGCTACTAAGGAAGCAAAAGCAGCCATGCAGTCCAAGTATCCTCATATTTTTCTTTCCAATTCCAATTCAGCTTGATGTAATAGTTCCTGTCCAGTCTCTCAGTTTACTATTGCGTAAATTCAGTCTTAATAGAATGTTCCTTTAGTTATACTTGCATTTCAGCATAATTGCATGTTCTTGGAACTCAGTTCAATTAGATTTCAGTTTCTAGTATTTAATGATAGGGATTGTAACTCCTTTCCTCCATACTCAGCTAGTTTAGACTTCATTCAAGGACAATTGTTTCCGAGGGGGAGATAATGTAATGCCCCAGATTCGAAATGGAGCCAGATTTTAGATTTCCAGAAGTTGCAGGTTCCATCGATGGATGCCACCTACGGACCGTAGGTTGACCCACGGACTGTAGGAGGGGTCCATTGTTGGCCACCTCAGCTTTCCCTTAAAACTACGAGGAGAGGGTTGACCAACGGAAGGACGTAAAGACTGTATATGGGACCATGGTACATGGTCCTTAGATCATGACCCTCAGGACCCCTCTCTGACAGCCAATCGATGACTAACAGGATGGAACGTTAGTCGACCTACGGTCCATCGGTAACCCCGTCAGCTTTTAAGTTAGGGTCATTTTGGTCTTTTCCCCTATGCATTGGACACCTAAACTACATCGTTAGATCCCTAAACTACGCCGTTTTGGTCAGTTTAATCCTTGTGACATAGTCAGAACTTACCTTGAGCGATTCATTCACCAATTCAAAGGATGGTCCTTCGTCCTTGAATGATGATCGAGACACCTTACGGAAGTAAAGACTCAAGATTAGCAGCCCATCATGCATGAAACATCAAAATGATGCACAATTCAAAAGAGGAAACATAAACTCCATATCAAACATAACTAATGCACCATAAGGAAGTAGTAACTACATCTAACAACCCATTATGCATGAAATTTCAACATTTATCATATTCATATGAGGAACTACCTTGTCCAACTAAAATCATGCTCAACACAACATCATGGAGCCAAGATACAATTTACTCTTAATGCATACTAAAGCATGTTCATCAACTCATCTCATGAAGTCAAATAGGCAACTCTTAGTCAATGCACAACAACATGAGGAACATAAATCATGAAAACTCATTTTTTTACTAAACATGAATTTCTCAAGAACATGCACAACACAAGGAAATCATGGAAAAAAAACACATCACTCACTCATGACTTCCAAAACAAGAAGACTCAAGAGGAGCTACTTACCTCAAGCTTGCATAGGAGAGGAAGGAGAAAGATGAGGTTATCGGGACTTTTTATCGGCCTCCCAAGTAGAACTCTCAAGTAAGTTATTCCTCTACAATACCTTTACGTAGGAACCTTCCTTGTTTCTTAACCTCTTGACTTGCTGATCTAAAATCTCAGTCGGTACCTCTTCATTAGCAAGATTCTCCTTAATATCTAAACACTGTAAGGGCACTATGGTTGATGGATCCCCAGTACATTTCTTTAACATTGAGATATGGAAAAATGGATGTACTAACGCCAACTCATTCGGCAAGTCTAACCCATATGCACCTTTGCCTGCACGCCTCAAAATCTCATAAGGACCCACAAACCGAGGACTAAATTTCCCCTTTTGGCAATTCTCATAGCATCTTTCATGCGTGAAATATTCAAATAAACACAATCATGCACCTCGAATTCGAGATCTCTCCTTCTAACATCGGCGTAGGACTTTTGTCGACTTTGGGCCGTCCTTAACCTATCTCTAATTACCCAAATCTTCTCAATGGCCTCATGCACCAATTATAGATCCAGGAGAGAAACTTCACCCACTTCGAACCACCCTATTGGAGACCTATATATCCTACCATAGAGAGCCTCAATGAGAGCCATGTCGATAATTGAATGATAACTATTATTATAAGCAAACTCAATTAACGACATATGGTCATCCCAATTTCCTTTGAAATCTATTGCGCATGCCCACAACATGTCCTATAAAGTCTGAATGGGGCATTCCTCTTGACCATCTATTTGAGGGTGGAGAGCGGTGCTAAGTATAACATAGGTACCTAGCCCCTTTTGGAAAGACTTCCAAAATTGTGAAGTAATTTATGGACCTTGATCCGGAATGATAGACAAGGGTACTCTATGTAACCTTACTATATCCTTCACATACAACTTAGCATTATTCCATCGAGTAGGCCAACTTGATGGGAATGAAATGAGCGGACTTAGTCATTCGGTCCACTATTACCCATATCGAGTCATGTTGGCGCTTAGTACGTGGCAAGCCTACAATAAAATCCATGTTGACATCTTCCCACTTCCAATTGGGAATAGCAATATCTTGTGTCAAGCCTCCCAGCCTTTGTTGATGAACCTTAACTTGTTGACAATTAGGACATTTGGCCACAAATTCCGCGATGTCTTTTTTAATCCCTTTCCACCAATAGACTTCCTGTAGGTCATGGTACATCTTGGTGGCTCCCGGGTGAATAGAATATTGGGATCTATGAGCCTCCTCTAAAATTTGTTCCCTCAAACCATCAACATTCGGAACACATAACTGCCCTTGGTACCTAAGATCCCCATCTCCTCCTTGGGAGAAAGACTCAACGGACTTTTTCAGTACCGACTCTTTCAACTCAACTAATATAGGATCAAGATCATGCTTAGAATTCACATCCATCACAAAGGACGATTCCGAACCATTATGGACCATGACACCACTGGTGGAATCTACTGGTTGAAGTCTTAGTCGGGCCAACCTAAGCACATCACGAACCAACTCTTTCTTTTCATCCTCTACATGAGCCACACTACCGATGGAAAACATACTAAGTGCATCCGCCACCACATTAGCTTTGCCGGGGTGATAAAAGACACTCATCTAATAATCCTTCAATAATTCTAACCACTTCTGTTGGTGAAGATTTAATTCCTTTTGACTAAACACATATTGAACTCTTGTGATCGGTGAAAATATCCACATGGACCCCATACAAATAATGCCTCCGTATTTTCAAGACAAACACAACCGCCGCTAATTTAAGATCATGGGTAGGATAATTTTTCTCATGGACTATAAGTTAACATGAAGCATACGCAATCACCTTACAATTTTGCAAAAGCACACATCCCAACCCAACCCTAGAGGCAGCACAATAAACCACAAAACCATCCATACCTTCCGTTAAGGTCAACACTGGAGCGAAAGTAAGTCTAACTTTCGACTCTTGGAAATTTTTCTCAAAAGCTTCTGACCACACAAACTTAGCTTTCTTTTGTGTCAAAGCCATCAACGAAGAAGCAATGGAGGAAAACCCCTCAACAAAAGTTCTATAGTTACAGGCCAAACCCAAAAAACTTCTAATGTTGAAAGGAGTTAGAGGTAGGCTAACTCTTGACCGCATCCGTCTTCATAGGATCTACCTCAATACCCTTACTTGAGAAAATATGACCAAGGATTGCTATGGACCTCAACCAAAATTAACACTTGCTAAACTTTGCAAAAGGTTATTGGTCCTTAAGAAATTGCAACACAATTCTTAAATGGTTCACATGTTCATTCTCACTCCTTGAATAGATAAAGATGTCATCAATAAACATACTCACCAACATGTCTATGTATTGGCTAAACACTCTATTCATTAAATCTATAAATGCCATCGGGGCATTAGTTAACCAAAATAACATCACAAGGAATACATAATGCCCATACCGAGCTCGGAAAGACGTCTTGGGAATGTCATCCCCTCTCACCCTCAATTTGTGATACCCCGAACGAAGGTCAATCTTGAAAAAATAACTAGCCCCTTGGAGTTGGTCAAACAAGTCATCAATTCTCAGAAGAAGGTACTTTTTCTTAGTGGTCACTTTATTCAATTGACGATGATCAATACACATTCCTTTCTTCTAACAATAATATGGAGCACCGCATGGAGAGAAACTTGGTCGGATGAAACCCCTATCTAGTAAATCCATTAGTTGTTATTTCAACTATTTCAACTCTACCAGAGCCATTTAATAATGAGGAATAGAGATAGGTCGTGTTTTTGGAAAAAAGTAATACCAAAAGCTATTTCCCGCTCGGGAGGAATACCGGGAAAATCATCAGGGAAAACCTTTGAGAACTCATTCACTAATGGAACTGACTCTAAAAAAAGGGTTTTAGAATCAACATCCATCACCCTCACAAAATGGTAGATACACCCTTTTGAGATCATTTTACTAGCTTTAGGACAAGACACAAATTGACCTCTAGGTATAGAATTTCCCCCTTCCACTCTAAAATAGGCTAATTTGGAAATTGGAATTTAACCACCCGAGTCTTACAATCAATAGAGGCATACCAAACATGCAACCAATCCGTACCTAAAATCACATAAAGTCTAGAATGTATAAATCTACCAAATCCACCAAGGTAACTCTATGGTACAAGAAAACCGGGCATTTTCAATTAACTCTATTAGCCACCACCTAGTCACCAACCAGGGTAGAGACCAAAAAAGGTTCTACTAACACTTTGGGGAGTATATCAAACTTCATGGCTACAAAAATGGTCAAAAGGGACAAAGTCGCACCGGGATCTAACAAGGCATACACATCAATAAGAAAGAATATTAACATACTGGTCACAATATCTTGGAAGCTCTCTTGGTCACCTCGGGATTGAAGAGCATAAGAGCGGTTTTGCTTTCGGGGATTGGAGTTTGAACCATTTTGAGGAGCTTATTTATCTTCCCTTCCCTTAACCTTGAGCATCGGAAAAAATCTCATCCTGTGGACAATATTTCCACAACTAAAATACCTATCGGTGCAAACTAGGCACTTACCATCATGTTTTCTTCTACATTTTACACAATTAGGCCTAGCCACATAAGAACCACCACTATTACCTCCTTGAGGTTAAGGGGTTGGAAACCCTATCCTTGCTGACCTTTAGAGCACTAGAATAGCCTTGGTTGAAAAACCATCGTTTGAACCTTGGTTGACCTTATCCATCAGACCTAGCATTGGGGAATTTCCCATCACCAATTCTAGATCTTTTCACCTCCATATTCTTTTACTTGAGTTTCGATTCCTCAATTTGTTGAAAATATACCATGAGCCTTAAGATATCCATGTCATGATGGAGAATTGCCATACGACATTATTTTGCAACCAATTTAGACACACCCATCAAAAACCTACTCATGTTATCCCTTGATTATGCCACAATAGCCGGAGCATACCTGCACAATTGAGTAAACTTCAGGGCATACTCTTTCATGCTCATAATTCCATGGCGAAGGTTAATGAACTCGTCCACCTTATCTTCCCTCAACTCTCGGGGAAAGAATCTATCAAGAAATGCCAATTTGAACGATTCCCATTCTACCAACCCCGCTCTTATGGGTCTTCGACTCTTCCACTGATTATACCACACTTGAGCCACATATTTTAGTTGGTAGGCGGCTAACTCCGCCTTCCCTCTCGAAGACACCTCCATATTATCAAGAACGTTATAAACCTCGTAGATGGACCTTTGAGGATCCTCTTCCATTTTGGAGCCATGAAATTCGGGAGGGTTCATTCTAAAAAAATCCCTAACCCTTGAAGCAACTGAATTCAAATTAGGATTCACAAGAGTCACAACATCCCTATTGGCTTGAGCTGCCAAAGCTTGGGCCATCATTTGAAAATCTGACCTAACCTCTTCATTTGACATACCCAACGGATCAATCGGATCTTGAGGAGGAGCTTTTTGATTCACATTCTCCTCTTCCATCCTTGTAGCATTAGCCCTTAGTGTATTCATATCCTGAAGACACAAGAGAAGGATTAGGAAAGAGAAATATTTTATAGTTAAACTCTAAGGTATGACTTAAGAGTAATGAAGAAGTGAGATTTCCTAATCATCTTGTAGCCTCTCATTCATAAATGTGGCGCGCTTCACACTTATCAACAAGACTCTACTATACGTGGCTTATGAGACATCATCCTAGAATCATTCTAAACCTCATGGTCTGATACCAATTTTGTCAAGACCCAGGAGTACCCTCAAAATGTAACAAGGCACATAAAACCCCAAAAGGCTCCGTGTTTGCCACTTAGCATATCATAACATAAATAATAGAAAAATAAGAGTAAAAATGCATTCCAAGTCCAAAATTTGAATAAAGGAAAGCGGAAGTCTAGATTTGTCTCAATATAGACATCTATTACAATACATGAATCAAATAGGGTCACAGCCCATACAACATAGTCTGAAAATGGAAGAGAAGGAAAGAAACTACTAAGTGAAAAAATCACCCTCGAATCATGAGGACTCGCTAAAAATCTACGAGAAATGATCATATTCAAGCATTAGCCACAATGTTAACCACCTTGAGAACCGGACCATACACTTGGGGAAAATGTAGGAAAATATGGGTTAGTACAAAAATGCACTAAATATGATAGCCATGCACAAAAACATTGAAAACATGCTAAAAGGGAAATTTTTGTTGAATGTATGCAATTTACTAAATAAATCATCATTTTGAAGATAGTGGAAAAACATAAGTGTAAGCATAATCAACTTATAGATCACACATCATAAAATGAACATATCATAAATGCCCTCAAAGCATACTTTTGCAATGCATGAATAAGATCCCATAGTCTCACCCATACTAAGTAAAGCTTCTTGAGTAACAACAGTTCATATTTTATATTCTTGTTCATATTGTTGTACTAGTGGGAATAAGCCTTAACCGACATAGACAATGTGAGCTAACATGGAATCTGGTGTCTACCCCACACTGAAAAAGGTTGTTCTACTTGCCTAAGGTAGAACCATACTCTTAGCTTTGGTGGATCCACTAGCTAAATACCTATGAGGGCACATATTTTATGAGATAAGGAGATTTCTACAAGAAACCAGAACTCAACTAACGTAAAAGGTTTCAATCTCATGATATATACTTTGGGAACCCGGACTCAACTAGCGTAGAAGGAACCAATCTCATTTTCAATATCCACTCGACGCTAAGCATTATTCCCAAGGAGTTCATATTAAATCTTGACTTAAGTTCACATAAATGGAAGTGTGTCTTGACACTCAATCTAACATAAGTCATAAAATAGCTCATTAGATCATGTGTGAGAATAACCTTTCACCCTCCATCTCTACATATAGATTTAATAGATGACAGACCTTTTAACCTTAGAATCATCTTATAGTGACAAAACCTTTCCCATCTTACCACAATCATACATGAGTGTGTAATTGAGAATGTCCTTTTAACAACACACAACAAGTCAATAATCAAAATCACTTTACTCTCAAAGTGTTCTTAAAGCATATACGAAACTTCATAAATCATGCATAACATCATATTTTTCCTTTCTATGATCAAGGCTCATATTGAATCAACACATCTAGAATTCACTAGATTAGACATGGTTAAAATCATTATTCAAGTAACCCAATCATTACATGCATAATATCATAACATACTTCTATTATCAACAAACCCGCATCACAAGATCAAAATTGAGTAATATGGGGGTTTCATGGGTTCTTGGGGTTTTCAACATAAATTCCATGATAAATAATCAATTCAATCATAATAAAATGTAATTCAAGCATTAGAATCATTTTTGAAAGGAACCCATGACTTGAAGACAAACCCTAGCTTTTGGGGAATTTCTATCTTTGAAATTAGGGTTTTTAAGGAATTCCATGGATGAAAGATATCCATGGATGAAGGACTTCCATACCTTAGCAATGAAATACAATTGAATTGATTAGAAAAAATTGCTCCTTCAACCCTAACTCCAACTTCCTTCTTCTTCTTCCTTGAATTCTAGAGAGAGTAATTTTTATGACAAGATGAACTTTGGAAATAATATTGGTGTTTGGAAAAAAATAACGTAGTATAGGTGAATTTGACTTAAAAATGACTTTTATAGTGACCCTAAACTTAACCAAAAAAACTTTACTTTGATTGGACTTAAACTAAAATATCCCAAAACACCTCTCAGTTAAAGTGAGTGAGCTGCCCAGGTGCCAGAAAGGGGCTCCATGAGCCGTGGTCCCTCTCGTGGACTTTAGTTAGTGGATAGGCAACTTGTGACTTTAGCCCACAAGCCCAAGGCAACCTCACGAGGGGCTCCATGAGCCGTGGTCAAAACCACGAGCCGTGGTCCCTATCGTGGGCCTTGAGGCAGTGGCTTGCCACCTCCTTTACACCCCCACACACCCAAATCTCCTCTACAAGCCTTCCCACAGGCCGTGAAGTGGCTCATGAATAGAGGCTTATTTTGGGCAGATGTTTGCGAGCTCACCGCCTAGTCCACCACGGACCACACCACGTGTCTTGGTCCCTACGACGAGTCATGGTTGTGGTGGTGGTCACTAGGGCAGTGTCTACGAGAGATTGGGCTACCTTAGTCCTCTTCCTTGACTGTTGCCCACCTCTTTGACTTTAACCCTCATGTTTAGCTCTAGTTTAGCCTACTAGTTTCCGGTGTGTTACAATCGAGCCCTTTGATGGGGTTAGTACATCGGACACCAAGGTTAGCTCATGTGGTGGTTAGTCGGTTATTAGTAGCTCCTATAGTCAGACTCTAGTTCACTTGACCAGGTTTTCAGTTATACTTCAGTACTCAGTCTCTACATGTTATGTACTTAGTCATTGCATTCAGTTCAATTCTTTTCAGTATATTTCAGTATTTCTATCATGTTAAGATTATATCATTTTTCAGTATGTTTTTGTTAAGTTTATATGTTTGTTCAGCATTTATCCTATCATGCATGCTCAGTACCTTCCAAGTATTGAAGCATACACTGCGCTACATATTTTTGTGATGTAGGTTTAGGTCCTGAGCATTCAGATCACGCGTAGATCGGTTCCCGATCTACCTTTAGCAGCTTCAGTGGTGAGTCCTCATACTTCGAGGACAATAGACATGTTTTCGTATTTTAGTCTATCATTTTAGTTTCAAGTTTTCTATAGTTAGTTGGGGGCATGTCCCAACATCTCTAGTCATTTAAAGGCTATATTCAGACATAGTTTTAGATTCAGGTTTAGTTTTGATTGATTGTTCAGTATCACTAACTCTTATTTGGTATTTATACATTTAGACCAATATTGGGTATGCCCCATCATTCAATTAATCTCATATTTTAAACTTCTGCATAAATTCTTTTGTTCAGTTGCTTAAGTATGCTTGTGATATGGCATCTCAAGGTTAGCTTGGGGTCACTTGTGATCATAGGTCTCATGTTTACGTCCACGGGGTAGCCTCGGGACGTGACAATGAAGGCTAATGGACAAGGCAAGGATGAATGTTTTAAAGAATGGAATTTTTTTTTAAAAATAGTGCAAACTATACTTTGATGATCGCCAAACAAGAAAGACGTATTGCCTAGTGAGCATGACCTCACCAAAAGTGAAAATAAACAACACTTTCGTTTATCAAGGAAGGTTGGCGAACTCTAAAAGAGAAGGTGACCCGCCAAATGAGAAGGGTGACCTTGTTGACCATCACCGAAAGTGATAGTGCAAGGAGAAAAATTAAAGGCTCGAAAGACGAACTAAGGTGGCACTGACTGATACGCCGAATGTGAAAGATAGAATCAAATGAGATCAGCTACTAAGCATCAAACACTCGAAGCGTAGTGCAAGAGATGGCGAGCTGAAGCATGAATAACGACTAGCCGAATGAGCTCAGTGAGCCCGAATAATGTCGCCCAAAGGGTAGTGTGTTGAGTTTTTTTTGACAATTTTAGGAAAACTACAAATAGCCTAAAGGATAGAGAAAAAGAGCTTTTGGTCAGTTTAGAAATGGATAGTTAGTGAATTTACAGGAGAAAAGATTTTACCTTGTGAAGAACACTTGATAGTTTTTGGGGTTTTTCAACTTTGTTCATCAAGTTGATGAATTGAAGTTGAATTCAAAGTGGGTGTTCTTTTAATTTCTTAATTTGATGTTACACATAGTTGCTTTCATGAAGGGTATAATTATACGGGTTGGGTGTTCAGTTAATGTAATGGTTATTGCATATGCTCTATTTTGATGTTGTTCATACATGAATTTGGGTTATTTAGCATGGGGTTAACTAATGCATAAATTTTGCAAACTTAATTCCTATTTTTGATGTCTGATTGATCCTCGAAGAGATTCATTGGAGTGGGTAATAAGTCCTATACTAGCAATATAGATTTGATGTATGTAACTTGCCTGAAAATAGAGGTTATGGGTTGGATCTATTTGCCATATTTTTGCATCAAAAGAGATAATAAAGTAATGTATTTAGTTGTTTAGTATAGCATATAGATGAGAACAAGGATGATATGAGATTAAAAAATGATTAGTGTGATTGAAAATTACCTAGCCTATTCATGCATATTATCACTATAGAGCAACATAACTACTCCTATGTGACATTGATTTCAAATCCACGCACCTGCAGATTTGTAGTTTATTCTTGAATTCTCAAAAATCATAGTTTAATTGTGACAATTGATAACCAATTTTTTTTATTAAGTTGGTGGAATCATCTACCTGCTAGTTTTTAGTATATAAATGAATTACTTTACAATCTAAATTTCTAAATAGAATTCTCTACAATATATCATTCTTTTTGGAAATTGACCCTGACTCTTAGTAGGATATTTTTTTTACTACAACCGTTGTCTCTTTTAAATTGTTTTAAAGAGTACATTTAAGGTTATAAAAAATGGTGTGATGGCCTTTGTGCCAATATTTTTCTTTTGTTCTGCATTTTGTTATTTTTAGTTTTGGATGATTGTGGTACTTTACTTTTATTTAAATTAGAGTGTTTCATTTGGTTTAGTGTATCTCTAGTTTCCATTTTTGTTTTCTCTCAATTTGGCAACTAACTCATGAGTTTTGAAAATCATGAAATGCTTGAATTTTCATTAATAATAATTCAAGGATTGATTGTGTTCAGTATTGATGCGTTGAAGTCTACTCATGATGAGCATGATGTATAATATTAGTGTTGAAAGAATCAATTCAACTTGGCTGCACACTTAAGTTATCTCTTTGAATCTTTTTTTGAGTAGATGTGTTGTGATGTGAGCCTTGCAATGAACATCGCACATACTCTTTTGATATCTTCAGGTTGTGCTAAATGAGTGTATCTCGAAGTGCCATGAGTGGTGAGTTCTTCTTGAACACATGTGTGTGAGATCCTATAACTTGTCTTGTTAGTGTAATTGTCTAAACCTTGGTTATTGTGAGGCGTTATCTTGGGCAGAAACTCTAAGAGGGAACCCAACTTTTCTTTATCGGTTGTGACTACCTTGTGAGGGTGTACATACATTTTGTCACAACTTGAGCCTAAACCATATGTTGACAAAACCAAAATAAAAGCTCTTGAGCCAAATTGTCCCTACCCTAACCTTCAACCCCATTACAAGCCTAAGAGTCCCTTGAGATATTGCATGAACTAGGCTGTGTGATGATTTAGAAATATGGGCAAACTTATGGGATAAAGCTTGCATGCATTTCTCTTTTAAGAGAGAGAGAGTTGCATTGATTCCTAATTTCTTTGTTGATTTTATTTGTGAGGGCATGTAATCGTTCTTGATATGAGGGAACTTGAATGCTTTATTGAAACATGATCTTGCATTAGATAAGAAGTTATAGTGAGCTTGAGCTTTAGTTGAAACCAGCTAGTCATCATTTGAAGCTTTTTGATCATGTTTAAGGGTAGCATGTTATTGAAAGTAGTCTTGTAATGAAACTTGTATTTTTTAGCTCTCATTTAATATTGTTGTAGAAACCCTTATTGAGCTAATTGTGTTCCTGATTTACTTGTGGACAAGTAAAGTTTTAAGTTAAGGGTGTTGATGAGTGCTACATTTGCACTCATTTGAGGCTGATTAAATAAGTATCCTCAATGCCTAAATATGTCCTATTCTGATGATATTTTGATGATTTACGGTTATGAAGGCTAATGTAAAAGGAAAGGACGAATGTTTGAAATAATGACCAAAATGTAAAAAGAAGTGTAAACAATACATTGAGGATCGCAAAACAAGAAATACGGATCGCCTACTGAGAATCATCATACCCAAGGTGACAGTTCACAACACTTGTGTTTATCGAGGAAGGTCGGCGAACTCCAAAAGAAAAGGTGACTCGCCGAAAGAGAAGGGATGCCTTGTTGACCATCGCCAAAAGTGACAGTGTAAGGGGAAAAGTTATAGGCTTGAAATGTGAACTAAGGTGGTACTTGGTGATATGCCGAATGTGAAAGACAAACTCAAATGTGCTCACCGACTGAGGTTCAAACACCTGAAACCTAGAGAAAGAAAAGGCAAGGTGAAGCATGAATGACAACTCAACGAATGAGCTTGGTGAGCCTTACCAACATCGCCTAAAGGATAGCATTTTGAGTTTTGCACCAAATTGTGGAAAACTAGAAATATCCCAAAGGAGAGAAAAATTGATCTTTTGATGAGTTTAGAATTGGATAGTGAGAGAATTTACAGAAGAAACAACATTTCCTTGTGAAGAACACTTTCTAGTTTTTGGGGTTTTTCAACTTTGTTCTTGAAATTGAAAAATTGAAGTTAAATTCAAAGAGGGTATTCTTGTAATTTCTTAATTTCATGTTACCCATGGTTGCCTTCATAAAATGTGTAGGTTCTTTGTTTTTTTTGTGACGGGTGGCTACAATTCCAAAATCTAAGTGTGCAATTATGGGGCTGGTTATTGATTTAATTTAGTGGGTATTGTGTATGCTCTATTTTGTTGTTGTTCATACATGAGTTTTGGATAATTAGCAAGAGGTTAACTTATGGGTTAAGGTTCAAAAATTAATTTCTACATGCAATCTCCATTCAATGCTCGAAAGAGATTGATTGGAGTCGATTATTAGTCTGATACTGCAATTTAGATTTGATGTCTCTAACTTGCTTTGAAATAGAAGTTATGGGTCGAATCTATTTGCCATATTTTTGCATTGAATTATTGGGTTGTTTAGTATAGCATATAGATGAGAGCCAAAGGAAATTCTATGCAAGGTTTCTATCAGATCAAAAGAAGATTAGTGTCATTGAAGATGACCTAGCCTATTCAAGAATGCTCATCACTATAGAAGAGCACAGTTACTCCTACGTGAGTTCGATTTCCAATCCATGCCTCCAGATTGGTTTTTCATTCTTGAATTCTCTGAAATCTTAGTCAATTGTGATAATTGATAACCAAATCGTTTTGATTAAATTTGTGAGATCATCCCCTCACTAGTTTTTACTATTACAGAACAATGCTATATTTTCTCTAACTAAGAGTAATGTTTGGGGGTTTAGCTCATGAGGATCCCATGAACACCTTCGTTATTTTGTGGAGGTGTGTGAGCTGTATGTTTTCAAGAACATCTCACAAGAGTCGGTAAGGTTGAGGTTATACCCATTATCTTTGACGGGTGAAGCTACAAGATGGTTGGCGGAATTCACAAATGACTCTATCACTTCTTGAGAGGAGTTGAATGAAACGTCATTGGAGAGATTCTATCCCCCCTAAAAGATGGTGAAACTTAGAAGCCAAAGCAAAAATTTCAAGTGCATTTGAGGTGAACCTCTACATGAGACTTGGTTGCGGTTCAAGAAAATACCTTTGCAATGTCCAACATATGGTGCTATGGATGATTTTCTACTGCAATACTTTTATTGTAGCCTTGATTCAATCAATAAAGATGAGACTGATCAGTTAGTCAAAGGAGGATTAATGAGACAACCATATAATGTTGCTACTTTGATGCTAGTTGACATGACCAGTGTTGACCAAGCATGGAATACTAGAGAATTCCAGGTGTCTACTCTAAAACTGAGTTTGAGCAAAGAACAAATTGATATGGATAACAAATGAGATGAAAACATGGCCAAAATGATGACCCAACTCTATTGGTTGTCTGAACATGTCATGGGAGGTGGACTTATATCAGTGAATGTGGTTGGACCTAATAGTGGGAAATGCCTGGATGATACAAAGTTTGAGGCATTATACAATGAAGAAGTTCCATATTTGAGAAACCAAATGGGGGGTTCTTACCCAAAATACCTACGACAAGGTGGGAACCAAGGTTGGAATAAGGATAAAGATAATGGTTAGAAAGATTGGCGAGGTGGAAAATAGAGAGATAGAGAGGCTGACAAAGATATATATGTTCCTCCCCTTTATCATCAATGACTAAAAGACCGAGCTTGTCTAGAAGGAAACCGAATTAAGGAAATGCTCACAAGGATCTTCAATAAGGTTGAAGGGTTTGACAAAGTGTTAAAGGATTTGAAAAATTACTTTTCCACTTTATCTCAAACGATGACTTCTCATTCAGTAACTATCAAGCACCTAGAGATACAATTGTGTTGAATCTCCACTCATCTCAATCCAAGTCAAAAGAGAACATTACCTAGTTACACCATCCCAAATACCAAAAATGAATGTTGAGGAAATAAGAACTATGTTGTTCCAAGACATTAAATTAGTTGTTTCTTGGGAGGCAACCCAAGTATTTATTTTTGTTTTATTGTTTTGAATAACGCGTATTGTGAGTGAATATTGAAAAGAAGTCAAAAGGTTGAAAAAAGAACATAATACGATGCCAAAATCAACACGGTGATCGGCCGAAGGAGTTGTGTAGACTTATTCTAGTCAACTTTCTGAGCTAGAAAATGTGGAAAAGTGTATTGTCAATTTCGACAATCTGAGCCCCAAAAGGTAATCCACCACAGTACACTAAGCTGACTCCATCGGGTCCGTCAAATCAGCCTTCAAGTTTGGTGTTCATTTAGGTATGTTCAGTGAGCTTCAAATTCAATAGGTGCTTCTCTAAATACACTCGGTGACGTTAGACAAGACCACTGAGTGCGCCTGTTATTAAAATGCCAAGGGTCTTTCCAAATTCAGAAAGAAAACCTTTGAAATCTGTGAGCCTTTTTCTTCTCCTTTTCGTGCATTACTTTCTTAAGTTCTTTAGAGACTTATTATGTGATTTTTTAGTCTCTTGAGTGCATTTTCTTGCTAGAGCAGTCGATCAAACCATAGTTTAGTATTATTTCGAGTATTGCTTCTAGTTGAGGGTGGTTTTCAATTTTTATTGTGTATTTTGAGCTTGTAATCGTGTTTGTGTGTGGGATATAAGCCATTTGATGCTTGTGATTGTTTTAATTGATTGGGTAGTCCTATAATGATCATATTGAAATGTACCCTTGAATTGATTATGGATGTTTTTTCCTAGAAATTGATTTAATTGAATGTATGGGTTAAATGTTGGAATTGAACCCCTAAATTTAGTGGGTCTTAGTTGAATTTGATGTGGGTGAAGTCTAATTAACCTAGTGTTTACCATATTGCATAATTTTTCCCCATGATAGATATAGTGATTACATTTTGAAGGCAAATCATCTTTTTGAGCAATACTTTGCGATGTCTAGGGAAGTTTGAGTACACGGGTAAAAAGTCATGTAGGTGGACTTTAATTATGTTGGGAAACTTTTTATTGTTGAGTATGCTGGGTTTTTTTGTTAAAATTAGGCACCAGGCTGTTCAGAGGGCTCGTCTTAACTTGCCAAGAAGGTTAGGCGAATCTCCAAGTAAGCCCCAACTTGCTTTCTTGAGTGAATAAGTGACCTTGGGCACTGTCCCATTCTGGGAGCTTTTCTTGGTTTGCCGAACCTATTTGGAAAATCGTCGAGTAAGAGTGGACATTGCCTTTGATGACCGTCTCTTTTCATCTTGCACGGTCAGTTTCAGTGGACTTGTATTAGCTCGCCAAAACCAACTCGAAAAATTACCAAGTTGGAATTGACTCCTCCCTTTGTGCTTAAATTCTTTGGTAATTTCTACTATCCATTTCAGCGAGCTTGATAAATGCTCAACTACACCTCATCCAATACTAGGTGTAGGCAATAGTAATCTAGTATATAACCCAACGAAAGGTTGGGGTTGAATCCACAGGGAGCTGTATCGTATCGAATTCAATTAGGAAGTAGAGATGTGATTCTAATCGGTTTTAGAAGTAGACATTGTCAAAATAAAACAAATAAAGTCAGAGGCTTGACATGAATGTTAGATTGGGGGGGGGGGTTAAATATGTCAATTAAAAATGAAAACAAGAACTAAAACAACGGATTAGACAAGTAGGAAGGAATTCTCGGGATGTGATAGATTATAGGCTAATTATTCTATATGGATAATTGAAGTTTATCAATAAATTACAAAATCACTGTGGGTAGGGTAGACTATAGGTGCAATAGTTTTCTCTCGAACTACTATAACAATTTAGGTGGGTTATTTCAAACCTAGAGAAGCTTAGCATTACAAAACAACCCAAAACCCTAATTTATCTACTCTCTCGAGCTAGATAGGTAGGAGCGAGTTGAGATTCACTCTCTCGAGCTGAACCCATTACAACCAACACACTACAATCATTAATCGATAACCTTGGTTTTAGAACCTCTCTATCGAGCAAGCCCAAAACACTAAGCTAAAATTGTATTTGCAACTACAATTCATGAGTTACTACTCAGCTATCGATCAAACCCATATTAAAACAACATTTAAATCATTAAACAACAATACCTATAAGCTAATTAGACAAATAATCACATGATCACACCCCAAGAAATGGGGTTTTATCCAAGCATCATAAAAATATAGAAATAAATACCAAAAACATTCTCCATGATCTAGGTATTGCAATCCAAGTCTATAAAATGACCCAAAGAGCTAAAAATCAAAGACCCACTTTGAATCCACTTGAAAAACCCTTCAAAGTTATTCGCCGATTAACAATACAAACAAAACTCTCCAAAAATGGAAGAAAACTAAAACTGGACTTCAATAATAAAACTAGGACCCTTTTGAACTCTTTATAAATTCAATTTATAGTTTCCAAAATTTCAGCTGCTAAGACCATTAGGCGAGGTAAGTCAAGTGTCACCGACCAGGACGACGATGCGCCAATCGCTCCATCGTATCGCCAATGTTACTTGACTTTTAATCCTTAAGGTTCTATTACTCTAGGCGATTCAAACTTGTCGTCGATCCAGTTGGCGGTCCACCAAATGTCCAAATCCATCGCCAAGTTGGCTTTTCCCCATGGATGCGAGTCTGGAACTTTAGCCAAGCATAAGTGCCGCTCGGCAAGTCGCTGAGTGGATTTGTGGATTCTCAGCTTTTTGCTATCTTCAGCCTTTTTCATCTTTTTAGCTCTTTTTCTCCCAGTGGTGTCTTTGCCTTGCTTCTTTCGCTTTCCTTACAACAAATCAACATTTTAACATCAATTTTGAGCATAAATTAGGCATTTGAGGACTATAACCTATCAAAACAAATCCCTAAATTAGTCAAAATGTAGTACTCATGTAACAACCCGAAAAACTAGTAAGTGAAACTAGAGCCTAATGAGTTTGCGTTTGAGCTGTTGTGGGGTTTCATGTGGTAGAATGTTGTCCCGAGATTAGGTTGAGGGGTTTAGGGGTTAAACGTCAAGGTACGACTCCCTAAAGACCACCCTAGGGGTCCTTGAGGAGGACCCAAAAGCCTAAAACCCAAGACCCTAAGAAACCAAAAAGCTGTAATTTTGGGAGGACTTAGGACGGGGACCTACGTCCGTAGGTCTATCCACGCCCCGTGGATGGCCTCTATAGGTCAAGGCCCCCAAAACCATGTTTCAGCCAAGAACCACGATTCAACACTACGGTCTGTGACCCCACCCACGGTCTGTGAGTGAGGGTTTGTAGGTCAGGCATGTAATAGTTGTTTGGGTTCGGCCAAGTGGAGGGTGGTTTGGTAAATTCCTTTTAAGGTTAGTTGAGTTAATGGACAATTATTATTGGTTTATTAATATATTTTAAGGGTTTTTAAAGTATTAAAAATCCTTTTTAATTCATTTATTTAAAAACTTAAATTAGAAACCTCCATTTTCCTTCAAAAGTTCTCTCTCTAGAAACCTCCATTGGAGGTGAAGGATTCAAGCTTTCAAGCTCAAGACCTCACCATTTTAACTCAGGTTTTGTGGAGTTCTTCCCTAAAAGGTATGTTAGTCTTCATTCTTGAGTTAGTTTCTTTCAAGGAGCCAATTTCGAAGATCATTTCAAATCTCCAAAGTTCCCTAAAAACCCTAGTTTTTAATCTATGCATGGGTTTAATTCCAAATGTTTTAAAAATGTATTGAAGTGATGAATCATGGTTTAATTGACATTTTAATGGTGAGTTAAGCTGATTTATTCTATGGACCCATGTTTCCCCCCAAAATCCTAAGTTGTGATTTGTGATTGCGAATTGGTTGAATCATGAAGTATGTTGGATTGTTTATGTTTATATTGAATTATTTATTGAATCATGTTAATTCCCTTATATATTGTAGTATCTTAGATGTTTGGGTTTTGATTGATGTATAGCCTTGGAAGGCAAGTTCATGAAGGATCTATGAATGATTATGATGTGAAGTATATGTGTGTGATCCCAATGAAAGTGCTATGATCATGTTTAAAATGTAATTTTTATATTTATTGAAAGCATATTATCACTTAACAGTCATGAATGATGATGATAGAATGTGGAGGGTTTTCTTCTATGTAATGTATATCTTGAATTGGTAGGCTTATGCATCCTTTTCTTGTATAAAAGAAAGTAATGTGAAGTTGTAACTTGATTGGTAGGCTTAGTCATCCGTTTCTTGTATGATGAATGTGTGTTGACTAAATGATTATGGAATCGATAGACCTAATGTTGGTATCCCTTTCATAAATGACTAATGAATGTAATGATAACCTAGAATTGGTAGACCTAATGTTGGTAGCCCTTTCCTAAATGAATGATGAAGTATTCTAGGCTATGACATGAACCGGTAGACCTAATGTTGGTAGCCCTTCATAGTGAGTCTAGAAACTAATGTGATGATAAACCTTGAAGCGGTAGACCTAATGTTTGTGGCGCTTTCTTGTGTGAAATGATGAACCTTGAAGCGATAGACCTAATGTTGGTGGCCCTTTCTTGGAAATTCAATGAGCTATCCTTATAATGTACCTTGAATCAGTAGACGTAATGTTAGTGGCCCTTTCATGTGTAATGTATCTTGGGTCGGTAGGCCTAATGTTGGTGGCCCTCTCAAGTACAATAATGTATTGTAAATGAACTACTCTATGGGAATGGAGGCTAAGTACTGAAAGGATATGGTAAGATGGAAGTTCTCCCTACGTTAGGCCGGATTTCAATGAACATCTTTCTTATCCCATAACTATGTCCCCACATAGGTCCTAGCTAGTGGATCCACCAAAGCTAGATGTTACTGATCTTATCTTAGGCAAGTAGACCACCTATTTACGGTATGGGGCTTCATGACACCAGATTCCATGTCTAGCTCACATGGTGTATGTTGGTTAAATGCTTATTTCCATCATGTGAGATGTGCATTATGGTTTCTTGAGAAGTTCTATGAAGTGTGGGTGGTAGTATGGGATGCCATCAATGCATTGCATGAGTAGAGTTTGAGAGGGTCAGAGTGAGTTCTCTTACGTCTTCATGACTAATGTATAAAAGTGCTCTAAATGAAGCTAATGAAGAATGTTGACTCTTATATGCTTAAATGTAATGATGCACGTTATACTTGGATTGTATTATAAGTTACTTCCATGTCATGACTTATTGAGTATGAATGTGCTTTGTCTAGGGTGTCTTCAAAGGTGTACTTAGTATGAGTAGTAGTATGGGATGCTACTCATACATTGCAGAAGTAAGACTTAGGGTTGCCCTAGATGATGGTCCTAATGTGTTGATATTACTTATGAAATGTTTATGTCTCTTATGTATGAGTATTGTGTAAGGAAAGGATAAATGGTAGGTTCACTTTTGGTGACCTTGATGTGGTACTTAGTGTGGATGGTGGTATGGTATGCTATTCATACATTGCACGAAGTATGGCATGAGGGTTACTTGAGGTGAAGGCTTAATGTGAAGGTAATGGTTTATATGTTGATTATGTTCCAACGTGAAGAAATGACTTGTATGTTGGTTATGTGTGTATATTATGCCTCTTATACTTATGTTCATGAAGTTTTCTCAACATGGCATAAAACATGATTTCCAAAGAAAATGTCCTTTTTAGGCATGATTTTTGCATGACTATCATATTTAGTACTTTATGTGCTAACCCATATTTCTTCATTCTTAACAAAGTGTAGGGTTTGGAGATGTGATGTCCAATACTTGGAAGATGGGTTTCTAAGGAGCAATGAGATGAAGATTTGGTGAGTCCTCATAGTTTCGAGGACGAACCCATGATTTTTTTCCTTTATGTCTTTTACTTTATGTTTAGAACTTTTGTATGGGTGTAGTCCCAAAGTTTTATTCATAGTATTGTTGACGGTCTGACACATAGTATAGAAAGTCTTCCGCTTACTTTTTATGAAAAATGATTTCAATTGTAAAGAAAAGTTTTAATTTCATATTATTTTCTTATGTTCTTATGTTCAAGAATGCTATGAGGCATGTATGAGACCTCTTCGGGGTCAAGTACGTCGTGTCGCATCTAGGGGCTAGCCTTGGGTCATGACAAACATGGTATTAGAGCATAACATTTTGGAATGGTTTAGAATGTCTCAAACCACATCTAGGGGCTAGCCTTGGGTCGTGACAACTCATCAGAGCTCATCAGATCTCACCCATCCTATTAGGCGATTAACCTTCCCTCTAGGTGAGCCTCTGTATATTTTTGAACTTTGTTTTCAACTGAGTTTGATATAAATTAACCTTCAGCGATTCAATGTTTGAATGTGTGTGGTTTGAAGGTTATGGCTAAGACAAAAAAAAGTAGGAAGTGACTTCGGATACAAAATATGACAAAGAGTCTCTTCCTCATCCTCCTTTGTTGAAAAATCAAAAGGGAATAGTTATCAATGAGCCATCTGATTCCTCTCGTCGATCAAAACCTACCAGACCTCAGACATCGACACACACAAGTGTGCAACCCTCAGAGGGAGTTGTAAGAAAGATAAGGGACATCCTATACAAACTTGTACAACCTTCGTCCACTCAAGCGCCATCCAAAGTTCTCCTGGTTATCTCTCCAACAACCTCCAATAGGCTCAAGGCAACTGGAAAACATACCATTCTTGAGGAGATATGGTTGTCCATGGATGGAGTTATGAGTGATCACCTTGAAATTTGGGACAACATTTCGTTCTATAAGTTTAAGGGGTTCACACAATCCCAAAATGCTTATGTTCCTACCTGGGTGTGTAAATTCTATACAACCTATGCCCAAGCATTAGCAAAGAGGTAGAAAGGCACAATTTAGAAGCTTCTCGACGAAGTGGAAGTGTGTGAAAAAAGGTGCAATGACACATTGGGGCACTAAACAATACATTAGTCATGCCATAATTTCAGGCAAATATGTTTTCACTATGGATGCATCATGATCTTGATTCGTTTAAAGGTTGGTTGGACCCTACTCGGATGACTGATGATGCCCACATAGAGAAGATGGCTTTAAATGTTGTCGCTCGGTACTGGTTTAGATTTATTAGCAACATTATCATGCCTTGGCAAAATAAATCTATCATTTGCCATCCCACGGCGGTATTAGTAGGCACGATCATTGACCAGGAGAACATTAATGTGCAGACTATTATTTAGCAGGAGATACTACTGAGAGCTTGACAAGAGAAAACCTCCCTTCCACTGCCATTCATGATCACAAAGATATGTGAGGATGCTAGAATTTCCTTTGGGGGGAATACTAATGTGCAGATCACCCCAGCCTCTTCAAACGACATCTGAGGGATTGAGGCTGATTGCTTTCAGGATCATGTGGTTCGAAGGAAGCTGCCACCACTAGATACCACTAGACACCACACCCATTGTTGATGCTGCTACACTAACCTTTGACGCCAACACACCTGCTCCTTATGTAAAGCATGATAGTATATCTTCCTCCCCAACTGATCATGACCTCTCCCAAAGACAGTGCATATCACTTGTGTTTATCAAGGCAGGTTGGCAAACTCCAATAGAAAGGCAGCTCACCGAATGAGAAATGTAACCTTGTTGACAATTGGCAAAAGCGACAATGTAGGGAGAAAAAAATAAGGCTCACAAGGCAAACTAAGGTGGTACTCGGTGATACGCCAAATGTGAATGATAGACTCGAACTGTCACGCCCCAAGCCTATACCCAGCACTACAGAACCATTGCTGGCCCCAAGCGAACCTTTGGCCTGGATTAATTCTTAGCGGAACACTTAATTCATGATAAAAGAAATTAGTGAAATACAATCATAACTAATCTGTCTCAATAAATAACTTAGAATGTTTTAAAGATCAACATTCAACTGGCCAAAATGGCAACTAGAGTCTCAACATAACTGAAAAGGAAATGGAAAGACTCATGAACTAACATCAACTAACTGTCTATGAAGCCTCTAACAACTGATATGGACGTCAGGAAAAGACCCACGACATCCTAATGAACTAAATTTATAAAGCAATAATGAGGGATCCTCCGGAAGAAAGGAGGCTCACCAACAACTCTAAAGATCACCTAGAATCAATGATGCACTGGGTGCTGATCATGGTTTCCTGCATTTTTATCATAAAAGATGCAGGCCAACTGGCATCAGTACATTTAATGTACGAGCATGCAAGGGAAATTATATTATAAGACATAAGCTTGAAAGAAATCTGAAAGAACATACCTGGGCTCAACTCAACAATCAAGAAATCAATAGAAACTTCAACAAAAGAAATCAAGAACTTAATTACTCTACTTTCAAGAACATAAATACGTTGAAATAAATCATGATTGGCATGTGGTGAAAGAACCCAATGCTATGTGATCTCACATACCTCGTAGGGTTTACCCCTTGGCGAAACCCGCAAGTGAAACCTCAAGAACGATTAACTTTGGCTTTTCAACTCTTTTCTCCTCTGTTCTGTTCTTTCAAAGCCCTAGCATAATTTTGTAAAGTGTCAACTGAATAATATCAGTTTAGACCCTAATTACAAAAAATGAATTAAACCAATTGGTATTGAAAAGACCAAGATACCCCTTTAAAATCCGGTTAACTTTCCTTATCTAGATAGCCCAACTTTGAATGGGAATATCTCCCTCATAAGAGCTCAAAAATTAGCAAACTCAGTGGCGTTGGAAAGATAATTCAAAGACCATTCATTTGGTATCTTATAGCACACCTAACTCATCCTTTACTAAGAGTTACAGTCGTTTGAAGTTGACCCAAAACTTATACTTAGTAAAACTTGCCAAACTTTCCAAATTTGATCTTTCCAAAAATGGTTTCTTTCTATTTCTAGTTTCTTTCTAAAGAGGGATGTTACAATATCTCCCCCTTGGGTTAGTAAGGTGAGGGAGTAACATCTAACATTTAGCTCAAACACCCAACAAGCAAATCTAACACATTTTGTATATCAATTAAAGAGTACTAAGAATAGAATTAGTACCTTGATCTAGAATTTCTCTAGGCTCAAAGAGATGTGGATATCTCTTCTTCATATCCTCCTCAGCTTCCAATGTAGCTTCCTCAACAAACTTATTTCTCCACAGAACTTTGTCTGATTCTACTTCCTTGGTTCTCAACTTGCGAACCTGGCGGTCCAGAATCTGAATAGGAATCTTCTCATAAGACAAGCTATCCTTAATACCAATAGTTTCAATTGGTATGATCAATAAAGGATCGCCGATACACTTTTTCAACATAGAAATGTGAAACACTGGATGAACTGTTGCTGACTCTTATGGTAGCTCCAACTCATAGGCTACACTACCAAACCTTTTGGATTTTTGATTAATAACGTTTCAAAGACACTTCATCCAATACTAAGCGTCATCAATCATTAGTTAGTAATATAACCCAACAAAGTGAGTTGGGGTCGAATCCCACAGGGAGTGGTATGTATTTGAGAATCAATAGACAAACATCAATATGTTCAAGTTAATCATAGGTAAAACCATTTACGAATAAAAGCATGGTACAAGTTTGGGGTGACACCGGTGCCAAATAATAGGGGGATTTTGATTGTAATTATCAACTACAACAATAAATAACACAAAAATAACATGTATAGAGATGAGTTCTTGGGATGTGATTGGATTATGGGCTAAGGTAGACAAATGGGTGATTGCATTTAATAGTAAATAGCTGTAAATCAGTGAATAAGCTAGACTTTAGTGGGGATAAACTTTATCTTGAACAATTAACCCCGAATCAAATTGGTTTCTCTCGAACACCAATAAGCAGCAATTAAGAACAACCTACGCTTTTGTCAATTCACTCTCTCGAGCTGAACCCATGACAACCCAATACCTATAGACCATCAAATTTGTAATCTTGGTTTTAAAACCTCTCTCTCAAGCAAGCCAAAAACACAAAGGTAGAGTTGTATTTGCAACTACAACCCTTTTGATTAAGCCACAATTACTGACTGAAATCACTTTTAAACAACATTTAGACTATCAATTAACAATACCCAGCAGCTAAATCAACCCATAATCACTTAATCACACCCCAAGAATTGGGGTTTTATCTACACATCATAAAAAGATAGAAATCGTTACCAAATTGTGTTTCCATCAACTGGATAAGATTAATTTCGTCTTCACAAAGATCAAGGTTAAAGAATCTCAAAGACCCACTTCTATTTTCTCAAAAATGGAAATCTTCAAATCTTCAAAGCTAAGGAAAATATTGTCTCAATACTCTCAGTTCTAAGCTCTCAGCTTCAAAACTCAAAACTAATAATAAGTTTATTGATAGATAGATACTAAACTAAATATTCAAAAAAGTATTTATAGTCGCAAAAAATGTGTTGCGAAGGACCATTCGGCTCAATAAGTTGGGATCGCCCATCCACTCGGTGATCCACCCTTTGGTCAATTCCATCCCCTTTTTGCTTTGGTCTTCAGCATCTTCAAGTTCTATAACTTTGGGTGATATAGCACTGCATCGCGGAACCGTTCGGTGACTCACCGACTGTTCCTTTCTATCGCCGACTTGATTTTCTCCGTCATAACTTGGCACGCTGGAACTTTAGGCGAGATCATGGCTATTCAGTGACTCGCCCAATGGGTTAGGCGATCATCAAGCCTTCCTTTCTTCTATCTTTCAGTTGCCTTGTTCGTTTTTGCTCATTAGTGTCCATGCGTTGTTCCTCAATCCAAATACCTAGAAATCAAGGATTTACATCAGTTATAGGCACAAAATAAGAATTTAAGGACACTAAATCAATTAAAATAAAGCCATAAATGAGTCCAAATCCTGGACTCATCAACACCCCCAACATAAACTTGTGCTTGTCCTCAAGTAAAACTCAAGTTTAGCAGCTCAAAAATGATGTCTCAAATAGTGCTACACAAGACTTAATCATGAATGCACATAAAAAGACTCAACTTACTCATACAAGGATCAATTGCGCACTCAAATATTCAAGTTGTGACGCACCATTATCAAAGATTCTCAAGTTCACAATACTTGCTTCAAATGCAAGTTCAAGCTCAACAAAGGTACTCAAATGCCCTCATACAAAGAATGATTCGATATTCACACAGAATGGTTCACAATTTAAAGATCCGGAATCAAATGCAACGCTCACTCTCACAAAGATGAACACAATGCATGATTTCACCCATAGGTTTGCCCTTATTTTCCAACTAACACTTGTTTCAGCTCACTAAAGATCAAAAAGGTCTTTTCAAGGCTTGTAACAGGCTGAGTATAAAGGTAAGGTCATTTAGGCTCAATGGATGTAATCCTTATGAAATGTGGTGTGACCAACACTTTCTTTCCTTTTCTTTGTCATTTTCATTCGTGATCACAAGTTACCCCATTATTTATCTTCCATGGATTGTCGGACACCCAATCTTCTTTGCACTATCACACTTTATTCCACAACCTTTTCATTCTTTTTTTCTTTTTCTCTCTTTTTTTTATATGGAGAGGTTCCATCTTTCTCAAAATCATGGTTCAAATAGGACTTTCTTGCACTTCTTGATTTACCTTCTCTTTTCACACACCCCAAACTTAGGCTTTTGGCATAAGTTGGCAATTCACACAAACGACACATCATGAGAATTATGGGTAATGGATCAAGAAATGTCCCAATTTCATCAAGTTTCTTTCAAGAAAAGGTTAAGGCTCAAAGGATGTTCAAGTGGAGCTCACACACTCACAAGGTAGGCAACAGAAAGAGGTATAATGTCAAATTGTTTTACACTCTTCAAAGTTTCCTAAAATCATATTAAAAGATTTCATCAGTTAGTCAACCGGACCAATGGGGTAAATTCTAGGTGTCACCACACATGGTTCACGATACGCTCATCACACAAGGCATTGACACCAATGTGCAATGTTCATCACAACTACACACTTTATCTAGTGTGCAATGTTCATCACAAGAGACTCAATTAGATACTTGGCTAGTCACAACGAGATGCAAAAATTTCACATATTCTCTATGCAACTTTATTTGGGCTTATCATAACTACACATTCATTTTTTTCTGATTATGAGCACTATTCAAGACACTGGTATTGATCAAGACCAATACTCAAATTTACAATAGAACAACCACATTCAAACACAAACAAGAGGTGGCACAATTTTTTCGGACGGGTCCAAAAATCATTTATCATTAAAAACAAGGAGCCACAAGCTCAATCATCCACAAAAACAGTGTAAAACACAATTTATAGCTGAAAAACCCAAATATATACGCAAAACCATAATCACAAAAGGTGGTCCTCACCCCACCACAAATAAAAAACATTTGTCCTCAAATGCAAACAAAATAATATCCACAAGTCAATAGAATTAAGACAGAGAGGGAGGTAAAGAGTGATCCTGTCTACACAGTCACTCCATTTCTCTGGGAATTAGTGCCCGGTGTGGTGCTTGGAACCTGGGCATCAGTGCCCGGAGTCAACTAAGAAGGAATAGCAGCTGTAATAGGGTCACCCAAAGGTGTATCCACCAAAGAAGCTAGCATAACTGCATCTACCATGGCCTTTTCCATCTCAGTAAGGCCCTTATATGAAGCCTCCTTAGCAACATCAAAAATCTCCTCATCCGTCTCAGCCTCAGACTCAGCATCAGTTATTTCCTCAACTCTAACCTTATCTCTGGTGGTAGCCGGAGGTATTTTTAGCACATCTGGAATCTCCACCTTCCCGAAAATCATGGACATGTCGGTGGACTTCAGTTGATCCACATCAGTCCTCAGCGCAACAATAATGGTCTTTAAAGTTGTCACCTCCTTGGTGGCCCCTTGGCCACGCTCACACACGTTTATCCTAGCCGCAACGACATCAATGGTAGCGCTCAATGGTGTCACAGCATCAGCCAAGTCAGTATGAATCATTCTCGGAATGGAGGCCTCAAGTCTGGCAGCATGATGATCGATGGAATGGGCTAGCTGCCCCATCATAAGTAATGCAGCCTGAGTGAGCGGGGTTCGAGAAACAGCAGCAACAACAGATCTGGTTCTAGGGGGCAATGGGGCAGAAGAGGAATCTAGAGTGTCAGAAGGAACAACACTAGAAGTACTTGAAGGCCCAAGGGCTGGAGTAGGAAAATGTGCCATTACAGGTAATGTTTGAGGATCAACAACCGAGGATATATGAAGCAGGGCTACCTTCTTCTTCTCTACTTAATCCTTTAAATATTCTTCCTTGATCCTCTGGATATTAGTGGAAGATATGGGAATCACTTTCAAATCTTTCTTCGCATCTCTAGGAACCTAAGCCCATCTTCATAGCTCGTTGATCAACATCGGAAAGGGGAGGGAAGTCTGATACTGCATGTCCCGCATGAGCATTTCCGATGAAATGATCATCCCCAAGTTCAGCCTCTTTCCATGAATAATGCAACCGAGACAGGCTGCCTTGGCATGATGGAGAATAGACTAGTTCCGGGATGGCATGATCGTTTTGCTGATGACACCAAACCAATATCTCGCTACCACATTGAGGTCCTTCTTTTTAATAGCTGCCCCAACCTCTAGCTATCTGGGAGTACTGTCTGATATCAATGGGCCCAACCACTTTTTCATGTTTTCCGGTGTCTTTGTTCTAATCAGGTGTTGACAGTCATCATCAATATCATTGGAGCACTCAAAGACGGCATTGATGGCATCAATATCACACTTTACCCTTTTACCTTTCACGACGACATAGTCAACCAAATTAAATTTGGTTGTCGGCTTCATCCTTTGTGGTATTAAGGCACTGTAGGTGCTGTAAAACTCTCTGACCCAGCTTGGAATGTACGGGCCACGGTTCTTGGTGAAGATCTGGAATTTATGTGACCTGAGGCAACTCATAATCTCTGGGTACCTAACGATGACTCCATAAGTGGACCAACGCTTCTTCTCAATGATTGTCCTCAGCCCCTCAGTCTTTAGTCTTTTCATAGATTTGGGTGGAGGACCCTAAACTAATGGTGTTAGGACCACGACCTGTAGTGGAGCTAAAAGAGGAGTAGTGGTGGCCAGAGGAGTCCTGATCCTAGATGGATTATTCACCTTTTTTTATCGCAGCTTAGCCCTCTGTGGTGCAATCAACTCTTTATCTGCAGGCTCTGAAACTACAACCTGCTCCTCCTGTTGCTCATCCTCACTTTGAGTAGTAGTAAGGTGAGTGGCGTAGATACCGTCACTGTCGGAGTTTTCCTCCACTAATGTAGGTGCCTTTCCTTTTCCCTTGCATTTCCCACCAATTATGAAAAGTTTGGTGGCCTTGCCCCTAGATGCAGCTACATCCTCATGAGTTTTATCCTCTTAGCCTTCTTTCGGGGTGGCATGTCTCTACCAGCAATGTTTGGTCTAGCCATGTCTGCAAAAACATCAAGAAAGGTTAGAAACGATTTGTAATGACCTGTAAAGGGAGTAAGAGAAACTAGAGCCTAACTTGTGTGTGTTTAAGTTTGGTGTCAGGTTTGAGGGTGTTTAATGTTGTCCTGAGCCATGGTTGAGGGGTTTAGGGGTTAAACGTCAAGGTATGACTCCCCAAGGACCACTGTAAGAGTCCTTGAGGAGGACCCTAAGCCTAAAACCCAAGACCCCTTAAAACTAACAGGCTGCTCAAAATTTGGTGAACCACGAAAAAGGACCATGTCCCGTAAGTCCATCCAAGTCCCGTGGATGGCCTTCGGGGGTCATGGCCCTCAAAACCAAGCCAAAATCACAAACCACAAGGGCACAGGATAGCCGGTGGTCCCATCCACGATCTGTGGATGGGGGCTTCGTGGTTGGTGCCAGGTTTTTGTCCTAGTCGGCCAAGGTGATGGGTGGTTTCGTAAATTCCTTTGTAGGTTTGTTTGGGTCATGGACAGTTATTATTGGTTTATTAACATATTTTTAAGGTTTATAATGTATTAAAACATATTTTAGACTTCATTATATCAAAACCCAAAATCAAAATTTCCCTTCCCCTCCACGAGCTCTCTCTCTAGAAACCTCCATTGGAGGTCAAGATTTCAAGCTTCCAAGGTTAAGACTTCAAGATTTTCAAGAGATTTTCGTGGGATTCTTACATTAAAGGTATGGTGGTCTTCATCATTGACTTATTATGTTACAAGGACGCAAGTTGAAAAGTGATTTCAAATCTTCAAAGTTTCCCCAAAAACCCTAGTTTTGAATCTATGCATGGGTTCGATTCTAATCAATTTCTAAGGCATTATTGCATTGAATTGTGGATTTAAAGATGAATTAAGACGGTTTCCTTCTACAACCCATGTTTTTCCCCCAAATTCCTAAGTTATGATTTGTGATTGGTATTCGATGGATTATGAAGTATGTGGGTGGTTTATATGTATATGGATATAGAATGATGAAATTATTTTATTGATCTTGCCAAATTGTATTGATCTAAGGTGTGTGGGTGAATGTTCTTCATGAACATTGAAGGGTAAGTTATGATCAAATTACATATCGAAGTAGAATTGTTCTTGATCTATTAATCCACTTGAAAGGTGGAGGTATTTACTTACTATGTATATTCTGGTATTGAATTGATGGATATCTTCCTTGTAACTCATATAAAGGATCTATGTATGATCATGATGTAAAGCATATATGTGTGAATTCAATGATAGTATAATGACCATGTTTAGAATGTAATTGTGTTATTGATGGAAAGTATATTCTCGATTAATACTCATGAATGATGATGATGATGGAAAGTGAAGGATTTTCTTCTTTGAATTGTATATCTTGAATTGGTAGGCTTAAGAATCATTTCATGTATAATGAATGTGTCTTTGTCTTAATGAATATGAATCGATAGGCTTATGTCATTCCTTTCATAAATGATCTAATGTAATGATGACTCTTGAATCGATACACTTATGGCATTCCTTTCCTAATGAGTCAATATACCATGAATTGATAAGCTTATGGCATTACTTTCATGAGTGTCATAATGTAATGAGGAACCATGAATCGATAGGCCTATGGCATTTCTTTCATGAGGACTCTAGATCTTTCCTAATAATGAAACATGATTTGATAGGCTTATGGCATTCCTTTCATCTGTAATGATGTGACTTAAGTCAATAGGCTTATGGCATTCCTCTCAAGTACAATAATGTAATGTGGATAAAATACTCTATGGGAATGTAGGGTAAGCACCGAATGGATATGGTAGGATAGAAACTCTCCCAATGACAGTATAGGGTTACAATGAACATCTTCCTATCCTATAAACTATGTGCCCACATAGGTCCTAGCTAGTGGATCCAATTAAGTTAAATATTACCGGTCTTACCTTAGGAAACTAGACCACCTTTTACGGTGTGGGGTTATATGACACTGGATTCCATGTAAAGCTCACATGGTTTATGCTGGTTAAATGCTTATTCCCATCATGTGAGATGTGAATTATTGTTTCTTGATGAGTTCTATGAAGTGTGGGTGGTAGTATGGGACGATATCCATACATTGCAGCAGAAGGCTTTGAGAGGGTCGTAGTGAGTTCTCTAAGTCTTAATGACTATTGTGTGAAAGTCCTCTAAATGATGTTAATGAAGAATGTTGACTCTTATATGCTTAAACGTAAATGTTGAATGCTATACTTGGATTGTATTATGAGTTACTTCCTTGTTTTGACTTATTGCATATGAATATGCCTTGTCTATGGTGACTTCAAAGGACTACTTAATATGAGTAGTAGTATGGGATGCTGCTTGCACATTGCACTAGTATGACTTAGAGTTGTCCTAGATGATGGTGCTTATGTGTTGATATGACTTATGTAATGTTTATGTCTCTTAAATAAGAGAATGGTATAAAGATGGACAGGTTGAATGGTAAGTTCACTTATGATGACTTTAATGTGGTACTTTGGTGTAGATGGTGGTATGGGATGCTATACATAGATTGCACAAGGTATAGCTTGAGGGTTACTTGCGGTAAAGGCTTCAAGTGAAGGTAATGGGTTATATATTGATTATGTTTCTAATGTGGTTTAAATGACTTGTATGATGATTATGTCTTATATTATGCCTCTTATGCTTTTGTTTATGTAGGTTTTATCAAAATGGCATATATCATGACTTTAAAATAAAATGTCCCTTTTAAGCATGTTTTTGCATGGCTATCATACTTAGTACTTAATTGTTCTAACCCATTCTTCTTCTATGTTTACTACAAGTATAGGTTCCGGTAGTTTAGTGGTTTTCTCTAGTGATGCTTGGATTGAGACTTTCTCCAAGATTTGATTTGTCCTCATAGATCGAGGACATGTTTTTATATGTTCTTTTCTTTTCATGTAATAGACTATTGGGAAGATTTCAATTCTAAAGGGTCGTGACCCTATTTTGTTTCAAGTATGTTGTTTAGATGGCCATGTAAGACGATAGACTTTTGCTTGCTTTTAAATGTTTTGACTGCTGGATTTATAAATACAAGTTTTAAATTCCGCACTATTTCTAAGTATCTTATGTTATGAATGCTATGAGGCTTGTATCAGATCCCCTTCGGTGTCGAGTATGCCCTGTCCCTTCGGGTGTAGACTCAGGTCATGACAAACATGGTATCAGAGCACAAGGTTTTGGGAATCTTTGTTAGGTTGATGTCTCACAAGTCACTTCTAGTAGATTCTTGTTCATCAGTGTGAGTTGCGATACATCTACGAGCGGTAGGCTATAGGACGTTAGGAAGGTACACCTCTTTCATATTCTCCAAGTCGTGCCATAGAGTTTAACTCTAGAATGTCTCTCTCTTATTCCTTATTCGATGATCTTTAGGGTATGACCACTGGAAAAGAGTATGCCCGAAGGTGTGAGGGAGGAAGGTTGGTTGTGAAGCCAATTATGGCTATGTGACTTGATAAATGTGAGATGATAGATTGTGATGTCTACTTTAGTATGAAATGGCTTGCTTTATAGTTGTGCTTAAGATGATGATAGAACCCGGCTTAGTTATGATGAGTTTTTATGTATGTTGAAAGAGTTGATAAAATGTACTATTTTAGAAAGGTCTTGATGGGATGAGTAAGTAGACTTCTCCTAAGAAAGGTAGAAGTGTAATTCACCTTGGTTTAGAATCATCTTGAGTGATGAGTGTGAGTGTTTAGTGATGTTTTGCTTCGACCTTAGAATGAAAAGAAGTGAAGTTTAAAAGAGTTTGTACAGGCTTACCCCCAAGTGGGGAGATAATGTGGTTAGATGGTAAGGCCTTTGAGTGTCCTTGATGTTCATGATTTAGGTTTGCTTGATGTTCTCACCTTAAGAGGTGTAGTGAGTTTGAGGAGTTTAGACCCGGTGTGGTTGACTCATATGAGACCTTGAGTGGTGTTTGTAAGGTTGTTGTTGAGCAAGAGTTCCTTAATGAGGACCTTCCTAGTTTAAAGGCACCGGTAAGTGATAGTTCATTTTGGTTGTGAATGTTGTATTGAGGTTCCTATGATGTTTACTTGATAGCCTTAGTTGGGTTTTCTCGTAAGTGGGGGATAGTATGTTCAATAGTAAGGTTGTTGAGAATTTTTATATCCTTATCTCTTTCCTTCTATTCCTATTCAAGCTTGAGACCAAGAGTTCCTTGTAGCTTGTTTCATGTTTTAGAGTCATTTGTGATTGTGTGTTTCCATGGCCTCCTTCTGTTATGCATGTTCTTGATGAGTTTATGTTTGAATGAGAAAATGATTTTATATGAACTATGTTCCTCTTGTTGATATGCATTTAGTATGAGTTGTCTACAGTATTCATGAGGTTGAATTGTTGAACATGCCTAATGTGTTTTTATGAAGAAATTGTATAATGTGCTTAATGATGTTGTGATGAGCATGATATGAGTTGGAGAAGGAAATTCGTCCAATTAAATGAGAAATGTTGAAGTTATGATGCACAATGAGTTCGTAGATATAGCTCCTACTTTCTTGCGTTGCATTAAGCTTATTGATTTGGAGTTGATGTTTCCTCCTAGTTTTGTGCATTTGTTTATGATGCTACTTGCATGATGGGCTGCTAGTCTTGAGTCGTTAACCCCTTAATTTGTTTTAGGTTTCATTTGAGGACGAATGTTTGTAAGTGGGGGGATAATGTAACGACCCGTAAAACGGTTTAGTGAAACTATAGCCTAACTTGTATGTGTTTGAGTTTCATGTGAGGTTCGAGGATGTTTAATGTTGTCCTAAGACATGGTTGAGGAGTTTAGGGATTAAACGTCAGGGTACAAATCCCAAGGACCACTATAAGTGTCCTTGAGGAAGACCCTAAGCCTAATCCCCTTGAAACCAATAGGCTGCCCAAAATTTGGTGAACCACGGAAGGGGACCACGCCCTGTGGATGGCCTCCGTGGGTCATGGCCCGCAAAATCAAGCCGCAACCACAAACCGCGAGGGCACAGGACGGCCGGTGGTCCCATCCACGGTGCGTGAATGGGGGCTTCGTGGTTGGTGCCAGTTTTTTGTCCCAAGTCGGCCAAGGTGAGGGGTGGTTTGGTAAATTCCTCCCTTTGTTAGTTTGGGTCATGGAAGGTTATAATTGTGTTACTAAAATATCAAAACCCAAAATCAAAATCTCCCCTCCCCTCCAAAAACTCTCTCTCTAGAAACCTCCATTGGAGGTGAAGACTTCAAACTTCCAAGGTCAAGACTTCAAGTTTTTCAAGAGATTTTCATGGGATTCTTCCATTAAAGGTATGGTGGTCTTCATCCTTGACTTATTATCATTCAAGGAGCCAAGTTCAAAAGTTATTTCAAATCTTCAAAGTTTCCCAAAAAACCCTAGTTTTTAATCTATGCATGAGTTCGATTCAAAACTATTTCTAAAGGATTTATTGCATTGAAATGTGAATGAATTGTGGATTTAAAGATGAATTAAGATGATTTCCTCCTAGAACCCATGTTTTTGCCCCAAATTCCTAAGTTGTGATTTGTGATTGGGATTTGATTGATTATGAAGTATGTTGGTTGTTTATATGTAGATGAATATAGAATGATGAAATTATGTTATTGCTCTTGCCAAATTGTATTGATCTAAGGTGTGTAGGTGAATGTTTTTCATGACCATTGAAGGGCAAGTTATGATCAAATTACATATTGAAATAGAATTGTGCTTAATCTATACATCTACTTGAAAGGTGGAGGTGTTTACTTACTACGTATATTGTGGCATTGAATTGATGGATATCTTCCTTGTAACTCTATATATGAAGGATCTATGTATAATCATGATGTAAAGCATATGTGTGTGAATTCAAAGATAGTATAATGACCATGTTAAGAATGGAATTGTGTTATTGATGGACAGTATATTCTCTATTAATACTCCTGAATGATGATGATGAAATGTGAAGGATTTTCTTCTTTGAATTGTATATCTTGAATCGGTAGGTTTAGGAATCCTTTCTTGTATAATGAATGTGTCTTTGACTTAATGAATATGAATTGATAGGCTTATGTCATTCCTTTAATAAATGATCTAATATAATGACTATTCTTGAATCGATAGGCTTATGGCATTCCTTCGCTAATGAGTCAATATACCATGAATCGATAGGCTTATAACATTCCATTCATTAGTATCATAATGTAATGAGGAACCATGAATCGATAGGCCTATGGCATTCCTTTCATGAGGACTCTAGATCTTTCCTAATAATGAAACATGATTCGATAGGCTTATGGCATTCCTTTCATCTGTAATGATGTGACTTGAGTCGATAGGCTTATGGCATTCCTCTCAAGTACAATAATGTAATGTGGATAAAATACTCTATGGGAATGTAGGGTAAGCACCGAATGGATATGGTAGGATAGAAACTCTCCCAATGATAGTCTAGGGTTCCATTGAACATCTTCATATCCCATAAACTATGTTCCCACATAGGTCCTAGCTAGTGGATCCAGTTAAGCTAAATATTACCGATCTTACCTTAGGCAACTAGACCACCTTTTACGGTGTGGGGTTATATGACACTGGATTCCATGTAAAGCTCTTATGGTTTATGTTGGTTAAATGCTTATTCCCATCATGTGAGATGTGCATTATTGTTTCTTGATGAGTTCTATGAAGTGTGGGTGGTAGTATGGGACGATATCCATACATTGCAGCAGAAGGCTTTGATAGAGTCGTAGTGAGTTCTCTAAGTCTTAATGACTATTGTGTGAAAGTCCTCTAAATGAGATTAATGAAGAATGATGACTCTTATATGCTTAAATGTAAATGATGTATGATATACTTGGATTGTATTATTAGTTACTTCCTTGTTATGACTTATTGTATATGAATGTGCCTTGTCTATGGTGACTTCAAAGGAATACTTAGTGTGAGTAGTAGTATGGGATGCTACTTGCACATTGCACAAGTATGACTTGAAGTTGTCCTAGATGATGGTCCTTATGTGTTGATATGACTTATGTAATTTCTATGTCTCTTATGTATGAGTATGGTATGAAGACGGAAAGGTTGAATGGTAAGTTCACTTTTGGTGTCTTTAATGTGGTACTTTGGTGTGGATGGTGGTGTGGGACGCTATCCATACATTCCACAAGGTATAGCATGAGGATTACTTGAGGTGAAGGCTTAATCTGAAGGTAATGGGTTATATGTTGATTATGTTTCTAATGTCGTTTAAATGACTTGCATATTGATTATGTCTTATATTTTACCTCTTATGCTTATGTTTATGAAGGCTTTATCAAAATGGTATATATCATGACTCTCAAATAAAATGTCCCTTTTAAGCATGTTTTGGCATGGCTATCATACTTAGTACTTAATTGTTCTAACACATTCTGCTTCTATGTTTACTACAAGTGTAGGTTCTGGCATTTGAGTGGTTTTCTCTAGTGAAACTTGGATTGAGACTTCCTCCAAGATTTGGTATGTCCTCATAGACCGAGGAGAAGTGTTTAGATGTTCCTTTCTTTTCATGTAATAGATTGTTGTTAAGATTTCGATTGTAAAGGGTCGTGACCCTATTTTGTTTCAAGTATGTTGTTTAGATGGTCATGTGAGACGATAGACTTCCGCTTGCTTTTAAATGTTTTGATTGTTGGATTTATAAACAAAAAAAAATTAAATTCTGCACTATTTCTCAGTATCTTATGTTATGAATGCTATGAGGGTTATATAAGACCCCTTTCGGGGTCGAGTACGCCGTGTCGCTTCCGGGGTGTAGACTCGGGTTGTGACAAAATTCAATCAAATTCACAGAAAAACAGTTGCTGACAGACTCGCCGAATCTCTTTGGCGAGCTAGATCAGGTTCACCGAAAGGATTCGCTCAAAATTCTTAGAAAAATTTGACATGTCGGCAATGGAAAGGTCTTTCGGTGAATTTCTGACAGCATTCGGCGAGCAAGGATTAGCCCGCCGAAAGTTACAGTGCAATTAAGGGTCAGGGGTGCTGACAAAGGATGATCAAGAGGAACTATCGGTTAGTCACCCAGTTCTTTCGGCGACCTCACGCTTTTCGCCAAAAGTTACAGAAAAAAACTACTCATTTAGCATGTAATTAAAGGCGAGATGGGGAACTTCAGTGAACTGCTGAGTGGTTCGGCGACCTCGACCCAGCTCACCAAATGACCCAACGTGCCTACTTTCAACCCAACTTCTCGAATTCAACCCCGCAACCCTCGAAAACAAAATGAAAGCACACACTTATCAAATTAAGCTTAGACCCAATACACCCATTACCCCGGGATACTCTGACTTCTCCCGGTTTGGCCAAATTTGGCCATTTGACGACTTTTGCCCTTAAGAATGACGTCACCAGCTTTATCAATTGGCAAATTATGTTATTTGGCACAAATACGGGTTAATTAGATTTCATCCGACTAGACTCAACAACATGCTAGCACAACACCACCTATTTAACCAATTTTAAGGCATAAAATTCTCTGGAATTCAACAATTAAGGCATTACGGCCAACATTATCAAATTAACACAAGTATTCTAGCATACAAACACTATCAGAGAGGCCCATCAGACATCACTAAGATAAGATCATTGCAAATGTATACAAAACACTAAAAAATAATTCGGGGTTCAGAAAACCAACCTTAGAGGCCGACTAAACTAATTTGAAATGCTAGGCGGCAAAGTAATCCACTCCGAACACAAATTTGATGACTAAAACACTCTAAAAATGCATGAAATAAAGAAACTAATGTGCGGGTGTGAGTTTGGGAAGTTCAAAAGTGAGGGAAAGTGAAAGAGTTTGAAAGTTTAAACCTTTGTCCTTTATAAATCGTCCAGTTGTCGCCCATTCAGCGATATTAGTTCTTCTCATCGACACACTTGGAGACACGCCGAGTGGGAACTTACCTCACCGAGTTTTATAGGACCTCCAGTTAATGTGGGTGTCCAAACGGTACACTAGCATGCGATCACTGACCTGTCGGCAATTCGTCAAGTTGGTCCAGGGCTCGCCGAGTGTTACAGTCTCTAATTTAAAATTGTCTTGAGTCCAACAACGGTCTAAGTCGGGCTCGCCGACTAGATCAACTCGTCAATCTACACTTTGCTAACACTTTCTACACTACAACCTGCACAATCAACACACCATTATTTCTAAAACAAAAAGAAAGTGAATAAACACTTGGGTTGCCTCCCAAGAAGCGTCGTAGTTAACGTCGTGGCACGACGCAAGTTCCCACTTAAGTTCCATTAGTGGGGTTTGCCTCATTTTAATAAGGAAACCCCTCTTTTATCTCTAGGTAGAGGTGGGACAACACTTGGTCCATTTGGGACCCGAGTAGCTGAATAAGCATTTTATGAGAGGATGTCATCTGGTTCAGCATCAAGACATTCTCTCTTAACTCTTCCAACAATCTATCATGACTTTTGACTTTGTGTAGAATGAGTAAGAGCACCTCATCAACTTGCCTACCCTCATATTTCTTCATATTTCGACGCTCGTGAGGGGGGATGTACCTATCCTTCCTCTTGAACACTACCTCTAATTCCATGACTTTCTTGGTGAAGTAATCCAGCTAGATTAACAATGTGGTCAATTCTTCGTCTTTTTCATTCTCCTTTTTGGTCTTGACCATGTTATAAAGGAGTTGGGTTGTATTCTCATTGGAATGTTGCATCAATCAGTCCGGAGTGAGTTGGTCAGCCATGATTCTATTTTCGGGGCCAAGACCCCGATCGAAGCATTCCAGAAGCATCTTATATGGAATTCCATGAGTTGGGCAATGCTGCAACAGGGACTTAAACCTTTGCCTCAACTCATAGATGTCTTCACCCTCCAATTGCTTGAAATTTAGAATGTTATCCCTAAAAATCATCAATCCCAAAGGAGGGTAATCCATTTGGTCACTGTTGCTACCAAACATTCTCCAATTCTCTACTCAAAACAGCAACAAACAAACCAAAACTAAAAATTAAGTTAAGTTATAAATACCAAGAACAAAATCCAACTTAACTAAAAATTCTCAAGTAACACTACTCCCCGGCAGCGGTGCCATTTTGATTAATATTATTTCAAAGAAACTTCATCCAATACTAAGTGTCAACGATCGTTAGTTAGTAATATAGCCCAACTAAGTGAGTTGGGGTCGAATCCCGCAAGGAGTTGTATGTATTTGAGAATCAATAGACAATCATGAATATGTTCAAGTCAATCATAGGTAAAAACATTTACGAATAAAAGCATGGTTCATCTTTGGGGTAACACAAGAGTCATATAACAGGGGGTTTTTGATTGTAATTATCAACTACAACAACAAACAACATGAAAATAATACATATAGAGATAGGTTCTTGGTATGTGATTGGATTATGAGCTAAGGTAGACAAATGGGTGATTACAATTAATAGTACATAGCTGTAAATCAATGAATAAGCTAGGCTTTAGTTGGGATAAACTTTCTCTTGAACAATTTACCCGGAATCAAATTGGTTTTTCTCGAACACCAATAAGCAACAATTAAGAACAACCTACGCTTTAGTAGATTCACTCTCTCGAGTTGAATGTGTGGAAAAGGTTTTAGGATTCACTCTCTCGAGTTGAACCCATGACAACCCAAAGCCCACAGACCATCAAATCAGTAATCTTGGTTTTAAAACCTCTCTCTTGAGCAAGTCAAAACAACGAAAGTAGAGTTGCATTTGCAACTACAACCCTTTAGATTAAACCACAATTACTGAATGAAATCACTTTTAACAACATGTAGACTATCAATTAACAATACCCAACAGCTAAATCAACCCATAATCACATAATCACACCCCAAGAATTGGGGTTTCAGCTAGACATCGTAAAAATAAAGAAATCGTTACCAAAATGTATTTCCATCGACTGGGTAAGATTAATTTCATCTTCACAAAAGGCAAGGTTGAAGAATCTCAAAGACCTACTTCTAATTTCTAAAAAATGGAAATCTTCAAATCTTCAAAACTAAGGAAAATATTGTCTCAATACTCTCAGTTCTAAGCTCTCCACTTCAAAACTCAAAACTAATAATAATTTGATTGATAGATAGATATTAAACTAAATAATCAAAAATGTATTTATAGTCGCCAAAAATGTGTTGCGAAGGACCATTCAGCGCAATAAGTCGGGATCGTCGATCCACTCGATGATTCGCGCCTTGGTCAAGTCCATCGCCTTTTTGCTTTGGCCTTCACCATCCTCAAGTTCTGTAACTTTGCGCGATATAGCACTGCATCGCAGAACGGTACGGCTACTCGCCGACTGCTCTTTTCTATCACCGACTTGATTTTCTCCTTCATGGCTTAGGACGCTGGAACTTTAGATGATATCATCGCCATTCGGTGGCTTGCCCAATAAGTTAGTCGATCATCAAGCTTCTTTTCTTCGTTCTTTCAACTGCCTTGTTCCTTTTTACTCATTAGTGTCCATGCTTTGTTCCTCAATCCAAATACTTAAAAATCAAGCAATTACATCAGTTATAGGCATAAAATAAGCATTTAACTACACTAAAACTATTCAAATAAAGCCCTAGATGAGTCCAAATAATGGACTCATAAATATTCTATAAGGACCAATATATTGGGGGCTAAGTTTCCCCTTCGTACCAAATCTCATAACACCCTTCATGGGTGAAACCTTCATGTATACCCAATCATCTTCTTAAAACTCTAAGTCTCTTCTCCTAACATTAGTGTAGGATTTCTGACAAGTCTACGCTGTTTTCAAACTTTCTTGAATAACTTTCACTTTCTCCATAACATGATGAACTAAGTCTGGTCCTATCAACTTAGCTTCACCAAACTCATACCATCCAATTGGAGATCTGCATCTTCTTTCATAAAGAGCTTCTTAAGGAGCCATCTGGATGCTAGAATGATAACTATTGTTATAGGCAAAATCAATGAGAGGCACACATTCTCTCAACATGTTTTCTAAAGTTTAAATAGTGCGCTCTACTTGACCATTTGTCTGAGGATGAAAAACAGTACTCAAGTTCACCTTTGAACCCAAACCTTTCTAGAATGACTTCAAAAATTGTGAAGTAATTATGCACCTCTATCTGAAATAATAGAAACTGGAAATACAGGAAGTCTTAGTACCTCTTGAATGTATAACCTGGCATAATCCTCTGCTAAATGGGTAGTTTTTACTGGAAAAAAGTGGGCTGATTTTGTCATTCGATCAACAATCACCGAAATAGAATCATGTTGCCTGTGAGACAGCGACAAACTAGTAATAAAATCCATATTGATCATCTCCCACATCCATTCTGGAAATTCTATATTCTGAGCTATATCACCGAGCCTTCGATGGTCTGCTTTAACTTGTTGACAATTCGGACACTTAGCAATGAACTAATTAATACCTCTTTTTATACTATGCCACCTATATATTTCTCTCAAGTCACGATACATCTTTGTGGAAACTGAATGGATAGAATATCTTGAGCTATGAGCTTCCTCCATGATTTTCTTTTGAAGGCCATCAACCATTGGTACATACAACCTACCTTCATACTTCAATACACCATCTCCCCCTTGTTCAAAATCCATTACTTTTTGCTTATGAAAATTTGCCTTCAATTCAAGCAATATAGGATCTTGGTCTTGTTTCTCTTTCACTTCTGACACTAATGATGATTCAGCCCCATTCATCACCACTACTCCTTCTTCTATGGAATCCATTAGTCGGACTCCTAATCGTGCAAGTCTGTACAAATCCTTCTCTAACTCTATCTTTTCTTCCTCAACATGGGTGGTACTACCCATTGACAACCTACTCAAGGCATCAACAAAAGCACGAGCCTTACCTTGGTGATAGAGAATACCCATGTCATAATTCTTGAGTAACTCTAACCACCTCCTCTGTCTGAGATTAAGCTCTTTCTGACTAAACACATACTGAAGACTCTAGTGATCGGTGAACACATCCACATGAACACCATAAAGATAGTGACACCATATTTTCAAAGCAAATACTAAGGTTGCCAACTCTAGATCATGGGTTGGATTATTATTCTCTTGAACTTTTAGCTGTTTGGAGGCATAGGTTAAAATTTACCATTCTGCATTAACATACAAACCAGACCAACTCTGGACACATCACAATATACAACAAAGCCTTGCGTACCTTCTCTTGTGCAATAGTCAACCTAGTTTTGAATTCGTGAAAGCTTTTCTCAAAAGCTTCAAAGCATTGAAACTTAACTATTTTCTGAGTCAACTTAGTCAAATGGGACGAAATGGATGAGAACCTGATGTGCCACGAAATCTTGCCACATTTGATGCTTGAAAACTAAGGATTAATACTAGCATCAAGTATATTTATGTGGACATAATGTGTTTGGTAGTGTTTGTACAAGTGAAACGAATAAACGTGAAAGACAATAGCAAAGACGTAAATTCAGTGAAATTGGAAGTAAAGACCATGGACGACCTTACGGGCAGTGGTAATCACAACTGCTCATGGTTCGTGTCGCGGTATTGTGATAGTGAAGGATATTTTGAAAGTTGAAGAGAGTAGTTACCAAGTGAAGACCACGAACGACTTCAAGAGTCATGTTCCTCACAACAGCCCATGGTGCATGCCATGGTAATGAACTAGTGAAGGGGCAAAGAAAAGTTACAAATTGATCGTGGCCAAGTTAAGTACACGTGCACCTGTATAGGCGGTACTCGTCGTCACGATCTGTGGTGTTGATCGTGAAGTGGTTCCAGTGTTTAAGTGGTAAGAAATGGAAATGTAGTTTCGACCAAGTGAAGACCACGGACGGCCTCACGGACCATGGTCCTCATTACGGTCCGTCGTGGTGATCGTGAAGAATTTCCAGTGTCAAGTGTTGAAGACCCACTTTTGGGGAGTTCCAAGGGAAGACCACAGAGGGCTTCACGGACCGTGAAGCCCTTGACAGGTCGTTGGAGTGACCGTGAAAGGGTGCGACAGTTCAGTCTTACTTCGAGTAGGAATCTTCTTAAAATACTTATTTGAATTAATTAGGTCATTTTTATGTTTTATCTTATCATTAATTGAACAATGAACAAGTTTGGAGAATTCATAGCTTTTCATTTTCCATTTCAGATATTGAATTTAGTTTCAATTTTTCTGGTTCTTGAAATATCAAAGTGGTGGTTGATTTACTTATTCTCGTAAGTAGTTTATAACATATTTTCATTATATGTTTTTGAACATTTACGTGAAATTATGAGTAGCTAAACACCACCACTTGGGTTGTGGGATCCATGACGGAATTCTAATTGTGATTTCGTAAAACGAATGAAAGGCAATTTGTGGTTAGAAACTATAGTTTAGTTTTCGTTATTCATGTATTCTAATGAGTGCACGCATTAGGATGAGTCTATCGCTGTTAATTGTTTAAGAAAAAAATGTTAGTTAGGAAAAAGCGAAACTAATCTAACTAAATGGAGTCAAACTTCGACTTCGAGAGAAAACAATCATAACTCCATTGTAGGTGAGGGTAAATCGTGTAACACTTTCAGACTGAGCTGACTTGAGTGAAGATTATCTTAGTAGACTAAGAAGTGTGAGATATAGTTAACTCACATTTAATTTGTAGACGTTACTTGCCTTAAACTCAATTATGGAAGAACGTTAGATGCAACGTTATGGGGAACACAATCCTAGTTTGAGTTAATTATTGAAACAACTTCAAAACTGAAATCTTGTTCAATGTTGAATTAGAGTTACTTTACAATTTTCGCTACTAAAGCGTTAACGCTACACCCAATTTTACTTTCAGTAATTGTTTATTTAGGAAATAATAACGACATTTGATTAAAATGCGACAGTGAAATCGTTTAAGTAAATAAATTCTCTATGGGATCGACCTCTACTCACGTTAAGTTCTATAAATTGACTTCGACCATTTATATCTCTTAATTGAGGTGTAAGTTTGGACGTGTCAAATTTTAGTGCCGCAGCCAAGGAATGGCCATTCAAAAGTGTTTTACTATCTTTTATTCTGAGTGTAGTCAGATTTCCTAGTTTTACGTCTTATTTTTTGTCTGCGTCTCATTCAGGTGAGTTCAACTATGTATGCCAAATCCCAAAAGTAAGGGAGCCCCATTAGTCCCATACGATTCAAAACTTAGGAAACCAATTTATAAGATTGTCATACCCCGAGCTACCCTCGAGGCGCGGACACGGGACCTAGGACCACAAGTGATCCCAAGCTAACCCTGCTGGCATGATCATGAGCATACTAAAGAAAATAAACGGATGCAGAAGCTAAATCATAAATAAAATGAAAAAGATGGGACTACCCATATACTATAACTGAGATATATGAAAACTGATGAGTTTAATACAAGGAACATATTAACTCAATACTAAGCTGAATCCATCTATGTCTGAAATAAGACTGTAAACTGAATAGAAGTGCTGGGACATGTCCCAGCTAAGTCTAGAAAATCTGAAACTAAAGACTAAAAATACTGAGAAGAAACTCATGACTACTGTCCTCAGAGAATGAGGACTCACCACTGATTCTGCTGAACTGGAGATCGGGAACCGATCTAAGCGTGATCTGGATGTTGAGAACTTGAACCTACATCACGAGGAGAAGTAGCCCACATATGCGTCAGTACTTGAAAGGTACTCAGCATGCAGGATAAAGTAAAGCTGAAATAACACATAACTGAACAAAGCATACTGAGTATTGATATAATCTGAACATGATATAGATACTAAAAATACTGAATACTGAACTAACTGAATGCAATGACCAAACTTATAACATGCTGAGACTGCATACTGATTATACCGAAATATGGTCAATGCAATAGAGTCTGACTAAACTGTGGGAGCTATTAATAATCTACATAAAACAACATGAGCTAAATGTGGAATCCGATGTATACGCCCCATCGAGAGGACCCAATATACCTGGCCAAAGGTATAGAGGCATGACTGGCGTGATTACTAAACTGATGTTACCCACAGAGGGGACTTACAGCTACGTGGTTCGTAGTTCTGGGACTATATGGGTACGCTGAAACCCTAGTCCAACTCGGTAATATGCTATTCCCAATAGATTAAGTGGTTAACACATTATGACTGAGTTTCTGTAAATACTGGATAGCTCGAAACTGAACATGCAAACTGAGAATGCAACAATTAATATGATAATGATGCATTCATAAACTGAGGCATGTATAACTATATATATTATGACTGAAAAACTGCATAACTCAAAATACTAACATGTAGATACTCGTACTTGAAAACCCTTTTTGTGAAAACAATTCAACATCATATTATACTATGATCATTGATGACTTGGGAAGTCATACTGCATAAACATTGATGGTATATCTAGATACCATACTATTCATGCATTGATGACCTACTCAATTGTTATACTAATCATGTTTTAGAAGCTCTTTCTCAAAAGTCATCTCAACTTTTTCAAAAACTCAGTTTAAAACTCAAGTGTTGTCTTAAAGATAAGTTTCTCGAGATTTATAACTCAAAATAGGGTTTATGCTGAAATATACTAATAATGTGGCATAAAATTGGAGCATGTATATCTAACTAACTGAAATATTTGATTTAGCATGTGTAAGTCAAGAACTAATGAAATACATAGCTAGGGTTCTGAAATTTATGTAAGAAACTGAGCAATAACATGATAATCTGATTGGGAACATTTAAATAACTAATTCATGATGATCTGTTGAAATTCTACCATTTCTAACTCTACAAGATCTACTGAGGTGACTTTCTGAGAGACTGTGACAGGGCATTTTCTGTATACCCGTCTAGCTATAACTGGGTCACCGACTGGAGTAGAGACTGAGAAGGGTTCTAAAAGAGTTTCTGGACTGACATCTAAGATTACTGCTATATGGGGAGTTAGAAAGGTAAGAGTAGCCCTTGGATCTAACACTACAAAATATCTAAAGAAGGACTCGAAACGTACCAGTGATAACATCAGGAGAATCTTCCTGGTCCTGGTGAGCCTGGAGTGCATAAAACCTGCCTTGGCATTGACTGCCCCCTGTACAAGATGACACACCCTGCTGAGTTGGGCGACCTGTCGGTACTGTTGGAGCTGTTGACTGAGCCCTAGTATTGTTACCTTTTTGCCTCTTCCTGGCAAAAGGGCAATTCTTCACCCTATGGCCAGACTGACCACACCCAAAACTTCCTTACTTGCCTACAAGACACTAGCCTGGATGGTTCTTACCACACTTTGGACAAGTTGGGTAGGTCCTATTTCCTGAAACATTTCCCTGAGACTTAGAGCTTGGTGCCCTACTATTCTAATCTCGTCGAAACTGTGAGTGATTTCCACCACCCGATTTCTGTTGAGAGTACTCAGAGTTCCCTGTTCTAGCTTTCTTGTTTACCTTAGTGATTTCCCTAAGCTTATCTCCCTCAACCTGCTGATTGTTCTGATTATTCTTACTTTGAGCCAAAAGTTGAATAACGTTCTTAAACTCTGCATTTGAAACTTCCTATTCTAGGACGAAAGGAATTGCATTAGCATTCCTGGCGTTAGCTCTATAGGGAGGCATGATCACTGAAACGTAGGACGTCGAGTTAGAATCGAATTAGATCATACCTTACACACGATGAGAATATCAAGAAAGTGAAGTTTTCTTAAAACACTTCATAGCCTCCCTCTCATTAGATGTGGTGCACTTCACACCCCATGAAAATGACTCTACTTAATGCAGCTTTTCAGACATCCTAGGACACTTAAACCTAAAGCTCTGATACCAAGTTTGTCACGCCACTAGCTACCCTCGAGACGCGGACACGGGACCTAGGACAACAAGTGATCCCAAGCTAACCCTGGTGGCATGATTATGAGCATACTAAAGAAAATAAACTGATGCGGAAGCTAAATCATAAATAAAATGAAAAATATGGGAATACCCATATACTATAACTGAGATATATGAAAATTAATGAGTTTAACACAAGGAACATATTAACTCAATACTAAGCTGAATCCATCTATGTCTGAAATAAGCCTCTAAACTGATTAGAAGTGCTGGGACATGTCCCAGCTAAGTCTAGAAAATCTGAAACTAAAGACTAAAATTACTGAGAAGACACTCATGACTATTGTCCTCGGAGAATGAGGACTCACCACTGATTTTGCTGACCTGGAGATCGGGAACCGATCTAAGCGGGATCTGGATGCTGAGAACCTGAACCTACATCATGAGGAGATGTAGCGCACGTATGCGTGAGTACTTGAAAGGTACTCAGCATGCAGGATAAAGTAAAGCTGAAATAACACATAACTGAACAAAGCATACTGAGCAATGATATAATCCGAACATGATATAGATACTGAAAATACTGAATACTGAACTAACTGAATGCAATGACCAAATTTATAACATACTGAGACTGAATACTGATTGTACTGAAATATGGTCAATGCAATAGAGTCTAACTAAATTGTGGGAGCTACTAATAACTGACATAAAACCACATAAGTTAAATGTGGAGTCCGATGTATACGCCCCATCGAGAGGACCCAATATACCCGGCCAAAGGTATAGAGGCATGACTGGCGTGATCACTAAATTGATGTTGCCCACAAAGGGGACTTACACCTACGTGGCTCGTAGTTTTGGGACTATATGGGTACGCTGAAACCCTAGTCCAACTCGGTGTTATGCTATTCCCAATAGATTAAGTGGTTAACACATTATGACTGAGTTTCTGTAAATACTGGATAGCTCGAAACTGAACATGCAAACTGAGAATGCAACAATTAATTTGATAATGATGTATTCATAAACTGAGGCATGTATAACTGAATATATTATGACTGAAATACTGCATAACTCAAAATACTGACATGTAGATACTCGTACTTGAAAACCCTTTTTTTGAAAACAATTCAACATCATATTATACTATGATCATTGATGACTTGGGAAGTCATACTGCATAAACATTGATGGTATATCTAGATACCATACTATTCATACATTGATGACCTACTCAATTGTCTTACTAATCATGTTTTAGAAGCTCTTTCTCAAAAGTCATCTTTAACTTTCTCAAAAACTCAGTCTAAAAGATAAGCTTCGCATGATTTATAACTCAAAATAGGGTTTATGCTGAAATATACTGATAATGTGGCATAAAACTAGAGCATGTATATTTGAATAACTGAAATATCTGAGCTAGCATGTGTAATTCAAGAACTAATGAAATACATAGCTAGGGTTCTGAAATTTATGTAAGAAACTAAGCAATAACATGATAATCTGATTTAGAACATTTAAATAACTAATTCATGATGATCTGTTGAAATTCTAGAAACCCTAGGTCTGTTCATAATCATGGTCAAAAATCTGACTGAATTTTAGGGACCTAATGGGCGAAAGGAACCCATTAGTGAAATCCCACATACCTGGTGACGAATTCCACGGAGAAATCTTTCAATTTCGGGGTTGGAACTGATGGAACCTTGTTGCGTTCTTGAACTAGGGTTCTTGTCCTTTTTCTCCTCTCTTGCTTCTAATTTTCTATGTTTGATTAATGATTTTGACTAAGGTAAGTTCTAGTTATGTTTCTAGGCTCAAACTAATTAAAACCTCATGATTTAGGGTCTAAATGATGTATCTTAGGGGTTAAAGGAAATAGGAAAAGACCAAAAGACCCCTGAATTAACTGCTGTCGGAGTGATCGACGGAATGGACTGATGGGCCGTCATTCAATCGACGGTCCGTAGATTGGGTCCGTCAATCGAGTCAGCCTGACAGGGCTTCACTAAAATGGGCATAAATTTTTACTCGGAGGTCGGATTTTAGCAAACTCAGTGGCGTTGTAAAGATAATTCAATTATCTATCATATCATACATCATGGGACACACAATTATTTTTTTGCTAAAAGTTATGACTATCTGAAGTTGAACCATCAGAATTTTCAGCTAACTGGCTGCTGACCCTCATCTACGGTCAGACCTACGGACCGTGCATCGAATGACGGTCCATGCTGGTCGACCGCAGTTCATATAAGAGGCTGGGTAAAGAAGGTCTTGATCCATGGACACAGACCACGGACCGTGGGTCTATCCGTGAGTTGAGACTTAGCCAATTTTATGAGCTTGGCTGGGGAGGGGTTGCAGTGGTGAACCACGGACCACCAGCACGGGCCGTGGTCTGACCTACTGTCCGTGGATGGCAATCGTGGGTTGCACCTGCAACTTCTCAAAATTTGCATTTTTGGTCTGTTATGGATTCGGGGTGTTACAAAGATGGTGAACGCACAAAAACTTGAGGCGCAGAGATAGAGATTTGGATTGGAAGCCAAATCCGTTGCAAGAGGTATTCAACCGAATGTTGTGAATAGTCAACCTACGGCAGTGGACGAAAACATAGCAGCGGATGGAATCATTTTTCCCCACGACCAACCAATAGCTCCAAGGGGTAGAGCACATCATCCAGCTCATATGATGTATGAGGAGGATTACTTAGATTTGGATGGAGCTAGAGCCACTGGAGCGATAGTGTTACATGCACTGCCTGTAGGTGTTAAGTTCACAATCACCAGCACTATGATTTAACTCCTAAATCTGAAAGGTATGTACAGGGGTGCAAGAGGTGATGATACTAACCAGTATTTGATGAACTTTGTGGTAATTGGCAAGTCACAAGAGATTCCTGGAGTAAGACAAACAATGATGAGATTGAGGTTGTTTCCTTTGTCTCTTACTGGAGAGGAAACCAACTTGTTGAATGAGATGTCGGTTGACTCAACCAGGAGTTGCACTAAGTTGTAGGAGGCTTTTCTGGAGTGATTTTTTCTGGAATCAAAAGAGCTGCAGATGAAAGACGAGATCAGTACCCATAAGCAGCTACCAGGAGAAGCACTGCATGACACTTGGTGGAGATTCAGCAAAAAGCTGAAAAAATGCCCAAACCATGGTCTCAATGAGAGACATCTAAACCAGGCATTTTACAGGTCCCTAAATTATGTCACTAAAGTTGTTGTTGATACAATATGTGGAGGATCGTTTATGAGGAAGCCATTCGCAGAGAGCATGCAACTAATGGACGAAATGTCAAAGAATAACAAGGCATGATACACCAGGGATGCAAAAGTAGGAGATATAAGGTACATATTTGAGCTGTCGGTAGAATAAAGGAAGAGAGAAGAAATAAGGGATCATGATATGGCACACATGAGGACCCAAATAGATCTACTCACAAAGCATATTGTCTCCAAGTATGTAAAGGTAAATGCCAGAGCCAACCAAACATGTTTAAAGATCAAGATATTGATCTAGATGAAGAAGCAAATTACCTGGGAAACCAAGGAGTTTTTCAGAATTATAACTCGGGCAACTAGGGTTACAATTCTGGAAATGTAGGTAGAAATTACTCAAGGGAAGGACAGTATGATGGGCCAGCAAACAGAGAGCAGGGAAACTAGAAATATAGAGATAGGTACATAAATGATCGAAGTGGTGTCTATGCGCCCCCAGGTAATAGAGACCGAGAAGTGGTAGTTCCAGCGGGTCTAAGCTGGAAGACATGTTAGCCAAGGTGCTACAAAAAGTTGAGTCGACTGATATGAAGGTGAAGGAGAGGAAAAGTGATTTCTCCAGTATGAGTCAATTGGTAGACTCCCACACCGCCTCCATCAAGAAGATTAAATAGCAATTAGGGAAACTTTCAGCCTCATTAAATTAGAGGAAGAATGCACTACAAGAAAGTGGAGATACAACGACATTTTCTAAATGTCGTATTATGATGTTTAAATGTCACAAATTTGTTTACCGACATTTATTTTACAGTTGGACCAAATGTCGTAAATTTTAGTGTCGGGGATTTTTCCGACATTTAGGTAATTGTCGGGAAGAATTTGTGACATTTATTTTGTGACATTTAGGTAAATGTTGAAAAGAATTTGTGTCATTTACTTTGCAACATATATGTAAATGTTGGTAAGATTATTACGACATTTATTTTTTGACATTTATGTGAATGTCGATAAGAAATATATGACATTTATTTTTGACATTTAGGTGAATGTCAGTATGAGATATATGACATTTATTTTTGACATTTAAGTAAATGTCAATATGAGATATATGACATTTATTTTTGACATTTAAGTAAATGTCGATATGAGATATATGACATTTATTTTTTCGACATTTATGAAATGTCACTAAAACTTTCTGACATTTAGATTAAATGTTGGTAAAACAAATTTCAAGACACTTACTTGTGACATTTATAAAATGTCACATTGAAATTTCTGACACTTTTGTTAATGTCAACAAATGCTATTGTTGAATGTCATAAAAATTAGTGAAATTATTTTATATTTTGCTAAATGTCATATTAATATTCTAATGTCACTACCAAATTTCTTTAAACATCCCAGAAAAATCTATATATGGTTTTTCCAAGGCACATACATACAAACAATCTGTGCATTCAAAACTATCTTCTTCATGATAAGCAAGAAATATTATATAAAGTAAATATTTCCTAATATTATAATCAAATAATAAAATAGCAATATTATAAGTTTTTTGTAAAACTAAACAATGTGTAAACAAATTATCTTTTCTATCTCAAGTAAAACTGAGATCTAACTAAATATAATAATCTCATCATAAAACCAACTAATTAACTCCTAATTCAAATGAAATTAAAATCTCCAATAAATTTGAATAAATATCTATGAAATCATCAATCCAAAAGTCGAGCTTGTTGAAGTCGATACTTGACCTCAATTTCCTTAAAAATTCTGCACAAGAAATGCACATAAGAAAATTTATAACTATATAATAATAAAAATTAGATCCCCATTAACTAGAACAATTTGAGATATCAAAAATGACTAATTGAATTTTTCTAAAAACAAAAATATTAAGGAATTGATGCAAATGCAATAATTATATATATGAAATTTTCCTCCTTGTGAAAGAAAAGAAAGATCTTGTAGTTTTTTTCAAACATACCCACTTCTTTTTATTTGTGCCAACTATGGTAGTTCCAGTCTTCTTGATCATGTTAGCCTGAAAAAAAACATTAAATTAATTATTTTGATACTTTACGAAATACAAAACTTAACATTTCATTGAATATATAAGTGTGCCAATTTTTCCAGAAGGAAAATAAAATTAAAAAAAGATACATGATTGCTTCAACAAAGCAAACACATGGTGCTGGGACAAAGATACAAACATCTTTTTTGATGAAGTTTTGATGAAGTAAGAAGAATGCCATTAACAAAGCATCAAGCAGATGCACAAATTACAAAAGAAAGAAATATCAGCTCCCAAAAAGGCAAAAAAAGCTGTCTAAACAGCTAACATAAGGTGCTAACATCTTTTTTGATGAAGTAAGAAGAATGTCATTAACAAAGCATCAAGCAGATGCACAGATTACAAAAGAAAGAAATATCAGCTCCCAAAAAGGCAAAAAAAGCTATCTAAACAACTTACAACAGAATCATGCATGTGTAATCTCTAGAACTAACCACCTCTTTCAGTCGCATGCAACAAGTTCATAGAACTGAATACATATTCCAGTACATTATTACCGACGTTTGCATTGGTACTACACGAGCTTCAAATATACTTGAACTAATCTTAAAAATATATTCGCACACATCAAACAATATAAGACCTCCAGAACAAGGTCCCAAATCTAATGTAAGAAGATCCAAACTGCACAAACATATCTATAATTCGTTCCAGTGATAACTTGACAACGACAGATTCAGTAACAACATTTAGAGAGGTCAGTGTCACATTTTCGTTGCTGCACATTATTAATAAATCAATATTCAGACTGGGTCTATTCAAACACCAAAAAACAAAGCTGAAAATATTTGAACAAAACTACATCCAGAATTATCTGGTAATAAACAAATATGGAGGAATCATGCTATTTGCTTCGAGTAATTTCCTGGACAAGGAAAAAAATAATCTGGATGGGTTCAAGGGAAACAGTGGATGCTATCTCATGGTTGTACTTGGGACTACAAGCTCTCAAACAATAATAGCTCTACATTTCTTACATCTCAAAGAAACATGGAAACTGTCTCAGAGATTGATTTTGCTCAGGAAAAAGACAACCAGAAGTACACATGATCTATAATTTTGAGAAATACCGGTGTAGCTAAGTCAAAGAATCAAAAAAAGAGTAGGCAAAGGACAACAAAAGTAAATCAAAGAATTGTAATCGACCCTGAATGGAGCGACACCTTTAAAGCTGTAAAACAAATTGCTCTGCCAAAAGTTATGTCAGACCACAGACCTGTACTTCTGGAAAATGGTGACTGGGAAGACAATCCTTCCTATTTTAAATTTGAAAACATGTGGTTGCAAGAGGAAGGGTTCTTAGATAAAATTAAAGAATGGTGGCAGAACTACTTTATCAGGGGTAGTCCAGATTTTATTTTATCTCAGAAATTGAGGTGTCTTAAAAAAGATATCACTGACTGGAACAGAGAAATCTTTGGCAAGATGGAAACCAGAAAGAGCAAAGCACTGGATGAACTTATGGCTATTGAGCAGGCAATCGAAAATAGGCTCCCATCCTAAGCAGAAAAAGAAAATATGATGGTCCTAACAATGGAACTACAACAGATCGCTAAGGCTGAAGAAGTGTCATGGAGGAGGCAAAAATCCAGGTGTTTATGGCTTAAGGAGATATGGAATGGAGGGTAATAGCTTATGGAAGGAAGTGGTTGCAGCCAAGCATGGAGAACTAAACCACTGGTGTACTGAGCAAAGAAATTCTTTGCACGTGGTAGGGGCATGGAAACATATACACAAATATTGGGAAGATTTAGTTCAACAAATTTCATTCAAAGTTGGGAATGGCCTGAATGTGAAATTCTGGAAAGATAGGTGGCTTGGGAATTTAATTTTGAAAGAGCTTTACCCAATTCTCTTCCTAATAGCACGGAATCCTGACTCTACAGTTGCACAGAACAGAGAGGACAATCAATGGAATCTACTTTTCAGGAGAAACTTCAACGATTGGGAGCTTGGCAGTTTGTGTGAATTAATGGGTAGACTGGAAGGTTACAACATGAATCCACAAGCTCCGGATATCATCTGTTGGGGTCGCTTAGCAAAGGAATGCACGGTAAAGAAGGGATATAAATTGTTGCATGCCCAGAATGATATTACAGATTTATGGCCATGGAAACTTATCTGGATAACAAAGCTACCAACAACAACAACAACAACATGCCCAGTGAGTTCCCACTAGGTGGGGTCTGGGGAGGGTAAATTGTACGCAGACCTTGCCACTACCTCGTGGAGGTAGAGAGGCTGTTTCCGGGAGACCCTCAACTCAAGAACAACAAATCTAAGTGACAGGAGAGATATATATAAAACATAACAGCCAATACAAACGATAGCGTATAATCAACAAATGAGACAGTAACAACAAGAAAGTAATGCGATGCGTGAAACGGAGAAAACATCATAAGGCTAGGTCTACTCCAAAGCTACCACCAAAGGTAATATGCTTCAGCTAGTTGGCATTAAAGAATGCTTGTTTGACACTGGACAATCTTTGTAGAAGAAACTTCCAGCTGGTCAGCAGGTGTTATTTGTGTCAGGAAAGTGCAGAATCAGTAAATCATCTTTTCTTGCATTGTACGGTGGCTGCAGACATATGGCATATGTTCCTTTCCCTTTTCAATTTGAACTGGGTGATGCCTCAAACTTTCAGAGAAGTTATTGTGAGTTGAGGCAACTAGAGAGTTGATAGGGCCATCAGGAACACCTGGAGAATGATTCCAGCATGTATTTTTTGGTGCCTATGGACAGAAAGGAATCAACGGTGTTTTGATGGAATTTCAACTCCTAACCATTCACTCAAAGCTAAATGTTTGTTCAGTTTATTTTGTTGGTCCAACCAGTCTTATGTTAATAGTTCTATTGCTTTTTTAGATTTTTTGGTATTTATAAAATTGAGGAAATGACTTGTGTTCTAGAAGTTCTACTCTAATGATTTTGGATATGTTGAGGCTGTATAATATCATAGTTTCTTTTCCATTCTGTGTCGTGCCTACAATTTTAATATCGGATACATTTCTAGTGTCTCCTTGATAAATTAGCATCTCTTACATCTTTGCCTATGAATTCCAATGTCCTGATGTGTTTTTCCTTCCTTTATCCTTACTGTGTTAGTGTTGTGCAGCTGCCTGCATGACGTGGGAATTGGCAGAGTCAGGAAAGTACTGCATCGCTACAATAATAAATGGTTCTGATCTGGTGCCTACATTTTCAACCGATTCTGTGTTACCAACCCCTATATCCCAAAATCCTCCCTCTATGCCTAATGTACTTGCAGGTATGAACAAAGAAGGAAATACAAAGGCCTCTAAGATCACAGGTATTGACTCAATGCTCCCATTACCCCTCACCCTTTAGATAATTGTTTAACTCTGTGAAAGCTTTTGGAGTGTTGGATGGAGGGTTGAAGGAGATCATTACTAACTTGCAGAAGGGGTATCCAAAGGGGGGGGGAGGTTTCTGCATCATGATGTACATGAGAATTTACACACTAGAGATTCTGCTACCACTTCTCATCAGACCACACAAGAGAACCAACACAATCAGCTCATCCATCAGGGAAAGGTTTCTGGTCAAGGACACAGTAAACATAATGATCAACAGGGTAATCTTAATACTTCTCATAACACTCAGAAAAGGAATTAGGAAAAGAGTCGGAAAAAAGAATTTTCATTACAGAGAATAGGAACAAAACATACAAGATAGTGGGGGCACAAACCAAGGGCAAACTATCAACAACAAATCTCAGGGCAAACTAAGCAAGAAGAAGAGAGATACCATCAAAAGAAGGTAACAACAAGCAGCAAGGACAGAAGAGAATAAGGAGCAAGAGGTACAGGTTCAAGTTGGTCAAAATGAACATAGCAACACCAGAAATACAGATTATGAAATAATGCATTATGAGGATGAGTATGATCAGGACACAGTCTTTGGTGCAAGTTTTTCAATTTTGGAGGCTTAATGCATGAAAGAGTTGACTTTTGTCAACATTCGAAGATTCTGATGTCGGATCAAAATTTCGTCAGTTCCATCAGCTACGGATGGGTCCTTTTGGTATAGTGTGATGTTTGGTTCGGGTTTCGAGGCTTCTGTTTGGAGTGTGTACGATTAGGCATTTTAGCTTTTGTGGTGAAAACTAGAAATAATATGATAAATTAACACAGTTTATAATTTCACTATACCAACTGAAAAACAACAACAACAACAACAACCAAAAGAAAAAGATAATCACTTAGACTGTCTATGTGTACATGACGCGCAATAAACAGTTTGTCGATTAATCCATATTAAACAAGAAAGAGGAATTAGTTGATCTCGTGATCATATAAATGTCAGGATTTAAGCATTTAAAATAAAATTCAAAATTTTAATGAAATTTTCTCTAACCTTTCTTGTGTGAACACCTGGAACAAGTGATGATGGTTGTTGACAATCTTCAAGTGGGTTATCAGGAACCTATTGAAAAAGAGGAAGACTATTATAATTAAGAGAAACTAAGTTTTCAACTAAAAAAAGTAATTTTTTGTGAGCAACACAATTATTTCACCTGCTCTGATTTTAAATTTGCATCAATATTAATTCCCAAAGACTCTACATATGCTTGTATTCCTTCCTTCACTTTATCCGCTATAATTTCTTCCATATCCATTTTTGCTTCCAATAATTTTCTCTCCATCACTTCGTTATTCTCTTTTGCTTCCTCTTTCGCTTCCAAGAACTTTTTATCCATCGCTTCCATCTCTTTTTTTGCTTCATACATCTTCTCTGTCATCTCAATTTTCATAGCTGAGGTAGCTTTTTGAACTTCCATCTCAACCCTTGAATCAAAATCTCTTTTTTCAGCCTGAGATCGTTTATATACGGGGCCATATACTAAGCTAGGAGATGCTCCTTTTCCTAGAGTTCGGACAATTCCATGAGTGTCTAATCCCATTACTTGGGCGTATACATCATTAGGAGCACTTCCAGGGACATTAAACTCAGGATACACCTCGGCAAGATCATCCATTTGTTTCTTTTTGAAAGAAAGGTAAAGTAATGAGAAGTTTTTAAAAAAAATTGTAATAGAAAGAAGATACCTATATATTTTTAAAGAGTAAGAGTTTACCATAACTTCACCAGCTATCTCATTTACGGGTTGTTTATTCGCTCTAATGTGAGTTTTTTTGAACACCTCAATACGAGTTGGCTTTACACCATTATTCATCTTTGTCATCTGTTTGAATAGTAAGAGATTGACGTTAAATATTCATGATAAGTATTATTTAATATATAAATTATAGAAAATAAATAGTGATTACTTCGTACATCGTCTATAATTTGAGAATGACTTTTTCTCCCTGATGTGTGTGGCATAGTCAATTTTTTTCGACTTTCTTTGTTTCTCTCACTCTTTTCCTAGAAATTTGAACACAACAATATATAAGAGGACATGCGCAATCTTGAATATATAAAAGAAATAGCCAAGAAGAAAATATAAAAAAGCAGCATAGTTGAGTTTCACAAAGTGCAATCAATTTCTATACAAGAACATTTTGTGCAGGTTGGCAAACTGGACATGTACAACAACATTATTTCTGCCAATTAGAAGAAAGGGACAAATCAAAAAGGACTTCTAGTTGTTCTACAATAAGAAGTATAATCAGAGAAAACACGACTTTAATAATTTATGACAACTTCTATGAAATTCTCATTTAGTAGAGCAAATGCAGAAATAGAAGTCTAGCACATACCTTTGCTTCTTTTGAGCTCCAATAATGAACTAATGAACGCCATTGATCTTCTTCAACTCTATCTGGACAATGAGCTAAACGCTCAATATCAGTGTTATATGGGTCATATCCAATGGTTTTTGCTTCATGCTTTGATTCTTTCCATTTAGATCCAAATGACATCATCAGTATGCGCTTCATGTCATCAGTTGCGTCAGTATTTTCCTGTACATATATTTAATACACAACTCATTTATAAAATAAAATATAAAAACAAAAACGTCTAAGTATATAGGTTTTGTGTATACTAAGAACCTTGATATGAGCCCATATTCTATCCTTGTACATACTAGGTACAAGCCTCCAATCTTTATGATTCAGTGGCGCTAAGATGCCATTTCGTGCTAGCACACCAAGTTTTGAACTCAATCTAGTTCCTTCTGACCCAATAACTTGACCATGTTCATTCAATTCAATATGTAAATTTCCACCATCTTTCCCCCATCCCGAGTGCATCATAGTGGGACCCCTAGTTCGCTTATATTGCTCTTCACTCTCATTAGAATCTATAAATAATCAAAGATAAAAAGAGGTAAATTTATTATTTATATAAAAATTATCTAACTACTTTATACTATGAAAGGAAGAATAAATATCATTAGATTTAATACCTGGAAGATTTTTTGTATCATGTGATTCATCTCTTTCATTTTGTGGCCAATTTTGGGGCGGTTGAGGCATTGACATACTTCCGATTTGTTGTTTTTGTTGCTCAGAATCTATCAATAATCAAAGATAAAAAAAGGCAAATTTATTATTTATATAAAAATTATCTAACTACTTTATACTACGGAAGGAAGAATAAATATCATGATATTTAATACCTGGAAGATTTTTTGTATCATGTGATTCATCTCCTTCATTTTGTGGCCAATTTTGGGACGGTTGAGGCATTGACATACTTCCTATTTGTTGTTTTTGTTGCTCCGAAGAATCATATAAAAGCTCACCTTGACTAGAATTTCTCTGTCTTTTTCTTGCCATTTCAATGAAGTTCCTCAGCAGCTATGAATCCTGCCAAATTTAAAGTAGTTTCTACTATACAAAAGTATAAAATAATATCTAACTATCATGTCAAATAATAAGACATAAACATATGAGATTTCAACAGTTGAATGAAGAGTAAAAACATCAAAGTCATTATTGTTCAACAGTCAATTGTACTGAAATAGTGATTATACTACTATAGTAACAAAAACTAAGCTATGTTGTCATCTTCATCATATGCTTCATTACTTTCCCAAGTTTCTGGGTCAATTTCTAATCCTGGTACTCCTTCTCTAACCCATTCAATGTCTTCTTCAGTTTCAAATGTTGTGTCATCCAATTGTTGTTCAGGCCACAACTCCATATGTCCTTCCTTATGCTCAATTGTTGGTGTGTCATCACCTAAATCATAAAAACCTCTTGGCTTAAGTTTAACAACAATTCGCCACTCCTTTTCCATAGGATGATCAACATAAAACACTTGTTGAGCTTGAGAAGCAAAGATGAATGGTTCATCTGATAACTGGTGTCTTGTATAGAGTAGATGATTAAAATTCACAAGAGTAAATCCGTAATCATCTTTATCAATAAGCCCCTTGTTATTGTTCACCCATTTACATTTAAACAATACAAACTTGAGATTCTTGGAATAATATAACTCAATTATGTCTGTGAGGATTCCATAAAAAGAAACCTCTGCCAATATGGGATTTTTATCTTTTGTGCTTGCATAACTTTGAGTGATAGCCTTTAACATAATACCACTATTTTGAGTTTTTCTCTTAACATCACGAGACTCTGTTAAGTATCTAACTCCATCACATATATAGCCAGTCATTCTTTTTGCTTGTATTAATGGGCCAATAGCTAAAGTTTGAATATCCTCAGATATTTTTTCACCAGCCATATGCATCTTCTCGACCTAGCATTCAAAAATAAAGATGTGATCTAAAAGTTATAATTACCTATATAGTAATATATGAGCAAATATTTTAGCTAGTTGATACTTACATGATTTCTAAACCATAGTTGAAATCTTTCATTATCTAACTGATTGACCAATTTTGATGAAAATAGCTCCTCACCATGATAAATCCAACTAGTGTAACTAGTTAGAAATCCATCAACCACAATATGTTCAACAATCAAATCTTTTCGAACAAATTTCATATTACGACACTTTCGACATGGACACAATATTGTAGATGCATCTGGCCTATCTAATGATGCAAAATGAAGAAACTTTTTGGCTGCATTCTCATATAAGGGATCAAGCCTATTCAATATATTTATCCAACTTTTATCCATTAAGTATATAACCTATAACATATAGCAAACAAGAATTATACCCTCATACTATTAAAGACTAATACCTCCATACTATTAAAGAAAACAACAAAACACATACTAACCTGCAAAGTCCACACAGAGAGTCCTGAAATTGATATCAATGTTCTTCCACTACGGTTGCTTTCTTTGTAATCTTCAAACTGCAAATCAATAGTTAAATTTCAACAAATCAATATAATGTATGAAGGCTAGTCATGTGAAATTATCAGTACTTGAGGTAATATACTCACCTCAAGTAAATCAACTATTAAAAGAGAAGAGGAAGAGAGACAAAAGGTGAATTTATGGTCGAATTCGGAGAAAAATGAGATAGAGGCTTGGTGGGAAGTGATGAGTCATTGTGATGTTTTTGATGGTATGTGGGTGAAAGATGATGCTAACCCTATGTATGAACCTAGTTCTTGTCCTTTTATTGATGAGTCATTTGATTGTTATCAAAATGGAAGGCTTGATAATGGTTAACAGAACTTTAGATGGCAGCCTAAGCACTATAATATTCCAAGATAATAATGCTACTTTTGTTATTTATTGCATATGCATTACTAGGTAGGGGCAGAGCCACAATATCCGCCTAACATAGTTTCCTTGGTTCAAATCCTGTATTTATCTTAAAATCTGCTATTGACAGGTTCAAACTGTGGAAATAACTTGCAAGATAATGCTGCATAGAATAAACCAAATATGGTCTGTCCATTCCTGGACCCTGCATATAGCATGAGTTGTGCACCAGTCTGTCCTCTTTTAGTTTTATGCATTGCTAGGCTTAATTTTGGTAATGTTTTTTTTTTGTAAAATAGTATTACTTCACCTTTCAGGTTGAATGCCAAAGAAATGTTGGAGCTTTTGAGAGGATAGCGATTAGTCTATGTCGGTGACTCTCTGAAAATGATATGTGGGAATCAATGCATGGTTTGTCTGCTCAGAAATTCTGTTGAAGACAAGAATAGAGTTTTTGAGGTATCTGGAAGAGAGACTTTTTAGAAAGAGGGTGCTTATTCTTTTATATTCGCAGTAAGTTTCATCACTTGTCTTCCGTTCCCACTAATGTCAAAATTATCCAACAAAATGTTCTTGCATCTTAGTAAACGGGGGTGAAAGTACTGGTGGATGAGGAGAGAGTACAAGGTTAAGGATGTATCTATTGTAGATGGTGCATCTACATTGCCTGAAGCAAAGTTTTGGAAATTAACAATTTAACGGAACAATGAAGACAAAGGTAATGGTACATCATTACAGGTTCTTCTCCAAGACCTGTACATGATGCATCTAAATTGCTCGATAAAATAAGTCAATTAGGCAAAGTGACCAAGCTGACTTAACAAATAAGACGTCTTGCATTATATGTCATACAATAAACTGTTCATATGACTGTCAAACTAAAATTTTCACATTCATCCAATTAACTACTACATCTCAGATCCAAACTATTTGGTGAATGAATTAGAAGTCTAGAACATAGAGTAACTGGATGATGCATTGTTGCAGATATTCATCCAGAATCTAACTGAAAGAATTTGAAAGCCTAAGCACAGCTCAATATGCGCATAACATCTTGCATAGAGATATACAATAAAATTTAATCCTCTTTCTAGAGCTGTAAGCATTTACTCTACTCCTACTTGGCTACTTGTTAACTGGAAAAAAGATCACACACCCCTATTTAATTTGTAACTAGATCCTTATTATATAGTGGTTTGTTTATTTTTACAACAACAAAAACATATCCGGTGCAATCTCATAAGTTGGGTTTTACAACAACAAAAACCATAGTCTCCCGATCCTATGACTGCCTAAAAATCATAATCATGTCGTGTAAGACCTAATAAGTGTGATAAACTAAGAACTAAAGAACAGAATATGCAGTCAACTGATAGGAAAAATAATACAACATCACAGATAGACTCAAGGCAGCATCATTACCAAGAAGAAGAGCCAAATCAGCAGGAATAACAGTGGCAAACTCAAAAAAAGAAGAATATGTGATCAAAGGTTTGTTTCAGTAAGATCATGAGTTTGTATGAGATAAAAACCTTAGGATTACCTTTGGATGGAGATGGCTACCATGAATTTCTTTGCTTGAGCGATGTGTTGAGGGCCTGAGGCGATATACAAATAACTCTAGACTTAAGCAGGAGTAGGGTTTTTTTTAGAGGGAAAAGTTAATCACATGAAAAATTAGAGGGAAAAGTTAATAAATTTTCTTTTCATTTAATAAACTTAAGATGAAAGTTTTATTTTTAAGCTAAATAAGATGAAAATTTTATTTTTAATTTAAATAAGATGAAAGTTTTATTTTTAAACTAAATAAGATGAAAGTTTTATTTTTAAGCATAAATAAGATGAAAATCTTATTTTTAAGCTAAATAAGATGAACATTTTATTTTTAAGCTAAATAAGATGAAAGTTTAATTTTTAAGTTAAATAAGATGAAAGTTTAATTTTTAAAACATATGACACGATCATGAAAATGCACACAGAAAAATATTTAAGCTAAATAAGATGGAAATTTTATTTTTTAAGAATGAATAACTAATGCCTGCAAAGAAACTGTAAAAAAAAAAAAATTAAATAGGGTGAGGGTATTTTGTAAACAAACAACTTATCCTAAAAAATTATACAATGAATATTAGTTTGAATATGACAAACCAAACAAGCAATAAAAAACTAATCCCATCATAACTTATCCTAGTATAACTTATTCCAGCATAACTAATCCCAGCATAACTAGTATTCAAACCAAATTGCTATAGTACATATGCCGCTAATATTATTCGTCCAATAAAATGATTTTCATGCAGATGGAGATAACGAAGTTCAGGAAGATTAGAAACTCCTTAGGTATTTCGCCTTTCAAATTATTAAAACTTAGGTAGCTGAACAATATACCTATTAGTTATTAGTTGATCACCCTTATTAGTTTATAACAACAAAATAGATCTATGGATATAGAGTACAACTAAAGAAGCTGAAAAAGCACTCACAGATGTTAACTGCTTTAGTTCACCTATTTCAGGTGGAATGACATCTTGCAGCTTATTCCACCTTACGTTTCTGGTAAAAAGAATCAGGAGAAGGAGCTAATCAATAGTGCAACATTACAACACACTAGGAAACTAGAGGATATAATTTCATATTAGTATGTTGGGTAAAATAGCAATAAAAGTAATTTTTAAAGTTAACATCCTGGACAAAGTGGAGGTTCCTATGGACAAAGGAAAACTTAAAGGTATGATAAGGGAAACAGAAAGTAGATATTGAGATATACATCTAATGCAATCCTAAAAGAAGTATAAAAGGCCTTCTTAGTTAAGGGACATTTCCTGTAACAAAGTGTGGCAAGTTTGATTTTTTTGAATATAATACAAGACTGTTACCTTCTCAAAAAAAAAGTCAAGGGACATTTCCTTGACAATAAACCTACTCTCTTTTTATTTTCTAGAATATAAGCCTACGAGTTTATGTTAATCCTGAAACTGGAGAAACAGGCTATTCGGAGACGGACCATAAGCCCTAAACATAAATATCACTTCATAATAGCTACTGAATATAGATACTTCAATAGGAGTATAAAGTAAAGGATTACACAATATTTTAAGACGCTTCAAACGCCCAATTTGAGAAGGAAGAGGGCCTGTCAGCTTGTTATTATGCAGATCCCTGTCATATGAAAGAATATTATGGATTAGGAAGTTCAGAATGAAAATCAAAAGATCCAACAGTACAGGCACAATTGTCCACTAACTATTGCCTTAAATAGTAGTATCAAATTTGAAGATAATGACTACACACATTATAGATAACTCCCACGTTTTTGGGGATAACAGTCAACACCCAAGCAGACCAATTCTTTAAGTTGGTTAATGAACAATTTAAGACTGGAGGGTGTAAAAACATCCATAATGGAACTTAGGGAAACTTCTCAATTTGTATACAACAACAACAACAACAACAACATGCCCAGTGAGTTCCCACTAGGTGGGGTCTGGGGAGGGTAAATTGTACGCAGACCTTGCCACTACCTCGTGGAGGTAGAGAGGCTGTTTCCGGGAGACAGAGAAGAAGAATCTTACAGTCTAGTAAGATCTAATAAATTAGTGACAGCAGTAGGAAATGGGCCAACAATTGAAACAACATAAACTTCCATGCAAGTGGTAAAACAAAAAAGAACATTGTAAAAAAAGTGACAAGTAAAGATATTTCAATTCTGTGAGTAACTTCATAAAGATTTGAACCTTAGTTAGAGAAAAGCTACTTAGAACTGGTGAAGCAAAACTTACAATTCAGTAACTACTCTATAATCACCCTGCGTTGAACATGTAACACCAGACCATGGAGGTAAATCACCATCTCCACAAGGATCATCTCCAACCCATGCATACACCACTCTCCATCCAAGAGATGCCTTAATTTCATTCAGAGCTTTCACTACAGTCATATTCCAGAAGTTCAAATTAGTCCATGTAAACATATACATTCAGGTACTACAACAACTCCTTGGTTTTCTCATGAATGCAATCAATGGCCTTAAACTGCTTAAATCATTTTAATGAAATATTAATAGAGAAAGAGTGAATATAATTGGAACTCCACAACTCTAAGTGTAGAGAGTGAAGCTATTAAACTTATGATCATGGGCTCAAGCCTTACAGTGGACATTCTTATTTCTGACAAGTATAAAAATACTAGTGATCGATTATATACTTACTTATACTACAATTTAATTAACTAATACTATGTAATCATGGAGAGATATTAAATTGACATTTATTGAATGATAAATCGGTTTAACTTTCCAAGGATAGCTATACTTACCTGTAACAACTAGAAAATAGAATTCTATGAGCAAAAAAAGGGGAAAACAGTTATAGTTAATGACACTCCAAGGCACTGATTTAGATTATTGATTGCAGATAATAGATAATACATTGTATAGATCAAGACTATACATCAGGTGAATAGTTATTCCTCAACAAAATCAACAAACTGCAAAGCTTGAATTACTAAACCAAGAAAATAGACATTCAGAAAAAGGAAATTACAGTTAGAAAAGATGAAAACACAAAACTTATGGATTCTTTCATTCCACTAGAGGGGTCAATTCCTTGGAGTATTGCTATAGATGTCCACGCAATTGAGTTGTTAAGACGAGATAAGGAAGTCCAGTTCTGTCATGTTCTTGGGGAAGAAAACAGATTTGCTAATTATTTTACTAACTTAGTGTTTGATTTTGCAAGAGACATCCAATTTAATTCTTTCCAGGAGGTCCCAATTTCAGGGAGGCACATCATTAATTCAGATAAATCGCAGATACCATACATCAGAACAAGGACCATACAAAGAAGGAATTATTGATGGTAGTCAACTGACTACTTCTACAACAAGTTTCACAATTCACTTTTACTTAAAGTTTTAATAAAAATGAGGCTTAACTGAGCTGGAGGATCTAACAAAGTTCACAATGCTTGAAGAAATTTCAGTTTGATTACGATCTCATTGCACCTGGTGAGAGCTTGAGGTGTCCAACATGGTATCTAATCAAGGCATATGAATTTTGTTAAAGTCTAATAGTAAAGCTTTGCCAGTTTCAGTTCACAAAATAACAGAAAAAAACATCAGCATCAAGTTCAAATATTGGCCAGTCATAGGTGCTCATTCAACGAACGCTTCCGACATTTTCTTATTAAGTTTTCTACTTTTCCTCTCACTGGTGGTGGTATTGATTCCGTTAGGAATTCAACCCATTGTATGAGAGGCAGTGAGGATTTAATCAAGCGAGCTGATTTTGGATTCTAGCATAAAGAATCGAAGAGAGACACCTACGATGATGGAGATTTGTGAGCATTTCGGACCAAACGAGACATTGAAACACATCTTCTTAAGGTGGTTTTGGACATTAACAATCCGGTGGTATGAAAACTCACAATGAAGTCAGAAAATGATACAATCGAAGATTCTAAGCTTATAAAGATGATATAGCTTACTCGATTCAGCTAAGATGCAAGTTCTATCTCGTTTCTATGTTGTTGAAAAAGATGGTGATCTTCATCCCAAAGCTAGCAATTGCGGATCCATCGTCGAAAGCCTATTCACGATGGTCTGGTTGCGATACCAATAAAGGAAATTGGTTACAGAGTGACTTTTCCTCTTCTAGCTAGCTTAAGCCCCTTTTCCCTTTTGCTACATTCATTTGAGTATGTTCCTTTATGGAATGGACCAATTTCTTTTGTTCTGTTGTTGGTTGGATTTCTTTCCTTTTTTTATATATAATAATATAATAAGGCCTGATGGCCATTTGACCCAAAAAAAAAAAACAATAAGTTGAACTTAGAAAATGCATAAAATCTTTCACTACAAATATGTCTTTAGTTGTGTCAATTTTAATTTTTTTGATGTCTTCTTATTTGTTGGATTGATTTTTGACCTGTTCTATAACTCATTACCGGACTTGATTCAAGCAAATTTAAATTGGATTGGGTCTTGACCTGTTTGTTGTCTTTACCCATTAAAAGATTCTATAATTGGGACTCGCCTGTACAACCTTAATTATTTGTTGTTTTTATGATAAATATATTTTTCTATTAAAAATTTACATTTTATAAATACAATTTTTATTTATGATTATATTATAAGTTGAATTTATTTGTGTAATTATTATGTTTATTTATATTTTGATTTCTCTTAAAATGTTCACTTTTCAGCATAACTAATCTCAACATAACTAGTATTCAAACAAAACGACCCCTAAAAGATATCTTTTAGCGGTTATAGTGCATATGCCGCTAATTATATATTTCAGCTTAAAATGTTGTAGTCGTTTAACAGTACTTTTCATCATATGTCATAAAAATCAATGACATTTTTTAACATATGACAAAATATATTCGATATTTGTATAAAAATGTCACTGTCTTAGCGAAATTTTCACTATATGTCGATCGAATCAATGACATTTTGCAATAAATGTCATAATATATTCGACAATTGTATGAAATGTCGCTATTTTAGCAACAATTTTGCTAAAAGTCGCTAAAATCAATGACATTTTACAAAATGTCACTATTTTAGTGACATTTTTTCTAAATGTCACTAAAATCAATGACATTTGTCAGTAAATGTCATAATATATTCGACATTTATATTAAATGTCACTATTTAAGAGATATTTCTTCTAAATGTCACAAAAACCAATGACATTTTGTAGTAAATGTCATGTTATATTCGACATTTGTAGCAAATGTCATCATTTAAATGACATTTTCGCTAAATGTCGCTAAAAACAACGACATTTTGCAATAAATGTCCTTTTTATAGTGACATTTTGGACCAAATGTCATTATTTTTATGATATTTGATACCAAATGTCATTATTTTTACGACATTTGACATCAAATGTCATTATTTTATGACATTTTGTTCCTAAATATCATAAAATTCTTTATTTTCCGACATTTGTTTCAAATGTCACCAAATTAATGTCGTCGTATGTACATTTTCTTGTAGTGATGGGTCACACCTAATGACACGATCTAAAATTTGAAGAAGGATGGGAACTGCATGGCTATTGCCACCAGGAGTGGTAAGATTCTTACTGACCCAATTTCTGCAGGTACTAAACATGAGCAAGTATTAGAGAAAGCTGGAAAAGAGGAGGATGAAGTTGAGCAAGTAGATGACTTGGAGGATGCTCAACCAATAGCCAAACCAGTAGGAGCTAAAGAAAAAGGGGTTGAGGGAACCTTGTCGTTACAACAAATCCCAAGACCACCTCCTCCTTTTCCTCAAAGGCTTATAAAGAAAGCCGAAGATGGGATATTTGCAAAGTTCATCACCATGTTGCGACAGTTATCAGTCAACATCCCTTGGTGGAAGCCCTTCAGCAGATGCCAGGATATGTCACTGGGTTAGTCCAGTGCAATGTGTGCCCAAAAAGGGCGGTTTGACTGCGGTTTCAAACGCCAAGAATGAGTTGGTTCTGCAGAGGCCAGTCACGGGATGGCGAGTGTGCATGGATTACATGAAGCTGAACAAGTGGACCTTGAAGGATCATTTCTCAATGCCTTTCATAAACCAAATGCTTGACAGGTTGGCTGGCAAATGGTGGTACTGCTTTTTAGATGGATATTCTACCTATAACCAGATATCAATTTCTCCTGAAGATCATGAAAAGACCAATTTTACATGTCCTTATGGCACCTTACATTTAACCGCATTCCATTTGGACTATGTAATGCACCAGTAACCTATCAAAGGTATATGATGTCTATCTTCTAAAACATGGTGGAAGTTACTCTAGATCTCTTCATGGATGACTTTTCTGTGGTAGATGATACCTTTGATAATTGTTTGTTAAATCTAAGCACAGCCCTATAGAGATACGAGGAGGCAAATCTAGTACTGAATTGGGAGAAGTTCCATTTCATAGTCAAGAAAGGCATAGTCCTTGGACACAAGGTTTCATAGAAAGGGATTGAGGTCGACAAGGCCAAAATTGAGGTGATTGAAAAGTTACCTCCGCCGATATATGTGAAAGGTGCTCGAAGTTTCTTAGGACATGCCGAATTCTATAGGCAGTTCATCACGGACTTCTCCAAAATTGCAACCCTATGTGCAACCTTTTGGAGAATGAGGTGAAATTTGCCTTTGATGAGGCATGTCTCAGAGCTTTTGAATGCCTAAAGGAGAAGTTGATTTGTGCACAAGTGATTATTTACCCAGATTTGGTAGAGCCATTTGAGATAATGTGTAACGCTAGTGGTACTATGTTAGAAGTTGTGTCGGGCCAGAATCACAATAAAATGTTCCATCTGATTTACTATGCTAGTAAGTCACTAAATGGAGCACAACAAAATTACACTATCATTGAACAGGAAATAATGGTGGTGGTGTATGCCTTTGAGAAATTTAGAGCTTATTTGTTGGGTACTAGAGTGGTAGTCCATACTGACCATGCACCTCTGAGATACCTCATGGCAAAGAAGGATGCGAAACCAAGGTTGATCAAATGGGTGTTACTACTTCATGAGTTTGATTTTGAGGTGAAGTACATGAAAGGTTCTGAGAACCAAGTGGTTGAGCACCTGTCGAAGTTGGAGGTTGAAAAGAAAGAAGAACTCGAGCTCAACATAAATGAATGATTCCCGAATGAGCAGGTATTAGCCGTTACACTTGATCTTATTCCTTGGTTTACTGATTTTGCTAACTATCTTGTTAGTGATTTGATGCTTGAGGGCCTAACTTATCAACAAAGGAATAGGTTCCTGCATGATGTGGGAAAGTATTTTTGGGATGAACCTTATCTATACAGGGTGTGTGCTGACAACATCATCAAGCGATGTCTTCCTGAAGCTGAGATGTTGCATATTCTTGAAGCCTGTCACTCCTCTCCGGTAGGTGGTCATCATGGAGGTGCTCCGACAACTCATAAAATACTTCAGTCTGGGTACTACTGGTCAATAATTGATCAGGATGCGATGGATGTAGTTAGGAGTTATGATTTTTGCCAGTGACAAGGACCATCGGCGCCATGAGTTACCCATGACACCTATTCTGGAGGTGGAGTTATTTGATGTTTGGGGAATTGACTTCATGGGCCTATTTGTGAGCTCCTATGGGTAGAAGTACATATTGGTGCAGTCGGGTATGTGTCCAAATGGGTTGAGGCAGTTGTGTTGCCTGAGAATGATGGTAAGAGTGTTGCTGGTTTTCTGAAGAAGCATATATTCTCAAGGTTCGGCACACACAGAGCTATCATTAGTGATGGTGGTTCTCATTTCTACAATAAGGTCTTCAGCTCTCTTCTAGCTAAATATGGAGTAAAACAGCACAAGGTTGCAACACCTTATCACCCACTTTCCAGTGGCCAAGTAGAGGTCTCCAACAAAGAAATTAAAGCAATTCTGGCTAAAGTGGTGAATGCCAACTAGACAGATTGGAAATAGAAGTTAGATGATGCTTTATGGGCATATCATACAGCTTTCAAGACACATATTGGTATGTCTCCATATCAATTTGTGTTTGTAAAGGCATGTCATTTGCCGATTGATCTTGAGCATAAAATACTCGGGGCTTTGAAGAAGTTGAACATTAGTTGGAGCGAAACTGCAAACCTGAGGTTGGATTAGATCAATGATATGGATGAGTTTTGTCTAAGAGCCTATTAGAGGTCTGCACTGTATAAGGAGAGGATGAAGCTATATCATGACAAGCATATGGAGAAAAGAAGCTTCACTCTTGGCGACTTAGCTTGGTGTTACTTTTCAACTCCAGACTTTGTCTGTTCCCGAGAAAGTTTAGATCCAAATGGTCTGGACATTTTAAGGTTATGCAGGTGTTTCAGTCGGGTGCTATTGAGCTGGAAAATGATAAGGGCGAAAGGTTCAAAGCCAATGGCCAGAGAATCAAGGCATACTTGGATGTTCTAGAGGATTTGAAGATCGTGGAGGAATGCAAACTTGATGAAGTCTGAGTAATCAAGTAACATGCATCGCACCGCGACGTTAAATTGTGCGCTGCTTGGGAGGCAACCCAAGATATAAATGTAGAAGGTATTTCCCTTTTTCTTTATTTTTCTTAGTTTTTATGGAGTCACTGTGTGTTGATGTGTGCAGGAGAGAATGGGTTAAAAAGTGCAGGAACTTGGTGCAGATTGCTCTTTATGGGAAGCCTCATGGACCGTGGTGCCCTTCACGGGTACTTTCATGGTCAGTCAATCTTAGCACTAACGAAAAAGAGCTGCTGGAATTTGCAAGAAAGGGTTCACGAAATGGTTCACGCTCCGTCATGATTTGTACAAACCGTCTAGCCTCTCGTGAACCACAGGTAAGTACTTCGTCCCAAGTTAGTTCCATGGATCACTGGATAGACCGTGGTGATCTTCACGGGTACTTTCACGGTCCGTTGTCTACAACCAGTCCCAACGATACTCGAACCGTCCTGCGATTGCATCAGAATTGCTATATGATTCCTAAAGCACCAAGGGTTGGGGTTTTTCATTTTAGTCTCTTCCATAACGGTTCTTAAAAGGTTAAAACAGTTCCCATCATCCATAATCATAATTTATCAAAGAATCAAAGCCCTAATCATAAGTATCAAGAAACTCAAGTAGAATTCACTTATCCCTCTTGCTAAGGGAAATTTTCTTCTACGTTCCGAGTAAGTTATCTTATCACTTGCAATAAGTTTAATCTTGTATAAAAGCTAGTTTGAATTACTTCAATTTAATCGAGCTTAGCATGATTATATGATGAACTACTTTGATTGGTATTGATTTGTTGTGGGTTAAGTTGAATTGGGTATAGTTTATTGTTCTTGTACATGGGTATGATCACAGTGTTTCTAAATCAGTTGTGAGTGTATGAGGGAAATTGAATTCATAAAGGATAGTAATGATATGTTGATATGTGTGGGTGTGATCCAGTGTAAAAATAGGAGTTTGGTGAATATGGCGAAAAGTATGACTAAAGAACTGGCCAACTGTAAGACCACGATAGGTGTTATGGACCGTGAAAGCTACCACGAGCCGTGAAACCAATCATGGACCACACTTAAATTCCTTCCACCCATCAGCTAGGTTCGTAAAAAGTATCACGGACCATGGTTCACTCCATGGGCTGTGTAACTGTCCATGAACAGTACTTGGTAAACCTCCTATTGCACACTGAGTATGTGATAAATCCACGAGGGATTTAATGGACCGTGGTACCTACCACGGCCCATGGGAGCTTCCGTAAAGTTTACTTATATTTTGTATAGTTTAAGTTTTGTACTTTTGTTACTGTTTCATCTTTTGATTTTGTGGCCCTTCCCACTGATAGATTGGGTGACGACATTCTTAAGGCAAGGCGTCATGATGTAATTACACAAAGGAAGTCTGAGTACCCGATAATACTCAATTTTATTGATTTGGGAACTAATGAATGTTGTGTTCTTAGGTACTATGCCAAAGAACGCAGCCCTACAGTCTGCACCCACTACGTCTCAATCCGAAGGTCATGATGACTCTGAGTCTAGTAGCTCGGAGGTGCAAATAAATGTCACACCTGATAATCATCCACCTCGAGCTAATAGATCCAGAGCAACGAGGGCTATCCTCTAGGACACTCCTCCTCAGTTTGAAGAGAAAGATAGTCGTTCTAGTAAAGGGGAGGACTCGGGAAGGAAATTTGATGCTCCTTCTGGAAGCCAATCAGATAATGGTTTGGGAGGTAGCGCAGGGTCTAAAAGTGGCTCTTAGGAAAATGCAACCACCTCTCCACCTACGGTAAATACAGAAGTTGAAACTAGAATAAATGAGGAGGTAGATGCTACATATGAGGATATAGAGATCACCACTGATGAAACCATGGTGATGTATGTGAATATGCATGAACCTGATCCCAGAGAGAGACAATAACTGATTGATTGTTATCGCTCCATATGGACTGTCAACCAGCCCAAAGAATTCTTTAACAATGGCATTGTGAACAAAACTGACAGCTTCAAGAATAGAGCAATCATGCGTGAGACTAGGGTAGTGGTTGCTGATATTAAAGCATTCCCCAACATCTATCGGATATTTCAGCTTCATCAATTCGACTGGATGGTCAATGCACCTGGAGAATACTCTAGCCACCTGGCCAGAGAGTTTTATTTATCATATGCATCTACACTGATGAACTTTGTTGCAGAAACAGAGACTACAAAACGTGGATAGAAAGACATTGCTATTACTTGTGGTCCACCAAACTCAATTATAGTTCGGGGCAAATCAATATATATTTCTGAGGCAACTATTAACAGAATGTTGTATGGCCCAAAATACTCTGCCCCAGCTTCAACTATTTTTTTTAGGGAAAACATCATGAGGTCACCAGTGATACTACGATGGAGGATCAGAATTATCAAGAGAGGATTTTGCACTGGATTGCGAAGCAAATTGCCATAGATGGGGAGAATGTAGCTTGGGTCACCACAACTCCAACAATCATTACTAAAGCTTCACTGTCATTTCCAGCCAAGGTTTTGTGGGCTATCGTCCGGGAACAATTGCGACCGATAGCTAATGATAACACTTTGTCCCCTTCCTTGGCTTCATTGGTAGCATATCTTATGGTTAGTTACCCGGTAAATACGGGGTGGATTATATCGACTAAGATGAGGGATATGGTACTGAATGAGAGAGCCGGACTTCCATTTCCCTGTCTGTTAGGGAAATTATGTCGACAAGCGAGCATTCCTCTAAACAGGCTGGTTGACAAAATTGGGTGAAGCATTCAGACTCGTCCAAGTTTCTAAGATCAAAGATTTTGCAAACCATCTCTTTGGTGCAAAATTTACAGTTGTAGGCACCTTAGTTGTTGTCCCTCACATACGAATTAACATCCCACATGCAGATAGAGGTCCAGAACAGGGAGAGTAATCACAACCTTCCGCAGAGGCACCACCACCTCCAGCTTCAGCCTCCCAAGCCCCAGGAACCATTGTCTCTATCCCTATGATATTTGATGAGAAATTGGTTGAAGATCAACACCAAACCAGGATCTTGGTCGACCAGATAGTCAATAGGATGCCTCAGCTAATACAGAGAGATGTGTTAGCTATAAATAAAGATCTTAAATATGAGATGCGGAACGAGCTGGATGTCATAAAAAACATGATGGATGGTTTGGAGAACCTTGTCCAAGATCAATTCCAGGCTACATGATCAGTAGATATAGAAGAGTTCAAATCACATTTGGCTAAGATGCTAACTCAGGTTGCTAAATTGGCAGAAAAACTAGTACAGGTACTCACTCCATTAATGCCATATTCTTTAAAGCAAATGCTAAATCAGGCATCCACCACTCAATCAATTTATGATCTCTGGGGTGAACTACCCAAGAGTAAGTCCGGTAAGAGAAAACACAGAGCCAGAGAATCAGATGATAAGATACATGCTGACCTTTCCAGAGAGGAAAGAAGCCAAGAAAAGAAACCCCAAAGGCATCCAGGAAGGTAGCTAGAGAAAAAATAGCCCTTGAGTAACAACAATGAGATATAGTGTTAGCTTGAGCTTCTGGTAGCGGAGCACCTGCCCCGGCGAGTAGTAGTCATCCTGATCATATGCTGAATTCTGAGATTGCACCCGTTGATAAAGGTGCTGATCATGAGCGAACTACCGACTCCTAGAGTGCTGTAGGTATGACCCCTCCTCACAGTCTTGTTTTATTTTTCTTATTAACTTTAAGGGTAAAGTCCCTTTTTTTAGGGAGGGGGTGATGAGCAGCCTACCATTCTAAGATGAATGGAGGTTGACTCTGTAATTACTGTTCAAAAAATTGTTTTGTGTTTGTGTTTGTGCGTTGAGTTGTGCAGCAGCTAGTCTGGTAAAAATAACCACCTGAATCTGAAATTTGACTATTAGGATCTTTAGATGACATCTTAGATACTTACATGTTGAGCATTGTTAGTCTGATCAATAAATTGGTGAACCAAGAAACTGGATAATGTAGTCATGTATCATGTTTGAGTGTTGTTTGAAGTCTAACACTAGGAGCAGAAACTAGAAGTTGCCTAAGTAGTCTTTCTTAAGTCTGAGAATAAGCGGATAGGAAAGGAACAGTAGGCCATTTTTGTAATCCAGTAAAAAGCCAAAAATAGAACTACCAAATAAAAAGCTTACCACTTGAACCCAATTTGAGCTTAAGAATCAGTTTTTGTTCTTACCTAGTAAATATCATATCCTTTGGTTTCCGAAGATACGATGTTAACACTCCAGGCTAAAAGACTAAGTTGAGGGTGTTTGCAATCCGAGCAGAAAGAAAAAGTGAAAAAGAATGTTCAACCAATGAGCTGAGTACATAAAAAATGTGAAGAAAACGAAATAAAAAATAATGGTTGTTGGGGTGTGCTAAAATGAAGAAAAAGAGGGAATTGCCTAGAAAAGAGTAGTCTGAAAATGAGACTTCGGAAAACCCAAGGGGACTAGTGACTCATAAACCCAAATATCCATTCCCTAACCTGAGCCTATGTTACAAACCGATAAAGTCCTACAGTGGTCCTATTCCGGGTATTTGCAAGATAGAGCATAGAAAGCAAGGGCAAGCCTATGTTAATTTGTTTCTAGTGTTAGAAGTTCTTTGAAAGTGTGAGCGCAGTAATTAGTCCCAATTATCGTTAGTGAGGGAATTATTTTGTGTGAGGACACATTGAATGCATTTGAGAGTAGATTGTGTTACCCGAAAATTTACAGGCATAAGAATGATTGACTATAAGTAATCAGATGTCATAGATTGATCCTTGCATGTTATATTCATGGTTTTGGATAAAAATTGTGTTTGAGATGGTTGCCGCGTAGTTTCAAAAATGATTGAATAATTTGAGGGCTGAATGTATTGATTTTCTCATCACTTGATGACAAGTAATGGTTCTACGTTAAGGGTGTTGATGTGCCGTAAAACCTTGGCACATTTGATTATTGAAAACTAAGTATTAATACTAGAATCGAGTGTATTTCTGTGGATATAACGTGTTTGGTAGTGTTTGTCAGGTGAAACAAATGGAAGTGAAAGAAGATAGCAAATATGAAAATTTAGTGAAATTGGAACTAAAGACCATGGACAACCTTACGGGCTGTGGTCATCACAACTGCCCGTGGTGCGTGTCGTGGTATTGAGACAGTGAAGGAGCCTTTGAAAGTTCAAGAGAGAAGTTACCAAGTGAAGACCACAGACGACATCACGAACCGTGTTCCTCATAACGGCCCGTGGTGCATGTCGTGGTAATGAACCAGTGAAGGGGAAAAGAAAAGTTACAAATTGATCATGGCAAAGATAAGACCAAGGGCACCTATATGGGCCGTGGTCGTCGTCACGATCCGTGGTGTTGATTGTGAAGTGATGCAGTGCTTAAGAGGTAAGAAGTTGAAATGCAATTTCGACCAAGTGAAGACCACGGAAGGCCTCACGGACCATGGTCCTCATTACGGTCCGTCATGGTGATCGTGAAGAATTTCCAGTGTCAAGTGTTGAAGACCCATTTTTGGGGAGTTCCAAGGGAAGACCACAGAGGGCTTCACGGACCAAGAAGCCCTTGACGGGTCGTGGGAGTGGTTGTGAAAGGGCCTGACAGTTCAGTCCTACTTCTAGTAGGACTCTTTTTAAAACACTTATTTGAATTAATTAGGTTATTTTTATGTTTTATCTTATCATTCATTGAACAACAAATAAGTTTGGAGAATTCATAGCTTTCGATTTTCAAATTTAGATATTGGATTAAGTTTTTGTTTTTCCAGTTCTTGAAATATCAAAGAGGTGGTTGATTTGCTTATTCTCGTAAGTATTTTCTAACATGTTTTCATTATATGTTTCTAAACATTTACATGAAATTATGATTAGATAAACACCACTACTAGGGTTGTGGTATCCATGACGGAATTCTAATTGTGATTCCGTAAAATGAGTGAAAGGTAATTTGTGGTTACATATTATAGTTTTGTTTTCGTGATTCATGTATTCTGATGAGGGCACACATTAGGATGAGAATGTACCTGTCATTTGTTCGAGAACAAAATGTAGTTACGAAAAAGCTAAACTAATCTAACTAAATGGAGTCAAATTTCGAGTTCGAGAGAAAATAATCTTAACATCATTGTAGGCGAGGGTAAATCGTGTAACACTTTGGGACCGAGAGAACTTGAGTGAAAATTATCTGAGTAGACTGAGAAGTGTCAGATATAGTTAACTCGAATGTAATTTGTAGACGTTAGATGCCTGAAACTCAATTATGGAAGAACGTTAGATGCACGTTATGGGGAACACAATCCTAGTTTTAGTTAATTGTTAAAACAAATTCAAAACTGATATCTTGTTCATTGTTGAATTAGAGTTACTTTACAATTTTGGCTACTAAAGCGTTAATGCTAAACCCAATTTTACTTTCAGTAATTGTTTATTTAGGAAATAATAGCGACATTTGAGTAAAATGCGACAGTGAAATCATTTCTATAATGAAATTGTCTGTGGGATCGACCTCAACTCACGTTTGTATAAATTGACTTCGATTGTTTATATCTCTTAATTGAGGTTTAGGTTTGGATATATCAAAACCCCTCGATTAGCCGTCTATAATATCCAGCCAACCCCAAGAAACTCCGAATATCAGTTAGAGATGTGAGTCTTTTCCAATTCTGCACTACCTCTATTTTCTGAGTATCAATCCTAATTCCATCACTGGAAACAATGTCGCCTAAGAATACCACAGACTCAAGCCAAAGCTCACACTTAGTAAATTTAGCATACAACTCTCTATCCTTAAGAGTTTGGAGAACTACTATGAGATTACTAGCATGATCTTCTTCATTCCTCGAATAGATTAGTATGTCATCAATAAATACGATAACAAACATATCTAAATAAGGCTTGAATACTCTATTCATATGGTCCATGAATGTTGCAGAACCATTGGTCAAACCAAAGGAAATAACTAGGAACTCATAATGACCATAGTGTGTCTTGAAAGCTGTCTTAGGGATATTACTTTCTCGTATTTTCAACTAATGACAGCCAAATGTTAGGTCTACCTTAGAAAAATAAGTGGCAGCCTAAAGCTGATCGAAGAGATCATCAATTATCAGAAGAGGATACTTATTTTTTATAGTAACCTTGTTCAATTGACGGTAATCTATACACATTCTAAAATAACCATCTTTCTTTCTCTCAAATAAGATCGGAGTGCCCCAAGGTTAGATACTTGGTCGAATAAAACCTTTCTCTAGGAGATCTTTCAACTGCTCTTTTAACTCTTTCAACTCTGTTGGTGCCATCATATATGTCGGAATAGATGTAGGACAAGTATCGGGAAGAATATCTATACTGGAGTTTATTTCTCTCTCAGGAGGGACTCCGGGAAGTTCATATGGAAAGACTTCTGGGAACACTTTTACTACTGACTGAATTGGAGGTATCTCAACACTAGAGTCACTAACTTGGATTTAGTGATAGACACACCCCTTCGAAACTAACTTTCTCGCCTTAAGGTACGAAATAAAATGACCCTTAGGCACTGCTGAATTACTCTTCCACTCTATAACTTGCTCATTAGGAAACCGGAATTTAACAACTCGAGTTCTACAATCAATTGACGCATAAGAGAAATGAAGCCAGTCCGTACGTAGAATGACATCAAAATATACCATGTCAGACTCAACTAAGTCAGCCATGGTACTCTTGTGATTGACGGAAATGGTACAATCACGATAGACTCTCTCTGCTAGAATAAATTCACCAACAGGTGTAGAAATACTAAAGGGCTCAAGAAGTTTCTCAGGAAGAACATCAAAATTCAAAGCAATATAAGAAGTCACAAAAGATAGACTCAAAGCATAAACATCCAACTTAAAGACTTGGATCATACAAGTGAAAATATCTGACGAATCTTCTTGCTTTTAGCAACAAGTGATAGCATAAAGATGGTTTCCTCCTCCGCCTATCCCTATAGCTTTTCTAGATGTAGCTTTGTTTGGTGGAACAACTGAAGAAGACTGGGCTCTATTGCCTCCATTACCATTACCCTGACTGTTCTTAAAAACGCAATCTCATAAAATGACAATTCTGACCATATTTAGAGCAATCAGTGGAGCCATCACAACATAGCCTGAGTGGCTCCTACCACACTTAGAAAATGCAGGAGTCTGAGTACCCCTTTGTGTCTTACTACCTTGAGAATGCCCAGGCCTAGCTCTGAAATTTTGTGAATTCTGATTTTGGAACTCACATTTACTCCTTGGTGCATGTGCACTAGCAGATGATGGAGCAGATCCCTTTGGTTTCTGTTGGAATGAAGACCGGTTAGCATTACTCTTCTGCTGTCCGAACTCATTCCTTGTCTTAGCTCTCTTATTTCAGAACTCTTCCTATCTTTCGACTTCTCTTCCTCAACCTATTGTACATGGATCATTAGCCTTGCAATGTCGATATCTCCTTTATGCGTACATGCCTTGCTTTCCCTGCTAGACAGACGAGACAACCCAACAACAAACAACTTCATCCCGCTTCTCATGTTAGCAACCATTTCAGGAGCATAGAGAGAAAGTTGGGTGAACTTTAAACTGTACTCAAGAAAACTCATAGATTTTTTCTTAAGAGTAAGGAATTCTCGTACCTTGGCTTCTCTAAGTTCCCGGGGAAAGAAACATCCCAAGAATGCCTCTTCAAACAAAGTCTAACTCACAAGTGGTACTCCTCCAGCTCTATTATTTTTCCACTAATCAAACTAGATTCTAGCAACACCTTTCATTTCGTATGCAGCTAGTTCAACCCTCTCAGCATCAACAACATGCATAATGTCAAAAACCTTCTGAAGCTCTTCAACAAAGTATTATGGATCCTCAGTGACACTTGAACTAGTGAAGCTTGGAGGATTCATCCTTAAAAACTCACGGATCCTTGAAGTATTAGTTACTTCATGTCGATTCTCTCTCTGTCAAACTTGATTTGTCACACCTTGATTTAACATTCGGATAGCTTTACGGAACTCAGCATTACTGATCTCTACTTGGGGTTGCACTTCTGGTGCATTATGTACCCCTTGATCATGTGGTTAAACATTCCTCCTAGAGGGACGACCTCTGACAGCTCTTCGAGGAGGCATGATATGAAAGACACGCGCAAACACTAATTAGAAGAAACTTTTTAGAGATAAACTTTATTGCATGAAATGTGTATGAAAGAAGTGAGATAGTTCCTCAGTGTCGCAGCCTCCTAATTATAGATGTGGTGCGCTTTACACCGATAACTAGAAATCTACAGACACGGCTTCGTAGACTCCCTAGGACTCCTGAACTATGTGCTCTGATACCAAGTTTTTCATAAACCGAACCTACACTCTGGGCGGGACTGGCACTCGAGAATCACCCCAAGCAAACCCTTGGCCAGGCTTAACTCTTAGCGAAGGACATAACTCATGATAAAATAAAGTATTGAAATACAATCATAACTAAATTGTCTCAATAAATAACTAAAAATATTTTAAAGATGAACATTCAACTGGCAAAAATGGCAACTCAAGTCTCAACATAACTGAAAGGAAATGGAAAGACTCATGAACTAGCATCAACTAACTGTCTATGAAGACTCAAACAACTGAGATGGATGTCGAGACAAGACCCACGACATCTTAATGAACTAAACTGATAAAGCAATAAAAAGGGATCCTCCAGAAGTAAGGAGGCTCACCAACAACTCTGAAGCTCCCGAATCAATGATGCGCTGGGTGCTTATCCTGGTTACTTGTATCTGCATCATAAAAGATACAGGCCAACTGGCATCAGTACATTGAATGTACGAGCATACGATGGGAATTCAATAACAAGAAATAATCTTGAAAGGAATATGAAAAAACATACCTGGGTTCAACTCAACTGAACTCAAGTTAACTCATTTCAATATAAAGGAATAATATAAATGTAGTATAAAAGATAGACTTTAAAACATGGACAAGAACTCTGTGTATTAAAGAATACAATAGTAACTCAGTTTGTATGAAAGGATACAATATAAATTATGTTTGTATATTAAAAATACAATTAACTATGTGTACATAAGAATACAAAATATCTTGGTGGGGTTTTCTCTAACCGATAACCATCACTTAAGAGATATGTGATGATACAGCGTTTTGCCTCATGCTGCCAGGGCCATCTAATACCTTGTCGGGCGTATAGAACCTAACTACTCAGTGGATCTACTAGTCTATGCTATAAAGAACTAAAGGAATCATCTAAAAAGTATGCTCCTTTTCTGCCCATAATGGCTACATGGTTTATGGGGGTTCTGAGTTGTCTGAACTCTGTCCCATATCGGTTCTCAATACTACTCCAAAAAATATAACTAACTCATATGCTTAAAAACATAACTCTTTTTGTGGTTTGAGATAATTACTCAAAAACTAGCCCAAAGGCTCTCTTGTAAATCAGTGTTTCCTCTTTTGCTTAATTGTGAAAGCATTTACTCATTACTTAAAAACTAGCTCAAAGGCTCTGTTGGAAACCGGTGTTTCCTTTCTTGTTTAAATGTGAAAACATTTACTCTTTGTGAACACATAGTTCCCATATACTCTTTTGAAGAAAATGAAACTTCATTTGTTACTCTTTGCTCAACTCAAAACTCAAGTCTTAAAACAAGTTTAAATTTTTTGCAAAAGTCTTCTTGAAAAGACTCTAAGAACTCTCTAGACTTGGCTCTTAACTTTCCTTGAATTTGAATTTAGGGATTCAATGTTATGATTCATGATTATGGATGATATCATGATGTTTAGACGTAACTTAGAGTGGAGAAATCAATTAGAAATCATAGGTACGATTCAAGGGAACTCAAACGGAAAGAAGTGGGAAAGGGTAGGGGACATGGCGACCCTAGCATACGTACTGAGGGACGCTGGGTGCCAGACCAAAAACTACAGAACCTGGGTTAGGACGCTTAGAGTGGTGCGGCGCCCCAGTTCCCAATCTATAGAACCTGCTGTAAGGCGCTTTGAGTGGCGCGGAGCCCCACTCCTTTTCCCAAATTTTTTGATGAATTTTCTTTGTCATTTTTAAACCCTAATTCATCTAAATTCGATTTCTTTCATCCTCAAACACTTAGATTTGAATAACCAACCAAATTATTGAAGAATATACTCAAAAACAACCTCAAATCTCATGAAACTAACTCAAGAACTCCTTAACAACTCAACAATCAATAACCCAATAGAAACTTCAACAAAATCCATCAAGAACTCGATTATTTTACTTTCAGGAACGTAAATATGCTGAAATAAATCTTTATTAGAGTGTGGATGAACAAAACCAATGTTATGTGATCTCACATACCTCGTAGGGATTAACCCTTGGCGAAACCTCAAGAACGATGAACTTTGGCTTATTTTCTCTTTTCTCATCTTTTCTTCTCGCAAAGCCCTGGCGTAATTTTGTAAAGTGTCAACTTAATCAAAACATTTTAGACCCTAATTAATTCCCTAAAAATTAATTAAACCAATTGGGTATGGAAAAGACCAAAATAGCCCTTTAAAATCTGGTTAACTTTCCTTATCTAGACAGCCCAACTTCAAACAGGCATATCTCCGTAATAGGAGCAGGAAAATTGGAAAACTCAGTGGCATTGGATAGATAATTCAAAGACCTTTAATTTGATATCTTATAGTACACCTAACCCATCATGTACTGAGAGTTATGGTCGTTTAAAGTTCATCCAAAACTTATACTTAGTAAAACTTTCCAAATTTGATCTTTCCAAAAATGGTTTCTTTCTATTTCTAGTTTCTCTCTTAAGTGGGATGTTACACGAATGAGCTTGCCGACTTTAAAACAACTTAAGACTACATCAAGAGAAGGTGAGCTGAAGCATGAATAACGACTTGCCAAATGATCTTAGAGAGCCCAACTATCGTCACCCAAAGGGTAGTGTGTTGACTTTTGGAAAAATATAAATAGCCCAAATGATATTGCAAAAGAGAACTTTTTCTCAGTTTAGGATTGGATAGTGAGAGCATTTACAGGAGAAATATTTTTACCTTGTGAGTAAGAAGTTCTAGTTTTTGGGGTTTTTAAACATTGTTCTTGAAATTGACAAATTAAAGTTGAATGCAAAGTGGGTTTGCTTGTAATTACTTGATTTCATGTTACCCATGGTTGCTTTCATGAAAGATACAGTTTCTTTCCTTTTTGTTATGGGTGGCTAAAACTCCAAAATGCAAGTCTCTAATTATGGGGTTGGGTGTTGATTTAATAGAGTAGGTATTGTGTATGATCTATTTGGTTGTTGTTCATACATGTTAGCATGGGATTAAACTATGGGTTAAGATTGTAAATTTAATTCCTACTTTCGATCTTTGGTTCATGCTCGAAAGAGATTGATTGTAGTGGGTAATTAGATCGATACTAGAAATTTCGGTTTGATGTCTACAACTTTCTTGAAAATAGAGATTATGAGTCGGATTTATTTACCCTATCTGAGCATGAAAGAAAAAATAAAGTAAGGCATTGGGTGTTTTAGTATAGTATATAGATGAGACCGATAGGAGATTCTGTGAAATGATTCTATGAGGTCGAAAAAAGATTATTGTCATTTAAGATGACCTAGCCTATTCATGAATGTTCATCACTATAAAGCAGCATAATTACACCTATGTGACATTGATTTCCAATCCCCGCACCTTCAGAATGCTTGTTAATTCTTGAATTCTCCAAAATCATAGTTAAATTCTGACAGTTGATAACAAAACCTTCTTTGATTAAATTGGTAGAATCATCCACCTACTAGTTTTTACTATTACACGTGAATGACTTTACAATCCAAATTTCTTAGATAGAATTCTCTACGATATACCATTGTCTGTGGGATTCGACCTTCTCTTAGTTGGGTAATTTTTATTGACAATGAACGCTGTCTCTTTTATTTAGTTTTGAAGGGTACATTTGAGTGTTATCACTTACCACCAAGTAGCAATAATTCACATGAAAACCTAATATATAGAATAAAAAGCCACAACAATAAGGTGAAAGATATGAAAACGTAATAGATAAATAAAGACAACAATAGTTGTTGTTTTATTGGTAGAATGCATCTCTCGCCTCCAAACCACACCATTCTATTTGCTTAACAAAATATTCATCATAAATAGTTCATATAAACATCACAATAAAACAAAAACATTCCTATAAGAGGTCTAATTACCCTTGTAATAACACATGCATATGGCCATATATAGAACGCATCATCAAAGGTTGATCATATTTCATTTGAACATCAGCTCGTAATCACACATCCAACAATAAAAAAATCTCAATCCATATACCAACAACACAATCACCACAATCTCCAGCTTTCCCCATATTAGTGTCACCTGGGTATCCAAATATTGTTTTCAATTTGATACGGTAAGTTTGATTTATTTTTCATCAACAAAATTTCATCTTGAAAATTGTATATAACCTGTTTTCTCCTTATGAATATATCATCTTTAGTGGATGAATAAAAATAGTCAAAAGAAAAAATGTGTGAGAATGATCAAACATACCCCTGCATGAAATATATTTTCTTTTTCAATAAAAATATTTTGAAAACTACTGTCAAAATTATTATTTTCACTTCCGTCAGAAGAAAAGAGTAAATGTGAGTCATTTGTGTAACACCATATATATATATATATATATATATATAGAGAGAGAGAGAGAATCTCATACTCATCTATATGGCACCCTCACATATCAGATGTCTTATAAAACTCTTGTTAAAAGTCACAATCCTATAAAAAAGTCAGAACTCTTCATAAAAGTCATAATTTTTCATAAAAGCCACAACTTTTCACAAAAGCCACAACTTTTCACAAAATCCACAACTCTTCATTTTCCATCCACACCCTTGAAAACCGAACACTTAATACCAAGGCACCAAAAGAAGAAAGAATAAACAAACAAAATTGATTTGAATTGCAATGCAACATTATTATTCTTGCGCCTCTTAGTAAAAAACTTATAACACTGTTGTAATAGTTGAATTCATAAAATTTGGTTCTTTAGTAAATAAAATTATTTTTCTACCACTATTATTTGTAGGTTTTTCCCGCATAGGGAGTTGAATTCAAATACATTAATTAAGATTCTTATGAAGGGTGTTTCATTTCTCAAAGTTCCCATTTCATGAAGTTTAATCTCTCACTATAAGTCATAGTGATTCATTTATATATTAAAATTTATTTTTGCTATTTTAAGGGGGTTTTGCAAAACCTTTCCTGAAAAGAATAAATGTACTTCAATTATTCATTACAATATGGTGAGTTTTCTTTAACTCTGTTAAAAATCACAACAAGAATGATTGAAAATTGATATCATTTTTGTCCCTTTCTACGTGCTTCTCGTATACTTTTTGGAATAAATCCTTATAGGCTATGCTATATTTCATAGCACACAACAAAAAATATGTGATAACTAATACAGAACCAATGGTGAAGTTTGTTAAAAGAACAAAACATATTACTCTCTTTCTTGCCACAGTTAGTGTATTATTCAAATTGTTTTATCTTAGGTACAAAAAATTTGTACGCCATTACACTCATTTATAGAATACTAGTGTAGAGATAATTAGTTCACTTCGTTTATCGCAAGTTGACTAATTTGATATTTCTTACTTTGTTCTATTTGGGTATAATTAGATATCAAGTTTTCATGAAACTAATAGATGTCAAAAATATACTGTAACAAAATCATTTTTATTGGCAATAAATATGCACATTAATGAAGATTTCTAGAGCCTTTACCGACATTAATTAATTGTCATTAGATACTATGTCACTGTGGGCTTTACAGAGATTTATAGAGAGTACTAATTTCTTTTAAAAATACATTTTTAGAGGTAATTAAGCTATTTATTGTCGTTAAAGATCATTTTTAGTGTGCTGACAACTCTTTCTTTTGGCTTCTTTCAATTAAATTTGTGAATTGTAAACTTGGATACGACCCGATAGACTATCTTTTTGAAAAATATGTTAAGCAACATGCCTTTTTCTTCTTGATTTTTAGGAAAGTAAGGTCGTTTTTGTTATTATTTGTGGATATTTGTGAGTTCAAGTGCTCACAAGAATATGTTGTGAGATTTTAATATGTTATGTATCAAAAATATTATTTAGAGTATCCAGTGGTGAACAACTTCATTCAGATGTCACATATTACTTGGTTTATCATTGCATCAATTCTTTCTAACAGCATATTATAACCATAATTATAACTATGGTTCAACTCCAAATAAATTGAGGCCGGTGATATGAAATCTAAGCAATAGTAATGATCGTTCTCAGACAATAAGGAAAAACCATTATGATGTTAACGATATTAGGGTCATTTTCTACATATATTTGATATGGCATACTATAATAAAAAAGAGATTGATGGAGGTTCATAAGAAAGGAGTCAAAGTTCCTCCATTTTAATTTCGTTAATTTTGTTCTTGTATGAACACAATGCTCCACTTTACTAGGCAGTGTTGTTGTTTGAGAATTTTTTGTCTCTTCTTTAATGTCTGATGTTTTCTTTATAACTTCACGGAATTCAGAAAATTTAGTTACTTCTGACCAACTATTTCCAAGGAGATTTTCTTTGACTTCTTTCTTATACTCAATCTTTCTACAACTCATAACTTTTGTGCAATAAAAATTAAAATTAAAAAATATAGCACATAAGATTTTAGAGAAACGTTTTGTCATAAGATAAAATATTCATGACAATGTAGTGTATGTATCGAAAATACAAATTTTATAGAATAATCATATGCAAGCTTTATAAAATAGTTCAATCCCGTGTGGAGCACGTATAATTTACCTAGTTATGGGTATATATGAGTCACTTTCATAACGAGGATATATTAGCTCTAAATGACAAAGTTGAGGGGTATATAAGACCCTTTGTGTTGTAATTTATCATATAAGTCAAATTCTTACTAGCCATTTATAATAACAGATTAGTAAATGGTTTACCTGAAAAGGTCATTTGATATCTAACTAACCAAATAATCTAGAGTAAATATATAGATCACGTTATGGAAAGAAATTTGACTTTTATGGCGTGGAAATTTAAGGTTAGATTTAATACAATTAGTATTTTAGTTATTTTAGTCCAGTGAATAATCTACAAATATAGCAAGAGAAAGATCTATCTCCTCATTCTTAATAACATTCTTCTTTCTTTTTTCTTTATCAGCTCCAACATTTTCACAAAGAAATATCATGTCCAAAATTTTACCTTCTGAACAAAATCAAGAATCTGAAGTTTGGTAGCCTATCTCCTCTCTCACTGCAAGTCATAGCGATTCATGTAAATACTAAAATTTCTTTTTGCTATTTTGGTGAGTTTTCTTTAACTCTGTTAAAAATCACAACAAGGATGATTGAAAATTGATATCCTCTTTTGTCCCTTTCTATAGCCTTTTTCTTATACTTGTTGGTAAAATTCATTTTGGTCTATGTTATATTTGATAGCACACAACAATAAATATGTGATAACAAATATGGAACCAATGGTGAAGTTTGTTAAAAGAAAAAAACATATTACTCTCTTGCTTGCCATAGTTAGTATATTATTCTAATTGTTTTGTCTTCGGTACAAAACCTTTGTATGTCATTACACTCTTTCTAGAATATTAGTATAAAGACAATTATTTCACTTTGTTTACCGCAAGTTGACTAATTTGATATTTCTTACTCTCTTCTATTTGGGCATAATTAAAGATCATTTTTTCTTGAACTAAAAGATTACCAAAATATACTATAACAAAAATCATTTTTATCGGCAATAAATCTGCACATTAACGAAGAGCTCTAGAGCCTTTACCGACTTTAATTAATTATCATTAGAAACTATGTCACTGTGGTTTTTATAAAGGTTTATAGAGTGTACTAACTGCTTCAAAAAATACATATGTAGCTATAATTAAGCTATTTATTACCGTTAAAGAACATTTTTGGTGTACTGACAACTCTTTCTTTTTGCTTCTTTCAATTAAATTTGTGAATTGTAAACTTGAATACAGCCCAATAGACTATCTCTTTGCAAAATCTACTAAGCAACATGCCTTTATCTTCTTGTTTGTTAGGAAAGTAAGGTCATTATTATTATTTGTGGATATTTATAGTTCAAGTGCTCACAAAATTATGTTGTGAGATTTTAATATGTTATGTATCAAAAATTTGTTTAGAGTATCCAACGGTAAACATCTTTATTCAGATGTCACATATTGCTTGGTTTATCATTGCTTTTATTGGTTGTAACTGCATATTATAACCACAAGAATAACTATGGTTCAATTCCAAATAAATTGGGGTCAGTGATATAAACCTAAGCAATAGAAATGATCATTCTCAGACAATGAGGACAAATTTGTATGTTGTTAACAATATTAGGGTCATTTTCTACATATATTTGTTGTGGCATACTATAATAAAAAAATATTGATGGAGGTTCATAAGAAAGGTGTCAAAGGTCCTCCATTTTAATTTCGTTAATTTTGTTCTTGTATGGACGTGATGTTCCACTTTACTTGGCATTATTGTTGTTCGAGGATTTTTTGTCTCCTCTTTAGTGTCAGATGTTGTTCTTTATAACTTCCTAGAATTCAGAAAAAATTTAGTTCCTTCTAACCAACTATTTCATGGAGATTCTCTTAGACTTCTTTGTTATACTTAAAATCTTTCCATGACTCATAATTTTTGTGCAATAAAAATGAATATTAAGAAAATACAGCACATAAGATTTTGGAGAAACGTTTTGCCAAAAGATAAAATATTCTTGACAATGTAGTGTATGTATAGAAAATACAAATATTATTGTATTATCATATATAAGCTTTATAGAATAGTTCAATCACGTGCGGAGAACGCGTAATATACCAAATTATGGGTATATATGAGTCACTTTCATAACGAGGATATATTAATTCTAAATGACAAAGTTGAGGGGTATATCATACTCTTTGTGTTGTAATATATCATATAATTCAAATACTTACTAGCCATAAATAATAATAGATTAGTAAATGTTTTACCTGAAAAGGTCATTTAATGTCTATCTAACCAAATAATCTAGAGTAAATATATAGATAAAGTTATGGAAAGAAATGTGACCTTTATGGCATGAAAATTTAATGTGCGATTTAATACAATTAATATTTTAGTCCGGTGAATACTCTATAAATCTAGGAATAGAAAGATCCATCTCTTCATTCTAGTAACATTTCTTTTTTTTTATCCACTCCAACATTTTCACAAAGAATCAACATGTCTGAAATTCTACCTTTAGAAAAAAATCAAGAATCCGAAGTTTGATCGCCTATCTCCTCTCCTCCACTTGAACACCTCAACAACTATCTACAAAATGAAGAATTAATCATCTCTGAATCTGCAAAAGATAAAGTTGTAGACGAAATGAAAGACCAAAAAGCAACAGAAAAAGGAAAACTCCTGGCATCTAAACTGTATGAATTGAAGTGTCTATGTCCAAAAAATTGGATAAAAGGAAAGTATCCCATGTCAGAATTTTAAGAATTGAAACCCATCCCTAAGCCTAAGTTTTTCAATCTTATACAAGGAAAAACGTCCGAAAATAAATTAAAAAATAAGAAGAAGAAAACTATGATTATTATCAGGATGTAGCTATCTTGAAGTCTATCTATCATTACTTCTTCAATCATGGGGTGATTCCATATCCTAATTATTCAGAGAATTTTATCAACTACATCGAGGCTTCAATTTCCAACTCGAAATTTCTCAGCCTGGCATTGAAGACTAAGATCATTAAGTTAGAGAGACATTTCTTAACTAGTTTAAAAATTGTAGGATATGAAACTAATATAATCAACCCTATTTATCGTGAATTTTTTGACTTGTCTATGGGTTTATGGGGTTAATTTGGGAGACTACTATCAAGTTGGCAAAGAGATAGACATAATTGATGACAATTTCAGAAACGGAAGGTGTTGATCCATTCATGATTTTTAAGGTCTAAGTTTTCATAGTAGTATTTTGAATTGTTTCTGCTTTTGCTTGTATTTGTTTGTTTTGGATTAAAATTTATTGTGGGATTAGAGATCGTGAAAGATTATTTTGATTTTAAATGAAAACGTTTTATTTTTCCATGTTTGATATCTTGTGCCTAACTTATAGAATCAAATATGTTAATTAATAATCTCTTCTTTCAAGGAAGTAAAAAATAACAGCGGAAGGACATAATTTGACAAAATCAGTAGATGCTAAAAAATCAATTTTGTGGAAGCTCATAAATGAAAAGTAATACCACTTCGCAAAATAAATAAGAAGGTGAAATCTAGGGAAAGCTCTCAATTTTCCCATGTGAATATATATATATATATATATATATATATATTATTTTGATTTGAAATGAAAATGTTTTTTTTTTCCATGTTAGATATCTTGTGCCTAACTTATAGAATCAAATATGTTAATTAATCATCTCTTCTTTCAAGGAAGTAAAAATAACAATGGAAGGACATAGTTTGACAAAATTAGTAAATGCTAAAAAATCAATTTTGTGAAATGTCATAAATGAAAAGTAACACCACTTCGCAAAATAAATAAGAAAGTTAAAACTAGGGAAAGCTCTCATTTTATCCAAATGAATATATATATATATATATGTGTGTGTGTGTGTGTGTGTCTGTGTATGTATGTATGTATATATACATAGAGAGTGAGAAGTATCACTTAAATGCATCGGTCTTCAATTCATCATCCACCGAGGAACAACGCCAATGACTCTTCTAAAAGTAATAGTTTGTAAATAGAACGGTTGAATTCATAACATTTGGTTTATTAGTAAATAAAATTCTTTTTCTGCCACTATTAATTGTAAATTTTTCCCGCCATAGGGCAGTTGAATTCAAATACATTAATTAAGATTATTATGAAATGTGTTTCATTTCTCAAAGTTTTCTTCCTCCCATTTGATGAAGCTAAATCTCTCACTGTAGGTTATAGTGGTTCATGTAAATATTGAAATTTCTTTTTGCTATTTTGGTGAGTTTTCTTTAACTCTGTTAAAAATCACAGCAAGGATGATTGAAAATTGATATCCTCTTTTGTCCCTTTCTACGGGCTTCTTCATATACTTTTTGGAAAAATTCCTTGTAGGCTATGCTATATTTGATAGCACACAACAACAAATATATGATAACTACTACGGAACCAATAGTGAAGTTTGTTAAAAGAATAAAACAGATTATTCTCTTGCTTGCCACAATTAGTATATTATTCTAGTTGTTTTATCTTACGAACAAAAATTTTGTATGCCATTACACTCTTTCTAAAATATTAGTATAGAGACAATTAGTTAACTTTGTTTATCACAAGTTGACTAATTTGATATTTCGTACTCTCTTGTTTTTGGGAATAATTAGGAATCAAGTTTTCTTGATACTAACAGATCCCCAAAATATGCTATAACAAAAACAATTTTTATCGACAACAAAAATGCACATTAACGAAGAGTAACAGAGCATTTACTGACATTAATTAATTGTCGTTAGATACTATGTCACTATGGGATTTAAGAAGATTTATAGAGAGTACTAATTGTCTCTAAAAATACATACTTGTGGTAATTACTCTATTTATTGTCGTTAAAGATCATTTTGGGTGTACTGATAACTCTTTCTTTTGTCTTGTTTCAATTAAATTTGTGAATTGTAAACTTGGATGCAGCCCGATAGACTATTTTTTTGAAAAATATGTTAAAAAACATGCCTTTTTCTTCTTGATTATTAGGAAAGTAAGGTCGTTTTTATTATTATTTGTCGATATTTGTGAGTTCAAGTTCTCACAAAATTATGTTGTGAGATTTTAATATGTTATGTAACAAATCTTTTGTTTAGATTATCCAGTGGTGATCAACTTCATTCAGATGTCACATGTTGCTTGGTTTATTATTGCATTAATCTATATATAAAAGAGAACCCTAGGCCTTCTTACGTGGCGCCACCACAAACCAGAATTCCCTTTTAATTTATTTATTTTCAAAACTAGCCTTCCCCTTTCATGAAAAGTTGTGACTTTTATGAATAGTTGTGAATTTTATGAAAAGTTGTGAATTTTATGAAATGTTGTAACTTTTATGAAATGTAGTGACTTTTATGAAGAGTTACGACTTTTATGAAAAATTGCGACTTTTATGAAAGTTTGTGACCTTTCCGAAGGGTTGTAACTTTAATTTTTCAAAGAGTTGTGACTTTTCCAAAGATTTGTGATCTTTTCTATAAGGCACAATAATCTTTTGTTCTCACAACCCTTTGTTGTCTATAAATATAGGGATTTCCTGCTACTATTATTTGTAGTGTTTTTTCGACTATAGGGTAGTAGAATTCAAATACATTAATTAAGTTTCTTATGAAGTTTATTTCATTACTCAAAGTTTTTTTCCTCCTATTTCTTTAAGCTTAAACTTTACTATAAGTCATACTGATTCATGTAACTATAACAATTTCTTTTTGCTATTTTGGTGACTTTATTTTTTAACTTTGTTAAAAATTTCAGCAAGGATGATTGAAAATCGATCTTCTCTTTTATCCTTTTCTATAGGTTTCTTCATAGAAACAAAGAAAAGTGATTTTAATATCAATGCGACATTACTACTCTTGCACCTCTCAGTCCACAACTCATAACGTTGCTTAAATGGTCGACTTCATTACATTTGGTTCTTTAGTAAACAAAACTTTTATTTCTGCCAATATTATTTGTAGGTATTTTTCGCTATAGGGGAGTCGAATTCAAATACAATAATTAAGCTTCTAATGAAGTGTGTTTCATTCCTCGAAGTTTTCTTCCTCCTATTTCATGAAGCTTAATCTTTTACTGTAAGTCATAGTGATTCATGTATCTATTGCAATTTCTTTTTGTTATTTTGGTGAATTTTTATAAACTCTTTCAATTAAATTTGTGAACTGTAAACTTGGATACAACCCGACCGAATATCTTTTTGAAAAATATGTTAAGCAACATGCCTTTTTCTTCTTGATTATTAGGAAAGTAAGGCCATCTTTATTATTATTTGTGGATATTTGTGAGTTCAAGTTCTCACAAAGTTATGCTGTGAGATTTTAATATGTTATGTGTCAAAATTTTGGTTTAGAATATTCAGTTGTGAACAGTTCCATTCAGATGACACCTACTGCTTGGTTGATAATTGCATTAATTCTTTGTAACTACATACTATAACCATAACAATAACTATGGTTCAATCCCAAATAAGTTTGGCCGGTGATATGAAACCTAAGCAATAGTAATGACTATTTTGAGACAATGAGGAAAAACATTTATGATACTACTAATTTTAGGGTCATTTTTAACATATACATGATACGGCATACTATAATAAAAAAGATATTGATGGAGGTTCATAAGAAAGGAGCCGAAGGTACTCCATTAGAATTTAGTTAATTATGTTCTTGTATGAACGTAATGTTCCACTTTACTTGGGAGTGTGGTTGTTCGAGGCTTTTTGATCTCTTCTTTAATGTCTGATGTTGTTCTTTATAACTTCTTGAAATTTAGAAAATTTATTTACTTCTAACACACTATTTCCATGGAGATTTGCTTATACATCTTTCTTATACATAAAATCTATCTATGAATCATAATTTTTGTATAACAAAAATGAAAATTAAAAAAATATAATCTTTAAGATTTCAGAGGAACGCTTTTCCTTAAGATAAAATATTATTAACAATGTAGTGTATATATAAAAAATACAAATATTACCAAATGATCATTTGTAACCTTAATAAAACAGTTCAATCCCGTGCGAAGCACGTGTAATTTACCTAGTTCTTTATAATAAGTATGGTTCAGTTCCAAACAAATGTCGCGCCCCGAGCCTACAAACCTGGTCTTAACTCAACTCAACTCAACTGAACTTATTTCAATATAAAGTAGTAATGTAAATGCCATATAAAGAAAAGCTTGTAAAACATGAATAGCAACTCTGTGTATTGAAAAATACTATAGTGACTTTGTTTGTATTCAAAGATATAATATGAACTGTGTTTGTATATGAAAATACAAATAATATGTGTATATAAGAATACAAAATACTTTTGTGGGAGTTTCTCTAACCGACAACCATCACATCAGAGCAATTGTGATGATACATCATATTACCTCACATTGTCAGGGTCGTCCTATACCTTGCCGAGGGTGTAGAACTTGACTACTTAGTGGATCCACTACTCTATACTAAAAGCATTAAGAAATTATCTAAAAAGTATTACCCATTTCTACCCATGGTGGCTACATGGTTTATGGGGGCTGGGAGTTGTCTGACCTCTCCCCCATATCGCTGCTCAATACTACTCCCAAAATATAATAATAGCTCTTATGTTTATAAACATAACTTCTTTCTGTGGTCTAAGATAATTGCTCAAAACATATCTCAAAGGTTCCTCTTGGAAATTAAAGTTTCCTCTCTTGCTTAATTGTGAAAGCATTTACTCTTTAATTGAAAATATAGCTCAAAGTCTATTTTTGGAAATCAACGTTTCCTTTCTTCTTTAAATGTGAAAACATTTTACTATTTGTGAATACATAGTCCCGATATACTCTTTTGAATAAATGAACTTCAAACTTTACTCTTTACCAACTAAAAGCTCAAGTATTAAAACAAAGATAAAATATTTATAAAAGACTTTTGGAAGGCTCTATGAACTTCTTTTGAGTTTGCTCTTAAATTCTCTTGACTTGACTCTTAACTTCTCTTGACTTGACTCTTAACTTTCCATGAATTGAATTATGGATTCAAGGATTTTGATTTGTGATAGGAAATATCTCATGATGTTTACGAGTGTTTTTAGATAGTTAAACATGAGAAAAGATCAAGGAATCACTGTTTGGAAGCAAGTCCGCGACGCGGATATGCATGTAAATATTTGGTCGTGAATCAACTTTTTAGCCAGAACGGTTCGTGACCGCTCTGCGACGCAAAGAAGAATTCCCTATTCCTGAGGAACAGATCTGCGACGCGGACTGATTAACGTTTCAAAGATACTTCCTCCAATTCTAAGTGTCAATGATCTCTACTCAGTATAATAACCCAACTAAATGAGTTGGGGTCGAATCCCACAGGGAGTGGTACGTGCTTAAGATTCAAGAACAAAGTACGAATATGTTCTAGTCAATCATAGGAATTGATATTATCGAATAAAAACATAATTCAAATTAGGGGGTGACACAAATGTCAAATAACAGGGGGGTTTGGTTTCAAATTATCAACTACAGCAGCACCAAATAACAAAGAATAACAATAATGAGAAGGGTTCTTGGAATGTGATTCGAATATAGGTTAATATAAACAAATGGTTAATTGCAGCTGTTAGTAAATAGTTGTAATTCAGTGAATAAGCTAGACTTTAGTGGGGATAAACTTTCTTTCGAATCAAGTTGGTATCTCTCGAACACCAACAAGCAAGCAAATAAGAGCTGCCTACGCTTTAGTCCATTCACTCTCTCGAGCTGAATGTGTGGAAAAGGTTTTAGGATTCACTCTATCGAGCTAAACCCATGACAACCCAATACCGACAGATCATCAATTCAGTAATCTTGGTTTTAAAACCTCTCTCTCGAGCAAGCCAAAAACACGAATCTAGAACTGCATTTGCAACTATAATCCTTTAATTTTAACCACAATTACTAATTGAAATTACTTCTAAACAACATTTAAACTAACAATTGGCAATACCCATAAAATAACTCAACCCATAATCTCATAATCACACCCCAAGAATTGGGGTTTTAGCTAGATATCATAAAAAGATAAGAAATCGTTAACAAATTGTGTTTCCATCAATTAGGTACAATTAATTTCGTCTTTACAAAAGTCGAAATTGAAGAATCTCAAATACCCACTTCCAATTTCTCAAAAATGGAAAACTTCAAAGCTAAGGAAAACATAGTCTCAATACTCTCAGTTCTCAATCTCCAAAACTGATAAAAAAATCTATATTATCAAAACTCTGATACTAAACTAAATATTCAAAAATGTATTCATAGTTGCCAAATATATGCTGCGAAGGGCCATTCGGCGCAGTAAGTCAGGATCGCCGATCAGCCCTTTGGTCAGTTCCATCGCCTGTTTGCTTTGGCCTTCAGCATCCTCAAGTTTTGTAACTTTGGGCGATCCAACACTACATCGCGGAACCATTTGTCGACACGCCGACTGCTCCTTTCTATCGCCCAATTGATTTTCTCCTTCAGGACTTGGCACACTGAAACTTTAGGCGAGATAGTGGCCATTTAGCGATTCTCCCAATGGACTCAGTGATCACCAGGCCTTCTTTTCTTCGTTCTTTCAGTTGCTTTGTTCCTTTTTGCACATTAGTGTCCATGCCTCATTATTCAATCCATATACCTGGTAATCAAGGATTTTACCTCAGTTATTTGCACAAAATAAGCATTTGAGGACACAAAATGTATCCAAATAAGTCCCTAAATTAGTCCAAATTGTGGACTCAACAACATCCCCAACTTAAACTTTTGCTTGCCCTCAAGTAAAAATCAAGTTCAGTAGTTCAAAAAGGATGTCTCCAACAGTGCTACACAAGACTCAATCATGAATGGACACAAAAAGACTCAACTTACACATGCAAGGATCAAATGTGCACTAAAAGATTCAAGTTGTGACTCACCATTATCAAAGATTCTCAAGTTCAGAATACTTGCTTCAAATGGAAGTTCAAGATCAACAAAGATACTCAAATGCCCTCACACAAAGAATGAATCCATATTCACACACAATGGTTTAACAATTTAAAGCTTTGAAATCACATACAACACTCACACTCACAAAGATGAACACAATGCATGATTTCACCCATAGGTTTGCCCAACACTTGTATCATCTCGCTCAAGATAAAAAAGGTCTTTTTAAGGCTTCTAACGGGGATGAGTGTAAAGGTATGGTTAATTAGGCCCAGTGGTTGCTATGCTCATGAAATGTTGTATGAACAACACTTCCTTTACTTCTCATCATTCTCATTTATGCTCATAAGTCACCCCATTATTCACTTTCCATGGACTACCGGACACCCCATTTTCTTTTGCAACTTTATTTCAAACTTTTTCATTCTTTTTCTTTTTCATTTTTTTCTTTTCTTTCTCTTTTTTTTTTATGGAGGGGTTCCATCTTTTTCATAATCATAGCTCAAAGGGGGACTTCTTTGCATTTCTTGATTTACCTTCTCGTTTAACCACACCCCCAACTTAGCCTTTTGGCCTAAGTTGGCTATTCAAACTAACCACAAATCATGTGGATTATGGGTAATGGATAAAGAAAGGTCACAATTTGCATCAACTTTCTTCCAAGAAAAAGGGTAAGGCTCAAAGGGTGGTCAAGAAATATCACACACTCACAAGGTTGGCCACAAAAGAGGTATTATGTCAAATTGTTTCACACTCTTCAAAGTTGCCTAATATCATTTCAAGAGATTGCATCACTTAGTCAACCAGACCAATGGGGAAAATTCTAGGTGTCATCACACATGGTTCACGGTAAGCGCATCACACAAGGCAATGGCACCAATATCAAACAAGACTCTACACTTTCGCTAGTGTGCAATGTTCATCACAACAGACTCATTCGATAACCGACTAGTCACAACAAGATGCAAAAAGTTCACATATTCTCTATGCAACTTTATTTGGCCTTATTGTTGCTGGACATTCATTTTTGTTCGATTATGAGCAATATTAAAGTCATCGGTATTGATCAAGATCGATGCTCAAATTTTCAAGAGAACAACCACATTCAAACGCAATCAAGAGGTGGCACAAAAATTTTGGAAGGGTCCAAAATCATTCACAATTAAAACAAGGAGCCACAAGCTCAAATATCCACAAAAAAAGTAGTATCAAAACACAATATATAGCTCAAAAACCCAAAATATACCAATATATATAGAAAATATCATCAAAACAAGAGGTACGTATGGAAGTACCTCACCCCACCACAAACAAAATTAATTTGTCCTCAAATGCAGGAAAATATCCACAAAGTAAATAAAATAGGACAGAAAATGAGGTAAAGAGGAATCCTATCTAAGTAGTCGCTTCATCTATCAGGGCATCAGTGCCCAGTGTAACACTTTAAACTTGGGCATTAGTGCCCGTAGTCACCTCAATAGTACCAGATCTGTTAGGAGCTGCTATAGACGTCTCTGTCAGCGATGTCTGGATCACCGACTATACAATCATCTTCTCTAGATCTGTCAGGTCTCCATATATGCTCTCCTCCCTCACCTCTATGTGCTCCTCGTCGGTCTCTACCTCCGACTCATCAATTGTTGTGCCATCCCTATGTACGTCTGCGGTGGTGGCCGGAGGAAACTCAGAAGTCTGTAGGGCATCTACATCATCTGTTACCTCCAATAGTGAGGTGATGTTTGTAGACTTGAGATAGTCTACATCCTTCCTCAGATTTTCCAATTCGGCTTACATAGCTGTAAACGTAAAAGACTCCCACTATCTACTCTCACAAGCAATGACTCTCACTGTGAAATCATCAATAGAAGTCCGGAGGGGGGTCAGTGCAACAAGGATAACACTCTCATTCATTCATGGGACTGCACCCTCTAATCGTGTGGCCCTCACATTAGTCGAATGGGCCAGATGCCCCATCTTCAGGATCATAGCTTAAGTAATCATGGCATGGGAAGAGGTAGAAGCACTAGGAGCCTGGGAAGAAGAAGTAGAAGCAGATGTACCTGAAGGCCCGGAGGCCAGAGTAGGCAAAGATGCCTCTACAGGAATGGAGTCAATGTCAACCTCCGAAGATGTATATACCGGAGCTTCTCTCCTCCTGTCGGCTTTCTTTTGAGTGTACTCGGCCTCAATATGCTGAATGTCAATAGAAGATGAAGGGGAAGCCTTAATATCTCTAGTCAAATCCTGGGGGACTCCAGCACACTGGCACAACTCAATGATCAAAACTGGGAAATGGAGTGATGTCTGATGTTGTTTGGCCTGCATGGCCATATCCTACTCTATGATCAGTCCCATGTTAATACTATTCCTGGATATGATTAACCGGAGGCATGCCGGCTTAGGATAGCAGAGGATGCACTCGTTCTGCGACAGCATAATGGAGCTGCAGATGAATCCAAACTGATATCATGCAGCTACACTCAAGTCCTTCTTCTCGATCAAAACTCTAACCTCAATCCACCTCGGGTTGGTATCAGAAATGAGGGGAGCCAACCAGCCTTTGATCTCATCCAATAATGCCGTAGTGGTAGCCACATTTGGGTAGTCATAGACTGACCCTCTGTTAAGTACCGCACTGATCTGGTCACGGCTACAATGCACTACTATCGCCCGTACTATGATGGACCCCACCAGTCTGAAAGAGCTAGCCTTCTTCTTGCCTTTAGGATTCAGGTCACCATATGCCGAGTAAAACTCTCGGACCCATGTTCGTATGTACGGGCATCGGGGTTTAGTGAACTGCTTAAAACGGTGATATTAGAGAGTGTCCCTCACTGAGGAGTATTTTCCCTCAAGACCTTCTGTGAAGAATAGCTTCTCCTCAAGGAGAGTATGTAACCCATCGACTTTTAGTCTGTTGAGTAGGCTGGGAGGAGTGACCACAGGTGGAACTGGAGCCACAAGAGATACCAGAGCGGGCACTATGTCTACCGGAGAATAGGTTGCTGGGACTCTAGCTGAGTCAGGACGAGATCTAGTGAGGATCTCTGCTCTATCAGATTGTAAGAGTTGGTCGTCCTCTGGTTCAGATAACATGGGAGTTAATGGTTTCTCTCTCACTGGTGGAGTTGTGCTCCGAAACCTCAGTTGTTGGCCTCTTGGGAGGATTGGCTCACCCTTCATTTATCACGATCCCCCGTGTTCTCTTACGGGGCTGCATGTCAAGATTGGTTCTAGCCATATATGCAAAAACATCAAAAAGAATTAGAGATAATTCAATAAAAATTGTAGAAAAATATTTTTATACAGCTCGTCGAATCAGTTAGTGAGTCGCCGAATCTCTTTGGCGAGCAAGATTGGGCTCACCAAAAGGATTGGCTCAAAATTTCCCAAAAAATTTGGCATGTCGGTGATTGGAAGGCCCTTTCAATAAATCACCGACAACATTCGGCGATCAAGGACTAGCCCATCGAAAGGTACAGTGCTTTTAGGGATTTGGAGCACAGAAAAAGGCGATCAAGGAAGACATTCAGTAAGTCACCGAGTGCACTCAGTAAACTCAGGATTCTGGCCGAAAGTTATAGCCAAACTCCAGATTAAGCATGAAATTAAAGGCGATTAGGGGGAATTCAGAGAACCGCCTAGTGGTTCGGTGAGCTCGACCCAGCTCGCCCAACATGCCTACTTTCAACCCCAACTTCCAAATTGAACCCCACAGCCCCCAAAAACAAAATCAAAACATGCACTACTTCAATTAAACTAAGACTCATAATATCCAATCCCCCGGGATACTCAAACTTCTCTCGGTTGGACAAAATTTGGCCATTTAACAACTTTTGCTTTTAAAAATGATGTCAACCACTCCATCATTGGGTAAATTACGTCATTTGGCACAAATGTGGGTTACTTAGACTTCACCCGACTAGACCCAACAACACTTAAGCAACACCCAACAAGTTTTATCAATTTTAAAGCACAATAATTCGGGAAATTAACAATAAAGGCATTATAGGCATGATATTAAAATTTAAATAGGCACACAAGCATACAATTACGATCAAAGAGGCCGAACACACATCACTAAGATAAGAATTCATTGCATAAGAGTAAAAATTGCCAAATAAAGATTTGGGGTTCGAAAAACCAACATTAGAAGTTGAATAATCAAATTGTAAAGCTAGGCTGTAATGATATCCAACTTCGAAAACAAACTCGATGTCTAAAATGCGATAAAAATGCAAAAATACATAAAATATTGTGCGGGTGTGAGTTTGGGAAGTTCAAAAGTGAGGGAAAATGAAAGAGTTTGAAAATTTAAACCTTTGGCATTGAAAAACCATCCAGTTCTCACCCATTTGGTGACAAAAGTTTTACCCTTCGACCCTCTCGGCGACACGACGAGTGGGCACTTACCTCGTTGAGTTTTGCATGACCTCCAGTTAATGTGGGGGTCCAAACGGTGGACTAAGTCATGATCGCTGACCTGGTCGGCGATTCACCAATCTGCTCCTGGACTCGCCATGTTCTACAGACTCTAATATCAAAATGTTTTGGGTCTAACGGCGGTCCAAGTCGGGCTCACCGACCTCTTCGGTGAGTCACCGACTGGACCTTTTAGCTCGCCAACCTGCACTATTGAAACACATTCCACACTTTGACCAGCACAATTAACACACCATTATTTCAAACAGAAAAAGAAAACAAATAAAACATGGGTTGCCTCCCAAGCAGCGCCTTAGTTAACGTCGCGGCATGACGCAAGTGCATGCTCAAACCTCATTCTTAGGGTTTACCATAGTGTGACTAGACAACCCCCATTGTTGTCTCGGGTTCAAATGAGACGACATATGGCCAATTTGGGTCTCCAACTGTTTGATAGGGACGGAATGAGAGGTAACCGTCTGGCTAAGGGTCGACACATCTTCCTTCATTTCTTTCAAAATCTTGTTTGACCCCTCAACCTTATTGAGGATATGAGAAAGCATATCCTCCAACTGACCTCCCTCAGAATCATTTGGCTTTTGACGCTCGTGGGGAGGAACATACCTATCCTTCCAATTTGGATTTCGATCCCCCCAATCTCTATCACGATCCTTGCAGCCTTTATCCCTATTCCAACCTTGGTTACCACCCTACCTTGCTTAGTTTGAACGATAACCACCTCATTGGTTGGCTAGGAAATTCACCTCCTCATTATACAATGCTTCGAACTTGGTTTCTTCAGGATTCACATACCCAACACCATGACATTGACACTCCTAGCACCAGCTCCCATGCTATTTTTAGACAAAATGTCAAGTTGTGTCATGATCTTGGCCATGTTTTGGTCCCTCTCTTGGTCTTTCTCTATCTTCTCCTCGGTCAATTTGAAAGTGAAGGGAGTGACCTGATCTTCGCAAGTGTACCAAGCCCGATTAATTGTGGTCATTCCATCCAAAAGTTGGGTTGCTATCACGTAAGGTTTTTGCATTAAACCTCCCAGAGAAAGTCGGCCAGCTACACCCTTGTTCACCGAATCATGACTTCAGTAAAAATGTTGCAGCAAAACGTTGTCGGGCAAACTATGAGTTGGGCATTGCAGCACCAACTTCTTGAATTGTAGCCAAGTCTCATGAAGTGGCTCACCCGCCAAATGTTTAAAGCTTTGGATGCTATCCCGAAGAGTCATCATCTTCGAATGAGGCAAATATTGCACCTGAAATGCGGTGACAAGCTCTTTCGACGAAGTGATTGATTCTCGTGCTAATTCAGCCAGCTACTTACATGCTTCTCCCATCAAAGAAAACGGGAACAACCTCAACTGAAACGACTCCTGGGATATGTTCTTGAAGGAGAACGGATCACAAAAATCCACAATATTTCTAATAATCTCATGGGGATCCTCATGAGCCAGACCACCAAACAACCCTTTCAATTGCAAGAGGTCAACATAGTACTTGTAATATGGAACACAACATTCCCTACAGGCAAGCGAATGCTACCAATTCCACCCATAAGATGGGGATCATTAGCATTAGGCTCATTGACATCGTTGAGGTTTCGATGACATCTTGGTGGCCCACTTGGCTACCATTGCCTCCGTTCACAATCATACTTCATGTTTAAAATTGCAACACACGAACAAAAACTAAAAATAAGTAGATTCAACTATAACTAATAAGAACAAAATTCAAGTTAACTAAAAAATTTTAACTAACACCACTCCTCGGCAGCGGCGCCATTTTGATTAATGTTTCAAAGAAACTCATCCTATTATAAGTGTCAACGATCTCTACTCAGTACAATAACCCAACTAAATGAGTTGGGGTCGAATCCCACATGGAGTGGAACGTGTTTAAGATTCAAGAGCAAAGTACGAATATGTTCTAGTTAATTATAGGAATAAACATTATCTAATAAACACATAATTCAAATTAGGGGGTGACACAAATGTCAAATAACAAGGGGGTTTGGTTTCAAATGATCAACTACAACAACATCAAATAACAAGTAATAACAAAAATAAGGCGGATTCTTGGTATGTGATTCGATTATAGGCTAATATAGACAAATGGGTAATTGAAATTGTTAGTAAATAGCTGTAAATTAGTGAATAAGCTATAATTTAGTGGGGATAAACTTTCTCTCAAACAATTTACCCCGAATCAAGTTGGTTTCTATCAAACACCAATAAGTAAGCAAATAAGAGCAGCCTACGCTATAGTTCATTCGCTCTCTCGAGATGAATGTGTGGATAAGGGTTTAGGATTCACTCTCTCGAGCAGAACCCATGACAACCCAATACACACAGACCAGCAATTCAGTAATCGTGGTTTAAAAACCTCTCTCTTAAACAAGCTAAAAACACGAAGGTAGAACTGTATTTGCAACTACAATCCTTTAATTTTAACCACAATTACTGATTGAAATCACTTCTAAACAACATTTAAATTAACAATTAGCAATAACCATAAACTAAAACAACCCATTATCACATAATCACACTCCAAGAATTGGGGTTTTAGCTAGACATCATAAAAAGATAAAAATCGTTACCAAATTTTGTTTCCATCAACTGGGTATGATTAATTTCATCTTTATAAAGGTCCAAATTGAAGAATCTCAAAGACCCACTTCCAATTTCTTAAAAATGGAAAACTTCAATTCCTCAAAGCTAAGGAAAACATAGTCTCAATACTCTCAGTTCTCAATCTTCAAAACTGATAAAAAAAATCTATATTATAAAAACTATGATACTAAACTAAATATTCAAAAATGTATTTATAGGCTCTTTCACTAGTAATACTCATGATTTCGTAACTCATGCTACCTTTTCGGGTGAAAAAATTCTACCCAAGCTCTAATCATACTTTCTCATCAGGATCTCAACTGAAACAAGGCTTAAGGAAAAGAGTACAACTCGCTTTTAGCTCAAATGCATGATTCATATGAATATGAGGGCATTACTCTGAAACTGAACAGTTAACTTACTCTTGGGCTTCTCTTGAGTACCTCTGGAGTCTCATGACTTTCTCAAGACTCTTGCTAAGAACAACTCATCCATAAGGATCTGACTTTTCTATTAAACCACCACTAGTATGATGGGTAGTCGAATGCATCTTAGAAACGCACGAGTAAGAATAAAATCTCTATGACATAGCTCTATTACACGATTAAGAGTATGAAAGAAGGGAAACTTTTCTTAAATGTCCGTAGTCCCTCGTTTATAGAAGTGGGGCCCTCACAACTATAAACAAGATCCTATTGACACGGCTGCATAGACACCCTAGGAGACTTAAACTCTGGGTTCTGATACCAAGTTTGTCACGACCCGAGTCTACACCCTGGACGTGGCCGACACTCAAGACCCATTCATGGTCCCAAAGCGAACCCTCATCCTGGCTGTCTACAAGCGGAAGACTAACTTAAGCAAGCAAAAGCTTAAAACTGAATAAAATTCACTAAACTCAACTTTTCAAAACTTCAACTCAAATGAACAACTTAGAATAAAATAATATATTCAACTCACCATAAAATAAGCAACTTAAGACTTTAAAACATTTAATAAAATAAATGAATAATATAGACTTCTCAACTCTATTGATTATCTATGAAGCCTCTAACTGATAAAGATGGAAATCATGACAAGACACGCGACATCCTGACTGAACTGAAAAGTAACTGAAATTCTCCGGAAATAAGGAGGCTCACCATAGTTAACTCGAACTTCCGGATGTATCAAAGAAGCTCCAGTTGATGATCTTGAATACCTGTGTCTGCATCATGAGAAGATGCAGGCCAAGTGGCTCAGTACGTGGAATGTACGAGCATGTAAGGGGAATTCTAAAGTGACATAAGCTTGAAAGAATCTGAAAGAAACTGAAGAACTTACCTGGCTCAACTCAACATAACTAAACTCATTTCAATATAAAGCAGTTTAAAACAAGTGCAGTATAAAGAAAAAGTAAAACTTTTTAAAACATGATGTTAACTCATAATCATAATATCATAAAAGACAAAACATGCTCCCTCTCAAAGTCTACCTCTGCAATGCATGAATGAAGTCCCATACCCCCATTCATACTAAGCAGAACCCCTTGAGGAACCATGAAAATACTGTTGTGGGAGTTTCTCTAACCGACAACCATCACATAAGAGTTATTGTGATGATACAACCATCTTCTGCACGCTGCCAACGCATCATATACCCGGCCAAAGGTATAGGACCTGATTTACTAAGTGGATCCAGTAGTCTATGAAACGAGGATTCATATAAAAAGTATGACCCTTTTCTACCCATGATGGCTACATGGTGTAAGGGGGCCGATTATTGTATGAACTCTTCCCCATCGGTGCTCAATACTACTCCCAAAAATTTTACATTATATTAGCTCTTTATGTTTAAAAACATACTTCTTCTGTGATTTAAGATTAGTGCTCAAAAACTTAGCTCAAAGGCTATCTTGGAAATCAAAGTTTCCCCTCTTGTTTCATTTAGAAACCGATTACTCTTTTTTGAAAACTAGCGCGAAGGCTCTTTGGATATCTCAGTTTCCGTTCTTATTTAAAAGTGAAAAGATTTTAAATCTCTTTGGGATTACTTATTCCCCATATACTTTTTGAAGAACAGCACTTCAACTTTACTCTTTACTGAATTCAAGATTTAAGTCTTAAAACAAAGTTAAAACGTTTGTAAAAGATTTCTTAAAATATGGCTCATGTCGAATTATGGACATGAACGACTCCATGCAAGGTTTTCAATAACCATAGATAAAACTAAAATACTTGGAACTCAAGAACTTCAATGATACTACTCATTACAAGAATGCTCAACTCAGAGTTCATGCAAAATTATGGGCATGAACTACTCAACTCAATGACTCAAATATACTTCTCATCTCAAAACTGCTAGAATTATAGGGTTCATACGGAATTATGGACATGAATAACCCAACTCAGGGACTTCATGGGTAACATGTAATAGTCCCATGATTACGAATGTAGTCTTAAATGGGTTAGAAACTCAATACTTAAGACTTAGGACATGAAGATATTACTCCTCTCATAGATACTCAACTTCTGAAGTTCATGCAGAATTTATGGGCATGAACGACTTGACTCGTAGGTCTACATAACATTATGGAATTCATGATACAACTCTTCTCATTCTCTTACTTACTTTATCAAAATTTACTCAAATCAATTATGGATCTCAAAGGATTCACAATTGAACTCAAAAGCTTTCTTGAACTCTACTCTTAACTCTCTCTTGAATGTGAATTATGAATTCAAGAGTTATGGTTCATAATATGAAAGATCTCATGAAGACAAAATAAACTCATGAATACATTCTCGTCACTCTCATGCTCACTTACTCGAGTCTTGAAACAAGTTACTACAAGTTGTAGAAGACTCGACAAAATGACTCAAAGGGACTTTCTTAGAATGTTCGAAAGAATTCTCAAAACATAACTCTTAACTCTACCTTGAATTTTAATTATGATTTCAAGGTTATGATCATGTTAGGAATGATTTTAGGTGTTTAGAAGTAGCTTAGAGTAGTTAGAATAGAAAAAGAGTGAAGGTACCCTTCGAAAAAACTCAAACGGAGCAACCGATTGCAAATTGGATGGGGCAGGCGACCCTGGGGCTATGGGTGGCGCGGAGTGCCAGCCCCTAACATTCAGAGCCAACTTTGGGGCGCTCTGGCTGGCGCGACACGCCAGACCCCAATCCAGAAAACCCGACGAATTTCTTTGCTCGTTTTCTTACCCTAACTCGCCTAGAATCGAACGGTTTCTTCCCCAATCACTTAGATTTGATTACTTAAAATAAGTACACTCTAATCTACTCAATAAAACCCTTAAAACACTCACTTTGACTCAAGAAATCATCCAAAACCCCAACACCACAAGATTTAGAATGAACTTCAAGAACACCTACCAAGAACTCATCAAGAACTCAGATACATTCAACTTCAAGAATGAAATTTGCGCTTCAAATAACATGTTTGGCGTGTGGGTGAACAAACCCAACACTATGGAAGCTTACATACCTCTTAGGGATCAAAATACTAGTGAAAATCCGCAACAACACGCAAGAATTTCGACGAACTCTTGATCCTCTCCTCTTTTCTCTTCTTTTCTCTCTTGAACTCTCAACTAAATCCCTAGGCGTATATTAGGATTACAAAACTGTAACTAATAGGATTAGACACCTAAAATATTACTAAAAATGAATTAAATTTGATTGGGTAAGGAAAAGGCCAAAATACCCCTTACTATTTTCGGCTAACTTTTCTTAACTGGGCAAGTTAACTTCAAAGGGCCATATCTCACTCATCCGACCTTGAAACTTAGCAAACTCAATGGCGTTGGATATATAATTCAATGATATTTCCTACTGTATCTGGTAGCACACTTAACTCATTTTGAGCTAGGAGTTATGATCGTTTGAATTTAACCCAAAACTCATACTTAGCTTAACTTGCAAAATTTCAGATTTTTGCTATTTCCAATTTAATCCTTTTTTGAATTCAAGGAGCTACATCTAGTGAGTTGACCTTAATACTTAATAAATCTTAAATTCCTTAGTAAAATCCTACTCACAACGAAGGACGGTTCAAGTCTTAGCTCAAAAATTTTCTAGGGTGTTACAATCGGAGTTAAGTTTCCCCTTCTTACCAAATCTCATAACACCCTTCATGGGTGAAATTTCAAGTAGACCCAATAATCTACTTCAAACTCTAACTTCCTTCTCCTAACATCAGTGTAGGATTTCTGACAACTCTGCGGTGTTTCCAACCTTTCTTCATACTATTCCACCAATACACTTCTCTCATGTGACGATACATCTTTGTGGAACCCGGATGAATTGAGTATCTAGAGATGTGAGCTTCCTCCATGATCCTCTCTCGGAGTTCATCCACCCTAGGTACACACAACCTACCTTGATAACTCAATACACCATCTCCCCCTTGTTCAAAAGCCATCACTTTTTGCTTATGAACAATTGCGTTCAATTCAAGAAAAATGGGATTTTGGTCTTGCTTTTATTTTACTTCTGACACTAATGATGATTCAACCCTATTCATCACCACTACTCCTACCTCTGTGGAATCGATTAGACGAACTCCCAATCGTGCAAGCCTATGCACATCTTTTACTAGTTCTTTCTTCTCTTCCTCAACATAGGCAATACTACCCATAGATAATCTACTTAAGGTTTCAGCAATAACATTAGCCTTACCTAGGTGATAAAGAATATTCATGTCATAATCTATGAATAACTCTAACCACCTCCTCTGTCTGATATTAAGTTCTTTCAGACAAAACACATACTGAAAACTATTGTGATCGGTGAACATATCCACATGAACACTATAAAGATAATGCTGCCATCTTTTCAAAGAAAATACTACGACAATCAACTCTAGATCATGGGTTGAGTAATTCCTCTCATGAACTTTCAACTGTCTGGAAGCATAAGCTATAACTTTGCCATTATGCATTAACACACAACCCAAACCAACTCTGGACGCATCACAATATACAACAAAGCCTTGTGTACCCTCTAGTAAGGTCAATACTAGAGCACTAGTCAACCTCTTTTTCAATTCCTGAAAGTTTTTTTCTCACAAGCTTCAGACCATTGGATATTCATTGTTTTCTAAGTTAACTTGGTCAAAGGGAATGAAATAGATGAGAACCCCTCTACGAATAGCTATAATACCCAGCCAACCCCAAGAAACTCCGAATATCAGTTTGAGATGTGGGTCTAGGCCAATTCTGCACTGCCTCTACTTTCTGAGTGTCAACTTTAATTCCCTCACCAAAAACAATGTGGCCTAAGAATGCCATAGACTCAAGCCAAAACTCACACTTAGAAAACTTGGCATACAACTCTCTATCATTTAGAGTCTGGAGAACTATTCTGAGATGACTAACATGATCTTCTTCCTAGAATAGATTAGAATGTCATTAATGAACACAATAACAAACATATCTAAATAAGTTTTCAATACTGTATTCATAAGGTCCATGAACGTTGCAGGCGCATTAGTTAAACCAAACGACATGACTATAAACTCGTATTGACCATAACAGGTTCTGAAAGCTGTCTTTTGAATGTTACATTCCCTTACTCTTAACTGATGGTAGCCAGATCTGAGGTCTATCTTAGAGAAATAAGTGCCACCCTGAAGTTGATCGAAGAGATCATCAATTCTTAGAAGAGGATACTTATTCTTGATGGTAACCTTGTTCAACTAATGGTAATCTATACACATCCTAAGGAAACCATCATTCTTCCTCACAAACAACACCGGAGCACCCCAAGGTGAGACACTTGGTCGAATAAAACATTTCTTTAGGAGATCTTTCAATTACTCTTTAAGCTCATTTAACTGTGCTGGTGTCATCCTATATGGCAGAATAGATATAGGACGAGTATCAGGAAGAATATCTATACCGAAGTCTATTTCTCTCATAGGAGGGACTCCGGGAATATCATCTAGAAAGACTTTTGGAAACTCTTTTACTACTGGACTTGACTAAATAGGAGGTATCTCAACACTAGAGTCATTAACTCAGACTAAGTGATAGACACACCCTTTGGAAACTAACTTTCTTGCCTTAAGGTATGAAATAAAATGACCCATAGGCACTACTGAACTACTTTTCCACTCTATAACTGGCTCATTAGGAAACTGGAACTTGACATCTCAAGTTATACAATCAGCTGAGGCATAACAAGCATGGATCCAGTCCATACCAAGAATAACATCAAAATCTACCATGTCTAACTCAACTAAATCAGCCATGGTTCTCTTGTGAGTGATGAAAAAAAGTACAATCACGATAGACTCTCTCTGGTAGAATAGACTCACCAAGAGCTGTAGAAACACTGAAGGGCTCAGTGCATTTTTCAGGAAGAATATCAAAGTTCATCGCAATATATGGAGTTACAAAGGATAAACTCGCTCCTGGGTCTAGCAAAGCATGAACATCAGAGTTAAAGACTTGGATCATACCAGTGTCAACATCTGGAGAATCCTCTTGCTCTTGCCGACTAGTGATAGCATAAAGAGGGTTTCGTCCTCTACCTGACCCTGAAGTAGCTCTTCTAGATGCAGCTCTGTCTGGTGGAGCAACTGAAGAAGAGTGGGTATGTTTCCCCCATTAATGTTACCCTGCTTGTTCTTTGGACACTCTATCATAAAATGACCATTTTTGCCACACTCGAAGCAACCAGTGGAGCCATCAGGACACATCCCTCAGTGGTTCCTACAACACTTTGCACATGTAAGAGGCTTACTACCCCCTTGTGCATACTACCCTGAGAATAGGCAGGTTTAGCTCTGATATTCTGACTATTATACTCAACTTTGTTCTTTGGTGCAGGTGCACTAAAAGATGATGGAGCAGGTCTCTTCTGTTTTTGTTGTAAAGATGACCAGTTGGCATTACTTCTCTGTTGCGCGGACTCCTTCCCTGATATCTTAGACCTTTTATTCTTATACTCTTCTCTATCCCTCAACTTGTCCTCCTCGACTTGTTGCACATGGATCATTAGCCTTGCTATGTCCATATCCCCTATTAGCATAGTTGACTTGTCTTCCGTGCTTGATAGGTGAAACAACCCGACAACGAATAAACACATCCTACCCCTCATGTCAGCAACAATCTCCGGAGCATAGCGGGAAAATTGTGTGAACTTTAGACTATACTCATGAACGCTCAAAGAATCCTGCTTAACAGTGAGTAACTCTCATACCTTAGCCTCTCTTAGTTCTCAGGGAAAGAAATGCCCCAAGAAGGCCTCCTCAAACAAAGCTTAGCTCATAATCGGTTACGCAGTAGCACGATTTAGAAAGAAACTATATAGAGATGAACTGTATCGCACGAAATGAGTATGAAAGAAGTTAGATAGTTCCTAAATGTTGCAGCCTCCTAATTATAGATGTGGCGCGCCTCACACTGATAACTAGGACTCTACAGACATGGCTTCATAGACTCCCTAGGACTCTTGAACTCTGTGCTCTGATACCAAGTTTGTCAAGCCCCGAGCCTACAGCATGGGAGGGACTCGTACTCGAGAACCATTATTGGCCCCAAGGGAACCTTTGGCCTGGCTTACTTACTTAGCAAAAGAATTTTACTCAACAAAGATGAGTCTATGTAATAAGCTAGAATGTTATAAAGGAACATTCAATTGGCCAATATGGCAAACTCATGTCTCAACATAATAGAATGAAAGTAAAAAGACTAAAGAACTAACATTTGACTGTCTATCTATGAAGCCTCTAAAACTATGATGGATGTCAGGATAAGACCCATGACATCCTAATGAAAAATACTGTATGCAATAAAAGGGATCCTCCAGAAGCATGGAGGCTCACTAACAATTCTGGAGCTCAACTAGAATCAACGATGCGCTGAATGTTGATCGTGGTTACCTATATCTACCTAATTAAAAGATGCAGGCCAAATGACATCAGTACATGGAATGTACGAACATGCGAGGGGAATAATAAACAAGAGATAAGCTTGAAAGGAACTGAAATAACAAACATAGTCTCAACTCAACTCAGCTAAACTGAACTCATTTCAATATAAATCAGTAATGTAAATGCAATATAAAGAAAAGCTTTTAAAACATGAATAGCAACTCTGTCTATTGAAAAATACAGTAGTGACTCTGTTTGTATGCAAAGATACAATATGAATTGTGTTTGTATATGAAAATACAAATAATCTTTGTATATAAGAATATAAAATACTTCTGTGGGAGTTTGTCTAACTGACAACCATCACTTAAGAGCTAATGTGATGATACACCATTTTGCCTCACGCTGCCAGGGTCGTTCTATACCTTGCCGAGGGTATAGAACCTGACTACTTAGTGGATCCACTAGTCTATACTAAAAGCATTAAGGAATCATCTAAAAGTATGACCCTTTTCTACCCACGGTGGCTACATGGTTTATAGGGGCTGGTATTGTCTGAACTCTCCCCCATGTCGGTGCTCAATACTACTTCCAAAATATAATACTAGATCTTATGTTCAAAACATAACTTCTTTATGTGGTTTGAGATAATTGCTCAAAACATTACTCAAAGGCTCCTCTTTGAAATCAAAGTTTCCTCTCTTTTTCAATTGTGAAAGAATTTACTCTTTAACTGAGAACTAGCTCAAAGGCTCTTTGGGAAATCAAGGTTTCCTTTCTTCTTTAAATGTGAAAATTTTTACTCTTTGGGAATACATAATCCCAATATGCTATTTTGAAGAAATGAACTTCAAACTTTACTATTTTTGCTCAACAAAAAAGTCAAGTCTTAAAACAAAGTTAAAACATTTGTAAAAAACTTTTGGAAGACTCTATGAACTTCTCTTGACTAGACTCTTAACTTTCCTTGAATTGAATTATGGATACAAGGATTGTAATTTTTGATAGCAAAGATCTCATTGTGTTTACGAGTGTTTTTAGATAGTTAAACATGAGAACAGATCAAAAAATCATTGTCAGGAAGCAAGTCTGCGATGCGAAGAAGTATTTAAATAATTGGTCGCAAAATAAAATTTGAGGCAGAATGGTCTGTGACCGCTACGCGACGTGGAGAAGAATTCCCCAGTCCTAAGGAACATGTCCGCGATGCGGACCTGGTACCCAGATTCGCCTGACTTTTTCCTTCGTTATTTTCTAACCCCAATTCACCAAAATTTGATTCTTTTTCTCAATTCCTCTTCTTATTCAAATACCCAGCATGTGTACACAAGAATCTTATCAAACAAAACTCTAAAATTAACCTTAAATTCTCAAGAACTCCTCAATCTCATCTCAAATTCAAGAACAAAAGCAATTCAAGAACACAACTCAAGAACATCAAAGTTTCAATATTTTAGGACAAAAATCATCCTAAAATTAACATGTTTGGCGTGTGGGTGAATGAACCTAGTGCTATGTGAAATCACATACCTCGTAGGATTTAATCCTTAACGAAATCCCCAACCAAAATTGCAAGAACTTGACGAATCTTAAACTTTTCTTCTCCTTTCTCCTGTTGAGCTCTGTCTCCAAAAACCCTAGTGTGTTTTGGTAAATGCGTCAAATGACCTAATTCTGATTAGAAACCAATTAAACTTCTAAACGCGAAATAAATTAATTGGGCATGGAAAAGACCAATATACCCCTTAAAAATCCGGTTAAGACTTTCCTTATCTAGACAACCCAACTTCAAATAAGCATATCTTCCTCATACGAACTCGAAACTGAGAAAACTCAGAGGTGTTGGAAAGATAATTCAAAGATTTTTCCTACGATATCTTTTAGGACACCTAACTAATCCTGATCTAGTAGTTATTATTGTTTTAATTCGACCCAAAATTCATACTTAACTTAACTTTGTCAAATATACAGATTTTTCATTCTTTCCAAAAATGACTCTTTCTTATTCTTGCTCTTTCTAGTTGTGGAGTGTTATAACAAATTGGGGACGTTGCTATGAAACCTAAGCAATAGTAATGATCATTCTAAGACAATGAGGAAAAACCTTTATGATGTTAACAATATTATGGCAATTTTCTATATATATTTGATATGGCATAATATAATAAAAAAGGGATTGATGGAGGTTCATAAGAAATGAGCCAAAGCTCCTCCATCTTAATTTCGTTAATTTTGTTCTTGTATGGATGTGACGTTCCTTCACTTGGCAGTTTTGTTGTTCGAGGATTTTTTGTCTTTTCTTAAATGTCTGATGTTGTTCTTTATAACTTCCTGGAAGTCAGAAAATTTCACTACTTCTGACCAACTATTTCCACGGAGATTTTCTTAGACTTCTTTATTATACTTAAAATCTTTCTATGACTCATAATGTTTGTGCAATAAAAAAGAAAATTAAAAAAATATAGCACATAAGATTTGGAGAAACGTTTTGCCTTAACATAAAATATTCTTGACAATGTAGTGTATCTATCGAAAATACAAATACTACTGAATAATCATATGTAAGCTTTATAGAATAGTTCAATCTCGTGTGGAGCACGTGTAATATACCTAGTTATGAGTATATATGAACCACTTTCACAACGAGGGATATATTAGCTCTAAATGACGAAGTTGAGGGGTATATAAGATCCTTTGTGTTGTAATATATCATATAAGTCTAATTCTTACAAGCCATAAATAATAACCGATTAGTAAATGTTTTACCTGAAAAGGTCATTTAATGTCTAACTAACCAAATAATCTAGAGTAAATACATAGATAAAGTCATGGAAAGACACGTGACTTTTATGGCATGAAAATTTAAAGTGAGATTTAATACAATTGATACTTTAGTTATTTTAGTCCAGTGAATATTCTATAAATCTAGCAAGAGAAAGATTCATCTCCTCATTCTCAATAACATTTCCTCTTTCTTTTTTCTTTATCAGCTCCAACATTTTCACAAAAACACATCATGTTTGAAATTCTACCTTCAGAACAAAATCGAGAATATGAAGTTTGGTCACCTAATTCTTCTCTCACTGCAAATCATAGTGATTCATGTAAATATTGAAATTTATTTTTGCTATTTTGGTGAGTTTTCTTTATCTCTGTTATAAATTATAACAAGGTTGATTGAAAAATGATATCCTCCTTTTTCCCTTTCTACTGTACCTTTCTACAGGCTTTTTCATATACTTTTTGGAAAAATTCCTTTTGGGCTATGCTATATTTGATAGCACACAACAAAAAATGTGTGATAACTAATACGGAAACAATGGTGAAATTTGTTAAAAGAACAAAACATATGACTCTCTTGCTTGCGACAGTTAGTATATTATTCTTATTGTTTTGCCTTAGGTACAAAAATTTGTATAGCATTACACTCTTTCTAGAATATTAGTATAGAGACAATTAGTTCACTTCGTGTATCAAAAGTTGACTAATTTGATATTTCTTACTGTATTCTATTTGGGCATAATTAGAGATCAAGTTTTCTTGAAACTAACAAATGACCAAAATATACTATAACAAAATTCATTTTTATCAGCAATAAATATGCACATTAACGAAAAGTTCTAGAGCCTTTACCGACTTTAATTAACTGTCATTCGAAACTATGTCACTATAAGCCTTATGGAGATTTATAGAGTGTACAAATTGCCTCTAAAAATATATATAGCGGTAATTAAGCTATTTATTGTCGTTAACGATCATTTTTGGTGTACTGACAACTCTTTATTTTAGCTTCTTTCAATTAAATTTGTGACTTATAAACTTTGATACAGCTCGATAGACTATCTTTTTGAAAAATCTATCAAGCAACATGACTTTTTCTTCTTGATTTTTAGGAAAGTAAGGTCTTTTTTATTATTATTTGTGGATATTTGTAGTTCAAGTGCTCACAAAATTATGTTGTGAGATTTTAATATGTTATGTATCAAAATTTTGTTTAGAGTATCCAATGATAAACAACTTTATTCAAATGTCACATATTGCTTGTTTTATCATTACATTAATCTGTTGTAGTTGCACATTATAACCACAACAATAACTATGGTTCAATTCCAAATAAATTGGGGTCGGTGATATGAAACCTAAGCAATAGTAATGAGCGCGCGTTCTCAGACAATGAGGAAAATTCTTTATGATTTTAACAATATTAGGGTAATTTTCTATATAAATTTGTTATGTCATACTATAATAAATAAGAGATTGGTGAAGGTTAATAAGAAAGGAGCCAAAGGTCCTCCATTTAAATTTCATTAACTTTTTTCATGTATGGATGTGATGTTCCACTTTACTTGATAGTGTTGTTGTTCGAGGATTTTTTGTATGTTCTTTAATGTCTGATGTTGTTCTTTATAACTTCCTAGAATTTAGAAAAAAAAAATTGTTACTTCTAACCAACTATTTCCATGGAAATTCTCTTTGACTTCTTTGTTATACTTAAAATCTTACAATGACTAATAATTTTTGTGCAATAAAAATGAATATTTAAAAAATATAGCACATAAGATTTTCAGGAAACATTTTTCGACAAAATAAAATGTTCTTGACAATGTAGTGTATGTATATAAAATACAAATATTATCGTATTACCATATGTAAGCTTTAAAGAATAGTGCAATCTCGTGCGGAGCACGTGTAATATACCTAGATATGGGTATATATGAATCACTTTCATAACAAGGATATATTAGCTCTAAATGACAAAGTTCAGGGCTATAACAGACTCTTTGTGTTGAAATATATCATATAAGTCAAATACTTACTAGCCATAAATAATAATAGATTAGTAAATGTTTTACCTGAAAAGGTCATTTAATGTCTACCTAACCACATAATCTAGAGTAAATATCTAGATAAAGTTATGGAAAGAAATGTGACTTTTATGGGATGAAAATTTAAAGTGAGATTTAATACAACTAATATTTTAGTTATTTTAGTCCGTTGAATACTCTATAAATCTAGGAACAGAAAGATCCATCTCCTCATTCTCAGTAACATTTCTTATCTCTTTTTTCTTTATCCACTCCAACAGCACATGAACACCTCAACAACTATCTACAAAATGAAGAACTAATCATCTCTGAATCTGCAAAAGATAAAGTTATAGACGAAATAAAGAACCAAAAAGCAACATAAAAAGGAAAACTCCCAGCATCCAAACTGTATGAATTGAAGTCTGTATGTCCAAAAGTTGGAGAAAAGGAATGTATCCCATGCCTGAATTTTATTAATTGAAGCCCATCCCTAAGCCTAAGTTTTCCAATCTTATACAAGTATGATAATTTGATGCAATAATTATTGAAATATTGAAATTTCTTTTAGATGTAATAAATATTGAAATTTACATTTTAACTGAAAACTAGCTCAAAGGCTCTTTTGGAAATCAAGGTTTCCTTTCTTCTTTAAATGTGAAACATTTTATACTTTGGGAATACATAGTCCCGATATACTCTTTTGAATAAATGAACTTCAAACTTTACTCTTTTTACTCAACTCAAAACTCAAGTCTTAAAACAAAGTTAAAACATTTGTAAAAGACATTTGGAAGACTCTATGATCTTCTCTTGAGTTGGCTATTAACTTTTCTTGACTTGACTATTCACCTCTCTTGACTTGACTCTTAACTTTCTTTGAATTGAATTATGGATTCAATGATTCTAATTTGTGATAGGAAAGATCTCATGATGTTTAGGAGTGTTTTTAAATAGTTAAACATGAAAAAAGTTCAAGAAATCACTGTCTGGAAGCAAGTCTGCGACGCGGAGATGCATTTAAATATTTGGTCGTGAAATAACTTTTGAGGTAGAACGGTCCTGATTGCACCGTGAAGTGGAGAAGAATTCGCCAGTCCTGAGGAACTGGTCCACGACGCAAACCTGGTACCCAGATTCTCCCGACTTTTTCCTTCTTTGTTTTCTAACCCCAATTCGCCTAAATTAGATTCTTTTTCTCAATTCCACTTTAGATTCATATACCCAACCTGTGTACACATGAATCTAATCAAACACAACTCTAAAATCGACCTTAAACTCTCAAGAACTCCTCAATCTCATCCCAAATTCAAGAACGAAAGCAATTCCAGAACACAACTTAAAACATCAAAGTCTCAATCTTTTAGGACGAAAATCATACTGAAATGAACATGTTTGGTGCATGGGTGAACGAACCTAGCGCTATGTGATATCACATACCAGTAGGATTGAATCATTGGCGAAATCCCCAACCAAAATCGCAAGAACTTGACGAATCTTGAACTTTTCTTGTCCTTTCTCCTCTTGAGTTCTTTCTCCAAAAACCCTAGCGTGTTTTGGTAAATGCATAAATAATCTAATTCATATTAGACACCAATTAAATTCTAAACACGAAATAAATTAATTGGGCATGGAAAAGACCAATATACCCGTTAAAAATCTGGTTTAAACTTTCATTATCTAAGACAGCCGAATTCAAATGGGCATATCTCCCTCATACAAACTCAAAACTGAGCAAACTCAGTGGCGTTGGAAAGATCATTCAAAGGTATTTACTACGGTATCTTTTAGCACACCTAACTTATGCTGATCTAGGAGTTATGGTTGTTTGAAACTGATCCAAAAGTCATGCTTAACTTAACAACAAATAGGGGCCGTTGATATGAAACCTAGGCAATAGTAATGATCGTTCTAAGACAATGAGGAAAAACCTTTTACGATGTTAACAATATTAGGGTAATTTTCTATATATTTGATATGGCATACTATAATAAAAAACAAATTGATGGAGTTTCATAAGAAAGGAGCCAAAGGTCCTCTATCTTAATTTCGTTAATTTTGTTCTTGTATGGATGTGATGTTTCACTTTACTTTGTAGTATTTATGTTCGAGGATTTTTTGTCTTTTCTTTAATGTGTGATGTTGTTATTTATAACTTCTTGGAATTACGAAAATTTCATTACTTTTGACCAACTATTTCCATGGAGATTTTCATAGACTTCTTTCTTATATTTAAAATCATTCTATGACTAATAATGTTTGTGCAATAAAAGAGAAGATTAAAAAAATATAGCACATAAGATTTAGAGAAACGTTTTTTCATAACATAAAAAGTTCTTGACAATGTAGTGTATGTATCGAAAATACAAATATTACCGAATAATCATATGTAAGCTTTATAGAATAGTTTAATCCCGTGCTGAGCACGTGAATTAAACTTATTTATGGGTATATATGAACCACTTTCATAACGAGGGATATATTACCTCTAATCAGAAAGTTGAGGGGTATATAAGACCTTTTGTGTTGTAATAAATCATATAAGTCTAATTCTTACTAGCCATAAATAATAACCAATTAATAAATGTTTTACCTGAAAAGATCATTTAATGTCTAACTAACCAAATAATCTAATGTAAATATATAGATAAAGCTATGGAAAGAAACGTGACTTTTATGGCATGAAAATTTAAAGTGAGATTTAATACAATTGATATTTTAGTCATTTTAGTCCATTGAATACTCTATCAATCTAGCAACAGAAAGATCCATCTCCTCATTTTCAGTAACATTTCTTCTTTCTTTTTTCTTTATCAGCTCCAACATTTTCACAAAGAAACATCATGTCCAAAATTCTAACTTTAGAACAAAATCGAGAATCTGAAGTTTGGTCACCTATTTCCTCTCTCACTGCAAGTCATAGTGATTCATGTAAATATTGAAATTTCTTTTTGCTATTTTTGTGAGTTTTCTTTAACTCTGTTAAAAATTACAACAAGGATGATTGAAAATTGATATCCTCTTTTGTCCCTTTCTACAAGCTTTTTCATATACTTTTTGGAAAAATTCCTTTTGGGCTATGCTATAATTGATAGCATACAACAACAAATTTGTGATAACTAATACGGAACCAATGCTGAAGTTTGTTAAAAGAACAAAACATGTTACTATCTTGCTTGCCACAGTTAGTATATTATTTTGATTCTTTTGTCTTAGGTACAAATTTTTTGTATGACATTACACTCTTTCTAGAATATTAGTATAGAGACAATTAGTTCACTTCGTTTATCACAAGTTGACTAATTTGATATTTCTTACTCTCTTCTATTTAGGCATAATTAGAGATCAAGTTTTCTTGAAACTAACAGATGCCCAAAATATACTATAACAAATATCATTTTTATCGGCAATAAATATGCACATTAATGAAGAGTGCTGATAATTTACCGACATTAATTAAATTTCATTAGAAACTATGTCACTAGGGGATTTATGAAGATTTATAGATTGTACTAACTCCCTTTAAAAATAAACATGTAGCGGTAATTAAGCTATTTATTGTCGTGAAAGATCATTTTGGTTTACGGACAACTCTTTCTTTTTGGCTTCTTTCAATTAAATTTGTGAATTGTAAACTTGGATATAGCCCGATAGACTATCTTTTTGAAAATCTATTAAGCAACATGCCTTTTTCTTCTTGATTGTTAGGAAAGTAAGGTAATTTTTGTTGTTATTTGTGGATATTTGTTGTTCAAGTGCTCAGGAAATTATGTTATGAGATTTTAATATCTTATGTATCAAAATTTTGTATAGAGTATCCAATGGTAAACAACTTTATTTAGATGTCACATATTGCTTGGTTTATCATTGCATTAATTCGTTGTAACAATATATTATAACCACTACAATAACTATGGTTCAATTTCAAATAAATTGGGGTCCATGATATGTAACCTAAGCAATAGTAATGATCGTTCTTAGACAATGAGGAAAAATCTTTATGATGTTAACAAGTCATTTTCTACATATATTTGTTATGACATACTATACTAAAAAGGAGATTGATGGAGGTTCATAAGAAAGGAGCCAAAGTTCCTCCATTATAATTTTGTTCTTGTATGGCCGTGATGTTCCACTTTACTTGGCAGTGTTGTTGTTCGAGGATTTTTTGTCTGTTCTTTAATGTTTGATGTTGTTCTTTATAACTTCCTGGAATTTAGAAAAAAATTATTTACTTCTAACCAACTATTTCTATTAGGCATGGCAATGGGACGGGGCGGATGCGGAGTGGGTTGGGTGTAAGGCTATGTGGGGCGGGGCAGGTTTAAAGTTGTGTGGGGTGGGTCGGATGCGGGGCGGGTTAAAGTGGGTTTTTTAAAAAGTAATGTGGGGCGGGGCAGGTTGTGGGTATATGTGATTTTATGTGGGTTCAAACTTAAGTTTAACATTTTACATGTTATAAGAGTGATAGAGCATTATTTATTAAGATAATTTAATTAAAGCTACTAAAATATTCAAGATAATTAATGATAATGGTTGAAGAAAAAATAATACAATTTCTTACATGTTTCCCAACTGACCTCTAAAAAATAAAATTTTAAGTCGCTATCATATTAATTTAATACGACTTAATGAAAAAATGAATTTATTTTTTATGAATTTTATTTTTAGTATCAACCATAACTAAAAAAAGAAAATATTAAAAAAATTATGCGAGGCGGGTTCATGTGGGGCTGGGTGGGGCAGGTTGAAAATGAAAAGAGTTGTTATGTGGGGCGGGGTGGGATAGATTAAATATTTTGCGGTTAAGCTCAACTCGCACCGCCCCCGCCCTACACCGCCCCATTGCCATCCCTAATTTCCATTGCGATTATCTTAGGCTTCTTTCTTATACGTAAAATCTTTCTATGACTCTTAATGTTTGTGTAATAAAAATGAATATTGAAAAAATATAGCACATAAGATTTTGGAGAAACGTTTTGCCATAAGATAAAATGTTCTTGACAATGTAGTGTATATATAGAAAATACAAATATTATCGTATTATCATATGTAAGCTTTATAGAATAGTTCAATATCGTGCGGAGCATGTGTAATATACCTAGATATGGGTATATATGAGTCACTTTCATAATGAGGGATATATTAGCTTTAAATGACAAAGTTGAGGGGTATAACACACTCTTTGCGTTGTAATATATCACATAAGTAAAATACTTACTAGCCATAAATAATAATAGATTAGTAAATGTTTTAATTGAAAAGGTCATTTAATGTCTACCTAACCAAATAATCTAGAGTAAATATCTAGATAAAGTTATGGAAAGAAATGTGACTTTTATGGCATGAAAATTTAAAGTGAGATATAAGACAATTAATATTTTAGTTATTTTAGTCCAGTGAATACTCTATAAATCTAGGAAGACAAAGATCCATCTCCTCATTCTAAGTAACATTTCTTCTTTCTTTATCCACTCCAACATTTTCACAAAGAATCATCATGTCCGAAATTCTACCTTCAAAACCATATCAAGACTCTGAAGTTTGGTTGCCTATTTCCTCTCCTGCACATGAACACCTCAACAACTATCTACAAAATTAAGAATTAATCATCTCTGAATCTGCAAAAGAAAAAGTTGTGGACTAAATAAAGGATCTAAAAGCAAAAGAGAAAGGAAAACTCCCAGCATCCAAACTGTATGAATTGAAGTGTGTATGTCCAAAAATTGGAGAAAAGAAAAGTATCCCATGCCTGAAGTTTATTAATTGAAACCCATCCCTAAGCCTAAGTTTTCCAAGCTTATACAAGGATGACAATTTGATGCAATAAATATTGAAATATTGAAATTTCTTTTTGATGCAATAAATATTGAAATTTGCTTTTTAACTGAAAACTAGCTCAAAGGCTCTTTTGGAAATAAAGGTTTCCTTTCTTCTTTAAATGTGAAACATTTTACTCTTTGGAAATACATAGTCCCGATATAATCTTTTGAAGAAATGAACTTCAAACTTTACTCTTTTTACTCAACTCAAAATTCTAGTCTTAAAACAAAGTTAAAACATTTGTAAAAGTCTTTTGGAAGAGTATATGAACTTCTCTTGACTTGGCTCTTAACTTCTCTTGACTTAACTCTTAACTTCTGTTGACTTGACTCTTAACTTTTCTTGAATTGAATTATGGATTCAACGATTGTAATTTGTCATAGGAAATATCTCATGGTATTTAGGAGTGTTTTTAGATGGTTAAACATGAGAAAAGATCAAGAAATCAATGTCTGGAAGCAAGTCCGCAACGCAGATATGTATTTAAATATTTGGTTGCAAAATAACTTTTGAGGCAGAACGGTCCTTGACCTCTTGGTGACGTGGAGAAGAATTCCCTAGTCCTAACGAACAAGTCCGCATCTCTAGTACCCTGATTCACCCGACTTTTTCCTTCTTTGTTTTTTAACTTTAATTCGCCTAAATTCGATTCTCTTTCTCAATTCCTCTTTAGATTCAGATACCCAGCATGTGTACACATGAATCTAATCAAAAAAACAACTCTAAAATTGAACTTGAACTCTCAAGAACTCCTCAATCTCATCCCAAAATCAAGAACGAAAGCAATTCAAGAACACAACTCAAGAACATCAAAGTCTCAATCATTTAGGACAAAAATCATACTGAAATAGGCATGTTTGGCACGTGGGTGAAATGACCCAGCGCTATGTGAACTCACATACCTCGAGGATTGAATCTTTGGCGAAATCCCAAACCAAAATAGCAAGATCTTGTGAATCTTGAACTTTTCTTCTCCTTTCTCCTCTTGAGTTCTTTCTCCAAAAACCCTAGTGTGTTTTGGTAAATGCGTAAAATGATCTAATTTTGACTAGACACCAATTAAACTTCTAAACACTAAATAAATTAATAGGGTATGGAAAAGACCAGTATACCCCTTAAAAATCCGGTTTAGACATTCCTTATCTAGACAGCCCAACTTCAAATGGGCATATCTTCCTCATAAGAACTCAAAACTGAGCAAACTCGGTGGCGTTGGACAGATAATTCAAACGTATTTCCTATGGTATCTTGTAGAACAACTAACTCATCTTGATCTAGGAGTGATGGTTGTTTGAAGTTGACCCAAAACTCATACTTAACTTAACTTTATCAAATTTCCAGATTTTTCATTCTTTCCAAAAATGACTCTTAAATATTCTAGCTCTTTCTAGTTGTGGGGTGTTGCAACAAATTGGGGTCATTGATATGAAACCTAAACAATAGTAATGATCGTTCTAAGACACTGAGGAAAAACCTTTATGATGTTAACAATATTAGGGTAATTTTCTATATATATTTTTTATCGCGTAATATAATAAAAAGAGATTGATGGAGGTTCATAAGAAAGGAGCCAAAGGTCCTCCATCTTAATTTTGTTAATTTTATTCCTGTACGGACGTGATGTTCCACAATACTTTCCAGTGTTGTTGTTCGTGGATTTTTTGACTTTTATTTAATGTTTGTTGTTGTTCTTTATAACTTCCTGAAATTCAAAAAAATTCATTACTTCTGACGAACTATTTCCATGGAAATTTTCTTAGACTTCTTTCTTATACTTAAAATCTTTCTATGACTCATAATGTATGTTCAATAAAAAAGAGAATTAAAAAAAATATAGCATATAAGATTTGGAGAAACATTTTGCCATAACATAAAATGTTCTTGACAATGTAGTGTATGTATTGAATATACAAATATTACCGAATAATCATACCTAAGCTTCATGGAATAGTTGAATCCCGTGCGGACCACGTGTAATAAACCTAGTTCTGGGTATATATGAATTACTTTCATAACGAGGGATATATTAGCTCTAAATGACAAAGTTGAGGGGTATATAAGACCCTTTGTGTTGTAATATATCATATATGTTTAATTCTTACTAGCCATAAATAATAACCGATTAGTAAATGTTTTACCTGAAAAGGTCATTGAATGTCTAACTAACGAAATACTATAGATTAAATATATAGATAAAGTTATGGAAAGAAGCGTGACTTTTATGGCATGAAAATTTAAAGTGAGACTTAATACAGTTGATATTTTGGTTATTTTAGTCTAGTGAATATTCTATAAATCTAGCAAGAGAAAGATCCATCTCCTCATTTTCAGTAACATTTCTTCTTTTATTTTTTCTTTATCAGCTCCAACATTTTCACAAAGAAACATCTTGTCCTAAATTCTACCTTTAGAACAAAATTGAGAATCTGAAGTTTGGTCACCTATCTCCTCTCTTACTGCAAGTTATAGTGATTTATGTAATTATTGAAATTTCTTTTTGCTATTTTTGTTAGTTTTCTTTAACTCTGTCAAAAATTAGAACAAGGACGATTGAAAATTGATATCCTCTTTTGTCCCTTTCTACAGGCTTTTTCATATACTTTTTGAAAAAATTCCTTTTGGGCTATGCTATATTTGATAGCACACAACAACAAATATGTGATAACTAATACGGAACCAATGCTGAAGTTTGTTAAAAGAACAAAACATATTACTCTCTCGCTTGCCACAGTCAGTATATTATTCTGATTGTTTTGACTTAGGTACAAATTCTTTGTATGACATTACACTCTTTCTAGAATATTAGTATAGAGACAATTAGTTCACTTTCTTTTTCGCAAGTTGACTAATTCGATATTTCTTACTCTCTTCTATTTGGGCATATTTAGAGATCAAGTTTTCTTGAAACTAACAGATGCCCAAAATATATTATAACAAAAATCATTTTTATCGGCAATAAATATTAACATTAACAAAGAGTGCTAGAGCCTTTACCGACATTAATTTATTATCATTAGAAACTATGTAACTATGGGCTTTATGAAGATTTATAGAGTGTACTAACTGCTTCTAAAAATACACATGAAGCGGTAATTAATCTATTTATTGTCGTTAAAGATCGATGAAGTCTAACTACCTCTTCAAGATACAACTTGGCATAGTCCTCTGCTGAATGGGTAGCCTTTATCGGCAAAAATTGGGTTGATTTTGTCATTCTATCAACAATCACCCAAATAGAATCATGTTGTGAGACCGGGGCAACCCAGTAATGAAATCCATATTGATCATCTCCTACTTCCATTCTGAAAGTTCTACATTCTGAGCCATACCACCGGGCCTTTGGTGCTCTACTTTAACTTGTTGACAGTTCAAACACTTAGCAACAAACTATTCAATGCCTTCTTCATACTACTCCACCTATAAACTTCTCTCAAATCACGATACATCTTTGTAGAACTCGGATGGATAGAATATCTGGAGCTATGAGCTTCCTCCATGATCCTCTCATGGAGTTCATCGACCTTTGGTACTCACAATCTACCTTGATACCTCAATACACCAATTCCCCCTTGTTCAAAAGCCAATACTTTTTGCTTACGAACATTTGCCTTCAATTCAAGAAAAAAAGGGTCTTAGTGTTGCTTTTCTTTCACTTCTGACACTAATGATGATTCAGCCCCATTCATCATCACTACCCGTCCTTCTGTGGAATCCATTAGGTGAACTCCCAATCGTGCAAGCCTGTGCACATCTTTTACTAGTTCTTTCTTCTCTTCCTCAACATGGGCAGTACTACCCATAGATAATCTACTCAAAGCATCAGCAATAACATTAGCCTTACTTGAGTGATAAAGAATACTCATGTCATAATCCTAGAGCAACTCTAACCACCTTTGCTGTTTGAGATTAATCTCTTTCTGAATAAACACATGATGAAGCCTTTTGTGATAAGTGAATACATCTACATGAACACCATAAAGGTAGTGACGCCATATTTTCAAAGCAAATACTACGTCAGCCAACTCTAGATCATGGGTTGGGTATTTCTTCTCATGAATTTTCAACTGTTTGGAGGCATAAGCTATAACTTTGTCATTCTGCATTAACACACAATCCAAACCAACTTTGGACGCATCACATTATACTAGAAAGTCTTGCGTATCTTCTGGTAAGGTCAATACTGGGAAGTAGTCAACCTCTTTTTCAATTCCTGAAAGCTTTTCTCATAAGTTTCAAACCATTTGAACTTCACTGTTTTCTGAGTCAACTTAGTCAAAGGGGACGAAATAAATGTGAACCCCACTATGAATCTTCTATAATAGCCTGCCAAACCCAAGAAACCCCTAATATCAGTTGGAGATGTAGGTCTAGGCCAATTCTGCACTGCCTCTATTTTTTGAGTGTTAATTCTAATTCCATCATCGGAAACAATATGGACTAATAATCCCACATACTCAAGCAAAAATTCACACTTAGAGAACTTGGCATACAACTCTCTATCATTTAGAGTTTGGAGAACTATTCTGAGTTGTCTAGCATGATCTTCCTCATTATTTGAATAGATTAGAATATCATCAATGAACACGATAACAATCATATCTAAATAAGGCTTGAATACTCTATTCATAAGGTCCATGAACACTTTAGGCACATTGGTTAAACCGAACGACATGACCATAAACTCATAATGACCATAATGGGCCCTGAAAGATGTCTTTGGAATATCACATTCCCTTACTCTTAACTAATGGTAGCCATATATGAGGTCTATCTTAGAGAAACAAGTGGCAACCTGAATTTGATCGAAGAGATCATCAATTCTCAGAAGAAGATACTTATTCTTGATAGTAACCTAGTTCAACTGACGGTAATCTATGCATATCCTAAGGGAACCATCCTTTTTTCTCTCAACTAAGACCGGAACGCCCCAAGGTGAGACACTTGGATCATACTAGTGACAACATCTGGAGAATCCTCTTGTTCTTGGTGACTCGTGATAGCATAAAGGCGATTTGCTCCTTCGCCATTCCTTAAAGTAGCTCCTCTAGGTGCATGGCTCTATCTGGTGAAGCAATTGAAGAAGACTGGGCTTTATTGCCCACATTTCTACTTCCCTACCTGTTCTTTGGACACTCTCTCATGAAATGACTGTTCTGGCCACACCTGAAACAACCAGTGGAGCCATCGCGACACATCCATGAGTGGTTCGTACTTCACTTAGCACATGCAGGAGGCTTACTACCCCCCTTGTTCCATACTACTTTGAGAATAGGCAGGTTTAGCTCTGAAATTCTGACTATTCTACTCACCTTTGTTGTTTGGCACAGGTGCACTAATAGACGATGGAGCAGGTCCCTTTTGTTTCTGTTCGAAGGAAGACCAGTTCGCATTACTCTTTTACTGCTCGGACTCATTCCCTTATGTCTTAACCCTCTTATTCTTAAACTCTCTCTATCCCTCAGCTTGTCCTCCTCAACTTGTTGCACATGGATCATTAGCCTTGGTATGTCCATATCCCCTATGAGCATAGCTTCCTTGCCTTCCTCGCTTGATAGGCGAGACAACCCAGCAACGAATAAACTCATCATCCTCTTCATGTTAGCAACTATCTCCGGAGTATACCGGGAAAGTTGTGTGAACTTTAGAATGTACTCATGAACGCTCAAAGAATCCTGCTTAAAAGTGAGGAACTATCGTACTTTGCTTCCCTTAGTTCTCGGGGGGGGGGGGGGAACTCCCCAAGAAGGCCTCCCAAAACAAGCCCAACTCACAAATTGTATAACCTCAGCTCGGTGTTCTTTCATTGATCAACCCGACCCTTGCAACACCCTTTATTTGGTATGTAGCTAGTTCCACCCTCTCAGTATGAGTAACATACATGATCTCAAAAACCTTCTAAAGCTCTTCAATAAAGTTTTCTGGATCCTCAGTAACACTTGAACATGTTAAGTTTGGTGGATTCATCCTTAAGAACTCACGAATCCTCAAAGTGTCAGCCACTTCCTTTTGATTCCCTCTCGTTTGCCCAACTTGATTGGTCACAACTTGGCTCAACATTTGGATAGCTTTACGGAATTCGGCATTGGTGAACTCTCCTTGGGGTTTCACTTCTGGTGCATTGGGTACCTCTTGTTCCTGTGGTTCAACCTTTCTCCTAGTCGGATGACCTTTGACAACTCTTTATGGCGGCATGATCTGAAAGACACGCGCAAGCACAACTTAGAAAGAAACTTTTTAGAGATAAACTCTATTGCACGAAATGAGTATGAAAGAAGTTAGAAAATTCCTTAATGTCGCAGCCTCCGAATTATAGATGTGGTGTGCTTCACACCGATAACTAGGACTCTAATGACATGGCTTCATAGACTATGTAGGACTCTTGAACTCTGTGCTCTGATACCTAGTTTGTCACGCCCCGAGCCTACACCCTGGGTAGGACTGACACTCGAGAACCATTACTAGCTATAAGCGAACCCTTGGCCTGAATTACTTACTCAGCGGAAGACTTAAACAAAAGAATATGATCTCAAATGATGAACTCATGAAATAACTTGGAATGTCTTTAGGAGAAACATTCAACTAGCCAAGTTGGCAACTCAAGTTTCAAAATAGTGACAAATGAATTAACTAACTATCTATCTATGAAGCCTCTAAAACTAGGAAGGATGTCGGGACAAGACCCTCGATCATCCTAACAACTACAAACTACTAAAGGTATGTAAATAGGGGTCCTCCGGAAATCAAAGAGGCTTACCACAAGACTCTGAATGCTCAACTGGATAAACGAAGCGTTGGATGTTGATCGATCCTGATTACCTGTATCTGCATCATAAAAAGTTACAGGCCAAAATGGCCTCATAGCATTGAATTTACGAGCATGTGAGGGGAATATTAAAACAACATATAAGCTTGAAAGAAACTAAAACAACAAACATGGTCTCAACTCAACTCAACCTAACTCATTTCAATATAAAGCAATAATGTAAATACATTATAAACAAAAACATTTAAAACATGAATCACAACTCTGTGTATTTAGAAATACCATAGTAACTCTGAATGTATTCAGGGATATAATATGAACTCTGGAATGTATATAAAATACAATGTACTACTGCGTATATAAGAATATAAAATACTTATGTCGGAGTTTCTCTAACAGACAACCATCACGTAAGAGATATTGTGATGATACAACGTTTTGCCTAACGCGGCCAGGGACGTCATATACCTTGTTGAGGGTATATAACCTGACTACTAAGTGGATCCACTAGTGTATGCTTAAAAGCACTAAGGAATCATCTAAAGAGTATGACCCTTTTCTACCCATAGTGTCTACATGGTTTATGGGGGCTGGGAGTTGTCTGAACTCTACCCCATATCGAGGCTCAGTACTACTCCCAAAATATAATACTAGCTCTTATGTTTAAAAACATAACTTCATTCTTTCAATTCAGATAATTGCTCAAAACGTAGCTCAAAGGCTCTTCTTGGTAATAAAAGTTTCCTCTCTTGCTTAATTGTGAAAACATTTACTCTTTACTGAAAAACTAACTCAACGGCTCTTTTGGAAATCAAAGTTTCCTCTCTTGTTTAAATGTGTAAACATTTTTACTCTTTGGGAATACATAGTCCCAATATATTCTTTTGAAGAAATGAACTTCAATCTTTACTCTTTACTTAACTTTACATTCAAGAAGGTTTTAGTATTCCCAACATCAGTTTGATTATCTCATAAAGGTATTCTAAAAGCTTCAAGATACTGCTTGATCCATTAGAATTGAGCCCATCAAGCTGCACTTGCTTCATTATCTGCCTCACTTGTTGAAAGAGAAATCGAATCTTGCCTTTTAGTTCCCCATGAGTTAGAGATCACATTGGAACATAAGCCAATCCTGAGGTACTCTTTCTATCAACTTGATACCCAGCATAATCAGCATCACATGTTCCTCCAAATAAAAAAGTCTACTCACGAAAAGAATAGAACCAGGTCCCTATATTTTATCAAATATCAATTGCCCTGAACGCTGTGCTATCTTCTTCCCTGTAGCTAAGTCCTTATAAGAGTATACAACTGGTCCTTACTTAGGGATTTAGTGAAGATGTCAGCCACTTGATCTTCCGTTTTGCAAAACTTCATGATAGCATTACCCTTCTTTAACATTATCTTGACTTCAAGTATGTTAAGCCATTTGAGCAGCTCATTGATGTACTTTTCTTGACGCCTGAGGGTACCTTTAGAGGTTTGCTTGATCTATAGCTCCAAAAAGAAATTTAATTTTTCCATTATGCTCACTTCAAAATTCACTATTCATGAGTTCAACAGACTCTTCACACAACACCTCAAAGGTTGCTTCAAATATGACATCATCAATATGTACTTGAATAAACAACAATTACGTTTCATGTGATTTCCAACGGGGGTTTGTCAATTTTACTCTCTTGAAGCTATTGTTGAAGTTGAATTTGGACAACCTATCAGCTTGTTGGGAAACCGAGTGTCATACTTTGCTTCTTTCAAACTGAGTTTGATCAGCTTCTTCATTCTCACCTTCAGAATTCACATTATCAGTTTGAACTGCATCATCTTTGTTCAGCATTGTCTACAGGATCCGGTCCCTCATCAGGTTCTTCAACTGCATCAGCATCCTTGAGATTGCTAGATTCATGAAGAGAATATTCTTCAGCAAGCTCACTATTTAGACCGTCTCTCTGAATCTGAAGAAACCCTTCCATCTCAGAATCATCTTTCTTTTGTAACTACTCAATTCTTCCAGACTCATAAAAAATCACATGACCACCTTTTTATACACCCGATAAGCCTTGCTGGAGGAAGAGTATACCATAACTATTTTTTCATCAGTATTGAGATCAAACTTCTGAATAACATCATTGTGGTCACAGAACATGTAGTATTCACCACTTAAGCCTGAAAGTTGTTTAGAAGATTAAAAGCCAGCGTATTCCACTTGAAGGATGATCTAATCTGTTTCTCTTTAACACAAGCATTACAAACTTTGTTATCTACAAATTTTATTTTAGGCATACCACAGACCAAGTCCCTTGAAACAATTTTGTTAAGTAGAAGACCCCTCACATGACCGAGTCTCCTAAGTCATTGATCAGTAGTCTCACCTTGACCACAAAGGGAAGTGAGACTGTTACTACGAGCGGTGTTCAGATCAGCAATATACATGTTCTTGCATCTCTTTTCTATCAAGATCATCACTCGAGAGAGCAAGTTTGTGACAACACATTTTTTTGACAAGAACTTAACTTCATTTCATTAATCACAAATCTGTGAAACATTTGAAAGATTATACTTCAACTATTAACATAGTACACATCCTCCATAGTGTGTTCCATAGATTTTCAAGTTCTACCTACACCAAGAATGTACCATTTATTGCGAATACCAAAAGAGACACCTCTACCTTGAAGTGCGTTGAGAGAGAGGAAGTTTTGTAGTATTCAGACATGTTCTTTGAGCATCCACTGTTCACAAGCCAACACTGACTGACGCTACCTCCTCTCAATTGCATAGCAAATCACTTGTTAACCTTGGGAACCCATTTGAGACGGAGTTCCCAGTAAGAAGATAACTGAGTGATAAGAAGATCCTTTGTCCAACGAGACAGACTAGTTTTCTTCAACTCGGAACCAGAAGCAAGACCATGTCCCTTCTTCAGTCTATTCCTCTATTTGCAATAGTATGACAAACTTCCTTTATATTTTTTGAAAACTGGTCAGTCTTTCTTAAGATGTCCATATCGACCACAATGCACACATAACAAATAATTAGCATCATAAACATTTTTGTTGTGAGGATTGTATGAGGAATCTAACTTTTCATACCCCAACCCTCTTTTACTGTTTTTGCCTTGACCAATTAGATTTGTAAGAATCTTAGAGGAGTTGGTCCATTTAAGGGATATTTCCATTTCTTCTTTTACACAGACTAAGTCCCTCTCCAGCACAAGATTTTTCTCTAAAACCAATTTCATATTCATTTCAGCAGTGTGCAACTTATTTTCAAGCTCCAGCTGCAAAGTGTTGGCCTTGTTTTTTCCTTTAAAAATTGTAGTAGTCAAACCCCTTTTCTTTTCCATTAGTTCTAGATTTTCAGCTTCTAGAACAACCATTTGGCTTTCAATATCATATATTTGGGCAACTAAAGCAATTCTTCCATCTTGATAGATATCTACGTTATTGTTCATGAGATCATTCTTAGTTCATAGCTTACTTAGTAGATCATGTAATACAACAACTAGCTTTCTCAATTTACTAGTAGAAAAGGTATTCAAGTTTTGCTTAAATTAAGATAGAGTTACATTTTCATCACCATCTTCCTCATCAGAATTTGCCATGAAAGCATCATTTGAGTGTTCAGAATCATTTGAGTAACTTGAGGAATTTTTCCATGCAGCCAAATCCTTCTTCAACGCCTGGAAAAAGGCTTCTCTTCTACTTGTCTTGTCATACACCTATTCGCCCTCTTTGTCTTTTACCTCCTTGTGGTCAGATATATGCATAGGACAATCTCTCATGGAGTGACCTTTTTTATTACACTTGTAACACACGTCCCTAGAACTTGTAGCATTGTCATGATTTTCTTTCTTCATGAAACATCCATGTTCACTCACAATTTTTTTAGATCTTTGAGTGAAATAGCCCGTGTTCTCATCTATTTCAGGGGTTTCACTTTGTGACACCTTTGAAGTAAGTGATTCATCCATTTTTGCATCTCTGTTCTGATCAGCATCACCATTCAGATCTGCCCTCATGCCTTCACCCTTTAGAATGAGACCCTTCCCTTTTCTATGCATCTCATGAACTTGAAGATGCTCAAATAGTGCACACAATGTCACTACTTTAGGCTCCTCTGTCTCATTGCCTGTCACAAAATCATTTGTCTATGATCTGGGAAGAATTTCCAGTATCTTGGAGACTTGCTTGCACACGGGGACTAGTTCTTCAAGGAACATGAGCTTATCTGTAATGGTGGAGAATCTGGTGCGCATTTCATGAACGGTTTCACCTTCTTTTCATGGTGAAACTTTTGAACTGAGTAACAAAGAAATCTAGCTTAGATTTCCTTGTTTCCTCGGTGCCCTCATAAGTTGTTCTCAGCAGATCCCATATTTCCTTTGTTGATTCGCATGATGAGATCAGATCGTATACGTTTACTCCAGTGCCACACATCACCAGCTTCGTGGCTTTGTGATTTTTGTGGACTAGTCTTTTGTTGGAGTCATTATATTATTGTTGAGTTTTGGGCATGACTCTTGTGATCACTTAATTTTTAACCTCCATGGTTGGCACATAAGGACTTTCACATATGACGTCCCATACCTCAATGTCCTCATCCATGAGATAGTCTCTCATTCGAATCCTCGAATGTCAATAGAACTGACTATCAAAATGAGGAGGTCTTGTGGGAGACCGAATTCTTTGCACACTCACTGAGGTCGTCATTTCTTGCAGGAATCGCTATCTTGGTGTTAACCAGATAGAGAGCCCAGGCTTTGATACCACTTGTTGGAATGTATGAGTCCACCTATAATCATAGGACAAGGTCCCTTGACAGAATAACCGAGTAGAAAATAAATAGCACAATGTAAAACAGGCACAAGATTTTTACGTGGAAACCTCTTTGCTCAAGAGAGTAAAAGCACGAACTGTAAAACAGGAGTTTCAAACAATTTTCACTAATCTTCTCTAGTAAAAGCGAAGCATAGTTTACACCACAACAATGATATTAACCTCATAATCTCACACTAAGTAATACATCTGTTACTTAAACAATCCTAAGCAATGCCTGGATTGCACACTACACTAATCCTCAAAGATTAATATAGACTTTTACAGTAAGACACAAAGTTACCCCTAACTATGTTCTTACCAAAATTTTCACAAGATTTAAAAAGTTTCTAACACAAGCGAAACGAATCATACAAGTTAAGTATTAATACAAACAATCAAGAGCAGCAGCAGGTACGGTAAGCACTCCTTCAGTTGATCAGGTCCTTGCTATATGTGTTCTTATGCTTGAGTTCTTCCTTGAAGATGGCCTTGTCTTTTTAAGTTTGTGAGTTTTTGTTTGCCAAGTCTAGAGCTTTTGTTACGGAGAAGAGACTCTATCAAAAAGACATAAACTCCTTGGGACAGCCCATTGGCTGAGAGCCAGCTTCTATGGAAAGAAGTGAACCTTCCACATCAGAGGTTGCAACTTTTCTAACAACTGTCTTGTCGTCCTTTCACATACGCAGTCTTGCAGAGACCAGATCCCTTGCAAAATTTTCTTAGTGAGTTCTTGAGAGGATTTGCCAGCTCACGCTCCTTTTGAATGAATGAAATAATTTGTTGTTTGTTATGTTGACTAAGTCAACTATAGAGAGTTATTGACCGTTGGACAAACAACCTTATCCATTCTGATTGGTGTAGTACGCTGAGGCCACAACAACCTCTGACACAACAGCTTTCCAGCTTTATACCATTTAAAATCCAATTGTATACCAGATTTAGTTGATCAAGTTATGGAGAAGGCGAAAGTGATTCAAGGGAGCTTGAAAACGACGCAGAGTCGTCATAAATCCTTCACTTATGTTAGGAGAAGGGAGTTAGAGTTTGAAGTAAATGATTGGGTGTAGTTGAATGTTTCACCCATGAAAGGTGTTATGAGACTTGGTAAGAAGGGGAAGTTTAGTCCCTGCTATATTGGCCCTTACAGAATATCCAAGAGGATTGGTAATGTAGCGTATGACTTGGAGCTACGATAAGAGGTAGCCGCGGTCCATCTGGTATTTCACATCTCCATGTTGAAGAAGTGCATGAGAGATCCATCAATGTTCATACCAACTGAAGATATTGGGATTAACGATAGCTTATCTTATGAGGAAATTTCGGTTCAGATTCTAGATCGTCAAGTTCGCAAGTTGAGGACTAAGAAAGTAGCATCAGTCAAAGTTCGTTGGAGGAACCAGTTTGTTAAGCAAGGTACTTGGGAAGCTGAAGAAGATATGAAGAAAAGGTATCCACATCTCTTTGAAACCGGAGAAATTCCAGAACAAGGTACTAATTCTCTTTTTAGTACTCTTTAATTTATAAGTTGGTATGTTATATTTGCATTGCCTGTTGGGTTTTTGAGTTGAATTTTAGATGTTACACCCTTAGCCTAATAAGAGCAATCTCATTAGAGGACGAATGTTCTCAAGGGGGAGATATTGAAAGAACTATAAAGAGTTAGAATTGTGAATAGTCAGTTTTGGAAAGAATATATAAATCTAGAAAATGTGTTAAGTATGTTGAGTTGAGTTTTTGGTCAACTTCAAACAGTCATAACTACAATCTCATGATGAGTTAGGTGTGCTTCCAGATACCGTAGGAAATATCATTGAATTATCTTTCCAACCCCACAAGTTTACGCTATTCTGAGTTTGTATGAGTGAGATATGCCCATTGGAAGTTGAGTTATTTGGATAAGGAAAGTCCAATCTGGATTTTTAAAGCGTAGTTTGGTCTTTTCCTTACGCAATTGTTTTTATTTCATTTCTGGTAATTAAGTTAGGGTCTAATATGAATTAGATCAGTTATGCTTTTACCAAAATACGCTAGGGCTTGGAGAAAAGAGAAAAGAAGAGAAAGAAGAAGAAAATTTCATAGTTCATCAAGTTCTTGGAGATTTTCGTGTGGATTTCGCCAAGGGTTAAATCCCTACAAGGTATGCGAGTTCACACAGCGTTGGGTTCATTCGCCCACGCGCCAAACATGTTTAATTCTGCATGAATATTTCCTAAAAGTTGAAAGTTCGAATGTTCTTGATGTGTGTTCTTGAATTTGGGATGAGATTGAGGAGTTCTAGAGAGTTTAAGGTCGATTTTAGAGTTGGGTTTGATTAGATTCTTGTGTACCTATGTTGGGCATCTGAATCTAAAGAAAATTGGAGAAAAAGAATCAAATTTAGGCAATTTGGGGTTAGAAAATGAAGAAGGAATGAGTTGGCAGAATTTGGGAACCAGGTCCGCGAAGCAGACCCGTTCCTCAAAATTGACAATTTTTCTTTGCATTGTGGAGCGGTCACGGACCGTTCTGCCTCAAAATTTATTTCATGACCAAATAATTAAATGCATCGTGGACTTGCTTTCACACAGTGATTTCTTGATCTTTTCTCGTGTTTAACTATCTAAAAATAATCCTAAACATCATGAGATCTTTCCTATCACAATTCTCAATCCTTGAATCCATAATTTAATTCAAGGATCAGTTAAGAGTCAAGTCAAGAGAAGTTAAGTGCCATGTCAAGAGATGTTCATAGATTCTTCCAAAAAGCTTTTACAAATGATTTAACTATGTTTTATGACTTGAGTTTGAAGTTCATAGATTCACAGAACGAAGTATGTTTTTTAAACATAAGAGCTAATATCATAATTTGGGAATAGTATTGAGCACCGATATGGGGAAGAGTTTAGACAACTCACGGCCCCCATAAACCATATAGCCACCATGGGTAGAAAAGGGTCATACTTTTTTTATGATTCCTTAGTGCTTTTTAGCATAGACTAGTGGATCCGCTTAGTTAAGGCGTTCTATATGACGGCAAAGTATAGGACAGTTCTGGCAGCGTGGACAAGATGTTGTATCATTACTTAGGGTCATATTGGTGGTTGTCGGTTAGAGAAACTCCCACATAAACTATATTACGTTATTATATGAGTAAAGTTGAGTTTGTTATTGCATTTTCTTTATCGAACTAAGTTGTTTTCTACTATTTTAAAAGCTTTTCTTTATATTGCATTTATGTTATTGCTTTATATTGCATTTATGTTATTGCTTTATATTGAAATGAGTTCAGTTAAGTTGAGTTAAGTTGAGCCAGGTAAGTTTTTAATTTCCTTTCAAGCTTATGTTTTGTTTTAGAATTCGCCTCGTATAATCGTACATTCAATGTACTCATGCCATTTCGCCTACATCTTTTAAAGATGTAGACACAGGTAACCAGGATCAGCATCCAGCACATCGTTGATTCTAGATGAGCTCCAGAGTTTGTTAGTGAGCCTCCTTACTTCTGGAGGATCCCTTTTCATTGCTTTTCAGTATTTAGTTCATTAGGATGTCGTGGTTCTTGTTCCAAAATCCATCTTAGTTATTAGAGGCTTCCTAGATAGACAGTCAGTTAGTTCATTTGTCTTTACTTTGTTATTGGCTTATGTTCAGATTTAAGTTGCCATTTTGGCTAAGTTAAATGTTTATTTCTAAAACATTATGAGTTTAGTTTGAGACAATTAAGTTATCTTGCATTTGAGTTCTTTTCTTAATGCTTAAAGTCTTCCGTTGAGTAAGTAAGTCAGGCCAAGGGTTCGCTTCGGGCCAGCAATGGTTCTCGAGTGCCAGTCCTGCCCAGGGTGTAGGTTCTGGGAGTGACATTTTTTATGTGAATAAATTACCTAGAATTCATGAAAAAGGGTTAATGATTAGAATGGAAATGAAGAATCTAAAGTACATGATAGTGGAAATCAAGAAGAAAACAAAGGAGAAGAAGAATCAGAACAATAGGAAAGAAAATAGGGCAGAGAAAATGAAGAAAAATAAGAAGAAAAGAAAGAAACATTGGGTAGAAATCAAGAAAACAACAACGGAGATGAAGCTAAAAATGAAGAAATAGAAGAAAAAGAGAGGAAGAAACATAAGAAGTAGAAAACAAGGATGAAACAGAGGAATTGCCACAATGTTCAACAGTTGAATAAGAAGGCGAAAGGCACAAACTCGAAGAAAGCGGAGAGAATGCAGGAGGATAAGATAATTTCAATAGTATAAACTCTGCACAAAATGAAGGAAAAGAGGATGGATAAAATGGCGAAAAAGAAGTAGAGGAGAAAGAAAAAAAATTGTTGATAAAGGGAAAAAACCGTTGGAAGAATCAGAACAAAATGTAGGCCAAGAGGACGGAGAATATGGCGAAAAAAGAAGAAAATTAGAAAGAAACAAGAAGCTGCTAAAAAAGGGAAAAAAATCATTGTTAGCCAACACACCAATTTTTTCCAATTTCAAGCGAGGAGAACCATCAGACACAACTGAAGAAGATCAAACTCAAAAGTCACCACCCAAGGCTGATATTGAATTAGTCTATCATGACAATGATTAGGATTTGGCTATTTTAAGAGACATGTATAATTTCTAGTTCAACAATGGGTATTTAATATATCCACAATCATATCATGGATTTGATCCCTAATTTGAATATCCTCGGAAATGATTTGACGGGAAAGATCACAATATTAGAGGTTGATTTCACTACTATTAGAATACTGGATAGAGATAATCCTGAGATGGTATAGTGTGTTGAACAAGAAACATTCTTGTCTATGCGATTCTGGGGTAATTTTGATGACAATGTTGGCGATGGGATATAGTTTATGATACTAATATTCAGAGTCATTATAGTATGAACTTTACAGAAGCATTATAGACTCATTAGAAACTTGATTTTGTTTCTAATGATATATGGGCTATATTTTTCAATTGTTTCTCTTCACACTTCTATTTGATGGCTTTTATTTCATTTATAAAATACATTGTTGTTTTTTTGTATCGATTGAAGGGAGCCTTAGCATAACGATAAAAGTTGTCATCCTACGACATGAAAAGCAAAGGCTCAAGCCATTGTCCGTCCTTTCCTCGGATTATGTGTATAGTGAGAGAGCTTGGTGCATTGAGCACTCTTTTTTGTATCGATTATGATTTGAACCATTATGAAGAAAAACATTAGTCTGGCATGATCAATTTCAACTTTATTGTCGTCTAGGTTGTCCCTGGAATGCTAAGATGCACTATCAGAAATTGCAAAATATAATTATATGGATGATCAATGACTAGGTGTACACGATTATAGACATAGTATACATTTGTCGTCTATATTTAGTTTAAGCAGTTGAATGTCTATATCATGTACTTTTCTTGAAAATGTACCATAATTTTATTTTATAAGTTATTCTAATATAAACAACATATAGTACAGTTATGGGGTAATATTTGAAATATCTATGTGATGAGATGTGCTTGTCCGCCGCGCACTAAGGGACCGGGTAGATAACGAATCAAGTAGTAGTAAAGAAATACTAAACTTTGAAATAAGAACAACAAGGAGTTTTACGTGAAACCTCGTTTCTCAAGGGAGAAAAACCATGACATGTCACACAAGATTTTTTTACTGCTTTCACTATTTACAAGCAACAAGTGATTACAGATTACAAATGCTTATGCACCGATTAAACTCTTAATCCTACCACCTATAATAAATCTATTACAAAATGTACCAAAGCAATACCTCTATTGCCCACTATATTAAGAAAAATAATTAATATAGACTAGAATCACCACAACCCCAATTAACTCTAACAAAGCTCAAATGTCACTGCATGATGAAAACATGATTGGTTTCTTTATAATTTATAAACATATCGTATACAATAGATTGTACATAAGTAGTACAATACTCAAAAGCTACGGATAATAGCTCTATCAGGTACCTCAGAAGTTTTTGAATAAACTTGTGTTCTCAAAAGACAAGATCCAACTTTTGTGATGGGGCTTGAATGTATTGTCTAGGTTATTTAATGTCAAGTGAGGATATCTTATCCTCTAGACAAAACAACCAAGTGTTCTTTGATTGGTGGAGTACAATAATATCATTTTTTGTGCTCACCCACCCGTCAGATGAGACAACTTTATAGTTGTTTACCAATTAGGCCACAACAAAGACATTCAACCCTGGGACCAGGTCCCGGTCCCAGAATTTATTAAAATCATAAAAACACAGATGTTACAAAATTTTCCTTCTTTTTGATGACTACAAGCAAACACATATTCAAGCACTCACCTGCATCTCGATCCTCCTGTCACCATTACTACACCATTTTCCCTATGACCCATTTTCCAGAGTACAAAGAATTCCCTTTTTTGACATCATAAAAAAGTTATAGCAGTACAATTTTACAATATCTTAGGAAAATGCATATAAAATTCAGCGCCAACCGACGACACAAAACATGAGTAAGCAGGCAAATAGGGAAGAAAAAGCATAACAGAACAGGGCATTAGAATTAAAACAGGATAAGTATCAATCCAAACTATTTGTTAAGATCATTACAAAACAAAGATCACAATGCCATTGGAAAAGGAGAGTTAAAAGGAGTAACACTTGGAGGATATTTAGGATGGAGGGTTTGTTGGAAAAGACTGCATGAGAATATTCATCTGGTTTATTGCCTTAGGGTGAGCCTGCAATAATTGCTTGCTAAAAGACTTAACTTCCTCATTCAACGGGGCATTCAACATTCTGTGCTCGGAGTTTGTCCATTTCACCCTATACATTAGCACTAGGACTAGGTCCCTCAAATCTTTCCTTTTGAAGCATGACCTAAGTCGAGTGATTTCCAATTCCTTTGCTTCTAGGATGTTGGTGAGCTCATTATCTCTCGTTTCAGTACCTCTTGCTTTTTTCAGTAGTTCCGTAACCTGAGAATTGGATTTCACCTTTCCTTCCCTGCACTCGCACTCAATAAATGTATTCATTGAGAAAGCCTTCTTAATGTCCCTGCGACTCCTTTTCCAAGAGGCCTGTTGAAATGGTTGAACACTTTGTTCAGCAAGTACCCAAAAGTCATTCCATGTTTTCCATCCTTGACTTTTATGATCCTGTGCATGTGTTCCAACATGATACCGGGAAGGTTAATGGCATCATATTTGTCAAGATTTCCATAACAAAAAAGGTCTGCTAATGATGAAACTATTCTTTTCTCAGTGCAAGGTATCAATACTTTGTAGACAAATTCAAGGTACAATTGGTGATCCCCTTTCAGATATTTCTTGGGAACCCCAGAACACTTAAGACTTTCAAATTTCTCTACCTTTTGAATATACTCATCTAATAGCGCACATCCTTCTATTGACCTAATCCCTTTGCACGGAACATCCAGGATGATGCTCAGAGTAGCCTCACCCAAATGAATCTCTACCTATTGCACCCTTGTATCAATAGTCCCATCTTCGAGCAGTTCAATCTTATAATAGAATTCATGAACTTACGGATCATGTCACTAAGGCACAGACCACTGAAATAAATGCCCCCACTCCTGAAATCATTCACAATCAACCACGTAGTTGTGCTTACCTGGTGTATCTAATATCTCTGGATAAACAAAAACTTTTTCATTCAACACCTTTTGGGTTTTAAGTACTTCAATTCATTCTTCTCTTATGAGTTCCTTTTCCCTTCTTAACAGTAGACCCGGTCTCTCTACACGCTTTGACTTTTGTTTAGTTTTTTCTTTTAAATAGAAACCCTTTTGACTTATGTCCTACCTATGGTTGCATTTCTTGCTCTAATTTTAGTTGCTTTGAAAACCTTTCCCTCTAAATCTTTTCTTCTTGCGGTGACTACCGTTACAATGTCCTCAGACTCAGTCGAACTCATTTCTGATTCTCTTGACTCATTCATAAGATCTTCTCTCAATATCCGTATCTTCAAACACAACATGTTTCCTCTTTCTTCTATTGTAAATGGTTCGTGCTTTACTTTTCGCCTTGGCATCTCCCAATAGTTTCTTTTGAGACCTACGAGTAGTGTAATTTCGAACAACCCATCTTAGCTTTTCCCTTGTCATCCTGGATACTTTCTCAGAGAGTTGGTTTCGCAGACACCTGGTGTGCTTGGTTTATTTCCATGTTATTTTTTGAGGAATTGAGTGTTGAAGCTTCTTCTAGTGCATTTGCTCCCCTTCGTTCCGTCCTTTTCCAAGTGAGAGGAGAAATATCTTCATCTTCCTCCCAATATTCTTGAACAAACTCAATAGGCAACCCCGCCTCAGGGGTTTGATCAAACATGGGCCAGACTTACTTATTACTGGATTTGGAGATTTGCATTCAGCTTCTAAGAATGGAGGGTGAATAACTCCCCTCATATCAGTAAAACACTGAACAACCCATTCATCATCGGCTGTAAAAATGTTTGATTCGGTCCCTTTCCTTACTAGTAGATTTCCATAAAACACTCGTTCAAACATGGTGGAGGGTATGGGGCTTAATTGTGAAGTGACATCTACGTCAGACGGATTGGCATTTGTAGGAGGTTTGACGACAAACTGTGCCTCTAAGTTTTTTGAGGCATCTTGAGATTTACTTGGAGAGGGAGAGAGTACAAGAGTAGGTGAGGACGTGGCAACTTCATTTTGAGAAGGACAAGTAGGAAAGAGTTCAACAGTCGCAGAGGCCAGGACTTTAGTTTGAGGGATTTCCGACTCACCAGTTTCTCCCATACCACACATAGGAATTGCAGAAGAATGATCTTCAAGGAGAGTTAGAGGAGAGAACAGGAAAGAACTAGGAGTTTCAACTTCTGAGGGCGTAAGGTCTTTTGGGGGAGAAGATGAATTAGACAAGTTTTTTTCTTACAAAAAAATAGAGAGACATATTCAGAACAATATTTCTCTAAAGAAGGAGTTATATGAAATGAGTTTTTTTAAGAGAAAGGGGTTTTGAAATATCTTTTAAAGCTTGAATCGGGTCCCTGAACAGAAGTGTACTTTGGATTTTAAAATGAATAAATGTTTCCTTTTAGAGCGGTGACAAGAGAGAAGGTGACAAATGGCAAGTGATCCTTTGCATAATAGCTTAACATAGTAAGGCGATACTAAACTCTAAACAAGGACCAGGTCCCTCTCTTTAAAATTGACTTTCGCTACCCTGATCAATATGACTTATTCTTCCTTCTAGCTAGAATGCCATGAGTGTGTACCTAAAATAAGATACTTTGGTGAATTCATAGACAATTTCCCAAACAAAAAGCCACAGATACATGCACCCAGATCATAGTCAATGAGAGGGTCAATTGTATCAATGTTGAGAAATCACTTCAGTTTGAGCATCCCCAACTTCAACCTATTCTTGTTCAACTATTCTCTAATTAAATCTTTAGTGAACATGTCAGCTATTTGATCTTCTGCCTAAAAGAACTCTATGATAACATTTCATTTCTCAACATTATCTCTTAAGAAGTGATGTCTCACATCGATGTGCTTGGTTCGTATATGTTGAACCAGATTCTTTTCCATGTTTAAAACACTAGTGTTGTAGCACATAAGTGGAATTATATCTGAGAGTACACCAAAATTTTCATTTTTTTGTTTGATCCATAGGAGTTTAGCACAACATGAAGTTGTTTAATATACTCAGCCTCAACGGTAGACAATGCTACTGAGTTTTGCTTTTTAGTTTCCTATGATATCATGGATGGCACGAGAAAGTCTACCGTTCGAGAAGTGTTTTTTCTGTCAACCAGGTACCCAACATAGTCTACATAAGCATAGCCTACCAAATCAAAAAATCCTCATGAAGGATAGAATAGGACTAGGTGTTGAGTTCCCTTTAGATATCTTAATATACTCTTAGCTACATTTAGATGATATTCCTTAGGAGATGCCTGAAATGTAGCACACATTATCACACTGAACATAATTCCAGGTCTGCTTGAAGTTAGGAAAAGAAGAGATCCAATGATTCCCATATACATAGTTTGATTTACTTCAATGCTTGCTTCGTCAATGTCAAACTTGGAGCTTGTACCCATGGGGGTGTCAATTATCTTGGCCTCCAGCATGCTGATTTTTTAAAGAAGCTCCCTCATATACTTCTCTTGACAAATAGAAGTACCATGAGTGGGTTGTTTGATTTGCAGTCCTAGGAAAAAAGTAAGTTCTCCCATCATGCTCATTTCAAACTCAGTTCCCATCAGGGCAACAAAGTCCTTGCATAAAGATTTTGACATGGCTCCAAAAATTATGTCATCAACATACACCGGCACAATGAGAAGTTTCATCCTTCCTGATTTTAGGAACAAGGTATTATCAAATTTTCCTCTTTTAAACCCATTTTCAAGAAGAAACTTAGATAATATCTCATACCACGCTCTTAGGGCTTGCTTTAGCCCATAAACGACTTTTTCGAACTTTGAAAAATGATTCGGTAGATCAATAGCTTAAAACCAATGAGGCTTCTTAACGTATAATTGTTCCTTCAATTACTCTTGACATCCATCTAAAATAATTTTAACTCCATATGTGAGGAAAAAACAATTAGAATCCTAATAACATCCATTCTGGCAACTGGAGGAAGGTTCCATCGTACTCAATTCCATCTTCCTAATTATACCCCTGCACTACAAATCTCAACCTATTTCTTGTGATGATGTCATGTTCATCAATTTTTGTTTCTATACACCCATCTGGTCCCTGTTATAGTTCTTTTTATTTGTTCCCTAGGAACCAAATGCCATACTTGGCTCCTTTCAAACCGATGGAGTTTCCCATGCATTGAATTTATCGAATCAACATCCTTCAGAGCTTCTTTCACATTTATTCGTTAAACCTTGGATATGAATGTTGAAAAAGCCATGAGATTTCTTATCTGTGATATGGTATGCACTCTAGAATCTAATGGTGAAACGAGGTTGTCCATGGGATGAAATTACTGATGTTTCTAGCTTGACTTCTTTGTAACTTCAGCACCTGGTTCATCATCTTCAAAGTTTTCTACTTCAGCTTTATTTTTGTCTATTGAATTTGAGGAGTTTAGCTTACCTGGTCCCTCTTCAAAATCTAGAACATTTTAACCATTACGAGCTACATGATGCGTGGTTTCTTGGAGAAGACTATCTCTCTGGATTTGAAGTAGCTCTTCATTTTCAGCTTCATCTTTGTCCTTTAGATTTCTTATTCCTCCAAATTCATCAAAGATGGCATTAACAATTTCCTCGATGCATAGAGTTTTTTTATTGTAAGTTATGTATGTGTTGCTTGTAGAAGAGTACCCTACAAAGACCCCCTCATCACTTTTAGGATAAAACTTTCCAAGGTCATATTTATGATTGTTGAGAATAAAACATTTGCAACCAAATGGGTTGAGATAACTGAGCTTAAGCTTTCTTTTGTTTAGCATTTCAGTGGGTATATTTTTTAGAACAGATCTAATAAGACACCTATTAGTTATACAACAAGATATGTTCACTGCCTCTGCACATAAGTTCTTTGTAAGATCAGAATCAATTAGTATAGTCCTTGTGATGTCAACCGAAGTTCTATTCATCCTCTCAACTACTCCATTTTACTGAGAGGTTCTAGGAGCCGAGAAATTGTGGTTGATTTCATATTCAGTGCAAAATCCTTCAATTCGATCAATTTCAAATTTAGTTTCGTGGTCCGACTTGATCCAAGCAATTTTGCAATGTAGCTTTGTTTGAACCCTTTTACAAAAATGATCAAAACTTTAGCTATTTCGTCCTTTCTCCTAAGAAACATGGTCCAAGTGATTCTTGAGTAATCAACAACTATCACAAGAATGTACTTTTTTCCACCTCTATTCTAAATCCTTATATGACCACACATATCTATATGAAGAGGTTCCAACAGTCTGGTTTTGCTTACACTTTTCTTCTGCTTAAAAGACGATCTGGTTTGTTTCCCTTTGACGCATGCATCACAAATCTTGTTATCTGCAAATTTTAGTTTAGGTAGACCATGAGTCAAGTCAACTGACACAAGTTTGTTCAGAAGTGAGGAACTCACATGGCCAAGTATTATGTGCCACATATCAACATTGTCACTTTGAGCACTATAGCACGTAAGATTTTCTCGCCGTAACGACTCCAAGTTAGCTACATACATGTTCTAGAGCCCTTTTTGCGGTCATTATCACGTCTTGAGAAATCATAATGGTTAAAATACATTTTTCAGAACCGAATCTAACCCCATTTCCCTTGTCACAGATGTGAGGTACATTGAGCAAATTATACTTCAACCCATTTACATAGTGCACATCGTCTATGGAATGCTCCAAAGACTTTCTAATTTTTCCAATACGAAGAATGTAACCTTTCTTTCCATTTCCAAATGACACAACCCCACCTTGTTGTGCCTGAAGACAGAGGAAATTATGTGTTTCTCCATTCATATGCTTGGAACATCCTGTATCCCTAAACCAGCATTGACCACTTACTCTCTTCTGTAGATGAAGAATAACTTGTTGGATTTAGGAACTCACATGAGACTAAGTTCCCAAACAATAGATAATGGTTTGATAAGAGACTTCTAGGTCCATAGAGGTAGGTTTTTATTGTTTAACTTGTCACTAGGACCAGGTTCTTTTATCCCTCTTCCTTTTAGTTTAGAAAACTTTTTCAAGCTTTCAGTCACTTTCTTTAAGGATTCATAATCTCTTTTCACATGAAAATTTCTACCACAGCGAGTACATAATAAATTATCAGAGATATAGACATACTTTCTATGAGGGTTATAAGGCGGATCTATCTTCTAACATTCTAGATCTTTTCCGTTATTGTATTTTTAATTAGTCAAATTTTCCATAATCTTTGAAGAGTTAGTCCATTTCAAGGATTTATTTAATTCATCCTAATCATGATTAAGATCTGTTTCTAACTGAATGTATCTTTTTTGTACAACAACTAGTTTTAACTTAGAATTTTTTAAGTTCTCTTCTCGTTCAAACACAAAACTACTAAGCTTCTTCTTTCCATTTAGAGTAGTTTCAGATTTTTGTTTGAGTTGCAAATATTCAGCCTCCAAAACCATCATTCAATCTTTTATTTCAAACATTTGATACATTAAAGCTATATTTTCTTCTTGGAAGAAATCTATATATAATCTCACTGAGATAATTCTTTTAAACATTTAATTCATCTATAGAGTCAATCAGAACAAAATCGAGCTTTCTTAACCTTTTGATGGAGTAACTATTTATGTTACCATTAAGGTCTAGAAGGGTTGCCTCTTCCTTGATGTATTCATCATTTATTTTACCATAAACGAGAAGAGAAACTCGAAAATGTCTTCATCTTCATTGATCACCATCATGAAAGTGCCTTCAGAATGTTCCTATTCCTCAGAATCGCTGGAAGAGTTTCTCCGGGCAGCAAGAGCATTCTTCACCACCTGGTGTAATGACCCAGAAAATTACTTTTGGAAATTCTGAACTATTCGTTTAACTTTAGTTAATTAGTTGATGAGTAATTATAGATATTTGACTTAATTGATAGTTAGTGGGCTAAAGTGATAATTTATTTAACACCCTATACTATTTGACTTATATCTATTAAAAATAAGTTAATAAGGTTTATCACTTTTAGTATATAATTATTTTAGAAAAAAAAGAAAGGGTAGAAGAAATACTGACTTGTGCAAAGCGGCGGCCGGCATAGGAACCGACTTCTGCACATCTAGGTAATATTTCAATTGATCTATTTAAGTATATAGTTATAGGTCATGTTATTATTATTAATATTATAATGTGAGATGGTGAAATAAAAAGGAGAGAAGTTGGAATCTATTAAATATGTAATTTCATATGCACGCTGCAATGTTTCTGGTAATTAGGGTATTAGGATTATTATTATTTTTTTGGTGGTAATGGTTAGTTTGTAGTGGTGACCAATTGTTGAGGCAATCATTAGGGATGAGGTAATCATTAGAAATAAAGTGTAACTTAAATTATGTTGATGGTTTTATTATATCATTCCTCGGACGACATAAGAATTGATATAACGTATCACCGATTTGAGTTTATACTTTTAATTATCATACTGTGAATCAAGTTCGATATTATAATATAGGTAATTAAAACCTGGGTGTATTATATTATTTGAAAACTATTAGGATTGTATTATTGAGATAAATTAAGACATAACCCTAAGCTTGAAACTTATAAACTTGATTATAAATTCGGGGTGAGTTATTGGGTCTAGACTAGACAGATAATAATATGAATGTTGTTAGTTTCGAAATCTTATCGTGGTCATTTATTTGAATAGATTGCTTTGAGTTGGAAGTTCAACGAAAAGGGAAGGTTCAAGTCACGGAGTGAATTCTTGGTTGACTGAGGAAAGTGGATTTCTAAACCCTTGTTAAGTGTATAAAATTCGTGTATTTCCTTGTAATATGTGTTGGGTGTAATGAGACTTCGTGATGGGTTGACTTGTCCACATTGATTAATTCTAATGATGAAAAAGGGGTAATAAAAGGCAACATGATTAATTGTTTGTGTGTGATGTGTTGAGTGGTTTGAAAGGCTTGTTGAATCATTGTTTATTTTGGTCATGATTGTGTTGTTGTGAATTGTGCAATGTTATGAAAATGGTCATTTCCTCATTATTTGTGTGAATATGTCATTTGCATTGTTCTGAGACATGGTTGTGACAAATGTTATGTGAATTGAGAAATAATAAGAAATTAAAGAGGATGTACCATTTCGAGGGACGTATCGAGCGCCGCGATGGATGCATAGACAGATATGTCCCCCATGGGTCCTGGACTGAGAGACAGCGGGTGTGTATCATTAGGTCAGACATGCATCACTATACTTGACATTGCATTTCAATGCATTTTACTACTTTATTATTGGTGAACTTGATCTAGTGTGTTGCTAATCTTGTAAGTGCCTATCTGTGGAACTTGTGACTGATGAATATTGAGCTAGTTGTTGAAGATATGCAATTATTAGAGTGTTGTTGTTGAGTATATGAAACTGTTGTTGTTGAGGGTATGAAATTGTTAGAGTGTTGTGTTGAGCTATGTTCTTTATAAACTGTGAACTGTTATCTTGGGTTGATTTTATGCAGGTTGTAGTTGTGGAGGTTGTAATTGATGAATATTTAGCTTGTTGTTGAGAATATATGATTGTTACAATGTTGTTGTTGAGATATGTGCTTGTAAATTTTGAACTATTAGGTAGGGCTGGTTTTATACAGATTGTAGTTGTGAAGGTTCGGTTGGGGTGTTACGAGTACTCGTATTTTATCCCCTTAGCTCGTGTTTAGAGGTTTACTTGTTGAGTACCGTGTGGTTTGGTGCACACCCCTTACTACTACATTTTTTGTAGGTTACTAGCCTGAACCTTTGTGATATTTTCTCTTCTCCTTGTCCGAGGCTTTTTGTGGAGGTTTGTGAGGTAGATGCTTGTCATTTCAGTGTACCTTCTTTCTTCTTAATTATGATCTTGTTCTATTCTAGAAACAAGGTCATTTGAGACTTATGTTTTCTTTTGACTCAATTGTAATACTTTAGAGGCTTGTACACATGACAACCATATTTTTGGGGTATTTTTGAGTTGATAATGAATTTTTCCGCATTTTATTGTAATGGTTGAGTTTTAGGCTGACTGGTCTTGGTGAGATAAGACGAGTGACATCACGTCCATTTTTGGGTCGTGACAAAATGGTATCAGAGCCCCAGGTTCATAGGTCTCACGAGTATACAAGTCGAGTCTAAGTAGAGTCTCGAGGATCGGTACGAAGACATCTGTACTTATCTTTGAGAGGCTATGTTGACATTTAGGAAAAATCTTAACTTCTTGAATCCCTATCGTGCATCCTTTGTCTATTCTGATTTTTATCACTTCATTCCATTCTCTCTCACTTATGTGATGACTCATGCTTAGTTCATCATATCAGTAGTTGGTGTCGTGTTTGGCTTGGATGTTAGATATAGTACTAAGGTTGAAGCGATATACTCGTGGAGATGGTGTGTGGTCAAGTTTAGAATATTCAATGATTAGAAGGAATTGCGGAAGTTGTGGTTTGATGATTCACTTTGAGGATAAATAAACGATTAAGTTTAACAATGGTTTTAAGGACTTCATGAGCGTGGTTTTAGGCTAGTCATCCAGTAGTGGGATTAATACTTGTGTGGTATAGGCAATATCTAGAGTGGTTTGACAATTGAAAGTGGAATGATTAAAATGATGGCTTGTAACAACCCTCAAAATAAAGTAGGACAAAGTAAAGCCTCACATGGGTTTTATGCATTAATAAATTCTCAGAATAATGAAGAATAGCCTTTTAACTCAATTTTGAAGAGTTTGGAAGTCAAACGTCAAGGGACGACCAAGACGTTCGGAAACTAGTCATTTACGTGTTGGTGTGTTCTAGTATGTTGTTCATGTTTTTATGTGTTGTTTGGAGTCTAAAATCAGTGGAGGTGACCCTAGTGTCTTAATAAATGTTTTTAGGGTCAAAATGTTCGGATACGATGCCTCGGGGGCCACCCTAAGGGTCCCCAAGGAGGACCCCAACCTTGGCCAAGCAAGCTACCAAGGCAGCTTGAAGTTGTTCTTGGAGGGAGCATGTCTGCGTCACGGACTAGTTCCATCAAGGGCCAAATGTTTGGTCCACGTCGCAGACATGTCGCGGACTCTACTGTCTCTAATTTAATTTCCAGAAAACTTGTGGAAACACCTCCGCGTCGCGAACTTGTTTCCCGACGAAATCTGCGAAAATAAAACTCAAGTTTGACTTATTTAAAAGGTCCAACTAAGTGAGGGGTAGTTTTGGTACTTTGGGGAATTATTATAAATGGTTATTCTACCTATTTTAGGGTATTTTAAGTTGGTTAAAACCCCAAAACCTAAAATTAGACCCATTCTTCAAATTGACCCTTTCCTTTCAAAATAGATTCTCACAAAAACTCCATAGAAGACCTTGATGAAGCTCAAGCTAGAAGATGGGTTTTCAAATGATTTCTTCTTCAATTTCATGGGTCTTCAATAATTAAGGTATGCTGACCCTTGATTCTTGAATAACCTCTCATTCAAGGAGTTCTATCAAAGAATTTCGAAAGTGATTCAAAGACAAAAATTCCCAATTTTCAATCTAAACATGGGTTCCTTGTCAAACGATTTTCTGAATCATTCTATTGATGAATTAATGTGGAATTAATGTTTTTAAGACAATTTTCAAAGGAATTCTTGAAGAACCCATGATCCCCAAATTCTCAAAAATTGGCATATGATGTGGGTCTTTGTGAATATGATCTCTATTGGTGAAATTATGTTTAGATTAGATTGTATTGATGTTTCTTATGATTATCTATACTTATTCATGTTGAATTGTTGGTATGTTGATGAGTTGAGGATTATGGTGGGCAAAGTTATAGGTTGATCCCTTTGTTTATGGAATTGTACATAGAATATATTTATGATATTGAATTACATTGTTAATTCCTATTGCTACCTATGTCAATTGATTATGAATTGTTGAGGATTGATCCATGGTGATCATGGCTTGGAGAATTGGTAAGTTGACGTAACTTCTAGTCTATAGTATGAGAATTGATGTTGTGTGGTTTGATCCACTTATGGTGGAGGTGTTCACGTCTTGTCTATCTATGCATGTTGAGTTCATTGCCTTGAAGGCAATAGATGTGAAGTGAATTGATGATTATGATGCATATGTTTGGGAAGTTATGCTATGAAGATTATGTATGAAATCTTCAATGCTAGCATGATGTTTAAAGTGTGTTGATGATGAGGAGTATAATGTGAATGATAATGTTAGGGATAAGGTGTGGTCTACATGATTTATTATGTTAGGTACTATTGCGGAATGACCCATACCTATATGACCCATATATGAATGTTTGATCATATACATGTTAGGAGTACATATTCAATGTTGAATGTGTCCTTGTCTCCTATGATGAAGTGTGGGTGTGTGGTCTAGAATCCCTAAGGGCTTTATATCTGAATTGCTCATGAATTGGGGACATTGTGAATGTGTTGTGATCCCTTTAAGGAAAGAACACTCAATATCAATGTTGTTTCTAATATGCCACTATGAGGACCAATATGCGCACACACACACTCTACATGTATAGCTATGAATATGATGTGTTATGGTGGCTATTGAAAGGTGAACTCTTATATGCACCCTTACATGTTATTATGCATGCAAAGTGTATGATTAGAAAGGTATGAATATGTGTTGTATAAAGGTGTTTATGTGAAAGGCTTCTCACATATGTACACACACACATGAATGAATAAGGTTTATGATAATCTAGTGAAAGTTAGTCTCTTGAAAGGTTTCCTCAATTGTACTCTAAACTACACTATGTTATGAATATGGTATGATTATGTGAAAGGTCATTCTCACATAATGTAGGTTCTATGATGAAAGGTCATTCTCATCTTAGAAAACTTTGAGCTATATGAAATGAGGGATTAAGTCCCTAAAGCCTATTATATTAACTAATGTTAAATAAAGGCTTAAAGATGTTTAAAAAGGGAGTTGGAGCTTAGCACCGAGTGAACATGAAAAATGAGAGTGGGGGCTTCACGTTTAGCAAGTCCGGCTTCCCACAAGAGAACCTTCACATTTAGCAAGTCCGGGTTCCCAACATAGATGTTGTCTCATGAAATGGAAACCTCCATGCTTAGTAAGTCATGGTTTTCTAGTAGCAATCAACTTTTTCCATAACTATGTGCCCCCACAGGTATTAGCTTAGTGGATCCACTAGATAGCTATTATTTATGTAGGTCCTACTTTGGCAAGTAGTACCCTCTCTTTTCTGTGTGGGAGTAGAACACCGGATTCCATGTATCTCACATGGTCTATGTCGGTTATGGCAATGTCTCCTGAAAGTTAAGAAATGAACTAAGATAATAATATGAACTCTAGTCATGATTTCTTGAAGAGTTACTTAGTGTAGGTAGGACTATGGACCCTACTTATGCATTGCACAAGTGGACTCTAAGGGAGGTTATGATTAGGCTCTTTATGTAATGAAGACTATGGTCTATGTATGTTAATATGAAAGCATGTTAAGGTTGATTTTACTTATGTCAAGACATGAAGTATGATTATGCATGTGAATTACAATATGAGTTCTTAATGGGTTTGCTTAGTATATGTGGGGGTATGGGACTCCATGTGTACATTGCAGAGCTGAGATTGTGAAGGGGTTGTGAAGGTGGTTTACCTATGATATGAACTAAATGGGTTATGACTAATGATGTAGTAAAGGAATGAGTCCTTATATGATGTTATGAAGTATGTTGGTCTTATGTATAATGTTAAATGAAGATGTTATGACTTGTTGAATACGATGTGCCTAGTCTATGGTGGCTTCCTAGGAACACTTGGTGTGAGTAGTATTATGGGATGCTACTTGCACATTGCACTAGTGTGACTTGGGGGTTGTCTTAGGTGATGGTTCCTATGTGAAGACTATGTCTTATGGTGTACTTATGACTCTATGAATATATGTGGTTGGATTGATAAAGGCTATATGTAAGTTCACCTTTTGTAACCTTAAGGCGATACATTGTACCAAGTATTCCCTAAGGGTTGCTTGAGGAAAGGAGTTAGGATAAAGAGGAAGGTAATGTATTGTATGCATTGGATGTGCCTAAAATGTTATAAGTGGCCCTATGTGCAATTATGAATGGTTTCCATGTGTATGATGATGTATGTGGTTTATATTGTGCCTAATGTACTAAATGTTTTTGAAGTTTCTCTAAAAAGGCATGATGCATGGTTTCCAACTAAATGTCCTTCTAAGAGCATGTTTTGCATAGTTATCATACTTAATGCATTCTTCTACTAACACCATTCTTCTTCATCTTTTTACACCAAGTGTAGGTGATGGTGACTAAAGGGTCTTTCCTAGAAGTGATAAGCTTGGCTTACTATTCCCAAGTTCGGGTGTGTCCTTAAATATTCAAGGACCTTTATGTTAAAGAATTTCCTTGAGCTCTATGTGCTAGATAGTAGTTTCTTTTGTATTGTAAGGGTTGTGTCCCTCTTGTGTTGTAGTCATGTTTTAAGATGGCTACGTTGAGACGTAGTACTCCAATTTTTGTATTAAAGGTTTAATGAGGTGACTTTTAAGTCTTGTGTTATATTATGAAAAAGTTTTAAATTTTCCGCTATTTTTCTATGATAAATGTATGACGAATGCTAAGGGCTTGTATAAGACCTCCGAGAGGTCAAATACGCCGGTAACAACTAGGGGGTGCTCTCGGGTCGTTACATGGCTAGATAATGTATAGTGTAACTTTGGAAAATACAATTAGTAAAGTTGTGATAATATGTATGGGTTGCTTAGCAAATAATGAAAAATGATGTTGCGTTAGTTGAGGTCAGAACCTCGACTATGACTTCATATATTCAGTGTATATCAAAGAGGGTCATGACACGACTATAATAATGGTATCAATCTTTACTTGCTAAGAGTTATGGAGTGTGTTACTCCTACTATTGACCCGATCTGCGAATGAATCACTTTGGATGAGAGACCAAATGAATTTAGTAGTGTATTGTAGTTACTTTATGATCAGAAATGTGTGGGCTATTTGACTATAATCTTCTCGAGGTATATGTTATATTCTAATGGTGGATTTAACAGACTTTCACGATGTGGTACTAGTGGTAGATGAAGACAGTTATGCTTATTGTTAAGTGTGAATACCAACTACTTAAAGAGTTATAAATTCTATCAAATGTCCATATAATGAGATTCGATGTGCCTTCACATTTGACAAACCAATTAGGTTCTTACTGCAGATGTTTGACGTTAAGCAGTGTGTATAAGGAAGATTTTAGTGGTGGATTGTCACGCCCCAAGCTACCCCCGAGACGCGGACACGGGACCTAGGACCACAAGTGATCCCAAGCTAACCCTGCTGGCATGATCATGAGCATACTAAAGATGATAAACTGATGCGGAAGCTAAATCATAATTAATTCTGAAAAGATTGGGAATACCCATATACTATAACTGAATATATCAAATCTGAGAGTTTAATACAAAAGAAATATCAAACTCAAATACTAAGCTGAATCTGACTATGTCTGAAATAAGCCTCTAAACTGACTAGAAATGTTTGGACATGCCCCAACTAGATCTAGCAAAACTGAAACTAAAGACTAAAAGCGATGAAGATAAACATGTCACTAGTCCTCGAAGAATGAGGACTCACCACTGATGCTGCTGAACTGGAGATCGGAAATCGATCTAAGCGTGATCTGGATGCTGAGAACCTGAACCTACATCACGAGAAGATGTAGCGCACGTATGCGTCAGTACTTGAGAGGTACTGAGCATGCAGGATAGAGTAAAGCTGAAATAACATATAACTGAACAAAGCAATAAAGCAATGATATAATCTGAACATGATATAGATACTGAAAATACTGAATACTGATCTAACTGATGCAATGACCAATTTATAACATGCTGAGACTGATACTGAATATACTGATAAATGGTCAATGCAATAGAGTCTGACTGAACTGTGAGAGCTACTAATAACCGACATAAAACCACATGAGCTAAATGTGGAGTCCGATGTATACGCCCTATCGAGAGGACCCAATATACCCTGCCAGAGGTATAGAGGCATGCTGGCGTGATCACTAAACTGATGTGGCCTACAGAGGGGACTTATACCTACGTGGCTCGTAGTTCTGGGACTATATGGGTACGCTGAAACCCTAGTCCAACTCGGTATTATGCTACTCCCAATGAATTAAGTGGTTAACTGGTTATGACTGAATTTCTGTAAATACTGGATAGCTCGAAACTGAACATGCAAACTGAGAATGCAACAATTAATTTGATAATGATGCATTTATAGACTGAGGCATGTATAACTGAATAACTGAAATATCTGACCCAGCATGTGTAATTCAAGAACTAATGAAATACATAGCTAGGATTCTGAAATTCATGCGATAAACTGAGCAATAACATGATAATCTGATTTGGAACATTTAAATAACTAATTCATGATGATTTGTTCAAATTCTAGAAACCCTAGGTCTGTTCATAATTATGGAATCAAGAATCTGACTGAATTCTAGGGACCTAATGGGCGAAAGGAACCCACTAGTGAAATCCCACATACCTGGTGACGAATTCCACGGAGAAATCTTTCGATTTCGGGGCTGGAACTGAAGAAACCTCGTTGCGTTCTTGAACTAGGGTTCTTGACCTTTTTCTCCTTTCTTGCTTCTAATTCTTCTAAGTTTGATTAATGATTTGACTTAGGTAAGTTCTAGTTATGTTTCTAGGTTTAAACTGATTAAAACCTCATGATTTAGGGTTTAAACGACGTATCTTAGGGGTTAAAAGAAATAGGAAAAAACCAAAAGACTCCTGAATTAACTGCTGTCGGAGTGATCGACGGAATGGACCTACGGTCCGTCAATCAATCCACGGACCGTCGATTGGGTCCGTAGGTCGAGTCTGCTCGACAGGGCTTCACTAAAACGGGCATAACTTTTTACTCGGAGGTTGGAATTTAGCAAACTCGGTGGCGTTGGAAAGATAATTCAATTTTCTATCTAACCATAAGTCATGAGACACATATTTCATTTTGTGCTAAGAGTTATGACCATCTGAAGTTGACCTATCAATAATTTTCACCTAACTGGTTGTTGACCTTCATCTACGGTCAGACCTACGGACCGTGGATTGAACGACGGTCCGTGCTGGTCAACCGTAGTTCGTGTCAGAGGCTGGGTTAAGGAGGTCTTGATCCACGGACACAGACCACGGACCGTGGTCTGATCTACGGACCGTGGGTCTGTCCGTGAGTCGAGACTTAGCCAATTTTCTGAGCTGGTTTGGGGAGGGGTTGCAGTGGTGAACCACGGACCACCAGCACGGGCCGTGGTCTGACCTACGGTCCGTGGATGGTGACCGTAAGTTACACCTGCAACTTCTCAAAATCTGTATTTTTGGTCTGTTTCGGATACGGGGTGTTACATTATCTCCCCCTTGGGACCATTGGTCCTCGAATGAAGACTAAACTAGCTGAAATAGAGGGAGAGGGCTGCAATCCCTACCACTAAACACTGAGAACTGAATTTCTGACTGAACTTAGTTCCAAGAACATGCAAATACGCTGAAAATGCAAGTACAACTGAAGGAACATGATTCTAAGACTGAATTTACGCATGAATGACTGAAAAACTGAAGAGGAACTATTACCTCAAGCTGGAATGGAATTGGAAGGAAAGAGGTTAGGATACTTGGACTTCATGGCTGCTTCTGCTTCCCAAGTAGCTCCCTCTATTGACTGACTCCTCCACAAAACCTTGACTGAAGCGACTTCTTTATTTCTCAACCTCCTAACCTGACGATCGAGAATCTCAACTGGTACATCCTCATAAGAAAGGCTATCTCTTACAGTCACAGTCTCTAATGGCACTACGGATGCTGGATCACCCACACACTTCTTCAAAAGAGAAATGTGAAAGACTGGATGTACTGCTGCTAAGTCTGCTAGCAACTCTAACTCATAAGCCACTTTACCAATCCTTTTCAAGATCCGGTAAGGGCCTACATATCTGGGACTGAGCTTCCCTTTCTTGCCAAATCTCATCACCCCCTTCATGGGTGACACTTTCAGGAAAACCCAATCATCAACTTGGAACTCTAGTTCCCTTCTTCTCACATCTGCATAAGACTTCTGGCGACTCTGAGCAGTCTTGAGTCTATCACTAATGAGTTGCACTTTTTCCATAGCATCAAGGACTGAATCTGGTCCTATCAAGGCTGCTTCACCTACTTCAAACCAACCAACTGGAGATCTACATCTACGCCCATACAATGCCTCATAAGGGGCCATCTGAATGCTGGAATTGTAACTATTGTTGTAGGCGAACTCTATAAGAGGAAGGTGATCATCCCAACTACCCTTGAAATCCATCACACAAGCTCTCAACATGTCCTCTAAGGTCTGAATGGTACGCTCTGCCTGACCATCTGTCTGTGGATGAAATACTGTGCTAAGGTTAACCTGAGTACCAAGACCCTTCTGAAATGACTTCCAGAAATGAGAGGTAAACTGAGGACCTCTATCTGAGATGATAGACAAAGGAACCCCATGCAACCTCACAATCTCATTAATGTAAAGCTTGGCGTAATCCTCCGCCGAATCTGTAGTCTTGACCGCCAAAAAGCGAGAAGACTTAGTAACCCTATCAACAATCACCCAAATGGAGTCATGTTGCCTGCGAGTACGAGGTAAACCTGTGATGAAGTCCATGTTGATCACTTCCCACTTCCAAGTAGGAATGTCAATCTCTTGAGTCATACCTACTGGTTTCTGATGTTCTACCTTGACTTGCTGGCAATTGGGGCACTTAGCCACAAAATCTGCTATATCTCTTTTCATACCATTCCACCAGTAGACTTCCCGCAGATCGCGGTACATCTTAGTGGCGCCTGGATGAATAGAATATCTGGAATTGTGGGCTTCTGTGAGAATATGCTGCCTCAATTCACCCACATCAGGAACACACAATCTACCTTGATAGCGAAGTACACCATCTCCCCCTTGGGAGAAAACCTCCACTCTCTGATTGTGGACTGCACCCTTAAGTTCAAGCAAGATTGGATCACTGTCTTGCCTTGCCTTAACTTCTACTACTAAAGAAGATTCTGCCCCATTCTGAACTGTTACACCACCATCTGATATGCTCATAAGACGAACTCCTAGGCGAGCAAGTCTGTGAACATCCTTTGCTAGATCTTTCCTTTCTTCCTCAACATGTGCTACACTACAAATAGATAGTCTGCTAAGGGCATCTGCTACTACATTCGCTCTGATACCAAGTTTATCATGCCCCAAGCTACCCCCGAGACGCGGACACGGACCTAGGACCACAAGTGATCCCAAGCTAACCCTGCTGGCATGATCATGAGCATACTAAAGATAATAAACTGATGCGGAAGCTAAATCATAATTAATTCTGAAAAGATTGGGAATACCCATATACTATAACTGAATATATCAAATCTGAGAGTTTAATACAAAAGAAATATCAAACTCAAATACTAAGCTGAATCTGACTATGTCTGAAATAAGCCTCTAAATTGACTAGAAATGTTGGGACATGCCCCAACTAGATCTAGCAAAACTGAAACTAAAGACTAAAAGCGATGAAGATAAACATGTCACTAGTCCTCGAAGAATGAGGACTCACCACTGATGCTGCTGAGCTGGAGATCGGAAATCGATCTAAGCGTGATCTGGATGCTGAGAACCTGAACCTACATCACGAGAAGATGTAGCGCACGTATGCGTCAGTACTTGAGAGGTACTGAGCATGCAGGATAGAGTAAAGCTGAAATAACATATAACTGAACAAAGCAATAAAGCAATGATATAATCTGAACATGATATAGATACTGAAAATACTGAATACTGATCTAACTGATGCAATGACCAATTTATAACATGCTGAGACTGATACTGAATATACTGATAAATGGTCAATGCAATAGAGTCTGACTGAACTGTGGGAGCTACTAATAACCGACATAAAACCACATGAGCTAAATGTGGAGTCCGATGTATACGCCCCATCGAGAGGACCCAATACACCCTGCCAGAGTATTAGAGGCATGCTGGCGTGATCACTAAACTGATGTGGCCCACAGAGGGGACTTATACCTACGTGGCTCGTAGTTCTGGGACTATATGGGTACGCTGAAACCCTAGTCCAACTCGGTATTATGCTACTCCCAATGAATTAAGTGGTTAACTGGTTATGACTGAATTTCTGTAAATACTGGATAGCTCGAAACTGAACATGCAAACTGAGAATGCAACAATTAATTTGATAATGATGCATTTATAAACTGAGGCATGTATAACTGAATAACTGAAATATCTTACCCAGCATGTGTAATTCAAGAACTAATGAAATACATAGGCTAGGGTTCTGAAATTCATGCAATAAACTGAGCAATAACATGATAATCTGATTTGGAACATTTAAATAACTAATTCATGATGATTTGTTCAAATTCTAGAAACCCTAGGTCTGTTCATAATTATGGAATCAAGAATCTGACTGAATTCTAGGGACCTAATGGGCGAAAGGAACCCACTAGTGAAATCCCACATACCTGGTGACGAATTCCACGGAGAAATCTTTCGATTTCGGGGCTGGAACTGAAGAAACCTCGCTGCGTTCTTGAACTAGGGTTCTTGACCTTTTTCTCCTTTCTTGCTTCTAATTCTTCTAAGTTTGATTAATGATTTGACTTAGGTAAGTTCTAGTTATGTTTCTAGGTTTAAACTGATTAAAACCTCATGATTTAGGGTTTAAACGACGTATCTTAGGGGTTAAACGAAATAGGAAAAGACCAAAAGATCCCTGAATTAACTGCTGTCGGAGTGATCGACGGAATGGACCTACGGTCCGTCAATCAATCCACGGACCGTCGATTGGGTCCGTAGGTCGAGTCTGCTCGACAGGGCTTCACTAAAACGGGCATAACTTTTTACTCGGAGGTTGGAATTTAGCAAACTCGGTGGCGTTGGAAAGATAATTCAATTTTCTATCTAACCATAAGTCATGAGACACATATTTCATTTTTTGCTAAGAGTTATGACCATCTGAAGTTGACCTATCAATAATTTTCACCTAACTGGTTGTTGACCTTCATCTACGGTCAGACCTACGGACCGTGGATCGAACGACGGTCCGTGCTGGTCAACCGTAGTTCGTGTCAGAGGCTGGGTTAAGGAGGTCTTGATCCACGGACACAGACCACGGACCGTGGTCTGATCTACGGACCGTGGGTCTGTCCGTGAGTCGAGACTTAGCCAATTTTCTGAGCTGGTTTTGGGAGGGGTTGCAGTGGTGAACCACGGACCACCAGCACGGGCCGTGGTCTGACCTACGGTCTGTGGATGGTGACCGTAAGTTACACCTGCAACTTCTCAAAATCTGTATTTTTGGTCTGTTTCGGATACGGGGTGTTACATGGATCATTGATACATTATTAATGTGTTGAGTTGAGAAGTGTATCCCGAGGGTTCTAAATGAGGACTTGTGCTTTCATCTTAAGGTCTAAGGGAATGGATAAATACCAGAATAAAAAACTTATGGGTAAATGAAGTCTCAAATAGTATACTTGTGTGAAGGTAATTGAATATTTTAGTAAGAAAGTGCATATAAAATTAAGTAATCCCTTGGATTTGATTGGTATAGCTGGTTCGAGATGTCATGTCGATGACAAGGTTGACTTTGTGGTGAGGGCAAGGCCTAACTGAGCATAGTGGTAATAAGAGTTCGTGATGGATTGTGATTAGGATGCAACTATATAATAAATATTGTCGGTTAAATAGATTTTGTATGGTAATGACGACTTGCGAGTATCTAATGTGATGGCTTGCTACTATTTGATGAGTAGCGTGGGATCGTGGAAATTATAGGAGGTGCTGAGACACCAATTGAATAGAATTGAAATGAACTAGAGTCACAAATTAAAAGAATTAGTGGGATGTATTTTAGTCATTGGAAAGAGGTAACCAAGAACAAAGATATTTACTCTAATTGCAAAGGACAAAGATGTAGCTTTAGAGAGCTGAGAATCGAGTTCAGAGATGCGTGGTTCTATATATTTTGCTCTTATTATGGTAATAGTGTCACATGTTCATCAGACTGGATAAAAATAATTTGGTAAGATTTGAGAAAGAAGTTTACACATCATTGACTCGAGTATGGTGATAAGTTCTTTTACGATTTTTTGTTTGGTAACTGGTACGGTTGAATTTTTAACTTAGGATACGGTAAGGTTGATGGAGAGGCGATCAATGATAAGCTAAGATAAGATATGCAATTTCATAAAGATCTTCAATGTATGAGCTAATGTTGGTAGATAATGGGATTGTGTTACATGGCTGGGATCAAAATTTAAGTTTTTCATGGTGAGTTTATGTTCGTGATAGTATGTTTTGTCAAGGTATGGACTGATAAGGTAAGAAATGATCGCTCGCATTAATATTAAACATTTGGAAGGACTTGTACATGGTTTGAGCCATAAAATGTGTTATTTTGATTTCCAAAGGACCTAAGGAAGGGTTTCATTTAAAGTTTTTATTTAGAGGATAAGGTAAAAATGTCAAGGGTTGTTGGCGAAATAATAAGATTGGTGAGCGAGATAACAAAATGAACAAGAGTCTGGTGTATTGAAGAGTTCAAGATATTTAGAATTTTATGTCATGGGAAGAATTTATGAAAAATGAAGGAATAAGACCTATCGTATAAGCACTTGGTCTTTGGTTGAAGGATTTATTGATTTTTTCCTATGAGTTTAGATATGATTGTGAGATGTGAACTAGTTTGGTACAAACTTACTAGGAATTCATCATCGACTTTTCTAAAGATTGAGTTTTTGTTTGGGTGACAAGCAATGGTGTCTGGAAGATTCTATGTGGTTATGTCAAGCTAGATTATTCAAATTATGATTGGTAACTTATTGATGATCAACAATGTAGATCTACAGTTTTACATGATTAATGACGATTTTGAAGGGATTGAAACTACTTTGTTGATGGGTCAATACAAACTGTTATAATGTGTTACAAAGGCATTTGATGATGAGTATTAAAAGGTATGAGCTTATAGTATACTGAATTATTGGACTGACGAAGAATTTCTTAACTGTTGGTATGAGGTATGTGATGGTTTGAATAATAGTTGAAACTTGGCATGTGAAAGATTGTGTGGAGTTGACATTGGGCGTGATTCAATAGCTTTATGTCGAGGAGAAAATACTATCAGATTTGTAAATTAGTGCTATCAGCCTTGGGTAGACCCATATCTATCATAGGATGCTTAAATGGAAATAAATGGAGTCATAATTCAAAAAATTTGGAGGCTACAATGTGCTTGCTAAGAAGACTTTGATACTAGTGATGGTTTGAGAGTTAGGTAAATGACCGGTGTGGTTATGATGTTTGTTAGTATTAAAGAGGTTGACTTAAGTGGAAAATATGAGAAGAATGTGAGGTTTTATAAATTGCGTATGTGTACGATTGTAATAAGGACTAGACTGATTGATTGTGGGTGGCAAAAAAAAATTGAGGAAATGGAGCCAAATGAATGGAGATGTTTGAGATGGGAACTATTGAGAGAGTATATTGTGTTACTCGACCTTGGTTCTGTGTATTCTTATGTGACCTCCTACTTCGTTCCAGACATGGTTTGGGGTATGATTCGCTGCATATGCCCATCCGTATTTTCATGTCTATGGGTGATTTCCTAGTGGTGGATCGGGTGTACCGATCCTACAATTATCCTCTTGGTAAAATGGTATCCTTGGGCAAACTTGGTTTTTCTTTTTTTATATCACATATTTGGTGTTGTCTTGGAGAAGTTGAAGTATTCCAGTGGTTCTACATGTACCACCTTGCTTATGAGAATTTATAGAAGAGCTACCATGGGTACTTACAGTTGTCCTATATTTTACTATTCATCTTGTTGTCGAGGTCCCATACCGGCTACCTGTGATTGAATGTGAGAGGCACATTGGGTCTAGTATTATCATTCTTAAGAGTTGTCTACAATTACAATTATTGATCTAACATTTTAACAGTGTTGTTAGAGGCTCTATATGCTTGGGTTTATCGCTCGCTAGGTGGTTAATTGATTATTTCCTTCTTTGGATTAGATAAGTTTGATTCTCTTTTGATGAGTACCCAGTGTCTAAAGATAAGATTTTTATAACTTAAGCTTGTGAAAAGATTACTTTGTGAAAAGGGAATCGTGATAAGATATGTGATGGTATGTGCATTATGAGTGTCTGGTGGTTGATTCAGGCTCACTTCTGGTTGTAATCAGTATTGACTAAGAAGGTTATCTTTTTTATGTGAGAAAAGATTCGTCATGATGGCTATGTTAAGGTCCAATGAGTTTCTGTTTAGATTGAGTTCATGGGTTAGTATGTGGCTTGATAATCACTCCTGATTTATAGATCTTCCAAAGTTTGATTCGAAAGTTCAGTTCTTAGTAGTTGATCTTGATGGAACTGTCTTAAGGAGGAGCTCACTTGGAGAGATAAATAATGACAGGTAGGTCATAACTAAAACTTTTGGTAACGTCGGTTATTTTTCCTTCTTCTTCCTTATGTTCGAGGACGAACATAGTTTTTAGTGGTGGATAATGTAATGACCCGGAAAATCATTTTTGGAAATTCTGAACTATTCGTTCAACTTTAGTTAATTAGTTGATGAGTAATTATAGATAATTGACTTAATTGATAGTTAGTGGGCTAAAGTGATAATTTATTTAACACCATATAGTATTTCACTTATATCTATTAAAAATAAGTTAATAAGGTTTATCACTTTTAGTATATAATTATTTTAGAAAAAAAAAAGGAAGGGGAGAAGAAATACTAACCTGTGCAAAGCGGGGGCCGGCATAGGAACCTACTTTTGCACATCTAGGTAATATTTCAGTTGATCTAATTAAGTATATAGTTATAGGTCATGTTATTATTATTAATACTATAATGTGAGATGGTGAAATAAAAAGGAGAGAAGTTGGAATCTATCAAACATGTAATTTCATATGCACGCTGCAATATTTCTGGTAATTAGGGTATTAGGATTATTATTATTATTTTCGTGGTAATGGTTAGTGGGTAGTGGTGACAATGATTGAGGCAATCATTAGGGATGAGGTAATCATTAGAAATAAAGTATAACTTAAATTATGTTGATGGTTTTATTCTGTCATTCCTCGGACGACATAAGAATTGATATAACTTGTCACCGATTTGACTTTTTACTCTATGATTATCATACTGTGAATCAAGTTTGATATTATAATATGGTTAATTAAATCCTGGGTGTATTATATTGTATGAAAACTATTAGGATTGTATTATTGGGAGAAATTAAGACTTAACCATAAGCTTGAAACTTAAAAACTTTATTATAAATTCGGGGTGACTTATTGGGTCTAGACAAGACACATAATAATATGAATGTTGTTAGTTTCGAAATCTTATCGTGGTCATTTATTTGAATAGATTGCTTTGTGTTGGAAGTTCAACGAAAAGGGAAGGTTCAAGTCCCGGAGTGAATTCTTGGTTGATTGAGGCAAGTGGATTTCTAAACCCTTGTTAAGTGTATGAAATTCATGTATTTCCTTGTAATCTGTGTTGCGGGTAATGAGACTTGGTGATGGTTGACTAGTCCACATTGATTAATTCTAATGATGAAAATGGGGTAATAAAAGGCAAAATGATTAACTATTTGTGTGTGATGTGTTGAGCGGTTTGAAAGGCTTGTTGAATCATTATAGATGTTGTATCATGATTGTGTTGTTGTGAATTGTGCAATGTTATGAAAATGGTCATTTCTTCATTATTTGTGTGAACATGTCATTTGCATTGTTCTGAGACATGGTTGTGACAAATGCTATGTGAATTGAGAAAGAATAAGAAATTAAAGAGGATGTACCATTTTGAGGGACGTATTTCACACCGCGATGGATACTATATTTCGAGGGACCTATCGTGCGCCGCGATGGTTACTATTATCGAAGGCCGTATTGCGCGCCGCGATGGATGCATGGACAGATATGTCCCCCATGTATCCCGGACTGAGAGACATCGGGTGTGTATCATTAGGTCAGACATGCGTCACTATACTTGACATTGCATTGCACTTCTTTATTATTGGTGAACTTGATCTTGTATGTTGCTGATCTTGTGAGTGCCTATCCCTGGAACTTGTGACTGATGAATATTGAACTTGTTGTTGAAGATATGTAATTGTTAGAGTGTTGTTGTTGAGGATATGAAACTGTTGTTGTTGAGGGTATGAATTTGTTAAAGTGTTGTGTTGAGCTATGTTCTTTGTAAACTATGAACTGTTATGTTGGGCTGGTTTTAAGCAGGTTGTAGTTATGGAGGTTGTAATTGATGAATATTGAGCTTGTTGTTGAGAATATATGATTGTTAGAATGTTGTTGTTGAGATATGTGCTTGTAAATTGTGAACTTTTAGGTTGGGCTGGTTTTATACAGTTTGTAGTTGTGAAGGTTCGGTTGGGGTGTTAGGAGTACTCGTATTATATCCCATTAGCTCGTGTTTAGAGGTTTACTTGTTGAGTACCATGTGGTTTGGTACTCACCCCTTGCTACTACTTTTTTTTGTATGTTACTAGCCCGGACCTTTGTGATATATCTCTTCTCCTTGTCCGAGGCTTCTTGTGGATGTTTGTGAGGTAGCTGCTTGTAATTTCAGCGGACCTTCTTTCTTTTTAATTATGATATTCTTCTATTCTAGAAACAAGGTCATTTGACACTTGTGTTTTCTTTTGAATTAATTGTAATACTTTTGAGGCTTGTATACGTGACAACCAGATTTTTGGGGTATTTTTGTGTTGATTATGAATTTTTCCGCATTTTGTTATAATGGTTGAGTTTTAGGCTAGCTGGTCTTGGTGAGATAAGATGAGTGTCATCACGTCCATTTTTGGGTCGTGACACCTGGTCACTAGTTGCTTTTGTTCCAGAATCTTTAGGGACCTAGTCCCTACTATTTTCTCAATCTCCTCCAGTCTTGGCGTACTCTTTGTAATCAGCTTGTACATTAGAGAGTCTCTCATGAAGTGTCCTGGCTTTTCGCACTTGTCACAAATATCATTGACATTTGCTAATCGACTAGAGTTTCCCTTCCTCAAAATCCTTCCATGCTTTCTGACTATTTTCTAAAATCTTCTTGTCAGATAGGCCATCTTCTTATCATCTTCCCACAGGCTACTGCCAAGGACTTGTCTTTCCTTCCGTCCTTTTTGGAATTATCCTTGTTTCTTGTTTAGATCATATGTTTGGAGATTCCTAATCAGCTCATCCATGATAAGAGTTTTAGGTCCCTAGCTTCAGTGATCGCATTTACATTGCTTTCCCATGATTTGGGAAGAGCTCAAGAATCTTCCGAACATGCTTACTTGGATGAATGGATTCACCAACTCATCAAAGCTCATTTATGATATAAGTGAATTTTGTGTGCATCTCATGAATGGTCTCTCCTTCTTGCATGCTGAAGTTTTCCTACTTAGTAGTGAGCATGTCCAATTTTGATTCCTTCACTTGGATGGTTCCTTCATGGGTTGTCTTCAGACAGTCGCAGATCTCCTTGGTTGTTTCACACATTCAGATCATGTTGTACTGGTTTGCACCAATTTTATAAACCAATAGCTTCTTGGATTTATATGTCTTTTCAATCTTCTTTCTGTCAACTTTATCATATTATCTTCTAGTTTTAGGAACCACCTAAGTTATCTCTCCTTCTTTGACTTCCTTAGTCGGAACATGAGGGCCAATGAGAATGATGTCCCATATTTCACTCTCTTCTTCCATCATATAGCCATGCATTTTAGTTTTCCACTAACTGTACTACGTACTGTCCGTAAACACGAGTGGGACATGTGGTAAATTGTCCTTCTTCTAAGCTTTGTAAGGCTTCCATGCATCTTTGCAGGATCCTTTCTTTATGTTAATTAAATAGAAAGTTCTGCTCTAATACTAATTGATGACATGTTCTAGTCCACCGCGCACTAAGGGACCGGGTTTATAATGAATCAAGAAGCAGTAGAGAAATACTAAACTGTGAAATAAGATCAACAAGGAGTTTTCGTGGAAACCTCCTAGCTCAAGAGAGAAAAAACACGACCTGTCACACATGATTTCTAACTGCGTTCGCTATTTTTAAGCAACATGTGATTATAGATCACAAACCCTCATGTATGGATTAAACTATTAATCCCACCACCCATAATAACTCTATTACAAAATGAGACGAAGCAATACATCTATTGCCCACTATATTAACTAAAAGTAACTAATATAGACTTTAATCACCACCAGCCCAGTTAACTCTAACCAAGCTCAAGTGTCACTTCATAAAAAAAATTGTTCGTTCTTTATAATTTAGAAATGTAACGTATATCACAGATCGCACACAAGTATTATAATACTCAAAAGGTACAGGTGATAGCTCTATCAAGTCCCTCTGAGGTCCTTGAATAAACTTGTGTTCTCAAAAGACAAGATAAAACTTTTGTGATGGTGCTTGAATGTATTGACTAGGTTATTTCATGTCAAGTGAGGATATATTATCCTATGGAAAAAACAGCCTAGTGTTCTTTGACTGGTGGAGTAAACTGATCTTGTTTCCTATGTTCACCAACCCGTCAGATAAGACAACTTTAAAACTATTTACCATTAGGCCACAACAAAAACATTCAACTCTAGGACAAAGTTCTAGGTCTAAGCAGTTTTTTAAAGTCACCAAAACATTGATGTTACAACACTATGCAATTCTGGGGTAATTTCAATGATAATGTTGGCGACGGGATATAGCTTCATATACTAATATTCATACTCATTATAGTATAAACTTTACAAAAGCATTATAGACTCATTAGAAACATGACTTTGTGGTTTTATATGATATATGGTTATATTTGGTCAATTGTTTCTCTTTTCATTGTTGTTTGATGTATATAACCAATTGTTAGTTATCTTTTTTGTATTGATTGAAGGGAGCCTTAGCTTAACGATAAGAGTTGTCATCCTATGAATAGAAAGACCTAGTTTCGAGCCATTGGAATTACCTCTACATCTTTCGACCATGTGCATAGTGAGAGAGCTTAGTGCAAAGAGTTATCTTTTTTTGTTTCAATTAGGATTTTAACCATTATGGAAAGAAGAAATATTAGTCTCCAATGATCAAATCAATTTTTTTTATCAAATAGGTTGTCCCTGGAATTCTAACGGTAATAAATTGACGCAATGAAAAATTAACCGCACTTGTATTTATAAGCTATAACTCAACATACAAGTAGTAGATGTATTGGATCTCTAGAATCAGAAATTACAAGGGAAATTGCAAAAGTAAAATAGCTAATTACTGAAGAAGAAGAAGATGAGAAATTAGATAGAGAGAAAGCAGGACAAGAGATATAGACTTTGCCTAAGCATGATTATGATACTCTTAAGCTATTCTTTCTAACTATGTGTCCTTTTAAACTAGATGCTAATTGGGCCTGGATCCCAAATAAATCTTTGTGAAGGGCTTATGGTTCTATTTCTCTTTGTTAGCCCAATAGTTTCTTGTGTGGCATCCCTATAGCTATCGACGTTGTCTAACATGCAGCGTACTTTGACTTTGAAATAGATGAACTGATCATCAAATCCAAGAGAACAAAATGTTGAATTGAACCGTATCAATTTCTACCAGAAGTTATTACAAGTAGTTTGCTTTGCACTTTTCAGTTCACTGGAAAATACTAATAGTAACTCCTTTGTTCATCTAATTTTTCATGAATCATTAAATATAAATGAAGAGTTTTCATATGGTCGTTAAATTATTTAGATGATTTTAGCCTATAATCTATATTGAGTTGGTTCGACTTCTCAATTTCTTCATAGTTATGGAATAAGAAAGAAAAGTTTTTCTCTAAGTGAGTAATTCGTATTACTTAGATATAACTAAGGAAATTTGCAATGTTATAACTTAAGATCAAATGCAAATGTTAGGCTTCTACTTCTACCTTTATGTAAATAAAGTATGACCATTTAATTATATATTTAATTTAGTGTGGGGCTAAAAATTTATTTCAAATTTTAAGTCATGAACATCTCACTTTCAGTATAAAATATAGTATAATATATGATATCATGATGATGACGTATGGCTATGTTTGAGGACGTTCCTATGTATTGTAATATACAATATAAGTCAATTTTTTACTAGCCTTAAATCATGACAGTAATTTAATGTCTAACTAACCAAAATAGTCTAGTGTAAATATATAGATAGAGTTATGGAAAGAAATATAACTTTTATACCATGAAAATCTGAAGTGAGACTTAAAACAATTAATATTTTAGTTATTTTAGTCAAGTGATAGCCTATAAATCTAGCAAGAGAAAGAAGCATCTCCTCATTCTCATTAAAAACAGTTCTTCTTTCTATCATTTTTTATCAGCTTCACAGGGAATCATCATGTCTGAAATGCTACTTTTAGAACAAAATCAAGAATCTGAAGTTGAAGAAATTTTGTTACCTATCTTCTCTCCTCCACATGACAACTTCAAGAACAATCTACAAAATGAAGAATCAATCATCTATGAATCTGGAAAAAATAAAGTTGCAGACGAAATAGAGGACCAAAAAGAACAAGATAGAATTATTTTAAAATTATTTTTTCACATTCGTTAGAAGAAAATAGTATATGTGAATCATTTGTGTAAAATTAGGGTATATATAAGTCACTTTCATAACGAGGGATACATTAGCTCTAAATGAAAAGGTTGAGGGGTATATCAAGCCCTTTGTGTTGTAATATATCATGACAGATTAGTAGATGTTTTACCTGAAAAGGTCATTTAATATCTAAATAACCAGATAATCTAGAGTAAATATACAGATAGAGTTATAGAAAGAAATGTGACTTCTATGACATGAAAATTTGAGGTGAAATCTAATAAAATTAAAATTTTAGTTATTTTATTCAAGTGAATATGCTATAAATCTAGCAAGAGAAAGAGCCATCTCATCATTTTCAGTAACAATTGTTCTTTCTTTTTTACTTTATCAGCTCCAACATTTTCACAAAGAATCATCATGTCTGAAATGCTACCTTAGAACTAAATTAAGAATCTATAGTTTGGTCACATATCTCCTCTCCTCCACATGATCACTTCAACAACGATCTAAAAAATGAAGAATCAATCATTTCTGAATCTACAATAGATAATGTTGTAAACAAAATAGAGGACCAAAAAGCAACAAAAAAAGGAAAACTTCCAGCATTTGAATTGTATGAATTGAAGTGTGTATGTCCAAAAATTGAAGAAAAAGGAAAGACTCCCATGACTGAATTTTATGAATTGAAGTCGATCAATAAGACTTCCTTTTCAAATCTTATACAAGGTGTCAAGGAGGAATGTCCGAAATTAAGTTATAAAAGAATATAACTATGATAATTATCATGATGTAGTTATTTTGAAGTCTATCTATCATTAGTTCTTCAACAACGGGGTGATTCCATATCTTTAAATTATTCAGAGAATTTTATCAATTACACCAAGGCTTAAATTCTCAACTTGAAATTTAGTGGCCAAGCCTTGAAGACTAAGATCATTATGTTAGAGAGACGTTTCTTAACTATTTTGAAAATTGTAGGATATGACCCTAATCTAATCAACCCTATTCATCGTGAAATTTTCGACTTGTCTATGGGTTTATGGGGTTAAATTGGGAGACTATTATCAAGTTGGTAAAGAGATAGATGAAACTGATGACAATTTGAGAAACTAGAAGTGTTGATCCACTCTAAATTTTTTGGTCGTCGTCTTCATAGCAACATTTTCAATTGTTTGTATTTTTCATTTCAGCTGAAATTTTATTGTGGGATTAGAGATGGTGAAAGATTATTTTAATTTGATGTGAAAAAAAATTATTTTTCCAAGTTTGATCTCTTGTGCTCAACTTATAGAATCAGATACATATGTTAATTAATCCTCTCTTCTTTCAAGGAAGGAAAAAATAACAATGGAATGACATAGTTTAACAACACCAGTAGATACATGTGAAAGCTTGGAAATGAAGAGTAATACAATGCTCCTAAATAAATAGATATGTCTATGAAATCAATAGAAGGCCGGCATTTTGTCCAATTAAGGGAATTAGTTGCTATGGGTAAATCAAGAAAAGATACATTGTCCGTATATATATATTTACTTAAATGCTTCAATACTAATTAAAAGAAAACATAGTATCATTTTTCAATTTATGATCCACCGAGTAAACCTTATATAGGCTCCTAGAAACTTAACATTGATGGTATCTTCATAGGAAGTCAAGGAAAAACAAGAGAGGTAGGAGTGTGAAAAGGAAGAAAGATAGCCCTAGTGAGTACTTTCTCTGAGAACTCTACAAGGGATAGTAATACGAGAATTTGAACCTTAAAGCACAATACCTTCTATGATTGTCCAACAAGGTACGTGTCGAGCTGAAATAGCTAGATATTCTTTATGCATTTACTCATGCCGATCACCTCTTATCTATTTTCTTAGGTTGTACAAGAACAATCTCTAACACCTAGCTGTAAGGAGTTCGGACGAATGATGAGTGGTAGATTTGCACTCATTTAAGGTCTATTTAGCTCAATAATTAGTGTTTTCAATGACTATTGTTTTCCTATTCTAATAGAATATTGATGATTTGAAGCTATAAAGGCAATTGTACAAGACAAGGACTGATGTTTGAAAGAATGACAATATTTTTTTAAAAAACAAGTGCAAAGTAAACATTGTTAGATCGCCTACCATGAATGGTGGATCACCAACTGAGCACGACCTCACCCAAATTGACAGTGCATGCACTTGTGTCTATCAAACAAGGTCAGTAAACTCCAATAGAGATGGTGATGCCCCAAATTAGAATAGTGGTCCTCATACACATCGCTCAAAGTGACAATGCGTAAAGCAATGATTTACTACTTAAAAGGCTAACCAAGGTGGTACATCTAGTTCATAGTTTCGCTACAGATGATACACTAGAAATATTTTTGTAGCAGTTCATCCTGCTAATGACCTGTGTATCTATGATTCTTTTCTCCCAGATAAAGCAGCATGCATTGGTCCATAAAACCAGTAATTCACCAAACGTGAATGGTTGACGCATTCGAGTTCACCAAGTGAGGTTCCAATAGCTGAAGCGTGGAGTATCATAAGACGAGCTAAGGAGAGAAGGGCGATTCACCGAACAAGTTTGTCAAGCCCGCCCGACTAATGTTGCCGACTCAGTCGCGAAATGGATTTTGTCTTAAATTTTGGAAAAGTATAAATAGCCCAAAGGATATAGATTTTAGCAAGTTTCATTTTTAGAGAGTTGAAAAAGTTCTTTTGAGAGAGTCTAACAACATTTTACCTTTGAAGAACACTTTTCTAGCTTTTGGGGTCTTATACTTTGATTTTAAATTTGATAAATTGAAGTTGAATCCAAAGTGGGTTTATTCTTAATTTCTTGATTTCATGTTACCCATGGTTACTTCCATGGAAGGTATACTTTGTTTACTTTTTTTTATTGGTGGCTAAAACCCCAAGATCTAGGGGTGCTCAAATTGGGTTTGGTGTTGATTTAATGTCGTGTGTATTGTCCTACACTCTAGTTTCTTGTTGTTCATACATGAATTTAGTCTAATTACCATGGGGTTAACTCAAGGGTTAAGGTTACAAACTTAATTCCTATTTCTGATCTCCTATTGATGCTCGAAAGAGATTTCTTGGAGTATGTAATTAGTTCAATACTAGCAATTTAGGTTTGTTTTCTGTAACTTGTTTGAAAGAGAGGTTATTGTTCGAATTTTTTTTCCTATTCGTGAAAGTGAGAATAGAGTAAGGTATTGGGTTGTTTAGGATTAGCATGTAGATGAGACCGAAAGGAGATTCTATGCCTAGATATTTAGAGATCGAATGATGATTAGGGTAAATGAAGATGACTTAGCCTATTCATGAATGTTCATCACTAAAGAGCTACACAATTGCCCATATGTGATATCGATTTCCAATACCCACACCCCTAGATTTCTTGTTAACTCTGATTTGCATCTAATTTTTTGTTTGATTGCAGTAGTTGATAATCAAAGCTTTATATTAAGTATCATCCATCCAATTGTTCTTAATGCTACAGATGAGCTAAATTAAAATCCAAATTTCTTGGTAAGGAATTCTCTACGATATACCATTACCTATGGGATTAGACCCTGACTCTTCGTTAGGTTTTTATTGAGTACGATCTCCCACTCTTGTAATTGGTTTTGGAGGGTAATTTGAGTGTTATAAAAAATGGCCCCGGTATTAGAGAGTGGTAGTTAAGAATTCTAATTGAGTAATTAGATATTAATTTTGTTTATTTGTAGTAGATTTGTTGTTTGATGTTGTTGTTGGCTGATTTGTAGGTTAACAAAATGAGCGACCATGTAAGTGACAATGATAGTGACTATGGTCAAAAGAACAACATGGGCGATTTAAATGAGATATACTTTAATGTCATTCAAACGATGGGAGCAGTCCGGATACCTCCCACAATGAGGAGGATTGTGTTTCACATAACAGGAACTATGGTATAATTGCTCTAGATGAATGGAATTTTTGGGGGTCTAGCTCATGACGATCCGATGAACTCCTTAGAAATTTCAAGTAGGTATGTCGACCCTTCGTATTGAAGAATATCTCCCAAGAATCCATAAGGTTGAGGTTTGTAACACCACGAACTTGAGAAATAGAAAATGCTACTTTCTAAAATCTGGTGTCAAAACCAACAGAAACCACATGCGGACCGTAGATAGAACCACAGACCGTAGGTGGGGTCCAGTGGTTCAGTCCCGAACTTGGGGGAAATTCTGAATCTAAAGATGACACATATGGCCGTGAACCACGACCCGTTGATTGACTCACGGACTATAGGATGATTTTGTCATTGAGGTCCAAAGTTTTATGGTTTCTGATCCCGCCCACGATCGACCAGTACGGTCCGCGATTGGACCCTAGGTGAGGGTCAATAGCCAATTAGAGGAAAATTGTTGTTGGGTCAACTTCAAACGGTCATATCTTTTAGAAAATAACAAAATAGGCAGCACATGACCTATCAAATAAATGACAATTGAATACTCTTTCCAACGCCACCGATTTTGGTAAAATCCCATCTCTGAGTAAAAAGTTATGTTTGTTTTGGTGAAACCCTGTCGAACAGAGCTTGACCGATGACTCCTACCGACGGTTGGTAGGTCAACCAACGGCCCTTCAGTCTTGTAGTAGGTGGCACTTGTCAGATTTAATTTAGGGTCGTTTTGGTCCTTTCCACTATACATTGGGCACTTAAACTACGTCGTTTGATTCCTAAACTACGTCGTTTTACTCAGTTTCAGCATAATAACTTAGTAAGACATACCCAAAACCTTAATTCACAAAAAATCATCCAAACTTAGAGCAAAAACGAGAAGAAAGAAATGAATGTTTTCCAAGAATAATCAGAAGGTTTGCTTCAAGTTTCAGCCCCGAAATCAAAGGATTTCTCTGTAGATTTCGTCACTAGGTAGGTTGGAATTCACTAATGGGTTCCTTTCATCTACAAGGTCCCTAGAATTCAGTCAGATTCTTGATTCGATATATCATTCTTAGACGTAGAGTTTCTAAAATCTGAGATATTAGTTGTGATTTAGTTGTTAGTGTTCTTACTTAGATTATCATGTTTTCGTGAAATGTTGCTTAGTTCCTTGCATGAAACTCAAAACCCTAGATGTGTAGATTCTTAGTTCATAAATAACACTTGCTAGGTCAGTTAAAAATATATACATGCTCCAGTTTTTGAATGTTACATTGTCAGTTCCTAGATGTTGCATTCTCAGATTTGCATGTCAGAACATTGAGTTATCCAGTATTTTGGTTATGTTATGTCATATACCTTTCCAGTTGGGAGTAGGCTTAGCACCAAGTTTAACTAAGGTTCAGTGTACCCTCATAGTCCCAGAACTATATGCCCCCGTAGGTTTATAAGTCCCTGTTGTAGGCATCAGATTTAGTGATCCTATCAGTCATGCCTCTACAAGAAAATGCAGTTAATGCTACAAAACACATTGTAGCTAAATATGAAATATTTCGTAGCTAAACATTTTAGCCATAAAATATTTTTTCGTAGCATTCGTGGCAAAATGTAAGGTGGCTAAAAGTTAGCCACAGACTTTACATGGTCCGTGGCCAAGTACTAATACTGATAGCTACAAAAACAATTGTGTTGTAGCTATGATAGTAAAAAAGAATTGCTACGAAATATTTACTAGTAGCAAATAATTTTACTCTTTTGTCACAACAAATTAAATCTATAGCAATTTTTATATTGTATACACAATGCATTCTATTGTGGCGAATGACTTGATTTATTTGTTATGAAAATTTAAAATTTGTGGCTATTTCATATTTTTAATCCTGTGGCAATAATACTTGTATTTAGCTACAAACTAGAAAATCTATAGCTATAAAATCGAAGTATTTGCCACAAATATTTTTTTCACAAAGCTAGGAACTCATACTCTTTGCCATAACATACATAAATTATAGCTATTAGTTTTAATTTGCCATAACAAACAATTTCATTACCACAGATGAAAGGATTTTCCACAAGCTTTGTTAGTAAAAAAAGCCTACATAATATAATCCCAAATACATTTTTGAGATTTCAAAATAATTCTAAATTACATATAATTACAGTTTACAATTTTGAGAATAGTCACAATATACAATTCTTGTATGACATCATCTTGTTTGAGTCCCAAGCAACATAATTTTCCCCTGTCTCTCCAATCTCGTTCCACAATCTTCAATTGTACTTTATCTTGGTAACATCGGTCCCAATTCACCATTTATATGCTCTTATTCCATAAATATGCCTATCAATAACGGTAAAGTATTATGGCACCAAAAAAATAGTTATTTAAAATTTCAAGGAGAAAAAAATATGTCTTGAATAATTATTTTTTTACAAAAATGTTTAGCAAATGAAAACAAAAAAAAACAAAGTAAACAAAGAATTAATCCAACCAATAACTTTTAAACTTCTTAAAATAGGTAGATATAGATCTCAATTTTCACTATCAATTATTAAATTTATACCTAGATATAGATCTTAAAATTCAATACCAATTATTAAATTAATATATACCTAGGTAAAAAAATTACCTTCAAATTGACAAAAATATACAGTTCAATGTAATACTCATTGATTCAAGCCATGACAATAATCTCTTGCAACAATATAGAATATAATTGTGTATGAAAAATTATTTATGGTTCAATCTTTTCTCAAACCTATACATAATAGAAACTTTAGAGTATGTTGTTGAGTAAAAGAATAAAAAAAATTCATATTGTAAAAGCTTATCTCATCTGCTTGAAGAAAGCCATGTAAAACCTACAAAAGAAATATTAGCATAATATCAAAAATAAAAAAATTGAGATAAGAAAGGGTGAGTGAAGAGGGAGCAGACAGAAATGGCGTGGGAAGAGGAAAAAGGGTTTCTACGTTTTTGATAAGTGTCAAGGGGGAATAAGCGAGAAAAGGATTAAAATTGTCCCTTATCTTTGTCTTAAGACTTAAAATAATCCTTATCTTTTCATATGGAGCACTAATGATTCTTCTTCTTTGTAAATATGGTGCAGTTTTAATCACGGAAGTCACTCATATGCATGACTGCATTAAATATATGACCAAATTTCTCATTTCTAGAGGAAGAAGTGATTATATTGTGAGCAGATTTATTCATTATTCATAATCTCTATTTTATTATGCTGAGCAGATTTATTTATGTAGTAATTATATTGGCGTTGTCTCCAATCTTTTGGTAGTGTTATTTAAAATTAAACACAATCAAAAGTAATAACTCAAATTGATAAAGTATTATTGACTTATTGATAATGATTTATTAAATTTATGATTCCATAAAGTTAATAGCTTTCGAAATGAATAATGAAAGGGTAGAGTGTGCACACATCTTGCCTTTACCTTTTCAGATAAAAATATTATTTTCGAAAGATCATTTTCTTACCTTATCTCTACCTTTTCAGATAAAAATATTTTTTCGAAAGATCCACAGCTCAAAAGAATTTATAATTCGGTAATGGTTTAGATTATAATTATTTTTGTGAATTATTAATTTTATAATGATTTATGATTTTTCTTGACGAGTAATGGATAGTTTGATAATAATTACTAAATTACAATTTTATGCCTAATCGGTAGTAAAAAGTTTTTATTTTAGACGTATTTTTTCTGAAATTCTGAATAACTTAATACATGTTTTGCTTGATTAGATCAATAGTTACATATTAATAATATATATAATATATATTATTAGGTTTTTCGTAATCTTCTCATTTGTACTTCTGGATATGCATATTTAATTTTGATATTGATGATATATTTAACTTTATAATATATAATATTTTGGATGTTGCATATTGTTGAATTGTCACTTGATTATGTTTCAATGTTTATATTAATAAAAAAAAAGTTAATTAACAATCAATACATGAATAACCCATATCCTATTTTTTCTATAATGATTTACTATTTTTATTAATTAATAAATCGAACTAATATATGAGGTGAATATTATGAATACCATGAATCCTACGGTAGGATTCCTACTACATAAAATTTATTCATTTGGTGACCTCAATGATTAATCTTTAACATGTTAATGAATGGACAAATGAAGCTAAACGTGTAACTTGACCAAAAATGTTTGGAAGATTAAAACTGCACCATTTTAATAAGGAGGAGGACTATTAGTGCTCCCTATAAAAGGATAAGGATCATTTTGAGTCCTAAGGCACAGATAAGGGACAATTTTGGTCCTTTTCTTGGGAATAAGCTATTTAATTGGGTTTTAAAATTTTAGGGGGGAATTTTTATGTTTTGTAATTTTTAATTTTTTTTTTTGGGGGGGGGGGGGGGGGGAGGATTTTTTGGATCCAAATGGTGAAAGGGAAGGGTGAAGTACGGCTGGAGAGATAATTTTTTGGGAAATTTTTGCCTTATTTATAGTTATTTTTATCTCTTATTATTATATGTATAATTTTTGCTTCTTATGTTTTACAAATGCTATTATAACTATAAATTTATCAAATACAACAATTGTTATATATATAGGCGAATCTAGATTTTTTCGAACATGGGCGCAGCAAGAAAAATATATTAAGTGGGAATTGATCCGAACATGGGTGCACCAAAAAAAAGTATCAAGTGGGAATTGATCCTTAAGTCCTCAAGGTCAAAAGCTCGACATTTAACCATGTGGACCAATTAAACTTCTTATAGTATGGGTGCCAGAATATAATATTATACAAATTTTATATATATATAACAAACAAAATTACCTCGTGAAAATAACAACAATTAATAATAATAGAAAATAAAAAAATAGTTTATTTAATCTATTTATATAGAATTGGAGAAGCAAAACAATATTTTGATGGTAAATGTTAATTACCATACAATTCAAGTTTGAAAATTATTGTAAAATAGAGTTTTCAAAAAAAAAAAAATCAATTCAATTTTTAAAATCTCAACCATGAATTCAAATTCAAGTTAAATTGTTCAACTATAACTATAGTAAAACTATACTTCCACAACATTTAGTTAGTTCAATTTGAATTTAAATAGAGATGTGAATTTTGGATTGTAATTTAATAGTTTTAATTGAAAATACAAAAATTATATGGATTAAGATATTAAGATTAAAATAAGAAAAAAAAGGGTTGAATGTCAATATAACTTTTTTGTGTATTGATTATATTCAATAAATAATTGATTTATCTATCTATATTCCAGAATAATTCATATAAAAAAAGACATTGTTTAATAAAATGTAAATTGATTATACATATCCTTTTATATAAAAAATGTATAATTACATCAAGTTAATTAGACATAATTTCTATTTATTTTTCCATTTTTTCATTTTTTAATGTTTTATAACTTCTATTTATTTAAACTACATTTAAAACTTAAAAATTAGGATCTTTTAAAATTGAATTGATAGAAGCTAACTCGATAAATATAATGTTCGAAAGAAGTGGTCCGAGTCGTATAACATGAATTCTCAACACAAGAAGAAGTACCTCAAGACTTATGTTTCACCTGATATCAGATAAAATGTATAACCTCAATTGTCCTCACATGGTTGTATCATTTTGTTTTGAAAAATAATTATAACTATGAAGTTAATCATTGCAACAATTTTTTGGTACCCGAAATATAATATTTTTGTAGTGGCAATATTTTATTTAAATTACTTCTTATGGATAAAATGTTAATATTGTTTCATGTGAAAAACTTAATAATTAACTATAAAATTTTATCATAGAAAAAAATTTATGATTATATTTTTAATATGCCACAATTTTATAACTTGAAAAAAAATATTTAGCTACAATTTTTCCTGTAAATAATTTATTGTGGTTAAAAGGTTATTATTACTATGGTAAATTTAAATTCGTGGCAAAAAATAATAATTAGCTACAAAATTTTACTATAGCAAAAACTCTATTGCTATTTCATTTAACTATTGACACGTCGTTTTATAACTTGAAGAAAACATATTTATTTAGCTACAATATTTTGTTTCAAATAACTTATTATGACTAAAGGGTTACTATTGCTACAATTACTTTTATTGCGTAGCAAATAAGTTATAATTAGCTACAAAATTTTATTGTAGCAGTAAAATTGTAGCTATTTAGATAGTTATTGCCACGATTATTAACAATTAAAGAAAATATAAAGATTTAGCTTTGTCAACTTAATATTCATGGCTAAAAAAATTGACGAATTTTTAGATAGCTACAAAATTTGAATTTTTATGGTTATTACTAGGTAATAGCTACAATTTTTGAATTCGTAGCTTAGATTTCGTAGCAATAAGTATCTTTTCTTGTAGTGCAATGCCTTTATACCCCTGGCAAGGTATATTGGGTCCTCTCTATGGGGCGTATACATCGGACTCCGTGTTAAACTCCCGTGGTTTTATGTCGGTTAATAGTAGCTCCTACAATCATACTCTAGTGCATTTAACCAGGTTTTTATTTATATTTTAGTATTCGGTCTCACCATGTCATGTTAATAATTAGTACTTAATCAATGCATGTAGTTCATTTCATTTGAGTATATTTCAGTATCTACATTATGTTTAGATTATGTCATTGCTCAGTTATGCTTTGTTTAGCTTACATATTTGTTCAGTTATATTCTATGTCATGCATGCTCAGTACACTCTAGGTACTAACCCATACTCTGTGCTACATTCTTTCATGATGTAGGTTCATGTCCTCAGCATCCAGATCATGCTTAGATCAGTTCTCGATCCGTACTCAGCAGCATCAGTGCTGAGTTCTCATACTTCGAGTACAATAGATATGTTTTCCATTTCAGTCTTTTATTTTATTTCAGTTTTTCTACAGTTATCTAGGAGCATGTCCCAGTAAGTCTAGTCAGTTAGAGGCTTTTTCAGACATAGTATTAGATTCAGCTTTAGCATTTGAGTAAGTGTTTAGTATTATTGAACTCTCAGTATATTTTATATATTCAGGTTAGTAATTGGGTATTCCCCACATTTAAGTTAACTATTGTTTTAAGTTTCCGCATAATATCTTTTATTCAGTTGTTTTAGTATGCTTTTGATATGCTAGCTAAGGGTTAGCTTGGGTTCACTCGTGATCCTAGGCCATGTGTTACGTCAAGGTGTAGCCTCGGTGCGTGACAAACTTGGTAACAGAGCATTAGGTTTAAGAGTTCTACGATGTCTGAAAGTCGAACTAAGTATAGTCTATTTCATGGGTGTAAAGTGCACCATATCTATGAGGGGGAGGCTACAAAGTATTCTAAGAAAAACTTCACTCTCTTTGCTACTCTTATTGTGCTAGAGGTATGATCCAATTTCTCCATTCCAATCCGTCGTTATTCATTTTAGATCATGACTGTTCATAGAGCTTACACACGGAATGCTAATGCACACAACGCTAAGGTAGTTCCTCCAGTCCCAGACCATAAGGTTATAAATGTAGAATTTTTGAAGTGTGATCTAGCTCTTGGATCGTAGTGTAGCCAACCAGAACATTCAGCAGGCTCAAGTTCATGTAAATGCTAATAGTGGATCAGCAATAACTAGGGTTCGAGACTTTGTTCGGATGAATCCGCCTGAGTTTCTAAGGTTGCAGTTTGGTGAGGACCCACAGAACTTCATTGCTGAGGTTAAAAATATTCTTGGAGTAATGCAAGTGACGTGTACTGAGAGTGTTGAGTTAGCATGCTATCAACTCAAAGATGTAGCTCACATTTGATTCACATAGTGAAGGAAAATAGGGTGAGAATGCAGCTCAATTGATATGGGATTGTTTTACTGGAGCTTTTCTAAACAGGTTCTTCCCTGGGGAGTTGAGAGAAGCTAAGGCACAAGATTTCATGAACTTGAAGCAGGGTTCAATGTCAATTCAAGAATATGGGTTGAAGTTCACTCAGCTCTCCAGGTATGCTCCACATATGGTTACTGATTCGAGGGCACAAATGAGCAAGTTCTTGTTTGGGGTGTTCGATTTGGTGAAGACCGCGTGCAGGAATGCTATGTTGTTCGGGGATATGAACATATCTAGGCTTATGACTCATGCTCAGCAAGTTGACAGAGGTAATCTTATGGAAATATCTAAGGAAAAAAAGAGGCTAGAATAGGGAATTATTAATACTCTCAGCAAAAATCGAGTGGTGGAAATTGCTTACAGTTTCAGCCGAGGTCTACAGCACCAGAACCTTCATCAGCTAGTGCTCCATCCCCCAAGTTTCGATAGGATCAGAAAGGTAGGGCATCAGGCTCTATGTCTCAGAGGAGTAATTTAGGTAATAGGACTTTACTAACTTTTCCAAAGTGTGGTAAGAATCATTTGGCCGAGTGTCTTACAGGCAAGGAAGGGTTCTTTGGGTTTGATCAGTCCGGCCATAAGTTGAAGGATTTCCCTTCAGCCAGGCGTGGGCAAGGAGCTAACAATAATAGGGATCAATCTACAGCTCCAGAAGCACAAAAGGTCACCCAACTCAGCAGGGTGCTTCATCTGGTACAGGTGGCGGTCAGTGCCATAACAGGTTGTATGCTCTCCAGGCTCGCCAAGACCATGAAGATTCTCCTGATGTGGTAACAGGTACGTTACGAGTCTTTCATCTAGATATTAAGGCATGGTTAGATCCAGGGACTACTTTGTCTTTTGTAACTCCTCATATAGCAGTATACTTCAGTGTCAGTCCAGAAACTCTTTCAGAACCCTTCTCAGTCTCTACGACAGTTGGTGACCCAGTTATAGCTAGACAGGTATATAGAAAATGCCCTGTCATAGTCTCTCAGAAAGTCACCTCAGCAGAACTTGTAGAGTTAGAAATGGTAGATTTTGATATCATTCTAGGCATGGATTGGTTACATTCTTGTTATGCTTGAGTCGATTGTAGAACTGGGATTGTTCGGTTGTAGTTTCCAAACGACCCAGTCTTAGAATGGAAGGGTAGTAGATTAGTGCCTATGGGTTAACTTATCTCTTACCTTAAGGCCATAAAGATTATTTCCAAGGGGTATATCTATCATCTTGTTCAGGTTGAGGATTCAAACTCTGAGACCCTAGCTCTTGAGTCAGTCCCAGTAGCAAATGAGTTTCCAGAAGCGTTTCCAAAAGATCTTCCTGAAAGGGAAATCGACTTCAGAATTAATCTCTCTCCAGATAGCTAGCCTATTTCGATTCTTACTTACAGAAGGGCTCCAACTGATTTTAAGGAATTGAAAGAACAGTTGAAAGACCTTCTAGATAAGGGTTTCATCAAACCTAGTATGTCTCCATGGGGTGCTCCAGTGTTGTTCGTGAAAAAGAAAGATGGTTCTCTCATGATGTGCATTGACTATCGTCAGTTGAACAAAGTCACAATCAAGAATAAGTATCATATCCCAGGATTAATGACTTGTTCGACCAATTTCAGGGTGCTAGTTGTTTTTCTAAGATAGTCCTCAGATCCAACTATCATCAACTTAGAGTCCGATATAGTGACATCCTGAAAACAACCTTCAAAACTCAGTATGGTCATTATGAATTTGTGGTTATGTCATTTAGACTAACAAATGCTCTTGCAGCTTCCATGGACTTAAGCAGTATTTGGACTTCTTCGTTATCGTCTTCATTGATGATATCCTCATTTACTCTAGGAATGAAGAGGAGTATGCGACTCATCTAAGAGTGGTTCTGCAAACTCTCAAAGATTGCTAGTTATTCGCTAAGTTCAGCAAATTTGATTTTTGTTTATAGTCCATCACTTTCCTTGGTCATGTGGTATCCAACAAGGGGATCTGAGTGGATTCACAGAAAATTGAGGTAGTATAGCACTAGCCCAGACCCACCTCTCAAGCAGATATCAGAAGTTTCTTGGTTTGGTCAGTTATTATAGGAGATTTGTTGAAGGATTTTCATCCATAGCTTCCTTATGACCAAGTTGACTCATAAGAAAGTCAAATTTCAGTGGTTAGATGAGTGTGAGAAAAGCTTCACAGAACTAAATACTAGGTTGACTACAACTCCTGTCTTGATCCTACCAGATGGTTCAGACGGTTATGCGATATATTGTGATGCATCTAGGGTCGGCCTAGGTTGTGTGTTGATGCAGCGAGGTAAGGTCATAACTTATTTTTCTAGATAGCTTAAGGTCCATGAGAAGAACTACCTAACTCACGACCTCGAGCTTGTAGTTGTAGTATACGCCCTATAGATTTGGAGACATTACTTGCATGGTGTGCGCATAGATGTGTTCACATATCATAAGAGCCTCCAGTATGTGTTCACCCAGAAAAAGTTAAATCTTCGTCAAAGGGGATTTCTTGAATTCCTCAAGGACTATGACATGAATATGTTTTACCATCCGAGTAAGGCCAATGTAGTAGCTAATGCTCTCAATAGACTATCTATGGGTAGTGTAGCATATGTTGAGGAAGAAAAGAAAGAGTTAGCCAAACAGGTTCACCGGCATGCTCGCTTATGAGGTTGCCTTACGGATACATCAGATGGTTGTGTGATAGTTCAGAATGGATCAGAATATTCATTGGTAGCTGATTAATGACGTTTCAAAGACACTTCATACAATTCTAAGAATCAACGGTCATTAATCAGTATATAACCCAACTAAATGAGTTGGGGTCGAATCCCACAGGGAGCGGTATGTGTTTGAGAGTCAATTGGGAAGTACGAATGTGATCCAATCAGTAATAGAAATAAAAATGATCGAAAAAACATAATTCAAATCAGGGGGTGACACGTATGTCAAATAAAGAGGGTTTTGGTTTTGATTATCAACTACAAATAGTGGCAATCAATATGAAATAACAATAATGAGACGGGTTCTTGGGATGTGATTCGATTATAGGCTAATATAGACAAATGGGTAATTGCAACTATTAGAAAATAGCTAAATATTAGTGAGTAAGCTAGGCTATAGAGGAGATAAACTTTTTCTCGAACAATTTATCCCGAATCAAGTAAATTTCTCTCGAACATCAACAAGCATGCAAAATAAGAATAGCCCACACTTTAGTCCATTCACTTTCTCGAGCTGAATGTGTGGGATTGGGTTTCGTATTCACTCTCTCGAGCTGAACCCATGTCAACCTAATACCCACAGACCATCAATCAATAAGCTTAGTTTTAAAACCTCTATCTCGAGCAAGCCAAAAACACAAGGGTAAAACTGCATTTGCAACTACAATTCTTAAATTAAACCACAATTAATGATTGAACTCACTTCTAAATAACATTTAGACTAACAATTAGCAATACCCATAATCCGCCTATAATCACATAATCACACCCCAAGAATTGGGGTTTTACCTAGTCATTATAAAAAGATAAAAATTGTTAGCAAATTGAGTTTCGATCAACTGGGTAAGATTGATTTTGTCTTTACAATGTTCCAATTTGAAGAATCTCAAAGACCACTTCCAATTTCTCAAAAGTGAAAAACTTCAATTCTTCAAAGATAAAGAAAACTAGAGAAAACTTGTCTCACAGTTCAAAACTTAATAAAAATTTGTTCTAAAGAGTAATTGATACTAAACTAAATGTTCAAAAATGTATTTATCATCGCCAAAAATGTGCTGTGACGAGTCACTCGGCAAAGTAAGTCGGGTTCATCGAACTACTTGGCCAGCCGCCCTTTGGTCACTTTCATCACCCTTCTGCTTTCGCATTCATCGTCCACAAGGTCTGTAACTTTGGGCGATATGACACTGCATTGCCTAACTACTCAGCGATCCGCCGACTGCTCCTTTCTCTCGCCAACTTGGTTCTTTCCTTCAGGTCTTGGTACACTAGAACTTTAGGCAATCAAATAGCCATTCGGCGACTCGCCAAGTGGACTTGGCGATCACCAGGCTTTCTTTCCTTCATTTTTTCAGTTCGGTTTGTTTCTTTTTGTAAATTAGTGTCCTTGCTTTGTTCCTTGATCTATATACCCGGAAATCAAGGGTTTTACATCAGTTATTGGCACAAAATGAGCATTTGAGGATACTAAATCTATATAAATAAAGCCCTAAAGGAGTTCAAATATCGGACTCATCGACACCCCCAACTTAAATTTTTGCTTGTCCTCAAGTAAAATTCAAGTTCAATAGTTAAAAAAGGATGTCTCAACCAGTGCTACAAAAGACTCAATAATGAATGCACACAACAAGACTCAACTTACTCATGCAAGGATTAATTGTGCACTCCATGATTCAAGTTGTGACTCACTATTATCAGAGATTCTCAAGTTCACAATACTTGCTTCAAATGCAAGTTCAAGCACAACAAAGGTACTCAAATGCCCTCACCTAAAGATGATTCCATATTCACACAGTTGTTCAACAATGTATAGTTCCGGAATCACATACAACTCTCACACTCACAAAGATGAACACATTCATGACTTCACCCATAGGTTTGCCTTTATTTTCCAATCAACCTTCGTTTAAGCTCATTTAAGATCAATAAGGTCTTTCCAAGTCTTGTAATGAGGATGAGTGTAAAGGTATGGTCATTTAGGCTCAGTGGATGTTATCCTCATGAAATGTGGTATGAGCATCACTTTATTTCCTTCTCTTCACATTATCACTTATGCTCAAAATTCACCCCATTATTCACTTCTCATGGAATACTGAACATCCCATTTCTTATGCAACTTTCACAACTTTTTCGTTCTTTTTCTTTCCCATTCTTCTTTTCTTTTTCCCTTTTTTCTTTAGTATGGAGGGGTTCCATCTTTTTCAAAACCATGGACAAAGGGGGACTTCTTTGCACTTCTTGATTTACCTTCTCTTTTCACCACACCCGCAATGCCTAAGTTGGCTATTCAAACAAACCACACTTCATGAGGATTCTGGGTGAATGGATAAATAGGAGTTACAATTTCATCAAGTTTCTTCCAAGAAAAGGATAATGCTCAAAGGGTGTTTAAGCAAAGTTCACACACTCATAAGGTTGGCCACAAAAGAGGTATATCGTCAATTTGTTTCACTTTTCAAAATTGTTGCCTAAGATCATTTCAAGAGCTTGCATCGCTTAGTCAACCGGACCAACGGGGCAAATTGTAGGTGTCATCACACAAGGTTCACGGTAAGCTCATCACATAAGGCATTGGCACCAATATCAAACAAGACTCCACACTTTCGCTAGTGTGCAATGTTCATCACAACGAGATGCAAAAAGTTCACATATTGTCTAGGCAACTTCATTTGGCCTCATCGTAGCGGTGCATTAATTTTTGTTCGATTAAGATCACTATTCAAGTCATCGGTATTGATCATACCAATACTCAAATTTGCACAAGAACATCCACAATCAAACACAACAAGAGGTGGCAAAACTTTTTTTAGAAGCGTCAAAAACCATTTCTATTAAAAACAAGGACCCATGAGCTCAATCATCCACAACGAAACATCAAAAAACAAAACCCAATAGTATATACAAAATGACAATCCTAAGAGATAGGTAAGGAAGTACCTCACCCAACCACAACTAAAAAGCACTTGTCCTCAAATGAAACAAAATACTAAAACATCAATAAAACATGACAGAGAGGGAGGTAAAGAAGGGGTCCTGTCTACACAGTCGCTCCATCTAGTGGGGCATCAGTGCCTGGTGCAACATCAGCACTGCTAGATTCATTAGGTCTTGCCATGGATGTCAGTTTTAGCGATGTCTAAATCACCGACTGTACAATCATATCATCAAGATTTGGCAAGTCTCTATAGATGTTCTCCTCTCGCACCTCTAGCTTCTCTTCATCTATCTCTGCCTCCAACTCATCGGCTGCCACTTAAACCATCGGCACATCTTCGGTGGTGACCGGTGGAATCTCAGAACTAACCAGGGCATCCACATCATCAGCTGCCTCCAAAAGTGAAGTGAAGTATATGGACTTCAAGTATCCCACGTCCTTTCTCAAACCAGCAACCTCATCTTTCAAAGTTGTCACCTCTGAAGTATCCCCCTATCGACTTTCACAAGTCTTTACTCTCATCGTGACAGTGTCAATAGATGCTCGGAGGGGTGTCAATGCAGCTAGGATGGCACTCTCAATCATCCAAGGTACTGCAGCCTCCAACCAGGTAGCCCTCACATCCACAGAATGGGAAAATTGGCCCATTTTCAGGATCATGGCCTGAGTAATCCTAGTGGGCTGGGAAGTAGTGGAGGCACTGAGAGCATGGGAGGAAGTGCAAACAAGTATACCTGAAGGCCCGGAGGCTGGAGTAGGCAAATATACCTCTGCAGGTATTGGCTTATCATCAACCTTCGAGGATGCATTCACCAGAGCTGCTCTCCTCCTGTCTGCCTCCACTCGAGTGTACTCTGCCTTTATACGCCGGATGTCTGTGGAGGATATGGGAGTGACCTAGATATCCCTCTTCTCATCACGAGGAACTCCAGCACGCCGGCACAACTCTGTAATCAAGACCAGGAATATAAGGGACATCTCGCTCTGCTTGGCCCTCATGGCCATCTCCTTCTCTATGATGAGTCCTAAGTTGATGCTCCTCCGATATATGATTGACCGAATGCATGCTGCCTTAGAATGGCGGAGGATGGACTCATTTTGGGATTACATGATGGAGCTGTCGATGAATCCAAACTAGTATCGCGCGGCTATATCCAGCTCCTTCTTCTCAATCAGATCTCCTGCCTCAATCTATCTCGGGGTGGTGTCAGAGATGAGGGGGCAAGTCATCCCTTGAGATCATCCAAGGGTGTCGTAGTGGAACCCTAATTTGGGTAGTCATAGACTAACCCTCTACCATATACAGCGTTGATATGATCACAGTTGTATCTCACTACGGTTCCTCGCACCATGACGGACACTACCAGTCTGAAAGTGCTGGCCTTCTTCTTGCCTTTCGGTACCAAGTCACCATATGTTGCGTAGAACTCCCGAACCCATGTAGAAATGTAGCGACCTCGGGGCGGAGTAGATTGCTCAAACTGGTGAAATTGGAGAGTGTCCCTCACGGTGGAATATCTACCCACTAAGCCCTCTGTGGATAGCTGCTTCTCCTCGAGAATCGTCCTCAACTCGTCGGCCTTTAGTCCATTGAGTAGCTAGGGAGAAGGACCCTGAACTAGTGTTTCTAGAACTAAAATTAGTGTCGGAGTTGGCACTGTAACTCTCGATGAATCTTGGCGACTCATAGATCTCTGCTCACCGGGACTGTAGAGGTTGGTCATCCTCCGACTCAGAAAAAAGTTGCTTGGGAAAAAAAGGATTCTCCCTCGCTGTCAGAGTTGTGCTCTAGAACCTCAGATACGGGCTTCTTGCCCTTTCCTTTTGCTCCCTTTAGAGGTTTCTTCCTTCCCTTTTTAGAAGGGGTAGCTGCCCGCTCATTGATTACTATGTCCCGTGCTCTTTTGCGAGGCAGCATGTCTAAGTTAGTTCTAGCCAGAACTGTAAATCATACCAAAATAAGTTAGAACGATTCAAGAAGAATTTCAAAACAATAAGCTGCAGAAAAACTCACCGAACCGATCTTGTTTCTTTAGTTTTGTTTCATTCTATCTTGATGTTGCAACTTCTCTCCCCCATCTGAGTTTAATATCGTGCAATACTTAAAGTTTTCATTGATAGCAATTTGAGGATAGATTGTGTCTAATATCGATATATTGAATAGTACTCGTGATGAGCATAGCGTATAGTGTTGGTGTTGCGAGAATTAAATTTATATGGGTTCAGTATTGAGCGATCTCTTTGAATCTTTTGTTGACTAGTTGTGTTTCGATATGAGCCTTGCAATGAACATCACATGTATGCTTTTGATTTTTACAGGATGTGCTAAATGAGTGTATTTCGAAGTGCCATGTGTGGTGAGATCTTACTTGAAAGCATGCATGTGGAGTCCTAGAATTTTCCTTGTTAGCCCAATTATTTTGATCTTAGTGAATGCAAGGCATGATCTTGGGCAATAATTTAAAAATGGAACCAAAGTGTCAATAATCCTTTGTGACTACCTTGTCAGTGTGTAAGTCCATTTTGGTATCATTTGAGCTTAACTCATTTGTTGACGACCAAAAGAAAGCATCTTGAACCAAATTATCTCAAAATTCTCACCAAAAATCCTTTCTGAAGCATTTTGATGTTTGAATAGCCAACTTAGGCCAAAATCCTAAGTTGGGGGTGTGGAAAGGAAGGAAGAAGGAACGCCAAGTAAAGGGAAAAAAATGAAATGATAATCAACTTTGAAAGTGTTACAAAAAAGAAGGAACCACTCCTTATAACAAAATAATAATATCATTGTGAAGAAAATACCTTGAAACAAATGAAAAGAAAAAAAGATAAGTGAATGAAATAAAAGGGGAGACAAAAAAGTTTAATGAAAAGTCAAAGGTTGAGTTCTCAAATGAAAAAGAAGGAAATGAACTTGAGAAGAGGCTACGATGATTCAACAATGCTTTGAAAAGGTAAAGTCACGAATCCAAATCTACCGTACTTAACCTCAGCCCCATTACAAGCCTAAAAGGCCGTTGAGATATTGCATGAACTAGATTATGTGATGATTGAAAAATATGGGAAAACCTATGGGACACAGCTTGCATGTGTTTCTGTTTTGAGAGAGCGAGTATTGCATTGATTCCTTATACTTTTATTGATTTTCTTTGTGAGAGCATGGAATCGTTCTTGATGTGAGGGCATTTGAATGCATTTGTTGAAATATGTTCTTGCATTAAGCAAGAAGCTAAAGTGATATTGAGCTTGTTTTGCTAATAGCTAGTCAGCATTAGGAGCTTGGTGATCATGATTGATGGTAACATTTTATTGAGAGTAGTTTTGATTTGGTGCTTTCATGTTAGGTCTCCTTGAGTACTGTTGTGGACACTCTTATTGACCTTTTTGTGGTCTAGATTTACTTGAGGACAAACAAAAGTTTAAGTTTGGGGTGCCTATGAAGGGTAGATTTTTACTAACTTAAGGTTCATTTAGCTCAAAAATTAGTGCCCTCAATACCTAATTTTGTCCTATTTTAATAGAATGGTGATGATTTGCAACTATGAAGGCAATTGGAAAAGGCAAGGACTGATGTTTGAAAGAATAGTCTCAACTACAAAAAGAAGTGCAAAGTAAACATTGTTGATTGCCTAACATGAAAGGCAGATGGCCAACAGAGCACGACCTCACCCAAATTGACAGTGCATAGCACTTGTGTCAATCAAATAAGGTCGGCAGACTGCAGTAGAGACGATAATGCGCTGAATGCGAACAATAATCCTGATGCACAACCCAAAGCGACAGTGTGCAAAGCAAAGATTTACTCCTTGAAAGGTAAACTAAGGTGGTACTCTGTGATTCACCGAACTTGAAAGTTTTACTAAATTGAGTTTGCCAACTGAGGCTCAAACACATGAAGCCTAGAGCATCATAAGGCGAATTGAGAAAAGAAGGGTGATTCGCCGAGAAGGTTTGGCGAGCTCGACTAATGTCGCTGAGTTAGTCAAAAAATGGATTTTGGGCCAAATTTTGGGGAAGTACAAGTATCCTAAAGGATACAAATTTTAGAAAGTTGAAAAAGTTCTTTTGAGAGAGTCTAAGAACACTTTACCTTTGAAAAACACTTTTCTAGCTCTTAAGGTTTTAGAATTTTGAATTTGAAATTGATAAATTAATGCCGAACCCAAATTGGGTTTATTTTTAAATGTTTGATATCATGTTACCCATGGCTTCTTTCATGGAAGGTATACTTTTTTTACTTTTCGTGATCGGTGGATAAAACCCCAAGATCTACAATGCTCAAATGGGGTTGGGTGTTGATTTAATATAGTGGGTATTGTGCTACGCTCTACTTTGTTGTTGTTCATATATGACTTTGGTCTAGTTACCATGATGTTAACTCAAGGCTTAAGGTTGCAAACTTAATTTCTACTTTTAATCTCTGGTTGATGCTCGGAAGAGATTGATTGGAGTGGGTAATTAGTTCAATACTAGAAATTTAGGTTTGATATCGGTAACATATTTGAAAGAGACGTTATGTCAGATATATTTGTCTTGTTCTTTAAAGAGAGAATAGATTAAGGTATTGGTATGTTTAGGATTGACATATAGATGAGATCGAGAGGAGATTCTATGTATAAATGCTTTGATATCGAAAGATGCTTAACATCAATGGAGATTACATAACCTATTCATGAATGTTCATCACTATAGAGAAGTACAATTACCCTATGTGATATCGATTTCCAATCCCCGCACCACTAGATTGCTTGTTAATTATTGATTTCATCTCATTTTTAGTTTAATTGCAGTACTTGATAATCAAAGCTTCATATTGAGTTGGTGGCATCATCCACCCAATTGTTTTTACTATTACTGTCACGCCCCGAACCTACCCCCAGGACGCGGTTGCAGGACCTATGATCACGGATGACACCAAGCTAACCCTGCTGGTATATCATAAGCATACTAAATAAACTGAAGTAAAGAAATACTGTGCGGAAGCTAAATCATCATGTAAACTGAAATGATGGGGAATACCCATGTACTAAATTTGTATATATGAAACTAAAAGTAATCAACAACTAAAAAGTCAAACTCTAACACTATAGTTGAATCTAACTATGTCTGAAAATAGCCTCTAACTGACTAGAAGTCTTGGGACATGCCCCAGCTAAATCTAGCAAAAACGGAAACTAAAACTAAGAGAAAATAAATACATTCATGTCAACCGTCCTCGAAGAATGAGGACATACCACTGATGTTGCTGAACTGAGAATCGGGAATCGATCTATGGGTGATCTGGAAGCTGAGAACCTTAACCTACATCACGAGAAGATGTAGCGCAAAATATCCGTCAGTACTTGAAAGGTACTGAGCATGCAGGATAGAGTAAAGCTGAACAACAACATAACTGAACCAAAGCATAATATCTGAGCAATGATATGAGATAAGCATGATACTAAACTGAGAATACTGATTATGAAATAATTGAACACAATGACCAAGTTATAACATGTTGAATCTAAAATATGAACTAAAACTAATAACATGGTCAATGCAATAGAATCTGACTATAAGGGAGCTAGTAATAACTGACATAAAACCACATGAGCTAAATGTGGAATTCGATAAATATGCCCCATCAAGAGGATCCAATATACCCGGACAGTGGTATAGAGGCATGACTGGTGTGATCACTAAACTGATGCCTATAGAGGGGACTTACAACCTATGCCGCACGCAGTTCAGGGATTTAAGGGTGATTGACCCTAGTCAACTCGGTATTAAGTTTCTCCCAATTAGAATGTAAATAAGCAATGTTATTATTGAAATGCTGAAGTACTAGATAGCTCAATTATTGATATGCAAATTCTGAGAATGAAACAATTATGACTGATAATATGATATTCATAAACTGAAGCATGTGTATACCTGAATATTTTGAAAATTCTGACCTAGCGTGTATAATTAACGAATATATACAACTAGGATTCGGAATATCATATGGGAAACTGAGCAATAACATGATAATCTGATTTGGATCATTCTAACATCTAAAACCCAACAATTTCTAACATTCAAGAAACCCTAGGTCTAGATAATATCAAGGAAATCAAGATTCTGACTGAAATATAGGGACCTAATTGGTGAAAGGAATCCACTAGTGAAATCCCACATACGTGGTAATGAATTCCACAGAGAAATCTTTCGATTTTGGGGATGGAACTGAAGGAAACCTTGATGCGTTCTTGGAAAGCTTTGGTCGACTCTTTCTCCTCTCTGGTTCTAAATTTTATTGATTATTTTGAGAAAAAAATGACTAAGGTAGGTTCTAATTAGTTTACTAGGCTAAAACTAACCAAAACTACGTAGTTTAGGGGTTAAACGACCTTGTTTAGGGGTCAAACGCATAAGGAAAAGACCAAACGACCCCTGACTTAATTGTTGTCGGGGCCAACCTACGGACCAGACCCACGGACCGTGGATCTACCGACGGTCCATGCTGGTCAACCGTCGATCGTCATCTGGGGCCTCGATCCACGGACCAGGACCACGGTTCGTGGCCTGACATACAGTCTGTAGGTCCGGCCGTGGGTAGACACTAGGCCAAAATTTTTTGGATTTTCTGGGGATAGGTCGCAAGTGGTGAACCACGGACCACCAACACGGGACATGGGTCTCCCTACGGTTTGTGGGTGGTGCCCGTCAGTGCCACCTGCAACTTCAGAAATCTACAATTGGTCTGTTTTCGGATGCGGGGTGTTACATTATCTTCTCCTTGCAAACATTCGTCCTCGAATGAAGAAAAAAGTAGCTGGAGATGGAGGGAAATAGCTGTAAACTCTACTACTAAACACTGAAAATTGATCTCTGACTGAACTAAGTTCTAAGAACATGCAAATGCACTAAAAATGAAAGTACAAACTAAAGGAACATGATATTAAGACTGAATCTGCGCATGAATGACTGAAAAACTGACGAGGAACTATTACCTCAAGCTGGAATGGAATCAGAAGGAAAGAGATAAGGATACTTGGCCTTCATGGCTTCTTGTGCTTCCCAAGTAGCTCCCTCTACGGACTGACTCCTCCACAAAACCTTAACTGAAGCGACTTATTTATTTCTCAACCTTAAAACTTGACGATGAAGGCTTTCAACTGGTACCTCTTCATAAGTGAGACTATCCTTCATAGCCACACTTTCGAAAGGTACAATAGATGCTGGATCACCCACACACTTCTTCAAATAATGAAACGTGAAAAATCTGATGCACTGGTGCTAGTTCTGTTGGCAACTCTAACTCAAAATCCACTTAACCAACCTTTTTCAAGATCTTGTAAGGGCCTACATATATAGGACCGAGCTTTCCTTTCTTGCCAAATCTCATCACCCCCTTCATAGGTGACAGTTTCAGAAAAACTCAATCATCAACTCGAAACTCTAATTCCCTTCTCCTTACATCTGCATAGGACTTCTGGCGACTCTGGGCTGTCTTAAGTCTATCTCTAATGAGTTGTCATTTCTCCATAGCATCATGAACTGAATCTGGCCTTATCTAGGATGCTTCACCTACTTCAAACCAACCAACTGGAGATCTACTTCTACGCCCATACAATGCCTCATAAGGGGCCATTTGAATTTTGGAATGGTAACTATTATTGTAGGCTAACTCTATAAGAGGAAGGTGATCATCCCAACTACCCTTGAAATCGATCACACAAACTCTTAACATGTCCTACAAGGTTTGAATGGCACACTCTGTCTGCCCATCCTTTTGTTGATGAAATGTTGTGCTAAGATTTACCAGAGTACCAAAACCTTTCTGAAATGACTTCCAGAAATGAGAGGTAAACTGAGGACCTATATTTGAGATGATAGACAAAGGAACCCCATGCAACCTAACTATCTCATTAATGTAAATCTTGGCGTAGTCCTCCGCCGAATGTGTAGTCTTCATACCCAAAAAGTGCACAAACTTAGTGACTCTATCAACTATCACCCAAATGGATTCGTGTTGTCTACGAGTGCAAGGTAAGCCTTTAATGAAGTCCATGTTGATCACTTCCCATTTCCAAGTAGGAATGTTGATCTCTTCAGTCAGACCTCTTCATTTCTGATGTTCTACTTTCACTTGCTGGTAATTAGGGGACTTATCCACAAAATCCGCTATATCTCTTTTCATACCATTCCACCAAAAGACTCCTTGAAGATCACGGTACATATTACTGGCGCCTGGATGAATAGTATATCTGGAATTTGGGCTTTTGTAAGAATCTGTTGTCTCAACTCACCCACTTAGGAACACATAATCGACCCTGATAGCGAAGCACACCATCTTCCCCTTGGGAGAAAACCTCAACTCTCTGTTGATGGACTGCATCCTTTATTTGAAGCAATATCGAATCACTGCCTTGCTTTTTCTTAACCTCCGCTACCAATGAAGATTCAGACCCATTCTGAACTGTTACACCACTATATGATATGCTCATAAGAAGAACTCCTAAGCGAGGAAGTCTGTGAACATCCTTTTAAATTTTCTTTCTTTCTTCCTCAACATGTGCTACACTACCCATAGATAGTCTACTAAGAGCATATGCTACTACATTGGCCTTACCAGGATGGTAATGCACACTCATATCGTAATCCTTAAGGAACTCTAGCCGTCTCCTCTAGCGAAGATTCAACTCTTTCTGGGTGAACACATATTGAAGGGTCTTATGGTCTGTGAACACATTTACGTGAACACCATACAAGTAATGTCTCCAAATCTTAAGTGCAAACACCACTGCTGCAAGCTCGAGGTCATGAGTTGGATAGTTCTTCTCATGCACCTTGAGTTTTCTAGAAGCATAAGATATAACCTTACCTCGCTGCATCAACACACAACCTAGGCCGACTCTGGATGCATCACAGTAGATCACATAACCATCTGAACCCTCTAGTTTTCAGTTTTGCTAAGCTTTTCTCACAATCATCTAACCACTGAAACTTGACCTTTTTTTTATTCAACTTAGTCAATGGAGAGGATATGGATGAAAATCCTTCCACGAACTTTCTATAATAACCTGCCATACCCAAGAAACTTCTGATATTTGTAGGAGAGGTAGGTCTATGCCATTGTGTCACTAATTCTATCTTCTAAGAATCCACTGGGATCCCTTCACAAGACACAATACGCCCAAGAAAAGCGACTAATTGCAACAAAAACTCACATTTGCTAAACTTAGCGAATAACTGGCGATCTTTGCGTGTTTGTAGAACAACCCTCAAATGATTCGCATGTTCTTTATCATTCCTAGAGTAAATGAGGATATCATCAATAAATACGATAACGAACAAGTCCAAATATTGCTTGAACACTCTGTTCATTAGATCCATGAAAGCTGCAGAAGCATTGGTTAGTCCAAATGACATAACTACAAATTCATAATGACCATACCGAGTTCTGAAGGCTGTTTTTGGGATGTGAATATCTCTGACTCTGAGCTGATGATAATTGGATCTGAGGTCTATCTTTGAGAAATGACTAGCACCCTAAAGTTGGTCAAACAAGTCATCAATCCGGGGCATGGGATACTTATTCTTGATTGTGACTTTGTTCAACTTCCAATAGTCAATGCACATTTTGAGAGAACCATCTTTGTTCTTCACGAACAACACTGGTGCACCCCATGGGGAAATACTGGGCCTGATGATGCCCTTATCTAGAAGGTCTTTCAATTCCTCAGCTGGAGCCATTTTGTAAGGATGAATAGAAATAGGCTAGGTATCTGGAAGGAGATCAATTCCAAAGTCAATTTCCCTCTCGGGAGGAACTCCAGGAAGATCTTTTAGAAACATTTCTGGAAACTCATTAACTACTGAAATTGACTCAAGAGTTGGGGTTTCGGAGCTTGAATCCTTAACCAGAACTAGATGATAGAGATAAACCTTAGAGATCATCTTTCAAGCCTTCAGGTAAGAAATGAATCGACCCATAAGCGCTAAGCTACTACCCTTCTATTCTAGGATTGACTCATCTGGAAACTGAGAACGAATTATCCTTATTATACAATTGACTAAGGCATAACAGGAATGTAACTAATCCATGACTAGAATGATATCGAAGTCTACCATTGCTAACTCTCCAAGATCTGTTAAGGTGATATTCTGAGAGACAGTGACAGGACAATTTCTGTATACCCGTCTAGCTATAACTGGTCACCAACTGGAGTGGAGACTGAGAATGGTTCTAAGAGAGTTTCTGGACTAACATTGAAGTTGATTGCTATATACGGAGTTACAAAGGAAAGACCAGCCCCTGGATCTAACAATGCATAAACATCTAAGTCAAAGAATCGTAATGTACCAGTGACTACATCACAAGAATATTCTTGATCATTGCGAGTCTGGTGAGGATACAACCTGTTTTGGCGCTGACCGCCACTTGTACCAGATGAGTTCCCCTGCTGAGTCGGGTGACCTGTTGGTGCTACTGAAGTTGTGGACTGAGCTCTACCATTATTGCCTCTTTGACCCTTTTTAGAAGGATAATCTTTCAACCTGTGACCAGACTGACCACACCCAAAGCATACTTTCTTTCCTGTAAGTCACTCGCTCAGATGGTTCTTACCATACTTTTGACAAGTTGGGTAGGTTCTGGTGCCTAAAGCAGTCACATGCGACTTAGAGCCTGATGCCCTGCCTTTCTGATCATTTTGGAACTTGGAGGATGGAACACTAGCTGATGAAGCTGCTTGAGCTGCTAACTTTTGTTGAAACTGTGAGGGATTTCCACCATCTGATTTCTGTTGAGAATACTTATAGTTGCCTTTTCTGGCCTTCTTATTCTCCTTAGCATGTTCCTTAATATTATATCCCTCAACCTGTTGAGCATGAGTCATGCGCCAAGAGATGTTCTCAATTTCCACCACCATAGCATTCCTACACTCAGTTTTCACTAGATCGGATACCCCATACATAAACTTGTTCATTTGAGCCTTGGAATCAGCCACCATGTGAGGAGCATACCTAGATAGTTGGGTGAACTTGAGTTCATAATCTTGGAATGTCATGGAACGCTGCCTCAAATTCATAAACTCCTGAGTTCTTGCCTATCTCAACTCTCTTGAAAAGAACCTATCTAAAAAGGTTTCACTAAAGCATTCCCAAGTGATAGGAGTTGCATTTGTACCCCTGCTCTCTATCCATTGAGTATACCAGATATGAGCTACATCCTTCAGCTGATAGGATGCCAACTCTACCCTATCATTACCTATCACTTGCATCACTCCAAAGATCTTCTTGACCTCATCTATAATATTTTGGGGATCCTCACCAATCTGCGATCCTAAGAACTCTAGCGGATTCATCCTTACAAAATCTCGAACCCTGGCTGCCACTGATCCACCACTATTATTTATAGGAACCGGAGTCTGCTGAGTATTCTGGTTCGTCACACTTTAAGCCAAAAGTTTAATGGCGTCCCAAAACTCAACATTTGAAACTTCCTAATCTAGGACTAGAAGTGCTGCGTTAGCATTGCGTGCATTCACATTCCTTCCACAAGCTCTACAAGGAGGCATGATCTGAAAGTGCATAACGAATGATTTAGAATAAAGAACTAAATCATACCTTATGCACAATAAGAGTAACGAGAAAACGTTTTTACCTAAAACACTTTGTAGCCTCCCTCTCATTAGATGTGGTGCACTCCACACCCATGAAATGGACTCTACTTAGTGCGGTTTTTTAGACATCCTAGAAATCTTAAACCTAGTGCTTTGATACCAAGTTTGTCACGCGTCGATGCTACCCCTAAGACACGGACACGGGACCTTTGATCACAGATGTACCCAAGCTAACCCAGCTGGCAAATCATAAGCTTACCAAATAAACTGAAGCAAAGAAATACTATGCGGAAGCTAAATCATCATGTAAACTGAAATGATGGGGAATTCTCATATACTAAATCTGAATATATGAAATTTAGAGTTTAAACAACAACTGAAAAGTCAAACTCTAACACTATAGTTGAATCTAACTATTTCTGAAAATAGCCTCTAACTGACTAGAAGTGCTTGGACATGCCCCAACTAAATCTAGCAAAAACTGAAACTTAAACTAAAAGCAAATAAGGACAATAATGTCAACTGTCCTCAAAGAATGAGGACTCACCACTGATGTTGCTGAACGGAGGATCGAGAACCGATCTATGCGTGATCTGGAAGCTAAGAACATGAACCTACATCACAAGAAGATGTAGCGCAGAGTATGAGTCAGTACTTGAAAGGTACTGAGCATGGAAGATAGAGTAAAGTAGAACAATAACATAACTGAACCAAAGCATAATATCTGAGCAATGATATGAGATAAGCATGATACTAAATTGAGAATACAGATTATGAAATAACTGAATGCAATGACCAAGTTTAGAACATGTGGAATCTGAAATCTGAACTAAAACTGATAGCATGGTCAATGCAATAGAATCTGACTGTAAGGGAGCTAATAATAACCGACATAAAACCACATGAGATAAATGTGGAGTCCAATGTATACGCCCCATCGAGAGGACCCTATATACCCGGCCAAACATATAGAGGCATGACTGGCGTGATCACTAAAATGATTCCCATAGAGGGGACTTACAACCTACGGGGCACGTAGTTTTGGGACTTGAGGGTGACTGACCCTAGTCCACTCGCTATTAAGCTTCTCCCAATTAGAATATAAATAAGCAATGTTATTAGTGAAATGTTGAAGTACTGGATAGCACAATTAATGGCATGCAAACTCTGAGAATGTAAAAATTATGACTGATAATATGACATACGTAAATTGAAGCATGGGTATATCTAAATAATCTGAATGATCTTACCTAGCATGAATAGTTCATGAACTAACGAATATATACAACTAGGGTTTTGAATATCATACGGGAAACTGAGTAATAATATGATAATCTTATTTGGATCATTCTAACAGCTAAAACCCAACAATTTCTAACATTCATGAAACCCTAGGTCTAGATAATATTAAGGGAATTAAGATTCTGACTAAAATATAGGGACCTAATGGGTGAAAGGAACCCACTAGTGAAATCCCACATACCTGGTGACGAATTCCATGGAGAAATCTTTTGATTTTGGGGATGGAACTAAAGGAAACCTTGTTATGTTCTTGGAAAGCGTTGTCGACTCTTTCTCCTCTCTGGTTCTGAGTTTGATCGATTACTTTAAGAAAGAATTGACTACGATAGGTTCTAATTAGTTTACTAGGCTAAAACTGATCAAAACCACGTAGTTTAGGGGTCCAACGCATAAGGAAAAGACCAAACGACCTCTGACTTAATTGATGTTGGGGCCAACTGACAGACCAGACCCATGGACCGTGGATCGACCAATGGTCTTTGCTGGTCAACCATCGATCGTTGTCTGGGGCTGGAATCTGGGTCCTCGATCCACTGACCAGGAACACGATCCGTGGCATGGCCTACGGTCTGTAGGTTTGGCCGTTGGTTGACACTTGCCAAAAATTTTGGGGCTTTCAGTGGAAGGGTCGCAGGTGGTGAACCATGGACCACCAACACGGGCAGTGGGTCACCCTACGGTTCGTGGGTGGTGCCCGTCGGTGCCACCTGGAACTTCAAAAATCTGTAATATGTCTGTTTTCGGATGCGGGGTGTTACTATTACAAATAAGCTAAATTAAAATCCAAATTTCTTGATAAGGAATTCTCTATGATGTACCATTTCCTATGGGATCCCACTTTGACTCTTCGTTGGATTTTTACTGACTACAATTGCTTACTCTTTTAATTGGTTTTGGAGGGTGATTTGAGCATTATCAATGAACCCTTTTGTCCTTGAGCCAATGCATATATGGAATGTACATTCTACAATATCACACAGAAATATCAGACATGGTAAAAAGAACAAATTGTCTCGTCAATTCACATAACAACAACTACTACAATTGCGCCCCATACCCAAACAAGCTTGGGCAGCATACTTCCATTAATTGAAAGAGTAGTTGGACAAATGTGCAGATATTCTAAGCCAATTGAGCAAATAAGACATGTAAAAAATTTGGAAATACTATAAGTGATTACCTTGTAAAATGTTTTTAGAGTTATAAGACTAGTTCTCCCAAAGTACAACTCATGCTGGCATCACATCCTAAATAAGAAAGAAAAAAGTGGGGTAAGTGAGTAAATAGTTTGAGCCATGAATTTATTAAGGGTGAGTAATTTGAGTTAGGTCTAGTTTTGGTAAATAGTTTCACATTTAGGTCTATTATGTGTAGTTTTCCCTTTCATATATCTATTAATAAAATGAGCCTCAAGCTCCAAATTTGACTTTAAAAAAAAACTATCGTTCAAAGTGCACAATAGATAATACTCCATTTGTTTCAATTTATGTGATATTTTTCATTTTTCGAGTGTCAAACAGTTAAGTTTGACTAGGAATTTGCGCACGAGATCTTCAATTTTTTTAAAAATGAAATTTATATATTTGTAAACTATGTAAAAAATACTATAAGTTACAATAATTGATAATTCAAAATGTTTAAAAGATCTATGAAAAACTTACGGTAAAATATAAACTTGTTTGAATTTCAAAATCCGAAAAGTGACATAAAATAGGACGGAGGGAGTATTGGTTTTTTATAAAGTGCAACAGTAAAACCTTTCCGGAGCTGATTTTTGATTTTTTGTTCCTAATAATTGGTATTAGAAAGCTCTAGCTTGTGCATTGCTTGTCTAACGGAACTGGTTACTATTCTCAAAATTATATTTATGTGACACATCTTTTTCTTTTCATTTCAATTAAAAAAGAATGTCATATTTCTTTATTTAATAAATGTTTAATGAAATATCAATATTTGTTTCCTATATTGGATCCCATAAATTTAGCAAAGAAGATGTATTCTTTTGTTTAAATATTGGAATACTAATTAGTCTTTAGATATTTATGAAAAGTCAAACAACATCACGTAAGAATAGAGATTTTTAGTATAAATATAAATATAAATGTGGTTTGTTTATATTTGTTTTAATTTATGTTTGGTTAGCGAAAATTGTGTGAGATGGTACGGTTGATAAATAGTTTGGAAAAAATATGTGGTTAAATGAAGGTATTGTTGATTGTTATAAATAGAGAGAATAATAGGCAGCAATGATGAATCGGTCATAAAAGCCATAGAAGAAACAGAAAAAAAGGCTTCTTCAATGGCTATCTACATCAAAGCCTTTGTTCTTCTTCCTTTACTCTTTGTTTCATCTTATGCTAGAAACAAACATATTAACCAAGGCTTTGACGATGCTAACGACTCTCCCGTTGGTGTCAATTTTGATCCTTCCCCTCATGATGTTTTGGAATTCCTAGATGGAAAGAAAAAGAAGAAGAAAAACAACAAGTCCAACAAGAAAAACAAAAAAAATGAATTAATATTTCCAAAATTTCCCTTTCCCTTTCCCTTTCATGGAGTTCATGAATACCAAGAGGAAGTAGCACCATTAGAACCGGCTGTCGAAGTGAAAAAGAATGACATTCCAAAGCCGGATTTCGAGACGGAAAATCGTGGTGCTTGGATGTTACATTCACCAAATTCTGGTGTTGCGGCCATGCATATACAATTGATGCCAAATAACAAGGCTGTTTGGTATGACACTACAAATCTTGGACCATCTGCAATTCAAAATAACCCTCCATTTTGCAAGCCAGTCCCAGAAAGGCCTGGTGAGACTGATTGTTGGTCTCATGGTGTTCAATATGACGTTGAGAGTGGTCAAGTTAGGACATTGAAGGTTTGTTACCTCTTCCTAATTTTTATATCTCATTTCACTAATATATTATGCATGATTTACCAAAATCTCATAGTGTTAAGAACTAATTACATTCTATTCATACGTTTTTTTTTCAAATTACAAAATTCCCTTAAATTTTGTGAAATCTGGATCCATCCTTAAATTTTCTGAAATTTGGTTACATCCCAAAACATCCATCAGCGTTCCGATACATCGGGTACTTTCTGATACATCGCATAAAGTGATATATTCAACTAATACATTGCATAAAATAACGTATCCGATCGACAAATAGCATAAAGTAGAGATTTTTGTAATTTTTTCTAATGATAGGAAATTTTAGACAATATAATAAAATAAGTTGTGTATTTAGGTAATCTTTCCTTTATTATAGAGAAGTACATACACATGCATAAGAGGCAAATAATATATGTGCACTTAAAATTATACAGACCAGATTAACGAGATTTTTCAAAATCACTAATTTATTTAATTATTTCTATCATTATGTCACATTTCTTTATTCCTGTAAGAAATTAGTAACCTTTCTTAAGAGTTTGTGTCTTAGAATGTTACTGAATTAAATTAACATAAACCTATATTTTGTTTTTTGAACCTTTTTTCCATTTTCTCATGGGCAAGCTTTAATATTTACCTAAAGATCTAAAAAGAGATCTTGTTCTTTTTCTTGCTAGGAATAAATATCATTTGCACCTTTTAAGGATAAAAAATTCATTGTCAAGGAACAAAATGAATGCCAACGAATGCTTTTTGATCTCCAAGTTCCACAGCTCTGTTTCCTTTTCTAATAATTGGTATTTTTTTCGTTCAATTGATAAACAGATAATGACTGATACATGGTGCTCATCCGGAGGTTTGTCCTCTAATGGTGAACTAGTAAGCACAGGAGGTTATCGTGAAGGAATCCGCAGTATAAGAATCATGAATCCATGCGATAACTGCGAGTTTCAGGAAAATGCTAATGGTCTTGCTGCTATGAGATGGTACAAATATAACATTCCAATCTTACTTTTAAAAGAGTTAATCTTCCACACACTATCAACATAAAAGAAACATTGTATACTATATCCATCACTTTAAACTAAAAATTTATAATATGGCCACTAAATGCCTCTTTTGTTGTAGTTCTTAAAAAAGATAAGTAACCAATTACTAATAATATAAATATTATTGTCCATTTCTAAAATGATGGAGAAGTTTTACGTTTGTGAATCAACAGGTATGCTACTCAGCATATGCTTGAGAATGGTAGCTTCATTCTTGTTGGAGGTCGTGGTGCACACAACTACGAAATCATTCCACCAGGAAGACTGCAATTTCAGGTGCAACAATTTGGGTTAAATTTCCTTGTTGAGACTGAAGACGAGAAAGAAAACAATCTCTATCCATTCGTCAATCTTCTTCCTGATGGGAATGTATTTATATTTGCCAACGATAGATCAATAATCATTGATCCTTATAGTGGAAAAACCATCCGCGATCTTCCTGTACTTCCAGGAGGTTCAAGAAACTATCCAGCATCAGGAATGTCCGCACTTTTGCCAATCAATCTCAATACTCCTAATCCTGAGGATGTTGAAGTTGAGATCATTGTTTGTGGTGGAAATACCAACGATGCCTTCAAATATTCCGAGTTTCCACCCAGACAGTTCTTCCCCGCATTAAAAGATTGTGGAAGGTTATTTGCTAACAGACAAAGAGCTCAATGGGATATTGAAGAAATGCTATCACCAAGAGTGATGGGAGACATGTTGCTTCTACCAACCGGAGATATATTGATCATCAATGGAGCAAAGATAGGAACTTCGGCATGGGATGCTGCTGAGGAACCTAATCTTACTCCACTTCTTTATAGCCCAAACAAACCAAAAGGGCAGAGGTTCAAGGAATTGACCCCTTCACAAATCCCTAGAATGTACCATTCTGTTTCTGCTGTTTTGCCAGATGGCAAAATTTTAGTGGCAGGCAGCAATACCCATGCTGTGTATGACTTCCAGGCTAAATATCCAACTGATTTGAGAGTGGAGAAATTCTCACCTCCTTACTTGGCACCTGAGTTGGAACAACACAAGCCCCAAATTCTTGAGAATGGAGCCAACAAGGAGATGAAATATGGTCAGAATTTCAAGATCAATATCAAGTTGGATGAAGTTGTAGATGAGATAGATATTAAGGTTACAATGTATGCACCGCCTTTTACAACACATGGCTACTCTCAAGGACAAAGGTTGCTCATTTTGAAGGTTCAAGCTGTGACAAATCAAGAGGTTACTGTTGTAGCACCACCTTCAGGCAGAATTGCTCCACCAGGCTACTATTTACTCTTTGTGGTTCACCGGGGTGTTCCTAGCCGTGGAATGTGGGTGCGCATTGACCAGTAGACATGATCAACAATATCACCAATACTTTACTTGTTTATTTTATGTATACTATTGATGTTTTATATACAAAAGGAAATATATATTAAACCTTTGCTATCTTGTTTTATTCTTTCAGCAAGGTAATATACTTGTCATGGTATATATTTTTGAGCTTGTGGTTTTGGCCTCCCCTTTAACTTAAAGATGTGATTTTCACTATCATAAGGCTTGTAACTGGCATCCTAACATCTGCATAAAAGTGAAGAATTATAAAATTAACATGAATCGCAAAAGTACGCACTCGAATGAGCAAATCCTTAATAAACTATTCCGTCCAGAGTAACATGAGTCAAAATTCTTATGTTAGCTATCTTTTCTCGATCTCGAATTATTAGATGGTGGTTGGTAGAACCAAACTTTTGGTATGGCCTTTTTCCTAATCTCTACCTCTATGGTCAAAGAGGTCAGAATATAGGAGATCTTATATATTAATGGTTGTCAATCATCTAAACAATATGTTTAGTTTGAAAGGAACTTAATTAATACACAATTATTACACATATATAACAGATTTGTTATGCATTCATTATCATCATCCATAACCCTAGTTATGAATTTAGCAACTCATAACTAGTGTAGAATAACAGTTTTTATAATTTGATCTATTGGAAAACATAAATGTAAAAGAAAATAAGAGAACACTTTGATTAAAGCAGCACCTGCAAACAAATCTTTTCCGTTTAACAGTAACCGTCGAAAATTGTAAGCCCTAGAAACTCGTGGTCATTACCAACTGTAAACCCTAGAAACTAGCGGCAAAAGGGCGAAGTCATTACCAACTTGGCAACTCACTGAGTTAGTTTGGCGAGTTGAAGGAAGCTCGCTAAAAATGACAAAATTCAGACCTACAATTTATCAAGCGAAGGGCGAGCTAGGAAAAACTCGGTGACTTGCCGATCCACCTTGGCTAGCTCGATGGTGCTCGCCGAACAAGCAGTTGTCAACCCCTCACCAAATTTTCAAGCTTTTGAGCAATTTTTTAGCAATGAACAAAAATCACACCTAATTCATGAAAATGAAGCTACCCATCGCAACATATACCCTGGGTACTCAGATTTCCCCCAAATTTCAACAAAGTAACGATAAATTGACAATTTTCCCTTACGAATGAGATAATCGAAATTTTCATTGAGCTAATTCAAGCCTAGTTGTCGATTATGGTCTAATCATACTTCCCCCACATAAAATACACACCAGACCAACATCATATCAAGATTAATTTTGTTTTAAAATACCCAGCTTGGATTTCAACTTGGTGATCTCAATGCTGCTCGCCAAATCATATTTGGTAATTCACTGTCTAGGTATCTGTCCACCGAAGTTGACAGAACCTTTTGCATAATTTTGGAACTGAGAAGGCGAGCAAGGTTATGCTCGCCAAAACAACTCGACGCTTCACCGATTGGGTATTCTTCTCACCCAAATTGTCTTAAATTACTTAGGAAATTTACTTCCTCCTGCACACTTTACTTCCGTTGTATTCCATGCACGGTTGATTTTGGTCATCTCATCAAGCGATGCTAAAGAGACTTCAAATGGTTGCCTCATAATTCCACCTTTAATGAGTTGGTTAGCTATTCTCTTATTCGTAGAATTAGGACTCTAGTAAAAATATTGAAACGATACTTTATCTTGTAACTCATGATTAGGGCATAGTAACACTACCTTTTGGAACCTATTCCATGTTTTATGTATAGGTTCATTTTCGATTCGCTTCAAAATTTGGATGTTTTCCTAGATTTCAGCATTTTCAAAGGAGGAAACAATCTCTCAAAGATCACCACAGTAAGCTCTTCCCAAGTAGTGATTGAATCTCTTGGCAATTCAGGCAACCATTCAGAATCTTTCCCCATTTGAGAAAAGGGAAAAAGCCTCAAGCAAATTGACTTTTCAGTGATGTTCTTGAAAGTTAATGGGCCGCATAGATCTACAAAATTGAGAATATGCTCATGGGGATCCTCATGAGCTAGACCTCCGAACATCCCATTCATTTGGAACAAATGTAGCATTGTTCCAATTACATGAAATACAACATTCCCGATAGTTGGGAGTAGTTGGATAGCTCCTGTACTTCCTATTGCATTGAAATTCACATCATCATTTTGTCCATGTTGGCTAGTATCATTTTTCCCAATAACACTCATGTCGTCACTTATAAAGAGGAAAAGAATGAACAAATAGTAAGAATGTTCTACGACACCAAATCAGTTAACAAAATAACTTCACTAAAATAATTCTAAGCACCACTCCCTAACAATGGTCCCTTTTTTTATAACACTCAAATTACTTGTAAAATCATTAAACAAGTAAGTGTTCGTTAGCAATCTAATTATCCAACGTATGAGGTCGGGGTCGGATCCCACATGGAGTAGTATGTGAAATAATTTAATTACGAATTCAATTTGTGTCCCAATTCATTGAAAGTAGATAGTAATAAGGGTGAAATAAATTCCAATTATAAAAATTAAGATTGTTCGGTAATCAATTTTGATCAATTGAACTTAAACAAGTGATTAACAAGCAAGCAGAGTAATAATCTAGGAGCGTGCATAAGTGGGTATCTTTTTCAAAAGGTGGGCCAATGTGATTGCTCAATAACCTTGATTACTTATGGATAGACTAGGTCAATCTCAAAAACGGATTATATTTCTCAATCATAATATGTTTATCACAAGAACTGTTCTTGGACATTCCCATGTGTAATCAACTAAAAGTCCAATTCCTTGACATAAATCTTCTCTCGAGCAAGCCTAGCATTTAGAGGTGAAACCCAATTGTTTTCTCAACTAAATAAGAAATTTCAAACTAATATGCAAGCATCAAATCAATTACCTACTTCATATATTCTCTCTCAAGCAATTTATGAAGATCTAAAAGTAGAGTTAAGTTTGCAACCTCAATTTATAAACTAAACATATGATAATGAAATTGAATCCATGGAAATCAAAGTAAGACAAAGCAATACACATTATCCCATTGAAGTTGGTCAAAGAGATCATCAATTCTTGGAAGAAGATACTTATTTTTGATAGTAACCTTGTTCAACTGACGGTAATCTATGCACATTCTGAGAGAGCCATCTTCCTTCCTCACAAATAAGAACGGAGTGTGCTAAGGTGAGACACTTGGTCGAATGAAACCTTTCTTAAGAAGATATTTCAACTGCTCTTTTAACTCTTTCAACTTTGCTGGAGCCATTCTATGTAGCGGAATAGAGATAGGACGAGTATCGGGGAGAATATCTATACCAAAGTCTATATCTCTCTCAGGAGGGACTTTGGGAAGATCGTCTGGAAAGACCTCTAGAAACTCACTAACAACTGAAACTAACTGATTAGGTGGTGTCTCAACACTAAAGTCAATAACTCGGACCAAGTGATAGATGCACCCCTTGGAAACTAACTTTCTGGCCTTAAGGTAAGAAACAAAATGACCCTTAGGCACTGCTGAACTACTTATCCACTAAATAACTGGCTCATTAGAACTAAAACTCAACTACTCGAGTTCTACAATCGACTGAGGCATAACAGACATGAAGCCAGTCCATACCTAGAATGGCATCAAAATCTACCATATCTAACTTAACTAAATCAGCTATGGTGTCCTTGTGATTTACTGAAATGGTACAACCACGATAAACTCTCTCAGCTAGAATAGAGTAAGCAACATGTGTAGAAACACTAAAGGGCTAAAGAAGTTGCTCAGGCAGAATATCAAAATTCATGGCAATATAACGAGTCACAGAAGATAGAGTTGCTCCTGGATACAGCAAAGCATAAACATCAAAAGTAAAGACTTTGATCATACCAGTGACAACATCTAGAGAATTCTCTTGCTCTTGGCAACTAATGATAACATAAAGAAAGTTTGCCCCTCCGCTTATCCCTGAAGTAGCTCCTCTAGGTGACGCTATGTCTAGTGGAACAACTGTAGAAGATTGAGCTCTATTGCCCCTATTTCCACCGCTCTGCATGTTTAGGGTACTCTTTTATGAAATGACCCTCTTTTCCACACTTGAACCAACCAGTGGGGTCAGCATGACACATTCCTGAGTGGGTTCTACCACACTTAGCATATGCATAAGTCTCATTTCCTCCTTGTACCACACTACCTTGAGACTATGCAGGTTTAGCTCTGAAATTTTGAGAATTCTAATTATTGAACTCACCTCTATTCTTTCATACACGTGTACTAGCAGTTAATGGAGCAGGTCCCTTTTTCTTATGTTGGAACGATGACCGGTTTGCATTACTCTTCCACTGATCGAACTCATTCCCTGTTGTCTTAGCTTTCTTATTTCGAAACTCTTCCCTATCTCTCAGCCTATCTTCCTCAACCTGTTGCATATGTATCATCAGCCTTGGTATGTCTATATCCCCTATTAGAATAGATGCCTTGCCCGCCTTACTTGACCTACAAGATAACCCAGCAACAAACAGATTCATCATGCTCCTCATGTCAGGAACCATCTCCGAGGCATAATGGGAAAATTGTATGAACTTGAGGCTATACTCATGCACACTCATAGATTCATGAGTGAGGAATTTTCTTACCTTTTCCTCTCTTAGCTCACGGGGAAAGAAATGCCCCTTGAAGGCACTCTCGCACATAGGCCAGCTCACTATTGGTGCACCCTCAGCTCTACCCTTCTTCCATTGGTCAAACTAGATTCCAGCAACACCCTTCAGTTTGTAAACACCTAGTTCCACTCGCTCGGCATCAGCAACGTGCATCACCTCAAACACTTTTTGCAACTCTTCCACAAAAGTATTCGAATCCTTAATGACACTAGAACCGGTGAAGTTTGGAGGATTCATCCTTAAGAAATCACGGATCCTTGAAGCATCCGCCACTTCCTGTCGATTCTCTCTTTGTTGTCCAACATGGTTGGTCACCACTTGACTCAACATCTAGATAGCTTCCAAGAACTCAGCATTAGTGACCTCTCCTTGGGCTTGCACTTCTTGTGCATTAGGTACCACTTTATCCTTAACGTTCCTTCTCGTAGGACAACCTCGGACAACTCCTTGTGGAGGCATAATTTGAAAGATACGCGCAAGCACGAGTTAGAAGGAGACTTTATAAAGATGAGCTATATCGCATGAAATGAGCATGAAAGAAGTGAGATAGTTTCTAAATGTTGTAGCCTCTTAATTATAGATATGTAGCACTTCACATAGATAACTAGGACTCTACAGACACGGCTTCGTAGACACCCTAGGACTCTTGAACTCTGTGCTCTGATAGTAAGTTTGTCACACCCCGAACCTACACTCTAGATGCGACTGGCACTCGAGAACAATTGTTGACCCCAAGCGAACCCTTGTCCTGGCTTAACTCTTAGCGGAAGACTTACTCAACATAGAATAAACTCAAATGAAAGCTTTAACTAAGATAAATACTCAGAATATTTAGAGAAACATTCACTAGTAAAAGAGGCAACTCAAGTCTCAGACATCAATAAATGAAATGAACAAGACTCACGAACTATGTTTATCTATCTATGAAGCCTCTAATACTATGAGGGATGTTGGGACAAGACCCCAAATCATCCTAACAAATTGAATGACAAAACATAATAAAGGGATCCTATGGAAGTAGGGAGTCTCACCAAATAACTCTGAAGATCGACTGGATTAACGAAGTACTCGATGCTGATCCTGATTACCTGTATCTATATCATGAAGGATGTGGGTCAAATGGTGTCAGTACATGGAATGTACGATCATGTGAGGGTAAATCTAAAACACGACATAAGATTGAACTGGAACTAAAAGAAACACTTGCCTCGTCTCAACCCTACTCAACTCATTTCAATATAAAGTAGTAAATAAAGATGCATTATAACGAAAAGCTTTAAAACAGTAGATAACAACTCAGTGTATTAGAAAATACAACATAAACTCTGTTTGTATAGATAATGATACAAAATAAGTCTGTGGGAATTTCTCTAACCGACAACCATCACTATGAGCTATGGGATGATACATCGTCTAGCCCACGCTGCCAGAATTGTCCTATACTTTGCCGGGCTATATAACCTACTACTAAGTGGATCCACTAGTCTATGCTAAAAAGTATTAGGGATTATCTAAAGAGTTTGACCCTTTTTACCCATATTAGCTACATGGTTTATGTTGACTTGAGTTATTTGAACTGGTCCAGATATCGATGATCAATACTACTCCCAAAATGTAACTAGCTCATATGTTTAAAAATGTAACTCTTTCTGTGGTTTGATTTTATTACTAAAAAAAATTCTCTTAAAAGAGATGGTACTAAAACTGCTCATGAAAAGTCTTTTGGAAATCGGTGTTTCCTCTCATTTTAAATATGGAAATATTTATTCTTGGGAATACTTAGATCTCATATATCATTTTAAAGAAAATGAACTTGTCTCTACTCTTCCTCAAACTCAATGTTTAAGTCTTAAACAAGTTTAAACAATTGTGAAAGACTTTTGAAAAGACTCAAAGAACTCTCAAGACTTGACTCTTCGCTCTACTTTGAGTTTGATTTATGGATTCAAGGGTTATGATTTCATGTTATGGATGGTATCTCAATTTTTAGACTACCTTAGAGTGTAGAAATCAACTAAAAAGCATAGGTACGATTCGAGGGAACTCATACGGAATGAAGTGGGAAAGGGTAGAAGACCTGGCAACCCTGGTGTACTGAGTGGCGCAGGGCACCAAAAGTTGTACTACAGAAGGAAGGTTGGGACACACTGAGTTGCACGGTTCCCTAGGACCCGTCTTACAGAACCATACTTTGGGCGCACTATGTGGCATGGTGCCCCATCCTTTTTTCCATAAATTTTGACAAATTTTCTTACTCGTTTTCCAACCCCAATTCACCTAGAATCGAATGGTTTCTTCCCTAATCACTTAGATTCGAATACCCAACATTTGTATACAAGTTGAGTCAGTTAAAAAAGCCTTAAAACTCATACAATTATCTTAAGAACTTATCAAAACCTCTACATTCAAGATTATGAAAGAAACTTCAATAAAACTCATCAAGAACTCAAATCATTTTCTTTCAAGAATGAAATTACACTGAATTAATCATGATTGGCACACAGGTGAATGAACCCAATGCTATGTGAACTCAAATAACTCTTAGGGATCAACCGCTTGGCAAAATCCGCAACCAAAAACCTCAAGAACTTGACGAACACTTTACTTTTCTTTTTTTCTACTCTTCTTGAACTTCTCTCAAAACCCTAGCGTATATTAGGATCTGTAAAACTAAACCAAATCAGTTTTGACCCCCAAATATTAACAATTTTCGTTTTAAGGTGATTGGATAAGGAAAAGACCAAAATAACCCTCTTAAATCCAGGTAACTTTCCTTAACTAGAAAGCCCAACTTCAAACATGAATATCTCCCACATATGAGCTAAAAAATTAGCAAACTCAGTGGTGTAGGAAAGAGGATTCCAAGACCTTTCATTTGATATCTTATGGGCTACCTAAATCATCCTCTACTGAAAGTGATGGTCGTCTCAAGTTGATCCAAAACTCATACATAGTTTAACTGGCAAAAATTTCCAATTTTACTCTTTCCAAAGTAGTTGTTTCTAATTCTAATTCTTTCAAATGGTGAGGTGTTACACATTGAGCACAATAGAGTCGAGAGGATCCCACTTCATTTGTTATCAACTAGAGAGGCCATCTAGGCAGTAGTGGTGTACCTTCGTAGAGACCAAGACAACTAGGTCTCCACTTGTCCACTTGGGTTGAGTTTTTTGAGGCCTTCTTGGTCAGGTTCATCCTCTACATCGTCAGAGATTGTCTCTAGGATCCATTTTGTAGGTTAGTGCAAGGCTCCATGATTGTTTTAGAGTATAAGGTGAGGTTTCATGAATTCTCGTATGACTCTACTATGATCCTACCTATTAAGGAGGAGAGAGTTATGTGCTTTGTCTGTGGTTTGAGACTGTAGCTATAGATTGAGACCCAATCTAGAGTCTTCATGGGCTACTCATTTCTTGATGTAGTTGATCACGCACGTACAGTTGAACAACTTCTTTGTTAGGCCAATGGGGGTAATGATAAGAGAGCTAGGTATAAGGGCAATTACATGAGATTCCATTCAAGGTCTAGAGACTCTCATTACAAAACGTGAAAGCGGTTTCAACTAGGTCAGTCCAGCCGATATGTTAAGGCCTCATTTGAGGCTTTATAGGGTGACTGATATATTAAGAGTGAGTTTGGCTCGAGTTAGAGTCAAGATAGGTGTCAGTCACATATTTTAGGTTGTTGTGGCCAATCTTCTAGGAGATGATCATCTTCATACTTTTTTTATTTTGAAGAGTTTTATCATTACACCAGACATTTTCCTTTGCGTAGGTGGATTGCTCCCACTCCACAAGTAGCTCTACCAGATCCACCATAAGAACCTCCAGCAATAGACCGAAGTAAGGTTCAGGACTATCACCGTAGGTATTAGGGTATTCATGGTTGTCCCCAGGGTGGCAGGTCAGGTGGTAGATCAACAGTTAGGGAAAATTCACACAGGGCCACTTCTATACAGCTTTAGCAAGGGCAGAGGCTTTGTCATCGGATGATATGATCAGAGTCACAATTCTTTTATTCCATCAGCCTTTCTCGTCCCTATATAATCTAGGCTCTACCTTTTTATATGTGTCTGTTTATTCTTCTTCTTGTGAAGGTGTTAATTCTAAGCCTTTAGCACGTCGTTGCATGTGTCGACCCTCGTGGATGAGTTTTTAGTGGTGGATCAACTGTTTTGATCTTGCTTGGTGGCTATACAGGGGCGTGACATTTGGCTTGACCTTATATTAATTGATATACTTGACTATGATGTAATTATTGGCATAGTGTGGTTATCCTCGTACCATGAGATCATAGATTTGTTCTGTAAGACTGTTAGTTTAGCCATGCCATATGTTCCCCTGAGGTAAGGCAGGGCTCACATTGTAGCACACCCGTTGAAGTTGTCAGTTTTGTTTGGCTTGGAGACTAGTTGATATAAGGTGTTTATCTTATTTGAAGTATGTGTGTAATGTGAGTATGGAGGTCCTTCAAGTTTAGTCAGTTCCAACTGTCTGTGACTTTGTGAGTGTTTTTCCTACTGACCTACCGTGCCTACCCCTAGAGCGTGATATTATCTTCCATATTGAGCTTCGGCAGGGTACCTAAACTATTTCTACTTCGCCAAATTGGATGGGTCATGCAAAGCTCAAAAAGCTCAGTGTTTATTTTTAGGATCTCTTGGCTAAGGGATTCATCAAACCTAGGGTATCACCTTGTAGCGCTCCTATTCTTTTTTTTTTAAGAAAGAGAACGGTATGATGCGCCTGTGTATTGATTATAGGCAGTTCATGGTGAAGAGCCGATACCCTATTCCTAAGATTGTTGATCTAGTTGGCCAGCTTTTAGGTACCATAATGTTTTTTAAGATTGATGTGACGTTTGGTTACCATCAATTTAGAATTAAGGCAATAGATATCCCTAAGACCACATTTAGGACTAGATATGGCCACTATAAGTTCCTTGTGATGTCATTCGGGTTTACTAATGCCCTTGCCACCTTTATGGACTTGATAGCACTAGTGTTCATGCTGTATCTTAATATATTTTTCATAGTATTCATAGATGACATCCTTGTATACTCGCATAATAGAAGAGACTAGGAGAAACATTTGATATTGTGCTCATACTTTGAGAGAATAGAGACCTTATGCCAAGTTCTCAAAATGGGAGTTTTGTCTTTAGTCTATAGAATTTTGGGGGCATGCATGTCCAATGATGGCATTTTGGTAGATCAGGCAAAGATTGAGGCTATTTGTAACTAGGCAAGACCCACTTTAGTGACTCAGATTCAGAGCTTTATCAGATTAACAGGCTTCGATAGAAGGTTTGTGGAGGGCTTCTCCACTACTGGAGCACCATTAATCTCATTGAATTATCTTGATATTCCTTTTGAGTGGTTTGGAAACTGTGAGTTGAGCTTTCGAAAGATCAAAGAGTTGTTAACCACCACCTATATATTGGATCTTACCGTTGAGGGCGAGGCCTTCACTATATATTGTGACTTGTCAGACATTGTATTGGGTTGTGTATTCATCCACCGGGACTAGGTTATGGCTTATGCATCGAGGAAGCTTAAGTTGCAAAAGCGTAACTACCCCACCCATGACGTGGAGTTGGAAATGGTAGTTTTCATGCTTAAGATCTTGAGGCACTACCTGAATTGACTTTGTTGCGAGATCTACATAGTATTTGTAACTCATACGACATTGGTTTGGATTGTGTACTGTTGCAGCATGACCACTTTATTGCTTATGCGTTGAGGCATCTGAAGTAGCATAAGCAATACTACCTCACCCATAACTTGGAGTTGGCGGTGGTAGTTTTCACGCTTAAAATCTTAAGGCACTACCAAAAGTGATTTCTTTGCGAGATATACACTAATCACATGAATTTTCAGTACATTATGATCCAAAAGGACCCTAATTCAAGGCACCATCGATTGATTGAGCTTCTGAAGGACTATCAGCTCTATATTCTCTATCATCTAGGCAAGATGAATGTAGTAGTGGACTCATTGAGTTGGAAGGCGGTGAGTATGGGTAGTCTAGCCTTCCTGTCTATTATCTTGCAGCCTTTTCCTTTGTACATTCAGTCCATAGCTAATAAGATGATTTGATTGGTTATTTAAGACTCTAAACATGTCTTAGCCTATATGGGAGTTCACTCATCCTTGTTTGATAGGATCCGTGGTCTTCAGTTTGAGGATAAGACTTTGATGTCCCTTTTAGAACGAGTGTTATTTGTGATGCCGGTTAGGGTACCTTAGATTCAGATGGGATTTTGAGGTTTGCCGGCTGAATTTGTGTTACGAGAGTTTTTGGGGGAATTGATCGAGATGATGCCGTGAGAGGCCCATGATTCTTGATACCTTATCCATCCGGGCAGTGTGAAGATGGATCATAATTTGAGGCAACACTATTATTGGAGCGACATGAGGAGAGATATTGTAGACTATGTATCCTTTGTAGTCTGCACGGCCTAGTAATTTACTGATTTTTAACTTTTCCCTTAAGTGTGAAACAGGTTGCCTAACATGTTCCAGCAAAGTAATAAGGACAATAAGTAAAAACCAATATTTTTACGTGAAAAACATCCGGTGCAAAAGGTGTAAAAAATCACGACCTGTACCCCTACAAGATATAACTTCAACTTCACTAAATCACTAAGCCTCCACAAAAAATAGATTACAAGCCTTGTAACCTAAAAAATTACGAACTATAATACCCAAACTTAACACAAACCTCCCAAGGTATGAGTTCCCAACTCTTGGAGTTATCACAACCTAAAGACAACACACCTGATTTAATTTATAACTCATTGAACTAAGATTACATCAAGACCTAATCACAAAGAAAAACTCCTAACGCATAAACTTTGTAAAAGCACCAGGTTCTCAGATGTGTTCCTTCTATTTGATGGTAGAACTTGCGAAGTCAATTTTTCGATTGCAACTTTTTTGCTCTGTAAGTGCAGAAGTATTCTGAACGACATCACCTATATTTAAGCACAATTCTTCATAGAGTTATTCTTCACTTCAAACTCCTTATTGACTTGAACTCTCTTGACTGAGAGTTCTACTTCAAGTAAGAGTCCTTCTTTAATTCAAACTCGTTGCTTCTTTAGACTCCTCCTTCGAATTACATTCATTGATTCTTTTTTATTGTAGTCGAACTCCAACATTTCAATTCAGTAGTTACTTGAAGAGTTCTACTTTAAGTGAGACTCGTTCGAAAATTAAAACTCCTTGCCTCTTTAGACTTCTTCATCAAATCGAACTCATTGATTCTTTCTCTTTAATTCATCAAATTTTTACTTCCTTGGGATTTGTCATGAAATTGGCATTATTCATTCCTTTATTGGTGCACTCTTATCTTTATTCATCATAAAAGCTTTTTAGAATTCAATTGCTTGTGACAGTGCATCTTTGGACCATGTTGACTGACGTGTTTCATCTTTCTTCGTAAATCATTAAGACCTTATAAATCCCATCGAATTCCCCCTTTTAATAATGACAACCCTCTTTTCTTTGTGCATTCAAACAATTTTACATGTAGACACTGAAGCATGAAATACTAACTTGAAATAGGTTAGTCAATAAGTTATAAATACTGCACAAGTCTTATCTTCCCCCTTTTGGCATCATTGAAAAGGTATGTTAATCTTATAATATACGAGCTAGATTGATTTTTGAAACTATTCATGGCAATAGGCTATCACCAAGACAATCATATAATGACTTCATGGAACAAAATAATGTATTATAGAGAGAAAGAACATGAACCATTAAAGCAATACATAATTGTTCAATTAAACTACTAGATAATGTTTTGTATAAGATCGAAGTCATACTTAATGAAGCAAAAACTATATAGCACCAATCATAAAACAAACACTGGATAGAGTAGTGTGAAGTCAGAGGCATTAACATTGAAAAGTGGAGAGAAGAATGGAACATGTGGCGATAATTGTCTCAACCAACGAATAATTTCAGCGTTTTCAGCCCTTTCTTTATCAAGAACAGTCTGTAGAGCTTAAATTTTTATCTGAATTTGTTTTTATAAGTTGTATGAGCAGCCTTCAGTTCAACAATAATATTAGTGAAAATATTACTTCAACCTTTTTATTGGAGTACCAATTTTCCTAATTGAAGCATGTAGATTAGCATGGTTCATCTATTCAATAACTTTTTTTTTCATTTGGAAAGTCTATGCCTGGATTATAATTTAGTATTCCTCAAAAATGACAATGGAAATCATTGTAACACCATAGAATTTTTTTTTGAACTAAGACTCGAACCGTTCTTCGTAGTGAGTGAGATTTTACCAAGGAATTTAAAATTTCTTAAGTGTTAAGTTCACTAGATTTAGCACCTTGAGTTCGAAAAAGAACTAAATTGGAAATAGCAAAATTTGAAATTTTGCAAGTTATGAGTTTTGGGTCAAATTGAAATGATCATAACTCCTATCACAGGATGAGTTAGATGTTCTACAAGATACCGTAGGAAATACCTCTAAATTACCTTTCAAATGCCACCTAGTTTGCTAAGTTTTGAGGTTGTATGAGTGACATATGGCCTTTTGAAGTTAGGTTGTCCAGTTAAGGAAAGTCAAAACCGGATTTTAGAGGGGTATTTTGGTCTTTTCCTTACCCAATCAAATTTAATTCGTGTTTGTAATATTTTAGGGGTCTAATGTGATTAGGTTCAGTTTTATAATCCTAGTTTACGCCTAGAGTTTTAGTTGAGAGTTCAACAAGAGAAAAGAAGAAGAGAGAAGAGGAGAAAAGAGAATGGATCAAAGCATTTGTCGAAATTCTTCAGAGTTGTTGCGGATTGTCGCCATGGGTTTGATCCCTAAGAGGTATGTAAGCTTCCATAGTGCTTGGTTTTTTCACCCACAGGCTAAACATATTATTTTCAGTGAAGTTTCATTTTCAAAAAGTTGAAGGATTTAAGTTCTTGATAGGTGTTCTTGAAGTTCTTTCTAAATCTTGTTGTGTTGGGTTTTTGATGATTTTTTGAGATCAAAGTGAGTTTTTTAAGGTCTGTATTAATTATATTAGAGTTTACTTATCTTAATTAATTGATTCTAAGGGATTGGGAAAGAAACCGTTCGATTCTAGGTGAGTGAGGGTGAGAAAACGAGTAAAGAAATTCGTCGCGTTTTCTGATTTGGGGCCTGGCGTGTCGAGCCAGTCAGAGCACCCCAAAGTAGGCTCTGAATCTTAGGGGCTGGCGCTCCGCGCCACCCATAGCTCCAGGGTCGCCTGCCCCATCCAGTTTGCAATCGGTTGCTCCGTTTGAGTTCTTTCGAAGGGTACCTTCACTCTTTTTCGATTCTAACTACTCTAAGCTACTTCTAAACACCTAAAACCATTCCTAACATGATAATAACCTTGAATTCATAATTCAAATTCAATGTAGAGTTAAGATTTAAGTTTTGATAATTTTTTTGAACATTCTAAGAAAGTTCCTTTGAGTCATTTTGTGGAGTCTTCTACAACTTCTAGTAACTTGTTTCAAGACTCGAGCAAGTGAGTATGAGAATAAGGAGAATGTATTCATGAGTATACTTTTCCATCACGAGATCCTTCATATCATGAACCATAACTCTTGAATTCGTAATTCACATTCAAAAGAGAGTTAAGAGTAGAGTTTAAGCACAACTTTGAGTTCAATTGTGAATCCTTTGAGATCAACTATCGATTTGAACTAGGTTCTGAGAAAGTAAGTATGAGAATGAGAAGAGTTGTTTTCAAGAGTTCCATATTATTATGTAGACCCTCGAGTCGAGTCGTTCATGCCCATATCTTCCATATGAACTACATCAATTGAGTATCTATGAGGGGAGTAATATCTCATGTCCTAAGTCTTAAGTATTGAGTTTCTAACCTAATTGAGATTTCATTCCTAATCATGGTACTATTACATGTTACCCATGAAGTCCTTAAGTTGGGTTATTCATGTCCATAATCCAGCATGAACCCTATAAGTCGAGCAGTCCTGAAACGAGAAGTATCTTTGAGTCCTTGAGTTGAGTAGTTCATGCTCGTAAATTCCGCATGAACCCTCTGAGTTGAGCATTCTTGAATTGAGTATTATTATTGAATTTTTTGAGTTCCAAGTATTGAGTTCTATCTATGGTTATTGAAACCCTTGCATTGAGTCATTCACGTCCATAATTCGGCATGAACCATATTTTAAGAAGTCTTTTACAAATGTTTTAACTTTTTTTTAAGACTTAAGCTTTGAGTTGAGTAAAGAGTAAGAGTAAAGTTCATTTTCTTTAAAATGATATATGGGAACTAAGTATTCCCAAGAGTATATGTTTTCACATATTAGATGAGAGGAAACTGAAATTTCCGAAAGAGTTTTGAGTAAGAAAGGGAACATCGATTCCAAGAGAGATTTTAAGCTACGTTTTGAGTAATTATCTCAAACCAAAGAAATAAGTTATTTTAAAAACATATGAGCTAAGCATATTTTTGGGAGTAGTATTGAGCACCAATATGGGGATGCTAGTTCATATTAACTCAAGTCTCCATAAACCATGTAGCCATCATGGGTATTAATGGGTCATACTTTTTAGATGATCACATACGTTAAGCTAGTGGATCCACTAAGTTAAGTAGTTCTATATGACGGCAAAGTATAGGACAGTCTGGCACCGTGATGGTAAGAACGATGTATCACCACTTAGGCTCATAGTGGCGGTTGTCGGTTATAGAATCTCCCACAAAAACTATATTACTTTATTATATAAGTAAAGTTGAGTTTGTTATTGCATTTTCTTTAACAAACTAAGTTGTTTTTTTCTGTTTATTAAAGCTTTCCATATATTGCATGTGTATTGTTGCTTTATATTGAGTTGAGTACCTAGAGTCGAATATCATATTTTTGAGTTGAGTATTTAATCTCTGAGTTGAGTATCTTATCCTTGAGTATTCCTTGAGTTGAGTAAGTTTGAGAAAAGGTAAGTATGTTTCCTTTTTATCAAGTTTCAAGCTTATGTTTATGTTTTAGAATTCCCCTTACATGCTCACACATTCCACGTACTGAGCCATTTAGCCTGCATCTTCTCATGATGCAGACACATGTATTCAGGATCATCAACATGAGCTTCGTTTATACATCCGAGAGTTCAAGCTAGCTATGGTAAGCCTCCTTGCTTCCGGAGAATTTCATTTACCTTTCAGTTATATCAGTTGTTAGGATGTCGTGGGTCTTGTCCCGACTTCCATCTGCATCAGTTAGAGGCTTCATAGATAGTCAGTATAGTTGATAAGTTTGTATCATTTATTTTATTAAATGTTTTAAGGACTTAAGTTGCCTATTTTATGGCGAGTTGAATATATTATTTTTATTCTAAGTTGTTCATTTGAGTTAATGTTTTACAAAGTTGAGTTTATTGAATTTTATTTCAGTTTTAATCTTTTGCATGCTTAAGTTAGTCTTCCACTTGTAGTCAGCCAGGATGAGGGTTCGCTTGGGGACCAACAATGGTTCTTGAGTGTCGGCCACGTCCGGGGTGTAGGCTCGGGTCGTGACAATCATATCTTTTTTAGTGCTAGCTCTAAGATCTTATTTAATAATGGCATCCTCTTGACACTTATAATTTCTAATGGGAGCTCAAGGTGGAATAGAAAACATATGTGTTACAGGAGTTGGTTCTTCCTCATGAACTGAAAATGAGGAACCAGATTTCCCTCCTCAAATGAGAATTTTATATGTACTAAGTTAAGAGCAATTTGAAGAGGACAACATCACAAATATCAGTAGATGTACTTTGGTGAATATCTGGTTTAAACTTACAAAAAACATTCAAGAAGACTAGGTGAGAGAGAACAATTTGAATGAATAAGACTCTTGACCTTGGACGGTTATTTTATTTTGTATTTGTACAATTAATGCATGGAACATGAATGCTCAATTGTTTCAGTTTAGATAATATTAACCTTTATCAATATAGAACATACCATATATGAGCAGTTTTGTGATAATCATTGTTTGCTTACACCTTTCTCTACACAATCTAATAAAAAACTAGGTTAAAGCAAGTCAAGGATCTGGATTGGGACACACAACTAAATGTGTAAGATTTAATTGAAAAACATTTTAGCTCATAAAACTGAGAACAATTATTCCAGCCAATCATTGAGGGGAGTTCATGCAATCTTAATCATCCCCAAGTTGATCTTTTTCTTTTGATAATGCTCCCTACTTAGTGTAAGAATTCCTCAATTGTTGTCTGACAAAGAAAGACATGATCCAGCAAACACATATTGTTATGGATAAGTCAGTTTCAAGATTCATTGTTCCTTCTATCAATATGCCCTTAGTCTGTTCAACAAAGGAAACATGTAGTACAACGTGTTCCAATGGACTCTCATCAGTTTCACTTTCATCCTCATTTTTTTTACTTGCTTCCCCCTTACACATGTGTTACATCCTCTATTTTTTTAATGTATTTTTTTTATTTTTTTAAAAAAATGACACATTCCCCTTTTTTGTGAAGTGAGCAAAAGGATCTTTTGTTTATCTTCAGTCATATGCCTTAAGTAAACAATATCTATGAATCGATATTGCTTGCTTCCTTTCAGCTTCAGCTGCAAAACAACTTAAGGGTTAGTCTTAGGAACCCAGACAAGCTTTGGTCATTTCGTATGATCAAAAGGGTTAATCAAATTTCTTTTCACCCATCTAGGGAACTTATTAGTGGACCTGTTTTTGTCAACATGTATAAATCCGTTTATATTTGCCAATTCAGTTTTCTTTTTCTAAAACCATTCAAAACTGGACATTTAGTAGTTGGATGACCAATTTTACCAGAAATATAGCACAAATCTTCAGAGATAACATTTTATTTATGAAATCCTATACTAGTCTTCTCATTGTGCACCCTATCACTCAATTTGCCAATTTGTTAACGATTCTGGATGAATTAGTCCATCTATTCGTTGTTTTAAGGTCCATTTTCAACCTAGACACTCCTAGATTTAGGTTTTTCCCCTTATCTTTTTCACAAAAAAATCATTTTTGCATTCTTTCAAATCATATTCTAATTTGTTCTCAGTATCATTTATCTTCCCTTTTTAAATAATGGACAACTTAAGAATTTCAGATATCAAATTCAAGTTTGTTGACTCAAGTTTATCAAAACCTATTTCTTTAGAGAACAATTTTCTTCTTCAATTATAGATTTGCAGTTTTTGAGATGCATGCTCTCAAATCTTTAATATGCAAAATCTTTAAATAGTTGATCTCTTTCAGCAGTTAATTTTTGAAAATCATCAATAATGCTACTTATCATGCTAATTAGTTTTCTTTTAGACAAAAGATACATTTTTTCTTTCAAGTTAAGGATACTTACCTCAGAATTTACTTCTTCTTCTTCCACGTCTGAATTTTCAATAGCCATGAAAGCAATCTCATCTACCTTTTCACGTCCTGTTTCTTCGTATGCGTCCATGAAAGTATCCCAAATTTGTTTTGAAGTTATGCAACTAGATATTCAACGATACTCATCTGGTCCAAAACCAAAAATAAGAATAAACTTAACTTTGGCATTCTTTCCCAGAATCTTTAAGTCAGCCTCCTCATATTCATTCTTTTCCTTTTGTACATCATTATTTTCAGCATCCTTCTTAGTTGGGTATTCTTGTACATCAATAACTCTATTCCAAAAGTATTAATCTTTAGCCTGAATAAAAGCTTCCATCAATGCTTTCCACCATGAGTAATACTGGTCATTGAATAGCGGAGGCTTGCTAATATCTTGTCCTTCACTATATTTAAGTGGAGGTGCAAAATTCATCCCAATATTTTTTTAAGTGGTTAAACTTTTAATAAGAAAATCTGCTCTAATACCAGTTGTTAGTCTGCACGACCTAGTAATTTACTAATTTTAACTTTTCGCTCAAGTGTGAAACAGGTTGCCTAACATGTTCCAGCAAAGTAATTAGGATAGTAAGTAAAAACACAGTATTCTTGCGCGGAAAACACTCGGCTCAAAGTGTGTAAAAAGCCACGACATGTACCCCTACAGGATTTTACTTCAACTTCACTAAATTACTAAGACTCCATAGGAAATAGAATACGAGCCTATATAACCTAAGGAATTATGAACTATAATTTTGAAACTTCAACACAAACCTCCCAAGGTATGTGTTCCCAACTCTTCGAGTTTCACAACCTAAAGGCAACACACCTAATATAATTTATAATTCACAGAACTAAGATTACATCTATTCTTAATCACAAAAAAAAAAACTCCTAACACATAAACTCTCTAAAAAGACCAGGTTCTTTGATGTGTTCCTTCTGTTTGATGGTAGCACTTGCGAAGTCAATTTTTTGATTGCTACTTTTTGCTCGGTAAGTACACAAGTATTCTGAACGACATCACCTCTATTTAAGCACAATTCTTCATTGAGTTATTGTTCACTCCAAACTCCTCATTGACTTGAACTCTCTTGACTTAGAGTTCTACTTCAAGTAAGACTCCTTCTTCAATTCAAACTCCTTGCTTCTTTAGACTACTTCTTCAAATTACATTCATTGATTCTTTTGTATTGTAGTCGAACTCCAACAATTCAATTCAGGGATAACTTGAAGAGTTTTACTTTATGTGAGACTCCTTCTTCAATAAAAACTCCTTGCCTTTTTAGACCCCTTCTTCAAATTGAATTCATGGATTCTTTATCTTAAATTCATCAGATTTTTACTTCCTTAGGCTTTCTCACGAAATTATGATTATTCATTCCTTTATTTCTGCAGTCTTGTCTTTATTCATCTTAAAAGCTTTTATTGGGCATTTTAATATCCTCCAGATGGTAAGTGAGGTTGCTTCTACGTTTTCTTTACCTTCAGTATATTCAGCTATCCAGCTATTTTTCCATGTTTTGATGTTCTGCAGGTATGTCACTGATGAGTCTTACATGATCTAATATGATGCAGTAGAGTGATAGTGCTCAAATCACATTCCAAACAAAATTAAAAGAGTGAGCAGTCATAGTCAATATAAAAACCCAACAAAGAGTCGTGGTCGAATCCCACAATTAATGGTATATCATGGAGAATTCCTATAAAGAAATTTGGACTTTAAATTCACTCATTTGTAATAGTAAGAGCATTTGAGTGGATAACTCCTCCAATTTAATATAAAGCCTTTGTTATCGATTATCGCAATTAAACTAAAATATCAAAGAAATCACAATTTCCAAGCAATTTAGGGGTACGGGGAATTACAAATTGAGGTAATATAGCGGTAATTGTTCTGCTCTATGGTGATGGACATTCATGAATAGACTAAGTCATCTTCATTGACACTAATCAACTTTGAATAGACTAAGTCATCTTCATTGACACAAAAGTATCAGGCTTCTCACTCAGGGATTTCCAAAGCCGTAGTGAATTGAATACCCCATATGTGATTTGAACTTGCAAAGAACCAGCTGATGACAACTAATGTGCATTAGCCGGTGTAGGGTGATTTACCCACCGCGTTTGCAGGCCCCTTGGCCCTTGATTCTTTTCGATCGTGTGGCCCTTTGTTATGATCATGATGAATGGTTGATAATCTTTTATCATCACGACCGTGAGGGCTAGCATCCCCAATCGTGATAATCATCTTCTTACTGAGCCGTCATCGTGAACCTTCTTTTCGCGAATGCGATAAGAAGTTTCGTTTGGTCTTTTATATATAGACTAGACGTCATTTTTGCTTTCTTTGGAAACATCAAAAAGTGCTAACTATCTCATTTTAGCTCGAAATTGGGTGATATGCAGTCCTATGCGTCTGGAGTTGTTGGAACTACACTGTGGAGTTATCAGTTGGGAAACCTCCGTTTGAGGTTAATTCGCGTGTTAAGTTGACTTCCTTACCTCATTTTTGGTTCTTAGTTGGTAAATTGTTTGCATATGATTATTGTCTACAGTTTCAAGCCTCGAATTGTGTTCCATTTTGGAACACAAGTTTGGGGTACTTCTTATGACCTTTTGATAGAGTTAATTCTATAAATTCTGGCATGGGTTCCATGATTCAGATCGACAGGCACCCAGCCATACTCTTGCTAAATAGGTGGATGATGCCCTTGGGAGTTTATTGGTTAGCTGGGTGATGATTCCACAAATTGGACTCATTTAGGGCTTATTTTGATAAGAATAATGTCCTTGAATGCTTATTTTGTCTAAATATCTGATGAAAACTCTTAAGTTTCAAGTGTTTGATGTTTTAGTGAAAGCTTGGATACGTAGGTGCAAAAAGGAACAAAAAAGCTAAAAAGAACGATGAAGCTAAAACCCGAGAATCGCCAAGCACAATTGGCGATTCGCCGAAGGGATTTACTCCTCCATTTGTTCTAGTAAGCGAAGCCCTGAAGGAGAAGGATCAAAAAGGAGACAAAAGGAGCAGTCGGCACTCTGCTGAATAGTTCCGTGAATTAGTACTATACCGCCCAATGGTCCAGAACGTGAAGGTGCTGAAGGCAAGCACGAAATGACGATCAGACAAACAAAGGGCGAGTCGCCGAAAGATCCGCCAGCGTTATTTTCTGAAATCTATAAATACTGAACTTAATATTATTTCTAAGTGTCAAACTTTTATTTTAATTTCCGGAATAGAATAGTACTTTTAAGATATTTTCTCTCATGTTTGGAGAGGGTTTTTGGGAACTTGAAGAAAGGAGTTCATCTTCCCCAAGTTGGAAGTGAGTCTTCTCTATTCTTCTTCCTTTGCTTAAATTAAGGTTTAATTTCTTATACCCATTTGATTTTACTATCATTTTAGGTGTATTTTTTTATTTCTTGATGTGTGGATAAAAGCCCCCATTCTTGGGGTGTGATTTAGCAAATATGTGTTCATATTATTGATGGGTCTTACTTGCTGATAGGTTAGATGTAGTTTAATGGTGATTTTGCCTAGTGGTTGTGGTTTAATCTAAAGGGTTTATAGTTGCAAATACAAAGCCACTCATGTGTTTTCGGCTTGTCCGAGAGGAAGGTCGCGAAACCAAGACTACTAGATTGATGGCCTAAGGAGTGGGTCGACACGAGGTTCAGCCCGAGAGGGTGCACCCTAGTCCCATATCCTAACACTCAACTCGAGAGAGTGAGTGAGGTAAGGCGTAGGCTGTTCTTCATGTGACAAATGGGTGTCCGAGAGGAATGCATTTGAAACGGGGTAAGTTGCCCGAGAGGGAACTTATTTCCATACAAAGCTTAGCCTAGTCACTATTATCTTACAAATTTCTTGTCAAAAGCATGTACCCAACTATTTATCTCAACTTGTATAGCGGTCACACCCCAAGAATATTTCCCCATACTTGATTTTCTTGTTAATTTTTGTTGTTTTATTACTACTTGTGACAAAACCCCAATTGATATTTGACACTTTCGTTTCACCCCCTTTAATTTACTATGTTTTTAATCGTTAATGACTTTAGCTATGACTAATTAGAGCTAAAATTTTTTTATCAATTCTCAAAACCAGTCCCTTGGGTCACTGATGCTTATCGTGACCAACGACACTATCCTACGATATGAGTGTCTATGATCATCAGTAATATAGTAACCCAATAAAGGGTTGAGGTCGGGTCCCAAGGGAGCAGTTTTGAGAATTAATAACCAATTAGAATTTCATTCAAGTTAGTCGTAGTTAAAGACATGCGATAAAAGACATAGTGAATTCAAAAGAGGTGACACAAAAGTGTCAATTATGAAAGGGGGTTTTGTAACAAGTACTCAAACAACAAAATAAATAAGAAAATCAAGTATGGGGAAAGGTTTTTGGGATATGACCGCAATACAAGTTGAGATAAATTGCTGGGTACATGCTTTCAATAGGAAATTTGCAAGATAATAGTGACTAGGCTAAGCTTTAAATGGAAATAAGTTCCCTTTTGGGCAACTTACCCCGTTTCAAATGCGTTCCTCTCGGACACCTATTTGCCGCATAAAGACCCGCCTACGCCTTACCCCACTCACTCTGTCGAGCTAAGTGTTAGGATATAGGACTAGGGCTCACCTTCTCGGGCTGAACCTCATGTCGACCCACTCCTTAGGCCATCAGTCTAGTGGTTTTGGTTTCGCGACCTCCCTCTTGGGCAAGCTGAAAACACATTGGTGGTTTTGTATTTGCAACTACAAACCCTTAAAATTAAACGACAACCATTAGGTGAAATCACCATTAACATACATCTAACCTATCAACAAGCAAGAGCCAACAAGAATATCAACCCATATTTGCTAAATCACACCCCAAGAATGGGGGTTTATAGCCACACATCAAGAAATAAGAAATTATACCTAACATGATAATGAAATCAATTGGGTATAAGAAATTAAACCTATAATTAAGCAAAGGAAAGTGAATAGAGAAGACCCACTTCCAACTTTGGGAAGAAGAACTCCTTTCTTCAAGTCTCCACAAAACCCTCTCCATGCTTGAGAGAAAAATACAGAAAAATATTATAGACTAATAATAATTTTTACTCTAAAAATGTTCCACACTTATGACTACAATTCTAAATAGTATTTATAGTTTTCATAGATTGTGCTGCAGAGGATTGTTCGGCGACATTAGTCTAGATCGCCGATGAACTCGGCGATCTGCCTTTTGGTCAGTTCATCCCCTTTAGTGTCTTGCCTTTAGCATCGTCGCATTCTAGATCATTGGGCGGTACAGTGCTGCTTCGCGGAACTAATCAGTGACTCGCCGACTGCTCGTTTCCTCGCCTTTTGATCCACTTCCTTCAAGGCTTCGCGTACTGGAACGAAGGGCGGTTTATGTCGTTTCAGCGACTCACCAAGTTGAACTTGGCGATCCGCAGGATTCCATTTCCTGTTCTTTTCAGCCCTATTTGCTCCGTTTTGCACCTAAGTGTCCATTCTTCCACTAAAACATCAGCATTTTAATCAGATATTGAGATAAAACAAGCATTTAAGGACACTATTTCTATTAAAATAAAGCCCTAAATGAGTCCAATTTGTGGACTCATCAACACCCCCAACTTAAACTTTTGCTTGTCCTCAAGCAAACTCAAGCTCAACAGTTCAAATATGGTGCCTCAAACAGTGCTACACAAAACTAAATCATGAATGCACACAACAAGGCTCAATTTACTTATGCAAGGATCACTTGTGTACTTAAAGATTCAAATTGTGACACACAATTACAAAGATTCTCATGCTCGCAATACTTTCTACTTGTGCAAGTTCAAGCTCAACAAAAGTATCTAAATGCCCTCACGTAAAGAATGATTCCATATTCACCCACAGATATGAGTCAATGTAAGATCATGCCCTTATTTTCCAATTGACTTTCGATTTGGCTTACTCAAGATCACAAAGGTTTTTCTAAGGCTTGTAATGGGGCTGAGTGCAAAGGTATGGTCATTTAGGCTCAGTGAATTTCATCCTCGTGAGATGTGATGTTCTTAAGGTATCCATTTCCCTTACTTTCTCAATTCTTCTTCTAGTACTCTTTCTTTTTTTTCTTTTTTTTATATATGGAGGGTTTCCATTTTGGTTTGCAATACAATAGGTTCAAGAGACTTTCTTGCACTTTTTGACTTTTCCTTTTTATTTTCACCACACCCCCAACTTAGACTTTTGGCCTAAGTTGGCTATTCACTAAACACATCTCAAGAGGATTATAGGTAGTGGATGAAAAAAAAGTCTAAGTTTCATCAAGTTTCTTCCAAAGGAGGATAGGCTCAAGGGGTGTTCAAGAGAGTTTCACACGCTCATGGGTAGGCCACAAAAAGAGGTATATGTCAAATTGGCTCACTCTTTAAAATTGCCTAAGATCATCTCAAGAGTAAACCTTTCTAAATCAATCAGACTAACAGGGAAAATTCTAGGTTTATTCATGCAAGGTTCGAAGTAAGCTAATCACACAAGGCATCGATACTTTAGTCAGACAAGACTAGACACGTTCGCTAGAGTGCAACGGTCATCACAAGAAAATCAATTTGATAAATGGCTAGTCACAACGAGATGCAAAGAGTGCACATATTGTTTATGTAACTTCATTTGGCCTCATCATAGCCATGCATTCATGTTTGTTCAATTGAGAGCACTATTCAAGTCATCAGTATTGATCACAACAGAGACTTAAATTTTTGCAAAAGAATAGCCACTTTCAACACAAGAGGTGGTAAAGTTTTTTCGAAGGATCAAAATTGTTTTTGCAATTAAAACAACAGGAGCCATGAGCTCTAACATCCACAGAAAAGCAGTATTTTAAAAACAAATTAAAATAGACAGCCTAAATATCCAATTAACACACAAAGTTGGGCCTCACCCCACCACAAATAAAAGCGTATGTCCTCAAATGCATGTAGTAGTATCCAAAAGTTTAGACAAGTAAAGATAGAGAGAGGTGAAGGGAAATTCTGTCTACATGCTTGCTTCATCTGTCGGAGCATTGTTGCCTACTGCATTATCCTGAAACTCTACAATGGCCTTCGGGTTGTCATTCTGGGTTTCATTGTGTTCCTTTCTTCTAGCTTCTGCAGCGATGTTAGCTTCAACCATTCTATCCACGTCATGGACCGGCAAGAAGGAATTTGCAGTGTATAAGCCGCGCCTCCATGAAGGAATGGCGGGATCAATGGGAATTCTCCTACTGGCACTTGCTTTCTTACTCTCCCTTCTTTGTTTGGTCAATTCTGCTATCTTTTTGTCTCTTTTGAAATCCTGTGTTCTTACATGTCGAGGTGGCATGTCTCTTCCTGCAACTTTTGGTCTTCCCATTCCTGCAAACGCTTTGGGGAAAAGTTAGAAAGACTTTAAACAGAGCAGGAGAATGGTGCGTGTATAATCACCTTGCCACACTAGTTGGTGACATGCTCACTCACTTAGGTTAGTTATTAAAATTTGTGCATAAAGGAACTAAGGATGCAGGCAAGAAGGGCGAATTAAATGGCCTCTCGGCGAGTCACCGAAAATATTCAGCGATAGCAGGTTTCTCGCCGATTTTTATAGATTAAATAACCCAAATTTACTTTTTAGATATTTTCTTTCAAGTTTGGAGAGGGTTTTTGGGAACATGAAGAAAGGAGTTCATCTTCCCCAAGTTGGAAGTGGGTCTTCTCTATTCTTGTTCCTTTGCTTATATTAAGGTTTAATTTCTTATACCCATTTGATTTTACTATAATTTTAGGTGTATTTAGTTATTTCTTGATGTGTGGCTAAAAACCCCAATTCTTGGGGTGTGATTTAGCAAATATGTGTTGATATTATTGTTGGGTCTTGCCTGCTGATAGGTTAGATGTAGTTTATTGGTGATTTCACCTAGTGGTTGTGGTTTAATCTATAGGGTTTGTAGTTTCAAATACCAAGCCACTCATGTGTTTTCGGCTTGCCCGAGAGGGAGGTCGAGAAACAAAGACCACTAGATTGATGGCCTGAGGAGTGGGTCGACATGAGGTTCAGCCCGAGAGGGTGAACACTAGTCCCATATCCTAACACTCAGCTCGAGAGAGTGAGTGGGGTTAGGCATAGGCTGGTCTTCGTGCGGAAAATGGGTGTCCGAGAGGAACGTGTTTGAAACGGGTTAAGTTGCCCGAAAGGGAACCTATTTCCATACAAAGCTTAGCCTAGTCACTATTATCTTACAAATTTCTTGTCAAAAGCATGTACCCAACTCTTTATCTCAACTTGTATTGCAGTCACACCCTAAGAATATTTCCCCATACTAGATTTTCTTGTTAATTTTTGTTGTTTTTTTACTACTTGTGACAAAACCCCAATTGATATTTGACCCTTTCGTGTCACCCCCTTTAATTTACTATGTTTTTAATCATTAATGTCTTTAGCTACGACTAATTAGAGATAAATTTTATTTTTCTATCAATTATCAAAACCACTCCCTTGGGACACGACCGCAACCTTAAGTTGGGTTACTATACTATCGACGATCGTAGACAATCATACCATATGTTAGTGTCATTTGTCACGATAAGCATCACAGGACGGCCTAAATTTGTTATAGGTATGCCCCCATTTACTCTTTCTAGTTGTGAGGCTGACGCCCTTGGGAGTTTACTAGCTAGAATGGCAGCCCCATTCATTTGGTATTTGAGTTCGAGGGTGGACTTGAATGTATTGGATCTGATCTTGTAGTACTTTGTTCTTATATATTTAGCCTTTTTTTTTTACCTGTTGGCCATATGGATCTCCTTTCGACATTTTTTTAAACTAGCGCACAATCGTACTTCTGGGCTTATGGGGTCCATTTTGGTTTAGTTTAGTTTTACTTAGATTTACCTTGAGTACGGTTGTGTACTTTCTTTTAAACACTGCTTTGACCTTTGTTTGTGTGTAGAATCTTTATTGTCATATTGTTCCCCACTTTCTTGCTTAGTCAGCCTATGATGCCTACTAAGTGCCTTTGTTTTGGTGCTCCTGCTACACTATGCATGTGTTTCTTGATACAGGTCCTAGTACCAACTACCATCGGTGTCCATTCGTGGTAGGAACAGTTTTAGGATTGGAGGTGAGGGGAAGCACTTGTCGTCTTAGACTTTCTTGTCACCTTTGGTAAATTATACATCTAGTCTCTTTTTTTAGATAGATTATTTTAGTCCACTTTTGGGACTTGAACTCTTTTGATTAGCATATCTTTATACTCATGACTTCCATGTTTTGGGATGTATCTTTCTGTATATAGTTTTGGTTTGCTTCAACTTCAATCTTGTTTTGTTGGTTTAGTATTGTTTCCATTTATTTCTACCTTTATACTCATTACTTATGGTTCTAGTTTAGAGGTTCGCTTACCTAATGGTGTGTTATAATAGGTCTCATCATGACTCGAGGAATCGGGTTGTAACATTCAGAGCCCCTTTATGGATTTTGTCTTAAAAAGATGTTTGGGTGTGGGACCCATTTTTTTGTAAAAATTACCTTTTATGGATGTTTTGATTATTCTGCTGAGTCTGTATTGTAGAATTTGATTAGGTTGCATATCTAGTTTGTGTGCACGAGGTTCTGAACCATTCCTTAGCACCCGGGCATAGCTCAAGGGACTTGCCTAAAATATTATGTTGTCTAATGCAAGTTTTGTTGCTTTAGCAACACTGGGTTCACTTATGTGACCTCTGCTTAAGCAGTCAGGGGTTCTCTTTAGCGAGAAAGGAAAGCCAAGAGAAATTTTCTTTAGCGAGGTAGACCCACCAAGCTAGAACTGATTTAGGGGCCTTGACATTGCTTAAGAGGCTTTCCCTTTAGCGGCCACAGGCTTGTTTAAACAAACTTTTCTACCCCAGGAATTTTTGTGTTTGTGACCCTTGTGCCGCTTTAGCTAGCCTCACTTTAGCTACCAAGGGCTTAGGGAAGAGAGGCCCGCGTCTTATCGGTCGTGTAGGCGACGTTAGTGATTGCTTAAGCGACCCATGTCTTGTCTTATTAATAAAAAGACTATGACACGCTCCAGTCTGTTGTTCTAATTCTTTCGGCAGATTCTCCCTCTCTAGAGCTCCGATTTAAGTAATTTGAAGTGTTGTTTGTTCTTGGTGATCGTGACTCATAGGTAACTAATCAGAAAGTTTTGAGTGACATTTGTTTGAGGTATTTTTGCTATTTTTTGGACTACCTAAGCTTGGTACTTGTTTTTAATTTGTGGGTTTTGGTTGATGTTGTTGTTCTTGTTGTTTCGAGCCCCAAATTGTGTTCAATTTTTGAACAAAACATTGGGGTACTATCTTAGAATTTTTAACAGAGTCAATTCTAGAAAAAATAGTATGGGTCCTACAATCCCTATTTAATTCCAAAATAGGTATGTTTCCTTTTTATGTGTTTTTTATATTGAAATGATCGTATTGACATTGTGACCCTATTTTTATAGTAAGGCAGCACTCTTTGGTTGTTCAAAAAGTAAAAGCTTCGTAAAGGTGATTTATGAGCCCGTGAGGTCAGCCTACAGGTAGGCTACAACTTTTACTTCTCATAGATTGCACTTGATTGGGTACCTAATTGTTCATATTTCTTGTAACCATGTTTTAGGCTTCATGGGCTTTACTTCGGGTGCAGTACCATGATAGTCGGGGAATATATATTTACTTCCATCTTGTTAGTTGACTTGTATATTTTTGTGATGGTATATTTTCACATTTTTTTCCTTAATATAGGATTGGATGAGAGTTTGCCATAAATTTACAATACTTGCTACTTGTAGGCCTTATTTCTTATACAACGTCGTTTCAGACCGATTAGGTCCTTGTATCCTAGAGTAGAAAACTTGAGTCCGATAGAATGTGATTTAGTTTAGGTGTTTACTCAAATTCATGGATCTTCTATTCAATCTCCTTATCTCTGCGGCTCTATTGTGATTTTTAAGGTTCTGTGCTTCACTTGGAAACTTGTGATTGGAGTGGTTCAGTCCTTAAGACTTATAAGATTTCTTATGAATGGATATCGTTCCATGTTGGTTCTTTTGATTTGTTGTGATGCGATCCTTTTCGGAGTCGATACGACCCTGAGTTTACTCTTGCTAGCTGGGAGGTTGACGCCCCTAGGATTTTACTAGTTGGGTGGCCTTGATTTTTTATAGTGACTCACTCAGGTATACTCTTGCAAGCAAGGCAGCTAACACCCCTGGAAGTTTACTGGATGACTGGGCAGCCTTGATTTGATATATTGATGTCCCCACATTTACTCTTTCTAAGTGACGACTGACGTTCCTAGGAGTTTACTGGCTGGCTGCGTGGCCCCATTATTGGGTATTTACATTTTTAGTCTATAACGGGGGTTCGAGACCCAACTTGCACTTATTGGATCTTGACTTGTGGTACATCACTCTTCTAATTTAGCTATTATGTGTACTAGTCAGGCTTATGGGGTCTGTTTGGGTTTTACTTAAACATGTGAATGAGTGTACATTCTAGGGTTATGAGGGTCCAGTTGGGTTAAGTTTAGTTGTACTTAGTCTTACTTCTAGTACACTCACGTGCTTATCTTTAAATTCTACTTAGACCTTGTTTGTGTGTAGATTGTATCTATTCATTTTATCTTTATTTTTCACTTAGTTGGTCTCTAATGCCTAATGAGTACCTTTGTTTGGCACTCATGCTACACTATTCATTTGTTTCCTTATGCAAGTCCTAATACAAACTACTAGTGGTGGTCGTTCGTGCCAACAACAACTTTTGGATCGAAGGCGAAGGTTAGCACTTGGCGTTCTAGACTTGCATGTCTCTTTTTTATATATTGTATAGCTAGTCTTTTGTATTTTGAGACAATCTTTGATTTTGGTCCACTTTTGGGGCTTGTACTCTTTTGTTAGCACATATCTGTACTTGTGACTTCCATGTTTTGGGAGGGATCTTTTATGTATATAGTTTTGACTTGTTCCGGCCTTATCTTGTTTTGTTGTTTAGATTGTGCTTCCAATTATTTCTATTGTTATACTCATTACTTGTTATTTTGGGTTATGGTTTGGCCTACCTAGTGGTGGATTTTAATAGGTGTCATCATGACTTAAGGAATCGGGTTGTGACAGAACTGCATACTCTTTATATATGAGACATTAACATGTCCTAATATAGCATGCCATAAACAAATAGACTCAAGCATATAATCAGAAGCATACGTATATTCTAAATTCATCATAAATATGAAGCACAAATAAACGACTACAAAGTCCATTGCTTACAAAATTATTATTTTTGGTTAATATGTCCTCATTATCTTCAAAAGACCTTGACTCCAACCTTTCCTAATAATCCCAAAGAAATCAAATTGATTCGGATATTAGGAACATGCAACTCATCACTCAATGCCAATGGTTTCCCTGATGTGAGTTTGAGAAGAACTTTTCCTTTTCCAAGAACTTTAGTTTTCCTCGAGTCACCAATATAAACAATTTCTTCTCCTTTCTTAACTTGGGTGCATGGCACAAAATCATATTTATTTACACAAATGTGACTTGTTGAACCAAAGTCTATTACCTAGTTTCTCACATTGGCCTAAATATTTTTCTGCGAAAAGAATGCAATAATTATATCATCCGTTTCAGTAAAATTTATTTTTAGCTTAGTGGAATTTTCATTTCTTTCAAATATTATTTTCCATTGATGTGAATATTTATAAATATTGTTTTATTAGCATTGGTTTTGTAACCTTGTCTATTTACATACCTATTTTTTTCTTTACCATGAACATCCGTTAGAATGACTGGAATAGTAGCATCTAGGATAGAACCAACATCATAATCATCACCATTTTCAACACATATATTATTTTTCATAGTTTCTTAGATTGTTGGGCAGACATGGATATTATAACCTAAGTGATATACGCTTAATTTATAAGTGAATACAAGCGATTCTTGAGTGCTAGTCACTGCCCTAAGAAATAATTCAACTACGTGAAATGTTTCCCCAAGATTAAACAAGTGTTCTCTATTAGAGGAACATAAACAAAAAATATAATTACTACCAAAACCAGCAAAACAGAAAGATAAACTATTTGGAGAATTGACTGAATTGCTTCGTTCTCTATATTTCTCTGTGAACACTTCGCCCCCTTTTATAGAAGAAACACGATAAAGCTATGTGAGAAGAGGAGAGAGACCAGATATGAGAAACCATCTGAGAGCCATATATCTTCACATGTGAAGGCAAGAAGTAACTAAGGTATTCACGTGGACTGAGAGACTTTGGCAGCAACTAACTTTACAATTCTTTGGCCCAATGTAACAAATTGGCATATAATAAACTTTTAGGAATAATACATAAATGTATCCTTTAACTTGGGCTCATTTCACATTTATGCTTTCTAATTGTTGGTGTGCACAGGTAGACACTTAAACTTGTATATAGTTGAACAAGCAGACATATGAGTCCTATGTGGCATAATACATGTAGGACAATACGTAGGAAACAATTTCAATATACGATTCAATGTAGGACATGTGTGTTTATTTTTTCAACTTAATACAAGTTTAAGTGTGCACTTGTGCAACCCCAAAATTGAATGACATAAATGTTAAATAAGACCAAGATAAAGGGTATATTTATGTATTATGCCAAACTTTTGTAATATTACATATTTTCAATACAATATAGCAATGTGAATATAACTTAATATGGAGAGGCTAACCAAGTAGCCGACTTCCTTGCTAAATTGGCATCTTCTAGTGCAAATACAACCTTCTACTCCTCTCAACAACAATATCCTAGAGAGATTAAAGGTCTAATTCAACTAAATTAAAGGAGGTATCTTTCCATGAGACGAAGATATCAATTTTATTATTGGTGAAGGAGCTTTCTTGCCTGAACTCGAGAACCATTTCTGGTCGCCAAGCGAACCCTTTGCCTGGCTGACTACTTAGCGAAAGATTTACTCACGCGATAACAAGCTTAGAAATAGAATTTAGTATATTTAAAATCAAGCAAATACTTAACTCAAGATAAAAAAATACTTAATTGCAATAATAATAATACTTTGCAAAACAGTCTTAAAGCATCTCAAACAAAAGGAAAAATACTGAGACACTCATCAACTCTAAATATCTATAAAGCCTCTATATTTTAACAGGGTTATTTGGAAAAGTCCCACAACACCCTAAAATGACTAAAGTTAAAGGAAAATGGGAAATCCTCTGGAGTGCAAAGAGGCTCACCAAAGCTAACTGGAGTGTTAAATGATCTCAACAAAGCGCCTATTCATGATCATGAACACCTGTATCTTCCTCATAAAAGATGAAATTCTAATGACATGAGTACATTTCATTGTACGAGTATGTAATATAGCCAAGGTTAAATATCTGAAAGAAATGATTGCAATAGGTATAACATAAACTCAACTGAATGTAAAGAATTGAAATCATTTAACTTTAAAAATACTTTCTTACTCTCTAAACTTTATCATAATAATTGATGTATAAAAATACACTTAAACTCTATTGGGAGATTTTCTAACCGACAATCATCACTATGAGCTAAGTGATGATACAACATCTTTTCCACACTGCCATAACTGTCCTATAACGTGCCGAGATATAGAACACCTTAACAAAGTGGATCAACTATGCTCTGCCCGAAGGCACTAAGGATTTATCTTAAAAGTATGATCTTGTATCTATAAGGGCAAGACATGGTTTATGGGGGATTTTAGTTGTCTGAACTTCCCCCGATATCGATGCTCAATACTACTCCCAATAATATATATTGTTGCTCAAATGTATAATTTTTCTCTTGTTTGAGATAATTGCTCAAACTAACCTCTTAAAAGAGGTAACTGCTCTAAACTGTCTTAGAAACTCTTGTTTATTTAGAAAACAAGGTTTCTCTTTACTGAATGTAAAAATACATTATGGGTTGAGATAATTACTCAAAAAGGGGCTTCTTTAAGAGGTAACTGCTTTGTACATAATCTTTCTGGATACACTTTTGACTTTTCTCAAAAAGTCTACTCTTTTTCTTCGTGTAAAAATGAAACATTTGGGGAATAATTAGTTCCCTTGTACTGTTTTTCAAACTGTTCTTTACTTCCTTAAAACCCAGTTTAAACAATAAGGTTTTGTTTAGAAAATTCTCAATAAGAATTCATTGAATACTCAAAATTGGATTCATGCTCAAAAATATTCCTGAACAATCAACTCAATAATCACAATTCACATTGTATGACAATTCAATGATTAGGAATAGGAATTCAATAATCAACAACTCAAGAATTCAGAACTCAATATCAACTCATCTCAAGTATACTTAAATCTAAGTATATAACCCAAGACTAAACTTTTACTAATTTGAAAGTAGATGTAGGATGTGAGGATGAAATAGTCCAACACTATGTTAGTCTCACATGCCAAGAAGAATGAAGTTCTTTGGCGAAATCGAAGAAAGTTGAAGAACACGCTTGAACCCTAGATTTTCTTCTCTTGGAACCTTGCTCTAATAACTTGAAGTGCTAATGAACGTAAAATAATTGATTAATACTTTCTATGCCCTTAATTTGGTGTGAAACGAAGTAGTTTAGGCTTAGAATAATGTTAAAACGACGTAGTTTAAGTACCAAATGCATAGGGGGAAAGACCAAAATGACCCGAACTTTTAAAACTGAAATTATGCCCAAAACGGCCAATCTCACAAGCTGTCTACTACTTCATGGGCTGTTTAAAGTATCACGGCCCGTCAGTGGGTCGTCATGTTGCCCTGCCCGACAGGGCTTCACTTCAATGGGCATAACGTTTACTTCAGGCCCGATATTAGGCAAACTTGGTGGAGTTGGAAAGAGGACTCAAAGCCATTTAATTTGATAGGTTATGGGCCACCAAATTCAATTTGTACTAAGATATCATATCGGTTGACGTTGACCAAAAACTCAAAATCATATGGGTTACTTGTACGGACTACTAAACGAACCGTACAAGTCACCACATGCAGTTTATTGGCTCGTCTAGGTGACCTTCACCATGGCTTCCTTGGGCAGTCTTTCCCGATGCCCAAGACGGACTATGGTTCCCTAAACGGGTCATCTAACATCTCGTGAAGGATCCACGGTCCATTTCGGGTTCGTTGACTTGCTAGTTTGCATCTTTTAGCCATTTCTTGATATCCGAGGTGTTACAAGCTTCTTGCATATAGAACAAGAAATATTGTATAGGCTACTCGTCTTCTTCTCTTTCTTTGGACAGTTTTTCTTCAGCCGATTTATTGTTAGAGGTTTGGTCTATTTCCCCCTCTCAATTTTGTACCTTATTGGATAAATTTTCATTGTATGAAAGCCTAACCCCTCACAACCCAAATGATGACTTTAAACAAAATAAATAAACAAATACAATTTCCTTTCCCAATTCGCTTAGTTCATATTCTTTACAAATTCGAAACTTTATATAACAACTCCTTGTTCCATGATTCCTTAGGTTTTTTATGGCATCCACACCACTTTTAACTGATACATTAATATGGATCGAACAAATTGGTATGAAAGTTTTAACATGGGAAAACCATGAAAAGTGACTGATTTGATCAATTCAGAAAATCTAGTAATTGTAGAATAAGGATTTTTGACAAGAAAAAAACACTTTTATAATACAATTCAAGTGCTACATGAATCTAGATTAATCGGGCTAGTGCAATCATTATATCAAATGAAATTTTACAAAAATAATTAAAAGAATTCTTTTTTCTTGGATGCCATAATTGTATTTTCTTCTCTCCTCAAGTGAACTTTGGTGCCAATGCATGAGACACGAGTCAATATTTTGGAAAGAGGATCAATGAGCTATTAGAATTTTTTTCTTTGGAAAAGAGAGTGTTGTGTTCACTAGAAACTCACCAACTAGTATAATTAATGCAGTTTGTTGCAGTTTAATAGTAAAGTCAGAGCTAGTCCAGTTGCGTACTTCATCAAAGCAACTATTGTTACAAGGATGAAAAAGAACACAAGTAAACTAATCTCAATCTGAGGTAACAATATTTAAACATTGTTTCGGAACAAAAGGAAACCTTAAACTCAATCATATTCATCTGTAATAAACAAGATAGAAACAAGATCCAGATGTGATATTGCAATACACAACTTTAATGCATCAAGTAGGAAATGATCAGTTGGTGTCCAATTAAATTAGCACTAAAAATTAATATCATTCTTTCATCGCAAGTGCATCAGGAGAGTATTAATGATCAACAACTTAAATGAATGATAATATCTAAAGGACTTTCTTAATATCACTCTTTCATCACAAGTACATCAGAAGACCAAAACTCCAAAGTCAATTAGTTGAACAATGAAAGTTGGTGATTTGAAGCTCTACCTTGTATAGATGGGAAGTGTGGATCATCAACTATAACATCAATAACATTCTCAATAGGCATAGCACGGTAGACCTTACTGGTTCTATGGTTATAAAAACGCCCTCACTTCCTCTATAGGCGTTTCCCTTGACTTTTTCAGTCGGTGTATGTTTCAAATGTAAAAGAAAACTATCAATTATGTTTGAAAGTATAAGAAGTATAGTTGATAGACAACTTCTCTTTCTAGGAGAGACCAAAAGATCCCCAGGTTGAACATCAAATCAATAACCTACAACGTAACTTAACAGAATCAAAACCATGTGAAAACTAATAGATGTATTCATCTAAATAAGGATATATCAATTATTTAAAAACCTCATAAGAGAGGTACATGAATACTCCCTTTATAATGTCGAGAAAGCTTGGTCATAACTATAACTCTGCATACCAAATCATAGACAAAAGAGAAGAAATTATCTCATTTGAAGAAGCCAACATGTCCAACAAATATATAATGCATTAGCAAATTTGACCACTTAGTTGGCAAATTTTATGATTATGCAATTTTTGGTTTTCCGCAGTCTCAGTTAACTGAGGAATCAATGCTTTTGACTTGGCTTTCTTAAGCCGAGACTAACGATATAGTAAATGATTATTTAGCCTTCCCACAGGACCAAAGCAACAAAATTTAGTTAAACATTAAACCTACCTTCAACTTCAATGTAAAAGAAAAATACTACTTTCAAATTAAATTGATTGATCAAGAAAAGTATATTAGAAGAAGAAACAAAGTAAAATAAAACTGTAGTTAATTTCAAATGACTTCAGTCCTTAAATTTGGCCACTTATAACCAGTAAAATAGTCCTGAGAGTTCAACATTCAATCACAATGAAAAAGGGATAGGCTTCGGGCACAAGAAAGCCTCAAAGGCTCGAAAGCACAAATTTCTTGAATACATAACTACAAAGAATTAGGACACAGGAGGCGCATATGGGGTATCTTCGCTCTCATCATCTAAGATACCAAAAAATTCATCGATCTTGGAGAAATCCTTTTCAGTTATAGATAGAGTCTGCTCTAGGGATTTTCTCGCAACATTAAGAATAAGTCATCAACTGCGCCAACAACACACATGAAATTAGAGACACTTGAAGGTGAAGGAGAATTTTTTGTTTAGGGGTTAGACCTGGATTTTTTTTTCAGGGAACAAGGAGAATACAATATACATTACAAGGGCATATTCTTCCTCTTCAATAATCAAGTTGCAAATGAGGAGGTGAGAACGATTGTTCTAGTGATGGAAATACACCTCTATGAAACTCATACTTTTGATGAGAGCTTATCAGTGCTTGCACAAACATTTTAAACGCAAGACGGTTCCATAGGCAACCTTAATAAATTATCAACGACTAAATGTTTTGGTAAAGGATGACTATTATTTAACTTCATTTCTCATAATGTCTTTTATCATCACATACAAATCTAATATATCTTCTCTTTTTATCAGATCCACATCTCTTGCTATTAGATACATCTAGGATATTTCGTGCAAAGAGTGGTCATACTGATAATTTCTTATGGGCAATTGATGCACCATCTGTCCTAGTGATGAGAAATTATACCGTTAATGAGTACTAAAATAGTGGTATTTATTTAGTTCCTTAGTCAATATAGATCTATCCTTATCCTTCAGCAGCAATTCGGAGATGAGGGTAAGCATAGAAGTCAGTAGAGCAGCAATCCAAAAAAAGCTTCTGGAAAAAATGTTCACCAATGGTAGTTGGTACAAGGATCTGCATCAAGAAACAAATGCAGTGTGTATCATGAGTACCAAAACAAAGTTACTCAGTAGGCATCATAGACTGACGAAGCAAGAAAGGTAAAGAGAAGATGAAAAGATATAATCTAGACACAAACAAATGCCAAAGCGGAGGTTAAAAAAGCACACAAACATAGAGAAAGTAAATCTAAGTATAACTAAACGAAACATAATTGGACCCCATAAGCCTAGAAGCTACACTCATCCTCAAGTTAAAATAATACCCGAATGGACCCCATAAGCCTGACAAATACATTGAATAGCTAAGTCTACTGAGAGAAAAGTAACAGAAACCGAAAGTCGGGCTCCCAAGCCAAGTAACCATCATTCCACTCAATTCCTAGCCCAGCTAGCAAGAGTGACAATCAATCTAGGCCGCCCAGCTAGCCAATCCACTCCCAGCCATGCTGGTAAGAGTGACTCAGGGTGTTTCAACTCCAAAGAGGATCTCAAATATCAAGGACGCCAAGCTAGCCAGTCCACTCCTACGGACGTAAGCCACCCAGCTAGCAAGAGTGACCTAGGGGCGTGTCAACTCCGAAAGGGATCTCAAGTAAGCTCCAAGCCACCATGGATTGATGTCTACTAAAAAAGAATCAAGAAAAAGGTTCCAAGATTGAAATACTTTAATCCCGAGAAAGCACATAACCTCCAGTAACGAATCACACCAACATCAATAAACGGAGAAGAAAGAAGGTCCACAAGCCACCAAAATGCCTAAGCTAAGGCTCATACTATTAGACACAAGTTTGATATTCCAGTCTTCAAGGATATAGTCCATCCGATACGACGTCGGATATGAAAATGAACCTACGTGATTCACAAGTCTAAGGAAACACTTGTCTATCCTAGAATAATGTCGAACATGCATCAAATAACAAGTAATAATTCAAGTAATTCCTACCAGCATGTAACAACATACCCAAAACCCCAGCTAGCATGGTGCTACAACCAAGACAATATCGATCAACCCTAAAACATGGTTTTATGAGTATAAGTAAGAATAGCTAGGTACCCATTCCAAATTCACACTAATCGTCATGAATTCATTCATTGAAGCTCAAATGAATTAGGAAGGAAGTTGTAGCGTACCTGTAAGCCAATCGGACAAGCTCTAAATTACAAGGTCGGATATTTTTCTTTCCGAGCAACCTCTAAACGATGCCACACTACAAAAAATATGATTACAACGTCTATATGGATATTAAGACACCAATATCACATAAAACAGAAATAGACCGAATTTGTAGTTAGACGAGAATTCTGGGACCCACGCTGGAATTTCCAGAATTGACTCAGTCAAGAATTCTTAAGCCCTGCCCCAAACTTGTGTTCCAAAATTGAACACAATACGGGGCACCAAACAGCCAAAACAATAGTAAGGCAATTTCAATAAGAAACTTAAGTCATACTATCCTAAATACACACAAATTCACCTGAACCAAAGGTTCTTCAATAGTTTCCAATCACAAACCCAAGTAGCCACGCTCCCAACGATCACTCAAGACTCTGAATAACTAAAATCAGAGCTTAGAAGAGGGATAAATCTCTAAATCAAATAACCACAAAACTTGAAAAAATGATTTAACATTTATGTAAAACACTATTCGACCTTCGCATAAGCAACCATTAATGTCTCTTAAGTTATAGGTGTCAAAGATTTGGGCCTAGATTTTGGGAGCTCCTGGCCACAAAAGCGAGCCTCATTTTACGCAAACCTAGTCCACAAAAGTGATCCCAAGGTCGCTTTTTAGCGGCAGCCGCCTGACTAGATAGCCTCGCTTAAGTAGAGCCTTGGTTGCATAGGCAGTGTTTGCTTAATCGAACCCAGGGGCACAAAAGTGGTTGCACTAGAACTCATAAATTAGAAAGTTTTAGCAAAATCCCCCAAATTTTGCCTAGGGACTCAAGATTGGTTTGGAACACCGTGCACTCAAACAAGTTATGCAAACCAATCCAAAATGACATTCCATACCTAACAAAGCAGTCAAAACTTCCATATGGGGTAGTCTTGATAGAATATGGGTCCCACACCTAACTCCATTTAAATTCAAAATCCACAAGGGGGATCAAAATTAGACTGGAAGACTTGAGATCCAAACAAAGGGTTGTCCCAAACTAAACTCAACATTGTACAACTAACCACCCTGACATAATTCTTATTTGAGCTCATTTAATCAGAATATTAACTAAAGTCAAACTCAGGTCTTAACTTGAAATTTAAAATGCCTAATCACACAGATTCACACTGAAAGCCTGGGGAGTGGTGCTAACAATGCTACTAGCGTAAAATGACTATTCCACAGTTGATGGAATCGCTAGAAATTTATTCCGAGGTCTTATTCTTAAAATTTTGATAAAAAATTACCGTTCAAAGTTCAGAAGCTCAAAAACATGCAAACTACAATAAAAACCAAACGAACGACCATGTGATCGAACTTTATGTCCCAGAAAGTCATAAATGACTTGCGATTTTTATAGGAACACTGTAAACGATGAACGGGAGGCATAAACACATAAATGACCTAGAGGGTCATTACATATATAATCTAGAAAATGAGAAAAAAAATAGACACGATTCCTTCGACTCCTAAGGACTAACAACAGAACTTGTAAAAAAATATATCGAGAGATATAAACAAAAGAATGTAAGTGATATTCGAATCATAATTAACTTTGACAAATAATTAAAATGAAATAAAAAATTGCCTCTTCAAACAACAAATTAAAGAGTAATAACTTGCATACAAATGTTAAGTCATGTAAGGTTAAACACTTCAAGAAATTACTTTTGAGTCTTGAGATATAGTGAAAATGAGGAGCAAATATGCTAGTATTTGTAGGACTATAAGATCATCAAATGAGAAAAATGCTCGAAAATGTATCACCCTTATTTAATTTCTTACTAATTATATTATGGTAGTGGGAAAGTGGAAAAAGAATACTGACAAAAAACATCAATTTAATAGATTGAGTATTTTTTGTTAAATCTTCTTCGTAGATAGTAAGAACTGTAGTATGAATAAAAAAAGATTTTATCAATCTAGGGATTAATAGAAATACATTAAATGCAAGTAAAGTAGTTATATAACATAACTAAATGCAATATTTCAAATATAAGTAGAATATACATTACAGATTGAAATAATTTTTTCAATATTATAAGTTAGTGCTCTTGAACGCTACAATATACTAAAGGGGTCAAAACGTCGTCGAACTATGTGAAATGAACAAAAATATCTTTTGCTTATACTTTAGTAGATAAATTCCCTTACCATTAATAGTTCATTAAAAAATGTCCCTATTATTACCAAATGGGTCAAAAATCCCTTTTCTAAATAAATATATGTAATGACCCTCCAAGTCATTTCCTCCATTTTCCAATATTTTTAGCATTTAGAACCTTTCTGTAGTGACCTTATGTCATTTATCACTTGTTGGGACTGACAGTTCGATCGTCGGGCCATTTATTTGAGCTTTGTGAAAGTTTCCGTATTTTGTAGCCTTTGAAACCTAAACGGTTGACATCTATCAAACGCTTAGGAAGAAGGCCTAAGAATGCAATTCTGATGATTCCATCAGCTCTAGATGGGTCATTTTAGGCTAGGGGATGATTGGTTCGGTTCTCGAGACTTCTGGAGCGAGTTTGTATTGTTAGGCATTTTAACTTTGGAAGCTTTGACTAAGGGTTGACTTTGATCGACATGCTTGGGAAACATGCTCAAATGAGTGTTTCATCATCACTATGATATACTGTGATTTTACGGTATTGTTAATACATTACACTTAAGAGTTGTGTGTGTCTAGGGCCATTTTGTATTATAACTAATTTTATTGCGCTATATTTGCAGAAAATAGACTTGGACGAGGTCTAGAGAGGGACAACTAAAATTATGTAGAAGTGGCCACCCACGGAAGTAACCTACGGACTGTATGTCCAGTCACGGTCCGTCGTTGGGGAGGCGTTGATTGGTCCTCAGGGAAATCTGATCAAGTGTGGAACTACGAAAGAGAGTGACGGACCGTAGGTTGACCCACGGGCCGTCCTGCACAACTGTCGATTGATTCAAAGATTTTGAGTTCCACTACCTGAGGAAAAGTTCTAAGTGTTGAACCATGAGAGGGGACCCACGAACCATAGGTCGACCTACGGTCCTTCCTGCAAGTCTGTCGTTTGTGTTTGGCACATGGTTCCAGCTTCTAAGAAATTTCCTAAGTATTGAGCCACGAAAGGGACCTACGAACCGTAGGTCAGTCCACGATCTGTAGGTTAGTCTCATAGATCGAACCTGCGTCCAGAAAATTTTATTTCCTTCATTTCCTTTTTGTTAGGACAAGTTTTTCTATGTAATCCTCATTTTTGCGGGTTAGACATTATAGTATACTTCTAGTTCTTGATATTTTCTTGGGAATTAACTTGCAAACTTTGGCAATTTTATTTCCTAATTCAGGTTTATAAGATTTTTTCTTTTGAATTTCAGTTGGAGATTACGGGTTTCTTCTACTTAATACCTAAGTTCATGAATTCTTCTTTTACAGTTATGAATTGTGTTCTTACAAACATGAGTAACTAAATCCACAACTAGGGTTGTGGGAACCATAAGCAATTAACAACTTATGAATAATAACTAAGTAATTCTTGACTAGTGTTTATGCATGCACTGATAATTCTTTCGTTTCGAAGTCTTGTTAACGATGGCCAACGTTAGTACTCGCCTTGATGCTACTTGCCAAACCAAGAAGGTAGTTAATAAGAAAAGAATTATTAACGGAGATTTAGTGTGATACTATCTAATAGTCTAATGTCAGTTGGTGCGAGGGTTAAAACTTAGCCATACATTGATGTGATGTCTAATCTGAGGTAAAGGTAAGGTTTAGTAAATTATACACACGTAGCCGAACCAAGGTGCAGGGTGAAATTTCCTATTTGGCGGACCAAGCACTTAGGGATACATAACTTACCACTTTGCATGTGATACACTAGGAAAGGGTTACTATTATTAGGATTATCGCGTTAAGAGCTTATGGGGAACACATACACCCTAGTTTCTTTCTCTCATTGATAACAACAATGTTCGAATCTTGCACACTTGTTACTTGACAATAATAAGTTATTTGTTTCACAAACTGCCCCCCCCCCCTTTACTTACTTGTCTCTAAAATAAGTTGACTAAATGAATATAATCGTAAGTTAAGTTTAAGTCTAAACCATATTCCTCGTGGGATTGACCCCAACCAACAAGTTGGGTTCTTTATTTGACAACGATCGCTTATCCTTCTTTAGAGATGTGTAATTTGAGCGTATCAAATTTTTGCGCCACTGCCGGGGAATAAGACTTTTAGATTAAGTTTAACTACATTATTGAACTTTACTCCATTATTTCCTAATATTACTTAATTTTTTTGTTTTTGTTTTCTATAGGTTTCTACTCTAGTGTATGCCAAGTACACGGTGTTGAGGTGAACCATTTACCCCATACGATCCAGAGTTAAGCAGACCTTTGAGAAGAATGAATAATCAAGGGTTCCAAATCAACCCAATCGGTGGGAATCTAGGTGATGGAGTTGAGTTGCAGCCTCCTGGGGTTGTTAATGAGAATGCTCAGGTTCATGGTGATAATCTACTTGGAGATGCATTGAAGGTGCTAGTTGCTCCATAACCAAGGTTGCAAGATAACTATAGGGTCGAGTTTAATACTGTTGAATCTGAAGGACTCATTGTTCTCCCCCTACTACCTCTGGGGCATATATTTATGGCGAATAGCAGTTTGATGCAGTTGCTTACAGCGAGGGGTTTGTTTTCTGGTATGACTTCGGAAGATCTGAATGGGCACATGGCCAAGTTGAGGAGTGTTTTTAAGTGTTGTGTAGGGCGACCAGAGTTGGATATAAACATCATAGGGTTGAGAATCTTCCCTCTATCATTGACCAAAGATGCTGCTATTTGATTTTCTGAGCTCCCGTACAACTCCATCCATACATGGGACCAATTACACAAGTTGTTCATGGCCAAGTACTCTCCGGTGTCAAAGAAACTGAACCACAAAGATAAACTCAACAACTTAGTAGCACTACTTGAAGAATATGTGAATAGTTCATGGGGATAGGTTCACTGCATTCATTAGAAGTGTTCCGAACCACCACATTGATGATGAGTCACTAAAGGAGTATTTCTACAGAGGTCAAGATGACAACGGTAAGCCTGTGCTTGATACTATCGCTGGAGGATCATATGGTGAGTGCACTTTTGAAGAGATCGCTGAGAATCTAGAGAATATTTCAGAAAACAATAAAGCATGGAGCACGCGAAAGTCAGACACTAGAAGAAGCACATTTGTAGTTCAAGTTGCACCTAGTCAATTTGCCGATGATATTTGTGAGGAGATGGCGCAGACAAGGACAGAACTTGGGTTGGTATTGAAGCATATAAGCGGAGGTCCCGAATTGGTAAATGTGGTGAATTAGTTGACTAGGATTCCACCACCACCGGAGGAGGAATGTTACTATGACGAGGATGCTTACTTGGTTAATGATCAGATGGGGGGTTTTCGAGCCAACGCCCAATGTTCCAATTCGAATAATTGGCATCAAGGTCAAGGAAACCAAAGTCAGAACTATTGTAACTACAATTGAGAGGGTCAATATTGCGACAACAACTACAACCAGAACAACTATGGCAACAGGAACGATAGAGTTGGGCCTTATGTCCCTCCACAAAATCGAGAATCTGGAAATAGGGAAGCTGGGGATAGTATGTCATGGATTGAGGATATGATGCAGAAGATGCTGAAGAAGTTTGATTCGATTGATGAGAATGTGAAGGAGATGCGAATCAACTATTTTGGAATCGATCAAAAAGTTGATGCCTATGTAGTGTCGATCAAGCAACTTGAGCAACAGATGAATCAGTTGTCCACTATAGTCAATCCATGTCAGCCTGGCACACTTCCTAGCAACACCATCTAGAATCTGAAGAATGATGGGCCTTGTACGGCAGTCACTTCTCGAGGGGTAAGCAGACCATTGATTCACCTATGGCGTCTGAGGTTGAAATTCTAGTTGAGAAAGATTATGATGATATTGAGGTTACTGGAGAGTCCAAGAATGCTACAGAGAAGGAAGAAAAGATAACCAAAAAGGTTGTCCCCATGCCTACACCTCCACCTCCATTCCCACAGAGGTTGGTAAAGAAGAATGAAGAAGGGAAATACCATGAGTTTATTACTATGTTGAAACAACTTTCCATCAATGTTTCGTTGATAGAAGCTTTGGAGCAAATTCCTGGGTATGCGAAGTTTATGAAAGATTTGGTGACTAAGAAGAGGGCCGTGAGTTTTGAAGATGATGATAGGAAGAAACATTGTAGTGCTATTGCTACAAGGTCACTTGTACAGAAGAAAAAGGATCCTGGTGCCTTCACTATTCCATGTACCATCAGGTTGTTGCATTTTGCTAAGGCGCTGTGTGATTTGGGTGCTAGCATTAATCTGATGCCATTGTCTATTTACAAGAAGTTGGGTTTAGGGGCACCAAAACCACCTGTAATGCGATTACTCATAGCCGATAGAACTATGAAGAGGCTCATTGGTGTGCTCCAAGTTGTACTTGTGAAAGTGGAGTCTTTTATCTTTTCGGAGGATTTTGTGATACTTGATTGTGAGGTTGATTTTGAGGTTCCCATCATTCTTGGGAGACCATTCCTTGCTATTGGGCGCACCTTGGTCGATATGGAGAAAGGGCAGATGAAGTTTCGATTGAATAGTGAAGAGGTAACTTTTAATATTTGTAGGTCCATGAAGCAGTAGAGCGATCTCAAATCAGTATCAATGGTGACTTATATTGTGGAGCGAGATTCTGATGTGTCTATTGAAGAGCGGTTAGGTGTTGATGCACTTGCATTGGTAATGATGAATTTTGAGGGTGATGGTATTGAAGACTATGATGAATTGGTCGCTGCACTTGATAAGTTTGAATTCCGTTTCAGATCGAAGAAATTTGAGTTAGATATGAAGAATCGTGACTCTCCACCCGCAAAACCGTCTGTTGAAGAGTCCCCATAATTGGAGCTTAAGGCTCTACCATCACATTTGAAGTATGTATTCTTGGGGAGAGATGGTACTTTACCTGTCATTATTGCAGCTGATTTGAATGTGGAACAAGTTGAGGCTTCGGTTTCAGTGTTGAAGAGGTTCAAGTGGGCTATTAGGTGGACTATTGCGGACATTATTGTGATTCCTCCTGCCATTTGTTCTCATAAAATCCAACTCATGCCAGATAACAAACCCAGTATTGAGCACCAAAGGAGACTAAATCCGCCTATGCAAGAGGTAGTGAAAAAGGAAACCATTAAGTGGTTGGATGATGGATTTATTTATCCCATTGCAGATAGTAGTTGGGTTTGTCCTGTTCAGTGTGTGCCCAAACAATGTGGGATTACTATGGTACCTAATGTGAGAAACGAGCTTGTTCGGATGCGGCTAGTGACTTGATGAAGAGTATGTATGGACTACCAGAAATTGAATGCTCGGACAGAAAAGGACCACTTCCCTATGCCATTCATGGATTAGATGTTGGACCGCCTTGATGGTAAGGGTTGGTATTGCTTTCTTGATGGTTATTCGAGCTAAAATCAGATCTCCATAGCTCCGGAAGACCAATAGAAGACCACATTCACTTGCCCTTATGGGACTTTTGCATTCAAACAGATGCCATTTGGTTTGTGTAATGCTCCAGCGACTTTCCTGCGTTGAATGATATCTATATTTTCTGATATGGTGGAGGACACTATTGAGGTATTTATGGATGATTTCTCTGTGGTAGGTGACTCATTTGATGGTTGCTTGGATCATTTGGCAGAGGTACTGAAATGGTGTGAATAGTGCAATCTTGTGCTAAATTGGGAAAAGTGCCACTTCATGGTGAAAGAAGGGATCATTCTGGGTCATTGGATTTCTGCGAAGGGTATTGAGGTTCATAGAGCGAAAGCCGAGATAATAGAAAAGCTTCCACCTCCTATCTCTGTTAAAAGTGTTAGAAGTTTTTTTGGGCATGCATGCTTTTATAGGAGGTTTATCAAGGATTTCTCCAAAATTGCACTCCCATTGTGCAAATTGCTCGAAAAGGAGTGTAAGTTTGATTTTGATGATGCTTGTCTGAGGGCATTTGGAGAGTTGAAGGAAAAGCTAGTTTCCGCACCTATCATTATTTCACCCGATTGGGGGAAACTGTTTGAGGTAATGTGTGATGCTAGTGGAGTGGCGCTTGGTGTGGTTTTATGACAGAGGCGAGAGAAGATTCTTCATCCTATTTACTATGCCATCAAAGCTCTAAATGTGGCTCAAAAAAACTATATAGTGACTGAACATGAACTCCTTGCTGTGGTTTTCGCATTCGAGAAATTTTGATCCTACTTGCTTGGTACTAAGTTCATAGTACCTACTGACCATTCTGCATTGACGTATATGTTGGATAAGAAGGATGCAAAACCTAGGTTGATTAGATGGGTGTTGTTGCTACAAGAGTTTGATTTTTAGGTGAAAGATAGAAAGGGAACGGAAAATCAAGTTGCCAATCACTTGTCCAGATTAGAGGAAGAAGCTATGCTCAAGCTAGGTGATGGGGCTGAAATTAATGATGCTTTTCCAGATGACCAGGTATTAGCGGCTTCTCATGACCTGATTCCTTGGTTCTCAGACTTTGCTAACTACTTTGCAAGTGATATGGTTCCAGCGGATGTGTCTTTTCACCAGAGGAAAAACTTTATGTATGATGTGAAGAAGTTCTTTTGGGATGAGCCTTATTTGTTCCGTATTTATGCTGAAGGGATTATTCGTCGCTGTGTACCCGAGGTTGAGATGATGAGTATACTAGAGGCGTGTCACTCTTCGCCTGTTGGTGGGCATCATAGTGGTATTCAGACTGCACATAAAATTATGCAGTCTGGGTATTATTGGTCTACCATCCACTAAGATGCTCATGATTTCGCCAAGTCTTGTGTTCGTTGCCAAAGAGAAGGAGGAATTTCAAAAAGGCAAGAGCTTCCTATGAATCCGATATTGCTGATTGAGTTGTTTGATGTATGGGGAATTGATTTCATGGGTCCATTTGTGAACTCACATGGAATGAAGTACATTCTTGTTGCGGTTGATTATGTATCAAAGTGGGTAAAAGCAATTGTGCTTTCCAAGAATGAAGGTAAAAGTGTAACTGCATTCCTGAAAAAGAATATCTTCTCCAGATTTGGTACACCTAGGGTGATTATCAGCGATGGAGGTTCCCACTTCTGTAATAAGTTGTTCAAGGCGCTGCTTGAGAAATATGGCGTTCGCCAAAATGTTACCACTCCTTACCATCCGCAGTCTAGTGGGCAAGTTGAAGTATCCAACAGAGAGATCAAGCAAATCCTTGCTAAGACTGTGAATGCTAATAGAATCGACTGGTCTAGGAGGCTTGATGATGCTCTATGGGTCTATCGCACCGCATTCAAGACTCCAATAGGTATGTCCCCCTACCAACTTGTATATGGGAAGTCTTGCCATTTGCCGGTAGAGCTAGAGCATAAGGCTTTGTGGGCACTAAAGAAGTTGAATTTGGATTGGGGCCCCGCATCTAATCAGAGATTAAATGACATGAATGAGCTTGATGAGTTTCGCCTAAAAGCTTATGAAAGTTTAGCCTTGTACAAGGAGAAGAGGAAGAAGTATCATGATCAAAAGATTGAAAAATCCGAATTTGTTATGGCTGATCTGGTGCTTCTATTCAACTCTAGGTTGTGCTTGTTTCCTGGCAAGCTCAACTCCAAGTGGACCGGGCCATTCATAGTCACTCAAGCGTTCCCACATGGAGCGGTCGAGCTCAAGAACAAGGAGAGAACAAGGTTCAAGGTGAACAAACAAAGCATCAAGGTCTAATGGGCAAAGAGGAGAATGTGCACGAGGTGGTTGAGGCCTATTATCTTGAATAAGTCTGAGAAATCAAGAGGCTTCCGTCATGCCGCAATGTTAAATCAACCGCTGCTTGGGAGGTAACCCAAGATGTACAATCTAGCCAACTTTAGATTTTTCTTTTTGATTTAGGAGTTTTCTTTGTTTATTTGATTTTTTGTAATTCTTTAGATTGGTATTTTATTTTTGTCTTAGTGTTGGCTAGATATAGAGTAGGGTCCGTGTCTAAAAAATGTAAAAGAAAGTCCTAATGGTTGCTACATGTGCAGGGATGAAAAGCTAAATCTGTAAAAAATGTATGTTCCAGAGGTCTATAGACCCCATCGACGGTCCGTAGTTCAATCCATGGACCGTGAATGGTTTCCATAGATCCCCAGGTAAGTCCTCAAATATTTCTAAGTCTTCAGTGACCTACGGACCCCACGCACGGTTTGTAGGTCGACTCACGACCCGTAGATTGGGTCTCGTGGGTCCAACTTAGGTTTACTGGAGACCCAACCCGGACCCCTCTAATAAAAAACCTTCATTTTTTAAATTCATCCCCCACATCCCATATTCCCTCGCAACCGTTTCTAACCCCTCAAAATCCCAAAACTTCCATATTAATTCCCCATATCACTCCCATTTTCCATAATCATTTTCCCCTCTCCATAATCCTCTTCCTCTATCCCAAATAACTCCCATGCTCCCTTCACAAAACAGTTCAAGGTCTGGGTTCGGTGTCACAAGTTCTAAGGAGTCTTTTGCATTAAACAATCACCAACCTCCGATACTTGTAAGGTAAACGACTTCACCTTAACTCTGAATTTCGATATTCCTTGTTCAATACATGAAGTCATGAAGTGGGTCTTGACTTTGGGTTGTTTTGGTATGAAATTGCATGATAAACTATAGTAAGAAACACCCTTGGGATGATAGAATATGATTGTGTTGTCTTTGTAATCAACTCACTCAGGGTAAATAGTCTAAATGGAAGTTTCGACTTAGGGTTCCTAGTTTTGTATGCTACAACTATTAAATAATGAGTAACCAAAACCCTAGGGATGACAAACTATCATCAATTGTGTTGAAATGCATGCTTAGACTTAGATTGATTGTTTGAATTGTTGAAAAAATGGTTTTAAAATGAGGCATGTCTGATACCTGGCACAGACTTGACCCACGAGATCCCGTCCACGGACCGTAGATCAGGTCTGTGGGTCTGTTGCACATGAAAAATCTTGTAAGTGAGGAACCACGGAGGTGGACTACGGTCTGTAGGTCATCAGAGACCTAACTTTTTGGGATCTCTGACCTACAGAGGGGACCCGCGGACCGTAGGTGACCACTGATGCTAATGTACAATTTTTTTTTGTTTTTGTTTATGTTCGTTCTTTAGTCTAAATGTTTTTTGAGTGTGTTATTGTATTGTTTTGGTACTAACTAAGTTTCCACATGTACCATGGCTCCCAAGAAGGCTACGACCTACGTCGCAAAGGGCAAGTCAAAATCTGTGGCACCAACATTTTGGCTTATTGATGAATATACTGATGTGGAGAAGTATCTCGCCTCTGTACCACCTACTACTAGGACATCCCCCATGACACCTCGCACTACCCGGAATCAAATCCGGTAGGTGATTCCCGACGTGGTCACTGCCTCCCAATTTGATGAAGAGGATACACCGATTGGTTCACTGGCTGGCTCTAACTCCGCTTCTGCTTCCAGCTCAAGTTTTGGCTCCGCATATGGCTTTAGTTCACAAGGCAAAACTGCCTCGTCAAATAAGTCTACTAGTGCGGGGGACATTCCAGTGCCACCAAACACCGATCATGCTCCAGTTGTTGAGGGCCCAACCGGTGGTATGTAACTGGTCAGTGGCAGATATACAAAGATGCCCAGATGATGACTGAGAAGGATAGGATGGCTCGATTAGTCAGTGATGAGCGTCGGGTTCTCATAGGCAGCCTACACACCTTGCCTTCCATCCATAAGCTTTTCAAAAGACACATGTGCGAGTGGATGGCATGTAACCCAGGGTCTTATAGCGAGGAGATAGTTAGGGAGTTCTATGCTTCCTACATAGCCAACCTCCAAGGTTCCATTAACAGACGGGTCAAGCCCACTGCCCAACCTTCTCTCACATCTACAATAGTGCGGGGGTTTTCTGTTAATATATCTTAGATTACTGTACTGAGATTCCTCTGCGGTCCGGACCACACTCTACCAATTAACACGTCCAACTTCCATTATCGATGGGACATCGTTAGGATCTGAACATTCCAAAGGAATGCAGATTAGAGGGATACTTTATTGCGTTGGTTAGCCCGTCATCTTGCTACAGACGGAGAGCGCGCCGAGTGGGTCAGCACCCCAAGCTTAGGTATAAAGAAGGCCACCCTGTCATTTGTGGCCAAATTCTTCTAGTTATTAGTGCGGAACCAGGTGTCTCCGATCGAGGATGACAATGTGCTTACATAGGACCGCGCAGTCATGGTTACAGCTCTGGTTGCTGGGATGGAGATGGTCTTTGCATGCATGCTTATTGCAGAGATACACGAAAGGGCCTTCAAGGCCACCACCACCTATCCCTTCCCATGCCTCATTTTTTCTACTATGCAGGGATGCTGGAGTGCCGGTTTGGCATTGTAAAAAACTTATTCAGGCGACCAAGACACTGTATATCGGCGTGATTCAAGATGAGGCCAATGTGGCTGCACCGCGCAGAGAGCCGCAAGTTGAGGTTCCACCACTGGGAATGGACTTAGTTACAGATGTGGAGTAGATGCAGGGTGATGAGCCTTTTCCTCTAGCCATTACTGAGGATGCCCCGACTTCCCATTCTCCGGTCGGCAGTCAGGCCCCTAGCCTCCCGAGCCACCACCTCCTACGGGTATGCTATAGTGCCTCTAGGCCGTGTTTAGAAGTTGGAGGCCCAGATAACCACACTACTTCAACTTGTGAGGTCGTGGATGCATCATGCGATTGAGGATTCCGTGACTAGGGTTGGCAGTGGATAGAGCAAATAATGGACCAAAAGGCTAAGGTCGTTCACCAGTGCCTTTATGCATTTGAGTTGCGTGTCTTAGAGCAACCAGGCCCCACCACAGATGTCTCTACTTTTTGGACGGAGTTAGATAGTCTCCGAGCTGATCTTGACACCCTCCTAGTTCCACCAGAGACTGAGCCTGAGTCGTCCCCCACGACACCAGTTGATAATATGGTGTTCAATGCTCTATTCAGGGATGAAATACTATCCCCTGCTTCTTCCCATCATGCTGGGAAGCTCCCCCGCTCCAATTGGGATTTTGATGATACTGAGGCTGGGAGAGTTAGCAAGAGGGAGAGCCAAGAGACTGAGGCGGCTCGGAGGCCATCCATCATTGATGAGGTGTTGCGGCAGCAGAGGATTAGAGAGATTGGTGTTGGTGCCTCTAGCAGTGTGAGCACTACTGATGGTGCAGCGAGAGTTGATATTAGCACTACTGAGGGTGCTGAGACGGTTGATGCGGGCACTACTGAGGGTGATCCAATTTTTGATCCACTAGGTTCCAGGAAATCAGACCAACTACTGATCCACAGGTTTGTTTCACCCGATCCTTTATTCTTTACTTTTTGTGCATTGGGGACAATTGCACTATATTTTGTTGGGGGTGGGGTAAATGGATTATGAATGATAGGGTGAAGTCTGAGTAACCCAACTCATAATCCTCACTTGAGGTTTTCTTGCCTGTGTTATTTTCCCCCAAGAGACTGTTTTAATTTCTATTGAACCAGCATGTGTAGGAATGTGTGTGTATGAGTAAGTAAAAAATTGAAAGCATGATGGCATGAAAAGCATGAGAAAAAATGATCCCTGTCCAAAAATCTTGAATTGTGCTAGATCTGTAGTCTTAATGAGTTGAATGTGTTGGATCTCAATGTGACATGATAAGAACCAATTTGAAATCGTGACTTAAGCTAAAACTTGAACTAGGTAATCTGATAAAGAAACAATGTGCCAAGAGTGTGCGAGAAAAGTTGAATTGTTCAGAGAGTTGTGCCAATCTAGAACATGACTCGTTGGTCCTGCTCGGATAATCTAGGCTAGGAGTTGGGAAGTTATCATAGGCCATTGTTCAAATTAGTCCACTTAAGCCTAAAATGATCTAACCAAATGAAGTCAATGTTCCCTTTGATCCAAATATTTGAGCCTGAAAGAGACCATTTCCTTTGATTCACCTAACTCACCTTCCCTTAAAATATTGTCTTGGCGTTGGTCCCTCCTTGGACATGTGCATCTTGACTTAGGCCAAAATCCTAAGTTGAGGGTGGCTAAGCCAAAAGTTACCTTGACCATGGCCCTGGTCCGACATCGGACATTGTGCACCTTAACTAATGCAAAATGCATAAGTTGAGGGTGGTTATGAAAGAGGAAACCAAATTTAAAAAGGGTATGAAAAGAGTTTTGTGTTGAAAAGAGAAAAAGAAAAGAAAGAGGATGTGACTTTGTGCAAAATAAACAAAAACATGACGAATAAAAGTGTTGAAAGAAAGAAAGAAAAATAAAGTTAAAGAAACGAAGAAAGTGAAAAATAAGAGTCAAAAGTCACATCCAGGTTGAAAAGCAGAAAAGAAAGAAAGTAAAATGAAAGGATGCCAAAAATAGGTAAAGGAAGAGGTAGAACGCCAATGTAATGTCAAGTAGGGCAGAAAGTCACTAAAAAGTACCCAAATGTACCACACCTGACCCTGACCCTACCTTACAAGCTAAGAAAGTCCTATAGTGATTCGAGCAACTAGTTTGGAGAGTCTAAGTAATGAAAATAAGGGCAAGCCTATGGTATTGATCACTAACAGTACTTGAAGTCACTTCTGAGCGTGAGCGTTGAATGAATCCTAAAACTGTAAAATTCATATCTTCTGTGTGAAAAGGATTTCGTTTGAAGTAAGGGAACTAGTTACATTGTTGGAAAGTTGGTACCATGGTGATTGTGAAAAGTGTATGTTGGGGTGTCTATTTGTCGGTCTTTGTCGTATTTTGATCCGCATGAGTTAGCTAGTTAAGTCTAAGAGAAAGATTTGCACTGAGAAAGATGGAATGGATTGAACTAGCCATGTGATTGCTTGAGTTTGAATGTCTGCTTCTACACAAGTGTCTTATAGATTCTTAGTGCGTCACTTGAGGACAAACAATGAATTTAAGTTGAGGGTGTTGATATACCATGAGTTTAAGGTATTGTTAATACATTTCACTTAAGAGTTGTGTGTGTCTAGGGCCATTTTGTATTAGAACTAATTTTTATTGTGCTATATTTGTAGGAAATAGACTTGGTTGAAGTCGAGAGGGAGACAACTGAAATTCTGCAGAAGTGGCCACCCACGGAAGTGACCTACGGACCTTAGGTCCAGTCACGGTCAGTCATTGGGCTGGCATGGGTTAATCCTCACAGAAATCTAACCAAGTGTGGAATTCGAAAGAGAGTGACAGACCGTAGGTCGACCCACGGTCCGTCCTACACAACCATTGATTGATTCAGAGATTTTGAGTTCCAGTAACTAAGTAAGTGTGGAGCCACGAGAGGGGACCCACGGACCATAGGTCAACCTACGATCCTTCTTGTAGGTTCGTCGTTTGTAACTAGAAGATTGAAGGTTCCAGCTTCTGAGAAATTGTCCAAGTATTGAGCCACGAAAGGGACCTACGGACCGTAGGTCAGTCTCGTAGATCGAAGCCGCGTCCAGAAAATTTTATTTCCTTATTTCATTTCCTTTTTGTTTAGGACAAGTTTTTCTATAAATAGGGTATGTAAACCTCATTTTTGGGGTTTAGACATTATAGTATACTTTAAGTTTTTAATATTTTCTTTGGAATTCACTTGCAAACTTTGGCAATTTGATTTCCTAATTTCGGTTTATAAGATTGTTTCTTTGAATTTGAATTGGAGATTATGGGTTTCTTCTACTCTATACGTAAGTTCATGAATTATTCTTCTACAATTATGAATTGTGTTCTTACAAACAAGAGTGACTAAATCCACAACTAGGGTTGTGGGAACCATAAGAAATTAACAACGTATGAATAATAACTAAGTAATTCTTTACTAGTGTTGATGCATGCATTCATAATTCTTTCGTTTAGAAGTCTTTTTAATGGTGGGCAACATTAGAACTCGCCTTGTGGGTACTTGCCGGACCAAGGAGGTAGTTAATAAAAAAAGAATTATCAACGGAGATTTAGTGTAATACTATCTAATAGTCTAATCTCAATTGGTGCGAGGGTGAAAACTAGGCTACACATTGATGTGATGTCTAATTTGAGGTAAAGGTAAGGGTTAGTACATTATACACACGTAGCCGGACCAAGGTGTGGGGTGAACTTTCCTCTTTGGCGAACCAAGAACTTAGGGATACGTAACTTACCACTTTGCATGTGATACACTCGGAATGTGTTACTATTATAAGGATTACCGCATTAAGAGATTATGGGGAACACGTACACCCTAGTTTCTTTCTCTCATTGATAACAACAAAGTTCGAATCTTGCTCACTTGTTACTTGACATTAATTAGTTATTTGTTTCACAAAAACCACCCCCTTTACTTACTTGTCTCGGAAATAAGTTGACTAAACAAATATAATAGTAAGTTAAGTTTAAGTATAAACATATTCCTAGTGGGATCGACCCCAACCTACAACTTGGGTTCTTTATTTGACAATGATTGTTTATCCTTCTTTAGGGAGGTGTAATTTGAGCGTATAACACAGTTAGCTTTGGAATGTCGAGTTTGGTGTGGAATGACCTTTTGTGTGGTTCCTAAGGCTTCCGGACTCATTTTGAGTCCCCCTTGTGGATTTTGTCTAGAAAGAGATCTTGAGTATGGGACCCACTTCTCATTGAATCAACCTCAGATGGTGATGTATCTAAGATTTTGACTCATTTGGCGTTTTTAAGTTCAACAATAAGTGTCATTAAAGCTTTTTATGTACATATCTGATGATTTATAGTATTTTGTAGCTATGAAGTCTCAAGGAGAACGCAAGGATGAAATCACACAAAAAAAGACTAAGAACATGGAAAAGAACAAAATTGTGTCTTTGATACTCGTCAAAAGGAACTTGGTGACTCTTCGAGTGTGCCAGACCTCACCAGAAATGACAGAGTCTTCGACTAAAGTTCTCAAGGCATATCAATGAAAAAATAGTTGAACGACAATCCGCCAAACTCAATGGGCAATATAACAAGTACTCGCTGTAAGTGACAGAATATTTAAGTTAAACTGAAAGGCAAAGAGGGGAATTGGATAATGATCAATGATTCGTCGAATGTGAATATTGAACTCTATTAAGCTCACCAATTGCGGTTCAAACACCTGAAGCCTGAAGTCAAGAAAAGGATCAAGTCGTTGAGCCTAACAAACATCATTGATTGGATTATTTGATTAAATTTTTGCTAATCTTTTAGGGATATATAAATTTACTAAAGTAGAGAGAACCATACATATTTTTACTCATACAATTAGATCTGAAACTTTTCAGAGTAGAGTACAACAGAAACATCTATTTTGTAGACTGAAAAACAAGTTTGTAACCAATAGTTTTGGGGAATTCGAAAGTGGGTCTCTTAAATTGAAGTTTCAAATCAAAAACCCAATGGTCGAGAATGTTTTTTGGTATATTTAATTTACTTGTATTATTATTGGCTAAGATAGACCTCAGATATGGCTATCATCAGTTGAGAGTAAGAGAAAGTAATATCCCTAAGACAGCTTTCAGGACCCGCAATGTTCATTATGAGTTCCTAGTTATGTCCTTTGGTTTGACTAATGCTCCTACAACATTCATAGATCTTATGAATAGAGTATTCAAGCTGTATTTAGATATGTTTGTTATCGTATTCATTGATGACATTCTAATCTATTCAAGGAATGAGGAAGATCATTCTAGTAATCTTAGAATAGTTCTCCAAACTCTAAAGAATAAGGAGTTATATGCTAAGTTTTCTAAGTGTGAATTTTTGCTTGAGTCTGTGGAATTCTTAGACAATATTGTTTCCGGTGATGGAATTGGAGTTGACACTCAAAAGATAGAGGTAGTACAGAAATGGCCTAGACCCACATCTCCAACTGATATTAGGAGTTTCTTGGGATTGGTTGGATATTATAGAAGATTCGTCGAGGGGTTTTCATCTATTTCATCCCCACTGACCAAGTTGACTCAGAAAACAGTTAAGTTTCAGTGGTCTGTAGCTTGTGAGAAAAGCTTTCAGGAATTGAAAAGCGGTTGATTACTGCCAGTATTGACCTTATCATAAGGTACACAAGGTTTTGTTGTATTTTGTGATGTGTCAAGAGTTTGACTGGGTTGTGTGTTAATGCAGAATGACAAAGTTATAGCTTATGCCTCCAGACAACTTAAGATTCACAAGAAAAATTACCCAACCCATGATCTAGAGTTTGCTGATGTAGTATTAGCTTTAAATATATGGCGTCACTATCTTTATGGTGTTCATGTAGATGTGTTCACCTATCACAAGAGTCTTCAATATGTGTTTAGCCAGAAAGAGCTTAATCTCAAACATGGGAGGTGGTTGGAGTTACTCAAGGATTATGACTTGAGTATTCTCTATCACCAGGTAAAGCTAATGTTGTTGTTGATGCTATGAGCATGTTGTCTATGGATAGTACTTCCCATGTTGAGGAAGACAAGAAAGAGTTAGCCAAAGATGTGCTATGAGTGGTGATGAATGGGGTAGAATAATCATTAGTGTCCGAAGTGAAAGAGAAACAAGACCAAGATCCTATTTTGCTTGAATTGAAGGCAAATGTTCATAAGCAAAAAGTGATGACTTTTAAACAAGGGGGATGAACTCCAAAAGAGAATCATGGAGGAAGCTCGTAGATCCAGATATTCTATCCATCCGGGTTCTGCTAAGATGTATAGCGACTTGAGAGAAGTCTATAGGTGGATTAGTATGAGAAGGGCATTGCATAGTTCGTTGCTAAGTTTCCGAATTACCAACAAGTCAAGGTAGAGCATTAGAGGCCCGATGGTATGGCTCAAAACATAGATCTTCCAAAATGAACATGGGAGATGATCAATATAGATTTCATTACAAGTTTACCACGGTCTTGCAGGCAACATGATTCGATTTTGGTGATTGTGGATTGAATGACTAAATCAACCCATTTCTTACCGGTAAGGACTACCTATTCTGCAAAAGATTTCGCTAACTTATATATTCAATAGGTCTGGTATCCATCATTTAACATAGAGGTGCGCAATTAACCTCACAATTTTGCACGTCTTTCCAGAAAGGTTTGGGTTCAAGGTAAATTTGAGTATTGCTTTTCATCCACAAACAGATGGTCAAGCAAAGCGCACAATTCAGAGTTTAGAGGATATACTGAGGGCGTGTGTGATCGATTTCAAAGGTAATTGGGATGAACACTTACCTCTCATAGAGTTTGCCTACAACAATAGATATCACTCTAGCATCCAAATTTCTCCTTATGAGGCTCTTTATGATAGAAGATGCAAATCTCCTATTGGATGGTTTGAGGTTGGTGAAGCTGGGTTGATAGGACCAGACTTAGTTCATCAAGCCATGGACAAAGTGAAGATTATCCAAGAGAGTTTGAAAACAGCGCAGAGTCATCAGAAATCCTATACAAATGTTAGGAGAAGAGACTTAGAGTTTTAAGTAGATGATTGGGTTTACTTGAAGTTTTCACCCATGAAGGGTGTTATGAGATTTGGTAAGAACGGGAAGCTTAGTCCTCGATATATTGGTCCTTACAGAATATCCAAGAGAATCGGTAACGTGGCTTATGAGTTGGATCTACTACAAGAGTTAGCAGCGGTCCATCTAGTATTTCACATTTTTATGTTGAAGAAGTGTATGGGCGACCCTTAACTTATCATACCTACTGAAGATATTGGTATGAATGAGAGCTTATCTTATGAGGAGATTCCAGTTCAGATTCTAGATCGCTAGGTTCACAAGTTTAGAACCAAGAAAGTAGCATCATTCAAGGTCTTATAGAGGAATCAATTTGTTGAGGAGGATATAAAGAAGTGATACGCACATCTCTTCGAGTCTGGAGAAATTCCAAATTAAGGTACTAATCCTTTTCTTGACATTTCTTTTGTTGATATGTTGTGTTACATATTGCTTATTGGGTGTTTGAGCTGAATGTTAGATATTTCACCCTTAGTTTACTTATAGTAATATCATTCGAGGAACAATTTTCCCAAGGGGGAGATATTGTAACACCTCACCATTTGAAAGCACAGGAATTAAAAAGAACTATTTTGGAAAGAGTAAAATTGGAAATTTTGGCAAGTTATACTAAGTATGAGTTTTGGGTCAACTTCAAACGACTATAACTTTCAGTATAGGATGAGTTAGGCGGCCCATAAGAAATCAAATGAAATGTCTTGGAATCCTCTTTCCAACGCCACCGAGTTTGCTAGTTTTTGAGATCAAGTGAGAGAGATATGCCTATTTGAAGTCAGTTGTCTAGTTATGGAAAGTTACCTAGATTTAAGAGGGGTATTTTGGACTTTTCCATACCCAATCAACTTAAAACGAAAATTGGTAATATTTAGGGTTATAAACTGATTTGGTTCAGTTTTACAAATCCTAATTTACGCTAGGGTTTAAGAGAAGTTCATGAAGAGGAGAAAAGGACAAAAGTCAAGCGTTCGTCAAGTTCTTGAGGTTTTTGGTTGCGGATTTCTCTAAGGGTTTGATCCCTAAGAGGTATGTGAGTTAACGTAGCATTGGGTTCATTCACCCACACGCCAATCATGCTTAATTCAGTGTAATTTCGTTCTTAAAGGCAAGGGATTTGAGTTCTTGATGAGTTTTATTGAACTTTCTTTCATAATATTGAATGTTGAGGTTTTGATAAGTTCTCGAGATAATTGTATGAGTTTTAAGGTTGTTTTTTAGTAGATTCGTGTATACTAATTTTGAATATTTGAATCTAAGTGATTGGGGAAGAAACCATTCGATTCTAGGTGAATTGGGTTAGTAAACAAGTAACAAAATTCATCAAAATTTCTAGGAAAAGGGGCGGGGCACTGCGCAAGTAAGTGTGCCCCGAGTCTGGTTTTGTGGGATGGGTCTTGGGGCGCCATGCCACATAGTGTGCACCCCAACCTTCCTTCTGTAGTTCAGGGTCTGGCACCCTACGCTGCTCAGTAGGCCAGGGTCGCCAGGTCCTCTACCCTTTCCCACTTCTTTCCATATGAGTTCCTTTGAATTATACCTATGTTTTCTAGTTGATTTCTACACTCTAAGGTACGTCTAAACATTAGAATACCATCCATAAGATGAGATCATAACCCTTGAATCCATAATTCAAATTCAAGGCAGAGCGAAGAGTCAAGTCTTGAGAGTTATTCGAGTCTTTTACAATTTTTTTAAACTTGTTTTAAGACTTAAGAATTGCGTTTGTGGAAGAGTAGAGCCAAGTTCATTTCCTTTAAAATGATATATGGGAACTAAGTATTCCTAAGAGTAAATGTTTTTCACATTTAAGATGAGAGGAAATACCGATTTCCCAATGAGTTTTCATGAGCAGTTTTAGTAGCTTCTCTTTTTAGAGAAAGAATTTTGAGTAATAATCTCAAACCACAGAAAGAGTTATGTTTTTAAGCATATGAGCTAGTTACTTTTTGGGAGTAGCATTGACCACTGATACGGGGACGAGTTCATATAACTCAAGTCTCCATAAATCATGTAGCCAACGTGGGTAGACAGGGTCATACTTTTTAGATGATTCCTTAATGTTTTTTAGCATAGACTACTAGATCCACTTAGTAGTAGTTTCTATACCCCGGTAAATTTTAGGACAATTTTGGAAGTGTGGGCTAGACGATGTATCATCACTGTCACGCCCCAAACTCGAGGGGTGCAACTGGCTCCTAATGCCAAAACTCAGGCCCGAGCCGACCCTGCTGAACCATTTGCTACTAGCGCATGGCAGCCACACGCGATCAAGAAAACAAACAAGTATATCTCAGCTTAAAACTAAGCACTCGGCCGGCAAGGCCCCTGTCAATTGATCTACAAAAGAAACACCTACTCCCAGGAGATCATATAAATCAATAGCCAACTATCACAGTATGGCCATAACGTAGCTATACACCCCACACACTAGTCTGCAAGCCTCTAAGAGTAGTAAATATTAGTGGGACAGGGCCCCAACCTACCCATAAAGATATATACAACAAAAGGTAACAAACCTCCCAACTTTGGCAGCTCCGGAGGAAAGGAGCTAGCCAACCGGATAAAAGTCAATCCTACTGCTAAGGAGGTCTACTCGGTTGTCTTTCAGGACCTGCATGCATGAATGCAGCACCCCTAAGGCAATGGGGTGTCAGTACAAAATAATGTACAAAGTATGAAAGACAAAAGACTATGATGAGATATCCTGATATAATGGAATAAGATGATAAATAAATCAAGGATAAGATAAGTGTACTGACCTGCTCCTAAATCTAAACTTATCAAAACTAATAAAACAACAACCTAACCAAGCCCCCATAATTTCGGCAGGTACAAACAGCACACAAAACCACCTACTCAGGCCCCCATAAGCCTGGAAGGTGCCACTCAGCCTATATACCCCTATTGATAGTCCCCTAGCCCTGTAGGCAATCACATAGCCCTCTTAGGCATTAATATAGCCCCATAGGCAGAACATAGCTCTCTTAGGCATCAACACAGCTTATAGACAACTCATAGCCCTCTTAGGCAACAACATGGCCCTGTAGGAGGCACATAGCCTTCTTTGGCGTCAATATAGCCATGTAGGCAACTCATAGCCCTTTTAGGCATCAATATAGCCCCGTAGGCAACTCATAGCCCTTTTAGGAATCCATATAGCCCTTCTAGGCATAGACCACATTCCTGCAGCTAATCACAATAGCCCCAAGGGCAACAATAACAATCCAATCGCTAAAAACGAGCAATTAAGTTATAAGCAACCTATACAAATATCCTCTAAGTCGTGTCCAACATAGGGACACTACTAACTGAATAAGAATCCCGACAAGGGAGGATTATATCAACTCGAGCAGCCAACAATCAACAATCACGGCTACAAGTATATCTAGGATAACAACCCAAATACATTACTTCTAAGCTTTAAGGAACATGCCGTAAGTAGGGAATAACCTTAACATACTTTTTTCGCTGAATTCACGTGTCCTAATAAGTTTAATCACAACCCACATTAATACTACAACACTGCAGGATCATAATCACCACAAAAGAATTGAAGATACAATGAAAATCCGAATAAAGATACGTATTTCCGTCGCAAATTGTTATTTGTGACTTATCAAAGCTAGAGTCGATAAAAGAAGGACCTTGATTATAAGTTTGTAATACACCTCAAAATATTAAAATATGTCCAAACCCCTGTTCTCCACACACCAAAATACGATATGCTAGGAAATCGATAAAACAAATTATACCATGTTGACGAGCTCAATGCATGGAACTACTTTTGTCAAGGACTTAAGCCACGAAAATCAGTAACTTGGCTTGTCCTAGAAGTGGGTTTTGTAGGTTTTGTGAGTTTTCTGGTTCTTCACTAAGGAAAATGAAGAAGAAAAAATGAAGAAAAGTCGAAAAAGATGATATATATAATGTTCCACTGATCTAGGGGGCCCACCGCACCTGCCTTCTTGCCCAGGCTTGCAAAAACGTAAATATCTCTCCATTCTGAAGTCGTATAAATGAAAGGATTGATGCGTTGGTAACTAGAATCGTATACCTTCGATTTCATAGGTTGCAGGGACTATAACTCTTAATAGATTGGGAGATAACGTCCGAGACATTAGACCCAAATTTCAGACAAATCTTTAAAAAGGAATTTATGGTAACTTTCACCAAGTTTAATTTTGCCACTTACCTAACTTCAAGACTTGAAATACAACACTTGAACCCTTAAAATATCACATAACACATCATTCTTAATTTATTACCCACCCTCCTGGTCTTTCCACGAAGATACGAGTCAATTTATACATTTTGAAAAGTCGGGGTGTTACATCCATCCCCCCTTAGAAACATTCGTCCCCGAATGAAAAATTTGAGGCACGCGGTTCAGTCCTTAGGAGTTGCCAAAATTTAGGCAGTGTATCCTTGTAGATGTCACCATCCAAGAACCTGAAATGCAAAATTTCTAACCTAGGCGTCTCACATGATGACATAAATTGCTAAGCACTATAGCTCCGCCATAACAGTGTGAGCAGATATACAACGACAACCACAATAATAATAAGCAATAGTATATATATAAAAAAAATCAAATAGGTATCTTACCTTACTGCCCTAATATAAACTGATATGTCATCACCCTAGGGTATGAAACAAGTGAGGATATTTGGACCTTATGCCATCCTCAACTTCCAGGTCACCTCTTGTCTATTCTTGTTTCTCCACAATACTTTAACCGAAGCCACTTCTTTGGTCCTCAATTTATGGACCTACCGATCTAAAATGGCAACTGGAGTTTCCTCGTTGGACAACTCCTCTGTGATCTGAACATCCTCAATTGGGACAACCTGAGAAAGGTCTCCTATGCACTTCCGTAGCATCGATACATGGAAAATTGGATGAACAGATTTTAGCCCCGAAGGCAATTCTAACTCATAAGCCACGTGTCCTACCCTTCGAAGGATCCGGTATGGCCCAATGAATGTTGGACTAAGCTTTCTTTTTTTGCCAAATCGCATAACACCCTTCATAGGTGAGACTTTTAAGAATACCCAAGTCATCAACACAAAACTCTAAGTCCTTTCATCGCACATCTGAGTATGACTTCTGTCAGCTTTGAGCTATTAGCAACCACTCCCGAATGAGCTTAACTTGCTCCACTGTCTGCTATACTAAGTCAGGTCCAATCAACCCTGACTCACCCTACCTCGAACCATCCAATGGGGGATCTAAATTTTCGCCCATACAAAGCCTCATAAGGTGCCATCCCGATGCTGGAGTGATAACTATTATTGTATGCGAACTCTATAAGAGGCAAGTGGTCATCCCAACTTCCCTTGAAGTCAAGGCGCGCACTCCCGTAACATATCTTCGAGTGTCAAAATTATGAGCTCAGCTTGGCCATCTTTCTGAGGGTGAAAGGCTATACTAAGATTAACATGTGTCCCTAGTCCTTTCTGGAAGGACATCCAGAAGTTGGCGGTGATTTGTGCTCCTCTATCAGATATAATAGATATTGGGACACCATGTAGCCTAACAATCTCCTTAATATAGAGCCCTGCATAATCTTCGGCCGTTAAAGTAGCCCTGATTGGTAAGAAGTGGGTTGATTTTGTTAGTCTATCAACAATTACCCAAATAGAGTCAAACTTGCAACGCGATCAAGGTAAACCTGTAATAAAATCCATATTAATTGCTTCCCACTTCCACAAAGGAATGGTTGTCTCCTGAACTAGCCTAGCGGGCTTTTGGTGCTCAACATTCACCTGTTGGTAGTTAGGACACTATGCCACAAACTTAGCAACGTCCTTCTTCATCCCTTGGCACCAATAGATCTCCTTAATATCATGGTACATTTTTGTCGAACCAGGATGAATAGAATAACGGGAATGATGTGCCTCTTCCATAATCCGATGTGGAAGCCCTGCAACATTTGAAACACACAATCGACCACTATATCTAAGGACTCTATCTCCTGCTATATCAAATGCTAAAGTATGTTGATTCTGAGCCTTCGCTCTAATCTGCTCTAAGCTAGGATCCTCTTGTTGCTGTGATTTTACTTCTATAACCAGAGATAATACGGCTGTGTCTAGAATTGTTACCCCACTATTTTCTGCCTCTAACAATCTGACTCCCAAGCTAGCTAACTGATGAAGTTCTTGCGCTATCTCACGCTTCTCAACATCTAAATATGATAAACTACCCATAGATCTTCGACTGAGGGCATCAGCTACCACATTCACCTTTCCCGGATGATATAAAATGTCCACATCGTAGTCTTTCAGTAACTCAAGCCATCAACGTTGTCGCAGATTTAACTCCTTCTATCTAAAGATACATTGAAGTCTTTTATGATCTGTGAAGATGCCAACATGAACACCATACAAATAGTGTCTCCAGATCTTTAGCGCATGCACAACTGCAGTCAATTCTAAATCGTGGGTCGGATAGTTCTTCTCATGCTTTCTCAACTGCCTTGAGCATATGCGATAACCTTACCATGTTGCATTAGAACACATCTCAACGCAACACCAGAAGCATCACAATACACCACATAGCCTTCTGAACCATCTGGCAATGCCAAAACTAGTGTTGATGTCAACCTGTCCTTCAGCTCCTGGAAACTGCGCTTTCAAACCTCAGTCCACTGGAACTTAGCTGCTTTTTTAGTCAGCTTCGTTAATAGGGCTGAAATTGAAGAAAACCCCTCTACAAACCTTCTGTAGTACCCAGCTAACCCTAAGAAACTACGAACCTCAGTCGGAGTCTTGGGTCTGGGCTAAGTACGGTCTCAATCTTTTGTGTATCAACCTCAATGCCTGCATCTGATACAGTATGGCCTAAGAAATCTACAGAGTCCAACCATAACTCGCATTTAGAAAACTTTGCATAAAGTTCTCGATCTTGAAGAACCTGAAGGACTGCTCGCAGATGATTTACATGCTCATCTTTTGAACGTGAATACACCAAAATATCATCAATAAATACAATCACAAACAAGTCTAGATACAGCCTGAATATACTATTCATCAGGTCCATGAACATAGCTAGGGCATTAATTAATCCAAAAGACATTAACAAGAACTCAAAGTGTCCATATCTAGTTCTAAAAGTTGTCTTTGGAACGTCTTTCTCCCGAACTCGTATCTGGTGGTACCCTGATCTTAAATCAATCTTTGAGAAACACTTAGCACCTTGTAACTGATCAAGCAAGTCATATATCCTCGTAAGGGGATACTTATTCTTTATAGTTGCCTTATTCAGCTGTCGGTAATCGATACACATTCTTAGTGAGCCATCTTTCTTCCTTACGAACAACACTGGTGCACCCATAGTAAAGCATTAGGCCTAATAAAGCCTTTATCCAGCAAGTCTTTCAGCTGATGCTTCAACTCCTTCAGCTCAGCAGGAGCCATTCTATAAGGAGGGATAGATATGGGTTGTGTACTTGGTAGCATATCAATTGCAAAATCAATTTCCCATTCTGTAGGGATACCAGGGAGTTCGTCTGGAAATACATCTAGAAACTCATTAACTACCGGAATAGACTTAAGAGTCTGTGGTTCTGTATCTATATCATCAACGTGAACAAGATGATAAATACAACCCTTAGTAATCATCCTCCTTGTATTAATATAGGAAATAAACCTACCTTTTGACGTTGCTGTATCGCCTTTCCATTCCCGAACTGCCTCTCCTGGAAAGTGGAATCTAACAATCTTTGTCTGGCACTCAACGTTAGAATAACTAGACGCTAACCAGTCCATAACCATAATGACATGGAAATCGACCATCTCTAACTCTACAAGATCTACAGAGGTCTAACGGTCGATAATTTCTACCCTGCAACCTCGATAGACTCTCCTGGCAACAATAGGCTCACCAACTGGTGTAGATACAATAAAGGGTTGATCTAATGACTCTGCTACTATACATAACCTCCCAGCAATAAATGGAGTAATATAAGACAAAGTAGATCCAGGATTTATCAAAGCATAAACACAATGGGAGCAAACAATTAATGTACCTGTCACAACATCTGGTGATGACTCTGAGTCCCGTCGGCTGGTTAATGAATATGTACGGTTCTATCGACTACCAGAACTATATGCTCCCTCTCTGCCTCCATCTCTACCTCTATGTGCTGAAGACTGGGGTCCACGCCATGTAGAATGTGTTGATGAGGAGGAAACTACTACTGACCTGGTTGACTGACCTATACCACCGTGACCTATTGTAGGTCAGTTTCTCCACCCATGCCCCTCCTGTCCACAAGAATAACAACTTGTGGAACCCTGTCTGCACCTCCCGAAATGCATCTTACCGCAGGTAACGCAACGCGGCAGGAATGTCCTAGCCTGGCTTGAACCCCTTTGCTGCTGCGAGCCTGATGTTGGTGAAACCTCACCTGGGCATGACTGTTCCTGACGATCAAATATAGTACCTTGGAACTGCTGTGGTGGAGGTCTAGGTGGCCTAATAGAATATCGGGGTCTGGGACCACCCTGAAAATCTCCATGTCAACCAGGAGGCCTAGCCCTCTTCTATCTCTCTCTCTCGACCCTCTCACTCGTATACTGTAGATGTTGGCGATCCTCTATGCCCTATGCAAAGGCCTGAATCCACGAGATATCCATATTATCATTTAGTGCAGCGGTAGAACAAGCCTTGATATAGTCTGAGTCAAGCCCTCCCACAAATATACGCACCCTTTCATGCATCGTATCAACAAATGCTGGTGTATATCTAGCCTATGAATCAAATCTCAGCCCGTACACTTGGACACTCATGCCACCCTGTCTAAGGTTTAGAAACTGGTCCACCCGGTCATCCCTAATCTCTCGAGGCAAATAGTGATCTATGAAAGCTTCTGTAAAACTATCCCAAGTGGGTAGAGATGTATCTTTTCCCATAGATCTCTCCCAACTTTCATACCACAATACTGCAACATCACGGAATCGAAATGCAGCTAACTCAACTGACGCAGTCGCTGAGGCATGCATGACTCTGAAGATCCTATGAAGTTGATCAACAATGTGTTGAGGGTCTTCACTGCGATCTGTCCCTGTAACCTGTGGATGATTCAAGGTAAGAAACTCACGAACTCTTGTACTTCCAGGCCCTTCAGAAGATCCGGCAATATATGGTGCAACTGGTTGGCGCTATGCAGCTACTAATTGTACTAACATATATACTGCACTCTTGAAATCCTGATCAGATGGAATAGGAGGAACTAGAGGTGGTACTACTAGTTGAGCCGGAAGTCCTGTATCCTTCGGAGGCTCCTAAAGCTGTGGAGAAGCTATAGGGGGTGAGAAGATGTCTCCCCTTGGGTCTCACAATGGGCTACCTCCACCTGTGGTACGTTGTCGGTACCCTCGCTTGCAATTGTATCTAGCCCCTATATAGTTATGGTATGTCTAGTGTCAGTCATCACTATTTGCATACAAGTATCAATTATACGCCAGAAACCTCAACCATTAAGATACCTCTCTATAGCACGAGGTGAGCAACATAAGGATAGTCATTCTAACATGCCCGGTAGCTTCTTGCTTATTGGATGTGGTGCACAACACATTTATAAACAAAACTCTACTAGATATGGCTTGCAGACTCCCTAGGCTATGACGTTGCTCTGATACCAATTTTTCACGCCCCAAAATCGAGAAGCGCAACTGGCTCCTAGTGCCAAAACTCAAGCCCGAGCCGACCCTGCTGAACCATTTGCTACTAGCTCATGGCAGCCACACGCAATCAAGAAAACAAACAAGTATATCTCAGCTTAAAACTAAGCCCTCGGCCGGCAAAGCCCCTGTCAACTAATCTATAAAAGAAACAGTTACTCCCAGGAGATCATATAAATAAATAGCCAACTAGCACAGAAGTTCTGATTGGGCCGTCAAGGCCACCATGAAATCTATACCAAAACTAAAAGCAAGTATATATCAATACAATACATCAAACAGCTCACAAGCTTCAGCAAACTAACAACATAGGACAGTATGGCCATAACGTAGCTATAGACCCCACACACTAGTATGCAAGCCTCTAAGAGTAGTAAATATTAGCGGGACAGGGCCCCAGCCTACCCATAAAGATATATACAACAAAAGGTAACAAACCTCCCAACTATGGCAGCTCTAGAGGAAAGGAGCTAGACAGTCGGATAAAAGTCAATCCTATTGCTAACAAGGTCTACTCGGTCATCTATCAGGACCTGTATGCATGAATGCAGCGCCCCCAAGGCAATGGGGTGTCAGTACAAAATAATGTACAGAGTATGGAAGGCAATAAAATATGATGAGGTATCCTGATATACATGAATAATCTGATAAATAAATCAAGGATACGATAAGTGTAGTGACCTGCTCCTAAATCTAAACTTATCAAAAATAATAAAACAACAACCTAACCAAGCCCCCATAAGCTCGGCATGTACAAACAACACACAAAACCACCTACTCAGGCCACCACAAGCCCGTAAGATGCCACTCAGCCTATATACCCCTATTGGTAGTCCCCTAGCCTCGTAGGCAGTCACATAGCCCTCTTAGGCAATAATATAGACCCGTGGGCAGAACATAGCTCTCTTAGGCATCAACATAGCTTATAGACAACTCATAGCCCTCTTAGGAAACAACATGGCCTGTAGGAAGCACATAGCCTTCTTAGGCGTCAATATAGCCCTGTAGGCAACTCATAGCCCTTTTAGGCATCAATATAGGCCCATAGGCAACTCATAGCCCTTTTAGGCATCCATATAGCCTTGTAGGCAGAACATAGCCCTTCTAGGAATATATCACATTCCTGCAGCTAACCACAATAGCCCCAAGGGGAAGAATAACCAACCAATCACTAAAAGCGAGCAATTTAGTTACAAGCAACCTATACAAATAGCCTCTAAGTCATCTCCAACATAGGGATTCTACTAACTGAATAAGAATCCCGACAAGGGAGGATTATATCAGCTCGAGCAGCCAACAATCAACAATCACGGCTACAAGTATATCAAGGATAACAACCCAAATACATTGCTTCTAATGTTTAAGGAACATGTTGTAAGTAGGGAATAACCTTAACATACCTTTTTCCCTGAATTCACGTGTCCTAATAACTTTAATTACAACCCCCATTGATACTACAACAAGGCAGGATTATAATTAACGCAAAAGAATAGAAGATACAACAAAAATCCAATAAAAGATATGTATTTCCGTCGCAAATTGTTATTTGTGACTTATCAAAGCTAGAGTCGATGAAACAAGGGTCTTACCTTGATTATAAGTTTGTAATACACCTCAAAACTTAAAAATATGCCCAAACCCCTGTTGTTCACACACCAAAGTACGATATGCTAGGAAATAGATAAAAAAAATTATACCATGTTGACGAGCTCAACGCGTAGAACAAATTTTGTCAAGGACTTAGGTCACGAAAATTAGTAACTTGGCTTGTCCTAGAAGTGGGTTTTGTAGGTTTTGTGAGTTTTCTGGTTCTTCACTAAGGAAAATGATGGGAAAATGAAGAAATGTCGAAGAAGATGATATATATAAAGTTTCACTGACCTAGGGGACCCACCTCACCTGCCTTCTTGCGCAATCTTGCAAAAATGCAAATATCTCTCCATATTGAAGTCGTATGAACGAATGGATTGATGTGTTGGAAACTAGACTTGTATACTTTCGATTTCATAGGGTGCGGGGACCATAAATCTTAATAGATTGGGAGATAACGTCTGAGACATTTGACTCAAATTTCAAACAAATTTTTAAAAAGGAATTTACGGTAACTTTCTCCAACTTTTATTTTGCCACTTACCTAACTTCAAAACTTGAGATACAACACTTGAAAACATAAATTATCACATAACACATCATTCTTAGTTTATTACCCACCCTCCTGGTCTTTCCATGAAGTTACGAGTCAATTTATACGTTTTGAAAAGTCAGGGTGTTACAATCACATAGCTTATAGTGATGGTTTTCAGTTAGAGAAACTCCCATAGACTTATTTTTTATCATTAGCTATACAAACAAAGTTTAAGTTGTATTTTCTAATACATAGAGTTGTTATCTACTGTTTTAAAGCTTTTCGTTATACTGCATCTTTATTTACTGCTTTATATCGAAATAAGTTGAGTAGAGTTGAGACGAGGTAAGTGTTTCTTTTAGTTCTAGTTCAAGCTTATTTCTTGTTTTAGATTTCCCCTCACATGCTTGTACATTCCATATACTGACGTCATTTGGCCTGCATCCTTCATGATGTAGATATAGGTAATCAGGATCAACATACAGCGCTTCGTTGATCCAGTCGAGCTCCAGAGTTATTTGGTGAGCCTCCTTGCTTCCGGAGGATTCCTTTATTATATTTTGTCATTTCAGTTTGTTAGTAGGATCAGGGGTCTTGTCCCGACATTCTTCATAGTATTAGAGACTTCATAGATATATAGACATAGTTCGTGAGTCTTGTTCATTTCATTTATCGATGTCTGAGACTTTAGTTGCCATTTTGGCTAGTGAATATTTCTTTAATTGTTCTGAGCAGTTATCTGAGTTACAAATTTCATTGAGTTTATTCTATGTTGAGTAAGTCTTCCGCTAAGAGTTAAGCCAGGCCAACGGTTCATTTGGGGCCAGCAATGGTTCTCGAGTGCCAATCGCATCTAGGGTATTGGCTCGGGGCGTAACATAATGGATAAAGCCGCTCCCAGCAAGTAGAAAGAAACTCATGGGCATTCTCACCCACAACCCCAGAAAACCTCAGAGGTGAAAGCCTGAGGAACAATCCGAGAATTTTTTGCTCCTCTACCGACATAGCTTCGGCGACGGGCTGGGAACCCCAGGTTGTACATGGACCTGAGGTGCCTCTTCTGCAGTCTGACCCTGTGATGTTTGTGCAGGTACAGTTGCACCAAGGGCCTGGTACATGCCCTCAAGCACAATCAGATGTTGTGCAAAGGCTTCTTCAAGGTATAGAGCCATAGATGCCCGGGTGGTGGCTAGCTTGGCCCAAGTCTTACTTGCTGAATTGAAACTCGAGCGTATAGAGGGTTCGTTGCTACCTCCCGGTCCCTCAGTTTCTAAGGATGGGGTTGCACCCCTAACCGGAAATAAGACCCTTACACCTAGACGTTGCGTGGCACATACAAGTCAGCCCTCGAAAAGAGTGAAACAACTGAGAATTCATGAAACAAATACACAGACACTGCATGTAAGTGATACAAAATAAAAAGCGTAATGCCCTCCTAAAGATAGGATACAAATGTCTTTGCACCGATTTGTAGGGCTCTACAGGTATTAGCTGTGTACAAGTAAGACTATCGAACCTGACACTCTGATACCAACTTCCCACGACTCAATTCCTCAATTCATGATGGCACCTACTATAACCTAATAGTAGGTAAGCCCACCGGTAACACAGAACGACAAGTAATGAGTTTAAGGGTAGAACTAAGCGGAAACTATACTAAAACAACAAGAAAAGATGGAAACAGAAGAAAACCAAACTTTATACAAAATATACTTCCCAGAACATAGAAGTCACAAATACAAAACTGGGTTAATCAAAGGATTACAAGTACCAAAAGTGGACAAAAAGAAGTTATCTCATAAAGCAAAAGACTAACTATGCAATACTAAGAAGGAGACATGTAAGTCTAAGACGCCAAATGCTCACCCTCATATTCGATCCAAAATGTTGTTGCTGGCACGAACGGTCACCATTGGCAGCTGGTACTGGGACATGCATCACAAACAGATAAAGAGTGAATCGTAAGTTCTAAAACAATGGTACTTAGGAGGCATAATAGGTCCATAGAGAAAGAAAGGAAAAGACAATATGAAAAGATAGAATCTAGAAAGAAATAGAGGTCAAAGAAAAGTTTAAAAGAAAGCACACGAGCGTACCAAAAGTATATCTAAGTGTAACTAAACTAAACCTAATTGGACCTCATTATAACAGAAGGTACAGTCGTGCACAATTTTATATATAATTAGAACAAATCCCTCATAAGCCCGACATGACATAGAAAAGCTAAATCTACAAGAACGAAGTACCCCAAAAGTTAGTAATTTCCCAGCGGAGTTCTCCACCAACCTAGAAGAAGTTAATCTGGGGTGTAACTATACCAAATCCTAGCTGCCCAGCCAGTAAATAAACTCCTAGGTCGTCAGCCGCCAAGCTAGAAAGAGTAAACCCGGGTGCGTGTTGACTACGTAGATGATCTCATCACAGGCAATCAATATATAAAAGCACCAAAATGGAACAATGTCCACTCACAACCAGATAAACAAAGCTCCAAGCCTGCACCACTCTAATCCCAAGTCGCCAACAAAGTATGGAACCTCTAGAATTGCAATGCAGCCATGAGATTGAGTATATTGATAATCTTGTTGAGTTCTTGATTTTTTGTGCTTCTTTTTTATAATGAAGTTCTTTTTGAGGTCTTGAGGTGAGAATTGCGAATAAGTCTTGTTCTTGGTTGGTTTTTGGTGTAGAATTCATTGTAATTAGGTTGGGTTTAAGGATCCAAAAGAGTTTCGAGGAAATCATTCGAGTTTAGACGAGGTAGGGCTAGAAAAATTGAAGAAAAATTGATCGAAATTGTCTAGAACATGGTTGGGATGGTGCACCCCTGTTGCGCCTTAGGGGCTGGCACCCTGCGCCTGTAGTGCACCCCTGACTAGCCTCAGTCAACCGAGGGCTAACGCAGTGCGCCACTATTGCGCTAGGGACATCAGGTCCTTTCCGCCTCTGTCCTTCTTTCCGTATTCAATCTTTCAAAACATGTCTTCGCTATCTTAGTAATTTATACTATCCAACCTACATCCAATCATCAAGAAATCTTATATATCAAGCCACTATCCTTGAATTCATAATTCTGATTCAAGAAAGAGTTAAGAGTAGAGTTCAAGAAAGTCTTTGAGTTAAATTGTGAATCGTTTGAGATCAACTATCAATTTGAGCAAAGTTTGAGAAAGTCCCTTTGAGTTTTTTTCGAGGAGTCTTCTATAATAACTTTAAAATTGTTTCAAGACTCAAGTAAGTGAGTATGTGAAGAAGGAGAATGTAGTCATGAGTCTACAATATCATTGAGATCCTTGAGTCAAGTCGTTCATGCCCATAATTCCACGTAAACTCTATCACTTGATCTTCTTTGAGATAAGTAGTATCTTTGAGTTCTAAGTCTCGAGTATTGAGTTCCTAATCATTTTGAAATTATATTGTTAATAATGGGACTACTATATGTTACCTATGAAGGTCCTTGAGTTGAGTAGTTCATGCCTATAATTCCGCAAGAACCCTTTGAGTCGAGCAGTCTTGAGATTAGAAATATCATTGAGTCCTTGAGTTCAGTAGTTCATGCCCATAATTTCGCATGAACCCTCCAAGTCGAGCATTCTTGATAAAAGTAGTATATTTGACTCTTTGAGTTGGGGAGTTGTTGAGTTCTATGCATGTCTATTGAAAACCTTGAATTGAGTCGTTCACGTCCATAATTCAGCATTAACCCTATCTTAAGAAGTCTTTTTACAAATTGTTTTAAAACTTTTTTAAAAACTCGAGCAATAAGTATGAGGAACAGTAGAGTCAAGCTTCATTTTATTTAAAATGAATATATGGGAACTAAGTATTCCCAAGAGTAAATGTTTTCACATTTAAAAGAGGAGGAAACTGAGATTTGTGAAAGAGTTTTGAGCAGTTCGAGTACCATATCTTTTAAGAGAAAGATTTTTGAGTAATAATCTCAAAACGCAGAAAGAGTTATCTTTTTAAACATATGATCTAGTAATATTTTGGTAGTAGTATTGAGAACCGATATAGGGGAGAGTTCAGACAACTCACAGCCCCCATAAACCATGTAGCCAATGTGGGTAGAAAGGGTCATACTTTTTAGATGATTCTTTATTGTTTTATAGCATAGATTAGTGGATCTACTTAGTTAGTAGGTTCTATACCCTGTCAAAGTATAGGACAGTTCTGGCAACGTGGGCTATCATCACATAGCTCATAGTGATAGGTGTCGGTTAAAGAATCTCCCACATAGTTACTTTGTATTTTTTTTATACGAACAGAGTTATTATTGTATTTTCATACAATTGAATTATTATTCTATTTTTTGCATACAACTAAGTTATTATCTATTGTTTTAAAGGCTTTCCAAATATTGCATCTTTTATTGTTGTAGAGTATCTTGAGTTTGAATTGAGTATCTTGAGTCAAAATTGAGTACCTTATTGTTTAGTTGAGCCTTATTTCTCTGAGATGAGTTGAACTATGTTTCACTGAGTTGTGTTGAGTATATAAATACCCAGTTGAGCCATATTTCTCTGAGTTGAGCGAAACTATGTTTCATTGAGTCGAGTTTAGGTGAGTGAGTTGAGAAGAGGTAAGTATGTTTCTTTTCCATCAGTTCAAGCTTATGTTTATGCTTTAGAATTACCCTTACATACTCATACATTAAATGAACTGAATCCATTTGGCCTGCATCATGAAATGATGCAGATACAGGTATTCAGGGTTATCAACAAAAGATTCGTTGATGCCACTTGCAGTTCCAGTCAGCTTTGGTGAGCCTTCTTATATTCCAGAGGATTTATCCTTTACCTTACAGTTAGTAGTTTTGAGATGTTGTGGGTCTTGTCCCGATATCTTTCTATAATAGTAAAGGCTTCATAGATAGATAAAGCTGAGTAGCTTCAGTATGTATCTTCTTTCAGTTGTTTTTACAAACTATGAGCTCATCTATTCAGTATTGTTCAGAATATATTAAAGTTGAGCATTTGAGTTATTGAATTTATTTCAGTTTTAAGCTTTTGTATGCTTGAGTTAGTCTTCCGCTTGTAGTCAGCCATGATGAGGGTTCGCTTGGGGACCAACATTGTTTCTCCAGTGCCGGCCACGTCTAGGGTGTAGACTTAGGTCGTGACACAAACAACATATGCAACCCTACAAATTTGATATTCTAAACTCAAGAAGCAGTCAAAATTCTCGTAGAAGTTCATCTCAGCAAAATATGGGTCCCACCCGAACTCTATTTTAATTCAAAATCCACATTGGGATTAGAATTATCCCAAAGCATCCGTATCTGCACGAATGGTTATTCTTGACCAAACTCGACATTCTAAAGCTAACCGCGCTGATAATTTTTTTAGAATTGACTCCGTTAAATATTCCTAAATTGTACCCCCTAAACTTGAGTTCCAAAATGGAACATAATTAGGGGTTCGGAAAAATGGACAACTATCACATGCAAATAATTTACTAACTAAGAACTGCAACTAAGCTCAGGCAATAAGCTTAACACTTGAATTTATCTCAAATACTGGCTGCTCAACAATTTCTGATTACTCCATAGAAGAGATTCTAAAATTTCGGATGCACAATACTTTGAATCAACCAATTTCAAGCTAAAACGAGAGGTAAAATATAATAATATTTATTGAAATATTCTTCCGATAGTTTTTTTAATTTGAGTATTTCATTAATATTATTTATGATATATTCTAGATATAACATATCTTGGGTTCTTTGATACATGTATAAATTTTCTTCCATTAATTGTTCTAATAGTTTTATGTCTTCCATAGCTTCTGTCCAATATTTTAAATATTCGTAATTCATTTTAGTCTGAATTTATTTCTAAATCGTACCATTCTATTCTTTCGTAGTCTAAATCATGTAAGTCTATTTCATACCATTGTTGGTTTAATATATCTTCTAGTTCGTTATTAAATATTTTTTCCCATATGATTTTTCTTAATTCAATTATTTTTATATCTTTAAGTATATATAAGATTAAAGTTTCATAGTTTTTTATCATTTCATTATGAACGTATGTAGTCATGTTCTTTATCATGCAGGTTTTTTATTTCAAATTATTCCTTCCTATCATATTCATAATTGATTAAATTCATATTAGATCATTATGAACTAGATTATCTTTATCATGTTTTCCTGTCACTACTAGCATCGTACTTTAGCGGATACTTCCTTCTTATCAGCGCCTCAACTTTGTTTACTCCCCTAAACGGCTTCCTCGCCTACTGATTTCAACATTAGGATGGCATAGTATAGAAGTTTTCTCCCTGTTTCCAGTGTGCTAATAAACTAGAAATCATGATTCAAATAATTCTAATACATAATAACTAACATAAATTTACTCAATCATATATATGATATTCAGGAATATATGAAATTAGTTCCGCATATTTATTTAACAATATACCTTTGCCTCTTGCTTAGCCATGCTATCTGAAATATCTGATTGGATTTCAGATTTTTCCATTAGTATTTTAAGTTTTTATCTTAGTTGAGAGAGTATTTTTGAAAGAGAGGATTTTTATTTAGGCGTTGCCTGCCTTACAATATTTACAACTGCGTCTATATATAGACATACACACTCTAATACGCTTTTTACATCTGTCCACTACTATTTACTACTATTCATGACTACTATTCATGAATAGTTCTTATTTTGTCTACCACTATCCTCTTTACGACTTATTTGCACATATTAACTATCTACCACATACACTTGTCACTTATTTCTTAAGACTCATACCTACTTCATACCTACTTTATGACATATGTTGACAACTTTACATTATTACATATCTTTTTCCGTTCTTATCTTGACAACTTTACATTTACATTATTACATAACTTTTTAGTAAGAACATGTTACAACTACGGACTGTTAAATACCGTATACACATACGACGGAGAAGAAGTTAGTGGAATACCGGAGCTACACAAAGCATTCATCACATACAAAAGAGTTACAAAAGGAAATTTATTTTATATAAAATTCTATACAGCACCAGCGGAGATATTATACGAGGAAATAAAACCTCCAATACAGGTTATCAAGATAGGATTAACTAAAGATATGATTATACCCGAAGATATCGGACAACAAGAAGAGATATGCAAAATAGAGATACCAAGTTTTTATGCCAACAAAAGGATAATTGGCATATCAACGATTATACAAGAGCTAGCAAATAATTATTTAAACGGAAACGCTATATGGAGCTACTATGCAAGAGACCAGCTAATGATTTATTCCAATTCAAGGGAATTAAGGAAAGCAGATATGGATGAAGTCCAAAGATGGATTTTATCACTACTAAAGCCAGAAGAACGACCTACGACACGAGCATTAAAAGAAGGATTTATTTCAGCAGAATTATTAACCAGATATTGCAAGCTAATTGGTCATAAATACCCGGACCATATATGTTCAAAGTGCAACGGAGAAGATAATATAATTCCAGATGTCCAGCTGGAATAATCAACGGGGAAAAAAAACACGAGGAGAAGATAAGAACGAAAAAAAGTTATGTAATAATGTAAATGTAAAGTTGTCAAGATAAGAACGAAAAAAGATATGTAATAATGTAAAGTTGTCAACATATGTCATAAAGTAGGTATGGAGTAGGTATGGGTCTTAAGAAATAAGTGACAAGTGTATGTGGTAGATAGTTAATATGTGCAAATAAGTCGTAAAGAGGATAGTGGTAGACAAAATAAGAACTATTCATGAATAGTAGTCATGAATAGTAGTAAATAGTAGTGGACAGATGTAAAAAGCGTATTAGAGTGTGTATGTCTATATATAGACGCAGTTGTAAATATTGTAAGGCAGGCAACGCCTAAATAAAAATCCTCTCTTTCAAAAATACTCTCTCAACTAAGATAAAAACTTAAAATACTAATGGAAAAATCTGAAATCCAATCAGATATTTCAGATAGCATGGCTAAGCAAGAGGCAAAGGTATATTGTTCAATAAATATGCGGAACTAATTTCATATATTCCTGAATATCATATATATGATTGAGTAAATTTATGTTAGTTATTATGTATTAGAATTATTTGAATCATGATTTCTAGTTTATTAGCACACTGGAAACAGGGAGAAAACTTCTATACTATGCCATCCTAATGTTGAAATCAGTAGGCGAGGAAGCCGTTTAGGGGAGTAAACAAAGTTGAGGCGCTGATAAGAAGGAAGTATCCGCTAAAGTACGATGCTAGTAGTGACAGGAAAACATGATAAAGATAATCTAGTTCATAATGATCTAATATGAATTTAATCAATTATGAATATGATAGGAAGGAATAATTTGAAATAAAAAACCTGCATGATAAAGAACATGACTACATACGTTCATAATGAAATGATAAAAAACTATGAAACCTTAATCTTATATATACTTAAAGATATAAAAATAATTGAATAAAGAAAAATCATATGGGAAAAAATATTTAATAACGAACTAGAAGATATATTAAACCAACAATGGTATGAAATAGACTTACATGATTTAGACTACGAAAGAATAGAATGGTACGATTTAGAAATAAATTCAGACTAAAATGAATTACGAATATTTAAAATATTGGACAGAAGCTATGGAAAACATAAAACTATTAGAACAATTAATAGAAGAAAATTTATACATGTATCAAAGAACCCAAGATATGTTATATCTAGAATATATCATAAATAATATTAATGAAATACTCAGATTAAAACAACTATCGAAAGAATATTACAATAAATATTATTATATTTTACCATGAATTACAATAAACATTTTAATAAAATCTTTAAAATGAATGACTCACCTACCACACTACCACTTTCATGAATTCACCTACTACCAAATCCGCACCGAAAAATGGTATCAGAGCTATGGATAATAAGAAACATGGTAAGAAACATACTAGTAGAAAGTTAAGAAAAATAAGAAGAAAATTGAATAAATTGTATCTGGAATATAAACAACTTAATATCACAAAAACTGATAACAAAAAATTAAATCAATTAATAGATAATATATCTAAAATAAAATATAAATATATTCAATATTTAAAATTACAATGAATAACAACAATAACGAATATAGACAAAAACTTAATAAAATAATTATAGCAAAAAGACAAGAATTAGCACATAGGCAAAATAGACTTAACAGTAATATATTTGCAGGAATTTGTCACAAATCTATAATAGCACAAAGAAAGACTATTTTATATCTAGAAATGCAAATAAATAACTTATAATATAAATTTCAACACAATCTATAAATGAATAAAGAAGAATATGTAATAGATGAAAAAACATATGAAAATTATGACGGATTGAAAATAAAGATAATATTTTCTAATCTAGGAAGAAGATATAAGAAAATAGGTGACAATATAAGTTTAATGTTAGAAAAAGAAACGGTAAAACTAAAACATAGTTTAACTGCTATGGTAAGAATAACAAAAGAAAATGAAGAAATAGATAGAAAACGGAAATTGAAAAAATAAAACAACAAGCAAAAAAGGAAGTACAACAATTAGAAGAAGTAAAAATACCAAAATAATAGAACTAGAAAAAGAGCTAGCAATATTAAAAGAAATATATGAAATGAAACAAAAAGAAAAAGAACAAAAGACAAAATTAACAAATGAGATAATTAAATTTAAAGAAAAATTGCAACTAGAAGATAAATTAGAAGAAAAAGAAGAAAATAACCAAGATAATCTACCCGAAATAAGAGTTGATGAAATAAACGACGATGATCTAGAACAACATTCGGAAACAAGCTAAACATATACGGAACTTCTAGCAAACATAGATAATACAAAGAATTTAGAAATAAATACAGGAGACATAGACATGGATGAAAAACCTAGCACATCAGGAGTGAAAAACCCGAAAAATTTTAATCCAAAATATTATAATGAAAACTATGGACAATATAATAAAGAAAAAACTATATGGGATAAAAGATTAACTAAAAAATGGACACCTAAACCAATAACTGAACGACATGATTTTTTAGATTTAGACTGTGTGGCAGATATAAATAAAGCAATCCAATTATGGATGGGATATATATCAAAACAATTAATAGATAACAAAATAACAATGACAGAAACACCAGGATATATAGAAAGAACACTTATAGGAACAGTAAAATTATGGCTACAAAATTTAACAAGTGAAAGCTTAACAACTTTAAGAAATAATAAAAATTTTGATGGTGGAATAGCCACTACAACCAGGGAAATATTATATAAATACGAAATAGCTATAAGAAATGAATTTAGTAGTATGACAACAGAGGTAGAAGAACAAAATAAAGAAAAAATTATAAATCGGAATCTAATGACAAAATTAGCAATATGTAATATGTGTTACATAGATGAATATACATGTGCATTTAGAGAATACTATTATAAAGGAACATATAACACAGAAGAAAGTAAAGAAATAAAAAAATTATATTTTACAAAATTACCAGAACCCTTTAGTTCAAAAATAATAAAAAGCTGGAATGAAGCAGAATTAACAGACACCTTAGGAGCTAGAATGAAATTCTTGCAACGATGGTTTATGGAATTATGTGAAAAACATAAAGAAGAAATAAAAATGGAAAAAATATTAATAAAAAACTTAGCATGTTGCAAAAATAAAACTGCACCTCAATTTGGTTGTACGGATAAGTATTATAAAAATAGAAAGAAATATAATAAAAAATACAGATCAAAATATAAATATAAAAAACCTAGAAGAAGGTACTATGTAAAAAACTATAAAACCAAAGACCAAAAACAAAACTAACCGAATGTACTTGTTATAATTGTGGAAAATTAGGACATATAACTAGAGATTATAAATTACCTAAGAATCCGAAGAAAAAACAAATATCAGAAATAATAATAGACGATGAAAAATATACACAAATAGAGTACGAAGATTATGAATTAGAAAGCAATGATAGTATATATGAATTATCGGAAAATGAAATAGAAAATAATCCAGTAATAGAATCAGATAATGAATACGATATTAATGACTGAAAAAGATATACAAACAATAACTAATAAAAAATTTCATGCATGTGTTGAATGAAATCATGAGATTACCTCTAATGAGGAACTATGAGGGAGCAAAAGGCCTAGAAAAGATTATTCTTCTTATGGAAATGATTTTCAAACTTTTATTATAGATAATGAACAATCAAATTATTTTGAAGCTATATATTCTTAAGATGTTGAATATTGAAAAGAGGTAATAAAAATAGAAATTGATTCTATGATGAAAAGTAAATCATGGAATTTGACTAATTTACCTCCTGGTGCAAAATCTATTGGTTGTTAATGAAATTTTAAAAGAAAACTAAATCCTAATGGCTCTATTGATAAATAAAAAGCTTGCTTCATAGCTAAATTGATTCTAATCATTTGGACAAGATGTTAGAGAGAACGGATTCTCTTTCTACCTTACAAATTGCAAAATATAGTAGTATATATGTTCTTAGATACTTTGTGTTTGATTAGGTACCATAATTTTCTAAAAAACAAATATTATACATGTTAACTTTTGATAGACATTGTAATTAACACATTCATTATGTGGTAATTGTAATGATCCGCAATGTCATTTTACATTTGTTTTTGCTTATTTTCTCCAATTTGACCCATTCCATAGCCCTAGTTTATTGTTTTTGACTTGCAGCGATTCACAGAGTGATTGAATATGTGTGTTGGAGAAATTTTTTCAATTTTTAAAGTTTGGAACTAAGGAAGTTTGACTTAAGTCAACATATAGGGTAACGAAGTAATTTTCAGTTTCTGACAACTCCACTAGGTCGGAAGGGTGATTTTTTACTTTGGTGGAGAATTTGCAAGGGTCCAAACCACCCAAGAATAATTTAAACTTTTGGAAGGGAATCTTGGATTTTTTAAATTTGGAGTTGACCACAATCAATATTTGATCGAGACGATCTTTAAATGGTGATTTGATTATTCCAACAGGTTCGTAACATGTTTTATGATCAATTTGCATTATTGATTTAGAGCACAATTGAAATTTATGACATTTTGTGCAAGTCCAAGCACAATGGCACAAAAGGGAAGCCTCATAGTTAGTTTTATTGGTGCAGAGATGGGGGGCACAATCTCACAAGAGGGAGGTAACTGAGGTTTTTGTCTTGCACAATCGTGATAAAGGAGAGTGATTCTGACAAACATGGTTCGACAACAAAACAATGATTTTCATTGGTCTTTGTCACGACCCAACCACCGAGACGTGCGGGCACCTACATACTACCACCTAAGTAGGAGAACCCTCTTATCCCAATAGTTAAACATGCGGAAAATTAACAAAAAATGGAGATAATGAAGTTATAGTGTTTTTAATAAATGAAAACCTTCTTAAACAAATTCGGGTTAAGACTCGTCAAGTAATTAACATCCCCAAGGATCTCGTCTAAACAGGTACAAGAGCTACAAAGAGTACAACATGACATAATAATGAAAAGACACAACTCCCCCCATGCGGAAGAAAAGTAGAAGCTGCTGGAGAATTCTTCGTCTTCATCTAATGAAACATCACCAACTTGCATCCAGACTATGCCAAAAAGGCATAGCAAAAGTAGTATCAGTACAACCACACGTATTGGCAGGCATCATCGATCAACCCGACACCCACCGCATAACATAAGAAATCAACTAGCAAGAATAGGCAATAAACCACTCACTTCTCGACCTTTATCCTCTCTTTAATACCTTAGAGTTACACTAGTACCCTTACTACTAACCACCTTGTCAGTCGACTTACTACTAGGTTCTTGATCATAGCCTAACCATTCTAACGCATATAAGAGTCCACCATTACAACTACAAGCATTATGACTAACCATTCCTGAATCCCTTTGTCCAAGGTGAAGTCTACCTAAGTAATTACATCACGTACCCTACCTCTATTTTTTCACCCTTGCAACATACGTACAACCCTTGTCTCTCAACACTAACACTCTTGAACCATTAGCCCTTCCAGTTTCATTCAATAATGATATACATAACGGGTTAAATCAACACAGTAGAACAAACATAAATAGGTCATTATATCATTTACAATTCCGCAAAAACAATATCAGATATCATTTACGAACAACGTGCAACTTCACCATTACAAGATATACAATTATGTCAAGTCAATGGTTCTCTCATGGAACCGAAACCCAAACTGTTAGCATACCGAAACGTGGTACCCAATCCAATGTTTATGCCGGAATGTGGCAACCGATCCCATATTTATGTTGGAACATGGCAACCGATCCATTCTAATGTGTCGGAATGCAACAACTAATCCATTCAACAAGCCACATTTACAATCACAAGTACATTCTCAATTTCATACAATCAAGTCATGGTTTATGGCATACGTCGTTCAATTATTCACATATATGATTAGTGTGATTCATCATGCAACATTCTCATACATACACACATTATAAGGAAACAAGTACAACCATATTTCTCACGATCATGAAATCACGACCATCACAATGAAGTGTTCATCGACATATATCCCTTAACCATAATTCGACCATACTTAGCCCCAGTTCATCATATAAAGTTTTTTCCTATGAGTCAATCATCTTACGTTCGGTGCACCAAAGCCTACACATAAATCCTACCATTGATTATCATTATAGTATGCAGTGAGCACAAATTTATAACTACTCAATTAATAAAATTTAGTCTACCTGGGCGCCAAGCAGCTACACGGAGTTTTGACTTCGATTCTTGTTTCCTGAATTCGCGATGATGATCTTGATCGAAAATCTACAATCCATCGATCTCCTTCTGCTAGAATTCTCTCTCTCCTTCTTTCCCAAGCTTAGAGTAGCTTTTGGAGGATTTATGGGGTGTTTTACGTCTAAAAGAGGTGTTTTAGGAAGAATGAGAAAATAAGATTTCGCGTTATTTACATTCTGCCTCGCCTATCCCATTTTGGCGGCTACTTATCCCGCTGTGGCGCTGCCGCCCTAGCGGCGTCTAGCCCGCCCTGGCGAGACAGTGGCCCCAATGTTTTTCCAATGTTTCTCTTTTTCTAAATAACGATGGTTCGGGTCGTTACAGTCTTTCACTAATTTCCACCATTTTTGGACTTCTAGTTGATACGATTCTTGGTGGTAGTTCTTTTTTGTTGAAAGAAAGAAAGCTCCTAATCACTTAATAGATATTTCCTTGCTATTTTATCGTGGATTTTAGGGTTAAATCATTGTTTGTGGATTTGAAATTGGGATTTTTTTTTTGCTGAAGAAATTTTCAATCGATTTGATGAATTAAGGGTTTGTGATACTATATTTATTATTTGAGTTCTTTGTCATATGGGTAAGTTAATTTTGAAAGAAAATTCTAGTTTTTATCAGGTTTCCAAGGTTGACTCTTCACTCGAAATTGACCTAAAACTTTTATATTGTGATACGGTTATCGATGGCCTGGTGTTTACAGATATAATATATTTTTTATTTATTGTGGAAAAAAATAAACGATCAAATATAACTTGACGAAAAAAATTGAAGAATGCAAAACGGTAAACACAAAATTGTTTTATTCTTCCAATCTGTATAAGTCTTGGAGTGAGTAGCTAATGAACACGACTTTGAACTCTCCATAGTTTTTAAATTATTATTTTTCTATATTTTTCACTTTAAATGAATTTCATGTAGGGGTGCCATCACTTACCCGAAATCTAGTTCGAGACATATGTTCTACAATGAATACCTACTTAAATGATATTGGTGTTAGTGCTAATTACATAACAACTTACAGGTTAGTTAATTACCAATTAGATTAATTAATAATTATCACAAAAAGACTTAATTTTTGGTGAAAAAGTAGTTATATAGGTAAACAAAATTGGAGATTATCATTTACTCGAGATTCCATGAGTACTCTCTATTGTTTGCATTGCCTTTCTCATTAACTATTCAAACTACATTATATATTCTACGGATAATGGTCAAAATTCCCTTAAAATATGTGAATGAACAAAAATGTCCTCCATTTATACTTCGGTCCAAAATAATCTTACCGTCAATAATTTGGTAAAAACAAATGCCCTTATTATTACTTAATGAGTAAAAAATACCTTATTCCAAATAAATATATAATTTATTTATTCTTTTAATACATTCTTTTCCTAATAAATATTTTTTATTAGCAAATGTTTATCCAACTTCTATTAAAACAATATATTTATCATAATTATATTTTATCGTAATCTAAATAAAAATTAATTACATATTTACTATGATCTTATATATGAAATATATTATCCGTTAAAATGGTAAATGAAGTTATTCTATTTTAATTTATAATATGAGATTAGGAAGAAATATTTATTTCCTACATTTTTATTAGTTAAAGTGGGTTTTAAAGAAAGAAAATAAGAATAGTGTTCTTTAAAAGCAATAATTTTAGTAGGAACAATAAGTGTTTAAAAAGAAAAGAGATAATTTATTTATTCGGAAAAGGGTATTTTGATCCATTTAGGAATCATAGGGGCATTTCTGGACCAAACTATTTACAACAAGGTCTTTTATGGACTAAAGTATAAACAAAAGACACTTTTGTGCATTTCACATTGTTTAAGGACCTTTGTTTAAATCCTCTTTATTAAACTATCACCCTCAAGAGTGCCATCTTATAGAATTCAAAATTGAATTTTAATCTTAAGGTGTGTATTCTACTAAATTTGAAATGTTACATTGAGTTATATTCTATAAATACTTTACTTGACTTGAATGTATTTCTAATTTTTTTCTCGATTGATAAAATATTTTTTTATTCATATTATAGTTCTTACTATTTAAAAAGAGGAATTAAAATAAAAATCATCAATCTTTTAAATTGATATTTTTTGTCGTTATTCTTTTCCAACATCCCCACTGTCATAGTATAATTAGTAAGAAATTAAATAAGGGTGCTACATTGTTGACCATTTTTCTCATTTGAATATTTTATAGTCCTACAAATACACACATATTTGCTCCTCATTTTTTCACTATAACACAAAACTCAAAGGTGATTTCCTGACGTGTTTGACCTCGCGTGACTTAACATTTGTATGTAAGTTATTACTCTTTATGTTTTTGATGAAAAGGAAATTTTTATTTCATTTTAATTAGTTTTCAAAGCTAATTATGATTCAAACATCACTTTCCTTCTCTTGTTTATATCTCTGGATATTATTTTTTTCAAGTTTTGTTGTGAGTCCTAAGGAGTCTATGGAATCGTGTCTATTTTTTCGTTTTTTTCTAGATTGTATAATTCAAATATAGTATCGCACCATATAAAGTGTTGAAAACGGAAAAATATTAGCATTGAATTTCATACATCTTATAGATTTATAAATCTAAATTACATGCTTGATATAGATCTATTAAAATTAGGGATATCATAGAGTTTGAAACTTTGGTTGTTAAAACCCTTTAAAGTTAATCCCTTTTAATGATAACCTAAAGAAATTATGGTTATTATCTTTATTTTGTTTCGTACAAAAAAAAAAGATTGTAAATGAAAATATTTATTGATATCAATTTTGTAAAAAATTATAGATTAATTTTACTTGAACAAATTCTATTGTAGCAAGTCCTTTAATTATTTTTCTTATACCTATTTTTTTCATATTTATTGATTTACCCGTATCATACTTTTCTTTATCTTCCTTTTGTTCCAGATTGAAGCACGAAAAGCTTGAAACAGAGGTTGCAGATATGGAGAAAGAAGGTAATAATGAAGGGAAATAAGAGATCAACAAACAAATAGCAGAATTAAAGGATAAACTGTCCCTTGTTAATTCGAGGAAGGAAGCTAAGGAACGTGAAGTTGATGATTTAAAGTTGAAGCTGAAGGATGTTCAAGAAGAGATGACGAAGATACATACTAAATTTGAGAGTCTTGCTAATAAACCTTTGTAACTGCTCCCAGTATGACAAGTTGATGGTTTCTCTTGAACTATGGGTTGCCGCTAATTCATGATTAATGTTGTGTAATCTGAGTTTTTAGTTTCTGAAGTTTTTTTTCTTTTTTTATGTTCTTGTTTGTTTAAAATTTTCTTGAAATGATTGTAATAGAGAGAAGTGACATGGGTTGGAAAACATTAACATGCATCATGTTCTAATTAAATTGAGAAGTAAAAACATGTGATGACTTAGGGTTAAAAAAACTATTCTCTTCCTTTTTGTATTTGAACAATTAAAAAATTTATTTTGTTCTAATTAAACTATTATTATATGAGTAAGAAATGGTTGGATTTTTGTTCAAAGACCCTTGGAGGATGAAGCAGTATTTTTGTTCAAGGTCACACTTGGAACTATTTTTCCTGGTAGCAAAGAGAATACAACTGAGTTACGAGGGTGTGCCTTTCCTCTTCTACTATCAAGTTGCAAACTAGGAGGCGAGCACAATTGTTCTCGAGATGAAAATGCTTATCTATGAAATTTTTACTTTTTATGAGAGTATACCAGTGCTTGCACACACATTTGATATGTAAGAATTTTTCCACATGCAACCTCAGTAGAATATCAACTACTAACCTGGTAAAGGACGGCGATAACTTAATTCCATTTCTCATAATGTCTCTTTCCATCAGCCAAATATCTGATATATCTTCTCTTACCATCAGATCCATATTTTATATATTGCCTCTTGACATCAGATCCATAAAGGATTTTTCGTGCAAAGAGTTGTTATATTGATAAATTATTAATGGTAACTACTATAATCACACTCCAAGAATTGGGGTTTTATTTAGACATCATAAAAAGGTAATAACCATTATCAAATTGATTATCCATCAACTGGGTAACAGTAGATTCGTCCTTACAATGCTCCAATTTGAAGAATCTCAAAGACCCACTTCCAATTTCTCAAAAGTAAAAAACTTCAATTCTTCAAAGCTTAGGAAAACCTAGAGAAACCTTCTCTCGCAGTTCAAAACTCAAAAATACATTAAAAATATATGAGCTAAGATACTAAACTAAATGTTCAAAAAATGTATTTATAGTCGCCAAAAATGTGCTGCGAAGAGTCTGAGTGAAGTAAGTCGGGCTCGCCGAACCGGTCGGCGAGCCGCCCTTTGGTCACTTCCATCGCCTTTCTGCCTAGGCATTCAACATCCTCAAGGCCTGTAACTTTGGGGAATCCAGCACTGCATCACGGAACTACTCGGCAATCCGCCGACTGCTCCTTTCCATCGCCGACTTGATTTCTTCCCTCAAGGCTTGGCACACTAGAACTTTAGGCGGTCAAACAGCCATTTATCGATTCTCCAAGTGAACTTGGCAATCACCAGGGTTCCTTTCTTCATCCTTTCAGCCTGCTTTGTTCCTTTTTTGCTTGGTTTTACATCAGTTATTGGCACAAATTAGGAATTTGAGGACACTAATTATATATAAACAAAGACCTAAATGAGTCCAAATCTCGGACTCATCAACACCCCCTAACTTAAAATTTTGCTTGTCCTCAAGTAAAACTCAAGTTCAGCAGTTCAACAAGGATGTCTCAAACAGTGCTACAAAAGACACAATCATGAATGCACACAACAAAACTCAACTTACTCATGCAAGGATGAATTGTGCACTCAAAGATTCAAGTTGTGACTCACCATTATCAAAGATGCTCAAGTTCACAATACTTGCTTCAAATGCAAGTTCAAGCTCAACAAAGGTACTCAAATGCCTTCACAACAAAGATGATTCCATATTCACACATAATTGTTCAACAATTTATAGTTTCGGAATCACATACAACTCTCACACTCACAAAGATGAACACATGCATGACTTCACCCATAGGTTTGCCCTTATTTTCCAATCAACATTCACTTCAGCTCACTCAAGATCAAAAAGGTCTTTTCAAGGCTTGTAACGGGGTTGAGTGTAAAGGTATGGTCATTTAAGCTCAGTGGATGCTATCTTCATGAAATATGGTATGAACATCACTTTATTTCCTTTCCTTCAACATTTTCACTCATTCTCAAAATTCACCCCATTATTCACTTTCAATGGATTACCAGACACCCTATTTCTTTTGTACTTTCACAATTTACTTCACAACTTTTTCATTCTTCTTTTCTTTTTCCTTTTATTTTGTATGGAGGGGTTCCATCTTTTTCAAAACCATGGATCAAGTGGGACTTCTTCACACTTCTTGATTTACCTTCTCTTTTCACCACAACCCCAGCTTAGGCTTTTGGCCTACATTGGCTATTCAAACAAACCACACTTCATGAGGATTATGGGTAAATGGAGAAAGAGGGCTTACATCTGCATCAAGTTTCTTCTAAGAAAAGGATAAGGCTCAAGAGGGGTTCAAGCAAAGTTCACACACTCACAAGGTTGGCCACAAAAGAGCTATATTGTCAAATTGTTTCACACTTCCAAATTGTTGCCTAAGATCATTTCAAGAGCTTGCATGACTTAGTCAACCAGACCAACAGGGCTAATTCTAGGTGTCATCACAAAAGGTTCATAGTAAGCTCATTACACAAGGCATTGGCACCACGACTCCACAATTTCGCTAGTGTGCAATGTTCATCACAAGAGACTCCATTCGATAACCAGCTAGTCACGACGAGATGCAAAAAGTTCACATATTGTCTATACAACTTCATTTGGCCTCATCGTAGTGGCACACTCATTTTTTATTGATTAAGAGCACTATTCAAGTCATTGGTATTGATCATAACCAATACTCAAATTTGCACAAGAACAACCACATTCAAACACAACAAAAGGTGGTAAAAAAAATTTAGATCGGTCAAAACCATTTCTATTCAAAACAAGGAGTCAAAAGCTCAAACATCACAAAATAGAAATCAACAACACAATTTACAGCACAAAAACCCAATATACAAAAGATGTAGTCACAAGAGGTAGGTATGGAAATACCTCACCGCACCAATAATAAAAAATGCAGTTGTCCTCAATTGCAACAAAATAATAAAAAGTCAATAAAAATAACAGAGAGGGAGGTAAAGAAGGGTCTTGTCTACACAGTCGCTCCATCTGTCGGGGTATCAATGCCCATGGTCACATCAGCAGCACCAACTCCACTAGGGTCAGCCATGGGTGTGTCTGCCAATGAGATCTGCTCGGCTGAATCCACCATAGCCTCCCCAACTGTTGTAACCCTCTCATAAGTTGCCTCAACATCGATACCAAGCTTCTCCACATCAGTCTCAACATCAGACTCCGCAATAGCCACCTCCTCAACTCGAACATCATCTCCGGTGGTAGCCGGAGGCACATCCATATCTGTTGGCATGTCCTGGATCCCCACAGTCCCAAAAATCATGGACATATCTATATACTTCAACTGGTTCACATCCTTCCTCAGCAATTGCGGCCTTTAGAGTCGTTACCTCATCAGTGGCCCCCTTGCCTCACTCACACACCGCTATATGTGCCGTAAGGGCATTAATTTATGCACTAAGGGGTGTCACAACAGTAGTAAGGGCCTTCTCAATCATCCCAGGGATCGTCGCCTCAAGCCTGGAGGCACGCCTATCAGCAGAATGGTCTAGATGCCCCATTCGTAGTAACGCAGCCTGGGTGAGTAGGGGTCGGGAGGAGGCAGCAGCAGCAGTAGCACCAGACCTAGGAGGCAAGGGAGCTGTAGAGGAACTAGGAATCACAGAAGGAACAATACTACATATACCTGAAGGCCCAGGGATCGGAGTAGGAAATATTACCTCTGCAGGTAGTGTCTCAGTATCAACAACCGGTGAAGAGTCCACCGGGGTTTTCCTTCTTCTTCTCGGCCTCATCCTTCAAATACTCAGCCTATATTCTCCAAATGTCGGTACAGGAGGTGGGAATCACTTCCACATCCTTCTTCTCATCACGGGGCACTGGACCCGTCTGCACAATTCAATGATCAACACCGGGAACAGAAGCAAAGTCTGACACTGCCTAGCCCTCATGGATATTTCTTGGCCAATGATCATACTCAAGTGTAGACTAGTCCCATCAATGATGCAACCAAGAGATGCTGCCTTAGTGTGGCAGAGAATTGACTCATTCTGGGACGACATAATAGTGCTGCTAATAAAACCAAACGAGTACCTCACTGCTACATTGAGGTCTTTCTTCTCAATTTTCACTCCAACCTCGGCCCACCTAGGAGTGCCATCAGATAATAGAGGAGCCAACCACTTTTTCATAATCTCCAATGACTTTGTTTGAATCATGTATAGATAGTCATCTGAGATGTTGTTGGTGTACTCCAAAACTACGTTGATGTCATCACTATCACACTTTACCTTCTTCCCCCTTAAAACCACATAGTCGATCGGTTTGAAAGTTGTAGCCTTCGTCTTTCCTTGCGGCACTAGAGCTCTGTAGGCTGTGTAAAACTCCTGGACCCAGTTAGGTATGTAAGGGACACGGAGTTTTGTGAAGATCTGAAACTTGTGGGACTTCAAGGTGTGATAGATCTCTAGATATTTGTCTATCACTTAATCTGTAGGCAGAATCCTCTCCTTGATAATGGTCCTCAATCCTTCGGCCTTTAGTTTGTTCATGGACTGGGGAGGAGGACCCTGTGTAGGTGGTGCCGGGACCACAACCTGATCTAGAACGGAAGGAGAAGTATGAGTCTCAGGCACCCTAATCCTAGATGGATCATGCATCCTCTTGGATCGCAGCTAAGCTCTATGGGCCAATAACAACTGCTCATCCTCCGGCTCAGAGATGACATCCTGAGGGTCCTGGTGCTCACCCTCACCCTCAGAAGTGGTGAGGTGCATGGTGTATATTGCATCACTGTTAGAGCTGACCTCTAGTGATGCAGGAGCAGGTGCCTTGTCTTTCCCTTTGCCCTTCCCGCCTGTGGTAAGAAGTTTTGTTGCCATTGATCGGGATGCGTCAACATCCTTATTTATGGTAATTCCATTCGCCCTCTTGTGGGGCAGTATGTCTCGGCCTACTACTTTTGTTCTAGCCATATCTACAACACACATCAAAAATAGTTAGAAACAATTCAAGAAAAGTTGCAGAAATCAAGTTGCAGAAAGACTCATCGAACCGATCGGCGAGTCACCGAATCACTTTGGCGAGCCAGATCGGGTTGGCGAAAATATTGGCTCAAACATTTCCCAGAAAAAAGGTATGTCGCTGATGAGAAGAGCCTTTTGGCGAATCGCTGACCTCATTCGGCAAGCACAGACTAGCCCACCGAAAATTACATTGCATTTTAAGGGTTAGGGATGCAGAAAGGGCTATCAAAGAAGACTTTCGGTGAGTCGCTGAGTGCACTCGGCGAACTCAGGATTCTCGCCAAAAGTTACAGAACCAAACTCAACAAAACCATGAAATTGAAGGCGATCAAGGGGGATTTCGACGAACTGCCAAGTGGTTCGGCGAGCTTGACCCAGCTCGCCAAACTGCCCAATATGCCTATTTTCAATCCCAACTTCTAAAATCAATCTCGCAACCCCCGAAAACAAAATCAAACCACACACATTCTCAATTAAGCCCAGACCCATGCCACTAGGGTACTTATACTTCCCTTAGTTTGGCCATAATTGGCCATTTGATGACTTTAGCCCTTAGGAATGACGTCAAACGCTCCAGTTAATGTGGGGGTCCAAACGATGGACAAAGTTGAGCTCGCCGAGCTGTTCGGTGATTCACCGACCTATCCATGGGCCCGCTGAGTTTTACAGACTCTATCTTCATAATTTCTTGAGTCCAACAGCGGTCCAAGTGGGGCTCGCCGACTGGACTGTTGGCTCGCCAACCTGCATATTTCAAAACACATTCCACTTTTTCACCTGCACAATCAACACATGATTATTCCAAAAACAAAAATAAAGCAAATAAAAACTTGGGTTGCCTCCCAAGCAGCGCCTTAGTTAACGTCATGGCACGACATGAGTCCCCACTGAAACTTCATTCTTGGGGTTTGCCATAGTATCATTAGGAAACCCCCTTGTTGTCTCGTGTTTAAATGAGAAGAGATTCAACCTATTTGGTTCTCCAACTTCTTGATAGAGACTGAATGAGAGGTCACCGTCTAGTTAAGGGTCGATACATCTTCCTTCATCTCCTTCAAAAATTTATCGAACCCTTCAACCTTGTTGAGAATACGAGAGAGCATATCCTCAACCCAGCCTCCCTCAAAATATTTGGGCTTGTGACGCTCGTGGGGAGGAACATACCTATCATTCTCCCCATCTCTTTCCTTCCAAGTGGGGTTAGGATCCATCCACTCTCTATTAAGGTCTCTCCAGCCCTCATCCATGTTCCAACCTTGGTTACCACCCTGCCTTGGGTAGTTTGCACGATAACCTCTTCCTTGGTTGGCTAGGAAGTTCACTTTCTCATTGTACAACGCTTCAAACTTGGCCTCATCGGGATTTACACACCCAACACCCATAACATTTACACTTCTAGCACCAGCTCCCATGACATTCTTGGCTAAAATATCAAGTTAGGTCATCATATTTGCCATGTTTTGGTCCCTCTCTTGATATTTCTCAAGCTGCTCCTTTGTCAATTTTAAAGTGAGAGGGGAGACCTGATCTTCACGGGTGTACCATGCCCGGCTAATTTTGGTCATACCATCCAAGAGTTGTGTTGCTATAATGTAAGGTTGTTTCATTAAACATCCCAGAGAAAGTTGATCAACCACTCCCTTGTTCACCGAATCAAGGCTTTGGTAAAAGTATTGCAGCAAAACGTTGTCGGGCAAACCATGAGTTGGGCATTGCAATACCAACTTCTTAAATCTTAGCCAAGTCTCATGAATTGGCTCACCCTCCAAAAGATGGAAGCTTTGGATGCTGTCCCTAAGTGTCATCTTCATCAAAGGATGAAAAAATCGCACTTGGAATGTGGTGACAAGCTCTTCCAACAAAGTGATGGAATCTCTTGGCAATTCGGCCAACCACTTACATGCTTCTCCCATTAGAGAAAATGGGAACAACCTCAATCGGACCGACTCTTGAGATATGTTCTTAAAGGAGAATGGCTCGCAAACATCAACAAAGTTCCTTATATGCTCATGGGGATCCTCATGGACCAACCCACCAAACAACCCTTTTAATTGCAAGAGCTGGAACATGGTGCTTGTAATGTGGAACACAACGTTCCCTTCATCTGGAGGCAAGCGATGATTCCACAAATTGGACTCATTTAGGGCTATATTTTGATAGAAATTATGTCCTCAAATGCTTATTTTATCTCAATATCTGATGAAAACCCTTAAGTTTCAGGTATTTGAAGGTTGAAGGAAAGCATGGACACTATATCGCAAAAAGGAATGAAAGGGCTGAAAAGAACGAAGAAATGAAGGCCTGAGGGTCGCCAAGTCCACTTGGCGAGTCACCGAAAGGTCCTACTTCGCCTTTTGTTTCAGTGTGCTAAGCCCTAAAAAAGGGATCAAGTCAGTGGAAAAAGGAAGTAGTCGGTGCATCACCGAGTAGTTTCATGAAGCAGTACCATGCCACCCAATGACCTAGAGCACGACGATGGTGAAGGTTGGTGCAAGACGGCGATAAACTACACCAAAGGGCGAATCAACGAGTTGATTGGCGATTCCGACTAACGACGCCTAATGATCTGCTGCAACACAAATCTATGAAAGCTATAAATACTAGTTAGAGTTGTAGTTTTAAGTATCAAACAATTATTGTAATTTTCATATAGAATAGTACTCTTTGATATATTTGCTCTAGGTTTGAGAGGGTTTTGAAGACTTGAAGAAAAATAGGGTTTCATCTCCAAGGATTTGGACTTGGGTCTCTTGGATTCTTCATTCTTTGCCTGTAACAAGACTTAAATATTCATACCCATTTGAATGCAAGCTCATTTAGGTATAAATTTCTATCACTTGATGTGTGGTTAAAAACCACAATTCTTGGGGTGTGATTTAGCGAATATGGGTTAAGATAACTGTTGGGTCTTACTTGATGATAGTTTAATCGTAGTTTAATTGTGATTTCGTTTATTGGTTGTGGATGAATTTAATGAATTTGTAGTTACAAATACAACTTTATTTATATGGTTACGGCTTGCTCGAGAGAGAGGTCGTAAAACTAAGACCACTAGATTGATGGCCAATGTGAGTGGGTCGACATGACGTTCAGCTCGAGAGAGTGAACCCTAGTCCCATATCCACACACTCAGCTCGAGAGAGTGAGTGGGTTAAGGCGTAGGCTGGTCTTCATATGGCAAGTGGGTGTCCGAGAAGAACACATTTGAAACGGAGTAAGTTGCTCTAGAGACAGCTTATCCCCCTTAAAGTTTAGCCTAGTCACAATTACTCTATGTATCTTCTATCGAAAGCATGTACCCAATAATCTAGATTAACCCGTATTCCTATCACATCCCAAGGATCCCCTCTCATTGCTTAGAAACCCTTGTTGATTTTGCTGTTTTTTTTACTTACTAGTGACAAAATCCCCCATTGTTAATTGACACGTTTCTGTCCCCCTTTAATTTACAATGTTTTTACTCGTTAATTTCTTTAGCTACGACTAGTTAGAACGAAATTTTATTTTTCTATAAATTCTCAAAACCAATCTCTTGGGATGATCCCAACCCTTGGTTGGGTTACTAAACAATTGTATGATCGTAGACACTTGCGTCGGAAGTTGTGTCTTGATTACGTAAACATCAGCAAGCGAATGGCACCAACTCCACCCACTAGATTTGGGTCATTGACATTTGGTTCATTGACATCATTGAGGTTTCCAATGTCATCTTGGTGGCTCACTTGGCTACCATTGCTTCCATTGGCACTCATTTCCTCTGTTATAAACAAACAACACAAAAACCAAAACTAAAAGTAAGTATATTCAACTGTGACTAAAAAGAACAAAATTCAACTTCACCAAAAGAATCTCAACCAACACCACTCCCCGGCAGCAACGCCATTCTGATTTTAACACTTCAAGCACACCTCATCTAATTCTAGGTGTTCAACAATCGTAAATCAATATAAAATCCAACTAAATAAGTTGGGGTCGAATCCCACAGGGAGCGGTACGTGTTTAAGAGTCAATTGGGAAGTACGAACATGATCAAATAAGTCATAAGAATAAAAATTATCGAATAAAGACATTATTCAAATTAGGGGGTGACACGAATGTCAAATGGGGAGGTTTTGGTTTTGATTATCAACTGCAAACAGTGGCAAACAATACAAAATAATAATAATGAGACGGGTTCTTGGGATGTGTTTCGATTATAGGCTAATATAGACAAATGGGTAATTGCAACTATTAGAAAAGAGCTAGATATTTGTGAGTAAGCTAGGTTATAGAGGAGGTAAACTTTCTCTCGAACAATTTACCCCGAATCAAGTTGATTTCTCTCTCACATCAACAAGTATGCAAAATAAGAACAACCCACACCTTAGTCCATTCACTCTCTTGAGCTGAATGTGTGAGATTAGGTTTAGGATTCTGTAACACCCCGTATCCAAAAATAGACCAAATTGCAGATTTGTGGTATTGCAGGTGGCACTCACGACACCATCCACGGACCGTAGGAGGATCCACGGTCCGTCCTACAGGTCCATCGTTCGTGTCAGCAAACTCCCCCAGAACTCAGCCAGAAATTTAGCTAAGTGTTGACTCACGGCCGGACGTACGGTCCGTAGGTTAGGTCACGGACCGTGGTTCGTGTCCATGGATCGATGCCCCTAAAGCCCAGCTTCAGTCCCGATTGACGGTTGACTAGCACGGACCGTCATTCGATGCACGGTCCGTAGGTCTGACAGTAGGTGAGGATAGCAGCCAATTAGATGAAAATTGTCATTGGGTCAACTTCAGATGGTCATAACTCTTAGCACAAAAGTAACTATGTGTCCCATGACTTATGATATGATAGATAATTGAATCTTCTTTTTAACGCCACCGAGTTTGCTAAAATACGACCTCCGAGGAAAAAGTTATGCTCATTTTAGTGAAGCCCCATCGGGCATACTCGACCGACGACTCCAATCGACGGACCGTCGATTGACCTACGGCCTGTCAGTCCCGTCCGTCGGTCACTCCGACAACAATTAAGTCAGGGGTCTTTTGGTCTTTTCCTATTTCGTTGGACCCCTAAGATACGTCGTTAAGACCCTAAATCATGAGGGTTTAGTCAGTTTAAGCCTAGAAACATAACTAGATCTTACCTTAAGTCAAATCATTAATCAAAACTTAGAAAATTAGAAGCAAGAGAGGAGAAAAAGGTCAAGAACCCTAGTTCAAGAACGCAACAAGGTTCCATCAGTTCAACCCCCGAAATCGAAAGATTTCTTTGTGGAATTCGTCACCAGGTATGTGGGATTTCACTAGTGGGTTCCTTTCGCCCATTAGGTCCCTAGAATTCAGTCAGATTCTTGATTCCATGATTATGAACAAACCTAGTGTTTCTAGAATCTCAACAGATCATTATGAATTAGTTATTTAAATGTTCCAAATCAGATTATCATGTTATTGCTCAGTTTATTGCATGAATTTCAGAACCCTAGCTATGCATTTATTTAGTTCTTGAATTACACATGCTAGATTAGATATTTCAGTATTCAGTTATACATGTCTCAGTTTATGAATGCATCATTATCAAATTAATTATTGCATTGTCAGTTTGCATGTTCAGTTCAAGCTATCCAGTATTTACAGCAATTCAGTCATAACCAGTTAACTACTTAATTCATTGGGAGTAGCATAATACCGAGTTGGACTAGGGTTCAGCGTACCCATATAGTCCCAGAACTACGAGTTTAGGTGTAAGTCCCTTCTGTGGGCAACATCAGTTTAGTAATCACGCCAACATGCCTCTATACCTCTGGCAGGGTATATTGGGTCCTCTCGATGGGGCGTATACATCAGACTCCACATTTAGCTCATGTAGTTTTATGTCAGTTATTAGTAGCTCCCATAGTTCAGTCAGACTCTATTGCATTGACCATATTTCAGTACAGTCAGTATTCAGTCTCAGCATGTTATAAATTTGGTCATTGCATCAGTTAGCTCAGTATTCAATATTTTCAGTATCTATATCATATTCAGATTATTTCATTGCTTTATTGCTTTGTTCAGTTATATGTTATTTCAGCTTTACTCTATCCTTCATGCTCAGTACTTTTCAAGTACTGACGCATACGTGCGCTACATATTCTCGTAATGTAGGTTCAAGTTCTCAGCATCCAGATCCCGCTTAGATCGGTTCTCGATCTCCAGTTCAGCAGAATCAGTGGTGAGTCCTCATTCTCCGAGAACAATAGTCATGAGTTTCTTTTCAGTATTTTTAGTCTTTAGTTTCAGATTTTCTAGACTTAGATGGGGCATGTCCCAGCACTTCTAGTCAGTTTAGAGGCTTATTTCAGACATAGTTAGATGCAGCTTAGTATTGAGTTAATATCTTCCTTGTATTAAATTCATCAGTTATCATTTATCTCAGTTATAGTATATAGGTATTCCCCATCTTTTCATTTTATTTATGATTATAGCTTCCGCACAGTTTTTACTATTCAGATTATATTTAGTATGCTCATGATCATGCCAGCAGGGTTAGCTTGGGATCACTTGTGGTCCTAGGTCCCGTGTTCGCGTCTCGGGGGTAACTCGGGGCGTGACAAACTTGATATCAGAGCCTTAGGTTTAAGTGTCCTAGGATGTCTGAAAAGCCTCATTAGGTAGAGTCCTTTTTCATGGATGTGTAGTGTGCACCACATCTAATGAGAAGGAGGCTACAAAGTGTTTTAGGAAATCTTCATCTTTTTATTGCTCTTATCATGCGTAAGGTATGATCTAAATTCCATTCTAACTCGACGTTCTACGTTTCAGTGATCATGCCTCCTCGTAGTGCTTATGTTAGGAATGAGAATGCCAGGAATGCAAACGCAGCTCCTCCAGTTTCGAATCAGGAAGTCTCAAATGTTGAATTTAGGAATGTCATTCAGATGTTGGCTCAGAGTGTCGCTAAATAGAACAATAGTGGGTTCAAGCTCTTGTGAATGAAAATGGTGGATCAGCAGCAGCAAGGGTCCGTGACTTTGTTAGGATGAATCCGCCTGAGTTCTTAGGATCGCAGACTGGTAAAGATCCCCAAAATTTCTTGGATGAGATCAAGAAGATCTTTGAGGTGATGCAGGTCACTGGGAATGATCGGGTTAAGTTAGCCTCTTACCAACTGAAAGATGTAGCTCATATCTGGTATACTCAGTGGAAGGAGAACAGGGGTACAGATGAGCTCCTATTACTTGGGATTGTTTCAGCGAAACCTTTCTGGATAGGTTTTTCCCCATAGAGTTGAGAGAAGCAAGGGCCCAGGAATTTATGAACTTAAGGCAGGGTAACATGACTGTCCAAGAGTATGGGCTTAAGTTTGACCAACTCTCCAGGTATGCTCCTCACATGGTTGCTGAATCCAGGGCTCAGATGAATAAGTTTTTGTATGGAGTGTCAGACTTAGTGAAAACAGAGTGCAGGAATGTTATGTTGTTGGGAGACATGAACATCTCTAGGCTCATGACTCATGCTAAGAAGGTTGAGGGTGATAAACATAGGGAACAGGCTAAGGAGACTAAGAAAGCAAGAACAGGTAACTACGAGTATTCCCAAAAAAAATCGGGCAGTGGAAATCGCTCGCATTTTCAACAGAAGTCTTTGACTCCAACCCCTTCATCAGCTAGTGTTCCATCCCCCAGGTTTCATAATGATCAGAAAGGTAGGGCATCAGGCTCTAAGTCTCAAGGTAGTGTTTCAGGCACCAAAACTTACCCAACTTGCTTGAAATGTATTAAGAACCATCCGGGCGAGTGCCTTGCTGGTAAGGAATGATGTTTTGGGTGTGGTCAGTCTGGTCATAGATTGAAGGATTGTCCTTCTAGACAGGGTCAAGGAGGAAATAATGGTAGAGCTCAGTCTACAACTTCAGCAGCACCAACAGGTCGCCCAACTCAGCAGGGTAACTCTGCTGGTACAGGTGGCGGACAGCGCCAAAACAGGCTCTATGTTCTTCAGGCTCGTCAAGATCAGGAAGATTCTCCTGATGTAGTCACTGGTATGTTACGAGTCTTTGATCTTGATATTTATGCATTGTTAGATCCAGGGGCTACTTTGTCTTTTGTAATTCCGTACATAGCAGTCCAATTCAGTGTTAACCTAGAAACCCTTTCAGAACCCTTCTCAGTCTCTACTCCAGTTGGTTACCCAGTTATAGGTAGACGGGTATACAAAAATTGCCCTGTCACAGTTTCCCAGAAATTCACCTCAACAAATCTTGTAGAGTTAGAAATGGTAGACTTCGATGTCATTTTAGGCATAGATTGGTTACATTCTTGTTATACCTCAGTCGATTGTATAACTAGGATTGTTCGTTTTCAGTTTCTAGACAAACCAATCCTAGAATGGAAGGGTAGTAGCTTAGCGCCTATGGGTCAATTCATTTCTTACCTTAAGGCCAGAAAGATGATCTCTAAGGGTTATCTCTATCATCTAGTTTGGGTGAAAGATTCTAGTTTCGAATCCCCAACTCTTGAGTCAGTTCCTGTAGTCAGTGAGTTTCCAGAAGTGTTTCCAGATGATCTTCCCGGAGTTCCTCCCGAAAGGGAAATCAACTTTGGAATTGATCTCCTTCTAGATACCCAGCCTATCTCTATTCCTCCTTACAGAATGGCTCCAGCTGAGCTTAAGGAATTGAAAGAGCAGTTGAAAGACCTTTTAGATAAGGGTTTCATCAGACCTAGTATTTCGCCATGGGGTGCACCAGTGTTGTTCGTAAAAAAGAAAAATGGTTCTCTCAGAATGTGCATTGACTATAGGCAGTTGAACAAAGTCACAATCAAGAATAAGTGTCCCATCCCTAGGATTGATGACTTGCTTGACCAACTTTAGGGTGCTAGTCATTTCTCAAAGATAGACCTCAGATCAGGTTATCATCAGCTCAGAGTCAAAGATAGTGACATTCCGAAGGCAACCTTCAGAACTCGGTATGGTCATTACAAATTTGTAGTTATGTCATTTGGACTAACCAATGCTCCTGCAGCTTTCATGGATTTGATGAACCGAGTGTTCAAGCAGTACTTAGACTTGTTCGTTATCGTCTTTATTGATGATATCCTCATTTACTCTAGGAATGAGGAAGAACGTGCGAGTCATTTGAGAGTTGTTCTGCAAACTCTTAAAGATCGCCAGTTATTTGTAAAATTTAACAAGTGCAAGTTTTGGTTACAATCAGTTGCCTTCCTTGGGCATATTGTATCTAGTGAAGGAATTCGAGTAGATTCCCAGAAGATAGAAGTAGTGAAACAATGGCCCAGACCTACCTTTGCTACAGATATCAGAAGTTTCTTGGGTTTAGCGGGCTATTACAGATGGTTTGTGGAAGGATTTTCATCTATAGCCTCACCATTGACTAGGTTGACTCAGGAAAAGGTTAAGGTCTAGTGGTCAGATGATTGTGAGAAAAGTTTCGCAGAATTGAAAACTAGGTTGACTACAGCTCATGTCTTGACTCTACCAGAGGGTTCAGATGGTTATGTGATCTATTGTGATGCATCCAGGGTCGGCCTAGGTTGTGTGTTGATGCAGCGAGGTAAGGTTATAGCTTATGCTTCTAGACAACTTAAGGTACATGAGAATAATTATCCGACTCATGACCTCGAGCTTGCAGCAATGGTGTTTGCACTCAAGATTTGGAGACACTACTTGTATGGTGTTCATGTAGATGTGTTCACAGACCATAAGATCCTTCAGTATGTATTCACCTAGAAAGATTGAATCTGCGCCAGAGAAGGTGGCTTGAGTTCCTCAAAGATTATGATATGAGCGTGCATTACCATCCGGGTAAGGCGAATGTAGTAGTAGATGCTCTTAGTAGATTATCTATGGGTAGTGTAGCACATGTTGAGGAAGAAAGAAAAGAGCTACCAAAGGATGTTCACACACTTACTTGCCTAGGAGTTCGTCTTATGAGCATATCAGATGGTGGTGTAACGGTTCAGAATGGGGCATAATCTTCTTTGGTATTAGAGGTTAAGGAAAAGCAAGACAGTGATCCAATCTTGCTTGAACTTAAGGGTGCAGTCCACAATCAGAGAGTGGAGGTTTTCTCCCAATAGGGAGATGGTGTACTTCGCTATCAGGGTAGATTGTGTGTTCCTGATGTGGGTGAATTGAGACAGCATATTCTCGCAGAAACCCATAATTCTAGATATTCTATTCATCTAGGTGCCACTAAGATATACCGTGATCTGCGGGAATTCTATTGGTGGAATGGTATGAAAAGATATACAGTAGATTTTGTGGCTAATTGCCCTAATTGCCAGTAAGTCAAGGTAGAACATCAGAAACCAGGAGGTATGACTCAAGAGATTGACATTCCTATTTGGAAGTGGGAAGTGATCAACATGGACTTCATCACAGGTTTACCTCGTACTCGCAGACAGCATGACTCCATTTGGGTGATTGTTGATAGGGTTACTAAGTCTGCTTTTTAGCAGTCAAGACTACAGATTCGGCGGAGGATTACGCTAAGCTTTACATCAATGAGATTGTGAGGTTGCACGGGGTTCCTTTGTCTATCATCTCAGATAGAGGTCCTCAGTTTACCTCTCATTTCTAGAAGTCATTTCAGAAAGATCTTGGTACTCAGGTTAATCTTAGCACAACATTTCATCCCCAGACGGATGGTCAGGCATAGCGTACCATTCAGAGCTTAGAGGACATGTTGAGAGCTTGTGTGATCGACTTCAAGGGTAGTTGGGATGATCACCTTCCTCTTATTGAGTTCGCCTACAACATTACCATTCCAACATTCAGATGGCCCCTTATGAGGTATTGTATGGGCGTAGATGTAGATCTCCAGTTGGTTGGTTTGAAGTAGATGAAGCAGCCTTGATAGGACCAAATTCAGTCCTTGATGCTATGGAGAAAGTGCAACTCATTAGAGATAGACTTAAGACTGCCAGAGTCGCCAGAAGTCTTATGCAGATGTGAGAAAAAGGGAACTAGAGTTCCAAGTTGATGATTGGGTTTTCCTGAAAGTGTCACCTATGAAGGGGGTGATGAGATTTGGCAAGAAAGGGAAGCTCAATCCCAGCTATGTAGGCCCTTACCGGATCTTGAAAAGGATTGGTAAAGTGGTTTATGAGTTAGAGTTGCCAGCAGACTTAGCAACAGTGCATCCAGTCTTCCACATTTCTCTTTTGAAGAAGTGTGTGGGTGATCCAACATCCATAGTGCCATTAGAGAGTGTGGCCATGAAAGATAGCCTCTCATATGAGGATGTACCAGTTGAGATTCTCGATCATCTGGTTAGAAGGTTGAGAAATAAAGAAGTCACTTCAGTCAAGGTTTTGTGGAGGAGTCAGTCCATAGAGGGACCTACTTGGGAAGCAGAAGCAACCATAAAGTCCAAGTATCCTCACATCTTTCCTTCCGATTCCATTCCAGCTTGAGGTAATAGTTCCTCATCAGTTTTTCAGTCATTCATGCATAAATTCAATCTTAGAATCATGTTCCTTCAGTTTGTGCTTGCATTTTCAGCGTATTTGCATGTCCTTGGAACTCAGTTCAATCAAAAAATCAGTTCTCAGTGTTTAGTGGTAGGGATTGCAGCCCCATCCCTCCATTTCAGCTAGTTTAGTCTTCATTCAAGGACGAATGGTCCCAAGGGGGAGATAATGTAACACCCCGTATCCGAAAATAAACTAGATTGCAGATTTTTGTGTTGCAAGTGGCACTCATGGCACCATCCACGGACCGTAGGAGGACCCACAGTCCATCCTGCAGGTCCGTGGTTTGTGTAAGCAAACTCCCCCAAATCTCAGCCAGAAATTCAACTAAGTGTTGACCCACGGCCGGAGCTATAATCCATAGGTTAGGTCACAGACCATGGTTCGTGTCCATTGATCGATGCCCCTAAAGCCCAGCTTCAATCCCAATTGACGGTTGACCAGCACGGACCGTCATTCGATGAACGGTCCGTAGATCTAACCGTAGGTGAGGGTAGCAGCCAGTTAGATGAAAATTATGATTGGGTCAACTTCAGATGGTCATAACTCTTAGGACAAAAGGAATTATGTATCCCATGACCTATGATATGATAGATAATTGAATCCTCTTTCCAACGCCATAGAGTTTGCTAAAATCTGACCTCCGAGGAAAAAGTTATGCTCATTTTAGTGAAGCCCTGTCAGGCATACTCGATTGACGACTCCAATCGACGGACCATCGATTGACCTACGGCCCGTCACTCCCGTCCGTTGGTCACTCTGACAACAATTAAGTCAGGGGTCTTTTGGTCTTTTCCTATTTTGTTGGACCCCTAAGATACGTCGTTTAGACCATAAATCATAATGTTTTAGTCAGTTTAAGCCTAGAAACATAACTAGAACTTACCTAAGTCAAATCATTAATCAAAACATAGAAAATTAGAAGTAAGAGAGGAGAAAAAGGTCAAGAACCCTAGTTCAAGAATGCAACAAGGTTCCATTAGTTTAAGCCCCGAAATTGAAAGATTTCTTCGTGGAATTTGTCACCAGGTATGTCGAATTTCACTAGTAGGTTCCTTTCGCCCATTAGGTCCCTAGAATTCAGTCAGATTCTTGATTCCATGATTATGAACAGACCTAGTGTTTCTAGAATCTCAACAGATCATCATGAATTAGTTATTTAAATGTTCCAAATCAGATTATCATGTTATTGCTCAGTTTACTGCATGAATTCTAGAACCCTAGCTATGTATTTATTTAGTTTTTGAATTACACATGCTAGGTTAGATATTTCAGTATTCAGTTATACATGCCTCAGTTTATGAATGCGTCATTATCAGATTAATTGTTGCATGTTCAGTTTGAGCTATCCAGTATTTACAGAAATTCAGTCATAACTAATTAACTACTTAATTCATTGGGAGTAGCATAATACCGAGTTGGACTAGGGTTCAGCGTACCCATATAGTCCCAGAACTACGAGTCACGTAGGTGTAAGTCCCCTCTGTGGGCAACATCAGTTTAGTGATCACGCTAGCATGCCCCTGTACCTCTGGCAGGGTATATTGGGTCCTCTCGATGGGGCGTATACATCGGACTCCACATTAAGCTCATGTGGTTTTATGTCAGTTATTAGTAGCTCCCATAGTTCAGTCAGATTCTATTGCATTGACCATATTTCAGTACAGTCAATATTCAGTCTCAGCAGGTTATAAATTTGTTGATTGTATCAGTTAGCTCAGTATTCAATATTTTCAGTATCTATATCATATTCTATTTCATTGCTTTATTGCTTTGTTCAGTTATATGTTATTTCAGCTTTACTCTATCCTTCATGCTCAGTACCTTTCAAGTACTGACGCATACGTGCGCTACATATTGTCGTGATGTAGGTTCAGGTTCTTAGCATCCTGATCACGCTTAGATTGGTTCCCGATCTCCAGTTCAGCAAAATCAGTGGTGAGTCCTCATTCTCCAAGGACAATAGTCATGAGTTTCTTTTCAGTATTTTTAGTTTTTAGTTTCAGATTTTCTAGACTTAGCTGGGGCATGTCCCAGCACTTCTAGTCAGTTTAGAGGCTTATTTCAGACATAGTTAGATTCAACTTAGTATTTAATTAATATCTTCCTTGTATTAAACTCATCAGTTATCATTTATCTCAGTTTTAGTGTATGGGTATTCCCCATCTTTTCATTTTATTTATGATTATAGCTTCCGCACAGTTCTTATTATTCAGATTATATTTAGTATGCTAATGATCATGCCAGCAAGGTTAGTTTGGGATCACTTGTAGTCCTAGGTCCCGTGTTCGCGTCTTGGGGGTAGCTCGGGGCGTGATAGATTCTCTCTCGAGCTGAACCCAGGTCAACCTAATACCCACAAACCATCAATCAAAAACCTTAGTTCTAAAACAACTCTCTCGAGTAAGCCAAGAACACAGAGCTAGAACTGCATTTGCAACTACAATTCTTGAATTAAACCACAATTGATGATTAAACTCACTTCTAAATAGCATTTAAACTAACAATTAGCAATACCCATAAACTAAATAAGCTCATAATCACATAATCACAAGAATTGGGATTTTAGCTAGACATCATAAAAAGGTAAAAACCATTGCTAAATTGATTATCCATCAATTGGGTAAGAGTAGATTCGTCCTTACAATGCTCCAATTCGAAGAATCTCAAAGTCCCACTTCAAATTTCTCAAAAGTAAAAAAACTTCAATTCTTCAAAGGTTAGGGAAAACTAGAGAAAATTTGTCTCACAGTTCAAAACTCAAAAATAGATTAAAAATATATGAGCTATGATACTAAACTAAATGTTCAAAAATGTATTTATAGTCACCAAAAATGTGCTGCGAAGAGTCACTCGGCGAGGTAAGTCGGGCTCGCTGAACCGCTCGGTAAGTCACACTTTGGTCATTTCCATCGCCTTTCTGCCTTTGCATTCAACATTCCCAAGGTCAGTAACTTTGGGCTCTCTAGCACTGCATCACGGAACTACTCAGTGATCCACCGACTGCTCTTTTCCATCACCGATATGATTTCTTCCCTCAGGGCTTGGCACACTGGAACTTTAGTTGGTCAAATCGCCATTCGGTGATTCACCAAGTGAACTTGGCATTCACCAGGCATCATTTATTCATCCTTTCAGCATGTTTTGTTCTTTTTTGCTGGTTGGTGTCCTTGCTTTGTTCCTCAATCCATAAACCTGAAAATCAAGGGTTTTACATCATTTATTAGCACAAATTAGGCATTTAAGGACACTAATTCTATATAAACAAATCCCTAAATTAGTCCAAATCTCTGACTCATCAGACCAATACTAAGTATGTAGGATCAGTCTACCGTAGAGGCATCCAGGGCCCAGGTTCCACATGAGGTTGCCTAGCCCGTAATTACGGCTGGAGTTATGCCTCTAGAGGAGAAGAAGATGCTAGGAGTGTCTTAAGGCTTTTACCTCCGAGGTTTTCTGAGGTTGAGGATAAGGATGCTCATGACTACTTATCGTGAGAGGCTGCATAACTTGGGTCTCATAGATTCGAGAATAACCGACTTCACTAAAATATCAACTTGATGGGCCAACCATATAGTAGTGGAATACATTTATTAAACTAGGCTAGTTGGGTCTCCTCTGGTCACCTAAACTGAGTTTTCTAATGCCTTTTTCACAAGGTTAATTCCTCGTAGCATCCAAGATTACCTTAGATATAAGTTCTCCATATTGGAGCAACGTTTTATGACAATGTCTGAGAGTAAGGAAAAATTTCATGAGCTCTCCCCCCATGCTACCATGATTATACCTATATAGGAGGAGAGAGTTTGATGCTTTGTTTGTCAATTAAGATTGCAGTTGTGGATTAAGGAACAGTCTATGGTCTCAGTGGGTCGCTTCTTTTTGGATGTTGTTGATCATGCTTGCACTATTGAGCATCTCCGTTGTGAGGCCCAATAGGGTAGAGACAAGAGAGATAGATATGAGGGTATGTATAGTGGGTCTTGTTCAAGGCCTAAAGATTCACATAATATGGGTCAACAACAGTTTCACCAGGGTTAGCCTAGTCGTCTTGTGCAGGCCTCATTACAGAGTTGAGAGGATGATTAGTATAGTCGAAGTGAGGTTGCCTCTAGTCAGAGTCATGGGTCCCAAGCTAGTGCTTCAGGACGTGGTGAATGTTCTTCTGAGAGCAGATCAACTTTAGGTTGTTTTAAATATGAGGGGTTAGGTCACTAGGCCAAAGATTTCCCTTTGCATAGAAGGATTGTTGTAGTCCCATAGTCAGCTTTACCTGCTCTACCAACAACACCTCAAGTTAGAGGTCGAGGTCAGGGTCGGGACCATCATGGTGGACAACAGGGTATTTAGGGAGGTTCCTGGGAGGCCTGTCAGGTTGTAGGAATGTTGGCTAGGGCATAAACGATCAGGGTCATTTCAATGCAGGTCCAGCAAGGGCAGAAGCTAAGGCATCAGATGATGCGATCATAGGTATGATTTTTTTTATATATGACATTAACCCGCCTCAGCTTATTTGATCCATGATCTACCTATTCCTATTTGTGTGTATTATGCTTCTCGTGTGGGTATAAGTTCCGAGCCTATGAGAGTGTCATTGAATGTGTTGACCCCTGTGGGTGATTCTCTAGTAGTTGATCATATGTTTCAATCTTGCTTAGTTACTAGGGGCATGATACTCGAGGTGACCTTATATTTTAAGACATGCTAGATTTTGATGTGATTTTGGGCATGGACCGGTTATCCCTCTATCACACGGTTTTAGATTGTTTCTCTACGACCATTACCTTAGCCATGCCTGGTATTCCATCGGTGGTGTGGCAGGGCTCCATTAGTACAACAATTGTTGGAGTCATCCTTTTTGTTCAGGCTTGGAGGCTAGTGCCAAGTGGGTGTGTGTCTTATTTAGCTAATGTGTGTGATGTGAGTATGAAGGTCCCTTCAGTTGAGTCCATACCTATTATTCGTGATTTTTAAGATATGTTTCTTACTGACCTACCTGGCCTGCCCTTGGATCATGATATTGACTTTTCTAACGAGCTTGAGCCAGGTACTCGGCATATTTTCATTTTTCCATATCAAATGGCTCTCATAGAGCTCAAGGAGCTTAGTTTTTAGCTTCAAGATCTCTTAGGTAAGGGATTGATCAGGACTAGTGTGTCTCCTTGGGAAGCTCTTTTTCTATTTGTAAAGAAGAAGGATGGCACGATGCGGATGTGTATTGATTATAGGAAGTAGAACAAGGTGATGGAGTAGAAATTTTACCCCATGCCTAGGATTGATGATCTATTTGACCAGCTTCAGGGTGCCACAATGTTTTCAAATATTGATTTGAGGTCTTGTTACCATCAGTTGAGGATTAGGGGAACAGACATCCCTAAGACCTCATTTAGAACTAGATATGGCCATTATGATTTCCTTATGGATACCTTATTTTGTTGCCTAATTCCCCTGCCACCTCTATAGACTTGATAACATGGGTGTTCTGACCTTATCTTGATATTTTTTCATTGTGTTCATAGATGACATTCTGGTATACTCACGGAGTATAAGTGATCATCAGAAACATCTGAGGATTGTGCTCCAAACATTAAGAGATCAACGTGTTTATGCCAAGTTCTCAAAATATGAGTTTTGGCTTGAGTTTTTAGCATTCATTGGGCAATGTGGTTTCCAAGGATGGCATCATGGTAGATCCGATGAAGATTGAGGCTATTTTTGGTTGGGCTAGGCCCACTTCAGTGACTAAGGTTTGGACACTTTGTCAGTTTGGCAGGCTACTATAGGAGGTTTGTAGAGGGATTCTACGTCATTGCAGCATCTCTAACTCGATTGACTCGTCTTGATGTACCTTTAAAGTTGGTTGTGGAGTGTTAGTTGAGCTTTCGAAAGCTTAAGGAGTTGTTGACCACTGCTTCTGTATCGACCCTTCTTGTTGAGGGGGAGGCTTCACAATTTATTATGACGCATCCAGTGCTAGTTTGTTATGTATTGATGCAGTGGGGTCAGGTTATTTCTTATGCATTGAGGCATCTCAGTGTATAAGAGTGCAACTACCCCACTTATGACTTGGACTTGGCAGTGGTAGTTTTCGCGATTAAGATTTTGAGGCACTACCTTTACGAAGTTCATTGTGAGATCTATAGTGATCACAGGAGCCTTCAATATATTATGACCTAGAGAGACCTTAATTTGAGGCAACGTCATTCGATTGCGATTCTGAAGGACTATGGCCTCTCTATTCTCTACCATTCGGGCTAAGCGAATATGTGGCATACGCCTTGAGTTGGAATGCACTGAGTATGGGTAGCCTAGAATTTTTATCTGCTGTGGAGCGGCCTCTAGCTTTGGACAATCAATCCTTAGCTAACCAAACCGTTCAGTTGGATGTTTCGGATTCTAGGCGTGTTCTATCCTATGTGGGAGTTCAGCCCTCTCTTCTTGATCATATTTGTAATCGTCAGTTTGACGATGAAGCCTTTGTGGGACTTCGAGTTTGACTATTAGCAGTTATACTGGTCAAGTTAACATAGACTTAGATGAGGTTTTGAGTTTTGCATATCGTATCTGTATCTCGAGAGTTAGGGGTTTTATTTAATTGATATTGTGGGAGGCCCATGATTCTATATATTCTATTCATCAGGGCACCTCAAAGATGTATCATTACTGGTGGGCCGACATGAGAAGAAATATTTCAAACTATGTGTTTTGCTGCCTGAGTTGTCAGTAGGTGAAGGCCGATCATTTGAGACCAACTTGCGAGTTCCAGAGATTACCAATTCCGTAGTTAAATTGGGATCTCATCACTCTGGATTTTGTGGTAGGGCTGCCTCAGAATTCTAAAGGTGTTGATAGTAATTGGGTCATCGAAGATCAATTGGCCAAATCAACACACTTCCTCCCTGTTCATTCTTCTTTCAGCGTCGAGAGGGTTAGCCCATATCTGCATTCATGAGGTGGTTCGTCTTCATGGTTTGTCAATCTTTATTGTATCATATTTGGGTGCTCAGTTCACTTTAAGCTTCTGCAGGACTTTTCAGGATGAGTTGGGTTCTCGTGTTGACCTTAACACAACTATATACCCACAGACAGATGGTCAGTCAGAGCATACTATCCAGGTCCTTGAGGACATGGTTTAGGCTTGTGTATTAGGGTTTGGTGGTCAGTGAGACTAGTTCTTGCCTTTGGGGGAATTCGAATACAACAATAACTACCATTCTAGCATTCAGATTGCCATATTTGAGGCCTTATATAGTAAGCATTGTCGCTCGCTAGTTGGGTGGTTTGAGTCTACTAAGCCTAGACTGAGTGGCACAAACTTGATTTAGGAGGATTTGGAGCAGGTGAGGGTGACTCAGGATAGACTTCAGACTGCTCAATATAGGCATATGACTTATGCTGATAGTAGGCAAAGGCCTTTGAGGTCTTCAATTGGTGTTAGACTTTTCCTCTGTGGGTCGCCTACAAAGGGCATGATGAGAGTCGGGAGGCGGGACAAGCTTAGACCTAAGTATATTGGGGCTTTTGAGATCCTCCGGACAGTTGAGGAGGTTGCTTAAGAGTTAGCTTTGCCCCTGATATTCTCAGCTATCCACCTAGTCTTTCATGTTTTGATGCAGCCCTGATATATTCCTGATGAGTCATATAACTTCAGTATGATGCGGTGGAGTCGGATGATCGCTTGACCTTCGTAGAGGAGCCAATTGCCATTCTTGCCAGAGATGTACGAAAATTGCGCTTGAGAGCCATTCAAGTGGTTAAGCCATTGGAGTCATCGTCCAATTGAGGAGGATACACTAGAGACTGAGCATGACATGTGAGAGCCATTTCGAGGCTTGTTTGAGCCTTCAGGTACTTCTTCACTCTTACTGTCGTGGACAAAAATTATTTTAGTAGTGGATGTTTTAATCACATTTAGGTCATTTTTGTGTTTATTCCTACTGGTCGTCATTTAGAGCTTTCATGTAGCGACCCTAAGTCATTTATGGCTTGCTAGGACTTACAGTCCGCTCACTTGGTCATTCATTTGGTTTTATGCGAGTTTTAGTGTTTTGGGAGCTTTTGAACCTTTAATGGGCATTTTTTATCAAAAGTTCAGGAAGATGGCCTTAGAATGCAATTCTGACAGTTTCATCAACCCCGGAAGGCCAATTTTAGGCTAGGGGAATAGGTTTTTTGGGCTTTGAGACTTTTGGTGTGTGTTTGTGTCGTTAGGCTTTTTAAATTTAAAGCATAAGCCAAGGGTTGACTTTGGTCAAAAAAATTTGTAACATGCTCAGATAAGAATTTTGTTAGTGCAGTTAGCTCTGGAATGTCGAGTTTGTTCTAGAACGACCTTTCGTGTGGTTGCTTAGGCTTCAAATCTCATTTTGAGCGTTCTTATGTTTTTTAGATTAAAACAAAAATTGGATTTGGGACTCACTTTATATCGAAACGACCTCGGATAGAAGTTTTGATTATTCCACTGAATCTGGAATGCCTAATTTTATGGGATATCATATTTCATTTGCGCGCACGGGGTTTTGAACAAATATCGGATGCACTGTCTAAAAAATTTGGAGTTTCAGCAAATCAGCTGAAGTAGTGATATCTCGTGCAGGCTTTTAGCAACGAGACATCAGACTTTTAGCGACTGGATTGTTGGTTTAACGACTAGTTTCGCGTATTTATACCTAAAAACTTCAGCTTTCACCTCAATATTCAAGGGATGGTTTCTCCCGTATACGAGCTCAAATTTTTGTGATTCGAAGTCCCAAATGCTTGCAATTATTGGGGCTATGTGGTGGAGTGATTGGATTGTATTGGTGACACTCCGTTCGAGGTAAAATTTGAGCAAAATCTACTACCCTTTTTTCTTTTATTTTTGTTTTCGTGGTGTGTTGTTGCTTCCGTTGTTTTAGGCTGAAAAATGTGTCCTTTCTTGGGAAACAACTTCAAGGCATTGATTGGACCTTTTCAAGGAATCAATTTTGGTGCAAGTCCCGCGGGTCCCACGATTCCCATTTGACTCTAAAAATTCTTCTATCTCCGTTTTGGGTGATTTTGGTGTCTAAACAACCGTATTGACATTATGATCCTAATTTTGATAGTGTTGCAGCGTTCAGAATTATGATTTGGAGCATGCGCAATCGGCCTACCGGTAGGCTACAACTCTTTTTTAATTAGATAGAGCAGGAATGTGTAAATGTTTGATGAATAGTGTGAATTGGGGGCAGGTACCTAGTTATTTCTAATTTTATTCTTAGAAACCATGATTTAGGGTTGCCACTACTGTTTTGAGGTTAGTACCATGTTGGAAGAGGGTTGTATATGTGATGTAGCATGCTACGTGATTCACGTGGTTGACTCCTTATTTTTGGAGCATGTTTTGGCCTTAGTCTAGGATAAATTAGTGTTGCCTTAGACCCATGCACCAGACATCATTACGGATGGACTAGATCCTTGTAGATTGGAATAGCAGACTTGGGTGTAATAGAATGAGCCTTAGTTTAGGTGTTTGTGCAACTTGTTAGCCCTTTTTATCTCCTCTCTGTATTTCTGATGTCTTGGGATAAACCTCAACGAACTTTCTAAGTACCGCTTCTTTCAATTCTACTAAGATTGGATCAAGGCATTGCTTAGCTTTCACATATGTCACAAAAGACAATTTTGAACCATTGTGGACCATAACACCACCTTTGGTGGAGTCCATCTACCTTACACCCAATTGGGCCAATCTATGTACATCTCATACCAATTATCTCTTATCTTCCTCTATATAGGCAACACAACCCATTGATAGTCGGCTAAGAGCATCCGCCACAACATTTTCCTTACTATGGTGACAGAGAATACTCATATCATAATCTTTAAGTAACTCAAGCCACCTTTTTTGGTGCAGATTCAAATCTTTCTGATTAAGCACATATTGAAGGCTCTTGTGGTCGATGAACATATCTACATAAACACCATACAAATAATGCCTCCAAATCTTTAAGGAAAAAACCACCATCGCTAATTCAAGATCATGAGTAGGATAATTCTTCTCATGGACCTTAAGTGGCCTTGAATCATAGGCAATAACCTTCCCATTTTACATAATCACACATCCTAAACCAACTCTCGAGGCGTCACAATAAAACACAAACCATCCGTCCCTTCTGGTAAATTCAACACCAGAGCAGAGGTAAGTCTATCTTTCAACTCTTGAAAAAACTTTTCACATTTTTCGGACCATATTAACTGGGACTTCTTTTGAGTCAAAGCTATCAATGGAGAGGCATTCGAAGACAACCCCTCAACAAACCTTCTATAATAACCAACTAAACCCAAGAAACTTCTAATGTCTTAAAAAGTTAGAGGTCTCGGCCAACTCTTGACCGCATCCGTCTTCTTAGGATCTACCTCAATAACCTTAAGAAAAACAATATGACCAAGAAAATCTATGGACCTTAGCCAAAACTCACATTTGCTAAACTTTGCAAAGAGTTGTTGGTCCTTGAGAATTTGCAACACAATCCTGAAATGATTGGTGTGATCATCCTCACTTCTTGAATAAATCAATATATCATCAATGAACATAATTATGAACATATCAAGGTATTGTCTAAACACCCTCTTTACCTAATCCATAAATGACTAAAACCATTAGTCAAACCACACGACATCACCGAAAACTCATAATGACCATACCGGGTTCTAAAAGCTATTTTCAGAATGTCATCATCTTTCACCCTCAATTGGTGATAACCCAACCTAAGGTCAATCTTGGAAACGTAACTCGCTCCTTGGAGTTGGTCAAACAAATAATCTATTCTTGGAAGAAGATACTTATTCTTAATGGTCACATTGTTCAATTGTCGATAGTCAATAGACATACGAAGTGAAACATCTTTATTCTTAACAAAAAAAACTCGAGCACCCCATATACAGATACTCGGTCGGATGAAACCTTTATCGAATAAATCTTTCAATTGCTTCTTTAATTCCTTAAGTTCTAACGGAGCTATTCGGTAAGGAGGAATAGAAATAGGTAGCATATCTGGAAGAAGGTCAATATCGAAGTCTATTTCCCTTTCTAGAGGAATACTAGGTAGACCATCTGGAAACACATTCGGAAATTCATTAACCATGGGAACTGACTCAATAATAGGGGTTTTGGAATCCATATCCCTCACCCTAACTAGATGGTACATGCAACCCTTAGAAATCATCCTCATAGCTTTAAGACGAGATAAACTGACTCTTAGGCATATAATTTCCCACCTTCCACTCTAGGATAGGTTCATTCTGGAACTGAAACTTGACTACATGGGTTCTACTATTGATAGAAGCATAACAAGAGTGCAGCCAATCCATACCCAGAATAACATCAAGATCTAGTATATCAAGCTCTACCAAATCAACAAGAGTAATAACTCTATGGTAAAAGGAAACTAGAAACTTTCTATAGACCCTCTCGGCCATCACAGAATCACCAACAGGAGTAAAGACAGGAAAAGTATCTAACAACACATCACAAAGCACATCAAACCTCATAGCCACAAATGGCATCACAAAAGACAATGTAGCACCGAGATCAATTAAAGAATAAACATCAATTTGAAAGACTTTAAACATAATGGTAACCATATCGGGAAAACCCTTTTGTTCCCTACGAGTCTGAAGTGCATAGAACCTATTCTATTTGGGAGCACTAGTACCCTAACTACTTGGACTGGATGAAGCATAGAGTTGAGCCCAACGATGACTCTCCCTCATTCTTAGTAACTGAATGACAATTTCTTATATTGTGGCCCATCTTACCACAACCAAAAAAAGCATTGGAACCCGCTAGACATTTACCTTCATGATTTCATCCACACTTGGCACAATTTGTCAATGAAGACCCACTACCATTTCCACCTTGAGGCTTAGGGTTAGACATACTCTCTTTGTTAAACTTACGAGCATTAGAGGAACCTTTCTTGGAAAACCTTTGTCAAAATATCAGACGACCATGTCCATCAGACCTAGCATGAGAGAAATTACCATCACCGGTTCTAGACCTCTTTTTCTCCCTAGATCTTTCCTTAAGTTCCTCCTCTTCAATCTATTGGGCATGAATCATAAGACGAGCAATATCCATGTCATGGACAAGCATAGCCATATGACAATCTTTCACTACCAATTTGGATATACTAGAAACGAACTTGCTCATCCTTGCCCTAGAGTTGACAACTATAGAAGGAGCATACTTGGATAATTGAGTGAACTTCAAAGCATATTCCTTCAAACTTATGTTTCCTTGTCAGAGATTGATAAACTCAAGAAATTTTACCTCCCTCATCTCAAGAGGAAAGAACCTATCAACAAAGCGGACTTAAACCATTCCCACTCTAGGGGACTTGCATCTACCGGTCTTGCTTCCTTCCATTGGTTATGCCAAATTTGAGCCACACCCTTAATTTTATAAGAGACTAATTCTTCCTTTTCCACCGAAGTCACTCCCATTATAGTCAAGATCTTGTAAACCTCGTCAATGAACTCTTGAGGATCTTCCTCAACCTTAGAACCATAGAATTCCAGAGGATTCATCCTAGTAAAGTCCCTTACTCTAGATGCCGACATACCCACATTTAGGTTAATGGGGTTCACAGCTTCCCTATTGGTTGGGCCATCACGGCTTGAGCTAACACTTTAAAAGCAGTCTTAAACTCTGCATTAATCACTTGCTCGGCCAAAGGATCAACCAGAGCTTGAGAAGCTTGAAGAAGAGCTTTTTGGTCAACATTTTATCCCTCGTTCCTTCTATAAAACTCCCTTCAAGTAGTCATATCATGTAGACCATCTGATAAGGATTAGGAGAATGGCCTTATAGAGTTAAACTCTATGCACGACTTAGAGTGAAGAAAGAAGTGAAGTTTCCTAAACATCATGTAGCTTCTTATTCATAAATATGGAGCTCTTCACACTCAAAAATGTGACTCTACTTGACGTGGTTTTGAGACATCCAACAACCTTTCTAAAACCTTGTGCTCTAATTACTAAGTTTTTCACGACCCAGGGGTGCCCCCTAAACATAACATGGCATACAAGACCCTGAAAGGCTTCATATAAGACACTTTGCTTTCATAGTCAAGGTAACAGAAAATCGGTAAATTTTAAAACATTTTCAACAACATCAAAGTCGTTATAAAATGAAGCGGAAGTCTCATACAATTTTCTCAAAACCATCTAATACAAAGGTTCTTGGGACACAGCCCATACAACAATGTTCAAAACTTAAAATCAAAACAACATAAGGAAACGGTGACCAAATCCTCGAATGCTAGGAGGACCCACCAATATTCAAACTTGCCTCTATTATAGATCCTATCCATATGGATGAGAGTCGGGAACGTCGGACCCTACGTTTGGTTAAGAAATATAGGAAAGAGTATGCATTAGTACAAAAATGTACTAAATATGATAACTTAATAAACATAAACATAAACATAAAAGTTAGACAACATAAGTCATAAGCATAATCAATGCACATAATAGATCATATCTACATATAAGGAATACTTCATAATGTAACCTCAAAGAATACTTAGCCAAGACATGTGTAAGGCTCTACTAGTCCTACTCATCATGGATGGCAACTCAAGCAACAATCCAAGTTCATAACCTATCATAACGTATTTAGCTTATGTTTTATAAACATGGGGAATCACCTCTTTGCCTTTCGATAAAAGCTCATGGGTAGTCGCCTCATGCCCTACATATATGGTCATAGGTACTCACCTTCATGTCCATCTTATGGGATCATGTGTACTCGTCTCCATGCCCAACATCATATGACACAGGTACTCGGCTCCACATCATTCTACAAGGAATCATAGGTACTCGCCTCCTTGTCCTTTATCCTAAGACAAGAGTATTCGCCTCCATATCTTTCATCTCAAGATATGGGTACTCACCTCCACATCTTTCAATAAGGGATCATCGGTACTCACCTTCATGCCCAACATTAGGAAATAAGGGTAGTCACCTCTTATTCTCCTCTAAGGAATATGGGGAATCGCCTCATATCCTTCTCATTTAGAGGTAAGGGATAATCACCTATAAGCCTTATCAATTTTTTAGTCTTTAGTCTAGATTCATTTTAGTTGAGAAATCCATTCAACCTAGAATCATTCAATGTGAGAAAATCTTTCACAATCATACTTAAGCAATTCATGTTGCTATACCTTCCACAACAATCATATTAATAATCAACAATTAATAACATATATACTTCACTCTCAAAGCAATTTATAACATAATCATCATACATGCTTTGATCTCAAAGCAATTCATAATGTATATTATTCATCCTACAAGAATATATCTAACCCACAAATTCTCCTTTTGTGGATCAAGCCCATTTATATCATAGTCATCTTACAAACATGGATTAAGCATTGGTACATGTATATTCTTCCTAAAAGCATGTATTCCACTCAATTCATGCATAAACAATCATTACCCAATCAATTGGATCAACATCCATCAATACCCAAAACTTAGAAGAAAACCCTAACTCAAATTGGGGAATTCTACCTTTTCAATTGGGGATTCTTAAGGGATCCATTGATGAAAGGATTTAATGTATGAATAAAGTTGTCATACCTTCCTATCAAAGCCCACAAGCAATTGGAGAATGGAGACTTGACCTTGAGCCCTAGTTTCACCCTTATTTTTCTTCAAGTTCTAGAGAGAGAAATACTTTAAGAGAAGAACTTTGGATTTCTTTTGGGTTTTGAGAATAATGAATTGAAAGGGTGAGTTTTGGAGTTAAAATCACTTATATAGGGGTCCTAGGCTTGGGTGAAACGGCATAGTCTTAATTCACTTAAAATTGAAAGAGACCAAAAAACCCTTGTACTAATTTCTACCTAACCTCCTTCATGAAAGGCTCCACGAGCTGTTAAGGCTTCCACGAGCCTTGGTGCCAGCCGTGGTCCTAGACCAGTGACTTGGAAACCACCCCTTAAACTGACTCTCACTCCACTACCCTCTACACGGCCCGTAGTAGCCTTCACGAGTCGTCAAGTGACTCGTGGGGGGGTCTCCATTTGAGCAGACCCTAGGGAGCTCACTGCCTCACCTTCACTCCCCTCACCACTACCTGTGGTCCCTACTACAAGGCCTCATCATGGTCGTGGGAGGTGACCACAACTTGGTTAGCTATTGGCTAAGGTCCACGGGTATCACCACGAATTGTGTTTACCTTCACGATTGGTGTGGCCTTCATGGAGCCAAGGCTAAATTCTAGGTTTTTTACCTCTCCCCTGGACTCTTACATAAGCTACTAAGTTTCGAGGTGCAACAAATGCGTTAATGAAGATTATGTGCTTTCTGAAGATTGGAGTGCTACCAGCTTAGAGCCTTTTATGAGATTGTTGAGGGTGGACATCGATCCACAGTGGCTTAGAGCCTACTTGATATTCTCTTCAGAGTCGATACGCCCCTGGGCACTCTTTCTAGTTGGGTGGCTAACGCCTTTGGGAGTGGGTTGGATGGATTGATAGCCTAGATATCTAAGATCCTCTACGAAGTTAACATGCCCCTGGGGCACTCTTGCTAGTGGGGAGAAGCTTTTACGTATTATGGAAAAGCAACTCCACCGAATCTCTGAGGAAAGAAATGCCCTAGCTGAAAAGGCTTTTGAAAGGGCTACTTTCTTCGGCAGCCCCTGGGAGTGCATAGTATGGCTGGCCGGCCTAGGTTGATTATCACTTTTGCTAGTTGGGCTGGGAATTGAATGGCTGAGTTGATTATCAATCTTACTAATTAGGATGTGTGTTGACTGGTTCTTGTTTACTTGGGCTGGGAGCCCGACTAATGTTCTTTGATTCAAATCTGGATTATTCTTTTTAGTAGACTTAGCTATCTTGTGTACTTGTCAGGATTTTGGGGGTCGTTTGGGATTTATATACACTTGTGCATGAGTGTACCTTCTCAGCTTATGGGGTCCAGTTAGGTTTAGTTTAGGTGTACTTAGATTTACTTTCGGTACGCTAGTGTACTTATTTCATATCTTCTTTAACCTTTGTTTTATACTAGATTCTATCTTTAAATATTGTCTTTACCTTTCATGCGCGCTTGGCCTATGATGCCTACTTAGTACCTTTGTTTTGGTACTTATGCTACACTTTCATGTTTTTGTGATGCAGGTCCTAGTAGCAGCTACCAGTGGTGATTGCTTGTGCCGTCTTTTGCACCTTGTGGATATCAGAGGCAAGGGTGAGCACTTGGTGTCCTGGATTAACCTGTTGCCTTTTTTACTTATATATGTTAACTTGTTTTTTGCCTTTGGGATGACTTATTGTGGTCCACTTTTGGTACTTGTATTTATCTTGTTAGACAACTCTGTATTTTTGACTTCCACGTCCTGGGAGGGTTCCTTTGTATATTGTTTTTGGTTTTCTTCTCGTTCTTGTCTTCGCTTATTATTATCATTTTTTATTTTAGCTCTACCCTTATACTCACTACTTCCTATTCAGGCTAGGGGTCGGCTTACCTACTAGTGGGTTTTAGTGGGTGCCATCTTGACTCTGGGAGTTGGGTCGTGACAAGAAACTAGCTATAAACTAAAAAATGTCCCTGTTTATACTACACCACCAGTAATGCTAACTCAAGTCGTGGTACATCTTGACCCCTTGGTGAGTCTGGATTTTTGACTCATTTAGGGCTTACTATTCATAGTTTTAGTGTCCTCAATGACTATATCATGCTCTAAACTATGTTTAAGTGCTAATTTGCAGCTATGAAGGCAAAAGAGCAAGGAAAGGACATTACAAGGTAAAACAAAGAGGAAAAGCTGAAGATAAGAAAGGTTGTCGATTCCCAAGACCACTCAATGACTCACTGAGTGGTACTTTAGCTCGTCGAACATTACAGTGTGTCAGCCCTAGGGAAAATCCTACTCATTGATGGAAATGGTACCTTGGTGAACTTCTGAATGGATCGGCGACAAAGATCCTGATCGCCTAAATTTACAACATGCAAATCCTTGGACAAAAGCAACTCGGCGTTGGAATGTACATTTCAGTGATGCACCGATTGGATCGACGGTCGCAATTTAGTCAGCCTAAAGTTATAGGATGATTAGTAAAGATGGAAGGAAAAACAACGATAAGAAGGGCCAATCGGCGCATCGCCAACCAGGTCAGTGAGCCCAACCTCGATCACCTAAAATCACAACACAGAAAGGGTGAAGACTCAAGCTAAAAAGGTTATGGACAGGATCATTTGGCGCATTGCCGACCAGGTTGGCGACGCTCCACTTATTCTTCCGAATGACCCCGTAAATAAAAATTTGGGATCGTATAAATTGATTTTTGAAAAGAGAAAAGACAGTTCTCTCACATTCTAAATGTGGGGTTTTTTTAATCCAAATACCATTTTAAGTACTTTTTGAGTAGAATCTTAAGTTGGGTTTTGATTTTATGTTGATTTCAAGCATTGTGAAGACTCGAATTTCGTTACCCAGCTTATGGAGAATGTAGTTGATAGTATTTTCATGCTTTTTATGATGTGTGTCTAAAACCCCCCATTCTTGGGGGTGTGATTGTGAGATTAATTGTCTAAATTAGCTTATGGGTGTTAGTATTTACTGATTATTTGTTGCTTTGAAGTGGGTTCGATTGATAACTAAGTTTTAATTCATGAATTGTAATTACAAAATACAGTTCTAGCTTAGTATTCCATATTTTCTTGAGAAAGAGGTTTTAGAATTAAGGTTATCAATTGGTGATTGTAGTGATTGGGTTATTGTAGATTTAACTTTTGAAAGTGAGTCTAAATTTTATCCTACCAATCTAGCTCAAGAGAGTAAATTAATTGAGGTTTTGGGTTGCTCTTAATTATTATGCTCATCAAGGTTCGAGAGAACTCGCTTGAATTGTGATGGTTCATTGAGATGTGGCTATCACATCTAAAGCCTAGCCTACCCACTAAGATTCAACATTTATAGTAATTAGTAATCATTTGTATAGTGAAATTGGCAATTAATCGATCACATCCCAGAGGATCCCTCTGTACTTCAATACCCCTCTTATTTTCGTAGCTGTAAATTGGCAAATTTAACCCCCCCCCATTTGACACTAGTTGTCAACCCCTACAATTTACTTTAATTGTTTATATAAATTATATTCCTACAATCGTTTAAAACACATTTTTCACTTCATAATTGAATTCTATATCGTATCACTCCCTGTGGAATCGACCCCAACTCTTCATTTGGTTTATACTTGATTGCGATCACCTACAATTAGAATTGGATGATGTGTAGTTGAGCGTTATCATAAATGGTGTTGCTGCCGGGGAGTGGTGTTTAGAATTCTTTTAGTGAAGTCTAGTTGTGATGTAATTTTGTTTGTAGTTGAATAGACTTACTTTGTTTGTTTGTTTTGTTGGCTGCTCTTGAACATGTAATGAGATAAGTGTGAACAGGAGAAACACTTGCCAACTTAGACATCATGATGACTTCAGTAACTTGATCGATGTCAATGAGGCTCTATTGGGTAGTATGGGTGCTATTCGGTTACATTCGATCGTAGGAAATATTGTATTCCATGTGACTAGCACAATGTTGCTGCTATTGAAAATGAAAGGTTTATTCAGAGTGATGGGTCATGAGGATCCCCCAGACCATATTCGGAATTTCCTGGACGTGTGTGGTCCATTTTCATTCAAGACTGTCTCACAGGAGTCAGTCTGACTTCGATTGTTCCTTTTTTATCTAATGGGGGAGACAATGAAGTGGTTGGACGAGTTACCAAGAAAGTCAGTCACTACTTAGGAGGAGCTTGCCAAAACTTTTTATGTAAGTTTCCTCCCACCCTCGAAGATGGTGAAGTTGAGGGAAATATTCAGAACTTTAAGCGAGAAGATGGTGAACATATTCATGAGACATGCCTGAAATTTCGAAAGTTGCTGCTTGATTTCCAACTCATGGACTCCCAGGCAATGTGATACTACAATATTTCTACCGGAGTCTAGACTCACTCAACAAGGGTGTAGCTGACCAGCTTGATCGAGGAGGGATAATGCAACAACCATTTGAAATGGCATCTACTCTTCTTGACGAAATGACGAAAATCAACCGGGTTTGGTATACTCAAGAGGATCAAGTGTCTTCTTTGAACTTCAGGATGACAAAGGAACAAATCGAAAAGGATCAAGAGCGCGATGAAAATATTAGAAAAATGATGTCCCAAATGGAGTTGTTGAGAAAACAGGTGTTAGAGAGTGTTGATGAAAACAATGAGGTAAAAAGAGTGTCCAGACTTGATGAGGGTTCTTGCTCCGGCTCTTTAAAGTCGGGTGGGAATCAAGGTTGAAACACACTTATTGAGGATGGAGAGAGAAGTTACAATTGAGATTGGGCTGACCAAAATGACTTTTGGAGGAGAGAAGAGAACCATGATGTGTATTACAAGCAAATAGGTGACAACCCAAAATCTAGGGGCAGTTCGGGAAGCCTTCGAGTAGATAAGTTGTTATCGCGTATCCTAGATAAAGTCAGAGGATCTGACGACATGCTTAAGGATATGAAAGTTGATTTCTCATCCTTGAACAATAAAGTAAACTCCCATTCGGAATCTATCAAGTTACTCAATGGAAAATGAGTCAACTCTCAGCCCAACTAGACTCCAAACCATTAGAAAGGTGTGCAAATGATTATATGGCATATTCAAAGGCTGATCATGACAGATGCTTAGCGGTCTTGACACGAAGTGGGAAAGTGGCAGGTGGTGATGTGAAGGTGAATGATGAGGCAAACACTAGTAGAGAAGAGAAGGACACCATTGATGTAGAGAGGTCTGACTGCAAGCACCGAAAAATAACATTCTCGAAGAGGATGAAGAGCAGCAAATAGCTAAGGAAGGGGCTGCTTCTTCTTCAAAGTCAGTAAAACCACTGCCCGAAATCAACCCCCTTTTTACTCAAAGACTCAAAAAGCGAGATAAAGATGCAAAATTCAAGAAATTTATATTTGTGTTCAAGTCCTTTCTATAAACCTTCCCTTAGTGGAAGCATTACTATAAATACTGAGATACGCGAAATTCATGAAGGAACTAGTCACCAAGATAAGAAGCATGGACTTCGAAATGATTGAAGTTTCTCATAATTGTAGTGCCGTTATGAACAGAGATGTGATAAAAAAGAAATAAGATCCGGGTTCATTTGCCATCACATGCACCATTGGGATGCTTCAGTTTTCCAAAGCTTTATGTGACTTGGGGTGAGTATTAACCTGATGTTGTATGTTATCTTCAAATAACTTGGGCTGGGTGAACCTAAATCCACAACAATGCAGCTTCTCATGGCTGACCTGTCTATTAAACATCCCATTGGAATACTTTATGATATCTTGGTGAAGGTGGATAGATTTATAATTCAGGATGACTTTGTTATTTTTTATTGTGAGATTGATGCGGAGTTGCCCATTATTTTGGGTAGACCATTTTTTGCAACCCGAAGAGCTCTAGTGGATGTTGAAAGTGGTGAGTTAAAGTTCCTGGTAAATGATGAGGAGGTTACATTCAATGTGTGCAAATCAATAAAGCAACCTAGTGACATCCATGTGGTCTCAACAGTTGATGTGATTGATAAAGCAGTGGCTAAAGTGAATGAAATGATGTGTATGGGTGAACCCCTTGTTGTTGTCCTTTCAAATTATGATGAGGATGAAGTTCAAGGGTAAGATGAAGTTGTGGCTGCTACATCGGTATTAGGTGCTCCTTCTAAAAATCTTTTGAAGCTTGTTATTGATATGAAAAATCGAGAGAGTCCTCCGGCTAAACCATCCACTGAAGAACCTCCAAAGCTTGAGCTGAAAGCGCTCCCATCCCATCTTTGGTATGTATTCTTGGGAGCGAACGATACTTTGCCCATCATCATTGCAGCGGAGTTTCTTAAGTGGCAAGTGAAATTGTTGGTCAAAGTGTTAAAATGATACATTAAAGCCATCTAATGGACAATCGCCGATTATGTGGGGATACCCCCCAAATTTGCACTCATAAAATCTAATTGGATAGTGAATGCAAACCAAGTGTTGAGCATAAAAGAAGGCTAAATCTGCCTATGCAATAAGTGGTGAAGAAATAAATCATCAAGTGGTTATATTCAAGTGTGGTGTACCTTATTGCGGATAGCAAATGGGTAAGTCACGTACAATGTGTACCAAAGAAAGGAGGCATCACAGTGGTTCTGAATGAAAAAGGTGAACTTGTACCTATGAGTCCGGTCATTGGTTGGCGAGTATGCATCGACTACCAAAAATTAAATGCATGGACCGAGAAAGATCATTTCCCAATGTCGTTTATGGACCAAATGCTTGATAGGCTCGTGGGGCATGGATGGTACTAGTTTTTGGATGGTTATTCTAGATATAACTAGATTTCCATTGCATTGGAAGATCGGGAAAAAACCACTTTTACATGTCCCTATGGGACCTTTGCTTTCAATAGGATGCTTTTAAGGTTTGGTAACGCTCCGATAACATTTCAACGATGTATGCTCTCTATATTCGCTGATATGGTGGAAGACACAATGGAGGTATTCATGGATGATTTCTCAGTCGTTGGTGATTCATTTAAAGCCTGTCTTGAACACCTTGGGCAAGTACTAAAAAGGTTTGTGGAAACCAATCTAGTTCTAAATTGGGATAAGTGTCATTTCATGGTAAATGAGGGCATTGTTTTGGGGCATAAAATATCAGAAGAAGGAATGCAAGTGGATCAAGATAAAGTCGAAGTCATTTCTAAGCTCCCCTCTCCTATCTCGGTAAAAGGTGTTTGGAGTTTTCTAGGTCATGCGGGTTTCTACATGCGGTTTATAAAGGATTTTTCCAAAGTAGCACACCCACTTTGCAAATTACTATAAAAGGAATCTACCTTCAATTTTGATGACTCTTGCTTAAAAGCATTTTTGTGCCTGAAAGATAAACTAGTGTCAGCCCCGATCATTATTTCCCCTGATTGGAGTATTCCATTTGAACTCATGTGTGATGATAGTAGTGTTGCTTTAGGAGCAGTTCTTGGTCAACGAAAGGGGAAATTATTTCACCCAGTTTATTATGCAAGTAAGACATTGAATGTGGCACAAAAGAATTATATCATCATGGACCAAGAATTGTTAGTGGTGGTGTATGCGTTTGAAATATTCAGACCGTATATTTTGGGAACCAAAGTGGTGGTGCACACGGATCATGCTTCCATTAGGTACTTGATGGTTAAGAAGGATGCAAAACCAAGATTAATTATGTGGGTATTGTTGTTGCAAGAGTTTGATTTCAAAGTAAAAGATCGGAAAGGAGGTGAAAACCAAGTGGCAGATCATTTGTCTCAATTAGAAACCAAAATGGTTGATTTCAACGAGAGGAACATTGTGGCTGAATTTCCTAATGAAACGGTGATGAGGGTAACCCAAGGCAACCCACTTTTGTATTCTGACTTCGCTAACTACATAGTGTGTGGAATAATACCCGAGGGTCTAAACTTCTACCAACGAAAGAGAATTGTCACGACCCAGGGGTACCCCTTAGATGTAACATGGAGTATATAACCCCAAAGGATTCCATACAAGCCACTTAGTTCTCACAACATAAGAAATAGAACAATAACAGTAAAACAATAGTCCAAGTCCAAAATATTTTCTAAAGGCAAAGTGGAAGTCTAATACACTTTTCTCATCACAACAATCTAATACAATAGAATGAAATTGGGCCTAACCCGTACATCATGTTCAAAAGAGAAATGCATGAAAGAAGCTGAAAACAATAGAATTTGTCCTCGAAGCATGAGGACTCACCAAAGCTCAGGAATCTCGAAATCGATCAGTAGCCACGAAACTAAGAAAACATTTGGGGAAATGTAGGCAAGAGTATGCGTTAGTAGAAAACAATGTACCAAGTATGATAGATATGCATAAAAAATTTAACTCATGCTAAAAAGGGCATTTCATTTCATGACATGCAATTCAACAAGCTAAAACATGATATAAGAGAGTTAGAAATTATAAGTCATAAAACCATGGTCAATGCAAGCTAACATCATCCTTAAAACCTTTGAACTCATATACGATACTTCTTGAAGTAACCTTAGTTCATTATTAATGTGGGGAATTAGCCTTAACCGACATAGAGACCATGTGAGCTATAACATGATCCCCCGGTGTCTCCCACATCGAAAAGGGTTGTCCTACTTGCCAAGGTAGAACCATGAACTTCTAGCTTAAGTGGATCCACTAGCTAATGTCTCTTGAGAAAATCATCCTATGGGGGCTCATAAGTAAGGGATAAGTGATTACTCGTAGAAACCCGACCTCTACTAACGGGAGAGCCTCCATCTTAATATCCTCTCGGTGCTAAGCATAAATCCCACTAAATAGTAATTTCTTACTTGACCTTATTATCAATGGAAGGTGTCCTTGGACAACTAATCCAAGCTAGTTCATTAGGATAGCACTTACTCTCTGATTCAATTAGTTGAGTAAGCTTTTCAACCTAAGAATCATTTCTATGTGAGAAAACCTATCACATCTTGCTCTTAAGTGTACATGATAAAATCCTTTCAATAACACATCATGATCATTGGTACTTTACTCTCAAAGCACCCTTTAAACATTTCCATAGATTTCATAAGAAAATGCATAAGTCCATAATTTAACTCTTGAGGTTCAAAACCCACTTTAAATCATCGATACTTAGAAAACATGGGTTAGATGTGGATTTCATCATAAATACATGTAAAGCTTGCAATATGTGCTTGATTTCATAAAACTTCTTCCTCATAGTCAAAATCCCACATCATATGATTCATAACTTGAAAACATAGGGATTACATGGGTTCATGGGGAAATCATCATAAAATCATAGTATTTTTATCAATTCATGCATAAGAGATCATAATTCAATCATTTAAATCAATAATGAAAAGAACCCGTGATAATTGAAGAAAACCCTAACTCAATTGGGGAATTCTACCTTTGAAAATAGAGGAATATGGGAACTCCATGAATGGAAAAAATCTATGGATGAAACTTTCATACCTTGAGTTCATATGCTAGCTTTCAATGGAGGAATTTAGACCTTGACTTGAAACCCTAGGTTGAATCCTTCTTATTCTTCAAGTTTCTAGAGAGAGAAATAATTTGGAGAGGAGAATTGGTCTTTTTTTGTGAATTTGGAAGAATGAAGTGAATAGGCTAATTTGGGGGTTGAAAATACTTATATAAGGGTCTTAGTGAAGGATAAAACTACGTAGTATAGGAACTAATCAATTAGGAAAAGACCCAACTGCCCCTAAAATTAACTGACAGTTGACCACCAACGGACCCGGTCGATGGACCGTGGTTAGATGATCCACGATCCGTCCTGGTGGACCGTCATTGGTCGTCACAAGGTAGCTTTTGGGCCAGTGAACCACAGACCATGGTCTGGCCCTACGGTCCGTAGGTCAGACGATGGTCTGGCCCTACGATCCGTAGGTCAGACCGTGGTCGTAAGGCTCGACAACTTTGCCAAGGTGGCCAATCCACGGACCACACTATAGTCTATGGTCCTACCCAAGGGCCGTGGTTGGCCTCCATGGCTGGCAACTGCAATTTCCCAAAAGTTGTTTCATTTCCCTTTTTCGGATACGGGGTGTCATAATATCTCCCTCGAATGAGATTCAAATTGGTTTTAAAAGAGTAGGAGAGGAACTAACAACCCAACCCACAATGCAACTTCATCTAAATGCATGCAACCAAGGAGGAACTATTGACTCCAAGCTAGGACGATATCAAAACATCATAAGAGGGGTGAAACTAATTCTAACAGCGCATCATGCATGCAATGCACAAATCAAGGAGGAAACATCAATTCCAAGCTAAACCTACTCAATGCATAATAAGGAAGTATGAACTACATCTAGCAACCCAATATGCATGAATTTTCAAATTTACTCATGTTCAAGGAGGAACTACCTTCTCCGAGCTAAAAGCATGCTCAACACAATCTCATGGATCCCATATGCAATTCGTTATCAAAAAGCATAGCTAAAGCATGTTCATCAATTCATCTCATGAAGTCTATAGGAAACTCATACACAATGCACAACAACATGAGTAAAATCAATCATATAAACTCATTTTCTTTCAAAACACATTTTTTTCATGAACATGCATAACATAAGTAAATCATGGAAACATATAAAACACATGACTCCAAAACAAAGAATAAACCTAGAGGAACTCACTATCTCAAGCTAGAATAGGAGTAGAAGGAAAAAGATGAGGATATCGAGACATCATATCGACCTTGGCCTCCCAAGTAGCACCCTCAACTAATTGATTCCTCCACAACACTTTCACGGAAGCTATTTCTTTATTTCTCAACTTCTTGACTTGCCAGTCTAGAATCAATACTGAAACTTTCTCATAATAAAGATTCTCCTTAACTCCCAAACCATCTAAGGAAACTAGGGATGTTGGATCTCCAACACACTTCTTAAGCATAGAGACATGGATAACTGGATGCATTGATGCCAACTCATTCGGCAATTCTAACTTATAAGCAACCTTACCAACACGTCTCAAAATCTGATATGGGCCTAGGCCTAAATATCGGGGACTAAGCTTCTCTTTCTTGCCAAATATCATCACACCCTTCATGGGTAAAATTTTCAAGTAAACCCAATCATGAATATCAAACTCAAGATCCCTTCTTGTCATATCGGCATATGACTTTTGCCAACTTTGAGCCGTTTTCAACCTTTCTCTAATAAGTCAAACTTTCTATATGGCCTCATGTACCAAATCAGGACCTATTAGGGCAACTTCACCCCCTCCAAAAATCCTATAGGAGACCTACACCTCCTACCATACAATACCTCAAATGGAGCCATACATACTCGAGTGATAGCTATTGTTATAGGCAAACTAAATCAATGGCAAATAGTCATCCAATTGCCTTTAAATTCAATCACACAAGACATTAGCATGTCTTCCAAAGTTTGTATATTTCCCTCCACTTGGCCATCGGTTTGTGGATGAAAAGTCGTGCTAAGTTTGACCTTAGTGCAAAGACCCTTTTGGAAAGACTTCCAAAACTGAGAAGTGAACTGGGTACCACGATCGAAAATAATGGAAAAAGGGAACTCCATGCAACCTTACCATTTCTCTCAAGAATAACTTGGCATAGTCCTCTGTCGTACTGGAAATCTTGACGGGAGGGAAATGAGCTGATTTCGTCATCAGATCTACTATCACCCAAATTGAATCATGCTGTCACCGGGTGCGAGGCAAACATACTATAAAGTCCGTATTCAAGTCTTCCCACTTCCAAGTAGTTCATGAGAATAGCCTTTCAATGAATCACAAAAACATTATCATAATCATGGATACTTCACTCATAGTCATGCATAAGTGTGTGTGAGAGAGAATAGCCTTTCAACAACACCACAATTATATCATAGGCATAATCACTTTACTCTCAAAGTGTTCTTAAAGCATATACATAACATTCATAAAGCATGCATAATATCATATATTGCCCTTTCAAGGGTCAAGCTCATATCAAATCAGCATATTTAGAATGACTACATTAGACATGGATATAATCATAATTCAAGTAGTTCAATTACTAAAAGCATAATCTCATACTTCACTTCCTTGAGGTTCAAAACTTACTTTCAATCATCACACTTTCGGTCCAAACACTAGACATGGAAATCATCCTATCTCATGTCATTCTATTACTTCATACCTTCAAATATTCATGAGTTAGATTAGGTAGGTACAGGTATTCCACCATAGTTCTAACCATTAATCTTCTATTTTCACTTTACTATCAATCCTTAACATACATAATTCATCTTATTAACTTTACCTTCAAAACCCTAGAAGTCAACATCCATGACTACAAGCCTTACTCTCAAAGCTTTACTACTCACACCCATCATATATATCTAGATCGCAAGATAATCTAGTCACAAGTTTCATCTTTAAGCAATTCTAGTCATAATTCATCATAAAGGCTCAATATCATTCATTACTAGTCAACATCCATCATATAATATTTAATCTAATTCAATTCATGTTTAAATATTTCTATTTTTGAATAATTCAATGCATGTCATCAATTCTAGAAGATCACCTATGAATCCTCAATTTCACTTCACAAGGCATAAACCCACATTCTTCAATTTCATCAATTAGACTAGGGTTAGCAGAAAACATATAATATCATCAATACATCATGATTCAATACAAAATCAGCCATAAAAAAGTACTATCCACTCAATTGGAATCATACTCAACTTAACCCACGATTTTGAAAGGAACCTTAACATGAATTGGGCATTTCATCTTCAAAATTGGGGGAAATCTAGGGGGATAAATGGATGAAAGAATGCATGAATGAATAAGATAACATACCTTGATTATAAAGCCCACACAAAAGCTTGCAACAAATGGAGGAATTTTCTTAGCTTTCTTCTCTTCTTCTTCTTCTTCTTCACTTTCTAGAGAGAGAATTTTAGGGGGGAAATTGGTTATTGATTTGGGTTTTAGGATTTTATGAGATGGATGGGTTGTTTAATGACTTAAAAAGTCTTATATAGGTAAATTAAAACTATAAAAAATGACTTCACTTAATACTAATTAAAATAGGAATTACCTAGACTACCCTTCACCTAATCGGAAAAAAAGACAGTTTACAGACTATACCTACGGGGCGTGGACTGACCCACGGCCCATACTGGTGGGGTGTGGGGTGGGGTGGGGTTCGCAGCTCCTTGACTTGTCCTTGACCCACGAGACTCCACCCACAGAGCGTGGACCACCCTACGGGGAGTAGGTCCCTCCGTGGGTACACTATTTTGGGCAGTGTTTAGGTAGACTTTAGGGTCCTCCTCAAGGAACCTTGGTTGGTTCTTGTGGAGTTGTACCTTGATGTTAAACCCTTAAACCCTTCATTCTAAGTACGATAAGTCATATGTACGATTCTAACCCTCACGTCAAATTCAAGAACCCTCACGTAAAGCTCTAGTTTAGCCTACTAGTTTCCATGGTGTTGCAGAATGTCTGGAAATATCGGTAATTAAAGTGGTATATTTGGAAGATGCATCAGAGCGTTTCCATGTCGTGCCACGACATTAAATAAAGCGCTTCTTGGGAGTTAACTCAAGCTTTACTTATTTTCAAATAAAGTTTACTGAACGTGCGGGGACTGGCATTTGCGCAATGATAGGACCCTTTCAGCGATCCACCGAGTGGTTCGATATTCACGATTTAGTCTAGACTGAAGGACCACCATTCTAGAATGTTCAGCAAGTTGTCAGACCATTCGGTGATTCGCCGAGTGGTTCGGCAGTCGCGATTTAGTCTACCTTTTGGTCTCAACTAGAGGGTCAGCATTCTGGAAATTTTGGCGAGCTACCTTAAGTTCGGCGGTCCGCCGAATTGTTCGGCGGTCTCAAGGAACCTTCACCGATTATCCATGCAGCGAAGAGTTCTTCTTACCTCACTTCCCTCACTCAGTGATCTTTCCTTTTTAGTTTTGTCTTTACTTTTATTTTATCATTCAAGACAATTTTATGTTTGTTTGGTGGGGTGGGAGTACACTGTTACCCTATTTTTGTGATGGCTTGATGTCTTTAGACCGTGTGATTGTGGCTTTGTTGTCCCTAATGCATGTTGGTTGATTTTAAAAATTGCCACCTCTTGATGTTTGTGAATGTGGTTATTCTCTTGCAATTTTGCGTGCCGGTTGCGATCAATAGCGATACCTTAAATAGTGCTCTTGATTGAACGATATGGGTGTGCGGCTCCAATGAGGCTAACTAAATTGCATAAATCATATTTGAAATCTTAGCATCTCATTGTAACTGGTTATTGAGTTGAGCTCTTGAGATGATTGTTGCACGCAAGCTGAAAATTGTAAAATCTTATTTTAATGATTGTGTTCAATGCCATGTGTGGTGAGATATCCTTGAAATACATGTTGGGTAATACCTAGAACTTGCCCAGTTAGTCCAATTGACTAATGTAGGCGAACCATAGAGATGATCTTACGCAAAATTTGTGAAGAGTGAACCAAAATTGCTATTATACATCTTTGTGACCACCTTGTGAGAGTGTGAACTAGCTTGGCACCATTTGAGCCTACCATTTTATTTGGATGAAACATGACCATTTTTTACCTCTTTCTCCCATCACCCATAACCTTCATGAAGCATTGGTTCGTTTGAATAGCCAGCTTAGGCCAAAAGCCTAAGTTGGAGGTGTGGTGAAAAAGGAGAAAAGTCACGAAGTTTGTAAAAGTCTGACGTTGATGAATTATGTTGAAAAAGATGGAAACCCTCTATATTGACAAAGTGACGGGATTGTTCAATCTTTTAATTTGTTTGATCTTTAACAATCAATCTTTCCATTTAAATTTGTTTTCTAAAAAAAGGTGTAATAGTTACTACAGCAACATACTTAGTGTAATCATGCAAGTGGGGTCTGTGGACGGTAGTGTGTATGGAGTCCTTACCCCTACTTGAGAGGTAGAGAGGTTATTTCCGATAGACCCTTAGCACATGTATTGTGTTAATACAAAACCAAAACATCAAAATTAGTATCAAGCGTTTGCGAATTTCTATGAGATGGTGTGTTGTCTCCTTCATCGAGCTAGTTAAATAGGATAACCATTAATCATTCTTAATTTTTATACTTCGTATATTAAACACATTTTAAAATAATATTCACGTGATTTTGTAAAAAAAATATTTACTTATTGGCAACACGGTAGATGTGCTATGTGCATGCCCTAAGACTAAAATGGGAATATTTAAAGTAAAATATTGAAAGTCCAAAAAGCTTTTCAAAAGTTGACTTACCATTTTTCCCTTAAAAGTATAATTTATCCTTACAAAATCAATTCATTAATTTTCTTAGTTACTCTTTATAGCCAAAGAAATTGAAAACTTATATTGATTGATACACTAATATAGACCACATTCATGTGCAAAAGAGCTGAACCCATAACAACCCAATCACTACAATCATCAATTAGTAATCTTAACTATAAAACCTCTCTCTCAAGCAACCATAGAATACTAAATTAGAATTGCATTTTTCAACTACAATTCATAAATTGAACCTCAATTACCAATCAAATTCACTTCCAAACAGCAATTAAATCAGTAATTACTAATACCCATAAGCTAATTAAGGAAATTAATCACATAATCACACCCCCAAGATTGGGGGTTTTAACCACACATCATAAAAAGTAAGAAATCAATATCAATTACGTTCTCCATAGTTGGGTATTAATCTCCGAGTCTTTATAATGATTCAATTTAGCTTCAACTCCAAAAACCAATTCAAAATCTACTAGAAAAACTCTTCAAAACTAAGCAAAAACAATGTTTTCATTCAAAACTCTGAGTCTAACAAGGATAGCCTCCTTTTTATCTTCTTAAAAATCAATTTATACGTTCTCAGAATTTGGCCTTCGGAGTCGTTCGACGGTATAAGTCGATTGTCGCCGAACAAATCGAAGACGCGCTAAACTCTTCTTTCCATCGCCATTTTATCTTGCATTATCACAATTTTGGTACTATAATATTAGGTGATCGAGGTCAGGATCACCGACCTGATCGGCGATTCGCCATTTGTCCTTTCTGATCGTCGTTTTTGCCTGTATCTTCACCAACAGTTCTGTAACATTAGGCAATCTGAGTGGATGTAGGTGATCCGCTCGACAATTCGCCAAAAGTACAAATCCTTCGCCAAGGTAGCTTCTCCTCAGGGTTGGCAGTTTGGAACTTTAGGCGAGCTGAAGTTCCACTTGGCGAGTCGCCGAGTGGCTTTGGCAATTCTCAGCTTTCACTATCTTCAGCCTTTTTCATCTTTTTTGCTCCTTTTTCCCCGGTTTTGTCCTTGCCTTGCTCTTTTGTCTTTATATCTGCAAATTAGCATTAACACATCAGTTTAGAGCACAAATAGGCATCGAGGACACTAATACTATGAATAACAAGCCCTAAATGAGTCTAAATCCCAGAGTCATCAACACCCTCAACTTAAATTTTTGCTTGTCCTCAAGCAAAACACAAGATCAATCAGTTCAAAGAAGATGTCTACAAACAGTTCTACTCAAGACTCAACACAAATGCACACAAGCGGTTCAAACTACACATACAATGTTCAAGTGTGCACTCTAAGTTTCAAATTGTGACTAACCATCATTAAATAGAACTCAAGCTCACAATGATTGCTTCAAATGCGAGTTCAAGCTCAACAAAAGTGTCCAAATGCCCTCACACAAAGAATGATTCCATGCTCACACAAAATTCATAAACAATTTATAATTTCGTAATTAAATACAACTCTCACACTCCTGAAGATGAACACATGCATGACTCTACCCATAGGCTTGCCCTTATTTTCCAATCAACATTATTTTCAGCTCACTCAAGATCGCAAAGGTCATTCAAGAATTGTAATGGGGCTGAGTGTAAAGGTATGGTCATTTTGGTTTAGTGACTTCTACCTTCATGATATATGGCCTGCAATTCACTTTTTCTCCTTCTCTTTCACACTCTATGATGTTCACAATCCATCCTATTGTTCATTTAATCATGATGCATTAGATACCCGATATCTTTTACTCCTTTCACAAACTTTACTTCAAAAATTCTTCTCTTTTTCAATCTCTTTCTATTTTCTCATTTTTCTTTTCTTTCTCTCTCTTTTTTTTACATGGAGGGGTTCCATCTTTTTCAACATGATCCTTCAAAGGCAGATTTTTCACTTTCCTTGATTTTCCTTCTTTTTCACCACACCTCCAACTTAGGTTTTTGGCCTAAGTTGTCTATTCAAACAAACAAATACTTCATGAAGGTTATAGGTGATGGGGAAAAGAAGTCAAAGTTATTCAAGTATCTTCAAAGGAAAAGGATAGGCTCAAAATGTGTCAATCTAGGTTCACACTCGCACAAGGTGGCCACAAAGAAGTATAATATCAATTTTTTATTCACTCTTCATAAATTGGGCCTAAGATCATTTCAATCACTTGCTTACATTAATCAATTGGACTAACGGGGCAAGTTTTAGGTATCATCAAGAACATAGTTCAAGACAACCTTACCACACATGGTATTCAACACAGTCATCAAACAAGACTCTACAATTTTCAGCTAACGTGTAATAATCATCACAAGAGATCAACTCAACAACCAGCTAGTCACAACGAGATGCTAGGAGTTCGCATATGACCTATGTAACTCAATTTGCCTCATGTAGCCGCACACTCATATCCTTCAATTGAGAGCACTATTCAAGTCATCGGTATTGATCATCATCGACGCTCAAAATTTCAAGAGAACAGCCATATTCAGAAGTAGTATCAAGCCTTCATCCCACCAAATAGACCTAACATTGTCCTCAATGCAAAGTGAAAAATAAAAATAAAAAAATAAAGAACAAAGTACTAAATGAAAGAAATGGGTTTAGAAGAATTCTTTACTATGGTACCCAACGGTGAAGCTTGATATAGGTCACCGAACAACTCGGTGAACCGTCGAACTGCATGCAGCCCGCTGAAAGTTACAGAACACTGACCCTACAAAAGTGACCAAATGGCAGTCAAAATTGAGCTCGTCGAACCCCATTGGCGCAGCGAGATGAGTCCACAAATTAGACTCATTTAGGGCTATATTTTGATAGAATTAGTGTCCTGAAATGCATATTTTATCTCAAAGGCAGCTGAAAACCCTTAAGTTCCAGGTATTTGGAGTTTGAGGGAAAGCATGGACACTACTTAGCAAAAAAGGAACTTAGGCAGCTGAAAGAACGGAGAAATGAAGATTTGAGAATTTCCGAACCCATTTGGCGAATCGCCAAAAGGTCTTATCCTCGCCTTTTGTTCCAGTATGTTGAGCCCTGAAAGAAAGGATCAAATCGATGGTAAAAAGGAGCTGTCGGCGTGTCACCAAGCAGATCCGTGAAGCAGTACTATGTCACCCAATGATCCAAAACACGATGATGCTGAAGGATAGAGAAAAATGGTGATGAAACCTACCAAAGGGCGGATCGCCGAGTTGATCGGCGATCTCGACTAACGACACTGAATGATCCGCTGCAGCACAGATTTTTGAAAACTATAAATACTCGTTGAGAATTATAGCTTAGTATCAGATTTTTAATATAGAATTTAAACATAAACTTTTGAGTTCTAAGTTTGGAGAGGGTTTTGAATAACTTGAAGATTCAAAGGGTTTCAACTCTAAGAATTTGGACTTGGGTCTTGTGGATTCTTCATTCTTGGCTTGTTTTGAGACTTAAATCTTCATACCCATTTGAATGCAAACTCATTTTGGTATAAATTTCTATCACTTTTACATGTCTAGCTAAAACCCCAATTCTTGGGGTTTGATTTTTTGAATATGGGTTAGATTATTTGTTGGGTCTTGCTTGTTGATGGTTTATTTGTTGTGTAAATGTGATTTCATTTAGTAGTTGTGGTCGAACTTAATGAAATTGTAGTTGCAAATACAATTTCACCTTTGTATTTTCGGCTTGCTCGAGAGAGAGGTCGTAAAACTAAGACTACTAAATTGATGGCGGTGGGATTGGGTCAACATGAGGTTCAGCTCGAGAGAGTGAACCCTAGTCTCATTCCCACACACTCAGCTCGAGAGAGTGAGTGGGCTAAGGTGGAGGCTGTTCTTCATGCGGCAAGAGGGTATTCGAGAGAAACCCACTTGAAACGGGGTAAGTTGCTCGAGAGAGAGCTTATCCCCCTTTAAGTCTAGCCTAGTCACAATTATTCTATAAATTATCTATAAAAAGCATGTACCCAATAATCTCGTTTATCCCGCATTCCTATCACATCCCAAGAATCCCGTCTCCTTAATTAGTACTCTTTGCAATTTTGTTGTTTTAGCTTATTTGTCACAAACCCCCATTGATAATTGACGCTTGTGTCACCCCTTAGATTTAACATATTTACATTAGATAATGTTTTTAGCTATGACTAATTAGAACTTAATTTTATTTTTCTATTAATTCTCAAGCTCACTCCCTTTGGATTCGACCACAACCCTTGGTTGGGTTACTTTACTATTGTACGATCGTAGACACTTGCATTGGAAGTTGTGTCTTGATTACGCAAACATCACAGTGCCGAACAAACAAGTAGGATCGCCGAAAGTTCCAGAACAGCTGCCCTTTAAGAGTGATCAAAGGGCAATCTAAGTCTGGCTCGCCAAACCTCATCGGTCCATCGCCGAGTAGACTGGTCACTTCGCCAAATATTCCAGGATGATGGTTCTCCTTTCATGTGATAAAGGCGAGCCAAGTCGCGACCGCCGACCCAATCGGCGGATCACCGAAGCACCTGTTCCTGCACATCCAGCACACATTATTCGAAAATAACTAAAGCTTGGGTTGCCTCCCAAGAAGCGCCTTATTTAATGTTGTGGCAGACGTGGAAATACATTCAAGCATCTTCCAAATACACCACTTCAATTACCGATATCTCATGACATTCTCCAAAATAGAGTTTCAGACGCTGCCTATTCACCTTGAAAGTTGGTCCATCTTTTATTTCCACTTCCACTGCCCCATTTGTAAATACTCAAGTCACCTTGAAAGGACCAGACCATTTTGATTTAAGTTTACCGGCGAAAAGTCTCAAACGAGAATTGAAGAGCAAAACAAAATCACCGACTCAGAATTTGCGCCGAAGGATTTTAGCGTTATGCCATTTCTTCATTTTCTCCTTTATAAGGCTGAACTTTCATATGCTCTCAATTGAAACTCCTCCAACTCATAGAGATGAGTTACTCTCCCTTTCACAGCCTTCTCCCAGTTTAGATTTGGTGTCTTCAATGCCCATAGAGCCTTATGCTCAAGTTCAATTGGCAGGTGACACGACTTTCCAAACACTAACTAATAAGGTGATATACCAATTGGTGTTTTCAACGCAGTATGCCCACAGAGCATCATCCAACTTTCGAGACCAATCCGTCCAATTTGCATTCATAGTTTTTACCAAAATACTTTTAATCTCCCGGTTTGAAACTTCCACTTGGCCGCCTATTTGTGGATGATATGGTGTTGCAACTTTATGCTTGACCCCGTATTTTCTCAACAATAAGGCAAATATCCGGTTGCAAAAATGAGATCCTCCATTACTAATGATAGCACGTGGGGTACCAAATCGAGAAAAAATATATCAGTTTAAGAACTGTACAACACTCTTACCCTCATTATTGGGTAATGCTACAACTTCCACCCATTTGGAGACGTAGTCGACCTCCACCAAAATGTACTTGTTTCCAAAAGAGCTTACAAACGGACACATGAAATCTATACCCCAATCATCAAACAACTCAACTTTGATGATGGGATTAAGAGGTAATTCATGCTTTCTTGATACTCCTCCTTGCTTTTGGCAAGGTATACATTGTTTTACAAAATCATGTGCATCTCGGTAAAGTGATGGTCAATAGTAGCCACTTTGAAGTAGTTTAGTTGTTGTTCGCACCCCACTATGATGCCCACCAACAAGTGAGGTGTGACAAGCATTGAGAATTGCATTGACTTCCTCTTCCGCTATGCATCCACGAATTATATGGTCTGCACATTCTCTGAATAGATATTGTTCAACCCATAAATATTTCTTCACATCAAACAAGAACCGGTTTTGTTGGTAGAAATTCAAACCTTTGGGTATTAAGACACAAACTACAAAGTTAGCAAGATCGGCATATCAAGGAGTGCTGCTTTGGGTTACCCACATCACTGTTTCATCTAGAAATTCATCTATAATGTCCCTTTCTTTGGGATCAATCATATGAGTTACCAACCGCGACAAATGATCTGCCACTTGATTCTCACACCTCTTTCAATCTTTTACCTCAAAATCAAACTTTTGCAACACTAAGACCCATCTAATCAACCTTGGTTGTGCATCCTTCTTAGCCATCAAATATCTAATGGCTGCATGATCTGTATATACCACCACTTTTGTTCCCAAAAGGTAAGCTCTGAATTTTTCAAACGCATACACTACCGGTAATAATTCTTGTTCCGTGATGGTGTAGTTCTTTTGCTCCATATTCAGGGTATTACTTGAATAATAAATTGAATGAAACAATTTCCCTTTTCGTTGGCCAAGAACAGCTCCTAAAGCTACCCCACTAGCATCACACATGAGCTCAAACAGGATAGAGCAATCGGGGGCAATAATGATAGGAGTTGACACCAACTTTTCTTTCAAGCGTAAAAATGCCTTTAGACAAGCATTCTCAAAATTGAAAGTCGGCTCCTTTTCTAACAATTGCAAAGAGGGTGTGCTATTTTGGAAAAATCCTTTATGAACCTCCCATAGAAACCTGCATGGCCTAGAAAACTCTGAACACCTTTTACCGAGATAGGAGGGGGAAGTTTGGCAATAAATTCAACCTTAGCTTGATCCACTCGCATACCTTTTCCTGAAATTTTTTGCCCCAAGACACTTCCCTCCTTTACCATGAAATGACACTTCTCCCAATTTAGAACTAGGTTGGTTTCTACACATCTTTATAGCACCTACCCAAGATGTCCGAGACAGTCTTCAAATGAATCACCAACAACTGAGAAATCATCAATGAAAACTTCCATCGAATCTTCAACCATATCGGAGAAGATAGATAGCATACATCCTTGGAATGTTGTCGGGGCGTTACACAACCCAAAAGGCATCCTTTTGAAAGCAAATTTCCCATGGGGACATGTGAAAGTGGTCATCTCTTGGTCTTCCGGTGCAATGGAAATCTGGTTGTATCCTAAATGACCATCCAAAAAGCAATACCACCCAGTCCCGCAAGCCTATCAAGCATTTGGTCCATAAACGGCAATGGAAAATGGTCTTTCTTAGTCCATGCATTTAGCTTCCGGTAATCCATGCATACTCACCAGCCAGTAACCGGTCTCATAAGGACAAGTTCACCTTTTTCATTTGGAACTATTGTGATCCCTCCTTTCTTTGGTACACATTGCACAAGACTCACCCATTTGTTGTCCGCAATCGGATATACTACGCCTGCATCTAACCACTTAATGATTTCTTTCTTTACTACCTCTTGCATTGCCGGATTTAGCCATCTTTGATGCTCAACACTCGGTTTGCATTCGCTGTCCAATTGAATTTTATGAGTTTAAATCCCTGGGGGAATACCTACAATATCAGCAATTGTCCAACCTAAAGCCTTGATGTATCACTTTAACACCCCTACAAGTAATTTTACTTGTCATTCAAGCAAGGCAGCTGCAATGATGACGGGTAAGGTGTTATTTGATCCCAAAAATACATACTAAGATGAGATGGAAGCACTTTCAACTCAAGCTTTGGAGGTTCTTCCATGGACAGTTTGGCGGGGGGACTCTCCCAATAATTTAAATCAATATCAAGCTTCATTAGGTTTCTTGCATGAACACCTAGTCTCGATAGAGCATCCACTCCTTCATCATACTCTTGAACTTCGATCTCATCATAATTCGAAGGACAGCCGCAAGAGGTTCACCCATACACATCATTTCACTCACACTAGCCATTACTTCATCAATTACATCAATGGTTGAAACTACATGAATGTCACTAGGTTGCTTCATTGATTTGCACACATTGAAGGTGACCTCCTCTTCATTTACCCAGAACTTCAACTCACCACTTTCAACATCCAATAGAGCTCTTCCATTTGCCAAAAATGGTCTATCTAAAATTATAGGCACCTCTACGTCAATCTCACAATCCAAAATGACAAAGTTAGCCAGAAAGATAAATTTATCCCCCTTCACCAAAATATCATAAAGTATTCCAATGGGGTGTTTGATAGACCGATCATCCATAAGAAGCCTCATTGTTGTTGATTTTGGTTCACCCAGCCCAAGTTGCATAACGATGGCATATGGCATCAAGTTTATACTTGCCCCCAAGTCGCATAATGCTTTAGCAAACTGAAGCATACCAATGGTACAAAGGATAGTAAATACCGCCAAATCTTGTTTCTTTGGGATCACATCACTAGTCATAACAACACTGCAATTGTGAGAGACTTCAATTGTTTCAAAATCCATGCTTCTTTTCTCAGTGACAAGCTCCTTCATGAATTTTGCGTATCCCAGCATCTCCAACAATGCTTCCACTAACGGAAGGCTTATGGAAAGTGACTTGAACAAAGATAGGAATTTTTTTAAATTTTTAATCATCATTTTGCTTTTTGAGCCTTTGAGGGAATGGTGGATTGATTTTGGATAGCGGTTGCACTAACTTTGGAGATAATGCAGCCCCTTCTTTAGCTATGTGCAGCTCTTCAGTGGTGCTTTGCCTTGGGTTTTCTTCATTCTTTCTAAGCATGTTATTTTTCGGTGCTTGAGTGTACCTCTCTACCTCAATGGTGTCTTTCTCTTCTTCACAGGTGTTTGTCCCATCATTTACCATCACATCACCACTTGTTGTTTTCCCACTTTGTGTAACAACTGTCAATCTTTTGTCACGATTAGCTTTTGAACATGCTGTATAATCATCTGCACTCTTCTCTAACAACTTGGGTTCTAATTGTGTTGAAAGTTGGCTCATTTGACATTCAAGTTGCTTAATAAAACCCACGTGATAATTTACCTTATTATTCAATGATGAGAAATCTGCCTTTATTTCCTTAAGCATGTCATTAGACCCTTCAACCTTATCTAGAATGTGTGACAACAAATCATCCACTCGAAGACTACTTGAGCTACCCTTAGACCTTGGGTTGTTATCTCTTAGCATGTGATACTCCTTATGATTGTCTTCTCTCTTCCAAAAGTCATTTGGTTATCCCAACCTTGATTGTATTCTCTCTGTTCTTCTTCAATAAGTGTATTCCAACCTTGATTCCCACCCGACTTTAAATAGCTCAGGCAAGAACCCTCCTCAAGCCTAGACACTCTTTTTACCTACTTGTTCTCGTCAATGCTTTCTAATACTTGTTTCCTCAACAACTCCATTTGAGACATGATCTTGCAAATATTCTCATCCCGTTCTTTCTCTTTATCAATTTGTTCCCTCTTCATCCTAAAATTCAATGGAGATACTTGGTCATCTTGAGTGTACCAAGCCCGATTAATCTTTGTCATTTCGTCAAGCAGGGTGGATGCTACTTCAAATGGTTGTAACATTATCCCTCTTCGGACAAGCTGGTCAGCTACACCTTTGTTCACTGAGTATAAAACCCGGTAAAAGTATTGTAGTATCATGTTACCCAGAAGCCCATGAGTTTGACACTGTGACAGCAACTTTTAAAATCTTAGCCATGTTGCTTGAATCAGTTCCCCGTCTACTCTCTTGAAGTTTCGAATATTGTCTCGCAACTTAACCATCTTCGAGGGTGGAAAGAATCTTATGTAGAATGCCTCAATAAGTTCTTCCCAAGACAAAATGGAATCCCTTGGTAGATCTGCTAGCCACTTGGTCGCTTCCTCCATCAAAGAAAATGGAAACAGCCAAAGCCGGACTAATTCTTGCAAGATATTCTTGAGAGAGAATGGGCTACATATGTCCATAAAGTTTTGAACATGCTCATGAGGATCTTCATGATCCAGCCCTCCGAATACACCTTTCATTTTCAATAGTTGCTGCATCGTGCTAATCACATAAAATGTAGCATATCCAACAACCGGAGGTAAGCAAATACCACCTACGCTACCTAATTAAACTTCATTGACATCATTTAAGTTTCCAACATAATCTTGTTCATCCCATTGGTTCACGGTGCTTCCGTTCACACTCATTTCGTCACCTATTCTCAAACAATTAACAACAAACGCAAAACAAAGTAAGTCGATCCAACTACACTAAAGATTAGATCATAGCTATACTTCAATAAGAGAATTCTAAACACCACTCCTCGGCTCCGGCGCCATTTTTGATAACGCTCAACTACACCTCATCCAATACTAGGTGTAGGCGATCGTAATCTAGTATAAACCAACAAAGAGTTGGAGTCGATCCCACAGGGAGTGATACAAGTTAGAATTGAGTTACGAAGTGAAAGGCATGTTCTAATCGATTGTAGGAATAGAAATTATTGAAATCATTTAACGAAATCAAAGGGTTGACAACAATTGTCAAATGGGGGGTTAAGGTTTGTCAATTGACAACTAAGAAAAACAGAGAAGTAATTAAGTAGATAAAGGATACTTGGAGATGTGATCGATTAATTTCCAATTTTGCTATACGGGTGATTATTAATTATCAAAGTCTGTTGGGTGTTCGTGGGTAGGCTAGTATTTAGATGTAATAGTCATCTCTCGATCAACTACTAGGAATCGAGTGAGTTATCTCGAACCTCAACAAGCACATACTATGAACAACCTATTACCTCAATTCATCTACTCTCTCGAGCTAGAAGTTAGTTTCAGATTAAGATTCACTCTCTCGAACTGAACCCACAACAACTCAATCACTACAATCATCAATTGGTAATCTTAACTCTAAGACCTCTCTCTCGAACAAGCATAGAATACTAAGGGGTTGTTTGATAGAACAAAATAACACAGGGATTAATAACGCAGGGATTAGTAATGCAGGGATTAGTAGTGCTGGGATTAGTAATGTAGGGTATATTTTTTATCAAGTGTTTGGCTCATTGCTTTTGGCCTCATCTTGTGTTTGGATTAAAACTCTACAAAAAGTTTCTTTCCAATTATATCCTTGCATTGTTATGAGATTTTCTATTTTATGTAATCGATTAGATAATTGTCCGGACAGTATTATTTTTTTATGACCTTCTAACTAGCTAGGAGAAACAATTTTATTGTCATGTTTGCGATTTTCTCATTTGAATTATTTGAGGGTAAACAATTATTATCTTAATAAATTAATCACTTAAAACGTTAATTTTTCATTTAGAATAGATAGATCATCTACTTTAAAACCGAAAAGACGATAAACAATAGTAAAATCGAATAAATCATCTACATTTACACATAAAAATTACAAGTTGTAGTTTTAATATGTATGTAATTTATAAATTGTTCAAAATACAAATAATTAGAAACCACATAGAAATCAACAAATAATATATTAAATTAAGATCACAAAAGTCATGTGGTGATATATTTGTCTTTTCAATTAGTAAATGCTAAAGAACTCACATTTTAAATATTGTATTGAAATGTATTGCATTTATTTATTAACAAACAACTCTCTCTAAATAATAAAATTTGTAAGTTAATTTGTTTAAATAAATTTTCTAGTACAAATATAAAACATAAAATCAAGAAAATAAATAAAATGATTTGAGGGATATTTTTATCTTTACATAAATAATCCCACGGTATTAAATCTAATGTATAACTAATACCACCAAATGGAAGGTATTAGTAATACATCCTATAATACCATGTAGGGTGTATAACTAATCCATGGATTAGTTATACTTAGCCCCAAAAATTCTACCAAACATAGTACTAAATAATACCATACATAATAAATGGATTATTTCTCCTAATACCTCCTACCAAACGACCCTAAGTTAGAATTGCATTTTCCAACTACAATTCATAAATTGAACCTCAATTACCAATAACACCCACTTCCAAATAGCAATTAAATTAGTAATTACAAATACCCATAAGCTAATTAAAGCAATTAATCACATAATCACACCCCCAAGATTGGGGGTTTTAGCCACACATCAGAAAAAGAAAGAAATCAATACCAATTATGCTCTCCATAGTTGGGTATTAATAACTGAGTCTTTACAATGCTTCAATTTAGCTTCAACTCCAAAACCCAACTCAGAATCTACTAGAATAACTCTTCAAAACTAAGCAAAAACAATGTTTTCATTCAAAACTCTGACTCTAACAATGATAACCTCTTTTTTTCTCTTCTTAAAAATCAATTTATACGTTCTCAAAATTTGTCCTTTGGGGTCGTTCAGCGGTATAAGTCGATTGTCGCCGAACAAGTTGGCGATGCGCCAAACGCTTCATTCCAATGCCTTTTTATCTTACATTATCACCATTTTGGTACTGTAATATTAGGCGGTCGAGGTCGGGATCGCCGACCTGATCGGTGATTAGCCATTTGTCCTTTCTAATCGTTGTTTTTGCCTGTGTCTTCACCAACAGTTCTGTAACATTAGGCGATCTGAGTAGATGTCACTGATTCGTTCGACGGTTCGCCGAAAGTTCAAATCCATCTCTAAGTTGGCTTCTCCCCAGGGTTGGCAGTATGGAACTTTTGGCGAGCTGAAATGCCACTCAGCCAGTTGCCAAGTAGCTTTGGCAATTCTCAACTTTCACTGTCTTCAGCCTTTTTCATCTTTTTCCCTGGTTTTATCCTTGCCTTGCTCTTTTGCCTTTATATCTACAAATTAACATTAAAACATCAGTTTAGAACACAAAATAAGCATCGAGGACACTAATACGATGTATAACAAGCCCTAAATAAGTCTATATCCAAGACTCATCAACGGATCCCCTTTTAAACTTGTTTCTCAGAAAGGCTAAAAAATTTGGCAGAGGCAATGGAACCACTTTATCTGTTGGGGGTATCACAACTAACGTAACTGCGAATTGTTTTAACTCTACGCATCTGGACTCCGACAAGTAAGAAATTGACCCTTCTACTAGTTTGTGATAAGGGAACTCACTTTCTCTAAGTTTTAATATTCTTGTAATGACTATATGGATATGTGCTTCCATGAGGAAACTTCTTGGAGCTTGCTTGCCTAATCCAAAAGAACATTATAAGCAGCCTCCACTTTTTTATCCAAATGCTTGTCTACAGGCTTTCCATCATCCCGACAACTAGAATCATCAACAACATGACCAAATATATCAACATTGGAGTTCCAAAACACATACAGAAATAACATTGCAACCTTATTTAACAGTCCAAAATCCAATCTTTTATTGTGTACACATTTTGTTGAGGGAACTCTGGAATGAACCTAATAGAACCACTCTTCAAAGCTCCGAGAGGAATGGTGCACAATGCCATATATTTCTGAAACAATTGGCCCATAGTAATCATCTTCACACTATTTCTACTATAACGAATGGCAAGCACAGATTTTTCAAAAATAATAGGCATATTTTCAGTTAGGGCAATCTTCCATTTCCACCGGAAAGAAGTAATGATCCCCTCCCATGTTCAAAATTTGGGGTCATCTTGGTCCCAAAATGTTAAGGAATGTTGTGAAAAAAAACCTACATTTGCATATTCAAAATTTGCCAGATACTAGTTAAACAAGCTCATCTCCTCATCATTCATTGCAATACCAAAATCCTTTCACAAAGTCTCTGATTCCTCTCCAAGAGAAGCAACTTAGGATAACTTTTGACAGACCTTGCTTGCCTTTTCCAAAAGTTCGTTGTGAGAAGCCTCCAATTTTTCATCCAAATACTTGTCTATGGACTTTCCATCGACACAATAGAGTGGACATTGGTCGCTCATCTTATGAAGTGTATACGGCAATTGTCATGCCAGTCAAAACACTCCCTCCTAGATCAGCAACTTCCACCATAATCCCTCCTTCCATATTTTTTGTAGACACCCTTCCACCTACACGCTTTCATCCCTCCAAAACAATAACCTCAAACCCAAATAACATCAGTTGCCTTGCAGCCGCCAACCCAGCAAGACCAGCCTAGATAAAAATCACTATGCCTTTACTTGGCTCATCTAGAATACTATTCTTGATTGTTAGCGCCACCCCAAAATTAATATACGCGTATGATAACAAAAATTTATAGGCAAAATCCAATAACCCACTACACCGTTTAGGTATAACATCACCAAACATATCCTTCTTCACCCAAATTGACATGTTTTCACGCCATTTTGTAACAATGTGATTCATAATTAAAATATAGTTACATTGTTTTATCCCGCTAACTACACTAACAACTTCAACTTCCATTTCCTCATATGTTAACGAGTCAGACGGAAACCCATCAATTAATGCAACTAAAGCCTCATAAGTTGGCTCTTTATTTAAACAAATAATCTCTTCCGAAACAACTCCCCTTCTCGAATTCTTACTTCTAACCACTTTAGAATCAACATTTCTATAAGAAAAATCTAAAATTTGCACTCGGGTTTTGCTAACTTTAACTGAAGGAGATAAAGAAACCAATATAGATTGTTCTTCATTGATATTAACGAGAAAACCAACTGGAGACCTGATCCAAAGACTATTTACTATCTAGCCTACCTTGTCTTCTCTTCATGTGGATAGATATATGATGGAATTGTTTTGGGATTGAACGAGAATTAGGGTTAGGATTAGAATTTTAGAAGTGAATTGAAATTGGGAGTACAACTATTGTTCGGGTTTTAATTAGACAAATGAATTGGGAATTGGAGAGGAATTTTTTAATCTAAATTCAAGCATTGGTGATAAAATTGGGGTTTGTGTCATTGACTCTATTTCTACCCCTCTTAATCCTAGTGTTGGAGAAAGAATATTGTTTGATGGTAGCTCTATCCATGCTTCAACTACTTTTGAAGATAGCACGGGTGCATATACTTTGTCTTTCAGCTCATATCATGGTGGTTGGTAAAAGATGCTATTGATGAAATTCGCATTGATGTTATATCTACTCAATAAATAGATCCATGTCAATTCATGTATGCGAATTTTTTCTAAAATAACGTGTTAAAGAGTTCCACAACAACTCATATGGCACTCTCTCAAGAAATTTAGTCTCACTACTAAAGTAAAGATGATGAGATACTGTGTTGTCCTCTTTTTTACAGCATAGTCAATGAGAATTACAATATATTATGTGTGATTGCGTTGTAAGAGTTATGTTTTAAAAATCACCTAGATTTATGAAGGTGCGATTACAGTTAACAGATCTGGCTTGCAGTGATTAGAATCAGATTATAGGTGACAATCAACTCTTTTGCTCATTGTCTCCAAGCGTTGTACATATTTAACAACTCGATCAATGGGTTAAAACTGGTGGAAGAAAGGACTCGATTTAATAGGTTATCTAAGTTCTTGGTGAAGATCTTTCTCCCTTGTCCAAGTGAGAGGAAAATGAAATTAATGCACTGATAGCGAATATTGATCCACAAAAAATTATTCGAGTAGTTCATTCTTTTTCTAATGAGGATCGAACTATGTACTTTTCTATTGTGCATGTCAATCCATGAGAAAGATTTTGCTATTGCTAGAAGATTAACAAGTAACAAAGTCTTTTTACATATATGGTCAATAATGATAAATAGCACATTATGTGTGGCATGTTCAAAATCTGAAAGGACTCCCATTGAAGAGTGAGATGAATGTGCTCTTTATCATTATTGACCATTTATGTAAAAGGACTTCGTTACCTGTTAATCTACTAGCAATAGAAAAATCTTTCTCATGGATTGACATGCAGAATATTAAAGTACATAGTTCGATCGTCATTATAAAAAGAAGAACTGATCGAATGCATTTTTGTGGGTTGATATTCACTATCAGTGCACTAATTTCATTTTCCTCTCACTTGGACAAGGGAGAAAGAGTTTCACCAAGAACTTACCTATTAAATCGGGTCTTTCTTCCTCCAATTTCAACCCACTGTTTGATTATTTAAATATGTATAGACCTTGGAGACAATGAGCAAAAGAGTTGATTGTCACCTATAATTTGATTCTAATCACCTGCAAGCCACAGCATCAAGGTTGATAATCAGATCTGTTAACTGTAATCACACCGTCATAAATCTAGGTGTTTTTTAAAACAGAGCTCTTACAATGCAATAATACAAAATATATTATAGTTCTCATTGACTACGCTGTAAAAAAAAGAGGACAACGAAGAATTTCATCATCTTAACTTTAGTAGTGAGACTAAATTTCTTGAGAGAGTGCAGAATGAGCTGTTGTAGAAATCTTTAACGATTTATTTCAGAAAAAGTGCACATACAGGAAATTGACATGGATGTATTTATCGAGTACATGTAACATCAACGCAAATTTCTTCACTATCGTCTTTTACCAACCCCCGTAATTTGCGCTGAAAGACAGAGCACATGTACCCGTGCTATCTACAAAAGTAGTTGACGCATGGATAGAGCTACCATCATTCAATATTATTCCTCCAGTACTAGGATTTAGAGGGGTAGAAATAGAGCCAGTAACACCAACCCCAATTTTATCACCAATGCTTAAATTTAGATCAATAAAATTCCTCTCTAATTCCCAATTCATTTGTCTAGCTCAAACATGAACAATAGTTTTAATCCTAATCTCAATTCACTTCCGAAATTCTAATCCTAACCCTAATTCTGGTTCAATCCCAAAACAATTCCATCATATCTCTATACCCATGAAGAGAAGACAAGGTAGGGCAGATAGTAAACAGTCTTCGGATTAGGTATCCAGTGGTTTTCTCGGTAATATATATGAATAACAGTCTGCATTGGTTTCTTCATCTTCTTCAGGTAAAGTTAGCAAAACCCGAGTGAAAAAATCATATTTTTCTTATAGAAATGTTGATTCTAAAGTGGTTAGAAGTAAGAGTTCAAGAAGGCGGGTTGTTTCGGATGAGATTATTTGTTTAAATAAAGAGCCAACTTATGAGGCTTTAGTTACGTTAATGGATGGGTTTGCGTATGACTCGTTAATAGATGAAGAAAGAAGTTGGGGTTGTTAGTATAGTTGGCGGGATAGAACATTGTTACTATATTTTAATTAGGAATCACATTAATACAAAATGGCATGAAAACATGTCAATTTGGGTGACGAAGGGTATGTTTGGTGATGTTATACCTAAATGTTGTAGTGGGTTATTGGATTCTGCCTATACATGTTTGTTATCATATGGGTAATAATACTTTTGTGGTGGCATTGCCATCAAGATTAGGATTCCAACCGAGCCAAGTAAAGGCAGAGTGATTTTTATCGGGGCATGTCTTTCTGGGTTAGCGGATTGATGAGTCCAAAAATTGGACTCATTTAAGGCTTTATTTTAATAGAAATAGTGTCCTTGAATGCTTTTTTTATCTCAATATCTGATTAAAATGCTGAAGTTTCAGGTATTTAAAGTTTTAGTGGAAGCATGGACACTTAGGCGCAAAACGGAGCAAATAGGGCTGAAAAGAACAAGAAATGGAATCCTGCGGATCGCCGAGTTCAACTTGACGAGTCACCGAAATGACATGAACTGCCTTTCGTTCCAGTACGTGAAGCCTTGAAGGAAGTGGATCAAAAGGCGAGGAAAGGAGCAGTCGGCGAGTCACCGATTAGTTCCGCGAACCAGCACTGTACCACCCAATGATCTAGAATGTGAGGATGCCAAAGGAAAGACACTTAAGGCGATGAGCTGACCAAAAGGCGGATCGTCGAGTTCATTGGCGATCTCGACTAATATCACCGAACAATCCTCTGCAGCACAATCTGTGAAAACTATAAATACTAGTTAGAATTGTAGTCTTAAGGGTGGAACATTTTTAGAGTAAAAATTATTATTAGTCTATAGTATTTTTCTGTATTATTCTCTCAAGTTTGGAGAGGGTTTTGTGGAGACTTGAAGAAAGGAGTTCTTCTTCCCCAAGTTGGAAGTGGGTCTTCTCTATTCACTTTCATTTGCTTAATTCAAGGTTTAATTTCTCATACCTAGTTGATTTCATTATCATGTTAGGTATAATTTCTTATTTCTTGATGTGTGGCTAAAAACCCCCATTCTTGGGGTGTGATTTAGCAAATATGGGTTGATATTCTTGTTAGGTCTTACTTGTTGATAGGTTAGATGTATGTTAATGGTGATTTCACCTAGTGGTTGTGGCTTAATCTAAAGGGTTTGTAGTTGCAAATACAAAGCCACCCATGTGTTTTCGGCTTGCCCAAGAGGCAGGTCGCGAAACCAAAACCACTAGACTAATGGTCTAAGGAGTGGGTCGACATGAGGTTCAGCCCGAGAGGGTGAGCCCTAGTCCCATATCCTAACACTCATCTCGAGAGAGTGAGTGGGGTAAGGCGTAGGCTGGTCTTCATGCAGCAAATGGGTGTCCAAGTAGAACGCATTTGAAACGGGGTAAGTTACCCAAGAGGGAACTTATTTCCATTTAAAGATTAGCCTAGTCACTATTATCTTGCAAATTTCCTATTGAAAGCATGTACCCAGCAATTTATCTCAACTTGTATTTCAGTCACATCCCAAGAACCTTTCCCCATACTTGATTTTCTTGTTTATTTTGTTATTTGAGTACTTATTACAAAAACCCCTTTGATATTTGACACTTTTGTCTCACCTCTTTTTAATTTACTATATCTTTTATCGCAAATGTCTTTAACTACGACTAACTTGAATGAAATTCTAATTGGTTATTAATTCTCAAAACCGTGCCCTTAGGATACAACCCCAACCCTTGGTTGGGTTACTATATTATTGACGATTGTAGATACTCATATCGTAGGATAGTGTCGTTGGTCACGATAAGCATCACGGCTGCAAGGCAACCGATGTTATTTGGGTTTAAGGTTATTGTTTTTGTAACACCTCTAATTCTAGAAGATGGAAAAGGCAGCTTCTAGGATTTGGTGCCTGAAGCAACGGAAGCCACCGACGGACCGTGTGTTACACCATAGGTGGGATCCAGTTGTTGAGTCGCAGACTTAAAGGGAATTTTAGCATCAAAAGATGAGTCCTACGGTCGTGGTCCATGGTCCGTTGATGAACCCACATACCGTATGTGGGGTCCCATCATTGGGGTCCAAGACTCAGTGGTCTCTGATCCCACCCACGACCGACCAGTACGGTCCATGGTTGGACCTACGAACTGTAGGTCTAGCCGTAGGAAAGGGTTAGCAGCTATTTAGAGGAAAATGATTATTGGGTCAACTTCAAACAATCATATCTTTTAGCACGAAGTGAATTAGGTGGCCCATGACCTATCAAATTAAAGATTATTGAATCCTCTTTTCAACGCCAACAAGTTTGCTAAAATCCAAGTTTGAAGTAAAAAGTTATACTCGTTTTAGTGAAGCCATGTCAGCCACGAACCATGACCCAGTTGACGGGTAGTGGTACAAATGACGTCCTGTCAGTCCACTCGTGAGTGGCACTTCAGCAGCTTTAAGTTAGGGTCGTTTTTGTCCTTTCCCTATGCATTGGGGCACTTAAACTACGTCGTTGATGCCTAAACTATGCCATTTTACTCTGTCTAATCCTAATAACCTAGTTAGACAGACCCAGAACCCTCATTCTCCAAAAATCATCCAAATTATACAAAAAGAAGAGAAAAAGGCGCCAGTTTCTTTCAAGAACAAGCAGTAGTGTTCTTCAAAGTTCAACGCCGAAATCCAAAGGATTTCTCCATAGATTTTGTCACCAGGTATGTGGGATTTCACTAGTGAGTTCCATTCATCCACTAAGTCCCTAGAATTCAGTCAGTTCCTTGATTCCACATAACTTGTTTAGACCTAGGGTTTGTAAAATCTTGGGAATTATGACGATTACAGCTGCTATAGTATCCATAATCTAAATAACATTTCTTCTTTGAAACGTTTCTTAATTCATTGTATAAAACTCAGAACCCTAGTTTATGTAAATTATCTTAGTTCATGAACTATATATACTAGGTTAGTTAAACAGAAAATCATTCTCCAGATTTCAAATGTTTCACAGTATATAAATGTTGTATTCTCAGTTAGCATGTCAGTATTTTGAGCTATTCAGTATTAAGTGCATTTTAGTTCCGTATGTATTCAGTTGGGATTAAAATTAGCACCGAGTTGGACTAGGGTTCAGCACACCCTCATAGTCCAAGAGCTACGTGCATGCGTAGGATTATAAGTCATTTCTGTTGGGCATCAATATTAGTGATCACGCCACAGTCATGCCTTTATACCCCTGCATGGTATATTAGGTCCTCTCGATAGGGCGTATACATCGGACTCTTCATTTAGCTCACGTGGTTTATGTCAGTTAATAGTAGCTCCGACAGTCAGACTTTTAGTGCATTGACCATGTTTTTCAGCATTTACTTTAGTAATAAGTTCAGCATGTTATCTTCATGATTAGTACTTGGTCATTATATTCAATTTAGTTTTTTAGTTATATTTCAGTATTTATATATTTGCTCAAGTTACATCATTTCTCAGTTATGTATTATTCAGTTTATATATTTTTTATTCATCTTAGTGTTTGTATCATGCATGCTCAGTACATTCCAAGTACTAACGCATACTTTGCACTACATCGTTTCTTTATATAGGTTCAGGCACTCAGCATCTAAATCACGCTTAGATCGATTCTCGGTCTGAATTCAGTAGCTTCAGTGGTGAGTCCTCATACTTCGAGGACAAAGACATGCTTTCCATTTTAGTCTTTATTTCTAGTTTTAAGTTTTGTTAGAGTTAATTGGGGGTATGTCCCAGCAACTCAATTCAGTAGAGGTTTTTCAGATTAGTAATAGATCCAGCTTGAGTTGTTAAGTGGTTGTCATTTATCATTAAACTCTTAGTAAGTTTTATATATTCAGACTAGTTGGGTTTTCCCCATTTCAGATATTCACTATTTTAGATTCCGCATAGTATATGTTTTACTCAGTTATTTTTAGTATGCTTGATATATGTCAAACTTAGGGTTAGCTTGGGATCACTCATGATCCTAGGTCTCGTGTTACGTCTAGGGGGTAGCCTCGAGACGTGACAAACTTGGTATCAGAGAATTAGGTTCAAGACTCCCGTCCCGAACCATGAGGTTACGAATGGAGAATTTCAAAATGCGATCCAACTCTTGGATCAGAGTGTGGCCAATCAGAACAATCGCCAGGCTAAAATTTCTGCAAATACTAATGGTGGATCAGCTACATCTAGGGTTTGAGACTTTGTTCGTATGAATTTGCCAAAATTTCTAGGGTCAAAGGTTGGTGAGGATCACAGAACTTCATTGATGAGGTTAAGAAGATTCTTCGAGTAATGCAAGTGACTGGTACTGAGAGTGTTGAGTTAGCATCTTATCAACTCAAGGATGTTGCTCAAATTTGGTTTATGCAGTGGAAAGATAACAGGAGTGCGGATGCAGCTCCTGTAACTTGGGATTGTTTTACAGGAGCTGTCCTAGACAGGTTCTTCCCAAGGGAGTTGAGAGAAGCTAAGGCACAAGAGTTTTTGAACTTGAAGTAGGGTTCAATGTCGGTCTAAGAATATGAGCTGAAGTTCACCCACATCTCCAGGTATGCTCCCCACATAGTTGTTGATCCAAGGGCACAAATGAGTAAGTTCTTGTTTGGGGTATCTGATCTGGTGAAGACCGAGTGCAGGAATGTTATGCTTCTAGGGGATATGGATATCTCCAGAATAATGACTAATGCTCAGCAGGTTGAGGGAGATAAGCTTAGGGAAATGATTAAGGATAACAAAAAGGCCAGAATAGGAAATTATGAATACTCACAGTAAAAGTCGAGCGGTGGGAATCACTCATAGTTTCAGCAAAAGACTACAGCCCCAGCACCTTCATCAGCTAGTGGTTCATCCCCAGGTTTGGACAGGATTTGAAAGGTAGGGCATGAGGCTCTAAGTCATAGGATAGCGCTTCAGGTAACAGAACTTTCCCAACTTGCCCAAAGTGTGGTCAGAACCGTCAGGGCAAGTGTCTGGCAAGCATGGAAGGGTGCTTTGGGTGTGTCAAGTCTGGTCATAGGTTGAGGGATTGCCCTACTGCCAGGCAAGGACAAGGAGGTAACAGGGCTCAGTCTACTACTTCAACAGTGCTAGCAGGTTGCCCCACTCAGCAGGGTGCCTCATCTGGTACAGGTGGCGATCAGCGCCAGAATAGGTTGTATGCTCTCCAAGCTCGCCAGTACTAGGAAGATTCTCTTGATGTGGTCACTGGAACGTTACGAGTCTTTCATTCAGATGTTTATGCATTGTTAGATCCAGAGGTTACACTGTCTTTTGTAACTCCCTATATAGAAGTAAACTTCGATGTGAGTCTAGAAACTCTCTCAGAGGCCTTCTCAGCCTCTACTCCAATTGGTGACCTAGATATAGCTAGATAGGTATACAGAAATTTCCCTGTCAAAATTTCCCAGAAAGTCACCTCAGCAGATCTTGTAGATTTGTAAATGGTATATTTCGATATCATTCTAGGCATGGATTGGTTACATTCCTATTATGCCTAAGTCGATTGTAGAACTAGGATCGTTCGGTTTCAGTTTCCAAACGATCCGGTCTTAGAGTGGAAGGGTAGTAGTTCACTGCCTATAGGTCGATTTATCTCTTAGCTTAAGGCAGGAAGATGATCTCCAAAGGGTATATCTATCATCTAGTTCTAGTTAAGGATTTAAACTCTGAAACGCCAACTCTTGAGTAAGTCCCAGTAGTAAATGAGTTTCCAGAAGTGTTTCCAGGAGATCTTCCCAGAGTTCCTCCAGAAAAGGAAATCAACTTCGAAATAGATCTCCTCCCAGATACCCAACCTATTTTGATTCCTCCTTAACTAATGGCTCCAGCCGAGCTTAAGGAATTGAAAGAGGAATTGAAAGACCTTCTAGATAAAGGCTTCATCAGACCCAGTATCTCTCCATGGGGTACTCCAGTGTTGTTAATATGCAAGAAATATGGTTCTCTCCAAATGTTCATTGACTATCAGTAGTTGAACAAAAGTCACGATCAAGAATAAATATTCTATCCCTAGGATTGATGACTTGTTTGACCAACTTCAGGGTGCTAGTTCTTTTTCTAAGACATACATCATATCCATCTATCATCAGCTCAGAGTCAGAGATAGTGACATTCCAAAGACAGCCTTTAGAACTCGATATGGTCATTATGAATTTGTAATTATGTCTTTTGGACTAACAAATTCCCGTGCAGCTTTCATGGACTTAATGAAGAGGGTGTTCAAACAGTATTTGGACTTGTTCGTTATCGTCTTTATTGATAGATCCTCATTTATTCTTGGAGTGAGGAGGAGCATGCGACTCATCTAAGAATTGTTCTACAAACTCTCAAAGATCGCCAACTTTTTGCTAAGTTCACCAAATGTGAATTGTGGTTACAATCCATCACTTTCCTTGGTCATGTGGTATCTAGCGAAGGGATCTGAATGGATTCTCCAAAATTTGAGGCACTACAGCACTGGCCCAGACCCACCTCTCCAATAGATATCAGAAGTTTCGTGGGTTTGGCCGGTTATTACAGGAGGTTTGTTGAAGGATTTTCATCCATAGCTTCCCCATTGACCAAGTTGACTCAGAAGAAGTTCAAATTTTAGTTGTTAGATGAGTGTGAGAAAAACTTCTCAAAACTGAAAGACTAAGTTGACTACAGCTCCCATCTTAACTCTACCAGAAGGTTCAGACGGTTATGTGATTTATTGTGATGCCTCTAGGGTCAACCTAGGTTGTGTGTTGATGCAGCGAGGTAAGGTCATAGCTTATGCTTCTAGACAACTTAAGATCCACGAGAAGAATTACCCGAATCATGGCCTCAAACTTGCAGCCATAGTATTTGCCCTAAAGATTTGGAGACATTACTTGTATGGTGTTCATGTTGATGTGTTTACAGATCATAAGAGCCTCCAGTATGTGTTCACCTTGAAAGAGTTAAATCTTCATCATAGGAGATGGCTTGAATTCCTCAAAGATTATGACATGAATGTGTTTTACCATCCGGGTAAGGCCAATGTAGTGGTTGATACTCTCAGCAGACTGTCTATGGGTAGTGTAGAACATGTTGAGGAAGAAAAGAAAGAGTTAGCCAAAGATGTTAACCGGCTTGCTCACTTAGGAGTTTGCCTTACGAACACATCAGATGGTGGTGTGATAGTTCAGAAAGGATCAGAATCTTCATTGATAGCGGAGGTTAAGGAAAAGCACGATAGTGATCCTATATTACTTCAGTTGAAAGGTGCAGTTCATCAGCAGAATGTTGAGGTTTTCTCCCAAAGGGGAGATGGTGTGCTTCGTACCAGAAACAGTTATGTGTTCCTAATATGGGTGAGTTAAGGCGGCAGATCCTTACAGAAGCTCATAACTCCAGGTATTCCATTCATCCAGATGCCACTAAAATGTACCGTGATCTACAGGAAATTATTTTGCTGGAACGACATTAAGAAGGACATAGTAGACTTTGTGGCTAAGTGTCCTAACTATCAACAGGTTAGGGTAGAACATCAAAAACCAGGAGGTATGACTCAAGAGATTAACATTCCTACATGGAAGTAGGAAGTGATTAACATGGACTTCATTATGAGTTTACCTCGTACTCGCAGATAGCATGACTCCATTTGGGTGATAGAGCATGGAGCCACTAAGTCCACTCATTTCTTGGCTGTCAAGACTACAGATTCAACGGAGGACTATGACAAGCTCTACATCAATGAGATAGTTTGGTTGCATGGAGTTCCCTTTTCTATCATCTCAGATAGAGGTCCTTAGTTTACCTCTCCTTTCTGGAAATCCTTTTAGAAAGGTCTTGGTACTTAGGTAAATCTCAGTACAACATTTCATCCACAAATAGATGGTCAGGCAGAGCGTACCATTCAGACCTTAGAGGACCTGTTGAGAGCTTATGTGATCGATTTTAAGGGTAGTTGGGATGATCACCTACCTCTCATAGAGTTCACATATAATAATAGCTTTCATTCTAGTATTCAGATGGGCTCGTATGAGGCACTATATGGGTGTAGATGCAGGTCTCCAATTGGTTGGTTTGAAGTAGGTGAATCAGCCTTGATTGGGCCAACTTCAGTTCGTGAGGCTATGGAGAAATTTCAACTCATCAGAGACAACCTAAAGACAGCTCAAAGTTGTCAGAAGTCCTATGCAGATGTGAGAAGAAGGGACTTAGATTTTGAAATCGATGATTGGGTTTTCCTGACGGTGTCACCTACGAAGGGGGTGATGAGACTTGGCAAGAAAGGAAAGCTCAGTCCCAGATATGTAGGTCCACACTAAATCCAAAAAAGGGTTGGTAATGTGGCTTATGAGTTAGAGTTGCAAACAAAACTAGTAGTGGTTCATCCATTCTTTCACATTTCCTTGTTGAAAAAGTGAGTGGGTGATCTGGCATCGATAGTACCATTAAAGAGTGTGACTGTGAAGGATAGTCTCACTTACGAAGAAGTGCCAGTTGAAATTCTTGATTGTCAAGTTCGTAGGTTGGGAAATAAGGAAGTGGCTTCGGTAAAGGTTTTGTGGAGGATTCAATCCGTAGAAGGACCTACTTGGAAATCAGAAGAATCCATGATAGCCAAGTATCCACACCTCTTTTATTCCTATTCTGTTTCAGCTTGAGGTAATAGTTCCTCTCCAGTCTCTCAGTTTACTTTTGTGTATTTCAGTCTCAGTCTCTTGTTCCCTCAGTTATTCTTGCATATCAGCATATTTGCATGTTCATGGAACTCGGTTCAGTTAGATATCAGTTTCTAGTACTTAGTGGTAGGGATTGCAGCTCCTTCCCTCCATACTCAGCTTGTTTAGACTTCATTCAAAGACGAATGTTCCCAAGGGGGAGATATTGTAACACATCTGATTCGAGAAGATAGAAAAATCAAGCTTTCCAGGGACTGGTGTCAGAACCAATGGAATGCACCGACAGACCGTGTGTCAGACCACATACCGTAGGTGGGGTCCCAACGTTGAGTACCAGACTTAGGGGAATTTCAGGATCAAAAGATGAGACATACGGTCATGATCCATGGTCTGTTGATGGACCCACGGACCATAGGTGAGGTCCTATCATTGAGGTCCAAGACTCTGTGGTCTCAAATCACACTCGTGGCCGGCATGTACGGTCCGTGGTTGGACCTATGAACCATAGGGCTGGCCGTAGGTGAGGGTCAGCAGCTATTTAGAGGAAAATGGTTGTTGGGTCAACTTCAGATAGTCATATCTTTTAGCACAAAATGAATTAGGTGGCCCATTACCTATCAAATTAAAGATAATTGAATCCTCTTTCCAATGCCACCAAGTTTGCTAAATTCCAAGATCGGAGTAAAATTTTATGATAATTTTAGTGAAGCCCTGTCAGGCAGGCCATGAACCATGACTCAGTTGACGGGCAGTGGTTCAAACGACAGCACATCAGTCCACTCGTGAGTGGCACTTTGTCAACTTTAAAGTAGGGATGTGTTTGTCCTTTCCTTGTGGATTGGGGCACTTAAACTACGTCATTTTACTCAGTCCAAGCCTAATAACCTATTCAGACATACCCAGAACCCTCATTCTCAAAAAATCATCCAAATTAGAATGAAAATAACAGAAAGAGGTGCCAGTTTCTTTGAAGATTAAGCAGCAGTGTTCTTCAAAGTTCAGCCCTAAAATCTAAAGGATTTCTTCATAGATTTGGTCACTAGGCATGTGGGATTTACTATTGGGTTCCTTCATCCACTAGATCCCTAGAATTCAGTCAGTTCCTTGTTCCACAAAACTTGTTTGGACCTAGGGTTTGTAAAATCTTGGGAATTATGGTGATTTCAGCTGCTATAGTATCCATAATCTAAAAAAGATATTTTCTTGGAAATGTTGCTTAATTCCTTGTATAAAACTCAGAACCCTAGTTTGTGTAAATTCTCTTAGTTTATGAATTATACTTACTAGGTCCGTTAAACAGAAAATCATCCTCCAGATTTCAAATGTCACATTCTTAGTATATAAATGTTGCATTATCAGTTAGCATGTCAGTATTTTGAGCTATTCAGTATTTAGTGCATTTTAGCTTTTTATGTATTTAGTTGGGAGTAGACTTAGCATCGAGTTGGACTAGGGTTCAGCGTACCCTCATTGTCCCAGAACTACATGCTCGTGTAGGATTATAAGTCCCCTCTGTTGGGCATGAATATTAGTGATCACACCACAGTCATGCCTTTATACCCCTGGCAAGATATATTGGGTCCTCTCGATGGAGAGTATACATCAGACTTCATGTTTAGCTCACGTGCTTTATGTCAGTTAATAGTAGCTCCCACAGTCAGAGTCTTAGTGCATTGACTAGATTTTTCGACATTTACTTCAGTAATCAATTCAGCGTGTTATCTTCATGATTAGTACTTAGTCATTGCATTCACTTTAGTTTTTCAGTTATATTTTAGTAAATATATCTTTGCTCAGATTACATCATTGCTCAGTTATGTATTGTTCAGCTTATATATCTTTTATTCAGATTAGTATTTATATCTTGCATGCTCAGTACATTCCAAGTACTGACGCATACTTTGCGCTACATCATTTCATGATATAGGTTAGGGCACTCAGCATCCAGATCACACTTAGACCGATTCTCGGTCCGACTTCAGCAGCTTCAGTGGTGAGTCCTCATACTTCGAGGAAAATAGACATGCTTTCCATTTTAATTTTTATTTCCAGTTTTCAGTTTAGTTAGAGTTAGCTGGAGGCATTTCCTAGCAACTCAATTCAGTAGAGGCTTTTTTCAGACATAGTAATAGATTCAGCTTGAGTAGTTAAGTGGTTTTAGTTATCACTAAACTCTTAGTATGTTTTATATGCTCAGACTAGTTGGGTTTTTCCCAAATTTTAGATATCCACTCTTTTAACTTCCGCATAGTATATGTTTTACTCAGTTATTTTCAGTACGGTTCATTTATGCCAGACTCAGGGTTACCCTGGGGTCACTCATGATCCTATGTCTTGTGTTATGTCTAGGGGGTACTCTCGGGGCGTGATAGTTTTGGAGGGACGAAATCGTTGAGGTAGAAGGGTGTATACAAAAAAGATGGAAGGAGGGAATAGCGTGGCAGTTGTTGATGTAGGAGGGAGTGTTTTGAAAGGTACACTAGGGAATCCACTTGGTTTTTTGGCGCAACATATTTCGTATACACCTCATAAGGTGAAAGACCAATGTCCAGTCTATCATGTTGATGGAAAGTCCGTAGACGAGTATTTGGATAAAAAGTAGAGGCTTCTTACAATGAACTTTTGGAAAAGGCAAGAGTTATCTCAGGTTGTTCTCTGGTAGACACATTGCGAAAGTATTTTGGTGTTGCAATGAATGTTGAGGATATTGGCTTGTTTAACTAGTATCTAGAAAATTTGGAATATGCAAATGCAGGTTTGCTTTCACAACTTTCCTTAATAGTTTGGGACCAAGATGACCCCTATGATATGGGAGGGGATCACTGCTTCTTGCCAGGTGGTAATGGAATATTAGTTGATGCCCTGACTCAAAATGTGGCTACTATTTTTGAAAAAAGTGAGCATGCCATTCGTTATGGTAGAGACAGTGTGAAGGTAAATTATTGGAGCCAATTATTTGAGCGAGATATGGCATTTTGCACCATTCCTCTCAGAGTTTTTAAGAGTGGTTCTATTAGATTCATTCTAGAGTTCCCTCAACAAAAGCTGGACACAATAAAAAGATTGAGTTTTGGAATGTTAAATAAGGAATCATGTTATTCCTGTATGTGTTTTGGACCTCCAATGTTGATATATTTGGTCATGTTGTTGATGATTCTAGCTTTCGGGATGATGGAAAGCCTGTAGACGAGAATTTGGATTAAAAAAAAGTGGAGGCTGCTTATAATGTACTTTTGGATTAGGCAAGCAAGCTCCGACAAGAAGTTTTCTCATGGAAGCACAGATCCATATTGTCATTACAAGAATATTCAAACTAGGAGGAAGTGAGTTCCCTTACCACAAACCAGTCAAAGGGTCAATTTCTTACTTTCTAGAGTCAAGAGGCGTAGAGCTAAAGCACCTCACAATTACATTAGTTCTGATATCCCCAGCAGATAAAGTGGCTCCATTGCCTCTGCCAAAATTTTTAGCCTTCATGAGAAACAACTTAAAAAGGGGATCCATGAAGAAGCTGAAACTTTGAGCAAAAAAATGAAAGGGCATACTAAAAGAAAGAAATATGAAAGAGGAAGCTTAAGGGAAGGACTCATACCTGACTATTTTTTACTTGACAGTGGTTGCTCTTCACTTTACAGCATCTGACTATTTTTTACTTGACAGTGGTTGTTCTTCACTTTATAACACCTGCAAATGATATAAATATGAAATGTTAGCCTCAAGTATAGTATACGTTACAGCTGCAAACGACATAAATATCAAGAACAATATAATCAGCATGTAGTTGAATTGACCAAGAGAAACAAATGACAAAGACAACTAAAATATTTAAAAGTAAACAATGAAACAAAACAAAAACCAAAAACAAAAGAAAATGCAGAAACTAATTTGAATTGACAAATAAAGGATAATTATTTGTCCTTTAATGAATATCTACAAAATCTAATAATATGTATCACGGACAATTATTGTATTCATTTTTTTAGTTTTTAATGACAGTAGATTTACGGTAAAGTTAAACTGTGTAAGTAGCTAAAAGCAGTATCAAGGAGTACAAAAGAGTCTATGAACCTGCATTACTAGATTAGCTCTCCTAGGTAATTATTTAAAGGTATGATCATGCACAGTAGTGCAATTATTCTTCATCTACATATAATCCTCATAGAGCTGTAAACAAGGAAATAAAGTCCGGCTAGACGTTAGATATCAACTTTCTTTTAGCGCTAAACAAAAAGATGGTGTTAAAACACTATATTTAATAATATATTTTCTAACTCTAATAGGTAAATATAACCTTAGGAAATTACTATTAAAATGACCTTTTATTGTTGCATATGAATGTGGTATGTATTAGTAAACATTTCATACTTTTAAATTTCTCAACTCTTTTGCACATGAATGTGGTCTATATTAGTGTATCAATCAATATAACATTTCAATTTCTTTATATCTAAAGAGTAATTATGAAAATTAATCCATTGGTTTTGTAAGGATAAATATACTTTAAGGGTAAAATGGTTAGTCAACTTTTGGAGAGCTTTTTGGACTTTCAATATTTTACTTTAAATATTCCCATTTTAGTCTTGGGGAATGCATGTAGCACATCTACCATGTTGCCAATAAGTAAATATTATTATACAAAATCACGTGAATATTATTTAAAAATATCTACTAAGTATAAAAATTAAGAATGATTAATGGTTATCCTATTTAGCTAGCTCGATGAAGGAGACAACACACCATCTCATAGAAATCCACAAACGCTTGATAGTAATTTTTATGCTTTGGTTTTGTATTTACACGATTCATATGCCAAGGGTCTATTGGAAATAACCTCTCTACCTCCCAAGTAGGGCTAAGGTCCCCGTACACACAACTGTCCACAGACCCCACTTGTGGGACTACACGAGGTATGTTGTTATTGTAGTAGTAGTAACTATTACACCTTTTTTTAGAAAACAAATTTAAATGGAAAGATTGATTTTTAGAGATCGAACAAATTAAAAGATTGAAAAATATTGTCACTTTGTCAAGATGAATTGTATGAATTACTTTTCATAAGTTTTATAGCAACAAATTGTGTTACAATATCTCCTCTCTAATTCATCATTGTTCATTTAAACCCTAGCTATTTGAGAAAACCCTACTTAAATTTAAAATCATATACTCTTGAATATATTAATCTTGAAATACGACACAGTTTCAAAATTAAGAATGTGATTTTTTTTAAAAGATTGAGTTCAACACACTTGTTCATTAAATAAAGCTTTACTGATTTTGACACTTAAAATCACTTAATGATGTTAGTTATTCTTTAATCTTTTTGAATATCTTTTAGGTCCTAGAAAAATATCCTTTATTATGTTCTTTTAATTCTAAGTATGTGCTTGTAATAGACACAAGTACTTGCACATAACATCAAAAACTAAATTTACACTTGCTCGTTAATTTTACATTGTTGTCTATTACAATGTTTCCTTAACTTTTTCTACAGCCTATGTGTGGGCATATCATGAGAGGTAAGATTAGAAATTTAAGTTATTCAGAAAAAGGCGGGAGTGGCCCTCATGGAGGACAAGATGCGAAAGTGAAGATGAGATGGATCATTCATGTAAAGAGAAGATGTGTAGATGCCCCGGTAATGAGGTGTGAAAGGCTGGCCGTTGTAGAATTGAGGATGGGTAGAGGTAGGCCAAAGAATTATTAGGGGTGATGTGACTATGCATGATATTGCATAACCTCAGCTCACCAAGCACATGGTCCTTGATAGGAGAGTGTGGAGGTCGAAAATTAGGACACAAGGCAGGTAGGCGAGCATATTTCTTCACCATTCTCATTGAAAAAGTCATGGGACACACCTATAGAGGAAGTGAGGGTGTTTTTATAACCATAGAACCACTAAGGTGTAACCTTCTATGTATATTGAAAATGTTATTGATGATCCAGACTTGCCATCTATACAAGGTAGAACTTCAAATCACCAATTTACTTTGTTCAAATAATTGACTTTAGAGTTGTGGTCTTTTGATGTACTTGTGATGAAAGAGTGATATTAATAAAGTCCGTTAGGTCTTATTATTCATTTAAGTTGTTGATTATTAATATTCTCTTGATTCATTTGCAATGAAATGATGATATTAATTATTCCCAATTTTAGTGCTAATGTATTAGAGTTGTGTATTGCAGTCCTTTATCATGTCAGGATCTTGTTTCAATCTTGTTTATTACACATGAATATGATTGAGTTTAAGGTTTCTTTTTAGTTCTGAAACAATGTTTGAATATTGTTAACTCTGACTGAGGTTAGTTTAGTTGTGTTTTGTTTCATCCTTGTAACTATGTGTTGTTTGATGAAGTACGCAATTGAAACTCTCTCTGGTTTTACTATTAAACAGAAACTAGCAGCGTTAATTATACAACATAAGCTTGATATCAGTTAGTGTCTTTTCTAATGAACAGAAATAGGGTACCAAATGAGCCCAAATATAGGTAATCCATCCAACTCGTCCAAAATTTCATGGGTTGGGTTCAACATAATTTTAATTGAGTTCAATCTCAACCTATTCAAGTTTTAATCCATTTTAAAAGAATCTTCAACTGAGCCCAATTTAATCTACAATTTCAACATGTTTGAAGACTCCTATATTTGTATTGATGTAATGTATGTTCTTATATTGAAGGTATTAATTACTATCTATATTATATCTTCTGAGATTTATGTATCCACTAGTAACTTCATGTTTAGCCCATTTGAGCCCAAATTAAACTTGGGTTGGGGGGAGGGTGGAGGGGGGGTCAAGACCCAATCAAATTTTGTATTTCAACTCATTTTAATATCTTCAATTTCAACCATACCTGCCCATTTGACTCCCTTAAACACAACACAAATTTTTTACAAAGAAAAAATGGCTTATAACTCATCGCTCCTCATTCTAATATGTTGATCCACTCTCGTGCATTAGAACTAGAGTTCACCTGAGGAGAGAAGAAAATATAATAATAACGTCCAAGAAAAAAGTATTCTTGTAATTATTTTTGTGACATCATTTGATACTCGGAATGCACTAGCCTGATTAATCTAGATATAGCACTTGAATTGAATTATTAAAGTGTTTTCTGCTTGTCAAAAATCCGACTTCTACAATTGGTAGGTTTCTTCTTCTTTATTCGGGATTGGTAAGTTTCTAAATTATTAAAACTCAAAAGGGTCGAAATTGCTCCAGAACTATGTGAAATAGATCACTTATACCCTTCGTTACATTTTGGGATCAAAAATACCCCCGCCGTTATTCCAAGAGACCACAAATACCCTTAAGAGTTAACACCCCAAATTTTTAATGATGTGGTAAGCCATGTGGGATTGATCCCTTCACCTAAGCTGCCAACTAGGATTCCCACTAATTCATTCTTGCTAACCCATCAATTCATCCTCCCAAATCAAATCCTAGTTTTGAGAGAAAAAATAAATCTTTTCCATTAAAGTTTCAAGTAATGGGTTTTTTAGTTTAGTTTTCAAGATGTTTCCACTATATTTTATTTGTTCATCAGGTTTTTAATTTTGAAGATAGTTTCCAAGAGATAGGTTTTTTAGTTTGGTTTTCAAGCAATGGATTATTTGGTTTAGTTTTCAAGCAATGGGCAAGATGAATAAGGTTCTACCCGGTTGGAATTGATACGGCTCAGAGACCAAGAAGGTAGAATTTTAGAGGTTCAAAAGCCAGTGATAGTCGTCGGAGATGGCGGTGAGGCGGTGGCGGCAGAGGCGTATTTCGCGCATAGGAGGTTTGGGGAAGGGATGTGGAAGAGGTGCGGAGAAGTAGGGATTGAGGAGTTTAGTGTGGAATTAGGGAAGAAATATGAGAGGAAAGAAGAGAGGCCTTCCAATCATGATTTTGTTCAAGATATTAGAAATTTTATCTCCAATGGTGATTGAGATTGGGATTTTTTTTTTATTTTCCTTATTCTTTTATTATTAGATTTTACTATTACCTGATAGTTTCAAACAATGGGTATGGTCATGTTTATGCATCAAATCTGGAGAAGGAGCCTTATTCTAAAACCAAGTTGGCTAAAACCAGACGGGAACAAAATTACATTAATTCTTGTTACAAGTTACAACAAACAAAATCTTTATTCTAAGACGGGAGATTATACAATTTAGCTAACTTGTTTTGGTTTTAGAGGTGTAATGTTTAGACTCTTTTTATGAAATTAAATTATCACTTACTGAATTCATGAAGAAAAAAAAGGCTCACTGATGGTAAGGGTACAATGAATAATGAAGGGGAATTTAATTTAATTTGGATAGATGAATTGATGGGTTAGTAAGCATAGGTTAGAGGAAACCCCAGTTGGCAGCTTAGGTGGAGGGAGTACTCCTAGGTGACTTGCCACATCAATAAAAATTTGGGTTGTTAACTTTGGAGGGTATTTGTGGTCTCTTCGGATAACATCGAGGGTATTTTTTATCCAAAAATGTAATGAAGGGTATAAGTGATCTATTTCACAAAGTTCAAGGGTAATTTTGACCCTTTTCTGTTATTAAACGTCATTTTTCATGGTTTTCCCATGTTATAACTTTCATATTAATGTGTTCGATCCAGATTAATTGTTCGGTTAAAGTAGTGTGGCATGTAATACAAAAACCAAGGAACTCACGGGACGAGAAGCTCTTAAACAAAGTTGAGTATTTGTAAGGATAATAACAAGAGCAAGTTCGGAAAATAAATTGTATTTCTTTTATTATTTTATTTGAAGTCATCACTAGGGTTGTGAGGGGTTAGGTTTCACCCCTACAATGTTTATCTATTCAAAAAGGTTCAAAATTTAGATGGGAAAATAGACCAAACCTCTAACAAGAAATCGACTGCAAAAAAACTTTCCAATGAAAGAGGAAAAGGCCATCAGCCTATAAAATATCCTTTTCCTATATGCAAGAATCTCCTTCACTAATAATAAAATTCATATCTTATTCTCATGTAAAGACACTACCTTTTATTTAGTTATTTTAACCTTTAACCTCTTATAATGACCCTTGGGGTCATTTGTGTTTTATGCATGATTTTCATATTTCCCCCCTTCCCATGGCTTCCTTAAATTATTTGTGTGGTGATGGGTTGGGTGGCACTCTTCCCGAGGTGTTTGGTTGAGTTCGGTGTGAGTTTTGGAAGCTTAAAGCTAGAAAGGGGTAACTTTAGTCAACATTCAAATTTCTGGCATTGAATCAGAATTCCATCAGTTCCATCAGCTTTGGAAGGGCCACTTTGGTCTAGTGTGATGATCGGTTTAGGTTTTGAGGCTTCCATTTGGAATTAGTGCAATTAGGCATTTTAGCTTTTCAGTTTAGCCAAATGATTGACTCACGTCACCTTTCTTGGTAGACGTGTATGAAATCAAACTCTGGCAATGCGGTTAGCTCCGTAATGCCAAGTTTGGTCTAGAACAACCTTTGATTCATTTCCCAAGGGTGTCGGGGTGAGAATTTCAAAAAGTGTTTCTAGAAGATCTTCCTAGAGTCCTTCTGAAAGGGAAACTAATTTCTCACTAGACCCTCTTCAAAATACCCAACCAATCTCTATTCCTCTTTACATAATGGCTACATTTGAGCTTAAATAGTTATAATATCAGTTAAAGGACCTTGTAGATAAAGGTTTCATCACACTCAACATCTCTATGGGATGCTCCAATTCTCTTCATTGTCCCCTCAGAATGGGCATCGATTATCGTTAGATGAACAAGGTCACAATCAAGAATAAGTATCACATCCCTAGGATTGATGAAATGATCAACCAACTTTTAAGGTGCAAGTTTATTTTTTAAGATCGACCTCTGATTAGGCTATCACCAGCTCAAAGTCATAGAATGTGACATTCTAAAGATAGCCTTCAGAACTTGGTATAGTCACTATGAATTTGTTGTTATGTCGTTTGGACTAAAGAATGCTCCTACAACTTTTATAGACGTGATGAACAGAGTGTTCAAATTCTATTTGGATATGTTCAACATTGTCTTCATAGATGACATTCTTCTTTTTTTCATAACAAGGAAGAGCATACAAGTCATTTGAGGATTATCTTGTTGATTCTTAAGAACTGCCAATTGTTTTGTAAGTTTATCAACTATGAATTTTGGTTGAGATCAATAGAATTCTTTGGTCATATAGTCTCTATAGAGGGCATTCAGGTTGATACTCAAAACACTGAAGCATTTAAGAAATGGCCTAGACCACTTTCTCCTTTAGATATTAGGAATTTCTTGGGTTTAGCTTGTTTTTTCAGATAGTTTGTTGAAGTGTTTTCATCTATTGATTCTCTTTTGTCTAGATTTACTAAAAAGAAGGTATAATTTTAGTGGTCTAAAAATTTTTAGAAGAGTTTTTAGGAGTTGAATACTCAACTTACTTTAGTTTTGACTCCACTAGAGGGTTCAAATGTATTTGTGGTATATTGTGATGCTTCGAGAATTTACGGTGGTTGTGCGTTGATAAAACATTGTAAGGTCATAGATTAGGCTTCCAGGCAACTCATGGTTCATGAGAATAATTACCCGACTCATGATCTACTGTTAGTAGTAGTAGTGTTCGTCTTGATGATCTGGAGGCACTATCTTTATGGTGTTCACGTGGATGTGCTTATGGGCCATAGAAGTCTTCAATATTTGTTCAAACAAAATAACTTAAATCTTCGCCAGAGGAGATGGCTTGTGATGGATGTTAAGGCAAAACATGATAAGGATCTAGCCTTGGTTGAGCTGAAGAAGCAATCCTTAAGAATACTATATAGGCTTTCTTCCTGGGGAAGATGGTGTTCTTCGTTATTTGAATCAGTCATGTATTCTAGATGTTGATGGTTTAAGGTAGTAGATACCATCAGAAGATCATTATTCTTGATATTCTATAATCCCAAGAGCAACTCAGATGTATTGTGATCTACGGGAAGTTTATTCGTGGAATGGTATGTAAAATGATATGGCGGAGTTAGGGGCCAAGTCTCCAAATTTCCAATAGGTTAAGGTTGAACATAAAAAAAATAGGGGATATGAATCGCGATATCGGTATTCTTACTTGTAAGTGGAGGATTTGAATATGGACTTCATCACAGATTTAGCTCGCACGCGTCGACAACATGATTTGATATGGCTGGTTCTAGGCCCAATGACAAAGTCAACACATTTCCTACCATTAATTCTTCTTATTCAGCCAAGAATTATGCTAAATTTTAAATTTGGGAACTCATAAAGTTTTATGGAGTTCCTTTATCTAACACATCAAATAGGGGTACTCAGTTTGCCTCACAATTTTGGAAGTCATTTTAGAAAGGCCTAGGTACTCAAGTTAATCTTAGCATAGATTTTTACCCAAAGACAAATGGTCAAGCTGAACGAACTATTCAGAACTTGAAGGACATGTTAAGGAGAGCTTGTTTGATTGTCTTTAAAGGTAATTGGGATGATCACTTACCTCTAATTGAGTTTTCTTATAATAAGATTTACCATTCTAGTATCCATTAGAAGTGTTTTATGGTAGAATGTGAAGATCTCCTATAGGGATTTTTCAGATTGGTGAAGAGGACTTGATAGAGCCTGGATCAATTCATAAGGCTATAAGGAAAGTTCAACTTATTAGAGAATGGTTGAGAACAACTCAGAGTAGATAGAAATTATATGTAAATGTGAGAAGAAGAGAACTTGAGTTTGCTATTGATGAATGGGTATATCTGACGCCCATGAAAGGGGTGATAAGATTTGGCAAGAAAGAAAAATTCAGTCCCCGCTATGTAAGTCCTTAGTAGATTGTGAGGCGCTTTGATAATGTGGCCTATGATCTAGATTTACTTGCAGAGTTGGTTTCAGCGCATCTGATGTCTACTGTGTTCTTGTTGAAGAAGTACATTGGTGATCGGACTACAGTTGTGCTTTTAGAGAGTGTTGGTGTGAAAGATAATCTCTCTTACAAAGAGGTTCGAGTTGAGATTCTTGACTGTCAGGTTTGTAAGTTGAGGAATATGAAAGTCTCTTCAGTATAAGTCCCTTGGATAAATAAGTTTGTTGATGGACCTTCTTTGAAAGGAGAAGCACACATGACAACCAAGTACCCCCACCTTCTTTCCTTCCAATTCAGTTCCACTGTGAGGTAATAGTTCCTCCCGATTACTCCTTTCTGATTCATGTATTTTAGTTGTTCTCGTATCTTAGTAGTATAGATATAGGCTTTTTAAATTAGATCACTCTTTATGTTACAGATCGTAGTCAGACACTCCACAAGTTTTTAGTATTTACTTGTCAATCGTTAGTTTTCAATCTTAGGATTGTAGATATTTCCCTACTTTTTTCAGCTTATTTAAACTCCATTCAAGGACAAATATTCCCAAAGTAGAGATATCGTAACATCCCAAATGCTTCAAGTTCAGATCAACTCATGAAAAATTCAGAAAACAAAGTTGGGTTTTTATAGACACCATCTTAAGGACGTAGAACGAACCACAGACCGTAGATGGGATCCATAGATCAACTTCAGAAACCAATGATTTCATCCTAATTTTTATGAACCTATTATATGGGTTGTAAATACTTTTACCAACCGTAGATTGAGCTCGTAAACCAAGCCCTAAAACTTAGAATTTTCTTGAGCATTACGGATTGAGTTTACGGCCCATAGTTGGAACTATGGACTGTAAAATTTGATAATAAATGAAGGTTCAAAAACTCTAAACTTAGGCCTACTTTACACGAGAGGTATCTACGGCCCGTAGAACAATCCGTGGGACATACATGGTCTCGTAGAAGTTGTCGATGTCAAATTTCTTTAAGGATTTTTTTAGTCTGTTTCACTTTTCTAATTCCTATACTATGTCATTTTAGCATATACTCAGTGGGATTATGGAAATTTAGTCGACTTAAATCTCCTCATTCATGCCTAACACTCAAGAGTCAAAATCATTACGCTAAAGCTTCCTCTCAAGCAAGATTTAGGGTCCTTCACCTTCAAGCTCCAGTTCAAGATTCAAGCTAGTGTTTTCTTTCTAGGTATGTGGGACTCCATTAATATGGATTCTTTCACCAACTAAGTCCCAAAACAAGCTAGCTTTACGATCCATGATTTCTATAGCAGTTAGGATTTTATGAAAAGCATAATTCTTCATTGTTCCCTCAGTGTTTCTCACAATTGGTTCTATGTGTTTTTATATATTAAATTAGTATTGTATATAGTAATTTCAGGAACCCTCGATGTACAAATAATGTATGTCTCAGACTATCAATTTTAAAAATTTAAGATTCTTTCGTATAAAGTATCTCTCAAGTATAATATGTTTTTATCGGAATTCATGAGCTACTCAGTTGTTATTAGTTTATCAGTATAATTCAGTATATTGTCATCAAATTGTTTCATCATTTAATCAACATATTCTTGTTGGGAGTTTTAGTTAGCACCAAGCATACCTAGGAATAAAGGCTCACCCATCATATAAGGACTGAGACCTTTAGTAGCAATCACTAAAGGGTCATTTGGTTGGGAACAAGATATCCCAGGATTAGTTATCCTGGGATTATCTATCCTAAGATAACTTATCCCACTATGTATATGGGATAAATTATCTCATCATTGTGGCATAAATGGTGGGATAAGTTACCCCAAATATGGTAACCAAACAAGACACAATTTTTTATCCCATCACTATTTATCTTTATTCCTCATACCAAACGACCCCTAATTCCTAGAATTATAAACCACCATAGGATTATAAGGTCCACCCTTCAGGCCAAGACTGACTCCATAGTCCTTTATAGACATTAGCTTGGTGGTGCCGCATTAGCTTAGAACAACCTTTATGCTCTAACATAGTATATTGGGCCCTCTTAATAGAGATTATACATCAAACTCATTGTTAGTTCATATGGTTATATGTCAGTTATTAGTAGCTCCCACAGTTCAATCTCAGTTATTGCATGACCATTTATTTAGTTATTTTAGTTTAGTACTTTTCAGTTGCATGTTGTTCTTACTTGGTCATTGGATGATTTCATGTTATTCAATACAATATTTCATGTTCAAAATGTCTAGTTTTTATGTTTATCATGCATCTCCTGCATTCTACGTAAATTCAAAGTACCAACTGCATACTCTCATGCTATTTTTATTGATAATATAGGTTCAGACGCTCAGCACTCAGTCCACAGTTAGTAGGACTTCATATCTGCTCAGTTGTATTTATTGGTGAGTCCTCATCTTTCGATAATAATACGAATACCTCCTTTTAAGATACTAGGATCATTTTTCCAACATTACCTACTTGTGGGTTATATTAGGTGTCATCACGACTTGAGAAATCGGGTTGTGACACTTCTAGATTCTCAGGTGCCTCTTTTTCATCTTCGGTTAATCATGGACTACCCAATAAGCACCAATTTCTTCTACAAAACTACAAAAAGGGTGAGTTTTCATAGTTATTCTCATTCTCAATTATTATTTCTAGATTCTTCTCTTTTTTGTGTTGTTTCAGTTATTTAACTGATAATTTTTTCTCTATACTTCATTCATGTTTGGTAAAGCATAGAGTTTCCTTGATTTCCTTTTGAAAAGTTTCTGAGTTTTTCTAGTATTCTATTCGCCATTTTTTTGATTTTTTATTAAATGATTTTCTTTTTCATTTAATTAGAGTTGAAAAGAGAATAACTTTGCTATGAAGAAGTGACATATAAACATAAGAGAGACATTAAATTCAATATACTTTATCTCTTTTTATGAAGGACATTGATTATGTGATGGTGAGGCTAATTCTTTCAAAATTTAAGTATGTCATTCAAATTTTTTTCCATTTTATTTACTTTTTATTCTTCAATTTGACCTACCAAGTGTTACTACTTAAGAAAATTCTTGTTTATTTCTCCCAACATGAATTTCAAATCATTTTTCATTTATTTATTTAGTCTCTCATTTGATATCAGAGCAAACATCTATTGATATGTGTTTAAAACAAACTTATCTTAATCATTATCATACTAAATGTGGAAGCCTCATGCTTAAAGTTGAAATATGAAAATATCCTTGAAAAATTGGATGATCATTTTTCCTTTCATAAAAAAGTAAAATTACCTTCAATTAATTGATTAATTTGGACTTAACAAATTAATATGCCTTCTATAAATCAGTGTCCTTCAACGTAAATAGAAAAAAAATATTGTACGCAATATGTCTCTCTCGTGTTTATACACAACATTTTAGTTGCTTATCTATTCCCTTCTCAACTTGAATTAAATGATGAAAATAATCATCTCAAAAAAAAAAAAAAAAAGTGGCTAATAGAATGCTAGAGAACTCTGAAAATTTTCAAAAACAAATCAAGAAAACTCTATGCTTTACCAAAACTTGAACAAAGTTTAGAGAAAAATTTATAACACAAATCACTGAAGCAACATAGAAAAGAGAAGAATCTAGAAAAAAAAGATAATTTAGAATGTGCACAACTATGAAAACTCACTCTTTTCATAGTTGTTTACATTCTCAATTATTATTTTTCTAGATTCTTATCCTTTCTATGTTGTTTCAGTGATTTGTGTGATATTTTTTTCTCTAAACTTTGTTCAAATTTTCCTATAGCATCAATTTTTCTTGGTTTCTTTCTGAAAAATTTCAGAGTTTTCGAGCATTCTATTAGCCACTTTTTTCTGAACTGATTTATTTCATCATTTAATTCAAATTGGGAAGGGAATAGCACAGCAAAAAAAGTGACATACAAACACAAGAGAGACACATTGAGTACAATCTCTTTTTGCTATTTTTGTTGAAGGGCACTGATTTATAGAAGATATATTAATTTGTTAAGTTTGAATTAATCAATAAATTGAAGGTAATTTAACTTTTTTATGAAAGGAAAAATGATCATTCAATTTTTTCAAGGATATTTTCATATTTCAAATTTAAGCATGGGGCTTCCCAATTTAATACAGTATGATGATGATTAAGATGAGATTGGTTCATACACATATCAATAGATGTTTTCTATAATATCAAATTAGAGATAAAATAAATAATTGAAAAATGATTTAAAATCCATGTTGGACTACAAGGATAAAATTCATTTTGATTTTGAGTTCTACTTCTAAAAAGTCGTGACTATTGAGAAACAAAGTATTTGTTCACATTTTTATTGTCTACTTGTTATGTTTAATCTAGACCTGGTTTGGGCTGTATCCCCCGGTTGGGACATGTACTAGACATATGTTAGGGGGTCAACTTAAGTCATTCTAACCCACTAAGGCAGTCTAAAATCATAAACTCAGCACACCTTTTACTTTTTAACTCACGTTCTAGATTAACTCTAGACAAGCATACAAAGGAAGAACACATAATCACGTCACATGAACAAGTCCCAACTTTGTATTAAACTTGCTTCACAAAGAAGCACACAAATAGTTTATCCCTACAAAATTTGACCAAAAGACATTCTGCCTAAGACTGGTCTGCCTATGCCTTTAAATAGGCTATAGCACCCAGTCACATGCCCACGAATTCACTTGACAAGCCAAATTTGAAATTCAAACTACAAATCTTATCTACAATGCTAACAAGTCTCCAACGGCTAGAAACTGCCAAATTCTCCCAACTCCCCACGCATATGTGAGGAACACGTGAGTAACCTTCAGCATTGGCACCAAAATAACCCTTTAGTCACCCAATATTGTGCCTGCTCATATGCCAACCATGTGCGTTGGTCCTGCCTCGCCCAGCTTTCCATTGAGGGGAAATCTCCTCAATCGTTGCTCTTGTCCAGCACTTAGCCTTCAACTTGTTTAGCCATGAACTTGTCACGATCACAACATTGCCTTGCCTTGCCTTGCCTTAGCCTTCCCAGTCCTTGTCATGCCTTAGCCACGTCTTGCCTCACATGCCTTAGCTTTTCCAGCCCTTGTCATGTCTTAGCCACACTTTGCCTTACATGCCTTAGCCACGCCACTGCCAAGGTCTTCTTTTATTTGAACTTAACCTTGACTAAGTCATTGGTCCTTGACTAGGTTCATAATGTAAAACTCTAGACAAGCCCAAGCCACTCAAACCATCACGCTGAGGATCTAACACATTTCCCCCACTAGATGAGCTCATCGTCCTCGATGAGACAAAATCTAGGTAAGCCTGAATCTCTTCTTCAAACTGCCATAGAGAGGTTCCTTTTTTCCCACGTGGCATCACACACCTGCTTTCCCTCTCATTGAACCAGAAACTCTATTCTCCGATTCTTCTTGCTTTGTCCCAAAGTCCTATGATCCAGAATCTTCTCAATCTGTTCCTCGAACTGTGTCCGTAAAACAGGAGGATCATACCTGGTAGCAGACCTTATTGGATGCTCAATATCCTCATGAAATGGTTTCAGAAAACTCTGGCAACTTCAACTAGAGTGCAACTTCACCAACTCTTTCTATGATTTCAAATGGTCCATCATATTTTGAAATCAGCACACGGTGAATCATTTTGCTACTGATGTTTTCCAGATTTGGGAATTAAGTTTTAGCAACACCTCATCTCCAACATGAAATTCTAAAGCACACTGATGTTGGTCAGCATACTTTTTCATCCTCTTGGTTGCCTTCCTCAAGCTATGTTGCGCTTCATCTAGCATCTCTTGCTTGTCACGTGCATACCTATAAGAAGTAGGACATTTACCTTGGAACTTAGATTTAGCGACTTCTAGTGAGGTGTTAGGTTGCACACCCAACACTAACTCAAATAGGCTCTTTTATGTTGCCGACGACCTATGCAAGTTATAACAAACCTGTGCACTGTCCAGCAATTCCACACAATTCCTTTGACTTGTTGTCACATAGTGTCTGAGGTATTGTTCAAGCAGATGATTGATTCTTTCATTTTGTCTGTCAGCTTGTGGATGAATTGTCGTTGAGAACTTCAAATCAGTGTCTATCATGTTAAAGAGGTTAATTCAAAATCGGCCAGTGACCCCTTACCCTCCTCTTTCGAAAATCCACTAATGAAGTCCATTGAAACAGAAGGCCACGGACGCTCCGCTATAGGAAAAGGTTGCAGTAACCCCGCTTTCTTTTTTCTTTCCGTCCTGTCTAGTTGACATACTAAACAGGACTTTACATAGGCTTCAATGTCATCTTCCACTTTTCAGCTAGAAATAATTTCAGGACAGTAGTGCCATCATCCTTTCAACACCTAGATGCCCAGCATAAACAGTATCATGTGTTTCTTTCAGAAGTTTTCATCGCAGTCCATCACCTTGAGGAACCACAGTTCTTCCTCATCTAAAATAAAGCAAATCATCCTTGATCCAATACCGTCTAAATGTACCTTCTTTCACTTGATACATTAACTTAACATATAATGACTCAAAGTCAACACTAAACTGAATCTTATCAAGAAAATCAGATTCTAGTAATGGCATAAACTGTAGCAAATACATGTTTGCGGCACAATGCATCAACAACTTGATTTTTCTTTCCCCGCTTATATATCCACACGAAGTCTTATTCAGCTAATATCTCATGCCATCTTTCCTGCTTCAAACTCAGTTTCTGCTGAGTTTTGAAGTATGTATTAGCCACATTGTTCGTCTTGATAACGAACTTCGTCCCATGAAGATACACCCTTCATATTTGAAGGCAGTAGAGTACTGCCACCATTTCCTTTTCGTGTGCAGAATATCTTTTCTCCACAAGGTTAAACTTTATGCTTTCAAATGTAACAGGATGTCTGTTCTGCACCAACACACCACTAACAGCATAATATAAGCATCAATGTATCTCAAAAAGGAAGATCAAAGTCAGGCAGTTGCAATATTTGATTAGAAGCAATGGCCTTCTTTAGTGAATTGAAAGCATTTTCTCTTACTTCCGACCAACACCATTTCACCTTCTTTTTCAGCAAATCTATCAATGGGAATCCTTCTTGGAATAGCCTGCTATGAACTTCCGATAATAATTTGCAAGTCCTAAGAACGACCTTAGTTCCTTTACCCCACTAGGTTCCTGTCATTCAATAATTGCCTGCACTTTCTTAGGGTTCATGCACACTTGGTATTTGCTTACCAAATGGCCTAGGAATTTTACCGCACGACTAGCAGACTCATATTTTTCCATCTTGACACAGAGTTGATATTATCTAAGTCGTTGCAGAACCTTTCTCAAATGCAGCAAATGTTCGTCTAGAATCCTACTATATATGATTGTCATCTAAGTAGACTACTACAAACTCATCAAGGTACTCGTAAAGAACGTTGTTCATTAAATTATAGAAGGTAGTCGGGGAATTAGTCAGCCCAAACGGCATTACAAGGAACTCGTAACTACCTATGTAGTTATACAAGTGGTCTTTGGGGATTCCCCACGGCTATGTGCACTTGCCAATAGCCAGACCTCAAGTCTAACTTAGAAAAGAAACTAGTCTTAGATAGCCTATCTAGCAAGTCTTGGATCAGCGGTACCGAGTACTTATTCTTCACAGTAAACTTGTTCAATGCCCTATAATCCACACACATTCAGAGGCTTCCATCTTGCTTCTTCTGAAACAGAATAGGTGCACTAAAGGGAGCCTTATAAGGCTGAATCACCTCCGCATTCAAAAACTCATACAGTTGCTTCTGAAGTTTAGCTAATTACAGTGGCGACATGCGATAAGTAGGGTGTGTCGGTGGCACTGATCTAGGAATTAGTTCAATCCTGTGATAAATTTCCCTTCTTTGAGGCAACTCTCTTGGTAGTTCAGGGGCATTACATCCTTGTATTCCATCAGTAATTTAGCAACATCATCCGGAACTTCTACATGTACATCCATCTTTACTTTAATTAAGGTAGCAAGGTAAGCACACTCACCTTTTTTTAATCCCTTCTCAAAAGTAGTGGATGATAGAAATGCAGCAAGTACAGCGGTTTTCTTACTTCCCTCAGCAAATGTCTGGATTCCCTCTACGAACCCCAGGTCTTTCTCTCCCATAAACATCAAACCATCCAAATGTGGAATTGGAGCAGCCTTGAATTTTTCTCATGAAGTAAATTCCTAGAAATAAGTTGAAATCATCAAGTGGTACTACAAACAAAATGTGCACCCCAGACCAATGGCTGATCGTCAAAGGCATGTCTAATGTTATACATATCCTTATTGTGCAGCAGAAATGACAGCCTTCATCTTTGTTGCACAATTAGTTACTTTCAGTCCATATTTCTTGACAATCCTTTGAAGCCACGAACGTGTGAGTAGATCCTGTATCAACCATAGTGACTACAGTTTTCTCGCCAATATTCATTCCAACGTAGATTATACTGTCGTAGGCAACAGAAAGATCACCTACTGTGTCAGCAACATTTACATAGGTAAATTTTCCAACAACATCCTCATCTACATCCATCACACTAACACTAGACAATGTGTTCAATAGTTGTAATGTATTAACAAATGCAGCAATTTCCTATCCCTTCCCCTTATTTTGTTTATCCTCCTCAACCAGAAGAGCATTTACTTTTTCTTGGTTAGGACAGTTCCTTGCCTGATGGTCTTGTTTCTTGCAAGTCCATCAAACATTGTCACTAGTCTCTTTGCCACAGTTAGCCGATGAAGCATCCATCTTTCCCTTGCCTTTATCATTTCCTTCCGATCTGCGATTATCTTTCTCTCAGTCCTAACCCTTCTCTTTTCGCTTCATCTTTGACGAAGGAGTCAGGTCAGTAGTGGCACTAGTTGATTGAATATCAATCAAAGCATCGGTGGCAGCAATTACTCTGGGCAGATCTTGGGCCTTCTGCCTGCATAATTCATTTTATGTCCACCCCTGCATTCTAGAAATAAAATTATGTAACTTATCTTCGTCAAACATATTTTGAATATCAAACAGCACCGACATGAATTCCTTTACATATTTCTGAATGGGTCCCACTTGCTTCAAACGCTTCAACTTGTCCCTAGCAATCCAAGAAGAGTTACTATGCAGGAGTTTTTCTCAAAATGCATCCCTTAACTTCTCCCACGTATCAACTTTGCGTCGGTTTGCACTTTCATCATTGTATTCTTTGTCCACCACCACAAAATTGCATCCTACGAAAGGAATGGACGGTAATGGTCAACTTATCCGCCTTAGGAACATGGGCAGTAGCAAAACAATGCTCCAAGTCCCACATAAAGTTTTCAAACTCCTTGGCCCCACTAACACCATCAAATGACATTGGCTCAAGGACTTTAACTTTAGAGTCCTCCTCACAAACGGGATTAGAACTAGCGAGAACCAAATGCAATAAAGCCAATTCATCTTGATGATCTTCGTTGTTCTTCATCAAACCATCAATTTGCAGCGTTGATGCTTCATGGAAGTTGGCATTCTCTACCAATTGTTCCTCAATATTTGCACTATTTAGGCCCAACTCGCCATGGAAAGTTTCAAATTTATGTTTGATGCCCAAAATATGCATGAGTAGATCCACTAGATTTGGGTCATTCAGTCACTCATCTGTCATCCCAGCAAAGGCTTCAAGCCTGTGTGAATGATCTCATAGTTCTAAGTTTCTCACCATTTTGGTAACCTTGATCTGATACTAGTTGTTAGGGGGATAACTTAAGTCGATCTAACCCACTAAGGTAGTTTAAACACTTAAACTCAGCACACCTAATTGACGTTGTAGATTAACTCTAGAAAAGCATACGAAAGTAGAACACACAATCACGTCATAGGAACAAGTCCCAACTTTGTATTAAACTCACGCCACAATGAAGTACACAAATAGTTTAACCTTATAAAATTCGACCAAAAGACATTCTGCCTAAGACTGGTCTGCCTATGCCTTTAAATAGGCTACAACCCAGTCACATGCTAGACATATGGCCACAAATTCAGTTGGAAAGCCAAATTCGAAATTCAAACTACAAGTCTTATCTACAATGCTGACAAGTCTCCAACGGCTAGAAACTGGCAAATTAGCCCAAATGCCCACGCATGTGAGAGGCACACGCGAGCAACCTTCAGCTTTTGGTGCCAAAATCACCCTTCAGCTGCCCAATCTCACGCCTTCTCACGTACCAGCCATGTGCATTGGTCCTGCCTCGCCCAGCTTGCCATTGGAGTGTAATCTTCTCAACTGTTGCTCTTGTCCAGCACTTAGCCTTCAATTTGTTTAGCCACGACCTTGTCATGATCACAGCCTTTCCTTTCCTTGCCTTAGCCTGCCCAACCCTTGTCATACCTTAGCCACGTCTTGCCTCACATGCCTTAGCTTTTATAGCCCTTGTCATGCCTTAGCCATTCCCTGCCTTGCATGCCTTAGTCACGCCACTGCCAAGGTATTCTTTATTTTAATTTAACCTTTACTGAAGTCATTGGGCCTTGGATAGGTTCATCCTGAAAATCACTAGCCAAGCCCGAACAGCTCGAACCGTCACACTGAGGTTCTAACATCTTTCCTTTCTTTTTTTTCCTTGTTTTTGGTTGCACATGAATTCTTGGTTCTAATTTAATCAACATATATATATGCTATGGTTGTTTTTAATATATTTTTACTATTTCAGCAGTTTATTTACACATGCTTTAGGAATTTTAACATCCCAATAATGAAAGGAAATTTGGAAAAAATAAGGCAACAGCTCTGTTCCGTCTTTCCCGTTATAGCGGTTGACACGTCGCTACTACAGCTGACACTATAGCTGGAAAATTCCCGCCATTGAGGAAGCAATATAGCGGGTCAGTTCCCCTATGACAACCCCGATGAGTTCAGCCCAGATATTTGAAATTTTCTATAATGTTCCTTCATTCCCCAATGCCCATTATAAATACTACTCCTGGAATCACAACACAGTCTCGAAATAACCCCACAATGATTCCCAACCATGTACAATACAAACTTTGCGTCATATAAAACATCAGCCACATAAGCAACTCATCATAAGTTATTTCAAAGAATCACAACTCAACTTAATCATAGAACAAAATTAATTTTCAGTTATTTTCCTAACATCAATATGGTTTGGGCTACAATTTCACAGTCATACAAGCAAATATACTTCACACATTTGCATTTATTTGGGGAAATCCAGAGACCTAATGACAATCATCAAATTGTATCACTAAATCAAATCAGGTTCATTATATTCTACTCGCAACATGAATGACCACTTAATGACAATTCATGCACTTACATGACCCTTAAAGGCATATACCAATTGGAACCTTCCCGTTTCCAATCTTTCCTTGCTTATATTCCTTCAATCGTGACAACGACATCTAGTTTACTTTTTTGAGATTTCAATTAGGATCTGAAGTTATCAATTGGACTCAACCCATACCAGAAGCAACACACAACACGAGAGGAGTGAAGAAGTTAGAGGACTTTTTATGATTCGGCATAGCCCTTTAAAGATTAAATATGGACGTCAACACACCAATCGTTAGGATTCTATTCGACATTTTCTCTTATACTAATAGACCATTAACATGGGCTTTGATTGTCACGAGCCAAACCATCGGGTCGTACTGGTACCTACTCGAACACCTAGATAGGAGAACCCTTACCCCCAAACTAGAGCATGAATTGTGGAAGTGAACAAAACATAAGCTAAACCCCCTATAAAATACAGAAATTCTCCCAAATATATTAAAATAAGTACTTTTTAGAAATAAGCCAATCCCTCCTAAAGAACTAGTCTAAATAGGTACAAGATCGTCTAAGAGAATACACAGTTCAAAATTAAGTAGAATCAGCTCCCATATGAAGGAAAAGAGGTAGAAGTTGTCGGGTATAATCATTGTCTTCACCTAAGAAACATCAGTGATCCAACAACTAGACTATGCCAAATGGCATAGCAAGAGTAGTATCATTACAACCACATGTACTGGTAGGAATCATCCATCGACCTAAATCTACCTCATAATATCAAGCAAACAATTAAAGAAAATGAAACTTGGAGAGATAATTAAGAATATGATCCTTCGACCACCACCCTTACTACCACGTAATACCACCCTTTAACTCATATGTTCTATATCAGGTCATTCCACCTCCTTCCGCTGCCAACTCCACCATTTAGACCATTCCGCCCTCATATCAGATCGTATCCTAACCCTTCTATTACATAGAGACTTTTCGAACAGCTCATTCTACAACCACAAGAATTCTTCTACTATTTTCATTCCTTAATCCAAGTTCCCTATTAACTCTGTTAACCGGCCTACTACTCTCCCTCAAGCTCTCACGTAAACACCCTAGCCCTAGACTAGTTTAGTATACCACTTGTAAGACTTTTACTAAACATCCTTGACTCAAATTCCCTTATCAAATATGTCCCAGACCACCTACACTGACAAAAAAATGCAAATTAGTGAATAAGAAAAACTACAAGTCAACATCCTAACTTAACAACAGCCTGAGACATTTCCAAAACATAACAATCACGTACACCTGATTCATCACACCTTTCAAGTAACCCAAACCACCAAGGATTCCTAAGACATTATCTATCATTTTAAACATATAGTCCTGGTCTATACGAGAACAATCATGGCATCTAAACACAAATTCCAGCCACTCATGCACTAACATGTAACAATCATGTCACGAAGAAGTAAACCTGGTTCTCTCATGAAACTCGCACAAAAATAGTCAATATACCAGGTGTGGTACTTGAGCCAACCATTAGTAATTTGTACCAGGGTGGTACCTGAGAGGGAAATTTGATGGTTCATACCTGGAATTTGTTAATGATTAATTCGCTATGAAGCTCTTTCCTACTAGATGTATTAACTTTTTTTGGCTCGATCTATTGAAAAGAGAAAATAGTGAATTGGTCATCTTGTTATTACTAATGATATAGATATGGAAGATTCAGCTATGATTTATTGCCAGCATCGTGTCAAAGAAGTTACTGATGGAATCGATTAAACGACATCAGTGGGGGCTTTTGATGTATAGAGTTAAACCGACACAACACATGTCGGATCTTGTTCATTGAATAATCGCTTCATGGTGAAAGCTCTAGTTCTGTGTAGAGATTGACTTGCTCGTGATGATTTGATGGAGCCGATGGACGATTCAACTTCGGGGCGCAGCTTTCCGCTTCTGGATTTGCCAAAGTTTTCTAGAGGGTTCTTTGTCATTTTGTTTCCTTTTTATTCGTTTTGTTCCCTAACCTAGGTGGATATGGGCTTATTCGAATTGGGCTTTGTGGACTATTTTTTGTTCATTTAGAATAGAAGGTGGCCTTTGCAAAAATAAAAAGAATAAATTAGAAGAAAACAAAGTTCAACCAAAACAAAGTAAATCAAATATTTTACTTTTAGCATAAGAGACAAATAAAAAGAAATGTATAGCATTTAATTAATTATAATTATTTAATATAAATTACCATTTATTTAAATTACTTAATTATATAAAATTTAAATAATTTGATAAAAACTCGGATATTCATAAGGAAAATATAGTGAAAAATTATATGGAAGAAATTAGAGTTGGCATCATCATTAGACTAAAGGAAGGGTAGACTTGAGCTTAGATTTTATGTACTTGTCAATTTAAAAAATTCAGTGGGCTTCACCAATTCAATGACATTTTAATATTGGGCGGGATATGATCTGTAATTTGGTGGAAAAGGATGGACTTCTATGGAACTGTTAATAAAGTCTAAACAATAAAGTAGAAAAGATAACATTTATGAGCAAACTGATCTTGTAAAATGTTTCAAAGACTATAATAACCTTGAAAAGTTTATTTAATATCCAAAAACTAGCATGTTGAAATCATTGTTTTTAATATACAAAAAAATAAAAGTATCAATTTATTATTCTCTATGTTTTAACATTTAACACGAATTTATATATTATTTGCTATCAAATGAGCTTGAACATGCAGGTCACTTAAAGAGAATATTTTTTTATTGAGCAACTTTCACATATAGCAAACACAAAAATCATATTTGTATGTTATAGCTATAGTTTGCATAATTACGCTCCATAGCAAACTTTATGTTTGCTATGGCTATTTCGCTATACATATATACAAAAGAAGCTGGTTATTTCACTATTTATATATACAAAAGAAGCAATTGTATAATCTGTTTCGGTATACATATACAAAAGAATCAATTGTATAATATGTGTTTATATGAAGGGAGAAAGAGAGAAAGACAAAAGAAAATTGGGCAGGAAAAGATCGTATTTGTATAATCATAAGTGTAGAGGACGAAAATATATGCATTTGTATTTGTATATACAATTTTCTCTCGCTTTATACAAATACAAACGCAATGTATACATTTGTGTTTGTATAAAGTGAGAAAGGCGAGTGAGAGTGGCGAGCGAGATCTGGGAGAGTAGCGAGCGAGATCTGGGAGAGTAGCGAGCGAGATCTAGGAGAGTAGCGAGCGAGATCTGGGAGAGTAGCGAGCGAGATCTGGGAGAGTAGCGAGCGAGATCTGGGAGAGTAGCGAGCGAGATCTGGGAGAGGGGAGAGAGGGGAACGAAAATATATATATATATACAATTTTCTCTCTTTATACAAACACAAAGGCATTTTATACATTTGTGTTTGTATAAAAGCAAGAGAGGCGAGCGAGACTGCCATCCAGAACGAGAGTGGCGAGCGAGATTCCACCAGGGAGAGGCGAAATAGCAACAGTTTGCTATGGGGTACAATTAAATCAAACTATGTTTATAGCATTTAATTTGATTTAATAGTTTGTTATTATATACAATTTTCCCTTTTTTATTCTATGTCAGTATGCAGATTAGGGGTTGGGGTTGCAGGGGTAAGTATGGCAATCTTAATTCATGTCATGTATGACCCATTAAATAAGAAAGAACATTTCAATAAAAAATATCATCTCTAATTTTTTATAACAAAATAGGACCCCTAATTAGCATTTTTATATTATTATGTTTGGTAAATATGGGTCTAATTTTGTGTGTATATATGAAATGTATCAAACGAGCATGTATATTACACACAATATACACAGTTATCATATTTAAATTTTACAACAAATTTATTATTTCCTTAAATTTATTATCTATTTCGTATTTTATACATCATTCTCTCTTTTCCTTAATTTAATCTGTTTTCCATCATTTAATTCTCTCGTTTCCTTAATTACATAAAAAAATTAATTTACTCAAATTAAATTTCTTTTCCAATATTTCATTCTTTCACGGCCCAAAACGGGTGTGATGACACTTGTCTTAATCCACCAAAACAAGTCAGTCTAAAACCCAACTAAAGAGATAAATGCGGAAGTAAAACATAATGTCTAACTAATTTAATTTCAAAATCATGGATATCATAACATAACTCAAATGTAACAAAACCTAGTTGTCACATGTACAAGCCTCTAAGTAGTACATTAGATTCAAAGAAGTGTCTTTGTCTTTAGAATAGAACAAAAACATAATAATAAAAGAGTATGAGGTCTCTGCCGAGATAACAAGTAGCTACCTCACAAACTCTCCAACTGTAGCCTTGGACTAGAAGAGAAGAAGGAGTAATCACGATGATCCGGAGTCGTGACCTACACAAGTGTAGAAGCAAGGAAGTGATTACCAAACAACACGGCACTTAGCGAGCAAACAACTAACTCTAAAAAAGTAATATAGAACACAAGTACTCCAATCATACCAATTGAACCTCCTCAACTACAACTTGTAAGAAAAAATCATCACAACCTAACAGTTTTAACTCCATACCACAAAGAGCGTAAAGAACATCATAAATTGCACCTCAACGTGAATAATCAAATCACCACAGTAATTCACAATTCAATAACAGCAATAGCATATCTACAATCGCCTCTGCTGAGAATCAATGAAGTGCAGTGCAATGATGGGAAATGTCATATAGAGTGATGCATGACTGTCCTAACGATATACACACGTTGTCTCTTAGTCTAGAAACTATGGGGAACTCTTAAGTCAATACATCTGCCACGGGCGTGTGGCTTGATCCATATTTCAACTTAATTAATCTGCCACGAATGTGTGGCCCATTCCTCTTTCCACTCAATGAATCTGCCAGCAACGTGTGACCCGTTTGCTATTTCATTTTAATGAATCCACCACAGATATGTGTCATGTTCTCAATTTGCACTAAATGAATCCGCCACGGACATGCGACTCGTTCCCTAATTCCTCTCATCCTCACAAAGTGTCATCACAACAGTTGTACAACATCCAAGCAAATATATATGCAATGATCAAATATGTGGATGTCAATTCAATACCAATATCCAACAACAGTAAATCAAGGCATATCGTTAAGTGACTCATCATATTCATTTAATTAGTATAATCAAATCACACAATTCAACAAGGAAGGAAAATGAAGGCTTTAAAGGTGAACAAAGGTGGTAATCGGCAATTCGCCGAACGTGAAAGGCAAACTCGATCAGGTCTGTCAACTGAGGTTCAAATACCTGAAGCAAGTGAAGGGCGAGCTGAGGAACATATGGCGATTCGCCGAATATGTTTGGCGAGCCCGACTAATGTCGCCAAGTTGATCACGCGTTGGATTTTGGGTTAAATTTTGAGAAATCATAAATAGCCCAAAGGAGAGAGAAAATAGAGGAGATTGTGGAGAAGAATTTCAGTTCCTAACTTTGTATGAGTTTTGGAGACTTAACTTTTGAACTTTTTGAGAAATATTCTTAGTTTACAATCTTGTAATTGACAATTGAAGATTCAAATTGAAGTGGGTCTTAAAGATTATTGCATAATTTCAATTCTCCAATTACTGAAATCATAACGGGTATACCTTCTTTTCCTTTTATGATGCTTGGCTAAAACCCCAAATCTAAGGGTGTGATTATGGGGTTGAGTGTTGATTTATTGTAGTGGGTTTTGTATCTTGCTATGTTTTATTATTGTAGATTCATGGATTTAATCTAATTAGCATGAGGCAAATTCATAAGTTAAGGTTGCAAAGTTAATCTTAGCGTAGACCCTCGATTGGTGCTCGAAAGAGATTAATTGAGATGGAAAATTAGTTTAATGCAAACAGAATAGAATATTCCAAGTGGAAAGTTTCTTCTTCTTTTTTCATATTTTTGAAAGAAAATCAATCTTTGTAATGAGCTTTTTTTCTAATTTACAGGTGTAAAATATTAAATGAAGGCAGATACACAGTTTCTTTTTTCAACATGAATAAATAGAGAAAAGAGATACCCAACTAACTGGGTTATACTTCTTAGTTTAGGATTCTTTGTATAAAAAGTCTGGCTCTTGAATTCAAATTTTCCTTGTATGTTCAAAAGTTTAAATTACATGTCTACTGAAAATCAAAGTGGAGCAGTTTCAAAACCTCTATCTTTCTATCTTTAAGGCAAAGCCGGCCTGAAAGTCGGAACGTATAACTTGTACCAACAAAAAGGCTCAACTGCAACAACTTTGAACCTGAATAATTAGATTAGGCGGTGATTACCAGCTTGTGTATATCATTCAACAGTGATTTCAAATGTCTAACTGCTTATAGCATTATACAATCACTCAAGCTTTTCAACTCAAAATATAAGTAACCTAACAAAAACTATACTCAAGATCAAAATGTTCAACTACTCCCAACTCTAAAATTTGAAACACTGGTTTGTTCCGCGGTAATAATTTCAAGCAAAGCTTAAAAGAAAGGAAAACCGTGAGTGCAAACTTTGAATATCCTCTACTTTGAACTTGAAAATGTCTAGCATCTTCTTGATGTGCACGTGAGCTAGCTTCCAGCATCAAGGATAGTGAAGGTCTTCATCTCACACAAGACCTTCAGAATATATGCACAATATCATACGCAAATCTTTTGTGTGTTAAGGAATTATAGGAATGTATTATAGGATACAACACCATGCAAGTGATGATATGGTAAATGCACATAGAGACCACGCAAGATATGCAAGGAAAGTATTGGCACTGATGCTGCCAGTTCATATCTACAAAAGATCTTTAAAAACTTGTTTTGGTTAAGTTATTTCAGAACTTTTCCCCAGAGAAACTTCATCAAAATACCTGTTTTGGTTGAAAAGTGTTCTTAAAAAACATTGAGAACACAAAATCTTACAATATATGCATATATGTTTTTGTTCCGGACATTTTTTTCCTCAACAATGGCAGTTAGTATTTCTTAGGAGAGAGGACGGAAGGTAAAGGATAATATGTTGACAGCTACTCTAACCTGATGATACTTGCAGAGTCATTCCTATCTTGTTGCTATGATAGTAAAACTTGAAAACTTTGACAACATAGTTCAGATAGTTTTATTAAGGGAGGGGAAAAATGTGTAAGTCTTTCATAAGAAGGATACGTCCAGAAGAGCACAAATGACAGCAAAGAAAAGAAACAATGTTAATTGACTGTCAAACTAAGGGTATAAAGCTAGATTAACAATTTGAAATCATCATGCAAAGATGATAAATTTCTCTCAACAATCAAGCAGTGAAACTGTTATGTTGGATACTATATCGAAACTAAAAGGTAGTTCATAGACTACCAAAACCTAGAAATCGACCCCTTTTCCACAGATTCCCAGGAAACCTAGTTCTTTATTAGGTACCCAAAAAAAACCCTAGAAATCAACACCCATCACCCTAAAAATAATTAAGAAGATCCACAGGAATACTGATAAACATGATTCTAATCAACAAAGTATCACTGAGATAGAAAATAAGTTCCAATAGTTAAGTAACTTAAAGAGAAATTTGAAGAAAGAAAAGTCAAGATGATATGGAAAGAATTCATAACTGGAAAATGAATGAGAAAAAATTTCCAAAAGGGTATTAAAGAAACAGGTAGATAAAATGAAGCAGGATAGACGAACTAACTAGGGCTTCAAAAAAATATTACTCCATTTGTTTCAATTTGTTTGTCATGTTTTGACTTCGCACGGAGTTTAAGAAAGTAAAGACGGCTTTTGAATCTTGTGGTCTTAAAATAAAGATATGTCAAATGCACCAAAATGCCCTTTAATCGTGTGGTCTTAAACATGCCATGGGGAAAGTTGAAATTAAAGAGTTGTCAAAAAAGGAAAGAGCCATTCTTTTTTAAATGGACTAAAAACGAAAGTAGGACAAACAAATTGAAATGGGGAGTACGACTTTGAAAGAAAGTACTCCCTCCGTCCCATTTTATGTGGCACTTTTCGAATTTCGAGATTCAAACAAGTCTATCTTTGACCATAAGTTTTTCATAAATCTTTTAAACATTTTGAATTATCAATTATTATGGCTTATAGTACTTTTTACGTAGTTTACAAATATATAAATTTCATTTCAAAAAATTTGAAAACTCCATGCGCAAATTTCCGATCAAACGTAAACTATTTGACTCTCGAAATAAAGAAAAGTGTCACATAAATTGGGACAGAGGGAGTAATTTTTTTACAATATTCTATCATTTTAACTGTTTCTTATGCAGGTGATTGAGCAGGCAGATGAACAATTTCTTGATCAATGATTAGAAACAAAGAATGCACGAAGAAGAGATCTTATTAGAAGTATGAATGCAAAGAAGTACCATATGCCCGCCAAAAAATCCATCAAGCAAGATTCTGTTCCAACTGTCAAAGTAGGAGTGGATTGAAAACTTGGCCTTCGCAGTGAGTGCTACTGAAGTCATTGCCATGACAAGAAAATAAAAGATAAAATCCTGTCAAGCTATTAAGTCCCAGAATGCCGGCAATGACACCACCAATGATTGCCATGAATGTGCGGCTGAACAAAAGAATGCTCAATATAAATGGAGATATCCAATGACAAGGAAAAAATCCTTAGAAAGACGAAAAGAACCGAATTTTACTTTTTCACATATGATCGACCGCTCGTCTCAAGTATATTTTCATTCTTCCTTCGGATCCAACTGTGTGATCAAGTAATTACATTTCTTTATAGACAGTTGCAACACAGAGCTTGGATTTATTTTGTTTATCTTTCCTTTTTTTAGATATATAAGTTTATGGAGCTTGGGGTTGTTTTCTTGTAGAGGCAAAATGACAAGGGTAATCCCAAGACTTGCACTAGCACTGAAAACAGGTATTAACTGTTCAATTACTCAAAAAGCTATTACATACTGATCAAAAAGAAATTATTCAAAACTACAACTAATTCATTAATTGAAACCTGAAAAGGTTAATTTGCCATTAATATGATTATAAACTGCAGTTCTTGGTTTAGGGTGTTAGGTTGTTTATTTGGTGATTGAGGTACTTGGTACTTGTAGGACTTTACTGAGGCAAAAGAATAGATATTTATAAGGACTATACGCATCTCCTCGAGCCATTACAGGAAAGCATACAGCTACACCAAGGGCAACACACTTTCTGCTCAAGTGCAAGGAGTAATAGTCTTGGGTGAATGAAAGATAGGAGGAAAAATCAAGGACTGTAACCCAATTGGCCATAATACATACTAATCATACCAATGTAGAAGTGTTATCCCACAAATGAAAAGAAGTTAGCACTAAGGCTACTTTTATGAGGTATGTTATCTAATTAAACTGATATAATATTTTTTATTCTATATCCTAGAGATGTTCCACCAAAATGATGCCTCAGTGAAGGAGTTAAAGCTACAGGTGCATATAATCCCTAACTTCAACCAGTTGTTCAGTTGGGCTAATTTCAGTGATACACAATTAAGGAGTAAGAGTTAGATTTAGGCTTCCGGAAAGTAGTTAATTCTGTTAGACAGCTAGAGTGAAAGCAGTTAGGCAGTTATAACTGATTTCTATTAGATTAGTGAATTAATAGCTGTACATTTCAGTCATTCAATAACTATATAGCATGTAATCAACTCATTGTACTATCATATATGGAAATACAGAATTCTTCTCTATTCCTAAACTATCTTCTTCTCTCTTAATTCTTCTTCTTCTTCAACTGTATTCTCGAAGTTAACCCTGAATCAGTAACTCGATCCTTGAATTCATTGAGAATTCCTGTAATCGAGTAACATTGGCATCAGAGTCATCTATCCTTGGATTTTAATGGCGAAACGAACAAGGTCTACCAATAATTCTCCAACATAAATGGGGACTTCGGGCCCCCAAGGCCTAGCTCAAGTGGCAAAAGGTGGAGGATTTGTGGCTTAGGTCGTAGGTTCAACCCCACACCATGCAAAGCGAAGCCCGGTATTTAAGTCGAGAAGGGTAGAGGGGCGGGCCCATTATCCACCGAGTTTAGAAGGCTATGATTGGTCCAAAGGACGGGTCACAGACAGATTTCTCGGTTATCAAAAAAAAAAAATGGGGAATTCGGCAGGGGAAGTTACAAATATGAAGAGATTGGATCAAGTGGTCATGGAGTTGAAGGAACATTTGGTCAGCAATCGAGAATCTGGAAGGGAGACAACTCCTATGCAATAGGACGGTCCTTCGGCTGCAACACTTTCTGAGGAGAGAATTCACAGACCCATGAGTCCTACCAGTTACAACACTCATAATTCCAATTTTTCAAGGTGGCCGAGAATGGAAGTTTTGAGGTTTTCTGGAGAGGATTTGAGATCTTGGTTGTTCAAGATCGAGCAGGTTTTTTTTTTACGCAAAATGTTACTGATGAAGAGAAGGGATCAATTGCAGCCTTGCAACTGGAAGGAGAAGCTATACAGTGGCGTCTCTCTTTTATGAGATATAGCAATACTTACAACCTGCAACTTGGACCGAGAATGTGATGGCGATGGTTGAAAGATTTGGTACCGACTTCGATGACCCTATGGAGGAGATTAAAAAAGATCAAGCAGGTGGGGAGCATAAAGTAGTACCACGCTATGTTTCAGAGACATCTGACTAGGGTGAAGCTTTCATAGGAAAATGCTATTAGTTGTTTCATTGGAGGGTTGAAGTATGAATTAAATATTGTTGTGAAGATAACCAAGTCATATCATTGTCTCAGGCATATAAAAGTGCAAGACTAGAGGAGGCCTATATTGCTGCGACAAGGCAACCAACTAGACTTCAGAGTTTCAATTCCTCTAGGAGGATAAATGATCATAGAATGCAGAGTAAACAAGGGTTATTGCCAACATCAAGCACTAGTTACTCAGGGCCACACAAAGGTGTTAATAGGAAGACCTTGAGTATGGAAGAGATGAATGACAGAAGAGCTACGGGCCTTTGTTATTTTTGTGATGAAAAATATGTTTTTGGGCAAAAATGCAAGAACGTTAAGCAATTATATCTGCTAGAGATAGAAGAACAAGAAGGAATGGAGGTAGATCCAGTAATAGAGTTGGATGGGCCATTGGAGGGACAAGAACGGGAACTTGAAAATCCTTGGAGCAACTAGAAATCTCTATTCATGCCTTGAATGGTTCTTTGGGATTGAGGGCATTGGTTACCACTTAGAAAGCCATTGCACATCTTAATTGATACAGGAAGTTCACACAACTTCATTGATTGAGCTAGTCAAGCAGTTAGGGTGCCAGATCAAATCTATTCGTCCTGAAAGGGTTGCAGCAGCCATTGGAAATGATATGCAAGTAAACAAAATGTGCACCATTTCTTGGTTATTACAAGGTGCTAAGTTTTCAGCTGATTTCTTGTTATTACCACTAAGTTCTTGTGGAGTGGTTTTGGGTGTTTAGTGGTTGTTGACTTTAGGAGATATCAAAATGAATTTTCGTAAGCTCACAATGGAATTTTATTACAAAGGGAAGAAGCATTGTCTTAGAGGTGCAGGGAGCCAGATTACAACGAGTTGGGAAGTTGGCTAAAATCTCAGGTAATCAGTCTCAAAAGCGCGAAGCGAGGCAAGGTGCACTTGCTGCGCTTTTATGCTCTGAAGCGAGGCACTACTGAAAAAGCAAGCGCTTCAGCAGTAGAAGTGAGAAGCGGGCTTAAAGAAAAGGCAACAAAAAGCTCGCTTAAATGAAAAAGGAGCTAGTTAGGGTTTTTAAAATAAAATTGTATGTTTTTTTTAATTTCTAAAAATATACTTGGGTTGCTGTGACTTCCAATTGTTTTCCATCCGACTGCTGCGAGTTGCGACTTCTCTTTAGGTTAGTTCTCTTTGATCGACTACTGCTCTGGTTTTTTCTATTTTTGTATGTTGGTTGATGCTCTGTTCTATCTTTATTTTTTTTCCTTAGTTTTTTTGTTACCGAGTTACTCTTCTTTTTTTTGCTTGTAGTAAGCTGTATTTTCTTATTCAATGTCACAAAAAAACGATCCGACTTGGGCGTATGAAACTCTTATGGGCAGTAACACAAAAGTCAAATGTGTCTTTTGTGATATGACATACAATGGCGGAATATTTCCTCACAAAAAGCATCTTATTGGTGATTATAGAGATGTAAAAGTATGTCCGAAGGTCCCAGATAGTGTGAAGGAAGAGATCAAAGAGTATTTGCTGGAAAAAAAATGAGTTTAAAACTCAAATGAACCATGAAGCATCCATGGTTAATGTTCTTGATGATGATGAAGTTGAAGTGAATATGCCAATGGGCCTCCCTCAAAATGTCAAAAAGAAGTCTTCAAGTAGTGAAAGTGGGTCATCCACCAATAGCAATGTCAAGGGTCCTATAAATCTCTATTTCTCACAAAAACCAAATGAAAACAGAAAATGTGGGCCCATTGATTTAGAATCTTCTAGGAAGATTTTAAGGGATCCTGGTATATCTACTTTTGCTAGCTGAATGTATGATGCAGGACTTCCTTTCAATTGTGTTAATTACACCGAGAGTTTTGGTGAATTCATTGAGGCAGTCGGCCAATATGGTCCTAGAATGAAGCCCCCCACCTATCATGAGGTAAGAGTTCCTTTTCTAAAAAAGGAGGTGGAAAAGCCAAACAAGATTGTAGAAGAACATGAGGTTCAATGGAAAACGTATGGTTGTTCCATTATGATGGATAAATGGACAACAAGAAATGGAAAAATGGTCATTAATGTTTGGTGAATTCGCCAAGAGGGAGTGTGTTCCTTGAATCTTATGATGCTAGTGACTCTTCTACTGATTCTAATAAGATGTTTAACTTGTTGAGAATACTATCTTGAAGATAGGCAAGAAAAATGTGGTACAAGTTGTGACTGATAATGCAAGTCACCCGCTTTTTTGTTCTCACTTGCATCATCAGCCACAACTTGTACCACATTTTCCTTGCCTATCTTCAAGATAGTCTTCTCAAACAAGTTAAACATCTTATTATAATCAGTAGAAGAGTCACTCCCATCATAAGATTCAAGGAACACACTCCCTCTTGGAGAATTCACCAAAACATTAGTGACCATTTCCCATTTCTTGTTGTCCATTTATCCATCACAATGGAACAGCCATACGTTTTCCATTGAACCTTGTATTCTTTTACAATCTTGTTTGTCTTTTACACCTTCTTTTTTAGAAAATCAACTCTTACCTCACGATAGGTGGGGGGCATCATTCCAGGGCTATATTGTCCTATTGCCACAATGAATTCACCAAAACTCTCGTTGTAATTAACACAATTAAAAGGAAGCCCTGCATCATACATCCACCTAGCAAAAGCAGATACAGCATGATCCCTTAAAATCTTCTTAGAAGCCTCTAAATCAATAGGTCCACCTTTTCTCTTTTCATTTGGTTTTTGCGAGAAATAGAGATTTATAGGACCCTTGACATTGCTATTGGTGGATGACCCACTCCCACTACTTGGAGGCTTCTTTTGACATTTTGAGGGAGGCCCAATCGGCATATTCACTTCAACTTCATCATCATCCATTTCATCATCATCAACAAGATTAACCATGGATGCTTCATGGTTCATTTGAGTTTAAACTCATTTTTTTCAGCAAATACTCTTTGATCTCTTCCTTCACACTATCCAGGACCTTCAGACATACTTTTACATCTCTATAACCACCAATAAGATGCTTTTTGTGACGAAATATTCCGCCATTGTATGTCACATCACAAAAGATACATTTGACTTTTGTGATACTTCCCATAGGAGTTCCATACGCCCAAGCAGGATCCCTTTTTTGTGACATTGAATAAGAAAATATAACTTTACTACAAGCAAAAAAAAGAAGAGTAACTAAGTAACAAAACAGCAAATAAAGTAAGGAAAAAATATAAAGATAGAACAGAGCAGCAACCAGCATACAAAAATAGAAAAAAAAACATAGTAGTGACCAAAGAGAAGAAGAGAAAAAAAAAGAGCAGCACTGCACTGCAGCAGTCAACAACCTCGCAGCAATCGCAGCCGGAAGAGAAGAAGAGAAGAGAAGAGAACTAACCTCGCAGCAGTCGGAGGGAAATAATTGGAAGTCGCAGAAGTCGAAGCAGCCCAGTATATTTTCAAAAAAATTTAAAAAACTTACAATTTTTTATAAAAAAAACCCCTAATTTGTGCCTTTTTTCATTTAAGCGCACTTGTTCTCACCTTCTCTTTAAGCACGCTTCTCGCTTCAGCAGTAGAAGCACTCACTTTTTAATCATCGCCTCGCTTCAGAGCATAAAGATATAATGAGTGCGCCTCGCCTCACTTCGCGCTTAAAGCGCGCTTTTTGTCGTTTTTCACAACATTGGTACCCTCTGTGAAGAAGGATATCATTGAAGGGTTAGTACAACAAATGCTAGATCAAGGGATAATTCAGTCTAGTTGTAGCTCATTTGCTGCCCTTGTGGTTTTGGTTGGAAAAAAGGATGGCTATTGGAGGATGTGTGTGGATTATCAGGACTTAAACAAATACATTGTAAAGAATAAATTAACTATACCTATTGTAGAGGATTTATTAGATGAGTTTGGAGGATGTAAAATTTATTCTAAAATTGACGTGATATCAGGTTATCACCAACTGAGAATGGCAGTAGAAGACATATCAAAGACAACTTTTAGACGCATTTAGGTCATTTTGAATACCTGTGATGCCCTTTGGGTTATCAAAAGCCCCTTTGGGTTATCAAAAGCTCCTGCCAGATTTCAAGGACTTATGAACTCTGCCTTTCATTCCTTTTTTAAGTTAGTTTGTGTTGGTTTTCCTTGATGATATTCTCACTTATAGCAAGTGTATGGACGATCATTTGAAGCACCTCACGGCTATTTTTGAAGTAATGCAGCAGCATCAATTGTATGCTAAGGCAAGTAAATGTTTCTTTAGGGTGTTGAAAATAGCGTACTTGGGACACTTCATTATTGAGCATGGCGTATCTACTAATCCTCAGAAGGTTGAGGTTGTAAAAACTGGCCTACCCTTACTACTCTTAAATAGTTGAGAGGGTTTTAGGGACTAGCTGGTTATTATAGAAGGTTATTCAAGGGTTTGGTATCATTTGTAAACCATTAACAGATCTCTTGAGGAAAGGTGGTTTTAAATGGTCTACAGAGGCAAATGTTGCTTTAGCACAACTGAAGGACAAGTTGACTAAGTCTCCAATGTTAGCACTGCCTTATGCAACTAAGACATTTATTGTAGACATTGATGCTAGTGGAAGTAGTATTGGGGTAGTTCTCATGCAGGAGGGCCACCCCATTGCTTTTATTAGCAAGGCTCTTTCTCCTAGGCATAGGGCCTGCCTTTGACAGTATATGTTAGAGAGTTGCTAGCTATTGTACATGCTATCACTACATGGTCACAATATTTACTTGGGCAGAAATTTGTAATTAGAACTTATCAGAAGACATTAAAGTTCTTGATGGAACAGAAGTTGCATACTAATTCTCAGTTGTTGTGGCTTACCAAACTTATACCATTTGATTACACTATTGAGTAAAAAACAGGACTTGAGAACAAAGTGGCAGATGCACATTCAAAAGTCACTGGGCAGACTTATTGGCTCTAGTCATTTCTCCTACCAAACTGGTCTTTTTCAGGCTATTGCGGATCGCTGGACTTCAGATCAAGAGCTCAAACAGCTCATTGAAAAATTACAAGCAAACCCTAATACTCAGGCATTTCACTTGGATGCAAGGTCAATTGCAGAGAAAGGGAAAACTGGTCATTGGAAAAGTGCAAAGTTTAAGGACTGACATTACGACTTTATGACATGCTAGTCCACATGGGGGTCATTCAGGTGTTGAAGCTACTCTCAAAAGACTACTGACATTGTTCTATTGGAAAAATATGAGAAAGGAGGTGAAGGAATTTATACAAAAGTGTGATGTGTGCCAGAGAAACAAATCAAACTTAGCTGCTTACCCTGGCCTCCTACAACTAGGGGTGTTCATGGTTTGGATAAAAACCGATCCAAACCGAAAAACCAAACCAAACCGATTAAATGAACCGATTTAATTTGGGTTTTGGTTTGGTTTGGTTTTAGATTGTTAAGAACCAATAGTATTTGGTTTGGTTATGGTTTTGTTCGAAAAAAATCGAAGAAATAACCGAACCGAACCAACAAGTTATATACATAAATTTTATTATTATACATACATAATATATTATATTCATAAACAATTTTAAAGATTTTATATATGTTTCATCAAAAATTATTTATAATTTACTTATGAAAGAAAAATGTCCAAGGTGAGAACATTTTTCTTATTAGTTTCATGTATATGAGTGTCTATGGAAATTCTTTGTGGGACTGAAAATGTCATTGCCTCTTCCTTCTATGCCAAAATAGTGAATTTTGAAGTTTTATTCAGTAAATTCAATGATCGAAAGTTCTATAATGCCAGTCATTCTAACTATTTTTTTGTTTGAATGGATTGTTGTCACTTTTTTCACGTTTTGAATGAATTGTTTCTTTTATTTTTATGTATGGTTAATAACCGAATAACCGAACCAAACCAAACCAAAACCGAAAATAACCAAACCGATAAATATATATTATATTTGGTTTGGTTTGGTTTTGATAATTTTAAAACCGATTAAGTTGGTTTGGTTTTGGTTTTGACCAATAACCGACCCAAACCAAACCGTGAACACCCCTACCTACAACCATTGCCAATTTCTGACATAGTTTGGTCTCAAATGGATTTTATTGATGGTCTACCTAAGTCACAGGGTTATGAAGTAATCTTGGTGGTAGTGGATAGACTCAGCAAATATGGCCATTTCCTTCCACTCAAACACCCTTATACAGCTCAATTAGTTGCTAAGGTGTTTTTGGACACAATTGTTAGACTGCATGTACTGCCTGATGCAATTACTAGTGATAGAGATGTTGTCTTCTTGAGTTCCTTTTGGCAGGAACTTTTTACATTTTACATTGGAAGAAGTTCTCTTGCATACTTCTTCAGTATATCACCCTTAGTGCGATGGCCAAACTGAGGTACTCAAAAGATGCCTAGAGACCTACCTGAGGTGTTATTGCAATGATGATGCTTCCAATTGGTTTTCTTACTTACCAAGGGCTGAGTGTTGGTATAATACATGTCATCATTCAACAATTCAGACAACTCCTTATGAAGCTCTATATGGTAGACCTCCCACGTTGCACTCTCTTATCTACTAGGTGAATCAGCTTTTGCTGAAGTTGATGGTACATTGGTAAATAAAGAGCTTAGACTTCAACTAAAACATCACTTAAGGAGGGCTCAGCTCAGAATGAAACAACAAGCTGACTCTCATAGAAGTGATAGACATTTTGATGTAGGGGATTGGGTGTCTTTCAAAGTTCAGCCTTACAAGCAAGCCACAATTTCTAACCATTTGTCCCACAAGTTAGTTGCCATGTATATGGCCCATTCCAGATTATTAGAAGAGTTGGTCCAGTAGCTTACACTCTCTAGTTGCCTACTTCTGTCAAAGTACATCCTACGATTCATGTGTCATTGTTAAGGAGATGCTATGAAGTGCCTTCTCAGATATCTCATCCTCCTACTATTGATTTGGCCAATCCTCATTGTCCTGACCCTGAGATGGTGTTGCAAAGGACAATTGTTAAGAGGGGAAACAAGGGTGTGGCTCAATTGTTGGTTAAGTAGTTTGGGCTACCTGCAGAGCTACCTGGGAGTTTGCAACTGTTTTGAAGACAAGATTTCCCTTGTTTGATCCTTGAGGACAAGGATCTTTTACTAGGAGGGAGTACTGATACACAATTAAGGAGTTAGAGTTAGATTTAGGCTTCCGGAAAGTAGTTAATTCTGTTAGACAGCTACAGTGAAAGCAGTTGGGCAGTTCTAACTGATTTCTGTTAGATTAGTGAATCAATAGTTGTATATCTTGGCTAGTCAATTACTATATAGCTTGTAATCAACTCATTGCATATATGGAAATACAGAATTCATCTCTCTTCCTAAACTCTCTTCTTCTTCAACTGTATTCTCAAGGTTACTCCTGAAACAGTAACTCGATCCTCTAATTCATTGGGAATTCCTGTAATCGAGCAACAATCAGTCTCACATGACTGAGGATGAAATTCACATCGACAGTCTGTATCAATTTACGTCGAGACTTTATAAAAAAATCAGCTAAATTATTACTAGACAAAATCATCAAGAAACAGCAAGGAACGATAATTTCACTCCACCTTAATATGGTGTCAAACTAAAACCAACCTGTACAGAATAACTTTCATGTTGTTTTGCATATTCTCAGCATTGAAAGTCGGCAAATCATCCATACCGCTGCTCGACTTTTCTGTAGATCGAGAAGAATTGAACTTTGTGGCCACTCAGATTGCATTCATCAACACAACAAAATAATTTACCTACAAGATAATATAATTCATAAATATTCAGATGCTCTTCCATGGAGTTCAATTCAAACTCTTTCAGTTACAATCAATTGATTGTATGATCATAATGTAAGAATTTCAAACTATCTCAGTTGGTAAAAACACTGAATTCAACCAACACAACAGAAAAAAGGTCCTATAAATAAATAAAGTTGAAGGTTTGTTCAAAATCACAAAGCAAAAATCCCCAAATTTTCAGTTCGCTCAAACACATAAAAACAGACAAACCAAACAAATCTGATGAAGGCGATGTAAAATGTTAATTGTGCGAAGCACCGTATTAAGAAGCAATGGCAGAATGAATTCTGCAATAACCCTGGCTCAACCTCCTTGTACTAACTAAATAGGGTTTATTGACAATCTTTTTTTACTAATAATTATGCACATGTTTTCAAAATTTATTATTTTCTAAAAAATAATTATAATTCAATATTCCTAAATAATTAAAAATCTGTAGTTACTTTTAATTCTTAATTTGTCTAATTCACTTCAATTCTTCATTTCTTTTTGAGATGTCTTCTTACCCATTTCAAGGTCAAACTAATTAGATTACAAAAAAATATTTTCAAGGTAACAATCACTACAATATTAGTTATTTAAATCTATTTTTGTAACTAAGAGAAATACGAAATCTTATAGTAAACAATGATATTCTAATTGACATATTCAATCAACTGAAATATTAATTTTATTTTTAAACACTTTTAGAAAAAAATTGATAGTTCATGTTACAATTGACTCAATTGAAAAAAAGCTCAAAACAATAATCAAAAAGACTTTCCATAAAATTTAAACATTTGTAGTGTTATATAACGTACAATAATTTGTATATGTAAATTTGTGTCATAAAAATATTACTCCCTCCGTCCATATTATAAGTCACATTTTCCATTTGCACTTACATTAAGAAATAAGATAATTTTACCCTTATGCTCTTATTTAATGTTTACTTATGACAACTTTGTAATAAATGATGAAATGTTAGATTTAAAAAATATAAATGCATTTGGATGACTATTTAAATTTTACTTTTTGGAGCCAAATTTTTTCACCAATTGATCCAAACAAATTTAAAAATAAAGTTTTTCCCACCTCAATTTTCCTATATATTTTGTGTAAAATGTTCTTTTATATATAAATTCTTAAAGCAAACATGACAACATTACAAAATATTCAAATTTCATTACTTCAAATTGATCTAAATTTTCCTGTTGAATCTGATGTTATTGATAATGAAATTAGACGACAAATGAATTTTAGTTCTAGTTCGACAAATCATTTGTTTTTTTATTTAAATGGTGCATAACTCCTTCATTTGGATCTTGATTTTTCTCAATTTGGCCTTCACATGTTTTGGTTGAGTCTTCTATTTTTACATCCTTTGAACTTTTTGAAATGTCATCTTCCTTGATAAAATTTGTTGAAGCTTCAACTTTCAAGATTATTTTTGAATTTTTTTTCATCTTTTATTTTTAATTTGTTTGTTGATATTTTTTTTCAAAATCAGATTTTATAGAATAAGTAGTGAATAAAGACAGTAGTTAATTAATGAATGAAGTACTCTCCCAATGAAATTAATTACTTGTAGATTTTCTAGGTTAGTCAAAGTAAATACATTTTCAAGATTAATTAATTAATCAATCAAGGGTATAATGGGAAAAATATGGTAATTTATGCATTTTTTTATTTTTATTTTTTTTTCCCTCCCAAGAAGCTCCCACCCCTTTTACTCCCTTGGTGACTCAAACTCGCAACCTTCAGGTTGGAAGTGAGGGGTGCTTACCATCCGAGCACCTCTTTCTCGTCTGGTAATTTATGCATAAATTTTATAAAATGACATATATTGTGGTCCAACTATTTTTAGAAAGAGGTGACTTATAATATGGGACGGAGGGAGTACAAGAAATATTATATTGTCAACTGAAAAAAAAATATTAATTATTAAATTATGATTAGTTACCATGTATTTTCAGAATATTATTACTATATAAGAAGAGTGAATAAAATTCACTCTTCTTTCGACACGTGGCACCAAATAAAAGGAGCCATATATATATATATATAATATAATGTATAATATAAGTAGTAGATAAGTGTGAAAGTGAGGGTATTTTGGGTATTTAAAAATACCCTCACATTCATACTTATCTACTAAAAAATATATATATAAGTAGTAGATTTAAATATATTTAAAAAAATTATAAGTAATACTATACTTAGTATGCTTAAAAATAGTAAAAACTACATAAAAAGTACTACATATCATATTGCAATAATTAACAATTATTTGACACTTTCAATTCTATCAATGCCATATAAATTAGGATAAAAAAGGTAACATTTATATTCAAAAATAATATAAGTAATACTATACATTACAATAATTAATAGCTTAAATATTTAAAAGTTATATAAAATATTTAATTGACTCTCTAAATTCTATTGGTACCACATAAAATGGATTATATGATAAACATATATTGTTTGAAATTGACGAAAAAGAAACTATAAATTACAATAATTAACAAAAAAAATTGTCGGCTCCAAAAAATCTATCAATTAAGAACATATATTGTTTCAAATTGACGAAAAAGAAACTATAAATTACAATAATTAACAAAAAAATTCTCTCGACTCCAACAAATCTATCAATTAATGCCACATAAATTGGGACATGGAAAATAACATATATTCTTTAAAAATTAAGTTCAAAATGTACTATAAAATACAATAATTAACAACTTAATATAGTAAAGAGACATATAAAAAATGGTTAATATTTGAAATTTTGCATGTGCCACGTAAATTAGAACAAAGAGAGTAATAAATATTATTTTCAAAATTCTGTAAAAAAAAAAGGTACTACAAATCACAATAGCTAACAATTTAAAATATTTTTTGAATCATATAAAAATTTCAATAACTTCTCAAATTTCATAATATATGACATAAGAAGAGGGAATAACCAATATATTTATAAAAAGAAATGACATATAAAATGAAATGGAGAGAGTATTAGTTTTTGAAAATGGAAAAGGACAAAACACATATAAAATTAAAAGACATAAAAAAAAGTTGGTTTAACTCTCAAACATAAAAAGTAACATATGTTATTATAAACTTTAATAAAAAGTACTATAATTTACAATAAATAATAACTTAAAATATCTACAAGACAACAAAAAAAAGACTAATTTTTGTACTGCTTGTGTCACATAAATTAGGATTGGGATGATTTTAAAATTTTAATTTTGGTTATACATTATAAAATAGCCGAAAAATTGAATGATATAATTTTTTTAAAAATAACCGAATGAATCGTCATATCGATAACCCTAATGTTACTTCTACTCTGTTTATTTTTACTTAAATTTAGAAAGATATGTTTCATTTCTACCCTCAATCTTATTGCTACATTTATTTGCTATCTGAAATTGAAATTAAAAAGACAAATGGCAAATAAGTTTTTATATTAGCTCACTTATGAGCAAAATATATTATAACAATCTTTACTAATTTTATAACAATACATAAACTATATTCTCTCCGTCCCATATTAGATGGGCACTTCCAACTTTACACGGTGATTAAGAAATCATTAATACATTGGAAGACTTCACCATTTTGCCCTTTGTTTATATCAATGCACATTGAAATGAGTTACAAAAAATACACATACAATATAGGAATGGTCATATTAATTGTAGGGGTAAAATGGAAAAGAATTAATTAATTCTATCCTAATTTAATAAGTGCTCAAATAATATGAAATTTTTTTTTTAGTAAGATTCTCATCTAATATGGGACGGAGAGAGTAACAATATAACTTTATTAATGTTGGGCTCGGGCAGCGCCCGGGCTTTCTTTACTAGTATATATATATATATATATAAGTATAGACCACATATTCCAATGAGCCCCCTCTGGGTTTCTTCTTTGGATTTCACGTCTAGTTACTAGCAAAACCTAACTTAAATATACGATAAAGATTTAGACCTTGTTCAGTCCGTTGAAATCAAATGGTGTCAGTTTGGATGATGATTGATACGGTTGTTTCAATCAAACACAAGTAAACATAAAAAATTAATACAAAAGATAAAAGATTCATTTATATACTAATAGGTCTGCTAAATTCAAATTGAGATTTTAAGAAGTAAAACCTAGGAAGCAAAAAAGGAATCGAATTTGTCTTTAAACCGGGCTCTCAAACACTTAGAGCCCATTTGGATTGGCTTAAAAAAATAACTTTTAAGTCAAAAATAAAAAGTCAAACTGAAATGACTTTTAAGTTAGAAAATAAAAAGTAGGGAGAGACCTACTTTTGATTTCTGACTTATTTTAAGTCATTTTTTACTTTATCAAACACTTCGTAACTTATTTTAAGTCATTTTTTATATTTGCCAAACAAAGTCAAAAACTTACTTAAAAGTAAATTTAACCGACTTTTAAGCCAATCCAAACGGGCTCTTAGTTATGACACTGCTAATTTCTCTTCTTTCTTTTTTCATAGCAAATTTTTTTTAGTGGACTCTGTTGTGGCCCTATTTGGGGGAAAATGTATCATTGAAAAACTAGTCTTCATTTTAGTTTATATCTACCTTTTATTTTTATTTAATTTTAAAAGAAAATTGTTAGTTTGGACAACTAAATTTTATTAAAAGAAAATGTGAATTATATTAAATTTAAGATATAATAGTTTATATAAATATTATTATCTAATATATTTATATTAAATATTTAAGTTTAATAAATATAAATTTAATTAAAATTTAGTTTCATTAGGTTAATTTATTGTTTTGGCTATAAATGATGAGTCTGTTTGTTTGGCCAAAGATACCATATTCTAGAGATTTAGTTTGGAGGAGAAGGTGTTGATACACAATTTTGGCATAATATTTTCAAAGTTTATACTTTTAAGTTTTAATTTCTTCATTAAATAGTTCAAAAATATTTTATTTTTTGCAATTTTAATTTAATTTATTGATAATTTGATTTGTTAAAATATTTGAATTTTTTTCTGTTTATGTTAAATTTTACTTAGTCTTGATTATCACTGCAGTTTTTTCCACTGTCCATTGAATATAAACAAATTATTGTTTCAGTTTTATCAAATCAATTTTTTTTTGGTTAAATTTCATTTTTACATGGCATTAAATACATTTATTCTAGAACATTCTATGAATACATTGAAACACAGATAAAGTATTTCAAACCGTCCATAAAAATATTATAATATTAGTAAGAATTTGCACAACTAAATTAAGGTAAAGAATATCAATTAATAAAATAATAATATATACAATCAGACAATTAGAAAATAGTTATGTTAAAGGAAAGAAATGTATCATCCTCAATCATGTATCAATACTATCATTAAAAAAACATGTAAAAATCTGACCGAAACTAAATAAGACAAAAATAATCATGCTATTTTACCTCATAGGAATCACATACATACAACAAAAAAGACAGTAAGACACAATTAAGGATAGAAGACCACCAAATTTACTAAAATTATATAAATAAGAATTCCAAGTATAAAATCAATAATCTATCAATTAAGTTATCACAATAAATCAAAATAAAGTTCGAGTAAATTACGTTGATCCAGCAATGTAAGAAACACACCTAATTAAATTTCTCTAGAAGCTTAAGTTAATAAATCAACCCAATTTAAAATGAGTCAACAGAATTAATTATAGGGATAATCAATGAATTTACACATCAATAATTAACAAAGAATCCACAAGTATTTGTAGAAGATTTAAAGCCGTTTAGAAATGATTTCATGGAGAGCGGTCAAGGGAAGAAGCAGATTTCATTCAAACAGATGTAAACATGTGACCTTTTAACAAGAACTAAGATGCATAAGCTTAGGGATTACAAAGAATCATTAACAACAATACTCATAGGATCACAAAACTCATAGATCATTTTTGAGAGGAAAATTGCTACTTAATTAATAAAATACTACACATATTAAATGATTTATATAAAAATAAATACACTTCAATATTTTAAGTGTTTAAATAAATACGTAAAATAATCATTTCAAACTTTAATTATCGATAAATAAAATAATAATAATAATAATAATAATATTTGTAAATTACGAATACTAAAATATATAATTATTTAGCCAAAAATAATTTAAACTTTAAACACACAATAAAAGAAATAGGTTTTAAATATGTATTTAATTAAATAGCAATTTAGATAGGGTTATAGGTCGGTCAAAATTGGATATGTACAATTTCCCCTTGTTTGCTTGAGAATGAAGGATGAATTATCGGGCAAACAACGTTGACTAAGTAGTTGATTTTGTTCGACTAACGAAAAAATGTTAATGGGATCAATTGAAATGACGTATGGTTGAGAAAAATGGTATAGCCGAGACTTTGGTTTTAAGTCGCCTACATATCTCTGGTATTACGAGATTCAGACCGTGTGTAGTTCTAAAATTAGGAATGAACAAAGTTCCTAAAATTGAAACAACGATATGAGATTCACACATAGGCGATATCATCTTGAATAGATAAGATTAGAGCTCGATGTGGAATGAATAGCGTAAGAAACGACTAAAGTTATGGGAGCAAAGATCGTATGACTGGTGCGAAAAGTTGAGAAAGTTTTTATTGCGATAGATATATATATAAGTATGAAAGTCGCATATGAAAGAGCAGTTGATCTCGTTTGCAATCTGTCAGTCTCTACAAATTTGTAGCTTGAGACAGGACTCAATAAAATTATTAGGACAGATACATCAATTACATGGTAAAAATAATTTATAAACATGATAAATTTTCTTATATAGACTATGATATTTTCCTTAAGATGATGAGGATGATATCTTAGGCTAAGATGTATAGGGCAATGACTCGCGAGACTTAAATCATCAGGTCATGAAAATGGTGTCCCATGAAAAATGATGCCCTTAGACTATGACACTTTCATATCATGATAAGCAGAAATTAAATTCTTAGGCCATGAGATGATGTCCGCAGGTCATGAAAGATGGTGTCTTTAGACCATGACACCTTTGAAACATAAATAATGAGTAAAGAGAGTATATTTGTTTCGATGTAATTTGGGAATTAAGTGATACTTGTGGCTTGATTCTATAGAAACTCCATAGGTCAATTTCAGATGAAACTACAATCTACAATTCCTGATCCAAGGAGGAGGTTGAGAATGTCTCAAAATATTGCAGAAATAAAACAGTTACCTACTTTTAGGGTTTTTAAATTATTTTATTAGAATCCTATGTGACTTGAATTTAGGTGTTAGTTTTTTTATTTGTTATTTGAATTTTACTGATAAATTAGTAGCATATTTTTTATTTTTAGTTAAAAATTATATCTATAAATGTATGCCTCTAAATTATTAATAAAATAATTCCTTTTGACAAAATTGCAGTATTTTTTTTTTCAAAAAACCAACCGTTACCAATTTCCCACCGAGGCAAAGAAAATGAACCATCAGACCAATTTTAGCGAGAGTTGTAATCGTTCTTTTTGCTTGGAGTCCCCATTTCATTTTCAACATGCATCTCTCTCATGCTCTCATTTCTCAACTCAGTATAAAGGTCAGGATAGGAACATTTACCCAGAAAGTGAGACTACAATTTATTTGCCAACTTTTGGGCAATCTATTTCAAACTGACCCAGAACATGCTTAGACGACGATTCTTCGTCTGACAGAAATCATGGGGTCAAGTCAATTCCAGGCTAGTATCAGCTAATTTTGGCTCTCATTTGGCGATTTCCTTGAATAATTCAACGAGGCAGGATCAGAGTGAGCTTCATACTCACCATTGCTTCTTCCCCTTTTTCTTTCTCTTGTTTCCACTTCCACTACCGTTGCCTGTACTACTAGTACTCTTGGAGGTACTTCCAGCTGGTGTAGATGGGCTCTGTGGCGCGCTGCCATCAAAATCATCAAACATACCAGCTTGTACAGCATTCTGTAGCCACTCGACAAATTCTTCCTCGGTCATGCTCTCTTCCATATTTGGCATTGGCATCCCACCTTTTTGTCCTGAGCTACTTCTCTTCCCATTGCTGTTCTTCAAGGTTACACTAGTATTTACATGGAAGCTTGGTTTGTGACTGCCGACCGGACATCTCATTCCCTGCACAACCAGCATAATGCTCAATTCTTCAAGCACATAATCTAGATACAGAGGTACATCCGCTCAGTTAAATTAGGTCATTTCGATGATTAACCAACCTTAAAAGATCTAGAGGCACTCTTCCATTTTAGAACTACAAAGTAAGGGGGCATACAGGGTGTGTTTTAAACAATTTTTTTTAATTGTTCAAGCAAACTTAGAAGAGACAAAATTACAAGTTGTTTGGGCTTAAGAATTGTCACAAGACACTGTGGCAGAAGTTTGGTCAAATCAGGGATGGAATTTGAGTTTTAGAAGGCCCCTAAATGATTGGGAGATCCAAAGACTAGTAGATTTCTTTGGAATCCTTGAACAATTCAAAGGAACCTCTACCTCCCAAGATGGATTGTTTTGGAATCATAATTGCAACGGAAATTTTACTGTTAAGGAAGCTTACAAAAAGTTCAACTCTTTCACCCATCAGGTTACTGGTTGGCCATGGAAACTTATCTGGAAAGTTAAAATACCTCCTAAAGTGTCCTGCTTCACTTGGCTACTAGCAAAGTAAGCTGTTTTGACTCAGGAGAACCTCATGAAAAGTGGTATCCAACTGAGTCCTAGGTGTTTCCTGTGTGGGGAAGAGGCTGAAACAGTCAATCACCTCTTTCTTCACTGTAGGATCACTAATATTTTGTGGAGCATTTTCATCAATTCGAAGGGCCTACTTTGGGTGATTCCAAGAAATATTGTCCAGGCCCTGAAGATATGGAGTAGCTTTGCCTACATTTCTGGTCATAAAGAAAGATGGAAGATCATCCCCACCTGTATCTGGTGGTCTGTGTGGAAAGAGAGGAACCTCAGATACTTCCAGAACAAAAGTAAGAGCATCCAGAAGATGAAGATGAATTGCTTGGTTTTATTTCATTTTTGGTGTAAACAGGAGTATATGGAAGATCTAGAATCAGTAATGAATGCTTTAGGCACCTTGTAATTTTTGTTATTTAGGATTGAAGATCTTCCTGATACTCTCCTTTTATTTGTAATTAGTAAACCTCAGGTTTGATTTTTTGGAATATAATACTAGACTGTTACCTTCTCAAAAAAAAAGAATTGTCACAACATAGCAAAGTGAAGCCACCAAGATCTTCCTTGACATGTCAGTTAACAAACTTGCCAATGATTTCTCAAACTAGTAGTGGAAACATAGAAGCAAACAGGGGATCCATATTTTTGGAAAAGACCCATTCTATGATTCTACAGTGCTAATTATTCCTGTATAGGAGCATTTTCTGTCCACTCAGAAAAATCCTCATCCATGGGAGTTGATCTTTCCTAAATATGGAGAAAAGAACAGTATAGTACCCATGGAAGATAAAATTAAAGTTGGTCCAAGCTTAACAAGTAACTATGATGGCAGTAGAATCAGTCAGACAGACTCCCCTTCCCTCCCCTCCCCCAAAAATAAGAGACATACAGTAAAACCTATATGTGGGACCATGAAATAGAGATATTAGTTCCGACACCGCAAAATTCATTTGAGGATGAAATCTCAGTGAATTTAAATGAATCCACTTGTGAAAATGTCATTCATGAACTTGAGATCATGATTAATGATCTCGGTTGCCGCAATAAAATGGACGTTAATAACCTGTTGGATGGGTGAAAATGATACATGTTCATAGGTCCAGAGCTTAGAAGAAATTGTGGATACCAATGAAAAAAATAATGCTGATGATAAAGTAGAAGATGGTACAATACCTTTGGAACAAGTTACGGTCAAGAAACACTTATTACAATTAGAACTCTTCACAGTGGTGCAGTTCAAAAAGACAACACTAAAACTTTTGGATGCAATAAAAAAAGTAAGAGATGAGTTTCAACAAGATTTAAATTTTAACAAAAAAATAGAACACAATACAATCATGTTTCACTAAATTGTCTTTAGATATATTTGTACTTTTAACGAATTATTAATTTATAATATTAATGGGACCATATATTTATATAGGGGTCTTCAGAAAGAATATTATCTTATCGAAATGAGTGGTTTTTTCCATTGGCCCAAGTCAGGACCGGAGAAAAATATTATCTTAGAGATGTTATTAATTAATCGAGTATTAATTTAGTGAGGTTTTACCATAAATGATTATTCAATTGGGATATGTGAGCCCAACCACACAATTAACTTTAGTTCTCCTATGAGATTTGCAGAAAGCTAGTGAAGTCCACACCTTACCGTGATGATAAAAAGCAAAAAAATTCAATGATGACTACAGTAATGCACTTTGAAGTGCTACCAATAAGTTCTTCTCAATTCCCAGACCAATTCAATTCCACATCCAAGGAACATCGAAAACTTTTAAATGATGAGAAGAAAAAATCTACCTGACAGATATACCATTCAGTTGCGTTATAGATCCTGCTATCAGCACAAACATAGGCAACAAGATTATCTACCTGCGCAGATTGGTGGAGATCAGTAGGGTAACATATACACAAGGATGACAGATAGAGGAAAGAACTAAAGAGAACAAAATATTTAAAGAAGAGATTCATCATGAAAGATGTCTCCTCAAAAGCTTTTTTCTTTCTTGCTTTTTGATCAAATTAGTTGATACCTTCAGTAGCATTCCGAAAAAGAATGGGTGTGAAGGCTGTTCAACCCATCCATCTCCATCTTTTGCTGGATGAAAATCTTTGCATTCCTATGAATGGAAGAGAAAAAGATAAATGTCCTTGCAAGAACCTAAGCTGAAGAGGAGGAAGACAACCTATGTATGCTAAAGTGAACCGAATTCAAGAATTTATAACATGCTTATACTGTGACTGGAGGGCAAACCTGGCACCATCTTGCTTTGGACTTAGTTTTCTTAGTGACAATCCAGACATGAAAGTTGCCACACTTTTTGCAAGTAATTCGTCGAGCTTCTCCAAGAGGATCCTCACCCGCAGCTTCTGTCTGAGTGAAACCAGAGGTGAAGAATCCATAGCCTCTACCCTAAATTATTTGAGATAAGGGTTAAGCATGACCCAGAGTCAAGTAAAAGAATAATCAAACATTACAATCCCACTATCAGGAGTACTTTCCAAAAATATTTCCTAATACAAGATGATACTTTTCTAAAATACAACTTGGGACCTAAAATAGAAAGTTGACATAAAACTGCACTGAAAGGAAGACATTTACTGATAGATGTCATTACTTAAATGATGAACCTACTGGAGCTCATTCATATACATTCGAGCCCAGCTGGCAAAGAGGCAAAAGAGTAAAGACTTAAGACTTGCATAAGAAAACCCATTATTACTTAAAGTTGCTCCTGTTAAGATACGTTTCTCCAGATGGGTTCTTCAGCAAAAGGTGAGACTAAGCCCTCTTTTTCGAAAGAAAACGAAGCACTAAAGCCTTAGATATTTCAAAAAACATGAGATTTGTCAAGGACTTGACCATTCTCATATTTCAGTTAGATATCATTTAAAGTTCGTTTCTCCTATAGAAAAGGAAATTACTTTGACGCAAAGGAAATAGCACAAATTGAAACAAAAAATCTTTTTGCTGATATCACTGTGTATCTGGCTTATACATTAAATGAAAAAATCTGACTTCCGATGTGTTAGAATATGAATAGGTTTATACAATCCTATTAGAATAGGAATAGGTTTATACAATCCTATTAGAATAGGAATAGGAATAGAAATAGAAATAGGAATAGGAATAGGAATAGGAATATTAAATAGTATCCTACTTGGTAAAGGATTGTATTCTAGGGTCTATAAATAGGGTCTCAATGTAATAATGTAAACACAACAATTCGATAATATTCTTTTCCTATATTTCTCACATGGTATCAGAGCCTCTACGAACTTGGTAGAGAATTAAAGAGCTTCCGCTGCCGGCGGGTGGCACCCATATATGCTGCCCGTCTGGCCAATGATTATGTTAGCAAAAGTTGGGTCACCATGCATCATTCTAGTGACTACTTTCTTATATCTAATTTGTGTAGCACCGTGCCATCATTCCGGTGACTGCTTTTTCATATTTAATTTGTGTAGCACCGTGCCATCATTCTGGTGACTACTTTTTCATATTTAGTTTGTGTAGCACTGTGCCATCATTCCAGTGACTCCTTTTTCATATATAATTTGTGTAGCACCGTGCCATCCTTCCGGTGACTACCTTTTTTGCATATTTGATTTGCGTAGCACCGTGCATCTCTCCGGACTATTTTTCATATTTAATTTGTGTAGTACCGTGGATTTTTCCGAACTATTTCTCATATCTGAGTAGCATAGCATCATGTGTCTTTTCAGTGACTCCTCAGATTTGATTTGCATAGTTCCATTCGTCTTTCCGGTGACTCCTTAAATCTGATTTGCATAGGGTTGTGCCATCATTCCAACCCTACCCGTATAATTTTTCTTTTTCAGTTGGGTCGTGCAATCATTCCGACCCTACCCATATTATTTTTCTTTTTCAGTAGGGTCGTGCCATCATTCCGAACCTACCCATATTATTTCTCTTTTTGCAATGGGGTCGTTCCATCAATTCGAACTATCCTATATAATTTCTATTTTCTAGTTGGGTCGTGACATCATTCCGACCCTACCCATATAATTTTATCTCTTAGATTGTGACCACTTTTACCCATCAAATCTAATACTCCGGCATATGAGCATGTTTCGGGTAGTTTTTCGGTGACTTGTTTAATATCGACTGTCTATTGATTCCAACATGAACCATGTACTTTATACTAGATTTTGAGCACTTACAATGTTCGTTGCATTGTGAAGAAGTCTATATGGAGCAACCACCTAATTTTGTTGCTCAGGGGGAGTTTAGTAGCCTTGTATGTTGATTACGTAAGTCACTCTATGGCCTGAAACAGTCTTTGCAAGCTTGGTTTGGGAAGTTCCAACACTGTAATTTTATCACTCTGTGTTTTATCGGCATTATGCATCAAATTCAGTATTTCATGAGAAGATCAAGCACATTGAAATTTATTGTCAATTTTGTGAAGTCGAGTGATCAACTCGCAGATGTCTCACCAACCCCTCATCGGTCCTCGTGTTAATTACATTTGTAACAAGCTAGGTACATGAATTGTATGCACTAGCTTGAGGGGGAGTGTTAGAATATGAATAGGTTTATACAATCCTATTAGAATAAGAATAGGTTTATACAATCCTATAAGAATAGGAATAGGTTTATACAATCCTATTAGAATAGGAATAGGAATAGAAATAGAAATAGGAATACTAAATAGTATCCTACTTGGTAAAGGATTGTATTCTAGGGTCTATAAATAGGGTCTCAATGTAATAATGTAAACACAACAATTCAATAATATTCATTTCCTATATTTCTCACACGATGAACTACTTAAATGACTCAATTATATTAATTCCAACCTTTTGAGAAGGACTTTGGAACCGACGAAGGTAATTTACCAGCTCTTCCCTCCTCAATTCATCATCATATGCTTTTCGTTTTAAAGAATCAAGTAAAACCTGAAACAATCCAATTCTTATCAAGTGCAGGATGAATACTAGATACAAAACTCAAATCAAAGGACAGAACTTGTACCTCATAGGCGTTTTGAAGTTTCTTAAAAGCTTCAGCAGCCTTTTCATTACCCATATTTTTGTCAGGATGGACCAGCATTGCCTAATTGGAGATATTATTTAGCTGATTAGTAATTTCACTTCGATAGCAGGGCATTTCTAATGAAAGTATTATCAAACTTCAAAAAGCATGATGTCCAGAAATATCAGAGACGGATATTTTAGAGTGAAAATTTCAGGAGGGTATAAACAATCACCTTTTTCCTATATTCTCTCTTGAGAACTGAAGCATCTATATTCTGAAATCGCATTAGGCCCAGTGCTGAATAGTGATCTGTACTGTTTAACAATCTGAGAACTTCATCTTCGGAAGTCATCTCAGCATCGGATCCACTAGTTGAAGGGATGCCAGTGTCACAATCAACAGGATGAACATACCCATCATCAGCAGATGGAGGCACTGATCCACTCGAACAGAAACTAGGTTCACCTTGTACTCCAGTTGTTTGATCAGGAAAGGTGTGGGCCCTTCTTTGCTCATTTACATTGTTTCTTAAGAAGAATATGAGAACATCACTCGAAATAAATGACAAATTCAATACGAAGATTAAACCTATCCATCCAACATATGTCCATGCACAATATACAGAATACAAAGTTATGACAAACACTGCAAGCCGTTCATGTTTCAACCTGTAAAGAGCTCCTACATTTAAAGAAAACCAACACTTGGTGGATAAAACTAAAAAGTAAAAAGAAATCCTCAACACTAAGGGTGGCAAACAAGCGGGTCGAGTCGGATATGGATTGATCAAAAATGAATCAAGTGAAAATGAATAAAATATTTTACCCGACCCATATTTGATATGGATAAAAATGGGTAAACCCAATGGATCATAAGTACTCCTAAATTACAAGATTTTTTCCTTTCTCTCTCTCCTGTTAAGGTGTGTTTGGTTATGAAGGAAATATTTCCATGTTTCCCTAGAAAATATTTTCCTGATTTAAGGGAAGTTTTGAATTTTTTTCCCTTAATGTATGGATGGAAGTCATTTTTCTGAAATTAGAGGAATGTAAGTCCATTTTAAAAAAAATTCCAAAACATTTAAATAAACCAACATGAGAAAATTGGAAAATATTTTTCTTCATAACAAACACACCCTTAATAAGTGTACTTTTTAGAGGTTCCTACATTCTTACATACTTTAAGGGGAGTGCAATTGGTGAATATCCATTTTCTTATCCATATTTTATAATGGATAATATGGGTTATGTATATTTGATCCACTTTTAAATAATTGGAAAACCAACCCATTTAAAATGAGTTGGGTCGAGTGGATAACCATAAATATTACCCATTTTGCCACCCCTACTCAACACTAAACTTGAAAACAATCACCTCCACTCAAGACCAGAAGAACTGCTGCCCAAAATCTTCCATAGAACCACAAGTAACTGATACTCACTGCAGCAACTCCTAGAACTGCGATGATGAACCCAGTAAGAAGTCCAATAACAGCAACTACTGCCTGAATTAAATATGAATTCATTACAGCAAGATATTGAAATGTTTCATAGAAATTATGCAGTTTAAGGAAAGGAATCTAATCAAGAATTAGAAAGAAAACACAAAGACAGAGCGTGACCACAGGAACTCCACAAAATCAATATACTAATTGAGTAAAGTTAAAGTCTAAGACACTGCTGAAGAAGTAGTCGGTCCCCAGAAAGAAAGAAAATATTTCACTTAAAAACTGTTGTGACCACCTTCAGTAATTCAAGTATCAACTGAAGGAAATGGAACAAAGTATACAGAATCAAAATCAGTAAAAGACAACTAATAGAACCCTAAAGCATGAAGTGGCCAAAGTCAAAAGTGGATACAATGATTAATGTCCAATTTTTTTTAACAAATTCACACACTTTTTATAAATCGCTTAATTCAGTGACTTCAATAATAAGAAAAAACCAGAGCTCCTCAAAACTATTTCTGGTTCAGCAGGAAATCATTCATTAGTCAACCCAAAGTTGATAAGCAATTAGGGTTAGATATTTATGCTTATTAACACCTTTTATCATCTCAGGGGTAGACAATGTTGCTATCCACACAAGAACAGAAGCTAGACGCTTACCAAAATCAATAGAAACTTGAATTTAGCGGCTGCAATCAAAGAAAGAACACCACACCATATGACTGAGAGAATTGATGTCATCCCCATACACAGAAAGGACTCAATTCCTCTAAGGGCACAATCCAACCAAACCATTGTTAATAAAAGCATTATATTTCCAAAATGCATGATCCACCTAACCACTATAGGGTATGCTTGCTGAACCTTTTCTTGAACATACCCAATCGCAACTAATAAATTGCTCTTTAAAGGGTCAAGCAAAGGTTTCCACCTCTCTAACCACTGAATTGATACCTTTGGGACAGACAGAGCCAACGCCATCAAGTTCCTAAAAACAACCATCATAGACACTTTAAAATTTTCTAATGTATTGTCTCCATCCAGTCCTGTTCCTAAGTGACCAAAACATCCCTTTGAATTATCTGAGTGCTTACTAGTGTGTGGAGATGTATCAATTCCTTTTCCTGACTCAGAATCCACCCCTCTACTTTTACAACTTTGGAAAATTCCTGCATCTGTGCCTTCAGGCCCTGTTTCCTCTGGAATCGACAATGTATCAGTACCTTCCTTTTCCTTTTTCAGTGATCTTCTAGATTTGTTCTTGCTTTTCTTCTTGCCTTCACTTTCATGTTTATTGTTTAAGCTCTCTGTTATAGATATGCCAGAAAGGTTACCAGTAAAAGGTTCTTCAGCATTTTTGCCTTCTGCCTCAGTCAGATTACTGTTTTCATTCTCATTTAGCAATCCAGATCCAGAATCTGAAACTCCTTTTCTGTACTTCTGTCGGTTTCCTTTGCGAGCCATTGACTATATATGGTATCCAAAAACTCTAGCAACAAGCCAGTTCAACTCATCTCCAGTGTCCTCAACATATATCAAAAGTCCTGTGTTGCAAGCAATACGAAAGTAAGCAAATTTACAGGAAATTTCAAGCATCAACAAAAGCTTTAAGGTGCCACCACTTAGATAACCAAACAATGAACACACATACAGGCATATCTCATTCCTAATGCATGCAACTCAGTCAAATTAGCTTTCTTCACAATTGGCAGCTGTGACTGTAAAGGAAACAACATTCTCCTCATGCTTATTCCCCCAACTACAGATAATAATGGACACTTCGGCTTAATAATGTGGCAATCTTCCAGTTCTAGGCAGATAAAAAGGAAGTTTTTTAGAGTATCGTTCATTCACGCGTACTCAATCAGAAACCTATCGTTCATTATTAACCTTCTTTCTTTGCAATATACTGTCATCTTCCCCGAGATTTTCCTTGATCTAGTCATGTGATCAGTAAAACACTGTCTGCTCACTGCTCTCAATTTATATCAATTTCCTTTAAGCAGGAAATACATAAACTAATCTAATGGAAGGGCAATACAAGGAATTAATAATATCATGCATCCAACATCAACAGTTTGAATGGGTTTCTGTACATCTTCTACTTGAAACAACAAATACAAGAGAAATTATTGATTATCCTTTAAAATCATATTGAACTTTAAACACACGGAATCTTGTCATTCTATATTTTTTGAAAATGGTAATGATGTATTATATCACAAAAGTCTTGTCATTCTATATTAAATTCTGAGGAAGGTAATCTTTTAGAATTTACAAAATAAGGCCAATCTTTGGGGTAGTCCAATCAGGTCTACAAAGCAGGATGGAGGAACCGAATTTAAAAGAGAGAATAACTTGAGCATAAGAATTTGGTGATATATCAATGTGAATTGTGCAGTAGAACATTTGCAAGGCCACCTGAGGCTTGCTTCCTAAAATCAGAAAATGAACTGGCCACAATTTTGAGTCTAGTTTTGTGTCTAAGGAAGAAAAGAAAATTTGTGGCAGTTCCTATCTTAATAACAAAAAGAAAAAAGCAAATACCGCAATATCTACTTTGGTTTACATCTTTGAATATCATGTACCAGGGAAATCATTTGAGGAAGGATAAACTCTTAGAAGTGAACTAAGCAACTATAAATGCAAGGAAATTCTACCAGTAATTAAAGATGCCCCAAAAGAAAAGATTTTTAAAGTAAACCAATGAAAAAAATCATTCCATATGAATATATATCAAATGCCCAGATGCTTTCTAGCATGTAATCCATCAAAAACTGCTTAGACTATAGTACATCATTTTTATCCAAATTAACTCTTCTAAAAGCAGCAGCATCAACAGGAAAAACTACAACTAAACTATGAAATTAATATCAAAATGCGGGATACACGATGACCAAACCAATTAAGGAAATTTATCACAATAACTAATACATACCTCTTTTCCAGTGAACATATGGAACAACAAAGAAAGTGAATACTCCCTAACGTACTCAAATTATTCTACACCAACTTTCTACTATAGTAGAAGCATGGGTAGCAGCACTTGGTATCAACATGGCTGTCTTTTGTCATTAAAAATTAAGTGAAGGGTAACCGTGGTGCACTTGCGGGAAACTCCTTGCCGAGGGCCTGTGCACCCCCGGGATTAGTCGGGGCTCAAAGAGACTCGGACACCCGGTGCAAATCAAAAAGAAAAATAAAAAAATAAAAAAATTAAGTGAAGGGTAATTTTAACTTTTCACTATAACTTATATGTACGTGTCTTTCTCCCAGCATTTGAAAAGCCACGTAATGTGCCAATTTCCTATTTTTCTTCTCCAAATCTAAAATCTTCCATAACTTACTCTCTGTTCTCTCCAAAAATGGCATCAGAGACATAGAAGAGACCACCGACCGCCGAGTTTCATGCTTTCTTACCGCTTTCCACAAAATCATTGTTTTAGAGAACCATCAATTGAGTAGGTAAGTGTCTTATGTGCAACTTTTTACAAGGTATTGTTTAGTTCTATTTTCCTTTCCTTATATACCTGGTTTTTGTTGTTTCTGGTTCTAATATATTGGTGGGTCGTTGCATTTAAGTTACTTATAGTTGTATGTGTGTAGTTTTTCTCCATTCACTCTGTAACTCTTAATTTTATGAGAAGTAAAAATTAATTATATCTTCCTATTAATTTGATTTGTAAAAATGGATTATTTTTTCTTGTGAAGCTAGATTTTGAAAATAAGCTCTTAAGTACTCACTATTGTTGTCTTCAGATTGTGCTACTCAGGTTGTCGTTTCACCTTTCTGATAGTTGTTCTTGCAAATTATAGACAAGCATTTTGATGATCCAATTTATTTATTATATATACATTAACTATTGTACTGCTTCCAATGTTACTATGTATGTGCCTTATTTCAGGTCCTTCCGGAGGAAACTGAAATTCTGCGAAAGTAAGTTCTAGGCCTAAAATTGAGTTGGTTAGTTTTTGCGCTAGATATCTATGTTAATTTCCAATTCACTAAATTACTCATGGGTTTTTGGTACTTGATGGTACTAATTCGTCTACTCAAAAGCACCAACTCCTTTAGCATATATTTTCTACTAACTTAATGTTTGTATCTGTTGTGTAATTAGATAGCAAATATGTTTCCCGCAATTTCATAGATTACTTATTCCTGATTTATTCTTATGCCTGATTAAGATACATAGAATGTATCAAAATTTTCATTAATCTTATGATCGTAAATATGTTAGGTAAAAAGTTAATGTACCTAAATGTCTTTAATCTTATGAACGTGTTTGATGTTTCATTAGAAAGGAATATTTTGAAATCTGTCAATTCACTAGCCTTTTGATCAATAATGCGCAAGAACGCAAAAAGAAAAAAAACTAGCTCTTTGATTCTTTGTATTAATGGGTCATAGATTGCACAAGTAGTGCAACATGAATTACCCTGTTGGTTGAAAGTACTATATCATCCTATTTTAGATCTATAAAGCGTAATATTTCATTGGTCTAAGCACCATGACACCGAAAATAATTAGGATTCAACGAAGCGATGAAATCTTAAAAGTTCTGTTTTTTCAAGTGTCATTAGAGGAATATTCTTTCAATCTCACAAGTTCTATCAAGGTTTTTTCCAGGTATATGATCGATCAAGCATTTGGGGAGGAGGAAGAGATATTTCCCAAACACTATTAAGATCGATTAATAGTTATGAAAGTTAATCTATCATTACATCAGGTTAATTTCACTTTTAACCTGAAAAGGATGTTATTTTAGATTGTCAGTTGTTATTTCTGTTTCATCTACACCATTTCATTTGTTTTTTTTGGTGAGAAGGTAACAGTCATGTATTATATTCCAAAAAATCAAACCTGAGGTTTACTAATTACAAATAAAAGGAGAGTATCAGGAAGATCTTCAATCCTAAATAAACAAAAATTACAAGGTGCCTAAAGCATTCATTACTGATTCTAGATCTTCCATATACTCCTGTTTACACCAAAACTGAAATAAAACCAAGCAATTCATCTTCATCTTCTGGATGCTGTTACTTTTGTTCTGGAAGCATCTGAGGTTCCTCTCTTTCCACACAGACCACCAGATACAGGTGGGGATGATCTTCCATCTTTCTTTATGACCAGAAATGTAGGCAAAGCTACTCCATATCTTCAGGGCCTGGACAATATTTCTTGGCATCACCCAAAGTAGGTCCTTCCAATTGATGAAAATGTTCCACAAAATATTAGTGATCCTACAGTGAAGAAAGAGGTGATTGACTGTTTCAACCTCTTCTCCACACAGGAAACACCTAGGGCTCAGGTGGATACCCCTTTTCATGAGGTTCTCCTGAGTCAAAACAGCCTGCTTTGCTAGTAGCCAAGTGAAGCAGGACACTTTAGGAGTTATTTTAACTTTCCAGATAAGTTTCCATGGCCAGCCAGTGACCTGATGTGTGAAAGAATTGAACTTTTTGTAAGCTTCCTTCACACTAAAATTTCCGTTGCAGTTATGATTCCAAAACAATCCATCTTGGGAGGTAGAGGTTCCTTTGAATTGTTCAAGGATTCCAAAGAAATCTACTAGTCTTTGGATCTCCCAATCATTTAGGGGCCTTCTAAAACTCAAATTCCATCCCTGATTTGACCAAACTTCTGCCACAGTGTCTTTTTGTTGTTGGTTCAGAATGTAGATATCTGGGAAGAGGGTTTTTAGAGAGCCTTGTTCTAACCAGCTGTCCTCCCAGAAGGAGACCTTCATGCCATTTCCTATTCTAATGCTGCAATTTTCTCTTAATTTTGGCCAAAAGTTTCTGATGGCCCTCCATATGCTAGTTCCATAAGTACTAGTGACCATTTTGGTAGACCAGTGGTCCTCCATTTCATACTTCTGCTTGATAAGTTCTTTCCATAGTGCATGTTCACTGGAAGCTAGTCTCCATAGCCATTTCATCATAAGGCTTTGGTTCTGAATCTTCAAATTCCTTACCCCAAGACCTCCTTTTTGTTTGCTCCCAATCAATTTATCCCACTTGACCAAGTGGAATTTCTTAGTGTCACTATTTCCTTCCCATAGGAAATTCCTCCTTATTGCATCAAGTCTATCAATGATCCCATCTGGGATAGGAAAGATAGACATCATGTAGGTAGGCATGGAGTCGAGAACACTATTGATGAGAGTGAGTCTCCCGCCAAAGGAGAGATATTGACTCTTCCAGTTCACCAGTCTTCTTTCACACTTCTCGACCACCTCATTCCAGATTCCTGAAGACTTGCTTTCTGCTCCTAGTGGCATGCCCAAATATACAGTTGGTAATTCACCAGTCCTCCCCCCAAGTGTACCAGTCAGAGAGGTTAGATTGGTGACCTCATTCACTGGGTATAGGAAGCTTTTTTCCCAATTGATATGTAGTCCTGATATGGCTTCAAATAGCATGAATATGGCTCTGAGAACCATCAGTTGGTTTCTGTTGGCATCACAGAAAACCAGAGTATCATCAGCATATTGTAAGTGTGTAATCTCCATGTCACAACCCACCCTATTTAATACACTGATGCCCCTCAACCATAGTTTCTCTTGAGCAATCTTCAACATATCATTGAGTCCCTCCATAGCTATAATGAATAAGAAAGGAGACAGGGGGTCTCCTTGTCTTAATCCTCTCTGTGAAGAGAAGAAACCTGTAGGAGAGCCATTGATTAGAATAGAATATTTCACAGTACTGATGCAAAACTTTATCCATCTCACCCATCTACCACCGAAACCTCTTTTGGATAAGGTTTCCAGCAAAAAATTCCAGTTAAGATGGTCACATGCTTTCTGAATGTCCAGCTTGCATAAAATGCCTGGCACCTTGCTTCTAATCCTAGAATCCACACATTCATTAGCCATCAAAATAGCATCCATGATCTGTCTTCCTTTAATGAAAGCAAGTTGTTGTGTGTCCACTAGCTTGTGTAACCTTTTTAAGCCTCTCAGTAAGCACCTTGGAGATTATTTTATACACACTGCCAATTAAGCTAATGGGTCTAAAATCTGTGAGTTTTTTTGCACCCATCTTTTTGGGAATTAACGCCACATAGGTGGAGTTGAAGCTTTTCTCAAAGAAACATCTCTCAAAGAAATTTTTTACTGCAGCAATGACTTCCTCTCCAACAACCTCCCAACAGTGGGCATAGAAGGCCATGGTGTAACCATCTAGACCAGGAGCTTTGTCTCCAGCACAAAGCTTTACACACTCCCATATCTCTTGGTTCTCAAATTCCCCCTGTAGCATCCTATTGTCTTCTTCAGAAATTTTGTGCCCTTCCCTGCAGCCACCAGAGGGTCTCCAAGTCTCAGTTTCAGAATATAGCTTCTGGTAGAAGTCTATGATTTCTTTTTTTATTAACTCTGGATCTTTGATTGCTTCACCATCCACATTTAATTCGTCAATGCTATTGTATCTCCGGTGAGAGTTTGCAGTTTTGTGAAATAACTTTGTGTTCTTATCCCCTTGCTTCAACCAATTAACCCTAGATCTTTGTCGCCAAGATATCTCCTCAAACTTTGCTAAATTTTCAAACTCTATAAGGAGATCAGCCTTCAGTTGAATCTCATCTTCATGAAGAGCTCTTTGATCTTGCACTTCTTCTAATTCTGCAATTTGATTGAGAACATTCTGTTTCTGAGAGGCTAAGTTTCCATGGGAAGTTTTACTCCATTCCCTCAACTTATCCTTAAGAGCTTTCAGTTTGAAAGCTAGGATAAAGTCTGGCCTCCCTTCACATACTATAGAGCTCCACCATTCCTTCACTCTATCCAGGAAACCCTCTGTCTGTAGCCACCAATTTTCAAATTTGAAATAGGACCTCACAGGTTTCCAATTCCCACTTTGAAGCATTATGGGATTATGGTCAGAGGTAACCTTGTGCAGTACTGTTTGTTTGATGTTTCTGAAAACTTCATCCCATTCATCAGACAAAAGAAATCTATCTAATCTGGATGCTGTGTCATGCCTGTCCCCTTTCCTCCAAGTATACTGGCTAGGTGTGTGGTTGGCAGTCTACCAGAGGAAATCCCAAATGTCATCTTGTCGGAGATTCGCCAATGGTCAACGAGTACTTGGAAGCATCTTCATAGTGTCAACATCTATGAGATGGGTCGGAATCAGTTTCTCTTTGAACTACTCACAAAGAAGGATGCCGACCATATCGTGAAAGGAACCTGGTTTTGGAAGAATCACAAATTTCTACTCAACTGGTGGTCGTCGACGTCAAATGCGATAACAGAGAATCTGAAGCAAGTGTGGATCAGGTTGGTAGGATTACCATTACAGTTCTGGTCCCAAAAGATCCTCCAAGAAATAGGCGATCTTTGCGGTGGATGGATTCAGACAGAGGAAACTGAGCTTCGGAATCATCTTAAATGGGCAAGACTGAAGGTAAAAGGAGATGAGATATCAGTACCGAAGGTGGTGGAGCTAAAACATGACGGAAAGATTTTCAGGATCCAAGTTTGGATCGAAGCTCCGGCGAGAGTTTTAACTGAAGGTCCAAGAGAAAACGTAACATTTGTACAACAGTTTATAGAGAAACCCTACAACAAAAGAGGAGGGGGAGGTTTGGTCTGCACAGATGTGACAGGGCACGTGGGAACCTCTGAGTCCCAAGGAAATTTGAATTACACAGCTGTCCAAACTTGTGAATCCACACGTGAAGAAGTAGTGGGGACAGAAGCACATGGGACTTCACATGATCTCAACTTAAATGAAGGCAAGGTGAAAAGAAAGGGTTTGAAAATTTTGGGCCAGGACCCGATGGCCCAATGGCAAATAGGTTTGAAAAGGCTTTTGTAATTAAAAGCCTAGGAGACCCTTTAAATGATGAAACTGAAGCAAATCAGATTATCATCGATACTTTTCCTCAACAAAACAGTGGAGAAAAGCAGATCCTTTCCTCAATCAACCTTGACACAAGCGAAGAAGGTGGTGAGGAGGAATTTCAATTTGAGGGCCCAATTGACGAAGATGCCATGTCAATAATACATATTGATGACAGAGGAGATTTAATCAAACAGATAGATAGAGGAAGGAAAGAAATTGGGGCACTAAATATAGAAGAAGCTATCCCACTGAATTCAACAGATTTAACTGACAGCATGGATCCAGATAATCACTCAGCTGTCTCCTTTTGGGTTAGACAGAATGTTCTTAAATTGGCTGAAGAATTTGGGGTACATTTTAACGGCTCTGAGGAGTTAGCTGAGGAATTGTTCATGAAGATAGATGGGAAGAGGCAAAACCCCATTGAAGTAGTGAAGGCTCTGATTCCGTTGACTCCCAAAAGTAATGGATCAAAGGAACTGAAGAGGTTGGAATCTGGAAACAATTTTTTCAGCTATGGCACGAGAAGCAGGGGGGACATATCATTGTCCAATTTAATGAAGGTTAACATCATATCTGGGAACGTGAGGGGTCTCAATGATGCCAGGAAGAGACTCTTGATTAAAAGTTTGTTACACAATTGGAAAGCTGATGTTTTCTGCTTTCAGGAGACGAAATTACAAGGGGATATAAGGGAGATCATTAAAGATTTATGGTCGAACAGATGGGTGAAGTACGTGCAACTAGAAGCTAGTGGCACAAGAGGGGGCATAATTCTAATGTGGGATAGCAGACTGTGGGATGGGGAAATATGCGAGACAGGTACATATTGTATAACTTGTAAATTTGTGGGCAAAATTCAGGACCTCAGTTGGCATATGACAGGAGTTTACGCTCCAAATAGTACATTAGAAAGGGAGGAGGTCTGGTGGGAACTAGGGGCTGTAAGAGGACTTTTCACAGGTCCTTGGGTGGTGGTGGGAGATTTTAACACCGTTAGATTTCCTTCAGAAAAGAAGAACTGTTCAAGATATAATAAAGCCATGATGGATTTTTCAGAGTTCATCGAGGATATGGAGCTAGTGGACTTACAATTAGCAGGGAACAAGTATACTTGGAAGAAAGGGGAAGGCCATGATGTTGCAGCCAGACTAGACAGATTTTTGATTTCTGAAGCATGGGAAAACTCTTTTAGGAACATCAAGCAATCAGTCCTACATAGAGTAACATCGGATCACTGTCCCCTAATTCTTGAATGTGGAAATTGGGAGAGATCAAATATTTTCTTCAAATTCGAGAATTGGTGGCAGCAGACAGAAAATTTCAAGGAGAAAGTAAAGTAATGGTGGGAATCTCACCATTGCAGAGGCAGACCAGATTATATTTTAGCTGACAAACTAAAATATTTGAAAGGCAAGCTAAAAGAGTGGAGTAGGACTAGCCAAGGCAACCTGGGACTACAAAAACAGAATATCCTAAGTCAGTTGACAGAGCTTGAGGTAATACAAGACCAGAGACAGTTATCTGATGATGAGATCTATATAAGAACAACTCTCACTGTGGAGTTTGAGGAAAATGCAAAAAAGGAGGAGGTCGCATGGAGACAAAGGTCCAGAGCTATATGGTTGAAAGAAGGTGACAAAAACACAAAGTTCTTTCACAGAACTGCAAACTGTCACAAAAGATATAATAATATAGACAAACTTCTGGTGGATGGTGAGTGTACAGGGGACTCATTAGTGATCAGGGAGGAGATTGTCAAATTCTATCAGAAGTTGTATACAGAATCAGAGATATGGAGACCTCAATTCAACCATAGATCAGGTGTTGTTATCAGCGAAGAAGATAACTTAATGCTAGAAAGTCAATTTAGTGAGGCTGAGATCAAGGAATGTGTGATGGCATGTGCGAGGGACAAGGCACCTGGGCCGGATGGATTCACCATGGCATTCTTCACCAATTGCTGGGAAATAGTAAGCAAAGAAGTAGTGGCAGCAGTTCAGAACTTTCATAATCAGAACATTTTTGAAAGAAGCTTCAATGCCACCTTCATAGCCTTGATCCCAAAAAAATTGGGGGCCAAAGAACTAAAAGACTTTAGACCTATTAGCTTAATAGGTAGCATATATAAGATCATCTCAAAAGTGTTGACTGAGAGGCTGAAAAAAGTTGTTTCAAAACTGGTAGATACACATCAGATGGCATTTATTAAGGGCAGGCAGATCATGGATGCTATTGTGATTGCCAACGAATGTGTAGATGTGAGACAAATTAGCAAGGTCCCAGGCATTCTTTGTAAGCTGGATATAGAGAAAGCCTATGACCACTTAAATTGGGGTTTCCTATGGAAGACTTTGGAAAACATGGGTTTTGGGGAAAGATGGATAAACTGGATCAAATTTTGCACCACTACAGTGAAATTTTCAGTTTTGATTAATGGTTCTCCCACAGGTTTCTTCTCATCTGAGAGAGGCTTGAGACAAGGGGATCCATTATCTCCTTTTCTCTTTATCTTGGCAATGGAGGGTCTCAATGATATGCTGAGAACAGCCCAGACAAACAGCTGGATAAGGGGATTCAATGCAAACATGGAGGATAGACAGAGTCTAGCCATCTCACATCTCCAATATGCAGATGACACGCTAATATTTTGTGATGCAAACAGCAGTCAACTGAAGTTTTTAAGAATAATATTGATATTGTTTGAAGCAACTTCAGGTCTACACATTAATTGGGGCAAAAGTTACATCTATCCAGTCAATGAGGTACCTAGAATTGACAGTCTGGCAAATATTCTGGGAGGAAAGATAGGGGAGCTGCCCACAATATATTTGGGAATGCCTCCAGGAGATAAGAGCAAATCAAAAGGCATATGGAACAATGTACTGGAGAAATGCGAGAAGAAGCTTGCCAATTGGAAAAGTCAGTATTTATCCCTGGGTGGCAGAGCTACTCTCATCAACAGTGTTCTTGATGCTTTGCCTACTTACATGATGTCGGTGTACCCTATGCCAGCAAGTGTAAGAGACAGATTAGATGCCATCAGAAGAAATTTTCTTTGGCAAGGAAACTGCGATCCGAATAAGCACAAGTTTCACTTGGTCAAGTGGAATGAAGTTTTAGTCAGCAAGAAAGAAGGGGGACTAGGAACAAGGAATCTGAAAATACAAAACCACAGCCTGCTAATGAAATGGCTGTGGAGATTTGCATCACAAGAACAGTCGCTGTGGAAAGATACCATTAAGGCTAGATATGGAATGGAGACGAGGTGGATCAGCAACATAGCAACACAACCATATGGCACCGGAGTGTGGAGGACAATCAGGAATCTATGGCCAAAACTTATAAACAAGTGCACAATTAAGATAGGAGATGGTGGAAAAACTCTATTTTGGGAGGAAGTTTGGGCGGGACAAGCTTCACTTAAAGCTAGTTTCCCTGACCTATTCAGCTTGAGTCTACAGAAAGTGGCCACTGTCAAAGAAATGAGAGATGCTCAGGGTTGGAATTTAAAGTTCAAAAGACCTTTAAATGATTGGGAGGTGAATAGAATGGTTGAATTACTAAATATCCTGGAACGATACAAGGAACTCAGTAACAGTGAAGACAAACTGTTATGGGCTCCAGATACACAGGGGAGATTCTCAGTTGGAACAACTTACAGAGACTCACAGAGGACACACACTCAATCAAGCTACTGGCCATGGAAAATGATCTGGAAAGTTAAGGTGCCCTTCAAGGTGGCCTGTTTTACTTGGCTCTTAGCAAAACAGGTTGTTCTCAGGCAGGATAACCGTATGAAGAAGGGCCTCGATTTGTGCTCTAGATGTTTTTTTTGTGAATGTGAGACAGAGACAATAAATCATCTCTTTTTACACTGTAAGGAGACAGTGAAACTTTGGCAAATTTTCATCAATAAAGGGGCATCAGTTGGTCTATGCCAGGAAACATAAAGGAAGCTTTGGCATGTTGGAATCGGGATGGAAATCAGTCGGGGCACAGGGAGAGATGGAAGATTGTCCCAGCCTGCATTTGGTGGACTATTTGGCTGGAAAGGAATCAAAGATGTTTTGAGAACAAGAGCTGCTCTATGGAGAAGATGAAGCTGAAATGTTTAGCGCTTTTCTATTTTTGGTGTAAACATGAATATCCTCATGAAGATGAGGATATCCCTAGTATGGTAGAGTCCTTAAGGAGTTCATAGGAAAACAACAACACTTTTGTATTTCTGATTGTAAGTATTACTGGAATACGTCCTGAGTATTCCTGTGTTTATAATACAAGTTACCTCTTCAAAAAAAATAAAGTCAAATAGATCTGTCATTGCTCTGATATCCTAGAGCAATTCTTTTTTTCAGATGGGAATCTAGCTGTGTTAAAATCTCCGCATACCACCCACGGGCCATTAAATAAACCTCTAGCTGAGCCAACTTCCCACCAGACTTCCTCTCTTTCTTCCCTACTATTTGGAGCATAAATGCCTGTGAGAAACCAAATTAAATCTTGGTTTATCCCAGTGAGCTTACATGTAATGGAGTAAGCTCCTAGGCTGCTTACTTCCCCTGACCACACTCTCCCATCCCACATAATTAAAATACCACCTCTGGTTCCACTGGCTTCCAGTTGGCAATATTTAACCCATCTGTTGGCCCATAAATCTTTCACGAAGCTCCCAATCTCTCCCTCAATTTTCGTCTCTTGAAAGCAATAAATGTCAGCTTTCCAACTATGAATTAAGTTCTTGATTATACTCCTTTTGCTCGCCTGGTTCAGACCCCTCACATTCCATGATATGATGTTGACTATCATTGATCACCTGAGATGGTGTATCCCCCCTTACTTCTTGTTCCATTGCTTCTGAAAATGCTGCCACATTCCAAGCTCTTCAGTTCTTTTGCCCCTTTGACTGCTGAAGTCAATTTAGCAATTTCCTTCCCCTTATCATTGTTGATCTGCCTCATACTCTGTCGATCTTCATAAAAAGCATTGTTGCTTCCTCTTTGCATCCCTTAATGTCAACACCAAAATCTTTGGCGAACTTAAGTATATTCTGGTGAATCCAGATTGACATGTCAAACTCTGGGTCATCTTGTTCCTCCAAATTCTTTTGATTTAAGGGAACTGCTTCTTCTATAGAAATCAAACTGGAATTATTTTCCTCGAGCCTTTGTGGGGTACACTCTTGCGTGCAAATATTATCCAGGGCTGTATAGTTTCTAGGAGTTCCTGAGGTCATATTTACCATCTCTCTCCCTTCTCTCTCCTCATGAATCTTCTCTGTGGTATTCATCCTTGGCGTCTGCCCTGTTTCTAACTCTTCTGGACAATTTTGAAAAACTGCGGTGGAGGAGATATTGTTTGCTTCAAGTTCTACCGTAAACGGATCAAATAAAAAAGATGGGCCACTTTCTTTTGTTTGTTCCTTTAAAATACTTTGGGCCAGCAGATCTGGGCCCAACTTCCCCCCCTTGTGCACCAGCCTATTTCTCTTAAAAGGAGACTTTAATTGAATCTCGGGCGCACGTGTTCCTACACGTGAGGTATTAGCTGGCAATTTTGAAATTGCAGGGTCATAGGACGACCCCAAGTGACCTGACACTTCTGTAAAACCTAGAAGTTTTTCATTCACCTTAGGGACGGTCCTTTCAGTAGACCGTTGGTCCTTGAAAAGCACTACTCTGCCTTCGTCGGCGATAATTCTCGCCAGCGCCTCTACCCATATCTGTACCTTGAAAGTCAACCCTTTGTGTACCAGTTCTACGAAACTCGAAACATCGTCTCCATCTCCTCTTATCTTCAATCTCGCCCATTTAAGATGATTTCGCAACTCAGTTACTTCCTCAGTTTGAATCCAACCACCACAGAAGTTTCCGATCTCACGGAAAACTTTTTGGGACCAAAGTTGAAGGGGTATGCCCACTACCCTAATCCATACTTGGTTCAACCTTTCAGTTGTGGCGATTGAGGTCAGCGACCACCATTCCAGAGAAAATTTATGAGATTTCCAGAACCATTCCCCACTTATAGTATGGTCTGCAGCGGTTTTATTTGGGAACTCAAAGAGAAATCTGTTGTGACCCAGCTCATATATGTTGATGCCGTGATAATGTTTCCATGAACTCACAACCCACCGACGAACCTCCGATAGAGTGACATTGGGGATCTCCTCCGGGAGACTTCCGACCACACTTTTTTCTAGAAGTTCGTTCTGGCTCTTTGTTGTTACCTCAGAGATAATAATCGAGTTCCCTTTTTGTTGAATCTTTGCAGCATTTATTTCTCTTGTTGTCCATTTATTATTCCTGACAGAATCAGAATACAATAAACCCTCCTCCTCTGTTTTCCTGTGAACCACCTTAGATATCTTTTGGGCCTTTGCATTTATGAATCTGGTTATTTTAGTTGATATGTCCATCTAACCGGAATTTAAAGACCACTCTGGAATAAAGATGACGGCTCTCCTCTTCCCCTGTGTTTTTATGATACTAATATACCTTCCATCTTTATTGAAATTCTTTGAGCAGAAAAATTCTGTGGAGTGATCCCATACCTTCCATCTACGGACAGAGTTGCCTTGGTCCTTCGAAGCTTCCTTAAGGGCATAGACAAGCCACTCCATTGTCTTCTGGCTCACAGTCATTCTTGTCACCCTATTTCGCCCTCTCTCTACCCAGTCATACCAAGTTTCTGCTTTGGAGACTACCCTTGTGATGTCGTAGGATTTGAAACCCACCGCGAAGTAGATGGTATCATCTGCCATGGTGGGTGTTCTGAAAGAAAGGGAGAAAGAAAGAAAGGATTTGGAAGAAAAAGGTGGAAAGGAATTCCGGCAATAGAAGATCGTCGGAGAGGGGGCTTCTAGGGCCCAGAAGGGACCTCTAAAAGCCACTACATTGTCTTCTAAGGATGGAGATGTCTTTTTGGATGAAATGATGCCAAACTACTGCCTGCATGTACACAATGGAGTGCCAAAATTGTCTAGACAAAAGTGTTCACATTTTTTAGCATAAAATTTATTGAGCCCTTTTGGATATATATCTGCTTTGGGTTCTCATAGGACACTTGAGGCTTTTCATGGGATGATATTTATATCCTCATGTGGTAAAGGAGATTCTTTTTCTAACGGTAGGTAATGCTTGTGAGATCCTCTATAGAAATTATAAATCTTGTGCTTGGTGTATTGTGATTTGTACTGACTACGACGCTAACGCAATAAAATGGTTGTAGTGTTGTTTCTATTGCTTATGTGTACTTTCTTCATCATTTGATTCTTGTACATTGAAAATGAGACTCAATTTTTTTCCGGCAAATATGAGGTTGTGAGGGGTAAAGGCATTTTTCGGGTACAGATCAAAGATAATATGGTTCCTGACTTTTCTGTTTGGCCCTCTTATCAGTTTAGATCATTCAATCTTGTGATTTATGTATGTCAATAAATAGTAAGAGTTCCATGCAATATATTTTGAGTAGTGTTGAGGCCTTTAGACATTCTTATATCTTAAATCAACATATGCAGTGTATTCTTAGGAGAGGTTATTTATTTTTGCCAGCAGATATTTAGATATTTTTGTTTGTAAATGTGTATTTTCTTTTCTCTCGTCATTTATTCCTCTCATTTGTTTTGCCAAAAGATTTGGCTATTAATTTTGGCCCCTGCACTATCTTTTTGAAGTGTCAAATTGAAGAGAGCTTCAATGCTTTAAAAAGGTACACGACACTGCCGGCCAAACATTTCTCCCACTTCAACATGAAGCCTCCAACATATGTTTTGTCAGTCACGATGTCACAAAATTACAACGGTAATTAAGAAAATCAAGATGACTACCACCAACATAGTGACGGACTGTGTTACTATTTCACCTTTTGTGACACCGGTTTCTGTGACGGTGCAAGGGCTATAGCTCAGTTGGTGTGTACATATATTGGCAGTCTTTTACTATGACACGATCTTCAAATACTACTTTATGCTGATTTTTCAATTGACGCCTTACAAGTATTTCTAACTTTTGTCGCATCATATATGTTGGGCCCGTGCACGCACGGGCAACTTCTATCTAGTAATTCTAAAAAATGGCTGTATTGAAGATATAGATCATAATAACCAGAACACATTGACCCGTAAAGCATATTAAGACTGACTCGAACAAATAGCTTCAAAAGATTAAGAAATGCCAAGGTTCAAATGGACTGATTAACAGTAAACAAATGACAGCTAAATAGCAAAGGCTTACTGAAAACTAACAGGGGCAAATTTAATATCAACAAAGCTTTATCATCACTTAAAAACAATAGATAAACTGAGAAATGCTCCCAGGCACAGTTTTCAAGGTAATCACCTAGGGTCCCTTACGGACTCCTAGTTCCTCTTCATCACTTTAAAACCTACAGAATCAACAGTTAAGTGGAGGAACTCAGGAAAAAAACTTAATAAAATACATCCGGAGTCCTCAAACAGAGAATACAACACACTGAAATATAACAAGCCACTGATCAACAAAGAAAAAGAAATGAGATATAATATTACCTTTTCCTGGGCCGAGACGAAGTTGAGAGATACTAAAATCTAGACTCCAAACCTCTGGAATGGAACTTATAGGAGTGAATTAGGGCTTGAAAACAGGATAAGGATCGGGGAATTTGAAATTTGAAATTCATATGCTGGCCAGATTCGAACAAATCCTCAACGAATTCTCAGAGAAATCAAAAGGAAGGCCGTCTCACCTGGCCTTATTCTGGTGTCGTGCTGGCTGGGTCGCGAAGAAGAAGAAGATAGAGGGTCGGTCCAGTCGTTTGTACGTTGTGTGTGTATGTATGGCTTCTCGGAATTGTATTCTTGTCTGTATTGGGGTTTGTTGCATTTTTGGGCCAATAAAATTGGGAGGAATAGCCTCATTTAGTACTGGGTTGGGAGTCAATATGTGGTTATATTTGCAATTACGAAATGGCCATTTGGATTTTAATTATAGTCAACTCAAACTAAAAATGTAGTTTTATTTAGTAAATTCGTCTAAAAATTGAATAAGACAAATTGATGCTAATTAATTAATGAGCCTTTTAATCTTAATAAAATAAAATAGTTAGCTTAAATACAAACTATTAACTCAAAATATAAATTATAATTAAATTAAACTAATTAACAAAAATAATTTTTTGTGATTTGATTTTTGAATATTTATAAAGGTAGTAAATACATTATTTGAAAATGACAAAATAACTTGAAAATATTTTTAATTTTATAAATACTAATTATTTCAAAGTTTGAAATTGAAGAAATTCGATAGTTTATTCATATTGCGGAGGGCTTGAGCGTCAACAAAGTAAAACTAACATATATTCATCTAATCAAAATTTTGAAATGGTTTTTAAAGTTGATCAGCATGAATTTTACTTCATATATTCTGTTTGGTAACATTTTTGTAACGACCCGAGAGCCCCCCCTAGTCGTTACCGGTGTATTCGACCTCTCGGAGGTCTTATACAAGCCCTTAGCATTTGTCATCGCATTTATCATAGAAAAATAGCGGAAAATTTTAAATTTTTTCATAATATAACACAAGACATAAAAGTCACCTCATTAAACCTTTAATACAAAAATTGGAGTACTACGTCTCAAGGTAGCCATCACAGTCCTTACAATACAAAAGAAACTACTATCTAGTACATAGAACTTAAGGAAACTCTTTAACATAAAGGTCCTTGAATCTTTAAGGACACACCCGAACTTGGGAATAGTAAGCCAAGCTCATCACTTCTAGGAAAGGCCCTTTAGCCATCACCACCTACACTTGGTGTAAAAAGATGAAGAAGAATGGTGTTAGTACAAGAATACACTAAGTATGAAAACCATGCAAAACATGCTTTTAAAAGGACATTTAGTTGGAAACTATGCATCATGCCTTTTTAGAGAAACTTCAAGAACATTTAGTACATAGGCACAATATAAACCACATACATCATCATACACACAGAAACCATTCATAATAGCACATAGAGCCACTTATCACATTTTAGGCACATTCAATGCATACAATACATTACCTTCCTCTTTATCTTAACTCCTTTCCTCAAGCAACCCTTAGGGAATACTTGGTGCAATGTATCACCTTAAGGTTACCAAGGTGAACTTACATATAGCCTTCATCAATCCAACCACATATATTCATAGAGTCATAAGCACACCATAAGACATGGTCTTCACATAGGAACCATCACCTAAGACAACCCCCAAGTCACACTAGTGCAATGTGCAAGTAGCATCCCATTATACTACTCCCACCAAGTGTTCCTAGGAAGCCACCATAGACTAAGCACATCATATTCAACAAGTCATAACATCTTCATTTAGACATAAGACCAACATACTTCATAACATCATATAAGGACTCATTCCTTTACTACATCATTAGTCATAACCCATTTAGTTCATATCATAGGTAAACCACCCTCACAACCCCTTCACAAGCTCACTTGTGCAATGTACACATGGAGTCCCATACCCCCACATATACTAAGCAAACCCATTAAGAAGTCATAAGTGTAATTCACATGCATAAACATACTTCATGTCTTGACATAAGTAAAGTAACCTTAACATGCTTTCATATTAACATACATAGACCATAGTCTTCATTACATAAAGGGCCTAATCATTAACCTCCCTTAGAGTCCACTTGTGCCATGCATAAGTAGGGTCCATAGTCCTACCTACACTAAGTAACTCTTCAAGAAATCATGACTAGAGTTCATAATCTTATCTTAGTTCATTTCTTAACTTTCGGGAGACATTGCCATAACCGACATAGACCATGTGAGCTACATGGAATCCGGTGTTCTACTCCCACACCGAAAAGAGAGGGTACTACTTGCCAAAGTAGGACCTACATACATAATAGCTATCTAGTGGATCCACTAAGCTAATACCTACGGGGGCACATAGTTATGGAACAAGGAGATTGCTACTAGAAAACCTTGACTTACTAAGCGTGGAGGTTTCCATCTCATGAGCAACATCTATGTTGGGAACCCGGACTTGCTAAACGTGAAGGTTCTCTTGTGGGAAGCCGGACTTGCTAAACGTGAAGCCCCCACTCTCATTTTTCATGTTCACTCAGTGCTAAGCTCCAACTCCCTTTTTAAACATCTTTAAGCCTTTATTTAACATTAGTTCATAAAGTAGGCTTTAGGGACTTAATCCCTCATATCATATAGCTCAAAGGTTTCTAAAATGAGAATGACCTTTCATCATAGAACCTACATTATGTGAGAATGACCTTTCACATAATCATACCATATTCATAACATAGTCTAGTTTATAGTACAATTGAGGAAACCTTTCAAGAGACTCACTTTCACTAGATTATCATAAACCTTATTCATTCATTCATGTGTGTGTACATATGTGAGAAAGCCTTTCACATAAACACCTTTATACAACACATATTCATACCTTGCTAATCATACACTTTGCATGCATAATAAGATGTAAGGGTGCATATAAGAGTTCACCTTTCAATAGACACCATAACACATCATATTCATAGCTATACATATAGAGTATGTGTGTGCGCATATTGGTCCTCATAGTGACATATTAGCAACAACATTGATATTGAGTACACTTCCCTTCAAGGGATCACAACACATTCACAATGTCCCCAAATCATGAGCAATTCACATATAAAGCCTTTAGGGATTCTAGACCACACACCCACACTTCATCATAGGAGACAAGGGCACATTCAACATTGAATAGGTACTCCTAACATGTATATGATCAAACATTCATATAGGGGTCATATAGGTAGGGGTCATTCCACAATAGTACCTAACATAATCAATCATGTAGACCACACCTTATCCCTAACATTATCATTCACATTATACTCCTCATCATCAACACACTTTAAACATCATGCTAGCATTGAGGATTTCATACATAACCTTCATAGCATAACTTCATAAACATATGCATCATAATCATCAATTCACTTCACATCTATTGCCTTCAAGGCCATGATCTCAACCTGCATAGATAGACAAGAAGTGAACACCTCCACCATAAGTGAATCAAACCACACAACATCAATTCTTGTACTATGGACTAGAAGTTAGGTCAACTTACCAATTCTCCAAATCATGATCACCATGGATCAATCATCAACAATTTATAATCAATTGACATAGGTAGCAATAGGAATCAACAATGTAATTCAATATCATAAACATAGTCTAAGTACAATTCCATAAACAAAGGGATCAACGCATAACTTTGCCCATAAGGCCATAATCCTCAACTCATCAATATACCAACAATTCAACATGAATAAGTATAGATAATCATAAGAAACATCAATACAATCTAATCTAAACATAATTTCACCAATAGAGATCATATTCACAAAGACCCACATCATAGGCCAATTTTCGAGAATTTGGGGATCATGGGTTCTTTAAGAATTCCTTTGAAAATTATCTTTAAAACCTTAATTCCACATTAATTCATCAATAGAATGATTTAGAAAATCGTTTGACAAGGAACCCATGTTTAGATTGAAAATTGGGAATTTTGGTCTTTGAATCACTTTTGAAAATCTTTGATAGAACTCCTTGAATGAGAGGTTATTCAAGAATCAAGAGTTACCATACCTTAATTATTGAAGACCCATGAAATTGAAGAAGAAATCAGTTGAAAACCCATCTTCTAGCTTGAGCTTCATCAAGGTATAATTAAATAAATTAAATATTCTCCTCATTTGAAATTAGATATGATATATTTCCTCATTTCCTTGTACAACCAAAGATTCAATGAGCTCCTCTTTAACTATCCAAAAAGGTATAATTAATGAAAACAAATTGTATATTATTTAATTTTTTGACCCAATTTATGATTTAAAATCCACATAGTTGGGCTTTAATTTGAAAGCAAGAAGCAATACTTCAATAAGCTCATTCAATCAATCAAATGTGGTCTCTATTTGGTAGAGTGTATTAACAAAAATAATGCATGCATTAGCCTTGTGTATTTCTAGTACTTTGTTTGGTACTCTTTTCCAACCTATGTATAAATAATGTTTGCATTAGTTTTACACTCTATTGTGTATTAATGTGTGTATTGCTAATACCATAGATTTCTAGGTATTAGCAATGCAATGATTTTAATGCATGCATTAACTCAATTAAAGACTCAATTACCCCTCAATACCTTTTTTATATCTTTTCCACCATAATAGTGAAGGGTATATTGTAAATAATTTTTTTTAATGTACTACATTCTATTTTTAAAGCTTCAAACGAAACAGTGTATTCATAAAAATAATTCATATACAATTAATGCAAGCATAACTAATATATGCATTGATAATGCAAGCATTACTAATACACTCTATTTAGCATTATTTGTATACACTCTACCAAACGACCCCGTGACTTGAATATATATATTAAAGATACTGCTAAACTTGGACTAAATTCGAGGAGATTTTCCCACTTTTACTCTTATGCAAGTAATCTCACCATCCCTTCACGTTCTAATCTTGATAAAACACCAGCAATGACCTTGTATTCATATCTTAAACTTATCAAGGAATTATTTTTACCAAACATCTAAGAAATCAATTAACACTGAATCTATAAGATCATCATACAAGTATAAAAACAAATTATATATGTATAGGGTAGTCTATGTTGGGTTTAAGTAAGGTGTGAAATAAAAAATGAGAATGAAAAATTGGGAAATGTGGAGAACATGGAATCAAGTGGAGGGAAAATGAAAAGACATTTCTCCCATATTGGTAGAAGAAAGAAAAAGTTGTGTCCTTATATTAACAAACACTTCTTTTAAATTTTAAAGGGTCAAGTAAAGGGTGTCTCTCATGCCGTCGTCGTCGTCGTCACTTGCTTGGCTTCGGCAAATGATTTGATTGACAAACTTTTAGGCAGGATTTATTTGATCAATCTCATTAATTAATTACTTTTTTCTTAATATTAATTTAGAATTATTAATTAATTGATTCACAAAATTAATTTGAATTAGCGTGACAGAATTAGTCTGGAAATTTGTGTTACAAAATTAATTTGAGATTCGCTCGGAAGGGCATGTTCTTTCCGAACAAACATTTCTTTTCCCAAAAGATGCCATGACTCTTCTGAAGAGACAAGTCTTTCTGAATAAGTATGTTCACACCTACAATTGACTATAAATAGAGAAGTTTCTCTCATTTTTTCAATATCAAAATTTTCTCTTCTTATGTATACATTTCTTACAAATAAAATTGATCGATTGAGTCTGTGTGTGTGATTTTGTTGCTGACTTTTGCGTCCGTTGAGACTATTGAAGTTTGAGGTACCGCTACTTCTGTAATAATTTATTCGTTTTTTCTTGGGAGGAAATAATCCACCGCCTTGAGTACACTGAGGAGATTAAAATCCTTAAGGAACACAGTGGGTTATGTGGACTCGAATACTTTTTTTCTGTTTCTTTTCATTTTTTATTGTTTCTGATTTGCTAATCTGAATACATGAGATAGTAGTCTATATAGACGCACATTTTAAGCAACGCCACATCCATGCTGCAATGTTCACCTCTCAATTATTTTTTCAACAAATAAATTTCTTTATAGTCATAGTTGAGATTATACTTTGAGGAATACTTGTCCTAAATTGATTAAAGAGCAAGCACAAACATTGCACAGTACTATACCTATGCAACACTTGGTTTAGATCATGCTGCCTAATTGAATCCTAAAGAGTAAAGACCAAAGGACAACAGTAGAACACTGATATAGGAGATTATCAAATTAAAAAAAATTCACTACTTAAATTGATTGTCACGACCCGAGAGTACCCTCTAGTCGTAACATGGCGTATTCGACCCGAAGGGGTCTTATACGAGCCACATAGTCATTCATTGCATTCAATAATGAAAATAGTGCGGAAAAAAAAACTTATTTACATCCACACATATAAACTTCATTAAAACAACTTTAAAAACACACAGCGAAAGTCTAAGTCTCACATGGCCATCTTAGACACAGTCACAAAACATAAGTAGGGACACGGCCCTTTACAATCAAAAGAAGTCTATTACATGAACAAAAGAACTTAAAAGTCTTATCCTCGAATCCATGAGGACATACCAAGTCTTGGAGGAAAGCAATCCCACACTTCAAACTAGCTAGGATGGATCACTTGCCGGAACCTACACTTATAGTAAAAATATGAAGAATATGGGTTAGTACACAAAATGTACTAAGTATGATGACCATGCAAAACATGCTTTAAAAGGGACATTTTGGTTAGAAACCATGCATTATGCCACTTTTTGAACTACCATGAATAGTTGCATAAAAGACATACAATACAAGCATAAACATCAAGTAAGTCATAATATTACCTTTAAACAATTTCAACATGAAAACCTTTACCTTGGACCTTCACCTCAAGAAACCCTTATGCTATACCTCGTGCAATGTATGGATGGCGTCCCATACCACCATCCATACTAAGGCACCACATTAAGGTCACTCAAGGTAACTTATCATTCCTTTCTTTCACCTTTGCACAATATTCATACATAAGAGGTATATCATTAATTAAGACATGACAAGGGAAAATAACTCGTAATATAACCCAAGTATAGCATGCATCTCATATTAAGCATTTGAGAGCCAACATTCTTTAATAACCTCATTTAGGCCACAATTGCCTCACATACATTAGGATTTAGAGAAACTCACTATGACCCTCTCCAAGCCTACTCGTGCAATGTATAGGTAGCATCCCATACTACTACCTACACTTTGTAGAACCTATCAAGAAACCATAATGAAATCTCGCATGATGGGAAGTAAACATTTAACCGACATAGACCATGAGAGCTTGTCATGGAATCCGGTGTCATAAGTCCCCACACCGTAAAGAGGTGGTCTACTTGCCTAAGAAAGACCGGTATATATAGCTTAATGGATCCACTAGCTACCTATGCAGGCACATAGTTTATGGGATAAAGTAGACGATCATTGAAACTCATGCCTAACCATTGGGGGAGTTTCCATCTAACCAAATCCACTCGGTGCTTAACCTACATTCCCATAGAATAGTTCGCTACCTTGACATTATCACATATGAGAGGTGCCATTGGCCTACCAACTCCAAATTACATTCATTAACACGTGAAAGCGTGCTTTAAGCCTACCGTTTCAAGGTTCATTTAGGAAAGCTCATTAACTCCTCTTGAAAGGGTGCCATGGGCCTACCGGTTCAAGTCTCATCATTAACTTTCATGGAAAGATGCCATAGGCCTACCGACTCCAAGGTTCATTACTATCATTAATGGAAGGGTGCGATAAGCCTACCGATTCCAAGGTTCATTATTATCATGAGTGGAAGGGTGCTACTAGCCTACCGATCCGAGGATTCAACAACCAATAATATAATCATTTAAACAAGAAAATGATGCACAAGCTCTACCAATTCGAGATATGCAATAAATTGGAGAATCCTTCATATTCTATCATCAACATTCATGAGTGTCAAATTGAGAAAAATCTTTCAATAGCAACACCTTTACGTTCATAACACGATCACATTATCTTCATTGAATTCTCATTCATATAATGTCATGATAACACTCCAATTTCTCATACCATGCCTTTAAGGCCCTAAGCCTCACATACCAATACACCAACAACACACCATAAAATAAGCATGGGTAATGATATACTTCAACAATCTAAAGACCTTTAAACAAGTTTGATTCATGTACATTCATTATCTAGCAACCCACTTCATAAAGGCATAAACTAGGAATAAAGAGAAATCATGGGTTCATGGAGTATTTTCATCTTAAATCGTCAATACAACAACAATATAACCATAAAGTGCCATTAGAAACCTTTTAAAACCATTTGGTGGAAGAACCCATAAGATTGAGTGAAAACCTAGATTTTTCATACTTTGAAATAACCTTGGATTTGGCTCCTTGAATGGAAATTTAGACAAGGATCAAGACCACCATACCTTTGCTATGATCTCCCACGAAATTTGATGAAGAAAGTCTTGAATCCAAAGCCCTAGCTCCCACTTCTTCTTCTTCTTAATGGAGGATTGTAGAGAGGGAAATGTTTTAGGGATGGGAATGGAACTAATGGTATCTAGGAAATAATATATGTCCTTTGGAAGAATGGTCCAACACTTAGAAAAAAAATGAGGCGGGTGAACAGTAACCACGCCTACTGGAAATTGCCTTTTCCTGCCGAATAGATTTTACGAAAATGGGCATAACTTCTTCGTCCAAACTCCGAATGAGATGAAACGAAGTGCGTTAGGTAGCTAACTCAAAGGGCTTTCCATGGATATATTATTGGCTACCCAAATAATTGTGTGCTAGGAGATATGACCCTCCAAAGTAGACCCTCGAAAAAGGCTTCACTTGGAAATTTCGGATTTTGATACGGTTGCTCTAAAATTTGGGTTAGACCCATTTCCCACTCAATTTGACCCCCTAAACAAGAATATGAAGTCGGATTTTCGAAAAACAAAACGGATCTTTTTATATACAGCTAAACAAGTTTCCGGTAACTTCCGAAGCACATTTTTAAGAACTTTTTGGGTCAAATTCAATTATAATCATTTCATTAAGTTCTCGACTCCAAACTCACATGTGAGGCTCTAGTTTCACTCTATCATTTTCCGGGTCGTTACATTATCCCCACTTAGGAACATTCGTCCTCGAATGACACTTTAAACACATAAGGGGTAACAACTCAAGTATACAGCCCATCAACATGCATACAACATCAATACAAGTACATAAATATCGGAGGAAACATCAACTCCACATCAATGAGGCTCAAACAACTTCATGCAATTCAAGAAATTAGGAATACATCTACCAATTCCTTATGCATCAAACTTTACCATTTCTCATTTCATTGGATGAACTTCCTTCTCCAATTTACATCACACTCATCCCAAAATAATTAGGCACATTATGCAATTTTCTCATAAAAGTACAATTATGCAACATTCAAGCATGTTCAACATTTATCCTCATGAAGCATATAGACAACTCAACTAAATGCACATCAATATGAGGAACACATTTATGAAAACTCATTTTATCATTTAACAAGAATTCAAATAGAACATGCATAACATAAGGAGACTATGGAAACTCATTTTCACACAAGACTCCAAAACATAAAACAAGCTACTAGGAACTCTTGGTCTCAAGCTTGAGTAAGAATAGAAGGAACGAGATAATGATATCAACACTTTCAACAACCTTGCTATTCAACATAGCATCCCCCCAAACCCAACTAAGGCAAACATGAGAAACAACAACATAGAAACCTCATCAAGACATTCATGACCATAAGGAACTAAAACTTACCGGCGCATTTTCTCGAATTAGCTTCCTTGTCCTTGCTAGCTTGGAGAGCATAGAAACGACCATAATTTGGAGGAATAGGAACCGTTCCATCTTTAGAAGCTTGCTTGGCTTCCCTTCCTCTAGCCGTAAGAGTAGGACAATCTTTCACCTTGTGATCATTCTTCCCACAACCATAACACCCATTAGTACCGGCTAGGCACTTCCCATAGTGCCTCTTGCCACAAGTGATGCAAGTAGGTTTAGAAAATTGAGATTCACCAATTTTTTCTTGGTTAACCTTAGGAGCACTTGAAGAATCTTGGTCTTGAGCCCTCTTCTTGAACCTAGGTTGACTTTGCTCATCGGATCTACCCCTCTTCACATTCCTATTCATCCTCTTGAGTTTGGACTCCTCAATGGATTGAGCATACACTATGAGCCTAGAAATGTTCATGTCATTATGGAGCATTGCCGTATGGCACTCTTCCTTGACTAGGTCGGATACACCGGTCACAAACCTACTCATCTCATCCCTAGGGTTTGACACCAAAGATGGAGCATACTTAGACAATTGGGTAAACCTCAAGAAGTACTCTTGCACACTCGCATTGCCTTGTCTAAGGTTGATAAACTCCTCAACCTTACACTCCCTCTTCTCACGGGGAAAATACCTACCAAGGAAAGCTTCCTTAAACTCCTCCCATTCCATAGGATCCGCTCCCACCGGCCTATTAGCCTTCCATTGAGTGAACCAAATTTGGGCAACATCTTTCAATTGATAGGAGGCAAGCTCCGCCTTTTCTTTTGAAGTCACCCCCATAGCACTCACTACCTTATACACTTCATCCAAAAATTCTTGGGGATCCTCTCCCACCTTAGAACCTAGAAACACCGGAGGATTCATCCTCACAAAGTCTCTCAACTTAGAAACCATAGTACCCTCATTAGCATTCACCCTAGGCCCCATATCTCTAGTCGCTTGAGCCGCCATGGCTCGGGCCAAGATTAAGAAAGCCGACCTAATCTCTTCATTGGTCATATCCGGGGGAACCACCGGAACCTCATTCTCTTGCTCACCTATGGGAACTTGATTGCATTGCACACCTTGACCATTTTGTACAACTTGGGGAGGAACTTCCTCATTCACATCCTCTTCTCCTACTCTCCTTGCAGGTCTCCCTCTTGTATTCATATCCTAAAAACACAAGAGAAGGATTAAAAAAAAAAGGGCACTTATAAACCAAACTCTAAGGCACGACTTCAAGGATAATGAAAGAAGTGTAACTTCTACCGTCCTATAGCCTCTCGCTCATAGATGTGTCGCGACTCACACCGATGAACAAGACTCTACTAGACGTGGCTTGTGAGACCTTGACCCTAAAAACCATTCCCAAAATCTTATGCTCTGATACCATGTTTGTCACGACCCGAGAGTACCCTCTAGTCGTAACATGGCGTATTCGACCCGAAGGGGTCTTATACGAGCCACATAGTCATTCATTGCATTCAATAATGAAAATAGTGCGGAAAAAAAAACTTATTTACATCCACACATATAAACTTCATTAAAACAACTTTAAAAACACACAGCGGAAGTCTAAGTCTTACATGGCCATCTTAGACACAGTCACAAAACATAAGTAGGGACACGACCCTTTACAATCAAAAGAAGTCTATTACATGAACAAAAGAACTTAAAAGTCTTATCCTCGAATCCATGAGGACATACCAAGTCTTGGAGGAAAGCAATCCCACACTTCAAACTAGCTAGGAGGGATCACTTGCCGGAACCTACACTTATAGTAAATATATGAAGAATATGGGTTAGTACACAAAATGTACTAAGTATGATGACTATGCAAAACATGCTTTAAAAGGGACATTTTGGTTAGAAACCATGCATTATGCCACTTTTTGAACTACCATGAATAGTTGCATAAAAGACATACAATACAAGCATAAACATCAAGTAAGTCATAATATTACCTTTAAACAATTTCAACATGAAAACCTTTACCTTGGACCTTCACCTCAAGAAACCCTTATGCTATACCTCGTGCAATGTATGGATGGCGTCCCATACCACCATCCATACTAAGGCACCACATTAAGGTCACTCAAGGTAACTTATCATTCCTTTCTTTCACCTTTGCACAATATTCATACATAAGAGGTATATCATTAATTAAGACATGACAAGGGAAAATAACTCGTAATATAACCCAAGTATAGCATGCATCTCATATTAAGCATTTGAGAGCCAACATTCTTTAATAACCTCATTTAGGCCACAATTGCCTCACATACATTAGGATTTAGAGAAACTCACTATGACCCTCTCCAAGCCTACTCGTGCAATGTATAGGTAGCATCCCATACTACTACCTACACTTTGTAGAACCTATCAAGAAACCATAATGAAATCTCGCATGATGGGAAGTAAGCATTTAACCGACATAGACCATGAGAGCTTGTCATGGAATCCGGTGTCATAAGTCCCCACACCGTAAAGAGGTGGTCTACTTGCCTAAGAAAGACCGGTATATATAGCTTAATGGATCCACTAGCTACCTATGCGGGCACATAGTTTATGGGATAAGGTAGACGATCATTGAAACTCATGCCTAACCATTGGGGGAGTTTCCATCTAACCAAATCCACTCGGTGCTTAACCTACATTCCCATAGAATAGTTCGCTACCTTGACATTATCACATATGAGAGGTGCCATTGGCCTACCAACTCCAAATTACATTCATTAACACGTGAAAGCGTGCTTTAAGCCTACCGTTTCAAGGTTCATTTAGGAAAGCTCATTAACTCCTCTTGAAAGGGTGCCATGGGCCTACCGGTTCAAGTCTCATCATTAACCTTCATGGAAAGGTGCCATAGGCCTACCGACTCCAAGGTTCATTACTATCATTAATGGAAGGGTGCGATAAGCCTACCGATTCCAAGGTTCATTATTATCATGAGTGGAAGGGTGCTACTAGCCTACCGATCCGAGGATTCAACAACCAATAATATAATCATTTAAACAAGAAAATGATGCACAAGCTCTACCAATTCGAGATATGCAATAAATTGGAGAATCCTTCATATTCTATCATCAACATTCATGAGTGTCAAATTGAGAAAAATCTTTCAATAGCAACACCTTTACGTTCATAACACGATCACATTATCTTCATTGAATTCTCATTCATATAATGTCATGATAACACTCCAATTTCTCATACCATGCCTTTACGGCCCTAAGCCTCACATACCAATACACCAACAACACACCATAAAATAAGCATGGGTAATGACATACTTCAACAATCTAAAGACCTTTAAACAAGTTTGATTCATGTACATTCATTATCTAGCAACCCACTTCATAAAGGCATAAACTAGGAATAAAGAGAAATCATGGGTTCATGGAGTATTTTCATCTTAAATCGTCAATACAACAACAATATAACCATAAAGTGCCATTAGAAACCTTTTAAAACCATTTGGTGGAAGAACCCATAAGATTGAGTGAAAACCTAGATTTTTCATACTTTGAAATAACCTTGGATTTGGCTCCTTGAATGGAAATTTAGACAAGGATCAAGACCACCATACCTTTGCTATGATCTCCCACGAAATTTGATGAAGAAAGTCTTGAATCCAAAGCCCTAGCTCCCACTTCTTCTTCTTCTTAATGGAGGATTGTAGAGAGGGAAATGTTTTAGGGATGGGAATGGAACTAATGGTATCTAGGAAATAATATATGTCCTTTGGAAGAATGGTCCAACACTTAGAAAAAAAATGAGGCGGGTGAACAGTAACCACGCCTACTGGAAATTGCCTTTTCCTGCCGAATAGATTTTACGAAAATGGGCATAACTTCTTCGTCCAAACTCCGAATGAGATGAAACGAAGTGCGTTAGGTAGCTAACTCAAAGGGATTTCCATGGATATATTATTGGCTACCCAAATAATTGTGTGCTAGGAGATATGACCCTCCAAAGTAGACCCTCGAAAAAGGCTTCACTTGGAAATTTCGGATTTTGATACGGTTGCTCTAAAATTTGGGTTAGACCCATTTCCCACTCAATTTGACCCCCTAAACAAGAATATGAAGTCGGATTTTCGAAAAACGAAACGAATCTTTTTATATACAGCTAAACAAGTTTCCGGTAACTTCCGAAGCACATTTTAAAGAACTTTTTGGGTCAAATTCAATTATAATCATTTCATTAAGTTCTCGACTCCAAACTCACATGTGAGGCTCTAGTTTCACTCTATCATTTTCCGGGTCGTTACATTGATCAAGTCAACAAATTATAAAATATAAATTAAATAAATGTTATATTTGAGACTGATCTAAAATTTGGAACTTTAAAGGACTATATAAAATCGGTACGAAATATAAACAACAAGACGATTAGATATTTATATGATGTCTCAAAACAAGATGCTTTTTTTTAAAAAAAAAAAAAAACTAGCATCTACATACCAAAAAGAACCCCATCCACCCAAACACACAAGAAAAAAAAACAAGAAATTCACAGCTAGAGGAAAAATCCAATATTCTTCAATCGAACCCCTACTTCATAAATTAATTTACTCAACACATGTTTATGTTGTCTTTTGAATCTTTAGATGAAAAAAATACTTTCCTTCTTCACTTTTGCTTGTTATATTTAGATTTAGCATATTCATTAAGAAAATAACAATGACATAATTTTATATATAATATTTATTATTAGGTCTTGAAAAATAATTTGGAGAGTAAGTAATTGATGCTTGAGTAAAGCATATTTATTTTTAAATTATATTTTTTGATATGTTAAAAGTGATAGGTAAAAAATAAAAATTTATTTTTCAAATAGTGGACAAGGAAAAGTGAATAGATGGAGTAATTATTATTAATTTTTCTAGAGATATTACATAATTACCCCTGAAATTTGTACCTTATCTTCAAAAAAAATATTTTAATTTTATTTGAATATTTCATGATTGTTATTGTAAGGTGATGCTATATATGTGTACGGTTATTTTTCGTTCAAATCTCATGTTATTATAAATAAACTAGATGTGGTTGTCCGTGCGAGCAAGTGCCCAATATTTTTTAGGTAATAATTGTCACAAATATTTATAGGACAACAATTAGTAAAAGGTTGGTAATATCTTTTTAAGTAGAGTTCAATAATGGATTAGTTAAGGATTACCAATAAATTCCATATTTTCTTGTAGTGATATTTGATTAAAGAAGCGTGATTTACTGATATGATCATGCTAAATGCTGACACTTCTAGTATTTAATCAAACCTATCTACCTAATTAATTATTTCAATAAAATGAAATAGTTTATAATTTATCTTGAACATTAACAATTTCGTTTACCAAAAAAAATAAATTAAAGACTGACCATAATAATATTATTATGATGATTAATTTTCAAAACTAAAAGAGTGACCATGATACTATTATAGTATTTAAATCTAGTTTGTAAAATGTAAATTCAATTAAGTCAAAATGAAATAGTTTTTAACTTATCTTCAAGTTTTACAATTTTCCTTTTACAAAAGAAAAATAAAAAATTGTCCGTAATAATATTTTTATAATAATTATTTTTCAAAAATAAAAGAGTGTCTATATTACTATTATAGTATTTAAATCTAGTTCTAAGATGTAAATTCAATTCAGTCAAAAATGAAATAGTTTTATAACTTATCTTCAAGATTTATAATTTTTTTTACAGAAGAATAAATAAAAGACTGCTCGTAATAATATTGTTATGAATAATTAATTTTAAAATTTATTTTTGATATCTAAATTAAAGTCTAATTATTTAATAACATTAATAGTATAATTTTGTTACAATACTAGTTAGCATCAGCTAGAAAGACAAAAGAAAAAAATAATATAATAAATGTTATATAAAGGGATAAGGGTCTAAAAAATACCCACCTTTGGCCGAAATTGCTGTTACGATACCAAAATTTAATGAGGACCTATTACCCCCAGACTATTTAATACCGTATTTTAAACATATATATTTGCCCACGTGGACATAAAAAATAATCCAAAATTATAAATAGTTATGTGTCCACGTGGGCACATATATACCTTTAAAATACACTATTAAATAGTTCAGGGGATAAAGAATACACTATTACATAGTTCAGGGGGTAATAGGTCCTCCATAAAGTTTGGTATCGTAACAACAATTTTGGCCAAAGTTGGAGTATTTTTCAAACCCTTATCCCTTATATAAATTATTTATCCCACTAATAATTATTAAAAAATTCTATATAATATTTCCTGGCCACTTTTACTAAATTGTGTTAGAAATTTATTGAAAAGGGCAAAATAATTCTCTAAATAGAAAAATAATTAATTTTTTAGATTTTATTTTTGGATTCATCATTTAACTATAATTGTATTCTTTTAGCCGGTCAAACTACACATTAGTGTGTCCATATCCACTTGCAAGTGTGAGTCTCATTGGCCTATAAATTCTTCTCACAATCTGTAGAATTAACGTGTACCATTTAAGTCATTGAGGTAAATTCTATCCCTATTTTAAAAGAAATTCTTAGAGCATTTTTTTAAACTGACTATTTTTTATGTGAATAATTCAGAGTCTTCCTTCTCATATAGGATAAGTCAAATAGGTTAGCTAAATTTCTTTTTAGAAAAAGTCTCAAATTTGGCTTGATTTTGAATATTTATGTGTTTGACATTGATTTCTCTTTTTCTTCTTAGAATGCCGACTTCTAACACTAGATTGTTCCAATGCCATATATGTAACCGAATCATTTTCACTTTTTATGAATTCATGATTCATGTTCGATCTCACCCAATTCAATTACGACCACAAGTTCACATATCAGAAGGTTCAAACAGATCGAATTTGATACCATTGTCAATACTTTCACTACCAACACAAAATGCAAGATTTCTAAGAAATGATAGACACGTGTCACAAGAACCAACATCATACCATCGTTGGTTACAACCACAACTGCACATAGCAGAAGGTTCAAATAGATCGAGTTCAACATCACAGTCAAGACTTGCATTACTAGAACAAAATGCACAAATTCTGAGAAATGAGAGACAACTGTCACGAGAACCATCATCATATCATCGTCGTCCAATTAGAACTAACATTAGTGTCTGGCGCGTGCATATAAATCGTGGAGCACAAACGTTGATGTCAACAAGAAGTAATCAAGTCAGGGTTTCAAATTCGATTGATGGAAATCTAACTTAAATTTCTTCTGAATCCATCACAAGACGTTTCATAGATCAGTTGGATGTTCCTATTCAGCATATGCCTCATGATGATAATGAAAATAATGGGCTAGATCTAACCTTAAAGCTTTGAAGTCAAGAGTATCCATGCCTGAAGGTTGTAGTTTTTTCTTTCCTGTGTTTTTCTATATTAGACCTGGTGGCAATTATTTGAATAAATTTTAGATAGTCCATTTTTCATTTTAGTTTTACTTTCTTTTCAGAGTGTTATTCACTTTGCAATAGAAAACTATATCTTTCTTACAATTTTAGAAACTGGTATTTTCATTTTCATTTGTTTGTCTTACTTTCCTTTTTAGTCTATTAAAAAGGAATGTTTAATTTCTTTTTCGGCTGCTGGCATGATGGACAACTAAATAATTGTATATGTTAATGTAATTATATAGTGCTATGAATTAGTATTATCATATTGATTTGTTGTAGAATCGAAGGGATAAATATTGTGATAGAATAGCTGATTTGGAGGGAAATCAAAGCAGATTTAGAGGGATTGAATAGTAGATTTATAGAGATAGAATAGATGATCTTTAGGGATAGGAATGACGGATCTTTAGGGATGCGTTATATTTATGCTCTCTATATAATGAAAAGACTCTCACTTTGAGAGGCATTCAACAGAAAATTGACATGGTATTAGAGTCTTCTCTTGGCTGTCTTGTTTCATAGAGTCATCTGTAGTTCCTTCAATTTTTTTTGAAAATCTTGGTTTTTGTTGACTTTACATCGACAATCAGTCCTACCACCTAGGACTTTTGTTCTTGGTCATTCTAGTTGCTTTCTTGAGTCTTTGTAGTTTTCATAGCTATCCAAAAGCATGAATTAACATCACTTTGAATCCTTCAGTGTTTGTTTCACTGGAAAAAATATTCTTCTTGGGAGTTTCAGTTTCAGTTATTTGTTACAGGCAAAGAATTATGGGGCCATATAGATGGAATCAATCCTGCTTTTACTGATAAAACAAAGCTACGTGAATGGAAGATTAACGATGCTCAGGTGATGACATGGATTCCAGGATCAATTGACCCTCTTATTGTTCTTAATCTCAAGCCGTACAAGACAGATAAGGCCATCTGTGATTACTTACAAAAGGTTTACAACCAAGATAGTAGCACAAGACGCTTTCAGTTAGAGTAGAAATTGCTAATTTCTCTCAAGGAGGTCTTTCTATTCAGGATTATTTTTATGGATTTCAAAACTTATGGGTTGAATTTACAGATCTTGTCTATGCCAAAATACCTACCGAATCTCTATATATGATTCAGGCAGTTCATGAGCAAAGCAAGCGAGACCAATTTTGATGAAATTGCAATCCAACTTTGAGAGTGTACACTCTAACTTGATGAATCGTGACCCGTCTCCCTCTTTGGATGTTTGTTTTAGGGAATTACTCCGTGAAGAGAAACACCTTGTCACACAAAATGCTTTCAAGAAAGAAAATGATGTCACTGTTGCATTTGCTACTCAAGGTAAAGGAAATGGCAGGGATATGACTAGAACTTGATGCTACAGTTGCAAGGAATATGATCATATTGTTAGCAATTGTAGCAAGAAGTTCTGTAATTATTGAAAACAACAAGGACACATTATCAAAGAGTGTCCCACGAGCCCTAAAACTTGTTGGGTCAATGCTTTTCAAGTTCGGATAAATGGTTCCACTATTGATAACTCATTTTCAGGACAAGTTCTTACTCCTGAAATGGTACAACAAATGATCGTGTCAGCCTTTTTAACATTGGGATTACAAGGTAATGATGCTACATATAATTTCTGGATTGTTGACTCAGGTGCTTCCAATCAAATGACCAACTCAACGAGTATCCTAAAAAATGTTCGTATGTATCAAGATCCATTATAAATGCAGATTGCCAAAGGTAGTAATTTACCCATTACCAATGTTGGGGACATTACTCCAACTTTCAAGAATGTTTTTGTTTCACCAAAGCTCTCAACTAGTCTTATTTCGGTTGGACAATTGATAGATAATAATTGTAATGTGAATTTTTCTCGTAATGGTTGTCCTGTGCAGGATCAAGTGTTGAGGACGATAATTGCGAAAGGACCTAAAGTTGGACGATTGTTTCCTATACAATTTTCCATTCCTCATGTTGTGTTTTTTTTTGTACTTCTACTGCTAGTAAGACTGAGGTTTGACATAAGCGTATAGGACATCAAAATTTTGTCGTGTTGTCTCATATATCATATTCCAGTTTATTGAGAAATAAAAATCAATTTTCAGCTGCTTCCATTGATTGTTCTACTTGTAAATTAGGCAAAAGTAAAATTCTTCCTTTTCCTAATTTTGGTAATCGTGCTACAAAGTATTTTGATATCATTCATAGTGATGTTTGGGGCATTTTGCCAATTATTTCTCTTACTCATTTCAAATACTTTGTGACATTCATAGATGATTATAGTCGGTTTACGTGGGTGTATTTTCTTCGATCCAAATTTGAGGTATTTTCCATGTTCAAGACATTTTTGGCTTACATTGAGACTCAATTTTTTACGTGCATCAAATTATTAAGATCTAATTCTGGTGGAGAATATGTCTTATAAATTCAAAAATTCTAGCTTGACAAAGGAATTGTCTCACAACGCTCTTGCCCATATACATCACAACAAAATGGAGTTGCTGAACATAAAAAGCAATATCTTTTAGATGTCACTCGTACTTTATTGATTGAGTCCTCTGTACCATCTAAATACTGGGTGGAAACTTTGTCTAATGTTGTCTATTTAATTAATAGATTGCCATCTAAAGTGCTAAATCTTGAGTCTCCATATTTTCGTTTTTATCACCAAAATCCTAACTATAGTGATTATCATACATTTGGTTGTGTTTGTTTTGTGCATTTGCCTCTTTCGTAGCGCAATAAATTTTCTGTACAGTCTACTAAATGTGCTTTTATGGGTTATAGTACTTCACAAAAAGGTTTTATTTGCTATGATCCATGTTCTCACAAATTCGTTTTTCTAGAAATGTTGTTTTCTTTGTGAATTAGTATTTCTTTCGTACTATTGTAAATTCATCTTCTACTTCTCCTCTTCTTTCTACTTTTGAGGACTTATCATCTTATTTTAAGAGGTTCAAGCTGGATTTGTGTATGAACGACGTCAGCCAACTTTATCCCATCCCGACATTGATCCACCGCCTGAAATTGTAGCACAACTAGAATGTGAGAATTCTTCAAGATCTGGTCCTCTTAAGCCTACTCGACGATCTACTAGAGTATCTTGTACTCCCAATTGGTATGGATTTTCCTCTATTTTATCCAACATTTTTGTTCCAACTTGGTACTCATAAGCTTTTAAGCATGAATGTTGGCATAAAGCAATGGAGGAAGAACTTTTGACTCTTAAAGAAAATGACACAGGACATTATTTCATGTCCTTCAAATGTCCACCTTATTGGATGTAAATGGGTTTATTCAATCAAACTTCATTCTGATGGAACTGTTGATCGGTACAAAGTTCGATTGGTTGTTCTTGGTAATAGATAGGAGTATGGGGTGGACTATGAGGAGGCTTTTACACCCGTAGCAAAAATGACTACGGTGTGAACTATTATTGCCATTGTTGCTTCACAAAAATGGTCTCTTTATCAAATGAATGTCAAAAATTCTTTTCTCCATGGTGATCTTAAAGAAGATATTTATATGAAACCTCCACCTGGTTTTTTCTCATCATCTACATCAGATGTATACAAGTTGAAGTGGTCTTTGTATGGATTAAAACAAGATCTAAGAGCTTGGTTTGATAAGTTTCCGTCTACTTTGCTACAATTTTCTTTTGAGCAGAGAAAATATGTCTCATCTTTATTTATTCGGAAAACATCTACTGGTTGTATTCTTCTTTTGGTGTATGTAGATGACATTATTATCACAGGAACTGATTGTTCACTAATCACTAGCCTCCAACAGCATCTTAAAGATTCTTTTCATATGAAATATCTTGGTACTCTTACATATTTCTTGGGTTTGGAAGTTCATAATGATGCTTCAAGTGTGTTTCTAAACCAACACAAATATACTCATGATCTGATTTCTTTGGCTGGTCTTCAAGATTCCTCCTCCGTAGATACTCCATTAGAATTGAATGCGAAGTATCGTCTTGAGGAAGGTGATCTTCTTCCTGATCCAACTTTATTTCGACAATTAGTTGGGAGTCTAAATTACCCTACTATTACTCAGCCTGATATTTCTTTTGCAGTTCAATAAGTTAGTCAATTTATGCAAGCTCCCTGTTATCTCCACTTGGTGGCTGTTCATTACATCATTCGGTATCTTCTAGGAACATCTACTTGTGGATTGTTCTTTCCAAGTGATTATCCTATTCATCTTAAAGTTTTTAGTGATTCTGATTGGGCGGGATGTCCTGATACTCGTCGTTCAGTCACTGGTTGGTGCATATTTCTTGGAGAGTCATTGATATCTTGTAAGAGTAAAAAGCAAGATCGTGTGTCAAAATCTTTAACAGATGCTGAATATCGATCCATTATACTTCTTGCTTTGAGGTTGTATGGATTCGTGGATTACTTGTTAAGATTTGATTTCCTCAATCTCATTATACTTCTCTCCACGCTGACAATACACATGCTATTCAAATTGCTACTAATCCAGTTTTTCATGAGAGGGCCATAAACATCGAAGTAGATTATCATTATATATGAGAAGTTGTAGATAAAGGAGTCTTACTCTTCCACATGTGTCCAATGATCTTCAAATAACTGATGCATTTACAAAGTCCATGGCACGACAACGCCATCAGTTTCTAGTAGGGAAATTGATGCTTCTTGATCCACCAACATCAATTTGAAGGGGGATCTTCGCATGATGGACAACTAAATAATTTTATATATTAATGTAATTATATAGTGCTATAAATTAGTATTATCATATAGATTTGTTGTAGAATCAGAGGAATAAATATTGTGATAGAATAGCTCATTTTGAGGGATATCAAAACAACTTTAGAGGCATTGAACATCAAATTTGTAGAGATAGAATAGGTGATCTTTAGTGATAGGAATGACAGAACTTTATGGATGTGTAATCTTTATTCTCTCTATATAATGGAAAGACTCTCTCACTTGAGAGGCATTCATCATAAAATTGACATTGACAACATTTTAATTCTAATTTTTTCACAGATCACCTTTAACAACACAAAATAAAAGGAAATTTTGATTTTTTTTTACATATCATTAGTTTATGATCACAAGATATAAAAGTATTCTTTAATTTTTTGAACTCCATGAAAAATTAAACATAACAAATAAATTGAAATTGATATCATCCCAAATTCATACAATAATGCATGAATAAACAAAACATAGTACAAGTAGTATTTGTACTTGATACTTATCATTAGTTACTTTTGATTTTGGACCTTAAATTTGCCCATGAAGTAAATGGTGGTAACTAAGTGAAAATTTAACTATTATTCCTTCCTTTCCTGCAACATATCAATTGAAGTCGTCGATAAAATTTAAGATGGAGAAAGTGGTGATGCTCTTTAATTGCATATGCTAGTTTTATCTTTGATCATCTAGCTATCTCCTAAGCCGCTAACTAAGTTTTTTGTGATCTTCTCTATTTAATGAGTAGGGAGTCCACTTTAAAATCGTTCACCCTACACCCATCCACCCACCTCGAGTATGTTTAAAATAAAGATTACTATGGCCCTAAAAATATAGAAAGTTTTTTCCTCATATGGCTCGAGATAAATGATTGGTTTGAGGTCTTATCTCTATATGAAATTCCATCTTAGAAAGACAAATTGAATCTATAATATAAAATGATAAAAAAAATTCAAAACTACTCATTTTCAGGATCATAATTTAATTTTCCGGAGGTATTACTACCTTGGGAAACCTTCCCCTTAAGAAAATTAAGCTAATATCATGTGAATCGATAGTCCACATATCAATAAAATTGATAAAAATAAATACTGCTATGTTTTTAAAAAATTTAAAAAAATTATTTATCACAAACATCACTATTTTTTTTCCTTTTTAAAAGAAAATTATTGATTCCGTCTCTGGTGACTTAAGATGATGTAGTATTTAAGATAATGTGCAATAATTTAATTTTTATTTATTGTTGATAAAAAATAAAAAAATGACCAAAATTGATAAGATAGGACAAAAACTATACAGGTGCGATGCCGTCAAGAGATGAAAACACGCTCCGATGAACTAATTATTGTATATCACCGATCTTCCCCCTTTACTAATTAGGTTGAGGCTATTAGTTGAGAAAGTGGTTCCAAAAATTCTCAAATAAATTACCAGCAATACTTGCAATTAAATGAAGGTAAAAACTTATAGATATGAGAGTTGAAACCATACACAAAGTAGAAAAAGATTTGTATCTAAATTTTGTTTTGAATTTGAGAAAAAGAATGTTACCAAAGAAGAAAAAGAAGGTTAGATAGAGAGACAAAAAGATCATTGTTGCGTTGGCATTGATATTTAATCCAAAGGACACGTAGCATAAGAAAATATTGGTGAAAGACTAAAATATCCTCAATTTGAATTTTATTGACAGAATTGTGAGTAGGAAAAGTGGTATCAACATGGCTGTTCTAAAGAAAAAGAAATGAGAGGTAAAGTTACCTTTTCCTGGGCAGCGATGAAGTTGAGAGCCTCTAAAGAGACTAAAATCTAGACTCCAAACTTCTTGAATAAAATTTATAGGAGTGAATTAGGGGTTGAAAACAAGATAAGGATCATGGAAATTGAAATTTGAAATTCATATGCTAGCTAGATTCGAACAAATCCTCAACGAATTCTCAGAGAGATCAAAAGGAAGGCCATCTCGGAGGAATCCACAGAGAAATCAAAAGGAAGGCCATCTCGGAGCAATCCACCTGGCCTTGTTCTGGTGTCGTACTGTTGGGTCGCGAAGAAGAAGAAGAAGAAGAAGAAGAAGAAGAAGAAGAAGATGATGATTATGATGATGATGATGAGAATTGGTCTAGTCATTTGTATGTTGTGTATGTTTGACTTCTCAGAATTGTATTCTTGTCTGTATTGAGGTTTGTTGCATTTTTTAGCCAATAAAATTGGGAGGAATGGCCTCATTTAGTATTGTGTTGGGAGTCAATATGTGGTTACATTTGCAATTATAAAATGACCATTGGGATTTCAATTATAGTCAACTCAATCTAAATCATAGTTTAATTTAGTAGACCCGCCTAAAAATTGAATAAGTGTACCACATCGAAAATTTGAACTTGGAATAGAAAAGAGAAAATGACAGTTCCACGATAGAGATCACGGGCCGTGAAGAGGTCCACGACCCATCATCTCGCCCGTGAAGTTGCACCCAACGACCATGAAGGATCACATGCACTTAGACGGTCCATGAAGCTTCACGCAGATCGTGAAGTCGTCCGTGAAAGGGACTCATCAACTTTTAAGTTTTGGGTCTACTTCAAATGATCATATATCTCAGCACAAAATGAATTAAGTGGTCTATGTCCTATCAAATTAATGATCTTTGAGTTCTCTTTCCAACCCGACCAAGTTTTCCTAATTTTGAGCCTAGAGTAAAGAGTTTTGCCCATTTTAGTGAAGCCCTGTGGCGCAGGGCAACATGACGACCCACTAGACGGGCCGTGATGCTTTAAACGTCCCGTGAAGCAGTAGATGGCTCATGAGACTGGTTGTTTTGGGCACTATTTCAGTTTTAAAAGTTGGGGTCATTTTGGTCTTTCCCCCTATGCGTTTGGTACTTAAACTACGTCGTGTTAACCCTATTCCAAGCCTAAACTACGTCATTTCACACCAAATTAAGGGCTTAGAAAGTGTTGATTAATTCTTGTACATTCATTAACATTTCAAGACATTTGATCAAGGTTCCAAGAGGAGAAAATTTAGGGTTCAAGTGTTCTTCAAGTTTCTTCGATTTCGCCAAAGAACTTCGTTCTTCCAAGTATGTAAAGCTATCATAGTGTTGGACTAGTTCGTCCTCACACCCTACATCTACTTTCAAATCAATAAAAGAGTAGTCTAAGATTCTAACCTTAGATTTTTGTATTCTTGAGATGAGTTGATATTGAGTTCTGAATTCTTGATTTGTTGATTATTGAATTTCTATTCCTAATCATTGAATTGTCATACAATGTGAATTGTGACTATTGAGTTGATTGTTCATGACTATTTTTCAGCATGAACCCCATTTTGAGTATTTCAGTGAATTCTTATTGAGAATCTTTTAAATTAAACATTATTGTTTAAATTCAGTTTTGAGGAAGTAAAGAACAATTTGAGAAAGAGTATAAGGGAACTAAGTATTTCAAAAATGTTTCATTTTTACATGAAGAGAAAACGTAGACATTTTTAGAAAAGTTAAAAGTTTTCAGAAAGATTAAGTACAGAGCAGTTACCTCTTAAAGAGGCCCCTATTTGAGTAATTATCTCAACCCAGAATGTATTTTTACTTTAAGTAAAAAGAAACCTTGTTTTCTAAATGAAAAATGAGTTTCAGAGATAGCTCAGAGCAGTTACCTCTTTTAAGAGGATAGATTGAGCAATTATCTCAAACCTGAGACATACTAATGCTTTTATACATTGAGCAAAAGTAAATATTATTAGGAGTAGTATTGAGCACTGATATGGGGGATAGGTTAGACAACTCACAACCCCCATAAACCATGTCTTGCCCACATTGATACAATATTATATTATTTAGATGAATCATTAGTGCCTTCGGGTAAAGCTTAGTATATCCACTTAGTTGAGGTGTTCTATATCCCGGAATGATATAGGATAGTTCTGGCAGTGTGGACAAGACGTTGTATCATCACTTAGCTCATAATGATGGTTGTCGGTTAGAGAATCTCCCAATAGAGTCAAAGTGTTCAGAGGATGAGCAAGTATTTTGTAAAGTTAAATGGTTTCATTCCTTTAATTCTTTGCATTCAGTTGAGTTTATGTTATACCTATGGTAGTCCTTTCTTTCAGTTATTTCGCCTCGGCTATATTACATACTCGTACATTCAAATGTACTGATGTGATTCGACCTGCATCCTTTATGATACAGATACAGGTGTTCAAGATCATCAACATGCGCTTTGTTGAGATCACTTGACAGCCTAGTTAGCTTTGGTGAGCCTCTTTGCATTCTGGAGGATTCCCCATTTTTTCCTTTCAGTTTAGTCCTTTTAGGGTGTTGTGGGTCTTGTCCCAACATCCATGTTTAACTATAGATGCTTTATAGATAGTTAGAGTTGAGAAGTTTCTCAGTACTTTCTTTCCTTTAAAGATTGTTTTGCAAATTATTATTATTATTATTATTATTATTATTATTAGGCTTAAGTCATCCGTAGCCCCTTAAAGTTGTCTGCATAATTCCTTTAAACACCTCAACTAACGTTTGTACCTATTGAACACCTATGCCCCTTAAAATTGATAACTATTTGACATTTTTTTGACAATCAGCCAAAAATATGAGATGTGTGTACTACACTCGCTGCGACATGGCGAATTGATGAATTAAATGATGACAAGTGTCTTTTGAATTCAAAAAATTATTTAAAAGCTGATATTCTAAAGTACATCTATTTACTAACTAAAAAAATTTAAAAAGAATTTTTTAAAAAACCTACCCACCAATAAAACGATGACATGTGGCAATGAATTCAATATTTTTAATAATCTCTATTTAAATAATTCAAAAATAATTTTATGAATATAAAAAACTAATTTTTGTTTTTATTTATTTATTTAACCCCCGCCCCCTCCGAGACCCATTTCCTCTTTGCGGGTGCTGGCGGCAACTACGACGCTGATACACTCAAATTACACCTCCTTACAGAAGTATAAGCGATCGTTATCAAGTAAAGAACCCAACTTGTAGGTTGGGATCGATCCCACGAGGAAAATGGTTTAGACTTTACTTTAACCAACAATTATATTCAATTAGTCAAATTATTTCCAGAAATAGGTAATTAAAAGGGGGGTTGTGCTTGCGTGAAACAAATAGTAAGAACTTAATAAGTAATCAGTAATCAAACTCAACTTTGGTTGTTATCAAGATAAGAGAAATAACTAGGGTATACGTGTTCCCCACAAGCTCATAACGCAGTAATCCTAGTAACAACAATCCTTTCCTAGTGTATTACATGCAAAGTGATAAGTTAGGTATCTCTAAATCCTTGGTCCGGCATCTAGAGAATTTCACCCTGCACCTTGGTCCGGCTACGTGTGTATAATTTACTAACCCTTACCTTTACCTCATATTAGACATCATAATCGATGTTTGACTTAGTTATTACTTCGCACCAATCGACACTAGCCTATTAGATAGTATCACACTAAATCTATGTTGATAATTTTTTTCTTGTTGATTACCTCCTTGATCCGGCAAGTAGCAACAAGGCGAGTTCTAACGTTGGCCACCGTTAAAAAGACTTCTAGACGAAAGAATTATCAATGCATGCTTCAACACTATTCAAGAATTACTTAGTTATTATTCATACTTTGTTAATCGCTCATGGTTCCCAAAACCCTAGTTGTGGATTTAGTTACTCATATTAGCAAGAACACAATTCATAATTGTAGATGAAGAAATCATGAACTTACGTAAAGAGAATGATAAACCCAGAAATTTAACTTGAATTGCAACGCCAAAATCTTCAAAACGAACTTGGGAAATCAATAATTGCTAAAGTTGCAAATTAATCTCCAAAGTCACAAAGTAAAACTAGAATAATAATGTCTAACCCCCTAAAACGAGGTTTACATGTCCTATTTATAGAAAAAAAATCCTAAATTAAAAGGGAAACAAATTAAGGAATATTTCCACCTCCAGAAATCAGCTTCTCTGAAGCAAACGACGGACTAGCAATACGGACCGTAGATCGATCTACGGTCCGTCAATCCCCTCCGTAGCTCCATACTTGGAATCTTAAAAAATCAGGTACTGGAACCCTCGCAGTATCACTCTACGGATCAACAGTACGGCCGTTGATCAATCTACGAACCGTCAATGGGCACCGTGGTTCCACACTTGGTCAGATTTCCCTGATTTGTCCTCAATACCATGCCTGCTGATCTACGGTCATCACCTACGGACCGTGAATGGACCTACGGTCCGTAGATTACCTCCGTGAATGCCCTGTTTCTGCATTTCTTTCAGCTGTTTCTATACTTCGCGCCTGAACACCTTTTTTGCAAAACATGATAAAAACACATAAAAACCAATATAAAAAGGCCCTAGACACACACAACTTGTAAGTGAAATGTATTAGAAATACCGTAAACTCACAGTATATCAATACCCTTAACTTAAATTCGTTGTTTGTTCTCAAGCGACACACTACAACTCCAAATGACACTTGTATAGAAGCAAACATTTTCAAACCCAAGCAATCACATGGCTCTCTACCCTCCTCATTGTTCGGGTGCACATTCGTTCTCTTAGACTCGACAAGCCACTTCATGTGGATCACACCATGACACAGATCAACCAACTGACACACAATAAACACCTTCTCACTGTCACCCAGGTACCAACTTTCCGACGATGTAACTAGTGCCCTTACTCAAAACGAAATCCCCTTTTCGCAAAAATTGAATGTCATTCATGGTACAAGGATTTATTCAACACTCACGCTCAGAAGTAATTTCAAATACAGTTAGTGCTTACTGCCATAAGCTTGCCCTTATTTTCACTGCTTAGACTCTCCAAACTAGACTCTAGGATCACTATAGGACTTTATTGGCTTGTAACGTAGGCTCAGGGTCAGGTGTGGTACATTTAGGTACTGCTTAGTGACTTTCTGCCCTCCTTGACATTACACTAGGCTTTTAACCTCTTTTTTTGCCCTATTTTTGTCAGACTATCGCTTTACCTTCTTTCCCTTAATTTTCTTCAACCACGGATGTGACTTTAGACTTTGTAGCTCATTTTACTTTTATTTTATTTTTCCTCTAGCTTTCAACAAGTCACATCCTTTCCTCACGTTCCCCCCCCCCTTTTTTTTTTCACATCACTCTTTTCATACCCATTTTTCTTTCAGTTTCCTCTTTCATGGCCACTCTCAACTTATGGATTTTCCGTTAGTTGAGGTACACAATACCCGACGTCGGGTCAGGGCCAAGATTGAGGTTACTTTTTACATTAGCCACCCTCAACTTAGGCTTTTAGCCTGAGTCAAAGTGCACATGTCCAAGGAGGGACCGGGGCCAACATAGTAGATTATGGGAAGGTGAGTTTGGGGTTTTAGAAAGAAATTGTTTATTTTTAGGCTCAAAGTTGGATCAAAGGGAACATTTATTTCATTTGGTTGAATCCTTCTAGGCAATTTGCAGACTTTCTAGAACAATGACCTATGATCACTTCCTAACCTCTAGATTGAATTGTCTTAGCAGGACTAACCGGGCAAGTTCTAGTTTTGCACAAAAATTGTTTGAACACTCAACGATTCTCACACACTCTTGGCACATAGTTCCATCATCAGGTTATTAGATTACCCAGTTCAAGTTTCAGCTGAAGTCATGCTATCAAGTTGGTTCATGATTATGTCATACTCAGAGCCAGCACATTCAACTAATCCTAGACTACCAATTCTAACATACGTCCCAAAATTTGGGGGGTATCATAAGCCATCATGCTTCTTTCTTCATCATGCTTCTACACATACAATACTAAGACATGCTGGTTCAACAAAAATTAAACAGTCTCTTGGGGAAAAGAACATAGGCAAGAAAACCCTAAGAGAGGATTCATGAGTTGGGTTATTCAGACTTCACCCTATTACTCACAATCCATTTACCCCACCCCCAACAAAAATAGATGCAGTTGTCCCCAATGCATACATAAACATTAAAAGAAAATGGATTGGGTGAAGCAAACCTATGGCGCAAAGCGCCGGCGAATCATTAACAAGTAGGGGGTCCGGTTTCCCGGAACCCGCTGCAACACTAGTGGGGGCACCCTCAGCAGTGTCCACCTCAGCAATCATAGCACCCTCAGTAGTGCTCTCTATCAACCGCTCCGCACCATCAGTGGTGCTCACCAAGTCCCCCAAAACAGGCTGGACCTCTACAACTGGGGCAGAACTCGATGCCCCTGCCACTCTCTTACGCACTCTCTGCTGGCGCAACTTTTCATCTACAATCGAAGCCCTCCTAGCCTCCTTCTCCTGCCGACGCTGTCTCTTGTGAACTTTCTTTCCTCCGTACGATGAGAACGGTGCCGCTTGCCTTTGGCATGTGTCGGTGCAGGCCCCTCCTCGGCGGTCCCACTGAATAGAGCATCTAGCACTGTATCATCAGCTAGTGTAGTAGGAGCAGCCTGTGTCTCAACTGAAGGTGCAGCAAGAATGGCATCAACGTCAGTCCGGAGGCTGGCTACGTCAGCCTGCAAAGTAGATAGGTCTATGGCCGGAACTGATCGCTCGAGGACTCGTAACTCAAAGGCGTCAAGACGCTTATTAATAGTCTGGACCTTACAATCCATCATCCCCTCCATCCTGCGCTCTATTCTGGCCTCGGACTCGGTGATTGACTTTTGCATCCACGATTGGATATGATGCAGCAGGGTGGCCATCTGAGCTTCTAATTTCTGTACTCTGGCCAAAGGGACAACAATAGCTCCTAACTGCAGTGTTGACCGGGAAGAGCTAGGAGCCATACTACCTGCCTGAGATGAGGAGCCCGGGACAGTGTCGGTGTGATCGGGGATGCTAAGGTCATCGCCTTGTGCTGCCCCACTGTGTCTGCAAGATCGGCACCTAACGGAGGTACCTCAACCTGAGGCTCTCTGCGAGGTGCTGCCACATTAGCCTCATCTCGAATAAGGCCGATGTCCAATGCCCCTGTAGGGTGGACTAACTTGTCGCAATGCCAGATCGGCACTCCAGAGTCCCTGCACAAATGAAAAATTAGATAGGGGAAGGGGTAGGTGGTGGAGGTCCTGAATGCCCTCTCGTGAATCTCTGCTAGCAGCATGCGGGCAAAGTTGATCTCCACTCCTGCTACCAATGCTGCAACCATGACTGCTCTGTCCCACGTGACTTGATTGTCAGCTTTTGTCGGCGACACTCTGTTACGCACCAGCAGCCAGAAGAACTTGGCCACAAAATTTAACGTGGCCTTCCGGATGCCCAATCGTGGAGTGGCGACCCATTCCGCACGCTCGCCATCTGCAACAATGTACCTGGCCAGTCATAGTATAACAGCCTCTCGCTGCTCAACATTCCTCTGAAAAGCGCCACTCCGCACGATGTCCCATCTGTAGTCAAACTCAGCTGTGTTGAGAGACCAAGAGTGACGCACGGTAGGACCATAGAGAAAATGTCTGATCGTGGCAGAGGATATGTCCACCGGGCACCCTCGAACCAAGGTGGAAGTGAGCGGAGCCTGAGCTAGGTGCTTTGACCGCTTGGAAATGGAACCGCGGAGAGTGGCAGCATAGGATGCATAGAACTCCCGCACAATCTCCTCGCTATACGACCCTGGGTCTCGAGCCATCCAGTCACACTTGTGAAGGTTGAACAGCCGATGAATATCTGGGACAGTATGCAAGCTCCCCGTGAGGACTTTGCGCTCTTCTGTAATTAGTCGGGCCATCTTCTGTTTGTCGTTGACCATCTTAGCATCCCGGTAAATTTGCCATTGGCCTTCTACACACTACCTATTTAGCTCGCCGGCTACAGGAGTAGGGTCAACATTCCGTGGTGCGGGTATGGACTCTGAGCTAGTTGCCTCGTCAGATGAGGCTGCTTGGTCATTCTCTCCAGACCCTGTGGATGATTTGGCATTGGACCCTGTAGCATAGGCAGACTCGGATCGTGAAGAGTGGGCGGACTCAGAGCCTGATGCATGGGCAGACTCGGACCTGGACATAAACCCCTCTGAACTGGAAGCAGCCCCAGTTGGTGACCCGATCAGTGTGTCACCTTCCGAGGGGTGCTTCTGGGTACATCGCGAGAAGTCCTAGGGTTGAGAGGCACATATGTTGGATCAGTGTCGGCGTCTGTGTCCTCATTAATTAACCAGAAACTAGGGGCAATAGATTTGGACTTGCCCCGTTTTGAGTAGGTGACCATCTTATTGGGTGCCATCGTACCTGTGGGAACGATATTAGTGCCAAAACTAACCATACGCAGCAAAAAAACTTTTAGAATAGGTAACGACCTTCAACTAAGTCAACAAAAAAAATTTCAGACAGATGCTACAGTGGTCATCCACGGAGGAGACCTACGGTCCGTAGACTGATCTACGGTCCGTGGATCTCTTCCGTGGATCAGGGGGCCTGACATATAGGTCGCAGATAGATACCACGGAAGTGCAGAACGGTCCGTAGATGGACCTACGGACCGTAGTCCACCTCCGTGGTTTCACACTTAGTGAAATTTTTCATGTGCATCCATTTACGAACCCCATCTACGGTCTGTAGATGGATCTACGTTCCGTAGACGGGGTATCGTGGAAGCCATCTGTGCCAGGTATCATACATTTTTGGCCTTAGTTTTCAACATTAACACAACCTCATCATGCATTTACAACATTAAAAAACCTACCCACCAATAAAATAATGACATGTGGCATTGAATTCAATATTTTTAATAATCTCTATTTAAATAATTCAAAAATAATTTTATGAATATAAAAAACATATTTTTGTTTTTATTTATTTATTTAACCCCCGCCCTCTCCGAGACCCATTTCCTCTTTGCCGGTGCTGGCGGCAACTACGACGCTGATACACTCAAATTACACCTCCTTACAGAAGTATAAGCGATCGTTATCAAGTAAAGAACCCAACTTGTAGGTTGGGATCGATCCCACGAGGAAAATGGTTTAGACTTTACTTTAACCAACAATTATATTCAATTAGTCAAATTATTTCCAGAAACAGGTAATTAAAAGGGGGGTTGTATTTGAAATGGAAGGGATTTTGGAAATTTATGGAAGGGAGGATATTATGTGGTAGTTATAGAATGATTTAGGGAGTTTAAAGGATGGGGGAAACGGTTTTGGGAGTAATGGAGGGAAGGGAAATGGTTTGAAACATGGGGGCTTTTAAGTAGGGGGGTCCGGGTCGGGTCAAACAACCTTAGGGTTTGGACTCACGAGACCCCATCTATGGTCCGTTAGTCGATCTACAGTCCGTAGATCAGGACCGTAGATCACTATTATACTTAGAAAAATTTGGGGGCTTACCTAGGATCTACGGATACCATTGACGGTCCGTGGAACAATCGACGGACCGTCGATGGGATCCGTAGACCTCTGCACCAGACCATTTTCTGCAGATTTATTGCGTGGTGTACCTGCACATGTAGCAACCAATAGGCTATTATTTTTTTACATTTTCTGGACACCTTTTAGACACGGACCCTATACTAATTCTAGCCAACACTAAGAACTAAAACACTGAAGCACCTACCTACATTGATACAAAGACGTAAGTAATCAAAGAAAGCTAAACTACTAAATGGAAAACAGAACCCTATCGTTGGCTAGATTGTACATCTTGGGTTGCCTCCCAAGCAGCGCTTGATTTAACGTCGCGGCACGACGCAGGTGTCTTGATTACTCATACTTCATCAAGATTGTAGGCCTCAATCACTTCTTGCACAGTTTTAGCATTTCTCAGATAGATCTTGATCCTTTGCCCGTTCACCACAAACCTTGTTCCATCCTTATTTTCAAGCTCAACAGCTCTATGCGAGAGCACTTTTGTGAGCAAAAATGGCCCGGTCCACTTGAACTTGAGTTTGCCTGGAAATAGGCGCAACCTAGAGTTGAATAGCAACACAAGATCACCAACCACAAATTCTCGCTTTTCAATTCTTTGATCATGATACCTCTTCATCTTCTCTTTGTACAAGGCTGAACTTTCATAAGCTTTTAGGCGAAACTCATCAAGCATATTAAAGTTATTCATCCTTTGATTAGATGCAGCGCCCCAATCCAAATTTAACTTCTTCATTGCCCACATAGCCTTATGCTCTAGCTCTACTGGTAAATGACAAGACTTCCCATATACAAGTTGGTAAGGAGACATATCTATGGGGGTCTTGTATGCAGTGCGATATGCCCATAGAGCATCATCAAGCTTCCTTGACCAATCCGTTCTATTAGCATTCACAGTCTTTGCCAATATCTGTTTGATCTCTCTGTTGGATACTTCAACTTGACCGCTAGTCTGTGGATGGTAAGGAGTGGCTACATTGTGACGGACACCATATTTCTCAAGTAGTACTTTGAACAACTTATTACAAAAGTGAGAACCTCCATCGCTAATAATGGCCCTCGGTGTACCAAATCTGGAGAAAATATTCTTTTTCAAGAATGCGGTGACACTTTTACCTTCATTGTTGGAGAGTGCAACTGCTTCCACCCACTTTGATACATAATCAACTGCAACTAGAATGTACTTCATCCCATATGAACTCACAAATAGACCCATAAAATCAATGCCCCATACATCAAACAACTCTATCACCAATATAGGATTCATTGGGAGCTCTTGCCTCTTTGAAATCCCTCCTTCTCTTTGGCAACGATCACAAGACTTGGCGAAGTCATGAGCATCTTGGTGAATGGTAGGCCAGTAATACCCACATTGCAAAATCTTATGTGCAGTCCGAATACCACTATGATGCCCACCAACATGTGATGAATGGCATGCTTCAAGTACACTCAACATCTCAACCTCGGGCACACATCGATGAATAATCCCATCAGCACAACTACGATACAAGTAAGGTTCATCCCAAAAGAATCTCTTCACATCATGCATAAACTTTTTCCTTTGGTGAAAAGATAAATCGGGGGGCACAATATCGCTTGCCAAATAATTAGCAAAGTCGGCGAACCAAGGAATCAAATCATGAGAAGCAGCCAATACCTGTTCATCTGGAAAAACATCATTAATTTCAGCCCTATGTCCAAGTTTTAGCATAGCCTCTTCCTCTAATCTGGACAATGATCGGCAACTTGATTTTCGGTCCCCTTTCTATCTTTTATTACAAAATCAAACTCTTGCAGCAGCAATACCCATCTAATCAATCTCGATTTTGCATTCTTTTTCGCCATCAAATACCTCAATGCAGAATGGTCAGTATGCACTATGACCTTAGTACCAAGCAAGTAGGATCGAAATTTCTCGAATGCAAAAACCACCGCAAGAAGTTCTTGTTCGGTCACCGTATAGTTCTTCTGAGCCACATTTAGAGCCTTCCTGGCATAGTAAATAGGGTGAAGAATTTTCTCTCGCCTTTGTCCCAATACTACACCAAGTGCCAATCCACTCGCATCGCACATTACCTCAAACAGTTGTCCCCAATCCGGTGAAATAATGATTGGTGCTGTAACCAACTTTTTTTTGAACTCTCCAAATGCTCTATGACAGTCTTCATCAAAATAGAACTTACACTCCTTCTCGAGCAGTTTGCACAACGGATGTGCAATTTTGGAGAAATCTTTGATGAATCTTCTATAAAAACCTGCATGCTCAAGAAAACTTCTAACACCTTTTATAGAGATGGGTGGTGGAAGCTTTTCTATTACCTCAACTTTAGCTCTATCAACCTCAATACCTTTCTCTGAAATTCGATGACCCAACACTATACCTTCTTTCACCATGAAATGATTCTTCTCCCAATTCAGCACCAAGTTGCAGTCTTCACATCTTTTAAGCACCTCGGCCAGATGTTCTAGACAATGATCAACGAATCACCTACAACTGAAAAATCATCCATGAACACTTCAATACTATCCTCCACCATATCAGAAAATATCGACATCATACACCTCTGGAAGGTCGCTGGAGCATTGCACAATCCGAATGGCATCCGTTTGAAAGCAAAAGTCCCATATGGGCAAGTGAAGGTGGTCTTCTCTTGGTCTTTTAGGTCTATAGAAATTTGATTGTAGCCCGAATACCCATCAAGAAAACAATACCAACCCTTGCCTGCAAGTCTATCCAACATTTGGTCCATGAATGACATAAGAAAGTGGTCATTTTCTGTCCACGCATTCAACTTTCGGTAATCCATACAAACTCTCCATCCAGTAACGGGCCTTATTGGAACAAGCTCATTTTTTCATTTGGAACCACATTCATACCTCCCTTTGTAGGCACACACTGGATAGGACATACCCAACTACTATCTGCGATGGGATAGATGACTCCTGCATCCAGCCACTTTATGATCTCCTTTTTAACTACCTCTTGCATAGGTGGATTTAATCTTCTCTGGTGCTCAACACTAGGCTTATGATCTGGCCTGAGTTTGATTTTGTGAGAGCAGATACCGGGGGGGATCCCAATAATATCTGCAATAGTCCACCCAATCGCTCGCTTGAACCTCTTTAATACAGTCACCAAGCACTCTACTTGCCTTGCATTCAAATCTGCTGCAATGATGACCGGCAAAGTATTCTCTTCGCCTAAGTATACATACCTCAAGTGCGGTGGTAGAGCTTTAAGTTCCAATTTCGGTGCCTCCACAATAGATGGTCTTGTGGGTGGGGACTCACGATTCTTCATGTCTAGCTCATATTTCTTTGGTTTGGACCAGTATTCACACTTATCAAGTGTGGCTACCAACTCATCATACTCTTCAATACCATTACTATCGAAATTCATCACGACTGCTGCTAGTGCCTCAACACCTAGTCGCTCTTCAATTTGCACTTCTGACCCACTCTCCACTCTGTAAGTTATAGCAAATACTGTATGGAGCTCACCATTCTGCTTCATGGACCTACAGATATTGAAAGTTGCTTCTTCATTGTTTAGTCTGAACTTCATCTGTCCCTTTTCCATATCAACCAACGCACGCCCTGTGGCAAGAAATGGTCTCCCAAGGATGATGGGGACCTCAAAGTCAACCTCACAGTCAAGAATCACAAAATCCACCGAAAAGATGAAAGACTCTACTTTCACGAGCACATCATGGAGCACACCTATGGGCCTCTTCACAGTTTGACCAGCCATTAGTAACCGCATTGCAGTGGGCTTTGGGTCCCCCCGGCCTAACTTCTTGTAAATAGACAAAGGCATGAGGTTGAAGCTAGCACCAAGATCATACAATGCCTTAGCAAAGTGTAACAACCCAATAGTACATGGGATCGTTAAAGCACCAGGGTCTTCCTTCTTCTGCACCAGAGATCTTGTAGCAATATCACTACAATGCTGTAATCTATCATCATTTTCAAAACTCACATACCTTTTCTTTGTCACCATATCTTTCATAAACTTTGCATACCCAGGATTTTGCTCCAAGGCTTCTATCAAAGGGACATTGATAGAAAGCTGCTTCAACATAGTGATAAACCTGCGATATTTACCATCTTCAGTTTTCTTCACTAACCTCTGTTGAAAAGGTGGTGGAGGTCTAGGTATGGGAACCACTTTCTGAGATATCTCCGCTTCTTGTTCTATCGCAGACTCAGACTCCTCTCTAACTTCCACCACATCATCTTCTTTTCTAATCTCAGTATCCATCACAGACGACATAGGTGGATCTATGGTTTGCTTACCCCCTCGAGTAGTAATTGCCATACAATGACCATCATTCTTTGGATTCTGGATGGTGTTGCTAGGAAGAGTGCCAGGTTGACGTGGGTTCACTGTAGTAGACAACTGCGTCATCTGCTGCTCTAGATGCTTTATTGACACTGCATGGGCATCAACCTTTTGACCAATACCAGATAAGTCGTTTCTTATCTCCTTCACATTCTCATCAGTCGCATCAAACCTTCTCATCATCTTCTGCAGCATATCTTCAATACGCGTCATATTACCTCCAGCTTCCCTAGCACCAGATTCCTGATTTTGAGGGGGAACATAGGGTCCAACCCGATCGTTTCTGTTGCCATAGTTGTTCCTGTTGTAGTTATTGTCGCGATTGAAGTTCCCATCTCGGACATAGTGACCCTCTCGGTTGTAATTTCCATAGTTCCGACCTTGGTTCCCTTGACCTTGGCGCCAATTTTCCGTGTTGGATCCTTGGGCATTTGGTCGGAAACCCCCGTTTGATCATTCACGGCATAAGTGTCCTCTTCATAGTAACACTCCTCAACTGGTGGTGGAGTTCTAGTTAAGTTGTTTACATCATTTACCTTTTCTGCTCCTCCGCTCACATGCTTCAATACCAACCCCAACTCTGTCCTTATTTGAGCCATCTCCTCACGAATATCATCTGCAGAGTTAACAGTTGCATTATGAACGGCAAATATGTTTCTCCCAGTATCTGACCTCCTAGTGCTCCATGCTTTATTATTGCAAGAGATCCTCTCCAATTTTCCAGGAATCTCTGCATATGTACAATCACCATATGAACCTCCAGCAATAGTGTCAAGAACTGCTTTATTGTTATCATCCTGTCCTCGATAGAAATATTCCTTCAGCGACTCATCATCAATACGGTGATTTGGAACACCTCTTACGAATGCAGTGAATCTGTCCCAAGAGCTGCTCACAGACTCCCAGGTAATGCGACAAAATTGTTGACCCTATCTTTGTGATTGAGCTTCTTGGACACTGGGTAGTACTTTGCTCGGAACACGTCCGCCAGTTGGTCCCATGTATATATTGAGTTATAAGGAAGCTCAGTGAACCATACTGCAGCGTCGCCTGTCAGTGATAGAGGAAACACTCATAATTCGATGACATCCAAATCCAGGTCTGGTCTACCTACACAACTTTTGCAAACTACCCTTAGCTTGGCTAGGTGAGCATGTGGATCCTCCGATGGCAATCCGGAGAATAAGCCTCTTGCTGTAAGCATCTGCATCAAACTGCTAGTCACCACAAATGTGTGCCCTGGAGGTAAAAGGGGTAAGACAATAGGTCCATCAGAGTTTTCTATATTCATGTTTCCCCGATAGTTGTCATGTGGTCGTTTGCCTAGTGGATCTTGCGCCCTCACCGCATCTCCCAATCGATTTTCAACTGGAACCTGGTTGTCCCCACCAACTACCCTTTGCTGTTGTACCTCAACTGCATCATCAAGATTTCCTCCGATAGGATTAATTGGATCCCTTTGATTATTCATTCTTTGTAAGGTGCGGTTCAGCTCTGGATCGTAAGGAGTAAGCGGTTCACCCTGACGCCGTGTACTTGGCATAAACTAGAGTCAGAACCTGAGAGAGACAAAAACAAAGAGAAAAAGTAAAATTTAGGAAATATTTGACTAAAGTTCAATAATGTAGTTAAAATAAATCTAAAGGCCAAATCTCTCCGGCAGCGGCGCCAAAATATGATACGCTTAAATTACACCTTCTTACAGAAGTATAAGCTATCGTTATCAAGTAAAGAACCCAACTTGTAGGTTGGGATCGATCCCACGAGGAAAATGGTTTAGACTTTACTTTAACCAACAATTATATTCAATTAGTCAAATTATTTCCAGAAACAGGTAATTAAAAGAGGGGTTGTGCTTGCGTGAAACAAATAGTAAGAACTTAATAAGTAATCAGTAATCAAACTCAACTTTGGTTGTTATCAAGATAAGAGAAATAACTAGGGTATACGTGTTCCCCACAAGCTCATAACGCAGTAATCCTAGTAACAACAATCCTTTCCTAGTGTATTACATGCAAAGTGATAAGTTAGGTATCTCTAAATCCTTGGTCCGACATCTAGAGAATTTCACCCCGCACCTTGGTCCAGCTACGTGTGTATAATTTACTAACCCTTACCTTTACCTCATATTAGACATCATAATCGATGTTTGACTTAGTTATTACTTCGCACCAATCGACACTAGCCTATTAGATTGTATCACACTAAATCTATGTTGATAATTCTTTTCTTGTTGATTACCTCCTTGGTACGGCAAGTAGCAACAAAGTGAGTTCTAACGTTGGCCACCGTTAAAAAGACTTCTAGACGAAAGAATTATCAATGCATGCTTCAACACTATTCAAGAATTACTTAGTTATTATTCATACTTTGTTAATCGCTCATGGTTCCCACAACCATAGTTGTGGATTTAGTTACTCATATTAGCAAGAACACAATTCATAATTGTAGATGAAGAAATCATGAACTTACGTAAAGAGAATGATAAACCCAGAAATTTAACTTGAATTGCAACGCCAAAATCTTCAAAACGAACTTGGGAAATCAATCATTGCTAAAGTTGCAAATTAATCTCCAAAGTCACAAAGTAAAACTAGAATAATAATGTCTAACCCCCTAAAACGAGGTTTACATGTCCTATTTATAGAAACAAATCCTAAATTAAAAGGGAAACAAATTAAGGAAAGTTTGTTCAGGTACGCGTCTTCAATCCACGAGACTGACTTACGGACCATCGATGGATTTACAGTCCGTAAGTCCCCTCCGTCAGCCAGGACTTAGAAAATATTTCCACCTCCAGAAATCAGCTTCTCTGAAGCAAACGACGGACTAGCAGTACGGACCGTAGATCGATCTACGATCCGTCAATCCCCTCCGTAGCTCCATACTTGGAATATTAAAAAATCAGGTACTGGAACCCTCGTAGTATCACTCTACGGATCAACAGTACGGTCCGTAGATCAATCTACGGACCATCAATGGGCACCGTGGTTCTACACTTGATCAGATTTCCCTGATTTGTCCTCAATACCATGCCTGCTGATCTACGGTCATCACCTACGGACCGTGAATGGACCTACGGTCAATAGATCACCTCCATGAATGCCCTGTTTCTGCATTTCTTTCGGCTGTCTCTATACTTCCTTGCCTGAACACCTTTCCTGCCAAACATGATAAAAACACATAAAAACCAATATAAAAAGGCCCTAGACACACACAACTTGTAAGTGAAATGTATTAGAAATATCGTAAACTCACGGTATATCAGACGCTAGCAAATCGTCGTCTTACTCTTTCTTCTCCTTCATTCAATTTTATCCTTTATGGTTTCTATGTAAAGATGCAATTTGGATTCTCTATTGAATAGTTCAAGTGCTAGTGAAATAATGAAAGTTAGAGATTAGCTTATACTAGAACCGATCAGTTTTCTTCATATTGATAGCATCAAATCTATTAATCATTGTCTTCATCTTCTTTCTATTAGTAATTATTTATCAAAATTTCAAAATATAATAATAATTTTTTATCCGAAAAATTAATTCATATTTTTCTTATCGAAATAAATGAAGATTCACAGGAATGGGGTGCAGGGAATGGGGTGGGTTGAGCATGTGTGTAAAACAACTGATGGAAATGGTGGATGAGAAATTGAAAATAGTTGTAAGGATGGGAATGTTGGGATGGGGAAGAAGAGGGCTCTTTCTCCTTCTTCTTCTTCTTCTTTTTTTGTTAATTATTATTTTCTAAAAAAATTAGTTTAGTTGTACAAGTTAGAAAAAAATAAATATATATTTTGATAGCTTTATGCGCTTAAAGAGAGTGAACCACACGTTTTTGCCATGTCAACATTTTGTGTCCAATAAAAATGAATTTTGAACAGTTGAGGTGTTCAATAGGCACAACTTATAGTTGAGGTGTTTAAATGAAATATGCGGACAACTTTAATGGGCCGCATATGACTTAAGCCTTATTATTATCATCATTATTATTATTATTATTATTATTATTATTATTATTATTATTATTAATGCAAATGAGTATTTTTCAGACATTCCAGTTGAATTTTTTTAAAGCTTCTTTATGCTTAAGTAAGTGTTCCGCTAAATAGTCAGCCAGGCCAAGGGTTCGCTTGTAGATTAAAAATGGTTCTCTAGTGCTGGTCGCGTCCAGGGTGTAGGCTCGAGGTGTAATAAACTTAGTATCAGAGCACAAATTTCAAGAGTTCTAGGGTGTCTATGAAGCCGTGTCTGTAGAGTCCTTCTTATCGGTGTGAAGCGCGCCACATTTATAATTAGGAGGCTACGATATTTAGGAACATTTCACTTTCTTCTTACTCCTGTTTGTGCAGAGAGTTCAACTCTATAAGAGTTTCTTCTAACTCGTGCTTACGCGTGGTTGTGTTTGAGGATGCTTTCTTGGGGTGCTTCTTTCCTCGGGAGAAAAAGGAAGTTAAAGTGAGAGAGTTCCTGAATCTAAAACAGGAAGAGATGAGTGTGTAGGAGTACAGTCTCAAGTTTACACAACTATCCCACTATGCACCGGAGATGGTGGCGAATATGAGGAGTAGGATGAGTTTGTTCATGTCTGGGCTATCCCGCCTATCCAATAAGGAATGTAAGGCATATATGTTAATAGGGGACATGAACATAGATAGACTCATGATTCATGTGCATAGGTTGAGGAGGATAAGTTAAAGGATAGAGAACATTTTCTCAACAAGAGGGCCAAGACAACAAGTAATGAGACTGGCTAACAAAAGACCGGGAATGGGCATCAATCATTTTTTTAGCAGAGGTCATCTGGGCCAGCTCAATCTTCAGCTAGTGCACCCGCACCAAGAAAAAAGAATGATCATAGGAATAAGAGTTCTCAGAATTTCATAGTTCAGGGTACTCAGTCTCAGGGTAGTATGGCACAGGGGTTCGGAACCCACCTTGTTCTAAGTGTGGTAGGACCCATACAGGAGAGTGTCGTGATGGCTTCAATGACTGTTTCAAGTGTGGTCAGATGGGTCATTTCATGAGGGAATGCCCTAAGAACAAGTAGGATAATGGGGGTAATAAAGCCCAATCTTCTTCAGCAGCTCCATCAGATATAAATACCTAGAGAGGAGCTACTTCAGGAATAGATGGAGGTACGAACCGTATGTATGCTATAGCTAGGCGCTAGGATCAGGAGAACTCACTAAATGTTTTCATTTGTATGCTTAAAATCTTTGCTTTTGATGTTTATGCCTTACTTGATCCCGATGCGAGTTTGTCTTTTGCGACCCCTTATGTAGTCGCGAGGTTCGGTACTTTCCCCAAAAAACTTCTTGAGCCCTTCAATGTTTCTACACCTGTTGATGAGTCTATTCTAGAAGAACGAGTCTATCGTGATTGTACCATCTCTGTCAATCACAAGGACACCATCGTTGACTTAGTTAAGCTAGATATATTGGACTTTGATGTTATTCTAGGTATGGACTTAATTTATGCTTGTTATGCCTCAGTTGACTGTAGAACTCGAGCAGTCAAGTTTCAGTTTCCTAATGAGTCAGTTTTAGAGTGGAGGAGTAGTTCAACCGTGCCTAAATGTCATTTTATTTCATACCTTAAGGCCATAAAGTTAGTTTCTAAGGGATGCGTCTATCACTTAGTCTGAGTTAATGACTCTAATGTTGAGACATCGCATGTTCAGTCAGTTTTAGTTGTGAATGAGTTGCTAGAGGTCTTTCCAGATGATCTTCCTGGAGTACCTCATGAGAGAGAAATAGACTTTGGAATAGATATTCCTCCCAATACTCAACCCATTTTTATTCCGCCATATAGAATAGCTCTAGCTGAGTTAAAAGATTAGTTAAGAGACCTTTTTGATAAGGGTTTCATCCGACCAAGTGTCTCACTGTGGGGTGCTCCGGTCTTAATGGGAGGAAGAAAGATGGTTCCCTTAGGATGTGTATTGATTATCACCAGTTGAACAAGGTCACTATAAAGAATAAGTATCCCCTTCCGCGAATCGATGACCTTTTCGACCAACTTCAGGGTGGTACTTGTTCTCTAAGATAAACCTCATATCTGGCTATCATTAGTTAAAAGTGAGAGAAATTGACATCCCAAAGACAACATTCACAACCCGTTATGACCATTATGAGTTCCGTGTTATGTCATTTGGTTTGACTAATGCTCTTGCAACATTCATGGATCTTATGAACAAAGTATCTAAGCAGTATCTCGACATGTTTGTTATCGTATTTGTTGATGACATATTGATATACTCAAAGAATGAGGAGGACCATGCTAGTATTCTCAAAATAGTTCTCCAAACTATCAAAGATCTAGAGCTATTGTCACGACCCGAGCCTACACCTTGGACGAGGCCGACACTTGAGAACCATTATTGGCCCCCAAGCGAACCCTCATCCTGGTTGACTACAAGCGGAAGACTAACTCAAGCATACATAAGCATCAAATTGAAGGAAACGTTAAAAACAATTTAGTGAATCTCAAAACTTCACCAAATATACTGAGTATGAAACATAAGTTTTGAATAATATATCTGAAATTGAGAGACTCTCCAAAACTGTCTATCTATGAAGCCTCTACTATTAAGGAAGGATGTCAGGACAAGACCCACGATACCTCAAAACTAGTAACTGGAAAGTAACTATGAAGTCCTCTGAAATACAATGAGGCTCACCAAAGCTACCTGGTGTGTAGAGTGATCTCAATGAAGCGCCTGTTGACAATCATGAACACATATATCTGCATCATAAAAGGATGCAGGTCGAATGACATCAGTACATGGAATGTACGAGTATGTAATGTGGCTAAGTAAATAAATAACTGAACTGAATGACTGAAAGCAACTCAACTAAATCAATACATTAACATGAAGTGAAAACCATTTAAGCTTTACAATAAAATATACAATGAAAGCACATGAAAAAAAAATCTTTACTCGTGGGGAGTTTCTCTAACCGACAACCATTGCTATGAGCCTAGCAATGATACAACATCCCGCCGCACGTTGCAAGGGCATACCCTATAGCTTGCCGGGGGGTATAGGATGATATCGTGACTATGGATCCAACCATATGCCTTCTCAGAGGCGGTGAGGAGTCATATGAAGAATCAGTGCTACCCTTTCCTACGCTGGCTATGTAGTTTTATGGGACTTGTGAGTTATAAAAGACTCTAACCCAACTCAGTGCTCGATACTACTCCCAAAATAATTAATATAACTTTGTGCTCAATTCACCCATTACAAAGAATGGACTTCTTACATTACTTGAAATACTTTTCAAAACATGAGACATGCTACCTTATTGAAAACATGCACTTATGAATTTAACTTCAAGTCCAACAATTAACATACGTACATATGTATATGAATATATATATATATATATATATATGAATAAAATAACATTAGAAACTCTTAAGTCTTTATGAAATAAAACCTTTAAACTTTTTCTCAAAACTTAATTTGAAACAAATGATTGGCTTTCAAAGACTCTCAAGACTTATAACTCAATTCGTAGGGTTCATGCTGAATTATGGACATGAATGAATCAACTTGAGGACCTCAATAACCTTATAAAATCTACTGAATACAACTCTTTCTCAAAACTCATTTTTACTTCCTCAAAAAACTCAGTCTAACACTCAAGTGTAGGTTTTAAAAAACTTCTCAAAATTTATAACTCAATTCATCGGGTTCATGCGGAATTATGGACATGAACGGCACAACTCAAGAACGTTAATGCATAACAGATAGCAATTCAATAATTAGGAGTAGAATTTGAAAAAGAAATAGGAGCTCGAGAACTCAAAATTAACTCATCTCAAGAATACTCAAATCTAGGGGTAGAATCCTAGATTACTCTTTTATTGATTTGAAATTAGATGTAGGGTGTGTGGACGAACTAGTCCAACACTATGATAGCCTTACATACCTGGAAGAACAAGGTTTTTGAATAATCTTGAATAATATTGAAGAAGAATCTTGATTAGGAGTTTTGAAACCCTAGCTTGAAGATAAAAAATCAAGAAAACCTTTCTTGAGATTCTTGAATTAGTTTCTTGAAATCTCTATGGTCAAGAATTATGATTTTCATTAGTGATTCATAATTGTATGGAGGAATTTGAGTTGGAAAGAATGAAATTCTTGGAGAAGGACTTACATTGAAGAAGAATCTTGAAAAAGATTGAAAGAATCTAGAAAAAAATTGAAAGAATTTTGAATGAAGTCTTCTACTTTGACTTTTCCTTAGGGTTGTCTTAGGGTTTGAGAGAGAAGAGAATGATGGATTAAGAGATTAAAATCTGATTGTTTTGGGTCGTTAATTAGTCAAAAAATTCGTTTAGGGTTTTCTTAGAGGTTAAAAGAGAAAAAACGACCCTTTTAATGTTTTTCCGATGGCTAATTTTTCACAACACTGTTTATAACTCTTTACTCAAAATTTGGAGTGACGCTAAATTGGTGGCGTTGGAAAGAGGATTCAAATACCTTTAATTTGACAAGTTATGATCCACGTATCCCTTTATATTCTAAGAGATATGGTCGTTTTAAGTTGACCTAAGTAAAATCTTATGTCAAAACTTAATCGGTAAGGAAACTTTCAACTCAACTTTGTGCTAGGAGTTTCTAGTGACCTTAATTGATGTCCAAAATCATTCCCACACTAAAGAATTTACCTTTACACATATTGGCAATTTAAGAATCACATGATATGACCCTACATGTAAATGAAGAATGATTCGAGTCTTAACTTAGAAATTTTTGTGGTGTTACAATATCTCCCCGTTGGGATCATCCGTCCTCGAATGACGGCTAGTATGAGAATGGAAAAGGTTTACCTTACTATATTCAAGTCTAACTAAAAATCACAAAGTACCTAACATAGGGTGATCATTCTGATCTATATCATAAGATTCGGGTTCCATACCTCTGTAGGAAATCTCATCCCTAGAACACTACTCTTTACCGCTATATTCAGCTAACCTTGAACTCATATCACGAAACACCAAATGTATCACACATTGTCCACATGTTAACAACACCACATTGAAGCTTAGAACCTTAATCACTCCATAGACTCCTACTAATCCACTTTCTAAGAACTTCTCATCATCTCATCATCTCATCATCTCTACCAACTGAACTCATGCATTACCACCAGAAATTTGACTTAGTACTCATTGAAAAAAACTTTATCTCCTTCTTCCTCCACATTCATAACCTTAAATGGAATAGACACACTATCATTATCACAAAAACAAATAACAATCCTCTCCTCTATCATCACACAACTACTATCAACAACACCATTCTCCAAAACTAAAAAGGATTACTGAAAGGAATTTAGGGTGAAAGATCATACGTATGATTCATTCGAGAATTCTGATATAAGAATTTGCATGACATAACATTATGTTGCTAGCTATTGAGAGTAATTCATGAATTTGTGAGACCGAGTGTACTATGAGACATGAGTGCTTATATGAATAAGCTCATATCATGAGGCTGATATTTATAACTTTATGGAGTAAGATTGAGATCAATGGGCTAAAGGCTTTGTCCCTCATTTTGGAAACTGACCTTAGATGTGAATCTATCTGAAGTGTATGAGAATAATGTAACACCCCGACTTTTCGAAACGTCTAAATTAACTCATACCTTCGTGGGAAGACAAAGAAGGTGAGTAATAAATTATGAATGATATGGTATGTCATATTTTAAGTGTTAAAGGGTTGTATCTCAAGTTTTGAAGTTAGGTAAGTCGCAAAATAAAAGTTGGCGAAAGTTATCATAGGTTCTTTTTTAAAGATTAATCTGAAATTTGGGTCAAAGGTATCAGAGGTTTTCTCCCAATCTATAAATATTTATGGGCCCACGACCCACCAAATCGAAGGTCTACGAGTCTAGTTTCCAACACATCAAACCGTTCGTTCATACAACTTCAGAATATGGAGATATTTGCATTTTTGCGAGACTGCGCAAGCAGGCACGTGAGGTAGGTCCCCTAGGTCAGTGGAACTTTTTATATATCTTCTTCTTCGACTTTTCTTAATTTTTTCAGTGAATAGCCTGAAAACTTAGAAAACCCACTTCTAGGATCAACTAAATTATCGATTTTCTTGACTTAAGTTCTTGACGAAAGTTGTTTTACACGTTAAGCTCGTCAACATGGTATAATTTGTTCTATCGATTTCGTAGCATATCATATTTTGGTGTTGGGACAGCAAGGGTTTGGACATATTTTAAGGTTTTGAGGTGTATTACGAACTTAAGATCAAGGTAAGACCCTTCTTTCATCGATTCTAGCTTTAATAAGCCGCAAATAGCAATTTGCGACAGAAATACATATTTTTATCAAATTATCGTGGCATCCTCTATTCTTGTGTGTTGATTATGGTCCTGCCTTGTTGTAGTATCGAGGGGGTTGTGAGTAAAATTCGTAGGTCACGTGAATTCAGTGAAAAAGGTATGTTAAGGCTATTCTATTCTTACAGCATGTTTTCTTAAAGCTTAGGAGCAATGTAATTGAGTTGTTATCCTTGTTATACTTGTAGCCATTATTGTTGATTGTTGGCTGCTCGAGTTGATATAATCCTCCCTTGTAGGGATTCTTATTCAGTTAGTAGCATCCCTATGTTGGGCACGACTTGGAGGCTATTCGAATATGTTGCTTACAACTAAATTACTCGCTTTTAGCCTATTGGATTGTTATTGTTGCCCTTGTGAATATTGTGGTTAGCTGCAAGAATGTGATCTATGTCTAGAAGGGCTATGTTCTGCCTATGGGGCTATATTTATGTTTAGAAGGGCTATGAGTTGCCTATGGGCCTATATTAACGCCTAAGGAGGCTATGTGGTGCCTATAGGGCCATGTTGTTGCCTGAGAGGGCTATGAGTTGTCTATAAGCTAGATTGATGCCTAAGAGAGCTATGTGCTGCCTACAAGGCTATATTAATGACTAAGAGGTCTATGTGATTGACTACGGGGCTAGGGCACTAATGATAGGGGTATATAGATTGATTGGCACCTTTTGGGCTTATGGGGGCCTGAGTAGGTGGTCTTGTGTGTTGTTTGTACGTGCCGAGCTTATAGGGGCTTTGTTAGGATGTTTTTTTTTTTTTTTTTGAAAATTTTAGATTTAGGAGCAGGGCAGTACACTTATCTTATCCTTGATTTATTTATCGGATTACTCCCAGTATGTTAGGATACCTTTTCATAGTCTATTACCTTTCATACTCGGTATTTTATTTTGTACTGATGCCCCATTGCCTGGGGGTAGTGCATTCATTCCTGCAGGTCCCGACAGATGACCCAGTAGACCTCCTTAGAAACAATATTGACTTCTATCCGATTGGCTAGCCCCTTTCCTCTGGAGCTTCCAGAGTTGGGAGGCTTGTTAGCTTTTGTTGTATATATTTTTATGGGTAGGCTGGGGCCCTGTCCCGCCAATCTTTACTACTCTTAGAGGCTTTCAGACTAGTGTGTGGGGTGTATAGCTACGTTATGGCCATGATGGCCTAGTTTGTTGGTTTGCTGAAGCTTGTTAGCTGTTTGATGTATTGTCTTGATATATACTTGCTTTCAGTTTCTGTATAGATATCATGGTGGCCTCGACGACCCAATCAAGACTTCTGTGCTAGTTGACTATTTCTTTATATAAACTCTTGGGAGTAGCTGTCTCTTTTATAGATTTGTTGATAGGGGCCTTGCCGGCCGAGAGTTTGCGTTTAAGCTGAAATAAACTTGTTTGTTTTCTTGATTGCATGTGGCTACCATGCGCTAGTAGCAAATGGTTCAGGAGGGTTGGCTCGGGCCTGAGATCTGGCATTAGGAGACAGTTGCGCCCCTTGAATTTGGGGTGTGACAAACTTGGTATCAGACCAACGTCGTATCCTAGGGAGTCTGCAAGCCGTGTCTAGTAGAGTCTTGTTTATAAATGTGTTTTGCACCACATTCGATAAGTAAGAAGCTACCGGGCATGTTAGTATGACTATACTTCTTTTGCTCACCTCGTCCTATAGAGCGGTGTCTTAAGGGTTGAGGTTTCTGGCTTATAATTGATATTTATATACAGATAGAGATGGCTGACACCAGATAGACCATAGCTAGCCAGGGGATAGATACATCTACAAGCAAGGGTACCGGCAAGGTACCACGGGTGGAGGTAGCCCATTATGAGACCTAGGGGGGGACATCTTCTCAGCCCCATATATCTTTTCTACCGCTTCAGGAGCCTCCAAGGGCTACAGGACTTCCGGTTTCACCAACACTACTACCTCTAGTTCCTTCTATTCCATCTGATCAGGATTTCAAGAGTGCAGTATGTATATTAGCACAGTTAGTAACTGCACAGCGCCAGCCAGTTGCGCCAGATATTGCCGGACCTTTTGAAGGGCCTGAAAGTTCGAGAGTTCATGAATTTCTTGCCTTGAATCCTCCACAGTTTATAGGGATAGATCGTAGAGATGACACTCAGCACTTTGTTGATTAGCTTCATAGGATATTCAGAGTCATGCATGCCTCAACGACTGAGTCAGTTGAGTTAGCAGCATTTTGATTGCGTGATGTTGCAGTATTGTGGTACAAAAGTTGGGAGAGATCTAGGGGAAAAGATGCATTTCTACCCACTTGGGATAGCTTTACAGAAGCTTTCTGTAACGATCCTTAAAAAAATAAACTAGTGAAACTAGATCCTAACATGTGTGCGTTTGAGTTTGATGTAAGGTTTGATGGTGTTTGATGTTGTCCCGAGTCATGGTTCAGGGGTTGAGGGGCCAAACGTTAAGGTACGACTCCCCAAGGACCACCCTAGGGGTCCTTGATGAGGACCCTAAGTCTAACCCCCACGACCCCTTGAAACAAAAAAGTTTGCCAAATTGTAGTGACCTACGGAAGGGGACCACGCCCCGTAGGTCCATTCACGCCCCGTGGATGACTTCCGTAGGTCAGGCCCCCAAAATGTGAGTCTCTGACCAGAACCACGAAGGCACAGGATGGGGCATCAACCCATCCACAGTCCGTGGATGGGGAGCCGTAGTTTGGCACCTGCAAGTCTGGTTTGGTTCGGCCTAGGTGGGGGTGAATTGGTAAATTCACCCCAAGTTCTAATAAGAGTATGGACGGTTATTTTATGTTTATTTAGACATTTTAAGAATATTAAAAGTGATTAAACCTATATTAGAATTTATTATTACAAAACCCCAAATTCAAACTACCCTTCCTCTCCATAAGAAGGTGAAGACTCCAAACTTCCAAGGTTTTCAAAGGATTTTTCAAGGGGATTTCTTGGGAAGCAATAGCAAGGTATGGTGTTCTTGATCCTTGTCTAATTTTCCATTCAAGGAGCCAATTCAAATGTGATTTCAAATAATGAAAATCTAGGTTTTCACTCAATCTTATGGGTTCTTTCATCAAACAATTTTAAAGGTTAACTAATGTCAAATTATGATTAAATTGATGTTTAATTGATGAATTTACTCTATGAACCCATGATTCTTCTTAATTTCTAAATTGTGCCCTATGAAGTGGGTTTGTTGATTATGAATGAATGTTGACGAATTATGCCTAAATTGATTTATATTATTGAATTGTATCATCATCTATGCCTAATTATGGTGAATTGAGGATTTGTGATCATAGCCTTGAAAGGGCAAGTTTGACCTAATCTCATGTTAAAGTAGAATTGTGCGAGAATTGTTGATCCACTTGAAAGGTGGAGGTGTTTACTTATTATGAACATTGTGATCATGGCCTTGAAGGCATAGTGTGGGTAATTGAAGTATTATCATGATGTTGTATATATAAATGTGATGTAAAGCATGTGTGCGATCTAAAAGAATGAAAGATGATCATGTTTAGAAGTTAATAGTGTTAGGATTGAATGTTATCTCTCTATTAACACTTGTGAATGATGATGATTATGTGAAAGGCTATACTCACATACACACACACTTGAATGAATGAATAAATAAATGAATTTCAATGATAATGTTAATGATGAAGTACTATTTGAAAGGTTATTCTCATATTGTACTCTAATGAATGATAATGACTTGTTGTGAAAGTACTTTCTCAAAATAAGGGGGTTCTTAGGTGAAAGGCTATGCTCATCTTTGAATCTATGAGCTTTCTAATAAATGAATGAATGTTGGGTTTGGGATGGATGCTCATCCGGGAGTTAGGCGGGGTATCTAGTAGCAACCCCTTATCCCATAATTGATTTAATGTAATGAATGTAATGTACTCCGTGGGAATAATGCTAAGCACCAAGTGGATATGGCTTGAGATTGGTGCTCATTCGGGAATTGAGGCGGGGTACTTAGTAGCAATCTCTAGAGATGGATGCTCATCCGTGAGTTGAGGCGGGGTATCTAGAAGCAATCTCCCTATCCCTTAAACTATGTTCCTACATAGGTCTAGCTAGTGGATCCACTTAAGCTAAAGAACAATGGTCCTACCTTAGGCAAGTAGGAATCCCTTATCCGGTGAGGGTGACACTGTGATTCCATGTCAAGCTCTCATGGTCTATGTCGGTTAAGGCATACCCCCACAATAATGTTAATGAACTGTTGCTTCTTAAGGATGTACTACTTAGTTTGGATGGTGGTATGGGACGCCATCTATACATTGCACAAGTAGGCATTTGAGGGAGGTCATGGTGTGTTCCTCATAATGTTAATGAATGAATGGACTCTTATGACCTTGTTAATGAAGAATGTTGATATTGTGTCTAATGAATGAATGTGTTCTTAATGAGGTTAATGAATAGTGACTTGAATGCTTATATATGTAATGAAAGAATGCATGCTATGTTTGGATTATATATATGAGTACTTCCTTGTTATAACTTGTTGAGTATGAATGTGTCTAGCCTATGGTGACTTCAAAGGAGCACTTAGTGTGAGTAGTAGTATGGGATGCTACTTGCACATTGCACAAGTGTGACTTAGAGTTATCGTAGGTGATGGTCCTTATGTGATGATCATGTCTTATATAATGTTTATGTCTTTATGAATGTATATTGTTGAAGGTGGAAAGTGTCACAACCCAAGCCTAGGGCCTAGACGTGACATGGCGAATGAGGAACCCGAAGGAACCCCAAACAAGCCTCTCAAACTTGTCATCACACTTCATCTCCAATGAGCATAGAGGATCGACACTCCTCACTAACCAAGTCGGATACACCCATCACAAATTTGTTCATCCTCGACCTAGAGTCGGCCACCAAGTGAGGTGCATACTTGGAGAGTTGGACAAATTTGAGGGCATACTCCCTCACACTCATAGCTCCTTGCTTCAAGTTCATGAACTCCACCAACTTTGCCTCCCTAAGCTCAAGAGGTAAGAACCTATTAAGGAAAGCAAGTTTAAACTCCTCCCACAACACCACATAGCCATTACCTTTCTCACCCTTCCATTGATCAAACCAAATTTGAGCAACCCCCTTGAGTTGGAAGGCCGCCAATTTCGCCTTCTCACAAGCACCAACATCTGTAATGGTCAAGATTTTGCATACCTTATCGATGAACTCTTGCGGGTCCTCATCCACCTTTGAACCATGGAAGATCGGAGGGTTCATCCTCATGAAATCTCTCACCCTTTTCCCCGGGGTGGTAGCTCGAGGAGCTTGGGCTCCTTGTTGCACTTGGTTAGCTACCACTTGTGCAAGCATGGTGAGTGCATCACGGAGCTCACCATTGGTGGGTGGCTCTTCCGGTGATCGAGCCCGTCTTCCCTTCATGTTTGGCATGATGATCTAGCAATCCAAAGAACAAGCGTTAGGGAGGAATCACCTTATTGCACTCTAAGCACGACATAGAACATGAAGAAGGGAAACCTTTCCTAAAACGTTTTGTAGCCTCCCATTCATAGTCGTGGCGCGCTTCACAACCATGATTAGGACTCTACTCAACGCGGTGTGTTGGACTCCGAGGATTTAACAACCTAGTGCTCTTATACCAAGTTTGTCACGACCCAAGCCTAGGGCCTAGACGTGACATGGCGAATGAGGAACCCGAAGGAACCCCAAACAAGCCTCTCAAACTTGTCATCACACTTTATCGGTCGCGGAAGTACATTCAACATTAAATAACGGGAAATAGGGACTAAGGGCAAACCATTTCAAAATGACATCATAGAACAAGAGTCAAGCTCGTTTACAAAATACTTGTCCAACGCACACCTCTACATACATAGATAGGACGGGGGCCATGACATACTACCGGTTCCCCTCATAGTCAAAATACAATTGCAAGCTAAAGTCTCAAAACATAGGAGTAGGAAACAGAACATAGCCCTCGAATCATTGAGGACTCACCAACAAACTCGGATAAGCACCGTACTAGCCACGTGAATGGAGAGAAGGATCAAGAGTAGCTCCGGTCCCTACATGGTGACATCATGTAGGCAAAATATGCGTTAGTACTTGGAATGTACTAAGTATACGGGGTGCAATACAACAATAGACAAGGACACAATCGAAATGCAAGAAATAGTTTCATAGGCATAATGAATAACAATATGAGGATGCATGATCAGAGTGAAGTCAAAACATGTTTAAGTAAATCTATACTAATAGTAGATATCATATGTGTATGCATGATCCAACCAATCTATAACCCCAACTTAGGATGGGAGATGCCGTTCACACCTGGACACCCTGGTGGCAAGGTATAAACCCCTCACATGGTTGATGTTGGTCACACCCCAAGCATCTTAGGTGGTGAGATATAAACCTCTCACATGGTTGATGTTGGTCACACCCCAAGCATCCTAGGTGGTGAGATATAAACCTCTCACATGGTTGATGTTGGTCACACCCCAAGCATCCTAGGTGGTGAGATATAAACCTCTCACATGGTTGTCCGGTTCTTTTCCCCCGGACCGGGCATGGTCATGCAACACTTTATATAGGAAATTCCCATTAGGCTCTAATGCAATCTCATGTATGGAATGAACATATACACAAGCTTAGTTTGTCATCAACACATCTCTGGAATGCCATACATCTCATAACTCAAGCTTTAAAGCATCAATTCACCAATTCTCCATAGTTGGACATTTTGTCAAACACCTTGAAGGCATGTAATGGAATCAAAGAGCATGGAAAATAGGGTAGTAATTATGCAGCCAAACCAGTGAACAACCTACAACAACACCTTTTAACACCCACAATACCACATGAAAATCTCCACATCCATTCCAAATTTAGATTCAAGTTCTAGAGCCACAACATGCTCAAAACATTCATTTTTCATGTTTAAAATTCAATGTGTAGGAAATTATTACAAAGAACAAGACTAATTTATGAATCTTAACTTAAACCATGAATTAGTGAGTAGAATAGAGTCTAGGCACTATGGGTGGAAGGACCCATGAGTTCAACACCACATACCTTGAGTTCTTATGAAGGTCTTGAGAGTGTCTTCAATGGAAGCTTGGAACTTGGAGCAAGAGTCTCTTCAATCTTGAGGAAGGTTTTGGATTAGGGTTCATGAGAGAACTTGAGAGAAAATGTGTCTAAGTATGGGAGAGGTGTTTTGGGAAATGTTTTAGAGATGAGAATTGAACTAATGGTATATAGGAAATAACATATGCCCTTTGGAAAAATGGTCCAACACTTAGAAAAAAAAATGAGGCGGGTGAACAGTAAAAACGCTCACTGGAAATTGCATTTCCTGCCGGATAGATTTTACGAAAATGGGCATAACTTCTTCGTCCGAACTCCGAATGAGGTGAAACAAAGTGCGTTAGGTAGCTAACTCAAAGGGCTTTCCATGGATATGTTATGGGCCACCCAATTATTTGTGTGCTAGGAGATATGACCCTCCAAAGTAGACCCTCGAAAAAGGCTTCACTTGGAAATTTCGGATTTTGATACGGTTGCTCTAAAATTTGGGTTAGACCCATTCCCACTCAATTTGACCCCCTAAACAAGAATGTGAAGTCTGATTTTCGAAAAATGAAATGGATTTTTAGATATAGCTAAAACAAGTTTCCGGTAACTTCCGAAGCACATTTTTAGGAACTTTTTGGGTCATTTCAGAAAGGTCGAATGGAAAGTTCACTTTTGGTGACCTTAGGGTGGTGCCTTGGTGTGGATAGTGGCATGTGACGCTGTCCATACATTGCACAAGGTATAGCCTAAGGGTTACTTTAAGTGAATGGTTATCTAAAGGTAATGGGTTATAAATGTTGAATATGTCTCTATTGTGATAAATTACTTGTATGTTGGTTATGATTGAGTATTATGACTCTTATACTTGTATTTCATGAAGTTTTACCAAAATAGCATAAAAGCATGTCTTTCAAACAAATGTCCTTTTAGGCATGTTTTTGCATGGTCATCATACTTAGTACTTTATGTGCTAACCCCATTCTTCTTCTATGTTTTTACTACAAGTATAGGTTGCGGTAATTGAGTATCTCTCTCTAGTTGGAGCTTGGATTAGACTTCTTCCAAGACATATTTTGGGTATGTCCTCATGGACCGAGGATAAGGACTTTTCATGTTTTCTAGTTCTTCTATTGTCAAGACTTCGATTGTAAAGGGCCATGACCCTATCTTGTATAAAGTTTTGTCTAAGATGTCCATGTGAGACTATAGTATTCCTGTCACTCCCCGAACCTACACCTTGGACGTGGCCGGAACTCAAAGACCATTGCTGGCCCCAAGCGAACCCTTGGCCTGACTTACTGACTCAACGGAAGACTCTAAACATTTTACTATATGCGAGTTGGAATTCTAAAACAAGATATAGGCTTGAAAGGAATCTGAAGAAAACACTTACCTTGGCTCTTCTCAACTCATGAGTAAACTTAACTCAAAATAAAGCAATGAAACACATGCATTATATGAAAAGCTTTATAAAACAGTAAAATCAACTTAGATCATTAAAGAAAATGCAATAACAAACTTAACTTTACTCATATACAAAGTAATATAGTTTAGGTGGGAGTTTCTCTAACTGACAACCACCACTATGAGCCTAAGTGGTGATACAACGTCTTTTGACACGCTGCTAGAACGGTCCTATACTTTGCCGTCATAGAGAACCTACTTAACTTAGTGGATCTACTAGCTTAACTTATGTGATCATCTAAAAAGTATGACCCATTAATACCCATGATGGCTATATGGTTTATGGAGATTTGAGTTAATATGATCTCGCATCCCCATATCGGTGCTCAATACTACTCCCAAAAATATACTTAGCTCATATGTTTAAAAACATAACTCTTTCTTTGGTTTGAGATATTTACTCAAAACTTAGCCCAAAGGCTTTCTTAGAATCAATGTTCCCTTTTCTTGCTCAAATGTGAAAACATTTATAAACTTCTTTGGGAATACTTAGTTCCCTAATAGATTTTTGAGAAATGAACTCAACTCTTTACTCTTTGCTTAACTTGAAAACATGAGTCTTAAAATGAATTTAAAACATTGTTAAAGACTCTTGAAAACTTTAAGAAACTTTGCTTTGCTTGCTTCTTAACTTCTAGACTTGACTGTTGACTTCTTTGACTTTGATCTTAACTTTCCTTGAATTGGATTATGGATTCTAGGTTCTCATGTTTAGGGATGATTTCATGATATTTAGATGTACCTTAGAGTGTTAGAATCAACTAGGAAGCATAGGTACATCACTTAAAAACTAGTACGAAAAGATGGGGAAGAATGGGGTGCACTGGCGTCCTTGGCACTCTGAGAGGCGTGGGGCGCCAGGCCCCAAACTTCAGAAGACAAGTTGGGGCGCGCTGACTGGCATGGCACCCCAAGGGGTAAACTTCAGAGACTCTTTTGGGGCGCGCTGGCCGGCGCGACGCCCCACCCTTTTCCCCAGAAAATTCTGACTTTTCTCCTTCGTTTTTCATCTCTAAACCCTCTAAACTTCCATAGTTCTTTCCCCAAACGCTTAGGATCATTAGTACCCTCAATACCCAATAGATTTAACTCGATAAACAACCCGGAAACAATAATCAAATCAACACTAGGCATTCAACAATCAACCAACAAGAATTCAACAATGTTCTTCAAGAACTTCATTTTCTTAACATTCAAACAACTCCAATTTCGCTGAATTGAAACAAGTTTGGCGTGTGGGTGAACTAACCCAACACTATGTGATCTCACATACCTTCTAGGGATCACCCCCGACGAATTCCACTCGCAAAGCTTGAACGTTCTTGGCGATTTCTTGATTTCTCTCCTCTTTTCTCTTCTTTCTTCTCCTCTCCAAGCCCTAGCGTAAATTCTAATTTTCTAAACTGAATAAAGTCTTGTTTTACCCCAATTAATTCCTAAAAAAGAAATAGGTAAATTAGGCAAGGAAAAGACTAGTTTACCCTTGCAAAACCCGGATTAGACTTTCCTTAATCCAACAACCCAACTTCCGAAAGGGCATAACTTACTCATACGAACTTGGAATCGCGCAAACTCGGCGGAGTTGGAAAGATCATTCCAAGAGCTTTCCAACCATATCTGGAAATACACCTAAATCATCCTGAGCTAGGAGTTATGGTCATTTGAAGTTGACCAGAAACTCACTTTAACTTACTTAAAAATTTCCAGATTTCCTTATACTTTCCAAAAATGACTATTTCCAGATTTTAAACTTCTTTCTAGTTGCGAGATGTTACAATTCCGCTGCTTTATAAATGAGTTTTTGATTGTTGGTTTATTATGAAAAGTTTTAATTCTGCACTATTTTTATTACCTATGCGATGAATGAATACTATAAGGCTTGTATAAGACCCCTTCGGGGTCGAGTATGCCGTGTTACTACTAGGGGATGCTCTCGGGTCGTGACACTTTCATAGATCACTATTTGCCTCGAGAGATTAGGGATGCCTGGGTGGACCAATTTTTGAACCTTCGACAGGGCAGCAAGAGTGTCCGTGAGTACGGGCTGAGATTTGATTCATTGGCTAGATATGCACCAGCATTTGTTAATACAATGCATGACAAGGTGCGTAGATTTATGGGAGGGCTCGACTCAGACAATATCGATACTTGTTCTACCGTTGCACTAAATGATAATATGGATATCTCATGAATTCATTGTACAAGGCATAGAGGATCACCGACATCTACAGTATATGAGTGAAAGGGTAGAGAGAGACAGAAGAGGGCAAGGCCCGCTGGTTCATAGGGAGATTTTCAGGCTGGTCCCAGACCCTGATATTCTTATTAGGCCACCTATACCTCTACCACAACAGTTCCAGGGTAGTAGAATTGATCGTCAGGGACAGTCAGGCCCAGGTGAGGGTTCACGAGCATCAGGATCTCAGCAACAGAGGGGTTTAGGCTAGGCTAGGACAGTCCCACCGTGTTGTGCTACTTACGGTAGGATGCATTTCGAGAGGTGCAGGCAGGGTTCCACAAGTTGTTATTCTTGTGTACATGAGGGGCATGGGTGGAGAAACTACCCGACTATAGGTCAGGGTGGTATAGGTTAGTCGACCAAGTCAGTAGTAGGTTCCTTCTCATCAGCACAGTCTACAGGGCGTGGACCCCAGACTTCAGCAGGTAGAGGTAGAGGTAGAGGCGGAGGCAGAGAGGGAGTATTTAGTTCTGGTAGTGACCAGACTCATACATATTCAGAGTCATCACCAGATGTTGTGACAGGTGCATTGATTGTTTTCTCCCATTGTGTATATTTTTGATAGATCCTAGATCAACTTTGTCTTATGTTACTCCATTTATTTCGGGGAAATTATGTATAGTAGCAGAGTCATTAGATCGACCGTTTATTGTATCTACACTAGTTGGTGAGTCTATTATTTCTAGGAAAGTCTATCGAGGTTGCACGGTAAAATTATTAACCGTCAGACCTCTGTAGATCTGGTAGAGTTAGAGATGGTCAATTTTGGCGTCATTATGGGTATGGACTGGTTAGCATCTTATTATGCTAATGTTGAGTGCTGGACAAAGATTGCTAGATTCCACTTTCCAAGAGAGGCATTCGGGAATGGAAAGGCTATATAACAACGTCGAAAGGTAGGTTTATTTCCTATATTAAGGCGAGGAGGATGATTACTAAGGGTTGTATTTATCATCTTGATCGCGTTCATGATATAGATGCAGATGCACCGACTCTTCAGTCTATTCCAATAGTTAATGAGTTTCTAGATGTATTTCCAGACGAGTTTCCTGGTATCCCTCCAGAATGAGAAATTGATTTTGCTATCGATATGCTACTAGGTACACGACCCATATCTATCCCTCCTTATAGAATGGCTCCTGCTGAGCTAAATGAGTTGAAGGATCAACTTAAAGACTTGTTGGATAAAGGCTTTATCAATCCTAGTGCTTCACCATGGGGTGCGCCAGTGTTATTCGTGAGGAAGAAAAATGGCTCACTGAGAATGTGTATCGATTACCGACAACTGAATAAGGCAACTGTAAAGAATAAGTTTTCCCTTTCGAGGATCGATGACTTGTTTGATCAGTCACAAGGTGCTAAGTGCTTCTCAAAGATTGATTTAAGATCAAGGTACCACCAGGTACGAGTTCGGGAGAAAGACGTTCCAAAGACCACTTTTAGAACCAGATATGGACACTTTGAGTTATTGGTAATGTCTTTTGGATTAACTAATTCCCTAGCAGTGTTCATGGACATGATGAATAGTATATTCAGGCCGTATCTTGATTTGTTAGTGATTGTATTTATTGATGATATTTTGGTGTATTCACGTTCAAAAGCTGAGTATGCAAAGCATCTGCGAGCAGTCCTTCAGGTTGTTCGAGACCGAGAACTTTATGCAAAGTTTTCTAAGTGTGAGTTCTGGTTGGACTCTGTAGCTTTCTTAGGCCATATTGTATCAGATACATGCATTACGGTTGATACACAAAAGATTGAGGCCGTAAAGACTTGGCCCAGACCCATTACTTCGATTGAGGTTCGTAGTTTCTTAGGGTTAGCTGGGTACTACAGAAGGTTTGTAGAGGGGTTTTCTTCACTTTCAACACCATTAACAAAGCTGACTCAAAAGGCAGCTAAGTTCCAGTGGACTTAGGCTTGCTAGCATAGTTTCCATGAGCTGAAGGACAGGTTGATATCAACACCAGTTCTAGCATTGCCAGGGGGTTCAGAGGGCTATGCGGTGTACTTTGATGCTTCTGGTGTTGGGTTGGGATGTGTTCTAATGCAATATGGTAAGGTTATCGCATATGCTTCAAGGTAGTTGAGGAAGCATGAAAAGAACTATCCGACCCACGATTTAGAGTTGGCTGCAGTTGTGCATATGTTAAAGACTTGGAGACACTATTTGTATGGCGTTCATATTGACACCTTCACAAATAATAAAAGCCTTCAATATATCTTTAGACAGAAAGAGTTAAATCTACGACAACGTCAATGGCTTGAGTTAGTGAAAGACTACGACGTAGATATTTTATATCATCCAGGAAAGGCGATTGTTGTAGCCGATTCCCTCAATCAAAGATATATGGGTAGTTTATCCCATTTAGGTGTTGAGAAGCATGAGCTAGCGTGAAAGCTTCATCAGTTAGCTAGCTTGGGAGTCAGATTGTTAGAGGCAGAAGATAGTGGGGTCACAATTCAGGACACAACCATATCATCTCTAGTTGTGGAGGTAAAAGCACGACAACATGAGGATCCTAGCTTAGAGAAGCTCAGAGCCAAGGCTCAGAATCATCAGCCTTTAGCATTTTATATAGCAGGAGATTGAGTCCTCATATATAGCGGTCGATTGTGTGTTCCAAATGTTGCAGGGCTTCGACATCAGATTATGGAAGAGGCACATCATTCTCGTTATTCTATTCACCTTGGTTCGACGAAGATGTACCATGGTATTAAGGAGATCTATTGGTGGCACGGGATGAAGAAGGACGTTGATGAGTTTGTGGCACAGTGTCCTAACTGACAACATGTAACTCCCCTAAATACTAGACCAACATTCGCATGTCGATATACCATTGCTTAGTTACTAGAATATGTTTTATTCTCATTTTGGGAACTTGAAATTTTGTGATATTTGCAACCTTGCTTAACATAATTGTAATCGTAATTTAAGGTATTATATGGGGGTATATACGTAATTTTCTAATTAGAATTACATATAAATTGAAAGTGTTGGTATTAGGTATATACATATAGGTATATATGTATGCTTTTTGGGCAGCCTACTTTTATTTGGGCACCCCTTTTAGTGACAGCTGTGCATGTGACTTGCCTCACTTTTGAGACTATATTTTGACACCTCTTCTAGTAAAATTCGTCTCACCTGAAGTATAAGAACCTTACAACATTATCTTACAAGTTGTTCTTCAAAATCACAAGAGAAAAACTTGGCCCTTTTGGCTGGAATTCGAGACATACACTTCATTTTGGTAAGTGACGAAATCTGTTTCTGAGCTGGGTAGTGTTTGATATTTTATGTATATCTCTTTCTATATAATTTAGTTTACAGTGAATAAATATGATTGGAAAGCTAATTCGTAGACCTACAACTCTTATGTTTGTAAAACTGTAATTTAGCTGTTATTAATTCGCAATATGGGACGCAACATAGGACTAGTTCTGTCCAGATTTTGAAATTACAAATCCTGTATGAACAACTGTTAGTGTTTTGAATATATCTTTTTATACAAAATATATGTTGGGGTGATTCTTGTTTTTTTGTAACCTTAAGAGATGTATCTACATCTTTCTTGAAGGTTATAAACTCTAGTTTTGCCTTTTTCCTTTTCAAATCTAAGTTGCGACATCATGTAGTATGTTGGCCAGAATTATTGTTTTGGGAGCATAGTCGTATTTGTACAGGCTAAGCTTACTTGTGATGATAATCCTGTTTTACATCAACCTTATTGAGCTGCTAAGAATTAAAGAAGTTATTTAATTGTATTTTTAAGGTTGTATATACTCGTGAACAAGTTGAGGACCTTGAAACGTTGGTTGATCTATGGTCTGAACTCGCGAAGTTGTGTTGGACTGTTTCTTTGCTAAAGCACTGAGGTTTGTGTATAAACTTGTAGTTGCAGTCTTTTAACTGTTGGTATATCTGAAAGTTGATCTTGGTACCTTGGTTACCTCTTGTCACTTTGCATTGTCGTGTTAGTATCCTTTAAGATGTTAAAGACGCTTGTGTAACTCTCCCACTTGTACAGATTGTTTGATCACGTGGCACTCTTTTTGGGACCTTGTCCTTCTTGTGGCTGTGACTTTGTCACTATTGGCATGCCTCTTGATTCGGATCATTTGCCATCTTGACTCTGGATTTTTAGTCTGTCTTAAGAATGGAAGTTGTCCATTTTAAGTACGAACTAGAAAGCCATTTTTAATATGGTTCTTGATTCTCTTGATTATTAGTCTTTGACCCTTCTTGATAGAGGGTGTTGGTCTTTCTTGACACATGTTTGTGCTTGGTGTGACGACATGATGTATATATTGGGCGAGCCTTGTTGTTGAATCACTTGGAAAACTGTGCTATGAGCGTTCTTGACATTTGAATCCTTAAATATTGAACTTGATACTCTTTATATATTGTTTACTTGATTTATTTATTATGTTCAATTATGCTGCCCATGACTTGAGAAAGGTAACTTGTTGAATCTGAGGGCTCCGAACCTATAGTTTTTGCACCACTAAGCTATATGCTTAGCGATAGTTGTTTCTATCGTAGGGAATGTTCGGGAGGATGCATGAAGCTGGCCATTGGAGATGGAGATTTTGAGAGCCTTAAGGAAGATCATATTTGCATATAGGCATCTATATTTTGTATAAACCTTGAGACTTGTACATGATCTATGTGTTGTATATTTACATGAAATTTTGAGGACTAATTTGATCATGTCACCATGGGTTGTAATATAAGTATGTCTATGTGTTTTGTTGTTTTAGGGTGTGTAAACCCAAGTCTTGTAATATAAGAAATTTACTATTAGTTTGAATGTTCGTGTGAAGCATGAACCGACTGATTTCGGTACTCGAAAGTTGGTAATATTCTTGTTATCTCATCCTTAAGTGTGAGCATAATATATGCATGAAAAGCTCGTCAGTTATTTGCTTAAATTATTCTGGGAGGGTTTTTCCGTCATAAGTTAAATTCTGCGCCATGTCAATTTTAACATCAAATAAATGTTTAAATGGGCAAGATGTATATCCTTAACTAAATTATTCGTTATGAACCTAATCCCTCTACTAGATTAAACTTAGTATGCCCTTTGTTAATCTCTTTTAAATGTCGCAAGTATTAAATTAGGTTTCTCATTAAGTGGTAGTATCCCTCCGAAAGGGTCGCTACACAACAAGTGAAAGTTGAGCACCCAAAGCCCACTGGGATAGTCTAGGAGATATCCATTCCTTTGTGAAAGTGGGAAGCAATTAATATGGATTTTATTACAGGGTTACCTTGTTCGCGTCGTAAATTTGACACTATTTGGGTAATTGTTGACAGACTAACAAAATCAGCCCACTTCTTACCAGTCAAGGCTACTTTTACAGCCGAAGACTATGCAGAGATCTATATTAGAGAGATTGTTAGGCTACACGGTGTCCCAGTATCTTTATCTCTGATAGGGGAGAACAATTTACCGCTAACTTCTGGAAGTCCTTCCAGAAAGGACTAGGGACACATGTTAATCTTAGTACAACCTTTCACCCTCAGACCGATGGCCAGGCTGAGAGCACAATTTTGACACTCGAGGATATGTTATGGGAGTGTGCGCTAGACTTCAAGGGAAGTTGGGATGACCACTTGCCTCTTATTGAGTTTGCATACAATAATAGTTATCATTCTAGCATCGGGATGGCACCTTATAAGGCTTTGTATGGGCGAAAATGTAGATCCCCCATTGAATGGTTCGAGGTAGGTGAGTCTGGGTTGATTGGACCTGACTTAGTACAACAAACAGTGGAGCAGGTTAAGCTCATTTAGGAGAGGTTGCTAATAGTTCAAAGCCAACAGAAGTCTTACTCAGAGGTGTGGGGAAGGGACTTAGAGTTTTTTGTTGATGACTGGGTATTCTTAAAAGTCTCACCTATGAACGGTGTTATGAGATTTGGCAAGAAAGGCAAGCTTAGTCCAAGATTCAATGGGCCATACCGGATCCTTCGAAGGGTAGGACGAGTGGCTTATGAGTTAGAATCGCCTTCGGGGCTAGAGTTGTTCATCCAGTTTTCCATGTATCGATGTTACGAAAGTGCGTGGGAGACCCTTCTCGGGTTGTCCCAGTTGAGAATGTTCAGATCACAGAAGAGTTGTCCTACGAGGAAACTCCAGTTGCCATATTAGATCGACATGTACGTAAATTGAGGACCAAAGAGGTGGCTTCGGTTAAAGTATTGTGGAGAAACAAGGATAGAGAAGGGGTGACCTGGGAAGCTGAGGATTGCATGAGGTCCAAATATCCTCACTTGTTTCATACCCCAAGGTGATGCCATATCAGTTTATATTAGTTCAGTGAGGTAAAATACCTATATGATTTTTGTATTAATTCTTATTATTATGGTGGTTATCGTCGTAGTTTTGCTCGCACTGTTATTGTAGAGCTATAGTGCTTAGCTATTTATGTCGTCCTATGAGACGCCTAGGTTAGAATTTCTGCGTTTCAGGTTCTTGGATAGTCACATTTACAAAGGATACTCTGCCTAAATTTTGGCAACACCTAGGACTAAGCCGCGTGACTCCGATTTTTCATTCGAGGACGAATGTTTCTAAGAGGGGAAGGATGTAACACCCCGACCTTTAGAAACATCTAAATTAACTCGTACCTTCGTGGAAAGACAAAGAGGGTGACTAATAAATTGTGATGATGTGGTATGTCATATTTTAAGTGTTCAAGGGTTGTATCTCAAGTTTTGAAGTTAGGTAAGTCGCAAAATAAAAGTTGGCAAAAGTTAACGTAAGTTCCTTTTAAAGATTTCTCTGAAATTTGGGTCAAAGGTATCGGAGGTTTCCTCCCAATCTATAAAGATTTATGGGCCTACGACCCATCAATTTGAAGGTCTACAAGTCTAGTTTTTAACACATCAAACCGTTCGTTCATACGACTTCATAATATGGAGATATTCACATTTTCGCGAGGTTGCGCAAGCAGGCACGTGAGGTGGGTCCCCTAGGTCGGTGGAACTTTTTATATGTCTTCTTCTTCGACTTTTTTTCATTTTTTCAGTGAATAACCAAAAAACTTAGAAAACCCACTTCTAGGATCAACCAAATTATAGATTTTCTCGACTTAAGTTCTTGACGAAAGTTGTTCTACGCGTTGAGCTCGTCAACATGGTATAATTTGTTTTATTTATTTTGTAGTATATCATATTTTGGTCTTGGGACAACAAGGGTTTGGAAATATTTTAAGGTTTTGAGGTGTATTACGAACTTAAGATCAAGATAAGACCCTTCTTTCATCGATTCTAGCTTTAATAAGCCGCAAATAGCAATTTGCGACGAAAATACAATCTTTTAATTGATTATCGCGGTATCTTCTATTCTTTTGTGTTGATTATGGTCCTTCCTTGTTGTAATATCGAGGGGATTGTGAGTAAAATTCTTAGGCCACATGAATTCAACGAAAAAGGTATGTTAAGTCTATTCCCTTCGTACAACATGTTTTCTTAAAGCTTAGGAGCAATGTAATTGGGTTGTTATACTTGTAGCCATTATTGTTGATTGCTGGCTGTTCGAGTTGATATAGTCCTCCGTTGTAGGGATTCTTATTCAGTTAGTAGTGTCCCTATGTTGGACACGACTTATAGGCTATACGTATAAGTTGCTTATAGCTAAATTACTCGCTTTTAGCCTGTTAGATTGTTATTGTTGCCCTTGGGAATATTGTGGTTAGCTGCAGGAATGTGATCTATGCCTAGAAGGGCTATGTTCTGCCTATGGGGCTATATTGATGCCTAGAAGGGCTATGAGTTGCCTACGGGGATATATTGACGCCTAAGAAGGCTATGTCCTGCCTACAGGGCCATGTTGTTGCCTAAGAGGGCTATGAGTTGTCTATAAGCTATATTGATACCTAAGAGAGCTATGTGCTACCTACGGGCCTACATTAATGCCTAAGAGGTCTATGTGATTGACTGTGAGGCTAGGGGATTACCAATAGGGGTATATAGATTGATTGGCACTTTCTGGGCTTATTGGGGCCTCGGTAGATGGTCTTGTGTGTTGTTTGTACCTGCCGAGCTTATGGGGGCTTGGTTAGGTTATTGTTTTATTATTTTTGAAAATTTTAGATTCAGGAGCAGGTTAGTACATTTCTCTTATCCTTGATTTATTTATCGGATTACTCCCAGCATGTTAGGATACCTGCTCATACTCTATTGCGTTTCATACTCGGTATATTATTTCGTACTGATGCCCCATTGCCTGGGGGTACTGCATTCATGCCTTCAGATCCCGACATACGACCTAGTAGACCTCCTTAGCAGCAGGATTGACTTTTATCCAATTAGCTAGCCCCTTTCCTCCGGAGCTGCTAGAGTTGGGAGGTTCGTTAGCTTTTGTTGTATATATTTTTATGGGTAGGTTGGGGACTTGTCCCGCCAATCTTTACTACTCTTAGAGGCTTGCAGACTAGTATGTGGGGTGTATAGCTACGTTATGGCCATGCTGGCCTAGTTTGTTGGTTTGCTGAAGCTGTTTAGCTGTTTTGATGTATTATGTTGATATATACCTGCTTTCAGTTTCTGTATAGAGATCATGGTGGCCTCGACAGCCCAATCAGAACTTCTGTGCTAGTTGGTTATTTCTTTATATGAGCTCTTAGGAGTAGCTGTCTCTTTTATAGATTTGTTGACAGGGGCCTTGCCGGCCGAGGGCTTACTTTTTAGCCAAAATATACTTGTTTGTTTTCTTGATTGCGTATGGTTGCCATGCGCTAGTAGCAAATGGTTCAGCAGGGTCAGCTCGGGCATGAGTTCTGGCATTTGGAGCCAGTTACATCCCTTGAGTTTGGGGCGTGACACATAGGTCATGAACACAATTCTGATATAAGAAACATCATCATGATGTTGAAATGACTAAACTTTGAGGAATACGCTAGAGTGTGAATGGATTGATGTACCTCTACAACTCTTTCGGAAGACATAACTATCTCATTCTCAACAATTGATTTGATTTCTCATCTTATCATCTCCCCCTTAGGTCTAAAACTGACACTTGAAGACAATGGACCTATTCCCTTCTCTCTAAATTGGTTTACATTCCCTTTAATACTCGGAATGGCTTATCTCATGGCTACGGAACTCTCCATAAGCAAGTACTAAGACTCCTTCTAGGACCTCTTTCTAAGATGCTTCTATTAACCTTTTCTCATTGGCTTATAAGGCCGCTTCATCTAACTCTTTAAGGGAAAACTATGCTTATCTCAACCTATTCCACATTGACAGCTCAAATATACTATCTAGGCACACATGAAAAATCATTAACTTAATTGGAACCTCATCTATTTACATACAATCTCGATACACCTCTTAATGCTTCTTGTTACTCTCACGACTTAGCCACACTTCGTTGCTCTTATCTAAAAGTTAGGATCTCTCACTCGTACCACTCATCTTCATTGCAACTAACATCTCAATTCCTCACCCACTCTATGTCAAGTCTACGAGATCAGATCTTAAGACTAACATCATTACCCTCATGTTGCCATTATTTTGATCACGACACTCATCTCAAATTCAAGCTTAATGTTTATTACTAAACCCGAATATTAATATGATTGCTCGCTAACTATAACAACTTACAACTACTAGATAAAATTAAGAAACACTCGCCCACTAAAACCTCATGACAAGTAGTCAATATTTATCTCTCAGTCCACATCCTTACATATTACTGCCACATTCCACTTCACAACTTAAGTACTATTTACTCATTCACTATACATCATTGCCTAATTAGTTCTATAACACTTTGAATATTATGGGATCTCCCTAAAAAATCAGCCTAGCTTAGATCTATTACCTAATGAATACTTTTGCTTTTATATCCAGCACCTATAGTTGGTCGTTTCCAACACAATGACACATTATCATAACCTCATTTCTAGCTAAAGTATACTCTAACTCCTCCTAACTAGTAACCCTTAATCTACCTCCTATCATGCAATTACACAAACTCATCACTTCTTAGTCTACCCATAAGGGAAAACTCCTCATTAATAATCTACTGGGTGCATGACTATAATAACATAACTTGTCTTATCACTATCTCACTTTCTTAGATTACGGAACCTCTGCATGCATTCTTCTAACTTTGGGCACTCTTACTACTGCTGCTTATAATCTCATAACTCATACTATCTTTTCATATTAAAATACTAACCAAGCTCTAAACACACTTTCGCATAAGGATCTCAACTGAAACAAGGTTTAGAGAAAAGAGTCTGGGAATACATCTCACTTTTGGCTCGAACACACGATTCATATGAATAAAAGTGCATTCTTTGGAATCTCAATATTTAAGCTCACTCATGAGATTCTTTTAATCCCCTCTACATTCTCATGACTTCCTCAAGACTTTTACTGAGAGTAAATCATCGATTTGGAATTGGCTTTGCTCTTTAACTACCTTGAGTATAAAGGGTAGTCAAATGAATCTAAGAAACACACAAGTTTGAATAAGTTCCTTATGACACAGATCTACTGCACGATTTAGAGTATGAAAGAAGGGAAACTTTTCCTAAATGTATGTAGTCCCTCATTTATAGAAGTGGGCCCATCACAACCATAAATAAGATCCTACTTGACACGTCTTCATAGACACCCTAGGACACTTGAACTCTATGCTCTGATACCAAGTTTTTCACGACCCGAGCCTACACCCTGGATGTGGCTGGCACTCGAGAACAATTGCTGACCCCTAAGTGAACCCTCATCTTGGCTGACTACAAGCGGAAGACTAACTTAAGCATACATAAGCATCAAATTGAAAGAAACACTTAAAAATAGTTTACTGAATCTCAAAACTTCCCTAAATATCTTGAGTATGAAACATAAGTTTTAAATAAAATATCCAAAATTGAGAGACTCTCCAAAACTGTCTATCTATGAAGCCTCTACTATTAAGGAAGGATGTTAGGACAAGACCCATGACACCTCAAAACTACTAACTGGAAAGTAACTGTGAAGTCCTCTGGAATACAAGGAGGCTTGATACGCTGAAATTACATCTCCCTAAAAAAGCACAAATGATCATTATTAAGTACATAACCAACTTGTAGGTTGGGGTCGATCCCACGAGGAATATGGTTTAGACTTAACTTTAACCACGATTATATTTGTTTAGTCAATGTATTTTCGAAAACAAACAATTAAAGGGGGGGATTTGTGAAACAAATTCAGGAAATTATGTAAGTAATCGATAAGCAAGATTCAAACTTTAGTTGTTATCAAGATGAGAAAGTAACTAGGGTGTACGTGTTCCCATAAGCTCATAACGCGGTAATCCTAGTAATAGCAATCCTTTCCTAGTGTATTACATGCAAAGTGATAAGTTAGGTATCTCTAAATCTTTGGTCCGACATCTAGAGAATTTCGCCCCGCACCTTGGTCCGGCTACATGTGTATAATTTACTAACCCTTACATTTACCTCATATTAGACATCACATCGATGTATGGCTTAGTTTTCACCCTCACACCAATCGACATTAGACTATTAGATAGTATCACACTAAATCTATATTGATAATTCTTTTCTCGTTAATTACCTCCTTGGTTCGGCAAGTAGTAACAAGGCAAGTTCTAACGTTGGACACCATTAAAAAGATTTCTAAGCGAAAGAATTATCATTGCATGCAATAACATTATTCAAGAATTACTTAGTTACTATTCATACGTTGTTAATCGCTCATGGTTCCCACAACCCTAGTTGTGGATTTAGTTACCAATAATAGCAAGAACACAATTCATATTTTTAGATGAAGAAATTATGAACTTACATAATGAGTAGAAGAAACCCAGAATCTCAACTTGAATTGCAAAGTCAAAATCTTCAAAACGAACTTAGGAAATTAAGAATTGCTAAAGTAGCAAGTTAATCTTGACTTTCCCCCAAAAATGAGGTTTACATGCCCTATATATTGAAAAATAAGTCCTAACTAAAAAGGAAACAAAATAAGGAAATAATGTTTCAGGACGCGACTTTGATCTATGACACTAACATACGGACCATGGTTTGATCCACGGTTCGTAGATCCTCCTCCATAGCTCCACACTTAGAATCTTCAAAATCAGGTACTGGAACCCCTTCTCTGAATCATTTGACGGAGCAACAGTACGGCCCGTAGATTAATCTACGGTCCGTCGATTGCAACTGTGGTTCCACATTTAGTCAAGAATTCCCTGATCTCCTTTAATGCCTTGCCTGCCCATCTACGACACCCATCTACGGAGTGTGAATGGACCTACGATCCGTGGATCACCTCTGTAGATGTCCTTTTCTGCATATCCTTCAGCTGTGTCTCTCAGTTTCCACGTCTGAACATATTTCCTGCAAACATGATAAAAATACATAAAAACCAATACAAAATGGCCCGAGACACACATAACGCTTAATTCAAATGTATTAAAAATATCGTAAACTCACGGTACATCAAGGCTCACTAAAGCTAACTGGAGTGTAGAGTGATCTCAATGAAGCGCCTGTTGATAATCATGACCACCTATATCTGCATCATAAAAGGATGCAGGTCGAATGACATCAGTACATGGAATGTACGAGTATGTAATATGGCTGAGTAAAAAAATAACTAAACTGAATGACTGAAAGCAACTCAACTGAATCAATACATGAACATGAAGTGAAAACCATTTAAGCTTTACAATAAAATATACAATGAAAGTAACATGAATATAATATTTTTGTGGGGAGTTTCTCTAACCGACAATCATTACTATGAGCCTAGCAATGATACAATATCCCACTGTACGTTGCAAAGGCCCATCCTATACCTTGCCGGGGGTATAGGATGATATCATGACTATGGATCCAACCATATGCCTTCTCAGAGGCGGTGAGGATTCGCATGAAGAATCAATGCTATCATATCCTATCCTACGCTGGCTACCTAGTTTTATGGGACTTCTGAGTTATAAAAGACTCTAACCCAACTCGGTGCTAGATAATACTCCCAAAAAAATAATATAATTTTGTGCTCAATTCACCCATTACAAAGAATGGACTTCTTACATTACTTGAAATACTTTTCAAAACATGAGACATGTTTACCTTCTTGAAAACATGCACTTATGAACTTATCTTTCAAGTCCAATAATTAACATATGCACATATGTATATGAATAAAATAACATTAGAATCTCTTAAGTCTTTATGAAATAGAACCTTTGAACTTTTTCTCAAAAACTCAGTTTGAAACATAATGATTGGCTTTAAAAAAACTCTCAAGACTTATAACTCAATTCGTAGGGTTCATGCAGAATTATGGACATGAACGACTCAACTTGAGGACCTCAATAACCATATAGAAACCCATGAATACAACTCTTTCTCAAAACTAATCTTTACTTCCTCAAAAAACTCGGTCTAAAACTCAAGTGTTGGCTATAAAAAGCTTCTCAGAATTTATAACTCAATTCATAGGATGGACATGAACAACTCAACAAAAAATTTTTAATGCATAACATATAGCAATTCAATAATTAGGAGTAGAATTTAAAAAAGAAATAGGAACTCGAGAACTCAAAATTAACTCATCTCAAGAATACTCAAATCTAGGGGTAGAATCCTAGATTACTCTTTTACTGATTTGAAAGCAGATGTAGGGCATGAGGACAAACTAGTACAACACTATGATAGCCTTACATACCTGGAAGAACAAGGTTCTTGAAGAATCTTGATTAGAAGTCTTGAAACCCTAGCTTGAAGGAAAACAATCAAGAAAACCTTTCTTGAATTAGTTTCTTGAAATCTCTATGGTCAATAATTATAATTTTCATTAGTGATTCATAATTGTATGGAGGAATTTGAGTTGGAAAGAATGAAATTCTTGGAGAAAGACTTACATTAAAGAAGAGTCTTGAAAAAGATTGAAAGAATCTTGAATGAAATCTTCTACTTTGATTTTTCCTTAGGGTTTTGTCTTAGGATTTGAGAGAGAGAAGAGAATGATGGTTAAGAGATGAAAATCAGATTGTTTTGGGTCTTTAATTAGTCAAGAAATTTGTTTAAGGTTTTCTTAGAGGCAAAAAGACAAAAATGACCCTTTTAATGTTTTTCCGACGGCTAATTCGTCACAACATTGTTTATAACTTTTTACTCAAAACTTGGATTGACACGAAATTGGTGGCGTTGGAAAGAGGATTCAAATATTTTTAATTTGATAGGTTATGGGCCACGTAATTCTTTATATTCTAAGAGATATGGTTGTTTTAAGTTGACCTAATTAAAATCTTATGTCAAAACTTACTCGGTAAGGAAACTTTCCACTAAACTTTGTGCTAGGAGTTCCTAGTGACCTTAATTGATATCTAAAATCATTTCCACAATAAATAATTTACCTTTACAACAATGGGCAATTTAAGGATCACCCGATATGACCCTACAAGTAAATGAAGAATGATTCGAGTCTTAACTTAGAATATTTTGGGGTGTTACAATTATTTGCCAAGGTTTCTATGTGTGAGTTCTGGCTTGAATCTGTGGAATTCTTAGGCCATATTGTGTCTAGCGAAGGATTCAAGTTGACACTCAGAAGATTAAAGCAGTGCAGAATTGGCCTAAACCCACGTCTCTAACTAACATAAGGAGTTCCATGGGATTGAGTGGTTACTACAGAAGGTTTATCGAGGGGTGTTCATCTATTTCGTCCCCATTGACTAAGTTGACTCAGAAAACAACTAACTTTTAATGGTCTGAAGCTTGTGAGAAAAGCTTTTAGGAATTGAAAACTCGGTTAATCACTGCTCCAATGTTGACCCTACCAGAGGGTATAGAGGGCTTTGTTGTTTAATGTGATGCATCCAAAGTTGGACTTGGTTGTGTATTGATGCAAAATTGTAAGGTTATAGCCTATGCCTCAAGACAACTTAAGATTCATGAAAAGAACTATCTGACTCATGATCTCAAGTTGTCAGTAGTAGTTTTTGCTCTCAAGAATAGCGTCACTATATCTATGGCGTTCACGTGAATGTGTTCATTGACCACAAGAGTCTCCAATATGTTTTTAGTCAGAAGGAGCTAAATCTTTGACAAAAGAGATGGATAGAACTAATCAAAGATTATGATATGAGTATTCTATACCATCCAGGTAAGGCTAATGTTGTTGTTGATGCCTTGAGCAGGTTATCCATGGGGAGTACTGCTCATGTCGAGGAAGGTAAGAAAGAATTGGTTAAGGAGTTCACAGACTTGCACGTTTGGGAGTCTGTTTGTTAGATTCTAGTGTAGGTGGAGTAGTCGTAATGAATGGGCACGAATCCTCATTAGTGTCAGAGATGAAGGATAAATATGACAATGATCTTATTTTACTTGAGTTGAAGGCAAATATGCATAAGCAGAAAGTGATGGTCTTTGCACAAGGGAGAGATGGTGTGTTGAGGTATCAAGGTAAATTATGTGTTCCAAATGTGGATGAACTCCAAGATGTACCATGACTTGAGAGAAGTCTATTGGTGTAGTGGCATGAAGAGGTGCATTGCAGAGTTTGTTGCTAAGTGCCCAAATTGCCACCAAGTCAAGGTTGAGCATCAAAGGCCATGTGGTGTAGCTCATAATATACCCTTTCTGGAATGGAAGTGGGAGATGATTAATATGGATCTCATTACTGATTTACTGCGATCTCGCAGACAACATGATTTCATTTGGGTGATTGTGGATCGAATGACCAAATCACCCCACTTCTTAGTGTTATACACCATTTTAACTCACGTCAAATAGTGTACAACATATTATTGATTCCTTAATAATTAATTTAAGGAGTCGCCACCTAATTAAAGGTGGCCAGAGGGCAACTACTTACTAAGTCTGCGAGGTTTAAGGATTAGCTAGCTGACATTCACACCAAAGCATTGACAAAACAAGTATTTGTTGGATTTCACAGCAAGCTAAGAGTTACAGTTCCTCCACTCACTAGCTTGAGGGGAAGTGTTGAAGATGAAGGAAGCTGATGATTGGAACATGTCAAAGGAATTGGTCCAATGAAGCTGACTGATGAGTTTAATGTTGTAGAGTTAGAGTCACACTAGGACTAGAATACTAAATTCTAACTTATGTACGACTAAGCTTATGTGTCGTGTATGGGGCTAAAGTCGAGTAGGATAAGGTGTTTTAGTTATAGTAGTAATACTACTCATGTAAATAATATATTTGTATTGTAGTAGGACTCCTAGTAGAGCTAGTATATGACTCTTCTTTTATATAAGAAGCATGTCGGTTTAATTATCAATAAAATTCTTGATTTCTCTATACCTTACGTGAGAATTCTACTGCAGTAAGAATGGAGTATGACTGGTTATGAGGTACCTTGCGAAAACATCGGGTGTGCAACATTATTCCAGCTTTTCATAAAAAGCAGTGCATAGGAAAAAAAAACAGCAAGCTAAGGTTTATGTTGCTGCAAAACCTCATGGAAAATTAAATGTGAGAATAGGAATGAAAGATTCATGTAGTAATGTGGCCATAGGTAATTTGAACAACATAATATATTTATACATAAACAAGAAAAAATAGACAAATTACTTCATTCTGACAATTGAAGGTTTAAAGAGATAATATGCTCTCCATGATCTTGTACTAATAAGAATGATGGGATAGTTGCACAATTTCAACTCTAATTATAAGCTGAAATGCAAAGAACAATAAAAACAAATTCAATAACAGAACAATACTAGGCATTTAGAAAGTGGAAGCAAGTAGCACATAACAACAACAACTAATAAAAGATACAACGCATTTCATGTACAAACAATGGACGCCAAAAGAGTGAATGTGGCACTTCTCTCAACTCTGAGCATTCACATATCTTTTGTATTCCGTAGGCAATTCAAAAGCAAGTTAAAATGTTAAAAGAAGGAGCGATTGTGATGACTATATTACACACTAATTTGATAGGGGAGTTACAAAATGAACAAAAATAGTGAAACCTGATGAACAAACAAATTGTAACTATGTGAGTACCAATTTTTAAGTAGAGTTTAGTAATGAATTAGTTAAGGATTATCAATAAATTTCATGTTTTCTTGTAGTGATATTTAATTAAAGAGGCACGATATACTGATATGATTATGCTAAATGATGACACTTCTAGTATTTAATCAAACCTGTCTACCAAATTAATTATTTCAATAAAATAAAATAGTTTATAAGTTATCTTGAAGATTTACAGATTTTTTTATTGAAAAAAATTTGAAGACTGACTATATTAATATAGTTATGATAATTAATTTTCGAAACTAATAGAGTGACTATGATAGTATTATAGTATTTAAATTTACTTTTAAAATGTAAATTCAATTCAGTCAAAATGAAATAGATTTTAACTTATCTGCAAGATTTTACAATTTTCTTTTTACAAAAGAAAAATAAAAACTGATCATAATAATATTGTTATAATAATTATTTTCCAAAAATAAAAGAGTATCTATAGTACTATTATAGTATTTAAATTTAGTTCTAAGATGTAATTTCAATTCAGTCAAAATGAAATAGTTTATAACTTATCTTCAAGATTTATAATTTTTTTTACAGAAGAATAAATAAAAGACTGGTCGTAATAATATTGTTATGAATAATTAATTTTAAATTTTATTTTTGATATCTAAATTAAAGTCTAATTATTTAATAACATTAATAGTGTAATTTTGGTCAATACTAGTTAGCATTATCTAGAAAGACAAAAGAAAAAATATAATAAATGCTATATAAATTATGTATCCCACTAATAATTATTAAAAGATTCTATATAACTTTTCTTGACCACTTTTACTAAATTGTATTAGAAATTTATTGAAAAAGGCAAAATAATTCTCTAAATAGAAAAATAATTAATTTTTAGATTTATCATTTAACTTTAATTGTATTCTTTTAGCCAGTCAAACTACACATTAATGCGTCCATATCCACTTGCAAGTGTGAGTCTCACTGTCCTATAAATTCTTCTCACAATCCATAGATTGATGTGCATCATTCAAGTCATTGAAGTTTTCTGAAGAGATCAAACAGGTAAATTCAATCTCTATTTTTTTTTTAAATTCTTAGAGCTTTTTTTTTTTAACTAATGCATCTGACGATTTTTTATGTGAATAATTCATCGTCTTCCTTCTCATATCGGATTATCAGATAGGTAAGCTAGATTTCTTTTTAGAAAAAGTCTCAAATTTGGCTGATTTTGAATATTCATGTGTTTGACATTGATTTCTCTTTTTCTTCTTAGAATGTTGAGTTCCAACCCTAGATTGTTCCAATGCCATATATGTAACCGAATCATTTTCACTTATCATGAATTTATGATTCATGTTCAATCTCACCCAATTCAATTACGACCACAAGTTTACATATCAGAAGGTTCAAACAGACCGAATTTAACACCACTATCAATACTTGCACCACCAACGCAAAATGCAAGATTTCTGAGAAATGATAGACATGTGTCACAACAACCAGCATCATACCATCGCTGGTTACAACCACATCCACACATAGCAGAAAGTTCAAACAGATTGAGTTCAACATCACAGTCAAGACTTGCAATACTAGCACAAAATACAAGTATTCTGAGAAATGAGAGACATGAATCACGAGAACCACTATCATAACATCGTCGTCCTATTAGACCTAATATTAATGTTTGGCACGTGCATGTAAATCGTGGGGCGCAAGCGTTGATGTTAACAAGAAGTAATCAAGTCAGAGTTTCAAATTCGATCGATACAAATCTAACTGAAATTTCTTCTGAATCCATCACTAGACCTCTCATAGATCAGTTGAATGTTCCAATTCAACATATGCCTCATGATGATAATGCAAATAATGGGTTAGTTCTAACCTTAAAGCTTTGAAGTCATGAGTATCCATGCCTGAAGGTTGTAGTTTTTTCTTTCTTGTGTTTTTCTATATTAGACCAAGTGGCAATTATTTGAATAATTTTTAGATAGTCCAGTTTTTCATTTTAGTTTTCCTTTCTTTTCAAAGTGTTATTCACCTTGCAATAGAAAATTTCATCTTTCTTATAATTTAGAAACTGTTATTTTCATTTTTCATTTGTTTGTCTTACTTTCCTTTTTAGTCTATTAAAAAAAGAATGTTTAATTCATTTTTTGACAACTTTTTAATTCTATTTTTTCACAAATCACCTTTAACAACACAAAATGAAATGACATTTTGATAAAAAAATTTTTACATATAGTTAGTTTATGATGACAAGATATAAAAGTATTCTTTGCTTTTTTAAACTCCATAAAAAATCAAAACATAACAAATTAATTGAAATGGATGAAAAATATTTTTATCATCCCAAATTCATACAATAATACTTGAATAAACAAAACTTAGTACATGTAGTTTATGTACTTGATACTTATCATCAATTACTTTCGATTTTGGACCTTAAATTTGCCCATGAAATAAATGGTGGTAACTAGATGAAAAATCAATTATTATTCCTTCTTTTCTTACAACATTTCAATTGAAGTAGTCGATAAAATTTAAGATGGAGAAAGTGGTGATGCTCTTTAATTGCATATGCTAGTTTGATCTTTGATCATCTAGCTATCTCCTAAGCCGCTCTTGGAATTGAAATCAAATAACTAATTTTTTTGTGATCTTCTCTATCTAATGAGTGGGGAGTCCACTTTAAAATCGTTCACCCTGCACCCATCCATCTACCCCGAATATGTTTAAAATAAAGACTACTACGCTCCTAAAAATATAGGAAGTTTTCTCCTCATATGGCTCGAGATAAATGATTGGTTCGAGGTCTTATCTCTATATGAAATTCCATCTTAGAAATGACAATTGAATAAAAAGAAATATTCCAAACTAATCATTTTTAGGATCATAATTTAATTTTCCAGAGGTATTAGTACGTACCTTGGCAAACCTTCCTTTGAAGAAAATTAAGCTAATATCACGTGAATCGATGGTTCACATATCAATCAAATTGATAAAAATAAATACTACTTTGCTGTATTTATTTTTTTAATCACAAACATTGTTTTTGTTCCTTTTTAAAAGAAAATTATTGATTGCATCTCTGGCGACTTAAGATCCTGTAGTATTTAAGATAATGTGCAAGAATTTAATTTTTATTTATTGTTGATAAAAAATAAAAAATTGACCGAAATGGAGAAAATTGGATAAAAACTATATGGGTGCGATGCAACCGAGAGATGAAAACACACTCTGATGAACTAATTATTTTATATCACTGATCTTCCCCATTTTCTAGTAAGGTTCAGGCTATTATTTGAGAAAGCGGTTCCAGAAACTCTCAAATAAATTACCAGCAAATGCTTGCAATAATCAGAAGTTAAACAAAGGTAACAACTTACTAGAACTGAGAGTTGAAACCATACACACAGTAGAAATAGATATCTATCTAAATTTTTGTTTGAATATGAGAAAAAGAATATTATCGAAGAAGAAAAAGAAGGTCAGATAGAGAGACAAAAAGATCATTGTTGCGTTGGCATTGATATTTAATCCAAAGGACACGTAGCGTAAGAAAATATTGGTGGAAGACTAAAATATCCTCAAATTAAATTTTATTGATAGAAGTGTGAGTAGGAAATGTGGTATCAACATGACTATTTTTTCTCTTTAAAATTGTGTTTGAGGGTATTTTAGACAATTACCAATTAACTGTAACGTGGCAATACCCACCGGCAACTATCACTTCTTTTTGATATTGCACCACAATCGCCATAAAAAATTGAATAAAATTGCTCCAAAATTGGTTAATTTTGAGGATTACCATCTATTTTCTAGCTAATGTAATTAGTTTGTAATTTTTTTGTTATAATGAATTTGATGTTCGATGTAGCTAGAGTAATTGCGGTAATTTTTTTGATTTAATCTCTTCTCTCCATTATTAATTGGTATGCTTATTTGTTTACTCTGTATATTCAAGTTGTGTATTGTATTATTTTTTATTTATGTGCTTCTAATTAAATGACAATGTAATTTTTTTGACGACCACACAGAATGATTGACGTCCATTTAATTTATCTACCACTTCAATAAAGATTTGGTGGAATCTTTAAATTCTAGAAATATTATTCGTCATGCTCGGTAAATCAGGGAGTATATATTTTTATAATGTTAAGACCCATATACCTTCTTGTGCTGCATTTTACTTAAATAAATTGGGTGTATCATGCAGTTTCTTGGATTTGCTGCTTAATGCAACATAAAAGAAGTATTAATTGATCTGAGTCATGGGTAAATTAGTTGATTTAGTTTGCTATAAAAGTATATTTAAGCTATATTGATCATGTGCAAGGTCTTGATACCCAAAATAATATACATTTCCTTAGCTATATGTAGATGTATAATTTGTGTTTAATTTTTTTACTGCAGGTGATTCAAAAGAAAACTTCTATTTACAACCTTTGAAAGATACCGATATGAGTGATGGTCTGCATATGGTATTTTCCTACCTCATTATTTGAACTTTCAATATTTTGTCCTAAATATTCTGAGGTTGTTCGGATTTGTCCAATCTTTATTTTGGTGAAGTTGGTTATTTTAACAAGAAATGCAATTTTACTAAAGTCCGCAAAACTTTACAAATTTGAAGGGTGAAAGTTAATTTGATGGTGATAGTCATATTTATATCTTTGCCTATTTTCCAGTGAAAATTGACACACAAAAATTTAAACTTAGATAACCTTAATTATATTCATTCCATGTGAACTGATTAATATCTACTTTTAGGCTAGCATGCATTATCCACAATTTTTTGACTCTTCCCAACTCCATAATAAGAAGTCTATTTTCGATTTCAATGTGGTTTAAGGCACACATATTTACAAGCTATTGAGATATACAAACAAACGATTGAGTTGACCTATTAGAATGTAGATCATAAAGCTATTGAGACGAATCCTGGATAATCAATCAAGGTACGTTCTGAATTGTGAAAATGTTGAAAAAGAATGTGCATTCTTTGATATTGTTTCAACGTAGGACAAACAAATCCTAAATTTTACCTTTCAAGTCCGATGCTGATTGAATATTTAGAGAAACATCATTTCTCAATACTTGTCTATTTCACAACTAATCTCTATTGATTGATGTGATCTATTTTTTTTAAGGTAATATGAAACTTCTCATATGTATCTCTCTTTGGACTTGCAAAGGCTAAGTCTAAGCCGATCATTATAGCTAGGTGTCGCCAGCAACAGACTGATAAGGTTGTGCTTAAAAAAATATACATTTCTATAGTTTCAAGTACTGCAAGTTGCTTTAATTTTAAACCTATTTGGATTTTCAATGTCTGCTTTCACCACTTTTTAATCATTATTTTATTGACATAATCATGATTTTGTCACGATCCAGGGGTACCTCCTAGATGTAACATGGCGTATAGAACCCCGAAGGACTCCATACCAGTGAAACGACCCCAAAAATGCCTGAAAATGTGCTTCGGAAACACCTATAATTGTAATTTCCATATATCTCAAAATTCGTGCATGATTTCGGAAATTCGACTTCATATTCTTATTCAGGGGGTCAAATTGAGTGGGAAATGGGTCTAACCCGAATTTTAGAGCAACCGTATCAAAATTCGAAAATCGCAAAAAAATGCGATTTGGAGGGTCAACTTTAAATAGGAATATCTCTTAGCACACAATGAACTGTAAGGGCCACTACCTATTAAATTAAATCCCTTTGAGTTATCTTTCCAATGCACTTGGTTTCACCTCATTCCGAGTTAGGATGAAGAAGTTATGACCATTTTCGTAAAACCTGTCTGTGCAGATTTGCAATTTCCAGTAAGCTGTTTTTTTTTAAAAGCCTCATTTTTTGGCTAAGTGTTGGGGCGTTTTTTTTTTATAAAGAGGGGATATGTCCCATACTTAGTCATATTTTGTTTCTAACTTCAAAACACTCAAAAACACTCTCTAAGCCCTCTCCAAAATTCCACCAAGATCTTCAACCAAATTCAAACATCTCAAACTCTAATTCCGGATTCAAGACTCAATCTCAATCTTCAATTCTCCATTCCAATCTTCATCAAGGATTCTCCAAAGTTGAGGTATGTGGGTTTGATTGTGGAAACCTTCCTTTCCACAAGTCCAACCATTTATCCTCTATTTTTACTTCAAATTTATGGGTCATTATGGTTATTTATGAACTCTTGAAATGTGGAATTACTACTACACACCCTATTATGGTCTATTTTGCATATTACCATGAAATGAAATTATTATATGATGTTTATGATTTTTATGCTTCCATGATCAAATTATGAAGGTTGATATATATATATATATATATATATATATATATATATATATGTTGTTGGTGGGCTGATTTATATGGATTTTGGAATTGGTTGGACTTATTACTCTTGAAATACATGATTTTAATTACATGAACAATAGCCCACCATGTGTTTGATAAAATGCCCACTTATAGAATTCTTAGGAAATGAAAGGTCCAATGTACGTCCTATGAGTCGGATGGTCATATAATCATTGAAATGATGATGAAATGGATTCATGTCTATGATTTTCTCTATATAAGTGTTGTGAGTCGACCAAGCCTAGCTCGGGGGGTTGTAGGCCCGGGTAACCGTATTGAGGGGTTGGTACCTTGGTTGCCTAGTACGGGGGATAGTAGGCCCGTATAACCACATCGAGGGGTTTGTACCTTGGTCCCTAGCTCGGGGGGTGGTAGGCCCGGGTAATCACATTGAGGGGTTTGTAACTCTTTCGCCTCTCCAAGGGGGTGGTAGGCCTTGGAAATACTATATTGATGGTCACTTGCCACACATGTACTACGTCCCACTAAATATGATTTTTTATGTAAGCATCATTATACATATCATTTCATTAATATGCTATCTATCGGGTATGATTATGCATTTTTCCTATGATGTCCATCTATTGTAGCATTGCATTGCATCCCATATACTTAGTACATTCAAACGTACTAATGCATACTCTATGCCTACATGATGTCACCATGTAGGGACCGGAGCACCGCTTGACCATCCTCCTCCGCGTGGCTAATACGATTCTCTATCGAGGTTATTGGTGAGTCCTCCATTCCGGGGACGTTGCTTATGATCTTTTGCTATGTATAAGACTTTTCCTTTTTAGTTATGTTTTGACTATGAGGGTGAGCCCGGTAGTTTGTCTTGGCCCCCGCTAAGTACCTATGTTTAGAGGTGGTGTTGGACAAGTTGTGTATTATGCTTGAGCTTGACTCATCTATGGTATTTTTGTATCATTCTCTTTTCTCTTGCTCCCTTAGTCCCGATTTCCCCTTGATTATGCTTATCGTTTATGGTCATTTTAATTGCTTCCGCGACCAAGGATGTGTAATGATATGCTATGAGGCTTGTTTGGGGTTCCTTCGGGTTCCCCATTCGCCGGTCACGTCTAGGCCCTAGGCTTGGGTCGTGACAAGCTTGGTATCAGAGCACTAGGTTGATAGATCCTCGGAGTCCAACACACCGCGTTGATTAGAGTTCGATTCATGGTTGTGTTGTGCACCACAACTATGAGTAGGAGGCTATGAGACGTTTTAGGAAATGTTTCCCTTCTCGTTGTTCTAAGTCGTGCTGTAGAGTTGAATTAAGTTCTTCCCTAACGGTTGTTCTTTGCTATGCTAGATCATGCCTAATACAATAGGAAGACAAGCCCGTACACCTGAGGAACAACCGACCAATGGGGATCTTCGGGATGCCCTTACTTTATTTGCACAAGCTATGGCTAATCAAGCCAACCACGGGGCCCAAGCCCCTCAGGCTCCTACCCCGGCATCTCGCGTGAGAGACTTCGTGCGGATGAATCCCCCGAAATTCTATGGGTCTAAGTTAGATGAAGACCCTCAAGAGTTCATTGATGAAGTTCACAAGATATTAGCTATCATGGACGTGAGCTCAGAAGATAAGGTGGAGTTGGCGGCCTACCAATTAAAAGGGGTGGCCCAAATATGGTACAACCAATGGAAGGAAGAGAAGGGGGCAAACTATGTGGTGCCTTAGGAAGAATTCAAAACGGCTTTCCTTAATCGATTCTTTCCTCTTGAGCTTAGGGAAGCCAAATTGGTGGAGTTCATGAATTTAAAACAAGGGTCTATGAGTGTGAGGGAGTATGCTCTCAAGTTTAACCAACTTTCAAGATATGCTCCACACTTGGTTGCCGACTCACGGTCTAGAATGAACAAATTCGTGATGGGTGTGTCTGACCTAGTGAGTGAAGAATGCCGGTCCGCAATGTTGATTAGTGACATGGACTTGTCCCGCTTGATGGTCTATGCCGAACAAATGGAGGAGGAGAAGTTGAGGAAGAGGAGGGGTCATGAGGCCAAGAAGGCCCGTTTTGAGGGCAAGTTCCAAAGTCGAAGGGGAGGCCGGTTTCATCAAGGCCAAGGGTCTTCTCATGCGCCCCATAGGGGGTTTGCCAATGACGTTCCAAGGGCCCAAGGTGTTGGTGGTATGGGTCATATTGATGTATGTCCGAAGTGTGGTAAGGGCCATGGCGGCCCGTGCTTGAGAAATACCGGTGCTTGCTATAGTTGTGGGGAAATGGGGCACAAGGTAATGGATTGTCCTCGGAATCGCAACAAGGGTAAGGAGGTCCGTCCACAAGGTGCCAATGCGGTTCCTTTGGGGAGAGGGGGCCGACAAGATGGTGCCCCAAGGCACAATCGATTTTATGCTTTGCATGGGAGGCAACGGGTCGATGATATCCCCGACGTCGTTACCGGTATGTTGAAATTTTTTTACTTTGATGTATATGCATTAATTGATCCGGGTGCCTCTCTTTCTTTTGTCACCCCCTTTGTTGCCAACAAGTTTCATGTTGAGCCCGACTTGTTGCGTGAGTCATATAAGGTGTCTACTCCTATTGGTGCATATATTGTTGCTAGGAAGGTCTATAGAAATTGTCCTATTTGCATCTTGCATAAAATATTCCCTTGTGATCTTGTTGAGTTGAACATGGTCGATTTTGATGTTGTTCTTGGGATGGATTGGTTGCATGCATACTATGCTTCCATTGATTGTAGAACCCGTAGGGTCAAGTTCCAATTCCCAAGTGAACCCATTCTTGAGTGGGAAAGCCAAAATGTGGTAGTCAAGGGTAGTTTCATCGCTTGCATTAAAGCCCGTAAGTTGATCTCTAAGGGGTGTCTCTATCACCTTGTGAGGGTTAGAGATGTGGAGTCCAAAACCCTTCTTATAGAGTCGGTTCCGGTCGTAAATGAATTCCTTGATGTCTTTCCTAATGACCTTCCCGGTGTTCCTCCCGAAAGGGAAATAGATTTTGGCATAGACCTCCTCTCCGATACTCAACCCATTTCTATTCCCCCTTACCGTATGGCCCCAGCGGAGTTAAAGGAGTTGAAGGAACAATTGAGGGACTTGTTGGAGAAGGGTTTTATTAGGCCTAGTCAATCACCATGGGGTGCACCGGTGTTGTTTGTGAAGAAGAAAGATGGGTCCCTTAGGATGTGTATTGATTACCGGCAACTCAATAGGGTCACCGTCAAGAATAAATATCCTCTTCCTAGGATTGATGACTTGTTCGACCAATTGCAAGGGGCTAGCCACTTCTCTAAAATTGATCTTCGGTCCGGGTATCATCAAGTGAAGGTGAGGGAGTGTGACATTCCCAAGACGGCCTTCCGGACTAGGTATGGGCATTATGAATTTGTGGTCATGTCATTTGGGTTGACCAATGCACCGGCTATCTTCATGGACCTAATGAATAGGGTCTTTAAACCCTACCTTGATTCCTTTGTTGTGGTCTTCATTGATGATATTTTAATCTATTCGCATAGCGAGAAAGAACATATGGGTCACTTGAGGGTTGTGTTGCAAAGATTGAGAGAGGAGAAGTTGTATGCCAAGTATGAAAAGTGTGAATTTTGGTTGAGGGAGGTTGCCTTCCTAGGTCATGTGGTGTCGGGGGATGGTATTAAGGTGGACCCTAAGAAGACTGATGTGATTAGAAATTGGCCTAGACCATTGACCCCGTCGGATATTAGGAGCTTCTTGGGCTTAGCGGGTTACTACCGGAGATTTGTGAATGGATTTTCTTCTATTGCTTCTCCCATGACTAACTTGACACAAAAGAAGACTAAGTTTGAGTGGACCGACGAGTGCGAAAGGAGTTTTCAAACCTTGAAAGATAAACTTGTGTCCGCTCCTATATTGTCACTACCGGATGGGCTTGAGGGATTTGTTGTGTATTGTGATGCTTCTAGAGTTGGCTTGGGTTGTGTCCTAATGCAAAATGGTAAGGTGATAGCCTATGCTTCTAGACAACTCAAAGTGCATGAAAAGAACTATCCTACGCATGATCTTGAATTAGCCGCGGTGGTGTTTGCTTTAAAGATTTGGCGTCATTACTTGTATGGGGTACATGTTGATGTGTTCACCGATCATAAGAGCCTCCAATATGTCTTCACTCAAAAAGATCTCAACTTGAGACAAAGAAGGTGGCTAGAATTTCTTAAAGATTATGATATGAGTGTGCATTATCATCCCGGTAAAGCTAATGTGGTGGCGGATGCTTTGAGTAGGGTGTCTATGGGTAGCCTAGCTCATGTTGATATTGGTGATAGGGAAATGGCTAGGGAGGTGCATCGGTTGGCTAGGTTGGGGGTTAGGTTGGAAGAGGTTGGTAATGGTGGTGTGGTCGTTGTTGATGGTGCTAGGTCTTCCTTGGTTGATGAGGTGAAAGCAAAACAAGATCTTGACTCTTCCTTGTTAGAATTGAAGGCCTTGGTGAAAGAGGGAAAGGTGGAAGTTTTCTCCCAAGGGGGAGATGGTGCCCTTAGGTACCAAGGTAGGTTGTGTGTGCCTTGTGTTGATAGTTTCAGGGAGAAAATTCTTGAGGAGGCTCATAATTCTTCCTACTCCATTCACCCCGGTTCCACCAAAATGTATAGAGATTTGAGGGATGTGTATTGGTGGGGAGGCATGAAGAAGGACATTGCCAAATTCGTCTCCGGTTGTCATAGTTGTCAACAAGTCAAGGCCGAACATCAAAGGCCGGGTGGTCTAACCCAAGACATAGAGATTCCTACTTGGAAGTGGAAAGAAATTAATATGGATTTTGTAGTTGGTTTACCCAAGACTAGAAAAGGTTTTGATTCTATTTGGGTGGTGGTTGATAGGATGACAAAATCGGCTCATTTTCTACCGGTAAAGACAACATATAGGGCGGAAGATTATGCAAGGTTATATATTCATGACTTGGTAAGGTTGCATGGGATTCCTCTATCCATCATATCGGACCGTGGTACTCAATTTACTTCACACTTTTGGAAGTCCTTCCAAAGGGGTCTAGGTATGAGAGTTAAGCTTACTACGGCCTTTCACCCGCAAACGGATGGACAAGCCGAAAGGACTATCCAAACACTTGAGAATATGCTTAGGGCTTGTGTATTGGAGCTTAAGGGTAGTTGGGATGATCATCTTACATTGATTGAGTTTGCCTATAACAATAGCTATCATTCTAGCATCGGTATGGCTCCTTTTGAGGCTCTCTATGGGAGGCGTTGTAGATCACCGGTTGGGTGGTTTGAGGTTGGTGAGGTGGCCTTGTTAGGACCAGATCTAGTTATGGAGGCTCTTGAGAAGGTTAGGATGATTAGAGAAAGGTTGAAGACGGCCCAAAGTCGCCAAAAGTCCTATGCCGATGTGAGGAGAAGGGCTCTTGAATTCCGAGTTGGTGATTGGGTCTATTTGAAGGTGTCACCCATGAAGGGTGTGGTTCATTTTGGTAAGAAGGGCAAGTTGAGCCCAAGATACGTGGGTCCTTATAAGGTGATGAGGAGAATTGGCAAAGTAGCTTATGAGTTGGAATTGCCTAGCGAAATGGATTTGATTCATCCGGTATTTCATGTGTCTATGTTGAGGAAGTGTGTGGGTGATCCCAATGCCATTGTGCCCCTTGATGTTGTGGGTGTTGTTGAAGATAATTTGACCTATAAAGAGGTTTCGGTCCAGATTTTCGATAGACAAGTGAAGAGGTTGAGAAACAAAGATGTAGCTTCCGTTAAAGTCCTTTGGAGGAATCAACAAGTTGAAAGTGCTACTTGGGAGGCCGAAGCGGACATGCAAAGGCAATATCCTTATCTTTTCCACTCCACTCAAGCCTAAGGTATTGATCTAAGCCCTTTATAAAATCTCAGGTCTTAAGTTCAGCCCCCATGTCATTGCATACATTCATGTTTAAGTTGACAAGTTCATTGTGGTTTTACAACTATGTTGAGGTTTTTGAAATAAGGTGTAAGTGCATTGTTGCATCCTTATGTGGGCTGATATTGCCATGTTTGTGTCCCTCATGTACGTTTCTTTAACATTCGGGGACGAATGTTCCCAAGGGGGAGATATTGAAACGACCCCAAAAATGCCCGAAAATGTGCTTCGGAAACACCTATAATTGTAATTTCCATATATCTCAAAATTCGTGCATGATTTCGGAAATTCGACTTCATATTCTTATTCAGGGGGTCAAATTGAGTGGGAAGTGGATCTAACCCGAATTTTAGAGCAACCGTATCAAAATTCGAAAATCGCAAAAAATGCGATTTGGAGGTTCGACTTTAAAGAGGCATATATCTTAGCACACAAGGAACTGGAAGGGCCACTACCTATTAAATTAAAGCCCTTTGAGTTATATTTCCAACGCACTTGGTTTCACCTCATTCCGAGTTAGGATGAAGAAGTTATGACCATTTTCGTAAAACCTGTCTGTGTAGATTTGCAATTTCCAGTAAGCTGTTTTTTTTAAAAAGCCTCATTTTTTGGCTAAGTGTTGGGGCGTTTTTTTTATAAAGAGGGGATATGTCCCATACTTAGTCATATTTTGTTTCTAACTTCAAAACACTCAAAAACACTCTCTAAGCCCTCTCCAAAATTCCACCAAGATCTTCAACCAAATTCAAACATCTCAAACTCTAATTCCGGATTCAAGACTCAATCTCAAGCTTCAATTCTCCATTCCAATCTTCATCAAGGATTCTCCAAAGTTGAGGTATGTGGGTTTGATTGTGGAAACCTTCCTTTCCACAAGTCCAACCATTTATCCTCTATTTTTACTTCAAGTTTATGGGTCATTATGGTTATTTATGAATTCTTGAAATGTGGAATTACTACTACACACCCTATTATGGTCTATTTTGCATATTACCATGAAATGGAATTATTATATGATGTTTATGATTTTTATGCTTCCATGATCAAATTATGAAGGTTGATATATATATATATATATATATATATATATATATATATATATATATATATATATGTATGTTGTTGGTGGGCTGATTTATATGGATTTTGGAATTGGTTGGACTTATTACTCTTGAAATACATGATTTTAATTACATGAACAATAGCCCACCATGTGTTTGATAAAATGCCCACTTATAGAATTCTTAGAAAATGGAAGGTCCAATGTACGTCCTATGAGTCGGATGGTCATATAATCATTGAAATGATGATGAAATGGATTCATGTCTATGATTTTCTCTATATAAGTGTTGTGAGTCGACCAAGCCTAGCTCGGGGGGTTGTAGGCCCGGGTAACCGTATCGAGGGGTTGGTACCTTGGTTGCCTAGTACGGGGGGTAGTAGGCCCGTATAACCACATCGAGGGGTTTGTACCTTGGTCCCTAGCTCGGGGGGTGGTAGGCCCGGGTAATCACATTGAGGGGTTTGTACCTCTTTCGCCTCTCCAAGGGGGTGGTAGGCCTTGGAAATACTATATTGATGGTCACTCGCCACACATGTACTACGTCCCACTAAATATGATTTTTTATGTAAGCATCATTATACATATCATTTCATTAATATGCTATCTATCGGGTATGATTATGCATTTTTCCTATGATGTCCATCTATTGTAGCATTGCATTGCATCCCATATACTTAGTACATTCAAACGTACTAATGCATACTCTATGCCTACATGATGTCACCATGTAGGGACCGGAGCACCGCTTGACCATCCTCCTCCGCGTGGCTAATACGATTCTCTATCGAGGTTATTGGTGAGTACTCCATTCCGGGGACGTTGCTTATGATCTTTTGCTATGTATAAGACTTTTCCTTTTTAGTTATGTTTTGACTATGAGGGTGAGCCCGGTAGTTTGTCTTGGCCCCCGCTAAGTACCTATGTTTAGAGGTGGTGTTGGACAAGTTGTGTATTATGCTTGAGCTTGACTCATCTATGGTATTTTTGTATCATTCTTTTTTCTCTTGCTCCCTTAGTCCCGATTTCCCCTTGATTATGCTTATCGTTTATGGTCATTTTAATTGCTTCCGCGACCAAGGATGTGTAATGATATGCTATGAGGCTTGTTTGGGGTTCCTTCGGGTTCCCCATTCGCCGATCACGTCTAGGCCCTAGGCTTGGGTCGTGACAACCAGCCACTTAGTTCTCATAACATATGCAATAGAACAATAAGAGTAAAACCACAATTCAAGTCTAAAATTTTCATAAAGGAAAGCGGAAGTCTAGACACTTAGTCTCAACATAGCCATCTATTACAATCTTTGAATGAAATATGGCCTAGCCCATACAACATGTCCGAAAAGGGAAAGTACATGAATGGAAGTACAACATAAGAAAAAGCCGTCATCGAAACATGAGGACTCACCAAGCTCGGAAGATACTCAAGTCCAAGCTCTAGCCACAAGAATGATCACCTCGACAACCGGACTCTACACTTGGGATAATATAGGCAAAGTAGGCGTTAGTACAAAAATGCACTAAGTTTGATTGCCATGCATAAAAACATTTAAAACATGAAAAAGGGACATTTCGTTTGAAAGCATGCAATTTGCCAAGTTAAACATGCATAAGAGGTTAGAAACCCATAAGTCATAAAGCATAAGCAATGTAAGTCGCCATCATCATTTAAGCCTTTGAACTCATAAACAAAGCTTCTTGAAGTAACCATAGTTCATTATTCATGTTCTTGTTGTGGGAATAAGCGTTAACCGACATGTGACCATGTGAGCTATAACATGATCACCCGGTGTTATCCACACTGAAAAGGGGTGTCCTACTTGCCTAAGGTAGAACCATGGTTTGTTAACTTAGGTGGATCCACTAACTAAATATCCTACGGGGGCACATAGTTTATGGGATAAGGAGATTGCTACTAGAAACCTAGCCTCAACTAACGTGAGGGCTTCCATCTCAAGAGATTGCTTCTAGAAACCCGACCTCAACTAACTTGAGGGCTTCCATCTCAAATCAATATTCACTCGGTGCTAAGCATTAATTCCCACGGAGTACTTAATAAATCATAAATTAATTCATGTTTCATGGAAGGATGTCCTTGACAATTAGTCCAAATTAGCTCATTAGGATAGCTCTTAGATCATGCGTGAGAAAACCTTTCACCGTTCATGTCTACATGTAAGTATTAGATTCAATTAGACGAGAAAGCCTTTCAACCTAGAATCTTCATTATGTGAGAAAACCTTTCACATCATGTTCATTATGTGTTCATGAGAATAGCCTTTCAATCAACATAACAACATTATCATGATCATTTACATAGATTTCAGAAAACATGCATAATCTTATACTTTGCCCTTTCAAGGTTCAAAGTTCACTTTCAATCGACACATCTAGAATTCAAGCATTCGACATGGATATCAATATCATTCATGTGATTCTATCACCTTATGCTTCAATTCGTCAAATTCACTTTTCATCAACAAAGACCCACATCACAAGATCACAATTGAGAAATATGGGAAATTCACGGCTTCTTGGGAATACATCATAAAACTCATAGGAAATCATCAAATCATGCTTATAATAACATAATTCAACCATTAGAAACAAGTTTGAAAGGAACCCATGACTTTTGAATCAAACCCTAACTTTTGGGGATTTCTATTTTTTAAAATTGAAGCTTCTGAGAGGACTCCATGGGTGAAAGCTATTCATGGATGAAAACTACCCTACCTTAATCACAATGCTCAAAGAAATTGATTTGTAAAAGCTTGATCTTCAAACCCTAGGTTGAACCTCCTTCTTCTTCTTCAAGTTTTCTAGAGAGAGAATATTTGGAGAGGATGAACTTTTGGGAATTATTTTGGGTCTAGGAATATATGACTTAATTTGGGTGAGTTTTGACTTAAAATGACTTATATAGGTGTACCAAACTAAGGCAAAACGACTTCACTTTAATATGACTTAAACCGAAATTACCCAAAACACCCTCAATTAAAAGTCCCTGCCTAAGGACCACATGAGGTCCTACGAGCCGTGGTCATGACCACGAGCCGCGTGGTCACCTCCGTGGACCTTGAGGCAGTGTCTTGGCCATCATGTCTTGGCCTCTCAAGTGGTGAAGGCATCACCACGAGCCTTCCCACGAGTCGTGGTCTTCACCACTAGCCGTGAAGTGGCTCGTGGAGATGAGCCAATGTTGGGCAGCCTTAGGGAGGCTACTGCCTCACCACCACTAGTAGCACCGCGGGGCGTGGTGACCACCACAAGTCGTGAAGGCTCATGTGGCATGGTGGGCAATGCCTTGGTAACTTTAGGCAGCCTTGACCCCTTTCCCTTGGCTCTTGTCCTCTTGCCCTTGGCCCTAGGCCACCTTCATGACTCTAACTCTCACGTTTAGCTCTAGTTTAGCCTACTAATTTCCGGGGTGTTACAATATCTCCCCCTTGGGAACATTCATCCTCGAATGATGATCTAGACACCTTACGAAAGTAAAGACTTAAGACTAGCAGCCCATCATGCATGCAACATCATAACAATTCACAAACCATAGGGGTAAAGGTCAACTCCAACTCAAACACACTCAATGCACCACAAGGAAGTATGAACTAAATCTAACAACCCATTATGCACGAAATTTCAACATTTCTCATTTTCTTAGGAGGAATTACCTTCCCCAAGCCATAAGCATGCTCAACAAAATCTCATGGAGCCAATATGCAATTTACTCTCAAAAAGCATACCAAAGCATGTTCAATAATTCATCTCATGAAGTCAATAGGCAACTCATACTCAATGAACACAACAACATTAGGAACATCAATCATAAAAACTCATTTTATTTCTAAATGTAAGATTTCATGAACATGCATATCATAGGGAAATCATGGAAAACACATATAACACACATGACTTCAAGAAAAACTCAAGAGAAACTAATTACCTCAAGCTAGAATAGGAGTAGAAGGAAAAAGATGAGGATATCAGGACTTCATATCTGCCTCGGCCTCCCAAGTAGCACCCTCAACTAAGTGATTTCTTCATAAAACCTTTACGGAAGCTATTTCCTTGTTTCTCAATCTCTTGACTTCCCGGTCAAGGATCTCTACCAGAACCTCTACATATGAAAGGCTTTCGTCAACTCCCAACCCTTCTAGGGGAATTATGGATGTCGGGTCTCCAACACACTTCTTATGCATAGACACATGGATTACCGGATGCACCGATGCCAACTCATTTGGCAAATCTAACTCGTAGGCAACTTTACCAACACCTCTCAAAATTTGGTATGGGCCTACATACCGGGGACTAAGTTTCCCTTTCTTGCCAAACCTCATTACACCCTTCATGGGTGAGATTTTTAGATAGACCCAATCATTAACCTCAAATTCTAGGTCCCTTCTTCTCACTTCGGCATAAGACTTTTGCCGACTTTGAGCCGTTCTCAACCTCTCTCTAATGAGTTGGACTTTCTCAATGGCCTCATTAACCAATTCGGGACCAATTAGAGCAATTTCACCCACCTCAAACCCCCCACGGGAGACCTACATCTCCTACCATACAAGGCTTCAAAGGGAACCATACCGATACTTGAGTGATAGCTATTATTGTAAGCAAACTCTATCAATGGCAAATGGTCATCCCAATTACACTTGGAGTCTATTACACATGCCCTTAACATATCTTCCAATGTTTGGATGGTACGCTCCGCTTGCCCATCGGTTTGGGGATGAAAAGCCGTGCTAAGCTTAACCTTAGTGCCAAGGCCTTTTTGGAATGACTTCCAAAAGTGAGAAGTAAATTGGTTACCCCGATCGGAAATAATGGATAAAGGAACCCCATGCAGCTTCACCATATGTATAGCTTAGCATAGTGTTCCGCCGAAAAAGAAACCTTGACGGGAATAATGTGAGCTGATTTTGTCATCCGATCTATAATGACCCAAATAGAATCATGTTGTCTCCGAGTGCAAGGCAAACCAACAATAAAGTCCATATTTACATCTTCCCACTTCCAAGTGGGAATACCTATATCTTACGATAAGCCTCTCGGCCTTTGATGCTCAACCTTAAATTGTTTACAATTACGACACTTTGCCACAAATCCTGCAATATCTTTCTTCATCCCATTCCACCAATAGACTTCCCGTAGATCACGGTACATCTTTGTGGCTCCCGGGTGAATAAAATACTGAGAACTATAGGCTTCCCCTAAAATTTGTTCCCTAAAATCATCAACATTCGGAACACATAACTGACCTTGATACCTAAGCACCCCATCTCCCTCTTAGGAGAAAGCCTCAATGAACTTCTTAAGTACCGCCTTTTTCAACTCAACTAATATAAGATCAAGACCTTGCTTAGACTTCACATCCATCAAAAAGGATGATTCGGAACCATTATAGACCATGACACCATCCTTGGTGGAATCTACTAGTTGAACACCTAGTCGGGCCAACCTATGTACATCACGAACCAACTCTTGCTTTTCTTCCTCTACATAAGCCACACTACCCATCGACAACCGGCTAAGAGCATCCGCTACCACATTAGCTTTACCAGGGTGATAAAGGACACTCATGTCCTAATCCTTCAATAGTTCTAGCCACCTTCTTTGGCGTAGATTTAAATCCTTTTGACTAAACACATATTGTAGACTCTTATGATCGGTGAAAACATCCACATGGACGCATAAAAATAATGCCTCCATATTTTTAAGGCAAACACAACCACCTCTAACTCAAGGTCATGGGTAAGATAATTCTTCTCGTGGACTTTAAGTTGCCTTGAAGCATAGGCAATAACCTTACCATTAAGCACACATCCCAACTCTAGAGGCATCACAATACACCACAAAATCCTTCATACTTTCCAATAAGGTCAACACCGGAGCGGAAGTAAGTCTATCTTTCAACTCTTGGAAACTTTTCTCACAAGCTTACGACCACACAAACTTCGCCTTCTTTCGAGTCAAAGCAGTCAAAGGAGAAACAATGGAAGAAAATCCCTCAACAAACCTTCTATAGTAACCGGTCAAACCCAAAAAACGTCTAATGTCGGAAGGAGTTAGAGGTCTAGACCAACTCTTGACCGCATCCGTATTTTTAGGATCTACCTCAATCCCCTTGCTTAACACAATATGACCAAGGAAAGCTATGGACCTTACTAAAATTCACACTTGCTGAACTTTGCAAAAAGTTGTTGGTCCTTAAGAACTTGCAATACAATTCTCAAAATGGTCCACATGTTCATTCTCACTCCTTGAATAGATCAAAAAATCATCAATAAACACAATTGCGAACATATCAAGGTATTGTCTAAACACCCTATTCATCAAATCCATAAATGTCGCCAGAGCATTAGTCAAACCAAACTACATAACCAAAAACTCATAATGACCATACCGGGTTTCAAAATCCGTCTTTGGAATATCATCCCCTCTCACCCTCAATTGGTGATAACCCGAACGAAGATCAATCTTAGAGAAATAACTAGCCCCTTGAAGTTGGTCAAACAAGTCATCAATTATTGGAAGAGGATACTTGTAATTTATGGTCACCTTGTTTAATTGACGATAATCGATGCACATTCTAAGAGACCCATCTTTCTTTCTAACAAACAACACCGGAGCACCCCATAGAGAGATACTCGGTCGGATGAACCCCTTATTCAACAAGTCTTTTAACTGTTCTTTCAACTCTTTTAACTCATTCGGGGATATTCTATAAGGAGGAATAGAGATAGGTTGCGTATTCGGAAGAAGGTAAATACCAAAATCTATTTCCCGCTCGAGAGGTATATCGGGCAAATCATCGGGGAAAACTTCCAGGAATTCATTAACCATGGGAACCAACTCAACAGAAGGGGTTTCAGAATCTACATACCTCACCCTAACAACTTGGTAAAAGCAACCTTTCGAGATCATCTTTCTAGGTTTAAGGTAAGACACAATTTGACCTTTAGGCATAGAATTTCCCCCCTTCCACTATACGATAGGCTCGTTCGGGAATTGGAATCTAACCACCCGAGTTTTACAATCAATAGAAGCGTAATATGCATGCAACCAATCCATACCAAGAATCACATCAAAGTCTAACATGTCAAGCTCTACCAAGTCCACAAGAGTAACTCTATGGGATAAGGAAATGAGACATCTTCTATAAACCTCTTAGCCTCCACAGAATCACCCTTTGGAGTAGAGACAGAAAAAAGGTTCTAATAACACTTTCGAAGGAACATTAAACCTCATTGCCACATAGGGTTTCACAAAAGATAAAGTAGCACTGGGATCCAACAAGGCATACATATCAATAAGAAAGACTACATTCGGGGAACACTCTAGTTCACCTCGGGTTTAGAGAGTATAAAAGCGGTTTTCCTTGGGAGCATTAGAGTTCGAACCACTAGGAGGAGCTTGCTTGCCTTCTCTTCCCTTAGCCATGAGCATCGGACAATCCCTCATTTTGTGCCCACTATTTCCACAACAAAAGCAACCATCTGTGCCGGCTAGACACTTAACATCATGTTTCTTTCAACACTTCACACAAGTAGGCCTAGCCATAACAGATCCACTACCATTACCTCTTTGAGATTTAGGGTTAAACACCCTATCCTTATTAGATCTAGGAGGAGCATTGGAGGAACCTTGACCAGAGAACCTTTGTCAAAATCTAGGCCGACCTTGTCCATCGGACCTTAAGTTGGAGAATTTCCCATCACCGTTTCTAACCCTCTTTACCTCCCTATTCTTTCCCTTGAGTTTCGATTCCTCAATTTGTTGGGCATACACCATGAGACGTGAGATGTCCATATCATGGTGGAGCATTTTCGTATGACATTCTTGTTCTACCATGTCGCACACGCCCGACAAAAACCTACTCATCTTAGCCCTCGAATTCGCCACCATAGTTGTAGCATACTTGGACAATTGAGTGAACTTTAGGGCATACTCCTTCACACTCATACTTCCTTGACGAAGGTTAATGAACTCTTGCACATTGGCTTCCCTTAACTCAAGGGGAGAGAACCTATCAAGAAATGCCGATTTAACCAATTCCCACTCTACGGGACCCACTCCTACTGATCTCCCTCCATTCCATTGATCACACCACACTTGAGAAACATCTTTCAATTGGTAAGTGGCTAACTCCGTCTTCTCCTCCGGAGTCACCCCCATAATAGCAAGTACCTTATTGACCTAGTTGATAAACCTTTGAGGATCCTCTTCCACTTTGAAGACATAAAATTTCGGAGGGTTCATCCTTGAAAAGTACCTCACTCTTGAAGCCGCTGAATTCACGTTAGGATTCATAGGAGCTACAACCTCTCTATTGGCTTGAGCCATCATGGCTTGAGCTAATATTTGGATGGCCGACCAAAACTCTGCATTTGTAACATTCTCAACCAAATGATCTATCGGAGCTTGGGGAGGAGCTCCTCGTTCCACATTGTCATCCTCCATCATTCTAGCATTATCCCTTCTAGTATTAATAACTTGTAGAAAATAGGGCAAGGATTAGGAGAGACTTTATAGAGTTAAACTCTTTGGCACGACTTAGATTAATGAAGAAGTGAAGTTTCCTAATCATCTTGTTGCCTCTCATTCATAAATGTGGCGCGCTTCACACTAATGAACAAGACTCTACTAGACAAGGCTTATGAGACATCATCCTAGGATTATTCTAAACCTTGTGCTCTGATACCAAGTTTGTTACGAACCAGGGGTACTCCCTAGATGTAATATGGTGTATAGAACCCCAAAGGACTCCATACCAACCACTTAGTTCTCATAACATAAGCAATAGAACAATAAGAGTAAAAACACAATTCAAGTCTAAAATTTTCATAAAGGAAAGTGGAAGTCTAGACACTTAGTCTCAACATAGCCATCTATTACAATCTTTGAATGAAATAGGGCCTAGCCCATACAACATGTCCGAAAAGGAAAAGTACATGAAAGGAACTACAATATAAGAAAAAGTTATCCTCAAACCATGAGGACTCACCAAGCTTGGAAGATACTCAAGTCCAAGCTCTAGCCACAAGAATGATTACCTCGAGAACCAGACCCTACACTTGGGAAAAATGTAGGCAAAGTAGGCATTAGTACAAAAATGCATTAAGTATGATAGCCATGCATTAAAATATTTAAAACATGAAAAGGGGGCATTTCGTTTGAAAGGATACAATTTTCCAAGTTAAACATGCATAAGAGGTTAGAAAACCATAAGTCATAAAGCATAACAATGTAAGTCGTCATCATCATCATTTAAGCCTTTGAACTCATAAACAAAGCTTCTTGAAGTAACCATAGTTCATTATTCATGTTCTTGTACGGGAATAAGCCTTATCCGACATGAGACCATGTGAGCTATAACATGATCACCCGGTGTTACCCAAACCGAAAATGGGTGTCCTACTTGCCTAAGGTAGAACCATGGTTTGTTAGCTTATGTGGATACACTTGCTAAATATCCTATGGGGGCACGTAGTTTATGGGATAAGGAGATTGCTATTAGAAACCCAGCCTCAACTAACGTGAGGGCTTCCATCTCAAGATATTTCTTCTAGAAACCCGGCATCAACTAACGTGAGGGTTCCATCTAAAATCAATATCCACTCGGTGCTAAGTATTAATTCTCATGGAGTACTTATTAAGTCATAACTTAACTCATGTTTCATCGAAGGATGTCCTTGACAATCAATCCAAACTAGTTCATTAGGATAGCTCTTAGATCATGCATGAGAAAACCTTTCACCGTCCATGTCTACATGTAAGTATTAGATTCAATTAGGTGATAAAATCTTTCAACCTAGAATCTTCATTATGTGAGAAAACCTTTCACATCATGTTCATTATGTGTTCATGAGAATAGCCTTTCAATCAACACAACAACATTACCATGATCATTGACACTTTACTCTTAAAATGTTCTTAAAGAATTTACATAGATTTCATAAAACATGCATAATGTCATACTTTACCCTTTCAAGGTTCAAATTTCACTATCTAGAAAGAATTAGACATGGATAGCAATATCATTCATGTGATTCTATCACCTCATGCTTCAATTCATCAAATTCACCTTTCATCAACAAAGACCCACATCACAAGTTCACAATTGAGAAATATGGGGAATTTGTGGGTTCTTGGGAATACATCATAAAAGTCATAGGAAATCATCATTTCGTGCTTATAATAACATAATTCAACCATTAGAAACAAATTTGAAAGGAACCCATGACTTTTGAATCAAACCCTAACTTTTGGAGATTTCTATCTTTAGAAATTGAAGCTTTTGAAAGGACGGCATGGATGAAAGCTATCCATGGATGAAAACTATCATATCTTAATCACAATGCCCAAAGAAATTGATTTGTAAAAGCTTGATCTTCAAACCCTAGGTTGAACCTCCTTCTTCTTCTTCAAGTTTTGTAGAGAGAGAATTTTTGGAGAGGATGAACTTTTGGGAATTATTTTGGGTTTAGGAAAATATGACTTAATTTGGGTGAGTTTTGACTTAAAATGACTTATATAGGTGTACCAAACTAAGGCAAAACGACTTCACTTTAATATGACTTAAACCGGAATTACCAAATATACCCTCAATTAAAAGTCACCTGCCTAGGGACCACGTGAGGTCCCACAAGCCGTGGTCCCCTCCATTGACCTTGAGGCAGTGGCTTGGCCATCATGTCTTTGCCTCTCAAGTGGTGAAGGCATCATCACAAGCCTTCCCATGAGCTGTGGTCTTCACCACAGGCCGTGAAGTGGCTTGTGGAGATGAGCCAATGTTGGGCAGCCTTAGGGAGGCTAATGCCTCACCACCATGAGTGGCACCACGGGGCGTGGTGATCACCACGAGCCGTGAAGGCTCATGTGGTATGGTGGACAGTGCCTTGGGAACTTTGAGCAGCCTTGGCTCCTTTCCATTGGCTCTTGCCCTCTTGCCCTTGGCCCTAGGCCACCTTTATGACTCTAACTCTCACGTTTAGCTCTAGCTTAGCCTACTAATTTTTGGGGTGTTACATATTTTGATCTCTATTTTCTTCTTCTTAATCATTCACCGAGATTTTAGCATTTGTGTGTTGGTCACCAATGAATATTACCTCTACTAATATAAGGAACGTTTAACTTTATTTGTGCTCTTTAGGCATGTTTTATTTACATGTGTGTCTGCTATTGAAGGTGTTGTAATCCAGAAGCATAAATTGTGATATGCAAGCACATATAATAATTTGCTTTGTAACTTCTATAATAATTTGGGACTGATCAGATCAGGCACATATACTAATTTGCTTTGTAATGATTCTCCATAGTATTGTGTCGCATGGTGTCTTCTTAGGTTTTCAAAATATTCATACTGCCATTTTTTGCCCTAATTACAGTTCTTTCCATATTTAAACTTGATCAACTCATATTATAAAACCAAATCTAAAAGCAATAAAAATTAAAACCAAATACAATTGAGGAGAATGCATATGAAGATGAAAAGTTAAGAAATTAAATCCAAAAATTGAAGAGGAGACTACAAACCAAAAGCTTTGTCTTCCTCTTCTTCAATAGAGAGGGATGTGATGAGGTTGCGTGGAAGCATGCATGAATGTCAAAACAGTGACTACATACATAATTACGTGGAATAAGATGAAGGTATGACTACAAACTGAAATGACCAGTATGCCTTTAACAAATAAAAAAATCACCTTAAACAGACATGTTAATACCATTGACTGTACTCACACTTCTAATATAGTAGAAGTACGAAAAATAATTAGTACAAAAATTTGTGTACCAAAAATAAGGATGCACTTTGTTAAGCAATTTAACCAAAAAAAAACAACTTTTATCACTTTTCAATTGGAGTTTTTGGGATCAAATGTATTCAAAGAAAAGGTCCATCCAGGCCATAATGCTTGAAAATTCGCTCAAAATTTCACTCAAGACTTAAAATTTTTGCTCAAAATTTTGTGTATGAAATACGTATATCTCGCTCAAGATTTATAATTTTACACAAATATTCGTATTTGAAATATGTATATATCTCACTCAAGGCTAAGAATTTTACTCACAATTATTAGACGAATCTCGTTCACTATTCATGCGAGAAACCTGTATGAAATCAATATATAACCATATAGATTTTGTATAAAGTTCATGTTGGTTTTTGAAATTATACAAGTACAATAACATCGTATAAAAGTTACATACAATTACATACAAATTTAATATACCTATAACATATAAAAACTTGAAATGCAATATTCATACAACTCATCGTACAATTATCATACAACTTAAATACAATTTCTATAAAATTTGTTGAAACTTCGAACTTTAACGAACTGAGACTAAAATTCAATCTAAAACTACCTCAAAATCTTACCCAATAGCCCCAATTTAGATTTGAACTCCCTTCAACATTTCAATTCTTTTGAAATCTCACTCACTCGAAATGAAGTTCGTTTGTTAGAAATTGAGTTTCAAGCTTCTTTAATAGTTGATAAAGAAGGATTTTTCCAACTTGATTTTTCGATTTTCATTTTCAACTTCTCAAGTTTGTCTGAAATTTGACATTGTAGTTTTGATATTTTTTGACAATATATTTTCACTTTCTCGTGTTCACTATTTACAAATTGCAAGAGGATAATTGCGGCCTAATTACTCCATAATTGTAACATTTCAAAAGTTCCTAAGTCTAGATCAGATCATGAAAAGTTCAGAAAAATGTAAATTCAATTTTTTTTCTTATGTACAAAAACTTTTACGGATCATGGACGGAACCACAGACCATGATGGATCCATTGATCAGAGTTCTGAATTGGGAAATTTTTCTAAGAGTTCCACGGACTCTTCTATGAACCATAGAACTTTAACAGGCAGTAGATCGTGTCACGACCCGATTTCTCAGGTCATAATGGTACCTACTATACCCCACCAGTAGGTAAGCCTAACCCTTAGCCCAGAGCCATAAGCAACAGACTACCAAGCGGAAGCCAACAACAAAGAGTAAAAAGCTTATAACAAAGTTAAGAGAAGATAGTCACAGAAAATAATACAGGAACCATCCCAAGACCTAGTATTAGTCAGTAGTTGAGCACCTAATCTAAAATAAGAGTACAAGACTTTTACAAATACAAAATAAGTTCAGGTTGTCTCTAAATATAATATAAAGACTAAACATAGCCAAAATAGATGGAAATCGATAGCTCTGAACTCCATGAGATCGCCCTAATCTCTGAATCTCCAAGCTATTTTACACGACTCCAAATCAAAGGCGATAACTCAAACTGTAATATGTAGGGGGGAAAGTGTAGTATGAGTACCAAAAACTGTACTCAGTAGGCAATGATCGACTGAGCTCAAAACATAACACAAACATAAATAACAAGTCGTAAGGTTAGCGTAGCACAAGTAACTAAACAAGAGATGCTAAAATAGATAGACAATAAAGAGAAGAAATGGAATACAAAGGGTGAGAAGCCGAGTCAAGAACGTACTTGGAACACAATCCAACAACCTATTCCCAAGCAACTAAGATGCCAAGTCAACTACCGAGGGTCAGGAGGACCCACAACCTCAATTCTAAAGTCAAAGTCTATCGGCTAACAAGAAAACAATAACATAGAATAGAATATAAACAAATAATAACCTAAATGTACCCCCATAATGCTGGAAGGTACATACAAGAAAACCTAACCTAATCGACCTACATAAACCGGAAGGTATAATCAGCAAACAAGTATACTGGTGATAGGCAATGCATATAAATGTAGAGGGTATAATAGGACCATCAGAGAAGTGCCAGGAATTCGAACCTAAGAAGTGAAAGTTGGGCTCCCAACCCAAGTACCCATAACCGCAGTCAACTCTCAGCCTAGCTAGCAAGAGTGACAAATCAATCCAAGCCACCCAGCTAGTCAATCAACTCCCAGCTCAGCTAGTAAGAGCGATCCGGAGGTGTGTCAACAATGAAAAGGATCTCAATATATCAAAGTCGCCCAGCCAAACTGTCTACTCACAGGGGCATAAGCCGCCCAACTAGTAAGAGTGACCTAGGGGCATGTCGACTCTGAAGAGGATCTCAAAGTAGCCAGAATCGTGCAAGAAAGGTCGTCGAAGCACCACTTATTCAAGTAAAAACTGAGCACATCCATGATGCTTCTAAAATTTAAGGCCAATAAATCAAGTGGTCCAAGTGGTACAACTCCAGTGAAAACCAGTTTAGGATAAAAGCTGAGTAAAATAGTATTTCATCAAGATGATAAATATTCCAAATTTGTGAACCGGGATCCTATTGATTCCCTCTTTGTTTCCCAACTTGGTTGGTCCACTTGACTCAACATCCGAATAGCATCCCGAAACTCAACATTAGTGACCTCTCCTTGGGGTTTCAATTTTGGTGCATTGGGGACCCCTTGATCCTGAGGATCAATATTCTCCTAGCAGGACGACCTCAGACAACTCTTTGTGGAGGCATGATCTGAAAGATACGCACAAGCACGAATTAGAAAAAAACTTTTATAGAGTTGGACTCTATCGCATAAAAAGAGTATGAAAAACGTGAGATAGTTCCTCAATGTCGCAGCCTCCTAATTATAGATGTGGCGCGCTTCACACCAATAACTAGGACTCTACAGACACGGCTTCATAGACACCATAGGACTCTTGAACTTTGTTCTATCATACCAAGTTTATCGCACCCCCCTCCCCCGAGCCTACACCCTGGACGTGACTGGCACTCGAGAACCATTACTGGCCCACAAGTGAAACCTTGGCTTGGATCGACTCTATATGAAGACTTACTCACTTTAGATAACCTCAAATATAAAGTTTTAACTCATGTGTCTCAAATACTTAACTTAGAATAGTTTAAAATATTCAAACTGACCACAAGGACAACTCAAGTCTAGAACGTTAATAATAGAAAATGAAACAGACATTTCAACTGCTACTGTCTATGAAGCTGCTAATACTATGAGGGATCTTGGGACAAGACCCCCTATCATCAGAACAAAACTGAAATAATAAATAAGGGATCATCCAGAAGAAAAGAGGCTCACCAAAACAACTCTGGAACTACAAGTGGTATCAACAAAACACATGTTGATGACCCTGATCTCCTGTATTTGCATCATAAAATGAAATGGCATCAGTACATTGAATATACGAGCATGTAAGGGGAACACTGAACATAACATAAATGCTTGAACTTGGAATGAAGGAAACATGCTCACCTCAACTCGACTCAACTCAACCTCAACTAATGGATACTCAACTAAATATAATATAAAAACAACAATAAAGATGCAGTTTATATAAAACATTTAAAACAGTAGATAACAACTCAATGTATTTTTAAAAAATACAATAATAACTCAGTTTGTATGTAAAGATACAAAATAACTCAATTTGGGAGATTCTCTAACTGACAACCATCACTATGAGTTATGTGATGATACAACGTCTCGCCCACCATTGTCAGAACTGTCCTATACCTTGCTGGAGTATAAGACATCATCAACTAAGTGGATCCACTAAGCTTTGCATAAAAATCAATAAGGAATCATCTAAAAAGTATGACCATTTCTACCCACGTTGGCTACATGGTTTATGAGGACTTTGAGTTGTATGAACTCGTCTCCATATCGGTGCTCAATACTACTTCCAAAACATAACTCAGCTCATATGTTTAAAAATATTTCCACATCCTCAAGGTTTGAGATTATTACTCAAAAGGTTCTCTTAAAAGAGATTATACTCAAAAACTCCTTATTAATTTATTTGGAAATCGATGTTTCCTCTCTTTTTAAATGTGAAAACATTTACTCTTGGGATACTTAGTCCCAATATATTCATTTTGAAAAAAATGAAAATCAACTCTCCTCATCCTCATACTCAAGTAATCAAGTCTTAAAACAAGTTTTAAAAGATTGTAAAAGACTTCTCAAAATAACTCGAAAGAACTCTCAAGACTTTACTCTTAACTCTACCTTGAATTTGAATAATGAACTCAAGGGTTATTTTAACACCCCATAACTAGAAAGAAGTTAAAAATTGGAAATAGTCATTTTTGGAAAAAATATAAAAATCTGGAAAATTTGTTAAGTATGTTAAGTTGGATTTTTGGTCAACTTCAAATGACCATAACTCTTAGCTCAGGATGATTTAGGTGTGTTTCCAGATATCATAGGAAATATCTTGGAATAATATTTCCAACGCCGCTGAGTTTGCGCGATTCTGAGTTCGTATGAGTGAGATATTCCCATTCGAAGTTTGGCTGTTCAAATAAGGAAAGTCTAATCCGGATTTTGGAAGGGTATTCCGGTATTTTCCTTACCCAATTAATTAATTTTTTTGTAGTGAATTAATTAAGGGTCAAAACTGAATTTGTTCAGTTTTCAAAATTGGAAATTAATGCTAGGGTTCAAGAGAGAAGAGAAGAGGAAAAATCAAGATTCGTCGTCTTCGTAAGGATTTGATTACGGGTTTCATCAAGGATTTGATCCTACGATGTATGTAAGACTTTCATAACGTTGGGTTTGTTTACCTACGTGCCAAACATGTTTAATTCAGTGTAAATTCGTACTAAAAGATTGGAAGTTTGAATGTTCTTTAATTACTTTTGTTCTTGAATTTGGGTTGAGATTGAGGAGTTTCCTGAGATTAGAACGTCGATTCCTTCAGTTATTGAGTTAAATCTTTGTGTATATGTTCTGGGTATCTGATTCTAAAGAGCATTTGAGAAAAGGGATCGAGTTTAGTCAAATTTAGATCAGAAAACGAGAAGAGAAATTCGTCAGACTGTACTTGGGGAGGGTCTGGCACGCCGCGCCCCATCTGCGCCAGAGAGGATGGGGCGGCGCGCCTGCAGTGCGCCAGAAATGAGCCCCACTAAGTTGGGGCTGGCGCGGCGCGACAGGGACCGTACCCGTTTTTCGTCGTTTAGCCCGTTTAAGTCCTCCTAAAGTGTACTAATACTTCCTATTGATTGTAACTACTCTAACTTCTAAACATCTAGAAATCATCCAGAAACTGGAATCATAACCTTGAATCCATAAATTCAAATTTAAGGAAAGATAAGAGCCAAGCCTATGAAGTTCTTAGAGTCATTTCAAGAAGTCTTTTGCAAGTGCATTTAACTTTGTTTTAAGACTTAAGTTCAAGTTGAGTAAGAAGTAAAGAATGAAGTTCATTTCTTCAAAAGCTATAAGGGAACTAAGAATTCCCTAGAGTTTGAAATGTTTTCACATTTAAATAAGAAAGAGAAACACTAATTCCAAGAGAGCTTTTAAGCTAAGTTTTTGAGTAATTATCTCAAACCAAAGAAAGAAGTTTTGTTTTAAAACATATGAGCTACGTATATTTTGGAAGTAGTATTGAGCACCGATATGGGGATGCGAATTCATATTAACTCAAGTCTCCATAAACCATGTAGCCATCATGGGTAGTAAAGGATCATACTTTTTAGATGACTCCTTAAGTGCTTTGTAGCATAGACTAGTGGATCCACTTAGTTAAGGCGTTCTATATGACGGTAAAGTATAGGACAGTTATGGAAGAGTGGGCAAGATGATGTATCACCACTTAGGCTCATAGTGGTGGTTGTCGGTTAGAGAAAGTCCCACATAAACTATATTACTTTGATATAGGAGTAAAGTTAAGTTTGATATTGAATTTCTTTAACAAATTGAGTTGTTATTTACTATTTTAAATGCTTTGTATAAATTTCACTATTATTGTTGGTTTACACTACATTTTGAGTTGAGTTATTCATGAGTTGAGTAAAGCCAAGGTAAGTGTTTCTTTTAGATTCTTTTCAAGATTATGTTATATTTAGTTTTCCCCTTGCATACTCGTACATTCAATGTACTGATGTCATTTGGCCTACATCTTTTAATGATGCAGACACAGGTAATCAGGATCAGCATCCAGGGTCCCGTTGATCCAGTTGAGCACTCAGAGTCAGTTGGTGAGCCTCCTTGCATCCAGAGGACTTTTCTTTTATCATTTGTTTTAGTGATTCAGTTGTTAGGATGATCGGGGGTCTTGTACCGGCATCCCTCTTTGTTTTAGAGGCTTCATAGACAGTCAGACAATTAGTAGTTCAATTGCCTTTACATTACCATTTCATATGTTAAGACTTGAGTTGCCATTTTGGCCAAGTTGAATGTTTGAACTTATAACATTCTAAGTTATTTTATTAAACAGTTGCATAAAAATGCATTTGTTCATTGTAATAATGCTTAGAGTCTTCCACTGAGTAAAGTAAGCCAGGCCAAGGGTTCGCTTGGGGCCATCAATGGTTCTCGAGTGCCAGTCCCGCCCAGGGTGTAGGCTCGGGGCGTGACAAACTTGGTATAAGAGCCCAGAGTTCAAGAGTCGTAGGGAGTCTATGAAGCCGTGTCAGTAGAGTCCTAGTTATCAGTGTGAAGCGTGCCACATCTATAACCAGGAGGCTGCGACACTTAGGAAAATTTCTCACTTTTTTCATACTCATTTCGTGTGTTAAATTTTGATCTCTAAAAAGTTATTTCTAATTCGTGTTTGCGCGTGTTTTTCAGTTAATCATGCCTCCACAAAGAGCTATCAGAGGTCGTCCTACTAGGCGTAATGTTGAGGAGCAAGGGGTACCCAATGCACCTAAAGTGCAACCCCAAGGAGAAGTTACCAAAGCGGAGTTCAGAGAAGTGATAAGGATACTAAGTCAAGCTATGACTAACCAGGTTGGGGAACAAATAGGGGCTCGACAAGAAGAGGCTGACACTTCGAGGATCCGCGAATTCTTGAGGATGAACCCTCCAAGTTTCACTGGTTCAAGCACTACTGAGGATTTAGAGAACTTTATTGAGGAACTGCAAAAGGTATTTGATGTTATGCACACTGTCGATACTGAGAGAGTTGCACTAGTTGCATATCAATTGAAGAATATTGCTAGGACTTGGTTTGACCAGTGGAAGAAGGGTAGAGCTAGGGGAGCACCACCGTGAGTTGGGCTTGGTTTGAGGAGGCTTTCTTGGGGCATTTCTTTTCTGAGAATTGAAAGAGGCAAAGGTACGAGAGTTCCTCACACTTAAGCATGATTCTTTGAGCGTTCATGAGTATGGGTTGAAGTTCACCTAACTATTCTGTTATGCTCCGGAGATGGTTGCGAATATGAGGAGCAGAATGAGCTTGTTTATTGTTGGGTTGTCTCGTCTGTCGAGTAAGGAAGGTAGGGCTGCAATGCTAATATATGATATGGATATATCAAGGTTGATGGTCTATGTGCAGCAGGTTGAGGAAGATAAACTGGGGGATAGGGAGGAGTTTAGAAACAAAAAAACGAAGATATGAAATGAGTCCGGGCACCAAAGAGGTAATGCGAATCGTTCGTCCTTTCAGCAAAAGCAAAAGGGACATGCTCCATACTCAGCTAGTGCACCTGCACCCAGAAACAAATGTGAGTACAATAGTCAGAATTCACAGCACTTCAGGGCAAGACCTTCCCAATCTCAGGGTAGTGTGGCACAAGGAGGTAACTGGGCTCCTGCATGTGCTAACTGTGGTAGAACCCACCCAGGTAAGTGTTGCGATGGCTCCACAAGTTTCTTCAACTGTGGACAAGAGGGTCATTTCATGAAAGAGTGCCCCAAGAACCTGCAAGGTAATGGGAATCAGGGCAATAGATCCCAATCTTCGTCAGTTGCTCCACCAGACAAGGCTGCACCTAGAGGAGCTACTTCTGGTACTGGCGGAGGAGCAAACTGCCTTTATGTGATCACTAGTCGCCAAGAGCAAGAGAACTCTCCAGATGTTGTCATTGGTATGATCAAAGTATTTTCTCTTAATGTTTATTGCTAGACCCAGGAGCAAGTTTATCTTTTATGACCCCTTATGTTGCAAATAATTTTGATGTTCTCCCTGAGAAGCTTTGTGAATCCTTTTGTGTTTCTACACCTATTGGGGAGTCTATTTTAGTTGAGCGAGTATATCGTGATTGTGTCATATCCATCAATCACAAGAACACCATGGCTGATTTAATTGAGTTAGACATGGTAGACTTTGACGTCATTTTAGGTATGGACTGGCTTCATGCATGTTATGCCTTCATTGATTGTAGAACTCGAGTTGTTAAGTTCTAAATTCCTAATGAACCAGTCTTAGATTGGAAAAGTAGTTCATCAGTTTCTAAGGGTCGTTTCATTTATTACCTAAAGGCAAGAAAGTTAATTTCCAAGGGGTGTGTCTATCACTTAGTCCGAGTAAATAACTCTAGTGTTGAGATACCTCATATTCAATCAGTTTCAGTTGTAAAAGAGTTTCCAGAAGTCTTTCCAGATGATCTTCCCGGAGTCCCTCTCAAGAGAGAAATAGACTTTGGTATAGACATTCTTCTAGATACTCGACCTATATTTATTCCGCCATACAAAATGGCACCAACATAGTTGAAAGAGCTTAAGGAATAGTTGAAAGATCTCCTTGATAAGGGCTTTATTCGATCGAGTGTCTCACCTTGGGATGCTCTGGTCTTTTTTGTGAGAAAGAAAGATGGTTCCCTTAGGATGTGTATAGATTACCGCTAGTTGAACAAGGTTACCATCAAGAACAAATATCCTCTTCCAAGAATTGATGATCTTTTAGATCAGCTTCAGGTGCTACTTGTTTCTTTAAGATAGACCTCATATCAAGCTATCATCAGTTGAAAGTAAGGGAATGTGACATTCCAAAGACAGCATTCCGGACCCATTATGGTCATTATGAGTTCTTAGTTATGTCCTTTGGTTTAACCAATATGCCTGCAACATTCATGGACCTTATGAATAGAGTATTCAAACCTTGTTTAGATATGTTTGTTATTGTCTTCATTGATGACATACTAATCTATTCGAGGAATGAAAAAGAGCATGCTAGTCATCTCAGAATAGTTCTCCAAACTCTAAAGGATAGAGAGTTGTATGCCAAGTTCTCTAAGTGTGAGTTTTGTCTTGAGTCTGTGGCATTATTAGGCAACATTGTGTCTGGAGAGGGAATTAAAGTTGATACTCAGAAAATTGAGGTACTGCAGAATTGGCCTAGACCCACATCTCCAACTGATATTGGGAGTTTCTTGGGTTTGGCTGGCTATTATAGAAGGTCTGTAGAGAGGTTCTCATCTATATCATCCCCTTTGACCAAGTTAACTCAGAAGACAGTGAAATTTCAATGGTCTGAAGATTGTGAAAAAAGCTTTTAGGAATTGAAAAAGAGGTTGACTACTGCACCAGTTTTGACCTTACCAAAAGGTACACAAGTCTTTGTTATTTATTGTGATGCTTCTAGAGTTGGTTTGGGTTGTGTATTAATGCAGAATGTCAAGGTTATAGCTTATGCCTCCAGACAGTTGAAAGTTTATGAGAAGAATTGCCCAACCCATGATCTAGAGTTCGTTGTTGTAGTGTTTGCTTTGAAAACATGGCGTCATTATTTGTATGTGGTTCATATTGATGTATTCACTGATCACACGAGTCTTCAATATGTGTTCACTCAGAAAGAGCTTAATCTCAGACAAAAGAGGTGGTTAGAATTAATCAAGGATTATGACATAAGTATTCTTTATCACCCAGGTAAGGCTAATGGTGTTGTTGATGCTTTAAATAGGTTGTCCATGGGTAGTATTGCCATGTTGAGGAAGAAAAGAGAGAGTTAGCGAAAGATGTGCATGGGCTTGCACGCTTGGGAGTCCGCCTAATGGATTCCACAGAAGGAGGAGTAGTGGTGATGAATGGGGCTTAATCATCATTAGTGTCAAAAGTAAAAGAGAAGCAGGACCAAGATCCTATTTTGCTTGAATTGAAGGCAAATTTTCATAAGCAGAAAGTATTAGCTTTTGAACAAGGGGGATATGGAGTATTGAGGTATCAAGGTAGGTTATGTGTACCAACGGTGGATGAACTCCAAGAGAGGATCATGGAGGAAGCTCATAGCTCCAGATATTCTATTGAGAGAGGTTTATTAGTGGAGTAGTATGAAGAAGAGCATTGCAGAGTTTGTTGCTAAGTGTCCAAATTGCCAACAAGTTAAAGTAGGCACCAAAGGCCCGATGGTATGGCTCAAAATATAGAACTTCCGGAATGGAAGTGGGAGATGATCAATATGGATTTTATCACATGTTTTCCACAGTCTCGTAGGCAACATGATTCTATTTGGGTGATTGTTGATAGAATGAAAAAATCAACCCACTTTTTGTCAATAAAGATTACCCATACAACAGAAGACTATGCCAAGTTGTATCTTCAAGAGATAGTTAGACTTCATTGGGTGCCAGTTTCGATTATTTCAGATAGAGGTGCACCATTTACTGCATAGTTCTGGAAATCTTTTCAAGAAGGCTTGGGTTCAAAGGTGAACTTAAGTACTGCTTTTCATCCTCAGACAGATGGTCAAGTAGAGCGCACTATTCAGACTTTAGAGGATATGTTGAGGGCTTGTGTGATTGATTTCAAGGGTAATTGGGATGATCACCTACCCCTTATTGAATTTGCTTATAACAATAGCTACCACTCAAGTATCCAGATGGCTCCTTATGAAGCTCTTTATGGGAGAAGATGTAGATCTCCTATTGGATGGTTTGAAGTTGGTGAAGAAGGGTTGATAGGACCAGATTTAGTTCATCAAGCTATGGAGAAAGTGAAAGTAATTCAAGAGAGGTTGAAAACAGCACAGAGACATCAGAAATCCTACACTGATGTAAGGAGAAGGGAGTTAGAGTTTGAAGTAGATGATTGGGTATACTTGAAAGTTTCACCCATGAAAGGGGTTATGAGATTTGGTAAGAAGGGGAAGCTTAGTCCCCGATATATTGACCCTTACAGAATATCGAAAAGGGTAGGTAATGTAGCTTATGAGTTGGAGCTACCACAAGAGTTAGCCGCGGTTCATCCGGTCTTCCACATCTCCATGTTGAAGAAATGCATGGGCGATCCTTCATTGATCATACCAACTGAAGATATTGGCACCAAGGATATCTTATCTTATGAGGAGATCAGATTCTAGATCGCCAAAATTCACAAGTTGAGGACTAAGGAAGTAGTATCAGTCAAAGTTCTTTGGAGGAACCAGTTTGTTGAGGAAGCTACTTGGGAAGCTGAAGAAGATATGAAGAAGAGGTATCCACATCTCTTTGAAACCAGAGAAATTCCATATCAAGGTACTAACTCTCTTCTTAGTACTCTTTAATTTATGAAATTGCATGTAGTATTTTGCATTGCTTGTTGGGTGTTGAGCTGAATGTTAGATGTTACATCGTTAGCCTACTAAGATTAAGCTCATTTGAGGATGAATGTTCCCAAGGGGGAGATATTGTAACACCCTGTAACTAGAAAGAACTAGAAAGAAGTTAAAAATTGGAAATAGTCATTTTTGGAAAGAATATAAAAATCTGGAAAATTTGTTAAGTATGTTAAGTTGGATTTTTGGTCAAATTCAAACTACCATAACTCCTAACACAGGATGAGGTAGGTGTGTTTCCAGATATCGTAGGAAATATCTTGGAATAATCTTTCCAACGCCGCCGAGTTTGAACAATTCTGAGTTCGTATGAGTGAGATATTCACATTCGAAGTTGGGTTGTTCAAATAAGGAAAGTCTCATCCGGATTTTGGAAGGGTATTCCGGTATTTTCCTTACCCAATTAATTATTTTTTTTAGTGAATTAATTAATGGTCAAAACTGAATTGGTTCAGTTTGCACAATTGGAAATTAATGCTAGGGTTCAAGAGAGAAGAACACAAGAGAGAAGAGAAGAGGAAAAATCAAGATTCGTCGTCTTCGTAAGGATTTGATTGTGGGTTTCATCAAGGATTTGATCCTACGATGTATGTGAGACTTTCATAACGTTGGGTTTGTTCACCCACGTGCCAAACCTGTTTAATTCAGCGTAAATTTGTACTAAAAGATTGGAAGTTTGAATGTTCTTGATGAGTGTTCTTAAATTACTTTTGTTCTTGAATTTGGGTTGAGATTGAGGAGTTTCCTGAGATTAGAGTGTCGATTCCTTCAGTTATTGAGTTAAATCTTTGTGTATATGTTCTGGGTATGTGATTCTAAAGAGCATTTGAGAAAATGGATCGAATTTAGTCAAATTTAAATCAGGAAACGAGAAGAGAAATTCGTCAGACTGTACTTAGGGAGGATCTGGTGCGGCGCGCCCCATCTGCGCCAGAGAGGCTGGGGTGGCGCGCCTGCAGTGAGCCAGAAACGAGCCCTAGTAAGTTGGGGCTGGCGCGGTGCGCCTGGGATACGCCTGGATCGTCTGGCCTCACCCGTTTTTTGTCGTTTAGCCCATTTAAGTCCTCCTAAAGTTTACTAATACTTCCTATTGATTCTAACTACTCTAAATGACTTCCAAACATATAGAAATCATCTAGAAACAGGAATCATAAACCTTGAATCCATAAATTCAAATTCAAGGAAAGATAAGAGCCAAGCCTATGAAGTTCTTAAAGTCATTTCAAGAAGTCTTTTGCAAATGCTTTTAACTTTATTTTAAGACTTAAGTTCAAGTTGAGTAAGAAGTAAAGAGTGAAGTCCATTTCTTCAAAAGCTACAAGGGAACTAAGTATTCCCAAGAGTTTGAAATGTTTTCACATTTAAACAACAAAGGGAAACACCTATTTCCAAGAGAGCTTTTAAGCTAAGTTTTTGGGTAATTATCTCAAACAAAGGAAAAAAGTTTTGTTTTAAAACATATGAGCTAAGTATATTTTTCGAAGTAGTATTGAGCACCAATATGGGGATGCGAGTTCATATTAACTCAAGTCTCAATAAACTATGTAGCCATCATGGGTAGTAAAGGATCATACTTTTTAGATGACTCCTTAAGTGCTTTTTAGCATAGACTAGTGGATCCACTTAGTTAAGGCGTTCTATATGAAGGCAAAGCATAGGACAGTTTTGGCAGTGTGGGTAAGACGATGTATCACCACTTAGGCTCATAGTGGTGGTTGTCGGTTAGAGAAAGTCCCACAGAAACTATATTACTTTGATATATGAGTAAAGTTGAGTTTGTTATTGCATTTCTTTAACAAATTGAGTTGTTATTTACTGTTCTAAATGCTTTGTATAAATTTCACTATTATTGTTGTTTTACACTGCATTTTGAGTTGAGTTATTCATGAGTTGAGTAAAGCCAAGGTAAGTGTTTCTTTCAGATTTTTTTCATGCTTATGTTATATTTAGTATTCCTCTCGCATACTCGTACATTTAATGTACTGATGCCATTTGGCCTGCATCTTTTAATGATGCAGACACAAGTAATCAGGATCAGCATCCAGGTCCCCGTTGATCCAGTTGAGCACTCAGAGTCAGTTGGTGGGCCTCCTTGCATTCCGGAGGACTCTTCTTATCATTTGTTTTAGTATTTCAGTTGTTAGGATGATCGGGGGTCTTGTCCTGACATTGCCCTTTGTTTTAGAGGCTTTATAGACAGTCAGACAGTTAATAGTTCAGTTGTCTTTACATTACCATTTCATATGTTAAGACTTGAGTTGCCATTTTGGCCAAGTTGAATGTTTGACCTTTTAACATTCTAAGTTATTTTATTAAATAGTTGAGTAGAAATGCATTTGTTCATTGTTATAATGCTTAGAGTCTTTCGCTGAGTAAAGTAAGCCAGGCCAAGGGTTCGTTTGGGGCCAGCAATGGTTCTTAAGTGCCAGTCCCACCCAGGGTATAGGCTCGGGGAGTTGAAATGACCCAAAAAAAAAAAAAAAACAAAAAAAAAGTTCCTAAAAATGTGCTTCGGAAGTTACCGGAAACTTGTTTTAGCTATACCTAAAAATCTGTTTCGTTTTTCGAAAATACGACTTCATATTCTTGTTTAGGGGGTCAAATTGAGTGGGAAATGGGTCTAACTCAAATTTTAGAGCAACCGTATCAATATCCGAAATTTCCAAGTGAAGCTTTTTCGAGGGTCTACTTTGGAGGGTCATATCTCCTAGAACACAAATAATTGGGTGGCCCATAACATATCCATGGAAAGCCCTTTGAGTTAGCTACCCAACGCACTTCGTTTCACCTCAATCAGAGTTCGGAAGAAGAAGTTATGCCCATTTTCGTAAAATCTGTCCAGCAGGAAATGCAATTTCCAGTGAGCGTTTTTACTGTTCACCCGCCTCATTTTTTTTCTAAGTGTTGGACCATTTTTTCCAAAGGGCATATGTTATTTCCTATATAGTATTAGTTCAATTCCCATCTCTAAAACATTTCCCAAAACACCTCTCCCATACTTAGACACATTTTCTCTCAAGTTCTCTCAAGAACCCTAATCCAAAACCTTCCTCAAGATTGAAGAGACTCTTGCTCCAAGTTCCAAGCTTCCATTGAAGACACTCTCAAGACCTTCATAAAAACTCAAGGTATGTGGTGTTGAACTCATGGTTCCTTCCACCCATAGTGCCTAGACTCTATTCTACTCACTAATTCATGGTTTAAGTTAAGATTCATAAATTAGTCTTGTTCTTTGTAATAATTTCCTGCACATTGAATTTTAAACATGAAAAGTGATTGTTTTGAGCATGTTGTGACTCTAGAACTTGAATCTAAATTTGGAATGGATGTGGAGATTTTCATGTGGTCTTGTGGGTGTTAAAAGGTGTTGTTGTAGGTTGTTCACTGGTTTGGCTGCATAATTACTACCCTATTTTCCATGCTCTTTGATTCCATTACATGCCTTCAAGGTGTTTGACAAAATGTCCAACTATGGAGAATTGGTGAATTGATGCTTTAAAGCTTGAGTTATGAGATGTATGGCATTCCATAGATGTGTTGATGACAAACTAAGCTTGTGTATATGTTCATTCCATACATGAGATTGCATTAGAGCCTAATGGGAATTTCCTATATAAAGTGTTGCATGACCATGCCCGGTCCGGGGGAAAAGAACCGGACAACCATGTGAGAGGTTTATATCTCACCACCTAGGATGCTTGGGGTGTGACCAACATCAACCATGTGAGGGGTTTATACCTTGCCACCAGGGTGTCCGGTTGTGAACGGCATCCCCCATCCTAAGTTGGGGTTATAGATTGGTTGGATCATACATACACATATGATATCTACTATTAGTATAGATTTACTTAAACATGTTTTGACTTCACTTTAATCATGCATCCTCATATTGTTATTCATTATGCCTATGAAACTATTTCTTGCATTTCGATTGTGTCCTTGTCTATTGTTGTATTGCACCCCGCATACTTAGTACATTCCAAGTACTAACGCATATTTTGCCTACATGATGTCACCATGTAGGGACCGGAGCTACTCTTGATCCTTCTCTCCATTCACGTGGCTAGTATGGTGCTTATCCGAGTTTGTTGGTGAGTCCTCAATGATTCGAGGGCTATGTTATGTTTCCTACCCCTATGTTTTGAGACTTTAGCTTGCAATTGTATTTTGACTATGAGGGGAGCCGGTAGTATGTCATGGCCCCCGTCCTATCTATGTATGTAGAGGTGTGCGTTGGACAAGTATTTTGTAAATGAGCTTGATTCTTGTTCTATGATGTCATTTTGAAATGGGTTGCCCTTAGTCCCTATTTCCCGTTAATTAATGTTGAATGTACTTCCGCGACCGATGAAGTGTGATGACAAGTTTGAGAGGCTTGTTTGGGGTTCCTTCGGGTTCCTCATTCGCCATGTCACGTCTAGGCCCTAGGCTTGGGTCGTGACAGAAGTGACAGTTATGATTCATGTTATAAAGGATCTCTCAATGTTTAGATGTAGTTTATATTTGTTAGAATTAGAAAGGAGTTAAAGGTACACCTTAAAATAACTTAGACGGAGCAAACGACGGAAAAAGAGTGGGGGGTAGGCGACCCTATCGCACTGCTGGCGCGGGGTGTGATACGTCCAATCTTACACCTCAATTAAGAAGTATAAATAGTCAAAGTCAATTTATAGAACTCAACGTGAGTTGACGCCGATCTCACAAAGAATTTCTTTACATAAATGATTTCACTGTCGCATTTACCCAGATGTTGTTATTATTTCCTAAAGAAAACAATTATGGAATGTAAATTGGGTTTAGTTGTAATGTTTTAGTAACAAAGATTCTTAAGAAATATCCAGATTAACAATTAATAGAGTATTAATTCTAAAGTTGTTTCGATAATTAAATGAAACTAGGACTGTGTTCCCTATAACGTTATATCTAGTGTTTTTCCGTAAATGAGTTTCAGGCAATTCATCTCTGCAAAATACAGGTGAGTTAGATATATCTAACACTTCTCAGTCTAATTAGATAACTTTCACTCAAGCCCTCTCGATCCTAGAGTGTTAACAAGTTTTACTCTCGCTTACGATAGTGTTAAAGTTCTTTTCTCTCAAACTCAAACTTTGACTCCATTTCTTCAGGTTAATTCAGCTTTTTCCCAACTATCATTTTTCTCTCGAACAAATGACAAATACATGCTAACTCTAATCCGTGCACTCATAAGAATACATGAATAACGAAAGCTAAATTATGATTTGTAATTATAAATCGCCTTCCACTCGTCTTATGAAATTACACTTAGATTTACGTCATAGATCCCACAATCCCAGTTGTGGTATTTAGCCACTCATGATTTCATGTAAACATACAGAATTATAAACTGAAAACATGATAAGGAAGTACTTATGAAAAATGCAAAAGCGATAAGCACTTGATAATTCAAAACCGAAAATCCAACTTCGAAACTTGATTCAATGTTAATTGTCCAAAACCAAAGCTAAAAATATTTGAAACTTAGTCGCTCGTTCCAGATATGCCGAGATAAAAATTAAAAACAACCTAACTAATTCAAATAAAGTGTTTAAAAAGAGTCTTACTCGAAGTAGGACTGATATGTCACGCATCTTCACGGGTTCCACCACGGTTCGTCAAGGGCTTCACTGTCCGTGAAGCCCTTCGTGTTCTTCACTTGCACTTATCCAAAATAGGTTATTCAAGGCTTGCACACTTGATTGTCATCACGGACACTAACACGACTCGTGATAGTTACTACGGTTCGTATAAGTGTCTGAGGTCTTCACTTAGAACAAATTCCATTTTCAACTTTTTTATACCCATTCACTAAATCATCTTCACAAGCACTACCACAGATCGTTGTGAGGACCACGGTTTGTCTAAGGGTTCGTGATCCTTACTTGGCCAAGTTGTATTTTGGCTCCTCCAAGCCTTCACACTGGAAAGGCATCACGATTGGCATGGTTCATGACAAGGACCACGACCCGTCTAGATGGTCGTGGTCTTCACTTGATCATAAGCATTCTCTGCTTCTTTTTTCTATTTTCCACAAAGGTGAGAATCTGTCTTCACATTCAACAAACACATCAAAGCTTACAAAAATACACTCGATTCTAGTATTAATCCTTAGTTTTGAGCATCAAATGTGCCAATATTTCACGGCACTTCAGGGCACCAGCCCCTAAACTTCAGAGACTCAAATGTGGCGCACAACTAGCGCGCCGCCCCAGCCCCCTTGGTGCATCTGGGGTGGGCAGCCTCAGCCCCTCCCCAGAACATTCCGACAAATTTTCTTCTTCAGTTTTTTTTCCCTACTTCACCTAGAATCGAATGGTTTCTTCCCAACTCACTTAGATTCGAATATACAACATAAGTACACAAAAATCTACTCAAAAAAACCCTCAAACTCGTACCATTCATCTCAAGAACTCATCAAGATTGATCATTAACGATTTAAGAACAAAACTTCATGAAACTCATCAAGAACTCAAGTCATTCAATCTCAAAAAATGTAATTTCGGATTTAAATCACCTGATTGGCTTATGGATGAACGACCCAAAATTATGAGAGCTTACATACCTCTTAGGGATCAACCCTTGGCGAAATTCGTTGACAAATCTCAAGAACCTTAACGAACGTCTTGAGCCTCTCATCTTTTCTCCTCTTGAACTCCTCTCAAAAACCTAAGAATATTTAGGATTGTGAAAACTGACCCAAATCAGTTTAGACCCCTAAAATATTACTAAAAACGTTTAAAACTGATGGGGTAAGGAAAAGACCAAATACCCTTCATTAATTCGGGTAAATTCCTTAACTGGACAGGCTGACTTCAAACGGGCATATCTCCCTTATCCGAACTCAAAACTTAGCAAGCTTGGTGGCGTTGGAAAGAGGATTCCAAGGCCTTTCATTTTATATCTTATGGGACACCTAGATCATCCTATACCGAAAGTTATGATTGTTTGAAGTTGACCCAAAACTCACAACTTAAACTTAACTCGAGCAAATCTCAAATATGCTCTTTCCAAATTAGCTCTTTTGAAATTCAACTCTTTCTAAGGCGGGATGTTACACAGGCATATTGACCCATCTTAGAATCTCGCCCTTTAATAAATTAAAACAATAATTAACATATACAGATCATAATAATTATATTAGGATTAAGAATATAAGTACATTAAATAGTTTAGAGAATATGCTTTTGTCAGTAGGTCTAAAGCAACTATCTCTACTCGGTCCCGTTCAATACATACAAAATGCACTAGCACAAGAAATTAGAACTATACCATTCTCATAATCAAGATAAACAACATATAATCTTGTGTTATAATCATACCGATGACATGTCTGATTCCCATCTTAGATTGTGAATAAAAAACTTTATACTTATAAGAACCGACGATTTAATCCTCTAGGTATAAGTTAAAACTCTATACACTAAATCATCTACTATATAAGTAAACAAACACCATAAACGAATATATGATTTATTAAAACTGAATAAATAATATATCTAAACACATGATTAATATTATATATCCCAACTTATACATGGATCAGTTCGATAACGAATTTTGGAGTTGATTATATATAAGGAGAAAGTTTTGAGAGAAACATTTTTTGGACTAATACAATTCTTATTTCTCATTTCTCATTTTTAGACCTTAAAATAAGGTTAATTTGCCGTATGATCTTTCAATAAATTAATAATTATTATCTCAAAAGGTTAACTTTAATTTCTTTAATAAAAGTGACTTATGAGGTAATAACTATCAAACTTCCTTTTAATATTGCTTCTGCAAGGGAATATTGTCACCTACAAGAGCAATTATATTCTTTTATATTCTTCTATATATACACCAGTAATTTTTGTAACATAGGTGATATATATATAAAAGTGCATTCTAAAAATTTTAAATTTAATGTTACTGCGTACTAAAAACCACAAAGATTTTCAACGAAAATTTTTGGGGGCAGATTTTTTAAAAGCTTTTATGAGGAATATGAATTCGGTCGAAAATTATATTATATTTAACGGACTTCTTTCATCATCACAAAAAGATTGCAAGACAAGTATTTCTTCAGGAAATTTTTGTAACTATCAAAGTCTAAAAGAAAAGATTAATTAACATAAATCACAATTGAATTCATCTATTATATTTATTTAGTACAAAAAATAATTTATATGATATACGAAAAAAGAATATACTCTCTATTGACTCCTCCTCCTTAAATCAAGAAATTGATATTATAATAAGATTCCGAAATAAAAGCATATAAATTACATAGTTATATCCTTGTTAATTACAATAAAAACCTTCCCTAGAAAATAAAAATTAAGTTAATAAATAAATATATAAATATATTGACATTAAAAGCTCAATCAAAGAAATAATGGAACCTTTCCCTTCTAAGCTCTCCAAATTGTTTGTGCCGCTTCTCATTCCAAGAGTATTCCTTTGGCGAGATCAAGCTTTCTACATAGTTAACCATTAGGCCACGTGCATTGACGATTTCTCTCGTATTTTCAGTCTTAACATTGTATATAACTTCATTTTCGTCATAATAATATCTTACAAAAACTATTTCTCTCGTCTTTGTCACGAAAAAGGGCACCGCAAATTTGTGCCAAGAATTTATTAGTAAATTATGTATAAAAATTAAAGATGTTCATGATTCTTTTACTCCATATTCCTTCACTACTAAAAAACTGCTAAAAAACGATGGACATAAAAGCGATGGACGGCATCGCTCCAAAAAGCGACGCCATTAGTCACACTGTCCGTCGCTTTTTTTCATGGATTTTTGCGCCAACTATATATATAATTAATAATTAATAATTAATTGTTTAATTAATTTTTTAAAGAAGCGACAGATAACATCTCAAAGTTCGTCATTTTTTCGTCAAAATGTCTGGTCAAACATTTAAGAAAAGCGACGGACAGCATATCTTAGTCCATCGCTCTTTTGGTCAAAATTTCGGTCAACTATTTTTAAAAAAGTGACAGACAAAGAAACGTTGTCCGTCGCTTCTTTTAAAATATCTTTGACCAGAACGGGATTTTCATTTTGTTCTCTCCCTCTCTCTTCTTCTCTCTTCACTCTATTCTCTCCCTTCTCTCTACATTACGTCGCCGCCGCCAGACGCTGCCCCAGCTCGTTCCCTCGCTACCTGCCAGTCGCCGCCCGTCACTACTGTCGCTGCCTCTCTCCTCTTTGTTAAGTTTAGTTCCTAATTTTACGTTTTTTTAATTCTTGTGATTATAGTTGATTTTTAGTTAGTATATTATTGTTTTAGTTTATTGGGTTGTGTTTAATTAATTATTAATTTGATTTGATTATTGTTAGTTAGGTATAGAGAATTGAAGATTTTTGAATTTAGGGTTTTTTTTTTTAAATTAGGCATATTTTGAATTGGGCATTGTTAGTTAGGGAATGAATTAGGATTTTTGTTAGGCTTTTCAAGATTTTGAATTAGGATTATTATTAGGGTTTTGAATTGAAGATTTTTGAATTTAGGATTTTTTTTAAAATTTTGATTGATTGTTAGTTAGTAAAGTGTTAATTTGAAGTTAGATTAGTAATTGAAGTGTTTTGAGTATTATATGATGAATGTTTGAATGTTATGAATATATATTGATGAATGTTTGAATGTCATGAATAGTTTTTTTTAAAATTAGAACTTGACCTAAAATTAATTGTTGGATTAGAAGTTTATATATAACTAATTTTATAGATTAGATATGAACTTGAATTTAAAATTTGAACTTGAACTAATTGAACATGGAACATGAATATAACTATTGAATTTAGAACTTGAACTAATTGAACTTAGAACTTGAATATAACAAAATATTGGATTTGAACTTTATATATAACTAATAACTTTTATATGGACTTGAATTTAGAGCTTGAACTTGAATATAACTAATTCTTGGTGACCTTAATTGATTAGAACTTAATAATTAAACTTAATTAGAACTTGAACTTAATTTGAAGTTAATTTGTTAGAAACTTTGAACTTAATTTATAATAAATTGAACTTAATTAGAATTAATATAATTAATTATTTGAAATCTTAAATTTTATTAAAATTTATGAATTAATTAAGCTTGCACTTTGTAGATATTGAAATGTAGTATTTATGAACCAATTAATTTATATATATATATATATATATAATTATTAAGTAATAATAATTATAATTATTAAGTAATTATTATAAATATATATTAACAATTAATTAATGTAGTAAAATTATTATTAAATTCAATTTATAATATAATTGAATATCTATATTTTTGTAGATGGATCATCGTTTGTTGATGTATAATATGCTTTATGAAACTGGTGTTGGTTTGAAACCTGAGTTTATTGACGGTGTTAGAGATTTTATTGAACATACAATGACACTTGACATTTTCAAGAATAATGGATTGGTTAGGTGTCCATGTAGTGCATGTAAGTGCTTAAAAATTTTTAAACCAGATACATTTATTGTTCATTTGTACCATAATGGATTTAAGCCTAGATATTTTGTATGGATTGATCATGGAGAAAGAGATGGATTGGATGGTATGTTCTATAATTCGATGCCTGTGGACGAATATAATATGCTTGCACCATATGGCCAAATTAGGGTTGAACAGGATAGGGTTGAACATGATAGGGTTCATGAAATAATCAATGATGCTTTCGGGGTTCAAGGTGGGATGGAATCCGAACAATATTTTGATGAAGCTCCTAATGAAGAAGCAAGACACTTTTATGATCAATTAGAAGAGTCTAGTCGTCCACTATGTGAAGGGAGTCCGCATTCTACCTTGTCAGTTGCCATTAGATTAATGAATATTAAATCAGATTGGAATGTTCCTAATGCGGCTATGGACTCAATGGTTGATCTTTTGGGTGAACTAGTTGATCTGGAGTTTAACATACCTAAGAACTTCTATCAGGCAAAGCGTTTGGTTTCCAACTTAGGATTGACGTATGATAGAATTCATTGTTGTGTTAATGGTTGCATGTTGTTTTACAAGACTGATAATGAATTAGAAAATTGTAAGTTTTGTGGACATGCTCGTTATAAGAGGACTCCGGCTGGAAAGATGGTCCTAGTTAAGGCGATGTATTATCTACCTCTCATTCCTAGGTTAAAGAGGTTGTATGCATCGATGAGGTCTGCCCCACATATGAGATGGCATAGTGAATATAGAAGGTTTCACGACCCAGACCGTCGTGATTGGCACCCACACAAACCCTCTAGTGGGAGAACCAATACTACAACCGAAACAAACAAATTTTATGAAAACTAAGGCATTTAAAAAGTACGGAAGCAGGTTTAAATGACTATAAAAATGGAGTCCCCATAAACTCCAAGGTTTAAACAAATAACTTAACCAAACTAATGCGGAAGAACAACCCCTAGAGCTTGAAAGTAATTGTACCAAAACTCTACTAACGACAAGTCTAAGAACAAGGGGTACAACCCCGAAACTAAACAACACCTTAAACAAATAGTCTGAGTCTGAAAAGAGTGGACTTAAACAAGAAAGATCCATGGAAGCTCGAAAGAACTTGCTCACCCTTGAATCCGGTCACGCTCAATAGTCACCTAGTTGAGGTCTATCAATAGCAGCCTGAAGATGCCCTGTACTCAACAAAGAACAAGCAAGTGTCGTATGAGAACACAACCACAGTGTACTGGTAGGATCACGCGGCTATCCCAATAAGTGAAATATAAGTAAGTCAATACAACATTATAAACACATGCATATATCGAACATGTAGCACCCCGAAAAAAAGGTAGGTTAAACTAGAGCCTAAACGTAAGGTTAATAATAGTAAAATGACTCCTCGAATTTTAGTAAGTCATTTAAGGTTGAAATGAAGTTATTTGAGTCAAGACCAAGGGGCAAGTGCCAAGGCAAAGGGGCCAAGCCAAGGCTGCCCCTAGCTTGGAGTGTACTGCCCCACCTTCACAAGAGAGACCACGAGTCATGGTCCACTCTACGGCTCGTGAAGGTGGTCGTGAAGTTTCCTTGGCCATGGGAAATTGGCCACCCTTTGGCCAAGCCACTGCCTCAACTTCACAAAAAGGACCACGGCTCGTGGTCTTAATCACGGCTCATGGAGCCCTTCGTGAAGGAGACTTGGACATGGAGGCTTGGGGGCATAAAGTAGCTTAGCTATTGCCTCACCCTTCATGAGCAGGACCACGGGTCGTAGTCCACTTCACGGCTCATGAAGGTGCTCATGAAGATGAGTTAGGCAAATGAGCCTTGGGCTCCAAAAACATGGCTACTGCCCCAACTCCACGAGGGGGACCACAGGTCGTGGTCCTCACCACGGCTCATGGAGTGGCTCGCGAGGCCTGGACGGGGTCCAATTAATGAGGGTCTTTTGGGTCATTTCCTTTTTAGTCCACTTAAAGTGGGGTGTTTTGGGTATTTTTAGGGGAAGTTTATATATTCTTTTTAAGTCAAAATTCACAAGACTTGGTCATTATTCACAAACACCCAATTGAAATCAAAAACTCCCTCCTCTCTCAATATTTTTCTCTCTCAACTCAAGGAAAAAGAAGAAACCATTGGAGCTAGGGTTTGTAGATTCTCAAGGTTTTTCCCCAAATTTCTTGGAGATTCTTAATTGAGGTATGGATGCTTTTCATCCTTGGGTAGCTATCACCCAAGGAGCCCCTTCAAATTATGTTTTCAAGATTCCAAATCCCCCAAACCTAGGGTTTTTCAATCTCTAATATGGGTTTTCTTCCAAAACGTTTTCCATTGTTTAATTATGGTTTATTTTGGTTGATTATGATGATTTATGATTTGAATGTTGTAATATTGATGTTTTATGATGAAAATATCCCTTGGACCCATGATTTCCCCTTCTTCCTAAATTGTGAACTAAGGTGTCACTTGATTGATCATGGGAGCTTGACAATTGATTATGTTTATGTTTATTAAGTTGTTGAATCATGAAATTCCCCTATCTAATGTGTTAATTCTAGAAGTTAGGGTTGATCTTGATTCATGCCCTTAAAGGGCAATTTGTTAGGGTTTATACATGTTAATGAGGATTGTATATGTACATGTGATTCACTTAGATAGTGATGATACTATGACTAGTGTGTAATTGTGGCATTGATGCAAGATCCTTCTTCCCTATACCTTTACACTTGATTATGCATGAAGTATGTATGTATGTTTATGATAAGCTTGTTGTGTTGATTGAAAGGCCATTCTCATGAACACACAATGAATATGATGTGAAAGGTTTACTCACATGTTGATGATTCTAAGGTCGAAAGGACATGCTCACCATATGAATCTATGAGCTATTATGATGTATGTTGGTTTGAGTGCTTACGACATTCTTTCATGAATATGAACTTAAGTAAAGACTTAATATGATCTTTAAAGGGAATTATGCGTATCACTGAGTGGATATGAAAATGAGATGGAGGCTTTTACGTTTAGCAAGTTGGGCTTCCCAGTGTATGTTGTCTCTTGGGATGGAAACCTTTTACGTTAGTAGTCTGGGTTTCTAGGAGCAATCGCCATATCCCATAACTATGTCCCCACATAGGTCTTTAGATAGTGGATCCACCTAAAAGCTATTATGTAAGTTCTACCTTAGGCAAGTAGGACACCTCTTTTCGGTGTGGGGGTAGAACAATGGATTCCATGTAGCTCACATGGTCTATGTCAGTTAAGGCTAAACTTCCATATATGATATGAATATGAACTATGATAAGAACATGGACTTTAATTATGACTTCTTAAGAGGTACTACTTAGTATGAGTGGGGGTATAGGACTTCACTTATGCATTGCACAAGTAGGTTTTAAGAGGGGTTATGGTGAGGTTCTCTTATGTTATGATGGCTTATGGACTATGTATGAATGTTAAGGTTGACTTTACTTGTTACATGTTATGAACATGAATGACTCCTTACTTATGTATGTTGGTTATGAATGAGGCAAAAGTATGATATGTATGTTGTTGGTAGCCTAAATGTGATACTTAGCATTTGGTAGGGTTATGCGACCTTACCTTTGCATTGCACTAGTATGGCTTTGGGTTGCTTATATGTTGGTTTGGCATATGTTTCTTCATAAATGTGCATTATGGCTTTTAAACTTGATAAAGGCATGATTTCAACTAAATGTCCCTTTTATGCATGTTTTAAGGAATTTGTGCATGGCTTCCATACTTAGTACATTATTTGTGCTAACCCATATTTTCTACATTCTATGAGTGTAGGTTTCGGTAGTTGAGATGTATTTCTTCCTTCAAGAGAAGCTTGGGTTGACTATTCCCTAGTCTTGGTGAGTCCTCAAGTTCGAGGACAAGATGCTATCATTTCCTAGCTTGTATTGTACTCTCTACTTTTGAGACTTTATTGATGTAAAGGGCTTTTGACCCTATTTGTATTCTCTATTGTACTAGATGGTGATTGAGACTAGTCTAGATTCTTATTTTCTTTTATGAAAAAGAAGTTGACTTCGATTGTAAAAGTTTTAAATTTTCCACAATTATTCTATGTCTTTATGTTATGATTATGCTAAGGGCTTGTATGAGACCCCTTTGGGGTCTAGTAAGCAATGTTGCTCTTAGGGGGTAACCTCGGGTCGTGACAGAACATATACAGTATTAGTGAACTATTACGAACAACGAACAATTTCACAATTCTCACATATCATAGTTATATCAATTTAGAGCAACATACCGTCTTCCAATATCAATCATCATTAGATATAAACGAAATCATCACAAGTAGATACACAACACAATTCAATGGTCCTCTCATGGAACCCAATTCAATGGTACTCTCATGGAACCCACACCCAAACTGTTAGCATACCGGAACGTGGTACCCGATCCAATGTTTATGCCAGAACGTGGCAACCGATCCCATAATTATGTCGAAACGTGGTAACCGATCCCATATTTATGTCGAAACGTGGCAACCGATCCCATATTTATTCCAGAACGTGGCAACCGATCCAATCAACACACCACAATCACAATCACAATGTATATTCTCACAATCACACAACAAGAGGTGATTCATAGTATACTATTATTCAATTATCCTCATTTACGATTAGGTTGATCAATAATGCAACATTCGCATACATATATGCATTATAATGAGCACTAACAAACATATATCACACCAACATGAAATCACAGCTATCACCTACCTCGAAACAAGCTTGAAACCCTAAGAAACTTGATCCTTTCATTTTCAGATTCATTCCACTTTTTTAAAAAATTAAAACTCATTTGTTCCACTTGTTCTTGTTCTTGTTCTTGTTCTTGTTCTACAAACAATCAATATAATACAGGAATCAATAAGCAATCACTAATTACCCGAATTACTAACAATTCTATGAACCCTAGATCAAACCCATGATTTCAATCTCCCAATTAGGGCAGTTTCCACCATAGATTCTAGATCAAAATCCTCCCCCATCGATATATACCCATTAGATTATGTTTTGCGGATCGAAAAATGGATTCGGGGAGTTAAAACCTTACCTTTAGCCTCAAGAATGGTGAAAAACACTCAACAACTCGTCTGGGGTCGTTCCTTAGCTCTTAAAGTCAAAAAGTGCAGAATAAAGACGTTTTGGGGTTTATTTACGACTTTAAGTCACGTTTGGCCCGCTACAGCGGCCCCGCCAGAGCGACCACACCCACCGCCAAAGCGACTTGCACGAAACAGTGAGCTATTCTAATAACCAACGCCGCTCAGAAAATATTGTTCACGCTAAGATCGATTTCAGGAGTTCTACTCACTCGAATTCAATTCCGTAAAGTCGTACGGCTTCCTTAGCGTCTTAGCTATCCACTCACGTGATCAAATTCATAATTAGATCTCTCATTTGTTACTAGACTTCCTAGACCTAACTGACTCTAATTTCATCCAAATTTGGACTAGGTTAGGAAATCTCAAGTTACTACGAAAAACTTTTCCGACCCAAAATTTTTCCCCATTTGCTTTTCTATAACGACAGGAACAGGTCGTTACAATAGATACCAATTTATCCATCACTCGTCCCTGAGTGACAAACTAGGAGAAAAGGGCTAAAGTAAGAATAGAGGAGTATCTGAATCATCGAATAACTGGGGATACTTGTCCCACATACTTTTTCTATCGCCTCTAGGCTACTAGAAGCTTAGATTGGATACTTCTCACCTTACCCTGAACATATTTCTCCAAATCAACTCTCAAAGGTTTCACATCTTCAACCTTAAACCAACCAATTAAACACCTACACATCCTCCCATATAATGCCTCAATGAAGTCATCACAATACTCGAGTGATAATTATTGTTGTATGCACACTTAACTAACAACAAAGCTATTCCCAATAACCACCAAAGTTGACCATACACATGTCTGCAACATGTTATTAAGGACATTGACACAACATCAGGACGAATCCTTTCTCACATAACCATGATACAATTCTAAATCAATACTCGCTACAATTAGAAGTGAACCTGAACCAACTAACACACACTCATCATACCCAAACAATCATAGTCCTTATCCATATCTCCATCCCACAATATAAATTCCTATGAGCTTAAGTTATAACAAATTTGATCTTTAGAAATCAGATACTCATCGAGGGATATGTCCAAGCATACAACCCCTCCAACAATACTATCGAAATGTTAGATTTAGTAATTGTAGATTAACTCTTAAGAACAGTAGAATTGGACCCAAAGATCCCCACATTCAACCACACATAAACGATACATGACCTTGATGACTAGAGGAATATTAAGATTGTCGGACAACCACAAATACGCATGGTAGCTCTTCTATAAATTCTCATAAGCAAGGTGGTAATGTAGAACCACTAAAATACTTTAACAACTCCAAGACAACACCAATTATGTTATTCGAAATAACAAAATCTTCCCAATCTTCCCATTCAACCAAGAGAACATCGCATGATTTGGTACCCCTGATCCACCACTAGGGATCCACCCACAAAAGTGAAAACACACTAGCGCATAGCTTAGTGAATCATCCTCACAACACTAACAACCATCATAAACACTCCGACATTTTTCCTTATTATAAACCAACACTTTTAAAAATGAAACCTTTCTTAGGTACTTAACATTTAATAGTAGTAAACTTACGACTCAACCTAGGTGTAAGTCCTTTCAAATGCTCAATACCGGATACAATTGATCATTTCTCACATTTCCAATTAATACCTTGACAAAATATATCACCACGAATGTAGACTTACAATGAAAACTCTGAATTGTAAACTCAACTGTATAACACAATCCCCTTATCTATCAACATTAGCTTGTACCTTGAAGATTTTTATGAATTCATGGATCTTCGCTTATCATTGATCGCCTCTCCATCGATCTTACAATATCTTTCGCTAAAAATTCAATCGTACTCATTACTAAACTCTAAATAAAAACAAAGCACCTATCATCACACTCAAGCTAATGTATGTACCCTCCTTTCTCACGTCATTTTCCAATAGTTTTTAACCAATCTGAAGGACTTGTGACATTATTACCATAGTCACAACAAATGAATGAAATCACACGTCTCTGAACCCAATTATCTACCCTTCTAACGATATCTCTTTAGCCTTTGCAATCAAATAAAACATTCTTGCTCTAGCCTCTCTCTAAAGGGTGTATTACATCTCACTATTTTTCTTCATTATGACCCTAGCTCTTTAATTTCTATTTGAATGGTGTCCCGCCATCTCTTAAAACCTTCCATACAACCACGTTACTCACTAAATATTAGAAACCCATAACCTTAGATACTCGCAACTCGTAATTATTATACAAAAATTTGCTTAACCAACAATTTTATTATATAGTTGCATCCCGTCACAATCCATCACGAACTCTTAATACCATTACGCTCAGTCAGCCTTGACTATCACCACGAAGTCAACCTTTCATCAACACGACACCTCAACTCAGGTATACTCATCCAATTCAGAGGACTAACCCAATTTATACGCACTTTCTTACTAAAATACTTCAATTTCCTTCACCCAAGTATACTCATTGGGACCTTCCTTATCCATAAGTTTGTCATTCCGGTATCAATCCACTCTTTTATGGCTTAAGATAAAATCACCAGTCCTCATACTACCCTCTTTCTTCTTAACAAACAAGACAGGAGCACCCAACTGGGAAGCACTAGGATGGATGAAACCTTTATCAAAAAGCCCTTGGATTTGAGCTTTAAGCTCTTTCAATTCTGACACCACATGAATAGACTCAATGGAGGGGGATTCGACCTCAACATTCTGAATATGAGCCAATTATGCCAAACAATCCTGCCCCACCAGTTTCCTAGCCCGAATGGATGATATGATCTTAGCTAGCTTAGGCTTGTAAACCCCTTCCCACTCTAATCTTTCCCTATCGGGGATCTCTAGAGTTACCGACTTAGTATTACAATTAAGCCCGGTATAATAGGGGGACAACCAAGTCATGCTTAAGATTATATCAAGTCAGTCATATCCATCATAACCAAATCAACCCAAATCTGAAAAATCCATAACCACAACAGGACCACATGATACACATGGGTGAATATGACTGACTCTTCAACTAGGGTAGAAACATGGATGGGAGCATCAAGTATCTCACAAACCACATTAAATCTCAAGGCAATTGAACTGACACATACGAATAAGTTGAACCCAGATCAAACAAAACAATAGCCATTCGGGCACAGACAAGAGTAGCACTAGTGACCACTGCATCACACACCTCAAACTCGGTCTTGCCCGGAAAAGCATATAACTGAGCCCTATCGTCTTGACGGGTAACCTCCTCGCCTGGTTGCACTACTCTTCTACCTGCATTACCATTTCCCCGGCCTCTATGGCCTCACTGATTTCCTCCTCATATGCCCAGGTTCTCCATAATTTTAACACACCTTATAATTTATATTCGATTGATGAATACTGAATTAGTTCACGGGGGTTAGTTCGGGTACGATTCGGGGTCCATAATTATGACTAAGGGAAAATAGGGGAGACAGGACTGAGATTCTGTGTCGCCCTTTCCTGCTCTGGTGGGAGAAAACATGCACTGGTGGTCTCATCGTGGCTATAAAATTTAACAAATGAAAGTTTAAACACTTTAAGAAGTAATAAAAATTTTGATGGTGAATTAGCTACAACAACTATGGAAATATTGTATTAATATGAAATGGCTATAAGAAATGAATTTAGTAGTATGACAACAGAAGTAGAAGAACAAAATAAAGAAAAAATGATAAACAGAAATCTAATGGCAAAATTAGCAATATGTAATATGTGTTATATAGATGAATATGCATGTGCATTTAGAGAATACTATTATAAAGGAACATATAGAACAGAAGAGAGTAAAGAAATAAGGAAATTATATTTTACAAAATTACCAGAACCTTTTAGTTCAAAAGTAATAAAAAGTTGGAATGAAGCAGGACTAATAGATACCTTAGGAGCTAGAATGAAATTCTTACAACGATGGTTTATAGAACCATGTGAAAAACATAAAGAAGAAATAAAAATGGAAAAAATATTAGTAAAAAACTTAGCATGTTGTAAAAATAAAATAGCACCCCAATTTGGATGTACGGATAGGTATTATAAAAAGAAGTATAATAAAAGCAGAAACTATAAAAAATATAGATCAAAATATAAGTATAAAAGGCCAAGAAGGAAATACTACGTAAAAGACCACAAAACTAAAAGACCATATAGACCAAAGAAAAAACTAACGGAATTTACTTGTTATAACTATGGAAAATTAGGACACATAGCTAAAGATTGCAAATTACCTAAAAATCCAAAGAAAAAACAAATATCAGAAATACTAATAAATAATGAAAAATATATGCAAATGGAATATATAGATTATGAATTGGAAAGCGATGATAGTATATATGAATTATCGAAAAACGAAATAAATGATAAAATAATAGAAAATAATTTAGTAATAGAATCAGATAATGAATCCTATATAGATGACTGAGAAAGATATACAAATAATAACTAAAGAAGAATATCCAGATGAAGAATCTTTAGAACAAAAAATAATATTTGATAATAATATATTTGAACAAATAAAAGGAAAAGAATTAGACCTAAGCATAGAAAAAATATTTGAAGTACCAACAATAAAAAATTGGTTTAAAAGACAAAAAGAAGAATATTATGTGGTAAGTCATAAGGAACATATCATAGATTGTAAATACACCAAAGGTAAGGCTAAAATACCAATAATAAACAAACAAATAATAAGCAAACAAATACAAGATATTAAAGCTAAAAATACAATTAAATATGTACACTTAGGAGGAACAGAAATACAAATAAAAGCATGTTTCAGAGAAGGAATAGATACACCTATAGAAATATACTTAGCAGACGATAGAATTATACAACCTATAGAAAAAAGTATAATAAGTGCAGTAAAAGGTAACCTAATATATCAGAAATTTAAATTTATAATAAGTGCTAACTACTCAGTAGCAATAAATGATAGAAACATAGATAAATCATTAGTATTATATTGGAAAATGTCAGGAATAGAACTAGCCCCAGGAACTAAAATATTTACAGCAAGATATAAAAATTTATATGTACTAACAACAAAACATAAAATAATGGCAAAAAATAAGATAAACAAAATAAAAAAAAAAAAATCCTTTCGAAAAAATAGTTACAGTTATAGATAATAATGACTATAGTTACACAGAGATTGATGTAGAAGAAGACTTTGAGATAGTAAAAGAAAGATTAAGCACATCAAGTACATCAAAAAGAATAAACTATGAAATACCTCAAACATCATCATCAAAAATAAGTACATCAAGAAAAATAGATTACCAAACTCCAAAACCAATAGGACAAATGACAGAAGAATTAAAACCATATCATTACTATATAACGGGAGTAATGGCACAACGAAAATACTTAATATTAATAAATACTGGACAAGAAGAAAGTTATATCACAAGAGAATTAGTAACAGAAGACGAGATAATAACTTATGCACATATATGTCCTGAACTACCAAAAGCATTAATAAATACTGAAGAGACGACATAAAAGGAAATAATTATTGGAGGAATACTAATGGTAATAAAATTTAAAATTTATCAAGGAAATGAAAATATTACACTAGGAATAAAATGGTTAGAAAAAGTAAAACCATATAATTTAGAAGATAAACAATTAACAATAAATTATGAAAATAAGAAAGTAATAATAAAAAGAACTTTATTATAATATTATGATAACATGAAAATATATATACTTGCAAAGATAATAATAGAAGGATATTACAACAGATATTATACAACAATGATAGATATAGGAGCAAAAGCTAATATATGTAAATACAATTGTTTACCAGAAGATAAATGGGAAAAATTTTAAACACCGTTAGTAGTAACAAGATTTAATAATGAAGGAAGTATGATCACATATAAAGCAAGGAATATAAAAATACAAATATGGGATAAAATATTAACCATGGAAGAAATGTATAACTTTGAATTTACAACAAAAGATATGCTATTAGGAATGTCATTTTTAGAAAAATTATACTCACATATAAAACAAAAACACACTGGTGGTTCACAACACCATGTAAACACAAAGTACGAGCAAAAAGAGTAAATAATAAAAAACGAAAAACAACAGAATGGATAAAAGGAAGTGAAAAAATAACACAAAAATTAGAAAATATAAAAGAAGAAGACGCTAAAATAGAATTAATTATATTTTCCATAGACAAAGTAAAAATAATTACTATATAGTGAAGATCCTTTACAAGGATGGGAAAAACATAAAACAAAAATAAAAATTGAACTAATTGATAATAATAGTATAATAACACAAAAACCATTAAAGTATAATTTTAATGATATAACAGAATTTAAGATACATATAAATGAATTACTAGAAAAAGGATATATACAAGAAAGTAATAGTAAGCATACAAGCCCAGCATTTATAGCAAATAAACATAGTGAACAAAAAAGAGGAAAAAGTAGAATGATTATTGATTATAGAAATTTAAATGCAAAAACTAAAACATATAATTACCCAATACCAAATAAAATATTAAAGATAAGACAAATACAAGGATATAATTATTTTAGTAAATTTGACTGTAAATCGGGATTTTATCACTTAAAACTAGAAGAAGAATCTAAAAAACTTACAGCATTCACTGTACCACAAGGATTTTACGAATGGAATGTATTACCATTTGGATATAAAAATGCACCAGGAAGATACCAACACTTTATGAACAACTACTTTAACCAATTAGAAAATTGTATAGTATATATAGATGATATACTATTATATTCCAAAACAGATGAACATATAAAATTATTAGAAAAATTTATACATAATGTAGAATGTTCAGGCATAAGCCTAAGTTAAAAGAAAGCAGACATAATGAAAAAACAAATAGAATTCTTAGGAATACAAATAGATAAAAATGCAAACACATATAGTACAAAAAATAATTAACTCAAATGAACAATTAGATACAAAAATGAAATTACAATCATTTTTAGGATTAGTAAACCAAGTAAGAGAATACATACCAAAATCAGCAGAGAATTTAAAACCATTACAACAAAAATTAAAGAAAGATATAGAATATCAGTTTGGTAAAGAAGACCAAATACAAATACAAAAAGTAAAACTACTGTGTAAAAACCTACCTAAACTATATTTTCCAGATGAAAACAAAAAAATTACTTATATAGTAGAATCAGATGCGAGTGAAAAGAGTTATGGAGGAGTCCTAAATACAGGTATAATAAAAATAAAATAGAACATTACTGTAGATATTATTTAGGAACATTTATGGATACAGAAATAAAATGGGAAATAAACAGAAAAGAATTGTATTCAGTATATAAATGTTTGTTAGCATTTGAACCATATGTTGTATATAACAAATTTATTCTAAGAACAGATAATACACAAGTAAAATGGTGGCTAACAAGAAAGGTACAAGATTCAGTTACTACAAAGGAGATAAGGAGATTAGTATTAAATATATTAAATTTTACATTTACAATTGAAGTGATAAGAACTGACAAGAATATTGTTGCAGATCACTTATCAAGAGAAAGCTACGCAAACTGAAAAAGATACAACCATGGAAGAATTACTTAAAACCATAGCTATACTTTGTACAAAAGTAGATAGCATGGGCGAAGAAATCAAACAGATAAAGACTAATCTGAAGTCTAAAAGTCAGTCGCATGACTCTAAACATGCAGAGCTACGTCGATCGGAAGACGAAAAAATTCTAGAGATAGAAGGAGACGTTGGGAAACTCCCTAAAACCCATAACATTTGTTCAATTACAACTGCAGGTACAAGCAAACAAGTTAGTGAAAGACAGCACAAGAATATAAATTTGAACAAGTTATTTGAAAAACCATTTACCCCAAAAATATCAAGAAACCTTTTGAGCACAGAACCACAAACCTCTACATATGCAGATAGCCTACATCATGACCAGAAAACATATAACCATATCACACGCACCTATATAGAGAAATATACAAAATCCAAACTTACCTTAACCTTAACCTAGATCCACTATAACCAAAGAACCAAACCAAGATTACCTAACCCAAAAATTACAAGGTTATAATAAATTGATTGCACAGCCAAAAACTAATGCAAATTTAGTCAAAACATGTTACAATTATGGATTATTAAATACAGTATATACCTACGATGGAGAAGAAATAAGTGGAATGCCAGAATTACATAAGGCATTTATCACATACAAAAGAGTAACCAAGGGAAACTTATTTTATATAAATTCTATAAAACACCAGCAGAGATACTATATGAGGAAATAAAACCTCCGATCCAAGTTGTAAAGATAGGTTTGACAAAAGATATGATAATATCAGAAGATATCGGACAGCAATCAGAGATACAAAAAATTGAGATACCCAATTTTTATCCTAATAAGAGAATAATCGGTATATCAACTATCATCCAGGAGTTAGCTAACAATTATTTAAACGGAAATGATATATGGAGTTATTATTCTAGAGATCAGTTAATGATTTATTCCAATTCAAGAGAGCTAAGAAAAGTGGATATGGATGAAGTCCAGAGATGGATTTTATCATTACTTAAATCAGAAGAACGACCTACAACACGAGCACTAAAGACAGGATTTATTTCAGCAGAATTATTAACTAGGTACTGCAAGTTAATAGGACATAAGTACCCTGATCATATATGTTCAAAATGTAATGGCGAATATAATATAATTCCAGATGTCCAACTGGAATGATCAGCAGGAAGATGCAAAGAAAAAGATAAAGACAAGAAGACAAGAAGATAAATATGAAAAGAAGAAGATAAGAGAGACAAGAAGATAAAGAAGAAAGGATGTAAAGAAAAATAAGATAGTGACATAAAGTAAATAGCATTTACTTTTCTGAAAGGCCATAGTGTGAATAGTAAGGGTCAATGAATAGTAGAAGTCATTTGTGAATAGTAGAAGACAGATGTAAACAGTAGGAGTCATTTATTTTCCTATAAATAGGCATAGATGTAAACATTGTAAAGCAAGCCTTCATTACGAAGCAAGCTCACTTGTAAAATCACTCTTAATATATTTGCACTTTAGAAACCTAATGGAGCAACTAAATAATTCAGATATAATGGATAAACAAGAGGCAAAGGTATATTGTTCATTAAATATGCAAAACTAAATTCATATATTCCTAAATATCATAAATATGATTGAATAAGTTTATGTTAGTTATTACGTATTAGAATTATACGAAATCATGCTTTCTAGTTTATTAGCAAACAGGAAAAGCGAGAAACCTTCTATAACTATGCCATCATAAAGTTGAAACCGGAAAGGCAAGAAAAGCCGTGATAGGGGAGTAAACACAGTTGAGGCGCTGTTTAGGAAGAAAGTATCTACTAAAGTACGATGCTAATAGTGACAGGAGAACATGATAAGCGGATAATCTAGATCATAATGATCTAATATAATCCTATTCAGTTATGATTATGATAGGAAGGAATAATTGATAAAAATTGTGAATAACAAGAACATGAATACATTTATACGTGATGAAATGATAAGAAGCTACAAAACATTAATTTTATATGTACTCAAAGATATAAAAATTGTTGAATTAAGAGAAATAATATGGAAAAAGATATTTAATTATGAAATGGTAATAGAGAACCAAACATGGTATGAAATAGATTTACAAGATCTATATTTAGATATTGAAAGAATAGAATTATATGATTTAGAAATGGAATATTCAGATTAAAAAATGAATTATAAATATTTACAATATTGGACAGAATCTATAGAAGATATAAAACTAGTAGAACAATTAATGGAAAACAATTTATATATGTACCTAAGAACCCAAGATGTATTATAGCTAGAATATATCTCAAATAATGTTAAAGAAATATTCAGATTAAAACAACTATCAAAAGAATATTACAATAAGCATTATAACCAAAGGTAAAAATTCTAACTTAACATGAATTCCGCACCACCCTCCTACTTATTTATTTTATTTTATTTTCTTCTTACTGTTTGTCCCTATAATGACTTAACATAATTTTAGAAGAAAAAACATAGACAATTAAAAAAAAAAATTGTGGCATTGAAGAATTATTTCTGATTTCGATATAATATTTAGAAAAATCTATTAAAATATTCAAAGTTAGAAAAGGAAATAAATTCAATTAAGAAGATAATTACTAATTAGTTTTAGTTAGAGCACAAAGAAGACTCAAATTTCTTCAACTATAACTTGCTGTAAAATTATAATTATATTTAAAAAGGTATATTATTAATTACTTCATTAAGTTATCATGTTTACCCTTGAAATTATCTTATGGTATAAAAAATCTTATACGGTGTACAAAAACTTTACTCGTAATTCACAGCACCTATGAAATAGATTTACACAAAGTCATAAACTTACCAAAAATTGGGACAAAACAAACGTAGTACACTATTGGTATATGTTTTTATCTATCTTCTAAATACTTTTTTTTTTCAACAAAGTTTAAATGAATCTTTACACAAATCGCCAGTCAAATTCAACGTTCTACTTTTTAAAATTGGTATACATAAATTATGTACAAATCTTGGGAGAAAGTATTGAAAGAAACATGGCTCCTTCGTTACCTATGTGAAAAGCTTAATTTCACCAAAGGAATATGCACAAAGAGTGTGTTTGGTACGAAGGAAAATGTTTTCTTCTTCCTAAAAACAAATTGATTTCTGACTTATTTTCTTATCTTTAACTAGTGAGTAGAAAATGTTTTTTGAAAAATATTTTTTATTGTTTGGTTTGTGAATAAAAAACATTTTTAAGAAAGTATCTTTCAGTTTTTACTAGAAAGTAGAAAATAATTTTTTACCCGAAAACCGACCTCGATAATCAATCTAGGTCATAACCCTGATACGCAAACTAGGACACAACTCCGAGGACAGGTCTGAAATCCGACACTGAGATCTGACTCAGGACTTGACCCTGACTTTTGACCTGAGATCCGACATTCGAATTAGAATCGGATATCCGATCCAGGACCTAACCCTAACACCCAAACTTGAACACGATCCATCAATACAGGTTTTAACTTCGACACTTGAATCAAGACCCGACTTTCAAATCAGGATCCAACCCTGACAACCAACAATCGATGCGAGACCCAAGATAAAACTTTCAAATCGGAATTTCGACTCCAACTTTTGAATCGGGATCCTATCACACCCGATTCGAGACCTAACTTTCAACTGAGATATAAATTTTCTTAAAGAAATTGACTTTTAAACTTCTTTTGTGTGTGGGGGGGGGGGGGTCGAGGTGGGGGGGATTTAAAAAAATAAAAGTTTTAAAATTTTGAAATATTTTGTAAAACCAAACTTTAAAATTACTTTTCGGGGGGGGGGGGGGGGGGGGATAGGGGATCGGGGTAAAAAACTAAAATTTGATCATACCTTTTAACTTTTTTTAGAGGAGGGTGGTAAGGGGGGGGGGGGAATAGGAGGGGTAAAAAAATAAAAAATTTCAATTTTAAATTTTTTTTTGAGGGGGGGGGGGGGGTTAGGGGTAGGGATAGGGTAAAAAACTAAAATTTTGATACAAAAAATATTTTTTTAAAAGCAAACTTTAATTATTATTGTTGGGGGGGGGGGGTGGTAAGGGGTTGGGGTAGCTGCGGGTTAAAGAAAATGAAATTTTGAAATTTTAATTAAGAAAATTCTAAAACATACTTAATTATTTATTTTTCTGGAGGGCGGGGGTAGGGGTAGTTAGAATTTTAATTAAGAAAATTCTAAAAAATCATAAATTTTAAAATGTGAACTATTTTTCAAAAAGAAAATTGAAGTTGTTAATGTTGGAGGAGAGTTCTGTAAAATGTTTTCCTTAATTTTTTAAGAGAAGTCATTTTTCTTAAATTTGAGAAAAATAAGTTGATTGAAAAACATTTAAACCAACCAAACACGACAAAATTGGAAAATATTTTCCCTTCCTGCCAAACACACCCATAATCTTTGGAGTAATGGATTTTGAAAATGATATAGTTGACGATTAACATAAATGACTTTTGGAGTGATGGATTTAAATTCCTTGTTTCATATTCTTATAGCATGAATTGTGTAAATAAATAGTGTTTAGTCGTATTTTAAATCCAACAAGGCCATGACTAAGAAACAGTACTTTTAAATCCAATTACTACCAGCAGAGGCGGACCCACACCCTTAGGAGGGGTGCACTTGCACCGGCTAACTTTGGAAAAAATTATATGTATATGTCACGATCTAGACTGTTGTGATTGGCATCCACACTAACCACCCGGTGGGAGAACCATTACTACAACCTAAACTCACAAATTTTATGAAAACTAAGGCATTTAAAGATACGGAAGTAGGTTTAAATGACTATAAAAATGGAGTCCCCATAAACTCCAAGGTTTTAACAAACAACTAACCAAACTAATGCGGAAGAACAACCCCTAGAAGTTGAAAGTCATTGTACCAAAATTCTACTAACGACAAGTCTAAGAACAAAGGGTACAACCCCGAAACTAAACAAACACCTTAAACAAATAGTTTGAGTCCGAAAAGAATTGACTTAAACAAGAGAGGTCCATCGCAGCCTGAAAGAACTGGCTCACCCTTGAATCTGGTCACGATCAATAGTCACTTGGCTGAGGTCTATCAATAGCCACCTGAAGATGTCCTGTATTCAACAAAGAACAAGCAAGTGCAATATCAGTACACAACCACAGTGTACTGGTAGGATCACACGGCTATCCAAATAAGTGAAACACATACAAGTAACTACAACATTATAAAACGGACATATACTGAACATATACAATATTAGTCATATTTTCAGGATCAATGTAGCATCACACGCTCTCAATAATACACATTAGTTATCAATTTAAAGTAACATACAGTCTTCCAATATCAATCATCATTAGATATGAACGTAATCATCACAAGTAGATACACAACATAATTCAATGGTCCTCTCACGGAACCCAATTCAATAGTCCTCTCATGGAACCCACACCCAAACTGTTAGCATACGAGAACGTGGTACCCGATCCAATGTTTATGCCGAAACGTGGCAACCGATCCAAGTTAGTGTGTCGGAACGTAACACCCGATCCATTCAACAAACCACAATCACAATCACAATGTATATTCTCAAAATCATACAACAAGAGGTGATTCATGGCATACAATTATTAAATTATCCTCATTTACGATTAGGGTGATCCATAATGCAACATTCGCATACATGCATGTATTATAATAAGCAATTACAAACATACATCACACAATCATAGAATCACAACTATCACCTACCTCGAATCCAAGCTTGAATCCCCTAAGGCGCTTGAATCTTTCCTTTCCGGATTCTTTCCGCTTGTTCTAGGTCTACAAACAACAATTTATACGCAAGGATCAACAATCAAGGCCCAATGACCCGGATCATAATCAATAATGTTAACCCTAGGTCAAACCTTGATCCCCATACCCAGATTAGGGCTTTTTCCCACCATCCAAACAGTTCCAAAACCCTTCCCCAACAATAATCCCCTAAGAAACTAAGTTCTACGGATCGAAAAACTGATTCAGGGAGTGAAAACCTTACCTTTAGCCTCAAGAATGGTGGAAAACTATCAAGAAAACCCCTGGGTTGTTCCTTAGCTCTCAAATTCAAAAAGTGCAGAACAAAACATTTTTGGGGTTTTATTTCTGACTTAAGTCGCGTCTATCCCGCCACATCAGCCCTGCCCTGGCAGCAGTAATCCCGCTCTGGCGGCTTGCATGGAAACAGTGAGAAAATTTAAGAATTCCAAACCCCCATTTCACAACACACCTTCATCCCATGACACTCAGAACATACCCGTTCACGCTAAGATCAGTTCCGGGAGTTCTACTGGCCCGAATTCAATTCCGTAAAGTCGTATGGGTTCCTTAACGTCTTAGCTATCTACACATGTGATCAAAATCATAATTAGATCATCCAATTGTTACCAAATTTCTCTAGACTCGCCTGACTCCGATTTTGTCCAAATCTAGACTAGGCTAGGAAATTCCAAGTTACTACTCAAAAGTTTTCTGGCCCCAATTCTTTCCCCATTAGTTTTTCCCTAACGACGAAATCAGTTCGTAACAGTACATATCTATTTTAAGAAACTAGCAGAAACTAAGATAAAGTGAGCAGTGCACCCACACAAAGCATATGATTATCATTGTATTGTTGGTATAAACTAGAAACACCACATTTTAGACCAGGGTTCAAATCCAGCTAAAACTCTTTTTCATTATTTATATTGGTAATATTGATGCACCCGAACTCTGACTACAAGTTAGCTGAGGACTATAATTAATTGGATTTGCGCACACGAAGGCGGCATTGTATCAGCGAAACTCGAATCCAAGATTAAGAAATATGCAATTGACATTTGAATATAATTATTTTGTTAAAAATAATCTTTAGCGGTAATTAATTAATGATAATATTTTATTCATCGCTAATTATGTATTTTTAGCGGCAATTAGCACTCTTTGTATATGTCCCTAATTAAAGCCTTTACCGACATTGAATCTAATGACACTTAACTAATCTCGGTAAAGAATTTAGTACTCTTTATTAATGTGTATATTTATTGGCTCTAAAAGTTATTTTTGTTGTAGTTAATGTCTTTTTTTCTTGTTGCTAAGAGTAAATTAGTAGAACATACATCATTTCTATGATTTTCTTAAAGGCGTGTGAACGAGAAATGTGACAACTAATATGTAATGAAGGAAATCTTATAACAAAATGTGACAACATATTCGGTGACTAGGGGTATGCATTGGTCAGTACAGTTCAGTTTTATGTATTATTGCACGATTTGTCAGTTTTCAGTTTTTAAATATGTTAAATCAATAACAAATCAATAAGATATCTTTTATCGGTTTTCGATTTTTTATCATTAACGGTTTGGTTTTCAATTTACTCAATAAAATAAATATATGACTTCCCAATTCTTTGATAATTTTGCCGTGATACAGTAAAATAAACAAATAAAGTGTAAATGAAATGTTTTGATATAGTGAAATAAGAAAGATAATGAGAAATTGCATCAATAAGAGCAGTCTAGAGTACTGATATAGTGTCTAATTATGTTAAATTATTAATATTTAATATTTATGAAGGATAAAGTAGTAAATTACTACCGTCTTAATATGTTATCAATTTACCAAATAATCTAATATTATAAAAATCGAACCAATAACGCAACCAATAATATTTTTAATAAAACCATTAAAAACACATTAACCCAATAACCCAATAACATTTTTAACGATTCAATTTACAGATCGGTTTGATTTTTTTTCACACACGTATGGATGACGTGACACATCTCAAATATTGGGGATTGCATCAATCTTATAATAAATGAAGTTATTTTTTTGTCTCTATAAAATGAAGTTTTATTTGGTTGCAGTAAGGAGCAGGGCGGACCCACATGGGGCTATTCGGGTGCTCGGGCACAGCTCGTATCGAATAATATATAATTATATCAAAATTAAGAAATTATGGTATAAAATAAAAGGCGAGCACCTAATAAACAAATGGCTTAGTTGGTATGGTGGTTATAAGTGGGTGCTTTAATGCCCATGTTCGATGTTCGATTCTCTCTAGTGGCATTCTTTTTATTTTAAAATCAACTCTTTTCTTTCTACCTTTTCTTTTTTCCCTTTTCACAAACTGTCCTATTGCTAACTTTTCTTAAACAAAAATCCTTTTTCAAGATAATTTTTATTCTAATTTTTCTTATTGATTTTTTTCGCTATCTTATTTAAATATAATTATCTTTCTTAAGACAAGTGTTAGATTTCTACATTTTTATTTTATGATTGATAGCTTAAAAAGTAATCACGGTCTTAAAATCTTGAATCGGTTACCGCTCATGTCTATTATGTAACTTAATCTCCCAAAAATATAAGCAATCATGATCTTACATGTCTATTAACTTTTTCTTTCTCATCAGTCTAATTAGGAAAAATGACAGGGAAGGAAAAAAAACAATTTGTTCTAGCGCCTTTGTTTCAGTTTTCCAATTCAAAAGTGAAAAAGTCCTCCTTCTCGCTGGATTGCCTTTTTGGTATTTACAATTGTATGTGACGGTATATTATTTCTCCTCCTTTTTTTCTTGAACCAATCCAAAGATTCTGATTGTCTATTGTGTTAAATTGAAAAAAAATGCCTATGTTGATGAATTTCAGCTCGCAATTACGTTATTTGGTTGATATAAGTTTATGTTAAAAATAGTGAGCACCCATAGCCGTAAAATCCTAGATCCGCCACTGGTAAGGAGTTTCCACAAAATAAGTATTATGTTTTCAGGGGCCGTTTGGTACAAAGATTAATAATGCAGGGATTAATAATGTTGGGATTAGTAATGCAGGGATTAATAGTGCAGGGATTAGTAATGCAGAGTTTATTTTTATCAAGTGTTTGTTTCATTGTTTCCCACCACATCTTGTGTTTAGATTAAAACTTTATAAAAAAACTTCTTTCCAATTATACCCTCGAATTATTATTTAATTAGGTTAAGGTAAATAATTGTCGGACAATATTATTTTTTTATGGCCTTCTAACTAGCTACGAGAAAAACAATTTTGTTGTCATGTTTGCCTTTTTTTCACTTAAATTATTTGAGGATAAATAATTGTCATCTTAGTAAATTGATCACTTACAAAATGTCAATTTTGAATTTTTTTTTTAAAAAAAAGATAAACTATCAACTTTTAAAATTGAAAAGATGGTAAACAATAGTAAAATTGAATAAACCATATATCTACATTTACACATAAAATTGCAAGTTGTAGTTTTAATATGTATGCAATTTTATAAATTGTTCAAAATACAAATAATTAGAAAACCATACAATTATATATATATATATATATATATACTAGTTTCACGGCACGTGCATTGAACGTGTATATGTATATATAGTATACAATGTTGTAAAATAGAATTAATATTACTAAATAAATAAAAATTAGAAAATAATTATAGTTTAAAAAAACATAAGACAAGTGCTTTTAAATGATTAATACAAATTGTCATAGAGTTACTTGTATTTTGAGATCAAAATGACCAGATATCATTGAAACATTTCAAAATACATTCAAAGTTTAAATATGGGGAGAAAGTGACATTTCTTTAGTAGTATTATTTTTTACTTTGCTAAATTTTGTAAGCAAATCTAACAAACAAAATTTTTTAAAAATATCAATACAAAAAATGTCACCAATAGTCTTTCATCTTGAGGTTATGAACATAAATTATCGACACCATTTAAAAATAATTTCTCTTAAATATTCATACTTAAAATTTAGTATGTGCATGACACTAATAGGGATTACCATAAATATTTTAATATTTTATGTTTATACACAATCTATCTTTTACTTGTTGTCTAATGAAAGTATCTAGTATCTTATAGAAGTTGTATCGTGATATAAAATATTTTACTTTTTAAATAATAAAAATTAATAGATGAATAAAATTTAAAGTATTGTTTATAGAATCTTTAATTATATTTAAGATTTCTTTATGATCAATTACTATTTTCTTATTTGTTTTATATAGCTAGCAAGGAGTGTATCTTGTGACATACCATTTTGTCAAATTAAAATGAACACAAAATAACAAGAAATTCATACTTAAAAAATTCCATACTCAATATAAATATTTAAAAAAATATATGGAATGATATATAGTCAATGAAGAAGGAAGACGAAAATATATGATCATGCTATATTCACTGTAGTGTTCCATTTTATTAAAATCTCTTGCCACCACCACTTTACTTTCTCCTTTCATTTTTACTTACATATCTATTAAAAAAAATTATTATCATGAATATATTATCATATTATAATTAAAAGTGAAAATCTATTTTTGAAATAGTGAAATTAACATCAAAACTACTGATTCAATAGACTACATTGATGCCCGTTGTTTTAGAAAAATTAGAAAGAAACTCCTTCATTGGAGGGTAAAAAAATAATTAAAAAAAACAAAGAAGAAATATTTTACCCAAATAATGTGACTATTTTCATATTTGTTTATTATTATTGTCTTTCCCACAACTTTTCGTCACTGTTAAGTCATGAAAATAGTAAGAAAAAATACGAGTGTGAATTTATGAATGATTTGCTACAATTTGTTCACCAACTCTTTCTGATGTGGTACCTCGAATTTTGTTGAATTTTTGAATTTAATTAATTGTTGCAAATAACCCTGTGATTATTTAAGAAGAAGAAGAGTAGAAAACTTTAAAAAAATTGTAGTTTAAAAGTGAGAGAAAGCCCATCTATTTATAGCTAACAAATAGTAGTATGAATAGGTGTTAATTGTGCCTTATCAGAAAAGTTACAACCTTTCGAAAAAGTCACTGCTCATCGGAAAAGTTACAACCTTTTGCAAAAGTCACAACTCATCGTAAAAAGCACAACCCTTTGAAAAAATCACAACCTTCAGAAAAGTCACAACTCATCAAAAATGTCAAAACCCGTCAAAAAAGCGAAAATATCAAAACCCGTCGAAAAAGTCACAACCCTTTGGAAAAGTCACAACTCTTTAATATGAAAGGGTATCTACTTTTAATATTATACAAATAATTAAATTAATAAATAAAGTAAATTAAGTATTTTTAATTAGGGGCATTATAGTAATTTAACATTCAATTTAGGAGTTCATGCTTTTAAGGTAGTATATAAGTATATATATATATATATATTCAATAGCTCACAAACTTCATGTGGTGATGTATTTGCCTTTTTAATTAGATAATTTTAAACAACTCACATTTCAAATATTGTATTAATTTGTATTGGATTTATTTAGTGACAAACAATTCTCTCTAAATAATTTGTAAGCTAATTTATTTAAATAAATTTACTAGTACAAATATAAAACATAAAATCAAGAAAATAAACAAAATGATTAAAATGATTTGAGGGCTATTTTTATCTTTACATAGACTAATCCCATCGTATTATATCCTATGTATTACTAATACCTCCAAATGGAAGGTATTAGTAATACATCCTATAATACCATGTAGGAGGTATAACTAATCCATGGATTAATTATACATAGATCCAAATTCTTACCAAACATAGTATTAAATAATATCATACATAATACATGGACTATTTATTTTAATGTAGCCTACCAAACGACCCCTCAAAGTTACAAACCTGCATATTCATAGAGTGTAATTCTTAGTGAACGACGATAATGAGTCAATATTCTACTTTCTACTAGTATGAGTAATGAAGTGGTATCAACATGTTAGTTTTTGGTCTTTAAAATTCAAATTAAGGGCATTTTTAACTTTTCAACAATTTGTAGTAAAACGTGTCTTGAATCTAAAGCACCAGCACATTCATTGCATCTCACATCTCCTCACATTCAATTTTAAAGCATCTATTAACCTATTATTCTCTTCGTACTAAAGTTTCAATCTTGAAATACAGCAAATATGAGAGGAAATAGCAAGCAAACAATAATATTTGTATTTAATTTTTTGTGAATAATACAATCTTTATAAAATCGTTAAGAAAAGATATGTAATCCCTAATTCTTGTCACCCTCTGAACCTACACCCTGGGCGGGACTGGCACTCTAGAACCATTGATGGCCCCAAGCGAACCCTTGGCCTGACTTACTTACTCAACGGAAGACTTTTTCTAAACAAAGATAAATCTATGTAATAAGCTAGAATGTTATAAAGGAACATTCAATTGGCCAATAAGGCAAACTCAAGTTTCAACATAATAGAATGAAAATGAAAAGACTAAAGAACTAACATGTGACTTTCTATGAAGCCTCTAAACAACTGAGATGGATGTCGGGACAAGACCCACGACAGCCTAATGAACTAAAATACTTAAAGCAATAAGGGGATCCTCCAGAAAGCAAGGAGGCTCACCAACAAACTCTGGAGCTCAACTAGAACCAACGATGTGGTGGATGTTGATCCTAGTTACATGTATCTGCATCATAAAAAGATGCAGGCCAAATGACATTAGTATATTGAATGTACGAGCTTGCGAGGGGAAATCTAAACAAGACATAAGCTTGAAAGGAACTGAAAGAACAAACCTGGTTTCAACACAACTGAACTGAACTGAACTCATTTCAATATAAAGAAGTAATGCAAATGCAATATAAAGAAAAGCTTTTAAAACATGAATAGCAACTCTGAGTATTGAAAAATACAATAGTGACTTTGTTTGTATACAAAGATACAATATGAACTCTGTTTGTATATGAAAGTACAAATAATATGTGTATATAAGAATACAAAATACTTATGTGGAAGTTTCTCAAACCGACAATCGTCATTTAAGAGCTATTGTGATGATACATCATTTTGCCTCATGTTGCCAGGGCCGTCTTATACCTTGCCGAGGGTATAGAACCTGACTACTAAGTGATTTCACTAGTCTATGCTAAAAAGCACTAAGTAATCATCTAAAATGTATGACCCTTTTCTACCCATGATGGTTGCATGGTTTATGGGGGCTGAGAGTTCTCTGAACTATCCCTCATATCGATGCTCAATACTACTCCCAAAATATAATACTAGCCCTTTTGTTTAAAAACATAACTTATTTATGTGGTTTGAGATAATTGCCCAAAACTTAGCTCAAAGGCTCTCTTGGAAATCAAAGATTTCCTCTCTTGCTTAACTATGAAAGCATTTACTCTTTACTAAAAACTAGCTCAAAGGCTCATTTGGAAATCTCAGTTTCCTTTCTTGTTTAAATGTGGAAACATTTTACACTTTGGGAATACATAGTCCCGATATACTCTTCTGAAGAAATGAACTTCAAATCTTTAGTCTTTACTCGACTCAAAACTCAATTCTTAAAATAAAGTTAAAACATTTGTAAAAGACTTTTGGAAGACTCTATGAACTTTTCTTGACTTGACTTTTAATTTCTCTTGACGTGACTCTTAACTTTCCTTGAATTGAATTATGGATTCAAGGATGGTGATTTGTGATTTGTGATAGGAAGGATCTCATGATGTTTAGGAGTGTTTTTAGATAGTTAAACATGAGAAACGATCAAGAAATCACTGTCAGGAAGCAAGTCCACGACGCGAAGATGCATTTAATTATTTGGTCGCTAAATAAATTTTGAGGCAGAACGGTCCAACACCACTCCATGACGCAGAGAAAATTTTGTCAATCCTGAGGAACAGGTCCGCGTGGTACCTAGATTTGCCCGTCTTGTTTCTTCTTCATTTTCTAACCCCAATTCGCTTAAACTTGGTTCTTTTTCTCAAATTCCCTTTAGATTCAGATACCCAGTATGTATACACAAGAATCTAACTCAAACAACTCAAGGAAACAACATTATAACCTCAAGGAACTCCTCAATCTCAACCTAACTCAAGAACGAAGGCCAATTTCAAGAACACCATTCAATGTTCATCAACTTTCAACTTTCTAGAACGAATTTCGCTGAAATAAACATGGTTGGCACATGGGTGAACGAACACAACGCTATGAAAGTCTCACATACCTCGTAGGGATCACCCCTTGATGAAATTCACGATCTTAGCTTCAAGAACTTGACGATTCCTTGTCTTTTCTACTCTTTTCTCCTCTTCTTTTCTCTTTTCTCAAACCCTAACTCTAATTTCAAAAGCGTAAACTGAATCCAAACAGTTTAGACCCCAACTTAATTAACAAAAATGAAATTAATTAATTCGGTAGTGAAAATACCACAATACCCTTCTAAAATCCGGTTTGGACTTTCCTTATCTCGACAGCCCAACTTCAAATGGGCTTATCTCACTCATAGGAACTCAAAACTGAGAAAACTCAGTGGCGTTGGAAAGATAATTCAAAGTTCTTTCCTACGGTATCTTTTAGAACACCTAACTCATCCTGATCTAGGAGTTATGGTCGTTTAAAGTTGACCCAAAACTCATTCTTAACTTAGCTTTGTCAAATTTCCAGATTTTTCATTATTTCCACAAATCACTCTTTGTAATTCTAGCTCTTTCTAGTCGCGAGATGTTACAATATCTCCCCCTTGGGACCATTCGTCCTCGAATGAGGTTACTCTTATTAGGCTAAGGGTGTAACATCTAACATTCAGTTCATAAACCCAACAAGCAAAATGCAAATACAAATATGCCAACTTATAAATAAATACCAAGAAAAGTATTAGTACATTAATTTGGAACTTCTCCGGATTCGAAGAGATGTGGATATCTTCTCTTCATATCCTACTCAGCTTCCCAAATGGCTTCCTCAACAAATTGATTCCTCTACAGAACTTTAACTGATGCTACTTCCTTGGTCCTCAACTTACGAACTTGGCGTTCTAGAATCTAAACAGGAATCTCCTCATATGATAAGCTATCATTGATACCAATAGCTTCAGTAGGTATGATAAGTGAAGTATCACCCATGCATTTCTTCAACATGGAGATGTGAAATACCGGATGAACCGCTGCTAACTCTTGTGGTAGCTCCAACTCATAAGCTAGATTGCCAATCCTCTTGGATATTCTGTAAGGACCAATATATCGGGGACTAAGTTTCCCCTTCTTACCAAATCTCATAACATCTTTCATGGGTGAAACTTTCAAGTAAACCCAATCATCTAATTCAAACTCTAACTCCCTTCTCCTAACATCAGTGTAGGATTTCTGACGACTTTGCGCTGTTTTCAACCTTTCTTGAATAACTTTAACCTTCTCCATAGCTTGATGAACTAAGTTTGGTCCTATCAACCCAGCTTCACCAACTTCAAACAATCCAATAGGAGATCTGCATCTTCTCCCATAAAGAGCTTCATAAGGAGCCATCTGGATGCTAGAGCGGTAACTATTGTTGTAAGAAAACTCAATCAGAGGTAGGTGATCATCCCAATTACCTTTGAAATCAATCACACAAGCCCTCAACATATCCTCTAAGGTCTGAATAGTGCGTTCTGCTTGCCCATCTATCTGAGGATGAAAAGCAATGCTTAAGTTCAACTTTGAACCCAAGCCTTTTTGAAAATATTTCCACAACTGTGCAGTAAATTGCGCACCTCTGTCTGAAATAATCGAAACCAGAACCTCATTAAGTCTGACTACCTCTTGAAGATACAACTTGGCGTAGTCCTCTACTGAATGGGTAGTCTTTACCGGCAAGAAATGGGTTGATTTGGTCATTCGATCTACAATCACCCATATCGATTCATGTTGTCTGCGAGACTATGGTAAACCTGTGATGAAATCCATATTGATCATCTCCCACGTCCATTCTGGAAGTTCTATATTCTGAGCCATATCACCGGGCCTTTGGTGCTCTACTTTAACTTGTTGCCAATTTGGACACTTAGCAACAAACTCTGCAATGCCCTTCTTCATGCTACTCCACCAATATACTTCTCTCAAGACACGATACATCTTTGTGGAACCTGGATGGATAGAATATCTGGAGCTATGAGCTTCCTCCAAGATCCTCTCTTAGAGCTCATCCATCCTTGGTACACAAAACCTACCTTGATACCTCAATACACCATCTCCCCCTTGTTCAAAAGCCATTAATTTTTGCTTATGAACATTTGCCTTCAATTCAAGAAAAATAGGATCTTGGTCTTGCTTCTCTTTTCTTCTGACACTAATGATGATTCAGCCCCATTCATCACCACTACTCCTCCTTCTGTGGAATCCATTAATCGCCCTCCTAATTGAGCAAGTTTGTGCACATCTTTTGCTAACTCTTTTTTATCTTCCTCAAAATGGGCGGTACTACCCATAGACAACCTGCTCCAGGCATCAACAACAACATTAACCTTACCTAAGTGATAGAGGATACTTATATCATAATCGTTGAGTAACTCTAACCACCTTCTCTGTCTGAGATTAAGCTCTTTCTGACTAAACACATATTGAAGACTCTTGTGATCAGTGAATACATCTACATTAACACCATACAAATAATAATGCCATATTTTTAAAGCAAATACTACGGCGGCCAACTCTAGATCATGGGTTGGGTAGTTCCTCTCGTGAACCTTAAGCTGTCTGGAGGCATAAGCTATAACTTTGTCATTCTGCATTAACACACAACCCAAACCAACTCTAGACGCATCACCATATACAACAAAGCCTTGTGTACCTTCTAGTAAGGTCAATACTAGGGCAGTAGTCAACCTTTTTTTCAATTCCTGAAAACTTTTCTCACAAGCTTCGGACTATTGAAAATTCACTATTTTCTGAGTTAACTTTGTCAAAGGAGATGAAATAGATAAGAACCCCTTTACAAATCTTCTATAATAGCCAGCCAACCCCAAGAAACTCTGAATATCGGTTGGAGATGTAGGTCTAGGCCAATTCTGTACTGCCTCTATCTTCTGAGTGTCAACTCTAATTCCATCACCGGAAACAATGTTGCCTAAGAATACCACAGACTCAAGCCAAAACTTATACTTAGAGAACTTGGCTTACAACTCCATATCCTTTAGAGTTTGGAGAACTATTTTGAGATGGCTAGCATGATCTTCCTCAATCCTCGAATAGATTAGTATGTCATCAATGAAAACGATAACAAACATATCTAAATAAGGCTTGAATACTCTATTCGTAAGGTCCATGAACACTGCAGGCGCATTGGTTAAACTGAATGACATGACCAGAAACTCATAGTGACCATAATGGGTCCTGAAAGATGTCTTTGGAATATCACATTCCCTTACTCTTAACTTATGGTAGCTAGATCTGAGATCTATCTTAGAGAAATAAGTATCACCCTGGAGTTTATCGAAGAGATACTTATTCTTGATGGTAACCTTGTTCAATTGACGGTAACCTATACACATCCTAAGGGAACCGTCCTTCTTCCTCACAAACAATATCAGAGCTCCCCAAGGTGAGACACTTGGTCGAATAAAACCTTTCTCTAGGAGATCTTTCAATTGCTCTTTTAACTCTTTTAACTCTGCCGGTGCCATCCAATGTGGCGGAATAGATATAGGACGAGAATCTGGAAGAAGGTTTATACCGAAGTTTATTTCTCTCAAAGAAGGGACTCTGAGAAGATCATCTGGAAAGACTTCTGGAAACTCTTTTACTACTGAAACTGACTGAATAGGAGGTATCTCAACACTAGAGTCATTAACTCGGACTAAGTGATAGACACACCCCTTGGAAACTAACTTTCTTTGTTTAAGGTACGAAATAAAACGACCCTTAGGCACTGCTGAACTACGCTTCCACTCTATAACTGCTCATTAGGAAACTGGAACTTGACAAGTCGAGTTCTACAATTAACTGAGGCATAACAGGCATGAAGCCAGTCCATACCTACCCCTGAAGTAGCTCCTCTAGATGCAGCTCTGTCAGGTGGAGCAACTGAAGAAGACTGGGCTCTATTGCCCCAATTACCGTTGCCCTGCTTGTTGTTTGGACACTCTCTCATAAAATGACCATTCTGGAAACACTTGAAGCAACCAGTGAAGCCATCACGACACATCCTTGAGTGGTTCCTACCACACTTATGACATGCAGGAGGCTTACTACCCTCTTGTTCCATACTGCCCTAAGAATAGGCAGGTTCAGCTCTGAAATTCTGACTATTGTACTCACATTTGTTCTTTTGTGCAGGTGCACTAGCAGATGATGGAGCAGGTCCCTTTTGTTTTAGTTGGAAGGAGGACCGGTTCGCATTGCTCTTTTGCTGCCCGGACTCATTCCCTGATGTTTTCGCCCTCTCATTCTTAAACTCTTCTCTATCCCTCAGTTTGTCCTCCTCAACTTGTTGCACATAGATCATTAGCCTTGCTATGTCCATATCCCCAATAGGCATAGTTTCCTTGCCTTCCTTGCTTGACATGCGAGATAACCCAGCAACGAACAGACTCATCATGCTCTTTATGTCAGCAACCATCTCCGGAGCATAGCGGGACAATTGTGTGAGCTTCAAACTGCACTCATGAACACTCAAAGAATCCTGCTTAAGAGTGAGGAACTCTCGTACCTTAGCCTCTCTCAGTTCTCCGGGAAAGAAACGCCTCCAGAAGACCTCCTTAAAAAGAGCCCAACTCACAAGTGGTGCTCCCTCAGCTCGGTTCTTCTTCCATTGGTTAAACCATATCCTAGCGACACCCTTCATTTGGTATGCAGGTAGTTCCACCCTCTCGGTATCAGCAACATGCATGATCTCGAAAACCTTCTGAAGCTCTTCAACAAAATTCTTTGGATCCTCGGTAACACTTAAACCTGTGAAGCTTGGTGGATTCATCCTTAATAATTCCCGGATCCTTGAAATGTCAGCCAATTCCTGTCGATTCCCTCTCTGTTGCCCAGCTTGATTGGTCACAACTTGGCTCAACATCTGGATGGCCTCATAGAACTCAACATTGGTGACCTCTCCTTAGGGTTGCACCTCTGGTGCATTAGGTAGCCCCTTGTTCCTGTGGTTCAACATTTCTTTTAGCAGGACGACCTCTGACAGCTCTTTGTAGAGGCATGATCAACTGAAAGACACGCGCAAGCACGAATTAGAAAAAACTTTTTAGAGATAAAACTCTAACGCACGAAATGAATATGAAAGAAGAGAGAACATTCATAAGTGTTGTAGCGTCCTAATTATAGATGTGGCACGCTTCACACCGATAACTAGGACTCTACAGACACGGCTTCATAGACTCTCTAGGACTCGTGAACTCTGTGCTCTGAAACTAAGTTTTTCATGCCTAGAGCCTACACCCTCGGCGGGACTGGCACTCGAGAACCATTGCAGGCCCCAAGAGAACCCTTGGCCTAGATTACTTACACAACGGAAGACTTTTACTCAACAAAGATAAATCCATGAAAGAAGCTAAAATGTTATATATGAACATTTAACTGGCTAATAAGGCAAACTCAAGTCTCAACATAATAGAATTAAAATGAAAAGACTAAAGAACTAACATCTGACTATCTATGAAGCCTGTAAATAACTGAGATGGATGTCGGGACAGGACCCACGACATTCTAATGAACTAAAAAACTGAAAGCAATAAAAGGATCCTCTGGGAAGCAAGGAGGCTCACCAACAACCTCTGGAGTTCAACTAGAATCAACGATGCACTGGATGCTGATCCTGGTTACCTGTAGCTATATCATAAAAAGATGCAGGCCAAATGACATCAGTACATTGAATGTACGAGCATGCGAGGGGAAATCTAAACAATACATAAGCTTGAAATGAACAGAAAGAACAAACCTGGTCTCAACTCAACTCATTTCAATATAAAGCAGTAATGTAAATGCAATATAAAGAAAAACTTTTAAAACATGAATAGCAACTCTGTGTATTGAAAAATAAAATAGTGACTCTGTTTGCATACGAAGATAGAATATGAACTCTGTTTGTATATGAAAATACAAATAATCTGTGTATATAAGAATACAAAATACTTCTGTGGGAGTTTCTCTAACCGACAACCATCACTTAAGAGCTATTGTGATGATACAACATTTTGCCTCACGCTGCCAGGGTCGTCCTACACCTTACCAAGGGTATAGAACCTGACTACTAAGTGGATCCACTAGTCTATGCTAAAAAGCACTAAGTAATCATCTAAAAAGTATGACCCTTTTCTACCCATGATGGCTACATGGTTTATAGGGGCTGGGAGTTGTATGAACTCTGCCCCATATTGGTGCTTGATGAGTCCACAAATTGGAATCATTCAGGGCTATATTTTAATAGAAATTGTGTCCTCAAAAGCTTATTTTATCTCAAAATCTAATGAAAACCCTTAAGTTTCAGGTATTTGAAGTTTTAAGGAAAGCATGGACACTATGCCACAAAAAGAAACGGAAAGGCTGAAAAAATGAAGAAATGAAGGCTTGAGGATCGTCGAGTCCCACTTGGCGAGTCGTCCAAGGGTCTTACTTTGCCTTTTGTGCCAGTGTGCTGAGCCCTGAAGAAAAGGATCAAGTCGGCGCAAACAGAGATCAGTCAATGCATCGCCGAGCAGTTTCGTGAAGCAGTACCATGCCGCCCAATGACCCAGAGCACTACGATGCTGAAGGCTGGTGCAAGACGGTGACGAACTACACCAAAGGTTAAGTCGCCGAGTTGATCGGCGATTCCGACTAACGACACCGAACAATCCGCTGCAGCACAAATCTGTGATAACTATAAATAATAATTAGAGTTTTAGTTTTAAAGGGAACATTATTGTAATTTTGAGACTTAGAATATTAGCTTTTGCATTTTTCTCTCAAGTTTGGAGAGGGTTTTGGGAAGACTTGAAGAAAGAAGAAGTTCATCTTCCTCAAATCGGAAGTGGGTCTTCTCTATTCTTCTTCCTTTGCTTATATCAAGGTTTAATTTCCTATACCCATTTGGTTTTAACATCATGTTAGGTATAATTTCTTATTTCTTGATGTGTGGCTAAAAACCCCCCATTCTTGAGTGTGATTTAGCGAATAAGTGTTGATATTATTGTTGGGTCTTGCTTGTTGATAGGTTAGATGTATTTTAATGGTGATTTCACCTAGTGTTTGTAGTTTAATTTAATGGGTTTATAGTTGCAAATACAAAACCACTCATGTGTTTTCGGCTTGCTCGAGAGAGAGGTCGCGAAACCAAGACCGCTAGACTGATGGCCTAAGGAGTGGGTCGACATGAGGTTCATCCCGAGAGGGTGAGCCCTAGTCCATTATCCTAACACTCAGCTCGAAAGAGTGAGTGGGGTAAGGAGTAGGCTGGCCTTCATGCAGCAATTGGGTGTCCGAGAGGAACCCATTTGAAACGGGGTAAGTTGCTCGAGAATGAACTTATTTCCATCTAAAGCTTAGCCTAGTCACTATAATCCTGCAAATTTCCTATCGAAAGCATGTACCCAATGATTTATATTAATATGTAATGCGGTCACACCCCAAGAACTTCTCCCCATACTTGAATTCTCTCTTTATTTTTGTTGTTTTAGCTATACTTGTGACAAACCCCCATTAATATATGACACTTTTGGTGTCACCCATTTGAATTTACTTTGTTTTTATTCGATAATTTCTCAAACTACAGCTAACTAGAACAAAATTCTAGCCTAACTACTATTTTCACTACCACTCCCTTAGGACGTGATACTAAACCTTACTTGGGTTACTATATTATCGACGATCGTAGACACTCGAACCATAGGTTAGTGTTGTTGGTCACGATAAGCATCAAAATGGCACTGCTGCCGGGGAGTGGTGTTAGTTGAGAATTTTTAGTTAGGTTGAATTTTTTTCTTGTTAATTATTGTTGAAATTACTTAATTTTTAGTTTTGGTTTTTGTGTTGCTGTTATGAACAGAAAATTGAGCATATCTGCTAGCAACGGTGATCCAATAGACCACCCTCCTCTGAAAATGATGATCTTAAGTTATAACATCCTAAGTTTCAATAAATTGGAGAGTGAGTCAGTTTATGAGATGTGGCAAAGGTTTAAGGCTCTCTTGCAGCAATGCCTGACTCATGGAATTCCAGATAAGATGCTTCTGGAATGTCTCTACCCAGAGCCGGAAGAGGGGATGCCTTATGAAAGTGAGGCAAACCCCACTAATGGAAATTAAGTGGGGACTTGCGTCGTGCCACGACGTTAACTAAGGCGCTACTTGGGAGGCAACCCAAGACCCCTTATCGCTTTATTTTTGCTATGATAAAATAATGGTGTGTTGATTGTGCAGATGGAAGTGTGGAAAGTGATCGAAAAGTGTAAATTGCTGAGTAAAAGGTCCAGTTGGCGCATCACCGAAGAGGTGGGCGACCCCGACCCAGACCGTCGTTGGACTCAAGACAATTTTACATTGGAATCTATAAAAGTCGGCGAGCCTAGGAAATTATTGGCAAATCGCCAACCAGGTCGGCTATCCCTATCTAATCCGCCGTTTGGACCCCCACATCAACTGAGGATCCAGTAAAACTCGGTGAGGTAAGTGACCACTTGGCATTCCACCGAGTGAGTAGGCGAGCTTGACTAATGTCGCCGAGTGGGCGAAAACTGGACAGTTTTTGCAAGCCAAAGGTTTAAAAGTTTCAACTTCATTCACTTTCCCTCACTTTTTACCTGTCCAAACTCACACCTGCACTCTAGTTTATATGCTTTTACATTTGTAGAGTATTTTTAGTATCGAATTGTGCTACGAGTTAGATTACAGTGCTTCCTTGCATCTCAATATCTATTTGATCAGCACAAAAGGTTACTGTCCCGAACCCCATATTTATCTTGTCAAAATTGTACTCATTTGCAAATATTGTAATCTTGTCGAAATCTGTTGAACCTCCCTAATTGGGCTTCATCGTTTATGTGTCGATTTTTCTTCGATTGCCCCGCCTTTATTACCTAAACTGTGAAATCTTGTTCACCAATGCATCGAGTGGAGTTAATGGGTGATGAGTGGTATTCATATGTTATAGGTCCTGGTCGAATTTGTGTTTTTAGTGCTTATATTGCATTTTCGGGGGTTGCGGGGCTGATTTTGAGAAGTTAGGTCAAAAGTAGGCACGTTGGGTCATTCGGCGAGTTGTGACGAGCTCGCTGAACTATTACGTGGTTTGCCTAGTTACCCTATCTTGCCCTTATTATCATGCTTTATTTTTTGTGGCGTCTGTAACTTTCGGCGAGAAGTATGAGGTCGCCAAGAGCACTCGGTGACTCGCCGAAAGTCTGCTTATTCACCCTTTGTCTGCACCCCTAACTCATTCTGCACTGTGACCTTCGGCGGATTGTCTATGGCTCGCCGAATGGACTATCTAGATTTTCAGCAGCTGAATGTCTTTGTTTTGGTTGTCAAATATGTTCTAACATTATCTCAAGACTTTGCAGACATGGCCAGACCAAAAGTTGCAGAAAAAAACATGTCACCCAGACATATAAGAGCACAAAAGTTTAGGAGAACTACAAGTAGCGAGAACAAGATAGCCAGTTTGAGGAAGAGGATGCCCATCGACCCTAATATCCCTTCGTGGGCTCGAGGGTTCAGTAATGCGATACACGCCTTTGTGGCAGCTCACGAGTTGGACAATATGATCAAGGCTAATATCGTTGCAGAAGCTGAAGCAGAGCGAAAAGAAAAAGAGAACCAGAAGAAGAATGACAACACTCCGGGCACTATTGCCCAGACTAATACAGTGACAGCTTATCTAGGATCCCTTCTTTATCTCCCTCTCTATCTTTCTATAATTGTCATTTTGGATATTTTGTCATGTGCATCTGAGGACAAATGCTTTTTAATTGTGGTGGGGTGAGGGCCACCTTTGTGTGCTACTCGTGTTCGTGTTTTATTGATATATTTTGGGTTGTTCTATTTAAAATTGTGTTAGCACTGCTTTTTTGTGGATGCTTGAACTTATGGCTCCTTTTATTTTAAATTGCAAAATGATTTGGAACCCTTCCAAAAAAAATTTTGAATTTTTCGCACATTTTCGCCACTCTTTATCTGCTCTTGAATGTGGCTATTCTTCTGCAAAAATTTGAGTCTTGGTTCCAATCAATACCTATGACCTAAATAGTGCTCTCAATCGAACGAACATGAATGCATGGCTACGATGAGGTCAAATGAAGTTGCATAGACAATATGTGAACTCTTTGCATCTCGTTATGAGTAGCCTTGTATCAAGTTGATTCTCTTGTGATGATCATTGCACACTAGCAAAAGTGTGGAGTCTTGTTTAACTTATAGTGTCAATGCCTAGTGTGATTAGCTTACCTGTGAACTATGCATAATAGATCCTAAAATTTGCCCCGTTGGTCCGGTCAACTAAGTGATGTTATCTCTTGATATGATCTTAGGCAACTTCTACGAGTGTGAGCCAATTTGACCTCTTTTGTGACTTACCCTGTGAGTGTGTGAACCGCTTTTGAACACCCTTTGAGTCTTTCCCTTTTCTTTGGAAGAAACTTGATGAAAACTAGACCTTTCTTAATCTATCATCCATAATTCTCATGAAAATGTGGTTAGTTGAATAGCGAACTTAGGCCAAAAGCCTAAGTTAGGGGTGTGTTGAAAAGATAGGGGCAAGTCAAGAAGTGCAAGGAAAGTCTCCTCTTACCCATGATTTTGAGAAAAATGGAACCCCTCCATATAAAAGAAAACGTAGAAAAGAAAAAGAAAAAGAATGAAAAGGAAAGTTGTGGAATAAAGTACAAAAGAAATAGGGTTTCCTAATAATTCATGGGAAGCGAATAAGAGGATGACCTATTAAGCACTAATGAAAATGATGAAGGACAAAGGAAAGAAAGTGTTGAGAGCACCACATTTCATGAGGATGAAAGTCACTGAGCCTAAATGACCACACATTTGCACTCAACCCCATTACAAGCCTTGAAAAGACCTTTTTGATCTTGAGTGAGCTGAAACAAATATTGATTGGAAAATACGGGCAAACATATGGGTGAAATTATGCATTATGTTCTTCTTTGTGAGTGTGAGCGTTGCATCTGATTCAAAAGATTTAAACTGTGAAACCATTGTGTGAATATGGAATCATTCTTTGTGTGATGGTATTTGTACACTATAGTTGAGCTTGAACTTGCATTTGAAGCAAGAATTGTGAGCATGAGATTCATTGATATTGGTGAGTCACAACTTGAATCTTTGAGTGCACATTTGATATTTGCATAAGTAAATTGAGTCTTGTTGTGTGCATTTATGATTGAGTCTTGTGTAGCACTGTTTGAGACACCCTTTTTGAACGGCTGAACTTGAGTTTGCTTGAGGACAAGCAAGAGTTTAAGTTGGGGGTGTTGATGAGTCCACAAATTGGACTCATTCAGGGATGTATTTTAATAGAAATTGTGTCCTCAAATGTTTATTTATCTCAATATGTGATGAAAACCCTTAAGTTTCAGGTATTTGAAGTTTTAAGGAAAGCATGGACACTACATCGCAAAAAGGAACGAAAAGGCTGAAAAGAATGAAGAAATGAAGGCCTCAAGATCGCCGAGTCCACTTAGTGAGTCCCCAAATGCTCTTACTTTGCCTTTTGTTCCAGTGTGCTGAGCCCAGAAGAAAAGGATCAAGTCAACGAAAATAGAAAGCAGTCGGCGCATCGCCGAGCAGTTTCGTGAAGCAGTACGATGCCGCCCAATGAACCAGAACACGACGATACTGAAGGCTGGTGCAAGACGGCGACGAACTACACCTAAGGGCGAGTCACCGAGTTGATCGGCGATTTTGACTAACGACGCTGAAAGATCCGTTGTAGCACAAATCTGTGATAACTATAAATACTAGTTAGAGTTTTAGTTTTAGAGGGAACATTATTGTAATTTTGAGACTTAGAATATTAGGTTTTGCATTTTTCTCTCAAGTTTGGAGAGGGTTTTGGGAAGACTTGAAGAAAAAGGAGTTCATCTTCCTAAAATCGAAAGTGAGTCTTCTCTATTCTTCTTCCTTTGCTTATATCAAGGTTTAATTTCCTATACCCATTTGCTTTTAACATCATTTTAGGTATAATTTCGTATTTCTTGATGTGTGGCTAAAAAACCTCATTCTTGGGGTGCGATTTAGCAAATATGTGTTGATATTATTGTTGGGTTTTGCTTGCTAATAGGTTAGATGTATTTTAATGGTGATTTCACCTAGTGGTTGTGGTTTAACTTAATGGGTTTATAGTTGCAAATACAAAACCACCCATGTGTCTTCGACTTGCGAGAGAGAGAGGTCGCGAGACCAAGACCACTAGACTGATGACCTAAGGGGTGGCTCGACATGAGGTTCAGCCCGAGAGGGTGAGCCCTAGTCCCATATCCTAACACTCAGCTCGAGAGAGTGAGTGGGGTAACGCGTAGGCTGGCCTTCATGCAGCAATTGGGTGTCCGAGTGGAACCCATTTGAAATGGGGTAAGTTGCTCGAGAGAGAACTTATTTCCATCTAAAGCTTAGGCTAGTCACTATTATCCTGCAAATTTCCTATCGAAAGCATGTACCCAATGATTTATATTAATATGTATTGCGGTCACACCCCAAGAACTTCTCCCCATACTTGAATTCTCTTTTTATTTTTGTTGTTTTAGCTATACTTGTGACAAACTCCCATTAATATTTGACACTTTGGTGTCACCCACTTGAATTTACTTTGTTTTTATTCGATAATTTCTCAAACTATAGCTAACTAGAACAAAATTCTAGCCTAACTGCTATTTTCACTACCACTCCCTTGGGACACGATCCCAACCCTTGGTTGGGTTACTATATTATCAACGATCGTAGACACTTAACCGTAGGTTAGTGTCGTTGGTCACGATAAGCATCAGTGCTCAATACTACTCCCAAAATATAATACTAGCTCTTATGTTTAAAAACATAATTTCTTTATGTGGTTTGAGATAATTGCTCAAAACTTAACTCAAAGGTTCTCTTGGAAATCAAAGTTTCCTCTCTTGCTTAATTATGAAAGCATTTACTCTTTACTGAAAACTAACTCAAAGGCTCGTTTGGAAATCTCAGTTTCCTTTCTTCTTTAAATGTGAAAACATTTTACTCTTTGGGAATACATAGTCCCGATATACCCTTTGGAAGAAATGAACTTCAAATCTTTACTCTTTACTTTTTACTCAACTCAAAACTCAGGTCTTAAAACAAAGTTAAAACATTTGTAAAAGACTTTTGGAAGACTCTATGAACTTCTGTTGACTTGACTTTTAACTTGTCTTGACTTGACTCTTAACTTTCCTTGAATTGAATTATGGATTCAAGGATGGTGATTTGTGATAGAAAGGATCTCATGATATTTAGGAGTAATTTTAGAAAGTTAAACATGAGAAACGATCAAGAAATCAATGTCTGGAAGCAAGTCCACGATGCGGAGATGCATTTAATTATTTGGTTGCAAAATAAATTTTGAGGCAGATCGGTCCATGACCACTCCGCGACGCGGAGAAAATTTTGTCAATCCTGAGGAATAGGTCCGCGATGCAGACCTGCTACCCAGATTTTCCTGACTTGTTCCTTCTTCATTTTCTAACCCCTATTCGCTTAAAATCGGTTCTTTTTCTCAAATTCTCTTTAGATTCAGATACCCAGTATGAATTGATGTGAGGCCTAAAATACATATTTTTAATCATTATTTCCTCACATTTATTATTTATATTTGTCCTTTTTGAGCATGAATTTTATGGATTGTACTAAATTGTGTATTTTATGTGTAGGATTAAATTGGTGGGAAAATGAAGAAGTTCGGAGCTAAAACAAATTAAAGATGGAAGGTTGAAGAAGGAAATCAAACAGACAACTTAATGGATTAAATTTATTAAAATAATATATTTATACATATGACACCAATGTGAACGAATTGCCAATTCAAATTGAATTTGGCTCGCTGCTGCCACGTGTCTATAGCTAACCGCCCCTCTGTCGCCAACAATCTGAAGAAATCCAGCGAGCAATTGGAAACCCAATTTAATTGCGTTTTGTTTTCCTAATTTATCTTGAAGTTAATTATTTTATTTAGGGTTTCTATGTCTATAAATAGGGCATGAAAAATTATTCTTTAGGGAAGCGAAGAACCAAGATACAAGACACAATATAAATTTTCTTCTAGCTTAGGAACTTTGGAAGAGCCGCCGTGGAGGCCAGAGAATTGTGGTTTATTATTTCTTCTCCTTTATTATTTATTTTTATTCGTGATTAATAAAAGATAGTTTAGCTATTGTTCTTAACTTTTTTATGATTAACACGAGCATATTTATTTTAATAAATTTTGATTGTGTTTTTGAGATAATGAGTAGCTAAATTTCATAACTAGGGATGTGGGAACCATAAGCGATTAACAAAGTATGAATAATAACTAAGTAATTCTTGAATAGTGTTGAAGCATGCATTGATAATTCTTTCGTTTAAAAGTCTTTTTAGGTGTTGCAAACGTTAGAACTCGTCTTGTTGCTACTTGCCGGACCAAGGAGGTAAGCAACAAGAAAAGAATTATCAACATAGATTTAGTGTGATACTATCTAATAGGCTAGTGTCGATTGGTGCGAAGTAATAACTAAGCCAAACATCGATTATGATGTCTACTATGAGGTAACGGTAAGGGTTAGTAAATTATACACACGTAGCCGGACCAAGGTGTGGGGTGAAATTCTCTAGATGCCGGACCAAGGATTTAGAGATACCTAACATATCACTTTACATGTGATACACTAGAAAAGGATTACTATTATTAGGATTACTGCATTATGAGCTTATGGGGAACACATTCCTAGTTACTTTTAATAATCTGAATATAAATAAATACTTAGTTCAAAGCTATCTTTTTATTGTTTTTTATTTTATTTCAAATTAAATCCCCCCCATTGTTATATAACGACTATCGAGTTAAATATTTGCTATTGACAATATTCTTCCATATTCTCTGTGGGAAGGACCCCGACTCATAGTTAGGTAAATATATTGCATACGATCGTTTATATTTCTTTTCAAGAAGTATATTTGAACGTTATCAAGAATGGCGCCGCTGCCGAGGACTATGGCATAGAAATTGTCTTTAGTATTTATTTTGACTTGTAGTCCTTTTATTTGTTTTTTTTTATTTGTTTTAATTTACTTTTCTTTATTATATGTTTTACTCTTCTTGAGATGTCATCTGAAAAAGTATGTAGTGTTAAGTGTTCTTGCAATTTTTGTACTTCTGACATTTTGGATTCTTATAAGCTAATTTTTTTCTCAACAAAATAAGTTGTGTGGGGACATAGAAGATTTATTGATACTGTGCTATAAATCAATATTTAAGTGCATGATTGATGAAGATACCTATTATTGGGATCTCGAGAAAGTAAATTTTGAGTTGAGTGAAAAGATTAAATCATATGACACCCAACAATTTAGTAATAATATGTGTGGGGAAGAAAAAATACTTATAAGTCAACTTGAAGCGCTAAAGGTTGAGGGCCAATTGCTTGATCATACTTTTATTGATGTTGTCATTGTTGAGAAGAGTGCACTAGAGTTATGTAATGAAGTAGTTAATATTATTTTTAAAAACTCTAGTATGTGTAAATATGAGGGTGTAAATAATAAAATAATTCATAAGTTAGGGCGCACTAGACCTCATTCCAATCATTTTTCCACATTATGTTTAGATGATGAGAAATTAATCGAGCCATCTGAGCCTATAGAAGAGTGTATGGAGGAGGAAAATTGTGTCTATATTCTTGAATTTATTGTTCCAATATCGGAGAATTACATTCCTCACTTAGGATCCAAGAAGTGCATAATGCGATATCTATTGCTTGGGACCTGTATTTTTCTACCACCACCACTTGAACGTAATAGAAAAATTGATGCAAAATTAGGGGTGCAATTCATATCTTCAAAGTGGAAGGAAAAATAGTAAAATTGATGGTGTCGTGCCGCGACGTTAAATTAAGCGCCCATTGGGAGGCAACCCAATTAGTAGTGAAACTTCTTATTTTATTTTATTAATATCACTTTTTTTTCTTTTCGTGTTTTTGCAGATTAGGGGAAGTCTGAGTACCCAAAAAAAATTGAAGGAAAGGAGCATGTTTGAGCTTAAGTGTGGGGTGACGACCCTTGATGCAAGGAGGAAAAAAAAAACATGTCGTTAGCTAGGCCATAAAGGGCCCGAGGTAGTATTTCTCACCCTTCTTCTTCTTCTCTTTTCTATAAATTGCTTTGGGGACAAAGCATGATTCTAAGTGCGGGTGGAGGAATGATTTCTAGTTTTTACTTTTTTATTGAGTTTTTTTTTTTTAAGATGGGTTCCTTGGCTTTTGTTTTCGGTTCTTTTCCTGAGGATAGTTCCTTTGAACCGAGTGTCTTTTATTTATTTATTTTATTTTAGGAATAAATTTTATTTTTCTTTTTTTTTCTTTTTGTTTTGGAGAGAAAAGAAAAAATCCCTTTTGAGTTATGTGATACTTACTATTTGGGTCTAATTTTTGAGTAGCACTTTCTTGTGAATGCTTGATTTCTAGTGAAATTGCAAAAATTTTGACATCTAGGTTCATGGTTGCGATTTTGTATATAACTTATTTTATTTTGTGGTTTGTTATGATCATGTCTCTCTTAGAAGTGGAATTGATCCATCTTGATTGATACTTGTGCCATGTGTGGTGAGATTTTGTTTATTCCATGTTTTGCATCTTAGTCTAGAACTTGCCCTACATGTTATTGAAGCGAAATAAAAAGTGTTGCTTTGTTTAGGAGATGATAATAGGCTTTCTTTGCTTTGTCTGGTAAATTTTAGCATTTTCAGATATTTTATCACTAGTTAGCCCTTTTGAGCCTGTAGCCTTTTATTGGTAGCCATATTTTGCACTTGACTATTTTGTTGAATCCCTAGTTTTTGCACCTTGCTTCCTTGAGCATTATAGCATAGACTTATTCTAATTATCAATTTTGAGAAAAAAGGGATGGCTGAGTGAAAAGGTAATCAATAATAGCTACAAAGTGCTTAAAAGTCCTCTTTGAAGGAAGGTGATATGAAAAAAAAAAGTGATATGAAAAAAAAAAGTTACCTTGATGATGGCCCTGGTCCTTCCAAGGACATTGTGCACCTTAACGCATGTAAAATATGTAAGTTGAGGGTGGCTATTATGAAGGAAAACTTTAAAAAAAATGATGGAAATATTCTTGAGAGGTTGAGAATTACTTGTGAAATAATTGTTGAAGAGAGGGCTGAAAATAAAGAGAAGAAAATAATGGGTGATGAAGTCTAAAATTGCAAAATGCTTAAGGAAGTGTAAGTCACTATTATATAGCTTTCCTACCCGTCCCCTAGCCTACATTACAACCCGTTAAAGTCCTATTCGATTCTATTCAAGCATGCTTAATTAGTGGAGATGTACATAATGGGAAAGCATATGGTTCTTTGTGCATACATCTGAATTCTCCTTGTGAGTGTGAGAGTGTTATTTGATGCTAAGTCCTTAATTTATATTCAATCTTTTGATTTGAGTGTGTGGACTATTTCTTCTTGTGAGGGCACCTGTTTCATGATAGATAGGTGATGTTAATAACTTTCTTTGATGAGAGTAGGAGAGAGCAAACTTAAATTTGATGAGTTCAAAGTCCTTCCTCGAGGTTAGGAGGTTAGGAGGTTTGTTGTTTATTTGGATGACTTGCATAATGATTGAGAAGTCTACTTGATGTTTTGAAATTGGTCCATTGCCTAATTGTTTGTATTAACCAAAGTGATGACATTGCTAGTATGAATTTTTTTGGGATGAGCTTTAATGTTTGCTCGAGGATGAACAAAAGTTTAAGTGTGGGGAGTACCCAGTATGTATACACAAGAATCTAACTCAAACAACTCAAGGAAATAACATTATAACCTCAAGGAACTCCTCAATCTCAACCTAACTCAAGAACGAACGCCAATTTCAAGAATACCATTCAAGATTCATCAACTTTCAACTTTCTAGAATGAATTTCGCTGAAATAAACATGGTTGGCACGTGGCTGAACGAACCCAACACTATGAAAGTCTCACATACCTCGTAGCTTGATGAAATCCACGATCTTACCTTCAAGAACTTAACGATTCCTTGTCTCTTCTCCTCTTTTATCCTCTTCTTTTCTCTTCTCTCAAAACCCTAACTCTAATTTCAAAAGCGTAAACTGAATACAATCAGTTTAGACCCCAACCTAATTACCAAAAATTAAATTAATTAATTAGGTAGTGAAAAGACCACAATACCCTTCAAAAATCTGGTTTTGACTTTTCTTATCTCAACAGCCCAACTTCAAATGGGCATATCTCACTCATACAAACTCGAAATTGAGCAAACTCGGTGGAGTTGAAAGAAAATCCAAAGATCTTTCCTGCGGTATCTTTTAGCACACCTAACTCATCCTAAGATAGGAGTTGTAGTTGTTTGAATTTGACCCAAAACTCATTCTTAACTTAACTTTGTCAAATTTCCAGATTTTTCATTATTTTCACAAATCACTCTTTCTAATCCTAGATCTTTCTTGTTGCGGGATGTTACAATTCTTTTCTTAACGGATGTTCTTGAATTGATGGAATACTTGCGGCTAAACACTTGGAACGAAGACTTCTTTGTATGCGGAAGACTTGCAGATCACCACTGAAGAGTAAAGATTATCTATGTATGTCTTTGTGTCTTCTTCTTTTTTTTCCTCTTTCCTTTGATCATATGAGGACCCCTTTTATGTAGCTGTGAGCTAGGGTTTTGTGGGTATTTCTGTCTTCTAGTAATTTTAGAAGGCCTTGGGCTTGAAGAATATGAGTTGGGCTCGTTTTGTCAACTTAATGGACTGACCCAAATGTAATTTGGACTTTATTTAAGTCATATATTTGGACTTAAATATTAATCTAACTTTATTAACCAGTCATTTGACTTGGTCAATATATAAGGAATTTATGGATTAATCCAAAATTCAATATGAATAATAAAATTTCACTATCTACAAATCCCCCCTGCTTCGAGGCTTGGTTCGGTGTTCAACTTGTCGAACCTTTAAAGACAAGGCTTGAAGTATTCGTGAAGTATATACATTTTTTTTTAGAGTTTTTCAAAACTTTCCATGTTTGATTCCAATGAAAACTTTACATAACTTGATTCCTAAAGAAACTTACAATAATTTGGTTACTAGGAAAATTTACCATAACTTTGTTTCAAATATGATACTTTCATAATTTGTAGGAATACAATTTATGTACTTTTGGTTTCTATAAATGTCCATACTCTTACAATGGTTGATTGTCAACTTGAGGCATATAAAACTCAATTTCGTCACTTTTTTTTTTCAACACAACACATTTGCGGTCGAAAATTCATAACTTGTTGTAGAAATATCGAATTCATGATTCGTTTGATTTTCCAGAAACTAGACTCACAAAGTTACAACATATCTGAAATTCAAAATCAAAACCATTCTCAATTGATGGAATTATTTTTTGAAGTTTGCTATCAAATATGTCTTCTTCTTCTTTTACAGCTCTATGCAGTCTCACCAAAACTTCTCTATCTTGGGGTAGGAGAGTATGAATGACGGGCGACTTGATTCTATAGAAACTAGACATCAAACTCTACAACATATCCAAAAATCTTCACGAATTGACGAGAATTAATTTTTGAATTTGGTCTTCATTTTTGCCATTATTGTTTCGCAAATTTGTGGAGTCTCACCAAAACAATCGTATCTTGGTGTAGGAGAGCTTGAATGGAGAGAGACTTGATTCAATAGAAAATAGACTATTAAACCTAAAACATATCCAAAAATCAAATTCAAAGTTCTTATGGATTGACCAAAATTAATTTTGTTAAAATTAGTAATCAAATTGACTTTGGACAACATTCATGAGTTCACTTCTTTGCTTCTTCGCCGAAGAGTCGCGTATTGATTTTCGTATTGATTAAGAATTTTGTCATCATCTAAATGAAGAGAGAACACAAAACTCTTAAGCCAATAGGACCATATTCATCATGAAGAATGCAAGAGCATATGCCACAATTTTCACCATGCCGATTTGAAGCTTCGTGCTATTGGCACTGTGAGACACATCACCTCATATTTTTTGCAGGTTTACGATGGACCACAAACAGTCTCAATATCAGACCAAAAAAAATGTGAGATGTAATCCATAATTGGCAAGGAACCACTTGGTGCAAATATTTTTTGAGATTGTGGCTTTAGTGGAGATGAACCACAATTCATGCTTCTTGTTTTGAAACTGCAGCTTTGGCGATGAACTACACTTGGTGCATTTTATTTTGCAGTTGTGGCTTAAATAACAAAGCACACTTAGTGCATCATATTCTACAATCACATCTTTGATGACGAACCACACATGAGTCATCTTCTTTTGCAGTTGCGACTTTGATGACGAACCACACATGATGCATCTTCTTTTGTAGTTGTAACTTTGATGACGAACCACACTTAGTACATCTTCTTTTATAACTGTGGCTTTAGAGACGAACCACACTTAGTGCATTTTCTTCTACAATCGCGACTTTGATGATGAACCACACATGAAGCATCTTATTTTTTTAATTGCGGCTTTGACAACCAACCACATTTAGTGCATCTTCTTTTGCAGATGCAACTTTGATGATGAACCACTTTTAGTGCATCTTCTTTTGCAGATATGGCTTTGATTACAAACCACACATGATGCATCTTTTTTTTTCGTAATTGCGACTTTGATGACGGACCAGGTTTGGTGCATCTTCTTTTGCAATTGTATCTTTAACAATGAACCACAGTTAATGCCTTTTCTTCTACAATCATGCCTTTGACAACAAACCACACATGAATCATCTTCTTTTGCAGTTGCGACTTTGACAACGAACCACATTTAGTGCATCTTCTTTTGCATATGCCACTTTGATAACAAACCACACATGATGCATCATTTTTTGTAGTTGAAGTTTGCCAACGAATCACACTTTGTGCCTCTTCCTTTGTAGTTTTGGATTTGGCGAGAAAGAGATTTTTCCACAGTTTGTCCTAGTTCTGGAGAGGAACTACTTGTCACATTATCAACTCTTGAATCAAACTTCAAAATATGCCCCCATGTCAAAGATAGAGGCTCACTTGTGGTTGCATAGATCCATAAAAATATTTGAAGGGATGATGTTTGATGAAGAGGTGAATGCAAACTTTGTAAAGACATCCGAGACGAGTTGACAAATCACTTCTTGACGTTTGATTTTTTCTACTCAATTTTTTTGTATAGGATGATATGTCCATTTTTTTCATCTCTTCCTTATGATTGTTGATGTGTAAAAACTCTTGCAATTTTGAAGTAATAAAATATATTTACTTTACACTTCAATGCAAAACATGTGACTTTTTTTTTCTAATTTATATAGGCAACATATTTCAAGATTTTCAACCTATTAATTTTTTTTTGGACCATATAGATTTAAAATCATGAGGGCCAAAAGTAACAACTTGAAGATTTCACTCATTTTCATGGAGATTTTGTGACTTGAAGATTTGGCTTGCATTTGAGAAGCATCGTGATATGAAGACTAAGCTCGAATTTGAAGAGTTTCGAAACTTGAGACTTAGCTCGGATGTGATGAGCTTCATGACATGCATTTTAGACTCATGCGTCGAGAAACATTTTTCCTTAAAGATTTTGTTCGAATTTGATGAGTTTTAAAACTTAAAGATTCAATAGAATTTGATGAACTTTATGACATGCATTCCAGGCTCATGCGTCGAGGAGCATTTTGACTTGAAGATTTTTCTTGAATTTGATGAGCTTTGAAACTTGAAGATTCTGCTAGAATTTGAGAAACTTCATGACTTAAAAACTTAGCTTAAATTTGGTGAGTTTCATGACATGCATTTTTGACTCGTGCGTCAAGGAGCATTTTGACTTGAAGATTTTGCTTAATTTGAGAAACTTCGTGACTTGATGAGTTAGCTTGAATTTGATGAGCTTCACGACATGAAGATTTAGCCAAAATTTGATGAGCTTTATGACATGAAGATTTAACACGAATTTGATGAGAAAAGAGTATTTTGATTTGAAGACGTAGCTCAGATTTCAGAAGTTTTGGAGCTTGGGAGCTTGAAAATTTAGTTTGAATTTGATGAGTTTCATGACATGTATTTTAAGCTCGCGTGTCAATGATCATTATGACTTGCAGTTTTAGTCTCGTACATCAAGGAACATTTTGATTTGAAGACTTAGTTCAATGAGGAGCTTCAGAACTAGAAAACTTAGCTCGAATTTGATGAGCTTCATGACATGCATTTTAAGATCGTGCGTCGATAAACATTATGACTTGCAGTTTAGTCTCGTACATCAAGGAGCATGCCAACTTACATAGACTCTTCAATTTCGATTTCAGATGAAAACTTATCCTCATCATCAATGTCATTTATATTTTCTTTGTAAGGCTCAAAGCTAGACAACTCTTGATCTCCATTTGATGTCATACTCAAGACAAATACCAAAGATGTTTTCTGAAAAATATCTTTCATTCACCAACCAAACATTAAAAAATATTTTAAAATATTTTCTACTCACCAACCAAATATGAGAAAATAAGTTAGAAATCCACTTCTTTTTCAAATTTTCTAGGAAAATATTTTATAGGGAAAACATATTCCTTCATACCAAACACACCCTAAATGCTATATTTTAATTTGGAAGCACTGCCACCATATACCATATAGATCTTGATAAGAAATACTCATACCTAAACAAAGGAGTTGACGAACTTAACAATAAATACCCTTTAAATTAAACATCTATCAAATATATTATAATGTGCTTTAGTTTTGTGTCTGATGTTATGTGAAAAATTGAAATTAAAATGTTGTTAAGTTCATTTCTATAACAAACTAAAAAAAGGTAGGACAAAGAAATCAAAATATATGAAATATTGTTTTTTGTCCAAGGTAAAGTAGTAAAAAATAAAAAGTTGCCTTGAAAAAGTTCAATAGAATATATTATAAAATTATAAGTGTAGCTTCATAGCTATAAAATTAAAATATTATGATATTATAAAAAAGGTGTCCTAATTAAATTGATTTAATCTTAATAAGTTATTAATATTTAAAAATATTGACAATTAGATAGTAAATGTTAGTTAATTTTCTTTTAAAACATGATTGTTTTTTTATAATAATTATGCATCGTGCGTGTAACGACCTGATTTTCGTCGTTAGGGAAAAGCCAATGGAGAAAGAATTGGGGACCGAATAACTTGGAATTTCCTAACCTAGTCCAGATTTGGACGAAATCGGAGTCAGTAAAGTCTAGGGAAATCTGGTAACAACTGGGTTGAGTCATAAAGTTGATTACTATTGATTTTTAAGTACCTAAGAAAGATTTCATCTAAAAGGTTTTGGTTTATAATAAGGTAAATGGTCAGAGTGTTATAATGGTTGTTAGTAATGTGGGAATGATTCACTAGATATGCTCTCGTGTGTTTTCACTTTTGTGAGTGGATCTCTAGTGGTGGATAAGGGGTACCAAATCCTGCGATGTTCTCTTGGTTGAGTGGGAAGATTGGAAAGATTTGGTTATTTCGAATGACATAATTGGTATTGTCTTGGAGTTGTTAAAGTATTTTAGTGGTTCTATATGTAACAATTATATGTGGTTGAATGTGGGAATCATTGGGTCCAATTCTACTGTTCTTAAGGGTAAACTACAATCATAATTGCTAAATCTAGCATTCGATAGTGTGGCTAGAGGGTTTGTATGCTTTGACATATCCCTCAATAAGTACCTGATGTGTAAAGAACAAATTTTTATAACTTAAGCTTATGAAAATTTATATTGTGAGATAAAGAAGTTGATAAGGACTATGGTAGTTTGGGAATTATGAGTATGTGTTGGTTGGTTCAGGTTCACTTCTAATTGTAGCAAGTATTGATTTAAAAAAATTTCATGGTTGTGAGAAAGGATTCGTTCTGATGTTGTGTCAAACTCCTTGATAACATGTTGCAGACATGTGAACGGTCAACTTTGGTGGTTATAGGGAATAACTTTGTTATTAGTTAACTACACATACAACAATAATTATCACTCGAGTATTGAGATGATTTCATTGAGGCATTGTAAGGGAGGATGTGTAGGTATTCAATTACTTGGTTTGAGGTTGGAGATATGAAACCCTTAGGGGGTAATGAGATTCGGTAAGAAAGGCATACGAGACAAGTATCCCAGTAATTCGACGATTCAGATACTACTCTACCCTTACTTTAGCTAGTCTTTCCTAGTTGATCACTCGGGGAAGAGTGATGAGTAAATTGGTATCTATTGTAACGACCTAATTTTAGTCGTTAGGGAAAAACCAATGGAGAAAGAATTGGGGTCAGAATAACTTGGAATTTCCTAACCTAGTCCAGATTTAGACGAAATTAAGTCAGTAAAGTCTAGGGAAATCGGGCAATAGCTACGTAGTTTAATTATGATTTTGATTACATGAATAGATAGTTAAGACATTAAGGAACCCGTACGCCTTTACAGAATTGAATTCGGGCGAGTAGAACTCCCGAAAATGATCTTAGCGTGAACGGGTGGTTTTTGAATGTCAGGGTTGAAGGTGTGTTGTGAAATGGGGATTTGGAATTCAAATTCCAGCATTCTGTCTCCGTGCATGTTGTCGTAGCGGGATGGCTGCCGTTGTAGCTGGATGGGTCCCGCCGTAGGACACGACTTAAGTCAGAAATAAAAATCGAAAAACGTTCTCTTCTACACTTTTCGACGTTGAGAGCTAAGGAACGACCCCAAGGTTTTTCTTGAACGTTTTCAACCATTATTGAGGCTAAAGGTAAGGTTTTCACACCCCAAATCCATTTTTCGATTCGTAGAACTTAGTTTCTTGGGTGAATATTGTTGGGGAAGGGTTTTGGAACTGTTTGGATGGTGGGAAAAATCCCTAATATGGGTATGGGGATCAAGGTTTGGACCTAGGGTTGATATTCTTGATTATGATCCGGGTAATTGGGTCTTGATTGTTGATCCTTGCGTATAAATTGTTGTTTGTAGACCTAGAACAAGCGGAAAGAATCCGGAAAGGGAAGATTCAAATGCCTTAGGGGATTCAAGCTTGGGTTCGAGGTAGGTGATGGTTGTGATTTCATGTTGGTGTGATATATGTTTGTAATTGTTCATTATAATGTATGTATGTGAATGTTGCATTATTGATCACCCTAATCGTAAATGAGGATAATTGAATAATTGTATGACATGAATCACCTCGTGTTGTATGATTGTGAGAATATACATGTGAATGTGATTGTGGTTTGTTGATTGGATCGTTTGCCACGTTCCGGCATAAACATTGGATCGGTTGCCACATTCTGGCATAAACATTGGATCGATTACCACGTTTCGGCATAAACATGGGATTGGGTACCACGTATCGGGACGCTAATGGTTTTTAGAAAGAAATCCCCATGAACCCATGTTTTCTCAAATTCTCTAAATTTCACCATAAAGTGGGTGTATTGATTTTGAGTAGATGATTATAAAAATTGTGTTTAGTATGGTATGGGCTGTTCATAAATGGTATTATATAAGTGAATTGTTAAGAATTTTTATTGAATTGAAGGATATGGGATGTTGGCCTTGAATGGGCAAAAATTGTGAATTTGTCTTCATGTTGATTTTGGGCTTATGCTTAGCTTAAATGGTATAGTTGAATACCATGACTACCTATGCTTTCTATTGTGAATTGTTTGATCATGAGAATGGTGAAGGTGGCTTGGAAAGGATGGTAAGTTGACCTACTTTATGAATAATGTTGAATTAGTAGGGAATTGAGTAATGTTGGTTATGGCTTTGGAGAATGGTAAGATGGCTTAATCTCTTAGTATTGATATAATTGTTATTGATTGGTTTGATCCACCTTTGGTGGATGTGGTTATTTGTTGTATTATTGTGAATTGAGGCCATGAAGGGCATTATATAAATGTTATTATATTGTTGTATTATTATACACATATGAGGCTATATGTAAAGTCCTATATGAAGCTATATGTAAAGTTTTATGTGAAGCTATATGTGAAGGTATGATGTGAATGAGTTTTATGTGATCTTGTGATGATCCTATGTAAAGTGAATAACATTGTGAGTTAAAGTATGACTTCTTATGATGTATATATGAAATGATGTTGGATTATTAAGTATCCTTAAATGAAAATGTTGTGACTTGGTTGGTAGACTAAAGTGTCTCTCCTTGTTACTTAAAGTCTTGAATACATGAATGTGTGAAGTGGGCTAGAACTAAGAAATGGTGCCCTTTCTATAAATGCTAAAAGAGGAATTCTAGGCCAAGACTTGAATCGGCAAAACTAAGAAATGGTGCCCTTTCATAAGTCTAGCTTTCCTAAGTAAATGTATAACCTTGAAGGATGGGCCTTAGGGCGAAGTTCCCTTCTTGAGTGAGATGATAGAGTTAGAGATGGATGGAGCCGGAACGGCATGATAATCCTTATCTAAGAAAGTCAAATGAGCTATCCTTATGAACCTTGATTGGCCATGACTAAGAAATGGGGCCTTTCTTGGGAAGAGGTACTATGAGTTGGTTGAACTAGAAAAGGAACCTTCTCTAAGTACATATGTGATTGAATACTCTATGGGAAACAAGGCTAGCACCGAGTGGATGTGGTTAGGAAGGTGGCCTAGTTGAGTATGAGATTAGGCACAATGAACTTCCTTGGACATCCCCTAAACCATGTGCCTACATGGGTTGCTTACTAGTTCTACCTTTGGCAAGTAGAACAACCTCCACGGAGTAGGATAGACTCCGGATTCCATACCTAGCTAGTATGGTCTATGTCGGTTATGCCTATTCTCATCATGTGGGATGTGCACTCTAGTTATTGGATAGGTTCTACAACGGGTAGGTAGTAGTATGGGATGCTATCTACACATGGCACGAGTAGGCTTTGAAAATACTAAAGTGAGTTCCCTAAGTCTAACGACTATTATGTGAAAGTCCCCTTATGTGCTTGAATGTCTCCAAAATGGTTTCTTAAAGAATGTTGGTCTATTGATGTTATGTTGTAAAGGAAATGTCCTTATCTAAGGTAATCTTGGGGAACACTTAAGTGTGCTTGAAGAGGTTGTATGGACGGTCACTTTTTGTCTCACTCAAGTGTGTCTTAAGATTATATTAGGTAGAGGTCCTACGGTAATGAAATGACATGTGTTCTTTTAAAGTTAAGCATGGGTTGTATATGGACATATGTTGAGTATATGTATGGTTGGCTATGGTCTGATATGTTAATGTTGACTTGTATTATGTCTCTTATACTTGTAACGGAAGGTTTTATCAAATGATATGAAAGCATTTACTTCCTTGAAAATGTCGTTTTTGGCATGTTTTTGCATGGTCTCCATACTTGGTACTTAATTGTGCTAACCCCTTTCTTTCCCTTTTTGGACTAAAGTGTAGGGATTTGGAGATGATGACATGTCATGGCTATTTGATAGGTTTCTAAGTGTTGAAGATGAAGACTTGGTGAGTCCTCATATATTCGAGGACAATACCCCATATGTTCTTTTATATCTTTTTAGTATTGTTTAAGTTGTGTATGGGATTAGTCCCGAATTTTGTACTCTAAAGTATTAGATGGTTTTGAGACAGCATGTATAAAGTCTAGAAAGTCTTCCGCTTGCTATTTTTTTTTTTGAAATGTTTTCTTGGTAAAGAAAGTTTTAAATTCCTTATGGTTTTAGTGTCTATGCGATGAATGAATGCTAAGAGGCTTGTATTAGACCTCTTCGAGGTCGAGTACGTCGGTTACGACTAGAGGGTGCTCCCGGGTCGTGACATTGAGTGAGAAGATTGGGAAGATTTGATTATTTCGAATGACATAATTGGTGTTATCTTGGAGTTGTTAAAGTATTTTAGTGGTTCTACATGTAACGATTATGTGTGGTTGAATGTGGAGATCATTGGGTCCAATTCTACTGTTCTTAAGGGCAATCTACAATCATAATTGCTAAATCTAGCATTCGATAGTATGGCTAGAGGGTATGCATGCTTTGACATATCCCGCAATAAGTAACTGATGTGTAAAGATCATTTTTTTATAACTTAGGCTTATGAAAATTTATATTTTGAGATGAAGATGTTGATAAGGACTATGGTTGTTTGGGTATTATGAGTGTGTTGGTTGGTTCAGGTTCACTTCTAATTGTAGCGAGTATTGATTTAGAATTATATCATGGTTATGTGAGAAATGATTCATTCTGATGCTGTCTTAAAGTCCTTGATAAGATGTTGCAGACATGTGAACGATCAACTTTACTGGTTATAGGGAATAACGATGTTGTTAGTTAAGTGCACATACAACAATAATTATCACTCGAGTATTGAGATGATTTCATTGAGGCATTGTAAGGGAGGAAGTGTAGGTATTCAATTGGTTGGTTTGAGGTTGGAGCTATGAAACACTTAGGGGGTAATAAGATTCGGTAAAAAAGGCAAACGAGACAAGTATCCCCAGTAATTCAACGATTCAGATACTACTCTACCCTTAGTTTAGCCAGTCTTTGCTAGTTGATCACTCAGGGACGAGTGATGGGTAAATTGATATCTATTGTAACGACCTGATTTTCGTCGTTAGAAAAAAGCCAATGGAGAAAGAATTGGGGTCAGAATAACTTGGAATTTCCTAACCTAGTCCAGATTTGGACGAAATTGGAGTCAGTAAAATCTAGGTAAATTTGGTAACAACTGTATGGTTTAATTATGATTTTGATTACATGAATAGATAGCTAAGACTTTAAGGAACCCGTACGACTTTACAGAATTGAATTCGGGCGAGTAGAACTCCCGAAAATGATCTTAGCGTGAACGGGTGGTTTTTGAATGTCAAGGGTTGAAGGTGTGTTGTGAAATGGGGGTTTGGAATTCAAATTCCAGCATTCTGTCTCTGTGCATGCCGCCGTAGTGGGATGGCTGCCGCTGTAGCGGGATAGGTCTCGCCGTAGTAGGACAAACGCGACTTAAGTCAGAAATAATACCCCAAAAACATTTTATTCTGCACTTTTCGACTTTGAAAGCTAAGGAACGACCCCAGGGTTTTTTTTGATAGTTTTCCACCATTCTTGAGGCTAAATGTAAGGTTTTCACTCCCAGAATCCGTTTTTCGATTCGTAGAACTTAGTTTCTTGGGTGATTATTGTTGGGCAAGGATTTTGGAACTGTTTGGATGGTGGGAAAAAGCCCTAGTCTGGGTATGGGGATCAAGGGTTTGACCTAAGGTTGATATTCTTGATTATGATCCGGGTAATTGGGTCTTGATTGTTTATCATTGCGTATAAATTGTTGTTTGTAGACCTAGAACAAGCGGATAGAATCCGGAAAGGGAAGATTCAAGTGCCTTAGGGGATTCAAGCTTGGATTCGAGGTAGGTGATGGTTGTGATTTCATGTTGGTGTGATATATGTTTGTAATTGCTCAATATAATGCATGTATGTATTCGAATGTTGCATTATTGATCACCCTAATCGTAAATGAGGATAATTGAATAATTGTATGCCATGAATCACCTCTTGTTGTATGATTGTGAGAATAAACATTGTGATTGTGATTGTGATTGTGGTTTGTTGATTGGATTGGTTGTCACGTTCCGGCATAAACATTGGATCAGTTACCACGTTCCGGCATAAACATTGGATCGGTTGCCACGTTCCGATATAAACATGGGATCAGTTGCCACATTTCGGCAAAAATATTGGATCGGTTGTCACGTTTCGGCATAAATATTAGATTAGGTACCACGTACCGGGACGCTAACAATTTAGGTATGGGTTCCATGAGATGACGATTGAATTGGGTTCAGTGAGAGGACCATTGAATTATGTTGTGTATCTACTTGTGATGATTACGTTCATATCTAATGATGATTGATATTAGAAGACTGTATGTTGCTCTAAATTGATAACCAATGTGTATTATTGAGAATGTGGGATGCTACATTGATCCTGAAAAGATGACTAATATTGTATATGTTTGGTATATGCCTGTTTTATAATGTTGTGGTTAATTACATGTGTTTCACTTATTGGGATAGCCGCGTGATACTACCAGTACATTGTGGTTGTATACTGATACTGCACTTGTTTATTCTTTGTTGAGTACATGGCATTTTCAGGCGGCTATTGATAGACCTCAGTTAAGTGACTATTGAGTGTGACCGGATTCCAGGGTGAGTCAGTTCTTTCAGGCTGTCATGGATTTTTCTTGTTTAAGTCCACTATTTTTGGACTCAGATTATCGTTAAGGTGTTGTTTAGTTTCAGGGTTGTACCCCTTGTGTAATGACCCTAGAGGTCATTTTTGGAAATTTTCATAAAATGACCGTTTTACCCCTCCCGATAGTTGCCCTGAGTCCTAATTATTATATTTTCGAAGTTGGTTTGAAGGAAAATTGATGAAAAGTTGAGTTTTTGGAAAGTTGAGTTTTTAAGAGTTAAAGTTTGGTTAAAAGTGCTCTTTCGAGTCATTTGGAGTTTCGAGACTCGAATCGGATTTCCGTCGATGCCAACAGCTTTAGAATGTCGGAACGGGCATATGAGGATCTACGGAGTCGAATTTGGAGTTAAAACAAAGATTTGATGTCCTAAGTTGCTAAAATTGTGAAATTTTGATCAAGAGTTGACTTTGGTCAACAAATGAGGTTCCAGTGCTCGAAATGGAATTCCGAGGGCACCGTTGGATTCAGGGGGTGATTCTAAGTCTAGAATGAGTCTTGGTTGAATTTTTAAAGGCCCCGAGTGCGTTTCGAGTTTTTGAGCCTAAAGTTAGTTTCTTGACGCCTTATCGGATACCGAGTCAAGGAGACCTCGAATTCAAATTCCGACGATTTCATTGAGTCCGAAATATCATTTTCAAGCTAGTAGCATATTTGGTTTGTGTTCGGGAAGTGCCAAATGAGTTTTGGGGTGAGCTTTTAAGCTTCTTGGATGCTTTGACACTATTTCAGCAAATTGTGACAACTAAAGGGTTCATTATTAGTTTTAAAGGTCGAAAAATTATTTCGAAGGTTCTAAAATTTTGAGCATGAATTATAACACTTATCTGCAAATTTTGGTGCATTTTCGCTAACCCGAGATTGGACTTTTATCGCAAATAAGAAATAATTGTTTACCGAGTAGAAATGATATTTGACTGGGCAAACGAGCATGAAATTGAGCTCCGATTGAACGAGCACGTCCGTATCATTATTTAAGACATTTACAAACAAAGAATCGGGTCATTTCACTATCGTATGAGGAAATTACGGCCTTTTTAGTGAAAGATTAACTGCTGTTTTTCTGGTGCATAACAGCCATGTACTGTTATAAAAATCTCAAACTGTGTTCATTTGGTATTTTGAGCATATCGGGAATTCTAGAGATCGGAATGGAGTGATTCTTATGGGTTTATTCTCGAATTAATATGAGGGCTAGTATTCAATCTTCAATTTGACATTTTCTCATAATTTCTTTATTTGGTTTTTTTTCCTATCCGTAAATTTCTTGGGAAAAATTGGGGTTTTATCGATTTGGACTCCCTTTTTGATGAAAAAGGTATATTTACGATCCTTATGTTATGGGTAAACTGATTTTAACATAAAATTATTGATTCATCGATTATTTTCATCATATTAACCGCGTACAATTTGGACTTTCCCGGTAAAGTTAAAGTTTGATAAATTGAGAATTTCAAGGTCGATCTTAACTCCATTTTTGATGAAATTTCATATTTAAACTTATATAAGCATGGGTAAGATGTTTTTCAAGAAATATTTCATTTTCGAGTCGGGGCTTCGGATCCGAATATTTTGGGCTTCTTCAAGAACATGGATTTTCCTTCAAATTGAGTTTGTGAATTGATTTCAACTCCGTTTTCAAATTGGTTTTCACCATTAGCTTCCAAATACTTTAAGGATCATTTTACATCAAAAATTTCCAAATTTGGGTATCGTTTTCCGGTATGAAACTTTTGGACCGTTTTGCCCTTTTTCCCTAAATTTCTTGATTTTGGTGTCATTGGACTCGAATTGTGATTGTGAATAATTGTTTGAATAGATTATCGTGATCCGGATTATACTCGGAAAGGAAAGGCTCAAGTCAAGTAACTTTTGGAGTTCGTTTTAAGGCAAATGGCTTCCAAACTTTGTAAAACTCTTAGATTACGCATGACTACTTTCCTATTTGTGTTAGGGAGTAATGGGGATTGAGGATGAGTTTTATTTGTTGATTGAAATTGTTGTAAATGAAAGATGGGAAATAAAACGAGCTGAATGTGTTATATGTGACTTGAATTGTTGAATAAGTCGTGTGATAACTGATATTGGGGGGATAAAAGAGCATGAGTAGGCTATGATTGATACAGACATTGATGTTGAGACAGATGATGTGTAATACTATGATGTGGTCGTGATATGGTTGTGATTGAGACAGATGATGTGTAATACTATGATGTGATTGTGATATGATTGTGATTGATGACATGTGCATATTCATTATTCATCCCATGTGTGAACTATCTGTTGCATGAGTTCTGAGACACTGATATGAGGATGGATGGATATGAGACACAGTTGAGACTAGCTCCGGCTAGAGATATATGAGATGGACTAGCTCCGGCTAGCGATTTGGATGCCGATGGAATCTGGTTCTGGCGATGATACATGGTCCATGTGTGGCCCCCATGGGTTCTGATTTGGGTATTCAGCGCGGACTGATTACGTCAACAGATGTGTATCGTAGGACAGACATGCATCACGACTACATGACATCATTATTGCATTTTGCATCGCATTTGCCTTATCTTTGTCTGTGATGTGGGGATTGTATCGGTTTACCCTTCTTATGTGGAATTTGATCTACTTGCTCTTATTTGTTGATCTGAGGTTGATGAGGATATACTGTTGGTTCTGGCTGTTGAATATGATCTGTTTAGTATAGGTTGGTTGGTTTGCTATTAGATTGAAGTTTCGGTGGTTCGGTTGGGATTGAAAGGAGTTGTTTGTAGCTGCCAGTTTTGCTTAGTTTAGAGTTACTTGCGAGTACCTGTGGTTTTCGGTACTCACCCTTGCTTCTACACAATTGTGTAGGTTGACAGCTCTCTCTCAGATTCGGCTTAGTATTTTCTTTAGCAGATTGAGCTTCGGGATCTACTCGAGAGGTAGCGGTTCATTCCAGACGTGCCCTTGAATTATCTTTACTTTCAGTTTTGTTCTATTCGAGAACTATACTGTGAGACTTGTATATTTTTATTCGAATTCTGTATTTAGAGGTTAGTACATGTGACAACCAAATTCTGGGTAGTGTTGAGTTTTAATTAAAGTCTTCCGCTTATTTATTATCTTTTATTCTCATATTTCTACTTCTCTATCGTTGTGGTTGGGTTAGGCTGACATGTCCGGTGGGAAATGGAGACATGCCATCACATCCGGATTTGGGGTGTGACACCTTGTTCTTAGACTTGTTGTTGGTAGAGTTTTGGTACAATGACTTTCAGGTTCTAGGGGTTGTTCTTCCGCATTAGTTTGGCTAGTTGTTTGTTAAAACTTTGGAGTTTATGGGGACTCCATTTTTATAGTCATTTAAACCTACTTCTGTATCTTTAAATGTCTTTGTTTTCTTAAAATTTGTTTGTTTGGGTTGTAGTAATGGTTCTCCCACCGGAGGGTTTGTGTGGGTGTCAATCACGACGATCTGAGTCGTGACAGTGCGGATACATATACTAGCTTATTACTTGACTTAATTACTCTTCTTTATTTATATATATATATATATATATATATATAAAGAAGAGTAATTAAGCCAAGTATATATATAGGTATGATAGATAAATTTAATAAATGAAATAAATATGAACAAAAGAATAAAGTTTAGAAATAAACTAAATTCCAGAAATAAGTATAATTCATTTTTATTTATACAAAACTAAAAATAAATAATGATATTAGGTAAAGTGGCAAGCTATTAAAAAGTTACGTAATGATGAAAGGTGATAATTACTGATAATAATAAAATTAGTAAACAAGTTATAAATTATAATGAAATAAATTTGAAGGACACACCTTTCTTTTAGATAAGAAAGTATTTTTTAGTTATAACAAACATAGTCTTAAATTATATAAATAACGTAACTAAAATCTCAATAAATAAAGAATTCATTGAACATTAAAATATAAAAATTTAAGTAACTTAAATTTAAACTCAACATTTTATGTATTAAAATAAAAGATGAAAAAACTCAATTGCTTAATAAGAGTAGCACACCCAAACAAAAATATGCAAAAGATAAACGAGCGAAAAGTACAGAATGTTGTAGAAACTACACATATTATTGTCCATAAATTTTAAATTGAAGAGATGTGAACAATAAAATAGATATGTTTTTTATATTAATAATAAGAACATTTGACAATTATATATTTAGCCAAATGATAAGCTATTAAAAATCAATATTAACAATTTAAAACATGATTCATTATTTCTATTCATATAAATTTGATTACTAGGGATTGAGAGTGGGTGGGGTGGGGTGAGCGGTGGGGTGGGTAGAGAAGGAGTATATTTCATTAAGGAACAATATAAAAGCAAAAGAAGGGGATTTGCTGAGAATTCTTGTCTTCCACGGCATATTGAAAATTCATATATAGTTGAACTTTTTTCTAAGGTAATATCATTTAGCATGTCCAAACAAGACATTCCAATCTAAAATGCTTAGAAATAATATTTTAATAGTATCTACACATCGCACTATACTAGTAAAATAGTAATAGTAAAATGATAAGGTCATTCGAATTAAGTTCGAATAATATTTTCATTTATTATTGTGTATATGACGTTAGGCAAACATTAGGTCGTTTCTCATATATTTGTTTTATTTTATTATTCATATGTTTTTCATGTTTATTATACTTGTATACTATTTTATCTCCTCCTCAATTTGAAGAAAAAAAAAAGATGAATTCAATTGTGACCCACAAATGTGGATTTTGAAGGATGTATAATACCTTCCCTTCGGAATCACTTGAACCCTTACCTAGAATCCATTAGTTTCGTAGATCATTTAATTGGTTTCCTAGTTTTTTCTAAAATTAGGTGGTGACTCTAAAACTTTTTCTCAAAATTCTTTTAAATTAAATTGAATTGAATTAATTGATTATTCTTTGAGTTACCACGACGTTTCGCCTTATTTGAATAAAGTAGGGATGTAAATAATAGGTATAGAGATTCCACATTAACACATGGAAACCTCTTAAGGCTTTTACAACCATCCAAATCTAAATGAGCTTGGTGGAACATCCCAGGGAATTGTGAAACCGACAACTCTGTTAGACCAATTTCCACATTTCGGGATGGATGGATTCGACAAATTCCATTCCGACACTTGAAACTCCAAAAGACATCGAAAACTACTTTTAACAACTTTGGCCTTTCAAAATCAAGAACTTACATAATTCACATTTTTTTACTCAAAGTTTGAAACCAATTTTTAAAACTCAATCAAAAATAACTCGGATCGATATTGGGAGTAGTAAACGACAATTTTATGAAAATTTCCAAAAATAACCTTCCGCATCATTATAGAATTTCACATGTTCGACCCCTTTTCTCGCAAAAGCTGATGAAAAAAAAATCTTTACATCTTGGAATATTTTGGAAACTTGAGAAGAACACTCCATAGCTTGGGCTTAGGGTCTTGATAGCAAATTTCCTTACAATTCACCTTTGGATTGAAGATTAAGTTTTCAATTGTAACTATTTTTATCTTTTCTTCATTTACTTGTTTTGTGTTGCATGAATTGTAGGTGTGATTGATCATAGAAGAATTGGAATTTTGTGCTAGAATCAGACATTTGATGGGTTGTTGATTTTATTCTTTTGCTTTTGTAATTGATTGAATGCTTTCTCATTTATGAAATGCGTGTTTGATTATCTAGTCAATTATATGCTTAATTGCTTTCCTAATTGATTTGATCACTCCTTGAACTTTCCCATTTACTTTGATTGAGCTTGAGAGAGTCAATTGAGGTTGAACATTATTAATTGGTGCATAATTTGAGGTGTAATAACTCATATATGAAATGATAGCGAGAGATAATGAATCTATGCAATGCATATAATTGGACCAATTGTGATTGCTACTTAACTAGGTTCGAGAGAACTAGCAGGTAATATATATTTGTTTACGTTCAAGAGAAGTAAGTGAATTAATGTATGCATGATCAAAGACGAAACCGATAGTGAACCTATATATATAATATACATGCACCGACAGGTTAATGCTTAATCATAGCTAGTTCCAATGTGTCACAATCAACACTCATAATTCACTAAGTACATTTGTTGTTGCTCCAAGTCAAACCCAATATTATGGTTTTTGCATGGCTGATAAACCTATTATGAGATTTTCTATTTCATTCATTTCCATAATTGAACATTCCAAGGACGATTGTATAATCATGAGTTTCTGAGGACGATTGTAGCTCCCATCCCTGTATGCTAATCTATACAAGCATTTATTATCTTCGTCATCACGTTGATGTACGAGAGTAGTATGAAAAATTGGAATACGTCGATGAATTGGATGGATAAATGTAGGGAATTTCTGTAGAGAATAGCAGAAGAAAACTATAATCAAATAACCTTCTGCTAGCCCAAGATCGTTAACTAAGATCGAAAGATTCAACTAAAGAAAAGGAAGCGAGAAAGGAGAACTTGTTTTTGGGAGAAGACTCTTTTATTTGAGTTGTTCTTGGGTTAATTACAAATGCATAATGTCACCCCTATTTATACTTGTATAGGGATACTTCTAGAAACTATTCTAGATACATCTAGAAGAAATATCTAAATATCCTTATCTTCTAACTATGTAACAAGAATCTAGATATTTCTATACTTTACTATAAATATCTAATTATCTATAACATCTAGATTTTTCTTAAGTTTAAATATCAAAGATATTTACTCTACAAATTTCTAGAAAGTTCTACTAAATATCTAAGATATTTTTTGTACCTCCAAAAAATCATCTTTATTTTTCACAATTTCTTGTTGGTTACCACATTTAACACATGGATAACGCTGAATCCAGAATATATATATTGCTACCTATGTCGTCTATTAGTACAAGTTGATATAGCTTGAGAAGAGGGGAACAAAATAGTAAAACTGAAGGGTGTGTTTGGTATGAAGGAAAATGTTCTCCTAGAAAATGTTTTCTTGGCAAGTGGATTTCTAAATTATTTTTCATGTTTAGTTGGTTAGTAGAAAATATTTTTTAATGTTTGGTTGGTGAATGAAAAATATTTTTCATAAAATATCTTTTATTTTGGGTTGAGACTAAAAAATACTCTTGGAAAATAATTTTTGATCCGAAAATCAACCTCAATAATTGATCTAGGACCCGACCCGACACCCAAACTAGGACAAGACCCCGATAACCATTCCAATATCCGACCCTGAGATTTGACCCAAGAATTTTTTTTTCCAAAAACAATTTTTTAAAAAAAAAATTGACGGGGCCAAGGGGGGGGGGGTGGAGTTGGCGTAAAAATGATATTTTTTTTAATTTGAAATAAATCTCAAAACAGTTTTTTCTTTAAAAAAATTTTTGACGGGAATGGCCTGAGTGGGGGGGGTAGGAGTAGGGGTAGGGGTGAGGGTGGCATAAAAAACTAAATTTGAAATATTTTTCAAAATCATTTTTTTTGGGTGGGTAGGGAGTAGGGGTTGGATGAGGTAAAAAAATATCTTAAAATTTGAAATATTTTCAAAAAAAAATTTTAATTTTTTTTTTGTTTTGGGGGGGCGGGGTGATTTGGTGGTAGGAATAAAAATATATTCGAAATTTTTCTTTAAACAAAAATTGAATGGAGAGAGTCGAGTACGGGGTATCGGTATGGTAAGAAAAAAAAAATAAAGGATAAAGTAGAGTTTTGAAAAATGTTTTCCTCAATTTTGGAAGGGAAGTCATTTTTCTTAAATTTGAGAAAAATGAGTTGATTTGGAAAATATTTTCCAAACATTTTAAGCCAACCAAATATGGGAAAATTGGAAAATATTTTTCACCATACCAAACACACCCGTAAAGATAGACAAATTGTTGTCATTTTCTATATTTTTGTTAGCTTAATTGGTTGAACTAAAAAGAGATATACATGTATATTTTTTTCTATTATATTAGAAAAGGGCTATTTCAACATGGTAGCTTAAAGTCAATAAATTTCAAGTTGAGGGTATATTTGACTTTTCAAACATTTTGTTATACGTGTCTTTCATCTTTTAACAAAATGGACACGTAGTCTATCACATAAAGCTACATTTATCTTCTTCAAAAAAAAATAGTTCCTACATCTTCTACATCTTTCTACTGAAATAGCAACATTAAAATAGTAACAACAATTGTTTCTCTTCTCTTCCGACTCTCTTCATCACACAACACAAATGTAAAAAGCTCACAGAGGAAAGAATATAAGGAGGATTTGCAGAGAGTAAAGGAAAAAGTTGAAAGGGAGTTATTATTGTGTTACATGAAAAAGAGATTTCCATATATTAGTTAGTGATAGAAGTAGTTACAGTTAGTTAGTTAGGCACAGAAATCAAAATAACAGAGTTAGTTAGAATTGAATCCATTTCAGTTGTATTTTCAATTCTATATAAAGTGTAATACAGTTCTATACAAGATATGAAATATACAGATCATTTTCTTCTCTTCTTCTCTCTTCTTCTATCTTATTCTATTCATCACCATTGATTGCATCCTCAAGTTCTCTCCTAGACAATCTTTCGATCCTCAAATCTTTAAGATTCCTGAAATCGAGCCACTATCCAGTAACATTGGTATCAGAGCTACTCTTTCCTCGGCTACAATGGTGAAGGGTACTCAATCCAATGGAAATTCAAGCAAAGAGGTTGCTGAAATAGTGGAATTACGTGATATGATGCAGCAATTAATCACACAAGTAAACACTTTGACTGGGAAAGTTTCATCACTGTAAAAATTAGATCAAGCAATGATTGATTTGAGGAATCAAGTTATAGCTGGTGGAATCAAAGGGGAACAATCGGAAGAAGGGGTACGCCGAGAAAGAGAGAACAATTTTCACTCTCACCATTCTAATTTCAGTTGATGGTCAAGGATGGAGTTCCTGAGGTTTAATGGAGAAGATCTCAAATCTTGGTTGTTTAAAATTGACAAGTTCTTTTCCATGGAAGGAATTCCAGCAGAGGAGAAGGTAGGAGTAACTGCTTTACAACTAGAGGGTGAAATTATTCAGTGGCACCTATGTTTTATGAGGTATAGACAATTTCTTCACCCTGCTACTTGGAATGAATATGTGATGGCTATGGTCAAAAGGTTTGGGATTGATTTTGATGATCCCATGGAGGAGATCAAGAAGGTTAAACAGATGGGCAGTGTGAAGGAATACCAAGCTATATTTGAAAGGAACTTGACAAGGGTGAATTTGTCAAAGGAAAATGCTATCGGTTGTTTCATTGGAGGACTGAAGCATGAATTGAATATTGTTGTGAATGTGACCAACCCCACTACATTGGCCCAAGTTTACAGGAGTGCAAGTTTACAAGAGGCTTAAATAGCTGCAGTTCGACAACCTGCGAAAACAAATTCTCAGGTAAATTCAAGAAGATTCACAGATCAGAGAAATTACAATAGCAAACCTATTCTACCTACACCTGGATTTGGGGGTTCTAATGGGTCTAGAGGAATGAACAAGAGAACATTAAGCGTAGAGGAGATGAATGAGAAACGATCAAAAGGATTATGTTATTTCTGCAATGAGAAGTACATTCCTGTACACAAGTGTAAGACTTCCAAACAGTTGTATCTTTTAGAAATAGATGAACCAGGGGAATTCCAAGAAGGGGAATGTCTGATGAAGGAACATGAAAGATAAACACATGAGGAGGGACCTAATCAAATGGAATTGGTCCAACATGCAGAACATATGGAGATATCTATGCATGCACTAAATAGATCATTAGGATACAGAACATTGAAAGTGACTGGTTATTACTCAAAGAAGGGGATAAATATTTTGATAGACACTGGCAGTTCTCACAACTTTATTGAGCCTGAGTTGGTTGGTCAACTAGGATGTGAGATCAGATCTACTTCACCTCAATTGGTTGCTGCATCAAATGGCTACATGAGGGTGGACAAGATGACCACTGATAGTTGGTTACTCCAAAGAGCTGAATTTATAGCTGATTTCTTACTGTTGCCACTTGGATGTTGTAGAGTAGTTTTGGGGGTCCAGTAGTTGCTCACTTTGGGAGATATAAAGATGAACTTCACGAATTTGACCATGGAATTGTGGTACAAAGGAAGGAAGCATTTACTCAGGGGAGCTGGCAACCAGGTGTTAACTGTTGATGCTGGGAAGTTAGCAAAACATTCAGGTAATCAATCTCAACTTTGTATGATTCAAGTAATGCCAATGGGAAGTGAAGAAGTGAAAGCACATGAGATAGTCAATGTGAAGGACATGAAAGGTGATCCTAGTCTTTTAGCCTTATTAACTGAATTTAACAAATTGTTTGAAGAACCTGCTAGTTTACCGCCTTCAAAAGGCATTTTTTATCATAGAATTGTGTTGAAAGCTGGGACTGAACCTATGAACAAGAGGCCTTACAGATATCCTTTAGTTAAAAATGATGTCATTGAGGGGTTAGTTCAACAGATGCTAGATCAGGGGTTAGTTCAACAGATGTAGTCCATTTGCATCTCCAGTTGTATTGGTTGGGATAAAAGATGGGTCATGGAGACTATGTGTTGAATATAGGGATTTGAATAAATTCACTGTGAAAAACTAGTTTCCCATACCTATTGTTGAGGATCTCTTAGATGAGTTGGGAGGATCCAGGATATTTTCAAAAATAGACCTGAGGTCTAGATATCACCAATTGAGAATGGCATCACATGATGTACCAAAGACTGCTTTCAGAACTCATTCAGGACACTATGAATACTTAGTGATGCCTTTTGGCCTCTCAAATGCCCCAGCTACTTTTCAAGGTCTAATGAACTATGTATTTAAGAATTATCTCAGGAAACATGTGCTTGTTTTCTTTGATGATATCCTAATTTACAGTAGAACTATGGAAGATCATGTTAGGCACTTGAGATCTGTTTTTGTAGAGATGGTGAATCATCAACTTATAGCTAAGGGGAGCAAGTGTTTCTTTGGGGTTCATCGAATAGAATACCTTGGCCATTTTATTACATATGAGGGAGTGTCTACAGATCCAAAAAAGGTTGAAGTTGTAAGGAATTGACCTACACCAACCACTCTTAAACAACTAAGGCGTTTCTTAGGGTTGGCTGGGTAATTACTGGAGATTTATCCAGGGTTTTGGCATGATAAGCAAACCATTGACTGACTTAACTAAGAAGAATAGTTTCAGATGGTCAAGTACAACGCAGACAACCTTTACCACACTAAAGACTGCATTAACACAGGCCCTTGTATTAGCATTACCTAATGTCACCAAGACCTTTGTGATGGAGAAAGATGCTAGCGGATATGGAATAGGAGATGTTCTTATGCAGGAAGGACATCTTATAGCTTTCATTAGTAAAGCTTTATCCCCTCGACATGTTGCCATGTCTGTGTATGATAGAGAACTATTAGCCATAGTCCAGGCTGTAACTAAGTGGTCTCAGTACCTGTTAGGACAAAAATTCATCATAAGGACTGATAAGAAGGCTCTGAAGTTTCTTATGGAGCAGAAACTACACACAAATTCTCAATTTTTATGGCTAACTAAGTTGATTTCATTTGACTATGCCATTGAATACAAAAGAGGAGTTGATAATAAGGTAGCAGATGCCCTCTCTAGAGTTTCTGGTGCTGAACTATTGGCTTTGGTGGTGTCCCCTACTGGTACTGATTTATTCCAAGCTAAAGTAGATAGCTAGTTTTCAGATGTTGAACTTCAACAACTCATTACAGACATACAGACAGATCCCACTACTCATAAGCAGTTTAATTGGTCCCAAGGTCACCTAAGAATAAAAAGGGAAGCTTGTAATTGGCAAGGATCAAAATCATAGGACTGAGATTATGACATTATGGCATGCGGGTTCTCAAGGAGGTCATTCAGGTGTGGAGGCTACACTGAAAAAGCTTCTCACCTATTTCTATTAGAAGCATATGAGGACTGACGTAAAATAGTTTATTTAGAGGTGTGATGTTTGGCAAAAAGTTAAGTCCAATCTTGTTGCATATCCTGGCTTACTACAACCTCTTCCTATTCCTGATGTGGTTTGGTTACAAATTAACATGGATTTTATTGATGGATTACCTAAATCCAATGGCTATGAAGTGATATTAGTGGTGGTGGACAGCTCAGTAAGTATGGGCATTTCATTCCTCTTAAACATCTTTATACTGTTCAATCAGTTGCTCAGGTGTTCTTTGATACTATTGTTAAGTTGTATGGCTTACTTGAGACTATTACTAGTGAAAGGGATGTTGTTTTTGAGTTCATTCTGGCAAGGACTATTCACCATCCAAGGGGTACAACTTAATACTTCTACTACCTATCATCCTCAATCTGATGGACAGGCTGAGGTGTTAAACATGTGTTTGGAGACATATTTGTGATGCTATTGTCATGAGGATGCCTCAAATTAGGTTGCTTGTTTGTCGATGGCTGAGTATTGGTACAATACTTCATACCACTCAGCCATTCAGACCACTCCTTATAAGGCCTTGTATGGTCGACCACCCCCTTTCCATTTACCTTACCTGCCAGGCGAATCATCTTCAGAAGAGGTTGATAGTACATTAGTTAGTAGGGAACTTAAGTTACAGCTTCTTAAACATCATCTAAGTAGAGCTCAACTGAGGATGAAACAACAAGTTGATTCTCATAGGAGTGACCGAAATTTTAATGTAGGGGATTGGGTTTACTTCAAGATCCAACCTTACAAACAAGCCACTATTTCCAACCATACTTATCATAAGTTGCCTGCAAAGTTCTATGGTCCATTTCAGATTTTACGGAGAGTTGGTCCAGTTGCTTACACTCTCTTATTACCTAGTTCTATCAAAATACACCCTACTGTGCATGTTTCTCTCTTAAAGAAGTGTTATGAAGTGCCTACCCATATTACTTATCCTTCTACTATTAATTTGGCTTGTCCCCATTGCCCTGAACATGAACTAGTGTTGCAACAAAGGATGGTCAAGTGGGGTAACAAGGTTGTTGCTCAAGTGCTGGGCAAGTGGTGTGGTTTTCCTGCAAATAATGCCACTTGGGAATTTACTACTGTTTTGAAGACCAGGTTTCTCCTATTTGATCCTTGAGGACAAGGATCTTCTATTGGGTGAGGGGGGGGTACTGTTACATGAAAAAGAGATTTACATATATTAGTTAGTGATAGAAGTTGTTACAGTTAGTTAGTTAGGCACAGAAATCAAAATAACAGAGTTAGTTAGAATTGAATCCCTTTCAGTTGTATTCTCAATTCTATATAAAGTGTAATACAGTTCTATACAATATATGAAATATACAGATCATTTTCTTCTCTTCTTCTCTCTTATTCTATTCATCTCCATTGATTGCATCCTCAAGTTCTCTCCTGGACAATCTTTCAATCCTCGAATCTTTAAGATTCATGAAATCGAGCCACTATCCAGTAACATACTGCTTCCTGTTTTCCATGCTTGTAATTTTAATTTTACTCTGAAAAATAAATAAAAATTCAACACCTTTTTTACAGTAAACATGTACCGAATGACCTTTAATTATCTTTGCTTGGTCTCTTGAAATTCTCAACCCCAAAGCGAGGATACTAATAATAATAATAATAATTGTTGCAAAAATTTTAATGTTATGATGATGTTTTTCTTTTTTCTCTGACCAAATGGATAGTGCGGGAGAGAAATTGGACCCGTATCTTGGCTGGGGTAACCCAGATAGAGATGAACCTGCAACCGGTGCTTGCGGTCATGGCGTGGTGATTCCAGTCTCTCTTGTCGTGTGGTAAGAATTAGAAATTTGAGCATGAGTGTTTCATTTGCTGATAAGAGTGTCGATAACAATCTTGTTACCTCCACAAGGTAGGAGTGAGATTACACTGGTCGTCTTGTTGTTGTTGCAGTTGTGGACTTCGCAGGTCGATAAACACATGCAAATTTCTCTGTTATTAAAGAAAGAAAGCTTATCTCAGAGATAAAGAAAGGGTTGTAGAAGGTAGAGGGAAACACTTCAAAGGTTTGTTGCTCCTCTCTGCAATGCTTGTGATTTCAATTTTTGCTGTGATAAATATAGATTGAATAGCTTTTTAAAGTTAACTCAACTACCAAACAGACACTTAATCTTTGCTTGTTCTCTCGAAATTCTCGTCCCCAAAGTGAGAATTAAAAGTAGTAGTAATAATACTAATAATAATTGGTGCGAAAGTTATGAGGTTATGATGATGATTTTCTTATTTCTATGAGCAAATTGATAGTGTAGGAAACAAATCAGACCTGTATCTTCACCGGGCAACCTGGATGGTTGCAGGGTAACGCCCTATTTGCTAAAACTAGCATCTTTTATAACATGTATTATAAACTTTGTTCTTTTCTAATGGATTTGTGCCTTTTATTCTTTTCTTCATTTTTCGTTCAAAGATATTATTTCTGCAATATACAGACACTACAATAAAAAATGCTTTTAGTGGCAATAAAAAAATTGCCACTATACATCATATAAACTATACAATTACCGACATTTAAACTTTAGCCGGTATACCAAGTACTTTTCACCGGCAATTAAAAATAAATAGGGTATAATAGTTTTTACCCAAAATCCTTTTTCACTAAATTGATTTTATTTTTTTTACTTTTTACCCCGATTCCTTTTTACTTTGAATATTCCTCCGTCTTCTCCCTTCAACGAAACTCAAATGGTCAGCAATGAAAATCAACACCACGGCGGCGAAAATCGGCACAATAGCGGTGGAGTTCGGCACAGCAGCGGCGGAGTTCAGTACATCAGTGCTATTGATGAGAAGAAAGACGGGTCAAAGTCGTCGACGTCTCTTCACAAGCTCACCGTCAGCAGTTTGTATTCATATTAGCAAATTCATCATCGCCGATTGCCTCATATTCAATCGGATTGAATTCGAACTGTACGGCCATGCCGTTTGGTGACTACTAATATCCATTTTATTCAATTGTTGGGCCTTGTATGGGTGTATGTTCTAGAGTTCTATCTTTTATGTTGTTTGAATTGATGCATGTGTTTCTGTATCACATAGTCTGATCTTGTGTCCAATAAAATTGGTGTAGAATTGCAGATAGCAACCAAATTAGCTGTTGTGGAGTTCGATTTTTGATCTCCTATTTGAAGGTAAATAACTAAACTTAGTAGTTAATTGAAACTGCATTTATTCATATAAAACTCAAATTTTCAATTACTAGGCTAAATCTTTTCGTGATCCTACTGTCGAAGTCAGGCTAGTAAATCATTAGAGTGTACTTTTACAGTTTTATGCGGTGAACTTGAGACTTCGCGCACTTATGCAAAATCTGATATTCAAGTTCCTAATGTACCTACATTTTTTCACTCGTATTCCTTCTAGAAATTCGATGAACATTAACATAGGTATTGGTCTGCTCCAGCTCATTTGCACACTGTACAACTGTAATTCATACAATGAGCAATTGTGAATAGAGGATATATATTCACAGAAGGACTAAGTATCACTTTGCTTGTAATTTTCTACACTTCTGTATGTTCTATTGATGTTACTTTGGGTGCTGAAGTTAGAAGACCAAAATACTGGGCATGAGTAACCTGTATGTATCTCATCTTGAACAAACATAAGTAAAAGAACACTTATGTTAGAGTCACAATTTGCACTGTGCAAATTGTGGACCATGAAGCCATTTCAACAGATGTTTAGGTTATCTTACCTCTAGAATCATATTTGTAATACTTGTGATACAGTAAGAGAGACTGAAATCGCTGCCATGACTGCAAGTTTGAATTTTTGGGTAAAATATAGCATGATTTTGTAATTATATTTCCCAATCTAATTTTTGCTTCTTTCTTCCTGGTTATGAAAAATATATGTTTTCCCTTTCTATCTCTTTTAATTTCTTCCATTTTCGTCTTTTGAATCTATTTGTTGAGGTTTCCAATTCTGGTAACTTGGTGCAAATTTGTGAATTTTTTTTAACTATTACTATTATTTATGCAAGGTTGTATACTTGTATGTCGTATCAGTGATGGAAAGACATGTCAGGGACTCATTAGTAAGTACATTAAGAGTTATTTTTTCACTACAGGCCAACACCTTATGTCAATTTATAAATTCTTGCTAGGAGATGTATTTTAGAATTCTATTGTATTATTTTGTTATACAGATTCAGAAAATACAGCATCACTATCACACCTTCTTATAGTGTCGATCAATGGAGGTACATTTCTCTAATAACATTAATTTTCATATTATTAATTTGATTGAATCTTTTCCTTAACAACAATTTTGATTGAATCTTTGTTTTAATGGTATCAATTTTGTCGAATCTAAACTCTTAGGTCATTTGTGAATTATATGGTGCTTTTAGGAAACATGATTCTTTTCAGCCAAGGATTGATGAGAGCCTAATTTATAATAAGTATTTTTAAATTTTAAATGATTTTTCTTATTACTTGACTGATCAATATTCAAAAAAAATTATCACCCTAAAATTGGACAACAATGACTGATTGTAATTGAAACACAAAAGATAAACGAACATGTCTGATTGGGGTCGAACTTTCATACTCAAATACAAGGTGAGACCACACCAATTGGGATGATACTTCAACTACTACACCACTTCTTCAGAAATAATCAACTATCATTTTGCGAAATTATGTTATCACCGTTTGATTTAACTCCAGAATACTTGAGTCACAAAGTTAAATCTTTGAGGTACATCTGTTAGGAGTATAAGTACAATTCGATAATATCCCTCTTGTTCACAAAATATGTCGTAAAGACATTTTCTTACACTTGAAAATTAGGTATTTGGGAATTTACACGGTTAACATTTTTATTATATTGATGGCCGCTTGATTGTGTAGTTTGCAAGTTTGTTTTTCCTTTTACAAAATTCAAAGCAACTTAATTGATGGTTTATTTGTATATGTGTGATGCCACCTAATGACAAAGCTGAGTATTTAGGACTACATACTTTTGTTTTTCTTAAAAGAGAGAAAATTATACATGTTGAGATATGTTGTATCTATTTTCACTCTTAATTGTAATGACATTTTCTTTTTGCAAGATATTGACAATGAAATGACATAACACTTGAAGCGGTTGACAAGTTTAATATTCATTATTAGAATGAAATCTTTTTCAGTTTAGAGTATATTTGTTTCTTAAGAGATGTATGATTAATAACACACAAGTAGCATGAGATGATTATAGTGTCGAACAATTATTATTAGCAGTTCTTATGCTCTATCTTTGTTTGAAAGAAAAACTCGAAGAAGCGGAGGATCTATACTAGCATGGCAACAACTACGGGTAGATTTGTATGCAAAATTGTTGAGTTTGAGCTATATATCACACTTTTTTAGGGATAGAATTTTATTATTGTCATGTTTGATGAATATATGTAAACTTTTTTGTTTGAGATTTCATTTTGTAAATGATTGATTCCATTAGTTTTAAAAAAATGTTTCTTCGTTGGTATACAATTATGATTCTAAAGAAAAAAATATAGGAAACTATGCTGCATGAGGATGTCGGTATAGTCCTCTATTACTTCTTGAAATATATCTGCTTATTTGATATGTTAATCTTCAGCTAAATATCTTACTGGAATCAACTTACCCCTTAAACAAATTTTATCACATGAAAAGTGAAATTGCACTCTCTATTTAATTTTGTGACTTAAAATTTATGCAAATAAAACTTTACGCAATCACCAAAAGTCATTTGGAAACATGCTACAAGTATTTGAAAACAAGGTAACATAGAAGCACGGGCCAATACAATCTAGTATATATAGATATTAGCCAAAAGTAGCTTGGTTTAAATTTGAAGTGGAAAGTAACAATTGTTCATGCAGGTTGAGAATATACTAACTTGCCTTTAACCAAATTTTGCCAAAAGATTGGTAATTCATGCAAGAAGAAAGTCGTTTGCATGTCAAATTAAACAAGCACCCCTCATATAAATGGGGTATATATGTTTAATATAGGGAAAAGTAAGGGTGTCAATTGGGACAGTTTAGTCAGTTATTTCTAAAAAATTATATCATCTCAACTTTTTGGGGTTTTATAATGTATAATCAAAATTAGATTTTTTAAAATTATTCCAATTATATCGATTTTCTTCGATATCGGTACGTTCCGGTTAATTTTCAATTTTTTTTTTACTTTTAAAGTATCACCTAAAATTATACTATTATAAAATATGTCTTTTGCAGGTATGTTCTTGAAGAAGCACTTCAATTATTCACCAAGATGTCAAGAATGTAAAACCTTGTTACCGCATTGTTTGATCTTAAACATTTAATAGGAGTGCTTGCATATGTTTGGCCGTATTGTTTGATGGAGTACCTATTATACTATCTAAGACTTGGGTTATATTTATACTAGTGAATTCATTCGCGCTTCACGCGGTCATGAAAAATACAAATAATTCACTAAATATTATTTACATAGAAGAGGTATTATATATATATATATATATTTGAATTTTAGTTGAAATTTTTAAATACTTTTTGAGAATTTCTTCTTACATAAAAAGAATATAAAATAAAATAATTATATTATACCTTCCTATAAATGTATAGATGTATAATTTGGTTCCATAGGAAAAAAATATGAAAAAAATTTACATGTAATATCTTCTTTAGATGAAAGAACGTAACATTCTTATGATTTATAACGATTTAAAATCAATAACATAAATACACTATTTTTGAAAGTGAAAAAAAAAACGATAGAAGAAGAAATAAATAAATATAGTTTTAAAGAATAGGTGATATGTATTGGATTTGGTAATTATAATTAATATACTTTTACTGTAAATAAGTAATAGTTACAATTAAATAATGAGTAATATTTTAATCCTGGAACTTCTACGTACCAATTAACTTTAATGTAGAATAATAATTTTTATAACATGAAAAAAATATAATTAGTGTTCTTGTTCTTAAAAAGTCAAGTCAATTAATTATTGTTATTATAATTTCAAAACATTATGAGCATGTAAACCAAAATGAACTCAAACAATGATGACCCAAAAATGCCCTCTTCTCATATTTATTCTATATTTAAGTTATTTATCCCGATACAATATATATTTGACTAAATATACATACATCATCTTCTTATTTTGAATTTTAGAGATAAATCTAGCACTAATTTATAATACTAATTAGAACTAAAAGAAATTATAGATTTACAACAATAAGAAGTTCGTACGAGAATTAAACTTAAAAGTCATCATAAAGATACACAAGAAAGAAAGAATGAAAGAAATAATACAATACATATATCATTGTGAGGAAAAACAAAATCAATACATATTGTCTAAGATCTTGTTATATCCACTTCACAAGTCTATCAATATTCAAGAGCTTTCTTCTTCTTTTTCAAGTCAAACAAAAGTAGAGAAACATCACTCTTGTTGATATCCACTTCACAAATCTATCACTATTCAAATGATTTCTTCGTAAAAAATTAAATTTAAGAGACATCATAGAGATATATATAAAAAAGAGAAAAAAAAAGTAAAAAGGAATAGTACAATGTACATATCATTAAAAATAGAAGGAAAAAGAAATCAATACATAATTATCTAAGTTGTTGTCAATATCCACTTCACAAGCCTATCAATATTCAAGCTTCTTCGTTTTCAAGCAAATAAAAGCATGAATATAATACTATAGTAAAAATGAAGGATAACTTTGGATAAAATCTCATGAAACAAAAAATATGAATTTATATAGAAATAATAGAGGAATATCATAAGGTATCTTAACTTTCATATTTAATATTTAAGGATTATGAATATGAAAAGTTGTAAATTATGAGAGTTATAACTATATGCATATTATATCTAATAAAGAAGATATATTATGGTGGGAGAGGGTTATGAATATGAAAAGTTGAAAATTATGAGAGTTATGAATATATGCACAATATATCTAATAAAGAAGATATATCATAGTGGGAGATGAAAAGTTGAGTAATTGAATATAAAGACTTTATGAGTTATTAAAATAAAATAAATAATTAAATGAAGAAAAATGGTAAAAAAAAAAGGAGGAAAAAGATAAATATAAATGGAGGCCATAGAGAGGTGCCACATTACTTTGTCTATGATCCTCCTTTATATAAATATAAATATATAGATTTGAAAAATGTTATAAAATATGAGTATTTATATATTAAATTAACATATTGTTGATATATAAAATATATTAACATACATGTAAGGTTATTTGGTTCAGTTCGAATTTTGTTTGATTTTTTTATAAATTAAAAAGTTCACCCTAATTGTTCGGGACAATTATACACTTGAATAAAAATTCACAATTTTATTTGAAAAAATGATATAAATCGGTTCGGTACAGTTAGATTCGGTCGATTCGATCGATTTTTCATATTCTTTTGACACTGTTAAGAAAAAGTACACAACATACCCTAGAAGCAAACTACTTACGTGATACGCCCCTTACTAATTTTGCCAATACCCTTTCAATCTTAACTATTTACCCGAATGCCCCTATGTTGTTTTTGAAGGCCTCTTTATACATACGAGTAATTTCAACATTTTTTCTTTTAAAAAATGAAAAAGAGTTAAAAATACCCTTAGACTATTCGAAAAGGCCTAAATATACCCCTCATTTACCTATTGGGCTAAAAATACTCCTTAGTTTACCTTTTTAGTCCATTTATACCCTTAAAACTAACAACCTTTTTAAAAAAAAATATTATTATTATTATTTATTACATGTCATTTTCTTATTGGATAAATTATATTCGAACCCATTTAATTTTCTCCTACCCACCCATTCTAGTTGCCCATGACCCAAACCCAAGAAAAAGACCCATAAAATAGATTGATTGATTCTTTTTTCTTTAACCTTAAGTCTCTTTCTTCTTCCCTCTTTTCTTATTAAAAATTTTCAAGACTACTTTCAATCAAATGATACAATTTCCAGTGCAATACTATCTTGAAGTGGAAGGATTCAAGGAGTATTGATTTTGGAAGTCTTATGTCAAATATAACATAGCAAATTAACATAGTTCTAAATTTAAAACAAATTAGTCTTATGTCAAAGATAACAACATACATAAATATCATTACTGACGAGTGTTATTGATGCCGAGGTCATTGCTGATGCCAAGGTCATTGACAATGAGTTTTTTTTATGCCGAGGTCATTATCGATGAGTGTTATTGATGTTATTGGGAGCAAGTGTTATTGATAATCTATCAAGTCTAACTAAAAAATAAATGAGTTGAAATGTAAAGTCTCATGTCAATACTACTAAAACAAATGAAACTAAAAATATAACATAAGATTTAAATTGAAAATAAATTAGTCTTATATCAAATATAAAATAACATAAATAAATATGATTTAAAAAAACAAAAACACTTAAGTCTATAACCTTAGTGAATAATTTAATTTAAAAGTTTATTTAGAGGCCAATTGCTTGGATTTACGAGCACGAGCAATTGAAAATGTGGGATTGGGAAGGGTTTAGTATTTAAGTTTTGGGATTTTGGTGTTGACAGCTTGCAAAGTCCTTTGGCGCCAATTCTCTCTTCCCCACTGAAAATGCAGCGGCAGAAAACTTTACTTTCGTATCTCAAGAAACCTTCGCCGGAGGACCAAAGCTCCGGCGATAACACAATCAATGGCCGGGAATTTCTAAGTAAAAATGTAGTTCCGATAGACCTTAAGGAAGAAATATTGGGAACTGAAACTCCTCCTGAGAAGGTGCCACTCCCGTTCAACAATGGCCATAAGTCTTCTGTTTTCTCTTCTATTAAGCACAAGTTTAGCAGAGAAAAACCACGGTATCACTTTTTGCTTTTTCGTATTTTTAATTTTTAAAGTATTTTATTGCTTATAGTTTTGTCTGCTCTGGTTTTATTCATACTATACATTCTATTACTAAAAGCCTTGTCAAAATTACCATTGTGAAATTGTTTGATACTATTGCAAATTCTGCTTTAATTGGAGCTACTTTGTCTGTGTGTTACAATTTTTGGCTCTCTATTCTAATTAATTAATATAAGCCTGGTCGAAATTATGTAAATTTGCCGACTTGATGCTTTTTTAGTTATTTCTATTTTCTTATTTCTTTCTGCCTTATCTACTGAAAACAAGGGTTTACATTTCAGTCCTACAGGTGGTGTTGTTATGCTTCGTTGTTAATATTTTCAGTTGTTGCAATAATCATGTTCTTAGATTTTGGTTCTATTTATTTTGTTGTGAGTGATGGAATGCACACTGATTCCTAGCTATTTTGATGGCTATTTATATTACTACTATGTTGCAGCTGAAATGTTGTCCATCATTTGATTTTATTGTATCTGCAAAATATTCATACCATCTTGTGAGATGGGGTATGATATTAACTACTTTTTGATGTTGTGTACAGGAATATTGCGAAAGGTGATCCGTGTAAGATATCCTCTGTTTGTACAAAAACTGAAGGATCAGACGGATTGGGGAATGCTTCTGTTTCCTTACAATCAGGCACTAATAGAAGTTTTGTTAGTTCTAATGGAAATAGTAATCAAGAGGGTAAGGGATTAGTATCTCTTATTCCAAGTGATGATCATGGTTTTGGACCAGAAACACCAAGTATGCAACCTTATGTACCTGGATTAAAGCGAGACCAAGACAACATTTGTTCCTCAGGGGATAGGAGTGATTGCTTTTCATTGAATGCAAGCAAGAGGATTAAAAGTCTTAAGGGCTTGAATTTTGAAAGGAAGAACCTTGAGGAGGAGTTTGAAATGACTAGCAAGTTTGAGTGGCTTCATCCATCTCAAATCAAGGATGCGAATGGTAGAAGGCCAGGGGACCCACTCTATGATAAGCAAACACTCTATATTCCTCCTGATGCGTTGAGAAAAATGTCCGCTTCTCAGAAGCAGTACTGGGATGTCAAATGTAAATACATTGACATTGTACTTTTCTTTAAAGTGGTTAGTTCTGCTTTTCCCTCTTGTATATTCTTCCTTCAAGCTGCTGTATGTCATCAACTTACTGGACAAAAGTGACTTTCCCCCGTAATTTTATGCTTGTTCATTCTTTTTCTTTCTAGTGCAACAAGTTTTTGTTGTATGAGCTTTTTCTTTTAGATAGTGTTAAGTGCTGATTTTACTTCATCATATTTAAGAAGTTGAGCTATAAAACAACTGAAAATAGTAACTATTCAGATGGATAGGCTTGTGAATATTGAGTAAATAAATTACCTTAAGGCTTCTAGTTGGAACTTGGGAACAACCATAATTATTATCTGAGATGTAGATTCTTCTATTTCATTATGGTAGGACTTGGTCTGTGTACTCAGGGCAATGACAATATGGTTACACTTGTTACATGCCTTGAAGTATACCCTTGGAAAAGAACTTTGAAGTTTAAAGCCATTAAGGAAATTTTATTTCTTGTTCTTTTGATATTTTTGTCATATGAGTGGACTCTTATGCACTGCACAGTGATATTTACTGTAACAATTAAGATACAAGTTAAGTTATGCATTAGTTTGTTTCAGATAATTTTTTGGTTAAGTTTATTTATCAGTATTTGCATAAGTATTGTTTCATATATTTGGAAATTATGATACTAAATTATTACACAGTGGTATCTTTCTCAAAACACCCTCTTTGTATTTTCACAATTTTTTTCCTAGTTATTTTTATTTTTGTTTCCTTTATTAGTGGTTTTTGCGTAACCTTGTATATGGTGCCTATGGCTATAACTACCCAAAAGTCTTTGTCTTATCTATCCTGAATTTGATTATGAACCACTTGATGATAATCTTATAAGTTTGTTCATGTAGAGTCCATGGGAAGTAACAACTATTAGGAACACATAAGACATGGCTTTAGTTTTTTAGGTTTGATCCAATCTCTAAATCTTTGACTCATTCTTCGTAGAAGATCCATCATTTTCTTTTAAAAACTGATGGTCTAGCTGGCCTAGATACCATGGTCATCCATTTTTTTTTATCATATTACTCTTAAGGTTAAATTTCTAATAAGATGTTGCTAGATGGTATAACTTCTAGGATTTTCTTGGAATTCTGACTGTTTTCTTGCTCTTTCTCTTGGTGTAATTTTATCCATCAAGCATGGTTTTGTTTTTAGTTCTTGGCTTTCAAGTTTCTCTATCAATATTTTTAGGTCTTCTCTTTTTCTGTAGGTTATATATGTGAGAAGTAAAGGCATGGGGAAATCAGTATTAAGATGCGTAGCTTTACTGTATTTGCCCTATTTATACTTATATTCTACACAGTACACATACACCTTCTCAAATGTGGGACACTAAGTCTACTATATACATTAACTATGTAACACTTCCCCTCAAGTCGATGCATATAAGTCATACATACTGGGCTTGTTACAATATAACTAACATGAGAACCAGTGAGGAACTTGGTGAAAACATTTGGAAGCTGATCATTTTACTTTTTCTCTAATAAAGTGACGATGAATCTGAATGTGCTTAGTCCATTCATGGTATATCAATTTGATGTAATATAAGGGCTACTTGATTATCACACACAAGTTTATCTAACTGATCTCTCTAGAGTTTGAGCAACTGTTTAATCCAAACTAGCCCATAAGTTGTTGTAGCTATTGCTTGATATTTTGCTTCTGCATTGATGGAGCAATCACATTCTGTTTCTTGCTATACAAGGACACTGGATTACCTCTTACTAAAATACAATATCTAGATGTAGAACATTTTTAAGGAGGTGATCCTGCCTGCTCAACAGCTTTATCTCCAACGATCTGCCATGACCTTAATCCTTGAAAATTAGCCCTTTGCTTGGGATTGACTTTATATATCGCAAAATGTAGACAATTGTATCCAATGACTATCACTGGTAGAATTTATTAACTGTCTTACAACACTCACAAGAAAAGAAATGTTACGTTTAGTCATTGTGAGGTAATTCAATTTACCAATCAATGGCCTATATATTCCAAGATCACTAAGTGATTTCCCTCGTCTTGGTTGTAGTTTAGCATTTGAATCTATTTATGTGTCAATGGATCTACACTTTGCCAGTTCTATCTCCTCAACAATGTCTAGGGCATACTTTTGTTGTGAATAACAATGCATGATCTGGACTGAACCACCTTAATATATAGAAAATACTTCAATCTGTGAAGATCCTTGGTATGGAAGTTCTAAAAGAGATGTTGCTTTAAATAAGTGATACATCTTGATTATTGCCGGTGATAACGATATCATAAATATAAACCACCAAATGAATACACAGATTTGAATTAGAATGTTGATAATACATAGATTAATCAACTTAAATACGAGTCTGTCAAGCTCCTAAATTATTGTGTTGAATTTACCAAACTAGACTCAAGGAGTTTGTTTCACACCATAGAGTGACAGGCACAATCGGCATGTAAGGCTCTACTAGGCTCCCTCAGAGCAACAAAACTAGGTTAGTTGCTTCATATAAACTTAATCCTCCAGGTCATCGTGCGAAAGCATTATTAATGTCCAACAATAACTATGGATAGAAAAAGGCAGACATATGCTATTTTATCCATGAGATTGTAATCAAGTACAAATATCTGAGTATACCCTTTGGTATAAGATGAGTCTTAAGCCGATCAATTTGGCCGTTCAGACCAACTTTGACGGCATCAACAAATGACAACCAACAATGAATTTACCTGAAGGAAAAGAGAGCTTTAGGAGTGAGGAATCTGAAGTTACACAACAAAAGCTTGCTTTTAAAGGGCTATCAAGAGATAATAGGAGTAGTGAGCAAGTGGCAGAAAATGTTGGACGCCATCTATGGTGAAAAACATAGAGGATATGGAGTTACATGATTCCCATTGTGGGGACTTCAATACTGTTAGAACAATGGCAGAAGGGGAGGATGCAATAGAATAACCAATGTAATGGTTGATTTCTTGAGCTGGATAGAGAATATGGAGTTATATGCAAAGCCTTGCCGACAATTTGGGCTGGCAAGTTGCCCCCAAGGCCCAGCTCCAGTGGCAAAAGGTGGAGGATTTGTGGCTTAGGTCGTAGGCTCAAGCCCCACACCATGCAAAGTGAACCCTTGTATTTAAGTGGAGAAGGGTAGAGGGGCGGACCCATTATCCACCGAGTTTAGAAAGCTGTGATTGGTCCAAAGGGCGAGTCACAGACAAATTTCTCGGTTATAAAAAAAAATAAAAATAAAAAATAAAAATAAATTTGGGCTGTCAAGTGGCTTGTCTTCCCACCATATACCTAGGGATGCCCTTATGAGCCAAGAACGAAGAGTTGGAAGTATGGAGTGTCGTCTTGGAGAGAAGTAAATGGAAACTAACAAGGTGGAAGAGTCGATATCTATCCCTAGGAGGCCAATTTTAAAAAAAAAAATCTATTCCTGGGAGGTAGATGAGTAGATTGACTCTCATTAAATCAGTTTTGGATGCCCTTCCAACTTATATGCTAAGCCCTTTTCCTTTGCCAAAAAGAATTGAAAAGAAACTCAACAAGCTGAGAAGGGTGTTTCTCTAGCAAGGGAATAAAGAGAAGCATGGATACAACTTGGTTAAATGTAAAGAGGTGACAATGAGCAAAACACGAGGGGGTCTAGGCATTAAGAACTTGAGTATCCAAAACACTAAATTGCTGCAAAAAATGGTTGTGGAGATTCTGTTGTGAAGATATGGCATTATGGAGGAGGTTCATTGCTGAGAAATATGGCCTATAGAGCAACTTGATAATTGAAGAGGGGAATGACACTTTTGGGTGCTCTGTATGGAAACTATCAGGAGAATGTCGATTGCTTTCAATGCAAAGGTGACCTTCAGAGTGGGGAGTGGTTTGAAGGCTAGTTTCTAGAATGAGATCTGGTTAGGTGATGTGAAATTGAGGATACTTTTCCCTGATTTGTACATTATTAGCCTACAACAGAATGCCACTATAACGTAGATTTGGTGCCCTCAAGGTTAGGATCTTATGTTCAATAGGACTCTAAATGATTGGGAGGTTGGAGGAGTAGCAAAACCTACTACATACTTTAAACTAATTTTCAGGCATTGCCACAGAGTTCAACACACCAATTTGGAAATTGCATAGCAGAGGAGTTTTTTTTAGAGTGACGTCCTGTAACTCGAGAGGAATACCAATCACTGTTTGTCTTCAATGTAGCTACAGAAGAATAGAGGAAGATAATAAAGAGATGGAACATGAAGGACCACTTTTCATATTGAAAGTGGTAGGTACATAAGCTTCATAGCCATTCATAGGGGATTCACATGTATCTGGGATACACAACAAATCTCCCTCACCTTTTCCCCATCTCACTCACCATCCCAGATACACGTCAATCACTCTAGATACATATAGATACATGTGTCTAGTGTGTATCTAGTGTAATTCGCATGTATCTGGGATACATACGAATCTCGTTCGCCTCCCTCCCAATCTCGCTCGTCTCTCTCCCTATTTATGTGTATCTGGTAGCAAAAATACATATAGCCAAGTGTAAGACACGTAGGAAACTCTTAATTAGTGGTAAGATACGTAATATTTTGAAAGTATATGTGATAATCTATGTTGCGCCAACTCTTCATTTTTGCAGGTGAACCCGTCTCGATGCGACACTGGTGCGGGCGCGGGTGCGGGTGCGGGTGCGGGTCGGATTCGGTCAATTCGATCCAGACACTTTAACCAGAGCCGAGAAAAGATTTGGGGAAAAAGAGATTAGTTTTCGGAGAAGTCTTCAGAGAGGAGGAGGAGCTACTTTTTATGACGAAGCTTGAAAAAGTACATGAAACTTGAAAAAGTACAGAGAAGAAAGAGGAGTGTTTTCTTGAAAAAGTACAGGAAGTACTGAGCTTTTTTTATCTTTCTTGAGTCTTTTCAGTTTTTCTTGAAATAGAAAACTAGAGACGAAGGGTTTCTCTAGATAAGTGTCCTTTTTTATTTATAAAATAAATTATACTTTTAATGTTTATTATATTCTCTCTCTTCTTTAACAATTATAATCCTTTTATTTTGTATGCAATTATACCAAAATATGCAATTAATTATTATATATATTTCATAAATATTTTTAGTGATATATATATATATCCACTTATTTGATTATACTAGATATATTATTATTGTTGTTATTGATATAATTTATTTTTAGAGGTACGCTAAAAATAATAAGCTATTATACCATGTATATATAATATTACACCTTATATCATATATACCAGGTATACCAATTAGCCGTATCCCCGCACCCGTATCCAAACTCGGATTTGCACCCCCGAATCTTAAAATTTAAATTTTGCCAATCCGACTCTTGGATTCGCATCCGTCTTGGATACCCGCACCCGAATCCGAGCAACTTAGGTGATAATAGTAAATATGGTAGTGAAATATGTCTAATTATGTCGTTTTTCCTTTTTTATTAATAAATAAAATACTTTTCTACTTTTAAATGCTCAATGTTTTTTAAAGGGAAAATGGTCTGAAAAATACTCAAACTTTGGCCAAAATTGCTGTTACGATTCCAAACTTTATGGAGGACCTTTTATCCCCTGCACTATTTAATAGTGTATTTTAAAGGTATATATGTGCCCACGTGGACACATTACTATTTATAATTATGCAATATTTATGATGTCTTCGTGGGCACATATATACCTTTAAAATACACAATTAAATAGTGTAGGGGGTAAAAGGTCCTTTCCAAAGTTCGGTATCGTTACAACAATATCGGTCAAAGTTCAGATATATTTCAGACCTTTTTCCCTTTTTTAAAACATATATTAATCGATAAATCTATTATTGGTAAACAATGAGCCTCATCTTTACTTAACCAAAAGTTTTGGGCTCGAGCTCCAAAATGGAAAATAGTCTTTCTTGAAAGTGCTTCTCTCCTTAATGGTCGTTAAGTGCGGGAATCCAAATTAATCGGGTCCCACAATAAAAATATCAAGCACGACATGAAAAAATAAAATTGGGGCCTGAAGACTTTGCTTTAGTTGCTTCGCCCTGTGGACAATACCCTCTAAGCCAACTAAGTAGTGCCCCCTAACACATTGGCAGATTTGGCTCGTTTGAAAAATCATAGCATTCGACTCCTTGCACATAAAGTTCTTTAGGTTTCAAATCATGTTGCATTTTAGTGGAAAACTTATAAAATACGTATGATCTGTTAGAATAGGAATAGGTTTATACAATCCTATTAGAATATGAATAAGAATAGAAATAGAAATAGGAATACTAAATAGTATCCTACTTGGTAAAGGATTGTATTCTAGGGTCTATAAATAGGGTCTCAATGTAATAATGTAAAAACAACAACAATTCAATAATATTCTTTTCCTATATTTCTCACATGGTATCAAAGCCTCTATGATCTTGGTAAACAATCAAAGAGCTTCCGCTGCCGGCGGGTGGCTATTATCCATATATGCCGCCCGTCCGGCCAACGATTATGTTAGCAAAAGTTGGTTCACCGTGTATCTTTCCGGTGACTATTTTCTCATATCTAATTTGTGTAGCACCGTGCCATCATTTCGGTGGCTACTTTTTCATATTTAATTTGTGTAGCACCGTGCCATCATTCCGGTGACTACTTTTTCATACTTAATTTGTGTAGCACCAAGCCATCCTTCTGGTGACTACGCTTTTTTTACATATCTTATTTGTGTAGCATCGTGCATCTCTCCGGACTACTTTTCATATTTAATTTGTGTAGTACTGTGGATTTTTCCGAACTTTTGTCTCATATCTGAGTTGCATAGCATCATGTGTCTTTTCAGTGACTCCTCAGATTTGATTTGCATAGTTCCATTCGTCTTTCCGGTGACTCCTCAAATCTGATTTGCGTAGGGTTGTGCCATCATTCCAACCCTACCCGTATAATTTTTCTTTTTCAGCAGGGTCGTGCCATCATTTCGACCCAACCCATATTATTTCTCTTTTTAAATGGGGTCGTTCCATCAATTCGAACTATCCTATATAATTTCTATTTTCTAGTTGGGTCGTGACATCATTTCGACCCTACCCATATAATTTTATTTCTTAGATTGTGACCACTTTTAGCCATCAAATCTAATACTCCGGCATATGAGCATGTTCTGGCAAGTTTTTCGATGACTTGTTTAATATCGACTCATCCATTGATTCCAACATGATCCATATACTTTATACTAGATTTTGAGCCTTTGTTGCGCAGGGGGAGTTTAGTAGCCTTGTATGTCAATTATGTGAGTCACTCTATGGTCTGAAACAGTCTTTGCAAGTTTGATTTGGAAAGTCCAACACTGTAATTTTATCACTCTGTGTTTTATCGACATTATGCATCAAATTCAATAATTCATGATAAGACCAAGCACATTGAGATTGATTGTCAATTTTGTGAAGTCGAGTGATCAACTTTCTATTATAATAGGAATAGGAATAGAATAGAAATAGGAATACTAAATAGTATCCTACTTGGTAAGGATTGTATTCTAGGGTCTATAATAGGGTCTCAATGTAATAATGTAGAAACAACAACAATTCAATAATATTCTTAACCTTCAATTAATGAAGCAAATATCATAGTTCCATAGATATGAGAACATCAAGAAAAACTCATATAATCTTAACATTCTCTTCCCATTTCATGAACCTTTACTTTTAACATTTTGAAAGCCATAGAATCTTCTAAATTCATGGGAAAGCCTTAGCATAATGAAAACATCATTTGGAAGTTTGAAACATGCACATTTTGATCATGCAAAGCATGACTTGTGGGTCTAAATATTTATTAGATGTGGAATTTCCAACCAATTTTATGACAGGATTTATTTGTGAAAATCCTTTGGAACATGTATTCATTCGATTTTGATGCTTGGGCAACATATATTTGAATAGTTTTAAGACATTTTGCAATTTATTTTTTGGAGAAAAAAACAGGGAACAATAAGTGTTTGGAATGTAATGTGGATCTATTCCTATTAGTTTAAGGGCAGTATTGGCAAAGGTACTTGCACCATAAGTGCTAGGATAGATACCCTATATATGGTTAGACTTGAGAAGAAGAGACTATTTACCTTTGGTGAGTTATGGATTGTCTTTATCTGATTTTTTATACTGCAATAAGTTTATCTGTTTATTTTCCTTCAATTCGAAACAATTGTGCACAAGGCTACTTATATGAAATAGCTCTCTAAAACATTAATGCTTTAAAAGGGAAAATTTTATGAGCTGTATGAGCTAGATGCTGAAATTGGTCACAAGGAGCTTGATTGGAAAATGACGCAAAGTGGCGTGGGAAAATGTCGACAGGTATGCTGTACTTAGTTCACTTGGGATATTTGAAGAGGGAGTTTTGATCATTTTCAGGTTTAGCTTAGTCTTCGGAATCTGATTCATGTACTTATTTTCTTGCTTTTCTTTCAGGTTGGTATATCTGAAAGTGGAATTGATGAAGCTGTTCAGAAGCTCCTAGCGCGAGGGTAAGAGTTAGAAATCTCATTTTTGAGATCTGTATCTTTTTTCAGGGGAACAGGATAACAGCATTTGCTGCTACCGATCTCTGATTCCTAGTTACTAATGACTCTGCTAGTTTATCTGTAATTAGAATTGCTGATCTGTTTGTTTGTATTAGTCAGTTTTTAACAAGTCATCACTCATGGTCATAGCTATGTCACCTTTTCAGCATGACTTATGACTTATTCTTTAGTAACAATTTACAATTGACCACCTTCACCACCAACATGCCAGTGTAATCACGTGGGTCTGGGGATAAACACAGCAAATGAAACAATGGTTATAGGAAGAAATGAAGAATAAGATACTATGCGAATACTAAATAATACTACTAAATAAGGAGAAGATGAGTAGAAGAGACTAGCCCCCTTGCCTTTCCCGCATAAAAGTATGACAACACTCTGCCACCTACTACCATTCTACCCTATTCCTTGACTTCCATACTTCCATATCTATGGTCATGTCTTCAGTAAACTAAAGATATGTCGTGTCTTGTTTAATCACCTTCCCCAGTTCTTTTTCAGCCTACCTCTACCTCTCATAGAACTTGTTATAGCCAACCTCTCATACCTGCTCACTCGTGCATCACACACCTCCTTTTCACATTCCCGAACCATCTCAACGTTGCTTCCCTTATCTTGTCTGCCACAGAGGCCACTCCACCTTGTTCGTATAACTTCATTCCTAATCCTATCCTTCCTACTATGCCCACAAATCCATCTGGGTGTTCTCCTCTCTGGCACGTTCATCTTCTAAACATTTGCATTCTTGACTAGCCTCACTCTACCCCATACAATAAAGTAGGTCGAACCGCCACTTTGGAATTAACCTTTAAGTCTTGATGACTTATTCTTATCACATAGTACCCTAGATGCGAACCTTGATTTCATCTGTCCACTCTAATATGATGTGCCACATCATCATCTATCTTCTTGTTTCTTTGAATTATAGACTTACGATACCTGAAACTTCCCCTCTTGGGTATGACTTGTGTATCAATCTTCACTTCCACCTCCACCTCATGCGTATCATCACTGATTGTGCACATTGGTACTCTGTTTTAGTCCAGCTTAATCTAAGATCTTTAGATTCTACTTTCTAGAGTCTGTCTCCAAACTTCTAGCGTATTGTTAACTTCATCACGCATCTTGTCGAACAATACTATGTCATCTGCTAATGACTTATTCCATGACAACTCCCTTTGAATATGGTGCGTCAATTCTTTTGTCACTAAGGCAAACAAAAACACACTAAGGGATTATCCCTAGTGCAACCCTATTTTGATCGGGAAGTGTTCTGAGACACCTTCCATTGCTCTTACCCGAGTCATGTCTCCAAATATATGCCACATGAACACCTCTAGCTTCTAAATACCTCCATAAAACTCCCTAGGAGCTTTATGGTTTTCTAGGTCAATGAATACCATGTTCAAGTCTTTCATCCTATCCCTATACTGCTCCAACAATCTCCTAGCTTCTGTAGTTGATCGGTTGGTATGAATTCGATTTGGTTCTCAAGATAGACACACCACTCCACATTCACATCTCGACCATCCTCTCCCAAACTTATGGGGCTTTAGTATCTTCATACCCACATAATTGTTGCGACTTTTAATATCACCTTTGTTCTTGTACAATGAAATCATTGTACTCCATCTCCACTTCTCTGACATTCTAGTTGGGCTAAAAATGACATTAAACAACCCAATTAGCTCACTCCTTACCTATTTTGCCAGCGTTCTTCCCAAATTCCACCATAATCTTGTGTGGCTTGGTCGCTTTTGGTTCCTCATCTTCTGACTTGGCCCCTTAACCTAGCAGACTTTATACATCTATAATGCCTAAAATCCCTACGACCCTCGGAAAGCTCTAACTCACAACGCAATATCCCTGTCACCTTCCTCATTCAAGGGCTTATGGAAATAGGACATGCATCTCCGTCTAATGTATGCCTCTTCTACTAATACTTCTCCATTCTTGTCCTTGATACACTACTTGGTCTAGGTCATGGGCCCTCCTCCCTCTCGACTTGCGAGTCTATACAACTTCTTATCCCCACCTTTGGCCTTGAGCTATTCATACAAGTCTCAAAAGTTGCCGTTTTAGTTGCTCTGCCTACCACACTATGGTAGGTCACCAATTGCTCCTCTATCTTCTGGATGCTCGAGTTGGCTATAACCAAATCGAAAGCTTTAGCAATATCTAAAAGCAAACCCCCTTCGTTGTTTCTATACCCAGAGCCATAACAACCATGCATAATCCTTCGAAGTGGTCCCTATTTGACCATTAAAATCTCACCCTAGAAATAGCTTCTCGGTGTGCGGGATACCTCTCATAACCTCGTCCAACTCGCATTTGTCCTCCTCATCTAAACTAGCTTGCAGTGCGCATGAACTAATTATGTTAAAAGTCAGCCCTCCACAACTATCTTAATGACCATCATCCTATCATTAACCCTCCTAACCTCTACCACTTGATCCCTATAGACTAAATTGCCTACTCCCCTCCTACTCGTTGAGCTTTTTGAGTACTACAACTTAAACACGTCTACATCCCTAGCCTTAGTTCCCACTCATTCGACCATTAGGTTTTCTGGACACACGCTACAGTGACATTCCTCTTTTTGAGAATCTTCACCAACTCTATTTACTTCCCTATCAAGGTCTCTATCATGCCCTAAGCCTATACCCTAGATGTGGTCGGCACTCAGAACCATTGTTGGTCCCAAGCGATCTCTTGTCCTGGCTTACTAATAAGCAGAAGATTGAACAATTTATGCGGAAGCTTTATAAAAGATGAGCATCACAATGATTAAACAAAAATAAAACCATCTCAACAACTTTATCTAGAAGTCTAAATAATAATGATATATGTGTTTGAAAACATCTGAAAACAATGACTTGACTGACTCATCTAACTCGTCTATGAAGCCTCTAATGAACTAAAGATAGGTGCCAGGACAAAATCCCCGACAACCTGAATATTCCACTAGCAATGTCTACTATGTACTGAATAACCATATGAACTGGATCCCTCTGAAAGCAAGAAGGTCTCACCAAATGCTGATGGAGAAAGATCCTAGTGAAGCGTTTGTTGCCGATCTTGAAATCCTGGATCTGCATCTTTTAAAGATGCAACACCAAATGACGTCATTACATGGAATGTACGGTATGTAAAAATAGTTGAAAGAAACAACTTGCTAAACTAAATATACTAAATTGAAAGAGTAAATCCGAGGTAGATTGTAAAATAGTCAACTGAAAAGTAACGCATGCATGAGTACTTTAACAACCAAGCTTTTCAATTGAATATGTATGCAATAGTAGCAAATACTAAAAATACTATAATTTGCTTTTCTTGAGGAGTTTCTCTAACCAACAACCATCACGTGAGCCTCGTGATGATACAACGTCTTGCCCACGTTGCTAGAGCCATCCAATACCTTACCAGGGCAAAGGAAAAATTGAACTAATGGATCCAATCTCTAAGCCCTTATCGGGGGCTTTCTAAGGAGTTGGCCGAATCAACGGCACGATCCCTATCCTATACTAGCGGTGCAGTTCTGGGGTTTGGATTATATGAACCCTTACCCAACTCGGTGCTCAAAAAACTCCCAAGATAATGCAATAATGCTCAATAACTTTAAAGATGTCCCACTTCATGGAAAGTATCCCACTTTAGGGGAAAAACTGAAAGTCTGTTACTCTGAATCTCTGCTCACTAATATTGCTTTAGAATTGAACTTGAAAACTTGACTATGCCTTTTTGAAAATCTTGTTATGGTTTTAAAACTTGACTATGCCATTTTGAAAATCTGGTTATACTTTTCTCAAATATGAGATATACTTTCAAACTGACATGCTTTCTTTAAGAAACTATCTAGATCTTCTTTCTGAAAATATGCATCTTGAATGCAAAATATACTTTCTTGAAATTCTTCTTGAAATACTTCTTTCATTCTTGAAATATACTTTGCTCATGAAAACAATGCATAAGAAATAGTATGACAAGATTCTCAACTAACTTTAGCTAAGAAGGGGTCATGTGGTGGAATAGCATGAACCCTAAATTAATCAAGGATCATTAACAACATAAACTATAATGATTTCAATAATAGAATCAACAATGAGCATATTCGAAATAAAAGAATTCAAAAATCATGAACTTTGGGGTGAAACCTTAACTTTGATCTACTTACTTAGATTATAGATGTAGGGCATGAGGAAGAACTTCGTTTCTCAATATACTATCCTTACATACCTTAGTGACAAAGCTAGATGAAGAACCTTGGAAGAGGAACCCTAACTTGGTGTTTCTTGAAAATTCTTGAGTGTTGATGTTTGGGGAGAGAATGAAAGGGTTTCAATGATGAAAACTGATTGTCTAACCGTCCTAAGATGTTGTAAGGTAATTTAGATAACTTCCCCAAAGGTTTTAGGATAAAAATACCCTCCTCTAACACAATCGATGAAATTTCACGCCCTACCGTCGTCTGAGTGATAGGCCATCGCTTGGGTGACGGGCCGTCATAACTAGGCCAAAAAAATGAGCTCACTGGTTAAGTGTGAAGCCCACTTATGACGGGCCATCACACTTGTGACGGACCGTCACTCACTGCCAGATTGGAACATCTCTAGTAATCAGTCATAACTTTTTACTCCGGACTTGGATTCACGAATGGTTGGTGGCTTTGGAAAGAAGACTTATAGACCTTTAATTTGTTAGGTCGTGAGCCACCTAACAGAGATGTCATCGTTTGAAGTTGACCGAACTAATGTGAAAAACTTAGCCGATAGGAAGGTTTTGAACTCGACTTAGTACTGAAGGTCCTTTATGACCTTCAACCACATCCGATATACTTTTCACACTTAAGAATGGACCTTAACACATGTGTACAAGTAGCATATCATCTGGCCCAAGTTGATACACTTACGACGAATGGTTTGGATCCTTAGAGTTGAATTTGCGAGGTGTTACAGTCCCTATGTTCCAAAACCAAACTCTCAATCTAAAAGCTCCCTTGGTACCCTTGCTCCTTGCTCCCACTCCCAACCAAGGACTTGGAAACTACCATCAAACCCCGAAGCCACTAACATAGGTACTAAAATTCCGGAATAAATAGTCTAAATCAAGAACTAAAAACAAAGGCTGAACAAGACATAAGATAAATTGAGCTAGAAAATAAAGGCTGCACAATAATTAAAAATAGAGGCTAAATCAAGAACTACATAAGAAGGACAAGATCTAAAAAGCAGTGGCTAAGAGCAAGTTTGGATTGACTTTTAATTTTTGACTTATAAGACAAAAGTCATAAGGTTGAATTTCTAACTTATGACTTTTGGTTTATTTTTATCATTTTAGCTTAATATCAAGTGCTTATAAGCCATTTTTTAATTTACCCAAACACTCCAAAAATGCTTAAAACCTATTTTGGCTTAAAAACACTTTTTAGATGAAGTAATTGATTCCATTCATGGCATCAAGAAGATGCAAAGTAGTTACAAAAGAGTGAGCAGTAGTATGTTATCTCTAGTACACTATCATAGAGCAAACAAAATCTAAAAAGCTATCAGGGGAATCCATTGGGGACAAAAAACCCAACTATATAAATACAAAAGACATTTAGCTTTGAGCATAGATTGTCTAGTTGAGAGGCCATCAAAACATCTTCTATTTCTTTCATTCTAGATAGTCCAAAAGATGGCAGCTGGTATCATCTTCCAAATCTTTTTGATGGTGCTGTCAACATTCCAGTGGCTCCAGTATTCAAATACTTCCCTGATAGTGTTAGGCATTACCATCTGAGGCCAAAAAGGGTGAGGAACATGTGGCATAAGCCAATCCAAACAGGCTCTAAATCAAGAACTAAATAGGTTGAACAAGAACATCAAACAGGAGGCTGAACAAGAACTAGAAAACAAAGGCCCAAGAACTAAAAATAGAGGCTAAAGCAAGAACTAAATAAATAGAGGCTAAATCAAGAACTAAATAAATAGAGGCTAAATCAAGAACTAAATAAATAGAGGCTAAATCAAGAACTGAATAGGCAGAACAAGTACTAAAAGACAGGGTAAATTGGAAGATATAACCTGGACAGAGCTCGAAACTATCCCTGCCGATGACTTCTGCACGAACTGGTTCTGGAAGAAGCAAGTGTTTATTTTTGTCCTAGCATTGGATAGAGTTTTGGCCAATTGGAAACAGTTGTTAACACAACTATGATTTATCAGGTGAGTTTACATAACTGGATTAAAAACGTCTCCTTCAAATGAAAACCATCTTAGAAGCACAATCAATATTGACCACCCCCTTTTTGAATTTGTAATCAAATCCGTGAAAGCTTTTCAATTGAGTATTGACATTATGACATACTTCCACATAAAATTTTGGTAAAAAAAAGCCAATATGATCTAATTGACGCATCATAATTAATCACAAAATTTCGAAAACAGATCATTCATGTCGGATCTAATTATAAAGCGCTTATCAGAAAAGAAAAAGAAAGATCCGATAAAATATAGTAATTTTTTTTCTCATGCTGAAGAAATAAAAATCGAACACTGAAATACAAAAACCCAGCTAAAAGTACCATATGATTATAGTAAGAACACAATAGATTTAATCAAGATACTATATAGAATACATAAAGAGTTGAGTCTCTATCATACCTGGTGCGAAAAACAACCTAACCTTAATCAGATCTAGCAATGCCAAAGTGGGAAAAAAGATATAATAAACAGATCGCATTTGAAGATAGATGTAATACCTTAGGTTACTCGGGGAGAACATCCCAGCCCAGATGCGCCCTCTCTCTTGGTCTCCGGTCGAGATTCATCAATGGGAACCTGGTCATGTGATCATCTCCATCACAGAAAGCTAAGAAATCTAGAAAGAGAGAAAGTCTTTAGAGACAGAAAACAGTTGTGCGGAAAGTTAGAGAAAGATGGAATAGATTGATAATGGAATTGACCCCCTGTTGATAATTTCTTATTTAGTGTCTTATTCTCATCTGATGGTATCTTGTCATTTATGTTGAGTTTATCTAACAAATTTGAAGGTACAAAGTTGGACGGATGGAACAGTTGGAAACATCCGAGCAAGCAAAATCTAGAGGCTCTACTTCTGTAAGTGCAGCATGAATTCATTGGGTTTACATAGTTCTTAAAAATATTTATAATGCTTGGGGCAGTGAGGTTGGTGATAGTCCTTTAACTGTTCTAAATGTGATAACTGAGGTTGCTGATAGTCCTTTAACTGTTCTAAATGTGATAACAAAGCAACAGAAGAAACATTGAAGCAATTAATGCATCAAAAATTTCTGAATTTTTATAGTTTTATGGATCTTTTCGTTTAGCGCTCATAATTTCTTCTGTTTCTCCTATGAGCACTAAACTGCTCTTTGTTCATCATGGCATTGGGTGATTTGATAATGAGAAATATCGGTTTCAGGTTATTCGTAGAAAACTAGTTCATGTACTCACCCCTTCTACGACAAGTGAGGGTAATATTGGGCCTGATGCAGTTCATCTTCTTGCCGTCAAGGAGGTCAGCATCTTTTTAAATAAAATTGACATTGACATGATAGAGTCTGTTAATTCTACATGGCAGTAGAGTTATCTATTGTAAGTGCAGAGTAAATCTTTGTGCAATCTTATGTTGTTTTCTTTCTCTGGCAAAATGATCAAAAGAAAGCTTTAAAATCTTTTGATGTCCATATGGTTATCCTTGTGTTACAGCGTGAGGCTTCAACTGAGGCAGATGATTTAATGTTCTTCTTTCACTATGACATAGACTTGCAATGAGCTGGGGAATGGTTCAACCACTATTGGATTTGCTTTTGTCGATTGTGCTGCTCTGAAAGTTTGGGTTGGTTCCATTGACGATGATGCATCTTGTGCAGCTTTGGGGGCTTTGCTGATGCAAGTACGACACTTAAAGATCTAATATATCTCTTGAGTAACTTAATATGTGTGATTTGTTTGGTTGATAATTGTATGTTGCTCTCTGTTGCATGTGTAGGTGTCACCGAAGGAAGTTATATTCAATGCTAGGGGTACATATTTTTGTTAAATTAGACTTTGGGAGGATTATTTTGTTCTCTGGAAATAATTATGTTGAGCCTGACTTCCTTGTCTTGCGCCTCCATTTTAACAGGTTTGTCAAAGGATGCCCAGAAAGCTCTGAAAAAATATTCATCAACAGGTGAGGATTTTCTTGTTTCTGATAAGTTGTTCACTGTATCATCAAACAGCTGTGATTTTGATAGTTCTATCTTTGAATATCTAAAGCAGTTTGTTGTACCTATCATGTGAAGAATCTGTTTCTTTCTTTGTGTAATGTGAAAGCGTGGATCTTCATACCGTTCCATATAACTTTTGCCCTGAAAGCCATGTATGTGGTCTTTATCTGTCATTTTATAGTATGCAGCGACAAATTGGCCTAAAGTTGATGTGAAAATATTATGAAAAAATTTAAATTCCTACTTGGTCATTGATGGGACCCAGAATACTTTGATTATGTAATTGGAGTGGAATTAGTTAGCATTTAGCAATTTCAATGCTATAACTAACGTCTGCCAATGAAATAGGACCTGGTGGGGAGAAATTTGTAAAGCCTTGTAAAAGTTCTATATTCAATTCAGGTTAATTGCAATCCTAATGACACTTCTAAATATTTTTGGAGCATTACTGGAGCTACAAAATGATTTGGAGTGTTTGTGAAGATTTCAAGAAGAAAAGGCTTCTTTGTATTTCTCAATGATGTTACATTCATGAGAATGGGTACTTATACAATGAGTTCTAAGCCTAAATAAGGAAAGACAATATTGCACAATCAATTATATTTACAATATTAATCAACTTCTGTAATTAAGCTTGGAAATCACTAATCAATCAATCAACACTCTCCTCCAATTGGTGCAAAGATGTCTCACATGCTCAACTTGTAAACTAGTGTATGGAAAGTCCGTTAGTTGAGGCCTTTGGCAGACACATCAACTAGCTGCTTTACAGAGTGACACATGGAATAAACTCAAGACACCACTCATAACTTTTTCTTGAAGTGTCAATTAATTTCATGCTTTGTTTGATCATGCTGAACTGTATTATGAGCTATACTGATTGGAGCCTTGCTGTCACAATACAAAGAAACATATTCCCTTTTCAGACAATCTCAATTCCTCTAGTAGCTTTTGTAACAAAAAAAGTCAGCAAACACCCTTTGTTGTAGCTCTATATTCTGCCTTGGCACTTGTTCTAGCAACTAGACTTTGCTCTGTGCTTCTTCAAGTGATCAGGTTTCCTCCTACAATTGTACAAATCTAGATTGAGACTTACAATAGTCTGATGTGAAAAATGCATTTCATGGAAACTTAAAAGAAGTGGTGTACATGGAGATTCCTCCTGGATTTTATTCTGAACAAAGTCAAGGAAAGGTATCCAGATGGAAGAAATCCTTGTATGGACTGAAGCAATCCCCTAGATCTTGGTTTGACTTATTTGGTAAAGTAATATTCGCCTTCGGTTACCCATAACGTAATGCTGACCACACCATTTAATCCTCGAGGACAAAGATTTTTTGAAGAGGGCGGTATTTGATATGATACAATTAGAGTGGGGTTTCATTTCTCATTTTGCTTCCATATTCATTTCATCTGCAATTAGTTTGAAAAGTTGTCCAGGATCAATTAGTTGTCACGTGCGACCCATATGCGCAGTTAGTTGGCCTTTCCTAAAGTTAATTGTAACTAACATTCCCTCCCATATTTCATTCAGCATATAAATGAATACTATAGCAATTGTAAGCATTTTGTATTGGTGATTCAAAGTCAAGAACTCTCTCCTATCCAACTCAGTAAGAACTCTTAGGGTTCTCGAGTGATCTGTTCAAGAGCAATTCAATTCATTTGCTCTTTAGGACACTTGTTCTTTCCTTTTTGTTACAGGTCGTATCACTTTTCCACGTTCGGAACCTTCCAAACATCTCAACTCTATTCAAATATATATTTAATCGCTTCAACTAATGACATTGGACTCAATTCTATAATCTAATATGCAGTCTAGGTTAAAGTAAACCAAAAAGTCAATCACGAGCCCACATGGTCAAACATCAGAACCAAGCTCATATCCAGTTTATCGATTACCCCACGAGTCCAAGTTTTTTGAATTCATTTATCAACTCATAATCAATTATATCATTTCTAGATCTTAGACCAAAAACTCCCAAATTCCACCATAACATTCCTTACTTTAATGGCTCCCAAGGCCTAGCTCGAGTGGCAAAAGGTGGAGGATTTGTGGCTTAGGTCGCAGGTTCAAGCCCCACACCATACAAAGTGAAGTCTGATATTTAAGTGGAGAAGGGTAGAAGGGCGGGCCCATTCTCCACCAAGTTTGGAAGGCTGTGATTGGTCCAAAGGGAGGGTCACTGATGGATTTCTCGGTTATCAAAATAAAATAAAATTCCTTTAATGGCTAAACTTTGGATAAAAACATGTATAGTTTTCATGGGTTAGTGCAAAATCATTACCTTGAGTTTCTATGATGGTTGCACCCAAGGGTGTCGCCCAGTGGTCAATGAAGTGATTGAGAACCCTTAGGTCTCAGATTCAAAACTCAGTGGAGATATAAAATACTAGGTTATTCTTCTCATCTGTCCTAGACTTGGTGGATAGAGTTACCTGGTACCTTATGGTGGTGGGAGGTATCTCGTGGAATCAGTCGATGTGCGGAAAAGCTGGCTCAGACACCATGGTCGTTAAAAAAAATAGTGGTCTCCAAACTAAAATCCAATTAATCGCATAGCTAGTTCGTCCAAAATGGTGAAATAATGAAAAATTCTGAAATTATGTCCTTATACATGGACCAGGTTCTTTGCAAATGCGGTCCTTTTCTCCACAATTGCGGACCAAGCCCATGAGCAAGTTCTTCGCAATTCCAGCGCACCAACTTCGGACCTGCACCAGCACTAGTTTTTGCTCAAAAATGTGCTGAAACCAACTCAAACCCCTCAGGTCTCAACCCAAGCTATACCAACAGGTTCCAAACAAAATACCAACCTATGCAAGGCCTCAAAACATGAAATGGAACGCAAATACTCAAAAACGAAGAGTTGAGTTGCTATAGAAGCTTATTGTAGCCAAGCTTGAATTCCTTATGTTGATAGTGGTGCTTGAACAAATCTGTGCCTTGGGCTTAGTTTGTTCATCCACTGGTTGCTATTGTAACCAAGCAATTGATTGGTTTCCTTTCCATAAAATCCTTTAAGTTTGTTGTACGATTGTTCCCTTTTCCCACAAAAATTCCCACTTCCATTGCTGACCTTCCATAGCATTTTCAGCTTTGTTCATTCCCTTAATTCCTGTACAAGAACACAATCAAGACCCTATTATGTCGCTGACTTATCGACCAAACATGTCAACTTAATTCCATTGCAAGATCATAAACTTATAGTCCGTAATAGTGATTTGGGCTTAGTGCATAAACTCTTTCATTATATGTATGTGTCTATTCTTATAATTTATCTTATACATATGTAAATAATACTTCTAATTAAGTGTATAGCTATCTTTATGTATATATAGACTCTCTTTCTCTCTCTCACTCTCACACACTCTCTCTCGATTTAACATAATACTCCCTCTGTCCCCATTTATGTGACTTTTCGGATTTCGAGATTCAAACAAGTTTATCTTTGACCGTAAACTTTTCATATATCTTTTATATATTTTGCATTGTCAATTATTGTGACCTATGGTACTTTTTAAGTAGTTTACAAATATATAAATTTCATATCATAAAAATTGATAAGTCTATGCACAAATTTCCGGTCAAACTTAAATTGTTCGACTCTTGAAAAATAAAAAGTGTATAAATTGAGACAGAGGGAGTATTGATTTTCTAAGTCTTTCTATGCCAGCTAACAGTGCCACCGACCCTGAAGATAGAAACTGACCTATCTAATAAATTAACCTATGCGCTGCAAAATATATATATATACTTACTAAAATAAGAAAACAATAATTGGAGAAAATAACTTAAAGGTTCAACATGATCCCAAAAGACTAAAATAAGAAAACAATAATTGGAGAAAATAACTTAAAGTTCAAAATGATCCCAAAAGACTAAAATAAGAAAACAATAATTGGAGAAAATAACTTAAAAGGTTCAACTTGATCCCAAAAGACTAAAATAAGAAAACAATAATTGGAGAAAATAACTTAAAGGTTCAACTTGATCCCAAAAGTGTTAGGATGCTACAAAATTATAGAGAACTTCTAGTACTCTTTATTTTTTCCCCGTATTATCGTGGTCTTAGATGAATTGAAATAGAGAATCATGGTCAGTAAAGATTCATATAGCTAACCACAACTTTTTCTTGTTGTTATATATTTGTTTGGCTCGGGGGGAGGAGGGGTACATAGAGTTCTAATTTAGGCTAATTCTTCTGACTTTTCCACCAAAAAAGTGGGAATTAAGGGGTTGTTTGGTTACTTGATAAGGGATGAGTTATTCAAGTATAAAATGTTGCATAAGCTTTACCGTGTTTGGTAGCATTTTTATATCAGGTATAAAATTCAACACACATAATACTATGTTTGGTTAGAAAATTAGAAAACCACATAACTAATACATATACATGTATAAATTATGAGTTAATCTATGCATTATTTTATGTGGGGGCAGAAGATGGAATAAGTTATACCTAAATAATAATACTAGTAATTGACAACTTTACCCTTAAATCACTTTCAATCAAATATACTCCACTTTTTTTAGGAGACATTCAGATCCTCTTTGCGCATATCTAGATCTAGAATGACTCCTCCTCTACTTCATCTTACAATGGAGGCAATACAAGAAGGCAATCAACTGGGAAGTTGCTGACAGCTAACAAGATGTTTTTCTTCATTATCTGAGAGCTTCCACGGATTACTTTTATAAATATGGCTGGAAGCATTGGTCTGAAAAAAAGCCATGACATTCTCTATGAAAAAGAAAGAACAAACTTATTTATATATATACACGTTGGTTCAACTATATGAGGAAGTTGAAAAATGTGACACCCAATTCCTTTCTATAATTTTGCCTAAACAAAATGCAAAAAGAAAAAAGAAAAAAGAAATACAAAGGTAAGAAAGGTCAAGGGTATAATTGTAAATAAATATTTTATTTTTAAGAAATATATAATTTTTATTAATTTTCAATATAACAAATCAACACCCAAAGAAATTATTTAACCCTGCATAATTAATACCTGCATAACTAATACCTACATTACTAATACCTGCATAACTAATAGATATATTACTAATACCTGCATAACTATAACCAACAACCAAACGGCCCCTAAGATCTCTAAATTTAAATTGCACTTCTATGCCTAATTATTTTCTTGTTGCAAGTCTCTAGGGCTGAAACTGCTTTTCAGATATGGGTGCTTCCAACTTCAGAAATTTTAAGAAACAATAAGAAATGAGCCTTAGGAATAGAGAGGAGGGATGATGGTGTTGATGTAGTGGTCACTTCATCAGATCTCTTTGATAAACAAATCCTGAGTTTTATTTTGTTTCTGCATTTCTAAAATGCTGACATGTGGATGAATTTCTTCACCGTGAATTCTGCTATAAACTCATTGACAGTATCATTTTTTATTTACATGGGGCAATCAAGAAAAGAATAGGAAAAGAAAAAGGAGAAGTTGAGCAAAAAGAAAAAGCTGGGGGTGGGGGAGGGTAGAGTTTTCACTTTCTTAGATCTCTTGATAAATATTCTTTGTCCATTTAGGTCCTGCAGCACCACTCCTATCTCCAGTTCAGCCAGGTGCAGATTTTGTTGATCCTGCAGAAGTGAAAAATTTCCTCAACTTGAAAGGTTACTTTAAAAGATCTTGTAATAAGTGGGATCACACCTTTGATGGAGAGAACCATGATGTTGCTTTATGTGTTCTTGGGATTCTTGTTAATCATTTAGAGCGATTGATGGTAAGTCTCAGAAGCATGGCCTATTTTCTGTGTGTAATACTTATCGTATTATTTTAGTGAATATTTTGTTCTGAATTTAACAGTTAGATGAGGTCTTACATAATGGTGATGTTCTGTCATATGAAGTCTATAAGGGTTGCCTCAGAATGGATGGACAAACACTTGTCAATCTTGAAATCTTCAACAATAATGCCGATGGGTGTCCATCAGGCAAGTACAATATTTTTTTGTCAAATCAAAGCTCTGTACTCATTCTAAGGGGCAGTTCTGGCAATTGTATTTTCTTCTTTGTGTTTCAGGTACTTTATACATGTATCTGGATAAATGTGTTACATTACCTGGGAAGCGACTTTTAAGAAAATGGATTTGTCATCCCCTCAAAGATGTAGAGAAAATCAACCATAGGCTTGATGTAGTTGACAAACTTGTTAACAATTCAGATGCTACATTATCCACTGCTCAATATCTTCGCAAGCTTCCAGATTTGGATAGGCTGCTTGGACGGGTTAAGGCTAGCATTCAATCTTCTGAAGCACTCCTTCTGCCCTTGATTGGTGCCAAGATATTGAAGCAGCGGGTAAGTCTTATTTGATATCATAATTTGGTTTTCTTAGTCTGTGGTGCAGTTATTCTCCAATAGAAGTTCTCACTTCCTGAATTACTAGTTTGTGTGGTTAAAAACACAGTAGTTCAATCTGCTTCCAGAAAGAAGACTAGCAGATAATTAGTATTTGAGCATCACTTGCAATTTTCACACCTTTCTACCTACCAGGGAAACAATGGACTGACTATCTATTCATTGCGTGTTGGATGAAATTATGTGTCTTTTATGCATATTTCCTGCTTTTTAGACAAATGAGCAGCAACAACAATAACAACAATTTTAAAGAATGACAGAAGTCCCACATTGGTGGTTAATGAGATGAGTGGACTCCTTATAAGGCTTGAGTAGTCTTCCTCCCTTTGAGCTTAGCTTTTGAGGTGTGAGTTAGGCCTAAGATCTAATTTAACATGGTATCAGAGCAGGGTCCATCTCACCCAATGTTGGTGCCCCCCAAAAAATAAAAATTGCCCACGCACCAGATGCTAAGCATTGGGCGTGAGGTCGGGTGATGGAGAATGACAAAAGTCTCACATTGGTGGTTAATGAGATGGGTGAACTCCTTATAAGACTTGGGCAGTCCTCCCATTGAGCTAGCTTTTGGGGTGTGCGTTATGCCTAAGCCCTAATTTTACAAACAACAACATATCCATTGTAATCCCACAAGTGGGGTCTGGGGGAGGTGGTGTGTACACAGATCTTACCCCAATCTTGTGAGGATAGAGAGGCTACTTCCAAAAGGCCCTTGGCTCAAGAAAAGCATAACAAACCGGGTATGAAAGGAAATATAGTAGTGGAGAAACTAACAGTAGCAACAACAAATAATACGATAATTGAAGAAAACGAAACAACAAGTAACAACAAAATCGAAGAATAAGATTGTGGGAGAGTAACAATAGTTACAAGAAGTAGGAGCTCAAAGGTAAACTCCTCTATATCCTTCCACTATTCTCACACTTCTGCCAACTCTTAATACATATCCTTTTTGGCATTTGTATTGGATTTCTTTCTATTCAAGCATCCATCCAAATGATTTTCCTTGGCATTCTATTATTTGCTTTTTCTACTTCATTTAGATTTCCTTCTTCCTCTACTATAAAATCCATGTAAGGTTGGAGGCAATTTTGTTGTTAACTTTAAATTTCTCAAATTTGTTCATTTTTTTTTTTTTTGAAGAAGGTAACTTGTTTTATGTACAAAAGGAATACTCAGAAAAGTATTCCAATAATACTTACAACAAAATTACAGAGGGAGAGGTGTCCCTACTAAGCTTCATAAATAATCTAAAATACTAGGAATATCCTCTTCTTCTTGAGGATATTCGTGTTTACACCAAAAAAAGAAAAGGACTAGACAGTTCATCTTTAGTTTCTGCAGAGAGCAGCACTTGTTTTCGAAACATTTCTGGTTCCTTTCCCTCCATATAGTCCATCAAATGCAGGCTGGGACAATCTTCCATATTATCCCCCTGTGTCCCGACTGATTCCCATCTCTATTCCAGCAAGCTAGAGCCTCTTTGATGCTCCTTGGCATAGTCCAGCTTATGCCTCTTAAATTGATGAAAATCTGCCATAACTTCACAGTCTCTCTACAATGTAGAAAGAGATGATTTATTTTCTCAATCTCACATTCACAAAAAGAGCACCTAGAGCAAATTTGACGACCTCTTTTCATAAGGTTGTCCTGGGTGAGTGTGGCCTGTTTGGCTAGTAGCAAAGTGGAACATGCAACCTTGAATGGTACCTTGACTTTCCAGATCATCTTCCAGGGCCAGCCACTACTCTGAGAGACTGATCGATTGATCTCTGTGATCTCTTGTAAGCTGAACCAACGGAAAATCTGCCTTGCTTGTCTGGTAGCCAAAATAGATTGTCCTCATTGGGAGTTAAATCTTTGTATTGCTCCAAAGTATTGAGTAGTTCAGCCACTTTGTTAATTTCCCAGTCGTTCAAGTGTCTCCTAAACCTGAGATCCCACCCTTGATTATCTCTCATTTCTCTAATTGTGGATACCTTTAGAAGGCTCAGGTTGAACAAGTCAGGATACTTGTTCTTCAAAGTTTCTTGTCCTTCCCACACATCTTCCCAAAGTAGTGTTTTTCCCCTATTTCCCACCTTGATTTTACAGTTGTTTGCAAACTTGATCCACTGACTTCTGATAGACCTCCATACTCCAGTCCCATAAGGTTGTGTGGGCATGTAGGTAGTCCATTTGTTCTCCATTCCAAACCTAGCCTTGATTGTCTCCTTCCACAGTGCTTGTTCCTGTGATGCAAATCTCCATAGCCATTTCATCAGATTTTCTCATACTTGTTATCATATGAAAAGTATAAATAAACGATTGAGTGATAATTATATAATGAATATAGTCCTATTCTGCATGTACTGATTATTGAAAAGCATTACATAAGTTAATGATACTAAATTGGCCAACCCAACTTTAGCTTTGATTACTTTGCCCTCCTGGAAAAATGCTAGAAAGACAACGACTAATATTTCTTTGTCAAATGGCGCTTTACCTCAAATTCACCAATTAATCATATCCCATTCACTTTCATGTTGTGGACATATTCTGTTTCTTAATTTCTTTCCTATTGAACTTCTTTTACTGTGCCTTAATTTCTTTCCATAACCAAGACATCACCATTGCATCATGTTAATCCCATTCATCAAACTTAGGTCTTCTTTAGATGGTCCTGTACCAAGAAGGTGTCATAATATCCCTTTACCCTTTAAAAAGTACAAACTAGTTGAGCCCTTTTTTGGTAATTTTTTCCATTCAACCAATAAGAGGCTTGAATGTTTTGCAAATCTCCAATCTCCAGTTCAACTGTAGATTTATTCTCTATGATTGTTGAAAAATTTCCTGAGGCTCGAATATTTGTAGCAGTACCATTTTCGATCATGGTTTTTGAATGGTTTCAATCTTTGGGCGGATAAATATAGCAAAAAAAAGGATTTTTCAAGACAAGATGAATAAAATTGGTTAGGAACAAGCCTAAAGCTCTGATACCATGTGAAGTAAGATAGTTGAATAGTTTCATTAACATCTTTCTATCGCATATACATGACTATATACATAAGAGATTGTGGAACCGAATTACCTAAATTCCATGAAATCTGGGACTATACAGAATCATATATTTTACATAAGGAGAATGAATCATAGATATAATATCCTTTATTAGCCAACAATGGAACATATTCAAGGTGAGGTGTCATGGTGTATGTTATTTGCGGATGACGTAGTTTCGATTGATGAGACTCGCAGCAAAGTTATGCTAAGTTGGAGATTTGGAGACAAACCCTAGAGTCTAAAGGGGTCCAGATTGAGTAGGACCAAGACTTATTACTTGGAGTGCAAGTTCAATGGTGTGATGTATGAAGCTGGTGTGGACGTGAGACTTGACACACATCTTCCAGATGAGAGGTAGTTTCAAGTATTTTGAGTCCATTATCCAAGGAAATGGAGGAATTGACGAGCATGTCACTCATTGTATTGGTACATGGTGGATGAAATAGAGGCTTGCTTTCAGAGTCTTGTGTGATAAGAAAGTGCCACCTAGACTTAAAGGCAAGTTCTACTGAGTGGTAGTTAGACTAACTATGTTGTATGGTGTGGAGTGTTGGCTAGTAAAAAAACTCTCACATTTAAAAGATGAAAGTGGCGGAGATGAGGATGTTGCAATGGATGTGTGGGTATACCAGGAGAGATACAATTAAAATGAGGATATCCTAGACAAAGTGGGGGTGACTTTGGTGGAAGACAAGATGCGGGAAGCGAGGTTGAGATGATTCATGTTTGTGATAAGGTGATGCATGGATGACCTAGTGCAGAGGTGTGAGAGGTTGATTATGGATGGATTCAAGAGAGGTAGAGGTAGACCAAAGAAATATTGGGTATAGGTGATTAGACATGACATGACACAATTGCAACTTACTAAGGACATAACCTTAGATTGGAAGGTGTGAAGGACATAAATTAGGGTTGAAGGTTAGTATGTAAGAGTGCGCCCATGCTAGTAGATAAGAGTGCTTTGTCTTGTTGTCGATTGCCCTTACTAGTAGTAGTAAGACTACTCTTGTAGTTTCTTGTTCTTCAATTTCTGTGACTATCTATTATTCTGTGTAGTTTATTTGTAGTATTATTTTGTTATAGTACTATTATGCTGGTATTAGAACCAGGTTCCACATTCCATACTGTTTCCTCAGTCACATCTCTATTCTATTCCCCTTCGTGTCTTTGGGAGCACATGCTTTGTTCATAACTTAGCCCCAGGGAAAGATAAATTTGCCCCCCGTGCCCTCAAATGTGTCTTTCTTGGTTACTCTCGAGTTCACAAAAGGGTATTGTTGTTATTCACATGATCTTCATCGATACCTTATGTCCGCTGATGTTACATTCTTTGAGTCTCAGCCTTACTATACATCTTCTGATCATCCTGATGTATCTATGGTCTTACCCATACCTCAAGTTTTACCTGTACCAACTTTTGAGGAATCTATGGTAACTTCTACATCTCCAATTGTAGTGCCACCACTTCTAACTTATCATCGCCGTCCGCATCCAGCCCTAGTCCCAGATGATTCATGTCATGTGCCAGACCCTACTCCTATTGCGGACTTGCCTTCTCCTAGCCAACCGCTTGCACTTCAAAAAGGTATACGATCCATTCGAAATACTAACCCTCATTATACCTTCTTGAGTTATCATCGTCTATCATCCCCCCATTATGCCTTTGTATCGTCATTGTCCTCTATTTCCATTCCTAAGACTACAGGTGAATCACTTTCTTATTCTGGATGGAGGTAGGCTATGGTTGATGAGATGTCTGCCCTGCATAAGGGTGGTACTTAGGAGCTTGTCTCTCTTCCTGCAGGTAAATCTAATGCTGGTTGTCGTTGGGTTATGCAGTCAATATTGGTCCAGACGGTCAGGTTGATCGGCTTAAGGCTCGCCTTGTTGCCAAAGGGTATACTCAGATATTTGGGCTAGATTATAGTGACACTTTCGCTCCTGTGGCTAACATAGCATCTGTCCGTCTTTTTCCATCTATGGCTGCCGTTCGTCATTGGGCTCTTCATCAGTTGGACATTAAGAATGCTTTTCTGCATGGTGATCTTGAGGAGGAAGTCTATATGGAGCAACCACCTGGTTTTGTTGCTCAAGGGGAGTCTAGTAGCCTTGTATGTCGATTGCGTAGGTCACTCTATGGTCTGAAACAGTCTCCTAGAGCTTGGTTTGGGAAGTTCAGCATAGTAATTCAGCAGTTTGGCATGACTCGTAGTGGAGCTGATCACTCTTTGTTTTATCGGCATTCTGCACCAAATCGGTGTATCTATTTGGTTGTGTACGTTGATGATATTGTTATCACTGGTAATGATCAAGATGGTATCACCAAATTGAAGCAACATCTCTTTAAGCACTTCCAGACTAGAGACCTTGGCAGATTGAAGTATTTTCTAGGTATTGAGGTTGCTCAGTGTATTGTTATTTCTCAACACAAGTATGCCTTAGACATTCTTGAGGAGACTGGAATGATGGGATGTAAACCTATTGACACTCCTATGGATCCGAATGTTAAACTCCTTCCTGGACTGGGGGAGCCACTTAGTAATCCTGAAAGGTATAGACGGCTCGTTGGAAAGTTGAATTATCTCACAGTGACTAGACCTGATATCAGTTTATGGCTTCCCCTTGTGATAGTCATTGGGAAGCAATTGTTCGTATCCTGCGATATATAAAGTTAGCTCCCGGTAAATCACTACTCTATGAGGATCAAGACCATGAGCATATCATTGGGACGCTGATTGGGCAGGATCACCCTCTGATAGACGTTCGACATCCGGATATTTTGTTTTAGTAGGGGGTAATTTGGTGTCGTGGAAGAGTAAGAAACAAAGTGTGGTTGCTCGATCTAGTGCAGAATCAAAATATCGAGCAATGGCGGCAACAACTTGTGAGCTAGTTTGGATCAAACAGTTGTTGGGAGAACTAAAATTTGGCGAAATTGATCAGATGTGTGATAATCAAGCAACTCTTCATATCGCATCAAATCCAATGTTTCATGAAAGGACTAAGCACATTGAGATTGACTGTCACTTTGTTAGAGAAAAGATACTCTCAGGAGATATTGTTACGAAATTTGTGAAGTCAAATGATCAACTTGCAGATGTCTTCACCAAGTCCCTCACAGGTCCTCGTATTAACTACATCTGTAACAAGCTAGGTACATATGATTTGTATGCACTAGCTTGAGGGGAGTGTTAGAATATAAATAAGTATATACATTCCTAATTAGAATAGGAATAGGAATAAGAATAGGAATAGGAATCCTAGTTGGAAAAGGATTCCAATGTAGTGTATATAAATAGGGTCTCAATGTAACAATTTAGATACACAATTCAATAATATATTTCTCCTATATTTCTCACAGTTACTATCTATTATCTATTGTACTTCCATAAAGTTTTTTCCTAGACTATCATTGTCTTGAGCCCGGGTTATATTGGAAGCCTTTGTACCTCACCTCAAAGGTAGAGGTAAGGTTTGCATACACACCCTCCCTAGACCCCACTGTGTGGGACTACATTAGGTATGTTATTGTTTATGTACAATTTATCACTAACAACTACACATGTAATCAAACATGGACATAGCTCATAATGTTAATTTAGCATGTAAATACGATGCTTATTACATTATTCTAGCATGGTATATTGCTCAAAAAAGTCACGGTATAAAAAAGAACATGTAAAGCATGTATGACAATAATACCCTATACCTTGTATTACAATCATAATTCTGGTTGTCGCATATATGCTTGTCACCTCACATTTATGGTACTCCCATATACATAGTATATGTCAAACAATACTCCCTCTAGTTCATATAAAGTGAATTGTTGGAGTATGACACACCCCTTAAGAATAATATTTAATGACATAAATCAACAACTACTTTCCACTATTACCCTTTTGATTATTTCCAAACTATTCTCCTAGAAAATGTAAAGTAGAAAAAAGTTCTAACAATTCTCTTGAACTTTGAATAGTTCACTTATTTTGAACTATGAAAAAAGTTCCAACAATTCACTTAATATGGACTAGAAGGGAATATCAATTTGGGAAAATTCCCCCGTTGAGGTCAAAGCCTTAGCTTACCTGAGTCCGAAGAAACTCTAGCCTTATCGAATTGCCAGATGAATCCATTGATGTCAATTAAATATTTTGTCTCGGTCAAATTCAAAATAAACCCAAAAGGTCTACCCCAAGCCTCGTGGTCAAATATCGAAATAAATTATGTTCTCAGTTTAACAATAATATTTTTCTTCTTTGTTTGACATAATCTAATATGCCTGAACCTTCAATAACATTTTCAATCCTACATCAATTCGATGTTCTAATCTCCAAATTACATACTCTTAAACATAGGTCAGAATCCCCAAATTCACCATTTCAAATTCGTCTTTTAGACGTTAGATTCAATGTGTAATCATGAAATATAATCACATCCGTGTTTAGCTTACTTACCCAACATTGTAGATGAATGCCCCTTTGAAAATTGCCTTGATTTGAGCTCCCAAGATCCATAAATAGTCAAATAAGCAAAAGGTCCTTATTCTGAAATTTATATGCATGTACAACCTTTAGACCAACAGTGCTATAGTACCCAAGCAACCGCGATTGCAGTGATCAACTGAGACCAACAGTGCAATGGCACTTCCTTGGCGCTATGACCCTTAGGATAGAAATCCTTGTCCCAAGCGTGATCGCATTGGCACCAGGAAAAAAATAAAATATGCACAGTTTAAATCTGGGTTTTCTTGCCCAAAACTCACCCGGACCTCTCGTGTCCCAACCTGAACCATCCCAACAAGTCCCAAATTGTAATATTGACTTGTACAGAGTCTCAAACCGTAAAATGGGGCATTCAGATTAAGGGTTGGTTTGTTATAAGTTAATAGCTTTCTTCTCTTTTTAATTAAAAATTTCATATGTTCATTGAATATAAATAATGAATATTCGTATGACATTCTATGTGCTTTTGCACGATTTATTCCATGGTATTTTTCTCCTCAATGAAGAATTTTTCTCGATCACCTAAAATGGCCCTTTCATATATATTGATGTAGTCAAGTTAACCTCTGTTTCACCTAAGGTTGTTTTCTTGTTACTACAGGTCAAAGTGTTTGGGTTGCTCGTTAAAGGGCTACGGATTGGGCTGGACTTGCTAAGATTGTTGCAGAGGGAATGTCTAACGTCTTCCCTAGCTAAAGTTGTATCCTTGCCTGTTCTAGATGGTGACAATGGCCTTGATAAGTTCCTCACCCAATTTGAAGCAGCAATTGATAGTGACTTCCCCAATTTTCAGGTTGGTGATACAATATACTTTTGTCACTTTCCATGTCAAGAATATTTTGACAATTATATTTAAATCGCTTTTAATCTTCAATGTATGTGAATGTGCTCACTATTCTTTTCTTCTGTTTTTCACCTTTTTTTGGTAAGTATTGGAGATTTCCTCTGGGCTTCTAGTCAGACTCTAGTCAGCATACAGGTTCAAAATTCCAGAGAATGTAGGCCTGGCCTCTACCCTCTACCCTCTAAGAAAAAAAAAAGTGCTTGCTTGTTGATTGTCTAATTATGTGTGTTAGAGTCTGGCCGTTAATCTAGTCACAGTTTTCTTAAAGCTGCATTTTCAAGTTATGTGATTGATAAGGAACTGTTACATTCACAATCCTTTATTTTTGGAAGAAGCAGGTGTTTGAAGGCTTTAGGAAACATAATGTAAGATTGACCTATATATCTGCTTTTATACTCGACAGTTCACAATTTTATTTCTTGTTTTCTATAATCAAAATATTGTTTATACTTATTTTTTGAAACTTTTATGGATTAGCTAGCCTAAGAGCAAATTGGAGACAAATACTATGGACAGGTTAGGTTCTCGTTAAGTTGTATGTATATTATGGAACCTTGCTTGGTGGTCATGTTTGTCTTCAAACCCCAGTGTGAATAACAATCTGCTGCTTCCATATAAAAGCATCATTTTTGTTCTGGAATTTCTTCCTTTCCCCACAGCTGTCAACAACCACTATATCCCCCCCTGCAAAATAAAAAAAAAGGAACACTTTATCAGTTCATGAATTTAGCTCCCTCAGTCATCCCTATGTAGTGATCTGGTACTTTAGTTTGATGCTTGGCCGTAGTTATATGGATTGTAAATCTAATCATACAATGCTTAGAGTGTGTCCTTATGATGAACCTTTTGTTTTACTAACCTCATGCTGCAGACTTCAGAGGGCTGTGTCAGTAATTCATTTTTCTTGTGCTGTGTCAGGACCATAATGCTACTGATTTTGATGCTGAAACGCTATCCATTTTGATGGAGTTATTTATTGAGAAGGCTACTGAGTGGTCTCAATTCATTTATGCCATTAGTTGTGTTGATGTATTAAGATCATTTTCCATTACTGCAAAATTTTCTTCTGGAGTTATGTGTAGACCAGTGATCTTGCCTCTTTCAAAGCCGTCAAATTTCTGCAATGAGACTGGTGGACCAACACTAAACATCAAAGGATTGTGGCATCCATATGCTCTTGGCGAAAGTGGGGGACTTCCCGTTCCTAACAATCTCCATCTTGGAGGGAATACGAATATCCGCTATCCTCGTACTTTACTATTGACTGGACCAAATATGGGTGGAAAGTCGACTCTTTTACGTGCCACTTGTCTGGCCGTCATAATGGCTCAGGTTCATTCTTTTCTAGGTTTAGAGATTCTCTCATTTATTTATTTAAATAGTACTTGGCTTCTGGAGTTTAAAGATATCTGTTTTATTGCAGTTGGGTTGCTATGTGCCTGGAGAAACATGTGTGCTTTCACTTGTGGACATCATCTTTACACGTCTTGGAGCCATTGATCGAATCATGACTGGTGAAAGTGAGTAATATAAAAGAATTTGAACTATCTGTCCTACCCCTCTTTACCTTCTGTTTTATTATCTATACAGTCATTCATTCTTTGGACGAATGTGTTTTCTAATTTACTAGGAAAAGTCTAGTTTAAGATGTCTGCCACCGTCTCCAAGTTGTACTGGACCACTGTCTGCATGGAATGAAAATCAGAAAAATAAAAGAGAAAAGAGGTAAAGGACAATTTAGTTGGACCCGAAGAGGCCTATTATTGGCTGCTTTTTGAATATTCAAGTGATAGTCTTCCTCGTCATGACTACTCAGCTTGTGAACATCCCATCATTAACACAATGATAAAAGGGTGCCTGTTCTTTTCAATGCGATAGGTGGTCTTCTTATGTATACATAGTTCCTACTTTGTCACAGAATTTTTAAGTGAGTCGAAGTATAGCTGTGAACTTGGGCTGGAAAGTAGAAAGCTCCTTGCTCTCGTTGATCAAGGCCATTCATGAGGAGTCAAACTCGAGATCTCTAAGCACTACAAGGATTATTCATGAAGATGGAAGTACTTGAACACACTTTGATGCCATCTCAGGGATTCCATATCATAAATATTACCTTTGATGCCATATCAAGATGTGGAAATCAAAATATTAATGCTAAGAACAAGAACAAAGATGAACAAAAGATAAAAAATACAAGAAACACAGAAGGTGGATAAGAATTGAGACCCTATGTTACTCCGACTCTCCTGAATGCTTCTGCACCCGGCTCGGATCCTCCATAAATGCACTAATTTGGAGGATCTGACACGCACCTATTGACATTTTTTGAAGAGTCCGAGCAACATAGTTGAGAACAATGGTTATATGACAACCAATTCCCCCCATTTACCATATTTCAAAACACCAGTTCTATAGGAAGCAATACACAAGAATGGGACTAATAGGCAGCAATGACTATATTAAATCCAAAACCTCCTATTAAGAACACCAAACAAGCACCTATACTATAGAAACATCCTCAAGAGGAATGATCCTCAAGCAAGCAATTCCATCAACATTTCAATCAACAATGGCCTTCGCCCTAACTCCCTCAAGAGTATCACTATTCAATCGAATATCAATGATATCCAAAATAATCTAATTCTATAGGAGCTATTCTCCACTATTTATAGCCTAGGCTAATTATTACAAAAATACCCTTTGTGAAATAAAGTTCTTCTTAGACAAAATACTTGCAATTTAGAAATAGCCACTTTGCATACTTAGCCTCTTTCTCCCTTCTTCAGAGTAGTGTTCTAAGTGGAGCTTTGTACTTCGACTTGAGCATGTTCTTGAGCTTCAACTCTCCATTCCAAGCACCCTCCAAGTTTCCAAAGTAACAACTCAGACGTATGTGCAAACTCCTTAGCTTGGCTTTGTGTGCAAGGTTTTAATGAAACTCGACTTGCATCATTCTCCCTTTCTTGAAAAGGATTTGTCCTTGAATCCAAACCTTGCAAATGCATAGTGAAGACAAACAACAACAAGAACCTCATAGCATGAGGGTTAACAAACCTACCAACATGCCAAGGATGCACAAATTTGTGATATATCTAAGCATCAACTTTACTCACAAAGAACAAATCCTCACATGAAGCATAAAATGCTTGGCTATTCCCACGATCATGCAATAAGAATGTCCTAAAAGTCCTAATGGTGTCAAAATACCAAGAAGGCAAAATCACATTGGTTTAGAGAGACATAAAACACAGCTGATCCGCTATTTCAAGATAAAACCACTTCCAAGGTGATGCCATGACCAAATCACAACAATTTAAAGAATCACCGAGGTCAAAAGGAAAGGAGATCCACATATCATGCTCGAGACAACAACCATCTACCCCATTAGATCTCATATCAACATAAGAGACACACTCAACACAAATAAGAGCATCATATGCAAGTAGATAATAAAGATAAGTGTCTAGCAAAATAACTTCATCCATGGGGTCCTCACTCATAAGATCACTATTAGATTCAAAAATATCATCAAGCATATTATCAAGAATAGGACAACCCAAAGAAGTACCCTATTTCAAACAAGTGTCACCCTCCTCCTCAAAAGAATAATACCCAATTTGACACAAACCTCCTCTAACATCAATGTGGTTATAACTCAAGTCATTACATGAATTAAGTAATCTATCCTTATCCTCATCAAACAAAGGTGGGGTGTCATACAAAGAGTCACAATGAAGACCATCATCATAAGGACCATCACTAGTTGGCTTTCTCAAATAATCAAGCAAATCAAGGTTATCTTTACCCAGAGGATCATCCTTTTTCAAGAGTGAGAGATCGATATCAACAATTGGATAGTTAGCACAATCTTCAGCCAACCCTAAATGCTTAATGGACTTCAAGAAATAGGAGAACAAGTGAATTTCAAGTATGCTATCTTTATTTTCAAACAAATCACTCTATGTACTCTCTTCATCACATGACAACGAACTATCATTCAAAGCACAAGTGTCAACACTAGGTGGACACAAATGAATCTTGCAAGAAGGATCAATCCGGTCATCAATAGGATCAACTAGTGTATGAACATTCTCAACAAAGAAATTATCACTATATTATAAAGAATCATTAAGCTCACATGAAGACAAGCTATTCTCACACTTTGTTCATTTGAAAATTTTAACGTGTCAAGTTTAGCTATGGTAACTTGAGTCTCACAAGAAGGATTTTCTTTACCTTGGAGCGGAGCTTCGACTCACATATTTTCAAGCATGTCAAGCTGTTTGTTCATGGAGACTATCATATTGATCACCTCATTAAGTGTAGGCTCCTTGTTGGAGTTTGTATTCCTCCATTCGCCAAGCTTATACCTACACAAGAATCCTTATAAAGAGAGGATAAGCAAAAATGTTAGATGGTGTTTGTGCCAACTTGGTCACTTCACTCCTCACATCCTCTCCTTTTTCCACTCTAGAGTTTCCACGATTCACTCCCTTGCTCCTCTCTATCTTTTGTCTCTCATTATCATTGGAAGAAACTCCAAAAATCCTTTTTGAGAAATCTTGCTTCTTTTTTTTTTTTTTTTTTATGACAAGGGAAATCCGTAGCCACTACCTTTTGGGTGCGCACAGGGTAAAACCCCCGCTCCTATGCAATAGCTCGCAAATCACATAGGAGAGGTAACCCGCACTAGGCAAGCCTAGTGCGACGAGCTCGACCCAGAAGGCAAACCCCTTGCTTTCGCTGGCAAGGGGTTTCGAACTTGAGACCTCCAACATGGAAGTCCCAAGCTCAAACCACTGGGCCACCCCGAAGGGTAGAAATCTTGCTTCTTCTTTTGGGAAGTGCCTTTGATTCTTCTATGCCCCTACTAATGGTACCTCAAGTTCCTTTTCAATGCATCCCAAGTCTCAATCGGGCTTCCCACCTTCGTTGTTCTCTTGCTATTATGCTTCCAATAAATAACGAGCTTCTCTTAAAGAGTCCCAAGAGCCACTTCCATCATGGATTCCCACTTTTCATACTTTTCTCCACTAGCTTCCATAAACAAGGTAGGCCATTTTAAATTGGGATCTTATAATTCCAAGACCTACAATACGAACAGACAAGATTAGTAATTAAAGTTCCTTACTATCACTCATATTTGCACTCCTTTGTGCTTGGCTAGCACCACTCAAATATACTCTCACACTTTAGCCTTTTACCACTCAAGAGTTCGGCCAAAGATGCTATTCAATTCGATCAACGGCTTGCCAAGAGTCAAAATGGACGACTCAAAGAAAATCTAACAGACTTGAATCAAGAAAATTAACAATGAAAAGAAATGAAATAAACCCAAGAAAGAAAAATTGCTTGAAACAAAGTCAGACATAAAGAACTTGATTTAATTTAAATCAAGTTACAAAGCCAAAAAAGAGAATTAGATGTATAAGAACCTAAATTATCAAGATTTGGACCAAGAAAATCGTGTGGTAAGAAATTGAATTGGACTTTATGAGGAAAAGGCCTCAAAACATGAAGTCAAGCTTGAATCTTCCTGTGTCAAGCTATCTATCTTTCTTTTCTTGTTCTTAGTTTAGGGTTTCGTTTTCATTTTTGGCTTGCATCACAGATAAAGATGATGTTTAAGTCAATAACACCAGATGGTTGTGGTTTCACATTTATCCACTTTCTTAGTGCATCATGAAGAAAATATACCGTGTTCTGTGTAAAGCTTAAGCAAGAAACATCTATACCAAATATGCAGGATAAAATTTATTATTATCTTGTATACATTTTGCAGGTACCTTCTTCATTGAATGCACGGAGACCGCATCAGTTCTTCAAAATGCTACATATAATTCCCTTGTTCTTTTGGATGAATTGGGTAGAGGAACAAGCACTTTTGATGGATATGCTATTGCATATGCTGTGAGATTCCCCATTATTTTCTTTTATTGGATGATTGATTAGCTGCATGCAAGAGTTCTATTTTCTTTCTAGAGATAGATTGTGGGAGTCTTCTTTTTTTTTTGCATTTGTTTACCTGATACTTGATCTGTCTTTCCCAATAAACTGGTGTAATGATAGGTGCCTACCACATATACATGATTATAGTTTAGCAGCTTTTTAGTATAATATCTTGAGCTTAATTGAGTCACTCAGAATAAGTATTACCTAAAGATATGGTATGAAATACTATACTAGTTTGTCTGCAATTACTGAAGTGTTCATTTTTTCCATCTGAATTAGCTTTTTATGTATGTGATCTATTCCAAAGGTATAAGATCACAAGATATAGAATGGAGCAAACTTGTGGGGGGGGGGGGGGGGGGGTCACCCAATGGCCTTAAGATTCTCTGCATTAGTCATTACTGAAAGAGACTGTTGATCGTCTTTGAGTCATTTTGGTCGTGACATCTTTGGTTTTGTTTCATACATTCAAACTGTGAGGTCTACTCTTTGACATGTTATAAATTCTGTCCAGGTATTCCGACACCTTGTTGAGATGGTGAACTGCCGCTTACTGTTTGCCACACATTATCATCCACTCACTAAAGAGTTTGCTTCTCATCCTCATGTGACATTACAACACATGGCCTGCTCTTTCAAGTTGAAATCTCAAAGTTCATCTCCAACAGAGCAAGAACTGGTGTTCCTTTACCGCCTAACCTCTGGAGCATGCCCGGAGAGCTATGGGATGCAAGTAGCCCTCATGGCTGGAATACCGAAAACTGTGGTTGAATCTGCATCGAGTGCAGGGCAAGTAATGAAGAAAATGAACGGAGAAAGTTTTAAGTCATGTGAACAAAGAGCTAACTTTTCAACACTGCATGAGCAATGGTTCACGGCTCTTCTGGATATCTCGAAGATGGATGGTGGATTTGACAATGACAATGACAATGACCTTTTTGATACATTGTTTTGTTTGTGGCATGAACTTAAGGCTGATAGATCCACTTGCTGAAGATGTTGGTCTTTTGAATAGAGCATTATGCTGTAAACTGACGATGTTTTTATTTTGGAAGAATAGGGTGTACATGTTTTATGTGGGAAAAAGGGTCGAAATGATTTATTGGTTGGCTTTATCCGTCGTTATATTATTTGGTCAAAATTATCCTTGCTGTTTCAAAATTCAACAGATATACCCCAAAATTAACTATTTCTCCCGTATCAGCCCCAATTGCGCTTCAATTGAAAATTACCCATTTTGAACGGATCTCAATTTACATTTGATCCGTGACCCACCAAATCAAAATTTGAACCTGGTTTTCTCCCCCGCCCTACTTAAGTTATTGTTGCTACATACGTAAAGTAAATTATATTTTCATTAAATTCTCCATGAGATTTGTTGAATTACGAGAAAAAAATAATGATTTTACTCTAATAAATTAAACTCAAAAGTAAATTTTGCACGTTGATATTGAAAACAAATTAAAGTTGATTTCCATTTTTGTGACCTCTGTCTTTCATATTAGGATTTTTAAAATATGACTTTTTCATCCTTCTGAAATCATAAATACTTGTTAAATCTAATAGTTTGGTCTTATAACAGAGAAGCTTTTGCTTATAATTGGGTTTTGAATTTTTTTTTTTTAAAAGAAAATCTTTTCTCTAAAATTTGATACTTTTTACCTGATAGTTTGTGCAACAAAAAATTCTGAAGTGCCAGCCATAGCCAAATGCATATAAATCTTTTTCTAAATTTTTGGCAAGTGAAATATAAAATGAGACATGCAAGAAGACTTATGTTATTTGAAAATTTTATCGAACCACAAGCAGTAGAAAACAAGAAGGGAGGATGCCCGCACCCCATAATTTAAAAAAAATTAAGGCTTTGACCTACCCCACTCTTGCTTAGAGACTGCCCTGCCCCACCCCATTGCCATCCCTATCTTTCATCCACAATAACTCTCCTCCGCTTAAATAAGCCACCAGCCACCTAAACAACAAACAAACAAGAATTCCCTCTTCAATTTCAACAACACCCAAATAAGTTTAAAAAATCTCTTCAATTTACGGAGGTCCTGTGTCCCTAGCTTCGTTAAGTAACAATGGAACTGGTAGGGCTGGGGTACTGCATCTCCTAGAGCTTCAACAGGTGCCAGGGAAGCTGGTACTAGGGGTACTGGAGATTCACTCTGTGCCTCCAAGGGAAATCTATCCTTTTGACTTGGTGGGGAACAACTAGTACCTTCCCCTGGATCCATACCTATCTCTCGTTGTGCCATCTCCAGAGCGTGTGTAGCCTGTTAGATAAGAAACATAAAACATGATTTAGATTTCATATGTTCTTATAATTTTGCACCATAGCACCATCTATCAATTGAAAGAAATGTAACCATTCCTAAATGCCATGTAGCCTTTTGATCATAAGTGTGGTGCACAACACATCCATAAACAATACTTTACTAGACACGACTTGTCGACCCTTGGGATACGACCTGCTCTGATACCAAGTTTGTCATGTCCCAAAATAGAGAGGTGCGACTGACACTCGATATCGTATTCAATCGAGTTAGCCACTAAAACTGTGAAACATACTAGCTATCTAAACTGCGGGCTCAAAAGATTGAGAAACACAACATCTGAAATATGAAGCCTAGACCATTAAGGTCATGACATAATAGTAAACCATATAAACAATGGTAGATAGGCCAAAAATAAAGAAGTACTAGCTAGAGGACGAGCCTACAATTGAAGACATACATACACACACACACACACACACACACACACACATACACACACACACACACACACACACACACACACATATATATATATATATATATATACATTCCAAGCCTATGGACTAAAGATTGAAACCTATAAAAGAAACCCAGAATACTGTGTCCACAATAGCTTGTACGAGTGACAAGCACTTTTGGGACAAGGCCCGACTATACCCAAAATGTACAACAAAAGTAAACATCCTCTAATATATATACATGCCAAGCTTATGGACTGAAGATTGAAACCTATAAAAGAAACCCAGAATACTGTGTCCACAATAGCCTGTACGAGTGACATAAGCACTTTTGGGACAAGGCCCTGACTATACCCAAAATGTACAACAAAAGTAAACATCCTCTAATAGCCCCAAGATAAGATGAAGTTTACCAACTCACAGTTGAACTTGAATCCTAGCGGGTGGGTTGATTAGAATCCATACATGGAACTTCTTGAACGAAACAAAAAAAGTAGCGTCCCCAGGAAATGGGACGTCAGTACGAAGAAAAATGTACTTGTATGTAAGGTGGAAAGTAGAATCATAAAGAGCTGCTATAAAATGGTAATAGAGATACACCTGAAACTGAAACTCAAATAATCTCCATAGCTAACATTTGACCTACTATTCAAATATGCATGATATGCTCATGTAATCGAATGTCGTGTATACATATATATATATATATATATATAGATTCAAATGCATGACATACCCAACCAAATGCTACCAATGGGGGTGTCTCCCGATAGCTAACCAACATCATATTCACCAACTTGTGGCCATCTGTGTCTCATACATATAAATATAGGCAATAGGCCCCATACCTCCCAATTATAGCTCGGGAGTAGAATGCATAGCATGCCTTGTCATGTCATGGATTCGTAATGCATGTATGTTACCATAATCATGTTGCCAATCTTGGCCCATTTGTACTCTTGTTCTCATAATTCCTTAATCACTTTTGTATAACATGTAAATGTGTCATGAAACCTCATATGTTTTTACGAATAAGCTTGAAAACTTAAATCGACTTTTAGAAAGATAACTTAACCTTGAAGATATTCATAAAAAGCTTAAGGTGCTTCACTTAGTTCCTATACTTGTATGCACCTATAAACAATTTATAATTGACCTTAAATCGACAGATTTGCCATATGGTCCTAAGTCGACGAAACGTCCATCGAACTTCGTAAAAACAATCATAAAAGAGTCCCGAGATGATTACCTTAGCAAACCAAGTGTAAACTTTGAACAAAACTCAATAATTACCAAGTTGTCTTCCAAAACTAGCTCCAAACGCAGCTAATAAAATGGGAAAATGATTTCCAAGTGGAGAGATCACGTTTCTAGGCACGGGGGCAATCTTTAATGGTAGAATATGCTATCACAAACCTTCATCATTAAAGAACTCTATTAGAACCCCTTCATAAGCTTTCTTTCTGGTCAGGAACTAAAAATAAATGATTTTATGGTTAAAACATCGAATAGATGATATACCATATTTTATTACCCGACCCAGTTCGTGACCCAAAATTTTCCCAAACAGTCTGTAGTACAACACTCATAACTTTTTACTCCAATGTCGATTTGATGTGAGGTTTTGTACGTTGCAAACTAGACTTGTAGAACTTTTATTTTATAGGTAATGGGCCTTTTAACTTTTTATATATTGGTAGAAAACATCCGAGACATTTGACCCAAAGTTCAGAAAATTTTATTAAAGAAATTTCGATAATATTTGCCGACCTTTGTTTCGCTATTTTTATTGACTTCAAAACTTAACATACGGCCATTTTGATATTACACTACCTCATAAAATAACATTCTTTGCATATTAGAAACTCATAGGCTTATTCCGGTGGTATGAGTTAATTTAAACCTTTCAAACGGGGGAGGTGCTACCCAAGCCATTTCTTTAACCCCAACCTCTGTATGAGGGATTTCTTTGACCTAAAGCTCTAGTTAAGTTCCTTGATATTGCCACCCATTTGCAGGCTTATTCTTGAATTTACTTTACCAAGTCATAAGTCATATAACCACGCCACACTACGCCACATATTTTATGAAAAGATAGAAAAAAGGTATGCGACTCATATATAACAACCCCTATAATGTTTTTACCCTCACAACTATACCAAAAATCTCTGAAGTCTTCTTCTCCAATTTCTCTCAAGAGCTCTCAAGGTGAAGGTTAGAGTTTCAAGAGCTTCAAGGTTTTATTCTCCATTGCTTTTGGACTTTGATTATCAAGGTATGTGGGTGTTCACCAATGCATCCATTTCATCCATTGGATCTCAAAATAATCTCAATCTCCAATTTAATTTCACCTAATTATCTAGGATTTCATGCAGATCTCCATGGGTCCTATTCATTATGATTCAATTGTTTATTTTCAATATTATTATGCATGATTTGATTTATTTACATGGTTTTCAATTTATTTAATATGGACCCATGCCCATGTCTACTTTATGATCATGAATTATGTATTATGCTTATGAACTTATAAATTGCTATGCATGTTTTATGAAAAGAATGATTTATGAACTATGGATGCTTTCGAGATAAGTATCAATGATTTGTGAAAGGTTTTCTTATATATAAATGAAATAAAGATTTAGATGCTTAGAAAGGTAAGTGTCTATTATGAAGAAGTTTATGAAATCATTAATTGAAAGGAGCTACTCTATGATGACTTATGATTGGCTTGATAGTTTAATTTTGCCTTTCCAAGTATTTTGATATGAATATGATTATGTATTTTTTGTTGGGAATTACTTAGCACCAAGAGGACTTTGAGTTTGTCACGCCCCGAGGATGCCCCCTGGACGCAGACTGGGGATCTAGGATCACGAGTGACCCTAAGCTAATCCTGCTGGCATATAATAAGCATACTAAAGATAAAATGAAAAGGTAAGCACTGTGCGGAAGCTAAATCATCATGAATAATCTGAAATGATGGGGAATACCCATATACTGTCCGAATAAATAAAAACTGAGAGTTTAAACAACAACTGAAAAGTCAAACTCTAACACTATATCTGAATCTAACTATGTCTGAAATAAGCCTCAAAACTGACTAGAAGTGCTGGGACATGCCCTAGCTAAATCTAACAAAACTGAAAGCGAAGAGAGATAATCATGTCAACCGTCCTCGAAGAATGAGGACTCACCACTGATGCTACTGAACTGAAGATCGAAAACTGATCTAAGCGTGATATGGAATCTGAGAACCTGAACGTACATCACGAGAATATGTAGCGCAGAGTATGCGTCAGTACTTGAAAGGTACTGAGCAAGCATGATAGAGTAAAGCTGAACAATAACATAACTGAACCAAAGCATAAGGTCTGAGCAATGATATGAGATAAGTATGATACTAATTGAGAAAACTGCACTTGAAATAACTAAATGCAATGACCAAGTTTATAACATGCAATAGAATCTGTCTATAAGGGAACTACTAATAACCGACATAAAACCACATGAGCTAAATGTGGAGTCTGATGTATATGCCTCATCGAGAGGACCCAATATACCCGGCTAGAGGTATAAAGGCATGCTGGCGTGATCACTAAAAGGATCCCCACAGTGAGGACTTACAACCTACGGGGGACGTACTTCTGGGACTTAAGGGTGACTGACCCTAGTCCACTTGATATTAAGCTTCTCCCAATTGATTAAGTAATTAACAATTTATGATTGAAGTTCTGTAATACTGGATAGCTGAAAATAATGACATGCTAACTGAAAATGCAACATTAATGTGCTGATAATGAAACATTAAATCTGAGGCATGTATAACTGAAATATCTGACCTAGCATGTGTAATTCATGAACTAAAAGAACTACATAGCTAGGGTTCTAAGTTTATGCATGAATCTGGGCAAAAACGATACTATAACATGCTAATCTGATTAGGAACATTAAAATAACTAATTCATAATAATCTACTGAAATTCTATAAACCCTAGGTCTAGATAATCTAAAGGGAATCAAGAATCTGACTAAAATATAGGGACCTAATGGGTGAAAGGAACTCACTAGTGAAATCCCACGAAGAAATTTTTTTGATTTCAGGGTTGAAACTGTTGAAAACCTGCTGCATTCTTGGAACTAGAGTTGGTCGACTTTTTCTCCTCTATTCCTCTGGTTTGATCAATTATTTTGAGAAAGAATTGACTAGGGTAGGTTCTAATCAAGTTGCTGGGCTAAAACTGGCCAAAACTACATAGTTTAGGGGTTAAACGACGTAGTTTAGGAGTCCAACGCATAAGGAAAAACCAAACGACCCCTGACTTTACTGTTGTCGGGGCCAACCGATGAACCAGACCCACGGACCGTGGATCGACCGACGGTTCGTACTGGTCAACCGTTGATCAGTGACTAGGACTGGAATCTGGGGCTTCGATCCACGAACCAGGACCACGGTTCGTGGCTTGGCCTACGGCCCGTAGGTCCAGCCGTGGGTCGACACTTGGCTAAATTTTCGGAGGGTTCTGGGGGAAAGGTCGCAGGTTGTGAACCACGAACCAATAGAACGGACCGTGGGTCCTCCTATGGTCCATGGGTGGTGCCTATTGGTGCCACTTGAAACTCCTGAAACTTGCATTTTGGTAGTTTTAGCATATGGGGTGTTACAGAGATGGAGGCTCTCCCATTAGTAGAGGCAAGATCTCTAGAAGAAATATCATTATCCCAGACTACGTGCCCCTTTAGGATTATCTTAAATGACCTAACTAGTGGATCCACAATAGAAATTATGAATGAAGAAGTTCTACCTTGGCAAGTAGATTCCCCTTTTCGGTGTGAGGGTCATGTTAGATTCCATGTTATAGCTCACATAGTCTTATTGTCAGTTAATGGTAAATATACCACAAATGAACTATTTTTTCTTCAAAGATTTTATGAAAGCTTCTTAAATGGTTTTAAGTATGCACTGACCTTGTATATAATTTTTGATTTCTTTTTAAAGGCTCTTACTGTATTTTACTTGGTCTTGCATATCATGTTTAAGCTCATCATGTTGTCATGCCTATATTTTTATGCATTTCCACAAATGAGTTTGAAACGTGCCACATTTATGAATGGAGGCTACAAGGCGTTTTGGAAACTTTACTTCTTTCACTACTCCAAAGCCGTTCCATAGGGTTCATCTCTATAAAGGTTCCTTAAGTGTCGGTCGATCCTTTTCCCGAGTAAGTGATTAATGTCAAATTTCGAGATTCTTTCCAAGTATTGGCTCAAGATATGACACCCTAAGCTAATAAAGACACCATTGATCCCATGAACTCAAATGTGGGTATGGCGGTGATAAGGATGAAGGACTTCACTAGGATAAATCCCTGGAGTTTCATGGGTTGAGAGTTGATGAGGATCCTCAAGAGTTTATTGACGAGATTTATAAGATAGTGGAAATTATGAGAGTTTCAATGGCGGAGAAGGAGGAATTGACTGCTTAACAATTCAAACGTGTTGCTCAAGTTTGGTTTAACCAATGGAAGGAAGAGAGGGCTATTGATGTGGGTCCTCTTGATTGGGATAAATTCAAATGAGCTTTTCTTGATCATTTCTTTCCTCTTGATAAAAGAAAGGAAAAGGTGCTTGAGTTTATTAATATTCTTTAATGAAATATGAGTGTGAAAGAGTATGCTTTTAAGTTTATTCAATTGGATAAGTATGCTCCAACTATGGTTGTCGATTCTAGGGAAAGGATGAGCAAGTTTGTATCAGGTGTATCCAAAATGGTAGTCAAGTAGTGTCGTACCACCATGTTGATCAAGAAGATTGATATCTCTCGTTTGATGATACATGCCAAACAAATTGAAGAGGAAAAGATATAAGAGAAATATAGGGATTCAAAGAGGGCAAGGACCAATGATGGTGACTTTTCTCATTCTTGGTCCGGTGGTCGTGCTCAATTTCGACAAATTTTTTTTGGTCAAGGTTGTTTTGATGTTCCAGCTCCTAAGTTCAATAAAGATATCTTGCCTAACTCTAAGTCCCAAAGAGGTGGTGGTAGTGGATCTTCTATTCTCTCTTGCCAAAAGTGTGGCAACAGTAACTCGAGAAAATGTTTAGCCAGTACGGATGGTGGCTTTGGTTATGGGAAAAATGGTCACAAGTTGATAATTTTTCTGTTGCTTGCTACTAAGAGAAGGGATTGTAGGAAAGCTCAGCCTAATTGTTTTGATTTGGGTGGTCCTCGTCAGAACAAATTCTATGCTCTTCATACTTGACAGGATCACAAGGGTTCTCCAAATCTTGTGACCGATATGTGGAAGAAAGTCTTTCATCTTGATGTATATGCTTTTCTTGATCCAGGTGCTACCTTTTCATTTATTTCTCCTTATGTGGCCATGAGATTTGATGTTGGTTCCAAAATCCTTTCTAATCCCTTTCTATGTCTTATGTTGGTGATTCTATTAATGAGTTTATAGAAATTTTCCTGTTTCCGTTTCTCATAGAGTCACTCATGTTGATATTGTAGAGCTTGATATGCTAGGTTTTGATATTATTCTTGGTATGGACTGACTCAACTCTTGCTATGCTTCCATAGATTGTAGGACCCAATTGGTCACATTCCAGGTTCTGAACGAACTTATCTTAGCATTGAAAGGGGGAAATTCTGCTCCTAAAGGTCACTTCATATCTTGCCTAAAGGCTAGGAAAATGATTTCAAAGGTTTGCACTTATCATCCTTTCAGGTTAGGGATATAGATTCTGAAACCCCTAATCTTGATTAAGTTTCGATTGTAAATGAGTTTCTAGAAATGTTTCCCAATGATCTTCCAGTATTTCTCCTGAAAGGAAAATAGACTTTGGTATCGACCTTCTCCTAGATACGTAGCCTATTCTATTTCTCTTACCATATGGACCCAACAAAACTTAAGGAATCAAATGATCAGTTGAAAGATTTGTTAGATAAAGGTTTTATTAGACCGAGTATCTTTCCATAGGGTGCTCTGGTATTGTTTGTTCGAAAGAAGGATGGTTCCCTTCGAATGTGTATTGATTATCAGTAATTGAATAAGGTTACCATAAGAATAAGTATCATATTCCAAGGATTGATGTTTTGTTTGATCAACACCAAGGTGCGAGTTTCTTATCCAAGATTGACCTTAGGTTGGGTTATCACTAATTGAGGGTAAAATAAGGTGACATCCCAAAAATGGCGTTTTGGACTCAGTATGGTCACTATGAGTTTTTGGTGATGTCGTTTGGTTTGACTAATGCCCCAACGACATTCATGGACTTAATGAATAGGGTCTTCAGACAATACCTTGACATGTTCATGATTATGTTTATTGATAATATTTTGATTTACTTTCGGAGTGAGGAGGAGAATGTTGAGCATTTGAGGATTCTGTTGTGAATTCTCAAGGATTGTGAATTGTACGCTAAGTTTAGCAAATATGAGTTTTGGTTGAGGTCTGTGGATTTCCTTTTCCATATTGTCTCCGGTGAAGGTATTCAAGTTGATCCTAAAAAGACCGAGGTGATTAAGAATTGACCTAGACCTTTGTTCGCTTCAGACATACCAAGTTTCTTGGGTTTGAAAAGTTATTATAGAATATTGGTGAAAGGATTTTTATCTATTGCTTTGCCCGTGACGACATTGACCCGAAAGAAGGTGAAATTCCTATGGTTGGAAGCTTATGAGAAAATCTTCCAAGAATTAAAGGATAGAATCACTTCAGCCTATATATTGACATTACCGGAATGATCATATGATTTTGTGGTTTATTGTGATGCTTCTCAAATTGGTCTTCATTGTGTTTTGATGAAACATGAAAAGTCATTGCTCATACTTCAAGACAATTAAAGGTGCATGAAAAGAACTATCTGACTCATGATTTGGAGTTAACAACGGTAGTATTTGCTTTAAAAATTTGGAGGCATATATTACATATATGATGTTCATGTAGATGTGTTTACCATAGATTGATGTATATGTTCACTCAAAATGACTATAATCTTCGCCAAAAGAGGTGGCTTGAGTTGTTGAAGGATTACAACATGAGTGTCCTTTATTATTCAGGTAAAGCAAATGTGGTGGCAAATGATCTTAGTCAACTATTGATGAATAGTGTTGCTCATATTGAGGATGGTAAAAAAGAGCTAGTTCACGATGTTCATAGATTGGCCCAATTGGGTGTTTGCTTGGTTTATTTTAATGAGGGTGATGTGATTGTTCAAAATGGTTCAAAATTGTTTCTTGTATTTGATGTGAGGGCTAAGCAAGATCTTGATATGGTTATGGTCAATTTGAAGAAGTCGGTTTTTAAAAAATCCATTGAGGCCTTATCCAAAGGGGTAGATGGTGTCTTTCATTACCAAGGTCGGTTCTATGTTCTACATGTTGGCAAAATAAGAAATTAGATTTTGATGAAAGCTCAGAGTTCTCGGTATTCTATTTACCCCGAAGCCACCAAGATGTACCGTGACTTGTAAGAGGTCTATTTGGGGAATGGAATAAAGAAAGATATCATGGAATTTGTTGCTAAATGTCCTAATTGTCAACAACTAAAAGTTGAGCATCAGAAACAAGCACTTTGGCTCACGACATTATCATTCCTACTTGGAAATGGGAAAATTTAAATATGGATTTCATCATGAGTTTACCTCGTACCCATCATCATTTTGATTCAATTTGGATCATTGTGGACCTAATGACAAAGTCAACACACTTTCTTCGCATAAAGACTTCATTTTTAGTCGAAGAACATGCCAAACTTTATATTGGGGAAATAGTGAGATTGCATGTAGTTCCTTTATCCATTATCTATGATCATGGTACTTAGTTTACCTCTCAGTTTTGGAGTTCATTTAAAAAAGGTCTTGGCACCCAAGTGAAGCTAAGCATGGCTTTTTATCTACAGACCAATGTACAAGCCGAACGTACTACTTAGACTTTGGAAGATATGTTGAGAGCTTGCGTGATTGACTTCAAGGGTAATTGGGATGATCATTTGCCTTTGATTGAGTTTGCTTATAATAATAGTTACCACTAGAGTATTCAAATGGATCTGTTTGAGGCTCTCTATGGTAGGAGGTCTAGGTCACTTATTTGTTGGTTCGAAGTTTGTGAGGTTGCTGTGATAGGGCATGAGTTGGTGCATGAGGCTATGGAAAAAGTTCGGCTTATTCGTGAAAGGTTGAAAATGGCTAAAAGTCGATAAAAGTCTTATGTCGATGTCAAAAGAAGAGAGCTTGAATTTGATGTTGATGATAGGGTCTACTTGAAAATTTCAACCATAAAGGGTGTAATGAGATTTAGAAAGAAAAGAAAGTTTAGTCCTTGATAAGTTGGCCCATATCAGATTTTGAGGCATATTAGTAAGGTTGCTTGTGAGTTAGAGTTACCTACCGACTTAGCATAGGTACATTTGGTATTTGATGTCTCTTTTTTGAAAAAAATGTGTTGGAGATCCATCATCCATAGTGACATTGGAATGTTTGGGAGTTAAGGAAAGTCTTTCATACGAAGAAGTTCTAGTTGAACTTTTGGACAATTAAGTTTAAAAGTTAAGAAACAAAGACGTTGCTTCCAGAAAGTTTCTTTGTAGGAATCAATTAGTTGAGGGTGCTGCTTGGGAAGCCAAACTCAATATGATGTCCGAGTATCCTCATCTTTTCTCTCTGCCCCTATTCTAGCTTGAGGTGTTAGTTCCTCATGGTTCATTCTTTCGATTCATGCGATTTAGTCATCCTCATGTTTCCATATGCATGCACGTTCATGCAAACATGATTTTGTTGTTATGATTTAGCTTGGAGTGATTTCTCGTTGTTTATGGGCATTTTATAAGAGTTGCATTCATGTTTGGTTGATAGTTTCTTTCCATACTTTATTCATGTTAGCTTGAGTCTCATTTGAGGATGAATATTCCCAAGAAGGAGATATTGTAACACCTCAGAAATTGGAAGTTTAGTTGGAAAGGAAAGTTGCATTTTTGGCACTGATGTAAAGTCTACTAGATCCACATACGTACCATAAGAAGTCCTACGGCCCCTAGAAAGGCAGTCGTAGGATTTGCTAGAGTTTTTGGAAATGGAGTCCTACAGGCCATAAAAAGGCAGTCGTAGGATTTTCTAGATTTTTGGAAATGTTAAGTCTTTAATGTTTGACCTACGAGTGAATAGGATGAGCCGTAGGGTGTTCTACAAACCATAGGAGGGTTCCGTAGAAGTGTTCCAAACTTAGTAAAATTTTGGGTTTGAACTTGGGTTCTACGAAAGGAGTCTACGGACCGTAGAATGGATGACGACCTGTAAAATGGTTTTGTGGAAGTTGAATGAATTTTAAGCTACAGTAACAAGTTATACAGTTGACCAGGAAGGTTCGTAGAAAGACCTACGGACCTACGGTCCAAATCGTAAAGCTGTCTGATAGTTTTTAATTAAGGGTAATTTAGTCTTTTTCTACCCAACTAACCTCTAAACTATGTCGTTTTGGCCTTGTAACTACCTCTATAACCATTTTTACTCTTATAACTAAGCCTAAATTCTCTCATTAACTCAAACTCTCCCAAAAATCTCTCAAGTCTTCTTCTCCAAATTCTCTCAAGAGCTCTCAAGGTGAAGGTTAGGGTTCAAGAGATTCAAGGTCTCATTCTCCATTACTTTTGGGCTTTGATTTTCAAGATATGTGGGTATTAACCAATGGATCCCTTTCATCCATTATGTCCCAAAAGAATCTCAATCTCCCATTCAATTTCACCTAATTATCTAGGGTTTCATGCAAATCTACATGGGTCCTATTCGTTATGTTCAACTGTTTATTTTCAATCTTATTATGCATGATTCGATTCAATTACATGGTTTTCAATTTATTTCATATGGACTCATACCTATGTCTACTTCGTAAACATGAATTATGTATTATTCTTATGAAATTATGAATTATGAATTATGAAAGCTATGCATGTTTTATGAAAAAAAGATGATTTATGAACTATGGATACTTTCAAGATAAGTATCAATAGTTTGTGAAATGTTTTCTCACATATGAATGAAGTCACGATTTAGATGCTTAGAAATGTAAGTGTCTATTATGAAGAAGTTCATGAAACCATGATTTGAAAGGAGCTACTCTATGATGACTTATGATTAGATTGATAGTTTAATTATGCCTTTCCAAGTATTTTGATATGAATATGATTATGCCTTTTCAGTTAGGATTTACTTAGCACCGAGAGGACTTTGAGAGAGAGGCTCTCCCATTAGTAGATGTTGGGTCTCTAGAAGCGATCTACTTATCCCAAACTACATGCCCCGTAGAATTGTCTAATTTAACCTAGCTAGTGGATCCATAATAGCAATTATGAATGAATGTGACAGAGTTCTACCTTGGAAAGTATATTCTCTTTTTTGGTGTGAGGGTCATGCCAAATTCCATGTTATAGCTCACATGGTCTTATTATCGGTTAACAGTAAATATCCCACAAATGAACTATGTTTTCTTCAAAAGTTTTATGAAATCTTCTTAAATGGTTTTAAGTATACATTGACCTCATATATGATTATGATTTCTCTTTAAAAGCTCTTACTATATTTTACTTGGTCTTGCATATCATGTTTAAGTTCATCATGTTATCATGCCTATGTTGTTATACATTTTTTCATACTCACTACATTCAATGTACTAATTCATACTTTTGTCTATATTTGTCTCATAATATAGGGTTTGACGCTACTCCTCCCGAACGTGCTTAGATCGGGATTACTCAGTTTGATCACTTGGACTAGTGAGTTTTCATGGTTTGAGGGAAAGGCCATAGACACTTTATTGCTTTTATTATCTTTTCATTTTAGACTTGTACGTGGTGTATGAGTTAAGTCACAACTACTCTTATGATGTTAGAAAGTCTTGTGTAAGAATTAGTAGTATTCCGCATATTTCATATTACTCTGTTGGTATCGCTTATGTCACTCCATGATATGAGAGTTATGTTTCTTATTCTCTCTTATTGTATTTTTTTACGTCATGTTTATGTCAGGTGACTTGTTTAGGTCCTCTCAGGGTTCTATTTTCCATGTCACACCTATGGAGTATTTCGGGCCGTGACAGGTAAGTACAATTTCTGATCAAAACAACAAAACCTTGGTGAGTCCTCATTCTTCAAAGATGACCTTCATCTTTATTTCAGTATGGTTACTTGAGTTTTCAGACTTTAGAGTTAGCTAGGGGGGTTTGTCCTAGGAACACATGTTAGTAGAAGCTTTTCAGACAGTCATATATAGATTTAGCTTATGCCATTTCTTTTAAATATTAGTCTATCTTAGTATTATGGGCTTTATTAAGATATTTTAGATTTAGCTTCTGCGTTTACTTTCAAATTTCTATTGTTTTTATCTAAATCTTAGTACAATGTCATGCCATGAGGTTAGCTTGGGATCACTTATGGCTCTACGCACCGTGTTGCATCTAGGAGTAGTCTCGGATCATGACAAATTATCTCCTTAATTTTATCTAAGCTTTCCTTAGTTTCATTCTCTTCATCGTTTGGGGGGTTGATGGTGTTCTTAATGTTGGGGTTCTCTCTTTGTGAAGTTTTCCCTTTGTTTTTTTTTTCTTGAGTCGAGTCTCTTCTTTTGACTGGTGCAATCAGGAACTTCCGTCTTCTATTCTTCATAATTTATTTGTAATGAATCCCCTATTTTCTTAGCAGTGATAGAAGGGAAAACCTTGCTGACATCATTTGGATTAATACCACCTATAAGGATCCTTTTTGCCTATTATCTAGGTGGGTATCCTTATGAAGGATTTTGGTTGGACCCTTTTATATGATGTTCCATAATTTGAAATTTTATCTAATGATGAAATCTTTCATTCACACATCCCACCAACTTTGATGCTTGTCATTGGCATTAGATTGTAATGACCTGAAATGTCATTTTTGGAAATTTTTATAAGATTACTATTTTACCCCTCCCAATATTGATCCCAAGTCGTTTATAATTGAGTTTTGAAATTTGGTTTTGAACTTTGAGTAAAGAGTTCTGATTTATGAAATTTTTTGAAATTCAAAGGCTAAAGGTATTAAAAAGTGATATTCAATGTCTTTTGGACTTTCAAGTGTCGGAATAGAACTTCATCGATTCTATCAGTCCCAAAATGTAGAATATTGTGTAGGAGAGTTTTCAGTTTCTGCGTCAGAGTCTTTTTGAATATTTGAGGTCCTAAGATTTAAGCCTTTGGATTGACTTTGGTCAACATTCGGGGTTCAGATGCTCAGATTGGAATTTGAGAGTTCCATTGGATTCAGGAGATGATTTTAGGCCTAATTGAGGTCTTGGTTGAATTTTAGAATTTTCGAGCTTGATTTGGCCTTTTAGGCTTACTGGTTATTTTTTTGTGACTTTCATCGATTTTGGGTCAATGAAACCTCAGATTTATATTTCGATGATTCCATTGAGTCTTGAATGTTAAGCATCATTGATTTTTATGTATGGTTTATGAGTGGGGGGTTTCGAAAGAATCCCCAGGGTCCATTCGATGATTTAGAACTTGCCTGGTTTTTCTAGTATTGGTATGGCTCGTGATTGCAACAGGTTGATCGCTTTTATGAGGGGCAAGTCACTTTCGCAAAGGTCCAGGTGGCTTGACCGTCGTGATCGTGAAGGGCTTATACGTGATCGTGACTTTCACGAAAGTGAAGGCTAGGATTTTTTTGAGGTGTGCTTTTGCGAACTACTGGTAGTTTTTCTGACATCTAAGAGGGGTTTTCTAGTAGAAATTTTGGGGTTTAACCCCTATTTTCCATTTTTGAATTTTGCAAAAACCTTGGAGGTGATTTTGAAGGGATTTCTTGTGCTAAATCAGTTGGGTGAGCCTTTGTAACTCTAAAACTTCACTTTCCTTTAATTATTAATGGATTTTAATATCAAAACTTGGGATTTTGATTGGTGAATGACAAGTTTTTTCAAGAACTTGAGTTCAAAACTAAAATGGAGATTGTGAACTAATTTTAATTCCTTTTTCGAAATGGTTTTCACCGATGAGTTCCAAATACCTTGGATAACATTTTCAAGTGAAGATTTTCATATTTAAACCTCATTTTTGGAATTGAGTTTTTGAGTTAATTGACCACTTTTTTAAAGTGTATGATACGAGTAATGTTATTTCTGAAATCTTATTATGATTACTTGATTGTGTTAGATTGTGTGTCTTTGGACATTGTTCGGAAAAGGAAGACTCAAGTCTTGGATTGACTTTTTTGATTGAATCGAGGTGAGTGATCTCCCTAACCTTTTAAATCTACTAGAATAGTGTATTTTCCTTCATTGTATGTGTTGGGGAGTAATGAAAATGAGGTGATGGGTTCATTGTTCCAAGTGATTGATAGTAATGAATAAAAATGGAATTAATGAAAAGACAACGTATTGATCATAATGTGTTGTGAATTGCCTTGTTGTGGACCTAAACTTATTGAATAATGAAATGCTTTTATAGCATTAATGTGGATTTGAATTGCTTGAATTGCTGTCACTTTTTATGGCGTGAAATTGCTTATTTGTATTGATTTCATTGCATCGTGATGACAAATCTAATAATTAAGTTGAAGGGAAACGATTCCGGCTAGTGATATGATATAAATCTGAAGGGAAATAGTTTCGGCTAGTGATATAAAATAAAGCCAAAGGGAAATGGTTCCGGCTAGTGGTATTGTGCCAAAGGAAAATGGTTCTGACTAGTGGTATTGTGCCAAAGGAAAATGGTTCTGGCAAGTGATATTAAATAAAAATAAATGAAAATGATTCTGTCTAGTGATATTTTGCTGAAGGAAAATGATTACGGCTAGAGTTTAACTATTGTGATTTGATGTATTTTATACTTGTGATTGATTTACTTGATACTTATGATTGATCTGTTTGATACTTGTGATTGACATACTTGATACTTGTTTGCTATTGAGCTGTGACTAATGGACTGTGATTTATAACCTTGTGAATTGTGCATGATAAAACTATTAGGTTGGGTTGATTTCTATGCAGGTTGTAGTTTGAGGAGGTTCGGTTGGGATAAAAAAAGTACTCGTTTTATAGATAGTTTTACCTTGCGTAGTAGATTGCATTTTGAGTTTCGTGCTGTTTGATACTCACTCCTTGCTTCTACACTTGTGTAGGTTCTGAGCCCAGAACCATGTCGTCTTATTCTTCTTCTTCTCCTCCTCTTCCTTCTTTTCCTTCTCCTCTTTCTTCTTCTTCTTCTTCTTCTTCTCCTTCTCCTTCTCCTTTTCCTTCTCCTTCTTCTTCTTCTTCTTCTTCTTCTTCTTCTTCTTCTTCTTCTTCTTCTTCTTCTTCTTCTGCTAAGGCTTTTTGAGGATACATAACGCTTTTTGAGGATACATCGAGAGGTTGTTGTTTGTCATCCCAGTGGGGGATCTCTTGTTCCATTTACTTTATGGTTTGTTCTATTTTAGAGGCAAAGACTTTGAGAGTTGTATGTCATCCCAGTGGGGTTCTCTTGTTCCTTTTACTTTATGCTTTGTTCTATTTTAGAGGTAAAGACTTTGAAACTTGTAGCTTTCAATTCTATATTAATGTTAGTGGCTTGTATATGTGACAACCAGGTTATGGGGGATTTATTAAAAGGACTAAGTTTACCACTCTTATGTTATTCTTGTTTTAGTTTCGGCATTTCTTTTGTATCGTTGGGTTAAGGGTGACTTGTCTTGGTAGAAATATACGAATGACATCACATCCATCTTTGGGTCGTGACACAATAAAGAGTCCTTAGTGGTGGATCGAGTGTATCGATCCTGTTTTGTTTCTCTGGCTGGGTATGATACTTGGGTAGACTTGATCATTCTGGGGATGGTAGACTTTGATATTATTTTGAGTATGTATTGGCTCTCCCCACATCATGCTATTCTTGATTATTTTGCTATGACTGTGAACTTAGTATTACCGGGTGTCTCGAGAGTGGTGTGGGTCGGTGCTAGTGGTTCTTACCCTAGCAAAATTATCTCCTTCATTCGAGCTTACAGGTGCATTCATAGAGGGTTCTTGTCTTATTTGACCTTTATTAGGGAAACTAATTTTGAGCCACTTTCCATGGATTCTGTTGTCGTAGTCCGAGAGTTTTTGGATATGTTTCCTATTAATCTTCCAAGTATTCCTATAGATAGAGACATTGATATTGCTATTGATCTGGAGCCAGGCACTAAGCCTATATCTATTCCTCCTTACCGCATGGCTCTAACAAAGTTGAAGGAATTCAAGGATCAGTTACATGACTTGTTCAGTAAGGGGTTCATTTGCTCTAGTCTTTCTCCAAGGGGTGCTCTTGTTTTGTTTGTGAGGAAGAAGGATGGAACCATGAGGATGTGTATTGATTACATATAGTTGAACAGAGTGATAGTTAAGTACAAGTATCATTTTCCTCGTATTGATGACTTATTTTTCAGCTTAAGGGAAGATCTTTGTTTTCTAAGATTGATTTGAGGTTCGTCTATCATCAACTGAATATTAGGGCATCAAATATCCATAATACAACTTTCAGGACTCGTTATGGGCACTATGAGTTTTTTGTGATGTCATTCGGTTTGAGTAACGCCCCTGCAGCGTTCATGGAGTTAATGAACAGGGTGTTCTGACCATATTTACATTCTTTTGTGATAGTCTTCATCGATGACATCTTGGTGTACTCCAAGATTGAAAAGGACATGACCGATATTTGAGGATTGTACTCCAGATATTAAGGGAAGAGAAATTGCACGTCAAGTTCTAGAAGTACGAGTTTTGGCTTGATTCTGTTGCATTTTTGGGAAACATGGTGTCTAAGGAGGGTATTCGGGTGGATCCAGCCAAGATTGAGGCAGTTAGAGGTTGGACCAGGCCTACTTTAGTTACCGAGATTCTGAGTTTTATAGGGCTAGCAGGTTATTACCTGCGGTTTGTTCAAAGCTTCTCCACTGTTGCATCTCCCTCGATCAAATTGACCAGAAATGGTGTGAGATTTTAGTGGTCTGAAAAATGTTAGGAGAACTTTCAAAAGCTCAAGACCTTGTTGATTTCGACTCCTGTTTGACTTTACCCGAGGAGGGTGTAGATTTCACCATTTATTGTTATGCTTCTAGAGTGGGGTTGTGTGGCGTTCTAATGCAGAAGGGGAAGGTAATTGCCTATGCTTCTAGATAGTTGAAGAGCCATGAGAAGAACTACCTTACTCACGATCTGGAGTTGGTAGCTGTCGTATTTGTACTTAAGCTATGGCAACATTATCTGTATGGGGTACATTGTGAGGTTTTCACTGACATTAGAGTCTTTAGTACATCTTCAGTCAGAGATATGAAATTGAGTCTTTAGTACATCTTCAGTCAGAGATATGAAATTGAGGCAGCACAAATGACTTGAGTAACTGAAGTATTATCATATCACCATCTTGTATCATTTAGGGAATGCCAATGTGGTGGTAGATTCTTTGAATATGAAGACTTAGTATGGGGAGTCTTTCTGCTATCAACATTGAGGAGAGACCATTAGCTAGAGATATCCAGAGGTTAGCCATCAATTTTATCTGGTTACGAATTTCTGAAGAGAGTGGTGTCTTGATTACTTTCAAAGAGGCCCGCTCCTCCTTAGTTTAGCAGATTTGTGAGCGCCAATTTGATGATATGAAGTTGTGTCTCATTTGAGATGAGGTGTTGAGAGGGTAAACCAAGGAGGTTTTCCTTGATTCTGATGGTGTTTTGAGGATTGAATGTAGGATTTGTGTGCCCAGGGTGGGCGAGATGATTATACTAATTCTTGAGTTTGCCCATTATTCTCGATATTCCATTTAACCGAGAGCGACAAAGATGTATCATGAGCTGATCCAGCAGTACTGGTAGTGTGGAATGGAGAGATATATTACATATTTTGTTTCAAGGTGATTGACTTGTGACCAGGTCAAGTATGAGCATCAGCGGCCCAGAGGTGTATCTCAGAGGATGCATATTTCCATTTAAAAGTGGGAACAAATCACTATGGACTTTGTTGTGGGCCTACATACCATCGTGGGTGGTTATGATTCTATTTGGATGGTTGTTGATAGGGTGACCAAGTCTGCCTGCTTCATTCCAGTTTGGGTGAAGTATACGACTGAGAAGTTAGCCCAACTTTATATTAGTCAGATTGTGTGACTACATGGAGTTCCTATTTCCATCATTTATGATCGAGGTCCATTGTTCACTTCTCACTTTTAGAATGCTTTGTAGCATGGTTTGGTGCTCAGTTAGATATGAGTACAACCTTCTACCCTCAGACAAATGGTCAGTCCGAGCGGACGATTCAGGTGTTGGAGGATATGCTCCGAGCTTGTGTGATTGACTTGAGTTCTAGATAAGATCAATATTTTCCTTTAGTAGAGTTTGCCTACAAAAACAATTATCACTTCAGTATTTAGATGGGCCAATTCGCATATATAGTTTGTGCGTACGGGGTTCCGAATGAATCTCGAGGGTCCATTCGATCATTTAGAACTTGGTTGGTTTTTTTGGTAGTGGTGTGCCTCGCGATTGCGAGAGTTTGATTTTTTTCTAATTGAAAGTAGGCATCAGTCCATTTTCTTTAAAAAAGAAGAAAGGAAACCCGGTCCAAAGAAACAACAATGATCCAAACAAAAAAACAAAAAGAGAAACACAGGACACCATGTCTGAATGTAGCTCAAGTTTGTCTCTTCATCTTCCCTTGATATCGAGACTTCTCCTCCTTGGATGAGTCCTCTTCTCCACACAGGTAAGCTCTACGTAACCCTCATCTGCTATTACTCTGTTTAATTTCAAATCTTTATGCTACAGCTGCAGATGGTGGTCTTCTTTGAAGTTTTGTTGAGTTTCAGATCCGTTGAAATGGAGAAGAACCCTTGTTGACCTGGGATCTTCCAAGAGGTAAGGATCGAAGCCACACTTGTTTTGATGTAACCTTCACTAGTAGATAGTCGAATCCCACTTACATAATTGACAAAATCAGAATAGAGGCTAGCTCGACCAACCCATGTAAAATTAGTAATTTCTTTTCTTAGATCTAACTCAGATGAATTGAACCCCACAAATGGGATTAATACCACCATCAAGATTTCGATCTATGAAGAGAAAATACTACCTCTATGATCTTGAATTTGAATTTGATTCTAGCACTGTATTAGTTCCAACACCAAACCTTTAACTACCAGCTGAGAATCAGAAGCTCAATCTTTACTCATGGTGCAAAGATACATAATAAACTATCTAGAAGTAACAACGTTAGTACAAATTTACTCGTCCTGATTTATTATCATACGTAACACCTCAAAGCTCTCACTAGGTGCATGATACCTAACCAACAGAATGTAATTCAGACGAATTGAAGATTACATAACTAACAACTAGATGAATTTATTTAGCACCATAGAACCTTAAGAGATACCGACAGATTTTATAAAAACCTTAATGAAATTGTCTTATCCTTAAATGAGGAATGCCCTGTTTATCTGCATTAATGATTCTCCTGCCTACAAGTGGTACATCTTGAAATTGTTTAAACTCAAAGGTACCTGCAAAATTAAAAGCTAGGTTAGTAAAGTAATCAATAAGAGTATTTCCCTCCCTTAAGGAGTGTTGTACTCTTGTTGTCATCAATGTTCTCATTCTGTTAATGTAATTGACCTCCAAAGCCACACTCCAAGGAGCAATCCATTCTCCATTCAACATATTAACCAAGGATAAAAAGTTAGATTCTAGTATAACTGGTGACAAATCATTCTCCAAGAAAAATTGAAGACCTTCCTTCAAAGCAATTTTCTCAGCCACCATGTTAGTTGTGTCTTGGATCCTTACCCCCATTGCTCCCACTAGATTGCCAGAAGAATCCCTAACACAAAAGGAAATAGTGCTAGGGCCATGATTACCTCTTGATGCCCCATCAATATTACATTTCCACCACCCCAAAGGTGGTGACCTCCACCTCACTACCTTAGATATAAAAACAGGAATGAAGGTATCACGCAAAACTACCATCTGAGGCAAATTTTCTGGGATATTAGAGTATTTAAATTTCAATGTAATGAAATTTTTAATAGTGTTGGAGATATCCCAAATTACTCTATTAGTAGAGTAAGAACCATCATATAAGATGCTATTCCTCCTTTTCCTTAGAAACCACAAGATAACATTAGGCAATGCATTAAAAGCCATCTTTTGTCTAGTATTGCCTTTAGCATCCCACATTTCATCAATACTTGGTTTACCTGAACCCATGGTCCCAACAGACTAGCTGCGCCTAAAAAATACCTCCACACATAATCTGCAACCTCCCCTTTTAGGAATAAATGATCCATTGTCTCATCAACTGGAATCACACAGCAACCACATAGATGAGATATGTTAGGATTCCATTGTGCCATTAAAGTAGCAACTGGGATTTTCTTTTTCCACACCTTCGAGGCTAAGAAAGATATTTTAAAGGGGATGCCTTTTACCCAGATCTTCTTATAAAAATCAGTTTTCTCCTTTCTCTTCCTTATAAGATCCCAATCACTTTTGACTATGAAATGACCAGAACTGGTCCTTGTCCACCATGGTTTATCACTAAGCTCTGATTGTCTAATTGGTCCATGTGCAATTTGACATGGTCCTTGTCCACCATGGTTTATCACTAAGCTCTGATTGTCAAATTTGGTCCATGTGCAATTTGACATGATCCACCACATGTGGAGGAAAGTGCATCATCATCTTCTCATAATTCCATCCATTCTCACTCATAAAGGTATTAATGTTTGTTAGATTGTAGCAGGTCTGAACTTAAGTTGGTTGTGAAAATAGACGCCCTAGCCTTGTTCAATTATCAAACCATATTGAAGATGTACCACCTCTTGGCTCCCACTAAATAGATTGTTTAAAGATATCCCTATTCATCAGCATGCTCTTCCATATTTGAGATCCACCTTTCCGTTGTACCAAAGTAGGAATATGCTTCTTGCAATATTTATTCCACATAAAATTGGTCCATAATGATTTTTGAGTTCTAAACCTCCACCAAAGTTTAGCATATAGAGCTTGAGACAAATCAAACATAGATCTAAAACCAAGACCACCCTCATGTTTGGGTAAGCAAACTTCATTTTTAAGCAGCCCAATGCTTACTCTTTCCTGTTACTTTATTACTCCAATTTTTTTTAGCAAAGATTCTATGGAGTTCTTTTAAGACATATAAAGGAGGTACAATAGCTCATAGGATATGAATGGGAACACTTTGCAAAACACTATTGATTAAAATTTCTTTACCTCCATAAGATTACATATTTCCTTTCCAGGCTTGTAGCTTTGATTTGACCATTGTAATAAGATCATAATAATGCTCCTTTATCTTCCTGGTATGTGATATAGGACATCCCAAATACTTGAATGAAAATTGCCCTCTACTGAAACCTGTACACTCCTCAACCAGCAACCAATCAACAGCTGCTGCATTTTGATGCATATAAAAGGCACTCTTATCCTTATTAATTTTCTGTCTTGACTGAGCTTCATAGTTCTTTAAAATTGACATGATCTTTGCCAATGAGTATCTGTTAGCTGATGCAAAAATAGTAGTATCATTAGCATAAGCAAGATGATTGATATTGGCACTCCACTTTGGCATCCCATAACCCTGAAATAGATCACCCTCAAATAAAGAGTTTAATGCCCTAGCCAATACTTCAGCAGATAGAGTAAATAAGGCAGGAGATAATGGATCTCCTTGTTTCACTCCTCTAGTAGAGTTAAAAAATCCATGTGACTGACCATTTATAAGTACTGAATACCAATTGTTAGCAAGCAATCTCCATATTAAATCCACCACCAATTCAGAAAAGCCCATCTTTCTTAGCACTTTCATCATAAAGAACCAAGAGACTCTATCATAAGCCTTTGCCATATCAAGCTTAATTACAACATTAGAGGGCTTACCCCTTTTCCTGATGTCTGTGACAACCTCTTGTGTTAATAGTACATTTTCAATGATACTTCTACCTTTCACAAAATCAGATTGATTTGTAGAGATGAGTTTAGGCAACATACCTTCTAATCTTTCATGAACAACTCGATAAAGAATTTTCTTGATAAAGTTACTCAAACTTATTGGCCTTAAATCTGAAAAGGTGTTAACTTGGTCTTTTTTGGGCAATAAGACCAAATTAGTGTGAGTAATAGATTTAAGAAGAGTATTACCAGCAAATAATTCTTGAACCAATCTGCAAATATCATGTCCTACAATCTGCCAACAACTTTGATAAAAATTACCAGTTAACCCATCAGGACCTCCAGCACTATCCCCATTCAAGTTGAAAACAACTCTCTTTACTTCCTCAACATCCGGCTGTTTGCACAAATCAACATTTTCCTCTTCTGTGACAACATTAGGAATGTGTCTTAACAAAGAAAAGGAAGTAGCATCTCTATCTTGGTGAAACTGGTCCTCATAATATTGAACAGCTTCAGCAGCTATCTCATTATCTTCCATCAACCAATCACCCTGTCTATTTTGAATTCTGTGAAAAAATCTGGTATTTCTATGTCCATTTTCGAACCAATCATATCCAGCTTTATGCTGCCAAAACACCTCCTCAAAATGTAAGTACTTTTTATACTTATCTTGGGCTCTATGTAATATTTCTCTGTTTTCAGCATTAGGGACTTCCTCAAACAATTGTTCTTTAATCTTGACAATATCTTCCCTGATTAGTAACTGCTGAAAATATCCCCAAAAGCTTCTTTACTCCATTTGGTCAACGCATATTTGACCCTTTTGATGTTTTCTTTAAAAAGAAAGAAATGATTTTGGGATACATCTACAAGCCAGTTCTGCCTCACTACCTCCTTAAATTGAGCATGCTCATTCCTAAACTTAAGAAACTTGAATGGTTTCCTATGTCTAACCACCTCCTCTTTCATAGTCAATAACATAGGGGAATGATCAGACCCTGTTCTTGCAAGATGTTCAATTTCCATAAAATTAAACCAATTTCGCATGTGCTGATTAAAAAAAACCTTATCTAATCTTTCAAAGATACAATCATTTCCAACTCTTCCATTCCACCATGTGAAAGGACTACATTTAAATTGAATCTTTAATAGATCACAACTCTGAATACAAGTCTTAAAATCATCATGATCAACCTCTTGAACTGGCAGTCCTCCAATCTTTTCATCTACATTCAAGACTACATTAAAATCTCCACCAATTAACCAAGGACTATCAATAGGTTTTGCCATATGATATATATCCTCCCAGAGCATTAATCTATCCTCACTAGTACATTTAGCATAGACTAATGTAACATGAAAACTATGAGGTTGTTGTTGCTGTTTTAAACAAAGTGTCAACTGTTGTTCTGTATCCCTTACCACAATAACATCAAAATCCGAATTAATAAACACCCAAATCTTTCCATTGCAATTTGCTTTCACCGATGGCATCCTCAGCCTTCTTATATATTTGTTGATCTATCTAACATGTTGAAATGGTTCCACCAAGCCAATAAAAAAAATAATTATGAAAGTTATGCAACATTTGCACTCTGTGGAAGTCTTGTTGGGACTTTACAAACCTAATGTTCCATATTAGAGCTTTGATAGAGTAATACTTGATTTATTTCTCTTTGGCTGCTTCCTGATGGGTTGATTAACATCTCCAATTTCTTGCTTCTTCCCTTTTCTTACGAATTGAATCAATTTTGGAGACAAATCTGCCTCTAAAGGCAGATTATTTTGAACTTCCTCAAAAGGATCAATTTCTGAAACTCCAACGGCTTGATTATATTCTATTCTGCCAACCTCCTCTTGTTCAATATTGTGCGTAATAATACCATGCAACACCCTATGACGGGATACCACTTGAATTGCATTTACTTGGTTATGAATAATAGTTATTGCCTGTTTATAATCAGTTGTCGCCCTTTGATCACCATTAAAAATTACTACATCTTTGCTATTATCACATTGGTTATCAGAATTATCATCCTCATTACTTTTATCAACCATATTTGCATCCATTACTCCGTCAACATCACCCATCGCTGCATCAGTTACAGTTGCCATATGTACATCTTCACCAGTACATATTAGATTCAGTACTTGCATCATGTACTGTCACATTCTCCGTGCGTGCATTTACTTCTTTCTCTTTTTCAACATTAATAGACATTTGTTGTAACTGATCATCTATATTTTGTTTTGCAGATGTATCAATTGTAGCCCTTTCAACCATGTTTTGTGCTTGGTTATTTGGAGAGGTTTCAAAAGATTGACAAACCCATTCTCGAGTTGAAGCTTCTAGTTGACCCTCTTGTGATCCCTGATGACCTCTTTGTTGTATGTTATTTTGAATACATGGATTAGGACCATTAGCATATGAAGAGGCTGCATTATTAAATGCTTCTTCTGCTAAGTTTTCCTCGGTCAGAGCTGCGAATCTATTATCTTTCACAACATTCCATGAACCTGGGTTTCCCACTACTTTATCACTGGACAGGATTCTAGCCTTACCTTTTCGAAAAAGGTGGACCCACGATCGCTCGGGGTCTGTCTTACACTCCCTATCTGGATGTTTCTTCTTTTCAACACTATTCTCTGCATTTTTCTCTTGATTAGATTCACCCTCATATTTATTAAGATTTCTGCACTCATGATTGTCATGCCCTTGCATTTTACATTCATAGTAATACTTCAGTATATAGTCATATCGAATGTGCACCTTTTCTGATCTCACTTCCCCAGATCATTCATCAACAATATCCATCATCACAACCTTAGGGAGATTACTCTTTAGATCCACTTGAACTTTAACCCTTGCACAACTTGGTTTAGTTCTATTAATAGTTGCTAGATCGATTTGAACGGGTTCCTCTACAGCAGAAGCCAGTGAGTATAAGCATTCTTTGACAAAGTATGTAGGCAATAGGTTTGGAAAAGAGATCCAAGCTAGTGCCTTTGTGGTCTCCTCATTAATTTGAAATCTTGCATCATATATTAGTGTGCGTATATGGTATGAATACACATCCTTACAGCTAATGTAATACGCCCCTTTAGATATCAGATTAATGAAAGCAACTTGCTTGGAAAGCCTAATTAGAATATATTTGTTATGCAGTAGCCCAATTTGACAATCACCTTTAATATCACATTGTTTCGGTATATTCAGTCTCAATTCCTCCATAACTGTAATATCGTATGTGAATTTGCCAATGATGGCATATTGTAGGTTTTCAATTCTATTAATGATGTTCACCTCCGCTTCCAACCATTTAATTTGTGGAACACCATCTACAATCACAAGCGTTGAATAGTTTCTGACTTTTTAGCCTCATTCGCAATCGTACTAACATATGATACTGCTACAGGAAATTTTGTATTAGGATTGGACACGTTAGGGTTTAAAGGAGGAAATTCGATCTCAGACAGATGACCAACCTCTGAAAAAAACTGGTCGGTGGCCATGGTGGGAAATTTTGCAGGAAACGAATTTCCTATTAAGCATTCTTTGGCAAAGTAAAAAAGGGACCAAAAACTTAAGTAGTGTCACAGAGTTTGATTGCTCCATGGATAGGTCACTTTCACGAAGGTTTGGGTGGCCTGACCTTCGCAATCATGACGGGCCTGTTCATGATCACGTTCTTTGCGAAAGCGAAGGCCCGTTCGCGAGAGTGATGACCGAGATTTTTTTTGGGGTTCATTTTTGCGAACTAGTGGTCGCTTTTGTTACATCTAAGAGGGGGTTTTGAGCAGAAATTTCAGGATTTAACCCTCATTTTTCATTTTTGAGCTTTTTAAAACTCTTGGAGGTAATTTTGAAGGGATTTCTTGTGCTAAATCAGTTGGGTAAGCCTTTGTAACTCTAAAACTTCATTTCCCTTTGATTATTTATGAATTTTAATATCAAAACTTGAGATTTTGATTGGTAAATGACAAGGTTTTTCAAGAACTTGAGTTTTAAACTAAAATGGAGGTTGTGAACTAATTTTAATTCCTTTTTCGAAATGGTTTTCACTAATGAGTTCCAAATGACTTGAGTAACATTTTCAAGTAAAGATTTTCGAATTCAAACGTCATTTTCATAATTGAGTTTGTGAGTTGATTGGCCCATTTATGTGTATGATATGGATAACGTTATTTCCAGAATCTTATTGTAAATACTTGATTGTGTTAGATTGTGTGACTCTGGACATTGTTCGGAAAGGGTAGCCTTAAGCTTGAATTTACTTTTTTGATTGAATTGAGGCAAGTGATCTCCTTAGTCTTGTAAATCTACTAGATAATGTATTTTCCTTTATTGTGTGTGTTGGGGAGTAATGAGAATGAGGTGATGGATTCATTGTTCCACGTGATTGACATTAATGAATAAAAGATGGATTGATGAAAAGGTAACGTGTTGATCATAATATGTTGTGAATTTCCTTGTTGTGGACCCAAATTTGTTGATTGATGAAATGTGTTGATGACATTAATGTGGATTTAAATTGTTGTTTCTTCCTTATGGTATGAAATTGCTGATTTACATTGATTTCGTTGCACCATGATGAGACATATGATGATTAAGCGAAGGGAAATGGTTTGGCTAGTGACATGATATAAAGTCGAAGGGAAATGGTTCCGACTAATGATATGAAATAAAGCCGAAGGGAAATGATTCCGGCTAGTTGTATTGTGCCAAAGGGAAATGGTTTCTAGCAAGTCATATGATATTAAGCCGAAGGGAAATGATTCCGGCTAGTGATTTAATGTAAAGTCGAAGGGAAATGGTCCCGACAAGAGTTTGACTTATTGTGATTTGATGCATTTTTATACTAGTGATTGATTTACTTGATACTTGTAATTGATCTGTTTGATACTTGTGATTGATATACTTGATACTTGTTGGCTATTGAACTGTGACTATTGGACTGTGATTGTTAAGCCTTGTGAACTATGCATTGTAAAACTGTTAGGTTGGCCTGATTTTTATGCAGGTTGTAGTTTGAGGAGGTTCGATTGTAATGAAAAGAGTACTTGCTTTCTAGCTAGTTTTGCCTTGTTCAGTAGGTTGTTTGTTGAGTACCTTGTTGTTTGGTACTCACTCTTTGCTTCTACACTTGTGTAGGTTTCGAGCCCGGACCCGTGTGATCTTCTACTTCTTCTTCTATCTCTGAGGCTTTCTATACATCAAGAGGTAGCTGCTTATCATTCCAGCGGACCGCTCTTGTTCATTTTACTTCATGCTTTGTTCTATTCTAGAGACAAAGACTTTTGAGACTTGTACTTATCTTTCAATTCTGTATTTATATTAGTGGCTTGTACACGTGACAACCATGTTTTGGGGGATTTACTAGAATAACTAAGCTTTCTGCTCTTATGTTATTCTTGTTTTACTTTCCGCATTTCTTTTGTATCGTTGGGTAGAGACTGACTTGTCATGGTGGGAATAGACAAATGTCATCACATCCATTTTTTGATCATGATACAATGGTTAGTCCTTAGTGGTGGATCGAGTGTATCGATGCTATCTTGTTTCTCTTGTTGGGATTATTGACTATATAGCGTAGGGAAAACCTATGTTATCCAAAGAAATGGTAACGGGCGTTAAGTCAGGTCCGTTACTAAGGCCCCTATAGATGCTCCTCTTTTTTAGGCCATCATTTCTATACATTTGGCCTTTTTTCTATCATTAAGATTCCAAACTCACTGCAAGTGTGGCATGAGAAGGAAAAGGCCATCACATCAAGTAGTCAAAAATGACAATCACTCCCAAGTAGACTACAATATTCCTCACAAATTGACAAGTTTAATGTTGAAAAAAATGAAGTCACAGATAAACGTCTCTTTAATCAAAAGATTCTCTTTTACATGTTTGCTTTAAAATGGCTTCCGAAACTCCTAGTTTCTGATGAAAATATAACAGATACATGACCAGAAAATCTAAAAGAAAGTAAAAGAGAAGAAAACTAATCACCTCACAGTACATCAAGTATGGACTACATTATACAAAAATAGCTCCACCCCAAGATTTAAAACTTGTTTCATCCCACAAGTAGGGAGTCCTCCTATGCTTGCTCATCTCAAGTTATAGTTAGCTTCATACAGCAACTGGCTCCTCAATTATTCCTTCTTTTTTGGTTTCCTCACCTAGAGTAAATCGAACGAACCTCCTAACTTTTATGTTCTCCCCAAGAGCAGCAACAGTTTGCTTTACCAAATCCTTCACAAGAACACCATCATCTTTTATGAAAGGCTGCTCCAAAAGAACAAGCTCTCCAAGTCTCTTGGAGACCCTTCCCTCAACAATCTTCTCCCTTATATTTTCAGGCTTGTTCTTAAGGTCTTCTCTCTGCATTTCCAACTCTTTTTCCTTGTTTACAGCGCTTTCTGGAATCTCATCCATAGATACATATTGCACCTGTGGGCAGGCTGCAACTTGCATTGCCAAATCATCGACCAACTCCTTAAATGTTTCACCTCTCCCGACAAAGTCGGTTTCACAATTAACTTCAATTAGCACACCAATGCGAGAGTCATGAATGTACGAACCAATTCTCCCCTCAGCAGCAAGTCGGCTAGACTTTTTATCGGCAGTTGAAAGACCCTTCTTTCGGAGGTATTCCTGTGCCTTCTCAAGATCCCCTCCAGTTTCGGAGAGGGCTTTCTTGCAATCCATCATCCCAGCGCCAGTTTCTTCTCGTAGCTGTTTAACCAAAGCGGATGAAACTGCTGCTTTCGGAGGCCTGCATTAGAATCCATAAACAGAAGTTAACATTGAGAAATAAAACAATACACGAGTTTTGGGGTTGGAAACAGTTTAGGATAAAATATTGGCATGGAGTAGCACAGTAAGATGAGAAAGACAGAGTCTTCTGATAGTTATTTCAGATTAGCTCTTCCATAATGATGTTAGAACCAGATTTTATTTGAAAATAAATGAAGTGAATCATGTACTTAGGTTTAGAAGATTGTATAAACAGTCTTTGAGTCTAAAGATGGCAGAAAACTAAAACTATCATTTAATAATGAGAAGTTGAGTAACAACAATAAACAAACTGAAAATTAAAGTAACAAAAACTATATATTTGAGATGTCATGGAATGCCCTGCTTCCACATTTCTGGTTGTTCAGCGTTTGAAGAAACACAATATATTGGTAGGAAGTAATTATCAAGAAATTAGAAACTTACTCAACAGTAGTCTCCTTGGCTTCAACAGCTGGTTGCTCTTTTCCTGGCGAGGAGACAGGTTTAGCTGCTGTTTGAGCAGCCACCTCTGCAGCAAAGTCTTGGCTCTTCTTTTCAAGACCTTCTCCCAGGTTGTATCTCACAAATCTCTTCACTTTGATGTTTTCACCAATCGTTGAAATTGTCTGCTTGATCAAGTCCTTTACGACCATCTTATCATTCTTGATGTAAGGCTGCTCCAGTAATGCCAGATCTTCAAGCCTCTTATTTATCCGCCCATCAACGATCTTGGATCTGATCTGCTCAGGTTTTGGTAATAGGTCTTCCTTCTGCATTTCGATTTCTCTTTCCTTGTTGATGATCTCCGCTGGCACATCTTCTGGAACAAGATACTGCACTTGAGGGTATGCAGCCACTTGCATGGCCAAGTCATCAACTAATTCCTTGAAAATGTCACCACGTGATACAAAATCTGTTTCACAGTTAACCTCTACCAGGACACCGATTCTGCTATCATGGATGTATGATCCAATTCTGCCTTCAGCTGTAGCTCTACTTGATTTCTTATCAGCACTTGCCAACCCCTTTTTCCTGAGATACTCCTGCGCTTTAACAATGTCACCTGCAGTTTCTGTAAGAGCCTTCTTGCAGTCCATCATTCCTGCTCCTGTCTCTTCACGCAATTGTTTCACAAGAACAGGTGAAATAGCTGTTGCATACCACAGAAGACAGGATTTAGTGACCAGACATGAATTTGAAAGTTCTTGTTTCAATACAAAAGAACCATCTAATACTTCGATGAATGACAATTAACATAGACATATCAAGGAATAATATAGCCATTCTCTTTGTTTCAGTTCATCTGAATTCACATTACAAAGAGATAGCTTGGCAGAATCAGTCAAATAGACCAACAAAAAGAAGGTGTTGGATATTGCACAACATAATAGAGTTTCTGAAAGTAAATGGCCCCATTAATAAATTATAGATGGACTGAAAGGGGTAGTGTCAGGAAGAAACAAATAGGTTAAATTTTACAACACTACAGATTTCAGTTATAAAGGCAAACTAGGATACATTCAGATTTTGACAGCCATTAACGTTAACTATAGAGGAACATGGACAATGAGAATTCATATGCCAACCCTGACTCGCTAGGGATTAAGGCTACAAGTAGTAGCTGTTATTGTTTGGATAAGCTATTTAATGAATTAGATCACTACAAAAGATTTGATGAGCAGGTATATATGTTTTGGCACAAATCTCGTCATTTCATTATTCTCCCAAAATTGAATGATGAAGGCATTAGAACAAGCAGATTTTTAACATTGCTCAGATGAATTATCTGGGATCAAATTAAGATATATGTTTACAATTGATTTGATATTAGTAAGGCCACCCAAGGGTCTGACCTAGTGGTCAATGAAGTGGCTTGAGAACCATGAGGTCGCAGGTTCAATGCCTAGGGGAGGCAAAAAAACACTAGGTGGTTTCTTCCTATTTGCCCAAACTGTGGTGGATAGAGCTACCCAGTCACTGTGCTGGTGGGAGGTAGTAGATATCCTGTGGATTAGTCGAGTTGTGTTTCTTCCTATTTGCCCAAACTGTGGTGGATACCCGGTCATTGTGCTGGTGGGAGGTAACAGATATCCTGTGGATTAGTCGAGTTGTGCACAAGCTAGGTGGGACACCACAACCATATAAAAAAAAGAGATCTATAAGTACCAGGTAGGTAGAGAGAAAAATTCTCTTCAATTTGAAGTCTCCTTCATCACAAACTTTAAATGCCATGAAAATCCTGATAAGAAAATGATGTTCACCACCTCAAAGATTTAATGATCAAAGAAACAATTACATCCAGCAGCTTTTTATAACCAGAACTAAAGTTTCTATGATTCACAGTTTCAGTGACACATTTGCATGCAGTCTGGTGTAAATGTGTAAAAAGTTAATATCCTCTAATGCAACTTCTTTCTCCAAGTAGGTAAATGACGCACCACCCAGCCCCCACCCCCCACCCCTCAAAAAAAAAAAAAAGAAAGAAAAACACAAGAAGCTTCTAAATCTTTAGAGTACAGTTATTCTTCACTCAACGATGAAATTTTCACACCCTACCAACTAGGGGTGTACAAGTCAAACCGTAAAGTCAAACCGAACCGACGAACCAAATCAAACCGAACAAAAAAACTGATTTGTGGTTTGATTTGGTTGGTTTGGCGGTTGAAAAAAAAAACCGACCACTCTTGGTATGGTTTGGTATTAAAAGAAAAAAAGTCAAACCGAACCCAAACCAAACTGACATAATATATATATATATATAATTTTATTTTATTTATAGATAAAAAATATTATTTTTAATCTACTTAGTTAATATATTTTTAGTTAGTTTATAGTTTTCAATGTTTATATATTTTATTTCAAATTTGGGCTTGTAAAATTTTGTAAATATTATATATATAATTTTATTTTATTTATAGATAAAAAATATTATTTATAATCTACTTTGTTAATATATTTTTAGTTAGTTTATAGTTTTCAATGTTTATATATTTTATTTCAAATTTGGGCTTGTAAGATTTTGTAAATATTATATATATAATTTTATTTTATTTATAGATAAAAATATTATTTATAATCTACTTTGTTAATATATTTTTAGTTAGTTTATAGTTTTCAATGTTTATATATTTTATTTCAAATTTGGGCTTGTAAAATTTGTAAATATTTTATTTTGTATTAAGATCCGAAGTTACAATTATATTGTTATAGTTTTTCAAATTCAATGTTAACAATTTACTTTGTAAATATTTCGTTTTGTATTTAGTTTGACTGTATCCTTTAATCTTATTAATTTAACATAATGAACGTTGAAATTTCAAAAAACAAATATTTTGTACTCATGTGAATTTTACCGTGTTTACGAAAATTTCTATTCATTTAACATTTCTTAAGTTTAGCTTATCACACAGATAAGTGAAAATATATTTGATCTCTTTTTCAAACACCGTATAGTTGTAAAAACTGAAAAAACCGAAAAACCGAAAGAACCGACTAAAACCGAAACCGAAAAAACCAACTTTGTGTGGTTTGATTTGATTTTTTGATTTAATAAACCGACATAATTGGTTAAGGTTTTTTTTTAATGAAAAACCAAACCAAACCGACCTATGTACACCCCTACTACCAACTAAAACAAATGTTTGGCAACTAGATCTGCAAATTTTATTGTAAGGACTGTTATTTCCTTTTTAACAAGTTAATAGCAGAAATATCCCAGAAAAGAAAGGGAAATAAAAGCAAAACCTTTTGCTGCAGCTTCATTTGATGAAGCAGTCCCATTTTGCTCAATTGAGTTCACAATATCTTGAACAGTATTGGGAGCTCCCTCTTCCTGTTGAGCAGCAGTATCAGATGACTGTTCCCCTATGGAAGGAGCACTTTCAACTTGAGTGTCTAAAACTCCAGCACCTTCCTGACTTTCTGTGTACAAAATTGGATTGTCAGCGAGTTTATTGGTGACTCGTCCTTAATTTATCTTTCTCACCTAACACAACACTATGTCCTAAAAGTAAATTTCAAGAGTTCACACAGAGCAAGAACATCATCCTGTCGTTATTTCAATCAAAATAAAAGAACATGTCTTGGTCACCAGCAAGCTCTCCATTTATTAAACTGAAGACTGTGTATGTTGAACAAGATGCAATCAGAAGAAGAAACAGAAGAAGGATATATCAAATTGTCAACATGAACTATACTAAAGTGTCTTTGCTTAGATTGTTTCATATCATTACCATTCATCTCTTCCTCAGCAGTGTTATCAAAATCAAAAAGCGCAAAAAATGCTCTAAGGTTCGTTGGGGGCTTGAAGTGCAATGTGCAAATAAAGCGTGGGTTTTACTGAGAAGAGGAGCAAATGGAGAAAACATATATATATATATATATATATATATAGTCCAAGACTAACAGTTATAAGCATGAATAACAAATATATGGACAAAGAAATTGATTATTTTTACGATAAAGTGAAATATCAATGGTTTAGCGTCGCCTCTTCAGGAAATGCTCATTCACAAGGAAAAGTATGTCTTAGAGCTTTATGACGACACTGAAGCGCACATTAAGTGAGGGGAAGCGCTCAAACACGTTTTGAGCCTCGTTTCAGGGCTTAAATGCGCCTTTGATAACACTGTTCCTCAGATAATGTGTAAAGTGTATTTATACCATGCATCAACACCTTATTTGGATAACACAATTGTCTAAACATTGAAATAGTTGTATCTAGTTGTTTGTCATAAATATGCAAGCGAGAATGAAAGGATGTAATAAATCAGAGGGGAGCCTGGAAAGTTTCTTATTAGACACCTTCATCCTTGCTATTCCCCAAAGGAGCTTCAGATTGCCCAGTTGGGCTTGATATACTATCATTCTCATCGGCACTAGTTTCCTCTGTTTCTTTGACAGCCTCTATGACACTTGGTATTTCAGTTGCAACCTCATTTTCCGCTATATTATCATCAGTTAGTTTCTCCACGACCTCCTCGCCCACTACAGTTTCAGATGCTGAGATCTGATCAGCTGCTTGCTCATATGAGCCAGTTTCAGCTTCAGTTTCCTCAGCATCTCCTACAGGTGACACCTCAGCTTGCTGACCAATCGTGGATGTGCTTCCTTCAGGAGCTGACTCCACTTCTTCATCAACGTTTTGTTTCGTATCCTCCCCTTTTATAGTTTCTGGAACACCATTATTTGCAGCATTGACTGATTCTTCCTCTTTGCTAGTAGTTTCAGGCAACACATCCATTTTATTAGTCGCCACATCTGATTCCTGTGCATCTTCCTTTGATTGTTCAGCTAGTTCGTCTTCTTTTTCCCTCTCATCCAAAAATGAAGAGATCTCTTTGTTGCTACGGAAAGCCAATAGAAAGGGATTTGTCGCCGAATGGACAACACCCTGGTTGAGCTTTGAGTCCAACTCTGAAGCAGCTTCTTCTTTTTTCATGGTCAAAGTTACCTGTCCTCTGGCAATGCGCAATACACGGACATTAACTTCTTGGCCTACTTGTAGTGAAGAGCCACTGTCAATAATTCCAAACACTTCATCAGTTTCCTCTGATGCTGGCAGGAATCCTTCCTCTCCCTCAGGAAGAGATATAAAAGCACCAGACCTGGTTAGATTTTTTACAGTGCCCTCAAGATCTTGCCCCTTGACAAACTTTGAGACTTTCTCATCTCTCCTTTGGTTGTTCCTTTGTGTGCTCTTCCTTTGAGTTCGGGGTCTGTCGCTACTGGTTGGAGTATCTTTCTGTTGCTGTGGCCTACTAGGATCATCACTTTCACGCATGGTGAGAGATATGCGCCCTGTCTCAGTGTTTGCTTCAACTAATCTCACTGTAACCTCTTGTCCAACAGATACAATGCTTCCTACATCCTTTACAAAACTATCACTCAACCTAGAAACATGCACCAGTCCATCCGTAAAAGCGCCAAAATCAATAAAAGCACCAAATGGCTGTATCGATCTGACCTTTCCAGTAAAAGTTGCACCTGGAATAAGGTTTTCATCCTTCACAGGAGGCATCTCACTCTTTCTAGCAGGTCTTGAACGCTTAGATTGAACAGACGTAGGACTCACATCTGATATGGAGGATTCTTGACTTGTTTCAGCAGCATCAGATGAAGCTTCTGAGACTTCACCTGATCCATCATCTGTAGCAGTTGCTTCTACTTCTTCCACTGCTACATCAGTCTCAGTTGCTGATACTACAAGACCTCTTAATTTAGGTCGTAAAATGCAACCAACTCTAAAATGGGGAAACAATTTAATAGATGTTGACAGAGGCAGGATATATTTTGGGGTAGGTAAAGTCTGCTTGCTGGATTTTCGTGAAACATTGTATTTTGATAAACATTGATTCCTTCTTGTGAGAAGGACAGCTCCTGGAGTAACTGATACAATGGTAGTTGCAATTGAAACCATTGGAGCCATGTTGATTGATATTTGGGATTGCTAAGGTTTGTGAACTACAAGGATTAGATCATCTGTTCCACACCTGAGAAATATATAAAACGGTTAGAGAAAGAAAAAAACATGACTATATCATTTAATAATAGTGTGATAGGATAACAACTGCAGCATGACTGAAATACTATAAACATTTAGAACAAACAGCAAAGCCCAGTACTAGAGTTGCTGAAAATAGATGGATAGTCGCATATGTCTGCCATTTAGGCGCGTGCCCGTTAATTCATTGAAAAGTACTCAATAAACAACAAAAATAAAATAAAATTACACTTGAACTTAAAGATTGTGTTCAAGAAATCATCATAAGCAATTCCATAAACAAGAATGAAATAGGTGATTATAACATGTAGGCTAGCGGTTTAGAAAAATTCAAAAATTCATTAAAAAGCAGATTATATACCTACTTTCTACACCTTCAGAATTGAAAAGCACAAATGCAATTCAATATCTCATAATATATGTAGTTTGCAAAGAAGCAAGTAAATCCACAGACTATCATACCAGAAACTCTAACTTAGAAGATGAATATTTAACAATTCCAACTATGAACCATTAACATTGCTCAACATTGAACTTAAGAAATTCAATCAACAACGGGAGGATTGTTTTCAGTGCATATAATTGATCATACTGAGTTACCCATCAATTATGGTTTTTCTATGGCACAACTACACACTAAGTAAACACTCCAAATGAAGCCGAAAAAAATTACTGAATTAGAAACCAATGAAAACAGAGAAGGAAGTTGAGGTGAGAAATCAAACCTTTGAATGGGTGGCTTGTATGCATATATGAAGAAACAAGAGAGCTATAGTGTAACTGAAATGAAGTTATTGTTGTTGTTGCTGGTGAGGGAGGGGATAGGGGTCTCTCACACACACTTTACTCTTCCTGTTTGTGAGTTTATGGCTAATAAAAAAGAGGGAAACGAAAGGTGGGGCTTTCTATCCTTATCCGGACCATCATCTCTTTGTCAAAACACGGATCCATGATCCTCTCATTCCGGTCGGGTCGGGTCCGGCTAGCCTAGCTACCTCGTCAATTTTGTCGCCTATGCCAGCCAGCCCATCATGCTTTGGGAGATTTTGTAGAGAGACTTTGGGATATTTACTTTTTGGAAACTTACATAAATATATTATATTTAAAAAATATTTACCATTTATAGTAATAACATTTTTTTTCCACTTGATTATTTTTAATACATTTATAATACAGTTTTAATACATATTACAAAGAACAATTTATGATTCACATATAATACAAGTTTTATTGATGGATAATACATTTATCACACATTTTAATACACCTATAATATAATGTGTCAATTTCTTACCAAACACGCATAATATATTTTAAAAAAACAGTTATAATACATATATATTGCATACAAAATTCACTTTTAATACATATTGCAGATTTAACATAGTATTGTTATGTATTACTATAAATGGTAATAAATAAAAAGTATCACTAAAATCAGTAATCATTTATTAAAAGGTACCCATCCAAGTAATTTTTCCTTTATAAAAATTTGGGAAAATTTCATAAACAAGGAAAAATCACCCCACACATATATTTAAGAGTTAATATTACAATTTTTATATCTATAATTTTTATTACTACTTGTAAAGTTTTAATTCCAAGTATTAACAGATCAATTTTAATTTATAAATTAATTATTTATATTTTATTAATTAATTTACATAATGTTAATAGGTGAGAGAAAAGGAAAATTATGAGAAAGAATAAGATGATAATTATCAATTATCATCTTACAAAAGAGTCTCACATACACACATTTCTCTTTCCACCAACGATTACTCATTCTCTTCCAACTTCTCCATTATTCTTTTTCTCCATTCAAATGAAAACGGCCGCAAATCTTGTAAGCAAGACTCAAAATTTTTGGTTCACAAACAAATATACCGAAGAATAAAAAGGTTCATCATACACCTAGAAAGAGTTCGAGATGTGTAGAAGATGTATCTAATCTTGAAATAGAGCCTCCAAGTTTTAATATTTTAACTCAAATTTCTCCGCTCAAGATGAATGCAACTCCCGTGAAGAAGAGTGTTACCCCTTCGAAGAAAAAATAAAACCCAACTAAGAAGAAGAAAAAAGAATTAAAGAATACATTCACTCCTCCAAATCGTAAGGGGGGTGGAGGAAAGGGAAAATGGTGGAACCTCTGTTATCGGAGTATTCAAACTCCGATTCAGATTTTGTAAGCCAAAAAATAATTATTATAAAGAACTCCTTTTGGTATGAATCTTGTATTAACCAGTGTTTACTGTTAGTATGAAATTGTTATAGATTATGACAAAAAAATGTATGCATTTGATATACTATTTATATAACAAAACACAATTACTAGTTGCAATTGTTTTGAAATTGGTATTCCTTTGGTATAAATCTGGTATGAATCAGTGTTTACTTTTGGTATGAAATTAGTATAAATATTGGGGAAAAAAACTTGTATGCGTTTGGTACTATTTATATAACAAAACATAATTACTAGTTACAATTGTTTTGAAATTGATATTCTTTTGGTATGAATCTAGTATGAACTAGTGTTTACTTTTGGTATGAAATTGGTATAGACTTATATAGAATAATGATATGAAATTGGTATATTGTTATATAAAGAATCTCATCTACCACCATCTTTTGTTAATATTGATAATAAACCTTTCATCACAGTATAAAACGAAAACAAAACAAAAAAATTGTGAAAGAAGACAGTGTCAAAGCGTTATTACCTTCTGATTGAGAAGCAGTAGGTGAGGAATGTGGGGCTGCGTTCTTTCTTCGGGGAGCCATAGTACCTGAGAAGTACCAAAAACCCACTAGTAAGCAAATAAGTAAAATGACACACTATCGGGTACTCAAACTTCCCCTGTGTAATTACAATGTGATGCCTTGCCTTAAGAATGTCGTCACCCAATCTATCATTGGGAAAGGCCACAGAATGGAAATGCTAAAACAAAATTAAAAGAACAGAAACAAAAATAATATTATGTTTTTTATATGGGAGCCAAGGCGGGTCGTGGTGGGTACCACGGTTTATCTAGGTGCCCATGAACACAAGTTAGTGTACTGAATATATGGGACAACTTACTAGAATGGATCACGGATGTCTTCACGGTCCATGGAGTGAACCACGGTCCGTGAAGACCATCGTGATCCTGGCCAGTGTAACCCCCTTTTGCTAAGTGTGGTCCACGAGGGGTTTCACGACCCATAGTTGATCCCACAGTCCGTGAAGCCCATCATGACTTACACTTGACCATTTTTCAGTGTTCCTCTTCTTCCAAAAACACATATGCCCAATTTCACTCAATTTCATCACCCAATCACATAGTTACGAGACGTATTAGCACATGAGTCCAACCAATCCACCACATTTATCAATCTCTCTTAAATCAAGCACAATCTATGCCACATGCACATGAGAGTAATCATACAAGTTCAACAATTACACCATATTTTATCAGTAAAACACACAAATATACTCTTTGCTTACAAACGGGACTCAAACACACACTCATATCTACACTCAATGCGAATTTCTCCCAACTTCATCATACCCACACACAAGAACCATAAATATTACCCAATTCAAACTAACCCACAACAATTCAATATCAACAAAGATAGTTCATCACATAATCATGTTAAATTTGATTAAATCAAAGTAAATCTGACTTGTTTTTCGATAAGATCAAACTTATAACAAGTGTTAGAAGAATTACTTGGAATTAGAGTAAAACTTCGCCCAAAAAGAGAGACTAGACTGTTGCTTAAATTTCTTGATCCTTAGAACTAGGGTTTCAAATTCTTTGATGAAATTGGAACTTATGGATGTTGAAAAACCTTTTTATACAAGGGATAACTGTTATGGAAGAGATAAAGTGAAGAAAAGATCTGACCCTTGGCGCTTGAAGAGCAATATATACGTTTCATTTTAATCTTTCAAAAAGCGCGGGTCGGGTCGAGTTTCAGTGATTTTGGGTTAAGGACGACGGACCGTGAAGTGGCCCGTGAAGGGCACCACGGTCCATGTAGGGGTCCGTGAACATGACTTGACAAGGTAAAACTTACCTGAGGTTCACGAGAGGCTAGACGGTCCGTACAAAGTCTAACAGACCGTGAACCCTTCCGTGAACCACTTTCTAGTAGCTCCCGTATTAAGTAGGTGCTTGTGACGAATCGTGAAGTTTTCCGTGAAGGGCACCACGTCACGTGGGACTGCCCGTGAAGGGCTTCCTGCACCAGTTCTGCAATTCTTAGTCCAAATCTTTCCTGCACACATCAACACCCAGTGACTATATAAAAAAAGAAGAAAAATGATAAAATATAAACTACCTATTACAATTACAGTCTTGGGTTTCCTCCCAAGCAACACACAATTTAATGTCACGGCGTGACGCAGGTTACTTGATTACTCAGACTTCTTCAAGCTTACATTCCTCCACTATTTTCACTTCTTCTGGAACACCCAAGTATGCCTTGATTCGCTGACCATTTGCCTTGAACCTTTCACCCTTGTCAATCTCAAGCTCAATAGAACCCTATGGGAACACCTAAGTTACCTTAAAAGGTCCAGACCATTTGGATCTCAACTTCCCCGTAAACAGATGATGTCTGGAGTTGAAAAGTAACACCAATTAACTAGGAGTGAATGTTCTTTGCTCAATATACTTATCATGATACAACTTCATCCTCTCCTTGTACAGTGCATACCTCTCATATGCTCTTAAGTGAAACTCATCCATCTCATTGATTTGATCCAGTCTCAGGTTTACAGTTTCACTCCACTAAGGTTCAGCTTCTTTAAAGCCCAAAGTGCCTTATGCTCAAGCTCAACTGGCAAATGACATGCCTTTCCAAACACCAACTGATATGGAGAATACCAATAGGCATTTTGAAAGCTATCTGATATGCCCATAGAGCATCATCTAACTTTGTAACCCAATCTGTCCTGTTGGAATTCACTATTTTTGCCAAAATAGCCTTTATTTCCCTATTTGATACATGTACTTGGCCACTGGTTTGCGGGTGATAAGGTGTGGCCACCTTATGCTATTTAACCCCATATTTGGCCAGAAGAGCATTGAATACCTTATTGCAAAAATGGGAACTTCCATCACTGATAATAACTCTGGGTGTGCCAAATCTTGAGAAGATATTCTTCTTCAGAAACCCAGCAACACTCTTGCCATCATTATCAGGCAGAACAATTGCCTCAACCCATTTAGACACATAGTCCACTGCCAAAAGTATATACCTTTTCCCATATGAGCTCACAAATGGGCCCATGAAATCAACTCCCCATACATCAAATAGCTCCATCTCCAGAATAGACGTCATGGGTAGCTCGTAGCGCCGAGAGATGGCTCCTTGCCGCTGACATACATCACAATTCTTCACTATATCCATTGCATCCTGATGAATTGTAGGCCAGTAGTACCCACTCTGAAGTACCTTGTGGGCTATCCGAGTACCTCCATGATGGCCATCCACTGGAGAGGAGTGACAGGCCTCTAAAATATGTAGCATCTCAGCCTCAGAGATGCATCACCTAATGATATTATCAGCACACACCCTATACAAATAAGATTCATCCCAAAAATACTTACATACATCATACATGAACCTCTTCCTTTGCTGAAATGTCAACCTCTCAGGCATCAAATCACTAACAAGAAAGTTAGCAAAATCAGCAAACCAAGGAATAAGATCAAGAGTGGCAGCTAATACTTGCTCATACGAGAACGAATCATTGATTTCTAGCTCAAGTACCTCTTTCTTTTCAGCATCCAACCTAGACATGTGATCATCCACCTGGTTTTCACAAGCTCTCCTATCCTTAACCTCAAAATCAAACTCCTGAAGCAGCAACACCCATCTGATCAACCTTGGCTTGGCATCTTTCTTTGCCATGAGATATCTCAGAGCTGCATGATCCGTGTGGACTATCACTTTAGTACCCAACAAGTAGTCCCTGAATTTCTCAAAGACATAAACCACAACCAGTAGTTCCTGTTCAGTGAGTGTGTAGTTTTTCTATGCTCCATTTAGTGACTTGCTAGCATAGTAGATCAGATGGAACATCTTGTTGCGCTTCTGCCCCAATACAACTCCTAAGGCAGTACAACTAGTGTCGCACATTACCTCAAATGGTTCAGCCCAATTTGGGCCAATGATCACTGGAGCAGAAATCAGCTTCTCCTTCAGGCATTCAAAAGCTTTTAGGCATGCCTTATCAAAAGCAAAATTCACCTCATTCTCCAAAAGCCTGCACAAGGGATGTGCAATTTTTGAAAAGTCCTTGATGAATCGCCTATAAAATTCGGCATGCCCTAAAAAACTTCGAACACCCTTCACACAGATAGGTGGAGGAAAATTTTCAATCACCTCAATTTTGGCTTTGTCAACCTCTAATCCCTTTTGTGACACCTTATGACCGAGGACTATACCTTCCTTGACCATGAAATGACACTTCTCCCAGTTCAACACTAGATTGGACTCCTCGCATCTCTGTAAATCCCTGCTAAGATTGAACAAACAATCATCAAAAGTATCACCTACCACTGAAAAGTCATCCATGAATACCTCCAGAGTGTCCTCCACCATATCCAAGAAGATAGACATCATACACCTCTGGAAAATTGTTGGTGCATTACATAGTCCAAATGTCATGCGTTTAAATGCAAAGGTGCCATAAGGACATGTAAAAGTGGTCTTTTCCTAATCTTTAGGAGCAATTGATATCTGATTGTACCCAGAGTATCCATCTAAGAAACAGTACCACCCTTTTCTAGCCAACATGTCAAGCATCGGATCTATGAATGGGATTGGAAAGTGATCCTTCAAGGTCCACTTGTTCAACTTTCTGTAGTCCATGCACACTCGCCATCCAGTGACTGGTCTTTGCGGGATCAACTCATTCTTTGCATTGGCGGCCATTGTCATACCACCTTTTTAGGCACATATTGCATTAGGTTGACCCAATGACTATCAGAAATGGGGTCACAACCCCAACATCTAACCACTTGATGATCTCTTTTTGACCACCTCTTGGATTAGTGGATTTAACCTCCTCTGGTGCTCAATGCTTGGGCTACAGTCCTCCTCAAGTTGGATCTTATAAGTCCATATACCCGGAGGTATCCCAATGATGTTAGCAATGGTCCACCCAATTGCCCTTTTATACCTTATCAGCACTTTGATCATAACTTATACCTGTTCATCATTCAAATCTGCAGCCAAGATCACAGGCAAAGTGTTGTTAGTCCCTAAAAAAATACATACCTCAAGTGACTGGGTAATTGTTTTAGTTCCAAGCACAGGCGACTCCTCAATGGATGGTTTTTTTGGGGACTTGTCCTATTTTTTAGATCCATGTCTAGTTTCTTTAGAAAATAAGAGTGCTCCCATGCCCTGTAAAGCATTCACGGTCTCCACATAGTCAGTCCGAAAATTTGCTTCAAAGTTCATCAACACGGTTGCTAATATTTCTACAGCCAGCCTCTCCTCAATAGTCGCTCCCATCTCTTCTTCATCAAAGGCCTCTATTGCAGACATCACATTCATGTCTTGTGGCTGTTTCATTGACCTGCAAATTTTAAACTTTACCTCTTTCTTGTTGAGTCTGAATTTTAGTTCTCCACTCTCAACATCTACCAATGCTCGTCATGTGGCCAGAAATGTTCTTCCCAAAATTATGGGAACCTCAAAATCCACTTCGAAAACCAAGATCACGAAGTCTTCCGGAAAGATGAAATTGTCCACCTTTATAATCACATCACATAAGATGCCTACATGTCACTTCACCAATCTATCTTCCATCATCAACCTCATTGCTATGGGTTTTGGAACTCCTAACCTCTGTTGCTTGTATATGGCCAACGACATCAAGTTTATACTGGCCCTTAAGTCACACAAGGCCTTTACAAATTCAATTGATTCGATGGTGCACGGTATGGTGAATGCACCCGAATCCTCCTTCTTCTATACCAGAGATCTGGTAGCAATAGCACTGCAGTGATGAACGTTGTCAGTAAAATCAAAACTTACAACTCTTTTCTTCGTGACCAAGTCCTTCATGAACTTAGCATATCCTGAGATTTGCTCTAGGGCTTCCACTAATGGAATGTTCACTGACAGCTGTCTCAACATGGTTATGAACTTAGCAAATTTCCCATCTTCATCTTTTTTTAAGCCGTTGAGGGGACGGAGGAGGTGGTCTTGGTATCTCCTGTAGAGGCATCGTTCCGTCAACCCCTTTTTCCTTTGCTCTTGTTGGTTTTGCTAATGGTTGCGCGTCTTCCACATCATCTACCTGTTCAGATTCAGCCTCTTCTCTTCTAGTTTGCTCCAACCCCTGTTCATGCTCAGTACGTGCAGAAATTAGTTCATTAAGAATCTTACCACTCCTGAAGGTGATAGCCATACAATGCCCGTCCTTCTTGGGATTCTGAATAGTGTCACTTGGTAGTGACCCATTCTTTCTCTGGTTCAGTGATGCTGAATGTTATCCCAACTGTTGCTCAATTTGCTGAATGGAGGTGGTATGAGAGTCTACTAGTTGACTCATACTGGAGAAATCACCTTTCATCTCCTTCACCCCTACATCAATTGACTCAACCTTTTAGAGCACCTTATCCAACATATCTTCTAGCTTAGACCCGCTGGAACTACCACTTGCACGGTCTCTATTGCCTGGGGGCATATACACACCATTGCGATCATTTCTGTAACCATCTTTTTTCTGCCAGTTTCCCTACTCTCTATTTGCTGGCTTGTCATACTGTCCTTCCCTGAAATAGTTCCAACCTGTATTTCCAGAATTATAACCTTGGTTTCTTGAGTTATAATTTCGGAAACCTCTTTGGTTGCCCAAGTATTTAGATTCTTCATCTAGATCAATTTCCTAATCTTCATACCTGTTTAGGGTCCCTACAACATTCACCTTCTCAGAACCTGCCATGATGTGCTTTGTGAGTAAGTCCATCTAGTTTGCATATGTGCCATATCCTGATCCCTTTCTTCTTCTCTTTTCCTTTGCTCAACTGATAGCTCAAAAGTGACTCCCAAATCTTCCACTTCAGCATCCCTGGTGTGCCATGCTCTAATGTTCTTGGCTAGTTCATCCATTAGCTGCATGATTTCAGCAAAAGGCTTCCTTATGAATGATCCACCACAAACTACATTAACAACAAGCTTAGTAATATAATTAAGTGATCTATAGAAGTCCTATTTCAAATGTCTCTCAGTGAGACCATTGTTTGTACACTTTTTCAGCTTTTGGCTGAATCTCCACTATGTATCACGCATTGCTTCCCTGGTAGTTGCTTGTGTGCACTTATTTCGTCTTTCATCCGCAACTCTTTCGATTCAGGATAGAATCATTCCAAGAAAGCTTCCTTCAGGTCATTCCAGGGTTTAACTGAGTCATCTGACATCTCATGCAGCCAATTTGTAGCCTCCCTAGTGAGAGAGAATGGAAATAGCCTTAACCTCATGGTTGTCTGACTCACCCAAGGAATTTCCTGTGATTTGCATATAGCCACGAAGTTCATTAAATGTTGATTCGCATCATCGCCAGCTACACCTCTGAACATACCTTTCAAATTAAACAACTGAATCATGGTGCTAGTGATAGTGAATTTTACAATTGGAGGTAGGACAGGTAATACTATGGCTCCAGTGGCTCCAGCTTCGTCCTTAAGTCATCTTCGTCGTACATTATGTGAGCTGGATGTTGTGCTCGACCCCTTGGAGCTAGTGGTTGGCGGTAGGGAGGAGCTATTTCTTCCACTCCTAGTTGTTCATCCACCACCTTAGGCGGGTTGTTCAAAACATTCTGTTGAGCACCTCTTGTAGCGGTCTCAGCTTCAAGTCCCAATTGTTGCCTTTGTGCCTCACGTTCCTGAGTGTTTACCATTTTGCGAATAGTCTTTCAAAGTTCCAGGTCGTAAAGAATCAATGGAGCTCCCTTACTTCTAGTGTTTTACATTCACAGTCGAACTCACCTATAAGAGACACATACAAAGAACAAGACGTAAAGTTAGGAAATATAACTACGCTTTGAATAAAAGCAAGTAAAACATTTCTGAATTGAAATTCCCCGACAGAGGCGCCAAAATTTAATAGGTCCAAACATACACCTCAATTAAGAGGTATAAATGGTCGAAGTCAATTTATAGAACTCAACTTGACTTGAGGTCGATCTCACAGAGAATTTCTTTACAAAAATGGTTTCACTGTCATGTTTACCCAAATGTTGTTATTATTTCCTAAAGAGAAAACAATTACTAAATGTAAAATGGGTTTAGCTGTAAAGCTCTAGTAGCTAAGGTTGTTAAATAAGATCTAGTTTAACAATTAACAGAGTGTTGATTTTGGAGTTTTTTTGATAATTAAATGAAACTAGGACTGTGTTCCCCATAACGTTGCATCTAGTGTTTTTTTTGTAAATGAGTTTCAGGCAATTCATCTCTGCAAAATACAGGTGAGTTAGATATATCTAACACTTCTTAGTCTAATTAGATAACTTTCACTCAATTCCTCTCGGTCCTAGAGTGTTAGCAAGTTTTACCCTTGCCTACGATGGTGTTAAAGTTCTTTTCTCTCAAACTCGAACTTTGACTCCATTTCATCAGGTTAATTCAACTTTTTCCCAACTATCACTTTTCTTTCAAAGAAATGACAGTTACAAGCTACTTCTAATGCGTGCACTAATTAGAATACATGAATAACGAAAACTAAACTATGATTTGCAAATATAAATCGCCTTCTACTCGTCTTAAAAAATTACACTTAGATTTACGTCATATATCCCACAATCCCAGTTGTGGTATTTAGACAGTCATGATTTCATGTAAACATACAGAATTATATAATGAAAACATGATAAGAAAGTACTTATGAAAATATGCAAAATCGATAAGCACTTGGTAATTCAAAACCAAAAATCCATCTTTCAAACTTGATTCGATGTTATCGTCCAAAATCAAAGCTAAGAATATTTGAAACTTAGTCGCTCATTCTAGATATGATGAGATAAAAACAAAAAAATGACCTAATTAATTCAAAATATAATGTCTAAAATAAGTCCTACTCGAAGTACGACTGAACTGTCGCACAACTCCACGGACACGGTGACGATCCGCCAAGGGCTTCACGGTCCATGAAGCCCTCCGTGGTCTGTACTTGAACTCTCAAAAATGGGTTCTTCAAGGCTTGCACACTGTAATCTTGTCACAGACGTCACCACGGTTCGTGACACTGACCATGGTCCGTATAGGTGCCCGTAGTCTTTACTTGGCCAAATCAATCTTCAGCTTCTCAAAGTCTCTTCACTGGTTCAACTGTATGGACACTACCAAGGACCGTTGTGAGGACCACGGCCCGTGAAGGCGTCCGTGGTCTTTACTTGGTCCACCAAAATTTAATTCTTCCATGCCTTCTCACTGGTTCTAATTCACGAGCCCTATCACGATTAGTCACGATCTTCACGACCAGTGAAGGTGTCCGTGATCTTCACTTGGTTCCATTCACTTTCACTCTGCATTTTCTTCTTTTCTTTCTTCTTCCATGTCCACATGTTTTACCTGTACAAACACTACGAAACACATCATATCCACATAAATACACTTGATTCTTGTATTAATCCTTAGTTTTCAAGCATCAAATGTGCCAAGATTTTGTGGCACATCAAACGTCATCACCAAAAAGGGTTGTGATCTCTGGAAACTATACTTCAAGGGCTTCATTATCACCAGAAAAATATTGTCTCAACTCTAACCGAGTTAGCTTAGCATGGCTTCCAAGTGTCAAACGTCTTGAGGAGTAATAATCTCTCATTTACTTGTGTTTTCTTTGTGTTTTTTTTAGATCAATTGAATCAATATTTATATTTTGTGGAGGCTACGCAATAGAGAGTTTTATCGTAACAAAATTTGATCTTGAGGTATGAATGGATATGTTTAATGTTCCCGCCTTGAGATCACAAATTTGTGATTATATGAAATCGCAACTACTTGAGCATAAGATGTGAAGGGGTGTTAACATCCCCACCTTGAGATAAAAAAATTGTGATATATGAGATCTCAAATACTTGAGAATAAGGTGTGAAGGGCTGTGTTTAACGTTCTCACCTTGAGATCACAAATTTAAGGATTTATGAGAACCCGAATATTTAAATATAAGGTGTGAAACAATAAATTTTGTCCACCTTAAAACATGAAAATTTAAAGATCATTTTAAGGATAAATTTGTAAAAAGACCAGCTTAAGGTGCAAAGGGACAAATTTTTTCCACCTGAAGGCATGTAAATTAAGAGATCTTATTAAGGATAAATCCGTGAAAAGGCCAGCTTAATGTGTAAAGGGATAATTTTATCCACCTTAAGGCACAAAAATTTAAAGATCTTTTTAAGGATAAATCCGTGAAACGACCAACTTAAGGTGAAAAGGGACAATTTAGTCCACCTTAAGACATGTAAATTTAAAGATCCTTTTGAGGATAAATCAACAAAAAGGCCAGCTTAAGGTGCAAAGCGATAATTTGATCCACCTTAAGGCATGAAAATTTAATAACTTACATACTTGGAGTATTTGAAGACTTCAACTTGCATTGACAAAACAATTTGAAGACGTCAACTTGCATATTTGGTGGGTCCAAAAATGTCAACTTTCAAACTTGGAGGATTTGAAGATTTCAACTCGCATACTTGAAGAATTTGAAGACTTCAACTTGCATATTTGGAGGATTTAAAGACTTTATTGAAGACTTGAAGATTTTGAAGACTTCAACTTACAGACTTTAAGGATTTGAAAACTTCAACTTGCATACTTGGAGATTTTGAAGACTTCAACTTGCATCATTGGAAGATTTAAAGACTTCAACTTGCAGACTTGATAAATTTGAAGGTTTGAACTTTCATACTTGAAGGATTTGAAGACTTCAACTTGCATACTTAATGAATTTGAGGACTTAAACTTGCATATTTGGAGGATTTAAAGACTTAAACTTGCAGACTTAGGGGGTTTTGAAGACTTCAACTTGGAGACTTAGAGGATTTGAAGAATTCAACTTGCAAACTTGGAGGATTTGAAGACTTCAACTTGTAGATTTAAAGCATTCGACGACTTAAACTTGCATATTTGGAGGATTTGAAAACTTTAACTTGTAGACTTGAAGGATTTGAAGACTTCAACTTACATACTTGGAGGATTTGAAGAAAGAAACTTGTTGATTTAAGAATCTAAAGACTTCAACTTTCATACTTGGCTGAATTTGGAAACTTCAACTTTTATTGGAAAAGTTGATATTTCTTAGTGGCTTTTCCCCATCGAGTCACCATTATTTTGTGCAATTTTGATGTTTGATGAGAGATTACTTGTAGCTTTAAGTTTCATGTGGAAAATCAAGTTAGACACATCTGATTTTTTGACACTCATGCAACTAAACTTAGAATATGGTTTTAAGCGCCTACGTACCTCTGTGAAGAGGATCAAGCCACAACATAGTTCGGGGGGGGGAGGTTTCTTTTTGTTTTTTGGGTGCTGTGCATAGTTTATACTCTTGTGAGATCAGGAGTGATATATAGTTTAGGCTCGTACCTTAAAGAGAATTTTAGCTTGAAGGTTTAGCTAAATTTGAAGAGCTTTCCAACTTAGAGATTTAACTTAAATTTGAAGAGTTTTGCGACATATATTTTAAACTCGTATTTCAAGGAGAATTTCAGCTTGAAGATTTAACTCAAATTTGAAGAGCTTTGTGACATACAGTTGAAGCTCGTTTCAACTTGCTGTTTTAACTTAAATTTAAAGAGGTTTATGAAGGTTTAATTTTAATTTGAAGAGATTTCCAACTTAAAGATTTAGCTCAAATTTGGGGAACTTTTAAACTTAGATATTTAGCTCAAATTTAAAGAGTTTTGTGATATACAATTTAAGCTTGTGCTTCAAGGAGCATTTCAAATTGAAGATTTAACTTAAATTTGAAGAGCTTTATGACAAACAATTTAGGCTCATGCATCTAGGAGTATTTTAACTTGTAGTGTAGGATCATGCGATGAGGAGAATTGTAACTTACAGTTTAGGCTCATGCGTTAAAAAACATTGTAACTTGCAGTTTAGGCTCATGCGATAAGGAACATCTAGACATACATTGACTGTTCAAAGTCATCTTTGGATGCAGACTTTCCCCCACTTTAGGGTTCCTCTTGATTTTCATCTTCTTAAGGCTCATAGATAGGACATCGTTGATCTCTAATATACCGTAAGTTTACAGTATTTTTGATGCGGTTCACTTAGAATTTGTGTGTGTCTTGGGCTATTTCTGATTAGAACTGATGTTTTGTGTATAATGTTTGCAGGAAATAGGCTTGGATGTGGTTGATGAAAATGTGAGCTAAAAATTGCAGAAGTGATCACCCATAGAGCCACCCACAGACTGTAGGTCCAACGATGGGCCGTGGATAGGCAGTCACAGGTCTTGGCCGGGAAGTTGAGTTCCAGTAACTCAAACCACGGAGTGCCAAGATGGACCGTAGTCTAGTCCACAGACCGTGGGTGAGGCATCATAGGTAGAACATCAGGGAAGTCTGACAAGTGTGGAACCACGAAGCAAGACGAAAGATCGTAGGTCGACCCACGGTCCGTCCTGCACGTCCGTCATTGATGATCTGAGAGTTGAAGGTTCCAGTACTTGATGAATTTATCTAAGTGTTGAGCCACAGAGGGGATCTACGGACTGTAGGTTGACCCACGGTCCTTAGGTCAAAGCGTCGTTTGAAACCGCGTCCTGCTAGTTATTTCCTTATTTTGTTTCCTACTTTATTTAGGATTTGTTTTCTATAAATAGGAATTATAAACCTCATTTTTGTGAGTAAGACATTATTGTAAACTCTAAGTTTGTGGTGTTTTGGGAATTAACTTGCAAACTTTAGCAATTTGATTTCCCAAATTCGTTTAATACAATTTTCACTTTAGATTTCAGTAGAAGATTTCGAGTTTCATCAATTCTACTTGTAAGTTCATGAATTCTTCCTATCTCATTATGAATTGTGAATTCTCAACCATGAGTAGCTAAATCCACCACTAGGGTTGTGGGAACCATGAGTAATTAACAAAGTATGAATAATAATTAAGTAATTCTTGAATAGTGTTTATGCATGCATTGTTAATTCTTTCGCTTAGAAGTCTTTTTAACGAGTGCACGCATTAGAACTCGCCTCGTTCCTACTTGCCAGACGAAGGGGGGTAATGAACGAGAAAATGATTAAACAAAAGATATTTAGGATGCTATCTAATAGTCTAATGTCAATTGGCAAGAGGGTGAAAACTAAACCATACATTGATGTGATGACTAATCTGTGGTAAAAGGTAAGGGTTAGTAAAGTATACACTCGTAGCCGGACCAAGGTGCACAGTGAAATTCCCTATTTAGAGGACCAATGACTTAGGTATATCAAACTTACCTACTTTGCATGTTAAACACTAGGAAATGATTAATTTTGTTAGGATTATTGCGTTAAAAGCTTGTAGGGAAGACACATACCCTAGTTTCTTTCTCATCTTGATAACTCAAAGTTTGAATCTTGCTTACTTGTTACTTAATCAACAATCTGTTACTTGCTTACAAAAACCCCTTCTGTTTACTTTTCTTGGAAATAGTTTGACTAAACAGATATAACAGTGATTTAAGTTTAAGTCTGAACCATTTTCCTCGTGGGATAGACCCCAACCTAGAAGTTGGGTTCTTTATTTGACAACGATCGCTTATGCTTCTTTAACAGAGGTGTAATTTGAGCGTATCAAGTTTTGGCGCCGCTGCCAGGGAATATGACTTTTAGATTAAGTTTAACTACATTACTGAACTTTAGTCAAGTTACTGATTTTACGTTTTCTTTTGTTTTTTTTTATAGGTTTCTACTCTAGTGTATGCCAAGTACACAGAGTCGAGGAGAACTATTGACCCCCTACGATCTAGAGTTAAGCAAAACTTTGTGAAAAATGAATAATCAAGTGGTTCACAAATATTGAATCGGAAAGAATCTAGGTGATCGGGTTGAATTGCAACCTCCTAGGTTTGTCAATGTGGCCGCTCAGGTTCATGGTGGTAATCTAATAGGAGATGCAAAGAGGGTAAAGAGTCTGCAAGTACCTAGGTTGCGCGATAACTACAGGGTGGAGTTCAATACAGTTGAATCAGAAGGGCCCATTGTTCTTCCTCTTCTACCTTGAGGGCATACATTTGTGGTAACCAGCAGTCTGATGCAAATGCTTACAAGCAAAAGGGTTGTTTTCTGGTCTAGCTTCGGAAGATCCATATGGTCATATGGCTAAGCTGAGAAGTGTCTGCAATAGTTGTGTGGGATGACCATAATTGGATATGAATATCATAGGTTTGAGAGTCTTCCCTCTGTCATTGACCGGTGATGCTGCAGTGTGGTTTTCTAAGTTCCATAAATTCGATTCATACACGGGACCAATTGCATAGGATGTTCATGGCGAAGTATTTTACGGTGTCTAAGAAGCTGAATCACAAGGATAAACTGAATAACTTCGTAGCACTGCTTGGAGAGTCTGTAAGTAGTTCATGGTATATGTTCACTGCATTCATAAAAAGCGTTCCGAATCACCGGATAGATGATGAGTCACTAAAGGAGTACTTCTACAGAGGACATGATGACAATGGAAAAGCTGTGCTAGATACTATTGCTGGAGGATCATATGGTGAGTGCACCTTTGACGAGATCGCTGCAAAATGTGAGAAGATTTCCAAGAATAATAAGGCATGGAGCACTAGAAAGGTGAATACTAGTAGAAATAAATTTGCAGTCCAAACCGCACCTAGTCAAGCCAATGATGATATTCGTGAAGAGATGGCTCAAATGAGGACATAATTGGGTTTGGTACTAAAGCATATGAGTGGAAGTGCAGAAAAGGTGAATGCAGTAAACTATCTAACTAGAACTCCACCACCACTAGTTGAGGAATGTTACTATGAGGAGGATGCATATTTGGTTACTGATCATATGGGAGGTTTCCAAACCAACGTCCAAGGTTCCAACTCGGATAATTGGCGCCAAGGTCAAGGAAACCAAGGTCGGAACTATGTCTGGGATGGGAACTACAATTGTGATAACAACTACAACAGGAACAACTATGGCAACATAAATGATCGAGTCGGGCCCTATGTTCCACCTGGTAGAGAATCTGGTAATAAAGAAGCTGGTAGTAGTATGACTCGCATTGAGGATATGGTGCAGAAGATGATTAAGAGGTTTGATGCAACTGATGAAAACATGAGAGAGATGCGTACTGAGCTGTCTGGGATTGGTCAAAAAGTTGATACCCATGCAGTGTCGATCAAGCAACTTGAGAAGCAGTTTAGTCAGTTATCTGCCACTGTGAATCCACGCCAACCTGGCACACTTCCTAGCAACACCATCCAAAATCTGAAAAATGATGGGTATTGTATGGCAATCACAACTCGCAGAGGAAAACAGACTATAGATCCCCCATGCCATCTGAGGTTGAAAGAGTGGTAGAAAAAGATGCAGATGAGATTGAGGTTATTGGAGAGACGAAAGATGCTACAGAAAAGGAAGTTGAGTTGACTCAGATAGTTGTTCCCATGCCTAGACCTCCACCTCACTTCCCACAGAGATTAGTGAAAAAGACCGAAGAAGGAAACTACCGTATTTTCATAACTATGTTGAAATAACTTCCCATCAATCTCCCTTTGATAGAAGCTTTGGAGCAAATACCTAGGTATGCAAAGTTCATGAAAGACTTGGTGACCAAAAAGAGGGCTGTCAGTTTTGAGAATGATGAGAGGTTGCGGCATTGTCGTGTCATTTCTATGATGTCACTGGTGCAAAAGAAAGAGGATCCCGGAGCTTTCACTATTCCTTGCACCATCGGAATTAATTTGGGTGCCAATATTAATTTGATGCCATTGTCGATTTATAAGAAGTTGGGTTTAGGAGCGCCAAAACCTACTTCCATGCGGTTACTTATGGCTGATAAAACTATGAAGAGGCTCATTGGAGTGCTCCTAGATGTCCTTGTGATACTTGATTGTGAGGTTGACTTTGAGGTCCCCATCATCTTAGGGAGACCATTCCTCGCTACTGGGAGTGACTTAGTCGATATGGAGAGAGGGCATATGAAGGTCCGACTGAGTAAGGAAGAGGTGACCTTTAACATCTGTAAGTCTATGAGGTAGGAAAGTGATCTTAAATCGGTATCTGTGGTGAGTCACATTCTGGGACAAGATTTAGGAGCATCTAGTAAGGAGAAGTTAGGTGCAACCTTGTGCAAGGAGAAACAACACCATGATCAAAAGACTGAAAAGCGCAAATTTACTCCCGGTGATCTGGTATTGTTATTTAACTCAAGATTATGCTGGTTTTCGAACATATTCAAGTCCAAGTGGACCGGACCATTTAGAGTGACCCAAGTGTCCCCACATGGAGCGGACTCAAGAAAAGGAAGGGGACAAGGTTCAAGGCCGACCAACGGAGGATAAAAAGCTACATGGGAAATTCTGAGGGTGACAATGCAGTGATAGAGGCTTTGCACCTTGATAAAGTCTAAGTAATGAAGGTGTCTGCGTCGTGCCGCAACATTAAATTAAGTGCTTCTTGGGAGGCAACCCAAGATGTACAATCTAGCCAACTATAGGATTTTCTTTTCGATTTAGCAGTTTTCTTCTTTCTTTTTTGATTTTTGTAGCTCTTTACATAGGTGTTTATTTTTATGTGTTAGTGTTGGCTAGATATAGAATAGGGTCCGTGTCTAAAAAGTGTCCAAAAAATGTAAAAAGAGAGTCCTAATGGTTACTACGTGTGCAGGGACGAAAACAAAATCTATAGAAAATAGTTGTGCAGTGGTCTACGGGACCCATCGACGGTCCGTAGGTAAATCCACGCACCGTGGATGGCATCCGTAGATCCCAGGCAAGTTTTATATTTTTTTCCAAGTGTCAGCATGACCTACGGAGCCCATCGATGGACTGTAGGTCAACTTACGGACCGTCGACGGGGTTTCGTGGGTCCAGACTAGGGTTTCTGTAAGACCCGACCCGGACCCCAAAAGAATTAAACCCCTCACTTTTAAACTATTTCCCACGTCTATTCATTCACTCCAACCATTAGAAAGTGTTTTATCCACCCTAAATCACCCATTAATCTTCCAAATAAAATCCCATATAATCCTCCCTTTCCATCATTACCCATTCATTTCTCCCAAATCTCCATTTTTTGTCAAATTATCCATTTCCATAAAGCAGCCACGATATGGGTTCGGTGTCGCAATCAATCTTAGGAGCATTGTTGTTGCATCACACACTCATCTACTTTGCTTACTTGAAATGTAAGAGATTTCAACCGAACTTTGAATCACTTGTTCATTATTTAATCGAGAAGTCACAAAGTGAAACTTGACTTTGGGTAGTGATTATGTGTTAAATTCATAATAAATTAGTTGATATACTGCCCTTGGGATGACATTATGAGTATGTGATAGATCTAAATCGAATGAATAGGCTAAAAGGTCTAATTGGAAGTTTTAACTTAAGGTTTCATTGTTTTGGTTTTCTTAAATGTTAAACTGTGTGTAAATTGGAACCTAATGATGATGAACTACTGAATAATGTGTTGAAATGCATGTTTAGACTTAAATTGAGTCATTACTTGATGAAATTATGCATTGACTAAAAGTTGAGGATAACCTAGCAAAGAAATGACCCACAAATTCAACCCACAGACCGTAGGTCAAGGTCTGTGGACCAGTGGCACACACAAAATGGCATAAGTGTAGACCCATGGTGTGGACTACGGTCCATCGTTCAATCGACAAACCGTTCTACACATCTTTGGTTCCCACATCAGAGACTCAACTTTGGGTACTCTGACCTACGAAAATGATCCAAGGGCAGTCGTTCCATCGATGGACCGTAGGTACTCACTGTGGGTCGCAGTTCAGCTACTACCTGAGAAATTTTTTAGTTTATGTCTGGGTATAAATCTTGATCTAAAATTATTTCATAGGTCCTTTTGTGTTCTTTGGGTACTAACTAAGCTTCCACATGTACCATGGCTCCCAAATAAGCTCCTACTTACGCACGAGGGGGAAAGTCCAAATCAGTCTCCCCTTATAGGCATTTGATCGATGAGGACAGTGATGCAGAGTACGTACCACTTGCCACCAGAGTCTCTCCCACTACCCTCCTGCACTACTAGGAATAGAGCCCAGCAGGTTAGCTCAGACGAGGTCACTGCCCCCAGTCTGAGGAGGGGGCCATACAGATCAAAGCACAAGCTGGCTTAGAGTCGCAGTCCAGCTCTAGTCCTAGCGGCAGTACTGCTTCTTCAGCAGATGCCGATAGATCAGGGATTAGCCCGGTCCCTACCAGAGTTGAGCATCCGACAAGCCAAACAAATGGTGTGTCCTGAGCCAGCATTAAATATATGAGAATGACACCATGTTGAATGAGCACCGGTGGATCGCCAAGATCGTGACTGAGGAGTGTAGGGTCCTTACAGGAAGCCTCCACACTGTCCCAGTTATTGAGGATCTTTTTCGGAGACACTGATGCGAGTGGATGGCACAGAACCCCAAGAAATACAGCGAGGAGATGACTAGAGAGTTATATGCTTTGTATGCTGCCACCATTAGAAACTCTATCTCTAAACGGGCCAAACCCACAGCTTAACCTCCATTTCAGTCTACATTGGTGCGGGGCTTCTCGGTTGAAATCTACGAGGTCACCATTCGCAGGTTCTTATATGGCCCAGCCCACACTCTGCCTATCAATATAGTAGAGTATGACTATCAGATGGATATCATTCAAAATGGGGCATTTCAGAAAGATGCCGAGCAGAGGGAGACACTGTTGAGGTGGTTGGCTCGTCATATTGCCGATGATCGGGAGCTTGCTGAGTGGGTTCAGACTCCTAGCCTGGGTATTAGGAAGGCTATACTGAGCTTTGCTGTGAAGTTCTTCTGGTTTTTGGTTCAGAATAGACTGTCCCCGACTCAGGCGGACAGTGTGGTTACATGGGATCGGGCCGTGATAGTTGCAACCATTTTAGCAGGTTTGGAGATTGAATTTGACTGCATCTTGATAGTAGAGATTCACGAGAGGGCCTTTAAGACCACCACTACCCTGCCCTTCCTGTGTCTCATTTTCTAGCTCTGCAGAGATGCTTGTGTTCCCATTTGGCATTGTGACTAGTTGTTTGATGTGACCAAGACTTTGGACAGCGGCCTCATTCAAGATGATGCCAACCTAGTTGCACCACGGAGAGAGCCATAGGTTGTTGTACCACCCTTGGGTGATGACCGAGTTGTGGATGTAGAGCAGATGCAGACTGATGACACCACCATTCCAGCCCCTACAAAAGATGCTCAGGCTCCACCGTCTCCGGCCACTAGTCAGGCCCCTAGGTCCTCCTGAGCCACTCCCTTTTCAGTGTCCACTGCTGTTCCTCTAGCCCGAGTCCAGAAGCTGAAGAGACAGATGACAACTTTGCTGCAACATATGAAGCCATGAATGCAGCGTTCTATTGCAAAGTCTAAGACGAGGATGGAGCAGATGATGGATCGGAAGATTCAGACGGTTCATAAGCGCTTGGATGCTTTTGAGTTGAGAGTCCTGGAGAGGCCCGTCCTTATGATCGATGTGATCACATTCCAAACGGAGTTGGCTAGCCTTCGTGCTGATGTTGATGCTTGATGACACCACAAATTGGACTCATTTAGGGATTTATTTTCATAGAAATAGTGTCCTCAAATGTTTATTTTGTCTCAATATCTAATGAAAACTCTTAAGTTTCAGGAATTTGAAGTTTTAGTGGAAGCATGGACACTTAGGCGCAAACAGGAACAAAAAGGTTGAATAGAACGAAGAAGCTGAAGCCTGAGCATCGCCAAGCACACTTGGCGATTCGCCGAAGGGACGCACTCTGCCCTTTGTTCCAGTACGCGAAGCCTTGAAGGAGCAGGATAAAAAAGGCGATGAAAAGAGCAGTCGGCGTGTCGACGAATAAATCCGCGAAGCAATACTATGTCACCCAATGACACAGAGAACGATGATGCTGAAGGCTAGTGCAAGACGGCGAAGAACTACACCAAAGGGCGAACCGCCGAGTTAATCGGTGATTCCGACTAACCTCACCGAAAGATTCGCCAACACTATTTTCTGAAGTCTATAAATACTAAACTTGTTATTAATTTTTAAAGAGTCGAACATTTATTTTAATTTTCACAATAGAGTAGTACTTTTTTGATATTTTCTCTCAAGTTTGGAGATGGTTTTTTTTGGGAGACTTGAAGATAGAATGATTTCATCTTCCCCAAGTTGGAAGTGGGTCTTCTCCATTCTTCTTCCTTTGCTTAAACCAAGGTTTAATTTCTTATACCCATTTGATTTTAGTATCATTTTAGATGTATTTTGTTATTTCTTGATGTGTGGCTAAAACCCCCCATTCTTGGGGTGTGATATATGTGTTGATATTATTGTTGGGTCTTTCTTGCTGATTGGTTAGATGTATTTTAATGGTGATTTAACCTAGTGGATGTGGCTTAATTTAATGGGTTTGTAGTTGCAAATACAAAACCACCCATATGTTTTCGGCTTGCCCGAGAGGGAGGTCGCGAAACCAAGACTGCTAGACTGATGACCTAAGGAGTGGGTCGACATGAGGTTCTGCCCGAGAGGGTGAACCCTAGTCCCATATCCCAACACTCAGCTCGAGAGAGTGAGTGGGGTAAGGCGTAGGCTGGCCTTCATGCGACAAATGGGTGTCCGAGAGGAACGCATTTGAAACGGGGTGAGTTGCCCGAGAGGGAACTTATTTACATCTAAAGCTTAGCCTAGTCATTATTATCTTACAAATTTCTTATCGAAACCATGTACCCAACGATTTATCTCAACTTGTATTGCGGTCACACCCTAAGAACTTGTCCCCATACTTGATTTTCTTGTTATTTCTATTGTTTTTACTACTTGTGACAAAGCCCCCATTTGATATTTGACACCTTTGTGTCACCCCTTTTAATTTACAATGTTTTGAATCATTAATATCTTTAGCTACAACTAGTTAGAACTTAATTTTATTTTTCTACTAATTCTCAAAACCACTCCCTTGGGATATGACCCCAACCCTTGGTTGGGTTAATATATTATCGACGATTGTAGACACTCGTACTGTAGGTTAGTGTCGTTGGTCATGATAAACATCAAAGCCCTGCTAGGCCCCATTAAGACTGGGCCAAAGTCTGCCTCTGCGGTACCAGAAGATAAGGCGGTGATTACTGCTTTATTCTGCGATACTATGCCACCACCAGATTCTTCCCGTGCTGCTGGGAAGCGCCAATGCTCCGACCACACTTCTGATGCTGATGAGGATCGCAGTCTAAAGAAGAAGGAGTGCCAATAGTTAAATAAAACCAAGAGGTAGTCTATACTTGATGAGGAGAGAAGACAGTAACAGGCTTGTGAGGTGGATGTTGGCCCATTTGGCAGTTTGAGCACTACTGAGGGTGCTACGTTAGTTGTTGAGGGCGCTACGTTAGTTGTTGAGGGCGCTACTGATGGCGTTCCTAGTATTGATCTAGTGGGCTCCGGGAAACTGGACCCACCTGATTCTTGAGAGGTCTTCAGCGCATATGCGCCATAGGTTTCCTTCACCCTATGTTTCATTTTGGATTTTTGTGCATTGAGTGCAATTGCACCTTATTTTGTTAGGGATGGGGTAAATGGAGTGTGAGTGATAGGGTGAAGTCTGAGTAACCCAACTCATAATACGCTTTTGGGGTTTTCTTTTCCCCCAAAGGACTGTTTACTTTTATGTTGAACCAACATGCTTAGGAATGTATGTGTAGGAGTAAGTAGAAGAAAGAAAGCATGATGGCATAAAGAGCGTGAAATTGATACCCGTCCAAAAGTTTTGAAATGTGCTAGATCTATAGGCTTGATGAATTGAATGTGTTAGATCTCAATATGACATGATAAGGAACTGGTTTGATCTTATGAATTAAGCTAAAACTTGAACTGGGTAATCTAATAATCTGATAATGAAACAATGTGCCAAGTGTGTGTGAGAAAAATTTGAATATTCATATAGTATGTGCCAATCTAGAACTTGCCCCGTTGGTCCTGCTAAGATTATCTAGGCTGGAAGCTGGGAAATGATCATAGGCCCTTGTTCAAATAAGTCCACTTAAGCCTAAAATGATCCAACCAAATGAAATAAATGTTCCCTTTGATCCAAATGTTTGAGCCTAACATAGACCACTTCTTTCAATACACCTAACTCACCTTTCCTAAAATAATTATTTTGGCGAATTCAAAAAAGTTACCTTGATCTTGGCCCCGGTCCGACATTGGATATTGTGCACCTCAACTCATGAAAAGTACATATGTTGAGGGTGGCTATGAAAAAGGAAAACGAAAGAAAAAGGGTATGAAAAGAGTTTTGTGTTGAAGAGAGAAAAAGATGTGACTTTATTCAAAAGAAGCAAAAAGATGAATGAAAAAAGTGCTGAAAGAAACAAAGAAAAAATGAAGTAAAAGCAAAAGAAGAAAAGTGAAAAATTTGAGCGATAAAGTCAAAAGGCACATCTGTGTTGAGGAGAGTCAAGGGAAATAAAAGAAAATGAAAGGATGTCAAGAATGGGTTGAGAAAAGAGGTAAAAAGCCAATGCAATGTCAAGGAGGGCAGAAAGTCACTAAAAAGTACCCAAATGTACCATACCTGACCCTGAGCCTACGCTACAAGATAAAAAAAGTCCTATAGTGATCCTAACGACTAGTTTGTAGAGTCAAAGTAGTGAAAATAAGGGCAAGCCTATGGTATTGAGCACTAACTGTACATGAAGTCACTTCTGAGTGTGAGTGTTGAATGAATCCTTAAACTTGAAATTCATATATATTGTGTGTGCAAAAGGATTACTTTTGAAGTGAGGGCACTAGTTACATTGTTGGAAATTTGGTACCTTGGTGATTATGAAAAGTGTATGTTGTGGTGTTTATTGACCGATCTATGTCATGTTTTGATCCGCATGAGTTAGCTTGTTGAGTCTAGATAAAACGATTTGCACTAATGTGATGGAATTGATTGAAAAAGCCATGTGATTGTTTGAGTTTGTATATCTGCTTCTACATAAGTGTCATTTAGAATTTTAGTGTGTCGCTTGAGGACAAACAACAAGTTTAAGTTGAGGGTGTTGATATACCGTGAGTTTACGATATTTTTGATGCGTTTCACTTAGATTTTGTGTGTTGCATGGACTATTTTGGATTAGAAGTGATGTTTTGTGTATAATGTTTGCAGGAAATAGGCTTGGATGCGGTTGATGAAGATGCGACCTGAAAAGTGCAGAAGTGACCACCCACAGACCGTAGGTCAAACGATGGGCCACGGATGGGTAGTCGTATGTCTTGGCCTGGAAGTTGAGTTCCAGTAACTCAAACCACGGAGTTCCAGGACGGACCATAGTCCTGTCCACGGACCGTGGGTGAGCATTCAAAGGTAGAACATCAGGGAAGTCTGAAAAGTGTGGAACCACGGAGCAAGACGATGGACCGTAGGTCGACCCACGGTCCGTCCTGCACGTCCGTCATTGATGATCTGAGAGTTGAAGGTTCCGGTAGCTAATGAATTTTTCTAAGTGTTGAGCCACGGATGGGACCTACGGACCGTAGGTTGACCTACGGTCCGTAGGTCAAAGCGTCGTTTGAAACGGCATCCTGCCAGTTTATTTCCTTATTTTGTTTCCTGTTTTATTTAGGATTTGTTTTCTATAAATAAGAGTTATGAACCTCATTTTTGGGAGTTAGACATTATTGTAAACTCTTAGTGTTTTGGTGTTTTGGGAATTAACTTGCAAACTTTAGCAATTTGATTTCCAGAATTCGTTTAGTACAATTTTCACCTTGAGTTTCAATAGAAAATTTCAGGTTTTATCAATTCTACTTGTAAGTTCATGAATTCTTCTTATCTAATTATGAATTGTGAATTCTCAAGCATGAGTATCTAAATCCACAACTAGGATTATAGGAACCACGAGCAATTAATAAAGTATGAATAATAATTAAGTAATTCTTGAATAGTGTTTATGCATGTATTGTTAATCCTTTCGTTAGAAGCCTTTTTAACGAGTGCACACGTTAGAACTCACCTCGTTCCTACTTACCGGACCAAGGAGGTAATGAATGAGAAAAGGATTAAACAACAGAGATTTAGGATGCTATCTAATAGTCTGATGTCAATTGGCATGATGGTGAAAACTAAACCATACATTGATGTGATAACTAATCTGAGGTAAAAGGTAAGGGTTAGTAAAGTATACACTCGTAGCCGGACCAAGGTGCACAGTGAAATTCCCTATTTGGAGGACCAATTACTTAGGGATATCCAACTTACCTACTTTGCATGTTAAACACTAGGAAATGATTACTTTTGTTAGGATTACTGCGTTAAAAGCTTGTAGGGAAGACGCATACCCTAGTTTCTTTCTCATCTTGATAACTCAAAGTTTGAATCTTGCTTACTTGTTACTTAATCAACAATCTGTTACTTGCTTAAAAAAAAACCCCTGTTTACTTTTCTCGGAAATAGTTTGACTAAACGGATATAATAGTAAGTTAAGTTTAAGTATGAACCATATTCCTCGTGGGATCGACCCCAACCTACAAGTTGGGTTCTTTTTTTGACAACGATCGCTTATACTTCTTTATTAGAGGTGTAATTTGAGCGTATCAATCTCCACTCATAGTCATGCTTAATTCTATGTCATGCGCAAGAGTTGCCAACTCTTCAAATGAATTAGGCTTTAATCCTTGCAAGATATAGTGAAGACCCAAATTAATGCCTTGAATGCACATTTCAATGCTAGAAGTTTCACTAAGACGATGTTTTCAATTGAGGCTCAAACTTCTCCAATGATTGATAAAGTCAACAACTAGCTCATCTTCACATTGGAGTACCTTTGTAAGTTCAATCATACTAGCGACACATCTTGTGCTATAGAAATGATTAAGGAACTTTTTCTCTAACTGCTCCTAACAATCTACAGAACAAGGTTCGAGATCTTTGTACTAATTAAAAGCATTTTCTTTGAGATATCGAAAGAACAATTTGACAAAATAATCTCCATACGTCCAAGCATAATTGAAAGTCTCAATAAAGTGCACTATATGTTGGTTGGAATTTCCTTTACCATCAAATTGTTGAAGCTTAGGAGGTTGATAGCCCTCATGCATTTCGAAGTTATCATTTCTTTGTGTATACGACTTTGCATATGTGAGGGAAAATTTGGACGAAGACTCAGATTTTTCTTCAATAAACTTTATGATAAAGGCCTCCAATTGATCAATAGGAATCAAACATTCAGTGGAGAGATAAATCTTTTTGATCTTTATTTGCTTTATGAAAGACTTTCTTCTGTCTTGAGTTATAGCAATCTTTAAAGGTGCTTGAATCGATCTTATCTCAATCATGTAATCCATCATATTTGTTAGCTTGGAAAGTTTAGCTTCTTGTTCATGTGCACACTTTGTTAAGCCTTCGATTGATTTGGTCGATCGTGCTAGTTATTCTTCTATAGTGGAAGACATTTTCATATTCTTTAATACTTAAAAAGTTGAGATGAGAGGTAGAGATTGTCTTATTGGGCGTGTGATTAATAATGTTTCAAAGACACTTCATCCAATTCTAAGCTTCAACGGTCGTTAATCAGTATAATAACCCAACTAAATGAGTTGGGGTCGAATCCCACAGGGAGTGGTGCATGTTTAAGATTCAAGAGTAAAGTGTGAATATATTCAAATCAGTCATAGGAATATACATTATCGAATGAAAACATAATTCAAATCATGGTGTGACACGAATGTCAAATAAGGGGGTTTTGGTTTTAATTATCAACTATAACAGCAACAAAACAATACGAAAATGACAATAAATAGACATGTTCTTGGGATGTGATTCGATTATAGGCTATTGTAGACAAATGGGTAATCACAACTATTAGGAAATAGCTGTATATTAGTGAATAAGCTAGACTATTGAGGGGGTAAACTTTCTCTTGAACAATTTACCCCGAATCAAGTCGATTTCTCTCGAACATCGACAAGCATGCAAAATAAGAACATCCTACACTTTAGTCCATTCACTCTCTCGAGCTAAATGTGTGGAAACGGGTTGAGGATTCACTCTCTCGAGCTGAACCTATGACAACCCAATACCCACAGACCATCAATCAATAATCTTGGTTTTAAAACATCTCTCTCGAGTAAGCCAAAAACACAAAGGTAGAACTGCATTTGCAACTACATTTCCTAAATTAAACCACAATTAATGATTGAAATAAGTTCTAAACAACATTTAAACTAACAATTAGCAATACCCATAAACTAAATCAGCCCATAATCCCATAATCACATAATCACACCCCAAGAATTGAGGTTTTAGCTAGACATCATAAATAGATAAAAATCGTTACGAAATTAAGTTTCCATCAACTGGGTAAGATTGATTTCGTCTTTACAAAGGTCCAAATTGAAGAATCCCAAAGACCCACTTCCAATTTCTCAAAAATGAAAAACTTCAATTCTTCAAAGCTAAGGAAAACTTGTCTCTATACTCAGAATTCTTACAATTCTCAACTGAAAATTCAATGTAATGAACTTTTTTCTTTTTTAAAACTAAATGTTCAAAAATGTATTTATAGTCGCCAAAAATGTGTTGCGAAGAGCCATTCGGCGCAGTAAGTCGAGCTCGCTGATCCCCTCGGTGATGTGCCCTTTAGCCAATTTCATCGCCTTTCTGTCTTGGCCTTCAACATCCTCAAGGTCTGTAACTTTGGGAGATCCAACACTACATCGTGGAACCACTCGGCGATTCACCGACTGCTCCTTTCTCTTGCTGACTTAATTTTCTCCTTCAGAGCTTGGCACACTGGAACTTTAGGTGGTCAAGAAGACCGTCGGTGACTCGCCAAGTAGACTTGGCAATCACAAGGCTTCCTTTTGTTCACTCTTTCATCTTACTTCGTTCCTTTTTGCACATTAGTGTCCTTGCATTGTTTCTCAATCCATATACCTGGAAATCAAGGGTTTTACATCAGCTATTGTCACAAAACAAGCATTTAAGGACACTAAACCTATACAAATAAAGCCCTAAATTAGTCCAAATCTCGGACTTATCAACACCCCCAACTTAAACTTTTGCTTGTCCTCAAGTAACACTCAAGTTCCACAGTTCAAAAAGGATGTCTCACATAGTGCTACATAAGACTCAATCATGAATACACACAACAAGACTCAACTTACTTATGCAAGGATCAATTGTGCACTCAAAGATTCAAGTTGTGACTCACCATTATCAAAGATTCTCAAGTTCACAATATTTGCTTCAAATGCAAGTTCAAGCTCAACAAAGGTACTTAAATGCCCTCACACAAAGATGATTTCATATTCAAACACAATTGTTCAATAATTTATAGCTTCGGAATCATAAACAACTCTCACAAAGATGAACACATGTATGAATCCACCCATAGGTTTGCCCTTATTTTCCAATCAACACTTGTTTCAGCTCACTCAAGATCAGAAAGGTCTTTTCAAGGCTTGTAACGGGGCAGAGTGTAAAGGTATGGTCATTTAGGATCAGTGGCTATTATCCTAATGAAATGTGGTATGAACAACACTTCCTTTCCTTTTCTTCATCATTCTCATTCATGCTCAAATGTCACCCCATTATTTACTTTCCATGGAATACTGGACACTCCATTTGTTTTGCAACTTTCACAACTTTATTCCACAACTTTTTCATTCTTTTTCTTTTTCATTTATTTTTCTTTTTCTCTCCCTCTTTTTTTTTTGTATGGAGGGGTTCCATCTTTCTCAAAACCATGGGTCAAGGGGGACTTCTTGATTTACCTTCTCTTTTCACCACACCCCTAACTTAGGTTTTTGGCCTAAGTTGGCTATTCAAACAAACCATACTACATGAGGATTATGGGTGAAGAGATAAAGAGAGGTCTCATTTGCATCAAGTTTCTTCCAAGAAAAGGCTAAGGCTCAAAGGGTGTTCAAACAAAGTTCACACACTCAAAAGGTAGGCCACAAAAGAGGTATAATGTCAAATTGTTTCACTCTTTAAAATTGTTGCCTAAGATCATTTCAAGAGCTTGTATCACTTAGTCAACTAGACCAACGAGACAAATTCTAGGTGTCATCACACATGGTTCACGGTAGGCTTGTAACACAAAGCATTGACACCAATATCAAACAGGACTACACACTTTCGCTAGTGGGCAATGTACATTACAAGAGACTCAATTCGATAATCGGCTAGTCACAACGAGATGCAAGAAGTTCACCTATTGCCTATGCAACTTCATTTGGCCTCATCGTAGCTGCACATTCATTTTTGTTCGATTGAGAGCACTATTCAAGTCATCGATATTGATCACAACCGACACTTAAATTTGCACAAGAACGGCCATAATTAAATACACAAGAGGTGGATTTTTTTTTCAAAAGGGTCCAAAAGCCATTTGCAATTAAAACAAGGAGCCACAAGCTCAAATATTCACAACACAGTTCCAAAACACAATAGATAGCACAAAACCCGATATATATAAAATAATATCATCAACACAAGAGGTATGTATGGAAATATCTCACCCTACCACAAACAAAAGCAATTTGTCCTCAAATGCAATGAAAACACTAAAAATCAATAAAAGTGATAGAGAGGGAGGCAAAGAGGGATCTTGGCTACTCATTTGCTCCATCTGTCGGGGCATCAATGCCCGGTGCAAGACTCTGAACTTGGGCATCAGTGCCTGGAGTCACATCAGCAACACTCGATCTACTAGGGCCTGCCGTAAATGTCTCTGTTAGCGATGTGTGAATCACTGACTGTAAAATCATCTCCTCCAGGTCAGGAAGGTCTCCATAGATGGTCTTCTCCGGCATCTCTATCTTCTTCTCATCGGTCTCTGCCTCTGACTCATCAGCTGCTATATCATCCAGATGTACGTCTCCGGTGGTGGCTGACGGAATCTCAGAAGTCGTCAGGGTATCCACATCATCTGTTGCCTCCAATAATGAAGTGAAGTCAGTGGACTTCAAGTAGTCCACGTCGTTCCTTAGATTTGGAACCTCAGCTTTCAAAGCTGTCACCTGAGAAGACTCCCCCTGTCGATGCTTACAAGTCAAATCAGCAATAAAAGTCTGGAGGGTTGTCAATGCAGCAAGAATAGAAATCTCGATCATCCATGGTACCACAGCCTCCAATCAAGTCGCCCTCACATCCGCTGAATAGGCTAAGTTCCCCATCTTCAGGATCATAGCCTGGGTAATCCTAGCGGGTTGGGAAGTGGCAGAAGTACCAGGAGCCTGGGAGGAAAGAGTGGGAGCAGGTGTACCCGAAGGCCAGAGTAGGCAAAAATGCCTCTGCAGGTATAGAATCAACGTCTACCTCTGGAGATATATCCACTAGAGCTGCTCTCCTCCCGTCTGCCTCCTCCCGCGTGTACTCGACCTCTATATGACGAATACCTGTGGAGGATGTGGGAGTGACCTCAATATCTCTCGTCTTATCATGAGGAACTCCAGCACCCCGGCATATCTCTGTAGTCAAAACTAGTAATGGAAGGGATATTTGGATCTGCTTAGCCCTCATGGACATTTCCTGCTCTATGATGAGTCCCATGTTAATGCTCTTCCTGGTTATGATCGACCCAATGAAGGCCACCTTAGGATGGTGGAGGATGGAATCATTCTAGGACGGCATGATAGAGCTGCTGATAAAATCGAACCAGTACCGAGCATCAATATTTAGGTCCTTCTTCTCGATGGGGACTCCTGCCTCGATCCACCCCGAGGTGGTATCAGAAATCAAGGGTGCAAGCCAGCCCTTTTAGCTCATCCAGGGACTGAGTAATAAGCAAACCCTCATATGTAAGTGTAGCACCTAGAGCCCTGTCGAGTACAGTATTAATGTAATCGCTACTGCACCCTACTTCCTTCCCCCGGACCATGACAAATTTCACTGGTCTGAAAGCACTGGCCTTCTTCTTGCCCTTTGGTACCAAGTCACCGTATGCTGTGTAGAACTCTCGGATCTATGTAGGAATATAGGGCCCTCGGGCCTGGTGAACTGCTAGAAATGGTGAAACTGGAGGCTGTCCCTAAAAGTGGAATATCTACCCACTAAGCCCTCTGTGGATATCAGCTTCTCCTCTAAAATTGTCCGCAACCTATCAGATTTCAATCTGTTAAGTAGTCGGGGAGGAGGAACTACTGGTGGCACTACGATCAGAGGTGGTGCTATAGCTGGCACTATGTTTATTGCAGGAGAAATGGCTGTTGGGGCTCTAGATGAGTTTGGGCGAGACCTAGCACGAATCTCAGCCCGCCGGGACTATAGTGGCTGGTCATCCTCCGGCTCAGTTAATGCAGCTTGGGAGTCAAAGGACTCTCACTCGCTGCCGGAGTTGTGCTCCGGAACCTCAGATGCTGGTTTCTTGCCTTTGCCCTTGCCTTTCTTAGGAAGTGCCATCTTTCCCTTTTTAGAGGGATTGGATCCCCCTTCATTTATCGCTATGCCGTGTCCTTTTACGGGGTGGCATGTCGAGGTTGGTTCTAACCATATCTGTAAAACATCAAAGAGATTTAGATTCATTTCAAGAAAAGTTGCAGAAAAACAATTTCAGACATTCGCCGAACTGATCGACATGTCACCGAATCAATTCGGTGAGCCAGATCGGTCTCGCTGAAAGCATTGACTCAAAATTTCTCAGAAAAATTGGCATGTCGGTGATGGGAGGGGCCTTTCAGCGAATGACCGATAGTATCGGTGAGCACATAGTTTCCCGCTGAAAGGTACAGTGTATTTTAGGGGTTAGCAGCGCAGAAATGACGATCAAAGAAGACTTTCGGTGAGTCGCCCAGTGCATTCAGCGAACTCAGGCTTCTCGCCGAAAGTTACAGAACCCAAACTCAAGATTAACATGAAATTAAAGGTGATCTAGAGGGATTCAGTGAATCGCCGAGTGGTTCGGCGAGCTCGACCCAGCTCGCCAAATTGCCTAACGTGCCTACTTTCAACCCCGACTTCCAAAATCAACCCCGCAGCCCCCAAAAACAATATCAAAACATACACTAGTTCAATTTAAGATCTATAAGACCCATGCCCCTGGGATACTCAACTTCTCCCGGTCTAGCCAAATTTGGCCATTTGATGACTTTAGCCCTTAAAAATGATGTCAACCGCTCCATCATTGGGAAAAACACGTCATTTGACACAAATGCAGGTTACTCAGACTTCACCTAGCTAGACCCATTAAAAAAATAGCACAACCTAACTATTTAGATCGATTTTAAGCACGAAAACTTGGGAAATCAACAATATTGGCATTTTAGGCAAGTTATTCAAATTAAACAGGCACACAAGCACAAAAACAATGAAATCAGAGAGGCCCAAAACACTTCGCTAAGATCAACACAATTCCAAATGAGTAAAATCGCTAAATTAGAGTTTGGACCTTTAATGCCGAATAAATAAGTGGAAATGCTAGGCGGCAAAAATATCCAACTTCGAACACACAATTGACAACTAAAAAGTGGTAATAATGCAAAAATATAGAAAAATATAGTGCAGGTGTGAGTTTGGGAAATTAAAAAGTTAGGGAATGTGAAAGAGTTTGAAAGTTTAAACTTTTGGCCTTTAAAAACCGTCTAGTTCTCGCCCTTTTGGCGACATTAGTTTTGTTCACCGACCCACTCGGCGACACGCCGAGTGGGCACTTATCTCGATGAGTTTTACAGGATCTCCAGTTAATGTCGGGGTCCAAACGGTGGACAAACTCGTGGTCGCTGACTCGTTCGGCGATACGCCGATTTGCTCCTGGGCTCGTCGAGTTTTACAGACTCCAACCTTAGAATTTCTTGAGTCCAATGGCAGTCCAAGTCAAGATCGCTGAGCTCTTCGGTGATTCGCCGACTTGGTCTTTTTCTCGCCAATCTCCACTTTTCAAACACATTCCACACTTTAACCTGCACCATCAATACACTATTATTTAAAAAACAAAAAGAAAGCAAAATAAAACTTTGGTTGTCTCCCAAGCAGCGCCTTAGTTAACGTCGTGGCATGACGCAAGTCCTCACTCAAACATCATTCTTGGGGTTGGCCATAGTGTCACTAGACAACCCCCCCTTGTTGTCTCTGGTTTAAGTGAGACGAAATATGACCCAACTGGGTCTCTAACTGTTTGATAGAGACGGAATGAGAGGTAACCATCTGGCTAAGGGTCAACACATCTTCCTTCATCTCTTTCAAAATTTTAGCAGACCCCTCAACCTTGTTGAGAATACGAGACAACATATCCTCAGATCGGCCACCCTCAGAATCCTTTGGCTTTTGACGCTCGTGGGGAGGAATGTATATGTCCTTCTTCCTATCCCTTTCCTTCCAAGTGGGGTTACGATCCCTCCACTCTCTATCACGATCTTTCCAGCCATCATCCCCATTCCAACCTTGGTTACCACCCTACCTTGGGTAGTTTGAACGATAACCACCTCCTTGGTTGGCTAGGAAGTTCACCTTCTTGTTGTACAACGCTTCAAACTTGGCCTCATCGGGATTAGCACACTCAACACCCACAACATTGACATTTCTTGCACCAGCTCCCATGACATTTTTGGACAAAATGTCAAGTTGGGTCATGATCTTTGCAATGTTTTGGTCCCACTCTTGGTCTTTCTCAAGCTGCTCCTTGGTCAATTTAAACGTGAGAGGGGAGACCTGATCTTCGCGGGTGTACCAAGCCCGATTAATTATGGTCATACCATCTAAAAGCTGGGCTGCTATAATGTAAGGTTGTTTTATCAAACCTCTCGGAGAAGGTTGGTTAGCTACGCCCTTGTTCACCGAATCAAAGCTTCGGTAAAAATATTGCAGCAAAACGTTGTAGGGCAAACCATGAGTTGGGCATTGCAGCACCAACTTCTTGAATCGTAGCCAAGTCTCATGAATTGGCTCACCCTCCAAACGTTTGAAGCTTTGGATGCTGTCCTGAAGTGTCATCATCTTCGAAGGAGGGAAAAATCACACTTGAAATGTGGTGACAAGCTCTTCCCACGAAGTGATTGATTCCCGTGAAAATTCAGCCAACCACTTACATGCTTCTCCCATTAAAGAAAATGGGAACAACCTCAACTGGACCGACTCTTGGGATATGTTCTTGAAGGGGAACGGCCTGCAAACATCAACAAAGTTTCTAATATGCTCATGGGGATCCTCATGAGTCAGCCTACCAAACAACCCTTTCAATTGCAAGAGCTGCAACATAGTACTTGTAATATGGAACACATCGTTCCCTTTAGCCGGAGGCAAGCGAATGGCACCCATTCCACCCATTAGATGAGGGTCACTGACATTAGGCTCATTGACATCGTTGAGGTTACCGATGTCATTTTGGTGGCCTACTTGGCTACCATTGCTTCCGTTTACTCTCATTTCCTTTGTTTAAAATAGCAACACACAAACCAAAGCTAACAGTAAGTAGATTCAACTATGACTAAAAAGAACAAAATTCAACTTAACCAAATAATCTTAACCAACACCACTCCCCGGCAGCGGTGCCATTTTGATTAATAATGTTTCAAAGACACTTCATCTAATTCTAAGCGTTGTAGGTTGTTAATCAGTATAATAACCCAACTAAATGAGTTGGGGTCGAATCCCAAAGGGAGTGGTACGTGTTTAAGATTGAAGAGTAAAGTGTGAACATATTCAAATCAGTCCTAGCAATAGACATTATTGAATGAAAACATAATTCAAATCAAGGTGTGACACTAATGTCAAATTAGGGAGTTTTGGTTTTAATTATCAACTATAGCAGCAACAAAACAATACGAAAATGACAATAATGAGATGGGTTCTTGGGCTGTGATTCGATTATAAGCTAATGTAGACAAATGGGTAATTGCAACTATTAGGAAATAACTGTAAATTAGTGAATAAGCTAGACTATAGAGGGGGTAAACTTTCTCTCCAACAATTTACCCCGAATCAAGTCAATTTATCTCGAACATCGACAAGCATGCAAAATAAGAAAAAACTACGCTTTAGTCCATTCACTCTCTCAAGCTGAATGTGTGGAAAAAGGTTTATGATTCACTCTCTCGAGCTGATCCAATGTCAACCCCATCCCACAGACCATCAATCAATAATCTTAGTTTTAAAACCTCTCTCTCGAGCAAGCCAAAAACACAAAGGTAGAACTGCATTTACAACTACAATTCTTAAATTAAACCACAATTAATGATTGAGATCACTTCTGAAGAACATTTAAACTAACAATTAGCAATACCCATAAACTAAATTAGCCCATAATCACATAATCACACCCTAAGAATTGGGGTTTTAGATAGACTTCATAAAAAGATAAAAATCATTACCAAATTGAGTTTCTATCAACTGGGTAAGATTGATTTCGTCTTAACAAAGGTCCAAATTGAAGAATCTCAAAGACCCACTTCAAATTTCTCAAAGGTGAAAAACTTCAATTCTTCAATGCTAAGGAAAACTTGTCTCAATACTCAGAATCCTTACAATTCTCAACTGAAAATTCAATGTAATGAATTTTTTTCTTTTTTTAAACTAAATTTTCAAAAATGAATTTATAGTCGCCAAATATGTGCTGCGAAGAGCCATTCAGTGCAGTAAGTCAGGCTCGCCGATCCACTCAGTGATGTACCCTTTAGCCAATTTCATCTCCTTTCTGTCTTGCCCTTCAGCATCCTCAAGGTCTGTAACTTTGGGCGATCCAACACTGCATTGCGGAACCACTCGACGATCCGCCAATTGCTCCTTTCTCTCACCGACTTGATTTTCTCCTTCAGAGCTTGGCACACTGGAACTTTAGGCGGTCAATAAGCCCTTCGGTGACTCATCAAGTGGAGTTGGCGATCACCAGTCTTCCTTTTCTTCACTCTTTCAGCTTACTTTGTTCCTTTTTGCACATTAGTGTCCTTTCATTGTTCCTCAAACCATATACCTGGAAATCAAGGGTTTTACATAAGTTATTGGCACAAAACAAGCAATTGAGGACACTAAACCTATACAAATAAAGCCCTAAATGAGTCCAAATCTCAGACTCATCAGCGTGCCAGAATTTGTAGACAATAAAATTCATGACGAGATAATAATAATCTAGACTGAAAAATTAATGCAATAATCGTATTTATTGATTTTAGAATATGAGTGTTACAATCTCTCTGATTCCTCTAATTCATCTTTTTAGATATAATTCAAGGGCTCTTAGGCTTGATCTTGATTTTATTCTTAAACTTGATCTTAGTTTCAAGAGCTTTGGAGGTTGTTCTTGAATCTTGTACTCTTGATCTTGATTTGTGGATTTGATGAACTTAATATGGACTTGAACTTGGTGATCTTGATCATGAACTTGATCTTGGATTAAAGGGCCTTAGATCTTGTTCTTGAATCTTAGATGATATGGATCTCTATTTGTGTATTTAATAAACTTGATATGGACTTAAACTTGATGATCTTGAACTTTATCTTGAATTCAAGGGCTTTGGAACTTGTTTATGAATATTCGATGAACTTGAACATTATCTTGATCTTGACTTTTACTTGAATTCAAGGGCTTCTAGCTTGTTCTTGAATCTGGTGGTCTTGATCTTGACTGTGCTTGAACTTGAATTTTTGAATTCTTTTAGCCTCTGGAGAAATGTACGGTTTTTGATCCACGAGGTTTCTCTAGATTTTTGTTAGAATTCTTGATCTCCTTTTTGAATTATGAGGACCCCTATTTACAGTTGTGGAATATACTAGTAGATCAGTTGTGATATGAACATGTTTTCCTTCGGCCAATCAAATTTAAGTGACATGGCATATTGAGCTTTACGAAGTGGGATTTTCATTTAGACACATGACATGATCCTATTGGCTTCTTTGTTTGACATTACATGCCCTGTCATTTGTTATGTGGCGCCAAAATAGGCATCTAGGATGAGATGACATTGGACTTAAATAATTACTTCAATTATATTAATCCATAATATTTATTTGGACTAATATATTCATGAATTTAATATAATCTAAATTATTTTATAAATTTATATTTAATAAATGTTAAATGATTACATGTAGATCAGATTTACAAAGACAAAGAAACAATAAAGGTTGTGATGACACAATATTCCATTGACAATAGGTTCAATTGGAGAATCGAAAGGTCAAATACAATCAAGTATGTGTATTTGTATGCTATTTTGATTGTAAAGTGAAAATGTTATTGAATACAATTTTATACTTTTTTGTGTGATTTTTTATTCGTATTTGTTTGAATGTCCTTCATTCATATTTGTAATAGTGACACTCTTGTTGGTGTATTCGAGAATTGTAGATGAATAATGAAGTCATCAAACACCAACAAGTTCAGAATGTTAGGAATTAGGGAGTTCAAAGATAAGCATAAATGTTCGTTAAAGGATATGGTGTGTTATCAAAGACAAGCAATAATTAATCTGGCTGGAGAGATAATTAATCTAAACTAACCAATCAGAAAAGAAAATACACACCAAAGGATATATTATATGATATAAAGTTGGACCTTGGACTTGATGCAACCTACACTTTGGCATGGAGGGCTAAGGAAAAGACATTGACTTCATTGAGGGGACACCGTTCAATTCTTATAGTAAATTACTGAGATACTTATATATATTGAATACTACATATCCTGGATCGGATGCAAGGATGTAGAAAATAGATGAGAATGAGTTTTTGAATCTATTTATTTCTCTCTTTCCGTTCATAAATTATTTTAAAAGTTGTAGACCAATTGTTGTAGTGGGTGTCAGTCATATCAGGGGTACTTATAATGGGATATATGTGTTCGCCAGTACTTTTGATGGAGCAGGTAAATGATGTAATGTGAATAAAATTTGATGCATTTTTATTATAATATATATTTCTAAATATATGTATATATGCATGAAATATATTGCAATGGTATTCTTGATTTAAAAAAATAACGCTTTCTGGACTTGGTCCTTCGAACAATTTAGGAAAGCTCATGGTAAAAAAAAAGAACATGTGTGTTGTATCTGACAGAAACGACAACAATATAAATTCAGTTTCAACGGTATGAAATGTTGTGCCACATTACACTTGCACATGGAACCTATGGAATAATGTGAAAAAGTAATATAGAAAATCATACAATAAGCTTTCAGAAGTGTTTTACACTATGAAAAAATCATACAAACAAGTTGATTTTGATATGTTGATGCAAAAGGTTGAACATATTGATGTTTGGGTAAATGAGTATTTAGAGTTGGTAGAATATGAAAAATAAGTTAGGGCATATGCAATGATAACACACAAATCACCCCCTAAAACCAATTAAAAGAGTGAGCATATCGTAGTTAGTAAAAATCCAACGAAGAGTCGCGGTCGAATCCCACAAGGAATGGTATATCGTGGTGAATTCTTTATCGAGAGATCTGGACTTTAAATTAGCTCATTCGGAATAGTAAGAACAATTGGGTGGATAGTACCACCAACATAATATAAAGCTTTGTTGTCAATTATCAGAAATAAACTAAAATTCGAATGAAATCAAGAGTTAGCAAGCAATCTAGGGGTGTGGGGATTGGATATCAATGGCATATAGGAGTAAATATGCTTATCTATAGTGATGTGCATATATGAATAGGCTAAGTCATCTTCAATGACGCTAATCATCTTTCGATCTCAAAGCATCTATGCCTAGAATCTCCTTTCGGTCTCATCTAATGCCAATTCTAAATAACCCATTACCTTACTATATTCCCTCTTTCAAGAATATGGCAATTAGATACAACCCATAACCTCTCTTTCAAGAAAGTCAAGGACATCAAACCTAAATTGCCAGTATTGACCGAATTACTCACTCCGTTTAATATCTTTCGAGCATCAAACTGGAGATCGGAAGTAGGAATTAAGTTTGCAACATTAACCCTTAAGTTAACCCCATGATAATTAGACCAAATTCATGCATGAAAAGAAATAAAACAGAGCATATCACAATATCCACTACATTAAATTAATACCCAATCCTAATAAAGAACCCCTAGATCTTGAGGTTTTAGCCACCCATCACAAAAAGTAAAGAAATTATACCTTCCATAAAAGCATCCATGTGTAACTTGAAATCAAGCAATTAAGAGAAAGCTCACATTGGATTTAACTTCAAATTATCGAATGCAAGATTCAAATTGTAAAACCCCAAGAAGACTAGAAAAAGTATTCTAAAAAGTAAGGTGTTCTCCTGAACTCAATAGTTCAACTTTCTAATCAAACTTTGTCAAAACTATATCATTTGGGCTATTTATATTTTCCTAAAATTTGGCCCAAAAATCCACCTCGCAACCAACTCGGCGACCTTAGTCGGGCTCGGCTAACTCACTTGGTGAATCACCCTTCATTCCCCAACTCACTTTCGTGATGCTCTAGGCTTCACGTGTTTGAACCTTAGTTGGTGAACTCGATTGAGTCAGCCTTTCACGTTCAGTGTATCACCGAATACCACCTTAATCCATCATTTGAGCTTTACATCTTTGCCTTGTGCACTATTACTTGGGCGATGTGCATCATATCTGCCTCTCTCATTCGGTGATATCACCTTTTATACTGGAGTTCATCGACCTTCTTTGGTAGTCAAAAGTGATATGCACTAATGGAGCGAAGTCTAGTTCAGTCGGTGATCCATCCATCATGTTAGGTGATAAAAATGTCATTTTGGACTTGTTTTGCCTTTTTGTCCATTCTTTCAAGCTTTAGTCCATGCTTTGTCCAATTTCCTTCATAGTTGCAAATCATCAATATTTGATTAGAAAAGGACAAAGTTAGGCATTGAGGACACCATTTATTGAGCTAAATGGACCTTAAATGAGTGCAAATCTACCACTCATCAACACCCTCAACTTAAACTTTTTCTTGTCCTCAAGTACATCAAAAACACAATAAGCTCAATAAAGGTTTGTATGACAGTACTCAAAGAGAGCTAACATGCAATCCCCATGGAAAGACTACTCTCGACAGTATGTTACCCTAAATAATGACCAAAAAGCTTCAAATAATAACTAGCTTGTCTCAACACAAGCTCAAGCTCACATTAGATTCTTCTCTAATGCAAGAACATGTTTCAACAAATGCATTCAAGTGCCTTCACATCGAGAACGATTCCATTCTCTCACAAAGAAAATCAACAGAGTTAATAGGAATCAATTAAACTCTCACTCTCTCAAAGAGAAATACATGCAAGCTTTGTCCCATAGGTTTGCCCATATTTTACAATCATTACACAACCTAGTTCATGCAAGATCTCAAGGGTCTTTTAGGATTGTTATGGGGCTGTGGGTTAAGGCATGGTCATTTTGGATCGGTGGCTTTACATTTTCAAAGCATTGTTTCAATCATCATCACCTCTTCTCAAGTTCTTTTTCTTCTTTATTCATTTTGAAAATTCAAATCTAGACTTTTTTACACAATTATTTGGAACTCCGCTTTATTTCATTCACTTCTCTTTTCATTTTCATTTTTCCAAGATATTCCCATCAAATTGATGACAAATACACACACATTTTTTAATAAGGAGGGATTCCTTCTTTTTGTAAAACTTTTAGATTTGAGTCTCATTTCTTCTTTCTTTTCCCTTCACTTAGCTCTCGTTCATCCTTCCTTTCCACATCCCTAACTTAGGGATTTTAGGTGAGAAGGTAGGGATAATTTGGTTCAAAAGGTCTCCTTTTGGTTGACAACAAACAGATTAGGCTCAAATGGTGCCAAAATGGTTTCACACCCTCACAAAGTAGTCACAAATGGCTTATTAACAATATGGTTCCCTTATTGAATTTTTTCCCAAGATCATGTTTTTCATTCACCAAGATTCACACAATTAGATGAACAAGGAAAATTCTAGGACTCCACATGCGTGCTTTCAAGTAAAAACTCATCACACATGGCACTTTGAAACACACTCACTTAGCACATCCCGAAAAGATCAAAAGCATACGTACAATTTTCATTGCAAGGCTCACATCGAAACTCAACTAGTCAACAAAAGATTCAAAGGGATCATTCAAAAGTGTAACCACATCAATTTCATTCTCCCAACACCAACACTACGCATCATGCTCATCATGAGTACTATTTAAGACATCAATATTGAAAAAATCGACTCTCAAATTATATCAATGAAAACCTCAAGCGATTTGAAAACTCACAGGGTTGCTTTGATCAAGAGAGAACTAACAATGAAGTAAAGAGACACAATTTCTCAAAAGAAAAGCACTCTAATATAAATTCTAATTTAAAAAAGACATTACCTACAATAGTTCAATTAACAAAATAACAAAATACAAAAAAATGGGGAATATTGGCACAAAGGCCCCCACCCCACCAAAAACAAAAAAATTAATGTCCTCATTGTTAAGTAACTGAAATACTGGGTGGCTAAAATATAGGAATCCCCTAACAGGCTATGCTTATTGAGCACTCTTATCCGAAGTCTCTCGTGGAGAAGCCTCAAGTAGGGGCATCAATGCCCAATAATAGGATCATGGGAGGTGGTAATGAAGGCTCAACTTGGGCATTTGTGTTTGTCTCATCCATGAGAAGTGTGGGGGAGTCTGAAGTGACTACACTAGAACCGACCTCTTTAATCTTGGAGGGACCTCTCCAGGGTAGCCTGAACAATGGCCTTCTCAGTCTCGTGCAACTCTGTAAGTGTCTCAGCAATCCCTAGCTCATCTTTTCTCAACCCCTTCTCATTAGTCTCTTTATCTTACCCCTCGTCCTCATCATCTACATCTAAAGCAACCTTATGCATAGTAGAAGAAGGTGAAGCATTAGGCATCACAAATGTAAGGGCTGTGACATCTGAAAGGGCAACATCGCCCCAAAGTGTCGAGATGTTAATGGACAGAATCTGGACCACCTCAGTCCTCTACGTGGCAACCTCAGCTCTAAGGGTGTCTAAAGTACTAGAGCTACCCTTTTCCTTCTCCAAAATTTCTATCCTTGCGGTCAAATCGTCTAATATCAGATTGTGGCCCATAATCGTCTTCTCACAATTGACCACTCACTCAGTTAGAGAAGCCAAGGCATTCTGGATAGCCTGTTTAATGAGCCGGGGTAAATCCTTCTTAACCGGGGTAACTCTAATATTCGCTGACTGAGTAAGACTGCCCATCTGGTATATAAGTGCCTTAGTCAAGGGAGGATGGGAAACAAGCGAAGGTGGAGGCATTACACTAGTAGCGGTCATAGAAGTAGTGGGTGCAGATGCATTAGTGGAATTAGAAATGCCACCAATAGATAAATGACTAGGAATACCTGCCTGCTTCAAAGAATGAACATACGTGGGAGTCAAGGTCGTAGGTTCGACCTATGGAGTGGAGTCTGGTGGTGGCAGCTTTCTCCAAGGCGCATGATGTCACAAACACTCCACCTCGATCCTCTGGATATCACTAGATGAGGCTGGTGTGACTCTAACATCTATAGTATCCCTAAAAGGGACTCCTGCCCTTTCACATAAATGGGTGATCAAAATTGGCAACGGGAGAAATGTTTGCTCCTGCCTTGCCTTCATCACCATCTTTGCAGCAACAGTGGCACCGACATGTATGTGCTATCAATCTATGATGGTGCCCGCCAATACCGTCTTGTCATGCCAAAGAATAGACTCATTCTGGATGGAATCAAGTTGCTATTGATGAAGCCAAAATAGTATATGGCCACTTTATTTAAGTCTTTCTTCTATATCTTAGAACCATCTGCCATGAGAAGAATAAGAGATCAAAGGTGCTAACCAACCTTTCAAAGAATCTAGATCGTGGCGTATCCGAAGTGAATACATATCAGACTCAGAAGATGGTACCTTTAGTATTATATTAATGGCCCCAACATCACATCTAACCACTTTACCTCTCACCTCCACTTCTTCAAGTGGTTTCCATACGGTTCCGTTCCACTTTTTTGGGAGGCCTTGAGCATACGCATTGTAGAATTCCATTACCCAAGAAGGAATGTAAGGGCTCCTAGGTTTGGTGAAACCTTCAAACCAAGGGAATTTAATTGTATCCCAGATGGTTGGGTAATCTCTCATTACTCCATCTATGGAGAGTCATTTCTGCTCAAGTATGGTCTGGTATCCTACCGCTTTGAGCCTATTCAAGGCTCTTGGAGCTATAATCGAGAGAACTCTAGAAACTGGAGCTTGTGTAGGTGAGGTTTGCACAAACTTGGAGCGGATCTCTGTTCTTTTCCTAACCACCCTAGGTTCTACCCTATGTTGAGTAGATGGTTATGGGGTACAAGTTTTTCATGTGATTAAGAGCTTCAGATGATTTATTAATCGAGAGGTCCCAATGTCTTTTGAGAGGAAGAGGAGGAGGAGAAGACTCCATGTCTGATTCATTATCGGAGTAGACCATATTCTTGCCCTTTGTTTTTGCCATTACCTGCAAGGTACACATTAAAGCACAATAATTTTGAAGGTTAGTCGAAATTGAAAGTACTTTGAATCAAGTTTTAAAAAAAGTTATGAGGGTCACCTAATGGGCAGATGTATCACCCAATAAGATTGGCGAGCTTCGGTAATCTCGCCGAAATAACCAGTAGCACAATACTAAGGGCTCAGGAACATAAGGTAGAGTTAATGCCAACTAGGTGATTCACCAAATTGGTTTTGGTATGCTAAGACAAGTCCACCGAAACTGACATTGCAAAAGGGAAGATACAGGCATCAATGGTGATGTCTTCTCCTACTCGGTGATATGCCAAGTGGGTTTGGTGTTACTAAGACAAGCTCGTTGAATGGAACAGTACCCAAGGCCATGCACAAATAAGGAAGGCTAGATGGGTTTACTTGGCGATTCTCCTAACTTCCTTGGCGGCCTAAGACAAGCTTGTAGAACATGAAGTTTCAGTCTAGTGCCTACATTTCACAACCAAATCAAACATGCACAAAAATATGAGTTTCCCTTGACAATTACAATCTACCTATATGCTTTTCTACCCATGGGTACTCAAATTTCCCCCATTTATCCCTAATTGTTGCACTAATTGATGATTTTCCCTAAAGAAAGTAGTGACACTATCTATCATTGGGAAAATCACGTAATGGGTCAATACTGAGCTACGCATATTTTACTCACATTAAATTAACCACAAACCAGCAAGCATATGAACTCAATTCAGCATTCTAACCAACATAATCACGGTTCACAATTTATATAGGCATTCTTAATAAAAATTACATGGGTACAGTTCAAAATTAACAATATGATGCTACCCAACAAAATTAATCGCTTAATCTCAGTTAAAGGGTTCAAAACCACACACTATATGCAATCTAAACTCAAAATTATAAACAAGAAGTTGAAACACCAACCTAAACGCCAAAAAATAAGCAACAAATTTAGGAATTGGGGTTGGGTCGATGTGAGATCCAATCAAATGCACTCCTAGCACTTACAATACTCACACGAGGTACACAATCACTCAAAATGCACAATGTAAGAGAGTGGAATAGAAATGTAACACCTCGAAAATCAGACTTAAACTTGACAATAGAAAACCAGCAGAACTAGGTGAACCACGATAGGGTTCACAGACCATGAAAGAAACCACGGTTCGTCGACCTGTCTGTAGACTTACACCAGCCCAGAAGTGGTGGACCACGGGACCCTTCACGGGCTGTGGACCACCACATAAGCCGTAGTGGATTCCGTGAAGTCAAGCCAATAAAGCCCATAGCCTAGGTAATGGACCACGAGGACCTTCACGGTCCATGATGCTTCACACGGTCCATGAAGTGGACCATAGAGGGAAGGCCCAGAACCAATAACTACTGGACTAAGGCCCACGACCAGCTTGACGGTCCGTTGTCCCTTTGATGGTCTGTCAGAGGGGCCATGGTCGGCTGCGTCAAATTTTTAAGTCAGGGGTCGTTCGGTCTTTTCCCTATGTGTTGGACCCCTAAACTACGTCATTTAAACCCTAAACTACGTAGTTTTGGTAAGTTTTAGCCTAGTAACCTAATCAGAACCTACCCAAATCGATCATTCACCTAAATCAAGCGAACATTAGAGAATAACAGATATAAAGGTCGAACAGTCCTTAAAGAACACACATCAAGGTTTCTTCAGTTCTAACCCCAAAATCGAAAGATTTCTCCGTGAGTTTCATCACCAGGTATGTGGGATTTCACTAGTGGGTTCCTTTCACCCATTAGGACCCTAGAATTCAGTCAGATTCTAGATTCCCATAATTATGTTTAGACCTAGGGTTTACAGAATGTCATATAAATGCTGTGATTTAGCTGTTAGATCAATCCTAATCATATTATCATGTTTTTGAGGAATTGTTGCTTAGCTTCTTGCATGAAATTCATAACCCTAGTTGTGTAGATTCGTTTAGTTCATGAATTACACTTGCTAGGTCAGTTTATACAAATATACATGATCTAGTTAAGAACGTTTCATTATCAGTACTAATGTTGCATTTTCAGTTAAAATGTTAGAATCTTGAGCTATTTAGTTTATTATAGTTTTGTTATATTTTATGCATTCTATTGGGAGTAGGCTTAATACCGAGTTGGACTAGGGTCAGTCACCCTCATAGTCCCAGAACTACATGCCCCCGTAGGTAAGTCCTCTCTGTGGGCATTATACTTAGTGATCACGCTAGTCATGCCTCTATACTCTTGGCATGGTATATTGGGTCCTCTCGATGGGGCGTATACATCGAACTCCACATTTAGCTCATGTGGTTTTAGGTCAGTTATTAGTAGCTCCCACACTCAGATTCTATTGCATTTAGTGGGTTATCAGTTACAGTTCAGTATTCAGTTCCAGCATGTTATATACTTGGTTATTGTATTAAGCTTAGTTCATATTCTGTATTTTTCAGTATAGTATCATGCTCACCTTATATCATCGTTCAGTTATATTCTTTGTTCTGTTAAGTGTATTGTTCAGCTTTATTCTATCCTGCATGCTCAGTACCATTCAAGTACTGACGCATACTCTTCACTATATCTCCTCGTGATGTAGGTTCAAGTCCTCAACATTCAGATCAAGCATAGATCGGTTCCCGATATCCAGTTCAGCAACATCAGTGGTGAGTCCTCATTCTTCGAGGACGATTGACATGATTAGCTTTCTACTTCCAGTCTTTTGTTTCAGTTTTGCTAGATTTAGCTGGGGCATGTCCCAATATCTCTAGTCAGTTAGAAGCTTATTTCAAACATAGATAGATTCAGCTTTAGTGTTTGAGTTTTATTTCAGTATTCTTAAACTCTTTTCAGTTATATATTCAGATAGTATTCGGTATTCCCCATCATTTCAATTAATCGCATGTTTAAGCCTCCACATAGTATTTCTTGTTTTAGTTTATCTTTAAGTGTGCTTATGATATGCCAGCAGGTTAGCTTGGGGCCACTCGTGATCCTAGGTCCCGTGTTTACGTCCAGGAGGTAGCCTCAAGGCATGACAAACTTGGTATCAGAACATTAGGTTTAAGTGTCATAGGATGTCTGAAAATCCACACTAAGTAGAGTCCTTTTCATGGGTGTGAAGTGCACCACATCTAATGAGAGGGAGGCTACGATGTATTTTAGGTAAACTTCACTTTCTTGATATTCTTATCGTGCATTGGTATGATCTCTCTTTCTAATCCATCGTTATGAATTTTTAGATCATGCCTCCTCATAGAGCTTACACAAGGAATGCAAATGGCCGCAATGCTAACACAACTCCTCCAGTCCCAGATCAGGAAGTTTTGAATGCAGAGTTGCGGAATGATATTCAGCTTTTGGGTCAGAATTGACTAACTAGAACAAGCAACATGCCCTAGTTTCGGCTAACATTAATGTTGGGTCAGCGGTAGGTAGAGTTCAGGATTTTGTTAAGATGAATCCACCTGAGTTTCTAGGGTCAAAAGTTGGTGAGGATCCACAAAACTTCATTGATGAGGTCAAGAAAATCTTTGGAGTAATGCAAGTGACTGGTAATGATAGAGTAAAGTTTGCGTCCTACTAGCTTAAGGATGTAGTTCACATCTGGTTTACTCAATGGAAAGAAAACAGGGGTACGGATGCAGTTTCTATCACTTGGGAGTGTTTTAGTGAGACTTTTCTTGACAAGTTCTTTCCAAGAGGGTTAAGGGAGGCAAAAGCTTAGGAGTTCATGAATTTGAGGCAAGGTAGGATGTTAGTCCAAGAGTACGGACTCAAGTTCACCTAACTCTCCAGGTATGCTTCTCACATGGTTGCTAATCTAAGGGCACAAATGAATAAGTTTTTGTTTGGGGTATCTGACTTAGTGAGAACAGAGTGTAGATATGCTATGTTGCTGGAAGATATGAACATCTCTAGGCTCATGACTCATACTCAGCAGGTTGAGGGAGATAAGCTTAGGTAAGAGGCTAAGGAGAACAAGTAGGCTAGGACAGACAACTATGAGTATTCTCAACACAAATCGGGTGGTGGAAATTGTTCGCAGTTTCAGCAAAAGTCTTCAGCTCCAGCACCTTTATTAGCTAGTGTTCCATCCTAGCTCTAGGTTTCGATAGGATCAGAAAGGTAGGGCATCATGCTCTAAGTCTTAGGGGGGTGTTTCAGGCTCCAGAACCTATCCAACTTGTCTCAAGTGTGGTAAGAACCATCTGGGGGAGTGTCTTACAGGAAAGGAAGGATGTTTTGGGTGTGGTCAGTCTGGTCATAGGTTGAGAGATTGTCCTTCTTTTAAAAAAGGTTAAGGAGGCAATAATGGTAAGGCTCAGTCTACAACTTCAGCAGAACCAGCAGGTCGCCCGACTTAGCAGAATAACTCATCTGGTACAGGTGGCGGACAATGCCAAAACATGTTGTATGCTCTTCAGGCTCGCTAGGATCAGGAAGATTCTCCTGATGTGGTCACTGGTACGCTACGAGTCTTTAATTTAGATTTTTATGCTTTGTTAGATCCAGGGGATACTCTTTTCGTTGCAACTCTCTATATATCAGTAAACTTTGGTGTTAGTACAGAAACTCTTTCAGAACCCTTCTCAATCTCTATTCCAGTTGGTGACCCAATTATAGCTAAATGGGTATACAGAAATTACCGTGTCACAGTTTCTCAGAAATTCACCTCAGCAGATCTTATAAAGTTAGAAATGGTAGACTTTGATGTCATTCTAGGTATGGATTGGTTTCATTCCTGTTATACCTCAGTTGATTGTAGAACTAGGATCGTTCATTTTCAGTTTTGAGACGAGCCAATCTTAGAATAGAAGGGTAGTAGCTCAGTGCTTATGGGTCGATTCATTTCTTACATTAAGGCCAGAAAGATAATTTCTAAGGGTTATCTCTATCATTTAGTTCGGTTTAAGGATTCTAGCTCTGAAACCCCAACTCTTGAGTCAGTTCCAGTAGTTAATGAGTTCCCAGAAGTGTTCTAAGAAGTGTTCCAAGAAGATCTTCCCGGAGTTCCTCGCGAAAGGGAAATCGACTTTGGAATTGATCTCCTTCTAGATACCCAATATATTTCTATTCCTCCTTACAAAATGGCTCCAGCTGAGCTTAAGGAATTGAAAGAGCAGTTGTAAGACCTTCTAGATAAGGGCTTCAGCAGACCTAGTATTTCCTTATGGGTTGCACCGGTGTTGTTAATGAAAAAGAAAGATGGGTCTCTCAGGATGTGCATTGACTATCGGTAGTTGAACAAAGTCACAATCAAGAATAAGTATCGTATCCCCAGGATTGATGACTTGTTCAACCAACTTCAGGATGGTAGTCATTTTTCGAAAATAGACCTCAGATCCGATTATCATCAACTCAGAGTCAGAGAGAGTGACATTCCAAAAATAGCCTTCAGAACTCGGTATGGTCATTATGAATTTGTAGTTATGTTATTTGGAATAACCAATGCTCCTACAACTTTCATGGATTTGATGAACATGGTGTTCAAGCAGTATTTGGACTTGTATGTTATCGTCATTATTGATAATATCCTCATTTACTCTAGGAATGAGGAAGAACACGAGACTCATTTGAGGGTTGTCCTGCAAACTCTCAAAGATCGCCAGTTATTCACTAAGTTTAGCAAATGTGAGTTTTGGTTGCAATCAGTTGCTTTCCTTAGGCATATTGTGTCTAGCGAAAGGATCCGAGTAGATTCTCAGAAAATAGAAGTAGTGAAACAATGGCCCAGACCTACCTCTCCTACAGATATCAGAAGTTTCTTGGGTTTGACAGGTTATTACAAAAGGTTGTGGAAGGATTTTCATCCATAGCTTCTCCATTGACTAAGTTAACTCAGAAAAAGGTTAAGTTTCACTGGTCAGATGAGAGTGAGAATAGCTTCGCAGAACTGAAAACTAGGTTGACTACAACTCCTATTTTGACTCTACTAGAGGGTTCAAGTGGTTATGTTATCTATTGTGCTGCATCCAGAGTCGGCCTAGGTTGTGCGTTGATGCAGCAAGGTAAGGTTATAACCTATGGTTCTAGACAACTTAAGGTGCATGAGAAGAACTATCCAACTCCTGACCTCGAGCCTGGAGCAGTGGTATTTTCCCTAAAGATTTGGAGACATTACTTATATGGTTTTCACGTAGATGTGTTCACAGACCATAAGACCCTTCAGTATGTGTTCACCCAGAAAGAGTTGAATCTTCACCAAAGGAGATGGCTTGAGTTCCTCAAGGACTATGATATGAATAAGCTTTACCATCCTGGTAAGGCCAATGTAAGAGCAGATGCTCTTAGTAGACTATTTATGGGTATTGTAGCGCATGTTGAGGAAGAAAATAAGGAATTAGCGAAGGATGTTCACCGACTTGCTCGCTTAGGAGTTTGCCTCATTAGCATATCAAATGATGGTGTAACAGTTCCGAATGGGTCAGAATCTTCATTGGTAGCAGAGGTTAAGGAAAAACAAGACAATGATCCTATATTGCTTCAATTGAAGGGTGCAGTTCATTAGCAGAAAGCTGAGGTTTTCTCCCAATGGGGAGATGGTCTGCTTTGCTATCAGGGTCGTTTATGTGTTCCTAAGGTGGGTGAGTTGAGACAACAGATCCTTACAGAAGCCCATAACTCCAGATATTCTATTCATCTTGGTGCCACTAAGATGTACCGTAATCTGTGGCAAGTCTTTTGGTGGAATGACATGAAAAGGGATATAGCAGAATTTGTGGCAAAGTGCCCTAATTGTCAGCAAGTGAAGGTAGAACATCAGAAACCAGGAGGTATGACTCAAGAGATCAATATTCATACATGGATGTGGGAAGTGATCAACATGGGCTTCAAAAAGGATTACCTCGTACTCGCAAACAACATGGCTCCATTTGGGTGATAGTAGATAGGGTTACTAAGTCTGCTCACTTTTTGGCTGTCAAGACTACATATTCGGTGAAGGACTACTCCAAGCTTTACATTAGTGAGATAGTCAGGTTGCATGGGGTTTCTTTGTCCATCATCTTAGATAGAGGTCCTCAGTTTGCCTCTCATTTCTGGAGGTCATTTAAGAAAGGTCTTGGTACTCAGGTTAACCTCAGCACAACATTTCATCCACAGACGGATGGTCAAGTAGAGTTACCATTCAGACTTTAGAGGACATGCTGAGAGCTTGTGTGATCAACTTCAAGGGTAGTTGGGATGATCACCTTCCTCTTATAGAGTTCACCTACAATAATAGCTACTATTCCAGCATTCAAATGGCCCCTTATGAGGCATTATATGGGCGTAGATGTAGATCTCCAGTCGGTTGGTTTGAAGTGGGTGAAGCAGTCTTGATAGGGCCAAATTCAGTTCATGATGCCATGGAAAAAGTTCAGCTTATTTGGGATAGACTTAAGATAGCCTAGAGTCTCCAGAAGTCCTATGCAGATGTAAAGAGAAGGGACTTGGAGTTCCAAATTGATGTTTGGGTTTTCCTGAAAGTGTCATCTATGAAGGGGGTGGTGAGATTTGGTAAGAAAGGGAAGCTGAGTCCTAGATACGTAGGCCCTTACAAGATCTTGCAAAGAGTTGGTAAAGTGGCTTATGAGTTAGAGTTGCTAGCAGAACTAGCAACAGTACATCCGGTCTTTCACATTTCATTATTAAAGAAGTGTGTGGGTGATCCAGCATCTATAGTACCATTGGAAAGTGTGGTTGTGAAGGCTAGTCTCACTTTTGAGGATGTGCCAATTTAGATTCTTGATCGTCAAGCTTGAAGGTTGAGAAACAAAGAAGTCGTTTCAGTTAAGGTTTTGTGGAGGAGTCAGTCCGTAGAGGGAGCTACTTGGGAAGCAGAAGCAACCATGAAGACCAAGTATTCTCATTTCTTTCCTTCCGATTCCATTCCAGCTTGTGGTAATAGTTCCTCTCCAGTCTTTCAGCTACTCATGTGTAGTTTCAGTCTTAGTATCATGTTATTCAATTTATACTTGCATTTTCAGCGTATTTGCATGTTCTTGGAACTTAGTTCAGTCAGAAATTAGTTTCTAGTACTTAGTGGTGGAGTTTGCAACTCTTTCCCTCCATATCCAGCTAATTTAGACTTCATTCAAGGATGAATTTTCCCAAGGGGGAGATATTGTAACACCTTGGAAATCAGACTTAGACTTGACAACATAAAACCAGCAGCACCAGGTGAACCACGCCCGGGTTCATGGACAGTGACAAGAACTACGGTCCGTCGACCTGTCCATAGACTCACACCAGCCCAGAAGTGGTGGACCACATGGCCCTTCACGGGCCATGGACCACCACACGAGCCGTGGTGGCTTCTGTTAAGTCGAGCCAGTAAAGCCCCTAGCCTAGGTGAAGGACCACGAGGACCTTCACGATCCGTGATCCTTTACATGGTCCATGATCCTTCACACGGTCCGTGAAGTGGATCGTATAGGGAAGGCCTAAAACCATAAGCTACTGGACTAAGGACCATGACCAGCTTGACGGTCCGTGGTCCATTTGACGGTCTATCAGAGCGGCTGTGGTCGGCTGCATCAGACTTTTAAGTTAGCGATCGTTTGGTCTTTTCCCTATGCGTTAGACCCCTAAACTACGTCGTTTAATCCCTCAACTATGTAGTTTTGGTCAGCTTTAGCCTAGTAACTTAATTAGAACCTACCCTAATTGATCATTCGCCTAAATCAAGTGAAACTTAGAGAAAAATCGAGAGAAAAGTCGAGCAGTCCTTCAAGAACACGAAAGGTTTTCTTCAGTTCCAGCCCCGAAATCGAAAGATTTCTCTGTGAGTTTCATCACTAAGTGTGTGGGATTTCACTAGTGGTTTCCTTTTACCCATTAGGTCCCTAGATTCTTGATTCCCTTAATTATGTTTAGACCTAGGGTTTCCAGAACTTTAGATAAATGTTATATTTAGCTATTTGATCAATCCTAATCATATTATCATGTTTTTGAGGAATTGTTGCTTAGCTTCTTACATGAAATTTAGAACCCTAGTTGTGCAGATTCGTTTAGTTCATGAATTACACTTGGTAGGTCAGTTCACATAGATATACATGCTCCGGTTTAGAATGTTTCATTATTAGTACTAATGTTGCATTTTTCAGTTAACATGTCAGAATCTTGAGCTATTCAGTTTATTACAGTTTTTTTTTGTATTTTATACATTCTATTGGGGGTAGACTTAATACCGAGTTGGACTAGGGTAAGTCACCCTCATAGTCCCAGAACTACGTGCACCCATAGGTAAGTCCCCTCTAGGGGCATTATACTTAGTGATCATGCCAGTCATGCCTCTATACTCTTGGCATGGTATATTGGGTCCTCTCGATGGGGCGTATACATCGGATTCCACATTTAGCTCATGTGGTTTTAGGTTGGTTATTAGCCACAGTCAGATTCTGTTGCATTGACCAAGTTATCAGTTACAGTTCAGTATTCAGTTTTACCATGTTATAAACTTGGCCATTGCATTCAATTTAGTTTATACCCTATGCTACATCTCCTCGTGATGTAGGTTCAGGTCCTCACCATTCAGATCACGCATAGATCAGTTCCCGATCTCCAGTTCAAAAGCATCGGTGGTGATCAGTCCTTATTGTTCGAGGACGATTCACATGATTATGTTTTTACTTTCAATCTTTTGTTTTAGTGTTTTCTAGATTTAGTTGGGGCATGTCCCAACATCTCTAGTCAGTTAGAGGCTTATTTCAGACATAGATAAATTCAGCTTTAGTGTTTGAGTTTTATTTCAGTATTCTTAAACTCTACTCAGTTATATATTCAGATAGTATTGGGTATTCCCCATCATTTCAGTTGATCTCATGTTTAAGCTTCCACACATTATTTCTTGTTTCAGTTTATGTTTAAGGATGCTTATGATATTCAAGCAGGGTTAGCTTGGGGTAACTTGTGATCCTAGGTCCCATGTTTACGTCCAGGGGGTAGCCTCGGGGCGTGACAAACTTTGTATCAGAGCATTAGGTTTAAGTGTCCTAGGATGTCTGAAAAGCCTCACTAAGTAGAGTCCTTTTCATGGGTGTAAAGTGCACCACATCTAATGAGTGGGAGGCTACGAAGTGTTTTAGGAAAACTTGACTTTCTTGATCTTCTTGTCGTGCGTTGGTATGATCTCTCTTTATAATCCATCATTATGCATTTTAGATCATGCCTCCTTGTAGAGCTTACGTAAGGAATGCGAATGCCTGCAACGCTAACGCATCTGATCTTATGTTTAAGATTCTGCACATTATTTCTTGCTTCAGTTTATCTTTAAGTATGCTTATGATATGCTAGCAGGGTTAGCTTGGGGTCACTCGTGATCCTAGGTCCCGTGTTTAGGTCTAGGAAGTTGCCTCGGGACGTGACAAGTAAAGGCTCCAAAAATCTACTTGTTTTGATTTTTGAATTTAAAACAACCATGAACATTTTTATACCAGACCCTTTTGGCATACCCACTAACGTCGCCGAACATGTTCTGTGTATCACCGTCTGGATCTTAAGCTCACCGAATATGCCTGAATAATGACCAAACCTGAAGGTTAATTTAGTGGACCCGATGGAGTCGTATCACCTTTTGGATCTCTAGTCGCCGAACATGACAATGCAATTTTTCATCAATTTCAGCTAAAAAAGTGGATAAGAAGCAGTCCTTTTAATGCTTTAGGTGCATCACCATTTTGGTTTGGCCTCACCCAATCTCCCCTTATTTATCTTTCAACCTCTTCACCACCTGCACTTACAATGCACATTATTCGAAAGTAATAAAAACAAAAGTAAAGACTTGGGGGTTACCTCCCAAGAAGTGCCTTATTTAACGTCGTGGCATGACATAGTCCTCAAACTTCAACAATCATTTTTGGGGTTCGGGATGGTATCACTATGCAAAGTTCCTTTTTGCCTTGGATTTAGATGAGTGGCAATTTGACCCAGTTGGGTCTTCAGTTGCTTGATCAAAACTGAATGTAAAGTTAACATTTTGGTTAAAGTGGAGAAGTAATTTTTCAAATCTTTCAACACTTTATCGGATCCTTCAACCTTGTTGTTGATCTTTACAAGCATGTATTCCATCCGACTTATTTCTAGAACAGTTGGATCTTTTGAGCGTGGACGATCATAGGAGGCACATATCTATCTTTGTCCACTTCTATATCTATCCAATTTCCACCCCTCCAATCTTTCCAACCACCATATCTATCCTTGTTACAACCTTGGTTCGCACATTTTTATTGATAATTGTTGTGAGACCCTCCCCCCCACTTGATTTCCCAAGTATTGAACCTCTTCATTGTATAATGCCTCAAATTTGACATCATCCAGGCATTGCCCACTGGTGGTTCCAACCACATTCATTGACTTAATTTCACCTCCCATGACATGTTAGGACAACTAATCGATTTGGGACATCATGTTGGCCATGTTTTCATCTCTTTCATGGTCCTTTTTGATTAGTTCTTTGCTCAAGCCCACTTGTAAAATGGGTGCTTGGTAATTCCTAGTGTGCCATGCTCGGTTGACGTTAGTCATATCCTCAAACAACAATGAAGTTACCTCATACGGTTGTCTCATCAATCCACCATGGACTAATTGACCAACCACACTATTATTAACTGAATCAAGGCTCCAATAAAAGTATTGCAACAACAAATTGTCTGAAATTCCATATGTTGGACATTGCAAGAGTAACTTCTTAAACCTCAACCATATTTCATGCAAGGGCTCAACTCCAAGATTTTTGAAATTTTAGATTTGGAGATGAAGTTCAACCATTTTCAAGGGTGGAAAGAATCATTCTAAGAACACGTCATTTAGCTCATTCCACGTAGTAATAGAATCATTTGGCAATTCTACCAACCATATTGTAGCCTCCCCCGTTATAGTTAATGGAAATAGTCTCAACCTTACGGATTCTTGGGAGATGTTCTTGAACTCAAAGGGTCCACGCACCTCCTCGAAATTCTTAAGGTGCTCATGGGTATCCTCATGAGCTAGACCTCCAAAATTTCCTTTCATCTGGAGCAATTGGATCATAGTTCCAGTGATATGAAACACCGCTCTCCCGATTGTAGGAGGGATACTGAATGCTCCCGTTCTTTGAACGATATTAATGGGCATTTCATTTAAGTCACCCATATTATCATTTTGACCATATAGTGACTATACTTCTCACTCCCATGGTCACTCATCCTGTCAACCTGCAAATCAGCTAACAACAACATAAAACAACCACTCTACTAAAAATAAACAAAATTAAAATCTAACTTCTCAATTAAAATTCTCAACTATCATTCCCCGACAGCGGCACCATTTTTTATAACACTCAAATCACTCTCAAAACCAATTAAAAGAGTGAGCGATCCTACTCAGTTAATACACAATGAAGAGTCAGTGTCAAATACCATAGGGAATGGTATATCGTGGAGAATTCTTTATCGAGAGATTTGGACTTTAAATTAGCTCATCGGGAATAGTAAGAACAATTGGGTGGATGGTACCACCAACTTAATTTAAAGATTTTTTGTCAATTATCGCAATTAAACAAAAATTCGAACGAAATCAAGAGTTAGTAAGCAATCTAAGGGTGCGGGGATTGGATATAACTGACATATAGGTAAATGTGCTACTCTATAGTGATGTGCATACATGAATAGGCAAAGTCATATTCAATGACGCTAATCATCTTTCGATCTCAAAGCATTTATGCCTATAATAGCCTTTCGGTCTCATCTAATGCCAATTCTACACAACCCATTACCTTAATCTATTCCCTCTTTCAAGAATAGGTCAATTAGATCCATCCCACAACCTCTCTTTCAAACAAGACAAGGACATTACACCTAAATTTCTAGTATTGAATTAATTACCCACTCCAATAAATCTCTTTCGAGCATCAACTTGAGATCAGAAGTAGATATTTAGTTTGCAACCTTAACCCAATGATAATTAGACCAAATTCATGCATGAAATGCAATAAAACAGAGCATAGCACAGTACCCACTACATCAAATTAACACCCAACCCTATTAGAGCACCCCTAGATCTTGGGTTTCAACCACCCATCACAAAAAAGTAAAGAAAGTATACCTTCCATGAAAGTAGCCATCGGTAACCTAAAATCAAGCAATTAAAAGTAAAACACTTTGGATTTAAATTCAAATTATTGAATTCAAGATTCAAATTGTAAAACCCCAAGAATACTAGGAAAAGTATTCAAAAACATAAAGTGTTCTCCGCAACTCAATAGTTCAACTCTCTAATCAAACTCTTTCAAAACTCTATCCCTTGGACTCTTTATATTTTATCAAAATTTGACCCAAAAATCCACTTCATAACCAACTCGGCGACGTTAGTCAGGCTCGCCTAACTTACTCAGCTAATCGCCCTTCATTCCCCAGCTCGCCTTTGTGATGCTTTAGGCTTAAGGTGTTTGAACCTCAGTTGGCAGATTCGATTGAGTTAGGATTTCTTGTTCAACGTATCATCGAATACCACCTTAATCTGTCCTTTGAGCTTTATATCTTTGCCTTGCACATTGTCACTTTGGGTGATGCGCATCAGATCCACCTTTCTCATTTGGCGTATCACCTTTTCTACTGGAGTTCGCTGACCTTCTTTATTAGATAAAAGTGCTAGGAACTGTAAGATTGGGTGAAGTCTAGCTTAGTCGGTGATCCGCTCTTCAAGCTAGGCGATCAACAATGTTCATTTTACATTTCTTTTACATTTTTGACCATTTTTTCAAGCTTTAGTCCATACCTTGTCTAATTGCCTTCATACCTGTAAATCATCAATATTTGATTAGAAAAGGACTAAATTAGGCATTGATGAGACTAATTATTGAGCTGAATGGACTTTAAATGAGTGTGAATCTACCACTCATCATGCAACGATTGATAGAGTATGGATTATAACATCAAACATCGTAGAGTGCATAAATTCAATACTTGTGTTGGCAAGAGAAGTATTAGTATATCATTTTCTTGGGGAGGTTCGACAAATGATAGGGTGTTTTTACCTGGTGAGATGTCGAGTCGATTCCTTTCTTGTTGTACTAATTATTCATCGTTAGATAGACATGAATGAGCTTAGAAAACTTTACTATTTCTAAATTGATAGAGCACCGTGACCTACTCCTCTATATGAATCATAAATGTCAATATGTTTGTCATTGAGTGATACAAGAGCCAAGACCCAATGTAGTTTGTCCTTCATATTCAGAGGAACAAAACATAATCAACTATATGTCATGGGATTGCAACATACATTCGTATCCTTTGATGCAATCACATATAATGTGCTCTTCATAAACATCAATTTTATCACGTTCTACATCAGCATATGTAATGACCCTCCTGGTCATTTTTTTTTGTTTTCCAATCTTTTCAACATTTAGAGCTTTCCTGTAGTGACCCCAAGTCATTTATGACTTCCTAGGACTGTCAGTTCAGTCGTCGGGTTGTTCGTTTGGATTTTGTGCAAGTTAACATATTTTGGAGCCTTGAAAACTTGAACAGTTGACTTCAGTGAAATGATTAGGAAGATGAACTCGGGATGCAATTCTAACAATTTCATTAGCTTTGGAATGACCATTTTATGCTAAGGATATAGTTGGTTAGGGCCCCGAGACTTTTGGTGTGAGTTTGTCCCATCAGACATTTTAACTTCGAAGCTTAAGCTAAGGGTTGACTTTGGTCAACATTCTTGGTAAATGTGCTCATCTAAGAATTTTGTCAGCGCAGTTAGTTTTGTAATGTCGAGTTTGGTCGAGAATGATCTTTCATGCAGTTCCCTAGGCTTCCTCTCTCATTTTGATCCTTCTTGTGGGTTTTATCTTAAAACAAAACTTGAGTGTGAGACCCATTTTTCATCAAAATAACCTCGTATGGAAGTTTGGTTGTTTTGTTAAGTCCAGAATATCAAATTCAATTGGGTAGCGAATTTTTTTATACGCATCGGGTTTCGAACGAATCTTGGGCACCCTATTAGAGAATTCAGAGTTTGAGCAAATCAGTTAAAGTGCTGATATTTGGTGCAGGCTTTTCACGACCAGAAATGAGTTTTAGTGACTAGAATCTTTGCTATTAAAATAGTGATATTTCAACATCAATCCCCAACTTTAAAATGTAATTTATTGAGTTTAGTAGCTTTGATTGAGGCGTATCAAAGTATTGGGGTCCGTGTTGATTGTGGCTACATTTTGGAGTGTTTGGGAGGTGTCGAAGGCTCTCCACTTGAGGTATCTTCCTCCAAAATGGTGTTGCCAGCTCTATATTATTTTCTTCCATTGGTATTTTTCTTGCATGTGGTTGTTTGGGCTGTTCTGTGCATGGAATCGAGTCCTGTTTTGGGGCATAAGATTGGTAAGGCATTTAAGCCCATTTGATGAAGTCAATTTTGGGATTCCTCATGCAGGTTCCACATTCCCATTTTTACTCGATTTTAGATTCATTTCCAATTGTTGTGATTTAATGTCTAAATGTTCGTAATAACATTGTGATCGATAGTTTAATAGTGTGGTGGTGTTTCAAGGTGTTTCGGAAGTGGATAGCTCATGTGTGGTGCATTCAGAGCACTCGTAATCAACTTTGAGGTAGGCTTTGGTCTACTTTCTTGATTGAGCTTCTTAGCTAATACTTATGTCACGACCCAAGCCTAGGGCCTAGACGTGACATGGCGAATGAGGAACCGAAGGAACCCCAAACAAGCCTCTCAAACCTGTCATCACACTTCATCGGTCGCGGAAGAACATTCAACATTAATTAACGGGAAATAGGGACTAAGGGCAAACCATTTCAAAATGACATCGTAGAACAAGAGTCAAGCTCATTTACAAAATACTTGTCCAACGCACACCTCTACATACATAGATAGGACGGGGGCCATGACATACTACCGGCTCCCCTCATAGTCAAAATACAATTGCAAGCTAAAGTTTCAAAACATAGGAGTAGGAACATAACATAGCCCTCGAATCATTGAGGACTCACCAACAAACTCGGATAAGCACCGTACTAGCCACGTGAATGGAGAGAAGGATCAAGAGTAGCTCCGGTCCCTACATGGTGACATCATGTAGGCAAAATATGCGTTAGTACTTGGAATGTACTAAGTATGCGGGGTGCAATACAACAATAGACAAGGACACAATCGAAATGCAATAAATAGTTTCATAGGCATAATGAATAACAATATGAGGATGCATGATCAAAGTGAAGTCAAAACATGTTTAAGTAAATCTATACTAATAGTAGATATCATATGTGTATGCATGATCCAACCAATCTATAACCCCAACTTAGGATGGGGGATGCCGTTCACACCCGGACACCCTGGTGGCAAGGTATAAACCCCTCACATGGTTGATGTTGGTCACACCCTAAGCATCCTAGGTGGTGAGATATAAACCTCTCACATGGTTGATGTTGGTCACACCCCAAGCATCCTAGGTGGTGAGATATAAACCTCTCACATGGTTGTCCGGTTCTTTTCCCCCGGACCGGGCATGGTCATGCAACACTTTATATAGGAAATTCCCATTAGGCTCTAATGCAATCTCACGTATGGAATGAACATATACACAAGCTTAGTTTGTCATCAACACATCTCTGGATTGCCATACATCTCATAACTCAAGCTTTAAAGCATCAATTCACCAATTCTCCATAGTTGGACATTTTGTCAAACACCTTGAAGGCATGTAATGGAATCAAAGAGCATGGAAAATAGGGTAGTAATTATGCAGCCAAACCAGTGAACAACCTACAACAACACCTTTTAACACCCACAATACCACATGAAAATCTCCACATCCATTCCAAATTTAGATTCAAGTTCTAGAGCCACAACATGCTCAAAACATTCATTTTTCATGTTTAAAATTCAATGTGTAGGAAATTATTACAAAGAACAAGACTAATTTATGAATCTTAACTTAAACCATGAATTAGTGAGTAGAATAGAGTCTAGGCACTATGGGTGGAAGGACCCATGAGTTCAACACCACATACCTTGAGTTCTTATGAAGGTCTTGAGAGTGTCTTCAATGGAAGCTTGGAACTTGGAGCAAGAGTCTCTTCAATCTTGAGGAAGGTTTTGGATTAGGGTTCTTGAGAGAACTTGAGAGAAAATGTGTCTAAGTATGGGAGAGGTGTTTTGGGAAATGTTTTAGAGATGGGAATTGAACTAATGGTATATAGGAAATAACATATGCCCTTTGGAAAAATGGTCCAACACTTAGAAAAAAAAATGAGGCGGGTGAACAGTAAAAACGCTCACTGGAAATTGCATTTCCTGCCGGACAGATTTTACGAAAATGGGCATAACTTCTTCGTCCAAACTCCGAATGAGGTGAAACGAAGTGCGTTAGGTAGCTAACTCAAAGGGCTTTCCATGGATATGTTATGGGCCACCCAATTATTTGTGTGCTAGGAGATATGACCCTCCAAAGTAGACCCTCGAAAAAGGCTTCACTTGGAAATTTCGGATTTTGATACGGTTGCTCTAAAATTTGGGTTAGACCTATTTCCCACTCAATTTGACCCCCTAAACCAGAATATGAAGTCGGATTTTCGAAAAAAGAAACGGATTTTTAGATATAGCTAAAACAAGTTTCCGGTAACTTCCGAAGCACATTTTCAGGAACTTTTTTTGGGTCATTTCAGCTTATTATAGATTTCATGTAATTTTAGATTGTATTTTCTGGGTATTTAACATTCCTATTGTTAATCCATATTTTCTTGATTTGGTAAGAGCCTTGGGGTTAGTATGGGTAAAGGGATCATTAATTTAGGTTTGTAGCTTCTCATGTGGTATAGATGATCTTGATTATCTTTGTTAGGATTTATACTTTGTGGCCTTAGAATAGGTTGTACCTTAGGTGCTTTAGATTGTGTTTAACCGCTTCATAGTTACAATTTTATCCCTAAAGGGATAATATTCAGTTGATCTCCTTGCATTGGTGCTTGGGACATTGATTGCACATCGTAGCCGTGGGTTGGTCCTACATATGCTTAGTCAGGGACTGGAGGGGTATGATTGGGGTAGGGTTTTGTCTCTTGAGTTTGTTCCCCATTTTATTGATTTGAAATCTCTTTTTGATCCCTTCGCTTGTTGTTTAGTGGTAGGCCTATTGTATCCTTATTGAGCTTATGATTATATTATTAGGTCTGAGGCAATATATGAGGACTAGTTGGATCTAAGGTTAGTACATTATGTCTTGATATCATTGTTTGGTTGGCTGTGTATCTATTTGAATTAAAGTGCCTTTTTTGGAAACCGGTGATGATGCTCATTGCATTGTTTGTTCATTCTTACAGATATGTGGTATGATCCTGATGCATCCATAGCCATATTTATCTTTCATGTTGAAATAAAATTTTACTCCGCTCTATTCTAAATTGGTTTTAACGGGAGTCGTATCACATTTATCACTAGATTCCTAGTTTTTGAGATTACTATGCGTCAGGGATGTGCTCCTTTCCTACTTGTGATATTAGAGGCATCTGGTATGTGCTCAGTTTTCACTTGAATACCTGGCACGTCGACGCCTTTTCTTACATGCTATTGGTCTTACTTACGCCCTCAGGCTACTCTTGCAAGTTAGGTTGGGAGTTTACCATCTAGCTGGGTGGCTTTAATTTGCATGAGATTCTTTTCATGGTCTACACACCCCCGAGTCACTCTTGCTAGTTGGGCAGCTTATGTCCCTAGGAGTGGACTGACTAATTGGGTGGCCTAGATTGATTTGTCACTCATGCTAGTTGGGCTGGGAGTTTATTCGAGTCATATGGTTACGGGTTTGGATGGTAATTGATGGTTTTGTTATGCACCATGCATTCATATTCATGGCCTATCACCATAATACTTGTTTGTTGATTTCACCCTCCGATTTATGGGGTCCAGTTGGGTTGTATTTGCTGTTTGCACCTTCCAGGCTTATGGGGTCCGGTTAGGTTATTGTTTGACTATATTATGTTCTCTATTGTTGTTTCACTATTAGCTGATATACATGGACTATAGAATTTTGGTTGTGGGCCTTTTTGGCCTTGGGTAGTTGACTTGGTATCTTAGTACCTTACAAATAGGTTCTTAGCTTGCGTTGCAGCTACGTTCTCAACTCGACTTCTTACTCTTTGTACCCCATTTCTGTTCTTTTGCCTCTCTACTTTGGTATTTTATATTTGGTTACTTGTGATTTACTCTCTTTATTACTTGTTGTTTATGCTTGTGTTATCTTTTGAACTCAATCGGCCATTTCCTACTGAGTAATGTTTTTGGTACTCATACTATAGTTCTACTTCCTATAGATTGCAGTTGAGTTATTGCCATTGATTTGGAGTTATGCAGAGTAGCTTGGAGTTTCACAGATTAGGGTGAGCTCCTAATGTTTGGAGCAACCAGTTATTGTCTATTTTGGCTCGGCTTAGTCTTTATATTGTATTTAAAGACAACCTACACTTTCCTTGTATTTGTAAAAGCTTTGTACTCCTAATTTGGATTAGATAATCAACTACTGACTTAAGCTAGGTCTTGGGATGGTTCATATATTTTTTTTTATTATCCTGTGTTTGCTTTGTTCTAAGCACTTGCTTCTTTTTATTGGCTTCTACTTGGTAGTCTTTTGCTTATGGCTCCGGGCTAAGAGTTACGCTTACCTACTGGTGGGGTGTAGTAGGTGTTATCATGACTTGAGAAATCAGGTCGTGACAGTTTTGTAGTAGAGCTCCAGGTTGACCGACATCATTAGTATGAGGGAAAACGCCTTGAAGAGTCCTGCATGTCGGTGCAGAGATGTCTGTATACAATCTTTGGGAGGCTCTAGGCAATTCATAGGAAATTCTATTCTTGACTCCTTATCGTGAGCTTTCACTTTTATTAACTTTTAGAACTGCTTCTTTGGAATCTACTCTCGTCTAGATGGATAGCACAAAACATTTGATGGACGTGGATGGAGCATCAACAAATTCCACCAGAGTTTTCGCACATGATCGGTTAGAAGGCCTCAGTAGGGCATGGGCCTTGAGGTCAGACGCTTCTTCATCATTCAGAGAGCTTGGGGAAAACCCAGGATTTGACACAGTTATTTGCTATCTCGGTTCCTCGATATTCAATGTTAGGAGGTCTGAGCTTCTTCATGGGTACACCTCAAGCAGGTGTGATTCTGGGTGAGAGATGTGTTTCTCAGAGCAGCGTTGGGTTGAGAGGTCCTTAAAAAAATTTGTCATCTATTTTCGATTATCTGATGGGATTTCTAAAATGGGATGTGCATAGTCTCATATTGTTTCCTTCAATCCAAGAGCTAAGTCAGGGGTTCATCAGAGGGTTGGCCTTTCCACTCCAATTGACATCAGAGCATATGATATCAATGGGATCTACTTTTCCCAAGGTTGTTAGTCATGTGAGGGTTGTGGAGCATGCGTGTCTTAAGACTACCGGTGTCACGAGCCAAGGGTACCCCCTAGATGTAACATGGCGTATAGAACCCTGAAGGATTCCATACTAGCCAATTAGTTCTCATAACATAATAAATAGAACAATAAGAGTAAAACCATAGTCCAAATCCAAAACATTTTATAAAGAAAAGCGAAAGTCTAAAATGGTGGCACGTAGTTTGTGGGATAAAGAGATTGTTACTAGAAACTCGGCCTCTACTAATAGGGGAGCTTCCATCTCAAGAGATTGCTTCTAGAAACCCAGCCTCTACTAACGGGGGAGCTTCCATCTTGCATCAATATCCACTCGCTGCTAAGCATAATTCCCACAGAATAGTCTTTTCTTACTTATTCTCAATATCCATGGAAAGGTGTCCTTGGACAACCAATCCAAGCTAGTTTCATTAGAATATTGATTCAATTAGGCGAGAATAGCCTTTCAACCTAAGAAAGCTTATTATGTGAGAAAACCTTTCACATCATGCTAGTATATGTTTATGAGAATAGCCTTTCACAACACAACATCAAACATCATCATTGACACTTTACTCTCAAAGCACCCTTAAACATTTACATAGATTTCTTAAGATCATGAATAAACTCATGCTTTTCCCTTTCAATGTTCAAAACTTACTTTCAATCACCAAATCTAGAAATCAAGGATTATATAGGGATTATATCACAAATTCATGTGATTCCATCACTTGATGCATTAATTCATAAAACTTCTCTTTGATAATCAACAACCCACATCATATTATCACAATTTGGAAAACATGGGGGTTTCATGGGTTCATAAGGGGAAACATCATACAATCATTTTAAATCATCAATTCATGCATATTAAAACATAACTCAATCATTAAGATCAATAATCAAGATAACCCATGGTAATTGAAGAAAACCATAGCAAATTAGGGAATTCTACCTGTTGAAATAGAGGAATTTGGGGACTCCATGAATGAAAGAGATTCATGGATGAAAACTACCGTACCTCAAGTCCAAATGCTAGCCTTCAATGGAGGAATTGAAACCTTTCCTTGAAACCCTAGATGACTCCTTCTTCTTCTTCTCCAAGTTCTAGAGATAGAATATTTGAGAGGAGATTTTGATCTTCTTTTGGGAATTTGGAAGAATGAAGTAAATGGGTCTAATTTGGGGGTAAAAAGACTTATGTAGGGGTCCTAAAGATAGGCAAAACAACATAGTATAGGAATTAATTAATTAGGAAAAGACCCAAATAACCCTGAAAAACAATTGAGAGCTGACCACGGATGGACCCCAGTCGACGGATCGTGGTTTGACCTACGGTCCATTCTGGTGAACCGTTGTTGGTCATCAGAGACTTGGATTTTGGGCTTCAAACCACGGACCGTGGTCAGGCCTACTATCTGTAGGTCCGGCCGTAGTTCTTGGCCCTTAGACCATTTCTAGGTAGGCCAACCACAAACCATACGTACGGTCCGTGGTTCCATCCACAGGTCATGGGTGGCCGGCGTGGTTTGGTACCTGCAACATTTGGAAAGCTACCATTTTGGCCTTTTTGAATATGGGGTGTTACAATATCTCCCTCTTGTGATCATTCGTCCTCGAATGAGATTCTAGGCATATCTTAAATGAAAAAGACTCAAGACTAGCATTCCATCATGCATGCAACTCATCAAAATGTCCATAATCAAGGACGAAACATCAACTTGAAGCTAAACATACTCAATGTATCATATGGAAGTAGGAACTACATCTAACAACCCAATATGCATGAAACTTCATCATTTATCATATTCAATGGAGGAACTACCTTCTCCAAGCTAAAAGCATGCTAAACATCCTCTCATGGAGCCTTTAGGCAATTCATTCTCAAAAGCATATCTAATGCATGTTCAACAATTATCTCATGAAGTCTATAGGCAACTCATACTCCATGAACAACAACATGAGGAAAATAAATCATATAAGCCATTTCTTTCAAAACTTAAGTTTTTTCATGAGCATGCATAACATAAGGAAATCTTGGAAAACACATAAAACACATGACTCCCAGAACAAGGAATAAACCATGACAAACTCATTACCTCAAGCTAGAGTAGGAGTAGAAGGAAATAGATGAGGATATCGGGACATCATATCGGCCTCGACCTCCCAAGTAGGACCCTCAACTAAGTGATTCCTCCATAAGACCATAACACCATCACGAAAGAAACTTCCTTGTTTCTCAACTTCTTGACTTGCTAGTCTAAAATCTCAACCGGAACCTCTTCATAGGAAATATTCTCTTTAACTTCCAAATCCTCTAAGGAATCTATGGATGTCGGATCACCAACACATTTCTTCAACATAGAGACATGGAAAACCAGATGCACCGATGCCAACTCATTTGGCAACTCAAGCTCATAAGCAACCTTACCAACACGCCTCAAAATCTGATATGGGCCTACAAAATGGGGACTAGGCTTCCCTTTCTTACCAAACCTCATTACACCATTCATGGGTGAGATTTTCAAGTAAATCCAATCATGAACACCGAATTCAAGATCCCTTCTTCTAACATCGGCATATGACTTTTGCTGACTTTGAGCCATTTTCAACCTTTCTCTTATAAGTCAAATTTTCTCAATGGCCTTATGAACTAACTCGGGACCTATTAGGGCAAGTTCACCTGCCTCAAACTAACCAATAGGAGACCTACACCTCCTACCATAAAGAGCCTCAAATGGAGCCATATCAATACTCAAGTGATAATTGTTGTTTTAGGCAAACTCAATCAATGGTAAATGGTCATTCCAATTACGCTTAAAATCAATCACACAAGCTCTCATCATGTCTTCCAAAGTTTGGATAGTACTCTCTACTTGCCCATCATTTTGGGGATGAAAGTCCGTACTAAGCTTAACGCGAGTACCAAGACCCTTTTGGAAAGACTTCCAAAACTGAGAAATGAATAGAGTACCACGATCAGAAATAATGGATAAGGGCACTCCATGCAACCTTACCATCTCTCTGAAATACAACTAAGCATAATCTTTCGCCGAATAAGAAACCTTGACGGGAATAAAATGAGTTGATTTTGTCATCCTATCTACTATAGCCCAAATCGAGTCATGTTGTCACCAAGTACGTGGCAACCCTACAATAAATAACATATTCACATCTTCCCACTTCCAAGTAGGAATACCAATGTCTTAGGAAAAATCTCTTGGTTTCTGAAGCTCAACCTTCACTTGTTGACAATTAGGACACTTAGCCACAAATCCCGCAATATCCTTCTTCATCCCATTCCACCAATAGATCTCCCGCAAATCACGGTACATCTTGGTGCCTCCCAGATGAATAGAATACCGAGAACTATGTGCTTCCGACAAGATATGTTCCCTTAAGTCATCAACATCTGGAACACATAAATGACCTTGAAATCTAAGCACACCATCTTCCCCTGGGAGAAAGCCTCAACGGACTTTTTGAGCATCGCTTCTTTCAACTGGGCCAAAATAGGATCAAGACCTTGCTTACCCTTCACATCCATCACAAAGGATGATTCAGACCAATTATGAACTATGACACCACCCTTGGTGGAGTCCACTAATTTGACACCTAATCAAGCCAACCTATGAACATATTGAACCAACTCTTTCTTTTAATCCTTAACATGAGCAACACTACCCATGGATAGTCGACTAAGAGCATCCGCCACCATATTTGCCTTATCGGGGGTTATAGAGAACACTCATGTCGTAATCCTTCAATAATTCTGGCCACCTTCTTTGGCGGATATTCAAGTCCTTTTGGTTGAACACATATTGCAAACTCTTATGATCGGTGAAAAAATCAACATGAACCCCATACAAATAATGCCTCCAAATCTTTAAGGCAAAAACCACCGCCGCTAATTCAAGGTCATGGGTAGGATAATTCTTCTCATGGATCTTAAGTTGCCTTGAAGCATATGCAATAACTTTACCATTTTGCATAAGCACACATCCCAACCCAATTCTAGAGGCCACACAATACACCACAAAGCTATCTGTACCTTCCGGTAAGGTCAACACTGGAGTGAAAGTAAGTCTATCTTTCAACTCTTGGAAACTTTTCTCACAAGCTTCCGACCATATGAACTTAGCCTTCTTTTGAGTAAAAGTTGTCAAAGGAGAACCAATGAAGGAAAACCCCTCAACAAACCTTCTATTGTAACCGTCCAAACCCATGAAACTTGTAATATCTAAAAGAGATAGAGGTCTAGGCCAACTCTTAATCTTTCTAAGATCTACCCCAATACCCTTACTTGAAACAATGTGACCAAGAAAATGTAACACCTCAATTTTTGAAAGAACTAGAAAGACTTAGAATTGGAAAGAAACCATTTTTGTAAATAATCAAATTTGGAAAGTTTGACAAAGTTAAGCTAAGTATGAGTTTTGGGCCGACTTCAAACAACCATAACTCCTAGAACATGATTAGTTAGGTGTTCTACTAGATACCGTAGGAAATATCTTTGAATTATTTTTCCAACGCCACCGAGTATGCTCAGTTTCGAGTTAATATGAGGGAGATATGTCCATTCGAAGTTGGCTTGTCTAGATTAGGAAAGTCAAAACCGGCTTTTAGAAGGATATTATGATCTTTTCACTACCTAATTAATTAAATTCATTTTTGGTAATTAAGTTGGGGACAAAATTGATTGGATTCAGTTTACGCTTCATAAAAATAAGTTAGGCTTTTGAGAGAAGAGAAAAGAAGAGGAGAAAAGAGGAGAGGATCAAGGTGTTCGTCGAGGTTCTTGAGTTTTGTCGTGGATTTTCGCCATGGGTTTGACCCCTAAGATGTATGTAAGCTTTCATAGTGTTGGGTTTGTTCACCCACACGCCAATCATGTTAATTTCAGCGTTAAGTTCGTTCTGGAAAGTTGAAGGTTTGATATTCTTGAATTGTGTTCTTGAAATTGACTTTCGTTCTTGAGTTAACATGAGATTGATGAGTTCTTGAGGAACTTGTGTCGATTTTAAAGTTGTGTTTGCTTAGATTCTTAAGTACATGTAGTGGGTATCTGAATCTAAAGAGTAATTGAAAAAAAGAACCAAATTTAGGCGAATTGGGGTTAGAAAATAAAGAAGGAAACAGTCAGGAAAATATGGGAAATTTTCTCTCCGCGTCACGGTGCTATCACAGACCCTTCTGCCTCAATATTTATTTCATGACCAAATATTTTAATGTATCTCCGCATCGCGGACTTGCTTCGAAACATTGATTTCTTGATCGTTTCTCATGTTTAACTATCTAAAAACACTCTTAAACATCCCGATATCTTTCCTATCACAAATCACAACCTTGAATTCATAAATCAAATTCAAGGTAGAGTTAAGAGTTATGTTTTTCAGAATTCTTTCGAACATTCTAAGAAAGTTCCTTTGAATCCTTTTGTGGAGTCTTCTACACCTTCTAGTAATTTGGTTCAAAACTCGACCAAGTGAGTATGAGAATGAGGAGAATGTATTCATGAGTCTACTTTATCATCACGATATCCTTCATATCATGAATCAGATCTCTTGAATTCATAATTCACATTCAAGAGAGAGTTAAGAGTAGAGCCCAAGAAAGTCTTTGAGTTCAATTGTGAATCCTTTGATATCAATTATCGATTTGAATTATGTTTTTGGCAAGTAAGTATGAGGATGAGAATATTCATATACTCGAGTTCCATATTATTATGTAGACCCTCGAGTCGAGTCGTTCATGCCCATAAATTCTGCATGAACTTCGTAAAATGAGCATCTTTGAGAGGAGTAGTATCTTCAAGTTCTAAGTCTTGAGTATTGAGTTCCTAACCCTTTTAAGATCATATTCCTAGTCATGGAACTATTACATGTTACCCATGAAGTCTTTGAGTGGAGTAGTTCATGCCCATAATTCCGCATGAACCCTATAAGTCGAGCAACCTTGAGATGAGAAATATCTTTGAGTCCTTGAGTCGAGTAGTTCATGCCCATAATTCCGCATGAACTCTTTGAATGAAGCATTCTTGAAACGAGTATTATCATTGAAGTTCTTGAGTTATGAGTTTTTGAGTTTCGAGTATTGGGTTCTATGTATGGATATTGAAAACCTTGAACTGAGTCGTTCACGTCCATAATTCGGTAAGAACCTTATTTTGAGAAGTCTTTTACAAATATTTATAAACTTGTTATAAGACTTGAGCACTTGAGTTGAGAAAGAGTATAGTCAAGTTCAATTTATTTAAACTGATATATGGAAACTAAGTATTCCCAAGAGTAAATGTTTTCACATTTGAAAGAGGAGGAAACTGTGATTTCCAAAAGAGTTTTGAGCAGACATCTCTTTTTAGAGAAATAATTTGAGTAATAATCTTAAACCACAGAAAGAGTTATGTTTTTAAAACATATGAGCTGAGTATATTTTGGGTGTAGTTTTGAGCACCGATATGGGGAGTAGTTTAGACAACTCAAGTCTCCATAAACCATGTAGCCGACGTGGGTAGAAAGGGTCAAACTTTTTAGATTATTCCTTAGTGCTTTTTAGCACATACTAGTGGATGCACTTAGTTGAGAGGTCTTATATCTTGGGAAAGTATATGAGAGTTCTAGCAGCGTGGGTGAGACGTTGTATCATCACATATCTCATAGTGATAGTAGTCGGTTAGAGAAACTCCCACAGAGTTATATTGTATTTTTATATACACACGGAGTATTATTGTATTTTTCAATACATTGAGTTGCTATCTACAGTTTTACAGCTTTCCATATATATTGCATCTTTTACTATTGCTTTATCCTTGAGTACCTTCGAGTTGAGTACCTTTGATTTGAGTATCTTGAGTTGATCTGTGCTTCATTGTGTCGAGTACCTTATTTTTGAGTTTCACTGAGTTGAGAACCTTATTACTGAATTGAGTAGCTTATCCTTGAGTACTTCTGAGTTGAGTAAGTCTGAGTTGAGTAAGTTTGAGTAGTTTTGAGTATCCTTGAGCATTCCTTGAGTTGAGTAAGTTTGAAAAGAGGTAAGTATGTTTCCTTTTTATCAAGTTCAAGCTTATGTTATTCTTTAGAATTCCCCTTACATGCTCGTACATTCCATGTACTGAGCCATTTGGCCTGGACCTTATTATGATGCAGTTACAGTTATTCAAGGTCGTCAACAAGAGCTTCGTTGATACCACATGGAGTTCGAGTTAGCTATGGTGAGCCTCCTTGCTTCCGGAGGGTTCCACTTTTACTTTCAGTTATATCAGTTTTTAGGAGGTTGTGGGTCTTATCCTGACTTCAATCTTTGTCATTTAGATGCTTCTTATATTGAGTGTAGAGTTTCAAAATTCTGTTCATTTATTTTATTAAATGTTTAAAAACTTAAGTTGCCTATTTTATGGCGAGTTGAATAATTTATTTTTATTTAGAGTTTTTTATTTGAGTTTAAGCTTTGTAATTGAGTTTTCATGAATTTTTATTCAGGTTTTAGCTTTGTATGTTTGAGTTAGTATTTCACTTGTAGTCAGGCAGGATGAGGGTTCGCTTGGGGACCAAAAATAGTTCTAGAGTGCTGGCCACGTCCAGTGTGTAGGCTCGGGTTGTGACAAACTTGGTATCAGAGCCAGGTTTCAAGAGTCCTAGGGTCTCTATGAAGTCATGTCAGTAGGGTCTTGGTTGTGGTTGTGAGGGCCCCATTTCTATAAACGAGGGACTCGAGACATTTAAGAAAAGTTCCCTTCTTTCATACTCTTAATCGTGCAATAGAGCTAAGTCATAGAGATTTATTCATACTCATGCATTTCTCAGATTCATTCGACTACCCATCATACTAGAGGTGGTTGAAAAGTGAAGTGTAAAGATCCTTATGGATGAGTTGTTGTTAGCAAGAGTCTTGAGAAAGTTATGAGACCCCAGAGGGGCTTGAGAGAAGCCCAAGAGTAAGTTAAGTGTTCATTTTTAGAGGAATGCACCCATAATTATATGAATCGTGCATTGGAGCTAAAAGCGAGTTGTACTCTTTTTCTTAAGCCTTGTTTCGACTGAGATCCTTATGAGGAGGTATGTTTAGAGCTTGGGTAATATTTCCACCCAAAAAGGTAGCATGAGTTACGAGATCATGAGCAGTAGTAGTGAAACAACCCATAGTTAGAGGAAAGTATGCAGAGGTTTAGTAATCCTAGAAAGGGAGATAGTGTTTTGAAGCACTATACTACTATAGTCATGCACCCAACAAGTTATTGATGAGGAGTTTTCCCTTATGGGTAGAGTAAGAGTTTCTAGTCCAGATGAGATAAAGTATATATTTGTTAACCAGAATAGAGTTGATGTCGATGTGCCATCGTATTAGAGGAGACTAAATTCATTCGTTAACTAAGAGAGCAGAGTATTTATGAAGTGATAGATCGAAGCTAGGCTTATGATTTGTTTGAGAGGGTCATGATGTTTAGAAGGTTATAGAACTGATCAAGTAATGAGGTATAGTATGGTAGACGAGCAATCATATTGATATTTGGGTTTAGTAATAAATATTAAGCTTGAATTTGAGATGAGTGTCCTGATCAAAAGAATGGCAGCATGAGGGTGATGACGTTAGTCTTGAAATTTGATCTAGAAGACTTGACATAGAGTAGGTGAGGAATTGAGGTGATAAGCTGCAATAAATATGAGTGGTACAAGTGATACCCTAACCTTTAGATGAAGGTAGTAAAGTGTGGCTAAGTCACAAGAGTAACAAGAAGCATTAAGAGGTGTACTAACAGGGTGCGTAATCAAAAGAGGTTAAGAGAAACACCTTAGAAAGAGGTCTTAGTACCTGCCTATTGAGAGTTCAGTAGTCATGAAATAACCTTCTCCTGAGTGTTAGAGTAAAAGAAGATGTAGACAAGTTTAGAGCTGATAGAATAGGTCCATAGATTTATAGTGTTAGCTTTAGACTTAGGGGGAGATGACAAGATGAGAAATCAAGTCAAGTGTTTGAGAGTAAGATAGTAACGACTTCCAAAGAGTTTGGGGGATATGTTTTTAGAGGTCCTTTTAGTAGTGGGGTGATGTTATAAAGAGAAGGTTAATGATCTTTATCGTGATAGTGATGGTGTGTTTATTCCATCTAAGGTTATTAATGAGGAGGGAGAAAAAGATGGGGTTTTCTAAGAGAAATAGTTAAATGGGAGCCCTTAGTTGGTTTTGAATAGTAATGCAGACAATTCTAGTTAGTATGGCAGAGATGATAAGAGTAATCCCATCTCGTACCCAGCCCAACCATCATTCGAGGATGAACGATCCAAAGAGGTAGATATTGCAACACCTCTCTTTTAGAAAGAACTAGAAAGACTTAGAATTGGAAAGAAACATTTTTTGGAAACAATCAAATTTGGAAAGTTTGACAAAGTTAAGCTAAGTATGATTTTTTGGTCAACTTCAAACAACCATAACTCCTAGCTCAGGATGTGTTAGGTATTCTACTAGATACCGTAGGAAATATCTTTGAATTATCTTTCCAACACCACCGAGTTTACTCAGTTTCGAGTTTGTATGAGGAAGATATGTCCATTCGAAGTTGGATTGTCTAGATAAGAAAAGTCAAAACAAGATTTTAGAAGGGTATTATGGTCTTTTCACTACCCAATTAATAAAATTAATTTTTAGTAATTAAGTTGGGGACAAAACTGATTGGATCCAGTTTACGCTTCATAAAAATAAGTTAGGTTTTTGAGAGAAGAAAAAAGAAGAGGAGAGGATCAAGACGTTCATCGAGGTTCTTAATATTTGTCCTGGATTTGCGCCATGGGTTTGATCCCTAAGAGGTATGTAAGCTTGCATAGTGTTGGTTTTGTTCACCCACGTGCCAATCATGTTAATTTCAGCGTTAAGTTCTTTCTAGAAAGTTGAAGGTTTGATGTTCTTGAATTGTGTTCTTGAAATTGACTTTCGTTCTTGAATTAAGATGAGATTGATGAGTTTTTGAGGAAATCTTGTCGATTTTAGAGTTGTGTTTTCTTAGATTCTTGTGTACATATAGTGAGTATCTGAAACTAAAGAGTAATTGAGAAAAAGAACCAAGTTTAGGCGAATTGGGGTTAGAAAATGAAGAAGGAAAAAAGTCGGGTGAATCTGGGTACCAGGACCGCGTCGCAGACCTGTTCCTCAGGATATGAAATTTTCTCTCCGCGTCGCAGAGCTTTCACGGATCCTTCTACCTCAAAATTTATTTCGCGACCAAATATTTAAATGCATCTCCGCGTCGCGGACTTTCTTACAGGGAGTGATTTCTTGATCGTTTCTCATGTTTAACTATCTAAAACCACTATTAAACATCTCGAGATCTTTCCTATCACAAATCACAACCTTGAATTGATAAATCAAATTCAAGGTAGAGTTAAGAGTTATGATTATCAGAATTCTTTCTAACATTCTAAGAAAGTCCCTTTGAATCCTTTTGTGGATTCTTCTACACCTTCTAGTAATTTGGTTCAAAACTCGACCAAGTGAGTATGAGAATGAGGAGAATGTATTCATGAGTCTACTTTATCATCACGATATCCTTCATATCATGAATCATATCTCTTGAATTCATAATTCACATTCAAGAGAGAATTAAGAGTAGAGCCCAAGAAAGTCTTTGAGTTCAATTGTGAATCCTTTGATATCAATTATCGATTTGAATTATGTTTTTGGCAAGTAAGTATGAGGATGAGAATACTCATACATACCACATATTGAGCCATTTGGCCTGCATCGTTTCATGATGCAGATACATATATTCAAGGTCATCAACAGGAGCTTCGTTGATACCACATGGAGTTCGAGTTTGCTATGGTGATCCTCCTTGCTTCCGGAGGGTTCCACTTTTACTTTCAGTTATTAGGAGGTCGTGGGTCTTGTCCTGACTTCCATCTTTGTCATTTAGAGGCTTCATAGATAGACTGTAGAGTTTCAGAAATCTGTTCATTTATTTTATTAAATGTTTTAAAGACTTAAGTTGCCTATTTTATGGCGAGTTGAATAATTTATTTTTATTCAGAGTTTTTCATTTGAGTTAAATCTTTTATAATTGAGTTTTCATGAATTTTTATTCAGGTTTTAGCTTTGTATGTTTGAGTTAGTCTTCCGCATATAGTTAGCCAGGATGAGGGTGCTTGGGGACTAGAAATGGTTCTCGAGTTCCGGCCAGAAACAAATGCCCCCCTACCCGACTCCAAAAAGAAAAAGAAGAAGAATGAAATGGAAAATATGTTGCTCTATACATAGAACTTCTCTGCTTGTTTATCCTTTCTTTTGTGTTTAGTGAAACTTTAGTGTATGGTAATTTACCATTTGAGAACTAGCTGGTAGACTGGAAGTTCACAGTTTCAAGCCATTCAACAGATCTACAAGGACTCTTGATGAACTCATACTTTATGTTTCTAAGAAAATTTTAAATAGTTTTTAATCAGATTTGACACTCGCAAATGCTTCCCATGATTTAGAAAAGAGGAAAAGTTGGCATGTATCCTTTTTCTGTAAAGTAAAAGAGCTACTTCATGAGTAAAAGGTTCACAATGAGTTCAATCTATAGTGACAAATAAAAGTATTAACTATCGTTTACAATACCTTCATTCACTTGTATTGCTACTTCAGTTCCAAAATTTCAGAATTGAAGATATAAACAAATATTTTATCCATAAATAATTAGCTTTATAACAATCGATACGCACTATGTATACAATATGATTATTAAACTATGATTCTTTGGACACATAATACACTAGAAACTTGAATATACTTCTAAGTTCAAATATAAAGAAAAAGTCCAGATTGTGCAAAAGAAGAAGAGTAACTCAAACAAAACAAGCAACAATTTGTAAAGAAAAAATAATTGGCAGAAGGGAGGCATACCTGAGATTCGAGTAGATAGAAGAGAATGATTAGGGTAGAACTTCGATGACCTATGACCTGTGTTTTCTCTATTTTGAGAAAGAATAAATCCAAACATTGAGAGTTCTGATAGTTGTGATGCAGATCGACACTAGCAGCTAGGGAAGAGTAGATATCTTTTGTTTGCGACCAGATGAAAACACAGAGAGTTTTAGGAATTGCTTTGCAGATCGATACTAGCAGCTAGGGCAAAGTACAACCTATGTGTTTTGTTTGGGACGATGGGTCGAGAAAAAGATTTTTGTGTTTTCTTTTTAGAATTTATTACTTTAGTATAATTTGGTGCCTAAGATTTCGTCAAAACAACACTTTTTATTTTTAAATATTTTAATATTATATTTTGCCACATTTTCTCCCACTTAAAGACCCACAAATTTTAATTTAGGACAAGTTATTAATTCCTTTAGGGACCAGATTTAGTACCTTCTCAATAAAATATGGAATTACGGACTAGAATAAAATCTCATCCCAATACATGTACTTTTGGAGACGAGATTATTAACTCATCCCTAAATGTTGGTCTTAAATAAGGCTTTTTCTTGTTGTGTTTACAGAATTGAATTCGGGTGAGTAGAACTCCCGAAACTAATCTTAGCGGGAACGGGTATATTTTGAGTGTTATGGGATGAATGTGTGTTGTGAAATGGGGGCTTGGAATTCAAATTTCAACATTCTGTCTCCGTGCATGCCACTGTAGTGGGATGGGTCCCGCTGTAGTGGGATGGGTCCCGCTGTAGCGGGACAGATGCGACTTAAGTCGGAAATAAAACCCCAAAAATGTTTTATGCTACAATTTTCGACTTTGAGAGCCAAGAGATGACCCCAGACGAGTTCTTGAGCATTTTTCACCATTCTTGAGGCTAAAGGTAAGATTTTTCACTCCTGCAATCCATTTTTTGATCAATAGAACTTAGTTTCTTGGGTATTTATCGATGGGGGAGGGTTTTGATCTGGGAATTATGGTGGAAAAATCCCTAATCTGAGTGTGGGGATCATGGGTTTGGTCTAGGGTTATTGAGTTCGTTATAATCCAGATAAGTAGACCTTTGATTGTTGATCCTTGCGTATAAATTGTTATTTGTAGACCTAGAACAAGCGGAATAAATTTGGAAAGGGAAGATTCAAGCTTGGGTTCGATGTATGTGATGGTTGTGATTTCATATTCTGCGTGATTATTGTTAGAAATTGATTCATTGTAATGCATGCATGTATGTGAATGAAGCCTATTGATTACACCCTGAATGCATGCATGTGTGTGAATGAAGCCTATTGATTACACCTAATTTAAATAAGTATGAACGAAGAACTACATGCCATGAATCACCTCTTGTTGTATGATTGTGAGAATATATATTGTGATTGTTATTGTGGTTTGTTGAATGGAGCGTGTGTCACGTTCTGACACACTAACTGGGATTGGTTGCCATATTTCGGCATAGATATGGAATTGGTTGCCACGTTCCGGCATAAAAATTGAATCGAGTACCACAAACCGGTACACTAACAGTTTGGGTATGGGTTCCATGAGAGGACTATGGAATTGAGTTTCATGAAAGGACCATTGAATTGGGTTCCATGAGAGGACCCTTGACTTGTCATATATACTTGTTATTGACAATGTGGAATTGTACATTGACCTTGAAATGATAACTGATTGATATATATTTTGTATATGCGTATTTTACCTTGTTGTGATTCGGATATATGTTTCACTTATTGGGATAGTCGTGTGATCCTACCAGTACACTGTGGTTGTGTACTGATACTGCACTTGCTTGTTCTTTGTTGAGTACATGGCATCTTCAGGCGGCTATTGATACACCTCAGCTAGGTGACTATTGAGCGTGATCGGATTCAAGGGTGAGTCAGTTCTTTCAGGCTGCCATGGATCTTTCTTGTTTAAGTCCACTCTTTTCGGACTCCGACTATTTGTTTAAGGTGTTTGTTTAGTTTCAGGGTTGTACCCCCCTATTCTTAAACTTGTAATTAGTAGAGTTTTAGTACATTGAGTTTCATGTTCTAGGGTTTGTTCTTCCACATTAGTTTGGCTAGTTTATTTAAACTTTGGAGTTTATGGGAACTCTATATTATTTTTGCATTTAAACCTGCTTCCGTATCTTTAAATGCACAGTATCTTGGTTAAGGCTACTTAGTTAGTTTGTAGTAATGGTTCTTCCACCGGAGGGTTAGTGTGGGTGCCAATCACGACGGTCTTGGTCGTGACAAAGTTGGTATCAGAACCCTAGGGTCATTAATCTCATTGTACCAAAACTAGTCTAATAGAGTCTTGCGGAAGGGTACAAAGACGTCCGTACTTTTCTTCGAGAGGCTATAAGACTTTAGGAAAAACTCACATCTTTCTACTTATTCGTGCTATGACTTGAATACAATTGGTATTTGGGTGATACAAAATGGTATCTTTCCTCCTTCACTCTATGGTCCAAACTAGAGCAACAATAGTGGTAACACCATCACTAGCAAGAGAGGATGTGTATTGACTACCGACAGTCGAATAGGGTCACCATTCCGAACAAGTATCCACTGCCTCGAATAAATGATCTTTTGACCAGTTTCATGGTGCATCAGTTTACATTTTGCTCTTGTACTGGGAAACCGGTAATGGTCATCTATGGAACAAACTAATTTAGAAATCGGGCTTGTCTATGAGTTGTAAATTGAACATTGTGAATGTGTGTTCCTCGTTGCCTGAATTAACTATGAATATGGAAGTTGTATTTTCTTGGATGTGATGATATGATCATGTGCACAATAAGTGTGGGTTTGAATTTTGATATATGCAATATACTGGCTAATTTGATTGAAACTATGCAAGTTGTAACTACTGAGTATCGTGAAACTTGTTATGAAAAGAAGGTTACGACTAAGTTTGATGCAAGGGTCTAGATAATGTACAAGGTGATTCGTAAGAAAGATCTAGATGTGTCTTGCGCTTGAGTAATAACCGCGTGAGTGTCTAGGTGTATCCTAGGGATGTGTGGGTTATGGTGTTGAATTAATGAGAATGAGTTGGATTGTGTATCGTTGGATTGACTCGGGGTAGATAATGATTATCCTAGTTTAGAGGATTATCCTAAAGTGCTTAGTAAAGCTGAAAACCGTTGGGAGATTTAGAAAAGAGAAAAACCCCAGAAAAATTTATTGCTTGGGTACTGTTTCCGTCTGAGCCACTGGGGCGGGATTTTTCCACCAACGCGAGGCCGCCAAAGCAAAAATTCCCCGCCAAAGCAGGACAGGGTGAGACAGAACCTCATCCTTATCTCCTCTATTTTCCTAGGTCTCCTTATAGAACCTGAATCGAATCCGAACTGACCCCTGCAATCCAATCATTGTTCAACAATCGAGGATAGACTATAAAACCTTGTAATAAATCGAATCCTGTCAAAAAAATAGCAGAAAAACTAGCATCCATGTGCTTACAAAAACAAAAGAGGTGTGAAAAACTTTCTAAGTGTGAATTTTGTTTGACTTCGGTTGCCTTTTTGGGGCATGTAGTTTCAAGGGAAGGGGTAATGGTAGATCCCCGAAAGATTGAAGCAGTCAAAAATTGGGTCCGACCTAGTTCTGTCACTGAAATTAAGAGTTTTGTGGGGCTCTCTAGCTACTATCATCGCTTGTCAAGGGATTAAGGTCAGATTTATAGATTCAAGTTGAAGGTGACAACATTCAAGAAGTTTTGGTAAGGGACAGCTAGATAATGAACACCACTACTTTGGAAAATGCATTTTGTATGGTTGCCATAACATGCATGGATTATTTAGCGAATGATGAAATTAAGTTTTATCAATTGAGGTTAGAAGTTATATTGCGAGTTCATGGATTGATTTTATATCAAGAAGGGTCACGATACGACTGCTCCAATAGCAGCGATGTTTACTGGGTTAAGTTATTAAGTGTGTTACAATTGTGGAGAACTTGGGCATTTAAGGAGGAAATCAACAAGGCCATGGAGGCCGGGGAACTGGTAATGCATGTAGAGGAGCAGTGCATCCAGGCAAGGAGGTTTCCCGTTGAGATGACATGGATCAATTTTATGCCTTTCAGGGAAAGACCGAGGTTGAGGAGTCAGATGCAGTGATCACATGTACTATTATTGTTTGTGATCGGATGGCTAATGTGTTGTTTGATCCAGATTCTACCTATTCTTATGTGTCCGTGCGATTTGCATCTGAATTTGATGTGATTTGTGATATACTTGATGCCCTCATCTATGTTTCTACCCCAGTTGAAGAGTCAGTCATAGTCACCCATGTATTTCGTGTTGTCCTGTTGTATTTATGGATTGTCAGATTTGGGTTGATTTGGTTTTGCTGGATATGACTGACTTGGTATAATCTTAGGCATGACTTGGCTGTCCTCCTATTACGTTGTGCTTAATGGTAAGTCTAAGTCGATAACTCTAGAGATCCCGGGTAGGGAAAGGTTAGAGTGGGAAGGGGGTACAAGCCTAAGACAACTAAGGTCATATCTTTCATGCGGGGTAGGAAATTGGTGAGGTAGGATTGTTGGCGTAACTGGCTCATATTTAGGATGTTGAGGTCGAATCCCCTCTATTGTGTTTATTCCTGTGGTGTCAGAATTGAGAGAGCTTAAAGCTCAAATCCAAGGGCTTTCTGATAAAGGTTTCATCCGTCCTACTGCTTCCCCATGGGGTGCTCCTGTTTTGTTTGTTAAGAAGAAGGAGGGTAGTGTGAGGACTGGTGATTCTATCTTAAGCCATAAAGAAGTTGATTGATACCAGAATGACAGGCCTATAGACAAGGAAGGTCCCAATAAGTATACTTGGGTGAAGGAAATTGAAGTATTTTAATAAGAAAGTGCGTATAAATTGGGTTAGTCCTCTGAATTTGATGAGTATACCTGAGTTTGATGTGTCGTGTTGATGAAAGGTTGGCTTCGTGGTGATAGTCAAGGCGGACCGAGCATAATGGTAATAAGAGTTCGTGATGGATTGTGACGGGATGCAACTATATAATAAAATTATTCGTTAAGCGAATTTTTGTATAGTAATTATGACGTGCGAGTATCCAAGGTTGTGGTTTTCTAATATTTGATGAGTAACGTGGTTGTATGGAAAGTTTTAAGAGATGGTGGGACACCATTCGAATAGAAATTAAAGAGCTAGAGTCATAATGAAGAGAGAGGCGAGAGCAAGAATATTTTATTTGATTGCAAAGGCTAAAGAGATATCTTCAGAGGGGTAGATAATTGGTTTCATAGACGGGTGATTTCATTCGTGTTGTTGTGGCTATGGTAATAGTGTCATAAGTCCGTCAGATTTGGTTAAAACTATTGGAAAGGACTTGAGAAATGAGTGTACAGACAGTCAGACATTAGCTCGAGTGTGATGATAAGTGTTTTGGTTTTGTTTTTGAGTTTAGTAATGAGTACGAGGGAATTTTAGCAAAGGATATTGTAAGATCGACGGAGAAGCGATCAATGATAAGCGAAGATCCATGAATTCATAAAAATCTTCAAGGTACAAGCTAATGTTGATAGATAAGGGGATTGTGTTATACAGTTGAATTTACAATTCATGTTTTTCATTGTAAGTCTACATTCGTGGTGAGATATGCTGTCAAGGTATGAATTGGTAAGATGAGAATTGATCAATTGTACCTGGTATTGAGCATTTGAAAGGACTTACACCTGGGTTGAGTCGTAAAGTTTATTACTATTGATTGTTAAATCCCTAAGAAAGGTTTCATTTAAAAAGTGCTGGGTTATAATAAGGTAAATGGTCGGAGTATTATGATGGTTGTTAGTATTATGAGTATGATTAACTAGTTATGCTCTCGTGTGTTTTCACTTTTGTGGGTGGATCCCTAGTGGTGGATCAGGGGTACCAAATCCTGCGATGTTCTCTTGGTTGAGTGGGAAGATTGGGAAGATTTGGTTATTTCAAATGACATAATTGATGTTGTCTTAGAGTTGTTTAAAGTATTTTAGTGGTTCTACATGTACCACCTTGCTTCTGATAGTTCATAGAAGAGCTACCATGTGTAATTATGGTTGTCCGACAATCTTAATATTCATCTAGTCGTCAAGGTCATGTATTGATTATGTGTGGTTGAATGTGGGGATCATTGAATCCAATTCTACTGTTCTTAAGAGGTAATCTATAATTACTAAATCTAGCATTTTGATAGTGTTGCTAGAGGGTTTGTATGCCTGAACATATCCCTCAATAAGTATTAGATGCCTAAAGACCAAAATTTTGTAACTTAAGCTTATGGAAATTTATGTTATGAGAAGGAGATGTTGATAAGAACTATGATTGTTTGGGTATTATGAGTGTGTGTTGGTTGGTTCAGGTTCACTTCTATTTGTAGTGAGTATTGACTTGGAATTTTATCATGCTTAAGTGCTAAATGATTCGTCTGGATGATTGTGTCAAGGTTCTTGATAACATGTTGTAGACGTGTATACGATCAACTTTGGTGGTTGTTGGGAATCATTTTTATTCTTAGTAAGGTTTACATACAACATTATTTATCACTCGAGTATTGAGATGACTTCATTGAGGCATAGTAAGGGAGGATGTGTAGGTATTCAATTGGTTGGTTTGAGATTAGAGATGTGAAACCCTTAGGGGGTAATGAGATTCGATAAGAAGGGCATGCGAGATAAGTATCCCCAGTAATTCAACGATTCAAATACTACTTTACCCTTACTTTAGCCAGTCTTTCCTAGTTGATCACTCGGGGATGAGTGATGGGTAAATTAGTATCTATTGTAACGACCTGATTCCGTCGTTAGGGAAAAGCCAATGGGGAAGGAATTGGGGCCAGAAAACTTTTGAGTAGTAACTTGGGGCCAGAAAACTTTTAAGTAGTAACTTGGGATTTCCTAGCCTAGTCTAGATTTGGACGAAATTGGAGTCAGACGAGTCTAGAGAAATCTCGTAACAATTGGCTGATCTAATTATGATTTTGATCACATGATTCTTTCATTTCCATGTAAAGATCATTTCCTTCCCGAGTACGTTCACCCACTCCGCCAAATACGAATACGCCCCCGTGAGCTTTAGCAATATTGTTAATCAATTCCATAATGAGTTCTCTTTTACCCACTCCAGCTCCCCCGAATAGTTCAATTTTTCCTCCACGGCAATAGGGGGCTAAAAGATCTACTACTTTAATTACTGTTTCAAAAATAGATAATTTTGTATCCAATTGTATAAAGGTGGGTGCAGATCTATGAATAGGAGACGAGTAGATAGCTAAGACATTAAGGAACCCATACAACTTTACGAAATTGAATTCAGGCAAGTAGAACTTGCGAATCTGATCTTAGCGTGAACTGGTATGTTTTGAGTGTCATGGGATGAAGGTGTTTTGTGAAATAAGGGCTTGGAATTCAAATTCCAACATTCTGTCTGTGTGCATGCCGCTGTAGCGGGACAGACGCGACTTAAGTCGGAAATAAAACTCAAAAAATGTTTTATTCTACACTTTTTAACTTTGAGAGCTAAGAGATGACCCCAGACGAGTTCTTGAACATATTCACCATTCTTGAGGCTAAAGGTAAGAGTTTTAGTCCCCGAATCCGTGTGACGATCCGTAAAACTTAGTTTCTTGGGTAATTATCGATAGGGGAGGGTTTTGATATGGGAATTATGGTGGTAAAGCCCTAATCTGGGTGTGTGGATCATGGTTTTGGTCTAGGGTTATTGACTTCGTTATAATCTGGATAATTAGACCTTTGATTGTTGATCCTTGCGTATAAATTGTTGTTTGTAGACCTAGAACAAGCGGAAAGAATCTAGAAAGGGAAGATTCAAGTGCCTTAGGGGATTCAAGCTTGGATTCGAGGTAGGTGATGGTTGTCATTTCATGTTTTGCATGATGTATGTTAGAAATTGCTTCATTGTAATGCATGCATGTATGTGAATGAAGCCTATTGATCACACCTAATGTAAATAAGTATGAACGAAGAACTACATGCCATGAATCACCTCTTGTTGTATGATTGTGAGAAGATACATTGTGATTGTGATTATGGTTTGTTGAATGGAGAGCGTGTCACGTTCCGGCACACTAACTGGGATCGGTTGCCACGTACCAACATAAACATTGGATCGGCTGCCACGTTTCGGCATAAATATTGGATCGGTTGCCAAGTTCCGGCATAAACATTGGATTGGGTACCACGAACTGGTACTCTAACAGTTTGGGTATGGGTTCCACGAGAGGACCATTGAATTGGGTTCCATGAGAGGACCCTTGACTTGTCATACTTACTTGTTATTGAGAATCTGTAATTGTACATTGACCTTGAAATGGTAACTGATTTATATATATTTTGTATATGCGTGTTTTACCTTGTTGTGATTTTGATATATATTTCACTTATTAGGATAGCCGCGTGATCCTACCAGTACACTGTGGTTGTGTACTGATACTGCACTTGCTTATTCTCTGTTGAGTACAGGGCATCTTCAGGCAGCTATTGATAGACCTCACCTAGGTGACTATTGAGCGTGATCAAATTCAAGGGTTGGCCAGTTCTTTCAGGCTACCATGGATCTTTCTTGTTTAAGTCCACTCTTTTCGGACTCATACTATTTGTTTAAGGTGTTTGTTTAGTTTCGGGGTTGTACCCCTATTTCTTAGACTTGTTGTTAGTAGAGTTTTGGTACATTAACTTTCAGGTTCTAGAGGTTGTTCTTCCGCATTAGTTTGGCTAGTATATTTTAAACTTTGGAGTTTATGGGAACTCTATATTATTTTTGCATTTAAACCTGCTTCCGTATCTTTAAATGTGTAGTATCTTGGTTAAGTTTGCTTAGTTGGGTTGTAGTAATGGTTCTCCCACCGGAGGGTTAGTGTGGGTGCCAATCACGACGGTTTGGGTCGTGACACTTCCTATAGACCCTCTTAGCCATAATAGAATCACCAATAGGAGTAGAGACAGAAAAAAGTTCTAACAACTCATCCGGAAGAACATCAAACCTTATAGCCACATATGGCATAACAAAAGACAAAGTATCACCGGGATCCTGTAAAGCATAAACATCAATTTGGAAAACTTTCAACATACTCGTAACAATATCGGGAGAACCCTCTTGTTTACGACGAGTCTGAAGTTCATAGAATCGATTTTGCTTGGGAGCGTGGGAACCCAAACCACTAGGAGTAGCTTTCTTTCCATCTCTTCCCTTAGCCATAAACATTGGGCAATCCCTCATTTAGTGACCACTTTTACCACAACTAAAGTAACCATCTGTGCCGGCTAGACACTTCCCCTCGTGCTTCTTCTCACACTTAGCACAAGTAGACCTAGGAAATGAAGATCCACCACCATTACCTCCTTGAGGCTTAGGTTTAGATACCCTATCTTTGTTGAACTTAGGAGGAGCATTGGAGGAACCTTGACTGGAAAACCCTTGTCGAAACTTAGGACGACCATGTCCATCGGATCTAGCATGAGAGAAATTACCATCACTGATCTTAGCCCTTTTTACCTCCCTAGACTTTTCCTTATGATTTTCCTCTTCAATTTGTTGTGCAAGCACCATGAGACAAGATATGTTCATGTCACCAATGAGCATGGTTATACAAAACTCTTTAACCACCATTTGGGACACACTCGACACAAAATTACTTATCCTTTCTCTAGAATCAGCAACCATTGTTGGAGCATATTTGGACAATTGAGTGACCTTTAGATCATACTCCCTCACACTCATACTTCTTTGACGAAGGTTAAGGAACTCAAGAACCTTTGCTTCCCTCATCTCAAAGGAAACAAACCTATCAAGAAAAGCAGATTTAACCATTTCCCACTCTATGGGACCCGCTCCTACAGGTCTTGCTTCTTTCCATTGGATGTACCACACTTGAGAAACACCTTTGAGTTGATAAGCAACTAATTCCGCCTTCTCTACCGGAGTCACTCCCATAATAGAAATTACCTTATAGACCTCATCGATAAACTCTTGAGGATCTTCCTCAACTTTGGAGCTATAAAATTTTAGAGGGTTCATCCTCGTAAAGTCCAACACTCTTGACGCTGCCATACCTATATTTGGGTTCACGGGACTACCACCTCTCTATTGGCTTGGGCCATCACAACTCGAGCCAACACTTGAAAAGCCAACCTAAACTCCCCATTTGTAACTTGTTCGGCCAAAGGATCGACCAGAACTTGAGGATGAGCTTCTTGTTCCGCATTCTCCTTCACATTCCTTCTAGCATAAACCCTTCGAGTAAACATATCCTGAAAAACATAGGATAAGACTTAAGAGAGAGACTTGATAAAGTTAAAATCTATGGCACACTTTTAGAGTAATGAAAGAAGTGGAGTTTCCTAATCATCTTGTAGCGTCTCATTCAAAAATTTGGCGTGCTTCACACTCATGAAAAAGACTCTACTAGACGTGGCTTATGAGACATCCTAGGACCATTCTAAACCTTGTGCTCTGATTACCAAGTTTTTAACGACTGATACGCTAAAATTACACCTCCCTAAAGAAGTGTAAGCGATCGTTATCAAGTAAAGAACACAACTTGTAGGTTGGGGTCGATCCCACGAAGAATATGGTTTAGACTTAAACTTAACTTTCGATTATATTCGTTTAGTCAACTTATTTCTGAGACAAGTAAGTAAAGAAGGGGGGGAGGGGTTTGTGTAACAAATAACTTATGGTAGTTTAGAGAACAAGTGAGCATGATTCAAACTTTGGTTGTTATCAATGACAGAAAGTAACTAGGGTGTATGTGTTCCCCATAAGATCATAACGCGGTAATCCTAACAATAGTAATCTATCCTAGTGTATCACATGCAAAGTGGTAAGTTGTGTATCTCTAAATCCTTGGTCTGACAAATAGAGAATTTCACCCCGCATCTTGGTCCGGCTACGTATATATAATTTACTAACCCTTACCTTTACCTCATATTAGACATCACATCAATGTATGGCTTAGTTTTCACCCTCGCACCAATTGACATTAGACTATTAGATAGTATCACACTAAATCTATGTTGACAATTTTTTTCTTGTTAACTACCTCCTTGGTCCGTCAAGTAGCAACAAGGCGAGTTCTAACATTGTGCACCGTTAAAAAGACTTCTAGACAAAAGAATTATCAATGCATACTTCAACACTATTCAAGAATTACTTAGTTGTTATTCATACTTTGTTAATCGCTCGTGGTTCCCACAACCCTAGTTGTGGATTTAGTTACCCATGCTAGCAAGAACACAATTCGTATTATTAGAGGAAGAATTCATGAACTTACGTAATGAGTAGAAGAAATCCAAAAACCCAACTTGAATTTCAAAGTTAAAATTTTCAAAGCGAACTTAGGAAATCAAGAATTGCTAGAATTGCAAGTTAATCTCCAAAGCCAAAAACTAGAACTAAAGTAATAGTGTCTAACCTCTAAAAACGAGGTTTACATGCCCTATATATAGAAAAACATGTCCCCAATAAAAAGGAAACGAAATAAGGAAATAAAGTTTATGGACGCGATTTTGATCTACGACACTGACCTACAGACTGTGGACTGACCTACGGTCCGTAGGTCCCTTCCATGGTTTGGGACTTAGGCAATTTTCCAATACTCAAAATCTCCAACTCTCAGTAACAATTGACAGCTCAGTAGGACGGACCGTGGTTCCATTTATGGTCCATGGATACTCCTCTGTAGCTCTATACTTAAATTTTCGAAATAAGTTACTGGAACCCATTCTCTGAATCATTTGACGGAACTGGAGGATGGCCCGTAGGTCAACCTACGGTCCATCGTTTGTAACCGTGGTTCCACACTTGGTCAAGAATTCCCTGATTTTCCTTCAAGCCTTTCCTGTCCATCTACCCCTACCACCTACGGAACGTGACTGGACCTACGTACGGTCCATAGGTCACGTCCGTAGATGCCCTTTTCTACACACTTCTTCAGATTTGTCTCTCAATTTCCATGCTCGAACTTATTTCCTGCAAACATGATAATAACACATTAATACCAATACAAAATGGCCCTAGACACACACAACTCTTAAGTGAAATGTATTAAAAATACTGTAAACAAACTGTATATCAACACCCTCAACTTAAATTCGTTGTTTGTCCTCAAGCGACGCATTAAGACTCTACACGACACTTGTATAGAAGCAGACATTCAAGCATAAGCAATCACATGGCTTTCTATCCCGACTCCCTTTTCGAGTGCTTATCTTTTCTCTTAGACTTAACAAGCTAACTCATGCGGATCAAGATATGACAAAGATCAACCAATAGACACACAACATACACTGTTTTACTATCACCAAGGTACCAACTCTCCAACAATGTAACTAGTACCCTTACTTCAAACGAAATCCCTTTTTCACACAATTAATATGATTTTGATTACAAGGATTCATTCAACACTCACGCTCAGAAGTAACTTCAAGTACAGTTAGTCCTCAATGCCATAGGCTTACCCTTCTTTTCACTGCTTAGACTCTCCAAACTAGTTGCTAGGATCACTATAGGACTTTCTTAGCTTTCAACGTAGGCTCAGAGTCAGGTGTGGTACCTTTGTGTACTTTTTACTGACTTTCTGCTCTCATTGACATTACATTAGGCTTTTTACCTCTTTTTGCCCTATTTTTGACATCCTATCTTTTTACCTTCTTTCCCTTGACTTTTTTCACCATGGGTGTGACTTTTGACTTTGTAGCTCTTTATTTTCCACTTTATTCTTTTTCTTGCATTTTTTTTATTTATTTCATTACTTTTATTTATCATCTTTTGCTTCTTTGGCACAAAGTCACACCCTCTTCTATCCTTTCTTTTTCTCTTTTCAACACCAAACTCTTTTCATACCCATTTTTCTTTCGGTTTCCTCTTTCATAGCCACCCTCAACTTATGGATTTTCCATTAGTTGAGGTGCACAATATCCGATGTCAGACCAGGGCCAAGATTGAGGTAACTTTTGCATTAGCCACCCTCAACTTAGGCTTTTGGCCTAAGTCAAGGTGCACATGTCCAAGAAAGGACCACGGCCAAAACAATAGATTACGGGAAGGTGAGTTACGGGTTTAGAAAGAAATGGTCTATTTCAGGCTCAGAGCATTTGGATCAACGAGAACATTTATTTCATTTGGTTGGATTCTTTTAGGCAATTGGTGGACTTATTAGAATAAGGGCCTATGATCACTTCCTAGCTTTTAGCGTAGATTATCTTAGCAGCACTAACCGGACAAGTTTTAGATTGGCACAAACCTGTCTGACCAATTCAACTCATCTCACTCACTCTTGGCACATTGTTACATTATCAGATTATCAGTTACCCAGTTCAAGTTTACATTAAGTCATGAGGTCAAGTTGGTTCATTATCATGTCATATTAAGAGCCAACACATTCAACTCATTCTCGTCTATAGATTTTAGCACATATGACAATTTTTGGATGGGTATCATTTTTCATTCTTGACTATGCCATCATGCTTCTACACATACAATCCTAACACATGCCGGTTCAACAGAAATTTAAAACAGTCTCTTGGGGGAAAATAACACAGGCGAGAAAACCCCAAGAGAGGATTACGAGTTGGGTTACTCAAAGTTCACCCTATCACTCACAATCTGTTTACCCCACCCCCAAATAAAATAGAGTGCAATTGTCCCCAATGCACAAAAAGTAAAGAATAAAGGATCGGGTGAAGCAAACAAATGGCGGATAGCGCCGAAGACCTATCAACAAGCAGGTGGGTCCGATTTCCTGAAACCCGCTGGATCAATACTTGGGTCACCCTCAGTAGTGTCTGCATCATAAGAAACGCCATCAGTAGCGCTCCACTCTATCATCGCAGCACCATCAGTAGTGCTCATATCATCTCTCACAGCAGCAGCAACCTTAGTAGCGGGCAAAGAACTCTAGGCCCCAACAGCACCCTCACGCACCTTCTGCTGGCACAACTCATCATCCATAATAGAAGTTCTCCTAGCTTGCGTAGTCTGCTGGCCCTCCCTCTTTTTTGCCCTCGCATCCACAGTGGCATCAGAAGTGTATCTAGAATGGTGCCTCTTCCCTCGGGCATGGGTGGACTTGGACTGCGGTGTGTCCTCGCTATAAAGAGCAGCTAACACCGCATCATCTACCGGTGCAATAGGTGCAGACTCTGGCATATCCATGGGTGGAGCTAAGATGACATCAAGATCAGCCCGAAGAATATCCAACTCACACCAGAAAGAGGAGATATTTGTGGTGGAAACTGGTCGCTCGAGGACTCTCAACTCGAAGGTGTCCAAGCGCTTATTAATGGCCTGGACCTTCAGGTCCATCATGTGCTCCATCCTGGCCTCAAACTATGATATAGACCGCTGCATCCAAGACTTCATATGGTGAAGCACTGTGGCCATTTGTGCCTCCAATTTTTGAACACAGGCTGGGAGCATGACGGCAGACCCTGAAGAGGGGGTGGCTCTGGAGGAGCTCGGGGACTAACTAGCGGCCGGAGAATGGGAGGTCGGGGCATCCTCAGTAGTGGCTGCAGGGGAAGGCTCATGACCCTGCATCTGCTCCACATCTACAACTAAGTCTACACTCAATAGAGGTTCTCGTCGCGGTGCAGCTATGTTGGCCTCATCCCTAATCAGGCTGATGTCTACAGTTTTGGTTGCCTGAACCAGCTTGTCACAGTGCCAAATTTGAACCCCAGCATCTCTGAACAGCTGGAAAATAAGTCATAGAAAGGGTAAGTGGTGGTGACCCAAAAAGCCCGCTCATGGATCTCCACAATCAGTATGTGGGCGAATTCTATATCAAACCCAGCTACCAAGCCAACAACCATCACAACACCGTGCCATGTAAGTGTATTGTCTGCCGGAGTAAGCGACACTCGATTCTGCACTAATAGCCAGAAGAACTTGGCCACAAAATTCAGAGTAGCCTCCTTGATCCCTAATCTCGAGGTGCTGACCCATTCGACTCGCTCTCGATCTGTAGCAATATGACTCGCCAGCCAGCGTAATATGGTGTCCCTTTTTTCTGCATTGCGCTGGAACTCCCTGCTCCGCACGATGTCCCATCTGTAATCCATCTCGGTCGTGTTGAGTGCCCAAGTGCGGGCTGGGCCGTAGAAAAACCGGCGGATGGTGATCTCAGATATATTCACAGAAACCCCATGCACTAGCGTACCCATGAGTGGTGCCTGGGCTACGGGCTTGGCATTTTGGTGAATAGAGCCTCAGAGAGTGGCTGTGCAGGAAGCATAGAACTCTTTCACGATCTCATCGCTCTACGTCACTAGTTCCCAGGCCATCCACTCCCACTTATGTTGTTGGAAGAGTGGGTGGATGTCGGGCATGGTATGCAAGCTTCCTGTGAGTACCCTGCACTCCTTTGTAACTATTCGAGCCATCCTATTCTTCGCGGTTATCATCCCGGCATCCTTGTATATCTGCCACTGACCATCTACACACCACTTATTTGGCTCTTCCATAACTGGGGCATGGTCGGTGTTCGGTGGCACTGTAATATCCCCCTCACTAGTAGCGTCATCAGACGAGGCAGCCCTACCATGTGAACTTGACCCGAATGCGGAGCCGGAATCGAAGCCGGACTCAGAGCCGAAATCAAAACCAGCCGATGACCCGATTAATGTATCCTCTTCATCAGACTGGAGGCAGTGACTACCTTCGGGAACCACCTGACATGATTGGTTTCGGGTAGTTCGGGGTGCAGTTGGGTATGTCCTCATAATAGGTGGTACATAGGCAGGATCCTTCTCCACATCATTATCTTCATCAATGAGCCGCAAGGTTGGTGCAACCGACTTTGACTTGCCCTTTGCTGCATATACCAGAGCTTTCTTGGGAGCCATAGTACCTGTGGAGTCTTAGTTAGTACCAAAATAGACCAATGACACACTCAAAAAAAATTTAGACCAAAGGACGAACCAACAAAAACTAAAAAAATTTCATACAGTAGCTTCAGTGGCCACCTACGGTCTGTGGGTCCCCTCCGTAGGTCAGAGGTCCCAAAAATTTGGGCTCTGATGGGAACTACAGATGCACAGAATGGTCCGTAGGTTGACCTACGGACCGTAGTCCACCTCCGTGATTCCACACTTGGTGGATTTCATGTATGGGCAGACCTACAGGCCATATCTACAGTCCGTTGTTTGACCTACGGTCCATGGAAGGGGTCTCGTAGGTCGGATCTGTGGCAGGTTTTGGACCTGACTCTTATATAAACCATATTTCGACAATTACATTCATTCAACCTAAGTCTAATCATGCATTTCAACACAATTTACGATAGTTCGTCATCCCTAGGGTTCTGATTACTCATTATTTACCATTTATTTCATACAAAACTAGGAACCATAAGTTGAAACTTTCATTTAGACTAACTTTCCACTGAGTTACTTGATTACTAAGACTACACAATCACACTCTATCATCTCATCAGTGTTTCTAATAGTAGTTCAACAAGCAATTTCATACAAAAACAACCCAAAGTCAAGACCACTTCATGACTTCATGTATGGAACAATGAATACCGAAATTCAAAGTTAAAGTGAAGTCAGTTACCTTACAAGTATTGAAAGTGGGTGATTGTGTTCCGACAATAAACTCCTTAGAACTTTTGCTAGCCTTTTGATGCCGAACCTGGACAATGGAATCGTTTGGAATGGAGGTGATGATTTGGGAGGGGAGAAAAGAGATATGGGAATATGGAGAAGTGAATGGGGAGTGATCTGTGGGATTTGGAAGATTAATGGAGTGATTTTGGGAGAGGAAGGGGTTAAACACGGTTGGAAGGGAGTTTTAAATGTGGGGGACGAATATAAAATGAAGCGGTTTTAATTTAAAAGTTGTTCGGGTCCGGTCAGGCGAAACTAGAGGTTACGGTCTGTGGGTCGACCTACGGACCGTAGATCGGGTCCTTAGGTCCCTTTAACACTTAGAGAAAATTAGATATCTCACCTGCGATCTACGGACACCATTCACGGTCCGTGGATGGAACCACGGACCGTCGATGGGGTTCGTAGACCTCTGCACAACCCTTTTTCTGCAGATTTTACCTTTTCCTCCTGCACATGTAGCAACCATTAGGCATTTCTTTTTATATTTTCTGGACACTTTTTAGACACGGACCCTATGCTATATCTAGCCAACACAAAAACAAAAATAAAATTACCAATCTATAAATTACAGAACTAAACAAAGAAAAGTCCTAAATCGAAAAGAAAACCTATAGTTGGCTAGATTGTACATCTTGTGTTGCCTCCCAAGTAGCGCTTGATTTAACGCCGCTGCATAACGCAAGCCTCTTGATTACTCAAACTTCATCAAGTTAGTAGGCCTCAACCACCTCTTGCACATTCTCATTTTTTTCCAAAATACACATTGATCCTTTGCCCGTTAACACTTGAGTGACTATGAATTGCCCTGTCCACTTGGACTTGAGCTTGCCAGGAAACAAACGCAATCTAGAGTTGAATAAAATCACCAGATCACCCACAACAAATTCTTGCTTTTCAATCCTTTGATCATGACACTTTTTCATCTTCCCCTTGTACAAGGCTGAACTTTCATAAGCTTTTAAGTGAAACTCATCAAGCGCATTCATGTCACTTACTCCGTGATTCAATGCGGCACCCCAATCCAAATTTAGCTTCTTTAGCGCCCACAGATCCTTATGCTCTAGCTCTACCGGCAAATGGCAAGACTTCCCATATACAAGTTGGTAGGGGGACATACCTATGGGAGTCTTGAATGCGGTGCGATAGGCCCATAGAGCATCATCAAGCTTCTTTGAGCAATCAGTTCTATTCGCATTCGCAGTCTAAGACAGAATCTGCTTGATCCCTCTGTTGGACACTTCAACTTGCCCACTAGACTACGGATGGTAAGGAGTGGCTACATTGTGGCGGACTCCATATTTCTCAAGTAGCGCCTTGAACAACTTATTATAGATGTGGGAACCTCTATCGCGGATACTCGCCCTCGGTGTACAATATCTGGAGAAGATATTTTTTTTCAGGAATGCGGTGACACTTTTACCTTCATTGTTAAAAAGCACAATTGCTTCCACCCACTTCGACACATAATCGACCTCAACAAGAATATACTTCATCCCATGTGAGCTCACAAATGGACCCATAAAATCAATGCTCCATACATCAAACAACTCTATCACCAATATCGGATTCATAGGAAGCTCTTGCCTCTTTGAAATTCCTCATTCTCTTTGGTAACGGTCACAAGACTTGGCGAAATCATAAGCATCTTGGTGGATGGTAGTCTAGTAATAACCACACAACAAAATTTTATGCGAAGTCTGAATACCACTATGATGTCCACCTACAGCTGATGAGTGACACACCTCTAGTATACTCAACATCTCAACCTCGGGCACACAATGAGGAATAATCCCATCAGCACAACTACGGTACAAATAAGGCTTATCCCAAAAGAACTTCTTCACATCATGCATAAACGTTTTCCTTTGGTGAAAAGACAAATCTGATGGCACCAGATCACTTGCCAAGTAGTTAGCAAAGTCTGCGAACCAAGGAATCAGATCATGAGAAGCAGCCAATACATGTTCCTCTGGAAAAGCATCATTAATTTCAGCCCTATCACCTAGCTTGAGCATAGCTTCTTCTCCAATCTGGACAAGTGATCGGCAACCTGATTTTCTGTCCCCTTTCTATCTTTCACCACAAAGTCGAACTCTTGCAGCAACAACATTTATCTAATCAACCTCGGTTTTGCATCCTTCTTAGCAATCAAATACCTCAATGCAGAATGGTCAGTATCCACTATGACCTTAGTACCAAACAAGTAGGATCAAAATTTCTCGAATGCGAAAACCACCGCAAGAAGCTCATGTTCAGTCACTGTATAGTTCTTTTGAGCCATATTTAGAGCTTTACTGCCATAGTAATTAGGATGAAGAATCTTCTCTCGCCTCTGTCCCAATACCACACCAAGCGCCACTCCAGTCGCATCACACATTACCTCAAATTGTTGCCCCCAATCTGCTGAAATAATGATAGGTGTGGAAACTAGCTTTTCCTTCAACTCCCTAAATGCTCTTAGACAAGCATCATCAAACTCAAACCTACACTCCTTTTCGAGCAATTTGCACAATGGATGTGCAATTTTGGAGAAATCCTTGATGAACCTGCTATAGAAACCTGCATGCCCAAGAAAACTTCTAGCACCTTTAACAGAGAAAGGTGGTGGAAGCTTTTCTATTACCTCGACTTTCGCTCTATCAACCTCAATACCCTTCTTAGAAATCCGATGACCCAGAACTATCCCCTCTTTCACCATGAAGTGGCATTTTTCCAAATTGAGCACAAGATTGCATTCTTCACACCGTTTCAGTACTTCGGCCAAATGGTCTAAACAACGATAAAAAAAAGTCACCTACCACAAAGAAATCATCCATAAATATCTCAATAGTGTCCTCCACCATAAAAAATATCGACATCATGCAACGCTGGAAGGCCGCTAGAGCATTACACAACCCAAATGACATTCGTTTGAAGGAAAAAGTCCGATAAGGGCAAGTGAAGGTGGTCTTCTCTTGGTCTTCCAGAGCTATAGAAATTTGATTGTAGCCCTAATAACCATCAAGAAAACAATACCAACCCTTACCCGCAAGTCGATCCAACATTTGATCCATGAACGTCATAGGGAAATGGTCCTTTTCTGTCCAAGCATTTAATTTCTGGTAGTCCATGCAGACTCTCCATCCAGTCACGATCTGCATCGAAACAAGCTCATTTTTTACATTCGGAATCGCAGTCATCCCACCTTTCTTGGCATACACTGAACAGGACGAACCCAACTACTATCTGCAATGGGATAAATAGCTCCAGCATCCAGCCACTAGATGATTTCCTTTTTCACTACCTCTTACATAGGAGGATTTAGTCTTCTCTGATGCTCAATACTAGGCTTCTGTTCCGGCATGAGTTCGATTTTATGAGAGCAAATGCCAGGAGGGATCCTAATAATGTGCGCAATAGTCCATCCAATAGCCCGCTTGAACCTCTTCAACACGGAAACCAATGCCTCAACTTGTGTCACATTCAAATCTATCGCAATGATGACCGTTAAAGTACCATCTCTCCCAAGAATACATACCTCAAATGTGATGGTAGAGCCTTAAGCTCCAATTTCAAAGCCTCTTCAACAGACGGTCTTGCGAGTGGAGAGTCGCGATTCTTCATGTCTAACTACAATCTCTTTGGTTTTGAAAGGAATTCGAACCTATCAAATGCGGTGACCAATTCATCATAGTCTTCAATACCATCACCGTCAAAATTCATCATTACCGCTGCTAGTGTATCAACACCCAACCTCTCTTCAATAGACACCTTTGAAGTGCTCTCTACAATATGATTCACCACTGATACCGACTTGAGCTCACTACTCTGGTTCATGGATCTACAGATGTTGAAAGTTACCTCTTTATTATTCAATCAGAACTTCATCCGTCCTTTCTCCATATCGACTAAGGCACTCCAAGTGGCAAGGAATGATCTGCCAAGGATAATAGGAACCTCAAAATCAACCTCACAATCAAGGATCGCAAAATCCGCCGGAAAGATAAAAACTCCACTTTCACTAGTACATCTTGGAGCACACCAATGGGCCTCTTCACAGTTCTATCGGCCATGAGTAATCGCATCGCAGTTGGTTTTGGATCCCCTAAACCCAACTTCTTGTAAATAGACAATGGCATCAGATTAATACTAGCATTCAAATCACACAACGCCTTCACAAAATGCAACAACCCGATGGTACAAGAAATAGTGAAGGCAACATGATCCTCTTTCTTCTGCACAAGGGACCTTGTAGAAATAGCACTACAATGTTGCAACCTATCATCATCTTCAAAACTCACGGACCTCTTCTTTGTCACCAAATCTTTCATAAACTTCGCATACCCAGGCATTTGCTCCAAAGCTTCTATCAACGAAACATTGATGGAATGTTTTTTCAACATAGCGATAAACATGCGGTATTTCCCTTCTTCATTCTTCTTGAATAACCTCTCTTAGAATGGAGGTGGAGGTGTAGGCATGGGGACAACCATTTGGGTTATCTCTGCTTCCTTCTCTGTAGCATTCTTGGATTCTCCAATAACCTCAATCTCTTCATCATCTTTCTCAACCACAATTTCAACCTCAGACGGCATAGGTTGATCAATGGTCTGCTTAACCCCTCGAGTAGTGGCTGCCATACAATGCCCATCATTTTTTGAATTTTGGATGGTGTTGCTTGGAAGTGTGCCGGGTTGTCGTGGATTAACTGTAGTGGACAAGTGATTCATCTACTTCTCAAGTTGTTTGATCAACACTGCATGGGCATCAACTTTTTGACCGATTCCAGACAAGTCGTTTCGCATCTCCTTCACATTCTCATCAGTCGAATCAAACCTCTTCATCATCTTCTGCATCATATCCTCAATACGTGACATACTACTCCCAGCTTCCCTATTACCAGATTCCTGATTTTGAGGAGGAACATATAGCCCAACCTTATCATTTCTGTTGCCATAGTTGTTCCATTTGTAGTTGTTGTAGTGATTGTAGCTCCCATCTCTAACATAATGACCCTCTCGGTTGTAGTTGCCATAGTTTCGACCTTGGTTTCCTTGACCTTGGCGCCAGTTATCCAAATTGGAACCTTGGGCGTTGTCTCAGAAATCCCCCGTCTGATCATTCACTACATAAGTATCCTCTTCATAGTAGCACTCCTCAACCGATGGTGGATTTTTAGTCAAATAATTCACAACATTTATCTTATCGGTGCCTCTGCTCACATGCTTCAACACCAACCCAAGTTCTAATCTTATTTGAGCCATCTCCTCATGAATGTCATCGGCAGATTGACTAGGTATAGATTGAACTGCAAAAGTGCGTCTTCCAATGTTAGACTTTCGAGTGCTTCATGCTTTATTGTTCTGGGAAATCTTCTCCAATTTCTCAGCGATCTCCTCAAAACTTCCCTTACCATATGATCCTCCTGCGATAGTATCAAGCACAACCTTACCATTGTCATCGTTACATCTGTAGAAATTTTCCTTCAGTGACTCATCATTAATACGGTGGTTTGGCACACTTCTTATGAAAGCAGTGAACCTGTCCCACGAACTACTCATAGACTCTCCCGGTAGTGCTACCAAGTTGTTGAGTTTATCTTTGTGGTTCAGCTTCTTTGAAACTGGGAATTATTTTTCCATTAACACTTTACGCAATTGATCTCATGTGTGAATTGAGTTATAAGGAAGCTCAGTTAACCATACAACAACATCTCCGGTCAATGATAGAGGGAAGACTCTCAACCCAATGACATCCATGTCTAAATCCGGTCGATCCACACAACTCTTGCAAATACTCTTCAACTTGGCCATGTCCCCATGTGCATCCTTCGATGCCATACCAGAGAAAAAACCCCTCGCTATAAGCATCTGCCTTAGATTGCTCGTCACCACGAATGTATGCCCCAGAGGTAGAAAAGGTAGAACATTAGGTCCTTCAAATTCAGCGGTATTGAAGTCGACCTTATAGTTATCACGCAGCCTCGGTTCTGGTAGGTTATGTACCCTCAATGCATCTCCCAATAGATTACCACCTTGATTTTTAGTATTCTCATTATCAACCCTAGGAGGCTGCAACTCAACTCCATCACCTAGATTTCCTCCAATAGGATTGACCGGGACCCCTTGATTATTCATCCTTCGCAAAGTTCTGTTCAATTCTGGATCGTAAAGAGTCAATGGCTCACCTTGACTCCATGTACTTGGCATACACTAGAGTGGGAACCTGAAAGAAACAAAAACAAAAGAAAAAGTAAAATTAGGAAATAATTCACTAAACTTCCATAATGTAGTTAAACTTAATCTAAAGGCCTTATTCCCCGGAAGCAGCGCCAAAATTTGATACGCACAAATTACACCTCCCAAAAGAAGTATAAGCGATCGTTATCAAGTAAAGAACCCAACTTGTAGGTTGGGGTTTATCCCACGGGTAATATGGTTTAGACTTAAACTTAACTTATGATTATATTTATTTAGTCAACTTATTTCCGAAACAAGTAAGTACAGGGGGGGTTTGTGTAACAAATAACTAATGGTAGTTTAGAGAACAAGTGAGCAGGATTCAAACTTTGGTTGTTATGAATGAGAGAAAGTAACTAGGATGTATGTGTTCCCCATAAGCTCATAACGTGGTAATCCTAACAATAGTAATCTATCCTAGTGTATCACATGCAAAGTGGTAAGTTATGTATCTCTAAATCCTTGGTTCGGCAAATAGAGAATTTCACCTCACACCTTGGTCTGGCTACATGTGTATAATTTACTAACCCTTACCTTTACCTCATATTAGACATCACATCAATGTATGTTTAGTTTTCAACCTCGCACCAATTGACATTAGACTATTAGATAGCATCACAGTAAATCTATGTTGATAATTCATTTCTTATTAACTACCTCCTTAGTCCGGCAAGTAGAAACAAGGCGAGTTCTAATGTTGCACACCGTTAAAAAAACTAATAGACGAAAGAATTATCAATGCATGCTTCAACACTAATCAAGAATTACTTAGTTGTTATTCATACTCTGTTAATCACTCATGGTTCCCACAACTCTAGTTGTGGATTTAGTTACCCATACTAGCAAGAACACAATTAATATTATTAGAGGAAGAATTCATGAACTTACGTAATGAGTAGAAGAAATCCAAAAACCCAACTTGAATTTCAAAGCTAACTTAGGAAATCAAGAATTTCTAGAATTGCAAGTTAATCTCCAAAGACAAAAACTAGAACTAAAGTAATAGTGTCTAACTTCTAAAAATGAGGTTTACATGCCCTCTATATAGAAAAACATGTCCCAAATAAAAAGGAAACGAAATAAGAAAATAAAGTTTTTGGACGCAGTTTCGATCTACGACACATACCTACAGACCGTGGACTGACCTACGGTCCGTAGGTCCCTTTCGTGGTTTGGGACTTAGGTAATTTTTCAAAACTCAAAATCTCCAACTCTCAGTAACAATCAACGGCTCAGGACGGACCGTGGTTCGATTCACGGTTTGTGGATCCTCCTCCGTCGCTCCATACTTAAACTTTTGAAATCAAGTACTGGAACCCCCTTCTCTGAATCATTTGACGGAACTACAGGACGGCCGTAGGTCAACCTACGGTCCGTCGTTTGTAACCGTGGTTCCCCACTTGGTCAAGAATTCCCTGATTTTCCTTCAGGCCTTGCCTGTCCATCTATGCCTACCATCTACGGAACATGACTGGACCTACGATCCGTTGGTCACGTCCGTAGATGCCCTTTTCTGCACACTTCTTCAGTTGTGTCTCTCAACTTCCACGTCCGAACTTATTTCCTGCAAACATGATAAAAACACATTAATACCAATACAAAATGGCCCTAGACACACACAACTCTTAAGTAAACTGTATTAAAAATATTTTAAACTCATGGTATATCAACCCAAGGTACCCCTAGATGTAAGGTGGTGTATAGAACCCCGAAGGACTCCATACAAGCCACTTAGTTCTCATAACATAAGAAATAGAACATTAAGATTAAAACCATAGTCCAAGTCCAAAACATTTTATAAAGAAAAGAGGAAGTCTAAAACTCATGTCTCATCATAGCCATCTAATACAATAAAATTAAATTGGCCTAGCCTATACCATATCCAAAAGAGAAAATACATGGAAAGAAAGTGAATCAATAAAACTCTGTCCTCGAAGCATGAGGACTCACCAAGCTCGGTAAATCTCAAGAATCAACACCAGCCACGAAACTGGGAAACTTGGTGGACCCTACATTTGGGGAAAATGTAGGCAAGAGTATGTGTTAGTACAAAACAATGTACAAAGTATGATAGTTATGCGTAAAAACATTTAAAACATGCTAAAAGGGACATTTCATTTCATGGCATACAATTTTCCAAGTAAAAAAAAAACATGATATAAGAAGTTTAGAAACATAAGTCATAACATCATGGTCAGTGCAAGCTAACATCATTCTTTAAGTATTTTGAACACATATGAGATACTCCTTGAATAACCTTAGTTCACTTTTAGTCTTGTTTTAGGAAAATTAGCCTTAACCGACATAGAGACCATGTGAGCTATAACATGATCCCCAATGTATCCCACACCAAAAAGGGTTGATTTACTTGCCTAAGGTAGAACCATGAACTTCTAGCTTAAGTGGATCCACTAGCTAATCATCCTACGGGGGAACATAGTTTATGGGATAATGACATTGTTACTCCCAACCTCTACTAACGGGGGAGCTTCCATCTCAAGAGATTGCTTCTAGAAACCCGGCCTCTACTAATGGGGGAGCTTCCATCTCACAACAATATCCACTCGGTGCTAAGCGTAATTCTCATGGAATAGTCTTTTCTTACTTATTCGCATTATCCATGTAAAGGTATTCTTGGACAACCAATCCAAGCTAGTTTCATTAGGATAACTCTTACTCTTTGATTCAATTAGGTGAGAATAGCCTTTCAACCTAAGAATCCTTATTATATGATAAAACATTTCACATCATGCTAGTATGTGTTTATGAAAATAGCCTTTCACAACACAACATCAAACATCATCATTGGCACTTTACTCTCAAAGCACCCTTAAACATTTACATAGATTTCTTAAGATCATGCATAAACTCAAACTTTTCCCTTTCAAGGTTCAAAGCTTACTTTCAATCGCCAAATACAGAAATCAAGGATTAGATAGGGATTATATCATAAATTCATGTGATTCCATCACTTCATGCATTAATTCATAAAACTCCTCTTTCATAATCAACGACCCACATCATATGATCACAATTTGGAAAGCATGGGGGTTTCATGGGTTCATAAGGGAAAACATCATAAAAGCATTGTAAATCATCAATTCATGCATAATAAAACATAACTCAATCATTAAGATTAATAATCAAGAGAACCCATGGTAATTGAAGAAATCCCTAGCTAATTAGGGAATTCTACCTTTTGAAATAGAGGAATTTGGGGACTCCATGAATGAAAGCGATTCATGGATGAAAACTACCATACCTCGAGTCCAAATGCTAGCCTTCAATGGAGGAATTGAAACCTTTCCTTGAAACCTAGATGAATCCTTCTTCTTCTTCTCCAAGTTCTAAAAAGAGAATATTTGAGAGGAGATTTTGATCTTCTTTTGGGAATTTGGAAGAATGAAGTAAATGGGTCTAATTTGGGGGTAAAAAGACTTATATAGAGGGTCCTAAACATAGGTAAAACGACATATTATAGGAATTAGATAATTAGGAAAAGACCCAACTAACCTTGAAAATAACTGCCAGCTGACCACCGACGGACCCCAGTTGACGGACCATGGTCTGACCTATGGTTCGTCCTGGTGAACCTTCGCTGGTCATCAGAGACTTGGATTTTGGGCTTTCAAATCACAGACCGTGGTCTGACCTACATTTCGTAGGTCTAGCTGTAGTTCTTGGCCCTTAGACCAGTGCTAGGCAGGCCAACCACGGACCATACCTACAGTCCATGGTTCCATCCAAGGGCCCTTGGTGGCCGGCGTGATTTGGTACCTGCAACATCTGGAAAGATGCTATTTTTGCCATTTTGAATACGGGTTGTTACAACCAGGATGGTGGTAAGAGGACTTGACATCAGCACAACAGTGACAGAATTCCACTTTAAGGTGGGTACCAGTTTAGCAAGTATCATCTTCATTCTCCACTTTTTAGACTTATGGAGGTAGCGTCTCAGGTTCCAAGGGGTTTTGAGGTAGGTCGTGGTTCCTACGATAGGTAGAGTTCAGGCCATACTTCTCATGATGGTTATTTTGTACCCTCAAGTCTTGGGTGTCATGTTACCTAGTTGGGTCTACGCAGTTTGTTTCTCTCGGCGATGGTTGCTATGGGTGTGGCGAAATAGGCCACTATCTAAGAGAGTTTTGCAAGGCCAAGTATAGTTGGCTAGGTTTGGTTCTAAGTTTGGAAGAGGTAGACAGGGTAGATCACTGCATTCTTCATGACAGGTTTCACGCTTTAGAGGTTTCTTTAATTGTGGAGGGCTTGACAACTGGTCTAGAGAGTTCTCAAGTGGGAGTTTCTTTTCAATGTTTTACAGACATCTGATACTCCCCAAGCTTAGGTGGTCAAACTTAGTTGTACCTATGGGGATCTTGGTCGTTGATGAGTCCACAAATTGGACTCATTTAGGGCTATATTCTGATAGAAATTGTGTCCTCAAATTCTTATTTTATCTCAATATCTGATGAAAACCCTTAAGTTTCACGTTGAATGAAGGAAAGCATGGGCACTATGTCACAAAAAGGAATGAAAAGGCTGAAAAGAACGAAGAAATGAAGGCCTGAGGATCGTCAATCCACTTGGTGAGTCGCCGAAAGGTCTTACTTCGCCTTTTGTTCCAGTATACTGAGCCCTGAAGAAAAGGATCAAGTCGGCAAAAAAAAGGAGCAGTCAGCGCATCGCCGAGCAGTTCCGCGAAACAGTACCATGCCGCCCAATAACCCAGAACACGATGATGCTAAAGGCTAGTACAAGACGGCAATGAACTATACCAAATGGCGAATCGCCAAGTTGATCGGTGATTTCGATTAATGACGTCGAACGATTAGCTGCAGCACAAATTTGTGATAACTATAAATACTAGTTAGAGTTTTTAGTTTTAGAAGGAAGCAATTATTATAATTTTCATATAGAATAGTACTTTTTAATATTTTTGCTCTAATTTTAAGAGGGTTTTGAAGACGATGAAAAAGAGGGTTTCATCACAAAGGATTTGGACTTGGGTCTCTTGGATTCTTCATTCTTGGCTTGTAACAAGACTTAAATCTTCATACCCATTTGAATGCAAGCTCATTTAAGTATAAAATTTTATCTCTTGATACGTGGTTAAAAACCCCAATTCTTGCGGGTGTGATTTAGCGAATATGGGTTAAGATAATGTTGGGTCTTGCTTGCTGATAGTTTAATCATAGTTTAATTGTGATTTTGTTTAGTGGTTGTGGATGAATTTAATGAATTTGTAGTGTCAAATACAAGTTTATTTATGTGTTTTCGGCTTGCTCGAGAGAGAGGTCGTAAAACTAAGACTACTAGATTGATGGCGAGTGTGAGTGGGTCGACATGAGGTTCAGCCCGAGCGAGTGAACCATAGCTAGTCCCTTGTCCACACACTTAGCTCGAGAGAGTGAGTGGGTTAAGTTGTAGGCTGGTCTTCATGCGGCAAGTGGGTGTCCGAGATGAACGCATTTGAAATGGGGTAAGTTGCTCGAGAGAGAGCTTATCCCCCTTAAAGCTTAGCCTAGTCACAATTACTCTATGAATATTCTATCAAAATCATGTACCCAATAATCTAGCTTAATACATATTCCCGTCACATCCCAAGGATCCCCTCTCAGTGCTTAGAAACTTACTAGTGAAACACATTTGTGTCCCCTTCTAATTTACAATGTTTTTACTCGTTAATGTGTTTAGCTACGACTAGTTAGAACGAAATTTTATTTTACTATAAATTCTCAAAACCACTCTCTTGGGATGCTCCCAACCTTGGTTGGGTTACTAAACTATTGTACGATCATAGACACTTGCATCGAAAGTTGTGTCTTGATTATGCAAACATCAAAATGGCGCCACTGCCGGGGAGTGGTGTTATTTGAGAATTTCTAGATTAGTAGCATTTTCTTGTTCTTCTTAGTTGTAGTCTACTTACCTAATTTTTAGTTTTATTTTGTTTGCTGTGTGAATATTTCAGAAAGCATGAGTGTTAATGGTAGCAACGGTAGCCAGGTAGGCCACCAAGATGACATCGGGAATCTCAACGATGTCCAAGAGCCTAACATCAATGGCCCCCATCTCATGGGAGGTGTTGGAGCCATCTGTTTAGCCCCATCCGAGGAAAATGCAGTGTTTCACATAACAAGCACTATGTTGCAACTTCTGCAACTAAAGGGACTTTTCAGGGGACTGGCTCATGAGGATCCTCACGAGCATCTTTGAAACTTTGTAGATATGTGCAGACCATTCTCGTTCAAAAAAATTTCTCAGGAGTCTGTCTGGTTAAGGCTATTCCCTTTGTCGCTGATGGGAGAGGTGTGCAAGTGGCTAGCCGAGCTACCGCGTGAATCCATCACTTCCTGGGAGGAGTTGGTAACCACATTTCAAGTGCGATTTTTCCCTCCCACGAAGATGATGTCACTGCAGGATAGTATCCAGAGCTTTAAAAGTCTAGAAGGATAACCTCCGTACGAAACTTGGCTAAGGTTCAAAAAGTTGGTGCTACAATGCCCAACCCATGGTTTTCCTGATAACATGCTACTTTAGTACTTCTACCGGAATTTGGACTCGGTAAACAAAGGTCTCGCCAACCAACTTTCACCTGGAGGCCTGATACAACAACCGTATGCAATAGCAGCCCAACTTTTAGATGGCATGATGACCATCAATAAGGCATAGTACACCCGTGAAGACCAAGTCTCCCCTCTCACATTCAAACTATCCAAGGAGCAGATGGACAAAGATAATGAGAAAGATCAAAACATGGCAAAGATCATGAGACAGCTTGATATTTTATCCAAAAATGTCATGGGGGCCAGTGCCCGTGGTGTCAATACTTTGGGGGTCGGGTGCGTAAATCCTGAGAAGGCGAATTTCGAAGCCTTATATAATGAGAAGGTGAACTTCCTAGTCAACCAAGGTGGTGGTTATCGTTCAAACTACCCAAGGCAGGGTGGTAACCAAGGTTGGGGTAGAGATGAAGGATGGAAGGATCGTGAAAGAAGGGACCAAAATCCGAATTGGAAGGATGGAGAGAAGGACATATATGTGCCTCCCCATGAGCGCCAAAAGCCAAAATATTCGGAGGGTGGTAGGTATGAGGATATGCTTTCGCGTATCCTCAAAAAAGTTGAAGGGTCAGACAAATTGCTGAAAGACATAAAAGAAGATATTTCTACCCTTAGCCATACCATCACCTCCCATTTGGTTTCAATCAAGCAGTTGGACACCCAAATGGGTCATATATAATCTCACCTTAATCTGAGACAGCAAGGGGGTTTTCCTAGTGATACTATGGCTAACCCCAAGAATGAGGTTTGAATGTGTTCTTGCATCGTGCCACGACGTTAACTAAGGCGTTGTTTGGGAGGCAACCCAAAACCCCTTTAATTGCTTTCTTATTTTTGGATAAAATAATGGTGTGTTGATTGTGTAGATAGAAGTATGGAGAGTGAATGAAAAGTGTAGATTGGCGAGCAACAGGTCTAATCAGCGAATAGCCGAACGGTTTGGTGACTTAGAACTAGACCGTCGTTAGACTCAATATCATCTTTCATTGGAATCTGTAAAACTCGGTGATCATGGGAAATTACTGGCGAAACGTCGACCGTGTCGACGATCCCGACAAACACCGCCATTTGGACCCTTCACTTAAACCATATGTTCTGTAAATTTTGGCGAAAAAGATAAATTGTCGTAGGTGAGCTGGACTAATGTCGCCGAGTGGGCGAGAACTGGATGGTTTTTGCAAGCCAAAGGTTTAAAAGTTTCAACTTCATTCACTTTCCCTCATTTTTTATCTGCCCAAACTCACACCTGCACTCTATTTTCAATATATCTACACTTTTAGAGTATTTTAGTTGTTGATTTGTGTTCAGGACTTGGATTGCATTGCTACCTAGTGAATCAATTCCATTTTAGTCAGCACGAAAGGTTGGTTCCCAAACTCTGAGTTCTTTCTATCAATTTTGGACCAAATGCAATGATATTACCTTGTTGATTTGTGTTGGGTTTCTCTGGTAGGATTAGAATATTTGTCTGCTTGTTAGATTTGCAATTTTTGCCTGTACTAAGTTATATAGTTAATTCCTGAAGGTTGCATTTTTTTTACTGACTTAAAATTTGTGGGTTGACCATGATTGTCATTGGATCTAAGCCTAATTTGAGTTGTGCATGCCTTAATTGTGTTTTCGAGGGTTGCAGGGTCGAATTCGGGAAAGTGGGTCGAAAGAAGGAACTTTGGGTCTTTTGGCGAGCTAAGTCAAGCTCTCCGAACCACTCACCGGATCGCCTACAATCCCCATCTAACCTTTAATTATAAGCTAATTGTGATGTTGAATTTAGGAATTTTCGGCGAGACGCATGACGTCGTCGAAAGCATTCAGTGTTTCACCGAAAGACTTCTGGTTCGCCCTTTGTCTGCATCCTTGTATACTTTATGCACTACACTCGGTGAACTGCCTAAGTAAATGCGCGCTTCGCCAACTAGTTCGGCGAAGTGATGCTACAATTAAACTGCATTGTTTTTCTTTTTTCTGAATACTTTCTAACTTTTTCTCGAAGCTTTGCAGAAATGGCTAGACCAAAAGTAGCGGGAAGATATATACCACCCCGACAAACAAGAGCGAAAAATTTCAGGAAAAATACAAAGTCAACAAATCCCCCCAAAATGGATAATGAGGGCAAGAAGCCCAGTGCCAGCAAGGGAACAAATCCCTGAGACCCCATTATTCCCTCGTGGAAACGTGGATTCTTCTCAGCAATCCACTCCTTTTTGGCGGCTCATGACTTGGACAATCTTAGTAAGTCAACTGCCGCTGAATCTTCTAAAGAATCTCCGAGGGCTATATCAAATTCTAGGCTGACACATTAGGCACTGATGCCCAGACAGATGGAGCAACTGTGTAGACATAATTTCTACCTCCCTCTCAGTCTTTCTTTATTTTTAAAGTCTGGATATTCTATGATTATTGCATTTGAGGACAAATTGCTTTTATTTGTGGTAGGGTGAAGCCCACCTTTTGTGTGAATATTAATGCTCGCATTTTGTGCTTATATTTGGGTTGTTTTGTTTTAACTGATATTATCAATGCCTTTCTGTGGATGATTGAGCTTATGGCTCCTTTTATTTTAAATTGCAAAACAATCTTAACCCTTTCGAAATTTTTTGAATTTTTTGCACATTTTTCCCACCCCTCATGTGTTGAATGTGGCTGTTCTTTTGTAAAAATTTGAGTCTCGGTCTCGATCAATACCGATGACTTGAATAGTGCTCTCAATCGAACGAACATGAATGTACGGCTACAATGAGGCCAAATTAAGTTACATAGACAATATGTGAACTTTTTGCATCTCGTTATGACTTGCCTAGTATCAAATTGATTATCTTGTGATTATCATTGCACACTAGCAAAAGTATGGAGTCTTGTTTAATTTATAATGTCAATGCCTAGTGTGATGAGCTTACCTGTGAACTATGCATGATAGATCCTAGAATTTTCCCAGTTGGTCCGGTCAACTAAATGATGCTCTCTCTTGATATGATCTTAGGCAACTTCAAAGAGTGTGAACCAATTTAACATATACCTCTTTTGTGACCTACCTTGTGAGTGTGTGATTCTCTCTTCAACACCCTCTGAGCCTTACCTTTCTTTGGAAGAAACTTGATGAAAACTTTACCTTTCTTAATCCATCACCCTTAATCCTCATGAAGTTGTCGTTAGTTGAATAGCCATCTTAGTCCAAAAGCCTAAGTTGGGGGTGTGTTGAAAAGATAGGGGCAAGTCAAGAAGTGCAAGGAACCCCTCCATATAAAAAGAATACAGAAAAGAAAAAAAGAAAAAGAATGAAAAAGAAAGTTGTGGAATAAAGTACAAAAGAAATGGGGTTCTGATGAGTCCACAAAAGAAATGCTTGTTTTACCTCAATACCTGATTAAAATGTTGAAGTTTCAGGTAGTTGAAGTTTCAGTGGAAGCATGGACACTTAGGCGCAAAATGGAGCAAATAGGACTGAAAAGAACAAGAAATGGAATCTTGTGGATCATCGAGTTTAACATGGTGAGTCGCCGAAATGACATAAGCTGCCCTTCGTTCCAGTACGTGAAGCCTTGAAGGAAGTGGATCTATAGGCGAGGAAAGGAGCAGTCGGTGGGTCACCGATCAGTTTCACGAAGCAGTACTGTACCGCCCAATGATCCAGAATGCAAGGATGCTAAAGGTAAGACACTGAAGGCGATGAGCTGACCAAAGGGCAGATCGCCGAATTCATCGGCGATCTCGACTAATGTCGCCGAACAATCCTTCGCAGCACAATCTGTGAAAACTATAAATACTATTTAGAGTTGTAGTCTTAGGGGAGATTGGAGTGTGGAACAATTATTCTTATTATTTTCACTTTAGAACATATTCTAGCTAATATTTTCTCTCAAATTTGGAGAGGGTTTTGTGGAGACTTGAAGAAAGGAGTTCTTCTTCCCCAAGTTGGAAGTGGGTCTTCTGTATTCACTTCCCTTTGCTTAATTCAAGGTTTAATTTATTGTACCCAGTTGATTTCATTATCATGTTAGGTATAATTTCTTATTTCTTGATGTGTGGCTAAAAACCCCCATTTTTAGGGTGTGATTTATCAAATATAGGTTGATATTCTTGTTGGGTCTTGCTTGCTGATAGGTTAGATGTATGTTAATGGTGATCTCACCTAGTGGTTGTGGTTTAATCTAAAGGCTTTGTAGTTGCAAATACAAAGCCACCCATGTGTTTTTGGCTTGCTCAAGAGGGATGTCGCGAAACCAAATCCACTAGACTGATGGCCTAAGGAGTGGGTCGAGATGAGGTTCAGTCCGAGAGGGTGAGCCCTAGTGCCATATCCTAACACTCAGCTCGAGAGACTGTGGGGTAAGGCATAGGCTAGTGTTCATGCGGAAAATGGGTGTTTGAGAGGAACAAATTTGAAACAGGGTAAGTTGCTCGAGAAGGAACTTATTTTCATTTAAAGATAAACCTAGTCACTATTATCTTGCAAAGTTCCTATTAAAAGCATGTACCCAGCAATTTATCTCAACTTGTATTGCTGTCACATCCTAAGAACCTTTCCTCATACTTAATTTTCTTGTTTATTTTGTTGTTTCAGCACTTGTTACAAAACCCCCATTTGATAATTGATACTTTTATGTCACCCCCTTTAATTTACAATGTCTTTTATCGCAAACGTCTTTAACTACGACTAACTTGAATGAAATTCTAATTGGTTATTAATTCTCAAAAACTGCTCCCTTGGGACACGACTCCAACCCTCGGTTGGGTTACTATATTATCGACGATTGTAGACACTCATATCGTAGGATAGTGTCGTTGGTCACGATAAGCATCAAAATGGCGCCGCTACCGAGGAGTGGTGTTATTTGAGAGTTTGTAGTTAATCAAAATTCTTATTTTTCTTAGTTTTAGCTTTACTGACTTAATTTTTAGCTTTGCTTTGCTTGTTTGTGTTGAAAACAGAAATTATGTGTGAGGACGTGAGGGATAGTTGCCACGCAAACAACCCATTGAACACTGACTTGCACCGAGATGACATTGACGATGCAAACAGTGTTTATGACCCCGCTCCATTGGGTGAGATAGGTGCAATTCGCTTGCCGCAGAATGGTAGAAACGGAAATTTTGAAGTCACCAGCACAAAACTCCATGTCATACATTCAAGGGGCCTATATGGAGGATTGGATCATGAAGAATCACATGAACATATCCAAAGCTTTTTGGATGTATGTGCCCCATTGTCATTCAAAAATTGGACACACGAAGCCATCAGGTTTCGCTTATTTCCATTGTCACTAACAGGAGTTACCACTACGTGTTTGCCTGAGCTTCCCAAAAGTTTTATCACATCATGGAAAGAATTAGTCACTGCTTTCCACAATAGATTCTTTCCCCGTCAAAAATGATGAAGTTGAGGGACGACATTCAGAATTTCAAACAAAAAGTGAGTGAATCAATTCATGAGTCGTGGATTAGATATAAGAGGTCTCTACGGAAATGCCCAACACATGGGCTGCCAAGTGAGTTGCTACTCCAATATTTTTACCGAGGTCTTGATTCAGTCAACAAAGGGATAGCTGATCAATTGGTCCAAGGCGGCATAATGCTACAGCCCTTTTAGGTGGCTTTATTTCTCCTAGATGGTATGGCGAGAGTAAATCAAGCTTGGTAAGCCAAAGAAGATCAAGTCTCCCCCCTGTGTTTCAGGGTGACGCAAGAACAACTCTATAAAGCTTAAGAGAGGGATGAAAACATCAGAAAGATTTTGTCACAGATGGAAGATCTACAAGAGCACATGAAAGGCAACTGTGAAGTGTTTCACGTAGAGGGGGGTTCTTTTTCCGATAACTTGAAATCAGGAGGGAATCAAGGTCGGAACCACAGAAGGAATGAGGAGGGTTTCCACCCGCACTATCAATCGCGGGTTGGAAATCAAGGTTGGAACCACCCTAGAGGTGAAGGACCTAGGTGATATTTCCAAGAGTGGACTGAGCATGACGATTGTGAAGAATACCAAACTCAACTGAGTGACCGCCCGACATCAAGGGGGAGTGACAGCAGCCCTAGGGTGAATGATCTACTGACACAAATTCTTGAGAAAGTTGAAGGTTCTGATGATTTGCTAAAGGGAATGAGAGATGATTTTGCTTCACTAAATATCAAGGTGAACTCTCATTCTAATGCCAACAAGAAGCTAGAAGGTCAATTGAATCTCCTATCAGCTCAACTAACAACTAAGATACCAAAGGAAAATGAGGAAGAAGAGCTGGTTGTAATTACCCGTAGCGGGAAGGTAGCGATAGGTAACGAAGGAGAAGAATGTGAGGAAAATAAGGGTGAGGAAGAAGCAGAAGTTACCGATCATCAAATCATCGGCAAGAAAGCACAAGAAGAAATGAATCAACACAATGAGACTTCAAAAATAATACAACCCTTACCCAAAATACATCCACCTTTTCCCCAGCGTTTGAAAAAGAAGAATGAAGATGAGAGGTTTAAAAAATTGTTGTTTGTGTTCAAGAAGTTGTCCACAAACCTTCCTTTAGTGGATGCATTGCTGGAGATGCCAGGGTATGCTAAATTCATGAAAGAGTTAGTCACCAAGAAGAGGATCTTGGATTATGAAATGATTAAAGTACCTCATAGTTGCAGTGCGATCATGACAAAGGAGTTAATCACTAAAAGGGACGACCCTGGTGCTTTCACCATCCCATGTACTATTGGAATGCTCCATTTTGCCAAGGCTTTATGTGACCTAGGAGCAAGCATCAACCTGATGCCATATGCCATATACAAGCAACTTGGATTGGGAGAACCAAAGGCAACTACCATGAGAATTCTCATGGCAGATCGATCGATCAAGCATCTTGTTGGGATCCTCTACGATATCTTGGTCAAAGTGGATCAATTTATATTTCCAGATGACTTTGTCATTTTTGACTGTGACACTGATGTTGACGTTCCCATTATTTTGGGAAGGCAATTCTTAGCAACTGGCAGAGCATTAGTGGATGTTGAAAGCGGCAAGTTGAAATTTCATGTGAATAACGATGAGGTAACTTTCAACATTTGCAAGTCCATCAAGCAACTAAGCGATATCCATGCAGTGTCTAATGAAGATGTTATAGATGAGGCAGGGGTAAGTGTGAGTCATCTGCTGCGCAAGAATGAGCCTCTTGAGTCAATACTTGCAAATCATGACGATTCAGAAATTCAGGAATATGATTAAATAATCGCAGCCCTAACATGGTTAGGAGTGCATGCACGAAATCCAATTAAGTTGGATATCAACCTAAAAAACCGATGCAGCCCACCTGCAAAGCCATCAATTGAAGAGCCACCAACTCTAGAGCTGAAAGTACTCCCATCCCATCGCAAGTATGTTTTCTTGGGAACTAACAACACTCTGCCAGTGATTATTGCAGACAATCTGAGTGAAAGGCAGGTAAAAGTGCTTGTTAAAGTACTGCAGAAGCACATAAAGGCGATCAGATGGACCATAGCCGATATCGTGGGCATTCTGCCCGGTATCTGCACCCATAAGATTCGGCTGGACAGTGAATGCAGATCCAGTGTTGAGCATCAGCAAAAGTTGAACCCCCCGATGCAAGAGGTAGTAAAAAAGGAGATTATCAAGTGGCTTGATGCAGGAGTAAGCTATTCTATTTCAGACAGCAAATAGGTTAGACCAGTGCAATGCGCACAAAAAAAAGGTGGCATAACAATGGTCCCAAATGCTAAAGGAGAGCTTGTGCCGACTAGACTTGTAATAAGATGGAGGGTGTGCATGGATTATCGAAAGCTAAATTCATGGACTGAAAAAGACCATTTTCCAATGCTCTTCATGGACCAGATGCTTGACAGGTTATCAGAGAGAGGGTGGTATTGTTTTTTGGATGGATACTCTGGATACAACCAGATATCTATCGCACCAGAAGATCAAGAGAACACCACTTTCGCATGCCCTTATGGTACCTTTGCATTCAAAAGGATGCCATTCGGACTTTGTAATGCACTGGCAACTTTTCAACGATGTATGTTGTCCATCTTTGCAGATATGGTTGAGGACTCTCTGGAACTTTTCATGGATGATTTCTCGGTCGTGGTGGACACATTCAAAGAATGTTTGACACATTTAGAGCGAGTGATTCAAAGGTGTGTGGAAACTAATCTAGTCCTAAATTGGGAGAAATGACATTTCATGGTGAAAGAAGGCATTGTTCTTGGGCATAAAGTGTCGTAGCAAGGGCTGAAAGTTGACAAAGCAAAAATTGAAGTTATTGAGAAACTACCATTGCCGATCTCAGTAAAGGGGATTCGCAGTTTCTTGGGTCATGCAGGCTTCTACCAGAGATTCATTAAAGATTGCACAACCATTGTGCAAACTCTTAGAGAAGGAAGTGAAATTCTACTTTGATGACACTTGTATGGCAGCATTTAAATGTTTGAAGGAGAAATTGATATCCACTTCAGTTATCATCAGCCCCAATTGATTAAAACCATTTGACGTGATGTGTGATGCGAATGGTATGGCATTAGGTGTAGTATTGGGACAAAAGTGTACCAACCTGTTTCACCCAATGTATTATGCAAGCAAGACTCTAAATAGTGCCCAGCGAAATTACACAGTCACTGAACAAGAGTTGCTAGCAGTGGTCTATGCTTTCGAAAAGTTCCGGGCAAACTTGCTAGGCACTAAAGTAGTAGTTCATACACACCATGCAACACTCTGATACCTCATGGAAAAAAAAGATGCGGAGCCAACACTGATAAGATGGGTACTACTCTTGAACAATTCAATTTTGAGGTGAAAGATCGAAAAGGTTGCGAGAATCAAGTTGCAGATCACCTATCACGGTTAGAGAATAAAGCAATTACTGAGCAGGAAAAGAAGATAAATGACTCATTCCGAGATGAGCAGATATTCACACTGTCACTCACACACGTACCATGGTATGCTGACTTTGCAAACTACATCGTATGTGGGTTGATTCCCTATGAGTTAAACTCTTACCAACGAAAGAGTTTCATATTTGATGTTAAAAGATACTTCTAGGATGAGACATACTTATTTCGGGAATGTGTTGATCATGTCATAAGAAGATGTGTTCCGGAAGAAGAATCAACAAAGATCCTCCATGCCTGCCACACATCACCAGTAGGGGGTCATCATAGTGGAAACAGGACCGCAGCAAAAATTCTCCAAAGTGGTTATTATTGGCCTTCTCTTTCAAAAGATGCCCACGATTTCGCTAAGAGATGCCCTCAATGTCAGCAGCAAGGCGGAGTGTCAAGAAGACATGAGTTACCCCTTACACCTATTTTGGAAATCGAACTATTCGATATGTGGGGAATTGATTTCATGGGTCCATTTGTCAGCTCGTTTGGAAACAAGTATATCTTAGTAGCTGTGGACTATGTGTCCAAATGGGTGGAAGCTGTCGCACTCCCGAATAATGATGGAAGAAGCATTGTCCAATTTTTGAAATGCTACATCTTTGCACGGTTTGGCAGTCCAAGAGCAATCATAAGTGAAGGAGGATCGCATTTTTGCAATAAGTGGTTTTTCGGTGCATTGAGCAAATACGGGGTAAAACACAAGGTCGCCACTCCATATCACCCCCAAACAAGCGGACAAGTTGAGGTGTCAAATCGTGAGATCAAAAACATTCTATCCAAGACAGTAAACAACAGCAGAACCGACTGGTCTAGAAAGCTTGACGATGCCCTATGGGAATATCAGACTGCTTCTAAGACACCTATAGGAATGTCCCTTATCAGCTAGTTTTTGGTAAATCATGCCATTTACCTGTTGAGCTAGAACACAAAGCCTTATGGGCATTGAAAGCTATGAATTTAGATTGGACAAAGGCTTCAAGGGAGAGCCTGGACCAGTTGAATGAAATAGATGAGTTCAGACTCAGATCTTACGACAGCCATTTACAAAGAGAAAATGAAGAAATGGCACGACACACGGATAGTCCAAAGGGAATTTAATGTGGGAGATTGGGTGTTATTGTACAACTCACGACTAAGGCTATTCCAAGGGAAGCTAAAATCCAAATGGTCTGGGCCTTTCAGAGTGACACAAGTGTTCACCAATGGTGCTATAGAAGTTGAAGGTAAAGAGGGACCATCATTTAAAGTTAACGGACAGCGTTTGAAGTTATACCTTGGGGATTGCCAGGAAATTGCTTTAGTTGAAGAGTTGTACCTGGAGGATGCTTGACAGTATTCCTACGCCATGCCACGACGTTAACTAAGGCGCTGTTTGGGAGGCAACCCAAAACCTTTTATTGCTTTGTTTTACTTTGAGAAAATAATGGTGTGTAGTTTGTACAGGTTAAAGCAAGGGAGGAGAGTGAAATAATGTATGGAGCCAAACAACAAGTCCAGTTGGCGGATCGCCGATGATATCAGCGAGCACGACTCTTTCCGTCGGGTGACTCAAGGCAATGTCAGCTGGGATTCTGTAAAACATGACGTTCAGTAGAAAATTAATGGCGAATCGTCAACCATGTCGGCGATTGCAATATAGACCGCCGTTGAGATCCTCACATGAGCTGCAAATCCTATTAATTTTGGCGAAGAGACTAGACACTTGGCACTTGACCGAGTGAATGAGTGTACCCAATGTACATCGCTGAATGGGCAAAAACTGGACGGTTTCTGCAAGTCATAGGTTTAAATATTCTGGTTCATTCATTTTCTCTCATTTCTTCATCCTACCAAACTCACATCTACACTTTAGTCTTAATTTCCTTGCACTCTTGAAGTATTTTGATTCATAAATTTATGCGCGGATTTGGATTTCATTGCCGCCTAGCACCTCAGTAACTTCTTAATCAGTACAAAAGCTCATGAAATAGAAAGAGGAAAAGGGTCAGAATGATAACACACCAGGCACTGATGCCTAGACAGATGGAGCGACTGCTTAAGCAGGATCCCCTCTCTACCTCCCTCTCTATTTTTCTTTATCTGCCCTTTGTGGATACTTTATTACTTGCATTTGAGGACAAACACTTTTTATTTGTGGTGAGGTGAGGCCCACACCTTTTGTGTGTTATATGGATATTTAAGTTGTCTATTCTTAATTATTATTTTAAATTACTGATTTTTTGTGGATGTTTGAGCTCATGGATCCTGTTGTTTCACTTGCAAAATAATTTTGATCCTTTCAAAAAAAATTCGCCACCTTTGGTGTTGAAACTGGCTGTTCTTTTGCAAAAACAATTTGAGTCTCGGTTTCGATCAATACTGATGACTTGAATAGTGCTCCCAATTGAATAAACATGAATGTACGGCTACGATGAGGTCAAATGATGTTGCATAGACAATATGTGAACTCTTTGCATCTCGTTATGATTAGCCATTTATCAAATTGATTCTCTTATGATGACCGTTGCACACTAGCGAGCGTGCCTAGTCTTGTTTGATTGAAGTATCGATGCCTTGTGTGATTAGCTTACTTTGAACCATGCATGAATAAACCTAGAATTTGCCCCGTTAGTCTGATTGATTTAGAAAGGTGTACTCTTGAGATGATCTTAGGCAATTTTAAAGAGTGTGGGCCAATTTGACATATACCTATTTTTCTGACCTACATGTGAGCGTGTGAAACTCTTTTGAACACCTTTGAGCCTTACCTTTCTTGGGAAGAACCTTGATAAACCCTAGATTTTTTTCATCCACTACCTATAATCCTCTTGAGATGTGTTTAGTGAATAGCCAACTTAGGCCAAAAGTCTAAGTTGGGGGTGTGGTGAAAAGGAAAAGGAAAGGTCAAGAAGTGCAAGAAAGCCTCCTGAACCTATTGTATTGCAAAACAAAATGGAAACCCTCCATATAAAAAACAAGGAGAAAAAGAAAGAGAAAAGAAAAGAAAGAAAAAGAAAGTTGTAGAATAAAAGTGCAAAAGAAATTGGGTTTCCAAGCAATACATGGAGAACGAATAATAGGATGACTTATGAGCACTAGAAGAAGAATTGAGGAAGGAATGTAAGAGGGTGTCTTGAGAACATCACATCTCACGAGGAAATAGTCACTAAGCATAAATGACCATACCTTTGCACTCAGCCCCATAACAAGCCTTAGAAAGACCTTTCTGATCTTGAGTAAGCTAGATCAAAAGTCAATTGAAAAATAATGACAAACCTATGGGTGAAAACATACATTGTGTTCCTCTTTTTGAGAGTGAGCATTGTATCTGATTCCTGGTTTTAAATTGGTTCATATATGTGTGTGAATATGGAATCATTCTTTGTGCAAGGGCATTTAGATACTTTTGTTGAGCTTGAACTTGCACAAGTAGCAAGTATTGCAAGCATGAGAATCTTTGGTGATAATGTGTTACAATTTGAATTTTTGAGTACATAATTGATCCTTGCATAAATAAATTTAGTCTTGTTGTGTGCATTCATGATTTAGTATTGTGTAGCACTGTTTGAGGCACCCTTTTTGAACGGTTGAACTTAAGTTCGCTTGAGGACAAGCAAAAGCTTAAGTTGGGGGTGTTGATGAGTCCACAAATTGGACTCATTTAGGGCTTTGTTTTAATGGAAATAGTGTCCATAAATGCTTGTTTTACCTCAATACCTGATTAAAATGCTGAAGTTTCAAGTATTTGAAACTTTAGTGGAAGCATGGACACTTAGGCGCAAAATGGAGCAAATAGGGCTGACAAGAACAAGAAATGGAATCCTGCGGATCGCCGAGTTTAACATGGCGAGTCGCCGAAACGACATAAGCCACCCTTCGTTCCAGTACGCGAAGCCTTGAAGGAAGTGGATCAAAAGGCAAGGAAAGAAGCAGTCGGCGGGTCACCGATCAGTTCCGCGAAGCAGTACTGTACCGCCCAATGATCCAACATGCAAGGATGCTAAAGGTAAGACACTGAAGGCGATGATCTGACTAAAGGGCGGATCGCCGATTTCATCGGCGATCTCGACTAATGTCATCGAACAATCCTCCGCAGCATAATCTGTGAAAACTATAAATACTATTTATCATTGTAGTCTTAGGGGAGATTGGAGTGTGGAACAATTATTATTATTATTTTCACTTAAGAACATATTCAAGCTAATATTTTCTCTCAAGTTTGGAGAGGGTTTTGTGGAGACCTGAAGAAAGGAGTTCTTCTTCCCCAAGTTGGAAGTGGGTCTTCTCTATTCACTTTCCTTTGCTTAATTCAAGGTTTAATTTCTTATACCCAGTTGATTTCATTATCATGTTAGGTATAATTTTTATTTCTTGATGTGTGGCTAAAAAACCCCATTCTTGGGGGTGTGATTTATCAAATATGGGTTGATATTCTTGTTGGGTCTTGCTTGCTGATAGGTTAGATGTATGTTAATGGTGATCTCACCTAGTGGTTGTGGTTTAATCTAAAGGCTTTGTAGTTGTAAATACAAAGCCACCCATGTGTTTTCGGCTTGCCCGAGAGGGAGGTCACGAAACCAAAACCACTAGACTGATAGCCTAAGGAGTCGGTCGACATGAGGCTAAGCCCGAGAGGGTGAGCCCTAGTCCCATATCTTAACACTCAGCTCGAGAGAGTGAGTGGATTAAGGCGTAGGCTGGTCTTCATGTGGCAAATGGGTGTCTGAAAGGAACGCATTTGAAATGGGGTAAGTTGCCCGAGAGGGAACTTATTTCCATTTAAAGCTTAGCCTAGTCATTATTATCTTGCAAATTTCCTATTGAAAGCATGTACCCAGCAATTTATCTCAACTTGTATTGCGGTCACATCCCAAGAACCTTTCCCCATACTTGATTTTCTTGTTTATTTTGTTGTTTTAGCACTTGTTACAAAATCCCCATTTGATATTTGACACTTTCGTGTCACCCCCTTTAATTTACTATGTCTTTTATTGCAAATATCTTTAACTACGACTAACTTGAACGAAATTCTAATTGATTATTAATTCTCAAAAACTGCTCCCTTGGGAAATGACCCCAACCCTCGCTTGGGTTACTATATTATCGACGATCGTAGACACTCATATCATAGGATAGTGTCATTGGTCACGATAAGCATTTGTTTCCTAACAATCCATAGGAAGAGAATAATAGGATGACTCATGAGCACTAAAGAAACTGATGAAGGAAAAGGGAAGGAAGTGTTGTGAGCACCACATCTCATTAGGATGAAAGTCACTGAGCATAAATGACCATACCTTTCCACTCAGCCCCATTATAAGCCTTGAAAAGACCTTTTTGATCTTGAGTGAGCTTAAACAAATGTTGATTGGAAAATACGGGCAAACCTATAGGTGAAATTATGCATTATGTTCTTCTTTGTGAGTGTGAGCGTTACATCTGATTCCAAAGCTTTAAACTGTGAAACCATTGTGTGAATATGGAATCATTCTTTGTGTGAGGACATTTGAACACTATAGTTGAGCTTGAACTTGTATTTGAAGCAAGTATTGTGAGCATGATATTCGTTGATATTGGTGAGTCACAACTTAAATCTTTGAGTGCACATTTGATCTTTGCAAAAGTGAATTGAGTCTTGTTGTGTGCATTCATGATTGACTCTTGAGAGCACTGTTCGAGACACCCTTTTTGAACGGCTGAACTTGAGTTTGCTTGAGGACAAACAAAATTTTAAGTTGGGGGTGTTGATGAGTTCACAAATTGGACTCATTTAGGGCTATATTTTGATGGAAATTGTGTCCTCAAATGCTTATTTTATCTCAACATCTTATGAAAACCCTTAAGTTTCAGGTATTTGAAGTTTGAAGGAAAGCATGGACACTATGTGCAAAAAGGAACGAAAAGGCTGAGAAGATCAAAGAAATGAAGGCATGAGGATTGCCGAGTCCACTTGACAAGTCGCCGAAAGGTCTTACTTCGCCTTTTGTTCCAGTGTGCTGAGCACTGAAGAAAAGGATCAAGTCGGTGGAAAAAAGGAGCAGTCGGTGCATCGCCGAGCAGTTCTACGAAGTAGTACCATGCCGCCTAATAACCCAGAGCACGACGATGCTGAAGGCTGGTACAAAAGGGCGATGAACTACACCAAAGGGCGAATTGCCGAGTTGATCGGTGATTCCAACTAATGACGCCAAATGATCTGCTGCAGCACACATCTGTGATAACTATAAATACTAGTTAGAGGTTTTAGTTTTCGAAGGAAACAATTATTATAATTTTCATATAGAATAGTACTTTTAAATATTTTTTCTCTAAGTTTGAGAAGGTTTTGAAGATTTGAAGAAAAAGAGGGTTTCATCTCCAAGGATTTGGACTTAGGTCTCTTCGATTCTTCATACCCATTTGACTGCAAGCTTATTTAGGTATAAGTTTCTAACTCTTGATGTGTGGCTAAAAACCCCATTTCTTGAGGCGTGATTTAGCGAATATGGGTTAAGATAATTGTTAGGTATTGCTTGTTGATAGTTTAATCGTAGTTTAATTGTGATTTCGTTTAGTGGTTGTGGATAAATTTAATGAATTTGTAGTTGAAAATATAAGTTTATTTATGTGTTTTTGGCTTGCTCGAGAGAGAGATCGTAAAACTAAGACCACTAGATTGATGGCCAGTGCGAGTGGGTCGACATGAGGTTCAGCTCGAGAGAGTGAACCCTAGTCCCATGTCCACACACTCAGCTCAAGAGAGTGAGTGGGTTAAGGCATAGGCTGGTCTTCATGCGGCAAGTGGGTGTCCGAGAGAAACACATTTGAAATGGGGTAAGTTGCTTGAGAGAGAGCTTATACCCCTTAAAGGTTAGCCTAGTCACAATTACTCTATGAATCTTCTATCCAAAGCATGTACCCAATAATCTAGCTTAATCCGTAGTCTCGTCATATCCCAAGGATCCCCTTTTATTGCTTCGAAACCCTTGTTTATTTCGCTATTTTTACTTACTAGTGACAACCCCCCCCCATTGTTAATTGACATGTTTGTGTCCCCCTCTAATTTACAATGGTTTTATTCGTTAATGTCTTTAGGTACGACTAGTTAGAATGAAATTTTATTTTTCTATAAATTATCAAAACCACTCTCTTGGGACGATCCCAACCCTTGGTTGGGTTACTAAGCTATTGTACGATCGTAGACACTTGCATCGGAAGTTGTGTCTTGATTACCCAAACATCAGTCATCATGTACAGCTTGTTCCCAACATGGGACCATGATGAGAGGTCTTCAGTTAGATTAGTGTTGTGGGTTATCAACCCCTTAGGTTAGAGATGGTGGCTTTGGTGTTCCTATTACTACATCAAGTGTTAAGGTTGAGGTCTGACACGGTCTGTTCTATACCTCTGCAGTCTAGTCAGGGGTCGAGGCCCATGGTATCCCTTTTTTGGATGCAATTTTGTAGTTTCTCCAATTAGTTCTTATTTTTTGTGATTTGGGGTTTTTATGCCCATTTGAGTTTATTTGGCTTATTATCTATCATTGGCTTATCATGGTAGCTTGGTTTGAGGATTATGTATGTGTTTTGACACTATAATTGATTTCCTTTAGTAGTGGATCGGCTAGGTTATGTTGCTTTGATTAAGAGTAGTGGCTGATTAACTCTCTGTGCCTTTGCCTTGATAGTGTTATGTTGGTTGTGGCCTTGGTATTACTGGTTTCCCTTTGCTCAATTTGAGTTTTGTGTGTTGTAGGGCCTAGTTGGATTAGAAAGTTGGCTAAGTTGTGTTTCGTCCCTTTTGAGTAGTAGTTGGGAGATTGTTGGTTTTCGGTATTGTGTTGAGTAAATATCTTTCTTTAGTTGTGGTAGTCCTTTTTGGTTGATTTCTCCATTTTCCTTAGTTTTTTTTCAATTACAAGGTTGTGGTTTTGCTCGTTCGGCTATTTTTGGATTCATCTGCTCCTTGTGTTCTTGGGGTTTGGTTATGGCTAGCTGGAAGTTGGAGATGTGATCCCTTGTTATGCCTGGATTGGCTATTGTGTTGCTTCTTTGTCCTTGTGTTGATAGCTCTCAAGACACATGTATGATTTAGAGTCGGAACGGTGGTGTTCACTGGTGGTTTCAGTTCTTAACTCTGTTAAGATACAAAATTTACTAAGTTGTCTCATTTTTAGGATGGGGCCAAGGTAATTTGTGGGATCTATGAGTTGGTTATAGTTCAGGATATGTAATTTTCTTTAGTCATGATTGGTAGCTAGTGTGGTTCATGATGTGATTTGGTACCCTTGGGCCACTACCGGCTATTTCATTATGTTGATACGCTTCTTGCTGGCTTGGTTTCCTTAGAATGGAGAGGTTGATTTAGATATGTGGTGGCAGAGTAGCTTATGGACTCATCGTGTCGGTTTTTTAAGATTTCTTTATTTTGATGGTTGTTGTTCCTCCATGTTCTTGTGGTGCTAGTAGTCCTCCCGAGGGTTGAGTTGTGTGGGTTTGTAGAGGGCATTCAGGTGGTACAGGTGATGTTCAGGATGGCTAAGGACCGGCAGAACGCTCTTGGTGGTTAGAAATGTTAGATGTGAAGCATAAGGTTAATTTTTTAATTTAAGAGTTGGGCTGCATCTGTCATGGTCCAGTGGTTGCTCTACTCTATGGTTTTGGTGTGGTGCTAGTCTATTAAATGAATCTGGTGCTTTCAGGCAAGTCTCATTTAGTTGGGTGAGAGTTGGAGCCCAAACGGGATTTGGAGAAGTTTTTTGGAGTTCGAAATGAAAATGATGATTTTCCTCTTAGCCTAAGTTCTGTGTTGGGATTGTTCGATTCGGGAGGGTTTCTGGGGATCTGGTAGAGCATCCATACCCGATATCCTCATCATTTCATGCCTCTAGCTTGTGTCTATCCTTCTACTTTGATGGGAAAAGTCTTTTTAGTAGTGGATGTTGTAATGACCATCCATGTCAATTTCTTTGTTTTCCGATCTTTTCAGTGTTTAGAGCTTTCCTGTAGTGACCCCAAGTCATTTATGACTTGTTATGACTGACAGTTCGATCATCAGGTCGTTCGTTTCGATTCTATACAAATATCTCTATTTTAGATCCTTTGAAACTTGAACGGCTGACTTCAGTCAACAATTCAACAAGGCAGCCTTAGAATGCAATTTTAACAGTTTCATCAACTTAGAAAGGGCCAGTTTAGGCTATGGGCATGGTTGGTTCGGGCCTCGGAACTTATGGTGTGAGTTTGTGTCGTTAGACGTTTTAACTTTGAAGCTTAAGCCAAGGGTTAACTTTGGTCAACATTCTTTGTAAACATGCTCGAATGAGAATTCCATCAGCACGGTTAGCTCCGAAATATCAAGTTTTGTCAAAATGACCTTTTGTGAAGTTCCCCAAGCTTCTTGTCTCTTTTTTAGTCTTCTTGTGGTTCTTAGCTTAAAATAAAACTTGGTTGTCAGACCCAATTTCGATCAAAATAACCTTGAATGGATGTTTTGATGGTTCCACTGATTTCGGAATGCCAAATTCTATGGGGTAGCATATATTGTTTGCATGCATGGGGTCTTGAATGAATATCGGGTACCCTATTAGAGAATTTGGAGTTCAGGTAAATCAGATGAAGTGCTAATATTCGGTGAAGGCTTTTAGAGACTAGAATTTAGGACTTTAGCGACCAAATATGGCTTTTACCGACTCGAACCTCTTTTATTTTAATAGCAAAATTTGAGCTTCAGTCCCCAACTTCAAAACGTGATTTATTTACCTTGGGATTCTGATTGAGATAATTCAAATTACTGGGATCCGTATTGATTGTAGCTACGCGTTATAGTATTTGGGAGGTGTCGGGAGCTCTCCGTTCGAGGTATATTCTTCCCCAAAGAGTATGTCATCTCTTTGTTATTTTCTTCAATTGGTGTTTTATTTGCATGTGGTTGTTCGGGCTATTTCAGGCATGGAGTTGAGCCCCATTTTGGAGCACAAGCTCGGTAAGGCATTTAGGACATTTTGATAGTCAATTTCAATACTCCCAGTGCGGGTCCTACATTTCTATTTTGACTCAATTTTGCGTTCATTTTCAATTGTTGTGATTTTAGTGTCTATAAGTCAGAAATGATGCTATGATCGATAATTTGATAGCGCAGAGGTGTTCAGAGGCAGTTTAGAAGTAGATAGCTCGTGTGTGGTGGTTTTGTAGTGCTCATGATCGACTTCGAGGTAGGATTCGGTCTACTTTTTTTTTTTAGCTTCTTAGATAATGCCTAGTATTGATTTCATGTAATTTTGGATTGTATTTTCTAGGTATTTCGATTTCCTCATGTTATTTCATCTTTTCTTGATTTACTAGGAGCCTTGGTCATAGTGTGGGTGATGGGATCCTTTGTTTAAGCTTGTAGCTTCTCTTGTGGTGTAGATGATCTTGTTTATCCTTGTTAGGATTGATACTTTGTTACCCTAAGACTAGGTTTGACCTTAGGTGCTTTCGATTGTGTTTTACTGCTTTGTAGTTACAATTTTCTCCCTATAGGGCTCGTATTGGGTTGTTCTCCTTGCGTTGATGTTTGTGGCCTTGGTGGCTCGTCATAGTCACGGGTTTGTCCTAGCTATGCTAAGTCAGGGACTAGAGCAATATGATTGGTGTATGGTGTTGTCCCTTGAGTTGGTTCTCCGTTTTATTAATTTGAAATCTTTTTTTGATCCCTTCACTTGTTGTCTAGAAGTAGGCCTATTGTATCCTTATTGAGCGTATGATAATATTATTGGTCTCGAGGCCGTATACGAGGACCAGTAGGATTACAAGTTAGTACTCTACACCTTGGTAAAGTGAATTAATTGGTTGTGTATTTATTTGAATCAGAGTGCCTTGTTTGGATGATGGTGATGACATGCATTGCATTGTTTGTTCATTCTCACTTATTTGTGGTACGATCCTAGTGCATGCATTGGCATATTTATCTTTCATGTAGGAACATTATTTTACTCAACTCTATTATAATTGGTTTTAATGGTAGTACTAGTCATACAGCCTTGATCACTTGATTTCTAGTTTTTAAGATGATGAGGCGTAAGTCGTGCTCCTTTCCTGCTTTAGATAGTAGAGGCATCTGGGATGAGCTAAGTTTTCACTTGACTATCAGTGTGGTGACGCCATGTCTTGCATGCATTTGGTCTTACTTACTCCCTCGGGTTACTGTTGCTAGCTAAACTGGGAGTTTACTATCTGATGAGTGGCTCTAATTTACATGAGATCCTCTTCAGAGTTGACACGCCCCTGAGTCACTCTTTCTATCTTGGCAGCTTACGCCCTTAGGAGTGGACTAACCGGCTAGGTGGCCTGGATTGATTTTTCACTCTTGCTAGCTGGGCTGGGAGTTGATTGGAGTCCTATGGTTATGGTTTCAAATGGTCATTGATGGTTTTGGTGCTCAACCTGCATTCATATGCATTGCATATCACTAGTATACTTGTTTGCTAATTATAGCCTCCGGTTAATGGGGTTGATTGGGTTATGTTTGTTGTTTGTACCTTCAGGGATTATAGAGGTCCGACTAGGTTATAGTTTGACTATATTATGTTCTATATTATTGTTTCACTATTAGCTGATAGGCTATAATTGTAGAATTGGTTAGTTGACTTGGTATCTTAGTCTTGCGTTCCACGTACGTTCTCGATTGGGCTTCTTACTCCTTGTACCCCATTTTTATTTTTTTGTCTCTCTACTTTTTATTTTTTGTTTAGTTACTTGTGTTTTGATCTCCTTAGTACTTGTTGTTTATGCTTGTGTTATCTTTTGAGCTCAGACGGTCGTTGCCTACTCAATACTATTTTTGATACTCATACTACACTTTTCCTCTTGCAGATTGCATTTGAGTTATCGCCGTTGATTTGGAGTTGTGCAGAGCTGCTTGGAGTTTTACACATTAGGGTAAGCTTCTAATTAACGTCTAGAGCTACTAGTTTTCATTTCTTTTACCTAGGCTTAGTCTTTATACTGTATTTAGAGACAGCTTGTACTTGCCTTATATTTGTAAAAGCCTTGTACTCCTATTTCGGATTAGATGCTCAACTACTGACTGATGCCAGGTCTTGGGATGGTTCCTGTACTATTTTTGTTGATTATCCTTTTTTTGCTTTATTCTAAGCTCTTGCTTTTTTGTTGGCTTATGTGTAGTAGTCCGTTACTTATGGCTCTGGGTTAAGAGTTAGGCTAAACTACTGGTGGGATGTAGTAGGTATCATCATGAACTGAGAAATTGGATAGTGACAACATACTTGTCCCAAATTGATGAAATTTTTTACATGAGCACACGGTCTACAATTGCGTATTTATATGTGTTGTTAACATTATACTTTGCTTTCTTTCGCATATAATAATATATGGCGTTGATATGCTGACATAGTTATGAAAAATTGTCAAATAATGATATACTATAAAGAAGAAAAATACTAAATACAAAATAAAATGCTAACCGAATCATTCAACAACTGTCCTTTGAAAGATAGCTCGTAAAATTAGTTTTTGTTCCTAATTAGACCAACCCCAGAATTCATGGGCATGGAGATATCTATCTTTTCTTCTTGTAACGGTATTGGTCATTCTGGCTATAATATAATACAAAAAAGGTAGGCATTACTTGTAAAAAAAATACAAACAACATTTAATTGAAAATACATATGAAAATATTACTTGCGTGTTTTCATGCCTCATAAGAAATCATTTCCGAACCCATGTACAATAGACATGAAATAGCATCTTATCATGATGGTCAAATCTCATATAAAAAATAAAAGGATGTTTCAATTCAAAAATGAGAGGCTACATAGATGAACTACCTCAAAACATAATCATATGTTGGATTATACTATGTAAAAAAAAACTTATGGCATACACAAAAAGAGCAAAATAAAAAATTTAAAACATACGAAGAATGAAGGAAAATACAATACTAGCAGAGGATCCAAATGTTGTCAGATAAGAAGATGTATTAAAAGGACTTGGGGGTTCGCTCCTATGAATATGTAATGGTGTCTGCTCTACAATGATGACAATTGAATCTGCGATGAAACTATTTTTTAGATTTAAACTTGATACTAGGTCATGCGGCAGTTTGAATTGTGACTGAGTTATTAGATTTTTGGGGAACAATGTTCGAATAAGATTATGTTCGACTTAACTATGGTTATGATATTTGTTAATATAATATAATCTTGACCTTTAAATTTTAAATAACACACATGTCTCTCATTTAGACATGCACTTAATGAAATGGAGGGAAGGGGTAATGCAGGGGAGCCGAATCCGTACTTCTTTTGGTATTGTTGGCCTGTTTCTCTAGGTATCTCATATTCAAAGTTTGATTAAGGAGTCTGATCATGTTAAACATGTATATGATCTCAATAAAATGTAATTATTAAATACATAATTGAATTGTAAAAATAATTAATGAACATACTTGTTTGTCCTATTGGTTTTTCAACACTTTGTTTGCCATTTATGTTTAGAAGATTCTCATCAGGGAAATTGATATATATACTATGACAAAAGTAAATAGATCTGAGTAAAGAATAATATGAGTATATAATCAAATACTATACAAAATTTCATAGCACTTTGTATGCCATCTATGATCTACAGATTCATAACAGGAAATTGACAACACCACACTAAAAATGTACTGTGTGAAATAATACATTAAAATGAGATTAGTATTGTCACACCCCGACCTTACACCTTGGGCGGGAATGGCACTCGAGAACCATTGCTGGCCCCAAGCGAACCCTTGGCATGGCTTAACTCTTAGCGGAAGACTTAATTCAAAATAACTCTACTTTAAAAGTAAAATGAAAGCTCAAAATATAACTAAGAATGTATTATAAATTAACATTCACTGGCCAAAGTGGCAACTCAAGTCTCAAACATAACTAAAATGGAAAAACTCAAGAACTAACATCAATTAACGGTCTATGAAGCCTCTAACAACTGCGATGGATGTCAGGATGAGACCCACGACAACCTAATGAAGTAAAATGATGAAGTAATGAAAAGAGAGGATCCTCTGGAAGCAGGGAGACTCACCAACAACTCTGAAGCTCAACTAGATTAACGATGCGCTGCATGTTGATCCTGTTTACCTGAATCTGCATCATAAAAAGATGCAGGTCAACAGGCATCAGTACATTGAATGTACGAGCATGCGAGGGTAAATACTAAAGAAAACATAAGCTTGAAAGGAACTGAAAGAACAAACCTGGTCTCAACTAAATTGAACTGAACTAAACTAAACTCATTTCAATATAAAGCAATAATATGAATACAATATAAAGAAAAGCTTTAAAACATGGATAACAACTCTCTGTATTTAGAAATACAATAGTAACTCTGTATGTATGCAAAGATACAATATAAACTCTATATGTATATAAAAATACAAGTAACTTTGTGTATATAATAATACAAAATACTTATGTGGGAGTTTCTCTAACCGACAACCATCACATAAGGGCTATTGTGATGACACAACATTGTGCCTCACGTGCCAAGGTCATCCTATACCTAGACGAGGGTATAGAACCTGACTACTATGTGGATCCACTAGTCTATACTAAAAAGAACTAAGAAATCATCTAAAAAGTATGACCCTTTTCTACCCATGATGGCTACATAGTTTATGGGGGCTGGGAGCTGTTTGAACTCTCCCCCATATCGGACTACTCCCAAATATAATACTAGCTCTTATGTTTACAAACATAACTTCTTTCTGTGGTTTGAGATAATTACTCAAAACTTAGCTCAAATGTTATCTTGGAAAATAAAGTTTCCTCTCTTGCTTAATTTTGAAAGCATTTACTCTTTACTGAAAACTAGCTCAAAGGCTCTTTTGGAAATCAAAGTTTTCTTTCTTGTTTAAATGTGAAAACAGTTTACTCTTCGGGAATACATAGTCCCATATACTCTTTTGAAGAAATGAACTTCAATTTTTACTCTTTACTCAACTCAAAACTCAAGTCTTAAAACAAAGTTAGAACGTTTGTAAAAGACCTTTGGAAAACTCTTATGAACTTCTCTTGACTTGACTCTTAACTTCTCTTGATTTGACTCTTAACTTTTCTTGAATTGAATTATGGATTCAAGGCTCATGTTCTCATGTTTATGGATGATTTCATGATGTTTAGACATACCTTAGAGTGTAGAAATAAACTAGAAAACATAAGTACGTTTCAAGGGAACTCATACAAAAAGAAGTGGGAAAGGGTAGAGAACCTGGCGTCCCTAGCGCTATGAGTGGCGTGTGGCGCCAGAGGCGAAATTACATAATTGGGTATAGGGAGCACTGGACAGCACGGCGCCCCAGAGCCCATTCTAGAGAACACTTTGTGGGGCGCTCTGGCTAGCGTGGCTCCCCACCCCTTTTCCCCAGAATTTTCCAATTTTTCTTGCTCATGTTTCAACTCTAAACCCTCTAGATTCAATTGGTTATTTCCCCCAAACACTTAAATTTGACTACATAACAAAAATAAGCAAGAATCTACTCAAATCTATACTTTCAAGAACAAAATTTCACTGAATAAAATCATGATTGGCGCGTGAGTGAACTAACCCAACACTATGTGATCTCACATACCTCTTAGGGATCAACCCTTGGCGAAATCTTCAAGCAATTCTTCAAGAACTCGACGATTCTAAGCTTCTTCTCCTCTTTTCTCCTCGTCTTTTCTCTTCTCTCAAAACCCTAACTTATTTTGATAAAGCGTAAACTGAATCCAATCAGTTTAGACCCCAACTTAATTACCAAAAACGAATTCAATTAATTGGGTAGTGAAAATATCATAATACCCTTCTAAAATCCGGTTTTAACTTTCCTTATCTAGAAAGCCCAACTTCAAATGGGCATATCTCCCTCATACGAACTCAAAATTGATCAAACTCGGCTGCGTTGAAAATATAATTCAAAGATCTTTCCTATGATATCTTGTAGAATAACTAAATCATCCTGATCTAGGAGTTATGGTCGTTTGAAGTTGACCCAAAACTCATCCTTAACTTAATTTTGCCAAACTTTCCAAATTTGATCATAAGGGCTCAAGAAGTTTCTCAGGAAGAACATCAAAATTTATCGCAACATAAGGAGTCACAAAAGATAAACTCGCTCCAGGATCTAGCAAAGCATAAACATCAAAGTTAAAGACTTGGATCATACCAGTGACAACATCTGGCCAATCCTCTTGCTCTTGGCGACTAGTGATAACATACAAATGATTTCCTCCTCCGCCTGCCCTTGAAGTAGCTCCTCTAGGTGCTTCTCTGTCTGGTGGATCAACTGAACAAGACTGGGCTCTATTGCCCCCATTACCATTACCATGCATGTTCTTAGGACACTCTATCATAAAATGACTGTTATTTCCACAATTAAAGCAACCAGTGGAGCCCTCACGACACATCCCTGAGTGGCTCCTACAACACTTAGCACATGCAGGAGGCTTACTAGCCCCTTGTGCCATACTACCTTGAGAATAGGTAGATTTAGCTCTCAAATTCTATCTATTGTACTCACCTTTGTTCTTTGGTGAAGGTGCACTAGCAGATGATGGAGCAAGTCCCTTTTGTTTCTGTTGGAAGGATGACCGGTTGGAATTACTCTTCTGCTGCCCGGACTCATTCCCTGATGTCTTAGCTCTCTTATTCTTAAAATCTTCTCTATCCCTCAACTTGTCCTCCTCAACTTGTTGCACACGGATCATTAGCCTTGCTATGTCCATATCCCCTATCAGGATAGCTGCCTTACCTTCCTTGCTTGACAGGCGAGATAACTAAGCAACGAATAAACTCATCCTGCTCCTCATGTCGGCAACCATTTCCGGAGCATAAAGAGAAAGTTGTGTGAACTTCAGACTATACTCATGAACGCTCAAAGAATCCTGCTTAAGAGTGAGGAACTCTTGTACCTTTGCTTCTCTTAGTTCTCGGTGGAAGAAATGCCCCAAGAAGGCCTCTTCAAACACAGCCCAACTCACCAGTGGTGTACCCTCAGCTCGGTTCTTCTTCCATTGATCAAACAGGATTCTAGCGATACCCTTCATTTGGTATGTAGCTACTTCCACCCTCTCATCGCAGCAACGTGTATGATCTCAAAAACCTTCTGAAGTTTCTCAACAAAATTTTCTGGATCCTCAGTAATACTCAAACTAGTGAAGCTTGGAGGATTCATCCTTAAGAACTCACGGATCCTTGAAGTATCAGCCACTTCATGTCGATTCTCTCTATTTTTCCCAGCTTGGTTGGTCACAACTTGACTCAACATCTGGATGGCCTCACGGAACTCAATATTGGTGACCTCTCCTTAGGGTTGCACTTCTGGTGCATTAGGTACCCCTTGTTCCTGTGGCTCAACATTCCTTCTAGCTGGACGACCTCTGATAATGGAGGCTTTATATGAAAGACGCACGCAAGCACGAGTTAGAAAGAAACTTTTATAGAGATACAGTTTATCGCACGAAATGAGTATGAAAGAAGTGAGATAGTTTCATAAGTGTCGCACCCTCCTAGTAATAGATGTGGCGCGATTCACACCGATAACTAGGACTCTACAGACACTACTTCATAGACTTCCTAGGACTCTTGAACTCTGTGCTCTGATCCCAAGTTTGTCACGCCCCGAGCCTACACCCTAGGAGGGACTGACACTCGAGAACCATTGCTGGCCCCAAGCGAACCCTTGGCCTGGCTTAACTATTAGCAGAAGAATTAACTCAACATAACTATACTTTAAAAGTAAACTAAAAGCTCAAAATATAACTGAGAATGTATTATAAATACACATTCACTGGCTAAAATGGAAACTCAAGTCTCAAACACAACTGAAATAGAAAGACTCAAGAACTAACATCAACTAAATGTCTATGAAGCCTCTAACAACTCCGATGGAAGTCGGGACATGACCCACGACATCTTAATGAACTAAAATAATAAAGTAATGAAAAAAGGGGATCCTTCAAAAGCAAGGAGGCTCACCAACAACTCTGAAGCTCAACTGGATCAACGATGTGCTGGATGTTGATCCTGGTTACTTGAATATGCATCATAAAAATATGCAGGCCAACTGGCATCAGTACATTGAATGTACGAGCAAGCGATGGGAAATACTAAGCAAAACATAAGGTTGAAAGGAACTGAAAGAACAAACCTGGTCTTAACTCATCTCAACTGAACTGAACTAATTTCAATAGAAAGCAATAATATGAATGCAATATAAAGAAAAACTTCAAAACATCGATAACAACTCTGTGTATTTAGAAATACAATAGTAACTCTGTATATATGCAAAGACACAATATAAACTTTGGATGTATATAAAAATACAAGTAACTCTGTGTATATAATAATACAAAATACTTTTGTCGGAGTTTGTCTAATCGACAACCATCAATTAAGAGCTATTGTGATGATATCGTGTTTTGCCTCACGCTGCCAGGGTCGTCCTATACCTTGACGAGGGTATAGAACCTGACTACTAAGTGGATCCACTAGTCTATGCTAAAAAGCACTAAGGAATCATCTAAAAAGTATGACCCTTTTCTACCCATGATGGCTACATGGTTTATGGGGGTTGGGAGTTGTCTGAACTCTCCCCCATATCGGTGCTCAATACTACTCCCAACATATAATACTAGCTCTTATGTTTAAAACCAGAACTTCTTTCTGTGGATTGAAATAATTGCTCAAAACTTAGCTCAAAGGCTATCTTGGAAAACAAAGTTTCCTCTCTTGCTTAATTATGAAAGCATTTACTCTTTACTGAAAACTAGTTCAAAGGCTCTTTTGGAAATCAAAGTTTCCTTTCTTGTTGAAATGTGAAAACATTTTACTCTTTGTGAATACATAGTCCCCATATACTCTTTTGAAGAAATTAACTTCAATCTCTACTCTTTACTCAAGTCTTAAAACAAAGTTAAAACGTTTGTAAAAGACTTTTGGAAAACTCTTATGAACTTCTCTTGACTTGACTCATAACTTCTCTTGACTTGACTCTTAACTTTCCTTGAATTGAATTATGGATTCAAGGCTCATGATCTCATGTTTATTGATGATTTCATGATGTTTAGACATACCTTAGAGTATAGAAATCAACTAGAAAACATAGGTACGTTTCAAGGGAACTCGTACGGAAAGAAGTGTGAAAGGGTAGAGAACCTGGCGTCTGTGGTGCTCTGAGTGGCGTGTGGCGCCAGAGGTGAAATTACAGAACTGGGGATGGGGCGTACTGTCTGGTGCGGCTCCCCAGAGCTGATACTACAAAACACTTTGTGGGGCGTTCTGGCTAGCGCGGCGCCCCACCCCTTTTCCCCAGAATTTTCCAATTTTTCTTGCTCATTTTTCAACTCTAAACCTTCTAGATTCAATTGGTTATTTACCCAAACACTTAGATTCGACTATATAACCAAAATATACAAGAATCTACTCAAAACAACGTCTAATTTCATGAATTTAAATCAAGAACTTCTCAACAACTTCAACAATCAAGAACCCTATAGAAACTTCAAACAAATCCATTAAGAAACTCAATTTCTATACTTTCAAGAACATAATTTCGCTGAATAAAATCATGATTAGCGCGTGGGTGAACTAACCCAACGCTATGTGATCTCACATACCTCGTAGGGATCAAATCTTGGCGAAATCCTCAAGCAATTCTTCAAGAACTCGACGATTGTAAGCTTTTTCACGTCTTTTATCCTCTTCTTTTCTCTTGTCTCAAAACCCTAACTTATTTTGATAAAGCGTAAACTTAATCCAATCAGTTTAGACCCCAACTTAATTACCAAAAATGAATTTAATTAATTGGGTAGTGAAAAGACCATAATACCCTTCTAAAATCCGATTTTGACTTTCCTTAGCTAGAAAGCCCAACTTCAAATGGGAATATCTCCCTCATACGAACTAGAAATTGATCAAACTCGGCGGTGTTGGAAAGATAATTCAAAGATATTTCCTACGGTATCTTGTAGCACAACTAACTCATCCTGAGCTACGAGTTATGGTCATTTGAAGTTGACCCAAAACTCATACTTAAGTTAATTTTGCCAAACTTTCCAAATTTGATTATTTCAAAATACGATTTCTTTCTAATTCCAAGTCTTTCTAGTAGCGGGGTGTTACAAGTATACAATCAATTACTATATAAATGTGATTAATGAACATACTTTTTATTGCATAATTTTGTCATCACTTTGTATGCCGTCCATGTTCAGCATATTATCAACAGAATAATTGACATCAAGATTTTGAAAAATTTTAAAAAACTGATTAAAAATGACATTGTTATACATTTAATTACTAAGTAAATGCAGTAATAAGCATACTTATTGTTCAACAGTGTTGACAAGTCAACACTAGATATGTTCTGCATATTCTCAATAGGAAAACTAATACTAACACTCTGAAATAGTGATTTATGAATAAATTCACATAGATAGCTGACTAATGTGTACACTATATTTATATATGTATTAAAAAAGTAACGTGACGTACATATACATGTTTAGGTTCTGAAGATTGATTATGAAATTCTTGTATTAGCTCTCCCAATTTTTTTATAGGAAAATCGATAAATAGAACATTTAATAAGAATATGTATTCAATTGACGAAGAAATAAATACAATTGAATAAAAATGCGTATAGAGATACAATTATTGTTGATAATCTAAAATAGAATACAAAAATATGTAAATGTCAATACTATATCAATTCAACGAATGAAATACAAACTGCAAACACACTTATAAGCAGGAATAAATATAGAATACAAACTAAATGGATGCAACACAAAAATACAATGCAAATTATATATACAAAATATTGACACAATAAAATACAACAAAAAATGAAATAGTTATATCAGTTTAAATGAAAATGAAAATGAAAAAAGAACTACATATACAATTTAAATGAATACAAGTACAACACAATAAATACCTTTGTGGCCTCAAACTAATTTTTGTCTACCTGATCTTTTATTCCTGAAAAATCATGATTGATAATTGATAGGTAACCTTTAAGTAGATTCTTCAGGTGTGTTGTCTAGAACAACTGGATCATCACTACGAATGACATGGATAAAAATAAAAATAAAGACATCAACAATTATATGATTAATTCAAAACATGTTACATTATATTTGAGATTGATATACCTTCTGAGCATAATCATTATATTTCATAGCATCCAATATGAGTTTGAAGTTATATTTAATTAATTTACGGATAACTTGAAACTCTTGATGGACCCGGTTCTCAAATAACAAATGGTCATTTCACTGAATTTTAAAAAATGTATAAATGAAATAAACAAATAAAATAAAGAGAAAATGGTCTAAAACCCCTCCAACCTATACCCAAAATCCCAATTACACACTCCAACTTTACGGGTGTCCTATCACCCTCCGGACTATTTAAAAAGGAAATAAATAACTCCTTAAAATGCTATAACCACTCATGTGTCTTGTGGTGAAATGCACGCACTTGACACGTGTTTTTCACCAATTAATCTTTTTTAATTATTTTTTCTCCATCTTCTTTATCCTTTCTTCCTCAATTATTTTTCAACCCTAATTCTTTGTGAAAGTTTCGATTTAAAAAAAAATAAAAAATTCAAAACTCGTGATTTTTAAATACTGAAAAAAATTGCCTTGTTAATCCTCTGTAAATAGAAGTTCTTTGACCAAAAGTATCTGTAATTTTCTTACAACTCACAGAATTAACAGCAGTAACTATAACTTTTTTAGAATTTGTAGTATTATTACCACCCAAAATAATTATAGGAGGACTACCCAACTCATTACTGGAGTACGTAGCAAACTCACTCCCCATAACCTGTGAATCATCGACTTCCGATCCCGAGTTCGTCGGCAAAGTCTGAAACCCACCAACCGCCATTGAATAAAGATCTTCAAAAAGTTAAGAACATTGTTATGTAAAGACACAAAATCTTATCAAGACAAGAAAAAGTTTGATGGATATGTTTAGATTACAAATTAATTCTTTACACAGATTAAGAATTAATTAGGAGATGAATTCCGAAAAGGTTGCCGAAAAATCTTCAAACTCCAACCATGGCAAATTTAGATCAGAAAAATAGTTAGATAATAAGAAACAGAAACAAAACAATGAAAAAAAAAAAAAAAGAAGAGAAAAAGGTATGAAAAAGAAAAAAAAAAAAAAAATAGTCAGCTCACTCTCTCTAAGAGAGAATGCACTCTCTGTGCCAACTCAGCATTTAAGGGGTTATTTATTTTATTTTTAAATAGTCTAGGGGTGATAGGACACCCATGAAGTTGGACTGTGTAGTTGAGATTTCGAATATAGGTTAGAGGGGTTTTAGACCATTTTCTCTAAAATAAATGATATATACCTCGTTTCTAAAAGAAGAAATTTCTTTCACCAATAATTCCTGATCAGATTCACCTGCTTTTGATATATTAGGTTGACATGTTGTGATTTTTTTATATATAAATGTGAATGACTGTCTTCTTCATAGCGATGGTACTTTCACAGGACAAACATCTTTCTTGTGTATAGCTTGATCTGCGACAACAAATAATTGTTGTTTCATTTTTTTAAGCCGATGACAATGAAGATTCAACTTTGTCTTTTCCTTCATCCTTTCCTGATGATGGAGGGACATCTTGAAATTTATTATCGGAGTTTTTATCAGTTGATGATGAAGAATTTGGAGAATATGTTGCATGTTCTTCGATTTGATTTTAATACCTTCTGGTGGAAATTTGAGTATTGCAAGCTCCCTTAGAGGAGTAGTTATATTCCTGAAATTCAACTACAAAAAAATAATGTGATAATAATGAAGGCCTATGATAATAAGACTGAATTTGATACAAAAATTAATTGATTACCTTGTTATTGACATCACTAAATATATCTCTTATTAATGACTTGTATCGAGGATGCGCATTTGATGTCTTCTAGTTGAGCAATCTGGAAATACGGTTAGCGACTCTTTGAGAAATTTTGAGGTTGACACTGAAACTACACTCATATAGCCATACTTGCATAGCAAATGAAACCATGAATTATGTAATACTTCTTCAAAAAAATCATCTTCTTACTGATGCTCTTGAGCAACCTATAGAATGCTTTCTTACCCCATGAACGATCTTTGTGTTGATCACTCTCAATCAAATTAAAATGATTTCTCGACACTATTTTAGAATATATATTTTCACCAGGCCAGAATAAACAAATGTGTGTATGAAATATAGAATAGTGAACTTCAGAGGATTGTCGTCATTAATATCCCAATTTTTTCCTTCAAAACTCTCAATTAAGTCTCTTTTCTTGACACTAATTTTATCTCCAAAATACAATTCCATCAACTTATTTTATTCTTGTGTGTCAAATTGAAATTCATCTTCATCGCCAACAAATTTTAAACCTCTAGTTAATGCAAATTTTCTAAGTGTAAATCTATGATTGCATTTACGTGAATAACGACTGCTTGACTAGAACTACAATTAAGTTGTAGAATCATAAAACATTTAAGTATTTCTGTTTGAGCAGAACAGTCATGCATGATCAAAATATGTATTCTCAGAAAACAACACTGATGCTCAGTTAGATTCTTCATCAGATCATGTTTTATGTTATTGTTACTGTAACACTGCACGTGTGGAGCATTTTTGGATGAATTTTCACAATTAAAATCAGATTTCTGCATTATTTTCAAGATATGAATCCACATTGATTTTATATGAATACAATTTTCATGAAAAAGTATAAATGTAGTATGTAAAATATAACATGTATATTAGAAAGAATGTAATTTAAAGAAAGAAAACAAATTAGTTAATTAACCTATAATTTCATTCAAATAAACTTAAATATATATATACGATGTTCTAAAAAATACAATTACCATATGAAAAAAAAATACAATAGACAAAAAATTAGTATTAACACATTTTAAGTATGAATACAGATTAGTACATTATTAATAGATGTATGACATACACAATATCTATATTGTGAATACAAATATATTTGAACATAAGATGCACATACATCATAATGCACATGAATACAATATGCTTAAATAAATACAATTAGCATACATATTGTAATGAGTATAATTTAAGAAAGAATATAATGTTCTAAAAAATACAATTATTCTATGAAAAAATACAACTAACAGTTAGTACGATTACAATTTTGTTATGAATACAAATTAAGTATGTTGAGAATTTTAACCTATAATTTTATCCAAATCAAAATGTAATCGCATACATGACTACAATGAAAATACATTCATTGAAAATAAAAATTAAATGAAAATTTTCGAAATCAGAAATAAATACATCTTCCACAATTTGATCTTCAGAAGTTGTTCGACTTCCTTGCTAGTAAAAGGAGTGACTTTATTTTGATGGTGTCCTTATCTAAATAATCAGACCATTCAACACTATTGTCCTTGCTGAAGATTTTACATGCGGAAAGAATTATAAGGATTCTTGGATCTGCTCTGTTCACACAACTTAGCAGCAGTGCCTACATTTTTTAGCTATCCTTGAGTAATACATAGATCAAATGATGGAAAAGTACCTAAATATTGAAGATTATATGGGATACCTCTTGTTGTCCTCCTTTTGTCAGATATTAGAGGAAAACTTTGAAGATTTTTTTTACATAAAATCTAACTGGATTTTGAGAAATGTATAAACACCAAAACAAACAGAAATATGTAAGGATTGAAATAAAATACAGAACTAACCCTAAATAATGACGAAATTAACTAAAAAAACTGACAAAATATATGATTCTAACATTGATCATCAGAATAGAAAAATACATAAAAGATCTAAAAATACAAATAAAAAATAAATAATGCCAATAAAATCTCAATAGATACATATGCAATTGAAAGTTACCCGATTCAATGAGATTCTGATGGAAATCTTTTGAGTAATTTTTCTCCGTTTTGAAAAAAAAATCTTGAAGGAGAGAGAAGTGGAAATGGAATAGAGAAAGAAGCACGAAAGAATAGAAAGAGAGAGAGTGGGGTTAAGGGGGAATGAAAATACAATGTATTTTAGGAGGATAATTATAAATATATACTTTTGCTACCAAAATAACATATTGTGGTTTATTATAATATTTTAAAGTATAATTTTTCATAAATATGTTGTCTTTTTAGCCATTCTCCATAATTTTTCTTTAAAATTTAATGTAGGTGAAAATTCTCCAAATTATTTTCGATTCAACGCTTGGATCCAAAAACTTATTAATACTAATATTAACAAATAATTCTAAATTATAATATATTTAAGTTGAGTTCGATTACATAAATGTATATATGACAAAAAATTATTTTCAATAAAATAATTCCATGTATATTTAATGTATCATATTGTATAAATGGCTATATAATGTATATAATCAGTAGTGTAACCATATTTGTATAAATAGTGTATATCGTGTATATATAATGTATAGCTATGTATAAGAGATGTATACACATTCATGCACGTTGTTTATACAATATTTATGCATTACAGGCTTAATTTTTTTATTCAATCCCGACTAACTTAAATCTCCTCTAAACAATTTAAAATTTGATATATGAGTTTCTCTCAATGTTTTGTGGCATTTTGATATATTATTCACCCGAGACGATTCGTGTTTGCGGCATGTCGAATTATTAAATCAAGTTTTGAAGAAACTTTAATTGCTAATGGAGTCTTTCAATCTCAACCAACTCATAAACTCCTCTAAATAGTTTCAAATTTTAGATATGATCTTCTTTCAATATTTTGAATCTTTTGATATATAATTCACTCAGAACGATTCACGTTTGCAGCATGTCGAACTTTAAAACTGAGCTTTAAAGAATTTTTAATAGTTGAACATAAAATCTTTCAATACTGACCAACTCAAATCTCCCCAATACAGTCTCAACACTTCCTCTTATTTTGATAAACTTTTGAGTTTTATTTATTAATACTGAAAAACACTAAAACATTTCAAGTCCAAGACACAAAATTGAATATTTTCATATTTTCTCAATTAATTTCATATATAAACATTGATATTATGGATTAGACAATACAAAAAAAGATCTAAATTACTAGGATTTACTAGCGGGGGGTTAAGTGCAACCCCACAAATTCCTTTAAATAGAGGGGATTGCATAACTCAAAGAAAATATAAGTAAATAGTAGAGGTTTGGTGTAAGAGATATTCATTCATACATAAATTGTGTACAAAAATATGAATATATATACTTAGACTAAACATCGAGACCTATAAGAACTAGGCAACACAGATTAAGGAGAAATAATCTCCTAAGACATCACAACTTACTCACCATTTTACATAGTTTAGATATAATAGGAATCTATCTAAGTCTATCTGTTACACTCCCCTGCAAGTTGAACGGGGAAGCAAACATTTTCAACTTGTCTCTGAAATGCCGAAATTTTGCTTTTGGAAGAGCTTTCGTAGAACATTTGCAATCTGGTCATGAGTGCTATGATAACGAACAACCAAAGATTTATCCTTCACCTTTTCACGGACAAAATGAAAGTCTATCTCCATATGTTTAGTGCGGGAATGGAAGATAGGATTAACTGTTAAATAGGTTGCATTTAGGTTAACACACCAAAGTATAGGAGTTGTAGTGTCAAAGCACCCAATTCACGAAGTAAGAGTTCTAGCCAAGTTAGCTCAGATGCAACAGTGGCCAGTGCACGATACTCTGCCTCAGTACTAGAAGGTGCAACAACTCGCTGCTTTTTGGAAGGCCAAGATATTAAATGAGACCTTAGAAAGATAGCAAACTCAGTAGTTGATTTCCGATCATCCATAGAACCTCCCCAATCCGCATTACTGTAACCATGTAGATGCTTATTATTTTGGAAAGCAAAGAATAAACCATGGGAGGAAGTGGATTGTATATATCGCAAAATCTGTTTCACAATAACCCAATGTGACTCTCTCGGACTATACATGAATTGTGAGACCTTATTGACCACAAATGGTATATCTGGATGAGTGAATGTTAAATATTATGGGGCTCCTACAGTATTGCGATATAAAGTTTCATCATGGAAAGGAGATCCTTCAAAACTTTGAGAGTTTAGAGGAAGAAGCAGTCGGTGTTGAAATATGTTGTAAGTCATCATTTTGTGCTTTCTACAAAAACTCAGTAGCATATCGATGTTCCGGTAGATGCAAACCAGTAGGGGTCCATGATACTTCAATGTCCAAAAAATAAGAGAGGCGACCAAGGTTTCTCATAGCAAAGTGTGACTTCAAGCAATTAATAAGATATCCAACAAGAGACGAACTTGGGCATAAAACAAGAAGTTCATCCACATACGCCCAACATAATAATTTATCAATGTTGGAGGAAAAATGAAATAATGAACAATTGGTTTTCGAGCCAGTAAAGCCATTAAATTCAAGGAATATGTTAAACATCTATTCCACATATACATGGAGCTTATTTAAGCTCATAAAAAGAACGCTTGAGCAAGCAAACATGCTTAGGGTGATCCGGATCAACAAACTCAGTAGGTAGAGACATGTATACTACTTCATCAAGGGTACTATGAAGAAAATCATTAGATATATCCAACTAAGTAATATGCTAGTTGTTCGAGACCGCCAAGTAAAGAAGTAGGTGAATGGTGGCAAGTTTCACTAACAGACTAAAAGTATTGACATGGTCCACACCCGGTCTTTGATGATACCCTTTAGCAATAAGTCGAGCCTTGTAACGGTCAACGGACCTATCAGGCTAAACCTTTGTTTAAAAATTCTATTTTCTCCTAAAAATATTTTCAGATAGAGAAGGTGGAACTAATTGCCAAGTCCCATTTTGTAGGAGAGCATTGTATACCTCTTGCATTGCCCTACGCCAATACGCATACTTTGTAGCTTGACAGTATCACGAGGGCTTAACAATATCAGTTGACATAGATAAGTAAGAGATGGGCCACTTTGGTTTTAGTGAACCCGTTTGTGACCTAGTAGTCATTGGATGAGACTTAGATGAAGTACATGACAATCTGTTAGGATGATGCACATTGCTCGAAGGACCAGATGATTCAAAAACAACCCCTTGGTCCCCACCTTCAATAGACAATGTATTAGAGAGAATCTTTGGAGATAGTGAAGATGTATATGTAGGCATAACATGTGATTATAGAGGAATCAAGGTGATTTTACAACACACTGTTTAGAGCATTGCCGTGTAAAAGTGGAGGTGGAATTATTCAATAATGTGGTATTGGGTGTTGACGGAGAAAGACTAGATGAGTTCAATGAGGAAGAAACATGCACAAATGATTGTGGAATTAATGAATGTATCTAGACAGTGAGCGGGTAAGAATTGGTTGATTTAGCAGGCATAGTAGCATCATCCTGAACAGCAAAGGGAAAAACTGTTTCGTCAAAAACAATATGGCAGGAAACAAAAAACATAGAGGAAGTAGGATCAGAACACTTATAACCTTTGTGACTTTTTCTATATCCCAAAAACACACATCTCTTAGAACGAGGAGATAATTTATCCTTCATATAAGGGCGAAGCCATGGGAAGCAAAGACAACCAAATACACGCAACAATGAGTAATCAAGATCAAAATTAAATAGAACGCGAAAGGGTGGTTGATTATTAGACGAGTAGTTGGTGATTTATTTATGATATAAATAGTAGTATTAAAATCATTTGTCCAAAATTTGGAAGGAATACTTGCATGTGTAAATAAGGCACGACCTGTCTCAACAATATGTCGATGCTTACGTTCTACACAACCATTTTGTTCTAGAGTATAAGAACAAGAAGAACGTTGTGTAATACCATTGTCTCTTAAATAAGAAGTTAATGCTTAAAACTCACCTCTCTAATCTGCTTGAGAGTTCTTAATCGGACGACCAAAGTATTTTTCCACAACTTTTTGAAATTGAACAAAAAGGGAAATAACTTCTGACTTGAACTTAAGAAAATAGATTCATGTGTATTTTCTATAATGATTAAAGAAAATTACATAATATTTATATCCATCATTCGAACTAACAGGTGTTAGACCCAAAATGGAATTTTATGACTCTTGCTAACAACACAAGCTGGACAGAAACTAGAAGACCCACAACTAGACGAAATAATTGTACTAGAAGGTAAATCTCGATGAACTGTAGGATAAGACGAATGAGCCAAGCGGTGCACGCCAAAACCAAGTGAAGCAGCATATGAAGTTGGTGAAGAAACTGACTTCCATATCGAAAGGGAATATAGACCTCCCTCATTCGGTCCTTTGTAAAGAGTTGCCTTCATTGACAAGTCCTTAATAAAAAAAGTGAGGAAAAAATTCAATCGAGACTTTGTTAGAAATAGTAAAAGAACTAATAGATAATAAATTTTGGGTGGAAGTGGAAACATGAAGAAGACAATCAAGAACATATGATTTATCAGAAATAAATAGAGATCATTTACCAATATGAGAGATGGGAAATTTGAAACCATTACCTAGAGTAACTTATTAAGTACCATGATATTCTAACTGAATAGCAAGGTAGATCAGATGTCAGATGATGTGTGGTGCCACTATCTATCAACCAATTATGTGATGATTGGGAAGACGTACTTGCTAGATTTGAAGAGGGATGGCTAAATACCTGATTTTCATTCATAGTCCTAGGTGATAGACAAACACGTGCAATATGACCATTTCTTTCGAAATTATGGCTGACAATTCCATAATAATCAGTAGAAGGTGGTAGATTCCTTGAATAAATTTTGAATGTGCTGCGGTGGCATAATGTCGACTTTGAGATTGTTTTAAGCTTTCATGGCCAGCAGAGCGTCCACAACCCCGATTAATACGCCCCCTGCCGCGTCCATGATGTATTGAGAATGAACTTTGTGTGTACTATATTGTTGGGGAATAATAGTACTAGCATCTTCATGTTTTCATTGGCTTTCTTCATTCAACAACATACCATAAAGTGCATAAAAGGTGATGTCTTCATGATATGATTCAAGCAACCTTGTGAAGGGGAGATAAGTAGAACCTAATCCGGCAAGAACAAACTCTACTAAATCATCATTAGTGACTGGGTGCTGCTAGGCAACCAACTTATCAGCAATAGCTTTTTCCCATTGCACGTAACTTTCATTAGTTGCATTATCACGACGCAAATTGTGTAAGTATGCCTTAATTTCACGAATCAATGGTTTAGATCCACAAGCATAGACAGCAAGATGTTTGTCCCAAGCTCCACGAGTTATTTCTGCTCCGATCAATTGAGAGAGAATACTTTCTGACACTGAAACGACTATCCAACTTAAGATGGGTTGATCTTGACGTACCCAAACCTTATATGTTGGATTTGGTTTATCACCATCCAAAATGTGTAGTGGTGCTGATTTTCTACCATCCAGATAATGGTTAAGATCACAGCCGCAAATCATGGGAAGAAATTGTGTCTTCCAAAACAAAAAAATTGTTGACGTAAGCTTTATTGGCAACTGGTGAGCGAGATTAGGTGTAGGATAGTAGTTTCCCATGGCATTTATTGAAAAAATTGAATCTTTCAGGGTATAAGAGTTCTCAATATTATCTCCCATTAGAATAATCATTTCTGATTATTCAAAGAATTTTTTTTTTTGTGGAACAAAAGAGAGAATGGCTGTTAAAGAGAGAATGATTGTTAAACCACAAAAGGCTCTGATACCATGTAAGAGATATTTATTCATACATAAAATATGTATAGCAATATGAATATATACTTAGACTAAACATCGAGACTTATGAGAACTAGGCAACACGGATTGAGGAGAAATAGTCTCCTAAGACATCACAACTTACTCATCATTTTACATAGTTTTAGATATAATAGAAATCTATCTAAGTCAATCTGTTACATTTGGAACCTTTGTCATCTAAAAAGAGAAAAATGTAAGTATAAATTTTTATTCCAAAATATAAAGATTGGCACCTTTATTTGATTTTTATGTTGTATGTTTACACTCCCTCTGTCTCATATTAGTTGATCATCTTACTAAAAATAGTTCTCATATTAGTTATCCACCTTACTAAATCAAGAAAATATTAATTAATTTATTTTTGTATATTATCCTTGCAATGAATTCTTATTGAAAGTGTTCACATTTGTTTGTAAAATTTTCAAGAAGTTTTTTAAGGGATGAATTTGAAAAGTTATCTTCTTATTTATGATTTCTTAATATGTGTGCAAAAAGAAAAATGATCAACTAATATACAACGGAACGAGTACTATATTTTTAATTCCAAAATACTCTCACCTATTTTTAATATCAAAATACAACACACGGTAAAAATAATTCCCTACACTTCTAGAATCTTCTCTCACTTCCCACTTTTCACCTACACTCCCCTCATTTCATTGCTAAACTACCATGGTCCTTCATCACTTCTCTCCTACTTCTCTCTAACTTATCATCGCGACCTCACCAGATTTGAAATTGATAGACGATCTCGTTATTTTCAGATAATTTTTTTTTTAATTTTCCCCATGTCTTTGGATTTTCTCATCTCAATTTTACAATGATTTCGTTTCATCGAATATTGAATCTTTGATCGAAAATTTCGTATAGATTACTGATTGTATTTACTAGGTAAGTTTATTTTTTATAGTTTATATAGATGCATGAATTTAGAATTTAATTAATTTATTGTACTTTTAATCATTTGAAAAGACATAATAAAAAACATGGTTAATGTGGAGATTTAATTGAAATACTCAAGTTTTTGAGCGACTTTATTTTGCTGGAGATTGAATATGAAATTTAGTATTTTTTTTGTGCCTACAAGCTTATCCACTCCAAGGCCTTCAACCAACATTCTAATCATGATAACAATAGTTTCAACTGGATTTGGAGTATGTCTTGTCTTAAAAGGATCAAACCTTTACCTAAGTTATGCACTACAACAAGCTTCCGAATGACCTCTATCTCAATAGGATAGAAGTGGATGTCCCCATTACCCCGACTGCCAGGTTTATGGTATTTCTTCGGAAGGCATAGACCACATATTTTTTAAGTGTACAAAAGCCTCTAAATTCTGGATTATTGTACTAGCAAACAACACTGCAACCTAAAATATCAAGAGGGGCATGCTTTCCTACGTGAACTTGTACAACATTTGGAAGTTCACTAACGAAAACCTTTCTATAACCTCCTCTTTGGGAAGCCATCATGCCTCAATATTTCTAGGCAATATGGCTCCAAAGAAACCACAAAATCTTTAATAAAAAAAAGGAGTATCTCCTTCAACAATGCCATCAACAGGGGCTGATTTACCTTACATTAACGAGTGTCATGGGACACGGCTTCGTCAATTTTTTTACTATATATGTATACCTAATTAGAAGTCAAAAGCTAAAAAAAGGTGACACTGCTTGTAACAAGTAGTGATGTAACAAAGACAGTGAGGCGTTTTAGTTTTCTACAAGGTGTTGTAGGTTCGAATCTCACAAGGATCATTAATTTTTATAAACTTTTCTCTCCCTCATTTTTATCTATATAAGAACTATTTTCTTTTTTATCAATTCAAGAACTTAACAAAACAGTAAGCCAATTAGTCCAAAATGCCATATTTATTTATTTTGCGGAAAAATAATATTATAATTAGACAAGGATCCTGCTTAGTTCCCTAATTATTTGTGTGTTACATCTATTTTTAAAATTTTCTTTCTGGTTAATAAATTGACTAAATGACTCGCGAAAACAACTGAAATGATGATGCTTTTAGGGATTGTGTGATTCCTCGTATAAAAAAAGTGTTTAGTATAGTTTCTAATGAGGATATTTTGCATACATTTTTTTAAAAATTATTGTAGAAAATTATAGTAATATACATGAATTGTTATTTATTTATACCATGTTTGTTTTAATATAACGTTATAGTATTTAATTTATTTATTCTCATTTTAAAATGTGACACTGCTTATGAAAATCATGTGTACGCCACTGGTCATCAACCAAGTTACTGAATTACACCTCATTATCAAAGACAACTCTAAGAAAACTAATCATAAGTGTGTTATCCAGGTCAAGTTCTGTTCTTGGAAAATGTAACGACCCGAGAACACCGCCTAGCCGTTACATGCGTATTCGACCTCTCGGAGGTCTTATACAAGCCTTAGCATTCATTCATTGCATAGATAATAAAAATCACTAAGAATTTAAAAAATTTATTCAATAAAACCATAAGACTTTAAGAGTCATCAACATTTGAAAGCATCAATATGCAAGCGGAACTACTAAGTCTCTTTAGCCAATCTTAGACAAGAACTTAAAACGTACTAAGGGACACGACCCTTTACAAATGAAATGAAACTTAAGTGTCTATTACAATGACTAAGAAACTTCTAAACATAGTCCTCGAATCTTGAGGACATACCAAAGACTTGGAAGAGGGAAGCAATCCAAGCAACTCCAAAGCACAATCTCCTTCTAGTTACCACAACCTACACTTGTAGTAAAATAGAAGAAAGGGGTTAGTACAACACACGTACTAAGTATGAGGATATGCAAAACATGCTAAAAAGGACACTTGTTTGGAAGTTATGCTTTCATGCCATTTTGATAAAATCTCATGAACATCAACATAATAGGCACCTTACAAGTCACAACCAACAATATAAAGTCATATGTTTCACAATACCTCATAAACATACATAACCCATTTACCTTTACCTTTTTGCCTTGGACCTCCACCTTAAGTAACCCTTAAGCAATACCTTTGTGCAATGTATGGACAATGTCCCATACCATCACCCACACTAAGGCACAACCTTAAGGTCACACAAAGTGCACTTACCATGCATACCTCAACCTTCACCAATTAATCACATAAGACATATAAGCACATAAGCCAACAAGTCACTTCATAAAACTAGAACACTCATCAAATGTCATCCCACCTAAGTAAGACATGGTGAGGCAGCCCATACTACCTCTCCATACCACACCCAAGTGATCCTTAAGGTTACACAAGACAAGCTCCATTCACATCTCAACATAATCGTTCATTCAACTTAATGCATTTAGACAACTTCATTCATTAATGACATAAGATCATCACATACATTCAATTCAACATAGGCACTTACATTCAATTCATTATGACTCACTTTCATATTAGCATGCTCAAAGACCAACACTTTCATTAATTAGCCCAATAAGACTCATTCATTCATTATCATTACTAAGAGAAACCAAGATCTCCCTTAAATGTCTACTTGGGCAATGTCTAGGTGATGTCCCATTCCACCACCTATCCTAAGTAGTACACCCTTAAGAGACCCTAGTTCATTCATTCATTAATGTGGGGGAAGAGCCTTAACCGACATAGATTATGGAGCTTGACATGGAATCCCGGTAGTAACCCTTATCGGATGAGGGATCCCCACTTGCCTAAGGTAGGGTCATTCTTTTAGCCTTTACGTGGTAGAGACCACTAGCTAGTCCTATGTGGGCACATAGTTAAGGGATAGAAGGATTGCTTCTAAGTACTCTCATCTCAACTCACGAAGGAGCACCCATCTTAAGGTTTGCTACTAAATACTCATATCTCAACTAACGAAGGAGTATCTATCCATCTCCATATCCTCTCAGTGCTAGACATTAGTCCCCCACGGAGTTTGGCTTCATTTCATTCATTCATTTAGGGGATAAGGATTGCTACTAAGTACTCTCATCTCAACTCACGAAGGAGTACCCATCCTAGCCCACATTCATTCATTTAAGGATAAGGATTGCTACTAAGTACTCTCATCTCAACTCACGAAGGAGTACCCATCCTAGCCACATTCATTCATTTAAGGATAAGGATTGCTACTAAGTACTCTCATCTCAACTCACGAAGGAGTACCCATCCTAGCCCACATTCATTCATTTAGGAAGCTCTTGGATTCAAAGATGAGAAAACCTTTCATCTAGGAACCCCATTCATTTAAAGGAGTACTTTATGAGACTATCCTTACAATAGACCCAACTTTCATTCATTAGCATTAACTCCCATTCTTTTCATTCATTCACACATTCTTTCATTCATTCTTCACTAGGTGTGTGAGTAGGTAAACATAGTCTATCCTAGCCTCACCTTCATTAAATGTCATTCAAAGATGACAACAACCAAGCATAACACATAAAGTCTCTACACAAGGTCACCTTTCATACTCTTGGACCATACACAAATTCACATCATATCGCATTACCTTCAAATAACCAACATTACTCAAAACAACAATCATCCAACTTTGCCTACAAGGCCATATGATCACAACATGCTTATAAAGTAAACACCTCCCCACTTTCAAAGGAATCAAACCTCACAATTCTAACATCTACAACATATTTACATATATATAAAATACTAGAATCAATAATCTATTCACAACTTCATCATCATCATAAACCTTAGGTCACAACTGCCCATTCAAGACCAACATCCAATATAACACAATTGACCATCAATTCCTCATAATTCAATATAGAACAATACATAAATCAATAGCCCATAACAATCTACACATTAATATCACATTATTAGCTCATAATCAATAGACCCACTTTAGACCCAAAATTAGGATTTCAAGATATGCAAGGGTTCATGGAGTTTTTGACCTTAAAACCATCAATATTAACATAATTCGTCATTTGAAATACTTTCATGCAAGAACCCAAGCTTAGAATTGAAATTGGGGTTTTTAGTGTTTTTGAAAAACATTGAAATCACTATGATTTGTCTCTTTGATTGAAAGGAGAATCAAAGATAAAATCCCCATACCTTTGTGATTAATTTTCCTTAGGAATTTGAAGAGAAATCAGTAGGAACCTATCCCCTAGCTTGAAGCTTCATCAATGTCTTCCATGGAGTTCTAGAGAGAGAATTTATTTGAGAGGGAAGGTTCAATTTGGATAATGAGGTCTAATTCTAGGTTTTGGGGTTTTAACCACTTAAAATATCCTAAAATAGGTAGAATAACCGTTTATAATAATTCTCCAAAGTACCCAAACTACCCTTCACTTAGTTGGACCTTTTAAACAAGTCAAACTTGAGTTTTATTTTCACAGATTTCGTCGAGAAACAAGTCCACGACGCGGAGGTGTTCCCACAAGTTTCTGGAAATTAAATTTCGAGACAAAAGAGTCTGTGACACGTCCGCGACGTGGAACAAACTTTTGGCCCTTGATGGAGCTAGTCTGCAACGCGGACATGCTCCCTCCATGAGCAACTACAAGCTGCCTTGGCAACTTGTTTGGCCAAGGATTGGGGTCCTCCTCGAGGACCTTAGGGTGGTCCCAAGGAGTCCTACCCGAATGTTTTGACCCTAAAAACATTTATTAAGACACTAGGGTCACCTCCACTGATTTTAGACTCCAAACAACACATAAAAACATGAACAACATACTAGAATACACCAACACGTAAAAGACTAGTTTTCAAACGTCTTGGTCGTCCCTTGACGTTTGACTTCCAAACTCTTTAAAACTGACTAAAAAGGCTATTCTTCATTATTTTACAAGTTATTAATGCATAAAACCCATGTGAGGCTCTACTTTATCCTACTTCATTTTGAGGGGCATCACAAAAAATTCAAACATAACACATATAGAGTTGTTAAAGATAGTCCTGGATTGGGAGGTCTGGGCGGAGTTATAAGGAATCACATGGGCGACTGGTTCATTGATTTTACTGGTAAAGAGGCACATGTTTTCCATACCTTGTAGAGATTCATGCTTTAAGACAAGGACTGCTTATGGCCATCGATTATAAACTCCATGAAGTTAATTAGAATGATAGAATGTGATAAACACCCTTTTACTAACTTGATTTTGAATTCACGTCTTTAATTGTCATGCCCAAAATTGATTGTGATAGCACTTGTCTATTCCCATCAATACAAGTCAGCCTCAACCCAACAAAAATGAAAGAAATGTGGAAATGCACTAAAACAAGAACAAGACAAAGGTGGAAAACTTATTTATTCTAAACAATACCTTAAAACCTGGTTGTCACGTGTACAAAGCACTACTGAATATACAAAATTCAGAAGATAAATATAAGTCTCTGTCTTTGTTCCTCAAATAGAACAAAGCTTAAAGAGAAATGAAAGAGGGCCCCACCAGGATAACAAACAACTACCTGTCAAAATCCTTCACGAGCCTCGATTGTCAAGAGAAGAAGAAGATCACAAGGGTTCGGGCTCGGAACCTACACAAGTGTAGAAGCAAGGTGAGAGTACCAACAACACAATACTCAGTAAGGAACCTACTAAACAAAACAACTAGATAGAAAATGAATACCCCTGACTCTCCAACCGAACCTCCTCAAACAACAACCTGTAACGACTTGTTCCAATCGTTATAGAAAAGCCATCGGAGAAAATATTTGGGCCGAAAAACCTTTTCGTAATAACTTGAGAATTCCTAGTCTAGTCCAGATTTGGATGAAATTGGAGTCAGTAAAGTCTAGGGAAATCTGGTAGCAGATAAGAGATCTAATAATAAATGTGAATACATGAGTGGATAGCTAAGACGTTAAGGAACCCATACAACTTTACGGAATTGAATTCAGGCAAGTAGAACTATTGAAACTGATCTTAGCGTGAACGGTGAGTTTCTTAGTGTCATGGGTTAAAGGTATGTTGTGAAATGGGAGTTTGGGACTCTTAATTCGACTCAATGGTTCTATGCAAACCGCTGTGACGGGATTATTCCTGCCAGGGCGGGGCCGCTATGGCAGGATGTGGGCCGCCATAGTGGGCCAATCGTGACTTAAGTCGGAAATAAACTCCAAAAACGTCTTTATTCTGCAAACTTCTTTCTTAAGAGTTAAGAGACGAACCAGGATGACTTCTTGATAGTTTTTCACCATTCTTGAAGCTAAAGGTCGGGTTTTTAGTCTCGAATCCATTTTTTGATCCGTAGAATGTAAATTCATGGGTAATTATTGTTTGGGGGGGAGGTTTGGAACTAATTTGGATGGTAGAAAAAAAATCCCTATCTGCATATTAAGATCATGGGTTTGGCCCAGGGTTAATGATTTTGATTGTAATCCAGGTAATTAGGCATCATTTATTGATCCTTGTGTTATATTGATTGTTTGTAGACCTAGAGCAAGCAGAAAGAATCTGAAAAGGGAAGAATCAAGTTTCTTAAGAGGGTTCAAGATTTATTCGAGGTATGTGATGGTTGTGATTCCATGTTGGTGTGATGTATGTTAGTAATTACTACATTATAATGCATGTATGTATGCGAATGTTCCATTATTGATCACACTAATTGTAAATGAGTATGAATGAATTATTGTATGTCATGAACTAACTCTTGACGGTATGATTATGAGAATGTACGTTGTGATTGTGATTGTGGCTTGTTGAATGGATCGGGTGTTACGTTCCAACACACTAACTTGGATGAGGTGCCATGTTCCGGCGCTTATATGGGATTAGGTGCCACGTACGACACACTAACTTGGATCGGGTACCACGTACTGATACAGTAACAGTTTGGGTATGGACTCCATGAGAGGACCATTGACTTGGCATAAATGTGTATTATTGAGAATGTGGAATTGTACATTGATTCTTAAATGATGACTAATATTGTATATGTTCGGTATATGCCTGTTTTATAATATTGTGGTTACTTGCATGTGTTTCATCTATTGGGATAGCCGCGTATCCTACCAGTACACTGTGGTTGTGTACTAATATTGCACTTGCTCTTTCTTTGTTGAGTACAGTGCATCTTCAGGCGGCTACGGACAGACCTTGTTTAGAAGATCATTGAGCAATCAAATTCAAGGGTGAGCCAGTTCTTTCGGGAAGCCATGAGTTCTCTTTTTGTTTATGTCCACATCTTCGGACTTAGACTAGTGCTTTAGATTTCTTTTGTTTAGTTTGGGGTTGTACCCCCTTCTTATTTAGGCTTATGGTTCTTGTTGGAGTTTTGGTACATTGACTTTCAGGTTCTAGGCATTATTTCCGCATTTGGTTGTTAGACTTTTGTTGGAGTTTATGGGAACTCCCTATTATCCTTTTCTTAGACATTTAAACCTGCTTTCGTATCTTTAAATGTTTAGTTTTTGGGTTAGCTAATTAGTATTAATGGTTCTCCCACCGGAGGGTTAGTGTGGGTGCCAATCACGACGGTCTGGGTCGTGACACAACCTGTACATAAATCAGTCCAACCTAACAATTCTACAGTACACAGCCCACATGGTCCAATACATAGTCTAATAGGCACAATTCAACAATTAAACAAATCAAATAAGTCAACCTCAAAGTCAGGTAGTTCAATCACACGCAACAAGTACATCAATTACGATTAACAACCAAGTCACACATAAACATCATGTACATCAAGTCACAATAATCAGACTCTTGCCGGAACCATTTCACATCGGCTTAATAACCACTTGTCGGAAGTGACCTCGGCATCACAACACTCGCCAAAAAATACCTCGACATAATAGCACTTGCCAGTAAAGACCTCAACAACATAACACTCACCGGAAATGAACTCGGCCTAATAACACTTATCAGTAAACACCTCAGACTAATAACACTCACCGGCAAAGACCTCGGCATAATAACATTTTTCAGCAAAGACCTCGGCATAACAATCATCACATATCTCATCACGGTGTTCAACTATCAATGCACACAAGCAATATCACACCACAAGGAAGAGTCAACAAATTGCACAATTCAAGTCCACATTCATGCTTTCAATCATTTCATCAATCAATCACTACGGGAATAATAAGACAATTTACATCATCGTGTTCATCATATGGCCTTTTACATTTCAATCCTTTTTATTCATTTAGATGTAATAAGTGGACAATTTAAACCCTTCACTTCATCCCCATTACTCCCGACACACAAGCAATGAAGGAAGTACACAAATTTTACTAGAATACATAGGAAGCCACTTACCTTAAATCAATAACCAATCACTGCAATAGTTGAGTCTTCCCCTTCTATATAACTTTCAAAACCTCACAATCTATGCACAAGTATTCACAATCATATTCTGGAAAGAACAATACCCACACCGATTTCTCTTGAAAATTGGGTCAATCAACACAAACTCAATTTCGAAATAAGGTTTGAATCCGAAATTTAATACTTGAAAACATTACTCAAAGATTTAAGAACTAGTTAGGGAAAATCATTTTGAAAAAGGGACTTAAAATCAATTCACTAACTTACTTTTAATTAAAAACTCAAGTTCATGAAGAACCCCCAATTTATCCACCCAAAATCTTGATTTAAACTCATAAATTCATTATTAATAATGGGTAATTGATGATTTAGAGTTAAGAAACATTACCCAACAATTTTATCTTGAAAAAACCCACTTGAAATCGCCACTACCGAGTTCTCAAAGCTCCAAAAATCAAAATGGGGAAGAACCCCGAAATTTGGGTTTAAACCCTGTTAGGTGTCCTCCGCGAATGCGGACACCTACCTGTGAATGTGGGTTTAAATGAGCTGGACCTCTGCGAATGCGGCAGGTCTCCGGCGAACGCAGAGGTCAACGCATTGACCTCCTGCAAATGCAATCGAGACTCCGTGAACAGAGGGTTCTCGCCCCCTCTCTTCCGGGAACGAAGCCACAAGTTCCACGAACGCGGAGGGTTGCACTAGAACACAGAAAACCAGCCAACTAAAAAATTATCAAACTGACCCTCGGGATTCGTTTGTAACCCCATACACACAAACCACATACGTAAATCATTATAATCGATATTACGGACTCAATGGAACCATCAAAATAGGAATCTCAAGTCTCCTTGACCCCATATCTGTGAAAACCACAAGAAACTTACTCAACACCTAAAAAGGCTAAAGCAAGCTCGGGACCTCTCAAAAATCAACCAAGACCTTACCTTGGCCTAAAATCATCTCCTGAATCAAATGGAACTCTCAAAATTCCAACGGAGCATCTGAACCCCGAATGTTGATCAAAGTCAACCCAAAGGTTAAAATTCCACATTTTCAGCACTTAGGACCTCAAATCCTCAAAAAGACTCAGAATCAGAAAGTGACAACTCTCATGGATCAGATTTCACATTTTGGGACTGATGGAATTGACAAAATTTCACTCTGACATTCAAAACTCCAAAAGACCCCAAAACCACTTTCTTAACAACTTAATCTTTAAAACTCACAAGCTTACTAAATTCTCAACTTTTAACTCAAAGTTTAAAACCAACTTTTCAAAGTCAAATCATAAAACACTCGGGGTTGATATTGGGAGGGGCGAAATGGTAATTTCACAAAAAAATTCCAAAAATGACCAAGTGGATCATTACATTATCCACCACTAAAAACTATGTTCGTCCTCGAGCATCAAGCAAAAGAAAGTACCCGGAGCTTCGAAAAACTAAGGATATATGGCAAGCATATCTGACTATGTTTCCCAAGTCGCTTCACCAACTGAACGACGCTTTCACTTCACCTTCACTAAAGTAATCTTTTTTGTCCTGAGCTTTCAGACATGCCTATTAGATGACAATAAGATCCTCCTCAAGAGATAATTATAGACCCAACTTAACTGAACCAAGGGAAAGTACATAGGACTCATCCAGCACGTACTGCCGAAGTATGGAAACATGAAACATGGGATGCACATATGACAAGCTAGGTGGCAAGGCCAACTTATAGGCCACCTCTCCCACATGACTCAAAATCTCAAAGGATCCAATGAATCTAGGGCTAAGCTTGCCCTTCTTTCCAAAGCACATCACACCCTTCATGGGTGACATTCAGAGCTAAACATGATCATTCTCCATGAATACTAAGCTCAAACTCTCTGATCTGCTTTAATCTTCTATCGACTCTGGCTATCAACAGTCTATGCTAGATCAAACGAACCTGCTCCATAGCATCTCTAAGCAATTCTGTATCTAATGAATCCATCTCAATTGAATCAAACCGTTCGATTGGAAATCTACATTGTCTGCCATATAATGCCTCAAAAGAGACAATCTAAATACTGGAATGATAAATGTTGCTACAGGCAAACTTTACTAAGGGAAAATGTTGATCCAACACCAAAGTCAATCAAACAAGCTCGGGGAATGTCCTCCAACACCTGAATTGTCCGCTCGAACTAACCATCTATCTGAGGATGAAAAGTTGCACTCATATCTAACCGACTACCCAAACCATGCTACAAAGATTTCTAGAAATATAAAGTAAACAAGGAACCTCGATCAGAGACAACTCTCACACTCACAAAGATGAACACATGCATGACTTCACCCATGGGTTTGCCCTTATTTTCCAATCAACATTCGTTTCAGCTCACTCAAGATCAAAAAGGTATTTTCAAGGCTTGTAACGGGGCTGAGTGTAAAGGTATGGTCATTTAGGCTCAGTGGCTGCTATCCTCATGAAATGTGATATGAACATCACTTTCTTCCTTTCTCTTCCACATTTTCACTCATGCTCAAAATTCACCCTATTATTCACTTCTCATGGAATACCGGACACCCCATTTATTTTGCAACTTTCACAACTTTTTCATTCTTTTTCTCTTTCTTTTTCTTTCTTCTTTTCTTTCTCTCTTCTTTTTTTTGTATGGAGGGGTTCCATCTTTTTCAAATCCATGGATCAAGGGGGGCTTCTTCACATTTCTTGGCTATTCAAATGCACCACTCTTCATGAGAATTATGGGTGAATGGATAGAAAGGGGTCACAATTGCATCAAGTTTCTTCCAAGAAAAGGACAAGGCTCAAAGGGGTTCAACAAAGTTCACACACTCACAAGGTTGGCCACAAAAGAGGTATTTTGTCAAATTGTTTCACTCTTCAAAATTGTTGCCTAAGATCATTTCAAGAGCTTGCATCACTTAGTCAAATGGACCAACGGGGAAAATTCTAGGTGTCATCACACAAGATTCACGGTAAGCTCATCACACAAGGCATTGGCACCAATATCAAACAAGACTCCACACTTTCGCTAGTGTGCAATGTTCATCACAAAAGACTCATTTGATAATCAGCTAGTTACAACGAGATGCACAAAGTTCACACATTGTCTATGTAACTTCATTTGGCCTCATCATAGCCACGCATTCATATTTGTTCGACTAAGAGCACTATTCAAGTCATCGGTATTGATCATGACCGATAATCAAATATGCATAAGAACAGCCACAATCACACACTAGAGGTGGCAATTTTTTTAGAAAAGGGTCAAAAACCATTTATATTCACAACAAGGAGCCATAAGCTCAAACATCCGCAAAACACACTATCAAAACACGAAAACCCAATAATGTATACACAAAATAGTCACAAGAGATAGGTATAGAAATACCTCACCCCACCACAAATAAAAAGCAGTTGTCCTCAAATGCAACAAAATAATCAAAGTCAATAAAAATGATAGAGAGAGATGTAAAGAAGGGTTTTTTCTACCCAGTCGCTCCATCTATCGGGGCATCAGTGCACGGTGCAACATCAGCACTACCAACTCCACTAGGATCAGCCATGGGTGTGTCTGCCAGTGAGATCTGCACGGCTGAATCCACCATAGCCTTTTCAACCTCTGTAAGGCCCTCATAAGTAGCCTTTTCATCGACACCAAATTGCTTCTCGTCAGTCTCAGCCTCGAACTCAGCAGCAACCAACTCCTCAACACGAACCTCATCTCTAGTGGTAGCTGTAGGCACATTTGTATCAGTTGGCATGTCAGGGATCTCCAGTCCCGAAAATCATGGACATATCTGTGGACTTCAGTTGGTCCACATCTTTCCTCAGCTCAGTAATTACGGCCTTTAGAGCTTTCACCTCATCACTGGCCCCTTGGACTTGCTCACACATCATTATCCGTGCCGCAATGGCATCAATAGATGCACTAAAGGGTGTCACAGTAGCAGTAAGGGCCCTCTCAATCATCCCAGGGATGGTGGCCTCAAGTCTAGAGGCACACCTATCAGCAGAGTGGGCTAGATGCTCCATCCATAGTATCGAAGCCTGGGTGAGTGGAGGTCAGGAAGCAGCAGCAGTAGTAGACATAAGAGGCAGGGGAGCTGTAAAGGAACTGGGAGTCACAGAAGGGACAATACTAGATATACCTAAAGGCCCAAGGTTGGAAGTAGGAAATGCTGCCTCTGCAGGTAGTGTCTCAGTATCAATAATCGGGGAAGAATCCACAGGGGCTGCCTTCTTCTTCTCAGCCTCATCCTTCAAGTACTCCGCCTCAATTCCCCGAATATCGGTAGAAGATGTGGGAATAACTTCCACATCCTTCTTCTCATCTCGAGGCACCCGAGCCTGTCTGCACAACTTATTGATTAATACCGAAAAAGAAAGAGAGGTTTGGCGCTGCTTGGCCCTTATGGCCATCGCCGAAAGGATTGGCTCAAAACTTTACCAAAACAATGGCATGCAGGCGATGGGAAGGGCCTTTCGGCGAATCACCAACCTCATTCGGTAAGCACAGACACGCCCACCGAAAGTTACAGTGCATTTTAGGGGTTAGGGGCGCAGAAAAGGCGATCAAAGAAGACTTTTGGCGAGTCGTCGATGCACTCGGCGAGCTCGGACTTCTCGCCGAGTTACAGAACCAAAATCACTTAAAGAATGAAATTAAAGGAGATCAAAGGGGATTTCGGCTAATCACTGAGTGGTTCGGCGAATCGGCGAGTGGTTCGGTGAACTCGACCCAGCTCACCAAACTACCCAACGTGCCTATCCCCAACCCTAACTTCCAAAATCAACCTTGCAGCCCCTGAAAAAAAAATCGATACACACTTTCAATTAAGCTCAGACCCATTAGACCCATGCCACCGGGGTACTCAGACTTCCCCTAATTTGGCCAAAATTGGTCATTTGATGACTTTAGGCCTTAAGAATGACATCAAACACCCATCATTGGGAAAAGCACATCATTTAGCACAATTTGGATTACTCATGCTTCACCCGACTAGACCAAAGAACAAAATAGCACGACCCAACAATTTATGATCAATTTTAAAGCATGAACTTTGGGAAATCAACAACATAGGCAATTTAGGTACGATATCAAAACTAAAATAGGCACACAAGCACACATTTATGATTTCAGAGAGGCCCAGCACACATAAAAAACAATAAAACAATTGCATTTGAGTTCAACCACTAATTACAAGTTTGGGGTTCGGAAAACCAATCTTTTATGCCAAAAATATAAATCTGTAAAGCTAGGCGGCAAAGTATCCAACTCCGAACTCAAAATCAACGACCAAAAACAAAGAAAATGCAAAAATATAGGAAATTTGAAGTGTGGATGTGATTGTATGACGTTAAAATGAGGGAATATGAAAGATTTTGAAATTTTAAACCTTTGGCCTTTTAAAATCGCTCAGTTCATGCCTCTTTGGTGATATTAGTCGACCACGCCGAGTGGTTACCTACCTCGCCGAGTTTTATAGGACCTCCAGTTAATTTGGGGGTCCAAATAGTCGACAAAGTCGGGTTCTCTGACCAGTTCGGTGATTCACCGGCTTGTCCATAGGCCTACCGAGTTTTACAGACTCCAACTTCATAATTTCTTGAGTCCAACGGTGGTCCAAGTCGGGCTCGTCGACTGGACCTGAACAATTAACACATGATTATTCCAAAAATAAAAAGAAAGCAAATAAAAACTTGGGCTGCCTCCTAAGCAGTGCCTTAATTAACATCGTGGTACGGCGCAAGTTCTCGCTTAAACCTCATTCTTGGGGTTTACCATAGTATCACTAGGAAACCCCCCGTGTTGTCTCGAGTTTAAATAGGAAGAAATTTGACGCATTTGGGTCTCCAACTACTTGATAGAGACGGAAAGAGAAGTCACCTCCTGGTTAAGGGTCGATACATCTTCCTTCATCTCTTTCAAAATTTTATCGGACCTTTCAACCTTGTTGAGAATATGAGAGAGCATATCCTCAGACCGGCCACCCTCAAAATCTTTGGGCTTTTGACGCTTGTGGGGAGGAACATACATATCATTCTCCCCATCTCTTTCCTTCCAAGTGGGGTTACGATCCCTCCGCTCTCTATCACGATCTGTCTGCCTTCCTCCCTATTCCAACCTTAGTTACCACCCTGCCTTGGTTAGTTAGCACGATAATCTCCACCTTGGTTGGCTAGGAAGTTCACTTCTTTGTTGTACAATGCTTCAAACTTGGCCTCATCGGGGCTTACACACCCAACACCCACAACATTTACACTTCTAGCACCAGCTCCCATGACAATATTCTTGGCTAAAATGTCAAGTTGGGTCATCATCTTTACCATGTTTTGGTCCCTCTCTTGATCTTTCTCAAGTTACTCCTTTGTCAATTTAAAAGTGAGAGGGGAGACCTAATCTTTACGGGTGTACCATGCTCGGTTAATTTTGGTCATACCATCCAAGAGATGGGCTGCTATAATGTAAGGTTGTTGCATCAAACCTCCCAGAGAAAGTTGGTCAGCTACTCCTTTGTTCACTGAATCAAGGCTTCGGTAAAAGTATTGCAACAAAATATTGTCGGGCAAACCATGAGTTTGGCATTTCAACACCAACTTCTTAAATCTTAGCCAAGTTTCATGGATTGGCTCACCCTCCAAACGCTTGAAGCTCTGGATGCTGTCCCTAAGTGTCATCATCTTCGAAGGAGGGAAAAATCGCACTTGGAATGTAGTGACAAGCTTTTCTCACGAAGTGATGGAGTCTTTTGGCAACTCAGCCAACCACTTACATGCTTCTCCCATTAGAGAAAATGGGAAAAACCTCAACCGAACCGACTCTTGGGATATGTTCGTGAAGGAGAACGACCCACAAATATCAACGAAGTTTCTTATATGTTCATGGGGATCCTCATGAGCCAACCCACCAAACAACCCTTTCAATTGTAAGAGATGCAACATAGTGCGTGTAATATGGAACACATCGTTCCCTTCAGCCGGAGGCAAGCGAATGGCACCAACTCCACCTGCAAGATTTGGGTCATTGACATGCGATTCATTGACATCGGTGAGGTTTCCGATGTCATCTTGGTGGCCCACTTGGCTACCATTGCTTCCATTGACACTCATTTCCTCTGTTTTAAAACAACAACACAAACCAAAATTAAAAGTAAGTAGATTCAACTATGACTAAAAAGACCAAAATTCAACTTCACCAAAATAATCTCAAACAACACCACTCCCCGGCAGCGGCGGCATTTTGATTGAATAACGCTATCAAAGACACTTCATCCAATTCTAAGCATCAACGATAGTTAATCAGAATATCACCCAACTAAATAAGTTAGGGTCGAATCCAACACGGAGCGGTACATGTTTAAGATTCAATATGGAAGTATTAACATGATCAAATTAGTCATAGGAATAAATATTATCGAATAAAGACATTATTCAATTCAGGGGGTGACACGATTGTCAAATGGGGGGTTTTGGTTTGAAATTATCAGCTACAAACAGTGGCAAACAATACGAAATAACAATGATGAGATGGGTTCTTGGGATGTGATTCGATTATAGGCTAATATAGACAAATGGGTAATTGCAACTATTAGAAAAATAGCTAGATGTTAGTGAGTAAGCTAGGCTATAGAGGAGATAAACTTTCTCTCAAACAATTTACCCCGAATCAAGTTGATTTCTCTCGAACATCAACAAGCAAGAAAAATAAGAACAGCCCACACCTTAGTCCATTCACTCTCTCGAGCTGAATGTGTGGGATTGGATTTAGGATTCACTCTCTCGAGCTGAACCCAGTTCAACCCGATACCCATAAACTATCAATCAATAAATTTAGTTTTAAAACCTCTCTCGAGCAAGCCAAAAACACAAGGCTAGAACTGCATTTGCAACTACAATTCTTAAATTAAACCACAATTAATGATTGAACTCACTTCTAAATAGAATTTAAACTAACAATTAGCAATACCAATAAACTAAATTAGCCCATATCACATAATCACACCCCAAGAATTGAGGTTTTACCTAAACATTATAAAAACATAAAAACAGTTACCAAATTGATTATCCGTCACCTGGGTAAGTGTAGATTCGTCCTTACAACGCTCCAATTCGAAGAATCTCAAAGACCCACTTCCTATTTCTCAAAAGTGAAAAACTTCAATTCTTCAAAACTTAGGAAAAACTAAAGAAAAATGTCTCACCAGTCCAAAACTCAATAATAGACTAAAAATATATGAGCTTAGATACTAAACTAAATGTTCAAAAATGTGTTGCGAAGAGTCACTCAGCAAAGTAAGTCAGACTCGTCAAACCACTAGGCGGTCAAGTGGCCATTCGGCGACTCACCAAGTGGACTTGACGATCACCAGGCTTGCCTTTCTTCATTCTTTCATCCTGTTTTGTTCCTTTTTGCAAATTAGTGTCCTTGCTTTGTTCCTCAATCCATATACCTAGAAATCAAGGGTTTTACATCAGTTATTGGCATAAAATAAGAATTAGAGAACACTAAACCTATATAAATAAAGCCCTAAATGAGTCCAAATATCAAACTCATCACTTGGCAAGGTATAAAGGCATAACTATGGCGTGATCACTAAAACTGACGCCCAACTGAGAAGACTTATAAACCTATGATGGCACATAATTCTTGCACTTAAGGGTACGTTGAACCCTAGTTCAACTCGGTGCTAAACACTACTCCAAAATTGAACACTAGTAGCTCATTTTAAAGCGTGCTCCTGAATTCATGAGACAAAACTAAGTTGGTCTGAAAACAATTTCTAAGAAAAACTTTCGGCAGAAAATTGACTAAATTTTGTTTCAAACTAAATGCTAACACCCTAAGCTAAATTCTAGAAAAGAGCTAATTCATGTGAAAATACTACAATTACAGGGTAAGTTCTTTTCCTTTCAAATCTCCATAAGAATTTAGGCAAACTCATTGAAATAAGTATAGAATCAAGTAGTAATCACAAGAATCAATTTTGTAAAGAATTTGCATAGTTGGGCAAGAACCCCATGATATACCGTGAGTTTACAATATTTTTTATGTGCTTCACTTGAAGTTTGTGAGTCTTGGGCCATTTTGTTATTAGAAATAATGGTTTTATGTAATCTTTGCAGGAAATGAGTTCAGATGCGGTTGATTGAGATAAAGAGCTGAAAATTGCAGATGTGGCTAGTAACGGAGCCAACCACGGACCATAGGTCCTATGACGGACCGTAGGTGAAGTGGCGTAGTTGAAGTTCAGGGAAATCTGACCAAGTGTAGAACCATAGAAGCAATGATGGACCGTAGGTCGAGTGATGATCTATCTTGCACATTCGTCGATGAGATCAGAGAATTTGAGGTTCCAGTACATGAACCACGAAGGTGACCTACGGACCGTAGGTCTACCCACGGCTCGTAGGTCATGTCGTCAGTAGAAACTGTGTCCTGAACTGATTTTCCTTATTTTCCTTTCCTAGTTTGTTTAGGTTTTGTTTTCTATAAATATGTGTTTTCATTCCCGTTTTTGGGGGTTAGACATTATTGAATACTTTTGTTTTGGTCTTTTAGAATTATTTTGCAAACTTTTAGAAATTTAATTTCTGGAAGTCAGTTTATGCAATTTGCACTTTGAATTTCAATTCAAGATTTCGGTTTTTATCTATTCTAATTGAAAGTTCATGAATTCTTTTAACCTAATTACGAATTGTGAACTATCAAGCATGCGTATCTAAATCCATAACTAGGGTTGTGGGAACCATGAGCAATTAACAAACTATGAATAATAACTACGTAGTTCTTGAATAGTGTTTATGAATGTATTGTTAATCTTTTAGTTTAGAAGTCTTTCTAGCGGTGCACAACGTTAAAACTCGCCTCGTTCCTACTTGCTTTACCAAGGGGGTAATGAATGAGAAAAAGATTAAACAACAGAGATTTAGTTAAGGATTTACTGTTATCTAATAGTCTGACTTTAATCAATTGAGGAAATGGTAAATACCCTAAGTGAATTGACTTGATGACTAATCTGGGGTGAAGGTAAGGGTTACTAAAGCACACATTTATAAATTTACCAAGTCGCGAGTGAAAGTCCTTACAATGATTACCAATCACTTAGGGATACAAAACTTATCAGCCTTGCATGTCAAACACTAGAATAGGATTACTATTATTAGAATTACTACATTAAAAGCTTGTGGGGAACACACATAGCCTAGTTTCCACCTTATATTGATATCTCAAATTGTGAATCTTGCTTACTTGTTATTTATTAATTCATATCAACAATCTGTTAGTCTAGTTACAAAAACCCCCTGTTTACTTTCTCGGAAATAGTTTGACTAAAAAGAGATAATTGTGAGTTAAGGTTAAGTCTAAACCATATTCCTCGTGGGATCGACTCCAGCCTACAAGTTGTGTTATTTACTTGATAACAATCGCTTATACGTTTTTAGGGAGGTTTAATTTAAGCATATCAAATTTTGGTGCCGCTGCCGGGGAATACGGCTTTAAGATTAAGTTTAACTACATTATTGAACTTTAGTCAAGTATTTCCTCATTTTACGTTTTTGTTTTGTTTTTGTTTTCTAAAGGTTTTAACTCTAGTGTATGCCAAGTACACGGAGTCGAGGTGAACCTTTGACCCCCTACGATCCTGAACTAAGAAAAAATTTGAGAAAAATGGTAAATCTAGGGGTCCACAATAATCCAATTGGAGAGGGTCAAGAAGGTGGAGCTGAATTGCAGCCTCCTGGGTTGTTAATGTGCTCGCTCAGGTTCATGGTGGAAATCAAATCAAAAATGCAGATAGGGTGGAGAATCCGCCAGCACCAAGGTTTCATGATAACTACAGGGCTGACTACGATATGGTTTGATCAGATAGGCCTATTGTCCTCCCTCCTCTACCTCTAGGACATACATTTTTGGTGACCAGAAGCCTTATACAAATGTTTACAGCAAGAGGGTTGTTTGTTGGGTTGGATTCGAAAGACCCATACGCACACATGGCTAAATTGTCAAGTGTCTGTAATAGTTATGTAGGACGACCGGAGTTTGATATGGATGTTATAGGTTTGAGAGTGTTCCCATTGTCGTTGACCGGTGATGTTGCTGTGTGGTTTTCTGAGCTTTCTTATAATTCAATCTATACGTGGGACCAATTGTATAAGGTGTTCGTAGCAAGATATTTTCCGGTGTCCAAGAAGTTGAATCACAACGATAGACTCAATAACTTCACAGCACTACATGGAGAGTCCTTAAACAGTTCTTGAGCATGCAGGTTTCTACCTGAGGTTCATAAAAGATTTCTCCAATATTGCACACCCATTGTGCAAGCTACTCAAAAAGGAGTGAAAGTTTGATTTCAATGATACTTATCTGAGAGCATTTTGTGAGTTGAAAGAGGATTTAACTTCGGCACCTATCATTATTTCACCGGATTGGGGACAACCGTTTGAATTGATGTGTCATGCGAGTGGGGTGGCGCTTGGTCGGGTTTTAGGACAGAGGCTAGAGAAGATTCTTCATCCAATTTACTATGCCAACAAAGCTCTGAATGTGGCTCAAAAGAACTATATTGTGACTTAATAGGAACTCCTTGTTGTGATTTTCACATTCGAGAAATATAGATCCTACTTGCTTGGTACTAAGGTCATAGTGCATACTGACCATTCTGAATTGAGGTATCTGATGGCTAAAAAGGATGCAAAACTAAGGTTGATTAGATGGGTGCTCCTGCTACAAGAGTTCGATTTTGAGGTAAAATATAAGAAGGGAACAGAAAATCAAGTAGCCGATCATTTGTCCAAATTGGAGGAGGAAGCTATGCTTAAGTTAGGAGATGGGGCTGAGATTAATGATGCATTCCCTGATGAACAGGTATTGGCTGCTTCTTATGATCTTATCCCTTGGTTCGCAGATTTTGCTAACTATTTGGCAAGCTATTTGGTTCCATCGGATTTGTCATTTCACCAAATAAAAAGTTTATGTCTGATGTGAAGAAGTTCTTTTGCGATGAGCCTTACTTGTTTTGTGTTTGTGCTGATGGGATTATTTGTCGTTGTGTACCCGAAGTTTAGATGATGAGTATACTCGAGGCATGTCATTCATCGCCTGTTGGTGGGCACCATAGTGGTATTCGGACTGCTCATAAGATCTTGCAGTGTGGGTATTACTGGCCTACCATCCACCAAGATGCCCACTATTTCGCCAAGTTTTCTAATCATTGCCAATAAGAAGGAGGAATTTCAAAGAAGCAAGAACTACCTATGAACTCGATATTGGTGATTGAGTTATTCGATGTCTGGGGTCTTCACTTCATGGGTCCATTTGTGAGTTCGCATGGGATGAAGTGAATTCTTGTTGAGGTTGACTATGCATCGAAATGGGTGGAAGCAATTTCGCTTACAAACAAAGAGGGCAAGAGTGTCACTTCATTCCTGAAAAAGAGTATCTTGTCCAGATTTGGTACACCTAAGGTTCTCACTTTTGTAACAAATTGTTCAAGTCATTTCTAAAGAAATATTATGTTCATCACAATGTAGCCACTTCGTATCATCTGTTGTTTAGTGCGCAAGTTGAGGTATCAAATAGAGAGATAAAGCAAACCTTGCAACGACTATAAACGCTAACAGAACAGATTGGTCAAGAAGGCTTGATGATGCTCTATGGGCTTATCGCACCGCTTTCAACATCCTATAGGTATGTCCCCCTACCAACTTGTATATGGGAAGTCGTGTCATTTGCCTGTAGAGCTAGAGCATAAAGTAATGTGGGCACTCAAGACGTTAAATTTGGATTGGGGCACTACTTCCAGAGTCAAAGGCTGAATGAGATGAATGAGCTTGATGAGTTTCGCCTAAAAGCATATGAGAGTTCAGCCGTGTACAAGGAAAAAATGAAGAAGTACCATGATCAAAAGATTGAAAAGCGCAAATTTGTTGCTAGTGATTTGGTGCTCTTATTTAGCTCAAGGTTGCGCTTATTTCCTGGCAAACTAAAGTCCAAGAGGACTGGACCATTCAGAGTAATCCAAGTATTACCACATGGACCGGTTGAACTTGAGAAAAAGGAAGGAACGAGATTCAAGGTGAATGGTCAAAGGATAAAAATCTACTTGGGAAAATCTGAGAGTATCAATGAAGTGGTAGAGGAATGGGATCTTAGAGAAGTCAAAGTAACTAAGGTGTATGCATCGTGCCGCGACATTAAATCAAGCGCTGCTTGGGAGGCAACCCAAGATGTAAATTCTAGCCAACTGTAGGAGTTTTCTTTTCGATATAGGGTGTTTTCTTAACTTTGTAGTTTTCTATATAGTTGTTTATTAATTTTTGTTTTTAGTGTTGGATAGATTTATATAGAATAGGGTCTGTGTCTAAAAAGTGTCATGAAAATGTAAAAAGGAAGTCCTAAGGTTTGCTACGTGTGCAGTGACGAAGAGGCAAAATCTGCAGAAAGACCGTGGATGGCATCCGTAAATCCTAGATATGATTTTTGATTTTTTTTTCTAAGTATTTGGAGTGAACCACGGCCCCAGCGATGGGTCGTAGGTCGACCAACGGATCATCGACGGGGTCTCGTGGGTTAAGTTAGGGTTTCTGATGACCCGACCCGGACCCCCAATTCAATATACCCCGTCATTTTAAATTCATTTCCCACTTCCATCTCTTCCCCCCAACCATTACAAACAGATCATTTACCCCAATTTCACCCACTAAACTTCCCCATTACTTCCATAAAATTTTCCATTTTCATTTCCAATCACTTCCACATCATTTATTTGCCATTTCTTCCCCCCAAAATCTTCATTTCCTCTTCATCAAGTTTTCAAGGTCCGGGTTCGATGTCAAGGTTGTTAGAGTTCAAAGTAGAAACCACTATCTTACACACTCACCAACTTGGTTTATTTGTAAGGTAATCGACTTCACCGAAACTTTAAAATTTTCGTTGTTTAAATTGTGAAGTCACTAAGTCTAACTTGACCTTAGGTAGTTAATTGCTTCATATATTTGTTGAAGTCTAGTGTATATCCTACCCTTGGAACAATGGTGTGTAAGTGTGTTGCAATCTGAACTTGAATAATTGAGGATTGCTAGGTCTAGTTGAAAGTTTTGACTTAGGGCTTCGTAGTTTTTTATTGATAATCGAATGTTGCATAATTGAAACCCTAAGAATGATGAACTACCACATAACTTGTTGAAATGCATGTTTAGACTTGTAGTAAGTGTTGATTGTTTGTTGAATAAAATTTTGGAATCAAATGTCTGGCACAATTCTGGTACACGGCCACAACCGACGGACCGTAGGTCGTGGTCCATCGACTGCATGTGCAACAAATATTGACTAAGTGGTGAACCACGGTGTGGACTACGGTTCGTCGTTCCATCGGCGAACCATTCTGTACATCCGTGGTTTCGACTTCAGAGACCCAAAAATGCACTGTCTGACCTACGAAGGAGACCCACGGGCCGTCAGTCCATCGACAGACCGTAGCTACCCACCGTGGGTCACAAAACCTGCTACTGTCTGAAATTTTTTTAGTTTTTGCCCAAGTCCTAATCTTGTTCTAAATTTTTTCTTGAGCATTCTTGTGTTGTTTTAGTACTATCTAGTCTTCCACAAGTACCATGGCTCCAAAAGAGGCACCCGTTTACTCCATAAAGGGAAAATCCAAGTCCATTGCACCTTCATGTTGGGTTATTCAGGATTCCAATGGGGAAGAGTGCACACCGGGCCAAAGGAGAGACCCCTCCCCCCCCTACAGCCCCTGTGACCACTAGACACCGGAACCGACAGATGGTTGTTTTTTATGAGGAGCATCCCTCATCCACCACCCCTATAGTTACCCCCCAGTCTGAGGAGGGGCCCGAGCATGTTGAGGAGTCGCATTCTGGCTCAGAGTCGCAATCCAGCTCTAGTTCCAGTTTCACACCAGCCTCCGCTTCCAATGTTACTAGTTCTGTAGAGGTTCATGACCCGATGGGGATACCTATTTTCCCCGTTCTTCTTAGCACCGAGCCAAACAGATGGTGTGTCGATGGCCAGTTCCATATATACTATGATGGCCAGAATCAGAATGAACAAAAGAGGCAGACCCGCACCATTATTGAGGATTGTTGAGTACTTACAGGTAGCCTCCACACTGTGCCCACTATTGAGGAGCTTTTTAAGAAGCACAAGTGTGAGTGGATGGCACGGAGTCTAGGGAAATCTAGTAAGGAGATAGCCCGAGAGTTCTATGTTTCCTACACCACCACTATCCGTAACTCTATCTCTAAACGGGCTAAGCCAATAGCTCAGCTCCCACTTCAGGCTACCTTGGTGTTGAATTATTTTCGTTGATATCTCTGAGACCACTATCCGCCAGTTCATTTATGGCCCTGACCACACTGCGTTGATCAATATCGCGGAGTATGACTACGGATGGGAGTGGTTTAGAGTGGGTTGTTTCAAAGAGATACTAAGAAGATAGAGAGTTTACTCTGTTGGATGGCACTGTCAGATTGTCGATGAGGGAGAGCGTACCGAGTGGGTGCGTAATATGACTTTGCCTACCATAAAGGCGACTCTAAACTTTACTACGAAGTTCTTTTGGACCATTGTGCATACCAGACTATCCCCTACTCAGGTGGACAACGTGGTTACTTGGGATACGGCTGTGATGTTGGCAACACTTGTGGCATGACTTGATATCGACTTTGCTCGAATTCTGATCGTTGAGATTCATGAAAAGGCCTTCAAGACCACCACCACTTTGCCTTTTCCTTGTCTCATATTTCATTGATGTAGGGTAGCTGGGTGCCTATTTGGTATTGTGATAATCTGATAGAGGCGACCAAGACTGTGGACATTGGTCTCATTAAAGATGATGCCAACCTTGCTGCACCACGAAGGAATCCACAGGTTGACCTACCGCCCTTGGGTGCTAATCTTGCTGCTGATGTAGAGCACATATAGGTTGATGATACTACCGCACCTCCCACCACTGCGGATGCTCAGGCCCCCCTTCCACTACCACGAGTAAAGCTGTAAGCTCTTCCCGAGCCACTCCCTCTTCAGGGTCTACTGTAGTTCCTTTGGCGCAAGTCCAGAAGTTAGAGACCCAGAAGACCACTTTGCTGCAGCACATGAGGCCTTGGATGACTTGATCTATGGAGGAGTCTGAGGCTCGTATAGAGCAGATGATGGATAGGAGGATTGAGGCGGTCCACCAGCGCCTAGATGCCTTTGAGTTGAGAGTTTTGGAGCAGCCTGCCCCTACCATCAATGTCACCAGTTTCCAGACAGAGTTGGCTAGACTCTGAGCTGATGTTGATGACCTTCTAGCCCTCGTTGAGTCTATACCAGAGCCTGCACCTGAGGTTGAGGAGGATGAAGTGGTGATGTCTTCCCTCTTCGATGATATTATCCCTCCACCACACCCCTGCCGATTGTCTAGGAAGTTCCACCATTCTTCTCATCATACTTCTGATGCTGAGGAGGCCCGTCGAGCTAAGAAGAGGGACAGGCAGGAGCTTAAGGCTGCCCAGCGACAGTCTTTGTTCGAGGAGGAGTTGTGATTAAAGAGAGCCTGTGAGATGGAGGTTGTTGGTGCACCGGGTTTCAGGAGCACTATTGATGGTGTTCCTTCTGTTGTTAAGGGTGTTACTGATGACGTCCCTATTGGTGATCTAGCGGGTTCTGGGAAACCGGACCCACCCGCATCTTGATGGGTCTCCAGCGCATATGCGCCACAGATTTGCTTCACCTTATGTTTTATTTTTATTTTTTTGTGTATTGAGGGCAATCACACCATATTTTGTTGGGGGTGGGGTAAATGGGTTGTGAGTAATAGGGTGAAGTCTGAGTAACCCAACTCATGATCCTCCCTTTGGGTTTTCTTGCCTATGTTCTTATTCCCCAAGGGACTGATTTACCTTTATGTTGAATCAGCATGTTTAAGAGTGTATGTGTAGAAGTAAGTAAAAGAATGATAAGCATGATGGCATGAGAGCATGAAATCGATACCTGCCAAAATTTTGAAATATTATAGATCTATAGATTTAATGAGTTGAATATGTTGGATTTTCATATGACATGATAAGGAACCAATATGATAGCATGACTTAAGCTAAAATTTGAATTGGGTAGTTCAATAATCCGATAATGAAACAATGTGCCAAGTGTGTGAGTGGATTTTGTATATTCATATTGTATGTGCCAATCTAGAAGTTGCCCCGTTGGTCCTGTGAAGATAATCTAGGCTAGGAATTGGGAAATGATCATAGGCCCTTATTCTAACAAGTCCACTTAAGCCTAAAAAGATCCAACCAAAAGAAATAAATGCTCCGTTCAATCCAACTCTTTGAGCCTAATGTAGACCACTTCTTTCAATACACCTAACTCACCTTCCCTAAAAGAGTGTTTTGGCCCTGGTTCGATCTCGGATATTGTGCACCTCAACTCAGGCCAAATACATAAGTTGAGAGTGGCTATGAAAAAGGAAATCGAAAGAAAAGGGTATGAAAAGAGTTGTGTGTAGAAGAAAGAAAAAGATAGAAAAAGATGTGACTAAAGTCAAAAGAAACAAAAAGAATGATAATGATGATGAGAAACAAAGAAAGAAGAAGTAAAAGAAAAGAAAAAAGTGAAAAAGAAGAGTGATAAAGTCAAAGTCACATTTGTGCCGAAGAGAGTCAAGGGAAAGAGCAGAAAATAAAACATGTCATGTCACGACCCGAGAGCACCCCCTAGTCTTAACACGGCATACCCGACCCCGAAGGGGTCTCATACAAGCCTCATAGCTTTCTTGAACATAAGAACATAGGAAAATAGAGAAGAATTTAAAACTTTCTTTACAATCGAAGGTATTTTCATTAAAAGCAAGCGGAAGACTTTTTAGAATTTATATACTGTCTCAAACCATCTAATACTTTGAATACAACATTGGGACTTAGCCCATACAAAAGCTTTAACATAAACTAAAACACATAAAGGAACAAAGTGGGTATTGTCCTCGAAACTATGAGGACTCACCAAGTCTTCATCTTCAAGCACCTTAGAAACCTATCTTCCAAGTAAAAACATCCACTATCTCCAAACCCTACACTTTGGTAAAAGGGAGAAGAAATATGGGTTAGCACATTATATGTACTAAGTGTGGAAGCCATGCAAAAACATGCTTAAAATGGACATTTTCTTTGATAGTCTTGATATATTCCATTTTGATAAAAACCTTCATGAACATAAACATAAGAGGCATAATATTCAACCACAACCAACATACAAGTCATTTAAACCACATTAGAACTTAATCATCTTATAAACATTTACCTTCACATTAAGTCTTCACCTCAAGTATCCCTCAAGCTATACTTTGTGCAATGTATGGATAGCGTCTCATACCACCATCCACACCAAAGTACCATCTTAAGGTCACCAAAAGTGAACTTATCCTTCAACCTTTCCACCTTTATACAATGAAGCATATAGGAGGACATTCAAACGATAGTCATTAAGACTTAGAGAACTCACTATGACCCTCTCAAAGCCTACTCGTACAATGCATGGATGGCATCCCATACTACCACCCAAACTTTGTAGAACTCCTCAAGAAACCATAATGCACATCTCACAAGATGGGAATAGGCATTAACTGACATAGACCATGAGATCTAAATCATGGAATCCAGTGTCATGTAACCCTACACTGAAGGAAGGTGTTCTACTTGCCTAGGGTAGAACTAGTACACATCCTATGTAGGCACATAGTTATGGGATAAGAAATATGTTCATTGGACTCTAACCTAACATTAGGAGAGTCACCATCTTAGACATATCCACTCGGTGCTTAGCCTCCATTCCCATAGAGTAGTTCATTCACATTACATTGTTGTAATTGAGAGGGCCACCAACATTAGGCCTACCGACCCAAGTTACATTACACAAGAAAGAGCCACCACCATTAGGTCTACCGATTCAAGGTACATTAAGGATAGCTCATTGACTTCCTAAGAAGGGCCACCGCATTTAGGTCTACCGATACAAGGTTCATCATTTCACACATGAAAGGGCCACCAACATTAGGTCTACCGCTTCAAGGTTTTACATTCACATTGGGTTCTAGAGTCATCATAAAGGGCTATCAACACTAGGTCTACCGGTTCATGTCATAGCCTAGAATACCTCATTAGTCATTTATAGAAGGCTACCAACATTAGGTCTACCGATTCATGATCATTAAGACATTAAGTCAAGATACATTCTTTATTCAAGAAGAGGATGCCTAAGCCTACCAAGTCAAGATACTTCATTCATGATCACATTAACCAATACAAGAAAAGGATGTCTTAGCCTACCAATTCAAGATATTCAATATTACATTACAGAACCCTCCACATTCCATCACCATCATTCATGAGTGTTTAGTGAGAATATGCTTTCAATCACAACACATTTACATTCTACACAAGATCATCATTCTATCATTGAAATCACATGTATATCATTCACATCACATTCATATATACAACATCGTGATAATACTTCAATACTTCACACTATGCCTTCAAGGTCATGATCACAATGTACATAGTAAGTAAACACTTCCACATTTCAAGTGGATCAACAATTCAAGCACAATTCTACTTTAACATGAAATTAGGTCAAACTTGCCCTTTCAAGGCTATGATCACAAATCCTCAATTCACCAACAATTCACCATAATTAGGCATAGATGATGATACAATTCAATAATCTAAATCAATCTAGGCATAATCCATCAACATTCGTTCATAATCAACAAACCCACTTCATAAAGGAACAATTTAGGAATTGAGAGAAATCAGGGGTTCATAGAGTATTTTCATCATAAATAATCAATTAAACACCAATAAAATCATAATTTATCATTATAAACCATTTGAAAATGTTTGATGAAAGAACCCATGAGATTGAGTAAAACCTAGATTTTCATGATTTGAAATCACTTTGGATTTGGCTCCTTGAATGGAAAATTAGACAAGGATCAAGACTGCCATACCTATTACTTGAAGAATCCCACGAAACTTCCTTGAAAACTAGATGAATTTGACCTTGAGAGCTTGAAGTCTTCACCTCCCATGGAGGTTTCTAGAGAGAGACTTTTGGAGGGAAGGGAGGTTTTAATTTGGGGTTTTTGAATAATGAAATCTAAAAAAGGGTTTAAATGTTTTAATACTCTTAAAATATGTTAATAAACCCAAAATAACCATCCAAACACTTAACTAGCCAAGGAAGGAATTTACCAAACCACCATTGGCTTGGTCATGTCTTGACACCACACACAGGTGCGAACGACGCCCTAGACTCACGAACCATGAGTCCATTCACGGACCGTACTGCTGGTCCGTGGTCTGGGGCTGGGGCTTGGAAAAAGGGGGATTGACCTACGGAGCAAGACCACGAGCCGTAGATCAATCTACTGGCCATGGATTGCATCCGTGCTTCACAAGATTTTGGCAGCTTTTTGCTTTAAAGGGCAGCCTTGGGATTATGATTTAGGGTCCCCCTCAAGGACCCTTGGTTGGTCCTTGGGGGGTCGTACCTTGACGACGTCTAACCCCTAAACACCTTAACCATGGCTCAGGACAACATCTAACACCATCAAACCTCACACCAAACTCAAAGTCACACACGTTAGGCTCTAGTCTCACTAGTTCATTTTTAGGGTCGTTACATGTCAATAATTGGTTGGGAAAAGAGGTAAAAAGCCAATGTAATGTCAAGGAAGGTAGAAAAGTCACTAAAAGTATCCAAATGTACCCTACCTGATATTGAGACAACGTTACAAGCTAAGAATGTCCTATAGTGATCCTAGTGATTAGTTTGGAAAGTCTGAGCAGTGAAAATAAGGGCAAGTCTATGGTATTGAGCACTAACTGTATTTGAATTCACTTCTGAGCATGAGTGTTGACTGAATCCTTGAACTAAAAAAATCAGATTTGTTGTGTGAATGAGGATTTCTTTGAAGTGAGGGCACTAGTTACATTATTGGAGAGTTGGTACCTTGGTGATTGTTGAAAGTATATGTGGTGATGTATATTGGTTGGTCTATGTCATGTTTTGATCCACAAGAGTTAGCTTGTTGAGTCTAGATGAAAAGATTTGCACTAAGTGATGGAATTGATTGAGAAAGCCATGTGATTGCTTGATTTTGTATGTTTGCTTCTACATAAGTGTTGTTTAGAGTTTAGTATGTCGCTTGAGGACAATCAACAAGTTTAAGTTTAGGGTGTTGATATACCGTGAGTTTACGATACTTTTATGCGTTTCACTTGAAGTTTGTGTGTGTCTTGGGCCATTTTATTATTAAAAATAACGGTTTTATGTAATCTTTGAATGAAATGAGTTCGAATGCGATTGATTGAGATAAAGAGCTGAAAATTGCAGAAGTGGCCAGTAACGGAGCCAACCACGGACCGTAGGTCCTATGAAGGCCGTCGGTGAAGTGGCGTAGTTGAAGTTCAGGGAAATCTTACCAAGTGTGGAACCACGGAAACAATGACGGGCCGTAGGTTGAGTGACGACCCGTCCTGCACATCTATTGATGAGATCAGCGAATTTGAGGTTTCTGTGCCTGAACCACGAAGGTGACCTACAGACCGTAGGTCGACCCACGGCCCGTAGGTCATGTCGTTAGTAGAAACCATGTCCTGAACTGATTTTCCTTATTTTCCTTATTTTCCTTTCCTAGTTGGTTTATGTTTTGTTTTCTATAAATATTAGTTGTTATTCCCGTTTCTGGGGGTTAGACATTAGTGGATACTTTTGTTTTGGTGTTTTGGAATTATTTTGCAAACTTTTTGCAATTTAATTTCTGGAAGTCGGTTTATGCAATTTGCACTTTGAATTTCAATTCAATATTTCGGTTTTCATCTATTCTAATTGTAAGTTCATGAATTCTTTTAACCTAATTATGAATTGTGAACTATCAAGCATGAGTAGCTAAATCCATAACTAGGGTTGTGGGAACCATGAGCAATTAACAAAGTATGAATAATAACTAAGTAATTCTTGAATAGTGTTTATGCATGTATTGTTATTCTTTTCGTTTAGACGTCTTTCTAGCGGTGTGCAACGTTAGAACTCGCTTCGTTCCTACTTTCCTTACCAAGGGGGTAATGAATAAGAAAAAGATTAAACAACAGAGATTTAGTCAAGGATTTGCTGCTATCTAATAGTCTGACTTTAATCAATTGAGGAAAGGGTGAATACCCTAAGTTAATTGACATGATGACTAATCTGGGGTGAAGGTAAGGGTTAGTAAAGCATACATTCGTAGATTTACCAAGTCGTGAGTAAAAGACCTTATGATGATTACCAATCACTTAGGGATACATAACTTATCAACCTTGCATGTCAAACACTAGAATAGGACTACTATTATCAGAATTACTGTGTTAAAAGCTTGTGGGGAACACACATACCCTAGTTTTCATCTTATATTGATATCTCAAATTGTGAATCTTGCTTACTGGTTACTTATTAATTCATATCAACAATTTGTTACTCTAGTTTCAAAATAACCCCAGTTTACTTTCTCGGAAATAGTTTGACTAAAAAGAGATAATTGTTAGTTAAGGTTAAGTCTAAACCATATTCCTCGTGGGATCAACCCCAACCTACAAGTTGGGTTCTTTACTTGATAACGATCGCTTATACTTCTTTAGAGAGGTGTAATTTGAGCGTATCACCCCCTACTTTCATAAAATCATAATTATCAAAAAACAAGTTTGAAGTTTTGGGCATAAGGGCGAATGAAACCCTTACTGGATATCGACATACCTGGTGGATTAAAATCCCTGCAAGAAATCTGAAGTTGACGCTTGGAGGAAAGAACCCTAGGCCAAGAAATTCGAGAAGATGCTCATTTTTCTATTTGAAAATGACTTAAGGGGAAACTGATTTGTTTAAGATTATTTTTGACTAATTAATTAGTCTTAGACTAATTGAAATGACGTAGTTTAAGTGCAAATGCATAGGGGAAGGACCAATACGATTCTGACTTAAAATTTATGAGGTGACTTACAATATGGGGTTCAGGAGCCGTTTAAAGCACCACGGCCCGTCAAGTGGGTCGTGATGTTTCCATGCTCGATGGGACTTCACTAAAATAGGCACAACGTTTTACTCCGGGCTCGTAATTAAGAAACATTTGTGGCATTGAAAAGAGGACTCAAAGACCTTTAATTTGATAGATCATGGGCCACCTAATTTCTTTTGTGCTGAGAGATATGATCGTTTGAAGTTGACATAAAATTTAAAAATTGGTGGGTGACTTGTATGGACCCCTGGACAGGTCTTCCAAGTCACCACGGGCCATCTAAGGCACCATCTTTGTCACGACCCAGGGGTATCCCCTAGATGCAACACGGCGTACAAAACTTTGAAAAGTCTCATACAAGCCTCATAGCATTCATAACATAAGATAATCAAAATAGTGTGGAATTAAAACTTTTCTATATATCCATACAATAGAAAAACTTCATTTAAAATAGTGGAAGTCTAGTAGTCTCACATGGCCATCTAGAACAATAACTTCAAACAAAAGTAGGGTCACGGCCCTTTACAATAGAAAGTCTAACAAATGTCTATTACATGAAAGAAATGAAACATCAAGTACTTGTCCTCGAATCCATGAGGACATACCAATAGTCTTGGAAGAACTCAATCCAAGCTTCAACTAGAGAGAATCAAATTGAGTGTCAATCCCAACACTTTAGTAAAAATAAAGAAATATGGGTTAGCACATTTAATGTACTAAGTATGATAGCCATGCAAAAACCATGCTTAAAACTGAAATTTTATTTGAAAGTCATGCTTTTATGCCAATTTGAGAAAACTTCATGCAAATGAGTATAAGAGGCATAATATACAAACATAACCAACATACAAGTCATTTCATCACATTAGAACATAATCAACATATAAGCCACTTCATCACATTAAGCTTTCACATTAAGTAACCCCAAGCTATACCATGTGCAATGTATGAATAGCGTCCCATACCACCATCCACACTAAGTACCACATTAAGGCCACCAAAAGTGAACTTACCATTCTTCCTTTTCATCTCTTCAACAATACTCATACATAAGGAACATAAAATTTCGTAAGTCATAACAAGGAAGTAACTCATAATACAATCCAAGTATAGCATGCATCATTACATTTAAGCATATGAGTCAACATTCTTCATTAGCTTCATTTAGAGCACTTTCATTCATTAGTCATGAAGACATTAGAGAACTCACTATGACCCTCTCAAAGCCTATTCTTGCAATGCATGTATAGCATCCCGTACTACCACCCACAATTCATAGAACCTCTTAAGTAACCATAGTGCACATCTCACATGATGGGATTAAAGCATTTGACCGACATAGACCATGTGAGCTTGGCATGGAATCCGGTGTTCTATCCCACATCGTATGGGTTGGTCTACTTGCCTAATGTAGAACCGGTAACATTTTAGCTTAAGTGGATTCCACTAGCTAATATCCTATGTGGGCACATAGTTATGGGATAGGAAGATGTTCATTGGAACCCTAACCTAGCATGGGGAGAGTTTTCATCATTCCATATCCACTCGATGCTTAGCCTCCATTCCCATAGAGTAGTTCATTTTCATTATCATTATTGTACTTGAGAGGGCCACCAACATTAGGCCTACCGACCCAAGGTACATTACACATGACAGGTCCACCACCGTTAGGTCTACCGCTTCAAGGTACATTACGTGGATAGCTCATTGATTCCTTAAGAAGGGCCACCACCATTAGGTCTACCGATACAAGGTTCATCATTTCACACATGAAAAGGCTACCAACACTAGGTCTATTGATTCAAGGTTCATCATCACATTAGTTTCTAGACTCATCATGAAGGGCCACCAACATTAGGTCTACCGATTCAAGACATAGCCTAGAATACTTCATCATTCATTTAGGAAAGGGCTACTAACATTAGGTCTACCGATTCATGTTCATAAGTCAAGACACATTCATAACACAATAAGAGGATACCTAAGCCTACCAATTCAAGATACAACATTCACATTACTTTCATTTATACAAGAAGAGGATGCCTACGCCTACCAATTCAAGATATAACATTACATTATAGAAACCCTTCACATTCTATCATCATCATTCATGAGTGTTAATTGAGAATATGCTTTCAATAATAACACAATTACATTCTAAACATGATCATAATACTTTAATTGAGATCACACACATATACTGCACATCATCTTCATACATATATCCTTCATGAAATTGCCTTCCAAGGCTATGAATCAATATCAACCCAAACATCTAGAATACTACATTAGATAAGGGAATTAACATGATTCAATAACTAATTCAATATAAACATAAACAATTCAACATACTTCCATAGTAAATCAATTCCCAATCACAATTCACAACTTAGGATTTTAGGGGAAACATGGGTTCATAGGAGAAATTCACCATAATTCAACCTTAATTCAACAATACATTCATAATTCATCATATATGATCCTTTGAAAACGTTTTGGAATTGAACCCATGTATAGACTGAAAACCCTAGGTTTTTGGGGGATTTTGAAAACTTGAAATCATCTTTGAAGGGGCTCCTTGACTGAAACTTAATCAAAGATGATGACTACCATATCTTTTAGGGAAGAACTGCATGAAAATTGAGTGAGAATGGTGAGATCTTGAGCTTGAAAGCTTCTATCCTTCACCTCCAATGGTGGTTCTAGAGAGAGAATATTTGGAGAGGGTGGGAGGTTTCTATTTGTGATTTGAAAGAATGAATTCTAAAAGATAGTTTAATACTTTAAAACCCTTAAAATGCTTTAATAACTCAATAATAACCATCCATTAACTTAACTAACCAATAAAGGAATTTACCACTTAACCCCTCCACTTGGCCGAAAGTTGGCAGAAAACAGTGGTGACCCACGACCCCTTACCTATGGACCGTAGGTGGGGTGACTCCCCATCCTGCCGGTCCATGGTTTGGGTCTGAGGGTCACCATTTGGGACCTTTACTCACGAAGTTCACCCACGGAGCGTGGATGGACCTACGGGGTGTAGGTCCCATCCGTAGATCCCAACATTTTTTACAGCTTTTTAGTTTCTTTGGGTCTTGGGGGTTAGGCTTTAGGGTCCTCCTCAAGGACCCCTTGGTTGGTCCTGTGGGAGTCGTACCTTGACGTTTAACCCCTAAACCCCTCAACCTAAGCTCGGGACATCAATTAACAACTCAAAACCAAACTTGTTAGGCTATAGTTTCACCTACTAGATTTCCGGGTCGTTACATTATTCCCCCCCCCCAGGAACATTCGTCATCGAATGACACTTTAAACACTTTAGGGGATTAAAGGCTCAAGACTAGCAGCCCATTATGCATGCAACATCATAAACAATGCACAAAACTAGGAGGAAACATCAACTCCATTTCAAACATACTCAATGCAAGACAAGAAAGTAGGAACTACATCTACAAACTCATTATGCATGAAAACTTCAACATTTCTCATTTCATTGGAGGAATTACCTTCTCCAACTCAAATCATGTTCATCATAAAATCATTAAGCACATTATGCAATTACTCTCAAAAGAATATTTAGGCATGTTCAACAATTCACCTCATGAAGCATATAGGCAACTCATACTAAATGCATATCAACATGAGGAACATAAATCACAAAAACTCATTTTCTCATTTAAACATGAATTCATTAAGAACATGCATATCATAAGTAGATCATGGAAACACATAAATCACATATGACTCCAAAACATGAAACAAGCTAAAAGGAACTCTTGGTCTCAAGCTTGAATAGGAATAGAAGGAAAGAGATACGGATATCGAAACTCTTAACAACCTTACTATTCACATACCATATCCCCCTTAGGAGTAAACCCAAACTAAGGCTAACATGAAAATAACATAGGGACCTCAATACAACATTCACAACTATAAGGAACTATCACATACCGGTGCCTTCATCCGAATGAGCTCCTTTGCCCTTTTTAGCTTGGAGTGCATAGAAACGATTTTTCTTTGAAGCATCAACATCCGAGCCATTAAGACAAGATTGTTTGGCCTCCCTTCCTTCGATCGTAAGAGTAGAACAATTTCTCACTTGATGATCACTTTTTCCACAACCATAACACCCACTAGTACCGGCTAGGCACTTCTAATGATGCTTCTTCCCACAAATGGTGCAAATAGGTTTGAGAAATGGAAACCCATTACCTTTCTCTTGATTGACCCTAGGAGTGATTGAAGAATCTTGGTTTGGAGCTCTCTTTTTGAACCTTGGTTGACCTTGCTCATCGGATCTAACTCTCTTCATCTCCTTATTCTTCCTTTTAAGTTTGGACTCCTCAATAGATTGAGCATATACCATAAGTCTAGAGATGTTTATATCATCATGAAGCATTGCCATACAGCACTCTTCCTCAACTAGGTCGGATACACCCGTAACAAATCAACTCATCTCATCCCTAGGGTTTGATACCAAAGATAGGGCATACTTAGACAATTGGGTAAATTTCAAAGAGTACTCTTGAACATTCATGTTACCTTGCCTAAGATTAATAAACTCCTCCATCTTAACCTCCCTCTTCTCACGAGGAAAGAACCTACCAAGGAATTCTTCCTTGAACAATTATCAATCTATAGGCCTCACTCCTACCGGCCTATTACTCTTCCATTGAGAGAACCAAATTCGGGCAACGTCCTTCAATTGATAAGCGGCTAGTTCCGCTTTTTCTATAGAAGTCACCCCCATCACATTCACTACCTTATACACCTCATCCAAAAATTCTTGGGGATCCTCTTCCACCTTGGAACCAAGAAAAATTGGAGGATTCATCCTCACAAAGTCTCTTAACCTAGAAGCCATAGCGCTCACAATGGGGTTCACAAGAGTCTCAACACCCCTAGTAGCTTGAGCCGTCATGGCTTGGGCTTGGGTAGTTACGGCTTGAGCCATTATCAAAAGAGCCGACCTAACTTCCTCATTGGTCATGGACGGGGGATCCACCGGAACTTGATTGCCTAGAGGAACTTGGTCACCTTGAGGACCTTTGGGAGGAACTCCTTTATTCACAATCTCCTCTTCCATCCTTCTTGTGTTCGCCCTTGTATTCATATCCTAAAAACACGAGAGGAGGGTTAGGAAAAGGACACTTATAGAGCTAAACTCTAAGGCAGGACTTAAAGAATAATGAAAGAAGTGTAGCTTCCTAACGTCCTATAGTCTCTCATTCATAAATGTGTCGCGACTCACACCCATGAACAAGACTCTACTAGACGAGGCTTCTGAGACATCAATCCTAAAAATCATTCCAAAATCTTGTGCTCTGATACCATATTTTTCAAAACCCAGGGGTACCCCCTAGATGCAACATAGCGTACCAAACTCCGAAAATCCTTATACAACCCTCATAGCATTCATAACATAGGATAATCGAAATAGTGCAGAATTAAAACTTTTCTTTAAATCTATACAATCAAAAAACTTCATTTAAAACAGCGGAAGTCTACTAGTATCACATGGCCATCTAAAACAATATCTTAAAAGAAAAGTAGGGTCACGACCCTTTACAATAGAAAGTCTAACAAATTTTTATTACATGAAAGAAATGAAACATCAAATTACTTGTCCTCAAATCCATGAGGACATACCAATAGTCTTGGAAGAACTCAATCCAAGCTTCAACTACAGAGAATCAAATTGAGTGTCAATCCCTACACTTTAGTAAAAATAAAGAAATATGGGTTAGCACATTTAATGTACTAAGTATGATAGCCATGCAAAAACCATGCTAAAAATGGACATTTTATTTGAAAGTCATGTTTTAATGCCAATTTGAGAAAACTTCATGAAAATGAGTATAAGAGGCATAATATACAAATATAACCAAGATACAAGTCATTTAATCACATTAGAACATAATCAACATATAAGCCACTTCATCACATTAAGCTTTCACCTTAAGTAACCCCAAGCTATACCACGTGCAATGTATGAATAGCGTCCCATACCACCATCCACACTAAGTACCACATTAAGTCCACCAAAAGTGAACTTACCATTCTTCCTTTTCATTTTTTCAACAATACCCATACATAAGGAACATAAAATTTCATAAGTCATAACAAAAAAGTAACTCATAATACAATCCAAGTATAGCATGCATCATTACATTTAAGCATATGAGTCAACATTCTTCATTAGCTTCATTTAGAGCACTTTCATTCATTAGTCACGAAAACATTAGAGAACTCACTATGACCCTCTCAAAGCCTACCCGTGCAATGCATGGATAGCATCCCATACTGCCACCCACACTTCATAGAACCTCTCAAGTAACCATAGTGCACATCTCACATGATGGGAATAAGTGTTTAACCGACATAGACCATGTGAGCTTAGAATGGAATTGGATGCACTATCCCATATCGTAAAGGTTGGTCTACTTGCCTAATGTAGAACCGATAAATTTTAGCTTAAGTGGATTCCACTAGCTGATATCCTATGTGGGCACATAGTTATGGGATAGGAAGATGTTCATTGGAACCCTAACGTATCATGGGGAGAGTTTCCATCTTACCATATCCACTTCGTGCTTAGCCTCCATTCCCATAGAGTAGTTCATTTTCATTAACATTATTGTACTTGAGAGGGCCACCAACATTAGGCCTACCGACCCAAGGTACATTACACATGAAAGGGCCACCACCATTAGGTATACCGATTCAAGGTACATTACATGGATAGCTCATTGAATCCTCAAGAAAGGCCACCACCATTAGGCTACCGATACAAGGTTCATCATTTCACACATTAAAGGGCTACCAACAGTAGGTCTACCGATTCAAGGTCTGTCATCACATTAGTTTCTAGACTCATCATGAAGGGCCACCAACATTAGGTCTACCGGTTTAAGACATAGACTAGAATACTTCATCATTCATTTAGGAAAGGGCTACCTACATTAGGTCTACCTATTCATGTTCATAAGTCAAGACACATTCATAACACAAGAAAAGGATGCCTAAGCCTACCAATTCAAGATACAACATTCACATTACTTTCATTTATACAAGAAGAGGATGCCTAAGCCTACCAATTCAAGATACAACATTCACATTACTTTCATTTATACAAGAAGAGGATGCATAAGCCTACCAATTCAAGATATAACATTACATTATAGAAATCCTTCACATTCTATCATCATCATTCACGAGTGTTAATTAAGAATATGCTTTCAATAATAACACAATTACATTCTAAACATGATCACAATACTTTAATCGAGATCACACACATATACTTCACATCATATTCATACATAGATCCTTCATGAAATTGCCTTCCAAGGCTATGAATCAATATCAACCCAAACATATAGAATATTACATTAGATAAGGGAATTAACATGATTCAATAACTAATTCAATATAAACATAAATAATTCAACATACTTCCATAATCAATTAATTCCCAATCACAATTCACAACTTAGGATTTTGGGGGAAACATGGGTTCATAGGATAAATTCACCATAATTCAACATTAATTCAACAATACATTCATAATTCATCATATATGAGCCTTTGAAAACGTTTGGGAATTGAACCCATGCATAGATTGAAAACCCTAGGTTTTTGGGGGATTTTGGAAACTTGAAATCATCTTTGAAGGGGCTCCTTGAATGAAACTTAATCAGGGATGAAGACTGTCATACCTTTTAGGGAATAAATCCATGAAAATTGTGTGATAATGGTGAGATCTTGAGCTTGAAAGCTTGAATCTTTCACCTCCAATGGTGGTTTCTAGAGAGAGAATATTTGGAGAGGGTGGGAGGTTTCTATTTGTGATTTGAAAGAATGAATTCTAAAAGAGAGCTTAATACTTAAAAAACCCTTAAAATTCTTTAATAACTCAATAATAACCGTCCATTAACTCAACTAACCAATAAAGTAATTTACCATTTAACCCCTCCACTTAGCCTAAAGTTGGCAGAAAATAGTGATGACCTATGACCCTTTACCTACGGACCGTAGGTGGGGTGATGCCCTATCCTTCTGGTCCGTGGTTTGGGTTATGAGGGTCACCATTTGGGGACCTTGACCCACGAAGGCCACCCACGGGACGTGGATGGACCTACGGGGTGTAGGTCTCATCCGTAGCTCCCAACATTTTTTACAGCTCTTTGGTTTCTTGGGGTCTTGGGGGTTAGGTTTTAGGGTCCTCCTCAAGAACCCCTTGGTTAGTCCTTGAGGAGTCGTACCTTGACGTTTAACCCCTAAACCCCTCAACCTAAGCTCGAAACATCAATTAACAACTCAAAATCCCATAACAAAATCAAAACCAAACTTGTTAAGCTCTAGTTTCACCTACTAGATTTCTGAGTCATTACAGTCTAGGTGACCTCTGCCTAGGTAGTACTAGATGGTGGTTCACAATGCCCTTAATGGGCCATGGACCCCTAAATGGCCCGTCTAGGGTGTCGTGAAGGGTCCATGGTAAATTTTGGGTTCATGGACTTGCCAATTTGTCCTTTTTAGCCTTTTCTCAAAGTTTGAGGTGTTACAATATCTCCCCCTAGGGATCATTCATCTTCGAATGAACACTAAATAAACTGAGTTTGGAGGGAAAGAGTTGTAATACCTACATACTGAGTACTAGAAACTAATGTTTAACTAAGTTAAGTCCTATGGATATGAAAACATGCTGAAATATATGCATAGATAAGGGAACATGATATTGAAACTGAATTACACATGAGAAATCTCAGAGACTAGAGAGGAACTATTACCTCAAGCTGAAACTGAATCAGAGGAGAAGAGGTGAGGGTACTTGCCTATCATGGTTGCTTCGACTTCAAGTAGCTCCTTCTACGGACTGATTCCTCCACAATTTACCCCTTTCTCAAAGTCTGCGATGTTACAATATCTCCCCCTTGGGATCATTCATCCTCGAATGAAGACTAAAGAAGCTGAGTTTGGAGGGAAAGAGTTGTAATCCATACATACTGAGTACTAGAAACTGATGTTTAACTAAGTTGAGTCTTATGGACATGAAAACATGTTGAATGTAGGAATAGCTAAGGGAACATGATACTGAGACTGAATTACGCAGGAGTAAACTCAGAGACTGGGGAGGAACTATTACTTCAAGCTGAAACTGAATTGGAGGAGAAGAGGTGAGGGTACTTGCCCATCATGATTGTTTCGGCCTCCCAAGTAACTCCTTCTACGGACTGATTCCTCCATAAAACCTTTACTGAAGCAACTTTCTTACTTCTCACCCTACGAACTTGATGGTCAAGAATCTCAACTGGAACCTCCTCATAGGTGCACTCTCTAAAGGTACCATCGATGCCAGATTACCCACACACTTCTTCAACAAGGAAATGTGAAAGACTGGATGAACCACTGCCTGGCAGCTCTAACTCATAAGCCACATTACCAACCCTTTTCAAGATTCTATAAGGACCTACATACCTGGGACAAAGTTTCCCTTTCTTTCCAAATCTCATCAGCCCCTTCATGGGTGACACCTTCTGGAAAACCCAATCATCAATTTCAAACTCTAAGTACCTTCTCCTAACATCTACATAGGACTTCTTACGACTCTAAGCTGTCTTTAATCTATCTCTAATGATCTTAACTTTTTCCATAGCCACATGAACCGAATCTAGCCCAATCAAGGCTATTTCACCTACTTCAAACCAACCAAGCGGTGACCTACATCTACTCCCATAAATAGCCTCATAAAGGGCCATCTAAATACTATAATGGAAGTTGTTATTATAGGTGAACTCTATGAGAGTTAGGAGATCATCCTAAATACCCTTGAAATCAACATGCAAGCTCTCAACATGTCTTATAAGGTCTTAATGGTACGCTCTGCCTGACCATCCATCTTCGGATGAAATAATGTAGTAAGATTTACCTGAGTACCAAGACCTTTCTGAAAAGATCTCCAAAATTAAATGTAAACTGAGCACCCCTATATGAGAAGATAGACAAGTGAATCTCATGCAACCTGACTATCTCACTAATGTGGAGTCTAGCGTAGTCCTCCGTTGAATATGTAGTCTTGACAGATAAGAAGTGAGCTGACTTAGCGACTTTGTCCAATATCAGCCAAATAGAGTCATGATGTCAGCGAGTACGAAGTAAGCACGTAATGAGATCCATGTTTATCACTTCTGATGTTCTACTTTAACCTGTTGACAGTTAGGACACTTAGCCATAAATTTGTGATGTCCCTCTTCATGTCGTTCCACCAATAGACTTTATGTAGATCACGGTACATCTTAATGGCACCCAGATGAATAGAATATTTGGAATTATGGGCTTCTATAAGGATCTGCTGCCTCAACTCCCCCACATTTGGAACACATAAGCGACCCTGGTAACGAAGCACACCATCCCTCCTAAGGAGAACACCTCAACTCTCTACTGATGAACTGCATCTTTTAACTGAATCAGTATGGGATCACTGTATTATTTCTCTTTAACCTCCACTACCAATGAAGATTCTGACCCAGTTTGAATTATCACACCACCATATGACGTGTCCATAATGCAAACTCCTAAGCGAGTGAGCCTGTGAACATCTCTGGATAATTCTTTCTTCTCCTCCTCAACATGTGACACACTACCCATAGACAATCTACTGAGAGCATCAGCCACTACATTGGCCTTACCCGGATGATAGAGCATACTCATATTGTAGTCTTTGAGGAACTCAAGCCATCTTCTCTGACGAAGATTCAATTCTTTTGGGGTTAACACATACTGGAGGCTCTTATGATATGTGAACACATCAACATGAACACTATACAAGTAGTGTCTCTAAATATTTAGGGCAAACACGAGGCTGCAAGTTTGATGTCATGAGTCGGGCAGTTCTTCTCATGGACCTTAAGTTGTCTGGAAGCATAAGCTAAGACCTTACCCTGCAGCATCAACACATAACCTAGGCCGACCCTGGATGCATCACAATAAACCACATAACCACTTGAACCCTCTTATAGAGTCAAGAAAGGAATTGTAGTCAACTTGGTCTTCAGTTCTAAGAAGCTTTTCTCACACTCATTTGACCACTGAACATAACATTTTTCTAAGTCAACTTGGTCAATGGGGCAGTTATGGATGAAACTCCTTCAACAAACCTCCTATAGTAACCGGCCAAACCCAATAAACTTCTAATATAAGTTGGAGAGATGGGTCTGGGCCAGTGCTTTACTGCCTCAATTTTCTGAGAATCCACTCGGATCCCTTCGTTGGATACCACATGACCAATGAAAGTGACCGACTGTAACCAGAATTTACATTTGCTGAACTTAGTGAATAGTTGGTGATCTTTGAGGGTTTGTAGAAAAACTCTCAGATAAGTCTCATGTTTTTCCTCATTCCAAGAATAAATGAGGATATCATCAATAAAGACGATGACGAACATGTCCAAATACTATTTGAACACCCTGTTCATTAAGTACATGAAACCTACATGAGTATTTGGTAGTCCAAAAGATATAACTACAAATTCATAGTGACCATACTGAGTCCCGAAGGTTATCTTTGGGATGTCACTATCTCTGACTCTGAGCTGATGATAGCTAGATATGAGGTCTATCTTAGAAAAGCAACTAGCACCTAGAAGCTGGTAGAATAAGTCATCAATCCTGGGCATGGGATATTTATTCTTGATTGTGACTTTATTCAACTGACGGTAGTCAATGAACTTCCTGGGGGAACCGTCTTTCTTTCACACGAACAACACTGGAGCACCCCATGAAGAGATGTTGGATCTGATGAAGCCCTTATCTAGAAGGACTTTTAACTGGTCTTTCAATTCATTAAGCTCAGCTGGAGCAATCCTGTAAGAATGAATAGAAATGGGCTGCGTATCTAAAAGGAGATTTATTCCAAAGTCGATTTCTCTTTCAAGAGGAACTCTGGGAAGATCTTCTGGGAACACTTCTGGACACTCATTTACGACTGGGTCTGACTCAAGAGTTGGTGTTTCGGAGTTTGAATCCTAACTCGAATAAGATGATAGATATACCCTTTGAAAATCATTTTTTGGCCATAAGGTAAGAGATGAAACGACCTACAAGCACTGAGTTACTACCCTTGCATTCTAAAACTTGCTCGTTTAGAAACTGAAACCGAACGATCCTAGTTCTACAATCGACTCAGGCATAATAGGAATGTAACCAATCCACGCGTAAAATGATATCAAAATCTATCATTTCTAATTCTACAAGGTTTGTTGAGGTGACTTTCATGGAAATTGTGACAGGGCAATTTCAGTATACTCATCTAGCTATAACTGGGTCACCAACTGGAGTTGAGACTGAGAAGGGTTCTGGTAGAGTTTCTGGACTTACACCAAATATTTTTTGCTATATAAGGAGTTACAAAAGAAAGTGTAGCCCAAGGATCTAGTAATGCATAAACATTTAAATAAAAAGACTTGTAACATACCCGTGACCACATCAGGAGAATCCTCCTAGTCCTGTTGAGCCTGAACAACATACAACCTATTCTAGCGCTGACCACCACCTATATTGGACAAGGCACCCTACTAAGTGGGGCGATCTATTGGAGTTGTTGCAGATATGGCTTGATTTTGTGATGAGTGTCTCTGCAATTTCAACTACCTTCTATGCACTCACCCTGATGTTCATACCACAAATTATTACACACTGAATGAGTGCGCCCACTAGTAACTGTACCTTGGGACTGGGAGCCAGACGCTCTATCCCGTTGATCCCTCTTGAATTTTGGCACTGGGCACTAGCAAACGATGGAGCTATAGCTAAATTCTTCTGACAGAACTGGGAGCGGTTGCCACCCTCTGACCTTTACTAAGAGTATCTAAAGTCACCGGTCCTAGCCCTCTCATTGACTCCTATTCTTTTCTTGATTTTATGTTCCTCAATCCACTGAGCATAAGTGACAAACCTAGAGATGTCCATTTCCTTAATAAGCATGGTCGTCTTGCATTTCTTGTACACATCATCGGGCACACCAGACACGAACTTGCTCATACGAGATATGGAGTCAGCTACTATCGCTAGAGCATACTTGGATAGTTGTGTGAACTTGAGAGCATAATCCTTCACACTTATGTCATTCTGCTTCAGATTAATAAATTCTTGCACCTTGGCCTCTCTGAGCTCAAGTGGGAAACATCGGTCTAGAAAAGTAGTCTTGAAAAGATTCCAAGTCACTGGACCTGCATTAGTATCATGAGATTTCTTCCACTATTGGTACCAAGTGTAGGCCACTCCCTTTAAATGATAGACGACTAAATCGGCACTCTCGACTGGAGTGACACCCATAATGTTTGTTACCTTCTAGATGTCGTCGAGAAACTCTTGTGGATCCTCTTTTGACTTAGCCCCATGAAACACGGAAGGTTCATCCGAGTGAAGTCCCGATTCTTGCTGCAACAGTTTTAATTTATAGGGGAGATGGGGCCATATCCTGCTGATTGACCTGGGTGATCATGGCCTGAGAAAGAACTTGGAAAGCAGCTCTAAACTCGACATGCGTGACTTGTTCATTCAATGGGTTTGTTGGAGCTGTTGGTTGATTCCTAGCGTTGGCTCTTTTGGGAGGCATTTTCACTGAAATGTGAAGATCAGGAGTTAGAAGGAGATTAAATAGATTTTATACTCTATAGCACGAGCTGTAAAAGAAAGAAGAGAAGTTTTTCCTCACGATGTCTCATAGCTCCTCCCCCATAAGTATGGCACGCTTCACACCCATGAAGAAGAACCTACTTGATGTGACTTTCAAACACCCTAGGACACTTAAACTTGATGCTCCAATACCAAGTTTGTCACATCCCGAGGCTAGCCCATTGATGTAACACGGTACCTAGGGTCACAAGTAACCCCAAGCTAACCCTGAATCTGGCATATCACAAGCATACTGAAATAACTCTAACCAAGCGGAAGCATAACTGAATCATGAATATAATCTAAAGAAATTCAACTGAGAATATGTGAAAGAAATAACTAAATTCACAGTAGAACAACCCTAATCAAGTGAGTTTGACTCTACGTCTGAAAGCCTCTAATATTGATGAGTTGTTGGGACAAGGCCCCAGCTAACTCTAAAATGATGAAACTAACAACGAACTAACTAAACCAAAAAAAACCTAAAGAAACATCCTCAGATGATAAGGACTCACCCCTGACTATCAATGATGTGGCGTCGGTATGAGCTAATCACATGGCCGAACCTGAGAACATGAGTCGGCATTATAATAGGATGAGGCATAGAGTATGAGTCAGTACTTCAGATATACTGAGCATGAGGGATATGCAAAGCTAACTAAATATATAAACATTCAAAAAATACTGGTCAAGTATGTAAACAGAACTGAACTAAAGTACATAGGCCCAAGATATAATAATGCATAAAAACTAGAATGCAAGAGTAAACTGGAAGCATGCTGAAAAACTGAGAATAAATACAACTACGGGCCTGAAGTATCTTACTTAAGCTAATACTGTGGGAGAATCTATTAACCAAAATAAACCATGTGAGCTAAATGTGGAGTCAGATGTATACGCCTCATCGAGAGGACCCAATATACCTTGCCACGGTATAAAGGCATGACTGTGGCATGATCACTAAAACTGATGCCCAACAGAAGAGACTTATAAACCTACGATGGCACGAAGTTTTGGGACTTGAGGGTACGCTGAACCCTAGTCCAACTGGGTGCTAAACATTTCTCCCAAACTGAACACTAGTAGCTTATTTTAAAATGTGGTCCTGAATTCATAAGACAGAACTAAATGTGAGAAAATCTGTGGACAGAAAACTGACTAAATTTTGTTTAAAACTAAATGCTAACACCCTGAGCTAAATTTTGGAGAAGAGCTAATTCATGTGAAAATACTACAATTACAGGCTAAGTTTTTTTCCCTTAAAATCTCCATAAGAATTCATGCAAACTCATTGAAATAAGTATAGAATCGAGTAGTAATCGCAAGAATCAATTTTGTAATGAATCTGCATAGTTGGGCAAGAACCCTAGTTTCATAAAACCATAATAATCAAAAAAGGAGTCTGATGTTTTGGGCATAAGGGTGAAAAAAACCTTTACTGAATACCCACATACCTTGTGGATGAAAATACTTGCAAGAAATCTGAAGTTGACGCTTGGAGGAGAGAACCCTAGGCCTGAAAATTGTAGAAGACGCTCATTTTCTGCTTGGAACTTACTTGAGAGGAAATTGATTTGTTTCAGGTAGTTTTTGACTAATTAATTAGTCTTACATGAATTGAAACGATGTAGTTTAGTACCAAACGCATAGAGGGAAAGACCAATACAACCCTGACTTAAAACTGACGAGGTGACTTAAAAGAGGGGCTTCACGGGCCGTTTAAAGCACCACGACCCGTCTAGTGGGTCGTGATGTTGCTCTACCCGATAGGGCTTCACTAAAACGAGCACAACTTTTTACTCTGGACTTAAAATTAGGCAAACTTGATGGTGTTGGAAAGATGACTCAAAGACCTTTAATTTGATAGGTCATGGGCCACCTAATGCTTTTTGTGCTGAGAGATATAATTGGTTTTAGTTGACACAATTTAAAAATTGTTGGGTGACTTGTACGAACCCTTAGACAGACTGTCCAAGTCCCCACGAGCCGTCTAAGGCGCCATCTAAGTGACTCCGGCCCGGGAACTCTTAGATGGTGGTTCAAAATGCCCTTAATGGGTTGTGCAACCCTAAACGACCCATCTAAGGTGTCGTGAAGGGTCCATGGTCCATTTTGGGTTTGTGGACTTTCCCGTTTGTTCTTTTAGCCCTTTCTCGAAGTCTGAGGTGTTACACAGGCCCTACCTCTACCCCAAGCTGGGGTCTCAACAGCCGCCTCAGGGACTACCTCCCTTCTACCACAGGAAATAGAAGCTCTGGTCCTCAGCATCTGCCAAACCAACACGCGGCAACTCAGCACTAGTGAAGGCAACCATGCATGATAATAAAGGATGAATAGAAAGAAGTTTCCTAACAATCTTTGTAGCCTCTTGAAGATAAGTACAAACATCTCTGTACCGATCCTCAGAACTCTACTTAGACTTGGCTTGTACACACATGAGACCTATGAACCTGGGCTCTGATACCATTTTGTCACGACCCAAAAATAGACGTGATGACACTTTTCAATTCGCACCAAGACAAGTCAACCTCAACCCAACAAAAATGAAATAAATGCAAAAATATAATAAAACAAGAACAAAACAAAGGCAGAAAAGTTATTCATTCTAAACAATACCCCAAAACCTGGTTGTAACGTATACAAGACACTAATGAAAATACAGAATTTGAAAGATAAATACAAGTCTAAGTTTTTGTTTCTCAAGTAGAACAAAGCTTAAAGAGAAAGGAAAAGAGGGTCTGTCAGGATGACAAGAAGCTACCTCTCAAAATCCATCCTTCACGAGCCTCGATTGTCAGAAGAAGAAGAAGAAGATCACATGGGTCCGGGCTCGGAAACTACACTAGTGTAGAAGCAACGGGTGAGTACCAATAACACAGTACACAACAAGCAACCTACTAAACAAAGCAACTAGCTAGAAAATGAATACCCCTGACTCTCTAACCAAACCTCCTCAAACTACCATTTGCATAGAAATCAGCCCAACCTAGAAATTCTACAATACACGGCCCACAAGGCCCAATATTAACAGTCTAATAGTAACAATTTAACAAGTAAACGAATCAAATAAGTCAACCTCAAAGTCAAGTAGTTCAATTACACGCAACAAGTATGTCAATTACAATTAACAACCAACTCACACATAAATATCATATACATCAAGTCGCAATAGTCAAACTCTTTCTAGAATCATTTCTCATTGGCTTTATAACCACTTGTCGGAAATGATCTTGGCATCACAACACTCGCCGGCAAAGACCTCGGCATAATAGCACTCGCTGGCAAAGACCTTAGCATAATAGCACTCGCCGGCAAATACCTCGACATCATAACACTCGTCGAAAATGACCTTGGCCTAATAACACTCGCCGACAAAGACCTCTGCCTAATAACACTCAGTGACAAAGACCTCGATATAATAACACTTGCCATCAAAGACCTCGACATAACAATCATCATATGTCTTATCACGGTGTTCACCGATCAATGCATACAGTAATATCACACCACAAGGAAGAGACAAAAAATTGCACAATTCAAGTCCACATTTATAATTTCAAGCATTTCATCAATCAATCACTAAGGGCACAATAAGACAATTTAAATCGTCATGTTCATCACATAGCCTTTTTCATTTCAACCATTTTTTATTCATTTAGATGTAACAAGTGGACCTAAACCCTTCACCTCATCCCCATTACTCCCAACACACAAGCAACGAAGGAAGTACACGAATTCTACTAGAATACAAGGTTTAGGAAGCCACTTGCCTTAAATCAATCAACAATCACTCCAATAGTTGAGTCTTCCCCTTCTGGATCACTTTCAAAGCCACACAATCTATGCACAAGCAAGTATTCACAATCATATTTCGGAAACAATAATACCTACACCAATTTCTCTTGAAAAGTGGATCAATCAACACAAATCTAGTTTCGAAAATAAGGTTTGAATCTGAAATTTAATACTTGAAAATATTACTCAAGGCTTTAGGAACTCATTAGGGAAAATCATTTTGAAAAAGGACTTAAAATCAGTTCACAAACTCACTTGTACTTCAGAACTCAAGTTCATGAAGAACCCCCAATTTATCAACTCAAAATCTTAATTTAAACTCATAAATTTAATAATAATAATAATAATAATGGGTAATCGAAGATTTAGAGTTAAGAAATGTTACTCAATAATTTTATCTTGAAAAACCCACTTGAAATCGCCTATACCAAGTTCTCAATGCTCCAAAAATCAAAATGGGGAAGAAACCCAAAAATTTGGGTTTAAACATTGTTAGGGGTCCTCCGAGAACGCCGACCCCTGCTCACGAATGCGGTCTTTAATGAGTTTGACCTCCACGAATGCGGTAGGTCTCCCACGAATGCGGATATCAATGCATTGGCCTCCCACGAATACAGTCGAGACTCCGCGAGCGTGGGGGTTCTCACCCTCCCCTCTGTGAATGCGGCCACAAGCTCCGCGAACGCGGGTGCACCAGAACACAGAAAATCAGTCAACTCAAAAATCATCGAAAGGACCCTCAGGATTAGTTCAGAACCTCGTACACACAAACCATATATGCAAATCAATTATAATGGACGTTCCAAACTCAATGGAACCGTCAAAACACAAATTTGAGGTCTCCTTGAGCTTACATCCATGAAAACTACAAGAAACTAACTCAATGCCTAAAAAGGCAAAAACAAGCTCGGAGCCTCTCAAAAATCAACCAAGACCTCACCTAGGCCTAAAGTCATCCCTCAAATCCAACGGAACTCTCAGGATTCCGATCCAAGCATCCGAAACTTGAATGTTGACTAAAGTCAATGCAAAGGCTGAAGTCCACAATTTCATAACTTAGGACCTCGAATCCTCAAAAAGACTCGAAATAAAAAATCGACAACTCTCAGGGATCAGATTTCACATTTTGAGACTGATGGAATCGACGAAATTTCATTCTGACACTCGAAACTCCAAAAGACCCCAAAACTACTTTCTTAACAACTTCGGGTTTAAAACTCACAAGCTTAACAAATGCTCAACTTTTAACTCAAAATTCAAAATAACTTTCAAAATTAATCATAAAAGACTCGGGGTCGACATCGGGAGGGGAAAAACGGTAATTTCATGAAACTTTCCAAAAATGACCGATCGGGTCATTACACTAATGGAGAAGGTGGAGAAGTGTTGCCAACGCACATATTTCGGAGCAGAATAGGGTGGCAGGAGCAGTACTTTTAGAAAACCCACATTTTCGATACGTTTTCTAGTGTTTGCAAAGAATGCAGTTCAGGCAGACATTTCAGGATCAATATACTCAAAGGAAACTTAGTTTTTTGTACTCTCTTTGTCCCAATTTATGTGATTTACTTTCCTTTTTAGTCAGTCCCAAAAAGAATGACACATTTCTATATTAAGTAACAATTTAACTATAAAGTATCTATTTTACCCTTAATGAAATGATTCACAGTCACACAAATTTCTATCATTCATTTTGAACCACAAGTTTTAAAAGTCTTCATTTCTTTCTAAAATTTTGTGCTAAGTCAAACTACCTCATATAAATGGGACAGAGGGAGTAATACTTATTTATATGGCCAAATTTTGTTCCAAAACACTAACATTCATGTTGCCTGCGACAAACCCATTTCATACCAGTATTTTAATATAACTATCCCGTTAATAAAAAAAAATCCTATCATATCAAAATCTTTCTTATGTTCCCTCTTTTTTTTTATAAAGTTGAAAATTATTCAAGAAAAAACATGTTATAGGGATCTGTTGTGCCAACTGGGGAACCCATATAACATAGTTTCAGAGAGGAAAATGTGCTAGCAAAGGAGGGCGCTATGATGAAGCAGGTTAACTCCTTCATATTTTGAGAAGTTCTACCGTTGTTTATTTCGGATGAAGTAGAGAGAGCCAAGTAAAAACTCTTTTTTTGTTTCGCTTAAACAACCAATTTTACCTCGGATAGTTGTAGTAGCAATAATATTCTTCCCCCTCCCCGACCATTACTAGCGGACAAGTCGCTCTGCCACGACTATATAATGATGCATATTAAGTATTAATATCATCTCCTATATACCCAAAAAAGAAAAGCATTTCAAAATCATGAATAGTACTGATAAATATATAAAAGATATAAGAAATGAAATAGAAAACCATTAATTATTAGATGTTTAATTTGCTATATCCATATATACCCTAATGAAATATCATGTGCAGTGACAAGCAAGTGCAACAACATGTTTTCTCATAGTTTGATGAAAAGTGAACTCCCTTCAATTATTCCAGAAGAGACTTAACAAATTTCCATAAATTGCTTTAACTTTTTGTTAAGAGACGAAGCCAAATGTTGCTCTAAAATCTACATAAAGTCTATACGCTTATAATATGACGATCATCGATTGACACAGATTTGCTGTTAAATCAAATTAAATTGAAAGCCTCAGCTCCAAATCTAATTCATGGTCGCCGTTTGATTCAGAGATATGACTAGTACTTGATCCAATTGAGTTATTATTTCTGGTTCGATTCTCCATTGACTCCTGTAGTTCATTCATCAAACAATAAGACATAACAAGAAGAATATGAAAATTCCAATTATTCGATTGAGAAATGCAAGAAAATACCTCTATTTGTAGGTTAAGTAGATATCTATTCATGTTTGGCTGAGCAAACTGCTGAGGTTCATACACTGTACCAGGATGCCAAGCACTGAATGTGATGATAAAAGGTAAAAAAAGATATATTAGCAAAGATATAATAACTGTCCTAATGAAATGATTTATTTAGGAAAAAAAAAAATCGATCCGAAAACATATCTGTATGTTTTAAAATTAAGAAGGATTTTGAGCATATTTTTCATTGATAAGGTTTTCGAGGAATTACAAGTAACAAAACACATTTAGGTCGGTCAAATATTTTTTTCTAGGAAAACAAGCTCTCTAATGAAAGTTGGGAAAATAAGCGCTACTACTATGGACGTTCTCTATTGATCGTGTCCTCTTCATCCTCCAACACACTTCATCTTCACCCCTATCCCTCATCCTCACGTCCCATAGTATTTGTCTAAATTATATATATGGATGCGATAATAGTTTTTCACTTGCCTACACAATTAATTTCTAAAAAACATTTTCCTTCAGGTACACACCATTAAAGTGCAAATTAAATTTTCTTTTTAAGTAGGAAAATAAATAGTACCTAGCTGTTGAAGGTGACTGGGAATCTCCATATCTAATATTTGCTCTTTCAATGTCCCCCAATCCCATCTGAAATCACAGAAAGATTTGTTATCACAAAATGGAGAGGGTAAAATGTCTTGTAATTGCACACCACACCACACATACATAATTCCCAAAATAGGATAAAATAAATCAATTTTTAGTATCCAAACATATGGTACAATTTTTTCATTGTTTAGGACACTTTGTAATGTAATGTTCATCTATTATCAAAACCAAGTCATTTATGGATATTATTAGGAGGGCCCTGCCGTGCAGGTCCAGTCTAGTCTACCTTTCGATCCATAAGGATCAGAATCAAAGGAATGCGCATTCTCTTCCCATAATATTGGAATTGTTAAAGAAAAAAAGATAGAAAGTAGGGGTACCATAATGGTTTGCTGTGGTGTAAAAGCATAAGAAGAATTTGATGAATATGAAATTGATGGAGTTGATGGATAAGGGTTGTAATTAGTATTGCAACCCATTTGAGTATGCAATCTAATTTTCTCAAGTTGAGCAACACCAAGACCTCTTTGTGGTTGTTTTGGTTTCTCTGAATTGTTCTTCTTGCTCTTTCTTGATGATGATCTTTCATTTCCTAACTTTGGTTCACCAAAATAACAACTTCCCATTCTTTCTCTTCCAAAAATAATTAGAAAACAAATAAATTTGTGTGTCAAGTTGTGAAGAGAAAGGAGATCTCCTAAAAGGGGTTTTTATGCTCTCCACCTTCCCTATTATAATTTTGTAATTATTGCATTGCTGGATCAGATTGTCTATTTACATTTATCAGATTCATTTCATTTTTATACTTGCTTGGATTTTATGCCCTTTTATTAATTTACTCTTTTTTTTCTTTTTTTGTCAACTTCCAAAAATATCCAATATTATTACTCACTCTGTCCAACAATAGTTATCCATTATTGATTTGGCACACCCCTTAAGAAACTATAAATAGAAGAATAATAAATACAATGTCTTGAAAAATGTGATAGGAAAATGACTATATTTAATGATAAGGGTAAATTAGGAACTAAATATAAAATCATTCATGGATTTCATAAAGTGGACTAGTATTGTTGGACATCTATTTTTAGTATATAGTGAATAAGTATTGTTGGACAGAGGGAGTAATATAGTTTGATTTGATACAAAATTTAAGAAAATAAAGAAGATTTATCAATCTTGTGATTTTAAATTAAAATTATAATAAATGTATCAAAATGCATTTAATATTGTGGTATTAAATATATCACGTACTGTTTCCAAAAAAAAAAAGGCATATTCTTTTTTAGATGGAGGGAATTAATTTTTGTGATCGTCCCTCTATCATATACTCATATTTATCTAATGCAATTATATATACAAAATCTTTTTTTTTTCTTGTGCGCTTCGATTCCACGTTTCTTCTCACTAACCCAACCTCCTTTATTAATTACTTTTTTCTTACCTCTCTTGGGAATTGACTATAATAATGATCTTCTATAATATTATTACGTGCACCTTATTTGCGTTAAAAAAATTGTATGGATGATAATATATTTGTTTTAGAAATAGATTTTATATCCTATTTCTTGAATATCCATTATGTGTTAGCATTTATTAATTCCGTTGTAGTACTCCGTCTAGTCCAATATAATGAAATGTTGGCAAAAAATTTTATAGTTCGAAATGAATGAATATTTTAAAGTTCAAAAATATATTAATTATTTTGGTTAATAGATTATAGAACCACCTTTCTTTTTAATGGGTCTTTTAGCTACTTTTAAATCTCAAATAATGACTATTTTTATTTTAAAGAAAAGTTTGAAAAGAGTCACAAAAATAATTTTAACAATTTGAAATTTGATTAATGTATTTAAATTTGTATTTGGACTAAAGGGAGAAGTATTTAATAATTCTAATTGCTTATATACAAATTGGAAGAAATATAAGGAATTTTGTTATCTAGATGAGCGAGATGCAATGTGTCAATGTTCATGTTTGATTCTCATAAGTGATATATGGCAATTATCTAGTGTTTGACACAGATTTTCAAATATAAATTTATTTATTTTTGTCCCTCTTTAGGAATATTTACCTTTTTGGTTCTTGTTGATTTGAACTCACAATCTTAGAATTAAACGTGAGGAGTTGTTGCCGTCCGATCAAGATCCCTCACGTCCAACAAAATTTGGTGAAATAGATACTTGAAATCTTTATTAGCTACTTCGTAGGGATTGTCTTGTAGGATGAATAAACTTTTTGACCTTATAACCAATTACCTGAAGCAAACATGCATGGAAGGATTTTAAATTCCACAGCTGTGGTTTTATTAATTTTATGTTAAAAGAACTAGTTTTTTTATTATTATTATTATTTGAAAACTGATGAGTCTCATGTAAGGAATAATTTAATGAGAATCAGATCTTGAATGTATATGTGTTTAAGATAACAATACAATTGTAATTAATGTGAACAATATACATTGTCTTTTTACAATTCATGGAACTTATTACAAAATTTGAATCCAAATCTGGGGATAAATTTTACTGGTAAAGAAATAAATTATGAATCCGGCCTTTCATTCCCTTTTAAGTGATTTTTTGGTCTTTTAATTTATTCCAAAGTACGTATTTTTTCAATAAAAAAAGTATTAATTTATTTTTATTTACAAAAATACCCTTATCTAATAAATGTTTTGATAAATTTTATAAAACATTTCAAAGGTTTCTTACAATTTTCAATGCATATATTAAAGAGATTTTATTTATTTTTAGCAAAATGACTTACTTAGGGTGTGCTAAATATACTTAAAATAAATGTAGGAAGTATAGAAGAATTTCAAAGGTGTAAATCATAATCTAATCAAAGCTGTTAGGCGCATGATTTGTGGGGCATATTTTATGAGTTGTTTCGTGGTGGAAAGAGAGAATCCACTCATTTTTTAAACAAACATGTGAACTCTAGCAATTACAATTACAAGAAAACAAATCTTTTAGGATGGTGTATCCGTCGGTTTGGTTTGGTTTTAAAATTTATCAGTTTGACTTATTGGTTATCGGCTTGTGAACATGTTAAATCATTATAAAATCATGAAGATATTGGCTTATCAATAATCGGTTTATCAATTATTGATCGTTATCAATTCGATTATTGATTTAACTATTAAGATTTGAAACAAAAAAGTATAATTAATAATCACTTATAAATAAGGTGACAAACCAAATAAACCATGCACATGAAGTGACAAATTGCATTTTGCGCAAAAGCAAGCACCGACACATTGTAGAATAACTGAGAATTTGAGACAACTCATAAATGAAAATATGAAACTAAGGCCTAAGTTAAGGACTTTATATATCGAATGGTATAAATATAATTTATTATTGGACTATCGGCGAACCCATTAAGTAAAAATATCAAATAGTTAAAAATCGATAACCCGATAATTAAAAAAGTGAAAACCATTACCAAAACCGCTAAATCAATAAATTAATTCATTATAGATAAATCATTACCTTTATTCCAATTCAAATTATCGATTTTAATTTGATTTTGAACGACCCTACCTCGAAGCGTCATATTCTCTTTCAAATCTCTTCCTCCTCTTTTCCAATTTAACATAATTTGTTTGCTTGTCACTCCAAAGGAAGTCACTTTTTAAGGGTCCATTCATGGGGTAACTATAAAGTACCATTGTTTAAGGTTTGATAACTTAGGGTGTTTAATTGGTAGGAAGGAAAAAGTTTTTCATCAAAAATATTTATGTAAAACTTGTTTTTGGGGAGAATTTTATTATTGAAATATATATTTTTTTGAAAAATAAGTGACTTTCTTAATTACTTATTTTTTAAAATATATTTATTAGGTATGGTGGGAAGTGGTGGTGGGGCCAGAGTGTATGGAATGTTGAAGATGGACGTTATTTGCTTAGATCAAGATTTATTTTTAGCAATAGTAATTATTGTGAGAAGTACTTTTTTAGAGTCAAACTATATATGAGGAGCATGTTTCTAATTAAAGCTATTGTTATAGTTCATTAAGTTGTTAGATATATTGATTCTTTGTTCGATATATTGTAAACATAATTTTTTTATGAAAAATTTGTAATAGGTGTTTGATTTTTAAGTTGTAAAAACTTTCAAGATTGGAGTAAAATTTTGAAAGACATTGTAACTATGCAGAGAAAGGTACTAGAGTTAACTCCTTTGGTTACAAAGTTATAGCCTAAAATTCACTCAATTGAATAAGCAATACGAGTTATTCATGATATACAAGGGAGAAATGTTTAATAATATTGTTGATGAATTAAATGTTTAATAAATTCATAATTACTAAAGAATTAAATTATCTTAGAGAATTCATTCCTCAAAGTCAAAGGATTGGGAAATTCTTCTAGATATTTTATATGAATCATGAAAAAGGTATGTTAATACAATTATTTAAGCCATGAAATTGAAAATCATGACTATGAATTATAAGCTCATGAAAAACTTGAAGATGAAGAAGCTCACAAGATCTTAAATGTAAATTTAGAAATTAGTATATTTCAACAATAGTTATGAGAAATGGCTATCATATTGTAATGAGTTAACTCTATCCAATTTTAGTTGTATTTTGTGGACGTTGAGTTTTATGTTCCGTTTTTTATTTTTGTGTTTAGAATTTATCACGTAATATATAAGGTAGAAATTAAGTTAATCCTCGTCCTTAAGGTGACATTTAATAATAATAAAAATCTAATAATTCACATTCTACTCTATTCAAAATTCAAATTCATGAGTAAATATCTATACCCATTTTTTTTTAAAAATCCTTCTAGGCAAACCTCTCTAATATTAGGTGTTCTTGAATACCACATTTTAAGTTACTTTAATAAAGTAATCTTATTCTTACTCCAAAATCACAATAGAATATTTACTTAGGAAAGTGGAACAATATAGACATGTAGACCCCAAAGTTTGTCTCACGAAAGATTATTAAAAGGATTAAAATAACTTCATCACATTTTGTTTGTCCCAGGTCTGTACAACGGAATATCGGGTTATCAATAATAATATGGGTGTCTTGAGAAAATTTTTTATGATTTTCTTAGGTTGGATTGGTCAAATTTTTTCGGATACTATATTTCTAGAATAAAAAATTTCTTAAAAATAAAGAAAATGACTTAATGAAAGTGACATTTCACATTGATAATATCCTTCACACCTTCCAACACACCTCATCTTCACTCATAGTTCTATCACCCATATGACATAGCCATTCCCACCACCCCCTACCCTCAGGGGCAGATTTACCTATACCTTAGGTGTGTCACGTGACACGGCTTCGTCAATTTTTTTTTACGGAATATACCTATATAAAAATTTAAAAAATAAAAAATAAAAGGTAAAAGAATTGAAAGGACACCCCTAATAACAAAATGCTCCTAGCTCAGATGGCCTAGGCACTGCATGTTGTACGCACTGACTCGAGTTCGATCCCCTACGGGGTGATTATTTTTTCTTCGTTTTTATTCATGTTTTTTTTCTTTTTTATTTTTTTGTTTTCTTAAATTTATTAAATTTATGTTTTTAATTCAAAACAATAAGTCCCCTTCATTAAAAACCTACCGACCCACTCTAATTCATTCAAAATCTAACTATTTTTTTTATTTTTTGAATTAAAATAAAACTCAAAATCTTTGAGTCCTTTATCAATAAGAATTATAGTTAAATAAAAATAGTGTTGACTCCTTAAATCCTTGTATCTGTATATTTCTGACTTCTGAGTTTGTTCAATTTTCTTTTCGTTCTTGTTCATCAATTATTTGGCATCTCGAATCTCCACATCATGTTAGTATTTTTTTGCCATTCTATTTTTTTTTTATTATGTGCTTGAATTTTAATTTTATTTGTTCATAATAATAATTTTTTACTATTGGCTTGTTACAATTAAATAATTTAGAATTAATTAAATTGATTACAATTGTCCACAATCCTCTATTATTTGATCCTCAATTACTAATTATGCAGATTACATCATATTAGTCTAAATTTAATGGAGATGTATTATTTTAAAAAAATTACAACCGTTTGAATGATTCAAGCTTCAACTGACTTGGAAGAACAAGCTAATGAGTCAAAAAAATAAATCTACGAAGTGAAGGAATTGATTTAAGTTCATTGTCGATTGATCCGGGGGAAAGATTACCTATTCAAAAATATCATCCAAATGATTTTGATGCAATAATTTGGATCTTGATGCAATAAGGAGGTCATATCTTCAACAAGGTCATATGTTCCCTTTAATTAATAATATGAAGATGAGAATGATTTAAATTAAAATTTTAAAATATTATTTAATTAAAAGAGTAGACAATTTTTATTTTTTTTTAATTTAATCAAAATTTTATATTTTTAAGAAAAATATATTTTCATAAAGTTCACTATTAATGGGGTCTCAAATTTTTGGAGGCCTAAAGCAAAACCTTCATTGATTTTCTTCTTGAGCCATTCTTGTCCCTTTAATGGTGACACCGCTTAAAAAAAATCCTACATACGCCATTGCTAACCCTCCGCCTTCACCTTCCAGAATATTTGTTTAAAGGGAAAAGGGTCTGATTTACCCCTCAACTTTGTCATTTAGAGCTGATATACCCTTCGTTATAAAAGTGACTCATATATACCCCTATTCTTATACAAATGGCTCACATATGTCCTTTTCCTCTAACGGAAGTAAAAAAATTAATTTTAGTTTAATTTTTAAAATTATTTTAAAAAAGATGTAATCCCATATGGGCATATTTAATCCTCCTCAAGCATATATTATTTTTTTAAACTTTTTTTTTGTTTCAATGACTAATTTAGATTTATTATTTTGATGGTCAAATTTATTTAAGTTTTGTTAATATTCTTGTAAAATTTATTATAGATGACCCAATTTTTTTTTTCAAATACAAAAACTAAATTACAATATATCCGAAAAAAATAGTTTTAAATTATTTTTCTTTACACTGAGGAATGAAAGCAAAAATAAAATAAGAATAAAAAACTCAGATAATGATAATCAAAAAGTAAAAAAAAAAAAATTATGTCCGAAAAAAAATTAAAATATACCTTGAAAATTGCTAGAAAAATCATATATACCCCAAAATAATTTTTTAAAAAAATCAAAAGTCAAAAATATAAATTTAAAATTAATTTTTTTCACTTCCATTAAATGAAGGGTATATGTGAGCTCATTTTGTAACGGTAGGGGTATATGTGAGCCGTTTGTATAACAGTAACACTCTGTTTGGATCATTGTTACCCATTGTTTCATAATGTATTTTAGTGTATTGTACTGTATTGTATGATAGATACAATATTTGGCTAGACTGTATTGTTTGTTGTTGTTTAATTAAATTTTTTTGTTTGGTTTGACTGTATCGTATTGTATTGTAATTAATAAATTTACTAAAATATCCTTAATTATTCTAGGGTAGGAGGTTTGACTAGAATTAAATAATATAAGGTAAAGGGTAAAATAGTATTATGAAATATTATGTAAAGATATAATTGGAAAAAGAAATTAAGAAACAATGGAAACACACCAAATAGGTTGTTCCATAAAATTGGGGGTTTTCATTGTTACATAACAACGAAATTTAACAATACAATACAATACATTTTAAGTAACAATAAAAACAAACATTGTAGGTATAGTAACGATACAATACAATACAATGGGTAACAATGATCCAAACAGAGTGTAAGGGTATATATGAGTTACTTTCATAACGAGGGGCATATCAGCTCCAAATGGCAAAGTTGAGGGGTATATCAGGCCCTTTTATATTCAAATCCTTTTAGGATAATATTTTTTACTTGCATATCAAACACAAATAAATAAATAAAAAACCCAACGTAGCACCCCTATTGTAAAAAGTCTAACAATACAAAGTGAGTAAATCATATTAATTGTCTTTGTTAGGGAGGGTTTTACCCTCTAATATGAAATTTTTAGACGCAAATTCAAATTTATTCAGACTTTAATATGAGTATCGAACATCGGATTAAATTTTTTTTAAAAAATTAGGTCGACATAGGTAGAGCCCGAACTTTTTGAGTAAAACGTAACTATAAGTAGTAATATATGAAGAAAGAATAATTGAATATAATAGTAAGAATAGCAATTCATATTTAAACAAGACACCAACATGAGTTGTGGTGCAATGGTGAGACTGCTTCACTCATAACCAAAGGTCCTTAACCAGAGGTCTAGATTTGAGCTTTGCAGTGGCAGACCCAGGATTTTCGTCCAGGGGGTTCGAAAAATAAAAATATAAATCTGTAAATAAGCCTTTAGAAATGAGACCTTTGAATTCTTTTGGATTTAAAACCACACTTTTAGCACGTTTTTTAAAATAAAAAAAAAACTGAAACTAAAAAGGAAAAAATAAAACACTATCACAGGGATTCAAACTGGTGACGTGATGCTCAATTTCAAGGGGACTTGCCACTGCGCCATTAGTCTTTCATTGTTATTGAGGGGGTTCAAAATATATATATCTACAAAATTACAAAAACATTATCTTATATATATGGTGTAATTTTTTGTCGAGGGGGTTCGGGTGAACCCCCTGGAACTCACGTGGGTCTGCCCCTGGCTTTGGGTATGTAGAAAATCATGCTGAGAGCGCCACCCCCAAATGGACCCTGCAGTGCATGATCCGAATTTAATCGGAACTCTAATGTTGGCTCCAGACAATGGATTGAAAAAACAAGTATTTAAACAAGACTTAGGAGGAAACCAAGGTAATGGTGATTTTGATGTCAGTACTAATCATGATTTAATTAATAATATTAAATAAATAGTTATATATACAGGATGGAAAAAATAAAATAAGTGGGGAGAGATGGTAGAACATATCTATTATAGATTGTGGGCACATGCAAAACTACAGTATGCATTACTCCACACGATTTGTCTTAACTAATACTAATAATCTCTTGACAAAATATGTTATTCTTTTCTCTTTATTTTGTGTTTTGCTGGCATTAGTAATTAAATTAAAGAAAAGAAAACAAACCACTCTACATTTCCAACTAGACACCAAATCAACCACACAATCCTATAAAAAATGAGATTCTCTAATTGATTATTTTGTTATAGTACACAGGGACTTGTACCAAATCCTCCCCATAAAGGGTTGAAGGTCACTTTGCTTCTCTGCATCTACCATTAATTAAAAAAAAAACAAATCATCCAAAGATTCTTAAGAAAAAAAAGATTGATCTCCTTATCACATTTTATATTGTGATTGTGATTTTCTGTACGCTAATTATTTAATGGATGGGCCAAATTCAGTCCCTTTTATTATATTGTGAGATTTATAATTATAAAAGGGAAAGAGGATAAATATATCCCGAACTATCGTAAATGATATGCAGATATCCTCCGTCGTACTTTTGGAGCATTGGTGCTTCTGCCATCTAAAAACTAGAGCATATATACCCTTTATACTAACAGACATACACGTGTCATAATCTTATCCACCGACCCGACATTTATTCAATATCAGATCGACGGATAAGATTGCGCCACGTGTCCCTATTTAGTCTTCCATTAGAGTGAAGGGCATATATGCTCTAGCTTTTGGACTGCAGGGGCACAAATGTCCCAAAAGTATGACGGAGGGTATCTGCATATTATTTAGGATAGTTCGAGGGTATATTTGTCTTTTTTCCCATTATAAAATCAACATTACTTATTGCTAAAATAGATACAACGCTAGAAGATTTTTTTGTGTAAATATAGTCATCATATTTATTATAGAGGAACTTTCACATATACCCACTCAAAAATAGTCTAATTACTCTCCATAGCTATAGTTTGATAATTACAATTCGTAGCTACATGTTATAGGGAGGAGAGAGGCGAGCGAGACTGTGAGAGAGAGGAGAGATGCGAGAGAGAGGGCAAAGAGTGGGAGAAAGGTGAATTGTACATGTATATCGTTAGATAATTGTATATTATACATATGTATTTGTATATATGGCAAGCGAGATTGGGAGAGGGAGGAGAGAGGCGAGCGAGAGAGGGAAGAGAGTGGGAGAGATGTGAATTGTATATGTATATCGGTTAGATAATTGTATATTATACATATGCATTTGTATATATGGCAAGCGAGATTGGGAGGGGGAGAAAAGAGGCGAGCGAGATTGGGAGAGGGAGGAGAGAGGCGAGCGAGATTGGGAGACGGAGGAGAGAGGCGAGCGAGAGAGGACAGAGAGTGGGAGAGAGGTGAATTGTATATGTATATCGGTTAGATAATTGTATATTATACATATGTATTTGTATATTCTGGCGAATTATACATATACAAACGTGACTAATTATACAAACTTGAAGTCAGCCCACGTAATTAATGTATAATGTTAGCCGCGAGTGGTAATTATAACAAACTATAGCTATAATGATTAATTAAGTAGTATAAGTTTGCTTAACCGCATAATTTTTCCTTTATTATAGTATATTTTTTAGTTAATAGGCTATCGACTAAACTTACGTTGTATTTCATCAGAAAAGTGAAAACACGCGAAGGATCAAACTTTACCTTCAAAACACATTACGTGATTGATTGTAGTAAATCTAACAAAATCGTGCTAACACGTGGAGTTAAAATCTTCCTATTGAACTAAACTATACAAATTTTAACTAACAAACAAGTTGATTTTGTTATATCAAAATCATATTATTGGCTAAAACGAATGAAAATAGATGAGTATATCACGAAAAGCATCCCTTATATATACTTCAAATTCAAATTACACCTTTGTGCCATCTCAATAAATAAAAAAACCTTCCTTTAACTTTCTTAAAAATTGTAAGTTACATCATTTTGCTAACTTTCTGTCAAGAAACTAACCACTTCAACTAGAAGGATATGACTTCCCTACAAATCCACCAATTATGCCTCCCTGATCTCTCTGCCAACTACTAAACTAGTAATTAATAATAATTTCCTTCGTTTCAATTTATGTGACATATTTTATTTTTTGAGAGTTAAGTAACTTATGTTTGACCGAAAATTTGATCATAAAATCTTCAAATTTTTTAAAATGAAATTTATATATTTGTAAACTACGTAAAAAGTACTAGAAGTCACAATAATTGATAATTCAAAATATTTAAAAGATATATGAAAAATTTACGGTCAAAGATAGACTTGTTTGAATCTCAAAATTCGAAATGTGTCACATAAATTTGGACAGAAGGAATATATCTTAACTGTTAAGACTTACATTTACGAAAAAACAAATACTCCTGTTCATAAAAATAGACTTAACTAAATAAAAGGTATTCCATGACGTCTAGCATTATTTTATGGGAAAATTAGCAATTAAGTCATAATACCTAACATAATTAGTCAAAATAACAACACTTTAAAATATTTATTTAAAATGGCAGAATGACAATATTTTTATAAAATAATATGTATTCAGATTTTAGTATTTTAAATTAATTTTATTTATGGAAAGAGTCCTATATTAGACCAAATTATATATCAATAACCGTTTAAAGTGAAAAAAATAAAGTAAACCAATACCATTAAACTTTTTTCATCACCATTCACGTTTCTTCCCCAACTTTCACATTTCTTCCCTACCTTTCACGTTTCAAGTTTATCTTTCTTCAAAGTGCTAAATTGTTGTGCATCAAGAAATTTTCTTTATTGCTAAACGAATTCTCTTTATTAATTCAAGCAGATTTCTCGGTTGGCAAGGTAATTTCCATTATCAATTTTGATTTTTTTTATTTGATGTTTAAATCACTGATTCTGTACATTACATATTTTCAGTCAATTTTTCCAATTTTTATGTGATTTTGTTTAAATATTCATCATATATTTATTAATTTCAATTTTTTTGTGATTTTCTTTTAATTTTTCAGATTTTGTAGATTCTAGAAATTCATATATATGTTTGTTTTGTTTGATATTTAGTACATTTTAAAATTTGATAATATCAAAATATGCTTTTAGGGTTTTTGATTAGGAGAAAGCATCTGATTTTCTACAATGACTGATTCAGTCAGAATTACTAGAGGTATACAAATAATATTCAAAATTTTGGGGAATTTCCCTCATTTGATTTGTGTATTACCCAAGGGTTGCATTGTATTTCAATCTCAATTAGTATACCAGCATGTTTGTATTTCCTTCTTAATTTGTATTCATCCTAATTGTATGCTAACAATTTTGTATTTTATTGAGTATTCATTCTGTATTTCAATCTCAATTTATATGTGAACAAGTTTGTATTTCTCTTTTGTTTTGTATTCAACCTAATTGTATACCAACAAGTTTTGTATTTTATGTGCCTACTTTACCTTTCAAAGTCACTTTGTATTTCAAATGAAGAGAGTATTTAATTTCTTTTGTATTCACAACTTTATATTCAATCTCACTTTGTATTTATAACTTTGTATTTTCATCTCATTTTTGTATTCATATATTGTTGTATTCAACATATAGTTCATGATCGATTAGTTACATTAACTTAATGGGATACAAATTATTGTATGCATTCAAATAGAAAAAATAGCTACTAAACTAAAAAAAAATGAATTTCATTCGTTATACATCATAATTTGGATACAAAACATCCGAAAAAAGCTATAAATCCCAATGCATACAAAGATTTCACTGATTCAATCAGGAAAAAAACAACACTCTTGTACTCGACATATACGAACATCTCATCCAAACAAATAATAAAAAAAATAAAAAATACCTGATTGTTTTTCGATTGTTCACTGGATGCGACAAATTTATAGTTGTCAATTTTGAAAAATTCTGTTTAAAAAATATGTCGTATTCAACTTGAAGAAGTTTTGAAAGTTATCAGATGAATGATTCGGAAGACAAACTAAATTATTTTAATTTTTTTTTATGTTCTTAAGAAGAAAGCAAAAAAACGCTTGACGAAAAGATGGCTATTTATGCTCTTTTCAAAACGTAACTGATTTGTATTTAAAATCTTTTTTACCTCTTTTGATTTTTTTTGTTCCATGATTTTCTCTGTTCTGTTATTAATTATTTGTATTCTTTCAAATTAATCAAAATAAAATAAATACATAACTAATCCCTTAACAAACTAAAATAATGACATTTTTAATAAATAATGAAACTGTTGCTAATGAGTCCCACTAAAAGCTAAAATATTGCTCTTTTGAAAAATTTCCCTTATTTTATTTCCTCTATCAGTCTCAATTAATGTGACATTTTTAACTTACATGAGAAAATTACAATTTATAGTATTTTTTATATATTTTTATTTTAATTCTTGATTATTTGTTTAATCTAATTCAATTTAATTTCCAAAATAATCAATCTGACTCATAGAAAATGAAAAGTACCACAAAAATTGAGAAAGGGGAACACTTGGGCCTAAAGATTTAAAAGTTGGGTTTCTATTAAGTTTTACTTTGTCCTTTAAGATTTTATTACTGAGATTGTTATTGTGTTCTGTATTGATTTGGACAAAATTGACGGAAAAGAGACGTAGTCACTTTCATCGCTTTTGACCTCGTAATTTTTCAAAAAGTGATGGACAACGTCGAAACGACATATCACATTTTTTTTATAACATCTTTTCTTCCTAAGCGACGGGTGACATTGTTATTTTTTTTTCAAAAAAAGCGACGAACGACATTGTTGCTTTTCTACTTTTTTTTTACAACAGAAACTGATTGTTTCTAATGCCCACCCGTAATTAAATTAAAAATTCATATTAGTTCAATTCAACAATTCCAAACAAACCAAACAATAAATATATAAACATAGTATAATAACAAACTTCATTAAATACCCATAAATACTAAAATCATAATATAAAGACTTATAAAATCTTTCAAAATTAGTTTTTTAAAAAAAAAACAAAATGTTCACTAAGGGATACTAAGGGGTGGAGGGGCTATGTATTTTACTTCATCATCACCCTTATGATCCTTGCAGCTAGAGAATCCTCCTAGAGAATGGGACATACTACGCCATCGAGCGATGTTAATCACTTGTTCTTTGATTTTCTCGACGATTTTGCTCATGCTTTTATTTTGAGCAATTCGTTGTGCCTCGAATTGTGGCAAGACACATGTAAGCTAAGTGATTTGTTGCGACATAGCAACTATCTAAATACCGTCAATTGCCTCGGCTTGGCGTGATGATTGAATATCTTCTAGTCCTGATTGAATGCATCACAAATAGTTCCTAGAGCCCATCCCGTAGACTCTTCTATTATGTGTCTCCTCTGTCACTTTTCCCTTCCAAATTTAATAGGCTTGTTCAGGTGTAAGCTGGATCAAATTGCCTAGAAATTCTTGAGTTTGGCTCAACTCAAGCAACTGTCGTTGATACTCTCTTCGCTTATTAAAAATAAAAGTTAACATCAAATATATACATAATACATTTCTACTTTTTATCTTAAAATTCAAAATTAAACTTTAATAAGCTTGTTCAACCCTTTCCTTAATCCAATCATTTGGATTTGGCTCATTGTTCTTCTTCTTTACATGAGTACTCTTGAAAACCTCATTTTCAAGGGGAGTGCGTCCCAATCTTTTTCTTACAAAAAAAATTAATTTTAGATGACAATCAAGTACTCCCTCTGTCCCAATTTATGTTGCACTTTTCGTTATTCGAGAGTCAAACAATTCAAGTTTGACCGAGAATTTGCGCATGGAATCTTCAATTTTTTTGAAATAAAATTTATATATTTGTAAACTATGTAAAAATTACTATAAGTCATAATAATTGATAATTCAAAATACTTAAAAGATCTATGAAAAATTTACAATCAAAGATAGACTTGTTTGAATCTCCAAATCCGAAAAGTGCCACATAAAATTGGACAGAGGGAGTAATATTTTAATCAACTTTATTTAAAGTTAGGAAACGTACCATCTTTCTCATTATTATTCCAACGCTCTTCACACCCTCGGTATACACGAGCCACTCTTAACACTGCTTCTAGCTTTCTTGACATTGTTCAGACAAAGCCTTGAATTCATCTATGTTTCAATATCAAGACAACTCCTCAAAGACACTTGAAAAAAGTCAAGTTCCACATATCTTTAAATTCTGAGCCTTTTTAGCTAGATTGGCCCTTCTCTTAAAAGTGGTCGCAATGACCATATTGTACTTTCTCTTTCAAGTACACATAATTTGATGATAAGGTGAGTAGCATTATGTGATTAATAAGTATACTAAATAATATTAAACTTAACTAAAAAATATATATCTAATTACATACTTAAACTCATTAAACATGACATGACATATCCTCTATGAAATCTTGTTCCAAGAGTGATAAGACTTCATAAAATGCCTCTTAACACTCTCTTGTAGATCCCTAGTAGCATCCTTTGAGGGATGCCACTTGAAAAAACACATAATAAACGTGTCAATCCACTCTCTTTAAATTTTTGTTCCTCAATCTGTTGAGCATGAGTCATCAACTTTGAAAAGTCCATCCCATTGAACAACATAGAGGTTCTACACTCCTTTAGAACCATCTTCGAGACATCGGAAATGAAATTTCTCATTAGAGCCCTTGAGACAGCACCATAGCCGGAACATATTTTGAAAGTTGAGTAAACTTCAAGAAATATTCATTCACACTCAAATTACCTTATCTTAAGTTGATGAATTCTTTGACCTCTGCCTCTCTCATCTCGAGAGGGAAGAATTGATCTAGAAAATGACCTTTAAATTTGTCCCAATCCAAAGGACCTCCATTAATAGCCCTTTCTTCCTTCCACTGATTGAACCAAATCTGGGCAACACCTTTCAATTGATAAGCAACCAAGTCCACACTTTCAACTAAAGTGACACTCATAATCTTGATAATCTTTTGAATACCCTCAACATACTCTTGCGGATCCTCATCCACCTTTGAACCATAGAATTAGAAAGGATTCATCCGAGTGAAGTCTCGGACCCTAGTTGTCGTTGTACCCACATTTGGATTCATGGGAGCTACAACATCATGGTTAGCTTGAGCAGTCATGGCTTAAGCCAACACTTAAAAAACAACCCTAACTTTTGCATGAGTGACCTTCTAGCCAAATGATCAACCAGAGCTTGTGGTGCTACAGGTTCCACATTCATATTCCTTCTCACAAAAGCTCTTCTTGAAGGCATAGTTTGGAAAATTCATAGAACATGAGTGATGAAGGAGTATTTATGGGATAATCTTCCTCCAACAAGGCTTATTGGGTATATAACAAAAGGACACTGTGCATTAGAGAATGTGTTATGTGATTTTTGATGAATTTAGAGAAATTGAGAATCTGCAGAGAAATGAGGATTCTGAGATTGAAGAGTTGTTTCAAATTTAGAGAGATAGTCTGTATAATGAATTTGATAAAAAATAACCTACTTAAGAAGCTAGCAATTCTGAAGAAGCTGAAGAAGCTGATGAAGATGATAAGCCTAATGAGGGACTTGGTGTATTGGACAATGCTGAACAAGATAACAATGCTAAACATGATAATGCAGATCCAGAAGGTGAAGTTGAAGAAGTTGATCAACCTCAGCTGGAACGAAATACATGATGGAAGCATAAATCATCCCATCCATTTGACATATAATTTCTACAATGGACTCTGTAATGCACAATAGATCCAAAACAAAAAAAAACTGGTTGCATTTTCAGCATTCATATCATCTATAAAGCCCAAAAAAAATCATGGAAGCATTGAAAGATGTTGATTGGTTAAACTATATGCAAGAAGATTTGCATCACGAAAGTAGCAAGGTATATCACTTGGTTCCCGACCAGCTGACAAAACTATCATAGGGATCAGGTGGGTATACCGAAACAAACTTGATGAGCATGGTGTTATCATAAGGAACAAAATCAGACTGGTGTCTGAAGGGTATAATCAAGAGAAGTCATTGACTATGATGAGACGTTTTCCCCTGTGGCAAGGATGGAGGCCATCGGGATACTCATTGCTTTTGCAACTTTCATGGGCTTCAAGCTGTATCAGATAGATGTGAAAAGTTGTCTTTTTGAATGAGTACCTGAAGGAGGAGGTCTATGTGAATAAACCACTAGAATTTGAAGATTTTAATAATCCAGATCATGTACTTAAGCTGGACAAAGCTCTCTATGGACTGAAACAAGTTCCAAGAGCATGATACGAAAGGCTTTCCAAGTTCCTTCCGGAGAATGCGTTCAACAGGGGAAGAATCAATGATACTCTATTTATGAAATTACAAGGAAAGAAATTACTGATTATTCAAGTATATCTCGATGATATTATCTTTGGAGAAACCTCTAAGGTGTTGTGTGAAGAGTTTGCTACACTCATGGGCAGTGAGTTTGAAATGAGCAAGATGGGAGAATAGAGTTTCTTCTTGGGGTTGTAGATCAAGAAAACATCTAATGAAACCTCCATTTTCCAAGAAAAATACACCAAAGAGCTACTGAAAAAATTCTAGAGATGGATGCCAAGCCCATGATACTCCCACAGGGGACCAACTCAAAGCTGGATGCTAACGGACCTGGTCCAAGTGTGAACGAAATCATGTATAGAGGAATCATTGGATCCTTACTGTATCTCATTGCTATTAGCCCTAACATTGTGTTCATTGTTGGGATGTGTGCAAGATTCCAAGATTTTCCTAAGGAATCATACTTGAAAACTGGTAAGAGGATTTTGAGATATTTGAAGAAGACATGGGACCCAATTCTATTCTATTCATCAAGAGACTCTTTTGATATGGTTGGATATGGTGATGCTAATTATGAAGGGTATCAAGTTGATAGAAAGAGAACCTCATAAACTACTCATTTTCTTGGGTCATTTCTCATTTCCTCGGGAACTAAAAAGCAAAATTTGGTTGCTCTTTCAATAGTTGAGGCAGAATATGTAGCAGTTGAAGCTTGTTGTACTCAAATCCTATGGATCAAACAACAACTTAAGGATTTTGGAATGGTCACTCTAACTATCCCTCTTATTGGCGACAACACAAATGCTCTCAATATGGCTAAGAACCCAGTCCATCACAAAAGAACTAAGCTTATTGATGTAAGGCATCACATTTTGAAGGATAATGTTGACAAGGGAAATATCAACATGCAATTCTGCAAGATTGAAGATTAGATTGCTGACATTTTCACTAAAGCTCTGAGTGGGGATATGTTTGAGAAACATAGATTGAAAGTGGGGATGCTAAAACTTGACTGAGTGGATCCTGCTTGAAGCAATCAAACCAATTATGACTATGCAAAGGGTGCAGGTATCCTTGTTTTCAGCTATGTTTGTTTAACTAAATTTAGTTCTATACCTCTTGTATGTATACACACATAATAGAAGGGCTAAAGGAAAAGGAAGTTCAGGAAAGATCTGGACAATTACATTTACACTATAAAGAGGGACCCGGTCCTTTCTTGAAGGTTAACATTCTTAACACTACATTTCTAGTTTTGCATATGAAGCAATGAAATTGCCACATGTTAAACATCCTAGATTCTGACCGTTGTCTCACCCTTTTGAATACCAAAGGTCATTACATTTCTAGGGACCTGATGCACAATTTAACTTCCATTTATACCCCCTCCTTCTTAGTCCTTTACGAAAAATTCAAATTTTCTTCCAAAGTCAGAAAGTGTCAAAATGATCATTTTCTTTTCTTTTCTTTTTTAAAAACCTTCATAAAAAATGTCTAAGACTTTCGTTCTTACTATCGAAATAAAGAAGATCGTTGATGGAGTTGACCCAAAAATGTTTGCCACTCCTCTGGAATAAGTCACTCCCCTAAACCCAACTTCGACTATCTCTCTAGTTGAAAGAAATGAATCTTCTACTCCTACTTTAACCAATCCTCTGGTTTAAGAACTCCCAAACCCAACCACTGAGGTTCTAGTTTCACCTGGTGGTGAACCATCTTCAAAAACGACCTCCCATGTACTTTTCTGTACTCTAGATCTCAATGAGTCCTAAAACGCATCCCCTAAAGGATCCATAAATACTAAGGATACGTTTGAGAAATAGGATTTTGCTACTGGTGAGTCTCAACCTGTCCGATGCATCCTACCCTCTCTGAACAAAATTTTGATGGAGAAATGCTTGAAGGTAAATGTGCAAAGTCAAATATTCTTGTTGCAGGTGATGAATGCGTGGTTAATTGTCTTACTGAAATGAGGGAATATAACATATCATCACTTTTGAGGGAGGAACCCTAGTTTTTGGGTAAGTCTAACTCTCTTCTTGTGGGTTCCCTACCAAAATTTGATCAAACCCTATTGTTGGTTTGACTGCTACTGAGGGTGAGGAAAAAGAGGAGGAAGACGACCAAGATGACCAACCATGAATAAAGCTAGTACAAAAAATGCAAGGTTCAACCCCTGGAGTTCAAGCAATAAAAGGATCTGGTTCTTCTAATGTCCCTGCGAAGAGTGATGCTGATGAGGACAACCAACCTCTGCGTTAGAAAGTTCAAAAGAAAATTGTTGCAGTCTTTATAAGAATGGAGAAGGTGACTGAGAATCAAAGGATAAAACCAAGGCCCTATCGTACATGGGGAGTTTCTCAGAAACTGATGGGAGATGCAATAAAATTGAGCAAAACCAAAACTGAGGAGAATGAGAGAAGAAGGAAAAACTCTGTTGTGAATGAGGACCAAGTTGCTGATGTAGAGCTAGTTGATGATTCTAAAGATAAGGAAGATAGTGAAATAGTGTCTATAGACGTTGTTGCTGTGGTTGAGAGTAGGATAATGTAAGTACTGAGTAAAAAGACCTCCAAAAAACCATGGACAATGAAAATAATACTTTAAAGAAGTTTCCTGCTACTAAAAGGCAAAAAGAAATAACAAAAAGGAAGAGAGAAGAATCCTCTCCTATGCCAGTTAATCCATCAGATCCTGTGTTTGACAAGGGACCTGGTTCAATAGGGAAGAATAAGAAGGTTGATAAGTTGTTTTCACAGGAAGAGAGGGTTGAGATCGTGAGATCTCATAAAGTGTTAAATGGAAGAGTGTTTGATATGGAAATAAATACCAAACCAGGGATGGGAAGTCTGGTTGATGCAGTGGAAATTCAAAGTTGAACACACTTTTTCACTGACCATGTACCAATTGTGCACAAATATGAAGTGAGGGAATTCTATTACATGATGAAGCTAAATGAGGATGGGAGTTTGAATGCACAGATAGGGGGATATATAATTCTATGTCAGTGACAAAATTTTGGGAGAAATTCTATGGTGCCTCTTGAGGGGATAAACACAGTCGTTGTCAAGTCACCGTCGAAGGACTTTGTAGTTCAGATCAACAAACGTCCAAATCAAAATTGTGGTAGTATCCCGAAGAAGTACCTTAAAGATGAATATCAACTATTATTTGAATTTTTTAACAAAGAGCTAGTGCTCGGATCTGAAAAGAGAACATTCGACTATACTGCATAGCTGTTCCTCATTGAGGCCTTGCATACATTGGAGTTGATCAACTTACCCGCAATCATGCTTGAGCATATGCATAAGATGATGTTTGTGAAGGATGAAAAACATGGTTTGGGGTATGAGTACTTGTTGACTTGGGTATACACTCTCATTCAATGTGAATGTATTTAAGGAAGGTCGGGAAAAAGAGCAAGGTATCTGAACTGCTGAGAAAATAGTATTAAGAGGAAGGAAAGAATGCTTGTTTGAAGATTCAGTTGCAGGTGGCAATATATCAGAGGGACTTGGTGCAACAGAACTAGCTTGTTTGAAAGTTGAGAACAAAGGCTTAGTAGACAAGAATGTTGAACTTCAAGAAAGTCTTCTCAGGCACCAAGAAGAAGCAGATGCTTGCTTATCCCTTGTCCTCAAATCCCTCACCTCCAAGCCTCCCTCATCCTAACCTACTTTTCTAGCTTCCCATCCTTGTAATTTTTTGCTCAGTAGGTAATGTGTTCTCATGTGAAATGAGCTATGCACTGTTTTGAACGCTTTCCTTATGTTTGTAATGAAATATGACCATGTTTCCACTAACTTGTCTCATTACTTTGTGCATTTTATCTTATGCTCAGTGTTGCCCAAGTGGCCATGAATTTGTTTGAACTACATTACTGTTCACTTAGTTTAGTGCTTTAACTCTTTTTATGATGTCAAAAGAGGGAAAATTATCAATGTAGGTATTGGAGATCACATGGGATTCACTAAAAATCAACAAGGGGACCTGGTTGTTTGTTGATAAGGAGAACATGTGAAAAGGGGAACAAGGTGATAGAGGGAAGAAAGCTGAAAATAAGTTTGTCATCATAAAAAAGGGAGAAAATGTTATTTTGAGATGATTTCAAAGTTTTGATGATTCAACAAACTTTGGGATCTAATGAGGGAATAAATCCTAGGAGAGACTGAGTGTTATGTACATGAAAACGACAACTGTCAAAAGCCTACAACTGCAACTCTGTAGCACCTATTGTGATTGGTGTGCATCCTTTGTAGTGCAAGACTTCCAGCCAATGGTATTGTCTCATGGTTTGTGTCCGATTCATAAAGTCCGTTCCTCATTGACACAAATCAAGTTTTTACAAATCAGAATTTTGAATGCAAAAGCCATTTTTCTCTCAAAGAAATATTACTCGAGGAACAACAAGGGACCTGATAAAGTTATCATTGTTCATAACTGTTAGGGTTTATATTTCAATGCTCGTTCATGTAAGATCGATCCCTAAGCTATAAAAGAATAAGATGAGTGTCAAGTTCTTGATTATGATTCCAAAGTTAGCTAGGGTTAGCTATGTTAGGATAGTGAAGTCTATATCAACTAGATGTAGTTGATGTAGTAGGCAACATAGGTATTTCTTAGTCTCGTTGGGTAACAAATTTGCTACTGTAAAGGGGAAGGAATCAATAGGTTAATTCCTAGATTACCATAGTGTAATCTGAATCTTTACTCCGTTTTGAGTGAAATGAAGTTGAGTTGAAAATCCTGTGAAGACAGGTCGTGGTTTTCTCCTCCCTTGAGCAAGGGGGTTTCCACGTAAAAAAATCTCGTTTGTTTTACTTTGAAATATTTATTTTCCGCATTTTTAATATGCCAAGGGATCTGATCCATTGACTTTTAGTGAACGCATACATTCTAACAATATATGTATTATGTACATGCATATTTATATTTCGCTTATCTCATAGGTATAATATATTAAGTAATGTGCTCTTTAACTATGCTTTAGTTAACACATACTAAATCTTAGCTTTGCTGATGTTACGAGGGAGAGGGAGTAGTACGTAGAAAGTGACATAAATTTGATCTTCATATAATGTACAATTTTTAGTCAACTACAAGGTTTCCACCTAACTAATTGTTATACTTTTAATTTACTAGCCCTAACTTAAACGCTCTATTTTTTTATTCATATTTTATATATGTAAAGCCTATTGGTGATTATCATAATGACCTGAACTTAATTTTTAATGAATTTTTGTAGAGCTTGGAAGGTGCTCTCTTACAAGTTATTGTTTATTATTGTTAATCTCTAGTTGCTTATCTTCTTCTCGATGAATATAATTGAAGGGACTAATTACTAATTAATGAGTAGTAATTAGTGATGTTGTGGTCCACCATGCTTTGTAGTTGGCCGTTGCTAGTCGATCCTAATTAATTAAACTTTATCGTAGTGTGTCATTAGTATTATTATTGTAGATGATGCAAAGCTATATATTTTATTATATTATATCTAACTTATACCTTGTTCAATGAACTTAATTATCAAGCGCTTAGATGTGAAAAACATACTTCACCTACGCTAACATATTCCATAATCAATTACTAATTGAGAATTCATGTCCCAAAAGGCCAATATAAAGCGCCATAATTTAGAGCCTGTTTGGATTGAATTAAAAGTTAACCAAATCTATTTTAAGTTATTTTTAACTTTTAGAAGTGTTTAGCAAAATTTTAAAATAACTTAAAATAATTTTAAAATGACTTAATATAAGTCAAAAGTTGGACTCTCCCAATTATTAATTTTTGACTTAAAAGTTATTTAAAATTGACTTTAACAAATTACTTTTCAAAAACTATATTTTAAAATTTTTAATTCAATTCAAACGGACTTTTAATCTAAAGTTTTTAGATTTGATGATTATAATTTGCAATAGCCCTAGATTTCCTATTACCAATTCCCATAATTTTGGATAGATTTGCATAAGCTAGACTCAATATCGAGAAAAACCATAGTATATTAGTTAATCACTTCAAGAAGATGTAAACGTTTAGGTAATGATAAATGACCAGAAAATTTGATCAGAATTTGGTCAGAAATTTAGAAAAACTATATATCTTTTTATTTTAAAATAAACTGATCTTTTTTTTCATTTTTTAGTTAAAATGTATTAAAGTTAAAAGGGTAGAAATGTTTTAAAAAGTAAAATACCATTCTGGTCAAATTTTGATCAAAAGGTTTTTCCATTTTATATCTTGTTTATTCAAATTAATTATGCGAAGTGCAAAATTTTTAGTTGAAATTATGAGTATTATTTATTTATTAACTATAAAGAGGGAAGAAAACTAGCACAAGTTTTAAGTAGATGGAGAAATCATTTTTGATATCCCAAAGAAGTCAATTGGTGTTTGAATTCATGAATATAGAAAGCTATCCACTATATATATTTGAATGCAATTAGGACAATTTTGTATATTATGCATTGAAAAGAACTGTTGGAAACATGTGGTAGCACATTAAGTATAATAGTTGGGAGGTGGCAAAAAATAATTAAATCTTCATGATTGATAGGTCTGACAACTTTAGGGATTTTTACATCTCTTTATGTAGGGTAATACTAACAGTTTTATATTATTATTATTATATTATATATGAGAAGATTTCCTTATGTACACTAGCAGAGGAAGAGGAAATAACAAACTCCAACTGCAACAAACTCTAACTAATACTGATTCCGTCTCATATTATATAAACATCTTACTAAAAGAAAATTGTTTCATAATATTTGTTTACTTATTAAATCAAGATAGAATTAATTTATTTTTTTCATTTTACCCCAACAATTAATATGATCTTTGAAAATTTAAACAAATTTGAAGATCGAAGAATTTCTTTCTTCAAAATATTAATTAATATAAAGGGTACAAAATAATAATATTAATTAATTTATGAATGATTTTTTAATTACCGCGTAATATATATATATATATGCGCTTTCATACACAACTGGACAAAGAGACTGGCAAACACAAAGAAAATCGTAATCCACGTGTGAAGATACTATCATTGCTCTTAACACCTTGCCTCCAATTCCTTGCAAAAATAATATCATCAGTCTTAAAGAACCAACATCGATAGTGCTCTAAAGATCTAACTTGGATATCACTACACTCAACTTAATAAATATTTTATTCTTAATTATTTAAAATATAATTATTAAGTCTATTTAATTTTACATCTAAATTTTAATTATTAAGTGTGTTCATTACCCAAAAGTTATTATTCTTTGTTTTGTAACTCAAATTATTTAAATCATCTTTCATACAAATGATCTCTTAAACATACTTTTGAGCAATATTGGTCCACTATTTTGCTAAAGAAAGTTTTATTTTCATATATTTAATAACCTTTACCTACGAAATTCAACAGAAAATTGAAAAAAAAAAATAGAACCTATTTTTTTAAAATTTAAATATATTCATCACTAAGAGGGAGAAGTATATGTTGAAGGATGCTAACTTAGTAGTTACGGCGGTATAAACAACAACCTTTGAGGACTTCTACGTAAAATTAGAGGACAAAGGTGAGGGTAAGAGGTTATACAGGCTAGCCAAGGCTAGAGAGAGAAGGACTAAAACTTTAATCCAAGTGAAATGTATCAAAGATGAGGACGAGAAAAAACTGGTGGAGTAGGTACTTATTAGAAGGATATGACAATCATATTTCTATAAACTCTTGAACGAAGAGGTGGACAAAGACATCGTGCTAGAAAATTTGGAGCACTTAGAGAGTTGTCACAATTATAATAGTTTTAGGCATATAAATATTGAGGAGGTTAAGTGCGCTATCCGTAGGATGCGTAGAGGTATAGCGAATGAGCGAGATGAGGTTTCAATGGATTTTTGAAAGAGGACAAAAACACTAGGTATGGAGTTGATAACATAATTGCTTAATGCCATTTTAAAGATGCTAAGATGCTCAAATCGTAGAGATGCCGTGCTATGATTTCATTGTACAAAAATAATGGTGACATTGATAAGAATTGCAATAATTACAGGGGTATCAAGTTGCTAAGATACACTGTGAAGGTTTAGGAGAGAGTGGTATAGTTGAGCTTAGCAGGATTATGACTATTTCTAAGAACCAATTCGAATCTATGCTAGGACGCTCAAATACAAAAGCCATTCATCTCGTAAGGAGACTGGTGTAGGAGTATAGGGAGGGGGATAAGAAGTTATATATGGTGTTCATGGACCTAAAAAAGCTTATGACAAAGTTTCTAGAGAAGTTATATAGAGGTGATTGGATGATAAGGTGTACATGTGGTGTACACTAAGTTCATTAAGAAAAAGCACGACATAACAAATATCTTAGTAAGAATAATGGGAGCAGATCTGGAACACTTTCCCGTATTGTTGTAGTTGCATCATAGATCAACCCTTAGCTCATTCTGTTTTGGCTTGGTGATGGATGTTTTGACACATAAAATTCAAAGTGACTTGCCATAGTGTATGCTATTTGCAGATGACAATTGTTTGATTGACGTGACTCATGAAAAGGTTAATGCTAAGTTGGAGGCCGGAAGACATATCTTTGAATAGTAAGGGTTTAGGTTGAGCAGGACCAAGAACGAATACTTGGAGTACAAGTTTAGCACGGTGATACATGAGATTGATGTGAAAGTGAGACTTGATACATATTCTATCTAAAAGAGAGGTAGTTTGAAGTATCTTAGGTCTATTATGCAGAGAGATGGAGAGACAGACGAGGATGTAAGCCACTATATTGGTGAAAGATGGTTGCAATTGATGCTCACATCTAGAAACGTGTGTGATAAGAACATGTTAGCTAATATTAAAGGAAAGTTTTGTAGAGTGGTGGTAAGACCAACTATATTATATAAGACAGAGTGTTGGCGAGTCAAGAGCTCCACATTAAGAAGATGATGATGGTGCTGATGAGAAGGTTGAATTGGATGTGTGGATTTACTAGGAGATATAGGATTAAAAATTAAGATTCCTAGATAAGGTACATAGGATTAAATTCAATGGAAGATATGGTGTGGGAAACGAGGTCGAGATGATTTAGGTTGTGATAAGGAGATGCAAGAATGCTCTAGTACATAGGTGTGAAAGGTTGGGTTTGGATGTATTCAAGAGAGGTAGATCAATGAAGTAGTGGGGAGAGGTGATTAGATAGAACATGATCCGTTGTAGATTATCGAGGACATGGTGTTAGATAGGAAGACGTGGATGACATGAATTAGGAAAGAAGTTAGTATGTAGGAGTGTATCCATGCTATTAGGTAGGACTGCAGCCAAGCTAGTAGGTAAGGTTCATTGTCCTTGTGCGCTTACTAGTAGTCATAGTGTTATGATAATAATGTCTTGTTCTTCGAGTTTGTTGATTGTTTCGTATAGTTCGATTGTAGTATTATTTGGTTGTTGTACTGTTTTCTACTATTTGTTGCTTTGTTAATGATAAAAAGTCAAGTTCAACATTTAAGTTTTGATGATTGACAAAGTACAGGAAGGGACCAGGTTCCGGTGATGGAAGCAAAGATAAGGAACCACTTTCACACATTTCAAAAAGTCAAAGGAAAAGGTGTTGATTTATAGTTAGAATTCGTGTGGGATTCTATAAAAGGAGATATTCGATATATCGATTTTTTTTCCTTGTAGACACAATTAGGATTTTCAATGCATAAAGGAAATCAACTATAAAAGAGTAGTTGCACGATGGAAAGAGAAGATTTTATATATAATGAGTCTCAGAGAATTTAGCTTGGGGAAAGAAATGACAAAGCGCATTTAAAGAACAGAAAAAAGAACTTGAATTAGGTTTTATTTCTGAACTAGTTTGTTGTTAGTTTGTGTTGTAGTTATTATTGAGTTGTAATAATTCTGAGTTTGAAGTGGTTTGTGAGAATTGTAACAAGAAGTTAGTGTCACTTCTTCGAGAGTAAAGATAACAGTTAGAGTTAAGTATTGTAGTTGAGGTACTAGAGTTAGTCCCTTATGAGGTTCTGTCAGGTTATTGTTTGTAGGTTTTATCGTTATTATGCCTTGTGTGTGCCTTCTACCCTTATGGTGGACTCGTTAGGTTTAGATAACTTTATCGCTTCCATTATTTACTAGTAGCTTTACTTCCATGCATGTCAAGTTAAGCCTTTACTTTCACTATGCTACTTGTGATAATCGCTTGTTATTTTGTTATTGCAATTGCACGCTTAATCGCCAATGATATCTATTGCGTACCTGTTGTTTTGGTACTCATAGTACACTCTACATCTATTTTCATGATGCAAATCAAAGTGTTAGTCGGTTGCATTGATTCTCATTCCGTTGTAGATGATATTTTGAAGATCGAGGGTGAGCTTATTGGCACTTATGGTTGACTCATCTCGTTCTGTACAATTTTGGCTAGTCTTTTGTATTTCGAGACAAATTATATATCTATCGTACATGTCTAGTCTTTATTCTCCTTTTGTAGTAGTTTTGCTCTAGCATACACCATGTTTTAGGGTTTGATCTCTTATTTTGTCCTTGTTCGAGGGTTGTATATATATATATATTGTTTTCTTCTATTTCTACTGATCCTATCTTAATTGTGTATCATTATGTTTCCTTCTATCTCTTACGCTCCCCAGGCCTATTATCACCAGTTCTAGGATATTGTTGGCTTACCTACTAGTGGGAAATAGTTGGTGCAATCATGACCCCAATTTTGGGCTGTGACAGTGGGTGTAAGAGCGTTAGGTCCAGCGGTGTTATTTGTGCAACACTTATATCTAGTAGAGTCATGTGGATCAGAGTAGAGACGTCTGTATTGTAACACCTCGGAATCTAGTAGGCTAAACTAGGGCTAAGTGAGAGGGCTACAACCAAGGAAGAGGGCTAGGGCAGCCCAATCTTCCCCAGACACTGCCCACCTTCATGGCCAGTGGTGAGGACCACGACTCGTGGTGGGCTAGGTAGTGGCTAGGTGAAATCTGCCCAAAACAGCCCCCTCCACACGAGCCACTTCACGACTCGTGAAGGCTATCACTGGCTGTGGGAAGGCTCGTGGTAGTGACTTAGTTTTGAGGGGTTAGGGGAGTGGTGTCCAAGTCATTTTTTTGTGACCACAATGGATACCACGACTTATGGTAGGGACCACGACTCGTGGAGCCCCTCGTGAAAATGGGCAGTGCACTGTTAAGTGGAGGGTTAAATGGGTCTTTCCGAAATTAATTAGATTAAAGCTAGGTCATTTTGCCTAAGCCTAGGACCCCTATATAAGTGATTTTAACCTTTTAAACTCACCCATTCAAGTCATTATTTCCAAAACCCAAAAGAAATCCAAAGTTCTTCTCTCAAATATTTCTCTCTCTAGAACTTAAAAAAGAAGAAAGAGTTCAAGCTAAGATCGTGGTCAAGTATCCAATCCTTAAGCATTTGTGGGCTTTGTAATTAAGGTATGATAGATTTTTCATCCATGGATTCCTTCCATCCATGGAGTCCTTAAGTTTTTCCCAATTAAGAAGATGAAATCCCCAATTTGAGTTTGGGTTTCTTCCAATGCTGTGGGTATTGATGAATGTTGATCCAATTGAGTGAATTATGATTGTTTATGCTTGAATGGATTAGATTCAATGATTTTAGGATGAAATTGCATGTACCCATGCCTAACCCATGTCTACAAAGATGAATTGATGTAAATAAGTTTTATACCATGAAAGGAGAATTTGTGGGTTTAGATGTATTCAATCTAGGAATGATGAGATACATTAGAATTGAAGCTTATATGATGAATCATGATTAGTAGTGCTTGAGATTGAGGCTATATGATGAAGTATGATTATAATTGCTTGAGAGTGAAGCATATATGAGAAATTATGAATAGACTTATCTTGAGATTTAGGTATATATGATGATTATGAGATGTATTGCTTTGAGAGTAAAGCATGTATGATGAATTATGATTATTAGGGCTTTGCGAGTAAAAGCTTATATGATAATGGTAGATTATGAGATAGAATTATTGTGGAAGGACTTGATCCACATGATCTACCTTATGAATGCATGAATGATTCAAGGTTTTCTCACATAGAATGATTCAAGGTTGAAAGGCTTTCTCACCTAAAATTAATCAAACCATTTACGAACTATGATAGTTATGATTTAGCTTGTATTAACATAACGAGATGCTTATACATGGTAGCTTGAAGTAGTGATATGAGATCTTTTCATGATAGCTTGACTTGGTAAGACAAGACCATTTCATAGATAGCTTGAGTTAGTAGATCTCATGGATAGCTTGGATTGAGCAATAGTACCCATCCAATGGTTAGCTTGAACTAGGCACAATAAGGTGGTTTGCATGGTAGCTTGTCTTGGTAAGGCCATACCAATTAATGGTAGCTTGGATTGAGAAATAGTACCCTTCCTTGGATAACTTGAACTAGCATGATGAGCTGCTTGCATGGTAGCTTGTCTTGGCAAGGCCATGCCAATTCATGATAGCTTGGATTGAGCAATAGTACCCTTCCTTGGATAGCATGGACTTGCATGATAAGGTGCTGTCCATGATAGCTTGGTCTAGCATAATGAGGTGCTTTTCCTTGGTAGCATTGAATCGATAAATAGTGACCATTAATGGATAATGAATTAGCTTGGATTAGTAAAGTAGTCCTCTTCCATGGATAGTAGAAATAACTAAGGAGGGACTAGTCCCCAATAAACGTAGCATAGTTATGATGAAACAAGGTTACTTCAGGGAAGTATCGTAAGTATGTTTTAATATGAGATTTGCTTGTATGATGAATGATTAGGTTGGATTGTTGCTAGAGTTGCCTTCCTTGATATGTATGACTAGTGGTGATGACCCAAGTCTTGACTAAGGATAAGTTGAGGTTAATTCAAGAAGTGTTCCTCTTATATTATGTTGATTTATGTGCATTCATTATGCTTATGACTTATGTTGTTATCTCTTATGCTTATGTTGATGTTTATGCAAGCTATCATATTTAGTACATGTTTGTACTAACGCATACTCTTGACTACATTTCTTATCCAAGTGTAGGGTCCGGCGGTATCGACTCTCATCTCCGTGGCTAGGATCATAGTAGAAGCAAGGATCGGAGATTGGTGAGTCCTCATATCATTCGAGGATTTGACCACCACTTCTCTTATGTTCTTTCATTTTATGTTTTGAACTATTGTATGGGCTGTGTCCCAAGATTATTGATGTTTCAGATGGTTTGAGACAAAGTGTATTAGACTTCCACTTCGTTTATAAAAGACTTTGATGTTGTTGAAAATGGTTTAAATTTTCGCTCATTTCTATTATCTTATATTATGAAAGCTAAGTGGCTTATATGAGGCCTCTCGGGGTCTTGTATGCCATGTTACGTCTAGAGTGTACCCCTGGGTCGTGACATGTATCCTATCTTTGGGAGCATATAAACCATCTTTAGGAAGATTCTTTGTTTTGATTATGCATCATGTGTCCTTAGTTTAGTTGGGTTATGGAATTCTCCTTTGTTTCTTTCTTTTGCAGATGGTGCACACGAGTGGTGCCATAGCCGAGGAGGATGCCCTTGGGTTTAGTATATAGAGACCAACTAGGGATCATGCTAGAGGTTGACCTGAGGTCTTGCACAAACGACAAAAAAGTTCAGGATCATGGTAGAGATGCGACTATCTATCCATCTATAGAGCATCAGTAGGTGCCTATTCCTCATCAACTAATGTTGCCGAGACCAGCCTTTCCACTACCAGAGCCTGCACTTGCGTCGGGACTTCATAAGTCCATCTCTAAGCTATTAGAGGTTTTTAGAGGCACCTTCATCATTTGTTGCTGCTTAGCCTGCTGTAGTGGAGGCAACCATGTCTGTAAATGAGCAAAAGATGTTAGGCCAGTTCTTGAGGTTGGCTTCTTTTAACAATGTGTGTTGTAATAATCCTCTAGGTTAGTTTTCTTTAATTTTTAGTATTTTTGGTGTTTATAGCCATTCTAGAGAGACCCCAAGTCATTTATGACTTGCTGGGACTGACATTTTGGTCATGTAGTCATTGTTTGGTTTTTATGTGAGTTTCCATGTTTTGGAGATTTGAAGTTTGAACGGTTGACTTCGATCAATACCTCAGGTAAATGACCTCAAAATGCAATTTTAATAGTTCTATTAGCTTTGTAACGTCGAGTTTGTTCTTGATGGAACTTTGGTTATGGTCCCAAGGCTTCTAGACTAATTTTGAGAAACCTTTTGGCTTATGGAAAAATGAAGCTTTGGGTATGGGTCCTACTTTATGTCAAGATGATCTCCAATGGAAGTTTTGACACCTCTGTTGAATTCAGAGCGTCGAATTTGGTTGGGTAACATAGATTTTTACATGCACGTGTTTTTGAACCAATTCTGAGCACTCGATCAAAGTACATTGGGACTTAGCCAAACTTGATTGGTGCCATGTGCTAATGTACCGGCTTTTGCAGCCCTGGACTGATTTAGCACTAGTCATTTTAGCGGCTGATGAGTCCAAGATTTGGACTCATTTAGGGCTTTATTTATATAGATTTAGTGTCCTCAAATGCTTATTTTGTGCCAATAATTGATGTAAAACCCTTGATTCCTAGGTATATGGATTGAGGAACAAAGCATGGACGCTAATTTGCAAAAAGGAACAAAGCGAGCTGAAAGAATGAAGAAAGGCAAGCCTGATGATCACCAAGTCCACTTGGCAAGTCTCCGAATGGATACTTGACCGCCTAAAGTTCCAGTGTACCAAGCCCTAAAGGAAAGAACCAAGTTGGCGAGAGAAAGGAGCAGTCGACGGATCGCCGAGTGGTTCCATGATGCAGTGTTGGATCTCCCAAAGTTATAGAGCTTGAGGATGCTGAATGCCAAGGCAGAAGGGCGATGGAAATGACCAAAGGGCGGCTTGTCGAGTGGTTCGACGAGCCCGACTTACTTCACTGAGTGACTCTTCGCATCACATTTTTGGCGACTATAAATACATTTTTGAACATTTAGTTTAGTATCTTTGCTCATATATTTGCAGTCTATTATTGAGTTTTGAACTGGTGAGACAATTTTCTCTAGTTTTTCCTAAGCTTTAAGGAATTGAAGTTTTTCACTTTTGAGAAATTGTAAGTGGATCTTTGAAATTCTTCGAATTGGTGCATTGTAAGGACGAATCTACACTTACCCAGTTGATGGATAATCAATTTGGTAACTGTTTTTACCTTTTTATGATGTCTAGCTAAAACCCCAATTCTTGGGGTGTGATTATGTGATTATGGGCTGATTTAGTTTATGGGTATTGCTAATTGTTAGTCTAAATGCTATTTAGAAGTGAGTTCCATTAGTAATTGTTGTTTAATTTAAGAATTGTAGTTGCAAATGCAGTTCTACCTTTATGTTTTTCGCTTGCTCGAGAGAGAGGTTTTCAAACTAAAATTATTGATTGATGGCCTATGGGTATTCAGTTGACCTGGGTTCAGCTTGAGAGAGTGAGTCCTAAACCCAATTCCACACATTCAACTCGAGAGAGTGAATGGAGTAAGGTGTGGGCTGTTCTTATTTTGCATGCTTGTTGATGTTCGAGAGAAATCAACTTGATTTGGGGTAATTGTTCGAGAGAAAGTTTATCTCCTCTATAGCCTAGCTTACTCACTAATATCTAGCTAATTTCTAATAGTTGCGATTACCCGTTTGTTTATATTATCCTATAATCGAATCACATCCCAAGAACCTGTCTCATTATTGTTATTTCGTATTGTTTGCCACTATTTGTAGTTGATAATTCCAAACCAAAACCCCCCTTTTGACATTTGTGTCACCCCTTAATTTGAATGATGTCTTTATTCGATAACTTTTATTCCTATGACTGATTTGATCATGTTCATATTTCCCTATTGAATCTGAAACACGTACCGCTCCCTGTGGGATTTAACCCCAACTCATTTAGTTGGGTTTTATACTGATTAACGACTGTTGATGCTTAGAATTGGATGAAGTGACTTTGAAATGTCATTAATCAGCGGCCTTCCACCACTTTAGTATTGGGTGCTTTAGTGGACTACGAATTGCTTGAGTGGGGTTGGTCACTTGTGTGCTTGGTCACTTTTGTGACCACCTGGCTGCATTGGCGGTGGTCCCTTAAGCGGTCATTTATCCACTTAAGTTGTCATTTAACCGCTTTAGTGGTCCTCAGATGCAATTATATAAGTTTTTAGCATCTTTGTTCACATAATTTCCTCCATTGACCGCCCTTGAGAGTATGATTTAATATGAAATCAGCATCACTGTTGGGTTTAGTTGGGATAGTGCTGTTGGACTATGATAGCCTTAAAGTTCATGCATTTAAGCCCATAAGTTCCTTTCGATTTCCTCCATTTTAATCCTTTGATTGCAAATTCTTGAAATGTTGGTGCATCATTTGTTTCATGGCGTTTAAAAGCTCAGATTGTGCTCATTTTAAGAGAACAAGTTCATTGAGCTAGTTGGGACCCGTTGATGGAGTCAATTTTTATATTTCTTGCACATGTCCCACAATGCCATTTTTGGTGAATTTTAAATCTATTTTTATCATCACAATTTGGGTGTCTAAATGTTCGTATTGATGCTGGGATCATTAATTCAATAGCGTGTCATCATTCGGAGGTGGCTCAAAAGAAAAACACTGATTTAGAGGTTTATAGTATACATTATCAACATCGATGTAGGCTATGGTTTACTATCCTTGGACATTGTTTGTTGATTTTTTTAGTATGCTAATTCGCTAAGTGTGGGGTGGATTTCTAACACGATTCCTTATTAGTTCCCTACTTGTAATGTTTTAGCCTTATTTTGGTTATATTGGGTAATGTTTATGATTTTTATGACTTTTTGTTATCTCATTTGTTCTTGTGAATTGAATTTAGGCTAGAATGGCTTTACTGTTATTATTATGGAGCCTTAGCCTAGGTTTCACTAAAATTGCTTAAGATGTTGGTTTTCAGGGACCACATGTCTTGTTTTGGGATTGGATTTAGGTTAGATGTGACCCTCTTGACTAGGTTGTGACATTTGAGTAGCCCTAATGGTATCTATGATTGGCTAGATATGGTGAGTAAATACCTAGAAACGTTCAAGAGCCCAGTTCTTTTTAGAATTATTGTTGACCCAAGGTGAGATTCCAGATGGGGATAGCAAGTGTTGTAGCTATACCATGTAAGAGTTTGGGGTAGGCTAAGGTTCTATACAAGTGATCTAATGTAAGATTCAGGGAGCTACTAGGTGTTGTGTGGCCATTTTCATGTAAGATTAATGGGTGGGGATGGCCTCTCCGATGTAAGATTCCGAGAACTATTGAATTCTTATAACACTTTCCGATATAAGATTTCGGAAAGGACTAGTTATTCCAACGTAAGATTCTGGGATATGTTAGGTTATATCAAGGCCTTTTGATATATTATTTTGGGAATGAGTAGTCGTTCTAGTTTAAATTTCTAGAGTGTGTTGGGTTCCGATAAGGCTTTCGTTGTAAGATTTTAGGAAGGGCTAGCTATTCTGAGTAATATTTTGGGAGATTCTAGGTTTGAGGTATCGATGTTCATTTCAAAATTGATCATTGTAGTGTACCCTCCTGGCTTATTGTGGTTTCGTCAGGTTATTATTTTTATGCTTTATCATTATTATGCCTTGTGTGTGACTTCTAGGGTTTCGGGGGGGGGGGGTCCAGTTATGTTTAGATAGCTTTATGGCTTCAATTATATAATATAGTAGTTTTACTTTGATGCATGTCTTGTTAAGCCTTTACTCTCACCTTGTTACCTTTGATACTTGCTTACTATCTTCTTACTTACTGTAATCGCAAGCTCGATCGACCTATGATGCCTTCTGAGTACCCATTGTTTTGGTACTCATACGACACTCTGCATCTATTTCTCATATACAGATCTGAACACTATTCCTCCACATTGATTCATAATTTCTATAACTGATATTTCAGAGATCAAGGGTGAGCTTATTGGCATTTGTGGTTGACTCATCTCCTTTTGAACAATTTTGGCTAGTTTTTTTATATTTCCAAACAACTTGTATTTTTTTTTTGTATATGCCTAGTCGTTACTCTCCTTTTGTAGTAGCTTTGCTCTTGCATCCACTATGGTTTTTGTTGGATCTTGTATTTTGTCCTCATTCAAGGGTTGTACACACACACACACACTATATATATATATATATATACATATATATATATATATATATATATATATATATATATATATATACTCTTCTATTTCCATTGATCTTAACTTAATTTTGTATTATTATGCTTTCTTCTATCTCCTTGGGTCCCTAGGCTCATTATTGTTTGTTCCGAGCTACAGGTTGTCTCACCTACATGTGAATATAGTTGGTGCCATCATGAACCTAGTTTTGGGTCATGGCTGTTGTTATCAGATCCCTAGGTTTACCTATTTTGATGGTGCAAAGCTAATGTCTAATAAGTCCTACAGATCAGTGCAAAGATGTTTGTATCTTATTTTCTGGAGGCTATATGACTTCTTTAGGAAGATTATTTCTTTTTATTTTGTATTATGCATCCTTAGTCCGATTAGTTTCTAGAATTATCAAATATTTCATTCTTTCGTAGGTGGTTTACCCGAGAGGTACCGCAACCAAGGATAATAATCCTGAGATGACAAATAGAGCCTTAGCTAGGGGTCAGGCTAGAGGTTGATCCTATGATTGTGCATGAGTGGTAGGTCCAGTTCAGGATTAGGGTAGAGATATGAGTCCCGATCCAATTATTTAACCTCAAATAGGTGACTATTCCTTAGTAGTCGACGGGGCCGAGACTAGGCCTAGTTCCACCTGAGCCTTCTATTATGTCGAAACTTTAGCAAACTATCTCTCAGCTATTAGTGGTTCTTAGAGGTACCTTGAGCACATGTGAATGCTCAAGCAATAGTACTGGATGCCTCCATCGTAGGAGAAGAGTGGAAGATGTTAGGCATGTTCTTGAGGTAGACTCCTCTAAGGTTTTTTCAAAGCCTAGTAAAGATGATGCGTATGAGTTCTTAACCAACTTCCATGATAGATTGCATAGGCAAGAAATACCAGAAATACCAGAAATACCAGCCATGTAGTTTGATTAATTTTTTTATTTGGTAGAATTTTTATATTATAATTGCTACTATTCGAGTATTTCGATGGCCTCATTTGAGGCGTTGTATGGTAGGCGTTATTGATCATCTTTTGCTTCATTCAAGGTTTCAGAGCCTAGGCCATGTGTCACATACTTTCTTCGGGACGCTTTGACTTGAGTTCGTGTGATTAAGGATAGCTAAGGTCGACTCAGAGTAGGCAAAAGACCTATGCCTATTATAGGCGTCATCCTTTGAGTTTTGGTATTGTCAATCTTGTTTTCCTCTGATGTTCCCCTCGAACGAGATGGTGAAATTTTAGAGGCGGGGTATATTGGGACTTTTGGGATTCTTTGAGCAGTTGGAGATGTCGCTTATGAGTTGGACTTGCCACCTGCTTAATCGGTTGTTCATCTTGTTTTCCATATGCTTATGCTTTGCTGGTGTTTTCTGGAAAAGTCCCATGTGATACAGTATGTCTCAGTCTAGTTGGATGATTATTTGAACTTTCGGAAGAGCCCGTTGCTATTTACCTACAGATGTCAGATGGTTGCGCTCGAGAGATATTACTATAGATAAGGTTTTGTGGAGACATCGTCTTGTTGAGGAGGCTATCTGTGAGACCGAGCATGACCTGCAAGCCAAGTATCCCGACCCTTTCGAGGCTTTAGGTAATTTTTGACTCCTTACTTCCGAGGACAAAAGTTATTTTAGTAGGGGTTTTGGTAATGACTCTCTAGATCATTTTATCTAGTTTTCAATATTATCAATATTTAGAGATTTCCTATAGAAAACCTAATTCTTTTATGACTTTCTGGGACTGACATTTCGATCACCTAATCGTTTGTTTGGCTTTTATGTGAGTTTCCATGTTTTGTTGCTTTTGAAGTATGAACGGTTGACTTCAGTCAAAATATTAGGTAAACAACCTAAGAATGCAATTTTGATGGTTCTGCTAGCTTCATAACATTGAGTTTGATCTAGATGGACCTTTGGTTTTGGGTTCCAAGGCTTTCATATTCATTTTGTATCTACCTTATGTCTTATGGCTAAAATGAATCCTTATGTGTGAGACCCATTTTTTAGATGATCTCCGATGGAAGTTTGATATCTCTATTGAATCTAGAGCGCCAAATTTTATGAGGTATCATTGTTTGTTTGTGTGCACAAGTTTCCGAACTAATTCCAAGAACCTTATCAGAGCCAGTAAGGACTTAACTAATTTAGGGTTGTGCGATACTCTAGCGAAACTGCTTTAGGGGCCTTGCACCGTTTTAGAGATGATCGCTTAATTGGACTAGAGAGTGCTTTAGTGGGGTTGCGAAGCCTTGTTTTTGGTCACTATAGCGGTCACCTTGCCATTTTAGCGATGACCGCTTAAGCGGTCATTTAGCCACTTTAGCGGTCATTTCTGGCAGCTATATCCATTTTCAACATCTTTTATTCATATATTTTCCTCCATTGACCTCCCTTGAGAGATCGATTTTAAGTTAAAATTAGTGTTATTCTCATGATTAGCTGGGATAGTGCTTTGGGACCTGATAGGCTCGTAGTTCACGCGTTTAAGCCTATAAGTTTCCTTCAATTTCCTCCATTTTAATTCCCTTATTGTGAATTCTTGAAATGTTGGTGCATGATATGTTTTGTGGAATTTAATAGCTCGAATGACGGGCACAAGTTCCTTCAGTTGGTAGGGACCCATTAACAAAATCAATTTTGATATTCCTTGCACGGGTCCCACAATGCCATTTTTGATTCATTTTAGTTCCATTTTTTACCATCACAATTTGGGTGTCTAAACATCTATATTGATTCCATGATCAATAATTTGATAGCGTGGCATAACTCATATGTGACTTAGAAGGTGAAAGTATCGGTTTAGAGATTTAGAGCACACGTGATTGGCTTCGATGTAGGCTACGTAGTACTATCCATAGACCTTGTTTAAAGGTTGTTCTAGCATACTAAGTAGCGAAGTGTGGGGTTGATTTCTTGCATGATTCCTTGTAATTTTTCCTACTATATTGTTTTAGCATTATTTCAGTTATGTTTAGGTAATTCTTGAGATACTTATGACTTGTTGATATCCTGTTTGTTCCGTGAATTCAATTTAGACTAGAAAGACCTTTGTTGTTGGAGCTTTAGCCAAGGTTTGTGTCACGACCCAAAGTATACCCTAGGAGTAACATGGCGTATTGAATCCTGAGAGGTCCTACATAGGCCACTTAGCATACATCATACACGATAATAAAAATAGAGATTTCAAACGAAATAGTCTTATATCGTAAAAGAATTTGTCAAAAGCAGAAGTTTAATTATAAGTCTCAATAAGCCATCTATTACATCGTAAGGAAAGTGATTGGGACGTAACCCTTACATCACATACAAGTCTAAAAACTAATGAAAAACATGAACAAGTAACTGTACCTCGGTCCTCAAAACATGAGGACTCACAAAATTCTTGAATCTAGAAGAATCAACTAGCCACGAGAGTGAGAGGTAGAAGCATCAGACCCTTCATTAATGAGACAATGTAGGCACAAGCATGCATTAGCACACAGAATGTACTAAGTATGAGGAAATATGCATAAAAATAGACATGGTAACATGACTGATTTGAAACATGAAGACATGACCATTATTTTTACATTTAAAAGCTTAAGAAGCAATGACATGTAAATCATGAAATATGGCCAATACATTGAGATAAGAGACATAAGAAAATTTTTGAAGAAACATAGTCATTTCGTGGGCTATTAGCTTTAACCGACAATAAGACCATGAGAGATATGTCATGAAATACGGTATATCCCTCATACCAAAATAAAGTGGAATCCACTTGCCAAGGTAAAATTAGTACATATCATCTTTTGCTAAAATGGATACACTACCTAGATCATTTAAGACAATTCTAGGAGGCACGTAGTTTGAGACTAGAGGTTGCTACTAGAGACTACCCTATTTGAGACTCCACCTTAAAGCCCTATCGGTGCTATGTTTAAATCCTAATGGAATAGATAAAATTATAATATCAATACAACATAGGGAGGGAAATGATCAAATACCAATCTACATCTTAAAATCAAAACATAGAATAGCTCCTTAAATTGAAATTCAACATGGGTGAGAAAACCGTTCACCAATGAGAATTCATAGGTAAGAAATACCTTTTACAAATCATGATCATATTTGTATGTGAGAAAACTTTTCACAATAACATTGACACTTTCATATAAAATCACCCTATCACCATAAACATCATTTTGACAAGACTTGCATAATCTTCCAAAATTCATAATTCATAGGTTCATGGTTCATCATAGGTTCATAGTTGAAAATCATAAATCATGCACGGTCGATATAATTTTAGGTAAATATCATGTATTAACCCTAAATCATGCATTAGAAGACTTAATCAACAATAGTAAATCATAATTGAATAAAACCCATAAAGAACTAAGAAGAACCCTAATATTATCTATTGAATTTAAAATTGAGAAATTGGAAACTTTTGGGACCCATCGAGGAAGGGACTCCATGGGTGAATACCCACATACCTTGCTACTCAAAGCCCACAAAGAATGGTAAATTGGATACTTGAATTGAAATCCTAGCTTCTTCTTCTTCCTTAGGTTGAGAAGAAATTAGGGAGTGAATTTTGTTAGGTTTTAGGGAATTAGGAGAATGGGTTTGAAGTATAGTTTTAGGACTTAAAGCCTTATATAGGGCTTAGGGTCGAAGACAAAACAACATTTTATTGGTTTAAAACAATTAGGGAAAAGACCTAAAAGCCCTTTAAAAATACTGCCAAACCCTTCTACAGTTTGGAGCGACTGTCCTGGTCAACCGTAGAAAGTTCGGAATCCTAAATTTTGGATCAAATTTGATGAGACATGTCTACAACCTGTAGAACTTTCTACAGTCCGTAGACTCCAACCGTAGAAACAACTTTTGGCATTAAAATTTCATTAAGTCAGGGACCTATCTACGAGACCCATCTATGAATTGTAGATAATTTGACATACCGTACTAGTGAACCGTAGAAAGAGGTACTGGGACTTTATTTTAAAAATTATTTTCCTCCCTTTCTATGCGACTGGTCTATGACCCATAGAAATTCCTATGAACCGTAGATTGGTCTCATAGACCTGAACCTGATGCTGTAATTTAATTCAGTCCTTCCCCTTTTGAAATCTGAGGTGTTACATTATTTCCTGCATGAAAACATTTATCCTCGAATGGAATTGAAGACAACATAAGGAGGGTAGGGGAAGAGATCTAACAAACCAACATGAATTCAACTTCATTTAAAATGCACATAACTAGGAGTAAAATCGACACTAAGCTAAAACATATTCAAAACATCATTTCATAAGGCATACATGCAAATCATGCTCAAATTCACATAATTATGGGGAAATCAATCAAGTTAAATCAAAATCTAAAAAATCAAAATTTTCAGGAGCATGCATGCACGAGGAAACATGAGAATGACTAAGACACATGAAACCAAAAGAATGAACCATGAGGAGCTAAATACCTCAAGCTAGATTAGGAATGGAGGGAAAGAGATTAGGATATCGGGACATCATATCGGCCTTGACCTCCCAAGTAGCACCCTCAACCATTCGATTCTTCCTCAACACTTTTACGAAAACAACTTCCTTATTCCTCAGCTTTAGAAGTTGTCAGTTGTCGGTCTAAGATCTCAACCAGAACCTCTTCATAAGAAAGACTTTTCTTTATACCAACATTCTCTAATGGTACAATAGATGTCGAATCTCCAAGACATTTATTTAATAAGGACACATGAAATGCCTGATGTATCGATGCTAAATCATTAGGCAAATCAAGCTCAGAAGCAACTTTACCAATATGCTTTAAAATCTAATATGTGCCTACATACCGGGGACTAAGCTTCCCCTTCTTTCCAAACCTCATGGCACCCTTCATAGGTGAAATTTTAAAGTAAACCCAATCATCAACATCAAACTCAAGATCTCTTCTTCTAACATCAGCATAAGACTTTTGTCGACTTTGAGCCATTTTCAGCCTTTCTCTGTAAGCCAAACTTTCTCCATAGCCTCATATACCAATTCAAGTCCTATCAAAAAGACCTCACTAACTTCAAACCATCCTATAGGAGATATTCACCTCCTACCATAAAGAGCCTCAAATAGAGCCATACCAATACTTAAATGATAGTTATTATTATATGCAAACTCAATCAAAGATAAATGGTCATCCCAAATACCCATGAAATCAATCACACATTTTCTCAACATATCTTCCAAAGTTTGGATAGTACGCTCCGCTTGGCCATTGGTTTGAGGATGAAAGGCCTTACTAACCTTAACACGAGTACCAAGACCCTTTTGGAAAAAACTTCCAAAATTGAGAAGTAAATTGAGTACCTCGCCACTCCATGAAACCTTACCATGTAATATAAAGCTTGGCATAATCTTCTGATAAGAAAGAGGTTTTAATGAGAAGAAAGTGAGCCGATTTTCTCATTTGGTCCAAAATAATCTAAATCGAGTCAAATTGATGGTGCGTACGAGGTAACCAAACAATAAAGTTCATATTCACATCCTCCCACTTCAAAGTAGAGATACTAATATATTGGGATAAACCTTTTGGCTTTTGGTGCTCAACTTTAACTTGTTGAAAATTAGGACACTTAGCCACAAACTCTGCAATATCATTCTTCATCCCATTCTACCAATAGACCTCCCGTAAGTCACGGCTCTCGGGTGAATGGAATATTGAGAACTATGGGCTTCTGATAAAATTTACTCTCTCAAGTCATCAACATTGGGAACACACATACGACCTTGATATCAAAGCACACAATATCCCCATTGGGAGAAGTCCTCAACAGACTTTTTAACCACCGCTTCCTTCAACTCAACAAAAGTCAGATCAAGACCTTGCTTGGCTTTCACATCTGGCACAAAAGATGATTCTGAACAATTATGAACAATAACACCACCATCACTTGAATCAAATAACTGAACACCTAGCCGATCTAGTCTATCAATATTACGAACCAATCTTTCTTACCATCCTCAACATGTTCAACACTACTCATGGACAACCGACTTAAGGCATTAGCCACTACATTGGCTTTGCCCGAGTGATAAAAGGCACTCATATCATAGTCTTTCAAGAGTTCTATCCATCTACGTTCAAGAAGATTTAGATGTTTTTTCTTGAACACATATTGCAAACTCTTGTTGTCGGTAAATACATCAATGTAGATACCATACAAATAGTGCATTCAAATATTGAAGGAAAAACCAACCGACGCTAGCTCCAAATCATGGTAGGTTAGTTCCTTTCATGAATCTTAAGTTGCCTTGAAGCATAAGCAATAAGTGTCCCATTTTGCATAAGAACACATTCTAATCCATTCCTTGAAGCATCACAATAAACAACAAACCTATTAGATCCTTCCGATAAAGTCAACACTGGAGCGGAGTTAAGTCTATCTTTCAATTCTTGAAAACTCATTTCACACACTTTCGACCATAATAATTTACCTTTCTTTTGGGTCAAACCAGTCAATGAAGAGGCAAAAAAAAACCTTCCACAAACTTTCTATAATATCTAGCAAAACCCAGGAAACTTCAAATTTCCAAAGGGGATAGTGTAACGACCTGAACCGTCGTTAATTAGGAAAGGAAAAATATTCAGAAAATTGGGCCCCTCAACCCGCTAGAGCGGGACAAGTGCTGCTAGGGCGGCGATACTCCAGCTGGACAAGTGCTGCCAGAGCGGCAAGAATCCCGCTGCATCGGGATGAAGAAAGCCACTACAGCGGGATGGAGGCCACTAGAGCGACCTTCATCTGGGAGGAACTTAGGTGCGATCATGGTGCCCCTTCACCCCAAAAACCTCATTTTAAATAGAGTTTCAGCAGATCAAAGTCTATAAAGTACCCTAGAACTTAAATATGCAATTATTCCAGCAACATAACTCCTAAAGAATGTCTAAATCCGAGTTTAACATCAAGAAACTTTTTCAACTTCCCCCATTCATTCGGAACCGTTTCGACCAGATTTTCACGAAATCCTTACGCCTATAACATTGTAGAGACGTTGTGAACGTAAGGGAAGTGTCTATACTACATATTTTCTAGCAAATCAAGCAATTTATTTTCAATACAATTTTGAACACTACCCTAATCATTAACATCATGCAATCGTAGTTAAGTAAGTAATGAAGTAATGCAAGTAAGGAGCAAGGACATTACCTTGAATTCGACGTTCGAAGTAAGGCGATTGAGAGAGTTTTGGGGAGTTTTAAGGGTGAAAGGGAGGAAATGGGGAAACCATTCCCCTTTCCCTCTTTACTGTGTTCGATCTCCCGCTATGGTGGGAGGGCCATCGCCACAGTGGCCCCGCCTCAGCGGGAAGCCTGCCGCTCTGGCAGGGTCAGGCTAGACCAATCGACATGTCTCTTTATCTCCGTGTGTTGTTTCATTTCCTAACCGGTCCCTTGAGTAGAGAACCCTTTTGTGCCTAAAAATTGAGAAACCACCATCCTTCGTGGTTCTGTAATAGGTCGTGTCATTAGTTTAGAAGTACTCCAAAAGAGGCTCGTGCTCATCCCTTCGTTAGTCATTCGGGGACAAACGAGGGGTAAATTGATATTTATTATAACGACCTGAACCGTCGTTAATTAGGAAAGGAAAAATATTCAGAAAACTGGGCCCCTTATCCCGCATGAGCAGGATAAGTGCCACTAGGGCAGCGGAGCTCTAGCGAGAGAAAGAGCGCCAAAGCGGGAAGGTTGGATGTAGAACTTAAATGACGCGAAGCCTTATTTTCTCCTTTTTTCCAAAATAACAAAAAGAGGTGAGAAATCACCCCATTAACCCTCAAAAGGTTACTCTAGGCTTGGGAAAGAAGGAGGAAGAGATTTCTAGCCCAAAGATGATGATAACTTATGGAGTCTCAGTCAAAATCCAACATCTCGATGTCCGGAAACCCGGATTGAAGCGAAAATCCCTCTGCAACTGTTTGGCGCCCAGGTAGGCTAGGTTTATTAATTGAGTTGTCTTAAATCCATGTTCACTGCGTGGTATAAAGTTAATTGATGGTAGAATTCATGCGTAGCCCTTCATGCACCAAAAAGGGATGGTTTTACATGTATGCCTAGTTATTTACCTGAGATGTGTACCGTAGAGGGAAGCCTCGTCTTGTGAACTAGGTATCGGTAATGGTTTGATTTCCTGTTGTGTTAAAGATGTCGATAATTTCTCTGTTGTATGCATGCATGTATAAGAATAAGGAATGTAAACCGAGACTAATGCAATGAGTATATGTATATGAATAATTCCATGCCATGAACCCATTTCTTGACTGTATGACTATGAGCATTATTTATTATTGTGTGATTGTGATTATGGTTGTACTGACTGGATCGGGTGTCACGTTCCGACATAGGTATTGGATCGGTTTTCACGTTCCGACACATATATTGGATCAGGTGTCACGTTCCAGCACACATATATTGGATAGGATGTCACATTCCGACACACTAACAATGTGGGCATGTGTTCCATGAGAGGAATATTTGTGATAATTGTGTTATGTTATATCTACATGTCATTGATAATGGCAGACAATATGGTGCCCTGAATGATAGTTGATATATGCTTTATGTATATGTGTGTTAATAAGTCATGTTTATTTGTTATATATATTTCTTCACTACATGAACTATAATGGTCAGGCCCAAATTGGGATGTGGTATGGTAAGTGGAGGCCGAGGGTCCAGATGTTCTACATGTTACTTTGGAGAGGTGCTTAGTGTCCTTAAAGTGTGAATTGGGGCAGTGTTAAGTCGTAAGAGTTAAATAGTTAGGTATCACCCTGGAAGGGGATTAGTATTGAAACGGTTAACAAAGCATGGATAGAACGTACTATAGGGTCAAGGGTTGAGTGGTGATGTGGAAGAAGTAAGGGTATGTTGTGAGTGGTTGGCCGGGTTGGTAGTGGTTACATCCGGAATCTCCTCTAAGAATTAGAACGGTTGAGCTATGATCAAGAATGTAGCACGTGAGGGCTAGAGTCAAGTGTACTAGTATATTTATTTAGTATTCGAGAATGGTAAAGGTGGAGGAATTAACAATCTTATTGCATGTTTCCTGCTAGTCCATATCTTATATTATGAGGTGGGTATCAGGTTGACCGATGATGCCTATCAGTACGTGTGGTTTATATTGATACTACTCTTGCTATGCCTCTTTGGTATAGTCTGGTTGCAAGGTCAGTGATATTTCATAGGTGAAGACGAAGACAATCTCCAACAACTTCTATTTTTCCTTTCCTGTGATGGGAGCTGTGTCATTTGCACTATATTTTCTACTTTGTAATCTTAATAGCTCTTGTACCTGTTTAGACTATATCCTTGGGGAAGTTAATTACTTTACAAGTTAACTTGATTCGTTTAAAAACTCTTATTTTATAAACATTACATGAGTTTCCTTTTATTCGTCAGTTTTCTTAATTTTCCACATGCCTTTAACTGTTAGGAATCAAGGGTTCTCCTACTTAGGTGTTAGAGTAGGAGCCTGCACGGCCCGGTAGGTTGGGTCGTGACAGATAGAGGGCTAGGCCAATTCTTAACCGCTTCCATCTTCGTAGGATCTACCTCAATACCCTTACCAAAAACAATATGACCAAGAAAAGCCATGGATCTCAGCCAAAACTCGCATTTACTAAACTTTAAAAGTAATTGTCTGTTCTTGAGGACTTGCAATACAATCCCCAAATGATTAGCATATTCATCCTCACTCTGTGATTAAATCAAGATGTCATCAATAAATACGATCACGAACATAGCAAGATATTATATAAACACTCTATTCATCAAGTCCATAAATGTGGCCGTAGTATTTGTCAAACCAAACAACATTACAAAAAATTCATAATGACCATACCGAGTTCGAAAAGCCATCTACAGAATGTCACTTTCTTTCACCCTCAACTGGTGATGGTGATAATCTGACCGGAGGTCAATCTTAGAGAAATAACTTGCTCCTTGGAGTTGATCAAACAAATCATCTATCCTTGGAAGAAGATACTTATTCTTAATGGTAATTTTGTTCAATTGTCAGTAGTCAATACACATGCAAAGTTAACCATCCTTCTTACAAATAAGCAACACATGAGCACCTTCAATTGCTTTTTCAATTTCTTAAGTTTTGTTGGAGCCATACGGTAAGGAGGAATAAAGATAGGCTGCGTATATGGGAGAAGGTCGATACCAAAGTTTATTTCCCTTTTGGGAGGAACACCGGGTAGATCATCTGGGAACACTTCCAAAAACTCATTTAAAATGGGGACCGACTCAAGAATAGAGGTTTGAGAATCTGTATCCCTAACCTGAATAAGATGATACATGCAACCCTTTTAAATCATTTTTCTAGAATTAAGACAAGAAGCAAACTGACCCTTAGGCATATAATTTTCCCTTTTCTACTCTTAGACGGGTTCATTTGGAAACTGAAATTTGACCACTCGGGTTCTACAATCAACAGAAGCATAACAAGAATTGAACCAATGCATACAAATAATAACATTGAAATCTAACATATCAAGCTCTACCAGATCAACATCAGTGACCCTATGAGATAAGGAGATGGGACACTTCCTATAGACTCTCATAGCCACTATAGATGCATGATAGGAGTAGAGATAGAAAAATAATCTAACAACTCATCCAGAGAAACATCAAATCTCATAGCCACATATGACGTCACAAAAGAAAAGGTAGTACCGAGATCAAGAAAAGCATAAACATCAAGATGAAAAACTTTCGAAATATTAATAACAACATTGGGAGAACCCTCTTGATCATGTCAAGTTTTAAGTGCATAGAATCAATTTCTCTTTAGAGAACCCAAACCCGAACAACTAGGCAGAGCTTACCATCCTTACCCCTGCCTATTCTAGATGGACAATCTCTTAAGCGGCGACCACTTTTGCCACAACCAAAACAATTATCTGTGCCCATCATGCATTTTCCCAAATGACTCTTGCCACACCTTTGGCATGCGGGAACCAAAGATCCATTTTCACCACCATTTCTTCCTTGAGGTTTAGGGTTAGACACCCTATCTTTGTTGAACTTAGGAGCTGGAGCATTGGAAGAACCTTGACCAAAAAACCTTTGTCAGAACCTAGAACGACCTTTTCCATTGGATCTTGAATGTAAAAAGTTACCATCACTAGTCTTTGCCCTCTTTGCCTCCCTAGACCTTTCCTTAAGCTTCACATCTTCAATTCGTTGAGCATGAATCATTAGACGAGAAATCTCCATTTTCTTGATGAACATGATGGTATGATATTCCTTAACCATCATTTCAGACACTCCCGAAACAATGTTGCTTCATCTTTGCTCTAGGATCGGCAAAAATATGTAACACCTCAAATTTTAGAAAAGGAAGAAAGGACCTGTACGGGCTGCAGTCTCGTTCTATGGGTCCCATTTATGGACCATAGAAGCTTCTATGGGCTGTAGATGGCAATCGTAGGTAGAGGGAAAATAAATTTTCAAAATCAAGTCCCAGTACCCTCTTTACGGTTCACCAGGATGACCCGCGAGTCTTTGTACGAGCCGTAGATAGGTCTCATAGGTAGGTCCCACCCATAGTGATATTTTAAGGAGTCAAGTTGGTTTCTATGGTTGGTGTCTACGGACCGTATGAAGATCTACGAGTTGTAGAGAAGGTACGTCAAAAGTTGGTCAAAAATAAAGGTTTTTGAACCGTAGAAGGGCTTCAACAGTTATTTTAAGGAGCTTTTGAGTCTTTTCCCTAATTGTTTTAAATCAAAACTGAGTCTTTGAGACTTCATCCTAATACCTATATAAGGTTTTTAGGTCCTAAAAATACCCACTTCAACCCTATTGTCCTAATGTCCTAAAACCCTAACCAAATTCATCCTCCCCCAATTCTCTCGCAACTAGGGAAGGAAAAGAAGCTAGGGTTAATTCAAGCTCATCAATCCTCCATCAAGCATCAAGGTATGTGGGTATTCACCCATGAAATCTATTCTTCCATGGGTTCTCAAAGCTTTCAAATTTCTCAATCTCAAATTCAATTATTTAAGCTAGGGTTTCAATTCAATCTTTAAGGGTTGAATTCACTTATGATTTATTATTGTTAATTAAGTCTTCTAATGCATGATTCAATGTTAATATGTGATATTTAGTTGAAATTATGTTGAACCATGCTTCAATTACAATTTTTTAGCTATGAACTCATGAACATATGAATTATGAATTTATGAAGATATGCATATTTTTATGAAATTATTGTAAATGATTTGGGGATGATATTAAAGGAAAGTATCAATGTTATTGTGAATGATTTTCTCACATGCTATTATTATCATGATTGTGAAAGGTGTTTCTCACTGATGGATTCACATTGGTAAAAGATTTTCTCCTCTATGTTGAATTATGTTTAAGGAGCTATTCTATGTTCTGATCTTTAAAGATGTGTATTGGTATTGACCATTGACTTTCATATGTTATATTGATATTTGACTTTTATCTATTTCGTTGGGATTTAGACTTAGTAATGAGAGGGCTTTAAGGTGGAGGCTCAATTAGGATAGTCGCTAGTAGCAACCCTTAGTCCCAAACTATATGACCGATACGCTCAAATTACACCTCCCTAAAAAAGTATAAGTGAGCGTTATCAAGTAAAGAACCCAACTTGTAGGTTGGGGTTGATCCCACAAGGAATATGGTTCAGACTTAAACTTAACTCACTATTACCTCCATTTAGTCAAACTATTTCCGAGAAAAGTAAACAGGGGGGATTTTGTAAGTAAGTAACATATTTGAATGCTTAAGTAACAAGTAAACAAAATTCAGATTTTGAGTTATCAATATGAGAGAGAAACTAGGGTATATGTGTTCCCCACAAGCTCTTAACATAGTAATCCTAATAATAGTAATCCTTTCCTAGTGTTTTACATGTCAAGTTGGTAAGTTAGGTATCTCTAAGTGATTGGTCCTCCAAGTAGGGAATTTCACCACGCACCTTGGTCCGGCTACGGGTGTATGTTTTACTAACCCTTACCGTTTACCCCAGATTAGTGATCATATCAATGTGTGACTTAGTTTTCACCATCACTCGAATTGACATGAAACTATTAGATAACATCCACTAAATCTCTGTTGTTTAATCCTTTTCTTATTCATTACCTCCTTGGTCCGACAAGTAAGAACGAGGCGAGTTCTAATGAGTGCACTCGTTAAAAAGACTTCTAAATTAAAGGATTAACAATACATGCATAAACACTATTCAAGAATTACTTAATTATTATTCATACTTTGTTAGTTTCTTATGGTTCCCACAACCCTAGTTGTGGATTTAGCTACTCATGCTTGAGAGTTCACAATTGATAATTAGGTTAAAAGAATTCATGAACTTGCAGTTAGAATAGATGAAAACCCAAATCTTGAATTTAAATTCAAAGTGAAAATTGTATCAAACAAATTCCATAAATCAAATTGCTAAGAGTTTGCAAAATTAATTCCCAAAAGACCAAAAACTAGAAGTTTAGAATAATGTCTAACCACAAAAAACAAGGATTACAACTCCTATTTATAGAAAATATTTCCAAAATTAAATGAAATAAGGAAATAAACTGCTGAAACGCGGTTTCCGTCGACGGCCCGACCTACGGTCCATAGGTCCTCTTCCATGGTTCAACCCTTGGACAAATTAATTAGGTACTGGAAACTTCAACTCCCAAATATCCATCGACGGATGTGCAGGACGACCCGTGGGTCGACCTACGGTCCGTCGTCTGCTTCATGGTTCCACACTTGGTCAGATTACCCTGATCTTCCACCTATGATGCATCACCTATGGTTCGTAGACTAGACTACGGTCCGTCCTGGTACTCTGTGGGCTGAGTACTGGAACTCAACTCCCAGACCAGAACCTATGACTGCCCATCCATGGCCCATAGTTGGACCTACGGTCCGTGGGTGGCTCCGTTGGTGGCTACTTATGCATGTTTCAGCTTGCATCTTCATCAACCGTATCCAAGCCTATTTCCTGCAAGAATTACACATAAAACATTATTCCTAATAACAAAATGGCCCAAGACACACAAACTCTAAGTGAAACATATCAAAAATACCGTAAACTCACGGTATATCAACACCCTCAACTTAAACTTGTTGTTTGTCCTTAAGCGACACACTAAACTCTAAACGACAGTTATGTAGAAGCAGACATACAAAATCAAGCAATCACATGGCTTTCTCAATGAATTCCATCACATTAGTGCAAATCATTTCATCTACACTCAACAAGCTAACTCATGCGGATCAAAATATGACATAAATTGACCAATAGACACCATAACATACACTTTTCACAATCACCAAGGTACTAATTCTCGAACAATGTAACTAGTGCCCTCATTTAAAAAGAAATCCTTTTTTTTTTACACAAAAGCTATGAATGTCAAATTTAAGGATTCATGCAACACTCACACTCAGAAGTGACTTCAAGTACAGTTAGTGCTCAATACCATAGTCTTGCCCTTATTTTCACTGGATAGACTCTCCATACTAGTTACTAGGATCACTATAGGACTTTCTTAGCTTGTAATGTAGGCTCAGGGTCAGGTAGGGTACATTTGGGTACTTTTTAGTGACTTTCTGTCCTTCTTGACATTACATTGATTTTTTACCTCTTTTCTCAACCAATTCTTGACATATTTTTATTTATAGCTCTTTCCCTCGACTCTTTTCAACACAGATGTGATTTTTAATTTATCGCTCTTATTTTTCACATCCTTCTTTTTCTTTGTTTTCTTCAGCATCTTTTTCATTGCTGTTTGTGTTTCTTTTGACTTCAACCACATTTTTTTCTTTCTTTTCTTTTGTTTTTCTTTCTTCTTCACAAAAATCTTTTCATACCCTTTTCCTTTCGATTTCATTTTTCATAGTCACCCTTAACTTATGTATTTTACATGAGTTGAGCTGCACAATATCCGATGTCGGACCAGGGCCAAGATTAAGGTAACTTTTTGAATTAGCCACCCTCAACTTAAACTTTTGCCTAAGTTAAGGTGCACAGGTCCAAGGAGGGACCGGGGCCAAAACAATCTTTTTAGGGAAGGTGAATTAGGTGTATTAAAAGAAGTGGTATTCATTAGGCTCAAACATTTGGATCAAAGGGAGAATTTATTTCTTTTTGCTGACATTTAGGCTTGAGTGGACTTATTTGAACAAGGGCCTATGATCATTTCCCAACTTCTAGCCTAGATTATCTTAGCAGGACTAATGGGGCAAGTTCTAGATTGGCACATATTATATGAACATTCAAACTTTTTCTCACACACACTTGGCACATTGTTTCATTATCGGATTATTGAATTACCCAGTTCAAGTTTTAGCTTAAGTTATGCTATCATACCGGTTCCTTATCATGTCATATGAAGATCTAACACATTTAACTCATTTAGCCGATAGATCTAGCACATTTCAATTTTTTTGGACATGTATCAATTTCATGCTCTTTATGCCATCATGTTTTCATTCTTCTACTTACTTCTACACATATAATCCTAAACATGCCGGTTCAACATAAAAGTAAACAGTCCCTTGGGGGAAAGAACACAGGCAAGAAAACCCCAAAGGAGGATAGTAAGTTGGGTTACTCAGACATCATTTACCTCACCCCAATAAAATAAGTTGCAATTTGCCTCAATGCACAAAAATCAAAAGTTAAGCATAGGGTGAAGCAAACTTGTGGCGCAAATGCGCCGAATACTCATCAAGAAGAAAGTCGGTCCGGTTTCCTAAGCCCGCTGGATCAACAATAGGGACGCCATCAGTAGCCCCCTCACCAACTATGGGAACACCATAAGTAGTGCTCTAAATGCCAGATGGGCCAACATCTATCTCATGGGCCCACTGCTGCCTCCTTTCCTCATCAAGAATGGACTGCCTCTAAGCTATCTCCAACTGCTGCCGCTCCCTCTTCCTCAGTCATCAAGCCTCCTACGTGTCGGAAGTGTGATCCGAGCGATGGCACTTCCTAGCAGCATGGGAAGGATCGGGTGGTGGCATATTGTCGCCAAATAGGGCAGTCATTACCACCTCGTCCTCCTCCACCTCGGGTGTAGACTATGGTACCTCATCAGCAAGGGCTAGTAGGGCATCAACATCAGCACGTAGGCAAGCCAACGCTGTCTGAAAGGTGGTCACATCTATGGTAGGGGTAGGCCTCTCCAAGACTCTCAACTTGAAAACATCCAGGCGCTTATGAATGGCCTGAATCTTCTGATCCATCATCTGCTCCATCCTCGCCTCAGACTCCTCAATAGAGAGCTGCATCCACGACTTCATATGCTATACCAAGGTCGCCATTTGGGTCTCCAGCTTCTGGACTCGGGCCAGAGGAACGACAGTGGACCCTGAAAAGGGAGTGGCTCATGAGGAGCTCGGGGCCTGACTAGTGGACATAGAAGGTGGAGCATGAGCATCTGTTGTAGGCGTTGGAATGGTAGTGTTATCATCTTGCATGTGCTCCACATTCGCAGAAAGATCATCACCCAAATATGGTACATCAACATGTGGCTCCCTTGGTGGTGCAGCAAGGTTGACATCATCCCGAATGAGGTTGATATCTAATGTCTTGGTCATCTAAAGCAACCTATCACAATGTTAAATAGGCACTGAAGCCTCCCTGTAGAGATGGAATATCAGACATGGGAACGGTATAGTGGTGGTGGTCCGAAAGGCCGTCTCAAGGATCTCGATAATAAGGATGCGAAAGAAATCAAGCTCCAAACCTACCATAATAGCAGCAATCATCACGGCCTGGTCCCAAGTGAAAACATTGTCTGCCTGAGTGGGGACAGTCTGTTACGAAACACAAGCCAGAAAAACTTCGTTGCGAAGCTCAGAGTTGCTTTTCTGATAGGCAATGCCATGTTCCCCACCTATTCAGTGCCCTCGTGATCCTCCGCTATGTGTCGGGCCATCCACCACAGAAGTGTCTCCCTCTACTCGGCATCCCTCTGAAATGCCCCGCTCTGAATGATGTCGATCTTGTAGTCGTACTCCGTTGTATTAATAGGCAAAGTTTCGTCTAGGCCATAGATAAACCGGCGAATAGTGGCTTCAGAGATGTCAACCGGGATATTCCTCACCAATGTAGACTGAAGTGGAGGCTGGGCTAGTGGCTTAGCCCACTTGGATATGGAATTGCCGAGCGTGGTAGTATAGGAAGCATAAAACTCTCAACTCATCTCCTCGTTGTAGTTCCCGAGGCCCCGTGCCATCCACTTACAATTGTGCCTTTAAAAAAGCTTTTCAATAATTGGTGCAGTGTGGAGGCTGCCTGTAAGGGCCCTGCGCTCCTCAGTAACGATCTTAGACATCTTCCGGTGTTCATTCAGCATGGTGCCATTCTCATAAATCTGGTACTGTCCATCCACGCACCATCTGTTCGGCTCAGCGGCATTAGGGACAGGCTCAGCTTTGGGAGGTACCGGGATGTCTCCTGAGCTATCATCATCAGATAAAGAAGCGGGACTGTCGCTAGAACTAGAGCCTGACTGCGACTCAGAGCCGAAATATGTGGCTCCCTCCTCAGACTGGGGGCAGTGACCTCGACCTCATCACTCATAGAAATAACCTATTGGGATCGCCTGGTAGTGCGAGGGGCAATGAGGGAGACCCTGGTGGTAGGTGGGACATACTCTGTATCACTGTCCTCATCAAGTAGATGTCTGGAAGGGGCGACTGATTTGGATTTGCCTCCTTGTGCGTACACCGGTGCTTGTTTAGGGGCCATGGTACCTGTGGAGGACTAGTTAGTACCAAAACAAGGAAATAATACTCATGGAATGATTTTAGAACATGATTCAGACCCAGACAAAAACTTAAAAAAAATTCAGGCAGTAGCTGAACCTGTGACCCACAGTGGGTACCTGCTGTCCGTCGATGGAACGACGGTCCGTGGGTCTCCTCCGTAAGTCGGATGGTGGAAATTTAGGTCCCAAATGGTGAACCATGGATGTGCAGAACTAATCCACGGACCCCCCCACCTACGGTCCGTGGGTGGAGTTCGTAGATCAGTTTGGGCTAGGCATAACACTTCAACTCATAGTCAGTGCAAAGTTTCAACAATTTCTCAATCAAACTAAGTCTAAACATGCGTTTCAACATATTTTATCGGTAGTTCATCATCCTTAGGGTTGTGATCGAGCAATTTATTTCATACTCACACAAAAACATTGAACAACCCTAAGTCAAAACTTCCAATTAGACCTATTAAGTTGATTTTAATTAACTACACACTTACATACCATCATTCCAAGGGTGTTTCTAAACTACAATTCAACCTTTTCACAAGTATTTTAACAACCCAAGGTCAAGTTCACCGCTTTGACTTCAATTGAAACAATGAAAAATTCAAAGTTTGGGAGAAATCAGTTTACCTTACAAGTAATCAATGATGGTGAGTGTGTGATTTAGGACAAACTCCTTAGACCAATGTTCCTACGACCATACTTGCTGTTGAACTCGGACCCTGACTGATTTGGTGAGAATCGAGTGATTTGGGAGAGAAAGTTGAAGGAGATGGGATGTGGGAGTGATTGGAATAAATTTGGGAGTGATGGGGGGGAGTTTTTAGTGGATGAATATGGGGTTATTGGGTTAAATGAGAGGTTTTTTAACGGTTGCTGCAAAGGTGGGAAATTGGGATGTTTTAAAATTGAAGAGGTTTTATTTTAATGAGGTTTGGGTCGGGTCAGGCAGGAAACCTAACTTAGACCCACGAGACCCCGTCGACGGTCCGTGGGTCGACCTATGGCACGTCGATGGGTTCTGTAGGTAATGCTGATAGTTAAAAAAATTAGAAAAGTTATGTGGGATCTACGAACGCCATCCATGGTCTGTGGATGGACCAACGTACTGTCGATGGGGACCGTTGACCATTGCACAACTATTTTCTGCAAAATTTGCCTTTTCGTCCCTGCACACATAGCAACCATTAGGACTTTCTTTTTATATTTTCTGGGCACTTTTTAGACACGGACCCTATTCTATATCTAGCCAACACTAATAAAAAAAATAAACACCTATCTAAAGAGCTACAAAATAAAAAATACAGAAGAAAATTCCTATATCGAAAAGAAACTCCTATAGTTGGCTAGCTTGTACATCTTGGGTTGCCTCCCAAGCAACACTTGATTTAACATCACGCCACGACGCAGACACCTTGATTAGTCAGACTTCATCAAGATAATAAGCCTCTATCACTTTTTGTACACACTTAGATTTCCCCAAGTAAACTTTGATCCTTTGTCTGTTTACCTTGAACCTCGTTCCTTCCTTGTTCTCAAGCTCAACTGCTCCATGGGGAAATACTTGAGTTACTCTGAATGGCCTTGTCCATTTGGACTAAAGCTTGCCAGGAAACAAGCTCAACCTTGAATAGAATAAGAGCACCAGATCACCTACAACAAATTCATGCTTTTCAATCTTCTATTCATGGTAATTTTTCATCTTCTCCTTGTACAATGCTGAACTCGCATATGCTTTTAGGCGAAACTTATCAAGCTCATTCATATCATTCAGTCTTTGACTCGATGCGGTGCCCCAACCCAAATTCAACTTCTTTAGCGCCCACATTCCTTTATGATCTATCTCTACAGGCAAATGACATGACTTTCCATAAACAAGTTGGTGGGGGGACATAGCTATGGGAGTCTTGAATGCGGTGCGATAGACCCATAGAGCATCATCAAGCCTTCTTGACCAATCAGTTCTATTGGCGTTCACAGTCTTTGCATGGATTTGCTTTATCTCTCTATTTGACACCTCAACTTTCCCACTAGACTGCAGATGATAAGGAGTGGCTACATTATGACGAACCCCATATTTCTCTAGCAACGCCTTGAACAACTTGTTACAAAAGTGAACACCTCTATCGCTGATAATTGCCCTAGATGTATCGAATTTGGAGAAGATATTCTTTTTCTCGAATGCGGTGACACTTTTTACCTCATTGTTTGAAAGCGCAATTGCCTTCACCCATTTTGATACATAGTCAGCCGCAACAAGAATATACTTCATCCCATGTGAACTCACAAACGGACCCATGAAGTCAAGATCCCAGACATCAAATAGCTCATTCACCAATATTGGGTTCATAGGTAGTTCTTGCTTCTTTGAAATTCCTTCTTCTCGTTAGCAACAATCACAAGACTTGGAAAAATCCTGAGCATCTTGGTGACGGTAGGCCAGTAATACCCACACTGCAAGATCTTATGAGCAGTATGAATACCACTATGGTGCCCACCAGCAGGCGATGAATGGAACGTCTCAAGTATACTCATCATCTCAACCTTAGGTACACAACGACGAATAATCCCATCAGCAAACACACGAAACAAGTAAGGCTCATCCCAAAAGAACTTCTTCACATCAGACATGAACTTTTTCCTTTAGTAAAATGACAAATCTGATGGAACCAAATCGCTTGCCAAGAAGTTAGCGAAATTGGCGAACCAAGGGATAAGATCATAAGAAGTAGCCAATACCTGTTCATCAAGGAACACATCATTAATATCAGCCCCATCTCCTAGCTTAAGTATAGCTTCCTTCTCCAATCTGGACAAATGATCGGCGACTTGATTTTCTGTTCCCTTTCTACCCTTTGCCTCAAAATTGAACTTTTATAACAAAAACACCTATCTAATCAACCTTGGTTTTGCATCCTTTTTAGCCACTAGATACCTCAATGCAGAATGGTCAGTATACACTATGACCTTGTACCAAGCTGGTAGGATCTAAATTTTTTGAATGCGAAAACCACAACAAGGAGTTCCTATTCAGTCACAGTATAATTCTTTAGAGCCACATTCGGAGCTTTGCTGGCATAGTAAATCAGATGAAGAATCTTCTCTCGCCTCTATCATAATACTACACCAAGAACCACCCCATTCGCATCACACATCACTTCAAATTGTTATCCCCAACCCGGTGAAATAATGATTGGTGCGGAAGTTAACTTTGCTTTAGACTCTCCAAATACTCTCAGACATGCATCATCAAAATCAAACTTACACTCATTTTCGAGTAGTTTGCACAATGGGTGTACAATTTTTGAGAAATCTTTAATGAATAGGAGGTGACGGTCTAGCTAAGGGTTGACACATCTTTTTTCAACTCTTTCAAAATCTTGTCCGACCCCTTAACTTTGTTGAGGATACGAGAAAGCATATCCTCAGACCGACCACCATCCGAATCCTTTGGCTTTTGGTGCTTGTGGGGAAGCACATACCTATCCTTCTGCCCATCCTTCCAATTTGGATTACGGTCCCTCCATTCACAATCTCGATCTTTCCAACCTTCATCCCAATTCCAACCTTGCTTACCACCCTGCCTTGGGTAGTTTGAGTGATAACCACCGGCTTGGTTGGCTAGGAAATTCACCTCTTCATTATACAAGGCTTTAAACTTGGACGCATCTGGATTAGCACAGTCGACACCCACGACATTGACACTTCGAGCACCAGCTCCCATGCCATTTTTAGACAAAATGTCAAGTTGTGTCATGATCTTGGCCATGTTCTTGTCCCTCTCTTGGTCCTTCTCCATCTGTTCCTTCGTCAACTTGAACATTAGAGGGGAGACCTAGTCTTCACGGGTGTACCACGCCCTGTTTCTGGTAGTCATGCCATCCAAGAACTGAGCCGCTATCATATAAGGTTGCTGCATCAAACATCCCGGAGAAAGTTGGTTAGCAAAACCCTTATTTATCGAGTCTAGACTCCGGTAAAAATACTGCAGCAACACGTTATCAAGCAAGCCATGGGTTGGGCATTGAAGCACCAACTTCTTGAATCGCAACTAAGTTTCATGAATTGGCTCGCCCTATAGATGCTTAAAGCTCTGAATGTTGTCCTGAAGAGTCATCATCTTTGAGGGAGGAAAAAATCGCACTTGAAATGCAGTAACCAACTCCTCCCACGAAGTGATTGATTCACATGGCAATTCAGCCAGCCATTTGCACACTTCTCCCATCAAAGAGAACGGGAACAACCTCAACCAGACTGATTCTTGGGAGATATTCTTAAAGGAGAATGGTCCGCATACATCCACTAAGTTTCTAATGTGCTCATGTGGATCCTCACAAACCACTGAAATACCCTTTTAGTTGCAATAGTTGCAACATAGTACTCGTGATGTGGAACACCGCATTTCCTTCGGCCGGAGGTAGGCGAATGGTACCAATACTTCCTATGAGATGGGGGTCATTAGCATGAGGCTCGTTGACGTCGTCGAGGTTTTCGATGTCATCTTGATGGCCTACTTGGCTGCCATTGCTGCCGTTCACACTCATACTTCCTGGTTTAACACACAAACAAGTAAAACAAAACTAAAAATTAAGTAAGTATCACTATAATTAACAAGAACAAATTCAACTTAACTAAAAATTCTAAAATAACACCACTCCCGCACAGCGGCGCCATTTTTGATTTCACGTATTAGGACACTTCATCCAATACTAAGTGTCAACAACCGTGAGTAGTAATATAACCCAACTAGTGAGTTGGGATCGAGAATCAATAGAAAAAACATTAATATGCTCAAGTCAATCATAGATAAAACCATTTACAAAGAAAAACTTAATTCAAGTTTGGGGTGACACAAGTTTCAAATATCAAAGGGGGTTTTGTATTCGATTATCAACTAAAACAGTAAATAACACGAAGATACGAATATGGAGACGAGATTCTTGGGATGTGATAGGATTATGGGACAAGGTAAACAATCGGGTAATTGCAATTAATAGTAAACAACTGCAAATCAGTGAATAAGCTAAACTTTAGTGGGGATAAACTTTCTCTTGAACAATTTATCCCAAATCAATTTTGGTTTCTCTCCAACACCAATAAGCGCCAATGAAGCACAGTCTTCGCTTTAATCCATTCACTTTCTCGAGCTGAATGTGTGGAAAAGTGTTTAGGATTCACTCTCTCGAGCTGAACCCATGACAACCTAATACCTACAGACCATCAATTCAGTAATTTTGTTTTAAAACCTCTCTCTCGAGCAAGCCAAAACCTCGAAGTTAAGATTGTATTTGCAACTACAATCCATTAAGTTCAACCACAATTACTGAATGAAATCACTTTTAAACAACAAATAAACTATCAATTAACAATACCCAGCAGTTAAATCAACCCATAATCACATAATCACACCCCAAGAATTGGGGTTTTAGGTAGACATAGTAAAATGGTAAAAATCGTTACCAAGTTGTGTTTTGATCAACTGGGTAAGATTGATATAGTCTTTACAAAGGTCTAAGATAAAGAATCTTCAATCACCCACTTCAAATTTCTTCGAAATGGAAATCTTCAAAACTAAGGAAATATTGTCTCTCTATTCAGTTCTAAGCTATAAACTTCAAAAACTATTGAATGTTCAATCTCATATCAGATAAAAATTTAAACAAGTATTTATAGTTATGAAAAAGTGTGCTGCGAAGGATCAGTCGACGCAGTGAGTCGGGATTGTCGATCCACTTGGTGATCCGCCCTTTGGTCAATTCCATCACCTATTTGCTTTGGCCTTCAGCATCTTCAAGTTCTTTAACTTTGGAGGATATGGAACTGTATCGCGGAACCGTTCGGCGACTTGCCGACTGCTCCTTTCTCTCCCTGACTAGATTTTCTCCTTCAGGGTTTGGCACTTTGGAACAATAGGCGTGATCCTGGCCGTTCGGCAACTCGGCTAATGGGTTAGGCGATCCTCAGGCCTTCTTTCCTTTGTTCTTTCAGCTGCTTTGTTCCTTTTTGCTCAATAGTGTCCATGCTTTGTTCCTCAATCCAAATACTTTAAATTCAGGGATTTACATCAGTTATTGGCACAAAATATGCAGTTTAGGACACTAAATCTATTAAAATAAAGCCCTAAATGAGTCCAAATCGTGGACTCATCAACTAGGCAAAATGACCCCATTCAATAACCACCTTATTTGGAATTTACTAAAAGGACCCTCATTAGGCAGCCATGGTGCCAGGCACCACGGGAAGGCTCACGAGCCGTGATCCTGCCCGTGGTCCTTAGGCAGTGGCTTGGCCAATGTTTCTTGTCCCCCAACATTCTAAGGCATCTTCACGAGCCTTCCCACGGGCCACCGTCCTCACCACTGGCAGTGAAGTGGCTTGTGAAGGTGAGCCAATTTGAGGCAACGTTGAGAGGCACACCGCCTCACCAACCCCGAGTGGTACCACGATCCGTGGTGGCCACCATGAGCCGTCTAGGCTATCGTGGTTCAAGGTAGTGTCATGGAAAGTTTGGGGCAGCCTTGGCTCTTGCCTTGGGCCTTGGCCCCTTGTGTTGGCCCTTGCCCTCTAGTCTTGACTAGTAGTCCTCGAACTTAGCCCTAGGTGGTCTACTAAACTACGGGGTGTTACAATATCTCCCCCTTGGTAACATTCATCCTCGAATGATGATTCTAAACACCTCTTTAGGAAACGACTCTAAACTAGCAGCCCATCATGCATGCCAAGCATCTAAATGCACACAAACAAAATGAGGAACTTCAACTACAAGCTAAACATATTCCATGCAACACAAGGAGGTAGAAACTACTTCTAAAAACCCAAGATGCAAGATTTCTCATAACTAGTCATGTTCAAGGAGGAACTACCATCTCCTTAGTCATAACATGCTCAACATACTCTCATGGAGCCTATATGCAATTTTACTCTAAAAAAGCATCTATTCAAGGAGGAATCTCTCAACTCCGAACTAAGGCATGCTCATCTATTCATCTCATAAAGCCAAATATGCAACTCATACTAAATGCACAACAACATGAGGAAAATTTAATCATGCAAACTCATTTTCTTTTAAATCACAAGCATTTATGAGCATGCATCATATAAGGAAATCATGGCAACACATAACACACAATAACCTTGCTACCTAGGCACACCATCTCCCCCTTGGGAGTAAGCCTATACAAACTCTTCTAAACATCATTCATAATAGAGGCAACTTCTAAGTCTAACATATCAAGTCATAAAACACCAAACAATACCGGAATCTAATAAAACATGAAACACATACCGATAGTCACATTAAGAGGTCACTCTTGATCATTTTTAGCTTAGAGGACATATAACCTATTCTTCTTTTGGGCACTCTCATCCGGACCACTAGGAGCAACTTGCTTATCCTCCCTTCCCTTGGCTTTAAGCACCGGGCTATCCCTCATTTGTGCCCACTCTTTCCACACCCATAACAACCATCCATTCCGGCTAGGCACTTACCATAATGATTCCTTCCATACTTGGTGCAAGTAGACTTAGGTAATGGAGACCCACTACCTTTCTCTTGGTTAACCCTAGGGGTATAAGGGGAATCTTGACCAAAATACCTTTGTTTAGACTTGGGTCTACCTTGTTCATCGGACTTAGCATTAGACAAAGTTCCCCTCATTGTTCTTAGCTCTCTTCATCTCCCTATTCTTTTTCCTAAGGTTTGACTCCTCAATTTGTTGGGCATGCACCATAAGCCTAGAGATATCCATGTCACCCACAAGCATTGCCGTACATCATTCTTCTTCAACCGATTCAGACACACCTGTCAAAAACCTACTCATCATATCCCTCGGATTTGCTACCATAGATGGAGCATACTTAGACAATAGAGCAAATTTCAAGGCATACTCCTTAACAATCATGCTACCTTGCTTAAGGTTGATAAAATCTTCTACTTTAGCCTCCCTCAACTCCCGAGGAAAGAACCTATCAAGAAATGCTAGTTTGAACACTTCCCACTCTATTGGGAACGCTTCTACCGGCCTAGCATCTTTCCATTGTTCATACCATATTTAAGCAACATCCTTCAATTGGTAAGCGGCTAGTTCTGCTTTTTCTACTGAAGTCACCCCCATGATGGCAAGTACTTTATACACCTCATCTATAAATCCATTAGGATCCTCTTTCACCTCATCATAAAATTCTAGAGGGTTCATCCTCAAAAACTCCCTCACTCTAGAAGAAGTCATCCCTCTTATTGGGTTCGCCAGAGCTACAACCTCTCTATTGGCTTGCGCCGTCAAGGCTTGAGCCAACAATTGCATAGTAGACCTAAACTCTGCATGAGTCACATTCTCCCCAATAAGATCAATTGGAGCTTGAGGAGGAGCTTAGTGTGGAACTTGGAGAGGAACCTCTTGATCAACATTGCCTTCCTTATCTCTCCTATCATTTGCCCTTGTATTAGCCATACCCTTAAAAACTATAGGGCACAAATTAGAAGAAGGGCCTACTAAAGCCAAACTCTATAGCACGACTTAGAGAAAGAAGAAGTGAAGTTTCATAATCATATAATAGCCTCCTATTCATAAATGTGGCACGCTTCACATTTATGAACAAGACTCTACTAGACATGGTTTGAGACAATCCTAGAACCATTCTAAACCTTTTTCTCTGATACCAAGTTTGTCACGACTCAAGGGTACACCCTAGATGTAACATGGCGTACTATTGACCCCGAAGGGGTCTTATACAAGCCCTTAGCATATCATAACATAAGATAATAGAAAATTATGGAAATTTTATAACTTTATCCATACAATCGAAGTCTTTATAAAAGAAAAGCGGAAGTCTTACTACACTTGTCTCAAACCATCTAATACAACTTTGAATAAAATCTTGGGACACATCCCATACAATAGTCTTAAACATAAAGAAAAGACATAAAGGAAAAAGATGATAAATCCTTGATTCTATGAGGACTCACCAAGTCTTCAACTTCTTGCTCCTTCTAAGAACCTAGCCTCAAAGATAGCACTCAATGTCGCTGGACACTACATTTGATGAGAATGTAGGCAAGAGTATGCGTTAGTACAAAAGTACTAAATATGTTAGCTAGCATGACATCATAAGAGCATAACACAAGGGTTAGCCAAGATAAAACATAAGTCATAAGAATAAGAGATAATAACATGATCATAAGCATAATCTCCAACATAGGCACAATATGAGCATAAGTCAATCATAAGGTATAATCCACTATCATAAGAAATACCACATATTCATAAGCTTAGTCCATACTCAAATCCTCTTAACATAAGGGAAACTTCATAAGTAACCATCAAGTTATATTTGTGCAATGCATAGATGAGACCCCATAACCGCACAAAGGCTAAGTACAACTTTTAGGCCATCAAACTTCTTTATCATCTTTTAATCTCATCATTTAACTTACTTCTCATAGAGAAGGGAATGTCTCACCTTTAGTCAATCATAACATGGAAGGCAACTATAGACACAATCCATCTAAACATATATCATACAAGAGAAACACTTCTCAGGTAACCATAAGTCATACTTATGCAATGCATGGATAAGACCCCATAATCCTACCCACACTAAGTATTCCTTTAGGTCCTCATTCTTATAGTTCTTGGTTGCAAAATTAATCCCTCTTTTTAAACCTTAAAATACTATGAAGTACTTCCTTAAGCACATCTTAGTTCATTATTAGGTTGAACCCTATGAGATACTTCTCTATGCATGTCTAGGTTCATTATTAAGATGGAACCTATGAGATACTTCCTTGAGAATGTCTAAGTCCATTAATGCTTTTGAACACTTGGAGATACTTCTTCAAGTATGTCTTAGTTCATTGGATACAAAGATTGCTACTAGAAACCCTAACTCCACTATGTGAAGGCTTCCATCTCATGAGACCTAACTTTGGGAAAACCCAGACTCTACTGTGTGAGAGTTCCCCCTTTAACTTGGATAGTCCTCACATCAACTAGGTGTGGTTCTCCTTTCAACTTGGAGCCCAGACCCTACCTTGTGTGACACTCCATCTCATTGTCAATATCAACTAGGGGCCAAGGACACCACTAGATTCACTATTAAGCCTTGCTTAACATTCATGTCTCATGGAAGAATGTCCTTGACAATCAATCCATGTTAAAGTGATTCTATCACTTTATACATTCAAGCACACATAAGGTAGTTTAGGTGAGTATAGGCCTTTCACCACAATTCTACCTATTAGACCTCTATTCTCATATACACTTTACTGACAAAGCCTTAACATACATAATTCATCACATTGACTTTACTCTCAAAACCCTAGTGATCAACCTTTACGACTAAAAGCCTTACTCTCAAAGCTTTACTTCATACAATCATTAGACATATCTACATTACAAGACATTCTAGTCATAAGCTTCATCTTTTAGCAATTATAGTCATAAATCATTATATAAGGTCAATCTCAGACTTTTCTAGTCAAGATTCATCATATAAAATTTATTCTAGTTCAATTCTTGTTTACATGCTTCTATTCTTGAACAATTGCTATACATAGCATCAATTCTAGAAGATCAACTCTAAGTCTTCAATTTCCCTACCAAGGCATAACCCCACATAACTTCAATTTCATCAACTAACTAGGGTTAGCCATGGAAAACATAAAATATCTTCATAATAACATAATTCAATGCTATATAAAGCATAAACAAGTACTATCCACTTAATTGGAATCATACTCAACACTACCCACAACATAGGAAGAAACCCTAGCTTAGATTGGGGTTTATCTTCACAATTTGGGGGAAATCTAGGGGGTTCCATGGATGGAAGAATCCATGGATGAATAAGCTAACATACCTTGGATAAAAAGCCTTACAAATCTTGCAACAATGGAGTTTTGTTCTTGACCTAAGCTTCAAGCTCTATCTTCTTCTTCAAGTCTTAGAGAGAGAAATATTTGAGAGGAGAGTATTTTGGGGATTTGATTTCGGTATTGGGGAAATAATGACTTAATTGGGTGGTTAAAGGGTTAAATATTTTATATAGGTGTTTTAAGGCTAGGCAAAATGACCCCATTCAATAACCACCTTATTTGGAATTTACTAAAAGGACCTTCACTAGGCAGCCATGCTGCTAGGCACCACGACAAGGCTCACGAGTCATGGTCCTGCCCGTGGTCCTTCGGCAGTGGCTTGGACAATGTGTCTTTGCCCCAAACATTCTAAGGTATCTTCACGAGCCTTCCCACGGGCCGTGGTCCTCACCACTGGCCGTGAAATGGCTCGTGAAGGTGAGGCAATTTGAGGCAGCCTTGAGGGGCACACTACCTCACCAACAACGGGTGGTACCCCAAACCGTCTAGGCTCTTGTTCCCTCTAGTTTTGACTTGTAGACCTCCAACTTAGCCCTAGGTGGTCTACTAAACTACGGGGTGTTACAAAAAGTCAACATTTTTGATCAACAACTCAAAATCAAATTTCAACAGTTCTGTTAGGTATCAAAGGTGGCATGTGACTTAGTTGGGAAACTTCAACCACAATCCCAAGTCTAATCAGTAAAACCAGCTTGGTGGTTTTTTGAAGTGTGCGGTGGAGATCATTTTGAAGAAATGGTACTTTTCTGACCAACACTTAAGAACACTCCCTTTTTAGGGTGAAGAATTTCCAAGAGGGTGATTCAAATGTGAATTAATAATTCATGTTTTATAGCAGGTGATTACGTTGTCGACTAGCGAAACATATAGAATGAATCTTGGAAAAATGACATGGTCTCGATTGACTTTTTTTTTCAAATACTTATTTTAATTTTATCTGTTAAGTTTTTTTTATATTTGTATGCTACATATTATGATCTAAGTTATTCTTTGTGTGAAATTTCGTTTTCCCCCTTTGTTATCTGCTTCTACATCTAGAGGTTCTACTTGTTGGTATCAGTATGCATAACTTGCATTTGACACCTTAAAATTCTTTGTCTACCATTTCATCTATTGTTTATATTAGTATTATTTTTCTTAATGTAAGCTTCCACTTGGTATTTTTATATACTTCGTAGGATTTAGAAGTTGTTGGGGAAGCATCCTCTGTATATGGAGGAGATGAAATGTGAGAATGAAACATGTGATGCATGTAAGAAGGACTGTGTATTGACTCATGGAAATAGGATTCATTCTTTCTGCAAAGTAATAAGTAACGAACATTGCATATGAGTTCTAGTAAAGTGTGATTTTTTGACTTAGTTTATAGTACTCATTTTCAATGTATAGATTGGTTTTGAAGTTGATATACTAGAGTTGTTGCACCTCCTTCCTTTTTAATTTCTCCAATCTCTTTTCAATTTTTTCACCTAAGTTTGTTCCTTTTGAACGGTTTCATTCTATTGTTGCTTGTGATTCAAAGAGTAGAACTGTGCTCAGTTGGATTCGTTGGACCCTATCAATGTCACACTTGCCTGATCAAGAAACTGATCTATGGGACTCAAGTGGACAACAACGGAGAATAAAAAGTGAACCACTATTGTTACACACTATGAGCCTCCCTAGAAGTCCAGTAGAGTCCTCTAGATCAGTTTCCTGATTAGTCCGGTGTGAAACTGATATAGAAAACCTTGGTGGAAAAAATGGAAAGGAAATTGCAAAAACAAAAATTAAGAACACCACATGAATTTGCTATAGAATTTGATAATGAAATTGATATTTACTTTACAAAACTAACAAATTTTAATTTAAACTCCAAAATAAATGTATCATTTTCAAAAATATCAAGAAAATAAAAATAATAATTGCAAAAATATAAGCATAAGATAGAAACAATCAACATAAAAATTTAACTTTTTTTTTTGTCATAGAAACACATAAAAAGATCTGTAGAGAAATCATAAGAAAAAAAAAGGTATAAAAAGAAGAGAAAATATATATTTTCATAATAAAAAGAGTGAAGAACTAGGAAATAAGCAACAACAATTGGAAAAAGATTATAACGAAAAGATTGTTTTACTGGTATAGGAACCAGAAGAAAAGAAAAAAAGGAAAAAGATAATTTCTCTTGCTGAAAAAGTGAAGAATTGGAAAATAACCAACAAGAACATGAAAAGATTATAAAAGAAAGTTTGTTTCACTGGTATAAAATGAACAAATGGAATGACTATTTATAGCCAAATAAATGTATGTGTTTTGGAAAGTTATTTATTAGTTGAGTGAGAATCTAATTACTTAGTTATAGTTTATTAATTCAATATTGTGTGGCATAAATGAGTAAATATTTTGCATATAACACACCAAAATCAAACAAAAATAATGGTAAGGCAATAGTTATCTACTAAAAAATCTTGGGACCCAAATATCATTTGTAAGTAAATAATAAAGGTTAAATTATAATTGTTCTACAATAAAAATTTAATATTGGAATATTTACAATGCATCCAAAGAACTTTGAGGAAATTTTTTGATATGAACTAAGGAGACATACTGAAATCAAAACTAATAACATGCATTGTATCTTGAATTTTATTTCATTTTTTACAATTCTATGTACAAAAGCATAACTATAACAACCCTCTTGGTCGTTTTGTTTTTTCTATGTGTTTTTCCTATTTTATCCATTTTATTAGCTTTTGTATGATATTTTTGAACTATGGGGATGGGTGACACAATTTCTAAGGTGATTAGATGAGTAATGAGTGGGTATCTTAGTTTTGAAAAATTAAAGTTTGACCAAAGTAAACATATAAGGTTTATAACTCATAATCAAATTTCAATAGTTTCGTTAGGTTCAAAAGGTATTTTGTGACTTAGTTGGGCAGTTGTTTGGGTCCTGAGGCATTCGAGAGTGATTTGGGTCTTGATTTAGATTTTTGGAAGTTTAAACTGAACCCTATTGACAGTACGTGATGTGGTAATATCACTCATTAGCAATGTAAATTCCATTATTGTAAAGTCTGCTATTACGAAAAGGTGGGTGTTGAAGGAGAACATGGTTTAACTTTTACACACATGCGAACAATTTACATGTTTACCTTATTAAGACCTTCAAGTTCATCTCCAAAACTTTTTGGAGATCACTGACACATACATCACTCATGAAGTCTTTAGAGTATGCAAGATTCATTTTATTCATGTTTTCTCTTTTTGGGAAGCTAAAAGATGGTTGAAGGCAAAACCTCTAAACTTAATAACCTCATGAGATGGCCTTGCTAAAGAGATTCTTACATGTTTCTTTCCATCTATAAAGACTCAAAAGTTTAGAAGTGAAATCATAGGTTTTAGAAAAAAGGATTGAGAGAAATTTTCCCAAGCTTAAAGAAAGCTTCATGTAACACCTCAAAAAATTTTATGTTTCAGATCTGAATCATTCGCCATAAGTATTTCAGCTTGAACCGGATGATTTCCTACTTTATCATGTGTGTTGAGTTCCATTACCAATTGTAGGAAGTTTATTAGATGTAGTTTAGAGTTATAAGGAACCTACTGCACTAAGTCGAGTTCATAGCTTCTTTATCGACTGTGTTTTTGCATGAGTTCATGCAAACGCCAACTTCAAACAACCATATCTCGTAGCATATTAAGAATAAGGTGGCTCATGACCTATCAAATTAAAGATCTATGAGTCTTTTTTCCAACACCACCAATTTTGCCTTAGTCTGAGTTTACTAGAGAAACTTCCGGTAGAGACTTTAGGACCTGAGTTCTACGGGTCCTATCTATGGGTTGTAGATCAAACTAATTTAGATTGTTAAGTGAAATTATGATTCAACATTTTTTTGATGGATTTAACGACATATCGTAAATCAATCTACAGGTTGTAAATTGAGATCGTAGGATGAACATCTGAAGTTGAATTTTCAGCATGCTTTACACGGATTCAACCATGGATCGTAAACCACTATGAGTCGTAAATTGGGATCATAGAAAGAACTTCTAATACTTCAAATTTTAGCCTGAATTCCATGGATGGGATCTACCGGTCGTAGTTCAAACCACGATTCGTAGATGGCCTCATGGAATGTTCTGACAACTTTTCAGTTAAAGTGGTTTTGGTTTTTTCCCACCTTTTTAATTCTAAACCACGATGTTTTAGCCTATCCTAAGTGGGGTGAAGGGAAATTTAGTAGACTAAACATCCTCATTCATGCCTAACACTTAGAATCATCATAACAGTACGTTCTAAGTTTTCTCAGTTCCTCATCTTCAAGCTTCAAGCTCAAGAATTTCATCAAGTGTTTTCTTTCCAAGTATGTGGGTTTTCATAAATGGGTATCCTTTCACCATTGAGTCCCAAAGTAAACGTAGTTCTTAAATTAATGATTTCTACAAAAGTTAGGATTCTTATGAAAGTCATGATTTTCACTATTTTTTCTATCTTCTTCATGGATAGCTTGATTGTGTGTTTTCACCTATAATTCATTACTTCTAAATAGTATTTTCATGAACCTTCAGGATATAGATATTTCATGTCTTAGAACTATATTTCTTTATGTTGTAGATTTTAGATTATCAGTTTCTAAAGTGTTTATTAGCTACTATCAGTTTATCAGAAATCATGAGTTATTCAGATTATTAGTTTTAACTGCATTATTCAGCATTATAAGAATATTAGTATTATTAGCTTATCAAAAAAAACATTTAGATGAGACTATTACTTAGCACTGAGTGGACATAGGGATGAAGTCTCATCCATCAATTTAGGAATGAGATCTTTAGTTGAAATTCTTAAGTCCCAAAATGATGTGCCACCATATATTTTAAGGTCACCTGTCAGACTAACACATTAGTCCTTTATAAACGTCATCTTTGTGGTGCCGCATTAGATAGTGATCGTACCCTGGAAAAGTACAGACCATCTTTCTAGTTGGGGACAAGTTGGACTCTATTTAGATGAGGTGGAGTATGTCAGTTAATAATATCTTCCAAAGTTTAGTCTCAAATATTTGATGACCTTGTATTTCAATTTACTTAGTACAATGATGATATGTTACATGCTTATAACTTGCTCATCAGGTTAGCTCATTTATTCCAGTTTTATATTCAACTCGGCTTCATAGACTTATCATGTTCAACTTGTTATATTATTGTGTCTACCTCAAATACTCATTACATTCAAAGTACTGATCAACTATCTTAACCCTCCTAAATCATTTAGAGGTCCTGCCTTTCAAAGCATAACCCTTGAATCCGTAATTCAAATTCAAGGTAGAGTTAAGAGTTAAGTCTTGAGTGTTCTTTCGATGATTTTGAGAAAGTTCCTTTGAGTCTTTTTGAGGAGTCTTCTACAATTTCTAATAACTTGTTTCAAGACTCAAGTGAGTGAGCACGAGAGTGAGGAGAATGTATTCATGAGTCTACACTATCACCGAGATCCTTCATATCATGAACCATATCTCTTGAATTCATAATTCACATTCAAGAGAGAGTTAAGAGTAGAGTTCAAGAGAGCCTTTAAGTTCAATTGTGAATTATTTGAGATCAACTATCGATTTTGAGTTGAGTTTTGAGGAAGTAAGTATGAGAATGAGAAGATTTGTATACATGAGTTCCGTATTATTATTCATACCCTTGATGTCGAGTCGTTCATGCCCAATAATTCTGCATGAACTCCATAAGTTGAGTATCTTTGAGAGGAGTAGTAACATCAAGTTCTAAGTCTTGAGTATTGAGTTCCTAATCTCTTTTGAGATTTTAATACTAATCATGGGACTATTACCTATTACCCATGGATTCCTTGAGTGGAGTTGTTTATGCCCATAATTCCGCATGAGCCCTATAAATCGAGCTGTCTGGAGATAAGAAGTATCTTCGAGTCCTTGAGTTGAGTAGTTCATGCCCATAATTCCGCATGAATCCTCTGAGTCGAGCATTCTTGAAACGAGTATTACCATTGAATTTCTTGTGTTCTGAGTTGTTGAGTCTCGAGTATTGAGTTCTAGTTATGGTTATTGAAAACCTTGAATTGAGTCGTTCACGTCCATAATTTGGCATGAACTTTATTCTGAGAAGTCTTTTACAAATTTTTCTAAAATTGCTTTAAGACTTGAGCACTTGAGTTGAGAAAGAGTAGAGTCGAGTTCATTTTCTTTAAAATGATATATGAGAACAAAGTATTCCCAAGCGTAAATGTTTTCACATTTAAAAGAGAAGGAAACTGAGATTTCCAAAAGAGTCTTGAGCAGTTTGAGTAGCATCTCTTTTTAGAGAAAGATTTTGAGTAATAATCCCAAACCACAGAAAGAGTTATGTTTTTAAACACATGAGCTAGTTACGTTTTGGGAGTAGTATTGAGCACTAAAATGGGAAAAGTTTGAGTTCAGATAATTCAAATGTCTCCATAAACCGTTAGCCAGCATAGGTAGAAAAGGGTCATATTTTTAGATGATTCCTTAATGCTTTTAGCATAGACTAGTGGATCTACTTAGTGAATTAGGTTCTATACCCCCGGCAAGGTATAGGACGGCCCTGTTAGCGTGAGGCAAAATGTTGTACCGTCACTTAAGATCATAGAGATGGTTGTCGGTTAGAGAAACTCCCACAAAGATAATTTGTATTCTTATATAAACATAGTTTACTTTGTATTTTCAAATACAAGCATAGTTTATCTGGTATCCTTGCATACAAACTGAGTTGGTTTTTACTATTTTAAAAGCTTTCCATAAATTGCATATGTATTGTTGCTTTATATAGAGTTGAGAATCTAGAGTTGAGTACCCATAGTTGAGTATCTTATTATTGAGTTGAGCCTTATGTCACTGAGTTTAATATCTTATCATTGAGTTGAGCCTTATTTCAATGAGTTGAATATCTTATCATTGAGCTAAACTATGTTCTTTGAGTTGAGTTGAGTTGAGAAGAGGTAAGTATGTTTCTTTTCCACCAATTCAAGATTATATTTATGCTTTAGAATTCCCCTTACATGCTCGTACATTCCACATACCAAGCCATTTGGCTTGCATTGTTTCATGATACAGATACATATATTCAGGGTTATCAACAGGAGCTTCGTTGATACCACATGGAGTTCGAGTTAGGTATGGTGAGCCTTCTTGCTTTCGGAGGGTTCCACTTTTACTTTCAGTTATATCAGTTGTTAGGATGTTGTGGGTCTTGTCCCGATTTCCATCTTTGTCATTTAGAGGCTTCATAGATAGACAGTAGAGTATTAGAAGTCTGCTAATTTATTTTGTTAAATGTTTTAAAGACTTAAGTTGCCTATTGTATGGTGAGTTGAATAATTTATTTTTATTCAGAGTTATTCATTTGAGTTAAAGATTTGTAATTGAATTCAATGTATTACATTCAGTTTTTAAGATTTTGTATGCTTGAGTTAGTCTTCCGCTTATAGTCAGCCAGGATGAGGGTTCGCTTGGGGACCAGCAATGGTCTTCGAGTGCCGGCCACGTCCAGGGTGTAGACTCGGGTCGTGACAGTTTTAGTCCTGAGGCATTAAAGAATGATTTGGGTTTTGGGTTAGATTTTTTAGGTTTAAACTGAACGCCGATGATAGTACGTGATGTGGTAATATCACTCATTAGAAATATAAATTCCAATACTGTAAAACCTGTTATTACGAAAATAGGGGTGTTGAAGGAGAACATTGTTTAAATTTTACACACATGCGGGCAGTTCATTCAGTACAGTGTTGATTTGTTACATGCTTATTAATTACTTGGTCATTGCATCAACTCATTTATTTTAGTTTTATATTCAGTTTAGTATCTTAGATTTATCAAGTTCAGCTTGTTAGGTTATTGTGTCATCTCACATGCTTAAATCATTCAAAGTACTAATCACATAATTTTTTGCGCTATATTGTTTAATATATAGGTTCAAACGCTCAGTATCCAGCTCGCGGTTAGTACAATTTTTGTATCATTTCAGTAGCTGAGCTTGGAGAGTTCTCATCTTTTGAGGACAAGAGCTATTATTCTTTATTTTAGTCTTTCAGTTTCAGATAATTAAAGTTAGTTGGGGGTTTGTCCCAACAACTCATCTTAGTAGAGACTTTCAAATAGTCAAACATTAGTTTTAGCTTTATGGTTTGTTCAAATGAATTCTATTTGACTATTCAGTTGTTTTGGATTTATCTCAGTTTAGCTTCCGCATCAGTAGTCTCAAGTTATTATTTGTATGAATCTTAGTGTCATGGCAGACCATGGGTTAGTTTAGGGTCACTTGTGGCTCTAAGCACTGTATTACGACTAAGGGGCAGTCTTATATCGTGACAAAGAAGGATTGCGTGTTGATTGACGGAAAGAGGATTCATTATTTCTTTAAAGTAATGAGTGACAAACATTGCAAACAAATTCTAGTTAAGTTTGATTCTTTGAGTACGCCGGCTACATAATGAAGGTGATTGAATGGTCCTAATGGTGGAGTTGGAAATGAAATGGGGAAGGAAGGTTTGGAATAGAGTGTATGGGTTCACGGGTGGTATACCTATTAATAAGTAATGTTGTTAAATGTCACGACCCAAAAATGGATCTGATGACACTCGTCTTATCCCACCAAGACAAGTCAGCCTAAAACCCAAATATCACAAACTATGCGGAAGTAAGACATATTGAAATCCCAAAATATCATAAGTGCAGATAACTAAGTCAACTTAATAAAAACTCCAAAACTTGGTTGTCACGTATACAAGCCTCTAAAGTATTACAATTGAATCAAAAGAAAATACAAGTTTCATATGACATTTTTTTCAAGAATAGAACAAGATCATAAATAAGGAGCAAGAAGGTCTGCTGAGATGACAAACAACTACCTCATAAATCTCCACAAGAAGCCTCAGATAAGAAAATAATAGAGAGTATCACGAAGATCCGGGCTAGTAACCTACAAAAATATAGAAGCAAGGGTGAGTACCAAATCACACGGTACTCAGCAAGCGAACTCTTAAACACAAGTTAAGAATATAAAATACGGGTACTCCTACCATCCCAACCGAACCTCCACAACTACAACCTGCATAAAACCAGCTCAACCTAACAGTTCACAGTTTCAGTAACACGTAGATCAATAACAACACTCCAATGATTTTGGATCAACAATACACATGATCAAGTTCATCAATAACAAGTTCCATAGTTAGGCACTCACAAGTTAACAAATGATATAGATATGCAATACAATAAATGAAATGCCAAGTAAAGTGATGCATGTCTGACCTAGTAATACACACCCGTTGTCTCTCCGTTCGGGACCCATGGGGGGACATATCTGTCCATGCATCCGTCGTGGCAGGTGACACGACCCTTAATAAAATCTGATGTAGCGTGTGACACGTCCCTCGATAATAGAATATGTCGCGGCGTGCGACACATCCCTCGAAATGGAACTTCCTCTTTAATTTCTTATCCTTCCTCAAGTCACAAAACACTTGTCACAACCATGTCTCAGAACAAATGAAAATGACATGTTCACAAATTATGAGGAGATGACCATTTCCATAACAATGCACTATTCACAACAACACAATTGTGATACAACATCAGCAATTAATCAATAAGTCTTTCAAACCATTCTAAACATATCACACACCAATAATTAATCACATTGTCTTTTATTTCCCCTTTTTTATCATTAGAATTATTCAATATGGATAAGTCAACCCATCACCAAGTCCCATTACTCCACCAACACATACCAAAAGGAAATACACGATTCTATACACTTAATAAGTGTCGAGAAATCCACTTGCCTCAAACAATCAAACAATTACTCTAGGACTTGAGTCTTCCCCTTTCGTTGGGATTCCAAGTCAATACAATCTATTCAAATAAATAATCACAATAAGATTTCAAAACTAACAACACTCATATTAATATGTGTCTAGTCTAGACCCAAAAACTCACTCAAATCTATAATCAATTTCCTAGACCTCAAACCTAGGGTTAAGTCTTAATTCCTCCAAATAACACTATTCTAATGGTGTTCATTTAATACAATACACCTAATATATAATTACTCATTTTAATATGTCAAAACTTGATGCAAGATAATGATCGCCAATGAGATTTCAAAACCTGAAACTAAAATACGCAGACATTAGCTTCACTTTTCAGCACTTCCAACACACACAAGACATTTGCTGCTATTTATTGACAAAATAAAAAAAGATGCAACTCCATTATATTATTATGTCATCATCGCCCTAATCATTACCTTGTATTAATTCACTATAATATCTACTCACTAACTCTGGCAACAACAAAAAAAAACAAAACTTTCCAATACACACATAACATGCTGAAGCTTTCAAAATCAATGTTTACCTGAAGCACATACGTAACACCCTTTTCGACGCTGCAATTAAACTTTGAGAGTTCTCGTCTAACTCTTTATTTTCCTTCCTGAATTATAACCTAAAAGTGTCAACCCTACTAACTTATTTTAATAAATGGGTCAAGTGGTATAGGGTATTAAATAAATTATGGACTTTGCCCATTAATCATTACCTAAATTAATTAATTTTTTAATAAATATCTGTCGGTAAAATAATTGTAGTTATCAAATAGTTCAAAATTTTCAAACCAACTTCACCGACTAATCCTAAATGACTTGGGGCAACTATTGAGAGGGGTAACATGGTAATTTTCTGAAATTTTTAAAAAATGACCTTTCGGGTTATTATATTAAAGGACCAGGGTTGTATGACTTCAAGTTGTATGTTTTTTCTATATATTTAAATAATGTTATATGGTGGATTCAGATTGACGTTGATGCCTATTAGTACACATTGTTTGTACTGATACTACTCTTGCTATGCTACTTGATAGAGTATGGTTGCAGGATCGGTGATGTTTCCTAGGTGACGACAATGATGATCTCCAACAGCTTCAACTCCTCTCTTCCTTATGGTGGGTATTGTGCCTTCTTAGAAGCTCTTGTACTTGTTTAAGGTAGTTTGTTGAGAGGGTTCTCATTGTATTTTTTTAAAAAAAAGTTTTTCATTGTATTTAAGGTCAAGATTGTTTTTGTTATTTTATTCAAGTGATATATTATTATGTTTCTGCTTACTTCCACATTTCAGGTTTTTAAATTGGATGGTTTGGGTTCTCCTATCTAAGTGTTAGAGTAGGCTCCTACACGACTTAGTAGTTGAGTCGTGAGAATTTTGTATCAAAGCCTAGATTACTAGTCTCCCAGTAGAAGAGCATATGTCAAATAGAGTCCTGCAGATTGGTGTGTTGGCATTCACATTTAATCTTCATGACGCTATGAAGCATTCTAGGAAATTGATCAAATTCTTTCATTCTTTTAATATGGTATGTTGCTTGCTTGTATGGGGTGCAATTGGTATCTCTTACTTCAAATTGGTATCTCGACGAAATAAATTGAATGGCATTATCTCCGACTGTAATGACACAAGAAAGGGGAAGGTTCCAGTTGATAGCTATCCTTAGAGGATATGTAAATGCATGGTAAGAGCTGAACTGTCATCCCTGAGGCTAATAAAAGGCAATGTACATGAATTGATTTAGTGATGAGGCTTGAGATTTTAATATTGTACATTGTTTTTCTCAAATGACGGCCAATACTAATATCTAACTATCTATTTGAAAGCCTTTACTTAGATGAATTACCAGGGAAAATGCTCAGCTAACTCTAATTGTCTAAAAACTAGAAGACTAAATAAATAAAATAAATGTAAGGGTTGTCCTCGAAAGTTGAGGACTCACCAAAAGTGATACTGAGCTATTCAGAAGTCGTACTGACCGCAGGATAGATGTTAAGCATCTGAATCTATATTATAAAATAATATAGCACAAAGATTATGCGGTCAGTACTTTAAATGTACTGAGTATAAGAGATATGAACCATAATTATATAAACTAGACATGATAAATCTGAGATGTTGAACTTATCATTAAACTAAGAAAATATGAACTCATGCAATGACCAAGTAAATCAACATGCAATTGATGGGTACTGAACTAAAATAATAAATATAAGGTCAATAAAATAATTTGAGACTGGACTGTGGGAGGTACTAATAACAGACATATATAATGTGAGCTAAACATGAAGTTTGGTGTATAATACCCATAAAAATGACTCAATATACCTTGCCATGGTATAAATGTTGATCTGAGCAAATGTGGTACCACTAAGCTGACGTTTATGAAGGACTAAGGTATTAGTCCTGTTTTGACGGGTGAACCTTAAAACCTACAGTGACACGTAGTTCTGGGTTTAAGGATTTTTACTAAATGTCTTATTCCTAAACTGACAGGTGATCCTTCATCCCTATGTCCGTTCGGAGCGAAGTAATACTCGCATCAAGTTGTTTGTTGATAAACTAATAATACTAATATTTAGATATTACTGAATTATGCTAGTAAATCTAATAATCTGAATAGCTCATGATTTCTGATAAACTGATAGACTCTTTATCTAAAAATGTTTTAAATAATGCGAAATTGATAATCTAAAATACACAACCTAAAGCAACATAGTTATGAGACCTAAAATATCTCAGTCCTAAGGGTTCATGGAAACATTATTTAGAAGTACCGAAATATAGGTGAAAACACACAATCAAGCTATCCATGAGGAAGATAAAAAATATAGTGAAAATCCATGTTTTTCATAATAATCTTAACTTCTGTAGAAATCATTAACTGAAGAGCTAGGTTTACTTTGGGACTCAATGGTGAAATGATACCATTGATGAAATCCACATACATGGAAAGAAAACACTAGATGGAATTCTTGAGCTTAAATCTTGAAGATGAAGAACCCTAGTTCTTGCTTGAGAGAGCTTAGAATGTACTATTATAATGATTGTAAGTGTTAGGTGTGAATATGGATGTTTAGTCTACTAAATTTCCCTTACATCACATAGGATAGGCTATAACATCGTGGTTTAGGAAATAAAAGAGTGGAAAAAGACCAAAACAACCTTAAGTGAAAAATTGTCAGAACATTCTATGGGGCCATCTACTTACCCTGGTTTGAACTACGTCTCGTAGCTCCCATCCGTGGGATTCAGGATGAAATTTTAAGTCTCATTTCTACAAGCCCAATTTACGACCCGTAGATTAGTTTACAACCTATGTTTGAATCTTACATATTCTTTAAATACTGCTTGAGTAATGTATGTGTTAGCGATTTCCAAAAAGATAACTTGTAGGTCTTCATATGGTAAATATGTGAACTACTGCCCGCCTGTGTGTAGAAGTTAACCCATGTTCTCCTTCAACACCCACTTTTTTGTAATAATAGATTTTACAATATTTAAATTTACATTGCTAATGAGTGATACTACCATATCACGTACTGCCACTGAGGTTCGATTTAAATTATCAAAAGTCTAACCCATATCCCAAATCACTCTCGAATACCTCAGGACCCAAACAACTGCTCAACTAAGTCAGAATTTACCTTCTGAACCCAACAAAACTATTGAAAATTGATTATAAGTTAATGACCTGAATTGGTCACTTTGGTTAAACTTTAAATTTTCAAAATTCACTCATTACTCGTCTGATCACCATCCCCATAGGTCACAAATATCATACAAATGCTACTCATCTGATCACTCATTACTCGTTTGTCACCATCCCCATAGGTCACAAATATCATACAAATGCTACTCAAAAGGGATAAAATAGGAAAAACACTCATAAAACACAAAACCACCAAGAGGATTGTTATAGTCATGTATTTTTACATAAAATTGTCAAAGAAACAAAAACTTCAAGATACAATACATTTTATAAATTATTATTTGAGTATGTATCTTTAGTTCTTCTACAAAGCAAACAAAAATATTAAAAAGATGTTATTTGTATGCATTGTAAATATTCCAATTCTTAAAGTTTTGTAGTAGAACAATTATAGTTTTACCTTTACTATTTACTTACTAATGATACTTGGGTCCCAAGATCTTTTAATAGAATAATAATTGTCTTGCTCTTATTTTCATTTGATTTTAATTTGGTGTGTAATATGTAAAATATTTATTCATTTGTGCCAAACTAATAAATACATACATTTTAATTACTAAACTATAATTAAGTAATTAGATTCTCACCTAATTAATAAATAACTTTCCAAAGCTTAGACACTTTTTTGGTTATAAATAGTCATTTCATTTGTTCATCCTATACCAGTGAAACAAACTTTCTCGTGTAATTTTTTTCATGTTCTTGTTGGTTATTTTCTAGTTTCTATACTAGTAAAACAATCTTTTTCATATTGATATTGGTTATTTCCTAGTTCTTCACTTTTTTCAGTAAGAAAAATTATCTTTTCTCTTTATTTTTCAACCTTTTGTTTTCTTATGGTTTCTCTACATCTTTTTATGTCTTTCTATGACTAAAAAAAGTTAAAAGTTTTTATGTTGATTGTTTCTATCTTATGCTTATATTTTGCAATAATTATTTTTTATTTTCTTGATCTTTTTGAAAATGATACATTGTTGGAGTTTAAATTAAAATTTGTCACTTGTGTAAAGTAAATATACATTTTATTAGTAAATTCATGTGATGTTTCTAAGTTTTAGATTTTGCAATTTCTTTTCTGCTTTTCCCACCAAAGTTTGCTATATCAGTTTCACACTAGACTGATCAAGGAACTGAACTAGAGGACTCAACTAGACTTCTACGGAGGGTAATACTATGTAACTATAGATGTTCACTTTTTATTCTCCGTAACCGCTCACTTGAGTTTTCTAGATTAGTTTCTTGATCTGTCAGGTGTGATACTGATAGAACAAACTTAGGTGAAAAAAATTGAAAAGAGATTGAAGGAATTAAAATTAAGAAATACGACATATTTATTAATACACAACTCAAAGGCTGAGCTATGAAAACAAGTTCACGACTATGGGTGTGTTTGGTATGAAGAAAAATGGTTTTCAATTTTTCCATGTTTGGTTGACTTAAATATTTTCCAAATCAACTCATTTTCCTCAAATTTAAGGAAATGACTTCCCTTCAAAACTTAAGGAAAATATTTTCCAAAACTCTACTTTATCCATTTTAAGAGAATCTCAATTGAGCCCAATTTAATCTACAATTTCAACCCGTTTTAAGACTCTTTATTTGCATTGATGTAATGTATTTTCCTATATTGAAAGCATGAATTACTGTCTATTTTATATCTTCTAGGAAGGGTCTAAAATGTCTCTTAAGTATTTGAATTGGTACAAAATTACCCTCCATCCACGTATCGGCCCTAAGATACCTCTGATGTCCACCTTTCGGCTCAAAAATACCATCGATGTTAATCCTTTGACTCATATTTGCCCTTATTTTTAATAGCTCCCTTAAATTATTAAATATTTATTTATTATATTGCTTAATGCGATTGGTCCAAATTTAAACCCTTCTCAAATAAATATTAAATATAATGTTTTTAAAAATTCTATTTTTCTATAAAACCACTTATGATTTATATTTTTACCCGATACACTTGCAAATAATATTGAAAAAGTAATTAATTTTGTGATATCTTCCTATTAGCCTATTTTAAATCAACCCTAATTTATTAGAACGTAACCCAACTCATAAATGGGGATCCAACTAAAATCCATACTTACCCCGACTGATTGTCCATCTAAAAAAGTTATTATTTTCAGTAATATAATTTTTTTTCTCAATTATCCAAATGTCTTGTTCATTTTCTTTTTTATTCCTTTTTGTAATCTATTATTCTTAATTAGGATATCCAGGACTCAAACTTGAAATGAACTCACATATTTATATTCTTTGAATTAGTATTTTTGTCATGATGAGATGAGGGTGGGGATAAGAGAAATCATTATTTTTATTCTTTTATTTTTAATTTTGGGTACACATAAAAGAAAAATGTAATATTTGTACATAGTTGCTTAATTAAGTCATCTTTTATTGAAATAATTATTTCTATATGAATGCATCGTTATTTTCCTCCTTTTTTTTCTCTCTTGTTTGTCATAAAGCAAAAAAAATTAAAATGGTGGACAAGATCCAAACAGGAAAAAATGGAAGAGATAGGAAGTGAAGGGCCGGGGAGGGAGGAGTATAGAGAGTAGATGCCTAACCTTTTTTATAATTTTAAATTTACTATGAAATTCAAAATCAAGTCAATCATGTGAGCTTATATATTAAGTAATTTCAAATTATTTTAACGGAAAGGGGCCTAAAATGCCCTTGAACTATGAGATTTGGTACAATATTACCCTCCATCCACCTAATGAGTATGATCTCGTTAGACATGAGGGTATTTTTGAGCCAAAAGGTGGACGTCAGGGGTATTTTAGGGCCGATAGGTGGATGGAGGGTAATTTTGTACCAATTCAAATACTTGAGGGGCTTTTTAGGCCCTTCTCCAATTTATCTTTCCATTTGTAACTTCTTTTTTTAAGTTTTCTTGAGTTGAAATTCAAATTGTGGTTATAAAACTTAAATAACAATATATTGAAATTATTGAGATTAAGTAGGTCAAATTGAGCGGGTCAAGACCCAACCTATTTTTAAGCCCATATGAGCCCAAAGTAAACTTGGGCGGGTCAAGACCCAATCCAATATTTATCTCAACCCATTTTAATATCTTCAATTTCAACCCAACTCACCCATTTGACACCCCTAGTTTGGAACATAAACAATAAGAGGACACACTTGCCAAATATTTACTTGGTTAAGAATTTGTCGCGACCCAGACCGTCATGATTGGCACCCACACTAACCCTCCGGTGGGAGAACCATTACTACAACCCAAGCTAAACAACTTAACCAAACACTGAGGCATTTAAAGATATGGAAGCAGGTTTAAATGCAGAATTAAAGTAGAGTTCCCATAAACTCTGAAAGTCTAACAAACGATTGCGGAAATAACGCTTAGAACCTAAAAGTCAATGTACCAAAACTCTAACAAGGTACCATAGTCTAAAGAAATGGGTACAACCGAATTAAACATAAGAAAATCCTAATGTACTAGTCTAAGTCCGAAACGGGGACATAAACGAAAAGAGAACTCATGAAAACCCGGAAGAACTGGCTCACCCTTGAATTCGATGACGATCACTGATCTTCCAAACGATGTATGTCAGTAGCCGCTTGAAGATGCCCAGTACTCAACAAAGAAAGAGCAAGTGCAGTATCAATCCACAACCACAATGTACTAGTAGGATCACGTGGCTATCCCACTAAGTGCAACATACATAAGGCATTACAACAAAATAATAACATGCATACACCAAACATATATAATATCAACATCATTTACGAACAACGTATAATTTCCCAATTCTCAAGATATACAGTTAAGTCAAGTCAATGGTCCTCTCATGGAACCCACACCCAAACTGTTAGTGTACTGGTACATGGTACCCTTTCCAAGTTAGTGTGTCGGATCGTGACACCCGTTCCAATGTTTATGCAGGTATGTGGCAACCGATCCCAGTCAGTGTGTCGGAACGTAATATCCGATCCATTCAACAAGCCACAATCACATGTATACTCTCATAAACATACAATCAAGACATGATTCATGGCATTCAATTATCCGCCTATCCTCATTTACGATTAGTGTGATCAATAATGTAACATTGGCATACATCCATGTATCATAATGAAGCAAGAACAAACATATATCACACAACATGAAATCACAACCATCACCTACCTCGAACAAAGCTTGAATCCCCTAAGAAACTTGATTCTTCCCTTTTCGGATTCTTTCCGCTTGTTCTTGGTCTACAAATAATCAAATTAACACGGGAATCAATAAACGATGTCTAATTACCTGGATTAAAGTCAACACTATCAACCCTAGATCAAACCCATGATCCCACTATCTAAATTAGGGCTTTTCCCACAATCCAAACAGTTCCAAAACCCTTCCCCAACAATTATCAACCAAGAAACTATGTTCTACGGATCGAAAAATAGATTCGGAGAGTGAAAACCTTACCTTTAGCCTCAAGAATGGTGTAAAACTGTCAAGAAAACCCCCGGGGTCATTTCTTAGCTCTCCAAGTCGAAAAGTACGGAATAAAACATTTTTAGGGTTTATTTTCGACTTAATTCTCTACTGGCCCGCTAGGGCGGCCCCCATCCCACCATAGCTAGCCCGTCCTGGCGGAAATAATCCTGCCACAGTGGCTTGCACGGAACCAGTGAGTCAATTTAAGAGTTCCAAACTCCCATTTCACAACACACCTTCATCCCATGACACTCAGAAACTACCCTCTGACGCTAAGATCGCTTTCAGAAGTTCTACTCACCCGAATTCAGTCCTGTAAAGTCGTACGTGTTCCTTAACGTCTTAGCTGTCTACTCATCTGATCGAATTCATAATTAGATCTCCCAATTGTTACCAGATTTCCCTAGATCTCATTGACTCTAATTTCGTCCAAATTTGGACTAAGTTGGGAAATTTCAAGTTACTACCAAAAACTTTTTCAGTCCAAAATTTTTCCCCGTTGGTTTTTCTATAACGATGGAAACCAATCGTTACAGAACTTTGCGTTTATTTATTTTAAAAGTTTCAAGTCATGATTGGTATATATCTGCATTTAATTATTCCCTTACAAAGGTTGAACCAGGTCACCACTGTTAATATCAACTTCAAAACAAATCTATACATTGAAAATAAGTACTATGAACTATGTCGAGAAACCAAGCGTACTCAATGAATCAAACTTAACTAGAATTCGTGTGCAATGTTTGTCACTCATTACTTTAAAGAAATAATGAATCCTCTTTCCGTGAATCAACACGCAATCCTTCTTTGTCACTATCCGAGACTACCCCTTAGTCGTAATACGGTGGTTAGAGCCTTAAGTGACTCTAAATTCTAACCCATGGTCTGCCATGACATTAAGATTCATACAAATAAAAATTGGAGACTACTAATGCGAAAGCTAAAGTGACATCAATCCAAAAAAACTGAATAGTAAAATTCAAATTCATTTGAACAAACCATAAAGCTAAAACAAATGTTTGACTGTTTGAAAGTCTCTACTGAGATGAGTTGTTGGGACAAACCCCCAACTAACTCTAACTATCTGAAACTGAAAAACTAAAATAAAGAAATAATAATAGTTCTTGTCTTCAAAAGATGAGAACTCTCCAAAATCAGCTACTGAGATGATACGAAAATTGTACCAACTGCGAGCTGGATACAATGCGTTTGAACCTATATGTAAAACAATATAGCGCAAAAGAGTATGTGGTTAGTACTTTGAATGATTTGAGCATGTGAGATGAAACATGATAAATCTAAGATGTTGAACTGAATATAAAATTGAAATAAATGAGTTGATGCAATGACCAAGTAATTAATAAGCATGTATCAGATCAACATTGTACTGAGTGAACTACCCGCATGTGTGTAAAATTTAACCCATGTTCTCCTTCCACACTCACATTTTCGTAATAGCAGTTCTTACATTATTGGAATTTACATTGCTAATGAATGATATTACCACATCACGTACTGTCATCGGCATTCGATTTAAACCTCCAAAAATCTAACCCAAGACCCAAATCACTCTTGAATGCCTCAGGACCAAAACAACTGCCCAACTAAGTCAGAAAATACCTTCTCAATCTAACATAACTATTGAAATTTGATTATGAGTTATTAACCTGAAATGTTGACTTTGGTAAAACTTTAATTTTCAAAAACTGAGAAACCCACTTATTACTCATATGATCACCTTAAAATCGTGTCATCCATCCTCATAGGTCACAAATATCATACAAAAGTTACTAAAATGGATAAAATATGAAAAACACACAGAAAAATCATTATAGCGCAAAGGAGTATGTGATGAGTACTTTGAATGTACTAAGTATGTGAGGTAGACACAATAATCTAACAAGTTGTACATGATAAGTCTATGATGCCGAGATGACTATAAAACTGAAATATATGAGCTAATCCAATGACCAAGTTATAAGCATATAACAAATCGTCACTGTACTAAGTAAATTATAATACAAGGTCATCAAATATTTGAGACTGAACTGTGGAAGATATTATTAACTGACACACTCCATCTCATCTAAATTGAGTCCAACTTGTCCCCAGCAGGAAGGGTGCTCTGTACTTTTCTAGGGTACGAACATGTAAAAAATTTTGGGCTAAGACTCGAACCATTCTTAGTTGTGAGTAAGATTTTACTGATGAATTTAAAATTTTCTTAACTTTTAGGGTCGCTAGATGTAGCACCTTGAGTTTCGAAAAGAACTAAAGAGAATTCCTTCAAGTCATTCCTAATGTTTTTTAAAATTTTGGATCAACTTAAAACGACCATAACTTTTAGCACATTATGAGTTAGGAATCCCATAAGCTATCAAATGAAAGGTCTTGGAATCCTCTTTCCAACGCCGCTAAGTTTACTAATTTTCAAGCTCGTATGAGGGAAATATGCTCATTTGAAGTCGGGCTATCCAAATAAGGAATGTTACCCAAAAATATGAGGGCTATTTTGGCCTTTTCCTTACCCAATCGAATTTAAACGTTTTTGGTAAGGTTTTAGGAGTCTAAACTGATTGGAATAAGTTTTATTTATTCCTAAAATACGCTTAGGGTTTTTAGAGGAGTTAAAGTGTAACACCCCAAAAAAATTTTGTGCTAAGACTCGAACCATTCTTTGTTGTGAGTAAGATTTTTCTGAGGAATTTAAAATTTTCTTAAGCTTTAAGGTCGGTAGATGAAGCACCTTGAGTTCCAAAAATAACTAAAGATAATTCATTCCTAAGTTTTTCTAAGTTTTGGTCAACTTCAAACGATCATAACTTTCGGTACAAGATGAGTTAGGAGGCCCATAAGAAATCAAATGAAAGATCTCTGAGTCCTCTTTCCAACGCCACTGAGTTTGTTAATTTTCAAGGTTGTATGAGGGAGATATGCCTTTTTGAAGTCAGACTGTCCATTTAAGGAAAGTTAATGAAAATAGGAGTGGTATTTAAGTCTTTTCCTTACCCCCACTTATTATAATCGCGAATTTCAGCCAATTAAGGGTCTAAACTAGTTATAATCAGTTCCAATAATCCCCAGAAGCATTTAGGGTTTTAGAGAGAAGGTTCAAGAGGAGAAAAAGTTTAAAGTTTCAAGCGTTCGTTCAAGAAATTCAAGATTTCACCAAGAACCTAGTTCTTTGAGGTAAGAGTGTTGGGTTCATTCACCCACACGCCAATCATGAGTTTCTTTTTCAAATCGACACATAGACATTGATCAATTTAATTTCTTGATGAGTTATTGATAATTGTTCTTGAAGTTTCCTTATCGATTAAGTTTTGATGTAAGATTCTACTTGGGTCAACTTCAAATGACCATATTTCTTAGAATATAAAGAGTTACATGACCGATAACCTATCAAATTAAAGGTATTTGAATCTACTTTCCAACACCACAAATTTCGCGTCAATCCAATTTATGAGTAAAAAGTTATGACTATTTTAGTAACCTGATACAATGTTGTTACGAATTAGCAACGGGAAAACATTAAAAAGGATCGTTTTTTGTCTTTTTACCTCCAAGAAAATCCTAAACGAATTTCTTGACTAATAAAAGGATCAAAACAATTAGATTTTCTTCTTTTAATCCATCATTCTCTTCTCTCTCAAACCCTAGGGCAAAATCCTAAGGAAAAATCAAAGTAGAAGACTCCATTCAAGATTGTTTCAATCTTTTTCAAGATTCTTCTTCAAGGTAATTCTTTCTCCAAGAATCATTCTTTACAACTCAAATTCCTCCATACAATTATAAATGACTAATGAAAATCATAATTCTTGGCCATAGAGATTTCAAGAAACTAATTCAAGAATCTCAAGAAAGGTTTTCTTGATCGTTTACCTTCAAGTTAGGGTTTCGAGGCTTCTAATCAAGTTTTTCTTCAAGATTATTCAAGAACCTTGTTCTTCCAGGTATGGAAGGCTATCGTAGTGTTGGACTAGTTTGTCCTCACCCCCTACATCTTTTTTCAAATTAGTAAAAGAGAAATCAAGGATTCTACCCCTAGATTTGAGTATTCTTGAGATAAGTTGATTTGAGTTCTTGAGTTCATGGTTTTTTAAAAATTCTATTCCTAATTATTGAGTTTCTATATTTTTATTGAGATCCTTGAGTTGATTTGTTCATGTCTATAATTCAGCATGAACCCTATTTTGAGTTATAAATCTTGAGAAGTTTTTCTAAGTGAACACTTGAGTTTTAAACTGAGTTTTGAGGAAGTAAGTATGAGAATGAGAAGTACATGAGTTCCATATTGTTATTTAGACCCTTGAGTCGAGTCCATCATGCCCATAAATTCAGCATGTACTCCATCAGTTGAGTATTTTTGAGAGGAGTAGTATATTCAAGTTCTAATTCTTGAGTTCCTAATCATTTTGGGATTATATTCCTAATAATGGGGCTACTACATGTTACCATGAAGGTCTTTGAGTTGAGTAGTTCATGCCCATAATTCCGTATGAACCCTATGAGTCGAGCAATCTTGAGATGAGAGGTATCATTGAGTCCTTCAGTTGAGTAGTTCATGCCCATAATTCTGCATAAACCCTCTGAGTCGAGCATCTTGAGATGAGTAGTATCATTGAATCCTTGAGTTCTTGAATTGTTCAGTTCCAAGTATTGAATTCTATGCATGGTTATTGAAAACCTTGAATTGAGTCGTTCACGTCCATAATTCGGCATGAACCCTATTTTGACAAGTCTTTTACAATCACTTTAAACTTGTTTTAAGACTTGAGCACTTGAGTTTGAGAAAGAGTAGAGTTGAGTTCATTTTTTCAAAATGAATTTATGGGAACTAAGTATTCCCAAGAGTAAATGTTTTTACATTTAAGTAGAGAGGAAACACCGATTTCCAAAAGAGTTTCATGAGAAGTTTTTAGTACAGTCTCTTTTCAGAGAAAACCTTTTGAGTAATAATCTCAAACCACATAAAGAGTTATGTTTTTAAACATATGATCTAGTTATATTTTTGGGAGTAGTATTGAGCATCGATATGGGGGAGAGTTTAGACAACTCACAGCCCCCATACACCATGTAGCCAATGTGGGTAGAAAGGGTCATACTTTTTAGATGATTCCTTAATACTTTTTAGCATATACTAGTGGATCCACTTAGTAGTAGGTTCTATACCCTGGCAAAGTATAGGACAGTTCTAGCAGTGTGGGCTAGACGTTGTATCATCACATAGATCATAGTGATGGTTGTCGGTCAGAGAATCTTCCACAGAGTTATATTGTATTTTTATATACAAATTGAGTTATTATTGTATTCTTTAATACATTGAGTTGCTATCTACTGTTTTAAAAGTTTTCCATATATTGCATCTTTTATTGTTGCTTTATCTTTAGTTAAGTATCCAGAGTTGAATATCTTATTGTTGAGTTGAGCCATATTTCTCTAAGTTGAGTTGAACTATGTTTCACAGAGTTGAGTCCCTTATTATTGAGTTGAACTATGTTTCATTAAGTTGAGTTGAGTTGAGTGAGTTGAGAAGAGGTGAGTATGTTTCTTTTCCATTAGTTCAAGTTTATGTTTATGTCTTAGAATTCCCGTTACAATCTCGTACATTCCATGTACTGAGCCATTTGGCCTACATCATTTCATGATGCAGATACATGTATTCAGGATCATCAACTGGCACTTCGTTGAGGTCATGTGATATTCCAGTCAGCTTTGGTGAGCCATCTTATATTTCGGAGGACTTCACCTTTATCTTACAGTTAGTAGTTTTGAGATGTCGTGGGTCTTGTCCCGATATCCTTTGTAATAGTAGAGACTTCATAGATAGACAAAGTTGAGAGTTTCTGTATTTACTTTTATTTAGAGTATTGTACAGACTTTTAAAAAGGTTGAGTATTCGAGTTTATTGAATTTATTTTAGTTTTAAGCTTTTGTATGCTTGATTTAGTCTTCCGCTTGTAGCCAAACAGGATGAGGGTTCACTTGGGGACCAACAATGGTTCTCGAGTGCCGATCACTTCCAGGGTGTAGGCTCGGGTCGTGATAAAAAACACTATTTAATGCGGTACCACTAAGATGACATTTATAAAGGACTAATGGGTTTGTCTGACAGGTAACCCTTAAAATATATAGTGGCACCTCATTCTTGGACTTAATAATTTCAACTAAAGATCTTGTAACACCCAGAAATTTTTTGAACAAAGACTCGAACCATCCTTTGTAGTGAGTGAGTTTTTACCAAGGAATTTAAATTTTTTCTAAGTGTTAAGGTCACTAGATGTAGCATCTTGAGTTTCAAGAAGAACTAGAGAGAATTCATTGAAGTCATTCCTAAGCTCTTCTATGTTTGGGTCAACTTCAAACGACCATAACATTCGGTACAGGATGATCTAGGTAGGATAAAAGGTACCCAATGAAAGGTATTTGAATTATCTTTCCAACACCACTGAGTTTGCTAAGTTTCGAGTTCAGATGAGTGAGATATACCCTTTTGAAGTCAGGGTGTCCAGTTAAGGAAAGTTACCCAAAAATAGTAAGGGGTATTATGTTTTTTCCTTACCCAATCAGATTTAATTCATTTTTAGTAATGTTTTAGGGGTCTAATCCTATTAGGTTCAGTTTTATAATCCTAATATACGCCTAGGGTTTTATTTGGAGTTCAAGAAGAGAAAATAAGAGAAAGGAGGAGAAAAGAGGAAAGGATCAAGCATTCGTCGAGATTCTTGCGTGTAATTGCGGATTTTCACCATGTGTTTAATCCCTAAGAGGTATGTAAGCTTCCATAGTGTTGAGTTAGTTCACCCACACGCCAATCATGTTATTTTCAGCGAAATTTCATTCTTGAAGTTGAAAGATTAGAGTTCTTGATGAGTTCTTGATAGGTGTTCTTGAAGTCCATTCTAAATCTTATTGTGTTGGGGTTTTGATGATTTCTTGAGATGAAATTTACTGATTTGAGTGTTTTTTTAGTAGATTAGAGTGTAATTATGTTAAGTAATCAAATCCAAATGATTGGGGAAGAAATCGTTCGATTCTAGGCGAGTTAGGGTGAGAAAACGAGCAAAGAAAGTCGTCGAAGTTTTCTGGGTTAGGGCCTAGCTCCCCACGCCAGCCAGAGCTCACCAACCACTTCTTTGAAGTTTAGGGTCTGGTGCCCCGTGCCACTCAGAGCTCCAGGGTTGCCTTCCCCCACCCGTTCTTCATCGTTTCGTCCATTTGAGTTCTTTTAAAGGGTACATTTACTCCCCTTTAATTCTAAACTACTTCTAAACACCTAGAAATCATTCATAACATGAATCATAATCTTGAATTCATAATTTAAATTCGAGGTAGAGTTAAGACTTAAATTTTGAGAATTATTTCAAAAATTCTCAGAAATCCCCTTGAGTCCTTTTGTGGAGTCTTCTACAACTTCTAGTAACTTGTTTCAAGACTCAAGTAAGTAAGCATGAGAATGAGGAGAATGTATTCATGAGTTTACTTTTTCATCATGAGATCCTTAATATCATGAACCATAACTCTTGAATTCAAAATTCACATTCAAGAGAGAGTTAAGAGTAGAGTTCAATATAGCCTTTGACTTCAATTGTGAATCCTTTGAGATCCATCGTCGATTCGAGTTAAGTTTTGAGTAAGTAAGTATGAAAATGAGAAGAGTCGTATACATGAGTTCCATATTGATATTTTGACCCTTGAGTCAAGTCGTTCATGCCCATAACTTCCGCATGAATTCCATTAGTTGAGTACCTTTGAGAGGAGTAGTATCTTCAAGTTCCAAGTCTTGAGTATTGAGTTCCTAATCCCCTTTGAGATTATATTTCTAATCATGGGAATATTATACGTTACCCATGAAGTCATTGAGTTGATTTGTTCATGCCCATAATTCTGCATGAACCCTATAAGTCGAACAATCTTGAGATGAGAAGTATTTTTGAGTCCTCGAGTTGAGTAGTCCATGCTCATAATTCCGCAACCCTCTGAGTTGAGCATTTTTTAAATGAGTAGTATCATTGAAGTTCTTGAGTTACGAGTATTGAGTTCTATCTATTGTTATTGAAAACCTTGTATTGAGTCGTTCATGTCCATAAGTCGACATGAACCATATTTTAAGAAGTATTTTACAAATGCTTTAAACTTATTTTAAGACTTGAGCATTGAGTTGAGTAAGGGTAAAAGTGAAGTTCATATTCTTCAAAAGATTATATGGGAACTAAGTATTCCTAAAGAGTAAATGTTTTCACATTTAAATAAGAGAGGAAACACTGATTTCCAAGAGAGCCTTTGATCTAGTTTTGAGTAATTATCTCATATCACAGAGAGAGTTTTGTTTTTAAAACATATGAGCTGAGTATATTGTAAGAGTAGTATTGAGCACCGATATGGAGACGCGAGTTCATAATAACTCAAGTCTGCATAAACCATGTAGCCATCATGGGTAGAAAGGATCATAATTTTTAGATGATTTCTTAGTGATTTTTAGCATAGACTAGTGGATCCACTTAGTTAAGGCGTCCTATATGATGGTAAAGTATAGGATGGTTCTGGCAGCGTGGGCAAGACGTTGTATCATCACTTAGGCTTATAGTGGTGGTTGTCGATTAGAGAAACTCCCACAGAGTTATATTATATTCTATTATATATAAATTAGGTTGTTATTGTACTCTTCAATACACTGAGTTATTTTCTATTGTTTGATAAACTTTCCATATATTGCATCTTTTACTATTGCTTTATTATTGAGTATCTTGAGTTGATTATCTTGAGTCGATCTGTGCTTCATTGTGTGGGGTACCTTATTGTTGAGTTTCACTGAGTTGAGAACCTTATTGCTGAATTGAGTATCATATCTTTGAGTACTTCTGAGTTGCGAAAGTTTGAGTAGTTTTGAGTATCATTGAGTATTCCTTTAGTTTAGTAAGTTTGAAAAGAGGTAAGTATGTTTCCTTTTTATAAAGTTCAAGCTTATGTTATGCTTTAGAATTCCCCTTGCATGCTCGTACATTCCACGTACTGAGTCATTTGGCCTGCATCCTTTCATTATGCAGATTCAGGTATTCGAGATCATCAACAGGAGCTTCGTTGATACCACATGGAGTTCAAGTTAACTATGGTGAGCCTCCTTGCTTCCGGAGGATTTCATTTACTTTTTCAGTTTTGTCAAGATGTCATGGGTTTCGTCTCGACTTCCATCTTTGTCATTTTGATGCTTCATAGATAGACAGTAGAGTTTCAGAAGTTTGTTTCATTTATCTTATTTAATGTTTCAAAAACTTGAGTTGCCTATTGTTGTCTAGTTGAATATTCCATTTTTATTCAGAGTTATTCATTTGAGTTAAAGATTTGTAAGTTTCATGAATTTTATTCAGTTTTTAAGTTTTTGCCTGCTTGAGTTAGTCTTCTGCTTGTAGTCAGCCATGATGAGGGTTTTCTTGGGGGCCAACAATGGTCTTCGAGTGCCGGCCACGTCCCGGGTGTAGACTCGGGTCGTGACAAACTTGGTATCAGAGCACAGAGTTCAAAAGTCCTAGGGTGTCTATGAAGTCGTGTTAGTAGGGTCTTGTTTATGGTTGTGAGTCCCCCACTTCTATAAACAAGGGACTACAAATATTTAAGAAAAATTTCCCTTTTTTCATACTCTTAATCGTGCAATAGAGCTATGTCATAAAGATTTATTTAAACTTGTGCGTTTCTCAAAATTCATTCGACTACCCATCATACTTGAGGTGGGTGAAAAGAAAAAGTATGTCCCTTATCGATGAGTTGCTCTTAGGAAAAAGAGTCTTAAGAAAGTCATGAGACTCTAGAGGGGCTTGAGAGAATCCCAAAAGTGAGTTAAATGTTCAGTGGAATGCACTCATATTCATGTAAATCATGCATTTGAGCTAAAAGCGAGTTGTACTCTTTTCCTTAAGCCTTGTTTCAGCTGAGATCCTTATGAGAAAGTATGTTTAGAGCTTGGGTAGTATTTTCACCCTAAAAGGTAGCATAAGTTACGAGATCATAAGTATTAGTAGTGAAAGTGCCTAGAGTTAGAGAAAAGTATGCAGAGGTTTGGTGATCTAAGAAAGGGAGATAGTGTTTTGAAAAAGCTATGTTTTTATAGTCATGCACCCAGTAAGTTATTGATGATGAGTTTTCCCTTATGGGTAGAGTAAGAGTTGCTAGTCAAGATGAGATAGAGTATATATTTGTTAACCAAAGTAGAGTTGATGTCGATGTGCCATCGTATTAGAGGAGACTAAATTCATGTGTTGAATAAGAGAGCAGAGTATTCATAAAGTGATAGATCTAAGCTAGGCTTATGATATGTTTGAGAGGTTCATGTTGTTCAGAAGGTTATAGAACTGATCAAGTAATGAGTAATAGCATAGTAAGCGAGCAATCATATTGATATTCGGGTTTAGTAATGAATGTTAATCTTAAATTTGAGATGAGTGTCATGATCCAAAGAATGGAAACATGAGGATGATGATGTTAGTATTGAGGTCTGATCTAGAAGACTTGACATAGAGTAGGTGAGGAATTGAGTTGTTAGCTGCAATAAATATGAGTGGTACAAGTGAGAGACTCTAACCTTTAAATAAGGGCAGTGAAGTGTGGCTAAGTCACAAGAGTAACAAGAGAATTTAAGCGGTGTACCGAGAGGGTATGTAATCAGAAGATGTTAAGAGAAGCACTTTAGAAAGCCGTCTTAGTACCTGCTTATGGAGAGTTGGTAGTCATGAGATAAGCTTCTCCCGAGTGTTAGAGTAAAAGAGAATGTAGACTAGGTTAGAGATTATGGAATAGGTCTATAGCTTTCGAGTGTCAACTTTAGACCTAAGGGGGAGATGTCAAGATGAGAAATCAAGTCAAGTGTTTGAGAGTAAGATAGTAATGAGTTCCAAAGAGTTTGGGGGATATCTTTTTATAGGTCCTTTTAGTAGTGGAGTGATGTTAGAAACAAGAGGTTGATGATCTTATAGTGATAGTGATGGTGTGATAATTTCATTTAAGGCTATAAATGAGGAGGAAGAGAAGGATGAGGTCTTACTATGAGAAATAGTTAAATGAGAGCCCTTAGTTGGTTCCTAAGGAGTTATTTAGTAGGAGTCCATGGAGTTGTTAGAGTACTAAGCTTGAATGTGGTGTTGTTAAACATTAGATGGTTTTGGATATGAGCCCAATGTGGTGGTAAAGAGTAATAGTTCTGGGATGAGATTATCTATTGAGGTTTAGAAACTGAACCTAAGGATTTGGGTTAATCTTGAGTATAGTGAAAGCGTACCATTAGAATCAGACCTTGGTAAGAGTAACCCCATTCCATACGCAGTCCAGTCCTCATTCGAGGATGAATGATCCCAAGGGGGAGATATTGTAACACCCCAGAAATTTTTTGAACTAAAACTCGAACCATCCTTCGTAGTGACTGAGTTTTCACCAAGGAATTTAAATTTTTTATAAGTGTTATGGTCACTAGATGTAAAGAAGAATTAGAGAGAATTCATTGAAGTCTTTCCTAAGCACTTCTATGTTTTGAGTCAACTTCAAACGAACATAACTTTTAGTACAGGATGAGTTAGGTGGGCTACAAGGTACCCAATGAAAGGTATTTGAATTATATTTCCAACGCAGCCAAGTTTGATAAGTTTCAAGTTTGGATGAGTGATATATGCCCTTTTGAAGTCAGGCTGTCCAACTAAGGAAAGTTACCCGAAAATAGTAAGGGGTATTTTGGTCTTTTTCTTACCCAATCAGATTTAATTCATTTTTAGTAATATTTTAGGGGTCTAATCCTATTAGGTTCAGTTTTATAATCCTAATATACGCCTATGGTTTTAGTTGGGAGTTCAAGAAGAGAAAAGAAGAGAAAAAAGGAGAAAAGAGGAGAGGATCAACCGTTCGTCGAGATTCTTCCGTGTTGTTGCGGATTTTCGCCATGGGTTTAATCCATAAGAGGTATGTAAGCTTCCATAGCTTTGGGATAGTTCACCCACATACCAATCATGTTATTTTCAGTGAAATTTCATTCTTGAAGTTGAAAGATCAGAGTTCTTGATGAGTTCTTGATAGGTGTTCTTGAATTTAATTCTAAATCTTGTTGTGTTGGGGTTTTGATGATTTCTTGAGATGAAATTTAGTGATTTGAGTGTTGTTTTGAGTATATTAGAGTGTAATTATGTTAAGTAATCGAATCCAAGTGATTGGGGAAGAAATCATTCTATTATAGGCGAGTTAGGGTGAGAAAACGAGAAAAGAAAGTCGTCGAAGTTTTTTGGGTTGGGGTCTGGCCCCCCACGCCAGCCAGAGCGCCCCAACCATTTCTCTAAAGTTTAGGGGCAGGTGCCCCGCGCCACTAAGAGTGCCAGGGTTGCCTGCCTCCACCCGTTCTTTATTGTTTTGTCCTTTTAAGTTCTTTCAAAGGGTAGCTTTACTCCCCTTTGATTCTAAACACTCTAAACTACTTCCAAACACCTAATCATTCATAACATGAATCATAACCTTGAATTCATAATTCAAATTCAAGGTAGTGTTAAGAGTTAAGTTTTGAGAATTCTTTCGAACATTCTAAGAAAGTCCCTTGAGTCCTTTTGTGGAGTCTTCTACAACTTCTAGTAACTTGTTTCAAGACTCAAGTAAGTGAGCATGAGAGTGAGGAGAATGTATTCATGAGTCTACTTTGTCATCATGAGATCTTTCATATCATGAATCATAACTCTTAAATTCATAATTCACATTCAAGAGAGAGTTAAGAGTAGAGTTCAAGAAAGCCTTTGAGTTCAATTGTGAATCATTTGAGATCCATGATCGATTTTAGTTAAGTTTTGAGTAAGTTAGTATGAGAATGAGAAGAATTGTATACATGAGTTCCATATTGATATTTTGACCCTTGAGTCGAGTCGTTCATGCCAATAACTTCCGTATGAACTCCATCAGTTGAGTACCTTTGAGAGGAGTAGTATCTTCAAGTTCTAAGTCTTGAGTATTGAGTTCCTAATACCCTTTGAGATTATATTTCTAATCATGGGACTATTAAATGTTACCCATGAAGTCATTGATTTGAGTTGTTCATGCCCATAATTCTGCATGAACCCTATAAGTCGAACAGTCATGAGATGAAAAGTACCTTTGAGTCCTCGAATTGAGTAGTTCATGCTCATAATTCCGCATGAAACCTCTGAGTTGAGCATTTTTTAAATGAGTAGTATCATTGAAGTTCTTGAGTTCCACGTATTGAGTTCTATCTATTGTTATTGAAAACCTAGTATTGAGTTGTTCACATCCATAAGTCGACATGAACCATATTTTAAGAAGTCTTTTACAAATTTTTTAAACTTGTTTAAAGACTTGAGCATTGAGTTGAGTAAGAGTAAATGTGAAGTTCAGTTTCTTCAAAAGATTATATGGGAACTAAGTATTCCTAAAGAGTAAATGTTTTCACATTTAAATAAGAGAGGAAACACCAATTTCAAGAGAGCCTTTGAGCTAGTTTTGAGTAATTATCTCATATCACAGAAAGAGTTTTGTTTTTAAAACATATGAGTTGAGTATATTTTGGGAGTAGTATTGAGCACCGATATGGAGACGGGAGTTCATAATAACTCAAGTATCCATAAACCATGTAGCCATCATGGGTAGAAAGAATCACACTTTTTAGATGATTCCTTAGTGCTATTTAGTATAGACTAGTGGATCCACTTAGTTAAGGCGTCATATATGACGGTAAAGTATAGAACTATTTTGGCAGCGTGGGCAAGACGTTGTATCATCACTTAGGCTCATAGTGGTAGTTGTCGGTTAGAAAAACTCCCAGAAAGTTGTATTATATTTTATAATATATAAGTTGAGTTGTTATTGTACTCTTCAATACACTAAGTTATTTTCTATTGTTTTAAAAGTTTTCTATATATTGAATCTTTTACTACTGCTTTATCCTTGAGTATCTTGAGTCGATCTGTGTTTCATTGTGTCGAGTACCTTATTGTTGAGTTTCACTGAGTTGAGAACCTTATTGCTGAATTCAGTATCGTATCCTTGAGTACTTCTGAGTTGAGTAAGTTTGAGTAGTTTTGAGTATCCTTGAGTATTCCTTGAGTTGAGTAAGTTTGAAAAGAGGCAAGTATGTTTCCTTTTTATCAAGTTCGAGCTTATGTTATGATTTAGAATTCCCCTAGCATGCTTGTACATTCCACATACTGAGCCATTTGGCCTACATCCTTTCATGATGCAGATTCAGGTATTCGGGATCATCAACAGGATTTTGTTGATACCACATGGAGTTCGAGTCAACTATGGTGAGCCTCCTTACTTCCGGAGGATTTCATATACTTTTTCAGTTTTGTCAAGATGTCTTGGGTTTTGTCTCGGCTTCCATCTTTGTCATTTTGAGGCTTCATAGATAGACAGTATAGTTTTAGAAGTTTGTTTCGTTTATCTTATTCAATGTTTTAAAGACTTGAGTTACCTATTGTTGTCTAGTTGAATGTTCCATTTTTATTCAGAGGTACTCATTTGAGTTAAAGATTTGTAAGTTTCATGAATTTTATTCAGTTTTAAGCTTTTGCATGCTTGAATTAGTCTTCCGCTTGTAGTCAGCCGTGATGAGGGTTCGCTTGGGGACCAACAATGGTCTTCGAGTGCCGGTCACGTCCAGGGTGTTGACTCAAGTCTTGACAGATCTCATTCCTAAATTGATGGATGAGACTTCATCCCTATGTACACAAAGTGCTAAGTAATACTCTCATCTAAATTTTTGTTGATAAGCTAATAATACTAAACTATCTATCATATCATATATTACTAAAATTGGGAAACTCCAACCTTTAAAGTTAGATTACCATTTTACCCTTTCATTATATTAAAATGTTATAAATTATTTAATTAATTAAATAGTAAAAATAAAATTATAATTCACCCAAGGCTTAATTACATGTGTTGGGTTCAAAAACAAAATTCTCCGTGTTTAGATAAACAAAACGTCAAAACATTTCAAATTCTTGGCTACGTTAATTTCGAAACAGTTAATATTTAAAGGAGACTACTTTTTTAAATGTTGTCATACTAAATGTTAATAATAGCTAAAATAATGAATAGAAATAATAATTTCTCATTTTACAAGCTTTCCAAATTTAGTTTATACATTTCCGGAATGATTATAAATAATTAAAAATAAATAATAGGTATATAATTTAATACAATAATTACCATAAAAACTTGAAGTAGCTTATGACTTTATATGATTTTCTATAGCACTAATAATTATAAGTTCAAAAATACTTTAAAGAGATAAAAATAATTTTAGAAAGAGTCTTTTTCACTACCCCATTAACTACATATACATACAATCTATGTTATTTATTTATGTCATTTATTAAATTAATAAATTTATATTATCTTGAGCTCGTAGTTATAAATTTTTTGCAGAAATGGAAGAGTTGTCTTTTCATTATTCAATACAGATTGTTATATTAGTCAATTTACTCCATATATCAGCTCACACTTTTGCATTACTCTTCTTTTACTCAACATAATTCCTTATTCATGGTTAGGTAAATATATTCTACTGGTTTTTTCTTCTCTTCCTCTTATTACAATTTTACATTTTTCATTCTAATTTATTGATACTAAGTTTCCTAATTTTGTCTTTCCTTTTTTTAATAGAAGTTGTTGTGTGCAATCCATATTATAATGCAAAAAGGAAAATTGACTTTATAATGTTTCAAAAATATAGATATAATTGTTGTTATGCATTTCAAGTTTTCTTTATATATACACGGTTGAATGTTGATGTATAGATTGAAAGTTTCTCAATAATTGCAGGAATTATTGCGAGGTATGATTGATTAAACTCATTAGAAATACATATTCTTATTATGCTTATAGTTTGAAATTTGAGGATATCTATTTTGATTTCTTATCTTATACATGTTTTTCAATTTATAGTACAATCAAATATATTTTTTTATACATAAATTTATAACTATAGACATATATTATGCAACCATATATTATGGGATATACGTGCAACACACGTGTCCAAGTACTAGTATATAATAGTAGAAGAAAAAAGTGCCACATGTCAGTGCCACAAAAAAAGAATTTATGAATTATTAAAATATTTAAAATTATTTTAAAATCTATAAAAAAAAAATGCAATCACTATAAAAAAAAAATACTAATGTAACGTATGCACCATAACTCTTCATAACAATAGTATTTATTATTAAAATAAAATTAATCTTAAAAATCTTTATTCAAAATAAATATTTATAAAAAATAAATATTATAAAATTGTATTTTGCAAGAAATTAAAAAGACACATGTATTTGCAGTTAATTATTTTAAAATTAGGGGGATCAGTTTTATATAAATTAAAGGGATGAGTTTCAAATTTATTTAAATGTTGTTATCTTTTTAATGTTGAGTTACGAAAAGAGAAGTTTTGAATTCCTAAAATCTATATATATAATAGGAGAAGAAAAAAGTGTCACATGTCAGTACCACAAAAAAACTGACTTTTTAAATAATTAAAATTAATTACATATAATAGGATTAAATAATAAATTACTATTTTATTTTTAAAACAGTTTATGAGAAAAGCACATTAGCAAAATTAATTTAAAATCAGTAAATTAAAAAAAAAACATAACATAACTACCTTATTTTTAAAATCAAGTAGTTATTAATTTTAAAATTCAAAAAGAAAATGCATCACGTTAGTTTATTTAGGAGAATTTTGGGGAGTAACTTTTTCATTCCCCATTTCTCTCTTGCATGATTATACAAAATCTTTTTAATTTTGATTAAGAATTTTTTTCTTCCTTTTAAAAACTTCATAGTTAAAATTATTTTAATTTATGGTAGTTTTAAATTAAGTCTCTTTAAGACATAGACCCAAACAAAATTAAAATTAGCTATTTTAAGAAAAAAATGACAATTGACCAAAATTTTAAAAAAATTAAATAAATTAAAACAGATAAAAGTTAGTAATGGACCAAAAAGTGGAAAAACAGTAAAACAGTTTATGAGAAAAAAAAACGTTAATTAATTAGTAAAAAAAACCAAATAAAATTTTTAAAACAGATAAAAATTAGTAATGGACCAAAAAGTAAAAAACAGTAATTCCATTTTATGAGAAAAAACGTTAATCAATTAGTAAAATTATACATGTGTAAAAAAAAACTACACATTGAATATTTGTAAATATTACAGATATTGATATTAACTTTCTGAATTATAGATAAATTTTAGTTATATTTTTCATTTATTTTTTTTAAAAAAAAGAACGGTTACAACTTCTACAGTTTTTTTCCCCATCTTTTCTACAAAAAAGTTAAATAATTTTTTTAAAACAGATAAAAATTAGTAATTGACCTAAAAGTAAAAAATTGTAAAACAGTTTATGACCAAAAAACCGTTAATTAATTGGTAAAATTATACATGTCTAAAAATAAACTGTACATTGAATATTTGTAAATATTACAGATATTTTTATATTAACTTTTTGAATTATAGATAAATTTTAGTTATACTTTTCATTTAATTTTTTTTTAAAAGAACGGTTACAACTTTTACCGTTTTCTTTCATTTTTTCTACCCTATTTGTTTAAAAAATCAACAAGAAGTTCCACAATGTTGAACAAGAAAATTCTATCAATGCTCTCTTTTATATCAACAGAAAGAATATTATTATAGTGAAGAACCTTCTTTTTGTTTTGTAAGTAACACTTCTTTCTGTGTTTATAAATATTATTCTTTCTGCTACAAAAGTAGCATAATAATCGGTATTTATATTTATTTTTGATTATTTCTTTTTCAGAAATAGGATGAAATGGACCCTTCCGTTGAAGGAGAAATCAAGTTGATTATCAAAATAAGAAGAAAGGTCAAGTGGGCAGTGTGAGAAAGCGTTTGGTACACAATTAATACAATTCAATAAAGTTGTTTGGCTTAATATCTCAGGTTATTTTACAGCTTCTTTTGTGATTCCTCATTAATTTTCCTTCTAAATATTTTTTTTTAAAAATATTCTGGCCCAATGTTAATTTATCACCGTCAATAAGGTCAAATAATTTAATGAAGGTGATCAAATTATGTTATAGGCAATCAAAATACATTAAGAAGGTCATATATGAAGTTCTATTAACTTTAAGGGTGTGTTTGGTATGAAGGAAAACATTTTCCGGAAAATGTTTTCCAATTTTCTCATGTTTGGTTGGGCTAAATGTTTTGGAAAATGTTTTCCAAATCAACTCATTTTCCTCAAATTTAAGGAAAATGACTTCCCTTCTAAACTTAAGGAAAATATTTTCCAAAACTCTCTTTCAACTTCAAATTACAATTATTTTTTTGTTGAAAAAATCAATTTTTTTGTCCATACCCTCAAACCACCCCCCAACCACCACCACCCCCAAAAAAAATAAATTTTTAAAGCTTGTTTTTAAATTCAATTTTTTTACCCCACCCTCACCCCTACCCCTACCCCCACCCCCTCCCAAAAAATTATTAAAAATTGTTTTTAAAAGATATTTCTAATTTCTATTTTTTATTTTTTTAGCCCCCACCCACTACCCTCGCCCCCCCCCATCAACCCCCCTATCAGCCCCCAACCCCCTTCAAAAAGAAAAAAATTCAAGTTTGTTTTTAAAAAATATTTTCAACTTCAATTTTTTATTTTTTCATCCCGATCTTCGATCACCCACCCCCCTCTCCGTAACCCCCACCCCCCAAAAAAAAATTGAGTTTGTTTTTAAAAAATATTTACAAATTCAAAATTTCATTTTTTCACCCTACCCTCGAACCCCCACCCACCTCCTACCCAGCCCCCCCCCACCACCCCCCCACAAAAAATTTAAGTTTGTTTTTAAAAAATATTTTTAATTTCAAATTTTCATTTTTTCACCCCTAGAACCCCCACCCACCCACCCCCTACCAGCCCCCCTCCCCAAAAAAAAAATAAAATTCAAGTTTGTTTTTAAAAAATATTTTCAATTTCAAAATTTCATTTTTCACCCCTACCCTCGACCCCCACCCCCAAACATGAGAAAATAAGTCAAAAATCAACTTGTTTTCCAGGAAAACATTTTCTAGGAAAACATTTTCCATGGAAAACATCTTCCTTCATACCAAACACACCCTAAAAGTTTTTAATTTATATTTAATTAGGTCATCCGAAGAAAAATATCTACATTGCATCATTTTTACCTATAACGATGTTGAAGTCATGTTATGAGATGATACATGCATTGAAAAATATATAAAGTAGAGTCTTTGATTTTCAATAATTTTTTTTTATTTTCATTACTAGATCATGTATGTTTAAAAAGCTTAAATGCTTAGTTTTCCGTTAGGTTGCTTAGTTGGGTTGTAGTAATGGTTCTCCCACCAGAGGGTTAGTGTGGGTGCCAATCATGGCGGTCTAAGTCGTGACAAAGTTTGTATCAGAGCCCTAGGTTCATTGATCTCATTGTACCAAAACTAGTCTAGTAGAGTCTTGTGGAAGGGTAAATAGACGTCTGTACTTTTCTTCGAGAGGCTATAACATTGTAGAAAATATCTCTGTCTTCTTCTCCTTTTGTGTATGACTTGATTCCAATTGGTAACTGGTGATTCAAATTGGTATCTAATCTCTTTACTCCTCTGTCCGCAGATGGTTAATACGCAATACAATGGCGTCAGGCCCATAGCCCCCATCAATGAGCCAGCCGAGGAGCCCGCAGCAAGAGGCCGCAGTTGAAGAAGGGGTAGAGGAAGAGGAAAGGGTAGATGTCGAGGAAGGGTAGCACCTGCCAGGAGTGGAGCCCCAGTTGAAAATGCTCCCAGGGAAGAGGCCTCTCCTGCACCCCAAGAAGAGGTACAAGAGAATGTGGAAATTGAATATGAGAAGGAGGTACAGGCTGAGACTACAGGTATCCTCCCTTTGACCCAGTGCTAGCTCAACAGATCATGACTTTTCTGAAGGGATTGGTCGGCCCTGGAGTCCTCCCCACATTGCAAGCGACTCAACGCCGAGCCAATCCCCCATTGATGCTAGTTTTCCCAAGGTGGGTGGAGCTGTAGGCATTGATGCCTTTTTCAGTCCCCTATTGGGTCCCGTGATGACTGGTATTGAGCATGAAATGCTAACTAAGTTTCTGAAGCTGAAGCCGCCTGTGTTCCATGGTTCTGAGAGTGAGGACGCCTATGAGTTTATTTTGGATTGGTATGAAAGGCTTTACAAGTTAGGTATTGTACACCAACATGGGGTAGAATTCGTGACCTTCCAACTTCAGGGTGAGGTTAAGCAGTGGTAGAGGGCCTATGTGGAATGCAAATCGTCAGTCTTTCCCCCACTCACTTGGACGCAGTTTCATGCTCTGTTCCTTGAAAAATATGTCCCCCAGACTTTGAGGGATCGCAAGAAGGATGAGTTCATGGCTTTGGAACAGAGTGGTATAACTGTAGTTGTGTAACATCTCGCGATTTGAAAGAACTAGGAAGAGTTAGAATTGGAAATAATCATGTTAGGAAAGAATGGAAAATCTGGAAATTTGGCAAGTTATGGTAAGTTTGGGTTTTTAGTCAACTTTAAACGACCATAAATCCTAGCTCAAGATGAGTTAGGTGTTCTTCCAGATACCTTATGAAAGATCTTGGAATTATCTTTCCAACGCCGCCTAGTTTGCATGATTCCGAGTTTGTATGAGTGAGATATGCCCATTTGAAGTTGGACTGTTCAATTAAGGAAAGTCTAATCCGGATTTTGGAAGGGTATTTTAGTCTTTTCCTTACCCGATTATTTTAATCCGTTTTTAGGGGTTTATTTGAGGTCTAATCAGAATTATATCAGTATAGTCAACTGGAAATTCACGCTAGGGTTTGGAGAAAAGAGAAAAGAGGAGAAAGGAGAAGAAAAGTCAAGATTTGTCAAGAATGTTCAAGTTTGGTTGTGGATTTCGCCAAGGATTCATTCCTACGAGGTATGTGAGATCACATAGCGTTGGGTTAGTTCACCTACGCTCCAATCATGATTTATTTTAGCGAATTTATGTTGTTGAAGGTTTTGAAATTGAGTTCTTGATGGGTTTTGTTGAAGTTCTATTGAGTTCTTGATTCGTTGAAATTGTTGAGGTGTTGTTGATCCAAATTCATGATTTTAGGTGTGAATTCAAATAGAATCTTGCATATATTGATGGTATAGCTGATTCTAAGAGTTTGGGGGAAAGAACTAAGTTGAAATAGGGGGTTTAGAGATGAAAAACGAAGGAGAAAAGTCAGATGCACCTGGGAAGGTGCTGGGGCGCCGCCCCTCTCAGAACCCCAAGAAGAGTCCTCTGAAGTATGGGCTCTGGGGTGCCACGCCAGCCAGAACGCTCCCCGGCCTCTGAAGTTTTAAGGCTGGCACCAGGGATGCCAGTTCATCCCATTTCCCCCCTTCTTTCCGTACCAGTTCCTTAGCAACGTACCTATGTTTCCTAGTTGATTTGAACACTCTAGGGTACGTCTAAACATTATGAAATCATACATAAACATGAGAACATGAACCTTGAACCCATAATTCAAATCAAGGAAAGTAAATGTCAAGTCAAGAGAAGTTTTTAGAGTTTTCCAAAAGTTTTAACTTTGTTTTAAGACTTAAAGTTCAAATTAAGTAAAGAGTAAAGAGTAAAACTTGAAGTTCATTTCATCAAAGAGTATATGGGGATTATGTATTCCCAATGAGTTTTAAAATGTTTTCACATTTGAACGAGAAAAGGAAACCTTGATTTCCAAAGAGTCTATGAGCTAGTTTTCAGAAAGGAGTAACCGCTTTCACAATTAAGCAAGAGAGGAAACTTTGATTTCCAAGATAGCCCTTGAGCTAAGTTTTTGAGCAATTATCTCAAATCACAGATATATCATATTCTGGGAGTAGTATTGAGCATCAGTTTGGGGGAGAGTTCAGACAACTCCTAGCCCCCATAAACCATGTAGCCATCATGGGTAGAAAAAGGGTCATACTTTTTAGATGATTCCTTAGTGATTTTTAGCATAGACTAGTGGATCCACTTAGTAGTTAGGTTCTATACCCTCAGCAAGGTATAGGATGGCCCTGGCAGCGTGAGACAAAGCACTTTATCATCACAATAGCTCTTACGTAATGGTTGTCGGTTAGAAAAAACTCCCACAAAAGTATATTGTATTCTTATATACACAGTTTATTTGTATTTTATATACAATTCAGAGTTTATATCGTATCTTTGCATACACTCAGAGTATTGTTGTATTTCCAAATACATAGAGTTGACATCCATGTTTTAAAAGCTTTTCTTTATACTATATTTACTTTATTGCTTTATAATGAAATGAGTTCAGTTCAATTGAGCCAAGTAAGTTCTTTCAGTTCATTTTAAGCTTATGTCTTGTTTTAGAATTCCCGTCGCATACTCGTACATTCAATGTACTGATGACATTTGGCCTGCATCTTTTAATAATGCAGATATAGGTAACCAAGATCAGCATCCAGTGCATCGTTGATTCTAATTGAGCTCCAGACTTGTTGGTGAGCTTCCTTGCTTCCGGAGGATCCCTTTTATTGCTTGTAGTAGTTTAAGTTTCATTAGGATTTCGTGGGTCTTGTCCCGACATCCATCTTAGTTGTTTAGAGGCTTCATAGACAGTCATATGTTAGTTCTTAAGTTTTCTATTTCCTATTTTAATGGTTGAGACTTGAGTTGCCATTTTGGCTGAGTTTAATATTTCTTAAAGACATTCGTATGAGTTATCCTTTGAGACTATTTCTTGTGTTTAAGACTTTCGCTGAGTAAGTAAGCCAGGACAAGGGTTCGCTTGGGCTAGCAATGGTTCTCAAGTGCCAGTCCCGCCCAGGGTGTAGGCTGGGGGTGTGACAAACTTGGTATTAGAGCCCAGTGTTCAAGAGTCCTAAGGAGTCTATGAAGCCGTTTCTGTAGAGTCCTAGTTATTGGTGTGAAGCGCGCCACATCTATAATTAGGAGGCTGCAACAGTTAGGAAACTATCTCACTTCTTTCATACTCATTTCATGCGTTAGAGTTTGATCTCTAAAAAGTTTCTTTCTAACTCATGCTTGTGCGTGTCATTCAAATCATGCCTCCATGAAGAGCCGTCAGAGGTCGTTCGGCTAGAAGGAATGTTGGACCACAGGAACAAGGGGTACCTAATGCACCAGAATTGCATCCCCAATGAGAGGTCACCAATGCTGAGTTCCGTGAGGCTATCCAGATGTTGAGTCAAGATGTGACCAATCAAGTTGGACTGAGAGAGAATCGACAGGAAGGGGCAGACACTTCAACTATCCATAAATTCTTAAGGATGAATCCGCCAAGCTTCACAGGTTCTAGTGTTACTGAGGATTCATAGAATTTTGTTGAAAAAATTCAGAAGGTTTTCAAAATCAAGAATGTTGTTGATACTGATAGGGTGGAACTAACTGCATACCAAATGAAGGGTGTCGCTAGGATAAGGTTTGACCAATGGAAGAAGAATTGCACTACCTGCGAGTTGGGCTTATTTTGAGGAGGCCTTCTTATGGGGTTTGTTCCCCAAGAACTGAGAGAGGCTAAGGTACAAGAGTTCCTCACACATAAGTAGGATTCTTTGAGCATTCATGAATTTGTTTGAGGTTCACACAAATTTCCCGCTATGCTCCAGAGATGGTTGTTGACATGAGGAGCAGATCGAGTTTATTTGTTGCTAGGTTGTCTCGTCTATCAAGTAAGAAAGGCAACATAGCTATGCTGATTGGGGATATGGACATAGCAAGACTGATGATCCATGTGCAACAAGTTGAAGATGACAAGCTAAGAGATAGAGAAGAGTTTAAGAATAAGAGAGCTAAGATAGGGAATTAGTCTAGGCAGTAGAAGATTAATGCTAACCGGTCATCTTTCCAACAGAAACAGAAGGGACCTGCTCCATCATCTGCTAGTGCGCCTGCACCAAAGAACAAAAGTGAGTACAATAGTCAGAATTTCAGAGCTAAACCTGCCTATTCTCAGGGTAGTATGGCACAGGGGGGTAGTAATCCTCTTGCATGTGCTAAGTGTGGTAGGAACCACTCAGGGACATGTCATGATGGCTCCACTGGTTGCTTCAAGTGTTACCAGAATGGTCATTTCATGCGAGATTGTCCAAAGAACAAGCAGGGTAATGGTAATAGGGGCAATAGAGCCAAGTCTTCTTCAGTTGCTCCACCGGACAGAGATGCACCTAGAGGGGCTACTTTTGGTACTAGCGGAGGATAAAACTGCCTATATGCTCTCACTAGTCGCCAAGAGCACGAGGAATCGCCAGATGTTGTCACTGGTATGATTCAAGTCTTTAACTTTAATGTTTATGCTTTGCTAGACCCAGGAGCGAGTTTATCCTTTGTAACTCTATATGTTGCGATGAATTTTAATGTTATTCCTTAGCAACTTAGTGAATCTTTCAGTGTTTCTACACCTGTTGGTGAGTTTATTCTAGCAGAAAGAGTCTAGCGTGATTGTCCCGTTTCCGTCAATCACAAGTGTACCATGGCTGATTTAGTTGAGTTAGACGTGGTAGATTTTGATGTCATTCTTGGTATGGACTTGTTTCATGCCTGTTATGCCTCAGTTGATTGTAGAACTCGAGTTGTCAAGTATCAGTTTCCAAATGAGCTAGTCTTAGAGTGGAAAAGTAGTTTAGCATTGCCTAAGGGTCGTTTCATTTCATACCTTAAGGCAAGGAAGTTAGTTTCCAAGGGTGTGTCTATCACTTAGTGTGAGTTAATGACTCTAGTGTTGAGATACCTATAATCCAGTCAGTTTCAATAGTAAAAGAGTTTCTAGAAGTCTTTCCAAATGATCTTCCCGGAGTCCCTTCTGAGATATAAATAGACTTCAGTATAGATGTTCTCCCAGATACTCGTTATATATGTATTCCGCCATATAGAATGGCACCAGCAGAGTTGAAAGAGCTAAAAGAACAGTTGAAAGATCTCATTGATAAGGGCTTTATTCAACCAAGTGTCTCACCTTGGGGCTCTCCGGTCATGTTTGTGAGGAAAAAGGATGGTTCCCTTAGGATGTGTATAGATTACCGTCAGTTGAATAAAGTTACCATCAAGAATAAGTATCCTTTTCCGAGAATTGATGATCTCTTTGATCAACTTCAGGGTGCCACTTGTTTCTCTAAGATAGACCTCAGATCTGGCTACTATCAGTTAAGAGTAAGGGAATGTGATACTCCAAAGACAGCTTTCAGGACCCGTTATGGTCATTATGAGTTTTTGGTCATGTCGTTCGGTTTAACTAATGCGCCTGCAGCGTTCACGGACCTTATGAATAGAGTATTCAAGCCTTATTTAGATATTTTTGTTATCGTGTTCATTCATGACATACTAGTCTATTCGAGGAATGAGGAAGATCATGCTAGCCATCTCAGAATAGTTCTCCAAACTCTAAAGGATAAAGAGTTGTATGCTAAGTTCTCTAAGTGTGAGTTTTGTCTTGAGTCTGTGGAATTCTTAGGCCACATTATTTCCGGTGATGGAATTAGAGTTGACACTCAGAAAATAGAGGCAGTGCAGAATTGGCCTAGACCCACATCTCCAACTGATATTAGGAGTTTCTTGGGTTTGGCTGGCTATTATAGAAGTTTCGTAGAGGAGTTCTCATCTATTTAATTCCGTTTGACCAAGTTGACTTAGAGGACAATTAAGTTTCAATAGTCTGAAGCTTGTGAGAAAAGCTTGCAGGAATTGAAAGAAAGGTTGACTACTACCCCAGTGTTAACCTTACCAGAAGGTATGCAAGGCTTTGTTTTTTATTGTGATGCGTCTAGAGTTGGTTTGGGTTGTGTGTTAATGCAGAATGACAAAGTTATAACTTATGCCTCCAGACAGTTGAAAGTTCATGAGAGAAACTACCCAACCCATGATCTAGAGTTGGCTGCCATAGTTTATGCTTTGAAAATATGGTGCCATTATCTTTATGGTGTTCATGTGGATGTGCTCACCGATCACAAGAGCCTTCGGTATGTGTTTACACAGAAAGAGCTTCATCTCAACAAATAAGGTGGTTGGAATTGCCCAAGGATTATGACATGAGTATTCTTTATCACCCAGGTAAGGCTAATGTTGTTGCTGATACCTTGAGCAGGTTGTCTATGGGTAGTACCGCCCATTTTGAAGAAAATAAGAAAGAGTTAGCAAAAGAGGTGCATAGGGTTGCATGACTAGGAGTTTGACTAATGGATTCCACAGAAGGAGGAGTAGTGGTGATAAATGGGGCTGAATCATCATTAGTGTCAGAAGTGAAAGAAAAGCAAGACCAAGATCCTATTTTGCTTGAATTGAAGACAAATGTTCATAAGCAAAAAGTATTGGCTTTTGAACTATGGGGAGATGGCGTATCGAGGTATCAAGGTAGGTTGTGTGTACCAAGGGTGGATGAACTCCAAGAAAGAATTACGGAGCAAGCTCATAGCTCCAGATATTCTATCCATTCGGGTTCCACAAATATGTATCGCGATTTGAGAAAAATTTATTGGTGGAGTAGTATCAAGAAGGGCATTATAGAGTTAATTGCTAAATGTCCAAATTGCCAACAAGTTAAAGTAGAGCACAAAAGTCCAGGTGGCATGGCTCAGAATATAGAACTTCTGGAATGGAAATGGGAGATGAACAATATGGACTTCATCACAGGTTTACCAAGGTCTCGTAGGCAACATGATTCCATTTGGGTGATTGTTGATAGAATAAAAAAACCAGCACACTTTTTGCCGGTAAAGACTACCCATTCAGCAGAGGACTATGCTAAGTTGTATATCCAAGAAGTATTTAGAATTCATGGAGTTCCAGTCTCCATTATTTCAGATAGAGGTGCGCAATTTACTGCATAGTTTTGGAAGTCATTCCAAAAAGGCTTGGGTTCAAAGGTAAACCTAAGCACTGCTTTTCATCCTCAGACAGATGGTCAAGCAGAGCGCACTATTCAGACCTTAGAGGATATGTTGAGGGCTTGTGTGATTGATTTCAAAGGTAATTGGGATGATCACCTACCTCTTATTGAATTTGCTTACAACAATAGTTACCATTCTAGCATCCAGATGGCTCCTTATGAAGCTCTTTATGGGAGAAGATGCAGATCTTTTATTGGATGGTTTGAAGTTGGTGAAGCTGAGTTGGTAGGACCAGATTTAGTTCATCAAGCCATGTAGAAGGTGAGAGTTATTCAAGAAAGGTTGAAAACAGCGCAGAGTCGTCAGAAATTCTACACTGATGTTAAGAGAAGAGAGTTATAATTCGAAGTAGATGATTGGCTCTACTTGAAGGTTTCACCCATGAAGGGTGTTATGAGATTTGGTAAGAAGGGAAATCTTAGTCCCCGATATATTGGCCCTTACAGGATATCAAAAAGGGTTGGTAATGTAGCTTATGAGTTGGAGCTACCACAAGAGTTAGCCGCAGTTCATCCGGTATTTCACATCTCCATGTTGAAGAAGTGCATGGGTGATCCTTCATTGATTATACCAATTGAAGATATTGGGATCAATGATAGCTTGTCTTATGAGGAGATTCCTGTTCAGATTCTAGATCGCCAAGTTTGCAAGTTGAGAACAAAAGAGGTAGCATCAGTCAAAGTTCTTTGGAGGAACCAATTTGTTAAGGAAGCTACTTGGGAAGTTAAGGAAGATATGAAGAAGAGATATCCACATCTCTTTCAACCCGGAGAAATTCCAAATCAAGGTAGTAATTATCTTCTTAGTACTCTATAATTTATATACTTGATGTGTTAGATTTGCTTTTTGGGTGTTTGAACTGAATGATTGATGCTACACCCTTAGCCTAGTAAGAGTAATCTCATTTGAGGATGAATATTCCGAAAGGGGAGTTATTATAACATCTCGCTATTTGAAAGAACTAGGAAGAGTTAGAATTGGAAATAATCATTTTAGGAAAGAATGGAAAATCTGGAAATTTGGTAAGTTATTGTAAGTTTGGGTTTTTGGTCAAATTGAAATGACCATAACTCCTAGCTTAGGATGAGTTAGGTGTGCTTCCAGATACTGTAGGAAATACCTTGGAATTATCTTTCCAACTCCGCTGAGTTTTCATGATTTCGAGTTTGTATGCGTGAGATATGCCCATTTGAATTTGGGCTGTTCAATTAATGAAAGTCTAATCCGAATTTTGGAAGGGTATTTTAGTCTTTTCCTTACCCAATTATTTTAATTCATTTTTAGGGGTTTATTTGGGGTCTAATCAGAATTATATCAGTATAGTCAATTGGAAATTCACACTAGGGTTTGGATAAAAAAGAAAAGAGAAGAAAGAAGAAGAAAAGTCAAGATTCGTCAAGAATGTTCAAGTTTGGTTGCTGATTTCGCCAAGGATTTAATCCTACAAAATATGTGAGATCACATAGCATTGGGTTAGTTCACCCATGCGCCAATCATGATTTATTTCAGAGAATTTTTGTTCTTGAAGGTTTAGAAATTGAGTTCTTGATGGGTTTTGTTGAAGTTCTATTGAGTTCTTGATTCGTTGAAATTGTTGAGGAGTTGTTGATCCAAATTCATGATTTTAGGTGTGAATTCGAATAGAATATTGAATATATTAATGGTATAGAATATTTAAAGTGTTTGGGGGAAAGAACTAAGTTGAAATAGGGGGTTTAGAGAATAAAAAAACGAAGGAGAAAAGTCGGATGCACCTGGGCAGGGGTTGGGGCGTCGCCCCTCTCAGAGCCCCAAGAAGGGCCCTCTAAAGTATGGGCTCTGGGGTGCCATGCCAGCCAACTTGCCCTACCCCAGCCTCTGAAGTTTTAAGGATGGTGCCCCGCTCCTCTCAAAGCGTCAGGGATGCCAGTTCACCCATTTTCCCCCTTCTTTCTGTACTAGTTCCTTAGCAACGTATCTATGTTTCCTAGTTGATTCCAACACTCTAAGGTACGTCTAAACATCATGAAATCATACATAAACATGAGATCATAAACCTTGAACCCATAATTCAATTCAAGGAAAGTAAGAGTCAACCCAAGAGAAGTTCTTAGAGTTTTCCAAAAGTCTTTCCCAAAAGTTTTAACTTTGTTTTAAGACTTAAAGTTCAAGTTGAGTAAAGAATAAAGAGTAAAAGTTGAAGTTCATTTCTTCAAAGAGTATATAAGGACTATGTATTCCCAAAGAGTTTTAAAATGTTTTCACATTTGAACAAGGAAAGGAAACCTTGATTTCCAAAGAGCCATTGAGCTAGTTTTTAGAACAGAGTAAACACTTTCACAATTAAGCAAGATAGGAAACTTTGATTTCCAAGATAGCGCTTGAGCTAAGTTTTTGAGAAATTATATCAAATCACAGAAAGATGTATGTTTTTAAACATAAAAGCTAGTATCATATTTTGGGAGTAGTATTGAGCATCGATATGGGGGAGAGTTCAGACAACTCCCAACTCCCATAAACCATGTAGCCATCATAGGTAGAAAAAGGGTCATACTTTTTAGATGATTCCTTAGTGCTTTTTAGCATAAACTAGTGGATCCACTTAGTAGTCAGGTTCTATACCCTCGACAAGGTATAGGACTGCTGTGGCATCGTGAGGCAAAATGTTGTATCGTCACAATAGCTCTTATGTGATGGTTGTCGGTTAGAGAAACTCCCACAGAAGTATATTGTATTCTTATATACACATATTTATTTGTATTTTTTTATACAATTCAGAGTTTATATCGTATCTTTGCATACACTCAGAGTATTATTGTATTTCCAAATACATAGAGTTGACATCCATGTTTTAAAAGCTTTTTTTATACTGCATTTACTTTATTGCTTTATAATGAAATGAGTTCAATTCAGTTCAGTTGAGCCAGGTAAGTTCTTTCAGTTCCTTTCAAGGTTATTTCTTGTTTTAGAATCCCCTCGCATACTCGTACATTCAATCTATTGATTCCGTTTGGCCTGTATCTTTTAATGATGCAGATATAGGTAACCAGGATCAACATCCAGCGCATCGGTGATTGTAGTTCAGCTGCAGACTTGTTGGTGAGCCTCCTCGCTTCTAGAGGATCCCTTTTATTACTTTTAATAGTTTTAGTTTCATTAGGATGTCATGGGTCTTGTTTCGGAATCCATCTCAGTTGTTTACAAGCTTCAGAGACAGTCAAATATTAGTTCTTGAGTTTTCTATTTCCTGTTTTAATAGTTGAGACTTAAGTTGCCATTTTGGCTATGTTTAATATTTCTTAAAGACATTTACCTGAGTTATCCTTTGAGACTATTTCTTGTGTTTAAGACATCCGCTAAGTAAGTAAGTTAGGCCAAGGGTTCGCTTGGGGCTAGCAATGGTTCTCGAGTGCAAGTTCCGCCCAGGGTGTAGGCTCAGGGCATGACAAACTTTTTATGAGGCTAAGTTTCATGCCTTTTCCAGATATGCTACATAGTTGGTAACTACTGAGGAGGAAAGGATTCAACTATTCATCAAGGGATTAAACTCCGAGTTTTAGGTGTTGTCTGTTAACATGACCAATGCAGGTAAAAGTTTTAATGAAGTGATAGACTCTATAAAGAAAGTGGAAGGAGTTCGACGTGATGGGCCATCCATGGCCTTGGATAAGAAGCCCAAGAGCATAGGTAACTTCCATGGTTCCTACTCCAAAGGTTCAGGTAGGCTGACACTTGCAGCTCGACCAATTCAGTCAGCCATGCCTGCTTCAACAAGTGGTTACTCAGGAATTCCAAAACATAATTTTATTCAGAATAGCCAGGTAGCCGCACCTTCGACTGGCAGTAGGCCGTCTTTTGATCGTAGTTTCTACAATTATGGAGAACTTGGGCATATGAGGAGAGATTGTCCCCATCCACGCATGTGTGACCCCGCGCAGCAACAGACTAGTGTAGTGGTACCATGAGCAATGGTAATAATGGCAGAGGATGTCCACAAGACGAGGCCATAGAGGTCATGGAAATGGTAATGCAGGTAGGGGAGCAGTGCATCCAGGAAAAGAGGTTCCCCGTCAAGACGATATGGCTCATTTTTATGCCTTTCCGGGCAAGACCGATGCTGGGGCGTCCGATGTAGTGATCACTGATACTATTCTTGTCTGTGACCGGATGGGTACTATTTTGTTTGATCCGGGTTCTACTTATTCATATGCTATTTGTGATATACTTAATGCCCACATCCATGTTTCTACCCCAGTTGGAGAGTCTATCATAGTCATTCGTCTGTATCGTTATTGTCCTGTCTTGTTTATGGGTTTTCAGAATTGGGCTGATTTGGTTATTCTGGATATGACTGACTTTGGTATCATCTTAGGCATGACTTGGTTGTCCCCCTACAATGATATGTTGAAGTGTAATGCTAAATATCTGACTCTAGAAACACTGGGTAGGGAAAAGTTAGAGTGGAAAGGGGTGTACAAGCCTAAGTCAACTAAGGTCATATTTTTCTTTCGGGATAAGAAATTGGTGGGGCAGGGGTGTTTGGTATATTTGGCTTATATTCGGGATGTTGATGCTAATTCTCCCTCTATTGAGTCTATTCCTGTAGTGTCTAAATTTAAGAAAGTGTTTCCTACCGATTTTCCTGGTATGCCTCCTGATAGAGAAATAGATTTTTGCATTGATTGGAATCGGGCACTCGCCCCATTTTCATCCCTCTGTATCACATGGCTCTGTTAGAATTGAGAGAGTTTAAGGCTCAAATCCAGGAGCTTCTTGATAAAGGTTTCATCCATCCTAGTGCTTCCCCGTGTGGTGCTCCTACCTTGTTTGTTAAGAAGAAGGATGGTAGTATGAGGATGTGCATAGACTATCGACAGTTGAATCGGGTCACTATCCAGAATAAGTATATATTTTGCCTCAGATAGATGACTTTTTTGACCAGTTGCAGGGTGCATCAGTTTTCTCTAAGATTGACCTAAGGTCTAGTTACCATCAGTTAAAGATTAGGCTTGAGGATGTACCAAAAATGACATCCAGGACCTACTATGGGAACTATGAGTTTCTAGTGATGTCATTTGGGTTGACAATTGTGCTTGTAGCCTTCATGAGTTTGATGAATGGTGTGTTCAAACCATTCCTGGATTCTTTTGTTATCGTCTTTATTGATTACATTTTGGTTTATTCTAAGAGTAAGGAAGAGCATGCCGACCATCTTTGTTTTGTTTTTGGTATCCTTGGAAAACTAAAGTTGTATGCTAAATTTTCTAAGTGTGAGTTCTGGTTGTCTTCAGATGCTTTTTTGGTGCATGTGGTTTCAATGGAAGGGGTAATGGTAGATCCCCAAAAGATCGAAGCAGTCAAGAACTGGGTCCGATCTAGCTCTGTGACTGAAGTTCGGAGTTTTGTGGGGCTCGCCAGCTACTATCGACGATTCGTGAAAATTTTTACTTCTATTGCCATGCATTTGACAAGGATGACCAAAAGAAGGTGCCTTTCGAATGGACTGAAAAATGTGAAGAGATTTTTCAAAAGCTCAAGACTCTCCTGACCACAGCACCTATTCTAGCACTGCTAGTGGAAGGTAAAGACTTCATTATTTATTGTGATGCTTAACATTCGGGTTTGGGTGTTGTGTTGATGCAGGATAAGAATGTCATAGCATATATTTCGCTGCAGCTGAAGGTGCAGGAGAGAAATTACCCGACGCATGATTTGGAGTTGGCAGCGGTAGTGTTTGCTCTCAAGATCTAGCATCATTACCTTTATGGTGTCAAGTGTGAGGTGTTGACCGATCATCTTAGTTTGTAACATGTATTCACTCAGAAGGACCTAACTCTGAGACAGCGAAGGTGGATGGAATTATTCAAGGATTATGATGTTACCATTCAGTATCATCCGGGTAAGGCTAATATGGTACGCAGTTCACATCCAAGTTTTGGGGAAAATTGCATGAGCAGTTAGGCACTCAACTCACTTTTAGCACAGATTTTCATCCACAGAAGGACGGGAATTCAGAGAGAACTATTCAAGTGTTAGAGGACATGTTGAGGGCATGTGTGATTGACTTTGGAGGGCATTGGGATAAATTCTTACCTTTGTGTGAGGTCTCCTATAATAACAATTACCACTCCAGCATTGACATGGCACCGTTCGAGGCACTTTATGGGAGGAGATGTAGATCACCCATAGGGTGGTTTGAGGCTGGAGATGTGTAACCTTTGGGGGTTGATTTGGTGAAAGATACTCAACATAAGGTGAGAAACATCCAAGCTAAGCTTTTAGCAGTCCAGAATCGACAGAGAAAGTATGCAGATAGTAAGGTAAGGGACATGACATTTTAGGCTACTGAGCAAGTTCTTCTAAAAGTGTCACCCATGAAAGGGGTGATGAGATTCGGCAAGAAGGGCATGCTTAGTCCTTGCTACATCAGGCCATTTAAGATTCTTAACTGTGTAGGGCCAGTGGCTTGTAGGTTGGCTTTACCGCCTAGCCTATCTGGGTCCATCCAGTGTTTCATGTGTGCATACTGAAAAAGTATCATGGTGACAGAGAGTACATCATTAAGTGGGACTCAGTTTTGTTAGACAGAGACCTTCAGTATGAGGAAGAACCGACTGCAATTCTTGATCGCGATGTCTGGAAGCTGAGGACCAAGGAGACAAAATCAGTGAAAGTTCAATGGAAGAATCGTCCAATCAAGGAAGCTACTTGGGAAACCGAGAAGGAAATGCGAGACAAGTATCCACAGTTATTCAATGAATCAGGTACTACTCTGCTCTTACCTTAGCCAATTTTTCCTAGTTTGACGCTCGGGGATGAGTGATGGGTAAGTTGGTATCTATTGTAACGACATGTTCCCGTCGTTATAGAAAAGCCAATAGGGGAAAGAATTGGGGCCAGAAAACTTTTGAGTAGTGACTTGGAAATGTCTAGCCTAGTCAAGATTTGGACGAAATCTAAGTCAAGTAATGTATAGGGAAATCTGGGAATGCATGGGGGATTTAATTATGATTTTGATTACATGAGTGGATAGCCAAGACATTAAGGATCCTGTACGGCTTTAGGAATCGATATCAGATGAGTAGAACTCCTGAAACTGATCTTGGCGTGAAGGGGTAGTTTTAGAACATCCTGGTTTGAAAGTGTATTGTGAAATGGGAGCTTTGGACTCAAATTCCGAGCTTATGTCCCTGTGCAAGCCACCAGGGCGGGATTATTCCCATCAGGGTAGGGCTGTTGTGGCGGGTTAGGTCCCGCTATGGTGGGACAGTCACAACTTAAGTTGGGGAAAAACCCCAAAATCATTATTTTCTACAAAACTTCGTTCCTGAGAGCTAGGAGACAACCCAGGGCGATTCTTGTCAGTTTTCCACGACTTCTAGTGCTAAAGGTAATGAAATTACTCCCGTAATCCGTATTTTGATTCCTAGAACTTAGAATCTTGTGTAATTATTATTGGGGGAGGGTTTTGGCCTGAAGTTGATAGTAGGAAAAGCCCTAAGTTGAGTATTAGGATCTTGGGTTTGGCCTAATAGTTTCATTATTATTCGGGTAAATTAGGATTTGTTTATTGATCCTTGCATTAAATTACTTGTTTTAGACCAAGAACAAGCGTAAAGAATCCGGAAAGGGAAGGCTTAAGTGTCCTAGGAGGATTCAAGCTTTGTTTCGAGGTAGGTGATGGTTCGATTTCCTGTTTGGGTGATATATGTCAGTTAATTTCTTCATTATATGCATGTGTGATATACCGTGAGTTTACGGTATTTTTAATATATTTCACTTAAAAGTTGTGTGTGTATTTTGTATTGGAAATAATGTTTGTGTATCATGTTTGCAGGAAATAGGCTTGGACGTGGTAAAGTGAGAAGACAGCTGAAAAATCTACAGAAGTGGCCACGCACGGAGGGACCTACGAACCGTAGGTCTTGTGACGGTCCATCGATGTGTATGCGTAGATAGAGCATCAGGGAACTCTGACCAAGTGTGGAACCATGAAGCGACTAACGAACCGTAGGTCGACCTACGGGCTATCCTGCACATCCGTAGAAGATGAACTCGGAGTCGAATTCCAGTACCTGATGAAAATCCTAAGTGTGGAGCCATGAAAGAGGACTCACGGACCGTAGGGCAACCTACGGTCCCGTATGCACGTCCGTCGGTGATCAACTGGAGTTGAAGGTTCCATCTGCTGTGGAAAAATTCTAAGTATTGACCAATGGAGGGGACCTACGGACCGTAGGTCGACCCACGGTCCGTAGGTCGAGTCGTCGATCAAAGGCTCATCCAGAAAGTTTATTTCCTTATTTTTTTTCCTTTTGGTTTAGGACATGTTTTTCTATAAATAGGGTATGTATACCTCGTCTTTGGGGGTTAGATATTTTTTTTAACTTTTAGTTCTTGATATTTTTTTGGGAATTAACTTGCAAACTTTGGCAATTTGATTTCCGGATTTTGGTATTATAAGATTTTTTGCTTTGAAATTTTGTTGGAGATTACAGGTTACTTCTACTCTAAACGTAAGTTTATCAATTCTTCTTATCAAAACATGAATTGTGTTCTTTCAAGCATGAGTAGCTAAATCCACTACTAGGGTTGTGGGAACCATGAGCAATTAACAGTGTATGAATAATAACTAAGTAATTCTTGAATAGTTTTAATGCATGTATTGGTAATTCTTTTGCTTAGAAGTCTTTTTAACGGTGCACAACGTTAGAACTCACCTTGTTGCTACTTGCCGGACCAAGGAGGTAGTTAATAAGAAAAGAATTATCAATAGAGATTTAGTGTGATACTATCTAATAGTCTAATTTCAATTGGTGCGAGGGTGACTAAGCCATACATTGATGTGATGTCTAATAGGAGGTAAAGGTAAGGGTTAGTAAAGTATACACGTAGCTGGACCAAGGTGCGGGGTGAAATTCCCTATTTGGAGGACCAATCATATAGGGATATGTATCTTACCAACTTTGCATGTAAAACACTAGCAAAGGATTAATATTATTAGGATTACCGCGTTAAAAGCTTATGGGGAACACATACACCCTAGTTTCTCTCTCTCATTGATAACAACAAATTTGGAATCTTACTCACTTGTTACTTAAATCAGTTATTTGTTTACACAAATCCCCCCCTTTATTTACTTGTCTCAGCAATAAGTTGACTAAACGAATGTAATAGTGAGTTAAGTTTAAGTCTAAACCATATTCCTCGTGGGATAGACCCCAACCTACAAGGTGGATTCTTTATTTGACAATGATCGCTTATGCTTCTTTAGGGAGGTGTAAATTGAGCGTATCAAATTTTGGCGCCGCTACTGGAGAATAAGGCTTTTGGATTAAGTTTAACTACATTATGGAACTCTAGTCAAATATTTCCTGATTTTATGTTTTCTTTTGTTTTTGTTTTCTACAGGTTTCTACTCTAGTGTCTGCCAAGTACACGGAGTCAAGGCGAACCATTGACTCCCTACGATCCAGAGTTGAGCACAACTTTGAGAAAAATCAATAATCAAGGGATCCAAATCAATCCAATTGAAGAGAATCTTGGTGATGGAGTACAATTGCAGCCTCCTGGGGTTGTTAATGTGCAAGCTCAGGTTTATGGTGGAAATCTTATCGGAGATGCATTGATGGTGCAGAATCCGCCAGAGCTAAGGTTGCGTGATAACTACAGGGTTGACTTCAATACAGTTGAATCAGAAGGGCCCATTGTTCTTCCTCCCCTACCTCTAGGGAATACATTTGTGGTGACCAGCAGTCTTATGTAGATGCTTATAGCGAGAGGGTTGTTTTCTGGGCTAGCTTCTGAAGATTTGCATGCCACATGGCTAAATCGAGAAGTGTATGTAAGAGTTGTGTGGGGCGACCGGAGTTGGATATGGATATCATAGAGTTGAGAGTCTTCTCTCTATCATTGACTGGCGATGATGTTGTGTGGTTTGCTGAGCTTCCATATAATTTAATCCATACATGGGACCAATTGCATTGAGTATTCATGGCAAAGTACTTCTCAATGTCTAAGAAGCTTAACCACAAGGACAAGTTGAATAATTTCGTTGCACTACCTTGAGAGTCTGTGAGCAGTTCTTGGGATAGATTCAATGCGTTCATCAGAAGTGTTCTGAATCACCGCATAGATGACGAGTCATTGAAGGAATATTTCTACAGAGGGCAAGATGACAACGGAAAAGTTGTGCTAGATACTATCGCTGGAGATTCCTATGGTGAGTGCACTTTTGAGGAGATCTCTGAGAAATTGGAGAAGATTTCCCCAAATAATAAGGCATGGAACACTAGAAAAGCTAATACTGGAAGAAACACATTCGTTATTCAAGTTGCACCAAATCAATCTAGTGATGACATTTTTGAGGAGATGGCTCAGATGAGGACAGAACTTGGGTTGGTATTGAAACATGTGAGCGGAGGTGCAGAGAAGGTGAATGCGGTTAATTACCTAACTAGAACTCCACCACCTCCAGTTGAGGAGTGCTACTATGAGGAGTATGCTTATTTGGTGAATAATCAGACGGGGGGTTTCCAAACCAACGCCCAAGGTTCCAACTTGGATAATTGGCGCCAAGGTCAAGGAAACCAAGGTCGGAACTATGGAAACTATAACAGAGAAGGAAATAATGTCCGGGATGAGAACTACAACTGTGATAACAACTATAACTGGAACAACTATCATAATATGAATGAGAGAGCTAGGCCCTACGTTCCACCTGGGAATAGGGAATCTGGTAACAGAGAAACTGGGGGTAATATGTCATGCGTTGAGGATATGATACAAAAGATGATGAAAAGGTTTGACGCTACTGTAGGTTTGACCAGAATGTGAAAGAGATGAGCATTGAGTTGTCCGGGATTGGTCAGAAAGGTGATGCCCATGTAGTGTCCATAAAGCAAATTGAGCAGTAGTTTAGTCAGTTGTCTGCTACTGTGAATACTCGCCAACCGGCCACACTTCCTAGCAACACCATCCAGAATATGAAGAATGATGGGCATTGTTTGGCAATCACGACTCGCGGAGGAAAGTAGACTATTGATCCCTCCATGCCATCTGATATGGAAAGGTGGTAGAAACCAATGATGATGAGGTTGAGGTCACTAAAAAGTCTAAAATTGCTGCAGAGAAGGAAGCAGAGGTAACCCAAAAGGTTGTCCCCATGCCTAGACCTCCACCTCCCTTCCCATAGAGGTTAGTGCAAAAGATCAAAGAAGGAAAATACCGCAGATTTATAACCATATTGAAACAGCTCTCCATCAATGTCCTGTTGATAAAAGCTTTGGAGCAAATGCCTGGGTATGCAAAGTTCATGAAGGACTTGGTGACCAAAAAGAGGGTTGACAGTTATGAGAATGATGAGAGATTGCAGCATTGGAGTGCCATTTCTACGAGGTCATTGGTGCAAAAGAAAGAAGATCCTGGAGCTTTCACTATTCCTTGAACCATCGGTAAGATGCACTTTGCAAAGGCCTTATGTGATTTAGGAGCCAACATTAATCTGAATCCATTTTCTGTCCAAAACCAACTGCGATGCGACTACTCATGGCCAATAGAATAGTGAAGAAGCTCATTGGTGTTCTCCAATATGTCCTTGTGAAGGTGGGGTCATTCATCTTTCCGGTGGACTTTGTGATACTCTATTGCGAAGTTGACTTTGAGGTTCCCATAATTTTAGGGAGACCATTCCTTTCTACTGGGTGTGCCTTAGTTGACATGGAGAAAGGGCAAATGAAGTTTTGACTGAATAAGGAGGAGGTGACCTTTAACATCTGTAAGTCTATGAAGCAGGAAAATGATCTTAAACCGGCATCTGTGGTGAGTCACATTGTCAAAAAAAGGTGCTAAAGTGTCTAGAAAGAGAAGTTAGGTGTAGCCTTGTGCATAGAGAAAAAGCACTAAGATCAAAGGACAGAAAAGCGCAAACTAGTTCCTGGGGATCTGGTGTTGTTGTTTAAATCAAAGTTGTGCTGGTTTCCTAGCAGAAGTCCCAGTGGACCGGACCACTCAAAGTGACTCAAGTGTCCCCACATGGAGTAGTTGAGCTCGATAAAATGAGGGGAACAAGGTTCAAGGCCAACCACCGAAGGATAAAAAGCTACATGGGAGATTCTGAGAGTGTAAATGCATTGATAAAGGCATGGCATCTTGATGAAGTTTGAGTAATCAAGGTGTCTGCATCGTGCCGCGACATTAAATCAAGCGCTTCTTGGGAGGTAACCTAAGATGTACCATCTAGACAACTATAGGTTTTTCTTTTTGATTTAGGAGTTTTCTTCTTTTATTTTAATTTGTGTAACTCTTTAGATAAGTGTTTTATATTTATATTAGTGTTGGCTAGATATAGAATAGGGTTCGTGTCTAAAAGTGTCTAGAAAATGTAAAAAGAAAGTCCGAATGGTTGCTACGTGTGCAGGGGCAAAAAGGCAAAATCTGTAGAAAAGTAGTTGTGCAGTAGTCTACGGATCCCCTCAATGGTCCGTGGGTCCATCCACGGACCGTGAATGGCGTTCGTAGACCCCATGTAAGTGTTCTAAAATTTTTAAGTGTCAGAGTGACCTATGGAATGATGGTGCTATGAGAGTTGATGAGAGCACTACTGAGAGTGTTGGGATAGTAGATGGGAGCACTATTGATGGCGTTCCGAGTGTTGATCCAGCGGGTTCCAGGAAACCATACCCACCCGTTTCTTGAGTGGTCTTCGGCGCTTATGCGCCATAGGTTTGCTTCACCCGATCCTTTGCTTTTTACTTTTTGTGCATTGGGGACAATTGCACTTTATTTTGTTGGGGGTGGGGTAAATGGATTGTGAGTGATAGGGTTAAGTTTGAGTAACCCAACTCACAATCCTCTCTTGGGGTTTTCTTGCCTGTGTTATTTTCCCCCAAGAGGCTATTTAATTTTTATTGAACCGACATGTTTAGGAATGTATGTGTAGGAGTAAGTATAAAAATGAAAGCATGATGGCATGAAAAGCATGAGAAAAATGATCCCTATAAAAAAATGTTGAATTGTGTTAGATATATAGTCTTGATGAGTTGAATGTGATGGATCTCAATGTGACATGATAAGAACCGAATTGACCTCAGAACTTAAGCTAAAACTTGAACTGGGTAATCTGATAATGAAACAATGTGCCAAGAGTGTGTGAGAAAAGTTGAATGTTCAAACAGTATGTGCCAATGTATAACTTTCCTTGTTTGTCCTGCTAAGATGATTTAGGCTATAAGTTGTGAAGTGATCATAGGCCCTTGTTCAAATTAGTCCACTTAAGCCTAAAATGATCCAACCAAACGCAATCAATGTTCCCTTTGATCCAAATATTTGAGCCTAAAATAGACCATTTTTTTTATTCACCTAACTCACCTTCCCTAAAATAATTGTTTTGGCCCCGATCCCTCCATGGACATGTGCACCTTGACATAGGCCAAAAGCCTAAGTTGAGGGTGGCTACTGCAAAAGTTACCTTGATCTTGGCCCTAGTCTGACATCGGATATTGTGCACCTCAACTAATGCAAAATCCATAAGTTGAGGGTGGCTATGAAAGAGGAAACCAAAAGAAAAAAGGGGTATGAATAGAGTTTTGTGTTGAGAAGAGAAAAAGAAAAGATAGAAGAGGATGCGACTTTGTGCAAAAGAATAAAAAAGATGATAAATAAAACTGCTGAAAGAAATAAAGAAAAAGAAGAAAGTGAAAAAAAAATAAGAGCCACAAAGTCAAAAGTCGCATCCATGTTGAAAAGAGTCAAGGGAAAGAAAGTAGAATGAAAGGATGTCAAAAATAGGTTGAGAAAAGAGGTAAAAATCTAATGTAATATCAATGAGGGCAGAAAGTCACTAAAAAGTACCCAAATGTACCACACCTGACCCTGAGCTTACGTTACAAGCTAAGAAAGTCCTATAGTGATCCTAACAACTAGTTTGGAGAGTCTAAGCAGTGAAAATAAGGGCAAGCCTATGGTATTGAGCACTAACTGTACTTGAAGTCACTTCTGAGCATGAGTGTTGAATAAATCCTAAAACTCAAAAAATACTCAAAAAATTCATATCTTTTGTGTGTAAAGGAGTTGACTAGTTAGATTAGTTTACTGATAAGTCTATGAGGTGGTAGATGGTCAACTTCTATCCGGCATTGTAATTTGACACTTTTTTTATTAATAAAGCAATCTGTTAATAAAAAAAATAAAAAGGATTTTGTTTGAAATGAGGGCACTAGTTACATTGTCGTAAAGTTGGTACCTTAGTGATTGTGAAAAGTGTATGTTGTGGTGTCTATTGGTCGATCTCTGTCATATCTTGATCCACATGAGTTAGCTTGTTGAGTCTAACAGAAAAGATTTGCACTGAGAAAATGGAGTGGATTGAAATGGCCATGTGATTGCTTGAGTTAGTATGGCTGTTTCTACACAAGTGTTGTTTAGAGTGTTAGGTTGTTGCTTAAGGACAAACAACATGTTTAAGTTGAGGGTGTTGATATACCATGAATTTATGGTATTTTTAATATATTTCACTTAAGAGTTGTGTGTGTCTAGGGCCATTTTGTATTGGAAATAATGTTTTTGTATCATGTTTGCAGGAAATAGGCTTGGACGTGGTAAAGTGAGATGACAGCTGAAAAATTTGCAGAAGTGGTCACCCACGGAGGACCCTACGGACTGTAGGTCTTGTGACGATCCGTCGATGGGTAGGCATAGATGGAGCATCAGGGAAGTCTGACTAAGTGTGGAACCACGAAGCGACTAATGGACGTTAGGTCGACCTACGGGTCGTCCTGCACATCTGTAGAAGATGAACTGGGAGTCGAAGTTCCAGTACCTGATGAAAATCCTAAGTGTTAAGCCACTGAAGAGGACCCACGGACCATAGGCCTGCACGTCCGTCAGTGATTAACAAGGAGTTGAGGGTTCCAGCTCTTGTGGAAAAATTCTAAGTGTTGACCAACGAAGGGGACCTACGAACCGTAGGTCGACCCACGGTCTGTAGGTTGAGTCGTCGATCAAAGCCGCGTCCAGAAAGTTTATTTCCTTATGTTTAGGACATGTTTTTCTATAAATAAGGTATGTAAACCTCGTTTTTTGGGTTTAGACATTATTGTTTACTTTTAGTTCTTGATATTTTCTTGGGAATTAACTTGCAAAATTTGGCAATTGGATTTTCAGATTTCGGTTTATAAGATTTTTTCTTTGAAATTCAGTTGGAGATTACGGGTTTCTTCTACTCTAAATGTAAGTTTATGAATTCTTCTTATCGAAACGTGAATTGTGTTCTTTAAAGCATGAGTAGATAAATCCACAACTAGGGTTGTGGGAACCATGAGCAATTAACAACGTATGAATAATAACTAAGTAATTCTTGAATAGTGTTTATTCATGTATTGGTAATTCTTTCGCTTAGAAGTCTTTTTAACGGTGCGCAACGTTAGGACTCGCCTTATTGCTACTTGCCGGACCAAGCAGGTAGTTAATGAAAAAAGAATTATCAACAGAAATTTAGTGTGATACTATCTAATAGTCTAATGTCAATTGGTGCGAGGGTGAAAACTAAGCCATACATTGATGTAATGTCTAATCTGAGGTAAAGGTAAGGGTTAGTAAAGTATACACACGTAGACGGACCAAGGTACGGGGTGAAATTCCCTATTTGGAGGACCAATCACATATGGATATCTATCTTACCAACTTTGCATGTGAAACACTAGCAAAGGATTACTATTATTAGGATTACTGCGCTAAAAGCTTATAGGGAACACATACAACCTAGTCTCTCTCTCTCATTGATAACAACAAAGTTGGAATCTTGCTCACTTGTTACTTAAACAACAATCACTTATTTGTTTACACAAATCCCCCCCCTTTATTTACTTGTCTGGGAAATAAGTTGACTAAACAACTATAATAGTGAGTTAAGTTTAAGTCTAAACCATATTCCTCATGGGATCAACCCCAACCTACAAGTTAGGTTCTTTTGACAACGATTGCTTATGCTTATTTAGGGAGGTGTAATTTGAGTGTATCAGTGCGTTTATGTGAATACTGAAATGTGAATCGAACCTATGTAATGATTATGTGCGAACAATTACATGCCATGAACCTACTACTTGACCATGTGACTATATGTATTATTCATTATGGTGTGCTTGTGATTGTGATTGTGCTGATTGGATCGGGTGTCATGTTCCGACACATATATTTGGGTGTCATGTTCTGACACATATATTGGACCGGTGTCACGTTCTAACACATACATTGGATCAGGTGTCATATTCTAACACACTAACAGTTTGGGTATGGGTTCCATAAGAGAACCACTTGTGATTATTATGTTCATGTCTACTTTTCATTGATATTGGGAGATTATATGTTGCTCTAAACTGATAATTGAATTGCGCATTCTGTATATGTGTGTGAGTGTGTTGTAATTGATTGTGTGTATTGTGCTTACTGAAGTTGTCGTGTGATCGTACTAGTACACTGTGATTGTGTACTGATACTGCACTTGCTCGTTCTTTGTTGAGTACAAGGCATCTTCAGGCGGCTACTGATAGACCTCAGTTAGAAGATCACTGATCGAGACTGGATTTAAGGGTGAGCCAGTTCTTTCAGGCTGCCATGGATCCATCCTTAGTTTAGTCCACTCTTTACGGACTCAGACTGGTGTTTAGACATTTTCTTATGTTTAGTTTCGGGGTTGCACCCCTTTTCCTTAGACTTGTCGTTTAGTAGAATTTTGGTACATTGAATTTCAGGTTCTAGGGGTTGAAATTCCGCATTAGTTATGTTAGTTGGTTATTTAAACTCCCAGAGTTTATGGGAACTCCGTATTTTCATTGTCATTTAAACCTGCTTCTGTTTCTTTAAATGCTTAGTTTTCCATTAGGTTGCTTAGTCGGGTTGTAGTAATTATTCTCCCACCAGAGGGTTAGTGTGGGTGCCAATCACGGGGGTTTGGGTCGTGATACTTTATCTGGAAGGTCCTTTAACTGATCCTTCGACTTCTTAAGCTCCAATGGACCAATTTTGTAAGGAGGAATTGAAATCATCTAGGTATCTAGAAAAAGGTTTATTCCAAAGTCAATTTCCCTTTCTGGAGGCACTCTAGAAAGGTATTCTGGGAACACTTCTAGAAACTCATTCACTACTGGAACTGACTGCAATGTTGGGGTTTCAGAATTGGAATCCTTCATCGGGACTAGATGGTAAATACAACCCTAAGATATCATTTTTATAGCCTCAAGGTAGGAGGTAAATTGACCTATATGAAATAAAGTACTACCCTTCTACTTTATGACTAGTTCGCTAGGAAACTGGACAATTTCACGACTCTGGTTGAAAAGTCAGTTGAGGCATAACAAGAGTGTAACTAGTACATGCTATGAATAACATTAAAATCAAGCATGTCTAACTCTACTAGATCAATTGTGGTGAATTTTTGAAAAACTAAGACTGAGAAGTTTTTGTACACTCGTTTAGCTAAGATTGACTCACCAACATGAGTAGAGAGTGAGAAGGGTTTTGATAAGATTTCAAAACTTATATCAAAATTTACTGCATTATAAGGAGTCATGAAAGAAAGTGTGGCTCCTGGATCTAATAATGCATAAGCATCAAGCTGAAAGACACGTAACATACCAGTAACTACATCAGGGGAATCTTCCTGATCCTAGCGTGTCTGCAAAGCATAGATACTATTCTAGCACTGACCGCCACTGGCACTAGAATAAGAACCTTGTTGAGTCGCTTAATCCGCTAGAGTTTCTGAAGGGTTGGTATGTCTGTTGGAGAACATATTTCCCCTTAGTGAGGCCACTGGGAACTCCCTCAATCTGTGGCCTAGCTTGCCGAATCCAAAACAACCATCATTGCCATCCATACATTCTCTTGGGCGGTTCTTACCGCACTTCTTACAAACTGGAAAACACGACCTCTATTGATGCTACCATGAGACTTAGAGCATGGTTCCTATCCATGTTCTCGTGTCTAAACTTGGGTACTGGGGCACTAGCAAAGGAAGGAGTTGGGCCGAAAATCTTCTCACGAAACTGAGAGTGATTGCCGCTACCCAATTTCTGCTGAGAATAATCTACACTACTTGTCCTTACCCTTTTACACTCCCTCTCACCTATCTTAAATTTCTCTTACTTTATCTGTTGGGAATGAGTCATCAATTGGAGATGTCCATCTACTTAATCAACATAGCACACTAGCAGTCCTACACTCCTTAACCACGGTCTCAGAAATTCTTAAAACAAACTTACTCATACGGGCCCTTGAGTCTATATATACCTCAAAAATTTGAACTAGGATTGAACAAGAGAGAAGGGAAAAACACGGAGGGGTCCACGGGCCGTGAAGAAGACCACGACCCATCACCCTGCTCGTCATTTAGGAAATAAAAGAGTGAGAAAAGACCAAATCAACCTTAAATGAAAAGCTATCAGATCATTCCACGAGGCCACATACGAACCGTGGTTTGAACTATGGTCGGTAGATCCTATCCATGTGGTATTTAGGCTAATGTTTTAAGTCTCCTTTCTACAAGCCATATTTGCGACCAATACATTGGTTTACGACCTGTGATTGAATCCTACATACTATTTAAAGATTGCTTGAGTAATGTATATGTTAGTGATTTCCAAAAGGTTCAGGTGATGAACTTATAGGTCTTCAAAAAGTAAACATGTGAATTGTGTGACTATGTGTAGAAGTTAAACCATGTTCTCCTTCAACACCCACTTTTTCGTAATAGTAGACTTTACAATATTGAAATTTACATTGCTAATGTGTGATACTGCCACATCACATAGTGCCATGAGGGTTTGATTTAGACTTCCAAAAATCTAACCCAAGACCCAATCACACTCGAAATCCTCAAGACCCAAACAACTATCCAACTAAGTCAGACATTACCTTTCGAACCTAACAGAACTATTGAAATTTGATTATGAGTTATTGACTTGAATTGTTGATTTTGGTCAAAATTTAAATTTTCAAAACTGAGAAACCCGTTTATTACTCGTTTAATCACCTTAGAAATCGTTTCACTGTACCCATAGGTCACAAATATCATACAATAGTTATATATTACTAAAAGTGGGAAGCTCAAAGTACAAAATCGGATTACCATTTTGTCCTTACACTAAATCATAAAATTATAAATCATTTAATTAATTAAATAATAAATAATAAATCATTTTATATTATTATTATACTACATATAAAAGTGGGAAGATGTTAAGTCTAATGTATCTATATTTATTTGGAACATGAAAATGTATGTGAATAAAAATTATAGCTAAATCTTTTCAACTTCTCTAATTTGAATAAATTAATGTAGTAGAGTACTATTTAACCTCGTGAAAATCGAAAAATTATTTGAAGTCTTTGATGAAATTATGTTTTATTCACTATTAATAACATTATAATACTATTTACTTAAATATTATTTTTACTAATCTTTTACTCTTGTTTATAGTTTTATATTTTTTTATTTGCATTGTATATGCACTATCATAAACCTTGTTTAATTACTTATTCAATTGTTGCGCTTAAATCCATAGGTGTTGTACTTTTCCTATTCATAACCTCTAACTATTAATTTAATACTTCAATATATCTTTTGATATTCTCCCATTTTTATCTATATAAATTCATCTTCTGTTTCATGAGACCTAATCCAAAGTTATTCATTTCATTCTACAGTTGTTTACATCCCTACTTTATTCAAATAAGGCGAAACGTCGTAGTAACTCAAAAAATAATCAATTTTAAAAGAATTTAAAGAATAAAATAATTTTAAAGGGAGTCGCCACCTAATTTTAGGAAAAACTAGGAAACCAATGAATTAATTAATTATTAAAAAATTATTTACGAAACCAATAGATTCTTGTTTAAACATTGTGATTGAGTCTCTTGAAGTTGTAGGTCAATAGTGCCCGAATATGAAGCTTGTTGTATTAAAAAAATTGTGCACTCATTGGGGATCTAGGAATTGCGGGTCTCTTTTCTTCAGTGGGTCATGTTTTAACAAATGGAGCTTTGCTTTTGTTAAAACATGACAAACTAAAGAGAAGAGACCCGGAATTCCATGATCCCCAATGAGTGCACAATTTTTTAATACGACAAGCTTCAGATTCGGGCAATATTGACCCACAACTTCTAGAGACTCATTCCCAATGTTTAAACAAGAATCTATTAGTTTCATAGACATTTTTTAATTAATTAATTGGTTTCCTAGTTTTCCTAAAATTAGGTGGAGACTCCCTTTAAAATTGTTTTATTCTTTAAATTCTTTTAAAATTGATTATTTTTTTAGTTACCACAACATTTCGCCTTACTAGAATAAAGTAGGGACATTTAAGATCCACTGTAAGACAAACTGAGTTTTGTTTGGTATAGGAACTAATTCATAGATGAGTACATTTAAGATCCACTTTATTTGGTACCGCGGAAAACATATCTCAAAAAATATGTGTAGAAAAATACATTATTTTCTTGAAAAATGATTTCGAATATTAAGTTGATCAGTAGAATTTCTTTTTGAAAAATATCTATATTAAGTTGGCCTTATTTTCTCTTAAATTATATCCTCTCCTTCATCTTTGACACCATGGTATGTTCCTCTCATGTATCAAGTGTTTCTAAAACATCTCAATCTCTAATCACGAATTCCTATCAAGATTCTAACATTAAATCCTCTTCCCATCTCTAGTGAAAACGAGAACTCATCTCAAGGTTCAAGAAGGGATTTTTGAGATTCTTCTTCAATGTTAGAGTTTCAATTTGAGTGATTCAAGGTATGTGAGATTTCATCAATGGATACTCTTTAACCCATTGAGTCCTAAAGTAAACTCTGTTGTCCAGTTATATTCTTCTACAGAGTTTAGGGTTTTTATGAAAGTATGGACTTCCTTATATTTCAGTTCCTTCTCATGGACAGTTTAAGAATACATGTTTTCCCATATAATTAGTATCTTTATAAAGGCATGTTTCATCAACTCTCAGAATATAGAAATTCATGCCTTTGGACTTGTGCTATTTATTTGCATATTCTGTTCATAATATATAAATTACCATGATTAGTTGTACTTTTTGGAGTGTTGGGTTATGAACACCCGATCCCCTAGTATTCCATAAATTTATAGTTTTATACTCAGTCTTTCGGTTCCACGTGTTTAAAGATGCTTTCAAATAAAGTGTCTATCTTTCAATCTCAGATTTCAATATTATTTAGCTACTCAGTTTATCAACATAATTACTTGGGAGAATTACTTACTACCGAGCGGGTGCAGGGATGAAGGCTCATCCATAAATTAGTTTGAGACCTTTAGTAGCAAACCCTAAGTCCAGAACTACGTGTCATCGTAGGTACTAAAGGGTCACCCGTCAAACTAGGCTTGACACCATTAGCCATTTTGGACATCAGTTTAGTGGATCTATGTAAGTCAGTGCTTGTACCCTTGGCAAGGTACATAGTGCCCTTCCAAATAGGGTACATGTTGCACTCTGTCTAGCTTAGACGAAGTATGTAAGTTATTAGTACCTCCCATAATTCAAACTCAATTATTGCATGACCCCGTATTTAGTTTATTCAATACAGTATTGATCATTTACATGTTTATTTCTTGGTTATTGCATCAACTTATATGTATTAGTTTCATGTTCAGTTTAGCATCTCAGGATCATCATGTTCAACTTATTAGAATATAGTGCATATCTCACATGCTCAGTACATTAAAAGTATTGATCGCATACTTCTTATTCCTGCATTTTTCATATGATGTAGATTCAGGTGCTCATTATCAGGATCCTAATCAGGTAGATCACAACTTCCAACCAACAGGTGATGACTCCTCTTTATTCGAGGGTTGAAATCAGTTTGTAGTTCTAGTATTTTGTTTCTATTCATGTGTATTGATTAAGGGAAACACGAGGTCATGTCCTAGTTATCTATATTCAATATTAGTATAGCATTCATAGACAGTCAGTTAGATTTGTTGTATCAAGTCTAATTCCGGATTTTTTTTCAAATTACTGATGTTATAAACAAAATTTTGTTCAGAAATGTATCGAACCAGTTTATTACAAAATTATGCTTCCACTCAGTCATTTTGACTCTTATACATGTTTATATTTAGATGTTCATGAGTTATGCATATATCAGAGGTTAGCTTTGGACAACTTATGATTTTAAGCACCCTGTTATGTTTAGGATGTAGTCACTAAGCGTGACAATTGTATCTATCCTATCAGAAATTTAGTGAGCTAGTTTTAGTTGTTGTTCATAGTTGCTAATTATGCTTGTATGCTTGTCATCATATCTACTTCTCACAACTTAAAGTTTTTTTCACTATAATCATACTTGAATCTCCATTCCACTCTGGATTATTTGCTGCCAACTAATTGAGGAGCACAATAAGCTCATCATAAGAAAATCTTTGAATGAACTTTATAACTTTCTATAAAAGCATGTGCAAGTTCCTTCTTGGTCTTGTGATGATGTGGACAATTAAGAAGCAACCCATTAGGCTTTACTTATGCTTGGGGTTCGGTTTAAACTTTAAAAAATCTTACCCAAGATCTAAATCACTCTCAAATTCCTTGAGACCCAAAACCAACTGCCCAACTAAGTCATGAATCACATTCTGAACCCAATAGAATTGTTGAATATTTATTTTGAGCTATTTACCTGAAATATTGACTCTTGTAAAACTTTAACTTTCAAAATTAAGAAACTCACTCATTACTCTTTTGATCACCTTAGAAATTGTGACACCCATCCCCGCATGTCACGGATTTCATACAAAAGTTATTTAAAGGGGTAAAATAGGAAAAACTCGCAGGAAACACAAAACGATCATGATTGGTGTTACAACTACTTTTAAAAAAAAATTATTTTAAAAAGTATTTCAAGATACAAAGAATTATATATATATTTTTGTTTGAATATGTGTCCTTAGTTATTCTACAAAGAAAACTAACACATTTAGAAATTACATCAAAGTTCTTTGTATGCATTGTAACAATTTCAATACAAAAAAATTTATAGTAGAAAAATTATCGCCTTACCTTTACTATTTTTTTCCTTACCTTTGCTATTTACTTACAAAAGATTTTCAGATCCTAAGATGTTTGAGTAGAATAATTATCGTCTTACCATTATTTTTATTTATTTTTGGAATGTAATATGAAAAATATTTACTCATTTATGCCAAACTATTAAATAGATACATTTTAATTACTAAAGTATAATTAAGTAATTACATTCTCACCTAATTAATAAATAGCTTTCCAAAACTCAACTATTTTTTGTTAATAAATAGTCATTTGATTTGTTCATTCTTTACCAATGAAATAAATTTTCTCTTATAATATTTTTCTTGTCCTTTATGGTTATCTTTCAGTTCTTCACTATTTTCAACAAGAGAAATTATCTTTTTTCTTATTTTTCCTTCTATTTTCTAAACCAGACAAACAAATTTTCTATTATAACTTTTTTGATGTCCATGTTTGGTTATCTTCCAGCTCTTTACTCTTTTCCATAAGAGAAATTATATTCTCATTTAAACATATTCCCGAACTATTGTAAATGGTATAGAGATACCCTCTGTCATACTTTTAGGACATTGGTGCCCCAGCCGTCAAAAACTAGAACATATATACCCTTTATATTAGAGAAAAGGGTTTGAAAAATACTCCAACTTTGACCGAAATTGTTGTTACGATACCAAACTTTATGGAGGACCTTTTACCCCCTGCACTATTTAATAGTGTATTTTAAAGGTATATATGTGCCCACGTGGACACATTACTATTTATAATGATGCAATATTTATGATGTCCACGTGGGCACGTAAATACCTTTACAATACACTATTAAATGGGGTAAGGAGGTAAAAGGTCCTTTACAAAGTTCATTATTGTTACAGCAATTTCAGTCAAAGTTCGGATATATTTCAGACCTTTTTCCCTTTATACTAACGGGCATACATGTGTTATTATCTTATGCACCGACCCAATATTTATTAAATATTGGATCGACGGATAAAATTGCACCACATGTCCCTATTTAGTCTTCCGTTAAGGTGTAGGGCGTATATGCTCTAGTTTTGTGGATGACAGGGGAACCAATGTCTAAAAAGTATGACGAAGGGTATCTACATACCATTTACGATAGTTTTGGAATATATTTGTCCTTTTACCCATTTTTATGATTTCTTTGTAGATATTTTTGTGTTTTTCTATAAGGAAAAATATAACTTTTTTATGTTGATTGTTTTTGTTTTATGCTAATATTTTTTCAATTATTATTTTTTTAATTTTCTTGATCTTTTTGAAACCTCTACATTAGTTTTAGGGTTTAAATTAAAATTTGTAGCTTTTGTAAAGTAAATGTAGATTTCAGTCCTAAACAATCAAGTTATATTTAATTTCTTTTATTCTTATGATCTTGTTTAGTCTCATGATCACTATATGTGCTGCAAGTAAATGATTTACTATATGTGATATTTTTCGGTTTTTTCCGGCAAAATTTGCTATACTAGGTTTTTGCTAGAATGATCAGGAAACTTATCTAGAGCACAGTGGAATTGATAGATTTCTTTTCATTATTGTTACACAATGTTGCCCTCCGTAGCCGTCCATATGAGTCCTCTACATAGGTTTCCTGATCATTCAGGTGGAATAAATTTAAGAGGAAAAAAATTAAAAGAACTTCTAGAAGAATCATCTTTCCATGAATCATCATGTAGTCCTTCTTACATGCATCACATGCTTTGTTTTCATATTCCAAGTCCTCACTATACAAAGTATGGTTCCCCAATAATTTCTAAATCCCACAAAGTAGATAAAAATATCAACTAGAAGATTAAGTTTTGAAAATATAATACTAATATAAACAATAGATGAAATGGTAGACAAGGTGTAAGTTTTTTATCGTGGGTCCCCCATGTGGACCGACCCAACCCGATTTGATCCGACCCGACCCGCCCCGACCCGAAGTTGTATTCTTTAAAATGGATAAGTGATAGTTTTAAAAAGGGGTGGAGACAATTACATAGTAACTGCTCCAAAGTAAACAATCCTTTTTTAAAATATAAGTTTTACGCTCTTCAGAAAAAAAATTGAGAAAGAAAAACAACAACAAAAACTCAACAAAAGGTAACATTTTCTTCTAAGACAGAGACATCCAAAAAAAGGGGCATTTAGTTTGTGAAGCACAATCTTTGTTTCCTAGTGATACAAAAAAGGATTTGGAGCAAGTCATTCAGTTCGTGAAATTCATTCCGCTACAAACAATCAAAGGTACACAAATCTCTTACCAAAATATTGTTTAAATCATTCATTGATATCAGAGTCGTCGTTAATTGCTCAGTGATTATGTAGTATCCCTTGAAATTATGTACTGATTGTGTGTTATAAAAAAAATCTTGTGTCAAGAACATTTATATGAAAATCAATTTTTTTTTATGAAACTATGGTTAATTCGAACTCATCTGTTAGAAAAATTGGTTTTGATTGCTAATCTAATAACATATCTTCGATTCTTCAACTTAGTGTTCTGACGATTACGTGTTTGTTTTTTTTTGTTGGGGAAACAAACAAAGATGCTCAGTTTTTTTTGTTTTGGATAGAGAATAAAGTTTTTTTTCTCTGTCATTATATTCTTCAGATGAAGAATTTTTTTTGTTGTTGTTTTTAGAGTTTTTTTTTAATCTAAATATAAGATGAAAAGTTGAATAAAATTAGAGTTGTGAAGTGAAAAGGAGTGTTATGGATTTTAAATGACCTTGTACAATTTTTTGTTGAGTTTTTGCACTTTCTTAGTTGGAAAAGGTCAAAGAAAGATAAAAAAATATTAAACAATGTCCTTTTAGAATAAGGATACTAGTACACATGTATTTACTAATAGTACTACGGAAGCCTTAAATTTAAGAAAAAACAGGTTGTCTTCCTTTTCCTAGATATTTATAGTCATTTAAAAATATTCTTTTGTCATTTGATGTGACATCCATTCCTATTTACTTAAGATAGTAATTATTGTACTTCCACAATGGATAGGAATTGAAAAAATAAAAAAAGTTTTCTTATTCAAGACATGTGAAATTTATGTAATAAATTATTATTTTTTGGATCTAGTCAAAACCTTTTGAGTGATCGACTTTGTATTTATTTATTTTTCACAACCATATGCTGATATTTGAGTTTATACATTATGGTTTAGAAAAAAATATTTATTTGGTCTTGATAAATTCGTTTAGGGCCTGTTTGGAAGGACACCCTGGTAATTAGATTTGGTGTAATTACACTGTCTTGTCCTGTTTGGAAGGACAGGTAATTACTTGGTCAGCAGGTAATTGGTGTAATTGGCAGGGGGTAGTTACACTCTACAATTCACAGATAGAGGTTGTGAATTGCTAGTAATTACAAGGTGTAATTACCACCTGATTACTTTTTAATATCTTTTTTTTATTTCTATTTTAATTTTTTTGTTTTAATTTTTTTACTTCTATTATTTTAAGTTCTTTTTTAAATTTTATTATTCTAAAAATTTGTAAAAGGTTATTTTTTATTTTATATTATTATATTTCATTTTCTTCTTATTCTCAACCTTACTTTACGTGATTCTATGTAATTTTTTCGTATTATCTATTTCTTTATGCCATGCTTATTTTCTCATTAGCATAATTTTATTATATTCTAATTTTTAAATTAAAATATAATTTATTGTTAAGTAAGGTTATAGACTAGAACTAAATCATATTTATTGCTATGCTGAAATTTGTTATAAGAGTATTATGATAAAATTTTTGTTTAGAATTTATAACTTATGTTATATTTTCAGTTTCATTTGTTTTAGTAATTTGAATCTACATTGCACGTCATTTTTTAATTAGAGTTGATAAATTATATTTTTGTCAAACATTTAATAATTTATGAGATTTTATTTATATATTATTCTTTTTATCAAACATGCATTTCACGATGTTCGTAGAAACTTCATACTTTTAGTTGTTACGATTAATTCAATTGAAATATATTAATTTTAAAAAATATAAATCAATTATTTTTTCATAATATTAGTTACAGAAAATATGTTTATTAATTAATATATTTTCAAAAAAGAATATATATATTAAATATTTAATTTAATGTCATTTATAAAGTTTCTTATTTGTCTAGTATAAATTTTAAATAATTAATTTTTATTTTAAAAATTTATTATAATTTTATGATTGCAATTGTGCATCCAAACAGAAGATGTGTAATTACACCGTGGCATCCAAACAGGACATGTGTAATTGCAGTGTAATTACACTGTGGCAATCAAATAGGTTAGTGTAATTACTAGACAGTGTAATTACTAGGCTGGTAATTACTACCCTAGTAATTACACCAATTCCAATTACCAGGTGGTTTTCCAAACAGACCCTTAGTCTTTGAATTCCTTAAAAGAAAAAAGATCGTCTTCTTCAAATAATACTAACGTATGTTGTCACAGTGAGTGGAATACTCATTCTTATTGTTTCCTTGTTCCTATTCCAGACATGGTTGAATAGGAACAAACTCGAATTACTCCAAGTGAGAGTTCTCAAAGTCGAGCAAAGGGACAAGGTAGTAGAGCAAGTCGTTGTAAGACATATTTTCGAGGGTGTGAAATAATACAGATTGGTGTCCCAAGGGCGACACATATTCTGTCGAAGAATCAAAGGGTCATTCGAAGGGAAAAAGAGAAAGAATTTAAAGAATTTCAGTCTTTGAAAACGTCCCCTAATATTTCAGCATGTGATTTTATTCACCTTTTTGAAATAAAATGGGCTGAACTGACAGATTATAAGGAAATTTCAGAATGGAGAGCCTTCGCTTATTTAACAGATGCTCTTCGTGAACCTTGGGGGTAGTAAATTGACTAATGCTTATCATGACATTTGGCTCAATCGTCCGTTTAGGGTGTATATTTGTTGTCTTGAAGACTTGTGAGAGAATTTTAGTCTTTGAGTTACTTGTAATTATTTATTGTTTTTTTGTTTCTCAAGATATGAATTATGTAGTTTGTTTTTTCTCAATTTATGTTATTAGACTTAAAAATACTTATTATGAAAGTCTTCAATATATTAATGTACACATTAAGAAGTTAGTTTCAAATTTTGGTTAAATATTTAGTTCGTAGATGATGATTGGATTCTTACGTGTCTTTTCAATTTTACATTAAATATGAAACCTTTATGAGAATTGATTTGCTTGAATGTGTATGTCACATGCATAATTGATTAAAAATTCTTGCCTTACTATATCTCAATAACAGACATGGCATCAAAAAGTATCATTGCTGACTTAAACAAAGGTGAAACACTTAACGGTGACAATTACGACATCTGGAGTCGTAAAATATGGTATGTACTAGAAGAGAAAAATGCTCTAGAAGGTATAAATCATGTTTTGAATCAACCAGCAGAGGGTAATTCTGCACAACACAGAAGGGATCTTGAAGCTTACAAAGCTGGGAAAAAAGCTAATTACATTGAACATGGAATAATAGTTAGTTTTGTGGTTGATGACCTCATATATGAATGTGAGGAATTCCCTACTGCTCATGCTATGTGGGCACATCTATGAGGAAAGTATGGGGGTACGTCTATAACCCGCCTCCGTTAGTTGACTATCAAATTTGACACTTACAAAAAGCGTCATGATCAGAATATCAAACAACACCTTAGGGTGATGTCAAACATGATAGCTCAACTCAAGAGTGTTGGCCATGTTCTTTCAGATGAGCAACAAGTTCATGTAGTGATTATGTCTCTTCCCAATAATTGGAACATTTGAAGGTTAACTTGACCCATAGTGATAGCATCAAAACTTTTTCTCATGTTGCATGCCATGTTGAACTTGAAGATGAGCGCCTTGGTGCTGCTAAAGCTGCTTCTAATGCCTTTGTAGCAGAGTCAAGAAGTACGAAATCTTCAGGCTTCAAGCGCAAGAAAAATTTGAAAAGAAATGGGAAAGAAAAAAATAATGGAGAAGGACCTTCTAAGAAAAAGAAGAAGTTGAATTCCAAGAAAGGAAAATGGTTTTTCAAGAAGAGAGACAAGAGAAAAATGAAGTGCTACAATTGCCAAGTATTGAAGCATTTTTCTTATGAATGTACTGAGCCGAAAAAGGTAGCATTTCTAAACGCATCTCTAAGTGCTACATATGTTTCTAGGACTTCTTTATTAACTAAATCTTATCCTATGTAGATTGTAGACTCAGGATCCACAAACCACGTGAGTCGAGATCGAGAAGCGTTTGTAGAGTTTTGTCGAGTTTTATCTAAATCAAGGTGGATCTACATGGGAAATAATGTGAAACTAGAAGTTAAGGGATAGACACTTGCAAAGTGGACTTGCGTGGTGGTCGTTCTTTGATGTTGCATGACGTCCTATATGCTTGAGAGATTCGACAAAACTTAGTATTTCTGTCTGTTGTATTAGACATTGGTTTTGAATTGTTTTTTTAGTCATAATGGTGTTAGAATAACTCTAGATAAATTTTTATATGGTTTTGGACTTCGTTATGACCGTTTTACCGTATTAGATTGTAATCCTTCAACTTATGGCTATTATGTTGACCGTTGTATAATGACATGTTATTCAAGTAACAATGATATTGTTGTTATTAAATGACATGCAAGATTAGGTCACATAGGGCAAGAACGAATGAATAGGTTGGAAAAAGAAGGACATTTAGGTTCTTTAACCAAAATTGATATGTCAACTTGTGAAAATTGTCTTGCTGGAAAGATTACGTGTAAACCATTTGGGAAGGCTAAAAGAGCTAAGTTCCCACTTGAATTAATTCATTCTAATATTTATGGTCCAATGAATGTGAAGGCGAGGTCTGGTGCTACATACTACATTACAATTATTAATCATTTCACACGTTTTGGTTATGTCTATTTGATTTCTCATAAATCTGAAGCACTTGAGTGCTTTAAAAGATATATGAATGAAGTTGAAAATAAATTAGATAAAAGCATAAAGGCTTTAAGAACTGACCGAGGGCGTGAATATTTGTCAAAACAATTTGAAGAATTATGTGTTGAAAATGTTATTATCAGACATTTAACTACTCCTTATACACTTCAACAAAATGGTGTAGCTGAAAGAAAGAATAGAACATTATTGGACATGACAAGATCAATGATGGCGTGGATAAATTTGTCTATCTCTTTCTGTGGGAGATGCATTATAATTGTCTACGGCTTACATAACGAACAACGTGCCTTCTAAATCAATTTCTTCCACTCCTTATGTACTTTTGACCGGTCATAAAACAAACCTGAATGATCTACGATCGTGGGGTTATGCAACATATATTAAAGATCGCTTTGGTGAGTTTGGTAAACTAAGTCCAAAAGGAAAGAAATGTATCCTTATAAGTTACTCTGAACGCTCCAAAGCGTATGTGTTCATCGAGGAACTGGAGGATGGAAGTATTACTGAAATTGTATCACGAGATGTTAGATTTTTGGAAAATAATTTTCCCATAAAGGATGAAATAGATGAAGTTGAGCCTCTATACAAAATGTTGAATTCAGAAGATCAGGCAATGTTGTAACAAATACTTGATAATTCAATGTATCAAGAAATGATTCCTGGTCCAAGTGGGAGTTATGAATCCCAAAATCTTATAGAAGAATCTGAACTTCAAATACGTAAGAGTACAAGAAAAGGTGTACCTAAATTATCTTATGAGATTGAGGATTATGTTTTCTTGGTATTTCCTACAAAATTGGATGAACCTAATTTTGTGACTGAGGCCTTATCGATCCCAAAAAAAGATGAATGATTAAAAGCGATGAAAGAAGAATTAGAGTCCATGAAAAACAATAAAGTATGGGATCTAGTTGACCTTCCTAATGAATGTAAATTTATTGGGAATAAATGGATTCTCAAAGTTAAACGCAAATTGGATGGGTCGATAGAAAGACACAAAGCACGATTGATGGCAAGCAATTTTACTCAAGAAGTTGGAATAGACTATGAGGAAATTTTTTCGCCAGTTGTGAAGTTTACCTACATACGATTACTTTTAGCTATTGTTGCATGTTTTGATCTAGAATTACACCAAATGGATGTGAAGAACGGGGAAATCTACATGGAACAACCAGTAGGTTTTGTTATTAAAGGCCAAGAAAAGAAAGTTTGTAGATTGAAAAGATCCATTTATGGCGTAAAGGAATCTTCAAGGCAGTGGTACCTGAGATTTCATAAGGAGGTGATGTCATTTGATTTCACCATGATCGATGAAGATCATTGTATCTATGTTAAAAAGTCCAATGTAAATTTTGTAATTCTTTCTCTTTACGTAGATGATATTTTATTAGCTGGAAATAATTTGTAGTATGTGAAAACTGTCAAATCATGGCTTTCAAAATCATTTTATATGAAACATATGGGTGAAGCAGACTATATATTGGGTGTTAAGATCCAAAGAGATCGTTCCAAGAATTTTTTGAGTTTATCTCAAGAAACCTATATAAAGAAAATATTGGAACGTTTTCGAATGATTAGTTGCAAATCCATGGATACTCCTATAGCAAAGGGTGAAACTTTAAGCCATGAAATGTGTCCAAATACTGAAAAAGAAAAGGAAGACATGTCTCGAGTTCCTTATTCTAGTGTTGTCGGGAGTTTGATAAATGCTATGATGTGTACTCACCCAGACATTTGGTATGATGTGAGTCTAGTTAGCAAGTATCAATCCAATCTTGGAAGAGATCATTGGAAAGCAGTAAATAGAATATTCTGATACTTGAAGGGAACTTTAGACCATACACTTTGTTATAGTGGATCTAATTTATTCATAAGAGGCTATACAGATACTGATTGGGCTGGTGACCAGAATTATAGAAAATCAACATCCGGTTATGCTTTCTTACTAAATGGTGGTGTTATTTCATGGAAAAGTAAGATACAAACTTGCATAGCTCTTTCAACCATGGAATCTTAATTCGTGGCAAGTGCGTCTACAGTACAAGAAGTTGTTTAGTTAAAGAGATTCTTTGAGCATTTGAGTATTGCAAAGAATTATAAGGGTCCCATGATTCTATATTGTAATAGTCAAGCGGCTATCGCATATACAAAGGATCCTAAATATCACAGTAAGACCAAACATATCAACATCAAGTATAACTTTGTAAGAGACGTAGTGGCAAGTGGAGAAATAACTTTGCATAACATTCCTACATGTGAAATGATAGCTGATCCTTTTAAGAAGACCATCTCTAGAGACTTATTTGAAAAACATGTTAAGGCTCTAGGTTTGCATAGGATTTGATGATATTTTAGTATTGTAAAAAAACATAATTGTTATAATATTCTCTTCTATATAATACTATTTTATTTACATTCAAATATAATATGCATGAGATAATTTGTAAAATATAAAGTGTGTCGAACAAGTCGCAAGATTGGCTCTCTCACATGAGCAATCGCCTCTTACATCGGGAAACGTAAAGAGATGAGTTTCACCACTATATTATAGCTTGTTTTATGAGCCAGACTAAAGTTTCTCTAAGAAAATAAATTTAAGGATCACTGAAGAGTGAAACTAGGGTTAAACACTTGGAGGTGCTTAGACCAAAATGTGTACGATATTAGATAATCGGAAGAATGAGACACATACACCAGTACTATAAGGTGGAAACATTGTAGCACGTGTTTCATACCACGTGTGTCAAGCGATCAAAGGTTCAATGAAAGAATGTTCCCTGCTTCTTCATTGTGTGAGACCCCGAAAAGTTAAAATGACTTTCTATGAAATACTCTTGACCTTTTGTTGTTTCTTAAGGTTTGAATCGATGTTGCTACTTTAGCATGTTACTAATAGCCCTGAATGATTCGGCAATGCAGTGTATATCAAGGAAAGTAGTTGAATAGGAACATATAGATTCGAGTAGAAAGGAAAGACAAATAATTGAATAATAAACTTATATACACAAGTCGGCTATTGCACTAACCTTATTGGTATTGAGTATAATTGTGTGTATAAATTTAAACATGAACTCGAGTTAACCTCTTTAAGAGGATGAGGATCGAATAAATAACTACTGAATTAGTGAATGAAGTATGGGTTATTGTGAGTAATAGTATTCTCATATAAGTAGTGAATTCCTTCCACATGTGATTGGATTCCTATGTGGGGATTATAAAACCTTCAAGGTAAGCTCTTGATGCTCACAGGTCGCACGAACCATTTGTCGTATGAATTGTGTGTCTAGTTAATGTTGTGTTAACTTGGGTCTTCTCCACCACGGCAAAGTGGGAGATGTAAGTATTGGATCATGGGTCGCCCATGTAGACCGACCCAACACTATCTAACCCGACCCGACCCAAAGTTTTTTCCTGAAAAATGGATAAGTGATAATTTAAAAAAGGGGTGGGAACAATTACATAGTAACTGTTCCAATGTAAACAATCCCTTTTTTAAATATAAGTTTTACGCTCTTCCGAAAAAATTGAGAAAGAAAAAACAAAAACAAAAACTCAACTAAAGGTAACATTTTCTTCTACGACAATGAGACATCCAACAAAAGGGGCATTTAGTTTTTGAAGCACAATCTTTGTTTCCTAGTGATACAAAGAAGGATTTGGAATAAGTCATTCAGTTTGTAAAATTCATTTCGCTGCAAACAATCAAAGGTACACAAATCTTGTACCAAAATATTGTTTAAATCTTTCACAAGGCATAATAAGATGTCAAATATTAAATGATGTAACACTATCTAGGCAACTTATTAAGGTTCAATTTGATGGTCCATCTCCCTTTTGCAAATTTTCTCTATCTTTGTATTTTCAAGAATATATCATGTATTCTAGTCTTATAGGAACAAATGGAACGACATGCATGCTTCCTAGAGAACAAGTAGAACCTCTAGATGCAGAAGCAGCTAAGAAAAGGGGAAAATTGAAATTTCACGCAGATAGTAACTTAGTTCTTTGTATGTAATATCAACAAATAAACAAAAATTAACCGAGAACACACCATTCTCCCAAGATCCATTCTATTTTTTTTCACTAGTCAACAACATAATTACATGCTATATACACGAATTATAAAGTCACAATTTAAAATCACCCTTTTAGAGATTCTTCACTCTAAGAAGGTAGTGTTCTTAAGAGTTAGTTAGTAAAGTATCATTTTTTTGATTTGGGAGAACTCACGTACGCATACATTATATCCATCAAAACTCACATTTGGCATTAAAAATAATCAGATTTAAACACACATTATTAATGATAAAACAAATAATTAAGTATATTATAAAATTTTGATATCTCTTATATTATCACTAGAGGTGATTGCATGTTGGAGGTGTTCTAGTGTAGATAGGAATTGCATGTTGAACATTGCAGATGATATCTTAGGAATCCTTGGACGACCCGAGATGCTCAAAGGGTATGATGAATCATGTATGGGTTGAGCCAAGGGGGGTAAGTAAGTGTTTTTCATGTGGTCCACTAAATTGGCAAAGGGGCCAAGGGCTAGGGTTTTGTTGTTATGAGATCTTAAGAAAGGTGACAGACCGATTAATAGAGATAGTTGGTAGATTTGAATTCTGCATTGTAATAAGTAAGGTAATTCTAGTATTTGGTAAGATGGATAGGCTTGGGAAGCTTTCATGTCATATGGCGGGGGAGGTTAGGTTGCGAAATATTAAGGGGGTTGAATGGATCCTAATGGTGGAGTTTGAAACGGAATGGGGAAGGAAGGTTTGGAATGGAGTATATGGGTTCATGGGAGGTATACCCATTAATAAATAATGTTGTTAAAGGACCGGGGTTGTATGACTTCAAGTTGTGTGGTGGATTCAGGTGGGCCGTTGATGCCTATAAATACGTGTTATTTGTACTGATACTACTGTTACTATACCACTTGATACAATATGGTTGCAGTATCGGTGATGCTTCCTAGGTGACGATGATGGTGGTCTCCGACAACATCAACTCTTCTCTTACTTAGTGTGGGAGCTGTGTCTTTTTTTACCATTTTGTAATCTCTTAGAAGCTTTTGTACTTTCTTAAACTAGTTCCCTGGGAGGGTTCTTGATGTATCTTTTAAAATAAGTTTTTCATTGTAATCAAGGTCGAGATTGTTTTTGTTATTTTATTAAGGTGATATATTATGTTTCTGCTTACTTCCACATTTCAGGTTCTTTAATTGGATGGTGTGGGTTCTCCTATCTAAGTGTTTGAGTAGGTTTATGTATGACCTGGTAATTGGGTCGTGAAAATTTGGTATCAGATCCAAGGTTATCGGTCTCTCAGTAGAAAAGCAAATGTCAAATAGAGTCCTGCAAATTAGTGTGTTGACATTCACATTTAATCTTTGTGAAGCTATGAAGCATTCTAGGAAATTTTTATGATTCTTTCATTTTTTTTCATGCGGTCTGTTGCTTGCTTGTATGGGTTGCAATTGGTATCTCTTGATTCAAGTTGGTATCTCGACAAAGTAAATTAAATGTCGTTATCTCTGACTGAAACAACAAAAGAAAGGGCAAGGTACTAGTTGCTATCTGACCTTAGAGGATATGTAAATGCATGGTAAGAGTCTAGCGGTCATCCATGAGGCTAATAAAAGGTAATGTACATGACTTGATTTAGTGATGACGCTTGAGATTGTAATATTGTACATTATTTTTCTTGAATGAAGACCAATACTAATATCTATCTAAAAGTCTCTACTTAGATGAGTTACTAGGGAAAACCCCCAGCTAACTCTAACAGTCTGAAAATTGAAAGACTAAATATTGAAATAAATATAAGGGTTGTACTCGAAAGTTGAGGACTCACCAAAAGTTCTACTAAGCTGATTAGAAGTTGTACTAATCGCGGGATGGATGTTAAGTATCTGAACCTATATTATAAAATAATATAGCACAAAGAGTATGTGGTTAGTACTTTGAATGTACTAAGTATGAGAGATATGAACCATAATTAAATAAATTAGAAATGATAAATCCGAGATATTGAACTGAACATGAATATAAAAAATATGAACTCATGCAATTGTTAGGTACTAAATTGAAATAAATAATTATAAGGTCAATGCAATAATTTGAGACTGAATTATGGGAGGTACTAATAACAGACATATAACCATGTGAGCTAAACATAAAGTTTGATGTATAATTGTAACACCCGAAAAATTTCTAAGTTAAGACCCGGGGGGAAAACATTAAAAAGTGTCATTTTTGTCTTTTTACCTCTAAGAAAACCTAAACAAATTTATTGACTAATTAAAGACCCAAAACAATCAGATTTTCTTCTCTTAATCCATCATTCTCATCTCTTTCAAACCCTAAGGCAAAACCCTAAGGAAAATCAAAGTAGAAGACTCCATTTCAATCTTTTTCAAGATTCTTCTTCAAGGTTATTCCTTCTCCAAGAATTTATTCTTTCCAACTCAATTTTCTTCATACAATTATGAATCATTAATGAGAATCCTAATTCTTGGCCATAGAGTTTCAAGAAACTAATTCAAGAAATCTCAAGAAAGGTTTTCTTGATTTTTCTCCTTCAAGCTAGACTTTCAAGGCTTCTAATCAAGTACTTCTTCAAGATTCTTCAAAAACCTTGTTCTTCCAGGTATGTAAGGCTATCATAGTGTTGGACTAGTTCGTCCTCACGCCCTACGTCTACTTTCAAATCAGTAAAAGAGAAATCTAGCATTCTATCCCTAGATTTGAGTATTCTTGAGATAAGTTAATTTTCAGTTCTTGAGTTCCTGTTTCTTTTTAAAATTCTATTCCTAATTATTGATTTTCTATATATTATACATTAATATTCTTGAGTTTACTTGTTGTCTATATTTTAGCATGAACCCTACGAATTGAGCATTCTTGAGATGAGTAGTATCGTTGAGTTCTAAGTATTGAGTTTTCTATATTGTTATTGAGATCCTTGAGTTTATTTGTTCATGTATATATTTTAGCATATCCTTATTTTGAGTTAGAAATTTTGAGAATCTTTTAAATCCAACAATTGTATTTTAAACTGAGTTTTTGAGGAAGTAAAGATGAGTTTTCAGAAAGAATTTCTAAAACATGATTAGTATGACAATGGAGTATGCCATCAATGTTTAAGCGGTATGATATCTAGATATACCATCAATGTTTATGCAGTATGACTTCCTGAGTCATCAATGATCATATTACAATATGATTTTGATATATTTTTGAGAAAGAGTTTTCATGTATGAATTGATTAAGAGTATAAGAGAACTAAGTATTCCTAAAGATATCAGTTTTTATATTGATAAAAGAGAAACTTTGATTTCTAAATGAGTTATGAGTTCAAAGATATTTCAAAAGAAGTTGCCTCTTTTAAGAGGATAGTTTGAGTAATTATCTCAAAATAGAGGAAGAGTGTGTTTTTAAACATTGAGCATAAGTATATATTATTGGGAGTAGTATTGAGCACCGATATGGGGATGAGTTCAGACAACTCACACTCCTCATCAACCATGTATGCCAACATGGGTATATAATCATACTTTCTAGATGCACCCTAAGTGCCTTCGGACAGAGCTTAGTGGATTCACTTAGTTGAGGTGTCTTATATCCCAGCAAGGTATAGGATAGTTCTGACAGTGTGGGTGAGACGTTGTATCATCATGTAGCTCATAATGATGGTTGTCGGTTAGAGAATCTCCCAATAAAGTTAAAATGTATTTTTATATATCACTTATTATGTTGAGTTCAGTGATGAGAAAGTATTTTGTAAAGCTTTAAATGATTTAACTCCTTTATTTCTTGACATTCAGCTTGAGTACATTGTTATCTATTCCAATCCTTTCTTTTAGTTATTTGTTATTCAACTATATTACATACTCGTACATTCAATGTACTGATGTCATTCGACTTGCATCTTTTAATGATGCAGATACATGTTATTAGGATCCTCAACAAGAGTCTGCTGAGATCACTTCATCCGCTCGTCTGCTTATGAGTGAGACCTCGTTGCTTTCAAAGTACTCTAGTTGTCATGCCCCGAGGCTATCCCCTTGACGTAAATATGGAACCTAGGATCACGAGTGACCCCAAGCTAACCCTGAGTTGGCATATCATAAGTATACCTAAACAACTGAACAAAAGATACTATGCGAAAGCTTAAGCTTAAAACATGAGATAAACTGAATGATGGGGAATACCCAAAATAGATCTGAATAAACAAATATTGAACATGAGTTAATGATATTGGACTATAACTCAAAATACTAAAGTTGAATCTATCTATGTCTGAAATAAGCCTCTAACTGACTAGAGATGCTGGGACATGCCCCAGCTAACTCTAGTAAAACTAAAACTGAAATGAAAGACTGAAATAGAATACATGTATATTGTCCTTTAAGAATGAGGACTCACCACTGAAGCTGCTGAAATAGATTAGGAACCGATCTACGCGTGATTTGGATGCTGAGTACCTGAACCTACATCATGAAAGGATGTAGTGCAGAGTATGCGTCAGTACTGAGCATGCAGGATAGGATAGAGTTGAACCAACATATAACTGAAATAAGCATACTGAGCAATGATGTAATTTGAACATGATGAATATACTGAAATATATTGAATATGAACCAAACTGAATACAATGACCAAGTACATAACATGCTGAAATTGAATACTGAAATATAAGTGGGAACCTGGTCAAATGCACTAGAGTCTGACTGTGGGAGCTACTATTAACCAACATAAAAACACATAAACTAAACGTGGAGTCCGATGTATATGCCCCATCGAAAGGACTACCTTGCCAGGGGTATAGAGGCATGACTGGCGTGATCACTAAAATGGATGCCCACAAAGGGGACTTATAAACCTACGGGGGCATGTAGTTCTGGGACTATAAGGGTATGTTGAACCCTAGTCCAACTTGGTCTAAGCCTACTCCCAACTGGAAATGTGTATAATCAACATAACGAAAATACTGGATAGCTCAAAGTTCTGACATGCAAAATCTAAGAATGCGATATTTAAATACTGACAATGAAACATTCTTAACCAGAGCATGTATATTTGTATAACTAACCTAACAAGTGTAATTCATGAACTAAACGAATCTACACCACTAGGGTTTTGAATTTCATGCAAGGATTAAGCAACATGGTTACGAAAACATGATAATCTGATTAAGATTACTCTAACAGTTAAATCGTAACAATTATCTAAGTTCTAGAAACCCTAGGTCTGAACATGATATAATGAATCAAGAATTTGACTGAATTCTAGGGACCTAGTAATTTCATGGAGAAATCTTTCGATTTCGGGGCTGGAACTGAAGGAAACTTGCTGCATTCTTGGAGGGGTTGGGTCGCTCTTTCCTTCTCTTTCGCTTTGAGTTTTGATAAATTCTAGAGAATAAAGGTTTTGGGTTATGTTCTGAATAGGCTAATAGGCTAAAATTGACCAAAACGGCGTAGTTTAGGGGTTCAACGACATAGTTTAGGTGTCCAATGAATAGGGAAAAAGACCAAAACGACCCCACTTAAAATCTGTCGAAGCCATCGACGGCCCCTGACCGACTGACTTTGGACAAACCGATGGTTCGTCCTAGCAGGGCATCGATTGGCGTCTGGACTGGACCTGAGGGCCACGATCCACGGACCTGGATCATGGCCCGTGGTCTAACCTACAGTCTGTAGGTCCAGCAATGGGTTGTGCCTTTTCTAAATTTTATGGGGTTCTGGGAGGGAGTTGTAGGTGGGCAACCACGGACCCCACCTACGGTCGTCAACCTACGGTCCGTAGGTGGCCCCCATTTGTGGCACTTTCAATTTCTGAAAATCTACATTTTTACCTTTATCAAATCTGGGGTGGTATACCAGTTTTATGAGTTGTTAGTAGTAGTTCTTTTGAGGATTCGTGGGTCTTTTCCCGACACTCATCTTTGTATAGTAGAGGCTTTATAGATAGATAGCTTTGGAGAAATTTTTAGTTTCAGATATTTTATATATGTTTCATACTCAGTATATCTAGCGAAGTTTTGAGATTCAATAAACTGTTTTTAAACGTTTCTTTCAATTTGATGCTTATATATGCTTGAGTTAGTCTTCTTCTTATAGTCAGCTAGGATGAGGGTTCGCTTGAGAGCCAGCAATGGTTCTCGAGTGTCGGCCATATCCAGGGTGTAGACTCGGGTCTTAACAATAATCCCCATAAAAACACTCAATATACCTTGCCATGGTATAAAGGTTTGATATGAGCTAATGTGGTACCACTTATAAGCTGACGCTTATAAACTGATTTGATGGGTGACCCTTAAAAACCTATGGTGGCACGTAGTTCTAGGACTTAAGAATTTGTACTAAAGGTCTTATTTCTAAACTAACATGTGAGCCTTCATTCCTATGTTAGCTCGGTAATAAGTAATATGCTCATCTAATTGTTTGTTGATAAACTAATAATACTAATATTCTCATAACTATGAATAATGCTAGTAAAACTAATAATCTAAATAGCTCATGAATTCTGATACTGATAGACTCTTTATCTAAAAATGTCTTAAATTGTGAGAAATTGATAATCTGAAATATGCAACCTAAAACAACATAGTTCTGAGACATGAAATATCTATATCATGAGGGTTCATGAAAATATTATTTAGAAGTATCAAAATATAGGTGAAAGCAAACAAGCTATCCATGAAGAATATAGAAAATATAGTGAAAACCATGGTTTTCATAATAATCCTAATTTCACGACTGATTCCTCGAGTCATGATTGCTCCTACTATAACCCACCAGTAGGCAAGCCAACGCGTATCTCGGAAAGTTAGTAATGGGATTGAGGGTAGAAAACTGAACACAACAACACAATAATAATAACAACAGGAATCACAAATGGAAAGGCGAAAGCAAGCCAAAACTATATACAAATAAAAGATCCCTCCAAGAACCTGGAAGTCACCAGTAGAGAGCCACAAAGAAAATGAGTACAAGTCCCAAAATTGGACCACAAAAATAAGACTTTCTCAAAAAGCAAAAGACAAGTCAATATATAAATACAGAAAGAACGGGCAAATCCAGGACATTATGTGCTTACCCTCACCTCCTAATATGACTGCAACTGGCTCGAAATCAACAGTGATATCTGGTGCTCGGACCTACATCACAAAAACAGATGTAGAGTGTAGAATGAGTACCAAAACAACAGGTACCCAGTAGGCATCATAGTCCGACTGAGCGAGAAAAGCAAAAGTAATATGAAAAGCGAGAATCTAACATACTAACAAAAATAAGCAGGAGGGAACATCTATTAGGTATGTACTTGAGCGTACTCACACACAAAGAGAAGGAAAGTGGCTAACTAAATCCGATCGGACTCCCATAAACCCGGCGGGTACGCTCGTGCACAATATGAAAGTAAAACCTGAACGGACTCTCATAAGCCCGACATGTGCAAAGAAGGGAGAGTTGAAATGAAGTAAGAGGATCCGATGAAGTTTCCAACAATACCAAAACTTTCTAGACTTGAACCGAACTAATCCATGTGCCCGAAGCTTACCCAGAGCTAATAGGGAAATAAGGACTTGAACCGATGAAGATGAAGAATCAAGGACTTGGACCGAGATTCGGAGTGACCAATTGGACTTGAACAAAGGTTAAGAATAATCATGGACTTGAACCACATAAAATATGACCAAGGACTTGAACCGAGGTTAAGGATAATCGTGGACTTGAACCACATAAAATATGACCAAGGACTTGAACTAAGGTTAAGGTAGCTATGGACTTGAACCAAGGCTAAAATGGTGGAGTTGAACCACAACGATATATATCAAGGGGGGGATTTGAACCCCGCCGAGTGAAGTGAACGGGGACTTAAACCACGAGTAGAGACGATTCGGTTAGAAATAGGATCAGTTATCAACCAAGCGTCACGAGGAGTACCCCCAAACTGGGTGCCCTCAATAAATCACTTCATCCCGAACCATATCCAACCAGAATCATCGAGTATCTTCCAAACCAAGGATTCGAATACATCGGAACTGACGAGACAAGTAATTATGGATATAAGGTTCCAAGAGCAATGTTACTGCCTGGCTAAGGTCAGACTATCAGACTCAAGTCTCCTATATCAATCTACAGGGAGCTAAGTTGTCTGAAGCGACGTCGGAGAGGTTTCAATGCCTAACGACTCTAAACTATGTAAGTTTGTCGCAATCACTAGTCTAAGCCTAGACTAAGGCCAAACATGCTTTCAAATATACACACAAGCCATAAAAATGGCACACCACAAGGTACGGATGATCAATAATTACATTAGACATGCTTCATTAATCCGGAGTACCCGAAATTAAAGCCTAAGTCATGGTTTTTAGGAATTTAGCATGCTCAACTACCAATTACCCCCAAAATCACACAAATCAACATACAAATGCTAAATCATGCTCAACCTAAAGAGAGGGAAGCCGTAGCCTACCTGTAGGTTGACCACGTGCTCCAAATCATGTAATCAGAGCCTTTCCCGTCCGTACGACCTCAGAACGCTGCCACACTATCAAAAACAGAATCACAACGCTAATACGAGTGTTTTGACACCAAAATCATAATTTTTGGAATTGGACCCAAAATCAGGCCTAAAATAGAATTGTGGAACCCGCAATGGGAATCCCAAATTTGACACCGCAAAAAGGGTATAAACGCAATATGGAAAGTGTACCCAAAAATGAGGCACAATTCAAGGATCGTAACGAAAGAAATTTGATCATGCAACGAAAAATCGATTTATGGGGAAAATCAAGAATAGGGCAGCCCCTTTGGGGATAAAATTACCTCAAAACGTCAATCTTCACACTTCTCTGAGCACTTCATAGCGAACCCACAATCCACACAAACACCCAGCACTTTGAATCTCCTAAATTGGAGCTCTATAGCTCAAGAAATCAAAACCTGCATTAAAGAGAAGAATCAATTGGAGGGAAGCAGTTAAAATCAAGAAAACGCCTCAAACTAAGCATCCCCAGAACATTCCGGTCACACCACTGCGTTTCCACGGAAAAACCACACAATGTAGGGTTTTGAATCACTCAATTTGGAGCTCTATAGCTCAAGATATTGCAATTTTAAAATGAGGCCAAAAGCTGAAATGGGCTTTGAAAAGACGAATCTAGTCGCTAGAAAGTCAATATCTAGTCGTTAAAAGCCCAAAATCTAATCGCTAAAAGGGCCGCGCTAGATTTCAACTTTTCCTATTTTTTAAAGTCTCCGACGGGGTGCTCGAAATTCGTTCAGAATCCTGTGCGCGCAAACGGACTATGTTGCCCCACTAAATTCGACATTCCGGACTCAATGGCGCCGTCAAAATTCCCATACGAGGTCATTTTAACTGAAAGTGGGTCCCACACAACTTTTCAAGGTTCAAAAGCTCCAAAATAGGGAAACGGGCCTAAAATCCAAACGAACAACCAGGCGACCGAACAATCAGTGCCAGTAAGTCATAAATGACTTGGGGACACTATAGGAACGCTCTAAATGCCGAAATGAATACATTAACTCAAAAATGACCTAGAGTGTCATTACAACATCCACTACTAAAAGAACTTTCGTCCGTGAAAGTAAAAGTCAAGAAGTACCTGAAGGCACAAATAAGCCGGTGAACTGCTCCCGCACCTCCCGCTCGGTCTCCCAAGTGGCCTCCTTAACTGGACGGTGCCTCCAACGGACTTTAACCACAGGAATGGCTCTGGATCGCAACTGCCTCACAGCTCTATCTAAGATGGCAACTGGCTCCTCAATATAGGTCAGATGATCATCTAACTCAACCGCATCATACTGGATCACATGGGACTCGTTTGGAACATACCGGTGCAACATCAAAATATGGAATACTGGATGGATAGCTGAGAATGTTTGAGGCAAAGCTAACTCATAGGAAACCTCACCAACTATCCTCAAAATCTCTAAAAGCCTGATATATCTAGGGCTAAGCTTTCCTCACCTCCCAAATCTCATCACGCCCTTCATGGGCGATACTCGAAGAAATACTCTATCACCAATGGCAAATCTTAATGGCCGACACCTACGATCCGCGTAACTCTGGTGTCTACTCTAAGCTGTCCTGAGCCTATCCTGAATCACCCTCACATGATCTAAGGCCTCCTGAAGCAAATCTGTGTCGCGTGACCTAGGCTCCGTAGACTCAAACCAACCAATCGGAGAGTGACAATGCCTACTATATAAGGCCTCGAACGGGGTCATCTGAATACTAAAGTGGTAGCTGTTGTTGTACGCAAACTCTGCCAAGGGAAAAAACTGGTCCTACTGACCTCCAAAGTCCATGACACAGGTCCGCAACATATCCTCAAGGACCTGAATAGTGCGCTCCAACTGGCCATCAGTCTGCGGATGAAATGATGTGCTAAGGTCGACACGGGTGCCCAACTCCTCCTGAAAGACCCTCCAAAAGTTGTAAGTAAACTGTGAACCTTGGTCTGAAATGCTAGAAATAGGCATACATGAAGACAAACCACCTCCCGAATGTAGATACGAGCCAATCTCTTGGCATTGAAGGAAGTATGAACAGGGAGGAAGTGTGCTGACTTTGTCAATCGATCCACGATGACCCAAATGTTGTTAACACCCCTGGAAGTCCTAGGTAAACCCACAACTAAGTCCATGGTGATACACTTCCACTTCCACTCCGGAATGGGTAATCTCTGAAACTCACCACCAGGTCTTAAATGCTCGGCTTCCACCTCCTAGCAACACAGGCAACGGGACACATAGTTTGAGATATCTCTCTTCATACCGCTCCACCAGTACTGCTGCCTCAAGTCACGATACATCTTAGCGGTCCCCGGATGGATTGAATATCTGGAATCATGGGCCTTACTAAGGATCAACTAATTCAAACCCCCAACTCTCGGAACACACAATCGGCCGGCAAACCTCAACACCCCATCTGAATCTAAAGTAGCCGGCCCAACATCGCCTGCCAATACTGTATCTCTGAGTGCCACCAAAGATTCATCCTCGAACTGTCGCCTATGGATCCGATCTAACAAAGATAACTGAACCCCCATATGAGCTAACACCCATCTGGAGTATGAAAGATCAAGTCAGATCATCTGGTTATCTAAGGACTGGATGTTCAAAGCCAAAGGCCATTCCGAAACTGAAAGGAAGGCTAGACTACCCATAGTCACTGCCTTCCGGCTCAAGGCGTCCGCTACTACATTCGCCTTTCTCGGATGGTAGAGAATAGATCGGCCATAGTCCTTCAGGAGCTCAATCAAACGGTGCTGCCTCGAATTAAGATTCCTCTGGCTCATAATGTACTGAAGGCTCCAGTGGTCAATGTAGATCTCACAACGCACTCCATATAGGTAGTACCTCCAAATTTAAGCGCAAAAACTACCGCCGCCAACAGTAAGTCATGAGTGGCATGGTTGCGCTCATGCAGCTTAAGCTGCCTCGACGCATAAGCAATAACACATCCCTGCTGCATCAAAACACAACCCAAACCAACGCCAGATGCATCACAATAAACCATGAATGCCTCGCCCTCAACTGGAAGAGTCAATAAAGGAGCGGTGGTAAGCAACTCCTTGAGCCTCATAAAGCTCCTCTCACACTCCTCTGACTATTCAAAGGGAACATACTGGTGAGTCAACTGATTCAAATACGCTATAGTAGAAAAGCCCTTAACAAAATGCTTGTAGTACCCTGCCAATACGATGAAGCTACGAATCTTAGTCACAGAGGTGGGCCTGGCCCAGTCACGAATAACTTCAATCTTCGCCGGATCCACCATAATGTCATCCTTGGACACCACGTACCCCAAGAATGCTACATTCTCAAGCCAAAACTCACACTTTGAGAACTTGGCATAAAGCCGATGATATCTCAAAGTCTAGAGCACTATCCTCAAATGTTGCTCATGTTCACTCCGGCTCTGCGAGTATACCAATATATCGTCGATGAAGACTATAACAAAGGATTCAAGGTACGGCCTGAATAAATTAGTCATCAAGTCCATGAAGGCAGCAGGGGCATTAGTCAACCCAAAAGACATCACTAGGAACTCATAATGGTCGTAACGAGTCCTAAATGTGGTCTTAGGGATGTCTGCTACCCTAATCCTCAACTGGTAGTAACCCGATCTCAGATCAATCTTAGAAAACACCTCGGCACCCTAAAGTTGGTCAAATAGGTCATCAATGTGAGGCATGGGGTAACGGTTCTTCACCGTCACCTTGTTCAACTGTCTGTAATCAATACACATCTGCATAGTACCGTCCTTCTTCTTCACAAATAGAACAGGATACCCCAAGGAAATACACTAGGCCAAATGAATCCCTTACCCAAGAGATCCTGAAGTTGAACACTTAGCTTCTTGAGCTCTGCGGGAGTCATACGGTACAGTGAGATAGAAATAGGACGAGAACCCGGCTTCAAGTCAATGGTGAAATCAATATCACGATCTGGGGTAGGCTAGGCAGGTCAGCAGGAAACACATCAGCAAACTCTCGGACTATAGGCATTGAATCAACCGTAGGGCCCTCCCTACTAAAATCTCTAACATAAGCCAACTAAGCCAAACATCTGCTAGCCACTAACCTCTGAGCCTGAATGCAAGAAATCACCCCAACCTGCGTGCGACTACAAGAGCCCTGCCACATCATCGGTGAAATACCAGGCATGGCTAAGGTGAGGGGATAACCAGTCCATGCCCAGAATAATGTTGAAATCCAAAATATCAAGTAAAATAAGATCAGCCCAAGTGTCTCGCCCCTGAATAGTCAACAAACAATATCTAAAGATCTGATCAACTACTAAAGAATCACCTACCAGGGTCGAAATGTGTAATGACAATGCTAAGGGCTCAAGGCTCATACTCAATCAAGGAGCGCAATAAAAAAACACATAAGAATAAATGGAGCCTGGATCAAATAAAGTTGATGACATAAAAGTATCGTACCTGTAATCACATCATCCAAAGCCTCGACCTCTACTCTAGCTGGAGCAGCATAAAAGTGACCCTGGGCACCTCTGCCCCGTGCATCAACTCTGCCACCTGTCCTACCTCTGTGGGGACCTCCCTGTACACCCTGATGACCAACCCGATGATCCTGATCCTGACCTCCTCTGGCTGGAGGTACTGCTGCTGGTTCGGGTCTAGCTGGTTGTGGAGCTAGTGTCGCTGACCTACGGAGAGGACACTCTCTGGACCAATGATCGAGCTCTTTGTAGTCATAACAACCCTATGGTGTTCTGCTCGCAACTAGAGGCCGACCACCCCGAGAACCTTTGGCGGGGCCTTTCATGTGAGTCTCTAGGTCTGAAACAGGGCCTACTATGACTATCACCATGTCTGGCCCTCTTGCTACTGCCCCCTTGGGCCTCGCGATGGAGCTGCTCAAGTGTTCGAGCGTGGTCCACAACATCAAGAAAGTAACGGCACGTTGAAACCATAGATCGAGTCTCTATGCACAGATGCTACCTCAATCTTCTAACAAAACACCGAACCCTCTCCTCATCCGTCGATAAGATCATAGTAGTATGACGGGAGAGCTCATGGAATCTGGTCTCATACTCAAACACAATCATGGAGCCCTGCTCCAACCTCGAAAACTCATCAAGAAGCCGATCTGTGACGCTTCACGAGATAAACCGAGCCAAGAATGCCTCAGAGAACTCTGCCCAAGATATCGGTAAATACCCAGCTGGCCTGGTCTCTAAGTAAGAACGCCACCACTGTCTGGCAGACCCATCTAGTTGATAAGCGGTGAAGTCAGCCCCTCTTGCCTCTACCAGACCCAAAGTATGTAGCCACTCCCGGAAAGTCGTAAGGAACTCATGGGCATCCTCTCCAACTGCCCCAGGAAACCTCTGTGGTGACAATCTCAGAAACACCTCGAGCATCTTCTTCTTTCGTAGTGGCATGACCTCATCTAGAACATCCGGCTGGGCGGCAGCTGGTGTCGGTGGCTGCTGAACCTCTGGAGCCGCTGGGGCAGGCTGACCCTGCGTGTCGAAACTGGAGCTGGTGCTAGAGCTGGGGTTGGAGCCTGTTGTTGTATACCCCCTATGGCCCATAAAATCTAGGCGAGCATTGCATGTAGGTCAGGAGCGGCGGTTAGTGCGAGTGGTCGCTGGGCTGGTCCCAGTCCCACTAGCTGAGGAGGAACATGATCTACCCGAGGCTCCGCCTCCTGCTCCGGAGTCCTCTATATATCTCGGGTTGGTGCTGCAGCCCTGGCTCGAACTCTAGGTCGGCCTCTACCCCTAGCTGGGGCTCTATCCGCGGGCCCGAGTGCATCACCCCGGCAACTTCTGTGCACATGCTAGCCATCCAATGAAAGAGTGAAATAAATGAGATTCAATGAAACCAATTTAGCCATACGATGCACAAAAATGATACAAAATAGGGAATCTTCCTAACGACATCCTGTAGCCTCTCAAAGATATGTCACAGACGTCTCCGCACCGATCCTCAGGACTCTACTAGACGTTAGCTCTATACAAGTGAGACCGGAGAACCTGGGGCTCTAATACCAACTTGTTACGACCCGATTCCTAGAGTCATGATGGCGCCTACTATAACCTACCAGTAGACAAGCCAACCCGTATCTCGGAACAGCTAGTAATGGGATTGAGGGTAGAAAACTAAACCCAACAACACGATAATAATAACAACAGAAATTACAAATGAAAGGGCGGAAGCAAGCCAAAACTATATACAATTAAAGGATCCTTCCAAGAACCTGGAAGTCACAAGTACATAGCTACTAACAAAATTAGTACAAGTCCCAAAACTAGACCACAGAAACAAGATTGTCTCAAAAAGCAAAAGACAAGTCAATATATAAATACAGAAGGAGATGGGCAAATCCAGGACATTGTGTTCTCACCCTCGCCTTCTTATATGACTGCAGCTGGCTCGAAATCAACGTTGATAGCTGGTACTCGGACCTGCATCATGAAAAGAGATGCAGAGTGTAGTATGAGTACCAAAACAACAAGTACCCAATAGGCATCATAGGCCGACTGAGCAAGAAAAGCAAAAGTAATATGAAATGTGAGAATCTAACATACTAACAAAAATAAGCATGAGGGAACATCTAATAGGTATGTACACGAGCGTACTCACAGACAAAGAGAAGAAAAGTAGCTAACTAAATCCGACTGGGCTCCCATAAACCCAGTGGGTACACTCGTGCCCAATATGAAAGTAAAACCCGAACAGACTACCATAAGCCCGTTAGGTGCAAAGAAGGGAGAGTTGAAATGAAGTAAGAGGATCCAATAAAGTTTCCAAGATTACCAAAACTTTCCGAACTTGAACCGAACTAATCCATGTGTTCGAAGCTTACCCATAGCTAATAGGGAAATAAGGACTTGAACTGAATGACAATGAAGGATCAAGGACTTGAACCGAGATTTTGAGTGACCAAGGACTTGAACAAAGGTTAAGGATAATCGTCGACTTGAACCATATAAAATATGACCAAGGACTTGAACCGAGGTTAAGGATAATCGTGGACTTGAACCATATAAAATATGGCCAAGGACTTGAACCAAGGTTAAGGTAGCTATGGACTTGAACCAAAGCTAAAAGTCACGGTGGACTTGAACCACGGCGATATATACCAAGGAAAGGACTTGAACCCCTCCCAGTGGAGTGAATTAGGGAGTTGAACCACGAGTAGAGGCGAGTCGGTTAGAAATAGGATCATCTATCAATCGAGCATCACGAGGATTACCCCCAAAGCAGGTGCCATCAATAAATCACTCCAGCCCGAACCATATCCAACCAAAATTGTCGAGTAGCTTCCAAACCAAGAATTTGAATACATCGGAATCGATGGAGAAGTAATTATGGATATAAGGTTGCAACAGTGATGTTTCTGCCTGGCTAAGGCCCAAACTATCAGACTCAAGTCTGCTATATCAGTCTACAGGGAGCGAAGCCGTCTAAAGCGACGTCGGAGAGGTTTCAAGGCCTAACGGCTCTAAAATACGCGAGCCTATCGCAATCACTAGTCCAAGCTTAGACTAAGGTCAAACATTCTTTCAAATATACACACAATCCATAAAAAGGGCGCAACACAAGGTACGGATGATCAATAATTACATTAGACATGCTTCAGTAACCCGAAGTACCCAAAATTAGAGCATAAGTAATGGTTTCTAGGAATTTAGCATGCTCAACCACCAATTATATCCAAAATTACACAAATCAACATACAAATGCTAAATCATGTTCAATCTAAGGAGAGGGAAGTCGTAGCCTACCTATAGGCTGATCGCTCGCGCTCCAAATCACGTAGCCAGAGCATTTCCCTTCCGTACGACCTCAGAATGCTGCCACGCTATCAAAAATAGAATCACAATGATAATACGAGCGTTTTGACACTAAAATCATAATTTTCAGAGTTGGACCCCCAAAAATTGGGATTAAAACAGGATTATGGGACCCGCGATGAGAATCCCAAATTTGACACTGCAAAAAGGGTATAAACGCAATATGGAACTTGTACCCCAAAATGGGGAAAAATTCAAGGATAGGAACGAATGAAATTTGACCATGCAACGAAAATTCGATTTATGGGGAAAATCAAGAAGGGGGCAGCCCTTTGGAGATAAAATTACCTCAAAACGTCGATCTTCACACTTATCCGAGCACTCCATAGCAAACCCACAATCAACATGAACACCCAGCACTTTGAATCACCTAAATCAAAGCTCTATAGCTCAAGAAATCAAAACCTCCATTAAAGAGAAGAGTCAAGAGGAGAGCAGCAGCTAAAACCAAGAAAGCGCCTCAAACGAAGCTTCTTCAGAACATTCCTAGCACAACACTGCATTTCCACGGAAAAACCACATAATTTAGAGCTTTGAATCACTCAATTTGGAGTTTTATAGCTCTAGATATCGCAATTTGAAAATAAGGGCAGAAAGCTGAAATTGGGCTTTTAAAAGACGAATCTAGTCACTAAAAAGTCCAAATATGGTCATTAAAAGCACAAAATCTAGTCGCTAAAAGGGTTGCACCGGATTTCAGCTTTTCCTATTTTTTTAAAGACTATGACGGGGTCCTTGGAATCCCGTGCGCGCACACGGACTATGCTACCCCACTAAATTCGACGTTCCGGACTCAATGGCGCATTTAGATTCCCATGCGAGGTCATTTTGACTGAAAGTGTGTCCCACACATAAATGTCATTTTTAGTCAAATTCCACAACGGGCCTCGAAATTAGATCAGAAGCCTCGGGAAGCGAACGAAGGGTCGTTCTAGAGCAAACTCGACATTCTGAAACTAACCGTGCTGACAAAATTTTCATCCGAGTACGTTTTCCAAGAATGTTGACCAAAGTCAACCTTAGGCCAAATTTCAAAGGTTAAAACGCCAAATGGTCCCAAACTCGCACTGAAGGCCTAGAGACTCGTTACGACCATGATTCTAGCCTAATTTGGCCATTATGGAGCCGATGGAACCGTCAGAATTCCATCCTGAGGTAGTTAACCTGATATTTTGACTAAAGTCAACTTTTCAAGGTTCAAAAGCTCCAAAACAGGGAAACGGACCTAAAACACAAACGAACAACCAGGCGACCGAACAGTCAGTGCCAGTAAGTCATAAATGACTTGGGGTCACTATAGGAACGCTCTAAACACCGAAATGAATGCATTAACTCAAAAATGACTTGGAGGGTCATTACATCTAACTTATATAGAAATCATTAACTGAAGAACTAGGTTTATTTTGGGACTCAGTGGTGAAATGATACCGTTGATTAAATCCACATACATGGAAAGAAATCACTTGATGAAATTCTTGAGCTTAAAGCTTGAAGATGAGGAACCCTAGTCCTTGCTTGAGAGAACTCCATATGTACTGTTATGATGATTCTAAGTGTTAGGCGAGAATGTGGATTATAGTCTACTAAATTTCCCTTACATCACTTAGGATAGGCTATAATATCATGGTCTAGGATTTAAAAAAGTGGGAAAAGATCAAAACAACCTTAAGTGAAAAGTTGTCAGAACAATCCACGGGGCCATCTACCAACCGTAGTTTGAACTACGGCCCATAGATCCCATCTGTGGGATTCAGGATGAATTTTTAAGTCTCTTTTCTACAAGCCCAATTTACGACCTGTAGATTGGTTTACAACCTTTGTTTGAATCTTACATACACAGTGAATCTTAATTACATACTCTTTAGAGACTGCTTGAGTAATGTATGTGTTAGCGATTTCCAAAAAGTTCAGGAGATGAACTTGTAGGTCTTCATTAGGTAATCATGTGAATTGCCCGCATATATCTAGAAGTTAAACATGTTCTCCTTCAACACCCACTTTTTCGTAATAACAGACTTCACCATATTGAAATTTACATTGCTAATGAGTGATACTGCCACATTACGTACTGCCATAAGGGTTTGATTTAAACTTTGAAAAATCTAACCCAAAACCATAATCACTCTCGAATGCCTCAGGACCCAAATAACTGATCAACTAAGTCACAAATTACCTTCTGAACCCAACAAAACTGTTGAAATTTGATTATGAGTCATAGACCTGAATTGTTGACTTTGGTCAAACTTTAAATTTTCAAAACTAGAAACCCACTCATGACTTGTATGATCACCTTAAAATCATGGAACCCATCCCCATAGATCATAAATATCATACAAAAGTTACTAAAATGGATAAAGTAGGAAAAACACGCAAAAAAAATACCAAGAGGGTTGTAATAGTTATGCTTTTTTACATAGAATTGTAAAAAATAAAATAAAATTAAGGATACAATACATTTTATAAGTTTTGATTTCAGTATGTCTCTTTAGTTCATATTTAAAAATTTCTTCAAAATTCTTTATATGCATTGTAAATATTCCAATATTGTTTTTTTTGTTGTAGAGCAATTGTAGTTTTACCTTTACTATTTACTTACTAATGATATTTGACTCCCAAGATTTTTTAGTAGAATAATATTGTCTTACCATTAATTTCATTTGATTTTGGTGTGTAATATGTAAAATATTTACTCATTTATGCCGAAATAATATTTAATTACTAAACTACAATGAAGTAATTAGATTCTCACCTAATTAATAAATAACTTTCCAAAACTCAAACATTTTTTTGGTTATAAATAGTCATTCCATTTGTTCTTTCTATCCAAGTGAAACAAACTTTCTCGTGTAATGTTTTTCATGTTCTTTTTGGTTATTTTCCGGTTCTTCACTTTTTCGGCAAGAGAAAATATCTTTTTTTCCTTTTTTTTCTTTTGGTCTCTATACCAGTAAAACAATCTGTGTTATAATTTTTTTTTTATTGTTGTTGGCTATTTCCTAGGTCTTCACTCTTTTTATTATCTTTTCTCTTCTTTTTCTACCTTTCGCTTTTTTATGGTTTCTCTACAGATCTTTTTATGTCTTTCTACAGTTAATTTTTTATGTTGTTTGTTTCTATCTTATGCTTATATTTTTGCAATTATTATTTTTATTTTCTTGATATTTTGAAAATGATACATTTATTTTGGAGTTTAAATTAAAATTTGTCGCTTTTGTAAAGTAAATGTACACTTCAGTATCAAATTATATAGCAAATATAGCAAATTCATGTGGTGTTTCTTAGTTTTAGTGTTTTCAATTTCCTTTCCATTTTTTCTACCAAGGTTTTCTTTATTAGTTTCAAACCGAACTGATCAGGAAATTGATCTATAGGACTTTACTGGCCTTCTACGGAGGTTAATAGTGTGTAACCATAGTGGTTCACTTTTAATTCTCTGTAGCCGTGCACTTGAGTCCTCTAGATCAGTTTCTTGATTAGTTAGGTGTGACATTGATAGAATAAACTGAGGTGAAAAAAATTGAAAAGAGATTGGAAAAATTAAAGAGGGAGGGGGTGAAGCAACTCCCGTATATCAACTTCAAAACCAATATATACATTGAAGATGAGTACTAGGAACTAAGTCGAGAAACCAATCATACTCAAAGAATCACACTTTACTAGAACTCGTATGCAATGTTCGATACTCATTACTTTAAAGAAAGAACAAATCCTTTTTCCGTGAATCAATATGCAGTCCTTCTTACATGCATCACATGCTTCATTCTCGCATTTCATCTCCTCCATATACAGAGGATGCTTCCTCAACAACTTCTAAATCCTACGAAGTATATGAAAATACCAAGTAGAAGCTTACATTAAGAAAAATAATACTAATATAAACACAATGTATATTAAGATGTCAAAAATTAAATGATTTGTAACACAATCTAGGAACCTTATTAAGATTCAATTTGATAGTCTGTCTTCCTTTTGCAAATTCTCTCGACAACCTTTGTATTTTCAATTATGCTTGTATGCTTGTAATAATTATGTTGTATGCTTGTAAATGATGTTTTTCATGAATCATGGTTGACAATTATGCTTGTATGCTTGTAATGATATCTACTTCTAATAACCCTGCAACCTCTTTCACTGTAACCCTACTTGAATTTCCATTCCGTTCTGGATTACTTGCCCAACGAGCTCATCATAAGTTTTCTCCAATGCCTGACAACATACAACTAAATGTAAGAATATATTTGAGTGAATGTACAAGTACCTTCTAAGTCAGTGATCTCTAAAAGAACTTTAGGGTCTTAATATGGTAAACAAGTGAACTTTCCGCTTGTGTGCAGAAGTAAAACCATGTTTTGCTTCAACATCCACCTTTCCGTAATAGCTGGCTTTACAATATTGGAATTAACATTGACAATGAGTAGTACTTCCACATCTCGTACTGGCAAATAGTCAGAAACATTTTGAATGAGAATCTAACCAACTGAAGATAAATAGACATTGCACTCTAGAAATTTCTCTTCGGTATTTCTGATCATTGTAACTTTGAGTAGTACTTCCACATCTCTTCTGTATTTTGAAGAAAAGAGAGGTTTGTGGTTAAAAGTATCAGCACCTCTTGGAAGCCATCCATTTAACGCATTGACAGCAGTTGCAACTAGTTCACCTTCTATGCTTCTTGGTACTCCTCTGTTGAGTCGTGGATTCAGTTTTTGTCTCCTGGTGTGAAGGATTTCTTCCTTCTCTTCTGCCACAAGTGTCTCAACTACATCTTAGTCTTGTTTTACATTCAGAGAACAACACAAACTAATTCTTCTTTCCTAAATCTTTGGTTACATACCAAGAAAACAAACATTTTTAGAAATAAGTATGTGAACTCAAATCACAAATCAAAGGAGCTGACTTCATAAAAGCAATAATACTTGTAAACAAAGACTTGGTCCCCTACCAAAGATTGATGAGAAGTCACTTCTCAGAAGTGTCTTAGCAATTTCCTAGAAATAATATTGCATTGTAGCTCACTAGGGAGAGTAAGACAAACTCAGTTTTGTTTGGTATAGGAACTTCATAGATGTGTAGATTTAAGATCCACTGTATTTGGTACCACGGAAAATATTTTTCAAAAAATAAATTAATTTTTTGAATACTATTCTCTTGAAAAATTATTTCCAATATTAAGTTGGTCAGTAGAATTTCTTTTTGAAAAATATCTATATTAAGTTTGGCTTATTTTCTCTTAAATCATCTCCTCTCCTCCATCTTCGATCTAATTTAAGTTCCTCCTATGTATGAATTGTTTCTAAACATTCTCAATCTCTAATCAAGAATTCCTAACAAGATTCTAACATTAAATCCTATTCCCATATCTAGTGAAACAAGAACTCGTCTCAAGGTTCAAGAAAGGGATTTTGAGATTCCTCTTCAATGTTAGAGTTTCAATCCAAATGATTCAAGGATCAAGGTATGTGATATTTCATCAATGGGTACTTTTTAACCCATTGAATCCCAAAGTAAACTCTATTCTCCAGTTATATACTTCTACAGAGTTTAGGGTTTCTATGAAAAGTATGGACTTCCTTAGATTTCAATTCCTTCTCAGGGATAGTACATGACTACACGTTTTCCCATATATTTATATCTTTATATAGGCATATTTCATAAAGTCTCAGAATATAAAAATTCATGCCCTTGGACTTGTGCTATTTATTTTCCTATTCCGTTCATAATATATAAATTGTCATGATTAGTTGTACTTTTCGGAGTGGTAAATTATGAACACCCGATCCCCTAATATTCCATAAATTTATAGTTTTATACTCAATCTTCAGTTCCACATGTTTAAAGATGCTTTCAGATAAAGTGTCTATCATTGAATCTCAGAGTTTAGTAGTATTTACTCAGTTTATCAACATAATTAGTCAGGAGTATTACTTACTACCAAGTGGATGCAGGGATGAAGGCCCATCCATCAGTTTGTTTGAGACCTTTAGTAGCAAACCCTAAGTCCAGAACTTGTTATCATAGGTACTAAAGGGTCACCCGTCAAACCAGGATTGACACCATTAGTCCTTTTGGACATCAGTTTAGCGGATCTATGTGAGTAAGTGTTTGTACCCATGACAAGGTACAAAATGCCCTTCCATTAATAAAACTGTAACACCCCGGAAAATTTTTGAGCTAAGACTTGAACCATTCTTCGTTGTGAGTAAGATTTTTCGGAGGAATTTAAAATATTCTTAAGCTTTAAGGTCGTTAGATGAAGCACCTTGAGTTCCAAAAAGATCTAAAGAGAATTCATTCAAGTAATTCCTAAGTTCGTCTAAGTTTTGATTCAACTTAAAACGACCATAACTTTTAGCACATGATGAGTTAGGAGACCCATAAGATATCAATGAAAGGTCTTGCAATTCTCTTTCCAACGCAGCCGAGTTTACTAATTTTTGAGCTAGTATGAGGGAGATATCCCAGTTTGAAGTCGGGTTGTCCAATTAAGGAAGGTTACCCAAAAATATGAGGGGTATTTTGGTCTTTTCTTTATCCAATCAGCTTAAAACGAATTTTAGTAATATTTTGGGGACAAATCTGATTTAGGTCAGTTTTTATAAATCCAAATACACTTAGGGTTTCAGAAGAGAGTTCATTCAAGTCATTCTTATGTTCTTTTATGTTTTGGGTTAATTTCAAACAACCATAACTTTTAGCACATGATGAGTTAGGAGACCCATAAGATATCAAATGAAATATCTCTGAGTCCTCTTTCAACTCCACCAAGTTTGCTAATTTTCGAGCTCGTATGAGGGAGATATGCCCATTTGAAGTTGGGCTGTCCAATTCAGGAAAGTTACCCAAAAATATGAGGGGTATTTTGGTCCTTTCCTTACCCAATCAGATTTAAGAGTTTTGTAGTAAGGGTTTTGGAGTCTAAACTGATTGGAATCAGCTTTAGTTATTCCTAAAATACGCTTAGGGTTTTTAGAGGAGTTCAAGAAGAGAAAAGAGGGAAGGTTCAAGGTGTTCATCAAAATTCTTGCGATTCTTCGAGGGATTTCGCCAAGGATTTTATCCTAAAAGGTATGTAAGCTTCCATAGTGTTGGATTTGTTTTTCCACATGCCAATCATGAGTTTCTTTTACAAATTTCATCCATGAGATTAAGTATATTGATAATCTTGTTGAGTTCTTGAAGTTTTGTGCTTCGTCTTTTATAATGAAGTTCTTGTTGAGTTCTTGAGGTGAGAGTTGCAAATGAGTGTTGTTCTTGGTGGGTTTTTTGGTGTAGAATTCGCTATAATTAGGTTGGGTTTAAGGATCCAAAAGAATTTGGAGGAAATCATTCGAGTTTAGATGAGGTAAGGCAAGAAAAATTGAAGAAAAGTTCATTGGATTCGTCTAGAACGTGGCTGGGGCGGCGCGCCCTTGTTGCGCCTGAGGGGCTAGCGCCCTGCGCCTGCAGTGCACCGCAGAACAGCCTCAGTCAACTGAGGGCTGGCGTGGTATGCCACTACTGCGCCAGGGACTTCAAGTCCTTTCCGCCTCTGTTCTTCGTTCCGTATTCGATCTTTCAAAACATGTCTTCGCTCTCTTAGTGATTTTTGCTATACAACCTACATCCAATCATCAAGAAATCCTATATATCAAGTCATGATCCTTGAATTTATTTCAAATTCAAGGAAGAGTTGAGAACAGAGTTCAAGAAAGTCTTTGAGTTTAATTGTGAATCCTTCGAGATCAACTATCGATTTGAGTTCTTTAAAAGGGTTCCTTCAATCCATATTGATTCTAAACACTCTAAACTACTTCCAAACGCCTAGAAATAATTTGTAACATGAATCATAACCTTGAATTCATAATTCAAATTTAAGGTAGAATGAAGAGTCAAGTCATGAGAGTTCTTTCGAACATTTTGAGAAAGTCCCTTTGAGTTTTCTTGAGGAGTCTTCTACAATTACTAATAATGTGTTTCAAGACTCAAGTAAGTGAGTATGATAATGAGGAGAATGTATTCATGAGTCTACACTATCATCGAGATCCTTCATATCATGAATCATAACTTTTGAATTCATAATTCAAATTCAAGAAAGAGTTAAGAGTAGGGTTCAAGAAAGTTTTTTAGTTCAATTGTGAATCCTTTGAGATCAACTATCGTTTTGACCTAAGTTTTGAGGAAGTAAGTATGAGAATGAGAAGATTCATAAACCTGAGTTCCATATTATTATTTAGACCCTTAAGTCGAGTCGTTCATGCCCATAAATTCCGCATGAACTCCATCAGTTGAGTATCTTTGAGAGGAGTAGTATCTTCAAGTTCTAAGTCCTGAGTATTGAGTTCCTAATCATTTTGGGATTATATTCCTAATCATGGGGCTACTACATGTTACCCATGAAGGTCCTTCATTTGAGTAGTTCATTCCCATAATTTTTCATGAACCTATGAGTCGAGCAGCCTTGAGATGAGAAGTATCATTGAGTCCATGAGTTGAGTAGTTTATGCCCATAATTCCGCATGAACCCTCCGAGTCGAGCATTCTTGAGATGAGAAGTATCATTGACTCCTTGAGTTCTGGAGTTGCTGAGTTCCAAGTATTGAGTTCAATGCATGGTTATTGAAAACCTTGAATGGAGTCGTTCACATCCATAATTCGGCATGAACCCTATATTAAGAAGTCTTTTTACAAATTGTTTTAAAACTTGTTTTAAAGACTTGACCACTGAGTTGAGAAAGAGTAGACCTGACTTCATTTTTTTTAAAATGATATATGGAAACTAAGTATTCCCAAGAGAAAATGTTTTTACATTTAAGATGAGAGGAAACTGAGATATTCAAAAGAGTTTTGAGCAGTTTTAGTACCATCTCTTTTAAGAGAGATTTTTGAGTAATAATCTTAAAACACATAAAGATTTATGTTTTTAAACATATGAGCTAGTTATATTATGGAAGTAGTATTGAGCACCGATATGAGGGAAACTTCAGACTACTCACAACCCCCATAAACCATGTTGCCAATGTAGGTAGAAAGGGTCATACTTTTTAGATGATTCCTTATTGCTCTTTAGCATAGAATAGTGGATCCACTTAGTATAGGTTCTATACTTCGGCAAAGTATAGGGCAGTTCTGGCAGCGTGGGCTAGACATTGTATCATCACATAGCTCATAGTGATGGTTGTCGGTTAGAGAATCTTCCACAGAGTTACTTTGTAATTTTATATACAAACAGAGTTATTGTTGTATTTTCATACAATTGAGCTATTATAGTATTTTTGCATCCAACAGAGTTATTGCCTATTGTTTTAAAAGCTTTCCAGATATTGTATCTTTTATTGTTGCTGAGTATTTTGAGTTTGAGTTCAGTATCTTGAGTCGGAATTGAGTACCTTATTGTTGAGTTGAGACCTATTTCTCAGAGTTGAGTTGAACTATGTTTCACTGAGTTGAGTATCTTACTATTGAGTTGAGTCCTATTTTCTCTGAGTTGAATTGAACTATGTTTCATTGAGTTGAGTTGAGTTGAGTGAGTTGAGAAGAGGTAAGTATGCTTCTTTTCCATCAGTTCAAGCTTATGTTTATGCTTTAACATTCCCCTTACATGCTCATACATTCCCTGTACTAAGCCATTTGGCCTGCATCATTTAATGATGCAGATACAGGTATTCAGGACCATCAATAGGCGTTTCGTTGAGGTCATCTGATATTCCATTAGCTTTGGTGAGTCATCTTATATTTCGGAGGACTTCACCTTTCTCTTACAGTTAGTAGTTTTGAGATGTCGTGCGTCTTGTCCCGATATCCTTCTGTAATAGTAGAGGTTTCATAGATAGACAGAGTTGAGGAGTTTATGTATTTACTTTTATTTTGAATACTGTACAAACTTTTAAAAAGGTTGAGTATCTGAGTTCAATGAAATTTAATTCAGTTTTAAGTTTTTGTATCCTTGAGCTAGTCTTTCGCTTGTAGCCAGTCAGGATGAGGGTTCGCTTGGGGACCAGCAATGGTTCTTGAGTGTCGGCCACGTCCAGGATGTAGGCTCGGATCGTGACAAAAATGGCATGTTATTCATTGAAATATTAATTGCCTTAACATACATAGTATAGAGGTGCCCTCAATGCACTCAAACCATAGGTCCGCCTATCCTATCCAAGAATTTCATTTTTACTACATTAATGATATCTATAAATTGAAAATGTAACTTTTTCAGTTCTGATATAAAATTAAATTACTTTAAAAGGACAAATGAAGGAAAATAGTGGCCTAGCTACCTCTCCCACAAAAATACTACAACACTTATTAGCCAGTACCATAATTTTTTATCGCTAAACCTTCATATCTTGGGTCATGTCTTCCGTAAGTTAGAGTTATTTCATGTTTTGTCTAATCACGTCCTTACTCCCCCCCCCCCCACCCCCAAAAAAAAAACCTCATTCTTCTAGGCCTTCCTCTTCCTCTTCTAATTCATGTTACCACTAACCTCTCACACCTCCTAATTGGCGCATCTGTGCACCTGCTCTTAACATGTCCAGCATTTCAATGCCAAAATTACAAATGTTTATATGACAGTAATAGAGTGGTATATGTTCTTCATTGAGCACCCAATCCAGTGGAAGAGCTAAACAGAGGGAAGAAAATCCCCTCCGTTGAAAATTTATACAACCTAAACATTTTTATACAATTTTCAATTCTATATAAATTGTTGAATCCCTTCGATAAAAAGGAAAAACTCTAGAGTGAAGTAACATAGAGGGGTCAAAATAGCTTTCAGATCTCATGCTTAAATCCCATACGTGACATTCTTTTTCTTTTTAATTTTCTTGGTGTAAATTTCTGATTTTGCCACTAGTCCAATCACGTCTAGTCTTACATGTATATAAAATGTTCCTCTTTTCTTTGTAGCAAAATGTAAGATTTTTAGCATTGGAAATCTATATGTTCAACTGAATCTTAAAGAATTAAACTAACTACAAATGATCATAATTAATCTTTTCACTGCTCTTTGATCAATATTATATTAATGGGATTGAATTAGTTTAATATAAATTCAGAGAGAAGATAATTAGTTAATCATATCTAGCTCTTCAAGTCCCACACTGACTGCAAAGAGAGATTATATGTACCAAGTTGCATATAAAATAGCCCCAATAAACACTTGGAAAATCATACCTTTCTCGGCCTTTTGCTAAGATCAAGTGTAGTATTTGTTCTTATCAGTTTAATATTTGATATGTGAGTCATCGACTCACGCGATATTAACTCTATTTTTTGAGGGGGAGGGTCCATCACAATAGCTTGCTATTGGAACCTTCAAGCATTGCCTTGGTGTTGCATTATAACCTTGGCTTGGCGCACCCCACCAATTCTAGTCCAAAATTTAGATTATTTCAATTGATATCTAATAATTTTCTTTTGTAAAGAATTCAGTGAATTTAAAAAATATTTTGTTGACATGACTCGTGATGTCGAACCTCAATCAATATAAGAAGTGTTACAATATTTTTCTTACCCAACCTGCAAAGGGTGTGAACACTGTTGATGACTTGAAACCATTTCATACTACATCTCAGAATGTTTTCGATGATGATTTCACTTACGATTTACAATGCTTTATTTTTTCTGTTTAAATTAAGAGTATCAAAAGCATTGCTATGGTGAGACACTTTTTAACAAAAGCAAAAGAAAAGAAAGGCTCAGATGTTCTAATTTGTCATCTGATTATCAGACATGGTGAAGACCCAAGTTTTCACATTTGAACAATTATCTTCACAGCACTCAAATGCACCAGCCAGGAATCAAACCCGGGTCTGTACCGTGGCAGGGTACTATTCTACCACTAGACCACTGGTGCTTGATGTTTTAAGAATTCCATTTTATGTAAATATAGCAATATTTCATAACTAAACTATTTGATAATATTAAATTGAAAACGTAATTTATTACTCCCGTCGTTTCAAAAAGAGTTGTCTGGTTTGACTTGGCATGGAGTTTAAGAAAATAAAAAAGACTTTTAAACCTTGTGGTCCTAAATTAAAGTTATGTCAAATGTACAAAATTGTTCTTTAATCTTGTGGTCTTACATGCCACGTGGAAAGCTGAAATTAAAATGTTACCAAAAAAGGAAAGAGGTCCTTTTTGAAATAGACTAAAAAAGAAAGTAGGTCATTTTTTTAAACATGAGTATTTGGTATCGACATAAAATAAAATTTCAGTAACATGTCAAATAAGGGAATACTGTATAGTCATTTATGATTCCTATAGAGATGAGACAACTCATTTATGATTCTAACCGATAAGATTAGTAAAAGTAAGGAACAAGAATGTTATATATTTCAGGAGCTAGATTAGTCGGCAATATACAAAAAAATTGCTTCAACCAAAATTGATGTAATTGGCTCTAAAAAAGTCTTTCAAGTTCGTTATCAATTAGGTATCAGTGGAATAGTAAAAGTAAAAGAATTAACTAAGTATCAAAATGACCAAATTGAACCAATGCTAGGTCAAAGATCATATTGTTCATTGGGAATTGAAGAGGAGAGAACCAACAAAAATCGAATAATGTTTACATGTTAAGCGCGGAGACAAGGAGATTCCCTTTGTTGAAACTATATATCTCAATCTCAAATTAATTGGGGTTACATGAATCTTCTATATCAATTTTCACGCAATTTCCCGCACTACAAATGAGATATGTGTGTCTAGCTAGTTGCGGAGCCAATATTTTTAGTAAGACAATTCAAAATATAAAAAACTAAATACGTGAAGAAGGAAAAAGGGTTCAACATTTACTATTTATTTATATGCATAAAAATAATGTTGACTTTGCATGGTGAATGTAATTTCCGACAAAAGGGATTCAAATGAACCCCTTTGTTCTCTTTGCGCCTTTAAACCTCTGTTAAATATATAAATATCAATAAAAACTTTATCGCTCTCTATTAATGTACATATCTAAGAGAACTCATTATGTTACTTTGCCGAACAATATGAAGAGCAACATATAGGACTCTATATCTCTAATACTAGAGTTTCATTATCATCATATATATATATATATATATATATATATATAAAAGTGGAAAGTTCCTAGCCTCAAAGTTAGATTACAATTTTACCCTTATCTTACCCCTAAAATAAATTAAATATTAATATCTATTTAATTAATTAAATATTAAGTAATAGTTATATTTAAATTCATGCATCAAACGGGATCTTAATGCAATCATATATTCATGTACTAAATGTGGTAATAAGAGTCTAACAACCTTCAATTTTAATTTGTAGGATAAGTTGGGGTAATGAAGAGTCTATCAAAGACACTCACACAACATTATTTATATTCCCTTCTTTCATCCAGATTTGTGATCATCTTGTATTCTACATTAGGTGAGTCTACATCATTTGTTAAATTTTCATTACCAATTTGTAATTGTAAGAATTCTTACTGATTCATTTATTTGTATTCTTAAAAATTGCGTGCATATTCATCTTCTTTTTGTTGAGAAATATGTAAATTATCCTAGTTACAAGATGAATATTCTCCAATATGAAGTTGTAAGTGAACTTTTATTTTTAATATCTCCATCTTTTTGAGTTTTAAAGTATAACTTTGTAATTGATTACTATATTTTTGTATTCTTCATTTCTTCTATCTTTATGATATAAATATAATTAAGTTAATCCCAGTTTATATTTATACTTAATTCTTGTGAGGGTAAGCATGTTAAATACCACAAAATATTTTCACAACTAGACCCATAAAAGAGTTAGTCTTTGATAAACATTTATAGTTATGTCTTCTTCATTGTTTGATAATCATTTATCTTTTTAAAACAACATGTTTGTACTTTTTCCTTTTTATATTTAATCTCAAATGTTTAGAAAATTCATGTACTTAACTATTACAGAGAGGTACAAAAATTAGTGTAAAACTAAAAATAAAATAAAGAATAATGTAAAGTAAAACTTAGTGCAAATGTTACATTGAATTTTATTGTACTAGAATTCTTATTTAATTTTGTATATACAGATCATTTAATATATAGTTCAAGAAATATAGTGTATCTGTATTTTTAACATAGTCATGCTTTCTTTTCTGTTTTTTTTATGATTTTTGTTTTTATACATATCAAACATTTTGTCTATACCAAGTCGACTTCTAACATAATGTATATCAATCGATATTACAATATTTTTGTCTATATATTTTAATGTGATGTCTTTTATTATGGATGACATGTCTTTGTATACATTTCTTTCTTTTCCGTTTGAACTTGTAATTTTTTCAATAAATTTGATGTTACACAACCTAGACATTTTGTAATATTTTTCTTTGTACGTATCTTTTTATAGCCAATTTATTTTTTAATTATTAAAACTTATGTTTAGTAATTAAAATATATTAATTCATTTGCTATAGTAAAAGGTTTATTTTTCATGAAGCATTAAAAATATCAAACCTCCAACATCTGACACAAGATTTTTATGCTATATTTTGTGAAGAGTTATATTCTTATGTCAAACTTACATACAAAGGGACTTAGCTTTGAATTTAGCAATTAATTTATGTACGCTCCACTATGATATATTTATTTATATAAATTAACTTTTCTAATGTCAATTAGGGGACAAACGTGCAACTCATGTTCCCATGACTAGTATTATTAAAAGTGGGAAGCCCCAAGTTAAAAGTTGAATTATGAAAATGTCCTTATAAAGTAATAATATTCATGGACAGAAAATGTAAATACACATTAATTATAATAACTATATATATGAAATGTTTTTACTTCACTTAAGTAATATATTTACAATAATATTATATAAAAATAGAAAATATACATTTTAATAAGAATAAAAAAATAATTGAAAATAAATACAGATATTATATTTATTTACATTCTTCTAAATCCTTATTTTTAAAACTTCATCATCTCAATTAAATAATAATAATAATAATAATAATAATAAATAAATAAATAAAATAAATCAAGTTTTTCCATTTACTTTTCCTAATAAAATTGTTAATGACTATTTGTAACATTTCACATAATAATATAAGTATTTTATTGAATTGTCATCAATGTATCATTAAGTATTTTAATTTGATATTAAATAATATATCTAATTAAATCATTTTTCTTAATGAAACTATTATAGTGCCAGAATGATGCTGTTTGGCTTAATAACTTTTTTTTAAATGTTTTCAGCCCTTAGTTTTCCTTACACATTATTGTCATCAAAAGGTATATTTGATTTTTCTTCTTATTTTTATTTTTAATTAACCTCCTTGAGCATGTTATCTTCCTTATCTTTTTAATCTCAAGTAGTTTAACGCTATGTATATTTTTTTTATGATAGAAATTTAGAGACGGTCATAGTTAGAAGTTACGGTATGTGTTAGCGATAATAAAAATATTATATTTGTTCAAAATATTTTTTTTTATAATTTTAGATTATAAAACAAAATAAAAGGCAGATAAGTTGAGGTCATCATGTATATCATTTAGTAAAGAAAATATAAATAATAATTCCCTATAAATCAAAATTGTACTATATCACTAATTTTAAATTCTTAAATATATGTATAATATTTAACTGATAGTTGGGGGTCCACAAAAAATCTTTTTAGCTCAAATGATATACAAACTGATTTTTTATTACTTTTAGAGAATTTACAATAGATGTCCATTTTGGTATAGAGTCTTCAATCCTTATTATGGAGCGTAATTTTAATTATTTCACGCTCTTATATCCATGTTACTTTCATACAACAAATCTATCATTTTAATATTTAATTATTTTAAATAATTTTAAAGGTTGTTGTCAATGCTTTACAGATTTACTATTGAATCAAGAGGTTGTCTAGAGAAGCTTCCGTGGGTTTGTATTTGATGTAGTTATCAATTTTCTTTTAATTTTATCGATCTCACTTGCCATGTACATACAATATCTATAGATGATAAACACACTTTTCATTTTGGTGCTTATAATTATGTATCTAATTAAGGTCTATAGTTTAGAATATCTATTATTTTTTATGCAATTTTGACGTCTAATTTGTTTTTGTTGCTTCATTTTCTTTTGATGTTGTATATAATCATGGGTGTTGCAATGGGGTAGTGTTGTCACGAGCATGAACATTGGAGTGTTTTTGTTCAATAGTCAGATATCATATTCACAGATTTTGAACTTATGTCAAATAGCTAGAAAAGTATAAACTTTTTTTAATTTATCTTTTATTACTCAATGTGTGTTGCAATAATCTGAGATAATTATGTAAGATCTTATTCGAAATTACTTGAAATACACGTGGAAAGCACGTGTCTAGAAACTAGTAATTCTATAAAGAGCAGAAGATCATATTTTTTAATTATTTTTTTCTAATTCTTCTTCCATATATTATAGGAGTCTACATTAATTCTACTAATACCTCTTACCATATATTTTAGGACTCATTAATATTTTTCTTCCCATATAGTTTTGGAACAAATATAATTACATAATAATTTGAGAAAATACAAATACATAATTTATTTGCTAGGGTTATCTTTCTAATATTTTGAATCCCTATAAATATTTCACTATCTCGACTAGTTTTCTGAATACCTTTTGATATGTTTTATATATATATATATATATATATTGTACAACTGCCGGCTATTTTTATTTATTTGTATAAGTTGATGAGTTGTTTAGGTTAAATCTTCAATTTTTTAATTTCAGGGGAAAAAAGTTGCAAACATTCAAATTAAAAAAGACAAAAAGATGGATGTTGATGTAGTGTCACGACCTGAGCCCACACCCTGGACGTGGCGGGCACTTGAGAACATGAAACGATCCGAACCGTCGTTAATTAGGAAAGAAAAAATATCCAGAAAACTAGGTCTCTCAGCCAACTAGAGTGGGCCAGATGCCGCCAGGGAGGCGGCGCTCTAGCTAGATAAGTGGTTGTCAGAGCGGAATGGGCGAGACAGAACGTAAATAACGCAAAGTCTATTTTTTTCCTTTTACCAAAAACACCAAAAAGAGGCGAGAATCACCCCAGAAATTCTCAAAAGGCTGCTCTACGCTTGGGAAGGAAGGAGAAAGAGATTTCTAGCGTAAGGAGGTCGATAGATTGCGGACTTCCGGTCAAGATTCACCGTCCCATCGTCCGGAAACCAAATTTCGAGCTACAATCCCTCTGTGAATGCTTGGCGCCCAGGTAGGCTAGGTTTATTTAATTGAGTAGTTTTAAATCCGTTATTCACTGCGTAGTATATGGGTAATTGATGGTAGAACTCATGTGTAGGTTTTCGTACACTGAAAGGAGATGATAATACGGGTATTCCTAAGTGTTACATCAGACGTATACTGTAGGAGGAAGCCCTATCCCGTAAACTAGGGTTATGTGATGGTTGATTCCTTGTTGTGTGACATAAACTTGTTAATGTTTTCGTGATATGCATACATGTATGGAATTAGGGATATTGTGGATTGTACCTAATGAAAAGACTAAGTATGTATAATTCCATGCCATGAATCTAATACTTGATTGTATGGCTGTAAGTATGTGTGTTATGGATGTGATTGTGATTGTGATTGTGATACATTGGATCGGGTGTCACATACTGACACACTAACCTGCATTGGATCGGGTGTCACATCCCGACACACTAATATGCGTTAGATTGGGTTTCACGTACCTACACACTAACATGCATTGGATCGGGTGTCACTTATTGGGTGTCACGTACCGACACATATGCATGCATTGGATCGGATGTCATGTTCCGGCACACTAACAGTTTTGGGCGTCGGTTCTATGAGATGACCACTTGTGATTGATAGTTTCGTATCTACCTTCTATTGATAATGTGGAATTGAACATGTTTCCTGAAAAGATAATTGGATTGTACATTATGGTTATATATGTGAGATCGCGATGTCATAAGGTAATTGGGTATATTCATAATGAATGAACTGTGAAGGGTTGGGGACATCCGATAAAATTGGGATGTGGTATGGTAAGTGGGAACTAAGGGACCCGGTGTTATCTTTGTAATTTAGAAGGTGGTCATGTGTATCATCATTGAGGATTGGGGTGGTGTTAAGTCATAGTGATAATAGTTGGGTTTTTCCCCGGAAGGGGAGTAGTATCAAAACGGTTAACAAGCCTTGATAAAAGTACCATGGGGCCACAAGTTGAGTGGTAAAGTGAAAGAAGTATGGGTGTGTCGTGAGTGGTTGGCCGGGTTGGTAGTGTATATATGCGGAACCTCCTTTAAGAGATAAAAGGGTTATAGTCAAGTGTGTTGGTATGATATTAATATCCGGAATGGTAAGGACAGGAAAATATAAAGGTGGAGAAATGAATAGTCTTATTACGTGATTCGTGCTAGTCAATTTCTTATATTATGCGGTGGGTATCGGGTTAACTGATGATGCCTACCAGTACATATGGTTGTACTGATACTACTTTTTCTATGCCTTTTGGCATAGTTTGGTTGCAGGATCAGTGATGTTTCATAGGTGAAGACAAAGGCAATCTCCAACAGCTTCTATTTTTCCTTCCGCATGGTGGGAGCTGCGTCATTTATAATTTTGTTATACCTTGTACTCTTAGTAGTTGTTGTACCTATTTAGACTAGATCCCTAGGGTGTTAATTACTTTACAAGTCTGAACTCAAATTGTTGTCACAACTCTTATGTTATAAAAATCTTATGAATGTTAATTGTTCTTTAGTTTTCTTAATCTTTCGCATGTCTTAAAACTATTTTGGGAATGGAGGGTTCTCCTACTTAGGTGTTAGAGTAGGTGCCCGCATGGCCCGGTGGGTTGGGTTGTGACAGAACCATTACTGGTCCCCAAACGAACCATCATCCTAGCTGGCAGCGGAAGACTAACTCAAGTATACATAAGCTTAAAACTGAATTAAATTCATTGAACTCCAATAGTGAACTTTAAGAATGTCTAAACAATACTCAAAAGAAAGTAAATAGAGAAAACTCTTCAACTCTGTCTATCTATGAAGCCTCTACTATTACAGAAAGATATCGGGACAAGACCACGACATCTCAAACTAGCAACTGTAAGGTTAAGGTAAAGTCCTCCAGAATATAAGAAGGCTCACCAAAGCTGACTTGAATATCACATTACCTCAACGAAACGCTTGTTGATGATTCTGAATACCTGTATATGCATCATGAAATGATCCAGGCCAAATCGCTCAGTACGTGGAAAGTACGAGGATGTAAGGGGAATTATAAAGAATAAACATAGGCATGAACTTTATAAAAAGGAAACATACTTACCTCTTCTCAACTTACTACAACTCGACTCAACTCAAGAATAAGATACTCAACTCAAAGATTATATACTCAACTCAAAGATATGATACTCAACTCAAAGGTACTCAACTCAAGATACTCAAGGATAAAGCAACAATAAAAGATGTAATATATAGAAAACTTTTAAAAACAGTAGAAAGTAACTCAATGTATTAGAAAATGCAATAGTAACTTAGTTTGTATGCAAGGATACAAGATAAAATCTGCTTGTATATGAAAATACAAAGTAAACTCTATGTATATAAGAATACAAAATATATCTATGGGAGTTTCTCTAACCGACAACCATCACTATGAGCAATGTGATGATACAACGTCTTGCCGCACGCTGTCAGGGTCGTCCTATACTTTGTCACTGTATAGAAACTACTCACTAAGTGGATCCACAAGTCTATGTTAAAACATTAAGGAATCATTTAAAAAGTATGACCCTTTTCTACCCATGTTAGCTACACAATTTATGGAGACTTTGAATTATCTGAACTCAAACTCGTCCCCATATCGTGCTCAATACTACTCCTAAAATATAACTAGCTCATATGTTTAAAAACATAACTCTTTCTGTGGTTTGAGATTATTACTCAAAATCTTTTTCTAAAAAGAGATAGTACTCCACTGCTCAAACCTCTTTTGGAAATCTCAGTTTCCTCCTCTTTTCAATGTGAAAACATTTACTCTAGGGAATACTTAGTTCCCATATATCATTTTAAAGAAAATGAACTCAACTTCACTCTTTCTCAACTCAAGTGCTCAAGTCGTAAAAAAGGTTTTAAATTAATTTGTAAAAAGACTTCTTAAAATAGGGTTTATGCCGAATTATGGACGTAAACGACTCAATTCAAGGTTTTCAATGACCATGCATAGAACTCAATACTTGGAATTCAACAGCTCCAGAACTCAAGGAGTCAATGATACTACTCATCTCAAGAATGCTCGACTCGGAAGGTTCATGCAGAATTATGGGCATGAACTACTCAACTCAAGGACTCAATGATACCTCTCATCTCAAGACTGCTCGACCAACAGGGTTCATGCGAAATTATGGGCATGAACTACTCAACTCAAGGACTCAATGATACCTCTCATCTCAAGACTACTCGACTAATAGGGTTCATGCGAAATTATGGGCATGAACTACTAAACTCAAGGACCTTCATGTGTAACATGTAGTAGCCCCGTAATTAGGAATATAATCTTAAAATGATTAGGAACTCAATACTCAAGACTTAAAACTTGAAGATACTACTCATCTCAAAGATACTCAACTGATGGAGTTTATGCAGAATTTATGGGCATGAACGACTCGACTCAAGGGTCTAAATAACAATATGGAACTCATGTATACGACTCTTCTCATTCTCATACTTACTTCCTCAAAACTCATTTTAAAACTCAAGTGTTGGCTTTGAAAAACTTCTCAAGATTTATAACTCAAAATAGGGTTCATGCTGAATTATAAACATGAACAAATCAACTCAAGGATCTCAATAAAAATATAAAAACTTAATAATTAGGAATAGAATTTTTTAAAAGAACCACGAACTCAGTAACTCAAATCAACTTATCTGAAGAATACTCAAATCTAGGGGTAGAATCCTAGATTCCTCTTTTACTGATTTGAAAGTAGATGTGGGGTGTGAGGACAAACTTGTCCAACAATATGATAGTCTTACATACCTAGAAGAACAAGGTTCTTGAAGAATCTTGAAGAAGAATTTGATTAGAAGCATTGAAACCCTAGCTTGAAGGTAAACGATCAAGAAAACCTTTCTTGAAATTCTTGAATTAGTTTCTTGAAATCTCTATGGCCAAGAATTATGATTTTCATTAGTGATTCATAATTGTATGGAGGAATTTGAGTTGTAAAGAATGAAATTCTTGTAGAAAGACTTACCTTGAAGAAGAATCTTGAAAAAGATTGAAAGAACCGTGAATTGAGTTTTCTACTTTGATTTTTCCTTAGGGTTTTAGAGAGAAGAGAATGATGAATTAAAATATGAAAATCTGATTATTTTAAGCCGTATATTAGTCAATAAATTCGTTTAGTATTTTCTTGGAGGTAAAATGATAAAACGATGCTTTTAATGTTTTCCCATTGGCTAATTCGTAACAACACTATATCAGGTTACTAAAATAGTCATAACTTTTTACTCAGAAATTGGATTGATGCGAAATTGGTGGCATTGGAAAGTAGATTCAAATACCTTTAATTTGATAGGTTATGGCCCACGTAACTCTTTATATTCTAAGAGATACGATCATTTGAAATTGACCCAAGTAGAATCTTACATCAAAATTAATCGATAAGGAAACTTCAAGAACACTTATCACGAACTCATCAAGAAATTAAATTGCTCAATATTTATGGATAGATTCGCAAAAGAAACTCATGATTGGTGTGTGGGTGAACAATCCCAACACTATGGAAGCTTACATACCTCAAAGAACTAGGTTCTTGGCGAAAGCTTGAATTTCTTGAACGAACGCTTGAAACTTTGAACTTTTTCTCCTCTTGAATCATCTCTCTAAAACCCTAAATGTTTTTGGGGATGAATGAAACTAATTCTAATCAGTTTAGACTCTTAAAACCTTACTAAAAATGCTTAAATCCGATTGGGTAAGGAAAAGACCAAAATACCCCTCATATTTTTGGGTAACTTTCCATAATTGGACAACCCAACTTCAAACGGGCATATCTCCCTTATACGAGCTCAAAAATTAGCTAACTCGGTGGCGTTGGAAAAAGGATTCCAAGACCTTTCATTTGATATCTTGTAGCCCACCTAACTCATCTTGTACTAAAGGTTATGGTCATTTTAAGTTGGCCCAAAACTTAGAAGAACCTAGGAATGACTTGGATGAATTTTCTTTAAAAAAAAAAATTGGAACTCAAGGTGCTATATCTAGTGACCTGACCTTAATACTTAAGAAATGTTAAATTCCTTGGTAAAATCCTACTCACCAAGAAGGATGGTTCAACTCTTAGTTCAAAAAAATTCTGGAGTGTTACAATATCTCCTCATTGGGATCATTTGTTCTCGAATGCAGGCTGGACTGGGTATGGAATGGGGTTACTCTTATCATCTCTACCATACCAACTAGAATTTGCCCGCATTACTATTCGGAACCAACTAAGGGCTCTCATTTAGCTGTTTCTCATAGTAAAACCTCATTCTCTTCTTCCTCCTCATTTATAACCTTAAACAGAATTATCATACCATCATTATCACGATAGGATCATTAACATTTTCTTTCTAACATTACTCCATTACTAAAAGGACCTCTGAAAAGATATCTCCCATACTCTTTCGAACTCATTACTATCTTATTCTCAACACTTGACTTGATTTCCAATCTTATCATCTCCCCCTTAGGTCTAAAGCTAACACTTGAAGGCTATGGACCTATTCCAACATCTCTAACTGGTCTACATCCTCTTTTACTCTAAACTCGGGTTAAGCTTATCTCATGACTACCGAACTCTCCATAAGCAGGTACTAAGACTTATTTTTAAGGTGTTTCTGTTAACTTCTGCTGATTACATACCCTCTCGGTACACCTCATAATGCTCTTTTTACTCTTGTGGCTTAGCCAACTACCTTTGTCAAGAGGTTTAGGGTATCTCACTTGTACCACTCATATTTATTGCAGCTAATCACCTCAATTTCTCACCTACTCTATGTCAAGTCTTCTAGATCAAATCTCAAGACTAACATCATCACCCTCTTGTTGCCATCCTTTTGTCAAGACACTCATCTCGAATTCAAGCTTAATGTGTATTACTAAACCTGAATATCAATATATGATTGATCTCTTACTATACTAACTTACAACTATTGGATACAATCTAGAAACACCCGTCCACTAGGACCTTATGAAAAGTAGTCAATCCTTACCTCTTAGTCTCCATAATCACAAATTACCATCATATTCAACTTCGCAACTTAAGTACTACTTACTCATTTACTGCGCATTATCTCTCAAATAGTTCTATCATCCTCTCAATACCATGGGTTTCCCCCTTCAAAATTCATAAGCCTAGCTCTACCACCTCATGAATACTCTGCTCGATTATTCAACATGTGAATTTAGTCTTTTCTAACACGATGACACATTGACATCAACTCTATTCTGGTTAAAAAAATATACTCTATCTCATCATGACTAGTAACTATTCCTCTTCCTTCTATCTAGAACTCTCTACAACATTATTATTCCTTGTTTTACTCATAAGGGAAACTCATCACTTGTAACTGATTGGGTGATGGTTTCAATCACATAATCTTCCCCATCACTATCTCATTTCCTTAGATTACTGAACATCTGCATATTTTCCTCTAATTCTGGGCACTTTCACTACTACTGCTCATAATCTCGTAATTCATACTATCTTTTAGGGCAAAAATACTACCCAAGCTCTAAACATACCATCCTCTTAAAGGTATCAGTTGAATAAGGTTTAGGGAAGAGTGTACAACTCGCTTTTATCTCAAACGCACGATTCATATGAACATGAGTGCATTCTTCTGAAACTCAACACTTAACTCACTCATGGGTTTCTCTCAAGCCCCTCTGGAGTCTCATGAATTACTCAAGACTCTTGCTAAGAGCAACTCGTTGTTAAGTGACTGACTTTTCTTTTACTTCACCTCTAGTATGACGGGTAGTCGAATGAATCTAAGAAACACACGAGTATGAATAAATCTCTATGAAATAGCTCTATTACACGATTAAGAGTATGAAAGATGTGAGATAGTTCCTAAATGTTGCAGCCTCCTAATTATAGATGTGGCGCGCTTCACACCGATAACTAGGACTTTACAAACACGACTTCATAGACACCATAGGATTCTTGAACTCTGTGCTCTGACACAAAGTTTGTCACGACCCGAGCCTACACCCTAGACGTATCTGGCACTCGAGAACCATTGATGGTCCCTAAGTGAAACCTCACCCTGGCTGGATACAAGCGAAAGACTAACTCAAGCATATATAAGCTTAAAACTAAATTAAATTCATTGAACTCCAATAGTGAACTTTTAAAAAGTCTGAACAATACTCAAAAGAAAGTAAATACAGAAAACTCTTCAACTCTGTCTATCTATAAAGCCTCTACTATTACAGGAAGATATCAGGACAAGACCCACGACATCTCAAAACTAGTAACTATAAGGTAAAGGTAAAGTCCTCCAAAATATAAGAAGGCTTACCAAAGCTGACTGGAATATCACATGACCTCAACAAAATGCCTGTTGATGATCCTGAATACATGTATCTGCATCATGAAACGATGCAGACCAAATGGATATACCAACATGTAAGGGGAATTCTAAAGCATAAACATAGGCTTGAACTTGATAAAAAGGAAACATACTTACCTCTTCTCAACTTACTCAACTCGACTCAACTCAAGAATAAGATACTCAACTCAAAGATTAGATAATAAACTCAAAGATATGATATTCAACTCAAAGGTACTCAACTCAAGACACTTAACTCAACATACTCAAGGATAAACCAACAATAAAAGATTCAATATATGGAAAACTTTTAAAACAGTAGAAAGCAACTCAATGTATTGAAAAATGCAATAGTAACACAGTTTGTATGCAAGGATACAAGATAAAAATGTTTGTATATGAACACAAAGTAAACTCTGTGTATATAAGAATACAAAATATCTCTATGGGAGTTTCTCTAACCTACAACTATCACTATGCGCTATGTGATGATACATCGTCTTGCTACACGTTGCCAAGGTCCTTATACTTTTTCGGGGTATAGAACCTACTCACTAAGTGTATCCACTAGTCTATGCTAAAAGCATTAACGAATCATTAAAAGTATGACCCATTTCTACCCATGGTGGCTACACGGTGTATGGAAACTTTGAATTAATTGAACTCAAACTCGTCCCCATATCGGTGCTTAATACTACTCCCAAAATATAACTAGCTCATATGTTTAAAAACATAACTCTTTCTGTGGTTTGAAATTATTACTAAAAATCTTTCTCTAAAAAGAGATGGTACTCGACTGCTCAGAACTCTTTTGGAAATCTCAGTTTCCTCCTCTTTCAAATGTGAAAACATTTACTCTTGAGAATACTTAGTTCACATATATCATTTTAAAGAAAATGAACTTAACTATACTCTTTCTCAACTAAAGTGCTCAAGTCTTAAAAACAAGTTTTAAAACAATTTGTAAAAAGACCTCTTAAAATAGGGTTCATGCCAAATTATGGACGTGAACGACTCAATTCAAGATTTTCAATAACCATGCATAGAACTCAATACTTGGAACTCAATAACTCTAGAACTCAAGGATTCAATGATACTACTCATCTCAAGAATGCTCGACTCGGAGGGTTCATGCGGAATTATGGGCATGAACTACTCAACTCAAGGACTCAATAATACCTCTTATCTCAAGACTGCTCGACTCATAGGGTTCGTGCAAAATTATGGGCATGAGCTACTCAACTCAAAAACCTTCATGGATAACATGTAGTAGCCCCATGATTAGGAATATAATCCCAAAATGATTAGGAACTCAATACTCAAGACTTAGAACTTGAAGATACTACTCCTCCCAAAGATACTCAACTGATGGAGTTCATGCAGAATTTATGGGCATGAACGACTCGACTCAAGGGTCTAAATAACAATATGGAACTCATGTATACGACTCTTCGCATTCTCATTCTTACTTCCTCAAAACTCAGTTTAAAACTCAAGTGTTGGCTTTGAAAAAAATTTCAAGATTTATAACTCAAAATAATGTTCACACTGAATTATAGACATGAACAAATCAACTCAAGGATCTCAATAAAAATATAGAAACTCAAAAATTAGGAATAGAATTTTTTAAAAGAACCATGAACTCAAGAACTCAAATCAACTTATCTCAAGAATACTCAAATCTAGGGGTAGAATCCAGAATTTCTCTTTTACTTATTTGAAAGTATATGTAGGGCGTGAGGATAAACTAATCCAACACTATGATAGCCTTACATACCTTGAAGAATAAGGTTCTTGAAGAATCTTGAAGAATCTTGAAGAAGAACTTGATTAGAAGCCTTGAAACCCTAGCTTGAAGGTAAACGATCAAGAAAACCTTTCTTGAGATTCTTAATTATTTCTTGAAATCTCTATGGCCAAGAATTATGATTTTCATTAGTGATTCATAATTGTATGGAGGAATTTGAGTTGTAAAGAATGAAATTCTTGGAGAAAGACTTACCTTGAAGAAGAATCTTGAAAAAGATTGAAAGAATCTTGAATGGAGTCTTCTACTTTGATTTTTCCTTAGGGTTTTGTCGTAGGGTTTGAGAGAGAAGAGAATGATGGATTAAAAGATGAAAATCTATTTGTTTTGAGCCTTTTATTAGTCAAGAAATTCGTTTAGGGTTTTCTTGGAGGTAAAAAGACAAAAATGATGCCTTTTAATGTTTTCTCGTCGTCTAATTCGTAACAACACTATATCAGGTTACTAAAGTAGTCATAACTTTTAACTTAGAAATTGGATTGACGCGAAATTGGTGGTGTTGGAAAATAGATTCAAATACCTTTAATTTGATAGACTATTCCCACGTAAATCTTTATATTCTAAGAGATATGATCGTTTGAAGTTGAACCAAGTAGAATCTTACATCAAAACTTAAATGATAAGGAAACTTCAAGAACACTTATCAAGAATTCATCAAGAAATTAAATTTCTCAATATTTATCGATAGATTCGCAAAAGATACTCATGATTGATGTGTGGGTGAACAAACCCAACACTATAGAAGCTTACATACCTCAAAGAACTAGGTTCTTGGTGAAATCTTGAATTTCTTGAACGAACGCTTGAAACTTTGAACTTTTTCTCCTCTTGAATCTTCTCTCTAAAACCCTAAATGCTTTTGGGGATGAATGAAACTAATTCTAATCAGTTTAGACTCCTAAAATCTTACTAAAAACACTTAAATCCGATTGGGTAAGGAAAAGGCCAAAATTCTCCTCATATTTTCAGGTAACTTTCCTTAATTGGACAACCCAACTTCAAACGGGCATGTCTCCCTCATACGAGCTCGAAAATTAGCAAACTCGGTGGCGTTGGAAAGAGGACTCCAAGACCTTTCATTGATATCTTGTAGCCCACCTAACTCATCATGTACCGATGGTTATGGTCATTTCAAGTTGACCCAAAACTTAGAAGAACCTAGGAATGACTTGAATGAATTCTCTTTAATTCTTTTTTGGACTCAAGGTGCTATATCTAGTGACCTGACCTTAATACTTAAGAAATTTTAAATTCCTTGATAAAATCCTACTCACCACGAAGGATGGTTCGAGTCTTAGTTCAAAAAAATTCTGGGGTGTTACATGTAGCTACGAAAATCCTCAGCAGACTACATGTGCGGTCACTTGTAGGATTCAAATATGCTTCAAATGTATGGATGACATAGATTTCAGATCCTTTCTTTTCAAAGAAGCATCTCAATCATGCCAGGAACGACAGTAATTCCCAAAAAAAATCCTTATTAACCAATGGTACCCTGGAGATGATGAATTTTCCTTGTATTGTTCTTCTTTATCGTCAGTTCAACAGGTTGAGCAAGTATACAAACTTGATTGTCCTTCTAACAGTAAATCATGGCATCACACATTATATTGTTGTTACCATGGCTTGGTGCTTATTGGGTTTTATAACTTTAAAGTATACTTCCTACCTTTGCTATGGAACCCATACACAAGAGAATCAATAGTCCTCCCCGCGCCAAAAAAATTCCCAAGGGACTATTGTACCTGGGTTTGGGATATGACTCAACTAGTGATGACTATAAGATCCTTAAGATTGATGATAAATTATGCAATGAAATCCTCGCGCTAAAAAGTGGTTTCAGGAGATTAACGGATAAACATCCTATTGACGTTCAACCTATGCTTACATCTACTGACTCATTGGTATTTGTACATGGGAATTTCATTGGCTTATTGGTTCGTTAAAGAAATATTTTGTGATGTCATTTAGTAATTCAGATGAGGTGTACCTTGAGGGCTTGGTTGACACGAGCACAACAATCGGCGGAGCACAATGGGAAGGGAAAACATGAGTATAAAAAATAAGATTTCTTCCATAATTGAATGTTGCCAAAGCAAATGTATGTGATTGTCTCCAACTTGTTCGGATGGGGTGTTTCAGAATTGGGAGGACTGATTTGTGCTTGTTCTCATTATGTGTCTAATAGGAAAGACATTTTTTAAGTTTTGGGTAGTGAAAAACTATGTCAACGAATCTTGGACTGAATTGTTTACTATACAAGGTACCAACCTTAAATCAGCCATACCAAAATATATGTTTTTGGATGGAGAAGTGCTACTGAGTTGCAGGCGTGATTCTTGTGGTTATTATTATGCCTTTAGTACATCCACAGGACTGATTGGAGTATGGCCTAAATCTAACGTTGTTCAGCAAGGATTGGTTATACAGAAAGTTTGATGTTCCCAAAATTAAGTAATTAAGAGTATTTTCTTATGTATGATGGAGTCACTTGGCCTCTTTTGTGTTTTCATTTCATAATTGACCTCTCTTAGTAATATTCTTTTGCTTGTACATATGGAACCAGAATCATATGTGCTCGAACAACGAAATAAAGAAAGAAATTAGTGTACAAGTTAAAACAGAGAAGCAATTAGCAGGTCCAGGTTTCTGTGCATATAAGGACTAAAGAGCGCGATTTTAATCACAGCTTAGTTGGAGCAAACTCAGGATTTGTCCCGACAGATTTGATTTGGAAAGAGTTGGAAGATGTTAGAGAGGATTCTCTGCCAAATGAGATGTCGTTACTAAAAATCTTCTCTGTCTTATTTGTCTTATTTTGGAGTAATGCAGCTTATGAATAGATGATACGACTCATGTTTAGCTAAAACTATGCAATGAACCTCGGTAAAGTTGTTCTGTCCAGATTACTTTTTTTTAGCCATGTGTACAATTGATCAACTTGTTGAAGTTTTTCTTGACAACTAATCAGTCTGTACAATGATGAGATAGCGTTACCAAAAATCTTCTTCTCTGTCGTATTATGGAGTAATGCAGCTTAGGAATAGGCAGTACAACTCATAATTTTGCGGCAAACCTAATGGTGTCGTGCAGTACTTCATCATATGAACAGTAAGTACGCCAAAAGCTTCTTCTTTAGTTAACAACTAACGTTACCTACACTGCAATCATAACAGGAAGAATGACAAAAACAAAAACAAAAACAAAAAAAACGGCTTAAACTGTAAATGTAACTTCATGGTATAACTTATTTATTGTCATTTAAGGTTTGCGTTGTTAGCTCTTCTTTAAACACTTGATTATTTCGATCTCAATTAGGTTGTACTATTATCTTACTTCATACCTTTGTTTATTTATTAACTAGATGGATGTATCGACATGGATTTATGCTCGATGTTATTCCTTCTATGTTGTTAGGAGTATTTGCCTATGTATGATCAAGTCACTTTTCTTTTCAAGGTAATAATATTGTTACAACCTCATTTGTGTTGGACATTAGTAGTATTATTTTGCTTGTAAATATCGAACGAGACTCATTTTATGTACTTGAACAACATAATACAAGTAGTAAACAAAGAAAGATAGAAATCTATGTAGAGCCTAAAGCATAGAAGCAATTAGAAGTACATATATCTTTGAAGACCGACAAACCAAAGAAAGAAAACAAGTCAGTTAAGACTATTGGATATTTTCTATTAGTCTGTTATCAGTCAGAGTTAGTTAGAGGGCAGTTTAGTCATTTACTTTCCAAGTTAATGTAGGTCGGTCATTAGTCTGTTACAGACTCTATATATATGCTTTATGCATCGATTGTAGGTGACTACTTATATAGAATTCTAAGAATATAGTTTCCATCTCTTCATGATGTGAGCAAATTGTTGAATGTTACGATTGTTTCTCTCAATTCTATTATGGTATCAGAGCAGCGATCGCAAACTGTTTGATTTTCGTCCGTAGAACATAGCAGTCTCGTGAGCTGAGCTTCGAGATAGATCATTGATGGCACTAGATCAGAGCAACCAGATTAGACCAGTGGCGGAGACATGTGAACCTTCAATAGATTTTCACCATCCTCTTTTTCTACAAACATCAGATACGCCGGGACTGACATTGATAGGAATCAAGCTTACCGGTCCAGAGAACTACACTCTGTGAAGTAAATCGTTGCGCCTTGTTCTGCTTGGTAAGAACAAGCTTGGTTTCGTGGATGGAACCTGTACGAAGAATCAGTACAGTGGAAGCCTTGCTAGATTGTGGGAGAGAGGTAATGCAATAGTGCTATCATGGATTGGAGCAACTGTATCACCAGATCTGGTTTCGAGTATTGTCTATGCTTCAGATTCAAAGAAGGTTTGGGATGAATTCAAAGAGCGTTTTGACAAATCCAATCTCACCAGAATCTATCAACTATGGAAGGACATTGCATCATTAACTCAAGGTACAAATTCAGTTACAGTCTATTTTTCTAGAATGAAGGATTACTGGGATGAGATAGATGCATTAGTACCCACTGCTGGCTGTAGTTGTGAGGCATCTAGACCTTCGATCGAATTGTTGAGAAATCAACGCCTGTTACAGTTTCTAATGGGCTTGAATGAGAGTTTTAGTCATGTGAGAAGTGATATACTATTGAAAACCCCTGTCCTAACTGTTAATCAAGCCTATGCTCTAGTAATCCAAGAGGAGAGTCAAAGAGGTTTAGGAGTAGCAGATGGGAGTAGAGATTCCATGACTATGATGGTAGGAAGACACCAGAACCAAAGATCTAATACTACACCTCCCACTTCACATCAATACCAGATGAATCAGTATTCGAACTACAATCAGAATCAAAATTACAAATCTAGAAGGCCATTAGCACCACCTGGATCTGTTTGTTATCATTGTGGTTACAAAGGACATTTAAGGCTCATATGGCAGGTATTTTTGCACTATTGTCCAATGCTTTTTCACATACATGGATAATTGATTCAGGGGCATCACATCACATTACATTCGATAAAGAATGTCTAGATAAAGTGTTTAAAACAACTAGTTCAGGAGAAAATGGTGGTGTTCAAGTCCCTAATGGTGGAAGATGTGAAGTGACACACACTGGAAGTACTAAAATATTGAGAAGTCATAAATTGAAGAATGTACTTTTTGTACCAGATTTCAAGTTTAATCTCTTATCAGTTTCGAAATTGACTAGAGATCTTGGTTGTACAGTTTCCTTTTATCCAGAATTTTGTGTTTTCCAGGATCTTTACACTGGCATGGTCTTGGGGATTGGTAAGAGGACAACGGACTCTATTTTTTGAAGGATGAACCAATAGCAGCTTGTCTAGCAGGATCAACAGATCAGGAAGCAGAAGATGATAGTATCTGGCACAAGAGATTGGGACACCCATCTAAGAGTGTCTTAGATCTCATACCAGTAGTTATGACAAATACTAATGCACATAAGCCTTGTGAAATATGCCCATTGGCTAAGCAGACTAGATTCAAATTTCCTGTTAATAACAGTCACTCTACTCCCATATTTCAGTTGATTCATATAGATGTTTGGGGTCCTTATAAAGTTCCCACTTATGATAAGAAGCATTATTTTGTTACTATAGTTGATGATCATAGTAGATACACTTGGCTTTGTTTGGTTTAACATAAATCTGAAGTCATTGTTGTATTGAAAGATTTCTTACTGAAGGTGCACAATCAGTTTGGTGTTACAGTTAAAGTGTTAAGATAAGATAATTGTAAAGAATTTTTTAATTCCCAATGTTCAGAGTTATTTTCTTCATTAGGAATTGTCCATCAAAGCTCATGTGCATATACACCCCAATAGAATGGGGTGGTTGAGAGAAAGTATAGACACATTTTAGAAGTGACTAGATCCCTAAAGTTTCAAAGCTCCGTTCCAAATAGATTTTGGGGTGATTGTGTGAGAAATGTTGTGTACTTAATAAATAAGTTACCTACTCCAGTGCTACAAGGTAAGACACCTTATGAGATGTTATACCATAAACCACCTGCTTATGATCATTTGAGGGTCTTTGGCTGTTTGTGTTTTGCTTCTACTTTGCCTAAAGGGACTAAGTTTGAGGCCAGAGCTAGAAGAACTGTTCTGATTGGTTATTCAGAAACACAAAAAGGTTACAAGTTATTTGATTTAGAATCAGGTACTTGCTTTGTGAGTAGAGATGTGTTGTTCAGAGAAGACAATTTTCCTTTTAAGAGCTCACGGGGAGAAGATGAGGATGTATTTAGAGTGCACTTGCCTGAGATGGTTACTCCAGAAGACGAGGATGTATTTGGAGTGCACTTGCCTGAGATGGTTACTCCTCCCTCATTAGAGATACCGGCGTATTTGCCTCCAACTTCACTCCCTAACATGCCATCAGCAGGTGATGATGTTCAGGTCCCTAGCATGAATGTTGATCCTTATCCTGAGCCATCAGCTGACATTGAAAAACTCAGGAGAACTGGAAGAAGTGTCAATCCTCCTATTTGGTTGAAAGATTATGTCACAGGAAAGAAATCTGCATCTTCTTCATTGTATTCTATAGACAAGGTACTTTCTTATGATAGGTTGTCTGCTGCCTACAAGGCTTCTATACATGCTTTTTCAACTCATGTTGAGCCCAAAAGCTTCAAGGAGGCAACATGTGATCCAAATTGGGTGAATGCAATGCAACTGGAGATTCAAGCATTAGAAGACAATCACACATGGGATTTAGTTTCCTTGCCTGTTGGTGTTCATGCTATTAGCTCAATATGGGTTTTTAAGATCAAATACAAGGCAAATGGTGACATTGAAAGGTACAAGGCTAGGTTAGTAGCCAAAGGTTACAGTCAACTCGAAGGGCTGGATTATCACGACACATTCTCACCAGTGGCCAAGATGGTCACTGTGAGGACTGTCATTGGAATTGCAGCTGCTAAGAATTGGGATTTATTTCACATGGATGTCAATAATACATTCCTTCAGGGAGATCTTTATGAGGATGTGTACATGCAGTTACCTCAAGGCTTTCATAGACAAGGGGAACCATTGGTGTGTAAGCTCAAAAAGTCCCTATATGGTCTTAAACAAGCATCACGACAATGGAATATTAAACTCACTGATGCCCTGGTGAAAGGAGGTTATTGCCAAAGTTCCTATGACCATTCCTTATTCACACAAGTGTCAGGTTCCGACATTGTTGTGATCTTGGTGTATGTGGATGATTTGCTCATCACAGGTAGTAGTCTCACATTAATTCAACTTGCCAAGGACACCTTGCACAAGGCATTCAAGGTGAAGGATCTCGGCCAACTAAGATATTTCTTAGGCATTGAGATACTTAGATCACAGAAAGGGATACTTTTGAATCAGAGAAAATATGTTCTAGAACTCATTTCAGATGTGGGATTAAGTGGTAGTAAACCTGCTATAACTCCTTTGGAGATGAACAGAAAACTCACCACATTGGAGTATGATGCAACAGTAGGAGTTTCTGATGATCCTGAGCTAGAAGATATTTTAAGCTTTCAAAAACTCATTGGGAAGTTGTTGTATGTGACAATCACTAGACCTGATATTTGTTTTGCAGTTCAGGTACTCAGTCAATTTATGCAAAGGCCTAAATATTCTCATATGGATAGTGCTTTGAGGATAGTGAGATATCTGAAGGGTGCTCCTGGTTTAGGGATTCTTCTTCCCCCTGGAGACATCACTAGTATGACTGCATATTGCGATGCTGATTGGGGTACTTGCCCAAACACTAGGAGGTCGGTCACAGGGTATGTGATTATGCTTGGATGTTCCTTAGTATCTTGGAAGTCCAAGAAATAGCACACGGTTAGCAGGAGCTCTGCAGAAGCCGAGTACAGGAGCATGGCTGTTGTCACTGCAGAGATTATTTGGTTGACAGGTCTGCTCAGAGATCTTGGTGTTGTTCTGTCATCACCAGTGGGGCTGTTTTGTGACAACAAGGCTGCTTTGCAAATTGCTAATAATCCCATCTTTCACGAGAGAACTAAACATATAGAGATTGACTGTTATTTTGTTAGAGAAAGGATCAAATCTGGTTTGATTCATCCCACCTATGTGTCCACCAATATGCAGCTTGCTGATTTACTGACGAAAGGCCTTACTAGTGCTCAGCATCATTCTTTGTTATCCAAGCTTGGAGTGTTTGATGTCTATCACCCTCCAGCTTGAGGGGGACTATTGGATATTTTCTATTAGTCTGTTATCAGTCAGAGGAGTTAGTTAGAGGGCAGTTTAGTCATTTACTTTCCAAGTTAATGTAGGTCGGTCATTAGTCTGTTACAGAGTCTATATATATGCTTTATGCATCGATTGTAGGTGACTACTGATATAGAATTCTAAGAATATAGTTTCCATCTCTTCATGATGTGAGCAGATTGTTGAATGTTACGATTGTTTCTCTCAATTCTATTAAAGACCAAGTGAACGCCGAGTTCAGAAGATGGATAGCAGAAGGGTTAAAACAAAAACAGAGAGGAACGGAGTATAAAGCATAAATGCAACCATCTAATGCTAAGATCGACTTGATGATTGTGCTTGCTTGACATAATTGTTTCTCTTATTCAGATAGTTGTAGGGAAAAGCTTTTGATTTTCACTCTCTTTACCAACTTGTTGGTTCACCAAAGATCAACACCAGTTGTTCCGAACCACATTACTATCACTATGAAGTGTGCAATCTTTTTCAATCGAAAAAGAGGGAATGTGAAGCTAAATCATACCTTTCTCGGCCTTTTGGCTAAGATCAAGTGTAGTTTTTTGTTTTTGCTTAATAATGGAAGGATTTTGTTTAATAGTAATAATAAGGTTTATCCCTACAAAAGAGGAACTAATCTAAACAATGTAGTTCCTATAGCATCTCCTTCAAGTGCGGAGGATAGCTCTTACATGTTTTCGGATGGAGAAGTGCTACCGTGTTGCAGACATTTGTATCGTTGTTCTTATGTCTTTAAGACATCCAAAGGAACGCTTGGATTATGGCCTAAATCTGTTGTCGTTCAGCAAAAATTCGCTTATACAGAAAGTTTGATGTTCCCAAAATTAAGTAGTTTAGAGTATTTCCTTATGTGTGATGGAGTCACTTGACCTCTTTTGTATTTTCATATCATAAAATGGTAGTATTATTTTGCTTGTAAATATCGAACCAGGCTCATTTATGTACTCGAACAACGAAAGAAAGAAATTAGTGTACAACTCAAAACAGAGAAGTAATTAGCATGTCCAGGTTTCTGTGCATATATGCAAAGCTAGAACTCTGTGCTATCCAATGTTGTTTGACAATAGCACATTCAGGTCCAGGTTTCCGTGCATATATGGACTAAAAAGCGCGATTTTAATCAAAGGTTAGTTGGAGCAAACTCAGGATTTGTGCTGACAGGTTTGATTTGGAAAGAGTTGGAAGATGTTTTAGAGGATTCTCTGTCGCGTTACTAAAAATATTCGTATCTGTCTTATTTTCTTAGGAATAGGTAATACGGCTCATGTTTAACTATGCAATGGACCTCGATAAACTTGATTTGTTATGATATGGTCTATGGTTCCTCGTCGAAAAAGAAGAAGAAAAGAAACTGAGCTTTTGAATGAGAAAAGTAGAGACAATATCTGAACTGATGAAACACGCGCTTAAACTTTTAATGGAAGTAACTACAAAAACTAATTGTGTCCTGCAGTACTTCATTATTTCTATTATATGATGAATAATAACTATTCACTCAATTTGACGATCAATATACCTATGTATATATATATATATAAATATATAGATATATAGATAGACGATAAAGGAACACGAAGTACATTAATTATTATACCAAAAACATATTTTAAGCATTTTTCACTCTCCTTCTGAGAGAAATGCAGAGCTCTTCAAGTATTCCACTGACTGGAAAACTTAGTAAAACATACATTTCTCAACCTTTTGTGGCTAAGATCAAGTGTAGTATATGTTCTTAGCCGTTTAATATCTTATATGTGTGTAATTGACCCAAACGATATTAAATCTATTATATGAGGGGTAGGGCCGTCTTAACCACTAGGCCACTAAAGCCGTCGCTTGGGGCCCCATATTTTTGGGGGCCCCCATTTTTAAAAAAAAGTTCTTATATATACTCAAAAAACAAATTATATATATACTTGTAAAAAAAAAAAAAATTAAAAAGGTGCAAGAAGTGAAAAAAAAAACATGCAAGAATCGAAAAAAAAAAAGGAAAAGGTAAAAGTACGTTAGTTTTTACTTTTTAATTAAGGAATGGAACAATTTTTGGGAATACTAAACGTGTGCAAGAATAAAAAATAAAAAGAAAAGGTAAAGTGACATTAGTTTTAATTAGGGTCTAGGGAATGGAACAATTTTGGGAATAATTTCCTAGCTTTCTTATTTATTTCCCAAGACTTTAACCATATATTATTATATACCTTAATACTCATCTTTTTTATTCTCTATTTTATTATTTTTATTCTCACTATTGAACTCTCTCCTACAAAATCTTTTGATTTACTGTTGTTTAATGCTTACAAGTATCCCTAGGGGCTACTATCTTTTCCTACAGCTCACGGCTGATCTTGAACTGGCCAAAAAGCTTTCTATTTGAACGGAATTCCTCTTGACTCATATGGCACTGAAATTGGATAGGTTCATGCTTAGGCCTGGTTATGAAAACTCTTTAAGCATAGGAAACTCCAACTTAAACAGGAGCATACTCATATAAAAAAATTTCTAACAAAATCAATTGGGGTGATAGACCCGCGAAGCAAAAGCTTTTTTCCTAGCATTGCTGATCATTTGTCTACAATAATGATCGTAATGACTAAAATATAAATCTATCAGGCAAATAATTTATAAATTCATTTACTTTAAAATATACTATAATCTCCAATAGAGGAAAAGTGAGTAGCATATATAGAAAGCGAATAGAAAAATAGTAGTATGTACAACCTATCATAATTTTCTTAGCTCTGTAAGTTTATTTTTATAATAGAGTATTCTATAACAAATATAGGTATATGAATAATTACCTGAGGTTTTAAATTTGGGAGAACACTATGGATATGCAATGGTCTTTTATCTACATTAGTACCATCGTCTTTTTGTTGCTACATATAAAAAAAACACAAAAAAAATCTAAGTACAATTCATGACAATAATTTTCACACTATTTATTTCCAAGTCAGAATTAGTTTTGATCTTCAATTTTGAATTTTCTTATTCAACACATATTTAAATACTCATATAACAATAGGTGATCATTTGTACACTAAAAAGGTAAGAAAAAAATAAATTAAAAATTAACTAATCATATTCTTTAGAAACTCTTTCACCTCAAAAATGCACAATCATCTTAACTAATTAACTGGGAGAGTAGAAGTAGGTACAAAAAATAACTAGTGAAGAGAAAAATAATAGAGTGTACAAATATTTTAATTTTTTTAACTTTATAATTACATTTTCAAAATATAATGCTCTATTACAAAACATAGGTGATAGGTATAAGAGCAACTATATCTCAAGTTTCGTACTTGGGGGATTACAATGGACTTTGAACAATCCTTCCTCTGTAGTAGCTCCTCCATCACTTTTTTTCTACACATTCAAATAAGATATTAAGATTTTGTGAGCATATTGACGGATTGTTATTTGCACTATATATTCACAAATTATGATATACTTTTGAATTTCATAAACATATTATGTTATACCTGACATACTTACCTTTCATAAAAAAAAAAATTATGGCATCTATGTTCATTCAAAATTTTAAAAACAATTAAATAGAAATTAACCACTCAAATTAATTTTAAAATACCTTTAACTCAAAATATACAATCATCTCCACTAATTAACTAAGGACAAAAGGTGAGTAAAAAGGAAAAAAAGGTGAAGAGAAAAATGACTTTGTGTACAATCTATCTTATTTTCTTTAACTATAAAATTATATTTTTAGAATATGATATGGGCATACAAAAAATTATATTAATTAAATTTTGAATTCAGAGGAACATCATAGAGATGGAACGGTATATCTCTATAGTTAATTTCTTGTTGTATAATAAAATAAAACAACATAAATGGTAACCTTGTTTATAAAATAATTTTCTGAAATATATATCCACATGTTATGCTATAGATTGATTTGCCTTATTGAATCGTCTTTATTTCATACATGTTTAATCCAAAATTGATTATTTTTTTCTACAAAAATGTAAGAAACAACTTAATTGAAAATTAAGTACATAAATTGAACCTTTTCATCTTAAAGTATACAATCATCTTAACTCGTTAACTAGAGGGAGGAAAATGCATAAAAGAATATAAGGTAATTAACTCTGAAAAGTGCACTTTCAAAGCATAGTGCTCTATGATCAAATAAACATGTTTGTATGAAAAATCACCTCAAGTTCATGAATCAACAAAATATTTTCGAAGAATGAACATTCTTCTACAATAAAATTTTCATTATCTCCTTTCTGTACAGTAAAAATTAGACATAAAAAGTTGTAAGCATTTTGATTGAAAATGGTATCACTTTGAATTCTATTATTTAATTATGTTATACAATAATAACTTTATCTTTTATGTAAAAATGTTGGTTACTTATGTTTTACTAAAATAAAAGAAGAAATAAATTAAAAATTATCGTGTCAAATTATGTGAAAACTTTTTCATGTCAAAATATAAAACTATCTCCATTTATTAATTGGGGAGAAAAAATACTTTTAAAAAATCATATAATTAAAAGAAAAATAATAGTGTTTACTTTCTCAATTCTCTTAATTAACTTGCAAATTATATTATCAAAATATAATGTTCATTGAATAAACATAGATATAAGAAAACTAACTCAGACTTTCAATTTAAGAAATATAATGATGGTGGATTGAAGTTCATTTGTAGTAATACTTTCATAAAAAAAAAAAATTGCTACACAGTGAATTAAGATACAAAAGTTATAGGCATATTTATTGACTAATATTTTCATTATCTATTCACATGTTTAGATATAATTTTAAATTTTGTAATTAAAATATTTTATTTAACAAAAATCTAACATTTCATAAAATCAAGGTCAAAAACAATTACGTTGAGTTTTTACCAATCTAATTATTTGTGAACTCATTTACCTTAAAATAGACCATCATCTCTAATAATTAACTATTGGAGAAAATGTAGGTTAGGAGGACTAATACTAAAAAAGAAAATAAATTGTGTGTACATTCTTTTTTAATTCTCTAAATTCTATAAGATATATTTCAAATATAGTGTTCTATGATCAAACATTGGTATATGAAAAGCTACTGAGGTTTCAAATTCGGGAGAACATTATAGAGAAAAAACGATATTTCATTTTGTAGTAATGTCATCATAGTTTTCTTGCTACATAGTGACACGACACCAAAATTATAAGTACATTTGATGATGATTATTTACACACTATTTATTTAAAGTTAAAATATAATTTTGATCTTCAATTTTAAATTATCTTATTCTCCCCTAATATTCATCTCTTTATCTGAATTCAATGAGTAAAAAAAAAGAAATATGAAATAAAGAGATATATTTAATCACTCATATAATAAAAGCATAATACTCTATGATCAAACAAAATATGTATATGAGCAATTACCTCAAGTGGTTGATTTTGGAAATCATTAAAGAAAAATGAGCATTCCTTTGCAGAAAAACTTTCATAATCTGCTTGCTGCATAGTAAAATAAGACATAAAAAATTGTAAGTATTTTGCTAACAATTATTTTCTCTATTGTTTGCATGTGATGTAGTAATTTTGATTTTCATAATTGAATTATTTATTCAACTCAACTTTAACCTCGCATGCACAAACTAAAATCGATCATTTATGTTTCAAAAAAATTTAAGCAAATACATAATAAAAATTAATTATTTAAATACTTTGAGAATCTTTTCATAATATACAACCATCTCCACTCATCGGAGGAAGGGGAAGTGGATAAAAATAACAGAAAGTTAAGAAAAAAAATTATGTAGTTTTTGAATTTTCTTAAATCGCATAAATATCTTAATTGTATTTTTATAACATGATGCAATAAAATATAATTATGTAAAAAAAATTGACGATGATATAGAGAAGATATAATTAAAATTTTATTGATCTAGTGTACGATTAATATATGAAGAAAATAATTTTTTTGATATTGATTGATACCAAAAACTAAACTAAGAATTGTTTTCTTCTCATTTTTATTTTCCTACAATATGTAAGTTTGTGCACTCAAATGTACACTAAAAATCATCAAATAAATCATTTAGAAAAATAGCAAATTTTTTTAACTTAAATAATACTAGTAAAAAAAATAAGAACAAATAAAAAAAAGTAGAAGTATATACCATATTAGAAGATTGAACATTCAATGGGCCTTCAAAAGCAGTGGTAGTAAGCTCAGCTGAATGTGGTGTATGATAAAGATTTTCCATCATAGGAAAGTCTTCTAATGTAATACTTCTTCCTTCATCTTTAGTACATTCAAAACTTACTGGTAAAGGGCATAACTCCATAGAAGCCTCTTCAAATCCAATATGACGAGATTTTTTATTTGCCAAATCCTTATCCCTTTGACTAGGCTGTAAGTCTTGGTGATCAACCTTTATATCATAGTCAATTGAGTTTAAATTTCCTACCATAAGTTGTGTAGCTGAAGTTGGAATTATGTCATCGACTTTTCTTGTGGACAATTGATTAGCATTATCAGATGTGATTTTACTCAAATCAAAAATTAACTCTGGATCAGTATCTTTCTTCAAGCTCATACGATATTTCTGCAAAGTTTACAAATTTGAGTTCGATAACTATGTTCTAATAATAAAGAAAAATAGTGATGCAACAGTTTGCTTTACGTAATTTTTCACACAAAGGTCATATAACTTCTAATATTTATTCTATCATAGAGTTTCTAACCAAAGCATGAATTAATATAAATATAACTTTCAAATTTGATGATTTTTATTTAAAAATAATACTCTATATCTCATATATGAATGCTTGTGCTCCATTTAAGAAAAAATGTAATATTTTAATGGATTGAAAATCATTCACACTCCAAGATTTTATCTAACAATTAAAAATTCTCTTTTAACATTGACTAATAAACATTTTTTACTCATGTCCCCTCCCGATCCCACTCCACGACCTTATTCCATTCCATGTCTATTTATCCTTACCGTTTCAATCATTCATTTATGTAATATTTTTTTTGTATTATATATAATATTTTATATTTTAAAACTTGGTATTTTACCAATAGATTATTTTACATTTTTAATACAATTTTTTATGAATTCATTAATATAAGTAGAGTAACCTTCCAATTAAATTGTTATAAAATCTAACGTTATTTCTTTATGATTGTTACTTTAATATTGCATGTATTAAGTATATATTTATGTATGTATGTACATACATGCTTATGTGTATATTTAAGTATCACTTTTTTCTTATTGTATGGTATCTATTGTATCAATTATTTTCTTATTGTCATTGATGAAATGTTTTCTAAATTATAATTTAAAAGTCATTCACTATATATATAAATAAACATTTGAAAATTTATTATAAGTAGACCTTTATTTTTATTAATTCTATTTTATATTACCTACTTTAAAATATGTTAAAAAAATTATGAATCAATTTATTTTCACTTGTGTATAACAAATATTAGAGTTTTAATTATTATAAATAAAAGGAAACTTCCTCATTATGCTCATTTATTTAATGATAGAACACCATCAACTCTATACTCAATAATTAGTATTATTTTTTTTCTCTTTTCATCTACAAAATAACATTTATTTTTCTATAGATAAAATGTGTTCTATAGATTAATCATATATTGAATTAAAAGTAGTAAACCTTCAAATGATATGTGATATGTCTGCTAGTCAATTCAGGAATATCCATCAGTTCAATAATTTTCTTTGGATAAGCTCCTGTAGAAAAAAAATCATAAATAAAATCAAATATTTTAAGGAGACATATATGTAGATAATCTTTGAATGATCTCATATGTTGGGGAAAACTTACTCTCCATGCCAAGTGTTGTAATGGCTTCCAAAAAAAATTCATGAAGGGAGTCTGTCCAAACAAACCTACTCTTCTTTGGTGGTGGAACTAAACCATGTTTATTTTCAATCTCATTATATTTTCGCGCGGACTTGTCCCTCTTAGTAACTCGTTTGCCTGTATGCTTCTTCTTTCGCAATGTTGCATATTCCCATAAATAATGTATGTCATCTTGTGATATGGGCTTCAGTATGAAGAAAACAACTCCACTCTCAAGTGCTTTAATAGCTGTAATTTCGTTTTCATCAGCTAATAAACCTGGTTACATTCAATAATAGAGATTTGAGTCATATACTTTGATCAAAAATAAAATAAAAGGGACGGGGTTACTATGATAAAAGATACATTTAGTGTAAGTAGATTTTTCTTTTTAAAAAAACAATTTTTATTGCCAAAAAAATATTTAGCATCAATTGAGCTAATGTCATTATCTCCAGATTTGCTTAAGTTTTTAGAGACATTTATATGTATAGAGTGATAGTTATAACAATTCATACTTATTATTTCCTCTAAATATAATAGAGAGATAATTATATTATTAATTATCGCTAAATAATTCCTACTAACTCCTTTATTTTTCGTAGTGGGTTATGAGAAAATAACAATAGCACCCCCTTATAAAATTAATAGTTTCTTGAATCTATCCCTAAATAATTTTGATCCTTTAAGTTAATTAAACTGGACATTATTAATAATCTTTGAGTATCTAACAACTCAACGATTATAAGATTTAACAAAAGGATGTGAAAATAAAACGTTTAATGGAAACTCTCAATTAGACATACATTTTTTTCTATGTTAGGTATATTTTCAGTATTGTCTGGTGCACTTTTTGATGTTGTAATATTTAAGGTTTGATGAGATATTTCTGATATTTTTAGTTAAATCATTTTTTCTCATAGTTCTTTTAAACAAGAGTTATTTAAATATTTATGGAGAGAATAAAAGTCCTTAGTTTAAATACATTTTTTTTTAAAATTCAAGAAAATATATAAACATAAGTGAAAATTTTAGAATTTGCACTAGCTCATACTAAGGAAGGTTTTCATTTTGATATCAAATCAATGTTATGGTCATAAAAATCAAGCTTTCAAGCAAAACAAGATAAATAAAAAAGAAGACGAAATGTATATACATGCATAACTTAGGAGTGTTTAAGATTTTTGTTACTTTTTTCTAGGCTAAGAAAAAATCTAGGAAGGGTAGATTTGATGAATGATAGAGGTATTTTCTTAGAGCATGAAATACTCATCTTAGTTTGGATTAGGATTTGCTTAGTTATTCATTAAACCTTTCTTTAATTACAACATAGCTAGGTGATTTGTGTATGAGTTTTCTTCCTCCTTTCATTTAAAAATATTCATGTTCTAAATTTTTCAGTTATAAATTTATCTTTGTAAAATAAATGGGTAAATTTGAGATTTAATTGTGGGCTTTAATTGAGAATTGGTTAGTGACTTTGTTTGAACCACTTTTTATTGAAAAACACTCTCTATACAAGCTAAATATTTGAATTTTATTGAAGAACTTGAATTGAGTTTTGAAATCTAAAATTAAAATATATTTTTGATTGAGCGTGTTTAATGTGATTGAAACTTGTTCTATATTGTTAGGGATCTTGAATATGAATTTTGATCTTGATTGAAGTTGATTTGAGTACTTTAGGTTCAAAATTCTATTTTACCATTGAGGAATTTTGACCTTTGATCATAAATATGAAAGCTATTGAAATTACTTGTGAGGTCCTATTTTGACAAGCCAACATTCTTACTTTTGATATTATGTTTTTAGTTATGATGAGCTATAAGGGAGATATGAATAGATATTGGAGTTTTTGTAGAAGTTCTATGATAATTATATTATCTTTAATTAAGTTTAATTTAATTATGTTCTACAACCTCTCTTAAATTGCACAATAGCTATATGTGATTCATGTATGATTTTCTTATTTATATCTATATAAATAATAAGTGGTTGTCACTTGTCATAATTGAATGTTATTCTAATTAGTGTCAAGTTCTCTTTTGATTATTTTTTATAATTGTATCTTAATTATTCTATTTATCCCTTGTTTATTAGCAATCTTAGGATTTGGGTAGTGATAATTATTGTTTAACTCCAATGTGTTCAATTAGTTCTTATTGGGATGCTTGAAAGTTCTAGCCTAAACCTTATAAAACATATCTTTTATTTCTTTTCATCATCATTGATAATTTTCTTACGGTGAGTTGTTATTTCATATATAATATGTTATTTAATCTTCAGGAGCCAAAAGTTTTAAATAAGAAACTAATTCTAGTCTTGTGAAGAATATAAAAAATTATAAACTCACAAACAATAGGAATGCCAAAATCTTTGGCTATCTCTTGTTGAAGTTGAAAGTCGTTCATTTCAGGCATGTGCACTTCTGTGATAACAAGATTGAATGAGAGGCCACTGCTCCGAAGGACACTCAAAGCATCTTTTGCACTCTTCACTATCGTAACTGAATGAAACAAAGAAAATTCAATTATTATAAATGTATAAAAATATATTATTGCTAATACATATAGAAACATTTCCAAAAATCATTCGATGAGGAAAAGAAGAAATAAAATGAACTAATTAGATGAAATAGAAATATATATATATATATCTCTTTGTGTGTGTCACAAGTATCATGAATTGTTTTCACTAATGCTCTAATTCAAGAAGCCCTTCATTTCAAAGTTTCATGAATTGTTTTCACTAATGCTCTAATTCAAAAAACCCTTCATTTCAAGGTATCATGAATAGTTTTGATTTATATAAATCTAGATCTACATAAATCTCAAATAAAAAAAAATGGTAACATGTAAAGAACACAAAAAATACCCTACTTTGAAATGAGATAGTTATCATCACAATCCTATATTTTGGATCGTAACACTCACAAAAATTTTAAAAATGAAAAAGAGAATTTAAATACCTTCGAATTTGGACTGCTTGAGTAAAGTAGCAATAATGAGAAGGCAATTGTCATCATCATCAACCACCAGAGTTCTGATTTGTTCAAAAAATTCGCTATTTTGTACCTCCATTGATTCTTCCCAGGAAAATAATTGATAACAATTGATTGCTTTAGATGCTTTTTGTTGAAAGGAAAATACAAACTTAGATAAATGAGCAAGAAAATTGAAGAGAGCACTTTCTAATTATTATTTAAACAAATATTTGAGTCTATCCTGTTGCACAAGACTCCATCTTAGATTTGCTTACCAAGTTTTGCACTCTCTTTAGTAGCTTATTTATTTTCTTTACGTTTTTATTTATTTATTTTCCTTTTTTGTTCTAATGCAATTGACAACATGACTATATAAAATCTACAACAATTGATAATAAATTTGTATATATCTGCCGTCTAATTCATGATTTAGAGAAGCAATATTCCATATATTTGCTTTAAAAATTTTGTAATCTCAATCATTGTGACATATTATTTTATTCATAAATATATATATTTTTTTAAACTCACTTTCTACTCTTTTTTTCCAGCACTTACATAGTATCTATCTTCAAAAATTTAATTATTTTTGAATTAATAACTTGCTGTCTATCGAATTCAATTTATTTTTGAGTTAAATTTTGAATGATAAAAAGAAAAGTTAAGAAATGTATCGTATACATTAATAAAAAATTAAAAATGAAGAAAATATGTCATGATCTGAAAACTCGATTAATAATGGAACCTGCAAACACCCACCGGTGGATAAGCTGATCCATAGGTAGAAATGGCAAGTAATGGACATAATGGAAGGTGTCACGACCCGATTCCTCTAGTCACAATGGCACTACACCTGCTATAATCCATCAGTAGGTAAATGAACACATAGCCTAGAACGACAAATAATTTGTATAAGGGTAGAACTAACATAAATAACAATTAAACAACAAAACGAGACAGAATTGGAAGCCAACCAAAAGCATACAAACGATCACTCCCAGAACCTCTAAGTCACAAGTACAGAGTTGTCTAACATGAACGAACAAGTCCCAAAAGTGGACCACAAGCAAGCCGTCTCAAAAGTAAGAAAACTACCTAAATATGTACACAAGGAGAGAGGTTGACCCAAGACGACAAGTGCTTACCTATGTCTTTGATCCCAAAAGTTGTTGAAGATGGCACGAACAATCACTATTAGTAGATGTTACTAGGAGCTGCATCACGAAACAAATGCAGAGTATAGTATGAGTACCAAAACAAAGGTACTCAGTAAGCATTATAGGTCGACTAAGCAAGAAAGGTAAAGACAATATGAAAAGATTGAATCTAGACACAAACTGAGGTCAAATCAGATATGAAAGGAAGCACACGAGAATATCGAAAGTAAATCAAAGTACAACCAAACTAAACCTAACTAGACCCATAAGTCCCGAACCCCCTATAAGCCCGACAGGTACACATAATAGCTAAGCCTACTGAGAGAAGAGTATCATGAACCAAAAATCGAGCTCCCAGCCCAAGTAACCTCAAATACTTAACAACCCAGTCAACTCCCAACCATGCTAGCAAGAGTGACATTCATTCTAGGCCGCCCAACCAGCCAGTCCACTCCCTGGGACATAAGCCACCCAGCTAGCAAGAGTGACATGGGGGTGTGTCAACTCCGAATAGAATCCCATATATCAAGGCCGCCTAGCAAGCCAGTCCACTCACATGGGCGTAAGTTGTCTAGCTAGTAAGAGTGACCCGGGGGAGTGTAGACTCTGTAGCATATCTCAAATACCAATACCAAGCCACCCTGGAACGACGTCCACTCACAAAAATTTACCAGAAGGCTCCAAGCCTAGAAAATCCAATCCTTTGACGCCGCAATAGCATACAACCTCTAGTAATGCACCGTAGCGGCAGAAATAGAGAGAGAAGATAGAAGATCCGTGAATCTTTGAAAACACCTAGACTAAGGCTCATACTATTAGACTTAAGTCTTCTACTCGAGTCTACAAGAATCTAGTATGTCCAAATTGACGTCGTAGAAGAAGCAAGGCAATTAGGCTACAAGTACCGCAAGTCTAAGGCAAAACTAGTCTAATCATAGTCTAAGGCCGAACATGCTCAAATATTTAACTAGTAACAACAACAAATCAAGCCACAACAACATGGAAGATATACAATCCCTAACTAGCATGGTACTACACCTAAAAATATGGCCAGTCAAGCCGAAGCATTGTATCTAATGTTGGGGAGGGGGGGTGGGGGGAGAACAACTAGGTGCTCGCCCCCAATTCATTCAAATCAACATGGATTTACGTATTCAAGCTCAATCTAATAGAAAGGAAGTCATAGCCTACTAGTAGCTTAACCGCGTGCACTCCAATCTAATTAGCTCTGAACATTATGAGATTTGTGTAAAATTCCCTAAATATAAACTAGGTCCTAGGCCTATGGTAACTGGATGACTTTGGGTTTTTGCTTTTTAGTTAGCCTTTAATTAATTAGGTTTAAAATTAAAAAATACTATAATAGATACTCCATCAAACTATACAACAAATCTATGCAAAGACTCCTATTAAAAGTTTCAGATCAAATCATACGGCAACAAGGTTTTAGATTCTTGACTTCTTGGTGAAGAATTGAAGTGATTCTTCAAAACACACTTGTGAAAGAAATGCTTTAATAATGATGTATTTTGAAATGATATAAAAGTAAAAAAATTGAAAATTAATCGAAAATACCGATTTCGAAGAAAAACAGATATGATTGCGGTAATTTTTAAAAATCTAGTTTTGATTATATATTATAAAATACCAAAAAAAAATTGGGATGGTATAACTTTTTTAAAATAATTGCACCCCCTAGTCAAGTATATCCTCCGTTGTATTAGTAAACTTTTATATTACTAAAGTCAATAAATTTTATCCGTTGAATTTGTAAGGGAAAAAGGCGTAAGTGTACGATCAAAATAATCAAATATCCTGCGGATGTTAACAAAGTAATTAGCGTCAGAAGACTGTAAGTAAGAAGATAAATGAGAAATTTAACAAAAAATAGAAATATTTAACGTAGTTCAATCAGTCGACCTAATCCATAAGAGGAGATGAGCAATCCACCATACTCCATACACAAGAGGGTACAAAATATCGAGAAAAATGACCTCACAATATTTACTAAGAATAAGAAGTTCACACAAGTGATAACACTCGTGTCTCACAAATTCTCCTCCTAAATAGAACTCTCCATGCCCTTAGATATAGATTTCCATTAAATTTACATTTGCACACAAGTGTAACACTCTGATAAACAATTTCAAACAAAAATCTTTGCTACCCTCAAATAAATTACGATTAAAATTGAACTTATCAAGTTGAAGGAAAAATCCTATTAAGCCTAAGTTGAACCTGTCAAGATGAAGGGAAATCCAACCAATAATAATGAACTAGGTATACAAAACGATAAATATCCTTGAACTATGATCAAAATCTCAAAAACACCATCTCACAGTCTCACTAGGCATACACTGTCAAAAGTTGAATAAAATTAGATTAGTCTCACTAAATCTATTTTCCTATAATTTGCTTCTTAAAGCATCATATAATATTTAAAAAAACGCTCGTTATAGTGTGGGAAAACATACCTAGGTTTTGATTGCACACTCAATATTTTTAAAAAGTCGCATATTAAACACAAAGTACTGACGTGACAAAATAATGTTGCTCACTCTCTCAGACAAATTAAATGGATCTCAAATAATAAGTTTCTTTTTTTCTGTCAAAGAAATTCTCTCTTTCACAGACATATAACAACAATAAATTTTTCTTAAAAAAAAATTCTCAGTATCGTCTTCTCCGATGGATTAGCTGTTGCTCTTCTCTTTCTTCATCTTTTGGGTTGTCCTTTTTTAAAAATAAAAAAATATTTAATAATTGATTTGACTGTTAATAAAAAAAAATAAAAATTTGACTGTTCAATTGGAAGCCTAAAAGCTAAAGAAACAATCATGTCAACTTCAGATGTCTCCGATGAGTTCGGCCTTTACAAAAACAACGTGATAACGGAGGGTCCCCACGGTGAAACGTCTTCAATGACTCACTCTATCGATCATTGTCCGCATTTCCCTTCATCTAGCAACCAGATGCTTTTAGGAATCCACTCCACTGCTCAAACATAAAAAGGTAATATCTTCAAAATCTCTGGAAACCTATTAGAACAGACAACCAACCACCCTCCATATTACAAGCTAGGGAACTTTAAACACATATTACTACTTGAAAATATAAATGAATGTGAGTGAAAACTGGAGAGAACAAAACTTGACCTACATGAAGTTCCACAAGGAAAACTGAAAGGTGGGGGGTTATTAAGTTCGGTGAATTTGTTTCTATATCTAGACAAGGAATGCATAAGTGACCATAAACACACGGTCACCTGAAAGTAGGGGTGGGCATAAATACCAAAACTCCGAAGAACAGAATGCCCACCCCTACCTAAAAGAGAATCCAGGACAACTTAGCAATCAGTAGCTAGCAAAGAAAGCTTGTGCCAACTGTAAAACTCAAACCTGCAACAACCCTCGGGGGTAAATTTCTAACAGAGGAGAACCTCAAAAATATTCATAACTCACAGCCATCTCATCAAGTATATTACCAACATGCCATGGTCAGGGAGCAGGGTGAGTACACTACTTTGTACTGAAGTGCCTCATGCACGTCCACCACATAGTCATTCAGAAAAGACCACTATAATTCCCAGAAAATGCATACCTGAAGAAGTTTATTAATGACTTAGTACCTTGGTACTGCAAAAATACAAGAAAACGGAAGGATAAGTAAATTCCTTTTTACCACGGAATCAAAAATCTCCAAAAAGAATATTACTGGCCCAACAACAGTAAATTCCCTCTCACATCAAACATCTTCCAAAACTGTTTCATATTGTTGTCAATTCTCTATCCTTGCTAACTTGAGAGTAAATTAATAGGCCTTACCAATGCAATACAAAAATATCTTCAGAAACATAGTACTATTGATTCCTTGAAGCTTAAAAATGTACAGGTACCACATCAAGCTAATGAATTCCACATGTCAAGAACAATTCAGAAATGTGACTGCAGTTGAGCTCTTTAGTTTTAGCGCCCTATGGTTCTGCTACCGTGATGCTTGACCAAGCCTCGTTAACAGTGATACATAGATCCTCCATATGTAGTTCAGTACCAGCGGACAAGACAGAACTACCCTTAAAAAGCCGCATACAATGGTTTCTCTCTGAATATTCACAAAGATAGCAATGATTTTTGGTAATACATCATGTGACGGTCACACCCAAAATAAGCTACTTTGATGAATTAGACCTGTAAAATCTTAATGTATGTAGAACTCTAATAGTGCATCAGAAAAGAGACTAAAAGAACATCATAAGCAACATGCTCAAACAAAAATGCCAAGTACCATGTGATGATGAGATTTCACCTCCTTCTATGTCCCCCTCTAATATGAAAAGCAACGTATTAATTTGACCACATTTCCTGAATTAGTAGCCTACAGATACTGCTTAAAGTATGCCCCTCACATGACAACATGGATACTGCTTAGAGTATGCCCCTCATGATAACATGGATACTGCTTACAGTAGCCCAGCATATAGTATCATGTTATATTCAAATCCCCATTAATTATTGTTTGAAACATTTTTCTACATGAATGCGCTGTATGTTAAAGCATCAAACCAGAAAAAACTTGAATTTAAAAAAGAAAGTTTCCTTATTAGACGCATTACAAGTGAACAACTTTGTGATGGAAGCAAGAAAAGAAAGAAACAACTTCACTAACCACTTCAGCTAAAGAATAATCAAAATGTTACAATTTGAGCACGTCATTTTATTTACCTTCCTGAGGAACCTGAGAGAATAAGTTCCAACGCTTTTCATTCGACCTTTAAAGACCAAAATACTAGGGCATACTTCATCTTAAACTTATGAGGTTCTTAAATTACTAGTTGCACTCCCACAGTAAGCCACATGATATTAGGGTGCTCTTGCATCTAGTGTTGCATTTCACAACTATAACATTGTTTGACACAGGAACTTACATGAACAGACTTATTATCAGCCAAACACTACCAGCAGCATCCACGAACAACCTCGCAAACAAAAAGCTAATAGTTAAAAAGAGTATCGACTTGCAATGGGTGATCAATCAAGGAGTATCATCTGTTTGAGGATATATATATATATATACTGTGTCACCTACTTAATCGAAAGAGAAACACACTGATGATTCTTGATTAGACAATAGACATGTGTATACGTTGCCAGGCTTAAAACAAATCTCTAGTTGAATATTGAATTGGAAACCATCTATAGACACCAATAAGCTATGCTGCTCGGACTCTTCAACAATGTACGCGGATGCGTGTCGGATTCTTCAAAAATAGTGTATTTTTGGAGAATCAAACACAGGTACGACATCGAAAGTTGAGTCTGTGCAACTTAGCCAATAAGGGGACAGTATTTCCAGTGTTAAGCGAATCATAAATAAATCGCAGCAGCTGCAAGACTGCAATGCCTTAACTCATCATAAACATTGGGATTTAGACTCTCACTGAAGCAAGAATTAAGTTGCCACAATTTCTAATTACCAATTGCATGATAAGCAAGAACACCTGACACTGACAAGCCCCTATTACCACAATTTCTAATTACCAATTGCATGATAAGCAAGAACACCTGACACTCAGACTGACAAGCCCCTAATACATATCTTGACATTTCATCTAACCACCATGTAAATTCCTGCAAGTGATGACTGTTATCAGAGACGTCATAAAATAACAAGAACAACACTGACCAAGGGAGCACATGTTCCATTTGAGTTGCTCAGGACAAATAACAAGAAGTGCTCAAAGGGAACTTTAGAAACATTTCTATTAATTAAAAAGATCAGACAAACTAATTGCAACTTGAACACCTTCCCTCCTCCTTAGTCCGGGCTTGGGACCGGCTGATTTAACAGGCGGAGTTACAAGGGTCACCTATACACAAAATGTAGCAATGACTAAACCAACACTACTACAAAAGAAACCACAAGGAAAAAAACCACGAAACAATGTGAGATCATATAGAACTAACAAAAAAAACTTCATTGGCACTGCCCTTCTAGGTAACATTCATAACTGGAAGAAGTGGAGAAAATTACACCGTCAAAACCAAAATTCTTAGTCATGGTGCTAGAATAATTTATTATTATTTTTGAAACTTGGTGCTAGAATAATATTGCATCCTATTATCTTGGAAAATTCTCAAAACTTACAATTGGAGAAGAGCTCATAGTGTTTGGTACATTGCTGCAAACCTCATTGAAAATAAGTCAGTGGTAGAATACAGTGGAGCATTCTCACAGCTTACTTTGGAGATAGTTGTGCTTCGACAAAGAATGATATTATCACATATAAGATGTCACGTGATAGACAACTTTTGGGCTCTGTCTAATGCAAAACATGATTCAAATGACAAGATACTACTACTTAAGAGATGCATAGCAGCTACAAAGTAAAAATGTCAATATACAACTTTTGGGCCCTGGCTACTGCAAAACATGACTTCGAATGACAAGGTATTACTTCAGAGATGCATGGCTCCAACTGGTCCCTAGTCTTTTTATGAGATTGCGTAAGGGGTAATTGTGCAATGGGAGGAGCGTTTGAGTAGTACGTGAATATCAATTATATCTTACCTCTCATACCATGAAGAAATTGCATTCGTGAAAATCCACAATTTCATATCACCTTCAACAACTAAAAATATATATATAATATCCAGAAAGCAGATTCTCCAGTTCTGGAGCTACGAAGTATCTGCACAAAGAAAGAACAATATGTACCCTGAAATCAATTTTTTACACCAGCTCCATCACTACAAGCATGGAACCTTGGTCCTTCCCTGCTCTCACATCTACCAAAAAGGAGAACACAACATTAAGTTTCAGGATGCTTCATCAAGTGCTGCTTCCAGAGTTAACTTCCCTTTGACAGATCTGAGAGGAAGTATCTCCTGTTTTTCCCTGAACTCAAGCTTATCACATCCAAGATTAATAATCCATAGATACCAATCCCAAATCAAAAGAGACCAAATAAGCAATTGAGATAAGCCAAAGAAAGAGATACCCAACTCATCATAACAATCCAAATAGAAAGCTGCTTCACACCTATACTTGTTAAAATATTACCCTGTAGACCACCTATATTCGGGTAACTGCATTTCATACATGTGAGAGGAGACAATAATTTGAGAACATTTAGTTTTACTGAATAGCTAAAACTCGACCACCAACACCGCTGCCCTAACAGAACATTCAACCTCCATAAACTGCAAGGTGCACTTAGATTAACAAATTACTACACATCGTAGGAGAAAGCACATTCGCTAGTACCGAGACTTGAACACTCAAGTGTAGTCGAACACACACCCACAAAATAACCAGAAGCAATAGTAATGTTAATCCGAAACAGAGATTTGAATACTTTGGAACATGTAAAAGTGACTAGAACAATGTCAAAACAGGAATCTAAGTGTCCATACAAGGAACTTCTTTAGTTTAACATGCTCCGGAACAACCGATTTTACTATCTTCCAACTTCCCACCACTTCTGGGAAGCAAAAACTGCTTATATGGAACTGAATTTATGTATATTCGTAAAAAAAATGTCCTGCGTACCTATCGCTCTCAAAATAGCTATAAGACACTTCAGAGGAAAGAGGAACAAAAGCTAGACAAACAGTTGCTCAAAACCAAGATCTCTGAGCTGATAACTCTTGACTGGCAAATTTAGACGACTGCAGCTTTAGGGGAGAGAAAAGTACCCCAAACAAACTGAAACCAAAGCTTCAAAGCTAATTCAAGATGCTAATACCTTCTCAACTTCATAAACAGTACACTAACATCTGTAGTTCTGTTTTAAAGGTAAGAGATCCAGATCAGCAAATACAACAAATGCTTAAAAAAACATGAGTCGAACTGTCGAACATTATCAAAACCACTGTATGACTATAACAGACTGCTTCTTAGAACCCCCTTAATCTCATCCCTTCTCATGTTTGGTGGGTTCATTGGGTGGCTAACAAAATATCACTGTGCAACTAAAAATTTGCTCACGGTAGATAACACAAAAATTCCACTACTCATAACACCTGTACACACCATTTAAAGCTCATGGGCAGTTATACATAAAGAAAGCCAGAAACATGGAAGAGAGACCCTCTTCGTGATTTTGAATGAGCCAATCGCCTAACAACATGGAATACAGAAAGCAACATCTACGAGGGAAGACGCAGAAACTTGTACTGATAGTGCTCCAGAGGAGAAGATGCAAGAAAAGATGATCTGCTGCTGGTACCAGAGATGAGGTTTACTTTGTTGCAAAAGAATGAAAGATCATTGACATCCAACAGCAGAAACTGCATGGTCTATACCCTTGCCATCTCAGGTAGAACCAGAAAGAAATTGGCATAACCTAAACAGGAAGTTCCTTGGATGCCTCAAGAAACCAACAAAAATGAGAATTTACGGCAACATCAAACTTCAAAATAAATCTGCAAACCCAGGGACTTCCAAGCACAGGAGGCCAAGTATTCTGCTAGACATTATTTCTGCAACTGACAGATCTGCTCATTTTCCATACCATTATAGAGCAAAATCAGAAAACTTAAGAATACAACTGCACGAACAAATACAGACCTATCCACGTCTGTAAATACCCAAAAAAATCATCAACCATCTCCGGTCATCAGGAAAATGAACAGATAATAATGGCAAAAAACCTCAAAAAAATCATCCTAGACTCCTCCCAACCACCAAGCTTCCAACAGCTACAAACCATGGAACAGAAACCTGCACCTGGGAGAAAATTGAAACCCACCAGATCAGATAAGACAACTGGCAGACGAAAAGAACTCGAGTTGCCTGCCCTCCACATTATGACCAATCAGGGATGCTTATAGAGTAACGGGATGAAACAAATGAGTACAAGATGAAGTAGAGAGATATCAACACCAAACCATCAAAGAGAAACATATAAGATCATGTAATCAAAATCACCAGACATTCTCATTATCACATTATGCAAGACCTGAATAAAATCTTGTACACATGGAGCCACCATCAACATCTCTAACCATCAGAAAGAGGTTGCCAGCTCTACCCCCATTAGGGGAAGGGGGAGAAAGAAGATAGGTCTTAACCGAAACCTGATTCACAAAAGAATTCCAAGAGAACTCCTAAGAACCTGCACCTGAAATTATAGTCGGAACCCTCTTCACCAAAATGTTGTTTCCTAATTATACAACCAAGAAAATCAAAGCACAATGGAACATACTCATAGATATGTACAAGGAAAAATGATAAAAAAGCAGAAAACTCCTCTAAAATCATACAATATCCAAAGTATAACAGCCATACGTAAAGAGCAACATGTGAATGAAGAGTTATACTCTACGAATGAAGGCAAAGACAACAACATTTTTTCAAAACTGCCACAACTCGGTCTGGGCGGGCTTCTTAGAAGATCCCCATTTACTTGTGCAAGGTTCCTACTCAATCACCAATACAAGAAACCCAAGGAGCAAGGAACAATTTCTGAAATAAGAAATGAACTATAGCTGGTAGTAGAACATGAGGAGAACAAAGTGACGAAACCATCAGTGACTGGTCTGTGAAGTGTCACTTGGCTGAACAAACTATCTGGTCAGTAACATTTTTTTTGAAACTTTTTTCAGTTTTTTTTTTGAAACTCTTATCTGGTTAGTGACATTTTACAAAACATACCATCTGTGAAGTAACATTTGACTCAACATACACCAATGATATAGCAACAACACAAAGAATGACAGAACAAAGGTTACCTATAATCAATGGTGTGATTCAACCATACTAAGAAAATTAGTGCAAACCTTAACTTGGAAGAGTATTTAGAAGAACAAGATTTGTTGAAAAAATTCCCAACTTGCACAATGATCTGATATGTGATGGATTTATAAGGGTATATTTCATGAGAAGATCGTCTACACAGAAAAAAATAGTTATATGACCTTTTACACAAAAGATGAGCCAAGTTTTTTACTTTATCTGCTCTAGATCCAATGAATTGCTGCTAGCTCTTTGATGCAAAGACTGTTCAAATGGCAATGTTTCATGGAGAAAAAAAGTGTGAAAGATCTCTCTTTTTACATTAAAGTTTTACATAATAGCTGACAGTCTGAAGCAACTCCTCAAATGACTGAATATCTGAAACATAATAGGCATGCTAAAATTAAAAAAAAATATAGGGGAGAGACCTCCAAAAATAAAAAGAGGCTTCATTACCCAACAACAATTAGTCTGAAAATAGTGATTATGGTTGTGCAGATAGTGCACCCAATAAAAGAATCAAAAATTGAATGAAATGACCATGTGCGGTAACCACCACTGACATGCAAAATTCTCAGTTAAACTCACTACAAGAAGAGCACCATTTCAAAGAGAGTACGGTAAAAAAAATATCATACTGACAAGAGAACTAAACTGAAAATTCGGCACTCACAGGAGCTTGAACCAAATGAAACCTCAACATAATCAACAAACAAAAGCTGCCCCACAGAAAGAAGAATTTTACCTCTTCAAGACCACAACTGCAAACACAGAAAGAAGGAACAGTGCAAAACTGGCAAAACCCAAACCACTTGGGAAATCACTACAAAAGACGTAGACAATATTTAGAAACCCCCTTTTTCTCGAAGCACTAACAATATCCAGATTGCCGAGCAAGCACCTAAACGACCAGTTAACTAAACACTAACCTTTACAGATTGCAAATCTAATCCCCCCATACTGTTCACTATGTAGTATATAGATCCTACTATCCTCCAATACTGTTCGCTATGTGGTCTATACATCCTTCCAATAGACAAAACAGAAAACTGGAGTGATAAGCAAAAAGAAAATGAAAACAAAGAAGATAAGAAGCAAGACACGAAAGGTAGATGAGCGCTTTACAGGGCTATGAAAAAATCCAGAATTTACCGAGTACTTACCAAATGTTCACACCCATAAGAGACCTCATCAGTTGGATCACAGCAAACATAAGCATCTGGACTAAAAGCTGAAAATGCACTTGTGGAAAGAATTGCCGTAGTTGAGAACTTCTGTATAACAGCACTTCTGACAACGAGATAAGGGATCTCTATGAACAAGGAAGAAAACTGAATCGAAAAGATAGATACTAATAAAGCCTGGGTTAAGGAAATCTCAACGCTAATTGACAAACAAGGTTGCTCCATGAAAGTAAGACTTCACTGATCTAGCAAAAGACCCAACGACAGCAAGCACAAAAAGAAGGGAACAGTCGAGTGCAAAGCCGTGAAACCCATGCCACATTAGAAGAGATCACTAGAGATGCCAAGAAAGATTGCAAAGCTCCCTTCCCTGGGTGCCTGATGATATCCAAATTGCAGTGCAAGCACTAAAATAGCAAAGAAGCAGGGTGCACAAGGATACACACTGAAACCAAACTTCGAGACTACCAAATCTGATCCTCTCACTGTCACCATGTGGTCTACACAGATGCATCAAAACAAACAAAACCAAGTGGCACGGATAACATAAGAAAACAGGAGCAGAGAAGATATGTAGCAAGAACACACCAAAGTAGAGGAGCTCTTAGGTCCATATGAAAATCTAAAATGTACTTCTCAGGTGTCCATAACAATCAGGGATCTCATCAGTTCTATCATGCAAGAAAATAAACATCTAGACTAGAAACTTCACAGCTTCAGAGTACAACACACACACACTAGTGGAAAATATTATCATTGCTGAATGTTGAGAACTTCCACACAACAGTAGTTTTGAAAATGAGAAAAGGGACCCACTGATTAAGAAGAAAACTGAATTGAAGTTCATTCTCAGGAAGATCCAATAGTTACATGCACAAGAAGAACGAAACAGGTAAGTGCAAAACATGGGAAACCCAGACCAGACAGGGGTGATCACTAGAGATGCCAAACAATGTAACATTTCAAACTTGCCCTCTTCTTGGAGCATGGTGATATCCAATTATCCAGATTGCACCAAAATGGCAAGAAACAGGGTCAGCAATGATGCTCACCGAAAGCGAACTACAAAATTTCCAAAATGTATACTCTGCACTATCATATCACCGTGTGGCAAACATTCATCCAACCAAACTAAATCAACTGGTAGGCTAAACGAACACAGAGATGGTAAGTAGCGAGAACACGAAAGTAGAGGACTGCATTACATGGCCATCAAAAGATCCAAATTTTGAATACACTTATCAAATGTCCATAACCATCAAAATCTCATCAGTTGCATCTGGATTACTTAAAATAAAAAATATGGCAACAAAATACAAACTAGTGAAGCAGGGCTGACAAACAGAGAAGGCAACAATCCTGATTACGGAAGAAAACTGAATTGAAGATCTCAATGATTGTTAAAAGCATCAACCAAAAAACCTCAACATATATTGACGGACAAGGCCGCTGCATGAAAAGAAGAATCTACGGCTCTGTAAGACCCGGCAACTGCAAGCACAGAAAGAATGGAACAGTTAAGTGCAAAGCTGGTGAAGCACGCTACCTACTATTTACTAGAAATACCAAGACAAGATTGAGAACCGCTTCTTCCGAAGCCTCTTGATAATATCCAGATAATAGTGCAAGCACAACATGGACAAGAAACATGCTGCATGGGAATGCAGTACACCAACCATCAAAATCTTCCACGACTAATCCCCCCTCAACTGTCACCATACATCCATCCAACAAACAAAATCAAGCTAGTGAAATACAAGTTAAAGGAAGCAGAGAATATGAGCAGCGAGAACAACAAAAGAGAAGACCATTTTACGAGGCTTTCAAAAGATCCAAAATTGAGTACTTGTTAGGTGTCCACAAGACCATAACCATCAGAAAACTCATCAATTGGATAATTGAAGAAAATTAGCATCTGAACTGAAAACCAAAAACGACGATAGAATATGACCAAAAAAAATAATCTAGTTGAAAATCTCAGTGCTCATACAAACCTGAACCATGAAAACCTCGACATAAATTGGACAAACAAAGCTGCTCCATCAAAAGAATATTTTACTGCTCTATAAGACCCAATGGCTGCAAGCACAAAAAGAAGGGTACAATCAAGTCCAAAACTGACAAAACCCAAACCACCTAAGAAATCACTAGAGATGTCATATAGACAAGATTTAAAAAGTCACTTCTTTGTTGAAGCTCTGACCAATATGTTCAGATTGCAGTACAAGAACCAAAAATACCAAGAGGGTACAGATTGCAGTGCAAGAACCAAAAAGACCAACAGGGTATAGAGATAGCATACTGGACATCAACCTTTGAAATCTCCAAATCTTTAACTTCTAATACTGCCACCATATAGTCCACACATCCATCCAACAAAAATAAGAAGTTGTGACAACCAAAAGAAAATGGCAGGAGAAAACATATGTTGCTAGAAGACAGGAAGTACAGGTGCACTTAATGGCGCTGACAAAATATAAGATCCAAAATTGACGGAGTACTTATCAGGTGTCTATCACCATAGAGACCTCATCTGTCAAAGCCTGATAATATCAGAATGAAGTGCAAGCACAGAAATGGCAAAGAAACAGGGTGCACAATAAACACTGGGCATCAACCTTCGGAACTTTCCAAATCTAATCCTCTTAATTGCCATCCATCCAACAAACAAAATCAAGCTGGGGTGATACAACAAACGGGAAGCAGAGTACAACACACACTAGTTGAAAATATTACCATTGTTGAGAACTTTCACAAAACAGTAGTTTTGACAAAGAGAAAAGGGACCCGCTGATTAAGGAAAAGCTGAACAAAAGTTCATTCTGTGGAAAACCCAATGGTTACATGCACAAAAAGAACGAAACAAGTACAAAACATGGGAAACTCATACCACGCAGAGAGACCACGCCAAACAATGCAACATTGCAAAGCGCCCATTACTTGAAGCCTGGTGATACCCAATCATCCAGATTGCAGTGCAAGCACCAGAATGGAAAGAAATAGGGTCCACAGGGATGCATATCGAAACCAAACCACAAAATTTACAAATCTTATCCTCTTACTATCATATCACCACCATGTGGCCTACAGACACTCATTCAACCAAAACTAAATAAATTGGTAAGCTAAACGAAAGCAGAGAAATTAAGCAGCGAGAACACGAAAGTAGAGTGCGTTACAGGACTATCAAAAGATCCAAGACTGAGTTTGAATATACTCATCAAGTGTCCATAACCATGGAGTTCTCATCAGTTGGATCACCAAAAAACATAAGCATCTGGATTACTTAAAAAAATGGCAACAAAATACACACTAGTGAAGAAGTGTTGACAAAGAGAAAACGGAACCATTCTGATAGTGGAAGAAAACTGAATTGAAGATCTCAATAATCATTAAAGCATCAACCAAAAAACCTCAACACAATTGGCAGACAAGGCCGCTACATGAAAAGAAGAATCTACGGCTCTGTAAGACCCAACGGCTGCAAGCACAGAAAAAATGATACAGTTAAGTGCAAAGCTGGTGAAGCCTGTACCACCTAGAATTCACAAGAAATGCCAGACAAGATAGAGAACCGCCTTCTTTCGAAGCCTCTGATAGTATCCAGATTGTAGTGTGTGAACTAACATGGTTAAGAAACAGGGTGCACACGATGCAAAACTGTACACCAACCTTCAAAATCCTCCAAGCCTAATCCCCTCAACTATCACCATACATCCACCCAACAAACAAAATTAAGCTGGAGTAATACAAGAAAAAGGAAGCAGAAAAAATGAGCACGAGTACTTGTCAAGTGTCCATAAGACCATAACCATCAACCATCTGGAATCTCATCAGTTGGATAATTGAAGTGACTAAGCATCTGGACTAAAAACCAAAAATGACAGTAAAATGACAAACAGTTGTAAAAACAAAAACTATTTTAGTTGTAATCCCAGTGCTCATAAAAGCCTGAACTAAGGCAACCTCGATATGAATGGACAAGTGGCTTCCATGAAAAGAACAATTCACTGCTCTTTAAGACCCAATGGCTGCAAGCACAAAAAGAAGGGTACAATCAAGTTCAAAGTTGACGAAAACCCACACCACCAAAGAAATCACTAGAGATGCCACATAGACAAGATTAAAGAACCCTTCTTCGTTGAAGCCCCGACAATATATCCAGATTACAGTGCAAGAACCGAAAAGACCAAGAGGGTACAGAGATACCATACTGGATATCAACCTTATAAATCTCCCAATCTTAACCTCTAATATTGTCATCATATAGTCTACACATCCATCCAAAAAAAAAAAGGCAGCAGAGAATATGTAGCTAGAAGAGCAGAAATAGAGCAGCACTTTATGAAGAGATAGATCCACAAACCGAGTACTTATCAAGTGACTATAACCATAATGAGGAGAGAACTCATCAGTTGGATCATTAAAGAACAAAGTGTCTGGATTAAAATCTTCATGGCAGCAGAACACAATACACACTTGTAAGAAAATATTATCTTAGTCAAAAATACATCCCTACAATAATAGTGTTGACAGAGAAAAGGGACCCATAAGGAAAGAAAACTGAATCGAGAATCTCAATACTCATAAAAGACTCTACTAAAGAAACCTCAACACAAACGGATAAACACGGCCACTTCATGAAAAGAATAATCCACTGCCCTGTGGTTCAATGGCTGCAAGAATTGAAAGAAAGGAACAGTTAAGTGCAAATCTGACAAACCCCAAAACCACCCATGTAATCACTAAATATGCCATAGACAAGACTAGAAACCCCCTTATGTCAAAGCCCAGAAATCCAATTGCAGTGCAAGCACCAAAAACCAAAAGGTGACAAGAGGATCACATGTTGGTTATAACCAAGCTTTGAAATTTCCAAATCTGAATGTCCATAACTGTATCACCATATGGCTACACATCTATCCAACCAAAACAAACTAGCGTGATAATGAAAAAAAAAATGGACGCACAGAAGATAAGTTAGCTAGAAGACCAAAAGTAAACAAGTATTTTACGTAACTGTCACACTATCAGAAGATCTAGAATTGGCCGAGTACTTATTCAGGTGTCCACAGCCATAAAGACCCCATCACAATAGGAAACCTCATCACTTGGATCATTGAAGAACATATGCGTCTGGACCTAAGAACTTCATGGCAGCAGAAAAATACAACACACTGGTCTAAAATAATATCCTAATTGAGAAACTTCCATACAACAATAGTTTTGACAAAGATAAGAGGAGCCGTGAGGGAAGAAAACTGAATTGAAAATTATCGATACTTATAAAAGACTGAACTAAAAAGGCCTCAACTCATATGGACAAACAAGGTCACTCCATGAAAAGAAGAATCCACTGCTTTGTACGGACCCAATGACTGTAAGCAAAGGAATGAAGGGAAGAGTTACGTGCAAAGCTGACGAAACCCACTAGAAAATGCAAGACAGGATTGAAAAACCCCTCTCGAAGCCTGATAATATTCAGATTGCGGTGCAAGAACAAAAATGACAAAGTATCATGATTGAGAAACCCCTCTATCTTGCATGATCATATTCAGATTCCAATGTCAGCACTGAAATAGCAAGAAACAGGCAGCCCATTCCTGGGCACTGAGCATCAACCTTCGAAATTTTCCAAATCTAATCCTTTTAACTGTAATCCATCCAACAAATAAAATCAAGCTGGGGTGACACAACAAACAGGAAGTAGAGAAGATAAGCAGCAAGATTATACCAAAAGAGATGGACCCACTTGATGGGGCTGTCAAGGGACCAGGATTGAGTTTTGATTACTTATCAGCTGTTAATTAGACCATATACCCATCAACCACCAGGTTGATCTCATTAATTGGCGAAGAACACAAGCATCTAAACAAAAAACGGCAGCAGAATACAACACACACTAGTGCAAGAAAAACTATTTTAGCTGGAAAGTTCCATATAGCTGCATTTTTTGACAAAGAGAAGAGGGACCACTCTAACTGGGGAAGAAAACTGAAATGAGAATTTCAGTACTCACAAAACCTGAATTAAAGAAAACCTCAACACAAATGTCCAAACAAAGCCCTCCATGAAAAGAACAATCCACTACTCGGTTCGACCCAACTGCAAGCACAGAAAGAAGGGAACAGTTCAGTGCAAAACTGACAAAACCCTTATCACCTAAGAAATCACTAGAGATGCAAGAGACAATTGAAAACCCCCATTTTTAGTCTAAGCCTGACAATATCCATCTTGGAGTACAAGCACCAAAAAGACCAAGAAACAGGCGCACAAGAATGCATACTGGACACAACCCTTTGAAGTCTCCAAAACTAATCCTCCATTGATGTCACCACGTGGTCTACGCACATATTCACCAACAAACAAAATCAAGCAGGCGAGATAACTGATAACCAAGGGAAAATGGAAGCAAAGAGAAGATAAGTAGCTAGGACACAAAAGGCAGAGGAGCACTTCACGATACTATCCGAGATCCAGAATTAGACTTTTGACTACTTATCCAGTGCCCATAACACAACAAGAGACATCTGTACTATGAACTTAAAACTGGCAGCAGAATGCTCTATACAACACAAGTGAAGATAATTATCATAGTTGAGAACTTTCATAAGCAGTTTTGACAAAACTTCGAGAGACTGAAAAATCCAATACCTATAGTCAAAAACCTGGGAACAGCTGCATCTTGCTGCATCTTTCCCGAGACGAACATCAAAGGAAGACACTTATTCCAGTAGACCACTTTGACCTAGATGCCCGTTCATGTAGTCCTGACAGCTAAGAATGACAACCACTGATGACCAAACCAAATAAGTTGAGCAAGAAGAAACATGATTAGCATCAAAATTAGCATTAAAGATGAAAGTCAAGATATCAAATCCAAACAGATAGGTCCACTCTATGGTTGTAACAAGAAAAGATGATGGGACTGATTCATCTCAAGATCCAAATTTCCACTTCTACTCGTATTCTGATTCCACAAAAGGAAATTGCTAGATTTCAGAGTAGTAAATAGGAAACACACGATTTCTCACAACAAAAACCTCAGAATTTCTCAAAACCTGGAAGCAAAACTTGATTCCCCCAAAACTGCATCTAGAATGGCTTCCAATTTCTAAAAAAAAACATTGGAAATCAATCAAAGGTACACAAGAAAATAAATGCACTGCAAAGGTACCAATAATCATTCTCCTATCATTATTACCCATACCTGATCAAACAAACACCAATAACGAATCAATAAATTGGCAAAAAAAAAAACAGAACTAATTGCGAACGCCCAAAACCCCTAACGTTCCTCCTCCCATAGTAACTCGTCTCCAGAGATGAAATCAGAAACCCACAACCCAAAACCAAAAGAAGACATTAGAATCATACAAGTCTAAAACATATCTTGATCAACAATAATTACATCAAACACTGCAAATTTCAAAGAAAGAACACCAAATCATAGAAAAAAAGAGAAGTAAACCAATACAAACCGGCATGGAAAAATTGGGTACCTGTCAAAGTCAATTTATAGGGTTGAGGGGTATGAAACACGGCTATGATTAAGCGATAAGGATAACAAATTACGCGGACGTATTTGGACCAAGAATATTTCAAAGGCGGTGGCTTTGGGTCGGTGTATGTATTAATTTAGCCAAATATTATTTCTTTATAAAAAAAAAAAATCTCCAAAATATTTTTATATTTTATTAAATCTATGGGCATTATATTATAGGTATTTGTAAATTGTTAATTAGCTACTTGCGTATTCTTTCTTACACTCTATTTGGATCATTGTTACTCATTGTATTGTATTGTATCGTTACTATACTTACAATGTTTGTTTTGATTATTACTTAAAATGTATTGTATTGTATTGTTAAATTTCGTTGTTACGTAACAACGAAAACTCCCATTTTATGGAACAACCGATTTGGTGTGTTTCCATTGTTACTTAATTTCTTTTTCCAATTATATCTTTACATAATATTTCAAAATATTAGTTTACCCTTTACTTTATGTTATTTAATTCTAGTCAAACCTCCTACCCTAGAATAATTAAGGATATTTTAGTAAATTTATAAATTAAAATACAATACGATACAATCAAAGCAAACAATTAAAATGTTATTAAACAACAACAAACAATACACTCTAGCCAAACATTGTATCACCATATAGTACAGTACAATAGAGTACAGTACAATACAATACATTATGAAACAATGGGTAACAATGATCCAAACAGAGTGTTAAGAAACTTTAAGAAATTGTTATAAGCTTTATAAATTTCTATTTCTATTATTTATTATAGGAATAATGGTCTGAAAAATACTTCAACTTTGGCCGAAATTGTTGTTACGATATCAAACTTTATGTAAGACCTTTTACCCCTGCACTATTTAATAATGTATTTTAAAGGTATATATGTGCCCACGTGGACACATTATTATTTAAAATGATGCAATATTTATGATGTCCACGTAGGCACATATATACCTTTAAAATACATTATTAAATAGTACAGGGGGTAAAAGGCACTATTAAATAGTACAGGGGGGTAAAAGGTCATTTTCAAAGTTTGGTATCGTAACAACAATTTTGCCCAAAGTTTGAGTATTTTTCAGACCCTTATCCCTTTATTATATAGATATGTGATGAGGAGGAGGACCAAGGGTAGTTCCATAAATTAACAAAAATTCCAGCTTCAAGAAGTTGTACAATATGCAGAAAAAATGTTAAATTTCTGGAAAAAAATCATTCAAGCTACAGTAAAAGGTTGAAAAAATCTTGTGTACCGTCTAAAAATATGAGCCCAAGTATGTCTTCAAATGGTTGTCATATGTCACTCTTATCATAGGAGTTTTTCTCAAAAATTGATATTTAATACATCATATATATTTTCTGTGAGTTGCTACTCCTTCACTTCAATTCAAAATATAACTAACGTGAGTATAAAACACTCTAATACGTTAAATATATATAAATATACAATAAAACTTAGTGTGATAAAAACAATACTTTTTTTTTTGTTTTTATTTGTTTGTTCTATTTTCACTTGAAATAAAAAATTTTAAAAATAGTAAAGAAGACATTTTAATTTTATAGTCTCAAATCAAAAATATATTGAATGTATTAAAATACTCCTTAATTTTGTGGTATTAAAATGCCACATAGAAAGTTAAAATTAAAGAATTACTAAAAAGAAAAAAAGACATGTCTTAAGGAATAGACTAAAAAAATGTAAGATAAACAAATTGAAATTGAGTGAATAGTATATTGATTTGAGACGAAAGAATAAAAAGTAATTTATTAAATTATAATTTTTAATTCATTATTTGATAGAGCATAAAAAGTACCATGACAAATTAGAGTAAAAAAAAATTATTTATTTATTTGGTTTTCCATCCAGTTTCCGGAGCCCACATTGGAGCTCCGACTAAATCTGAATCGCGTTTTGCAGGGACTATTCGGGGTGGCGCTCTCAACAGGATTTTCAAATTGGGGTAAAATTGGTCATAATTATACAAAACAAAAACATCCAAATATCTTTTCTAAAATGCCAAGTGTATCCCAATATTGTGACATTTAATGTGGATTCCAAAATTTTCAATCATGATTATTTCTTAAATATATGGAGTAATAATTAGTCTAAATGCCAAGTGTATCTCAATATTGTGACTTTTAATGTGTCACGCCCCAAACTCGAGGGGCGCAACTGGCTCCTAATGCCAAAACTCAAGCCCGAGCTGACCCTGCTGAACCATTTGCTACTAGCGCATGGCAGCCACACGCAATCAAGAAAACAAACAAGTATATCTCGGCTTAAAACTAAGCCCTCGGCCGGCAAGGCCCCGTCAACTGATCTATAAAAGAAATAGCTACTCCCAGGAGATCATATAAATAAATAATCAACTAGCACAGAAGTCCTGATTGGGCCGTCGAGGCCACCATGATATCTATACCAAAACTAAAAGCAGGTATATATCAATACGATACATCAAATAGCTCACAAGCTTTAGCAAACCAACAACATAGGCCAGTATGGCCATAACGTTGCTATACACCACATACACTAGTCTGCAAGCCTCTAAGAGTAGTAAAGATTAGCGAGACAGGGTCCCAGCCTACCCATAAAGATATATACAACAAAAGGTAACAAACCTCCCAACTCTGGTAACTCCGGAGGATAGGGGCTAGCCAACTAGATAAAAGTCAATCATGTTGCTGAGGAGGTCTACTCAGTCGTCTGTCAGGACCTGCATGCATGAATGCAGCACCCCCAAGGCAATGGGCCGTCAGTACAAAATAATGTACAGAGTATGAAAGGCAATAGACTATGATGAGGTATCCTGATATACTGGAATAATCTGATAAATAAATCAAGGATAAGATAAGTGCACTGACCTGCTCCTAAATCTAAACTTATCAAAAATAATAAAACAACAACCTAACCAAGCCCCCATAAGCTCGGCTGGTACAAACAACACACAAGACCACCTACTCAGGCCCCCATAAGCTCGGCAGGTACAAACAACACACAAAACCACCTACTCAGGCCCCCATAAGCCCGGAAGGTGCCAATCAACCTATATACTCCTATCGGTAGTCCCCTAGTCCCTTCGGCAGTCATATAGCCCTCTTAGGCATTAATATTGCCCTGTAGGCAACAAATAGCTCTCTTAGGCATCAACATAGCTTATAGACAACTCATAGCCCTCTTAGACAACAACATGGCCTTGTAGGAAGCACATAGCCTTCTTAGGCGTTAATATAACCCTATAGGCAACTCATAGCCCTTCTAGGCATCAATATAGCCCCATAGGCAACTCATAGCCCTTTTTAGGCATCCATATAGCCATGTTGGTAGAACATAGCCCTTCTAGGCATATATCACATTCCTGTAGCTAACCACAATAGCCCCAAGGGCAATAATAACAATCCAATCGCTAAAAACGAGCAATTTAGTTATAAGCAACCTATACAAATAGCCTCTAAGTCGTGTCCAACATAGGGACGCTACTAACTGAATAAGAATCCCGACAATGGAGGATTATATCAACTCGAGCAGCCAACAAACAACAATCACGGCTACAAGTATATAAAGGATAACAACCAAAATACATTGCTTCTAAGCTTTAAGGAAACATATCGTAAGTAGGGAATAGCCTTAACATACCTTTTTCACTGAATTCACGTGTCCTAATAACTTTAATCACAACCCCCCTTGATACTACAACAAGGAAGGATCATAATCAACACAAAAGAATAGAAAATATACAACGAAAATCCGATAAAAGATATGTATTTCTATCGCAAATTGCTATTTGCAACTTATCAAAGCTAGAGTCGATGAAAGAAGGGTCTTACCTTGATTATAAGTTTGTAATACACCTCAAAACTTTAAAATATGCTCAAATCCCTATTGTCCACACACCAAAGTACGATATGCCAGGAAATCGATAAAACAAATCATACCATGTTGACGAGCTCAATGCGTAGAACAACTTTCGTCAAGGACTTAAGTCAGAAAATCAGTAACTTGGCTTGTCCTAGAAGTGGGTTTGGTACGTTTTGTGAGTTTTCTGGTTCTTCACTAAGGAAAATGAAGGAAAAATGAAGAAAAGTCGAAGAAGATGAAATATATAAAGTTCCACTGACCTAGGGGACCCACCTCACCTGCCTACTTGTGCAGTCTTGCAAAAATGTAAATATCTCTCCATTCTGAAGTCGTATGAACGAACGGGTTGATGCGTTGGAAACTAGACTCATAGACCTTCGATTTCATAGGTCGCGGGGACCATAACTCTTAATAGATTGGGAGAAAACGTTCAATACATTTGACCTAAATTTCAGACAAATCTTTAAAAAGGAATTTATGCTAACTTTCGCCAACTTTTATTTTGCCACTTACCTAACTTCAAAACTTGAGATACAACACTTAATAACACTTAAAATATCACATAAAACATCATTCTTAATTTATTACCCACCCTCCTAGTCTTTCCACGAAGATACGAGTCAATTTATACGTTTTGAAACGTTGGGGTGTTACATCCATCCCCCCTTAGAAACATTCATCCTCGAATGAAAAATCTGAGTCATGCTGTTCAGTCCTTAGGAGTTGCCAAAATTTAGGTAGTGTATCGTTTGTAGATGTCACTATCCAAGAACCTGAAATGCAAATTTTCTAACCTAGGCATCTCACATGATGACATAAATAGCTAAGCACTATAACTCCACCATAATAATGCGAGCAGATATAAAATGACAACCATAATAATAATAAGCAAAAGTATATATATATTAAAAAATCAAATAGGTATCTTACCTTACTGCCCTAATATAAACTGATATGCCATCTCCCTAGGGTATGAAACAAGTGAGGATATTTGGACCTCATGTCATCCTTAGCTTCCCAGGTCACCTCTTCTCTATTTTTGTTTCTCCACAATACTTTGATCGAAGCCACCTCTTTGGTCCTCAATTTACGAACCTGCTGATCTAAAATGGCAACTGGAGTTTCCTCGTAGGACAACTCATCTGTGATCTGAACATCCTCAACTGGGATAACCCGAGAAGGGTCTCCTACTCAAATTCGTAGCATTGATACATGGAAAACTGGATGAACAGATTTTAGCCCCGAAGGCAATTCTAACTCATAAGCCACTCGTCCTACCCTTCGAAGGATCTGATATGGCCCAATGAATCTTGGACTAAGCTTTCCCTTTTTGCCAAATCGCATAACACCCTTCATAGGCGAGACTTTTAAGAATACCCAGTCATCGACACAAAACTCTAACTCCCTTCGTCGCACATCTGAGTGTGACTTTTGTCGGCTTTGAGCTGTTAGCAACCTCTCCCGAATGAGCTTAACTTGCTCCACTGTTTGTTGTACTAAATCGGGTCCAATCAACCCTGACTCACGTACCTCGAACCATCCAATGGGGGATCTACATTTTCGCCCATACAAAGCCTCATAAGGTGTCATCCCGATGTTGGAATGATAACTATTATTGTTTGCGAACTCTATAAGAGGCAAGTGGTCATCCCAACTTCCCTTGAAGTCTAGCGCGCACGCCCGTAACATATCTTCGAGTGTCAAAATTGTGCGCTCAGGCTGGCCATCTGTCTGAGGGTAAAAGGTTGTACTAAGATTAACATGTGTCCCCAGTCCTTTCTGGAAGGACTTCCAGAAGTTAGCGGTGAATTGTGCTCCTCTATCAGAGATAATAGATACTGGGACACCATGTAGCCTAACAATCTCCCTAATATAGAGCCCTGTATAGTCTTCGACCGTAAAAGTAGCCCTGACTAGTAAGAAGTGGGCTGATTTTGTTAGTTTATCAACAATTACCCAAATAGAGTCAAACTTGCAACGCGATCGAGGTAACCCTGTAGTAAAATCCATATTAATTGCTTCCCACTTCCACAAAGGAATGGCTATCTCCTGAACTAGCCCAGCGGGCTTTTGGTGCTCAACCTTCACCTGTTGGTAGTTAGGACACTGTGCCACAAACTCAGCAACGTCCTTCTTCATCCCATGCCACCAATATATCTCCTTGATATCTTGGTACATTTTCATCGAACCATGGTGAATAGAATAACGGGAATGATGTGCCTCTTCCATAATCCGATGCGGAAGCCCTGCAACATTTGGAACACACAATCGACTACTATATCTAAGGACTCCATCTCCTGCTATATCAAATGCTAAAGTCTGTTGATTCTGAGCCTTGGCTCTGAGCTGCTCTAAGCTAAGATCCTCTTGTTGCCGTGATTTTACTTCTACAACTAGAGATGATACGGCTGTGTCCTGAATTGTTACCCCACTATCTTCTTCCTCTAACAATCTGACTCCCAAGCTAGCTAATTGATGAAGCTCTCGCACTAGCTCACGCTTCTCAACATCTAAATATGATAAACTACCCATAGATCTTCGACTGAGGGCATCAGCTACCACATTCGCCTTTCCTGGATGATATAAAATGTCCATGTCGTAGTCTTTCAGTAACTCAAGCCATTGATGTTGTCACAGATTTAACTCCTTCTGTCTAAAGATATATTGAAGGCTTTTTGATCTGTGAAGATGTCAACATGAGCGCTATACAAATAGTGTCTCCAGATCTTTAGCGCATGCACAACTGCAGCCAACTCTAAATCGTGGGTCGGATAGTTCTTCTCATGCTTTCTCAACTGCCTTGAAGCACAGGCGATAACCTTACCATGTTGCATTAGAACACATCCTAACCCAACACCAGAAGTATCACAATACACCTTATAGCCTTCTGAATTGTCTGGCAATGCAAGAACTGGTGCTAATGTCAACCTGTCCTTCAGCTCCTGGAAACTATGCTCGCTAGCCTCAGTCCACTGGAACTTAGCTGCTTTTTGAGTCAGCTTTATTAATGGGGCTGAAATTGAAGAAAACCCCTCTACAAACCTTCTGTAGTACCCAGCCAACCCTAAGAAACTACGAACCTCAGTCGGAGTCATGGGTCTGGGCCAAGTCTTTACAGTCTCAATCTTTTGTGTATCAACCGCAATGCCTGCATCTATTACAATAAGGCCTAAGAAAGCTACAGAGTCCAACCAGAACTCGCACTTAGAAAACTTTGCCTAAAGTTCTGGGTCTCGAAGAACCTGAAGGAGTGCTCACAGATGATTTGCATGCTCATCGTTTGAACGTGAATACACCATAATATCATCAATAAATACAATCACAAACAAGTCTAGATACGGCCTGAATATACTATTCATCAGGTCTATGAACACTACTAGGGGCATTAGCTAATCCAAAAGATATTACCAAGAACTCAAAGTGTCCATATCTAGTTCTAAAACCTGTCTTTGGAACGTCTTTCTCCCGAACTCGTATCTGGTGGTACCCTGATCTTAAATCAATCTTTGAGAAACACTTAGCACCTTGTAACTGATCAAACAATTCATCTATCCTCGGAAGGGGATACTTATTCTTTATAGTTGCCTTATTCAGCTATCGGTAATCGATACACATTCTTAGTGAGCAATCTTTCTTCCTTACGAACAACACTGGTGCACCCCATGGTGAAGCACTAGGTCTAATAAAGCCTTTATCCAGCAAGTCTTTTAGCTGATCCTTCAACTCCTTTAGCTCAGCAAGAGTCATTCTATAAGGAGGGATAGATATGGGTTGTGTACTTGGTAGCATATCGATAGCAAAATCAATTTCCCGTTCTGGAGGGATACCAGGGAGTTCGTCTGGAAATACATCTAGAAACTCATTAACTACCGGAATAGACTGAAGAGTCGGTGGTTCTACATCTATCTCATGAACGTGAACAAGATGAAAAATACAACCCTTGGTAATCATCCTCCTTGCCTTAAGATAGGAATTAAACCTACCTTTCGGCATTGCTGCATCGCCTTTCCATTCCCGAACTGCCTCTCCTAGAAAGTGGAATCTAACAATCTTTGTCCGGCACTCAACATTAGCATAACAAGACGCTAACCAGTCCATACCCATAATGACGTCGAAATCGACCATCTCTAACTCTACGAGATCTACAGAGGTTTGACAGTCGATAATTTCTACCGTGCAACCTCGATAGACTCTCCTGGCAATAATAGACTGACCAACTGGTGTAGATATAATAAAGGGTCGATCTAATGACTCTGCTACTATACATAACCTCCCCGCAATAAATGGAGTAACATAAGACAAAGTAGATCCAGGATCTATCAAAGCATAAACACAATAGGAGTAAACAATCAATGTACCTGTCACAACATCTGTTGATGACTCTGAGTCCTGTTGGCCGGTTAATGAATATGTACGGTTCTATACACTACCAGAACTAGATGCCCCCTCTCTGCCTCCGTCTCTACCTCTATGTGCTGAAGTCTGAGGTCCACTCCCTATAGACTGTGCTGATGAGGAGGAACCTACTGCTGACCTGGTCGACTGACCTATACCACCCTGACCTATGGTAGGGCAGTTTCTCCACCCATGCCCCTCCTGTCCACAAGAATAACAACTTGTGGAGCCCTATCTACACCTCCCGAAATGCATCCTACCGCATGTAGCGCAACGCGGCGGGGATGTCCTAGCCTGGCCTGAACCCCTCTGCTACTGCGAGCCTGATGCTCGTGAACCCTCACCTGGGCCTGACTATTCCTGACGATCAAATCTACTACCCTGGAACTGCTGTGGTGGAGGTCTAGGTGGCCTAATAGAATTTCAAGGTTTGGGACCACCCTGAAAATCTCCTTGCGAACCAGCAGGCCTAGCCCTCTTCTGTCTCTCTCGAGACCCTCTCACTCGTATACTATAGATGTTGGTGATCCTCTATGCCCTGTGCAATGGCCTGAATCTGCGAGATATCCATATTATCATTTAGCGCAGCGGTAGAACAAGCCTCGATATAGTCTGAGTCAAGCCCTCCCATAAATCTACGCACCCTGTCATGCATCGTATCAACAAATGCTGGTGCATATCTAGCCAATGAATCAAATCTCAGCCCGTACTCTCGAACACTCATGCCACCCAGTCGGAGGTTCAAAAACTGGTTCACCCGGCCCTTCCTAAACTCTCGAGGCAAAGAGTGATCTATGAAAGCTTCTGTAAAGCTATCCCAAGTGGGTAGGGAAGTATCTTTTCCCTTAGATCTCTCCCAACTTTCATACCACAATACTGCAACATCACGCAATCGAAATGCTGCTAACTCAACTGACTCAGTCGCTGAGGCATGCATGACTCTGAAGATCCTATGAAGCTGATCAACAAAGTGTTGAGGGTCTTCTCTACGATCTATCCCTATAAACTGTGGAGGATTCAAGGCAAGAAATTCACGAACTCTCGAACTTCCGGGCCCTTCAGAAGGTCTGACAACATCTGGCGCAACTGGTTGGCACTGTGCAGCTACTAACTGTGCTAACATATATACTGTACTCTTGAAATCCTGATCAGATGGAATAAGAGGAACTAGAGGTGGTACTGTTGGTGGAGCCGGAAGTCCTGTAGCCCTCGGAAGCTCCTGAAGCTGTGGAGAAGCTATACGGGGCTGAGAAGATGTCTCCCCCTGGGTCTCACAATGGGCTACCTCCACCTGTGGTACCATGCCGGTACCCTCACTTGCAGTTGTATCTAGCCCTTGGCTAGTTGTGGTATGTCTAGTGTCAGTCATCTCTATCTGCATATGCGTATCAATTATAAGCTAGAAACCTCAACCCTTAAGACACTGCTTATAGCATGAGGTGAGCAAAAGAAGGATAGTCATTCTAACATGCCCGGTAGCTTCTTGCTTATCAGATGTGGTGCACAACACATTTATAAACAAGACTCTACTAGACATGGCTTGCAGACTCCCTAGGATACGACGTTCCTCTAATACCAAGTTTGTCACGCCCCAAACTCGAGGGGTGCAACTAGCTTCTAATGCCAAAACTCAGGCACGAGCCGACCCTGCTTAACCATTTGCTACTAGCGCATGGCAGCCACACGTAATCAAGAAAACAAACAAGTATATCTCGGCTTAAAAATAAGCCCTCGGCCGGCAAGGCCTTTGTCAACTGATCTATAAAATAAACAGCTACTCCCAGGAGATCATAAAAGAAACAGCTACTCCCAAGAGATCATATAAATAAATAGCCAACTAGCACAGAAGTCCTAATTGGGCCATCGAGGCCACCATGATATCTATACCAAAACTAAAAGCAGGTATATATCAATACAATACATCAAATAGCTCACAAGCTTCAACAAACCAACAACATAGGCCAGTATGGCCATAACATAGCTATACACCCCACACACTAGTTTGCAAGCCTCTAAGAGTAGTAAAGATTAGTGGGACAGGGCCCCAGCCTACCCATAAAGATATGTACAACAAAAGGTAACAAACCTCCCAACTCTGGTAGCTCCGGAGGAAAGGGGCTAGCCAACCGAATAAAAGTCAATCATGTTGCTGAGGAGGTCTACTCAAACGTCTGTCAGGACCTGCATGCATGAATGCAGCACCCCCAAGGCAATGGGGCGTCAGTACAAAATAATGTATAGAGTATGAAAGTCAATAGACTATGATGAGGTATCCTGATATACTAGAATAATCTGATAAATAAATTAAGGATAAGATAAGTGCACTGACCTGCTCCTAAATCTAAACTTATCAAAAATAATAAAACAACAACCTAATCAAGCCCCCATAAGCTCGGCAGGTACAAACAGCACACAAGACCACCTACCCAGGCCCCCATAAGCCCGGAAGGTGCCAATCAACCTATATACCACTATCAGTAGTCCCTTAGTCTCGTAGGCAGTCATAGAGCCCTCTTAGGCATTAATATTGCCCCGTAGGCAGCAAATAGCTCTCTTAGGCATCAACATAGCTTGTAGACAACTTATAGCCGTCTTAGGCAACAACATGGCCCTATAGGAAGCACATAGCCTTCTTAGGCGTCAATATAGCCCTGTAAGCAACTCATAGCCCTTCTAGGCATCAATAAAGCCCCATAGACAACTCATAGCCCTTTTTAGACATCCATATAGCCCTGTAGGCAGAACATAGCCCTTCTAGGCATATATCACATTCCTGCAGCTAACCACTATAGCCCAAGGGTAATAATAACAATCCAATCACTAAAAGCGAGCAATTTAGTTATAAGCAACCTATACAAATAGCCTCTAAGTTGTGTCCAACATAGGGACGATACTAACTGAATAAGAATCCCGACAAGGGAGGATTATATCAACTCGAGTAGCCAACAATCAACAATCACGGCTACAAGTATATCAAGAATAACAACCCAAATACATTGCTTTTAAGCTTTAAGAAAACATGTCATAAGTAGGGAATAGCCTTAACATACCTTTTTCACTGAATTCACGTGTCCTAATAACTTTAATCACAACCCTCCTTGATACTACAACAAGGTAGGATCATAATCAACAAAAAAGAATAGAAGATACAACGAAAATCCGATAAAAGATATGTATTTCCGTTGCAAATTGCTATTTGTGACTTATCAAAGCTAGAGTCGATGAAAGAAGGGTCTTACCTTGATTATAAGTTTGTAATACACCCCAAAACTTTAAAATATGCCCAAACCCCTGTTGTCCACACACCAAAGTACAATATGCTAGGAAATTAATAAAACAAATCATACCATGTTGACGAGCTCAACGCGTAGAACAACTTTTGTCAAGGACTTAAGTCACGAAAATCAGTAACTTGGCTTGTCCTAGAAGTGGGTTTTGTAGGTTTTGTGAGTTTTCTGGTTCTTCACTAAGGAAAATGAAGGAAAAATGAAGAAAAGTCGAAGAATATGAAATATATAAAGTTCCACCGACCTAGGGGACCCACCTCACCTACCTGGTTGCGCAGTCTTGTGGAAATGTGAATATCTTTCCATTCTGAAGTTGTATGAACGAACGGGTTGATGCGTTGAAAACTAGACTCATAGACATTCAATTTCATAGGTCGCAGGGACCATAACTCTTAATAGATTGGGTGAAAACGTCCGAGACATTTGACCCAAAATTCAGACAAATCTTTAAAAAGGAATTTATGGTAACTTTTGCCAACTTTTATTTTGCCACTTACCTAACTTCAAAACTTGAGATACAACTATTAAACACTTAAAATATCACATAAAACATCATTCTTAATTTATTACCTACCCTCCTAGTCTTTCCACGAAGATACGAGTCAATTTATACGTTTCGAAAAGTTGGGGTGTTACATAATGTGGATTCCAAATTTTTCAATCATGATTATTTATTAAATATATGGAGTAATAATTAGTCTCATTTCATGGTATATTATTATAAATTTTTATTCCATTTATGATGTCAAATTTTTCTGCAAATTTACTCTATTTTATCATGTTTACTAAAAATGACTATTTTTATTTAAATAGTAGTTTTTAAAAAATTAAAATATAAATCATTAATTAGTTATTACTATTATTGATTAATTGATCTTTATATAATCATGGGTATTTGAAAGTTTATGATTATAAATATTTATTTATAAGATATATCAATGTGACAATTTAATATATTTCAATATTTTCTTTATTAACTATGATTTCCTCATATATAAAGATTGTATGAGAATTGAGAAATCAAAATAGTTTACACAATTCAAGTCTGATTTGTTTTAAATTAAAAATTGTAAATGGTATCAGAGCCATGGCGGTGATAGGGATAGGTGGTGTTAGTCCGACACAATTTATTAATATGAACATTATTAAAAGGCATACTACTGTTAAAAAAATAGTAGAAAAGAGGAATATGATATGCCTCAACAACTACATCTTCTTAATAAATGGACTATTCCTGAAATCCAGCCCAAGATTATATACTAAATTGGTACTTTTGAGAAAATAGGATTTAAACAAATTGTTAAAACCACAGAAGAAACTATTACTGTGGATTCTGATCATGGTACTTTTAGGTTATTGTCTGAAAATGATTTTGCCCCTTATAAAGAAAATTATAGATTTATGCATATTGGTTTGGTTCAAGTTGCTTTTAAACCCCTCACTCTTAGAGGCCTACCAGAGAGTTTTATAGCAGCTCTAAGAGATGGCAGAAATCAAAATTGGAAAAAAATCTCTTATAGGGACAGTTCAAACTAGTTTGGCCTATGGCCATGTTTATTTTAATTCCTATCCTAATTTTTAAATTTCTTTGAATGATGAGAATTCGCTAAATACTTTAATATTAAGTATAAAATTACATGGTTATGATTATTTGCCTAGTACAGAGGTTATATGTATTTGTTATAGAATTTACTATAAGCCATTATATACTTTAAATCCTATGTGTAAAATTATGAATTTTAAAAATGAAACAATTTTATTAGAAACAAATTTTAGTAAGTCTAAAGTTATAACTAGAAGGCCTTTTAAGTGGGATGAAATTGATTTTTCTAAAGAATGGGTCATCAAAGAGGTAGTCCCACCCAAAAATAATATAAATTTTGATATTTCTGATATTGAGCAAACTCCTGATGGGACAGTGAAAATAAAATTCACTGACCAAAATTTATTAATGAGTTATGCTGATAATATAGGTTTTCCTTCAAGAATGCTTAGATCTAACTCATCTTATATATCTCCTGTTGATTATATTATTGATATGTCTTCTAGAGCGTCTACTTCTCATATTAGAGAAGATAATTCTAGAGTATCCACTTCTTATATGAAAGAAGGAAAGAGAGTTGATAATATCAAGATGAAAATCATATAGTTACTCATGTTATGGATCCTACTTTGTTTGAAATGGACTTTCCAAGTGGTTTACAAGGATAGATTAGAACTTATTGATTTTAGATCAGGGTTGCCGGTAAGGAAGAAAATTTCAAATGAATTTTTCCAGCCCAAATGGGATCATTTAGAAAATGATTTTTCAAATTTTTTGATAATCATCAACAAACATTCTTCCAAGAAGATTTTTATAATGATCTTTTAAAGAAAATAAAGCTATTGCTTTTGTACCATGGTTTATGGCGAAATATGTTTATAACTATATTTTTATGTTAGAACAAGATTATAAATTATTTGATGGTACAATTACCAAATCTCTCCTACCTCTTCAACAATATTTTCAAATTGAAAAAGATAATAAGACTGTATATTTTACTGCATTTACAGAGTTGTTTGATGATAATGACACTGCTCTTATTACTTCCAAGCATGTTAAAACTTTAATACAACAAAATAATTACCCGAATGTTTATGTGAGCATTCTAGGAGAGCATATTTTTTTCTTACATGATAAAATTAGTCATTTATGTTCTGAATTAAAGAAGTTTAAAGTCCCTGATAAAGGAAAGAAGAAGGCTACTCCTACTATTCAACCCCCTCCAGAAATTAAGGACTTTAAATTATCATAGCTTGATAATATTGAAAGATTGCTTCAAGAAAGGTTTTTGGGGTTAAATATTAATCCCCTCCAACTAAGTGAGAGTGATATCACTGATAGGAATAATATTCCAGATGAGATTAAAAAAATCTCGGAGAAACATACTAGAAAATCGATTCAAAGGATGTATTACTATCCTAGGCCGACTGCTCAAGATATTCTCGTTCGTTCTCGTTTGATGTCTACTCAATCTAAACGTTGGGAAAGACTGAAAGCGGTTGCAAGCAAACCACACAGGTCACATCTATTACCTCTCGAATATTGGATTGGGAGATTTAAACCTCTCAATCCTTTTTTTTTTTGAAGGGAAAGATAATAGATTATCTCCGGAATGAATTAACACCTAAGGAGATACGACTCTTTCCAAATGAGTTGGTGTTTGATGGTGAGAGAGAAATCCTTGAACGCACTGTTTTACTCAGATGGGTGAAACAGTGGCGAGCAATAATATTACTTCTCCAATAGTTTTAGTGGGACAGAAATTTATGAGTGAAATATTGATGGTTTTACTAATAGGCAAACTTATACTCTGGCTCATAGAATTCTTATGTATAGTACAATCTGCAAGATAAACAAGAATTCTGAAAAGGATACATCCAACATGATTATTGCCAGATTTACAGGCCAATTAAAGGGTTGGTGGGATAATTATCTCTCAGAATCCCAACGTATGGCCATTCTAAATGCCGTTAAGGATGAAAATAGAATGACTCCAAATATAGTCTACACCTTGATCCTAACCATTATAGAACATTTTTTCTGGAAGATGGTCGGATAATAGTGAAACCATTAGGACTATGCTCCAAAACCTTAGATGTAAAATCCTAACGTCCTTTAGATGGTACAAGGATGTTTTTCTATCTAGAGTTATGAAATTACATGAGTGTAATAACCCTCCCTGCTTTATTTGCAAAAAGGGTTAGGAAAGCCCTTAGAGGAGATGCGGTGAGTATTAATTACGATGCCTATACTTATGAAAAACTTATAAGTGTTTGCAACCAAGAAGGTATCTCTTTGTGTAATGAGATCAAGTTGAATCAACAAATTAAAAGATATCATTTGAATGAGAAACAACAATTAGGGAAATTTTGTGAACAATTCGCAATTGATATGCCTGAATCCTCTAAGAAGTCTAATAGACATAGAGGAAAAAGAGATTATAAGAAAAAGCCTCATAGGTAGTACATAAAAAGAAACGCTTAGACAAGCGTGGAAAAAGAAAAATGGATTATAAAGAAAAAAAGGAATTTTATAAGAATAATAAATCAAATGTCTGCCACAAATGTGGTAGAATAGACCATTATGCAAGGAATTGCAAGGTCAAGGATAAGATTAAACGCCTTGATCTAGAGGATAATATTAAGGATTCTTTATATAAAATCCTCCTCAATTCTTCTTCAAAAAATTCCAGCCCTAACAATAATGACGGAGAGGAATCCTCTACAAGTGAAGACCTAAAAGTTCTTCATGAAGAAGACTGCATGTCCTCATCTGAGGAAGAATGTACGTCTTGCCAGATCGGCCAATCTTGTGATAATAAAGATAAGGACGAATTTTATCAGTTGTATTCTCAGTTCAAGGACTTAAATATCAATGTTATCAGTAATGATAACTGGGTAGAAATGCTCAGGATGATTTATGATCTAACGTTAAGGTCCCAAATTATTGACAAAATTGGTAATACCACCACCTCTACTAATAATACTAGAATTCCTAAAGAAAATCCCGCTCATAATAATGCTTATACCATGGCAGAAGTAAAGAGACAACTAAAACTTAGGTCTCAAAGGAATCATAAATCCTACTACAATTCAAGATTTGGTTGAGGTGATTAATAATCTCAAAAAAGAAATATCTTCTCTCAAAAATCATAATATGATTCTTGATGAGAGAATCACTCATATGGAAAATAAAGTTAATAACCATTATGGGAAACATGTTATGGTTGGAGGTAATCCTCCTGATATTTCTGAAGCTAATCTTCCTAATACCCTTAATGAGTTTACAGATAATAAAAATTTATTTTTAGAAACTATCGAGCTAATTACAGCTCATAAACCTTTGGCAAAAATAACTCTTTTTATTGATTATAACTTTAAAAAGGATTTTATTGCTCTTATTGATAGTGGAGCTGATTTGAACTGTATTCAAGAAGGATTAATCCCATCAATATATTTTAAGAAGACTACACAGTCTTCGAAATGCTAGCGGTCATAAAATGGATATTGAATATAAAATTCCTAAAGCATATATATGTACAAATAATATATGTATGCTTGAAAGTTTTGCTTTAATAAAAAATATTTCTAAACGAAATCATTTTAGGAATGCTTTTTTTCTGGCATATTTATCCCATAACTCTCTGGGATGAGACTGGAATAACGGGTGCTTTTGAAGAAAGGAAAATAAGAATAGATTTTAGATCTCAACCATTTTCAAAATTCGTTAATGAAGTTAAAGATATGATTTCTTTAAAAATAAACAAATTGATTTTCTTAAAAATGAGATTTGTAGTCTTACCACAGAAGAGACTTTACAAAATCCTAAAATCCAAGGAAAGATGTTAAAGAATCAATTCTCCCTAAAAATATGTGGAGACCACCCAAATGTGTTTTGGGAAAGAAAAAAACATGTGGTAAGTCTTCCTTATGATGAATTTTCTGAAGATAATATTCCCACTAAGGCAAGACCTTGCCAAATGAATTCAGAATATTTGGATTTATGTAAGAAAGAGATTGATATTTTTCTTCAAAAGGGATTAATAAGGCCCTCAAAATCTCCATGGTCTTGTACTGCTTTCTATGTTAATAAACAAGCAGAGCAAGAAAGAGGGGTACCCAGACTTGTCATAAATTATAAACCCTTAAATAAAATTTTAAAATGAATTAGATATCCTATTCCCAATAAAAAAGATTTATTAGATAGACTTCATGAAGCTATCATATTTTTAAAATTTGATTTAAAATCAGGTTATTGACAAATTCAAATTTCTGAAGAAGATAAATATAAAACAGCCTTTAACGTCCCAATGGGACAATATGAATGAAATGACATGCTTTTTGGGTTAAAAAATGCCCCTTCTGAATTTTAAAAAATTATGAATGATATTTTTAACCCTTTTAGCAATTTTATCATTGTATATATAGATAATATTTTGGTATTTTCAAAAACCTTAGAAATGCATTTTAAACATCTGGATCTATTTAAGAAAATTATTATTATTCAAAATGGTTTGGTTATATCTAGACCAAAAATGCATATTTTCCAAATCAATGTTAGATTCTTAGGTCATAATATTGAAAAGGGAAAAATTATTCCCATTCAAAGAAGTATTGAGTTTGCATCTAAATTTCCTGATGTTATTACTGAAAAAACCCAGCTCCAACTATTCTTGGGAAGCTTAAATTATATTTCTCCTTTTATAAATGATCTAGCTAAAGACACGACTATATTATATGATAGACTCAAAAAAAGTCCTAAAGCTTGGAGTGATAATCATACTAAAGCAGTCAAGCACATTAAGACAAAGGTTAATAACATACCATGTCTCACTTTAGCCAATTCGAATTGGCAAAAGATAGTGGAGACAAATGCCTCTGATATTGGCTACGGGGGAATTTTAAAACAAATTTCTCCTGCTGAAAGGCAGGAATACCTCATACAGTTCTATTCTGGGAAATGGAATAATAGTCAGAAAAATTATGCTACTATAGCTAAAAAAATTAGGCTATAATCAAAAGTGTTCTAAAATTCCAAGGGGACTTATACAATCAAAAGTTTATTATAAAAACTGATTGTCAAGCAGCTAAATTCATCTTTAATAAAGATGTAAAACATGATGTTTCTAAACAAATGTTTGCAAGATGACAATCTTTATTAGCACCATTCGATTTTGAAATACATTATAAAAAGGGAACAGATAATAGTCTTTTTCCGATTTCCTTACTAGAGAAAATTTAAGTTAATAACTCTGTCTCTTAATAGAAGGGGTGATGCGGCCATCTGGAAGTTCTTCCTCTAATAGAGGAAGAGGAAGAGGAAGAGGAAAAGCACTTATAGGAAGAAATAATATCTTGGCTCAAATAGGAAACCAGAAGCTAATAGCTTCAAACATTGCAGAAGCATACACAAGCACAAGCACATTGGGAATTAATATTGAACATCTGATGTACAAGGAATTCATGAATTTTATACAATCCAGACAAGTTCATGCTAATAACCCATCATCTTATTCTTCAACCGTTGCTGACGAAGGAAATGAAATTATTGAAGTATATGATAAAAATAAAAAAGATGAAGTAATACTTCTTCTTGAGCCAATAGACTTACAATGGAAAGATAACCCATGACAGATTATGACCAGATATTTTGATACATCATCATATGTTGCCCCAATTTATAAATACATAATGCATTATGAGATAATACTCTCATCCATTGGGTCTGCCGAATTTGGACACTTTTACCCAGCCAATACTAAAAAGGTTTATAACTTTTCAAAATTCATTATCAAAAAGATATTCACCCCAGAAGAATGGGGAATAAACACGATGAAGGAAAGGGAATACACCCATTCAGAATAAAAAATTGCAGTCAAATTTAATTACTGGGATTATATCAAGAGCTTTAATAAAGCTTTGTTATATGAGAATTCTAATAAAAAGCATTCATGGTTCATAAAAATATGCTCTCATGTCTATAAACATCATATACCAAATTGGTTTTACCAGTGGTGGATTTTATATGGTTCGTCTATGAATATACTCCCTGAGGAATACAAAAAAATATATGTTGAATGGGTTGATGTATCACCCAAATTAATAAAATTACAAAAAGATATATATTTTAAAGGAATGCCATTAATGTACTTTTTCATAGAATTCTCTATTCCATGGATAATGAAATGGACAATAGAAGTCCAAATGAATGAAGAAGGATTTCCTTGCTTAAGGAGAAAATTTCATACAAAATTTTGGAGTAAATTACTCCAGAGAGATGCTGAAGGAAAGGTCCATGGGCATGAAATCATAGATTCCATTAAAGACTCTATTGAGATTAGTAAGCGTCAATCAGAAGTTATACAGAGTCGAGATGATACCAGCCCTTTCAAACAGATAACCAGAAAACTACAAATGAAGAAGGGGGCTATCTCCAAATCAAAATTTCTTGCATCATACATGGAAGAAGTCAAGAAAGATCTAATAAAAAATATGGGCATAGAATTTTTGGATAATATATCTATAGCTACGTCCAATAAGGAAGAAGACACATGTATAGCAGGAGAATCCCAAAGTGTTCATAGCACGGAAGAGATAGATATTGAAGCATTTCTTCAACAGTTCAAGAACCGGATAGAAGAATCTTCTAGTTCAAATGAACTAAAGAAAAAGGAGACTAGAAAAGACTAGATGATAAGACATTAGCTTTTATAAAAGTTAGAATAATTGTAAGCTTTGATAAAGTTACGGACCCCAATGTCGGTCCAATAATGTAACATGACGTAAGCCCTTACGTCATAAATTTTAAATTTTTCTTCAAGTCCTTTCTATATAAGGATCTCTTTGTATGAATAGAAGGCAGGCTTTAGCCAACCTTTCTTGTACTACTTCCTTTGTATTTTCACTATCACCTAAATAAAATAATTGTTGGTGTTTCTACTTCTGAGAATTATTGCTGAAAGTCTTTCCCAGTTAAGGTATTGATCTTCTTTCTTCTATTATTAATTAAAATATTTTTAAATTTTTAATAGCCTAAATGATAGGCTAAACACTTCGTGTTGGACTAATAGCAACTTGAACTATTACGACATGGTGAGAAAAGGACTGTTTCGATGTCTCTAAGGTTGAGGTAGTGTAGTCCAGGGAAGGGAAGATCTTGACTTAGTCCAGTGTTCCTGGTAAGGCCCATGTTAGCCATGAATGAGGCGCTGTTTGGGCCATGTTGGAACCATAAAAGATCTTTTTGTCCCTGTATTGCATGAATCATAAACGAACCTGTAGTAACATTTTGCTCATACATGTGTTTACTTTCCTTTTAGTAATTGATCATATTCAACACAATCATTAATCTATAGCCAATCATATATCAAAAGTTTATCATTTTCAAGATTTATTTCATTGCTTTCGAATTGGAAAACTTTTTGTGAAGTTTGGTATGGAAATTAAGGTAACATTAGAATGACTAAGGACAATATCGGTATTTCATATAATCAAGGCAAATTTGATATTTCATATTTATTTTAATAAAACATTCTATAAGTCGTAAAATAATCATATATGTGGCTACATTATAAAAATTTAAGATTTAAAATTTTAAAATATATGTACATGTGGCTCTATTTTCTAATTCTAAAATTTAAATTCAAAAATATCTATGTACTATATACATGTGGCCATATTTTCCTTCACATGTTATCATAAATTATATTACAACTTATGAATTTTCTAGAAACCACACACAAGATTGATATGATTTCTCTAGAAGTTACTTTTTAACACAAATAAATATATCCGTAGCTCAATCCTCATTTCACTCCCAACCTAACTTTTCTCAACTCTGTTACCAAGTAAGTTCCTTTTTCTTTTCTCTCCCTTTTATCTCTTTTACTTTTCGTTCTTACTAAATTACTTATTTTCAGTGAAATGGATAATTTCTAACTTTTCTTTAGAAAATCACTATTGTTACTTTAAAAGAATAGTGCAAATCTATCGAGCAATATATCTATTTAATATCATAGTATTAAGGAATATGTTTAGGATTGTTCATATTATTAATATTATTATTATAAGTTAAAAAATTATAAGTCTAAAACAAATAAAAATAAACAGTTATGGCGTGAGAACAAATATCTTTAATGTAGGAAGACCTAAAAGAGCTAATTAGTCATTTAAATATGTAACTGTCCTTTGTATGAATGTCCTATATGTTTAATTTAGAATAAATAAATAGCAGAGTTTTGAGACATTTAGTGGACCGCATATAATGTTTAATGCATTTGTATGTATCATTGTATGTTTTTTTTTACAAATAATGTATGTTTATTTCATGTGAAGTTGTTAAACACATTAGTTTTCAGATTATTCTTATTCTAAATATTCACTTCCAAAGTAAACAGAGGAGACTGACAAACCACATCACTTCTTTATTCTCTTAAGGATTATCATAACAATGACATACAGAGCAATGCAAAAAAAAATTGGCTCAAAATTGTTCCTACTTCAATTTCAATTGTGAACACAAGTAATATACAAATAAATTGGGACAATACTCACAAAGACTACACAAGTACATACTTATGTATATTGTTTAGGCATATATAAGCATGACGAAAGACTTTATCGATAGAACATGTGTACGATTCAGACACAATTATTAACCATGATTAAGCCTAGAACATTGGCTCTTCTTATAGATCTTAACAAATTAGTGAAAGAATGTAATTTTTGCTATTATGACAACACACTTATGAATACAAGCGATTGCATAATCTTTACACATCCATTTAGAGAAATATTATTCCTTCGAGGAAGTTTTTTTTTTATGAAGTAATGGATTCATTGATATGAGGAAAATTTCAGTATACATATACAAAAAAAAAGAATATAGTTTAGTTTCTACCTACCCAAATTTCATGAGATACCACAGTCATTTCAAAAAATGAATGTCATCTTATGACTGTTGAGTATGACTTTATAATAGAGCTTATTATGATTTGCAGCTCGCTCTCTTGCAAGTGCTCGTGTAGCTCCCTCTCCTTAATCTCAAATTCTACCGGCCGGGAGTACCGTAATTGAGCATAAGAGAAATTCTAATGACATACTTATCATGACATTTGTACTTCAAATTTTTTTATGTATTTATAAAATAGTTTGATAATATTATAATAGATTATCCCATTTTTATTGTATAGGTACAATATTTGTCTATGATAATCAAACTATAAAAGAAAAAAGTCGTAATTGCTCTTTTAAAATCATACACGTTAGGCCCGTGCATAGCACGTGCATTTCATATCTAGTTTTACTAAATATAAGAACCATGTGCTAGTACGGATCTAATAAATGTTTTTTTTAATTTACGTGACACAAATGTAATTTGGAGTCCACCAAAAAATTATATTTTAAAGAAAATTTAAGTTATCAATTATTATGATTTACAGTACTTTTCACATAAAACATATTACTCCCTTTATCTCAATTTATGTGGCTCAAGCGGAATTTTGAGAGTCAACTAATTTTTTTAATACCTTTGTAGCTATTTTAAGTTGTTTATCATTATGATTTATAATTAATTTTTTTTTGTATTTTTCATATTATATATGCTACTCCCTCTGCCTCAATTTATGTAGACAAAACAAATTAAAGAGTCAACAAATTTTTAGACATTTTAAGTTGTTAATTATTATAATTTATAATTAAAAAAATTACATATTTTTCACATTATATACGTTACTCCCTTTGCCTCAATTTATGTGGACAAAAAAAATATTAAGAGTCGACAAATTTTTAGACATTTCAAGTTGTTATTATCGTGATTTATAGTCTTCTTTACGTTATTATCAAATATAACGTAAAAATAAATAAGGAAAATATATTGAAAAATATTTATTCTAGCCACTTATAATAATACTAGATACTAGACTCGTGCTAGCACTGGCCCAACATATGTTATTTGATTGTTTTAATTTATATGCACAAATATAATTTGGAGAGTCAATTAAATTTTAATATGTAAATGTATTAAGTTGTTAATTATTGTGATTTATGGTATATTCAAATAATAGTATTTTATTCTCTCTGCTCCATTTATGTGACACAAATGAAATTTTGAGAAACAACCAGACTCTTTATATTGTTTTAAATATTTTAAGTTGTTAATTATTGTAATCTATAGTACTCTTTGTGTAATTTTCAAATAATGTATATTATTTCTCTTGTCTCAATTTATGTGGCACACACATAATTTTAAAGTGATTTACAACACTTTTTACGTCATTTTCAAACAATACAAGTTACTTTTTTTGTCACATATTTTGTGACACTGATAAAATTTCAAGAGTCAATCAAATTTATTATATTTTTAAATTATTAATTATAATGAACAATTTAATATTTTTTATATAATTTTTAAATATATAAAAACTAAAGAAATAAGACAAATAAATTTGATGACTATAACTCTTGAAACTCTCTATTATAAGTTATTAATTATACAACAATTAAATGGGAAGTACATAAAGAAAATGAAGTGCCAAAGAACTTTTAAAGTCGGGCACACAATACTCATAGAAAGATAAAGGAAAAGGGCTGACACATATAGGAAGGAAAATGCAAGTGGACCGGGGTTTAGCCAAACATAATTGGACCCCATGTTCAGCCAAATACATGGTATACTGAAAATAATTGAAAATAGTATGATTTTTTTGTCCACAATGGAGAAAGTACATTAATCAAAAACATAAATTACAATAGAACTAAAGCAAATAATTTTTGAAGTACGAAAGATAGCCCCAAATTGTAAGTTGGCAGCATAAGTAGAGAGCTACTTATGAGGCCCCTTCTATGTATAGAGAAAAATACTAGGGGTGTATGGCCCAACGGAAATAACATTTTGAGTATTTTAAAATTGAGTAAATGTCAAAATTTAATACCAATTAGAAGTTGTATTACATAGCATAAGTTACAAGCGCAAACATACTAAGATTGAGGAGATAAGCTTATAACATATTAATTGAATGATGGTATTTTCTAGAGAGATAAGTTTTACAGTATTGAATGTTAGCTGAGGTGTAGTCTCGATTGTTCTAATTTTTAACCATAAAATTTGTGACCTGTTACATAAGCAGAGAAGGTGAAAAAATTAATATGCATATAAATATAAAATTGCAAAAAGAGCTAAATCACAATTTCTTGAAATGGTACATACATACAAGATACAAGGTGTACAACTGCTTTAATAGTAACATAACTAAAGTACCAAGTAAAAGCTGATGTGATCAGTTAAAATAGAGACATATTAACACACACAAACACTTTTGTGCTTAGCAAGGTGTGAATGGGAAATAAGAAAGAGAAAATGGAAAGTGGGGGAACCAATTTTGGAGGGAAAATGAAAAGTCATTGCAAAGTGCAAATGAAAAGTCATTTTTATCATATTGGTAGAAGAAAGGAAATTGTTGTCCTTATATTAGGAAACACTTCCTTTAGTTCTTAAAGGGTTAAGAAGAAGGTGCCCCCTCGCGCCGTCGTCGCTCGCTCGGCCTCGGCCTCAGCTTCGGCCTTGACTTTGAATTTGGCAAATGATTTGATTGATAATATTTTTGAACAAAATTTATTTAATCAATCTTGTTAATTCATTTCTTTTCTCTTATAAATTAATTCAAAATGTTAGTTAAATAACAGAATTAATTTCTCAACGAATTATTTGAAATTCACGCGTAACGGTAAATTCGTTTGAAAGGATTTGTTCCTTCCGAAAAGTCGTTACTTTTCCCAAAAGATACAATGTTCTGGAAAAAACGAGTCTGAATAGATTTGTTTGAACAGACGCGTTCCTTACTGCTAATGGCTATAAATAAGAAGTCGTTTTCGTTTTTCAAACACTGAAAATTTTCCTCTGTGCATACATTTTCTTACATAAACAAAATTGTCGATCGACTAAGTCTGTGTGTGCTCTTGTTGATGTTTTTGCGTTCGCTGAAGTTATTGAAGTTTGATGTACCACTACTTCTTTAACAGGTTAATCCATTTTATCTTGGGAGGAATTAATCTGCAACCTCAGGTATAGTGAGGGGATTAAATTTCTTAAGGAAACACAGTGGTTTCTGTGGACTCGGATTAAAAAACATTTTGTCTATTTCATCTTTTTCTGTTTTTGTATTTTTGACTAACCTGAATACAGGAGATAACAATCTTAAGAAATTTATAGTTTTTGTATTTGAGGTTTCTGGAGATTAAAACATTTATGGTTTTCTACTCTGTTTGAATTTTTAAAATTCATTCGATTAACGATTAAAATAACATAAAAAACTTTATCGTTAAATAAAAAACAGTCTGTGTAAGGATTTATTCTTTACTGTTAGTATTTCACATACTAAAATTGTCTGCCATTTGTGACAGAAAAATGACTAATTCAAGTCAAGTAAATGCTGGAACAGTAAGTGCTGCAACAACATCAGTTGCACACAATCGTTCAACTATTGCCCTAGCACCGGCTGAGAAACCTGCAAAATTTTCTGGAGTCGACTTCAAGAGATGGCAGCAAAAAATGTTCTTTTATCTGACTACGTTGAGTCTGCAGAGGTTTATTAATGAGAATGTTCCTGTTATGTCGGATGAAACTCCGCCTGAAGAACAATTCTTGGTAACAGAAGCATGGACACATTCTAATTTTTTATGTAAAAATTATATTCTGAGTGGCCTACAGGATAATCTGTACAATGTGTACAGTAATGTCAAAACCTCAAAAAAACTCTGGAATGCTTTAAAAAAGAAGTACAAAACAGAGGATACCGGAATGAAGAAGTTCATTGTGGCAAAGTTTCTGGACTATAAGATGATAGACAGTAAGACCGTCGTCACCCAAGTTCAAGAATTATAGGTCATAATCCATGATCTCCTTGCTGAATGTATAAATTTATTTAATACCTATGTTGGAAATATTAAGTCTATTCTTAATACTCACATAATCTTTAATGTAGGGTTAGTTGTGAATGTTGTTTTCAAGTGGCTGCCATTATTGAGAAGTTACCTCCATTGTGGAAGGACTTCAAAAACTACTTGAAATATAAACGCAAGGAGATGACTGTTGAAGATTTCATGGTAAGGCTGAGAATCGAAGAGGATAACAAGGACGCAGAAAAGAGGTCACATGGTAATTCAGCAACATCTGAGTAAATATTGTTGAAGAAGATCCCACAAAATCATAGAAAAGAAAGAAAACATCTGGTCCAAAGAGAAATCCTCCTAAGAAGAAATTCAATGGAAGCCGCTTCAATTGTGGCAAACGTGGTCATAAGGCTACTGAATGTCAGGGTCCCAAGAAGGACAAGAAGAAGGATCAAGCAAATTTGGCTGAATCCAAAGGAGAGATAGACGATCTTTGTGCAATGCTTTCAGAATGCAAATTGGTTGGAATCCAAGAGAGTGGTGGATAGATTCTGGTGCCTCATGCCATGTTTGTGCCAACAAAGAATTATTTTCATCATATACTCCAGCACCTACAAACGAGAAGTTGTTTATGGCAAACTCCGATGTTGCAAAGGTAGAAGGAACTGGCAAAGTCCTCTTAAAGATGACATCGGGCAAGGTGGTGACTTTGAACAAGGTCTCGTATGTTCCGGAATTGCGAAAGAACTTAGTTTCTATACCAGTTCTGACTAAGAACGAATTCAAATGTGTATTTGTTTCTTATAAAGTTGTAGTGAGTAAGAATGAAATGTATGTAGGAAAAGGTTACCTCACTGAGGGTCTCTTTAAACTCAATGTAAATGTAGTTGATATGAATAAAGATTATTCATCTTCTTACTTAATTGCTTGAGTCTAAATGTTTATGGCATGAACGTTTGGGACACATTAATAACAAAACCTTGCGAAAACTGATTAACTTAAATGTTTTACCTAAATTTGAGTGCAATAAATCAAAATGTCAAGGTTGCGTTGAATCTAAGTATGCTAAGCATCCTTATAAGTCTGTTGAAAGGAATTCATATCCCTTAGAACTGATTCACACGGACATTTGTGACATGAAGTCAACACCAACATGTGGTGGGAAAAAGTATTTTATAACTTTAATTGACGACTACACTAGATATTGTTATGTCTATTTGCTAAATGGTAAGGATGAAGCAATAGATGCATTTAGACAAAATAAAACTGAAGTTGAAAATCAGTTGGATAGAAAGATCAAAATGATCAGAAGTGATAGAGGTGGAGGATATGAATCTCCATTTGCATAAATATGTTTGGAAAATGGAATCATCCATCAAACTACTGCACCTTACTCTCCTCAATCTAATGGAATTGCGGAAAGAAAAAACCAAACTTTAAAGGAAATGATGAATTCCTTACTTATAAGTTCAGGTTTACCACAAAACTTGTGGGGGGGGGGGGGAGCTATCCTTATAGCAAATCGAATACTCAATAGAGTGCCTCACACGAAGACACATGTTATTCCATATGAGAAATGGAAAGGTAGAAAACCAACTTGAAATAGTTCAAAGTATGGGGATGTCTAGCCAAAGTTTAGGTTCCTATACCTAAGAGGATGAAAATAGGGCCTAAGACTGTGGATTGTGTATTCATTGGATATTCCACAAATAGTAAGGCATGTAGATTTTTGATTCATAAGTTCTAACATCCGGATATTCATGATAATACGGTAATGGAATTAGATAATGCTGAATTTTTTGAACATATCTATCCGTATAAAACTAGATTTGAGTCATCTAGTAGGGGGGGGTCTAAACAACCTCGAGAAGAACCAAAAGAGAATGAAACCAATGAAGAGAGTCCAAGGCGCGGTAAACGTCAAAGGACAGCTACTTCATTTAGATATGATTTTGTAACATTCCTTCTTGAAAGTGAGCCTCAAACATTCAAGGAAGCGATGTTGTCTAGCGACTCAACCTCTTGGAAGGATGCTGTCAATAGTGATATTGAATCAATCTTAAGCAATCATACCTAGGAGTTGGCTGATCTTCCTCCAGGGAACAAACCCTTGGGTTCAAAATGGATCTTCAAAAAGAAGATGAAAGATGATGGAACTATTGACAAATATAAAGCAAGACTTGTTGTCAAAGGCTTTAGACAGAAAGAAAGTCTTGATTATTTTGACACACACTCGCCAGTGACTAGGATTACATCAATTCGGATGTTAATTGCCCTAGCTGCAGTATACGGTCTTGAAATCCATCAAATGGATATGAAAACTGCCTTCTTAAATGGAGAGCTGTAGGAAGAGATTTACATGGAACAGCCTGAGGGCTTTGTAGTTCCCGGTAAAGAAAAGAAAGTATGCAAACTTGTTAAGTCACTTTATGGACTAAAACAAGAACCGAAACAATGGCATGCAAAGTTTGATCAAACCATGTTGTCAAATGGATTTAAGATCAATGAGTGTGATAAATGTGTTTACATTAAAGACACTCTGAATCAGGAAGTCATTGTATGCCTATATGTGGATGACATGCTGATAATGAGCAAGGACATTGCCAATGTAAAAGCTACTAAGCGTATGCTTGCTAGTAAGTTTGATATGAAAGATCTAGGAGTAGCCGATTTGATATTGGGAATAAAGATTCACAAAACTCCTAACGGTCTAGCATTGTCTCAATCTCATTATATTCAAAAGGTACTTGAAAAATTCAAGTATTTGAATTTCAAAAAGGCAAAGATCCCAATTGATGTGAACCTTAATCTTGCTAAGAATAAAGGTGAAAGTCAGTCTCAATTGGATTATGCCAGCGCATTGGGAAGTTTGATGTATGTCATGAATTGTACACGACCAGACATAGCCTGTGCTATAAGTAAACTGAGTCGATACACAAGTAATCCCAATCAAAATCATTGGTTGGCAATGAAGAGAGTTTTGAGGGTACTTAGAAGACACTCAAAACTATGCTTTGCATTACAACAAATATCCAGCAGTTCTTGAAAGATATAGTGATGCAAATTGGATTACTGGGTCAACTGAAACGAAATCCACGAGTGGATATGTTTTCACTATTGGTGGAGGAGCAATATCTTGGAAATCATCCAAACAAACATGTATAGCTCGCTCTACAATGGAGTTTGAACTCATCACCTTAGACAAGGCAGGTGAAGAAGCTGAATGGCTCCGGAATTTCTTAGAAGATATTCCATTTTGGCCCAAACCAATGGCCCATATATGCATACACTGCGATAGTCAAGCTGCAATAGGAAGGGCTGGAAGCGTTATGTATAACGGGAAGTCTCGTCACATAAGACGAAGACATAACTCTGTTAGACAACTACTATCTAGTGGAATTATCAAAATTGACTATGTAAAGTCAAAGGATAATGTGTCGGATCCATTTACAAAAGGCCTAACTAGAGAAGGAGCTGAGAGATCATCGACGGGAATGGGACTATGGCCGAGAACAAGTAATCTTGGCGGTAACTCTACCTAGAAGACTGGAGATCTCATGATCTAGGTTCAAGGAGATAAAAAAAAGTCATAGATGACGGTTCAACATTGTCAAAAATTATTTTATGTCCATTCTCATGATGAGACAATGTTCAGTAACCAGGATAAAGGTATAAGGACTTTTTTAATGGTTTCTAAGTTTGATATAGGGTATATCAAATAGTGTATCTATGGGATAACACATTTAAAAACCACCTATGTAAGTGTGAAGTGTAAGCCGCTTCAAGGAAAATTCGATAAGGCCAGTTCTCTAAGCACTTATTAAGCGAGATGTGTTCATGGCTGAAATGAACAAAACAATGAGAACCAAAAATAGTTCAAGGGTTGATTGTGTGACTTATGTTGTCTAGGTATACACCAAAGCTCGATGGTTCAAAGATATCAAATCTACCGATTGACCAAGTATATCCGATATATGTTCATTACAGAAAGTTTAAAGGGAAACCTACTTATCTAGATGCAATTAACCCTTACTTACGAGACACACAAGTTTTTCATGCATATGTTTTAACAATGGCCATTCCCCATTCATGTGGGGGATTGTTGGGTTTAGCAAGGTGTAAATGGGAAATAAGAAAGAGAAAATGGAAAGTAGGGGAACCAATTTTGGAGGGAAAATAAAAAGTCATTGCAAAGTGCAAATGAAAAGTCATTTCTACCATATTGGTAGAAGAAAGGAAATTGTTGTCCTTATATTAGGAAACACTTCCTTTAGTTCTTAAAGGGTTAAGAAGAAGGTGCCCCCTCGCGCCGTTGTCGCTCGCTCGGCCTCGGCTTCGGCCTTGGCTTTGAATTTGGCAAATGATTTGATTGATAATATTTTTGAACAAAATTTATTTAATCAATCTTGTTAATTCATTTCTTTTCTCTTATAAATTAATTCAGAATGTTAGTTAAATAACAGAATTAATTTCGCAACGAATTATTTGAAATTCGCGCGTAACGGTAAATTGTTTGAAAGGATTTGTTCCTTCCGAAAAGTCGTTGCTTTTCCCAAAAGACACAACGTTCTGGAAAAAATGGGTCTGAACAGACGCATTCCTTGCTGCTAATGGCTATAAATAAGAGGTCGTTTTCATTTTTCAAACACTGAAAACTTTCCTCTCTGCATACATTTTCTTACATAAACAAAATTGTCGATCGACTGAGTCTGTGTGTGCTCTTGTTGCTGTTCTTGCGTTCGCTGAAGTTATTGAAGTTTGAGGTACCGCTACTTCTTTAACAGGTTAATCCGTTTTATTTTGGGAGGAATTAATCTGCAACCTCGGGTATAGTGAGGAGATTAAATTTCTTAAGGAAACACAGTGATTTCTGTGGATTCAGATTAAAAGTCATTCGGTCTATTTCATCTTTTTCTGTTTCTGTATTTTTGACTAACCTGAATACAGGAGATAACAAACACAAGTATATAGATTGTCAATCTTATTCTTAAGTTCACAAAGAAAACACAGAGACTTAGATCTATGGTTCACCCGGAAAAAAAGAACTATGTATTACAAAGTGTATTTGAGTATATCCCAATTAAGAAACTAAAAGAAATGGTTAAACAATCAAATATATACTTACTCTGGTTTTTATCAAAGTTTCTGCAGTATAGTTTTTTTGATATGCAACACTCAATAAAGATAAAATTATGGAGCAAAGAACAAAATCACAAGAGGCAAATGCAGGAACATTTATAAAGTGTCCCAAGGACAATTAGCACGAAATAATCAAACTAAGAAGATATAAAAGAAACTAAAAGATAAGAGAACTAAAATTAACTACATTCAGCCATTTAATTGGTGCTAAATGAATTCTTTATATGGGTTGATACGACTAAAATAAAAGTATATTCATCAAAGCAGCTGAGAGTGCATCTTAAGAAAGGATTACACACTGGTGCTACTTTGATTTCATGTTCTTGAACAATTTATCTCTTCAGTTGTAACTCAAGTTCTTAAACTAAGAAGTGATCGACTGACGAAAAACTATATTTGCCTCTCCAATTAATCAATTAATAAATGAAAAGGGCCAATATACCTATTTTACACCATCCAAATAGCTCATACATCATAATATTTTCAAACAAACATGATCTCTAAGTAGTATGTTGATCACAATTATCAAACTACTTTCATTGCGAGAAATAAGTAAATGCAACAACCTGGTGAGTGCAACAAGATAGTCTCACCTTCAATTACATGAAGAGCAATATAACAATATATCCATGGTCCCAATAAAATTTATAAAATAAAAACTTTTGTACTATAATAGAGTAGTTTAAATTGCGTCCCTTCAGGGAGATCCAATAAAATTGGAACGTTAGAAAAGTTTAAATTTGTACCATCAATTGTACATAGCTTAAGATTTCTCATCTTTCATCACAATTTCGTACTCTTGTATCTTTCAAGCCTCTTTTGATTTTTTATTTTTTTTGAGTCGAAGGTCTTTCAGAAGATAAACTCTATGTTGTCAAAAGCAGAGACATCCTCCCTAGATCCCGCTTATGGGATTATCATATCATTTAAGAGTTTAAAAAAATCAGAAAAAGGAAAAAAAGTTACTGTGAACCATCATTGAGTTATGTCTTGAAATTAGCGTCAAACACATTAGCTTGTTTTTCCTCTTCTAAAATTTATCCCGAACAAGAAATAAAGAGTATTAGATCATGATTGCAACCCTAAGTTAAGAGGAAGGATTTTACTATGGCTATAGATGCTTAGATGCAGGTACCTAATAGGCTTACTGGATTCCCTTTTTAATTATTATATCTCATCCTACACCTAGAAAACACCTGCAAAAATAGAAAAAGAAAAGAGTTAATGATGAGAGGAATTAATTATCTTCTTCATGATGCTAGTATATTTATTCGACTAACAACTAGATTCTCATAGGAAAAGACGATAACTGAGTTTTTCTGCACTCGGAAATTTTATGAATATTTTCTAGGCACTCTTGCTAGGTTCCCAAACTAAAATTGCACTTAAAATGAATACCATATAACTACACATGCATACTCTGAGAAATTGACCCGATATATCTGAGATGCTAGAAAGTGTATCTTTCTGATGTATATCTTTAAGGTTATAATTGTTTAATCATAATTAAATAATTATAATTGTTTAATCACAATTAAATATGACCAGTGAAGAGTAACATAAAAAATTTCACAAACCTAGATTGATGAAATTGGATTAGCATTTTCAACATCAACTATGAAGATCCTATATTTGCAGCTGAAATCGAATCAACACACACAATCACCCTAATATTTCACAAGAAATTGATCAAATAAACAGAAAGCAACAGTCGAATGTAATGAGCTTTTAGTATAATTTCAATCACAGAATTAAAAATTTCAGTAGATATAATATGCAATAAGGTTCACCTTAATTACATTAGCAAAAACACCAAGGAGGAGAAGTTCTTTGCAGGCTTGTGTGAGAGAGAGATAGTGTGTTTTGCGTTTGAGACTTCTTCCATTAGAAATTATCAAAGATGGAGAGAAACCCAAACAATATATAACCCAAAACAACAAAATAAATAACCAAAAGTTTATAAATACTATGATATAATATCATGTAGAACAATACGAAACGAAGATAAAAGAAACAAAGGATTTATTTACTTGTGATAAAAATTAGAGATACCATATGGAAAATACAAAGACAATTTGCACATCGATCTGCTAATTACACTTACTTCAGCATAAATAGCCTATCATCATTCTCGAAACACCCGACCAGTTAAAGAATCACATTCCTATTTTGTTTGCATCCAACGATTTTGGGAAAATAACACAACCTTTGCTTGCTTCTATCATCCAAGAATGACATGTTAATAATGATACAAAAATAAAAAGCCATTACACATGATACACTAATTGCCAATATTTTATACATGATACACTAAATGCCAACACTTTAATTTGATACAAGCAAATCACTACACTTATACATGATACAAAAAACTGACCAAAATTTAATACTGACACATAAAATGTCATACAAATAATTTAGTAAATTGTAATAATGTATCTTATGAGAAAATCATATATATTTTAGTAAAATTTTGAATCATGAACTTATTAAACCATTTGTAAAATAATGTATCTTATATGTTACTAATACAGTAATTAATATGAAACTACTGTATCATAAACACAAACGGATAAATAAATCTTGAATGATACATTATTGATTGTTATTTTGTGTCAAATGACATGAGATATACTGACTGATACACAACGAATGATATTATAATACTTGATACAATAATATATTATAACTTAACTTGCTTAGGGTTAGTGTATCAACTGATTACAAATAATACTGATACATTAAACTAAGAAACATGAATTAGTTCATTTATGTAACACCCCGCTATTTGAAAGATTTAGAATTAGAAAGAACCATTTTTGGAAATAGTTAAATTTGGAAATTTTGGCAAGTTATGCTAAGTATGAATTTTGGGTCAACTTCAAACGACCATAAATCTCAGCATATGATGAGTTAGGTGAGCTACAAGATATCAAATGAAAGGTATTTGAATTATCTTTCCAATGCCACCAAGTTTGATAGTTTTGAAGTTCGTATGAGGGATATAAGCCCATTTGAAGTCGGACTGTCTAGATAAGTTGGGGGGTATTTTGATCTTTTCCCTACCCAATTGGTTTAATTCGTTTTTAGTGAATTCATTAGGGTCTAAACTGAATTGGTTCAGTTTACGCTTTGCAAAATTACGCTAGGTCTTTGAGAGAAGAGAAAAGAGGAGAAAAGCCAAAGTTCATCGTCGTTCTTGAGATTTCGCTTGTGGATTTCGCCAAGGGTTAATCCCTACGAAGTAGGTGAGATCACATAGCATTGGGTTCGTTCACCCACGTGCCAATCATAATTTATTTCAGCGTGTTTATGTTCTTGAAAGTATAGTAATTGAGTTCTTGATGGATTTTGTTGAAGTTTTTATTGGGTTCTTGATTATTGAGTTCTTGAGAAGTTCTTGAGTTAGTTTCATGAGATTTGAGGTTGTTTTTTAGTAGATTCTTGTATACTTTGGTTGGGTATTCGAATATAAGTGTTTGGGGAAGGAACCAATTGAATCTAGACGAATTAGGGTTGAAAAACAAACAAGAAAATTCGTCAAAAATCTGGGGAAAAGGGGTGGGGCGTTGCGCCACTCAGAGTGCCCCACATCAGTCTCTGAAGGATGGGATCTGGGGTGCCGCACCACTCAGAGCTCCCCAACCCAAGCTCTACAGTATGAGCTCTGGTGCCCAACAGCCACTCAGAGCGCTAGGGTCGCCAGGTTTTCTACCCTTTCCCACATCTTTCCGTTTGGGTTCCGTTGAATCGTACCTATGTTTTCTAGTTGATTTCTACACTCTAAGGTACGTCTAAATATCATGATATCATCCATAAACATGAATCATAACCTTGAATCCATAAATTCAAATTCAAGAAAAGTTAAGTGCCAAGTCTAGAGAGTTCTTCGAGTCTTTTTCAAAAGTCTTTTGCAAATGCTTTAAACTTGTTTTAAGACTTGAGTTTTGAGTTGAGTAAAGAGTTAAGTTCATTTCTTCAAAAGATTATATGGGGACTATGTATTCCAAGAGTAAATGTTTTCGCATCTAAGCAAGAAAGGAAACACCGATTTCCAAAAGAGTCTTTGAGCTAGTTTTCAGTAAAGAGTAAATGCTTTCACAATTAAGCAAGAGAGGAAATACTGATTTCCAAGAGAGCCTTTGGGCTAGTTTTGAGCAATTATCTCAAATCACAGAAAGAGTTATATTTTTATACATATGAGCTAGTACATTTTTGGGAGTAGTAGTGAGCACTGATATGGGGGAGAGTTCAGACAACTCTTAACTCCCATAAACCATGTAGCCAACGTGGGTAGAAAAGGGTCATACTTTTTAGATGATTCCTTAGTGCTTTTAGCATAGACTAGTGGATCCACTTAGTAGTTAGGTTCTATACCCCCGGCAAGGTATAGGACGACCCTGACAACGTGAGGCAAAATGTTGTATCATCACATAGCTCTTAAGTGATGTTTGTCGGTTAGAGAAACTCCCACAGTTATATTTTCTATTCTCATATACACAGAGTTTACTTGTAGTTTTACGTACAAATAGAGTTATATTGTATCTATGCATACAAACTGAGTTACCATTGTATTTCTAAATACACAGAGTTGTTATCCATATTTTAAAAGCTTTTTTTATATTGCATTTATATTATTGCTTAATACTGAAATGAGTTGAGTTGAGGCCAGATATGTTCTTTCAGTTCTCTTTCAAGCTTATGTCTTGATTTAGAATTCCCTTCGCATGCTCGTACATTCACTGTACTGATGCCAGTTGGCCTGCATCTTTTTATGATGCAGATTCAGGTAACCAAGATCAGCATCCAGCGCATCGTTGATCCAATTGATCTTCAGAGTTGTTGGTGAGCCTCCTTGCTTCCGGAGGATCCCTTTTTTCCCCAGTATTTTAGTTCATTAGGATGTCGTGGGTCTTGTCCCGACATCCATCTCAGTTATTAGAGGCTTCATAGACAGTTAATTGATGTTAGTTCTTAAGTCTTTTCCATTTCAGTTATGTTGAGACTTGAATTGCCATTTTCGCCAGTTGAATGTTTATCTTTAAAACATACTAAGTTATTCAGTGAGACAATTTATTTATGATTGTATTTCAACACCTTCTTTTATCATGAGTAAGTCTTTTGCTAAGAGTTAAGCCAGGCCAAGGATTCGCTTGGGGTCAACAATGGTTCTTGAGTGCCAGTCCCGCCCAAGGTGTAAGCTCGGGGAGTGACAATTTATGTAGCTGATTAACTAACAAAAAAATTTTCAAAAATCAAAAGAATAATAACGAAAACCTAACCTTAGGTAATGAAGGTCAAGAAATTGCAGGAGAAAATTTTCAACCCTTTTTTTTGGGTTTTATGAAACTGCACTTTCGAAGATGAAGGACCATCCTTTTTCAACGTTCCAAATTTTACCTTTGCCATTAATAATGAATCATGGAGCTTTTTGGATTTGTTTTCAGCCCAACCAATATCTTCGTAATCATAAATACAACTAGTGTTAGTTGATGGTGCATCATCTATGTGATTCAACAATTAGAGCAAGAACAAAAGAAATGAAAAATTAAGTCACAAAATAGTTTCAAGAGATGAAAAAAATACCGATTTTAGTTTAGATTAGGGTTTGACAGAGAGATACTTGATTTTGAAAATTGATAGAGAAATTAACTATCGAAATAATGGAGAGAAGATTAAGGAGAGAAATCAGGAAGTGATAAACTTTGATTTTTGGAGTTGAGATTTATGTATCCGGCAGTTTAGATTTAGGAGTAAAATATGAGATTTTAGAAGTTTTTAGAAATGGGAGGGATTATTGGAAATTAGGAAAACATAAGATGTGTATATTTTTTCCTATTTAGTATGAAAGAAAGTGAAAAACTTGAATAGAAAAGATAGAAATGAAAAAGGGGGCAAATACTTGTGCTCACTTTTTATTATTAACTAGGGTTTTAAAGAGAGTTGGTTTAGGGAAGAGATTAAGATTTAGCAAATGGAAATGTGGAGAACACATTCATGCATAAATTGAACTGTAAGCTAAACTACAAGTCTACAAGAGAGTAAGTACTCAAATAAATAGAGTTTAATAAGTGGTCTAACAACCAATCCAATATATTTGTACGTAGATTTTATCCCTGTCTTAAAAAGATAGATAAATAACTTTTGGTAGACCCTTCGGCATCTACAATTACGCTTTAGTTTTAAATAATTTAGAATTGACAAAATATTTGGACCATTTCTCGAGTTATCCATGTCATCCTTGCACATGGGTCATTGCAAATCTTTTCCGTATCGTTAAAATTTTATCATATGTCCTCGAAAGGACAAGTTACATACACGATTAGCGTAAGAAATTTTAAACCAACAAAAATCATAAGAGGTGAAAAAAGGAACCTTGTCGACCTGACATTGTGGAGTCCGATCCGGCCCGTGTTTGAAATTAAGAAGCTTTCCTTTTTCATATTATAAAGGACTTAAATGTAGATATTCTCTGAGTGATCTGATAATATATACCAACAAATCAATATTAGGCAAGAAATAGGCAGCTAGATAAGTATTATGAACTCTTTAATTTCTCTGTGTTGATCAATAAGATAAATTAAACAGATACTCCATTACAAATAATTGCAAAAAAAAAAAAAAAAAATGGTGGGTCAATTGTTAATTTGGGTATTGTTGGATTGTCTGGATAGTGGTTCTCAAAGTATGGAGGGATATGTATTTCAACAATTTGTCCCTCTTCTTTTATTTCATTCACAATAATTAGTATAATATAGTTATTGCATATACAACATCTATTTACATGTTATTGGAAAATAATTCTACTACACTTTGTCTTCAATTCCTAATTTAGATGAATGTTGGAGGAAAAACATGGGGAGTATTTTCTCCACTACCAATTTACGAGTGCAATTGAAAAAAAGGGTTAGGAATTGTTATCATATGTCTCCTTATGGAAAAATCTATATTTCCTGTCAAATGCTTAGTATTTGTTTTGAAACTCGACTAATATGTATGTTCTGAAAAAGAGATCTCTTAGGTTCAGGTCTTGAAATAGAGTGTTTCCGTTCAAACTCTTAACCTAATAGACCTCTAGTTAAGAATGGAGGGGTCGGGTACTTATCACTCTATCATAACCTTTGATGGTAGCAAAATTCAAAGGCGTGTGGAGCTTGTTTATTAGTTACAGATATGACAAAACTCAATAACTTTTGCTCAAATTATATATTTGTGTTAAAAAGTTCTTTTAATATGTAACAATTAATATATTCAGCACCTAATAAACAAAAAAATATTATAACATGAAGTCCATGAACTAAAAATCGACTATTTTTTTTATAATGGAAGTCGATACAAAGTTGATATTATTATAGATTTATTTTCAAAGTGTTTTTTTCAATAAATAATAGGATTCCTTATATACTTTCACAACTCATAAAAAGATAGTCTGATGCACGTAACATTTCACGTTCATGCAGAGTATGTAGAGGACCACAACCCACACACAACCCTAATATAAGCATTAATAGTTATTTTCACGCTGATGTGATAATTTTACCGTTGCTCCAAAAATCTCGATCTGCCCTCACAACTCAGTAGTGATTAAAAAGATTTTGGTCACAACATCTGATGTGATGGAAGTGTATGGGTTATTAGAATCTGGTCATTTGAAGATTTTTGCCTTGTCAGTTCCCATTCTATCTTTTCCAAACATAACAATACTTTTTGCACAATAATTTGTACTTTTTTTCCTCTGGATTTTTTGGTAGATACGCACTACTATAATTTGTGTAATAAAGACCTCTAATTTTGTCATAGTTAAAAATGTATGGGCCCATATGGCCCATTTATAGTCAATCAAACAGCTGTATATCAGCCCAAATGAGGGCCCATAATATCCTATGGTTTTTCACGTGATAAAATCCATTAATCCCTTTAAAAAGGAATGTGGGTTGGAGAAGAAAGGGTACACGAATTCATCCAACAAATTTCAGGTGGCCCATTGGAATATTCACATGATTGTCCTAATAAAGTTTGGTTGAGGGAGTGGTGTATACGCATTCATACTCCTACATTAAAAAAAAGATAGAAAGGTTGTTTCTAATCGATCCTCATTTCAAGTAAAATAGAATACAAATCAAGCTTATGTAAGTAGTAGATGAAGATTTATGTGAAGGTGTTTGATTAGACACAAAATCAAAGAAAAGAATAAACACTTTTATAACATGTGATCCAAACAAACCTTTGAAATTTTTAGACATATAAATCAAAATTTTAAGAGTAAAACAAGTTGTTTAGAATCAAATTGTTTTCATTCTTTTTGAAAAATAGAAAAATGAATAAATATAATGTCACATAATTCGAAACAACAATAGTAGTAATAGTAGTAGTAACTATAATAATAAAATATAGTATGATGTTTCTAGAAATGACACATTGAATAGTCCCCACAATCCATTCCTAAAAAACCCCAAAGTGGTTTCCAACAACACTAAACAGTGTTAATGGTGTAGACCAAGTTCCACCACAATAGAATGTTCAAGGCCTTCCACAATTTTTTTTGTCACTTCCATATATTGTACAAATCAACAAACCAATATACACAAATCCTCAAGTTGTCTTTTCTTTTGCCTACATAATCTCACTTAAAATATTGTTGGATATATGATCATATGCCAGAGTGAACATTTTTTAAAGATATTGTGGCATGTGATACTCCATTTTTTCACAAGTGATAAAGTCATCTTACTTTAATTCACAAGTGAAACTAAACTTGAAGAGGCATATTTTGTGTAACACATATATATAAGTCAAAATATATTTTAAAATATATATATATTAAATCTTGAATACTATTAATGAAATTTATAGTTTTTCCACCGAAGAGAGACCTTTCATTCCACATTTCGGTACAAGGAGAAAATCATATTTGTATTGTTTGCCGAAAAGATTTTATATTCATAAAGAGAAAACATGGTATACATAATTTCCAAAATTAAATTTTGTTGATGAAGAATAATTAAAATTTCTCAGTGTCAAATTGGTGGAGGACCAAAAACATTTTGCTTATGAGTCGGGTATGGAGCCATGAGCCTAACAACGATTTGGAATTGCGTACCCCTTTTATAATAGACGCTTACTTGTAAATTAGAGGAACAATACCTAATTCTGAAAATGCTCCAAAAACTTTTTAATTGATTTGGGCTCATGAAAAGTTGTACTAATTTTAGCCCAGAACATTATAAAGGCCCAAGTAGTGCTATGTTTTCAGGTAATATTGTCAACATTGTTATCCACAAACCTTGAAACTCCAAGCCCATTATGTGCTCTTTGTAAACTGTGAGAGGAAATTTTAAGCCCATATATGCTAAAGCAAAAGGTCACTCTGGAAGAGTTTTAGATAGGATTGTTCAAGCCCAACCCTCTTCGAACCTCAAATAAAACATAAAATTTCACGGGGTATTCAGTTTGCGCATGTATATATATAAAACATTTTTGCATTTCTACCAACTTTGGAACAAGTCGTATGTGTATGAAGATTCATATGACTGAAGTTCAAGCATTATGCCAAGTGTTTAGAAAAAAATGGTTGAACTTCTGTTATATATACATTTACTCATAAAGCTTAGGAAAAAGCAACTTAACCTCAACTATGATTTAAATGGTAGACCCAAAATCGATAATTATGCACTCGGTCTGTCGCTAGGGAAGTGGATTTGAAAACTGGGATCCAATTATACCATAAGTGTAAAATATCTATGTTATATACCCAAACGTATATCATGCTGGACTTGGCCTCACGGTGAAACATATTGGGCTTTTTGAGGGTGAAATCGGCCCATCTGCATAATGTAGATGGGCTCACTTATGATATAACCGTTACGAAAGGCCCAATTGGCAAGGAGTACAGAATTAAAAGGCCTAGGATGTGCTCCCATATTTTCTTGTCTTTTGATTTCTATTGTTACTTGTTGTTGCTTATTTTTTAATATCATATTATTTTATTGTAGTTACCATCTTGTTGTCATATGTTGTTTTTGTTAATATTTGTTATTTTTAGTATATCTGTTACTTTTATATTTTTGAACTGCTTTGAACAATTTTTCTTGATTCAAGTGTCAATCGGGAACAATTACTCTATCTTTGAGGTAGATGTAAGATTTGTGTACACTTTACCCTCTCAAACGCCACTTTATGAGATTATACAGAGAATATTGTTGTTGTCGCATAACTCTAGCCTTTTCTTTTGTATTATTGGCATCATATGACATTTTTTTAGGAAACAACTTAGCTAGTAGCAAGGTACCACCACACTATTCTTTTTTTTACATAACTTCAGAGAAAAATGTTATAGTAATTATTTCCTTGCGATTGTTGGAGCTGATAAATAAGAAAGCAAAAATAAAGAAAATGTTGGAGTTGAACAATAAAGAAAGCAAAAATTAAAAAAAAGTGTTGGAGCTAATAAAGAAAGAAAGTAATTTGTAATACTATACTATATCTCACTTCGAATTACCACCCAAAAAAAAAATTCACATTGGGAAAGAAAATTTTGTGTTATTTATCTTTTTCAAAATGGGTAAATAATTTTTATGTACAAAAAAATTAATTTTTTTAACACTATTTTAAGTGACAATTTGAGATTGACTACGGTGAATTCAAGATGTAACATCATGGTCAATGAAGTTTGACTGAGTTATAGTGAGACCAAATGTTCAAAAATACTAAAATGCTCAGTGATTTTTGTTTCATCGGTGAAAGCATAAGTAGATATATAGACTTATTGTGTACATGTATCAGTGGGAATATCAAACATATACGGTGAATTAGTTGAGTTGCACGCTAGCAACCACCATTACTAAAAGAAAATGAGAAGTTGGTAAACCAAATTAAATATGAAGCTTACAAAACTACAAAGAAGCTGATGAAATATGACACATTAGATTCATTATAGAGGCTGTCATAAATCTAAATATCAGATGTCCTTACCAAGTCCAGTTTCCCAACTACACGATTAGTTAAATTATTCACGAATATTTATTGGATATAACATGTTAAATAAGAAAAACTTGAAATATGTAAATATACTCTAAATTCGGATATTAAAACACTAAATTATGATAATAAATTCCTTTTCCTGAGTCGGAGATTGAAGGGAAGAACAAACTCTCTTTCTATCTCTCCATCTCCGACACCACCTTCTTTAGTAGATATCAAATCGGGAAATGATGAAGTTCTTTATGACAATGCGGTTCTATATGGTTCTTCGAAAATAGGAGGTTTATCTCATGAACCTTGTCTAGTAGTTCCCTCCTGCAAAGTTTTTGGAGTACGATAAATACATAACCTTTGTGGAATCCGGTCTTGCCAATTCTATTATTTCATTCACCTGAGAGTGAACAAAGGATTTTATTTACGTTTACTCAGTAAGAATGTTGATGTAAGAGGGATTGTTCCTACTGCTCAGGTGTAGGTTTTATTTGTATTTACATTGATAAAGTTTATAACTTAATGTATGTTTTGTTTATATATTCAATAGTAAATCACTTCAAGGAGAAAGTGAAATTACTAATCATATAACCTAGGATTTCTAGTTGTGCGTGAGATTATAAATAGATAACTAAGCAACGTAATTGGTGTGTTGAATTTTATACATAACTGTTAGAGAAATAGTCCGTTACATAGAGTCCTATTAGCAAATAGAGTCAAGTTATTTCAGCTTTGTCCTAGTCTATAGGGGAGTAGTTTATCATGGCTTTACTTCCTATGTTTTAGGAGTTAGTGGTTCCAGTTTTTAGCTTCAAACGTTATGTATTTGTCATATAAAATATGGGCCTAACCCATTGGTGGCCCCTTAAAGTTGGCACAAAGTTTCACTTAGACACTTCAACTGGGAGATGTTCATTTTAGACACTTCATGTAGAGTCTTAATGTGTCATTTTGACACTTTTTTACCAATCAACAAAAATATATAAGGTGTGTGTGTGTTACACTCGTGAATGACGTGTAAAGTGACAAATTAAACGACGACATGTGTCATTTGCATAAAAAACAATTCTTAAATAATTATTTTTGAATAAAAATAAAAAGTAACCAATGAATCAATGACATATGGATTTTTTCCCTTTTTAAAAAAAAATAAAATTTAAACCAATAAATCCCCCATCCCCCCAGCACCCCAATTTCTCCCTACCCATTTGCAGAAACACCCCCGACATCTTCTCTAAACACTTCTACCCCGTCCCCCCCCCCCCCCACCATTGTCTTCTCCAAATATCTATTCAATTGCAGAAACATTTAGGCAATCATTTCCTCGGATTTTCTTCTCCAAATACCGGTATTCCTTTTTTCCAATAACATTTGGGTTCACACCCACTGACACACTGTTCCTTTTTTATTATTTTTTTCTTCAAATATCTTTTTGTTTCTTTTTTACCCTAATTAACAGGTTAAGAATTCACAAAAAATTAAATTTACTCCTCTGTAAAAATTAATTTCTTTCAAGAAAGAATCTCATGAATAATTTAATATTTAAATGTTGAAATGAGTCTATTCCTAAATTTTCTAACACAGATTCATCATTTTTCATCATTTTACCGTAACTATTTCTCTTCGCCATTGTTGGATATTTATGTTTGCAGGAATGGAGGCTAAAATTGGAAAGCAGAAGAAGAAAAAAATAATTAAAAAGTCAACTGAATATGTTTTTCACGCGCAGTCATGGAGTGTATTACACTCATTGAGCCAGGTAGGCAAAAAGTGTCAATATGATACAACAAAAGTTGACATGAGGTGTCTAAAATGAACATCACCCGCTTAAGGTGTCTAAGTAAAATTTCGTGTCAACTTTAGGGGACATCCGATGGGTTAAGCCTAAAATCTGCAGTTGCAGAGCCTTAAAAAAATGCAGCAAAGTAGTTCCCTTTCTTCTCAACGTTTCGACTCGTTTTCTCTGTTTTTGTTTACTGTCTGTTTCATTATCTTGCTTTTGTTTACAGTGGTATCAGAGCGAGCGTGAGATTCTGTAGTAATACGAAAGAAGCAGCGATTCTAGAATGAAAAGAAAATAGCAGCAACTAAACTTTTTTTTTCCTTTTTTCGTTTTAACTCATGGCATCAGATAGTACTTTCGTACAAGTAGCGATTCCACGCTTTGATGGTCATTACGACCATTAGAGCATGCTAATGGAGAATTTCTTATGGTCAAAGGAGTATTGGCCAATTGTCGAGGACGGGATCAGCACTCCAGCGGAAGGCGAAACTTTGACGAATGCTCAAAAGGCAGAATTGGAAGCAAAAAAGTTGAAAGATTTGAAAGCGAAGAACTATCTCTTTTAGGCTATCGTCGTCCATCCTAGAAACTATTCTTTGTAAAGAAACTTCTAAGGATATTTGGGATTCTATGAAGAAAAAATATCAAGGCACTGCTAGAGTGAAGCGTGCACAACTTCATGCCTTGAGAAGGGATTTTGAGACCTTACAGATGAAGGAAGGAGAGACTGTAATGAGTTATTATGCTAGAACAATGGAGATCAACAACAAAATGCGATTCCATGGCGAGAAGATGAATGATGTCATAATTGTTGAGAAGATACTACGCTCTTTGACGTCGAAGTATGATTATGTCGTTTGCTCCATTGAAGAGTCAAAAGATATAGATGAGTTGTTGCTTAACGAATTGCAAAGTTCCTTACTAGTGCATGAACAGAAGATGAATCGCAATTCAACTTCTGAAGAGCAGACCCTGAAAGCTTCTACTTTTATTCCTTCCAATTATAGAGGAAGATGTAGAGGTACAGGAAGAGGAAGTGGGAGAGGAGACCGTGGAAACAGAGATGGAGGCAGAAATTTTAGGGTCAATGATGACTACAACAAAGGCCGAGGAAATAATTTTGACAAATCAAAGGTAGAATGTTATCGATGTCATAAATTTGGTCATTATTAATCCGAATGTTATACTAGGCTGCCTAATGAGAAGGATGAGAAGTCAAATTTTGTTGAAAGCAAGGAAACTGAGACCTTGTTGATGGAAACACAAGCATATGAAGAACCTTTGCAAGATGTTTGGTATCTGGACACAGGCTGCAGTAATCACATGAGTGGGAGTAAGTCTTGCTTTTCTTATTTAAATGAAGGCTTTCATTCTAAAGTTAGTTTTGGTGATTGCTCTACTGTGGATGGAATGGGAAAATGTGATATTAAAATTAAAGCCAAGAATGGTTTTGAAGAAATAATATCAAATGTGTTATATGTTCCCGCTCTAAAAAGCAATTTATTGAGTGTCGGACAGTTGCAAGAGAAATGGTATTTTATTCTCATTGGAAAAGGTGTTTGTGAGATTTCTAGTCCTACTAGAGGAGCTATTGTTGTTGTGAAAATGAATTCAAACAGGTTATTTCCCTTGAACATTGAGAGTATTAAATCATGTCTGAAGGCAGAAGTGAAAGATTCTTCGTGGTTGTGGCATTTTAGATATGGTCACTTGAGTTTTGGTGGATTAAAAACTCTCCAATAGAAAAATATGGTGATAGGCATTCTAGAAATTCTCATCCCCTCCCAAGTTTGTGAAGAAAATGTTGTTGGCAAACAACATCGTTCTCAATTTCCAAAAGGGAAGTCGTGGAGAGCAAAAGCTATTTTGGAACTGGTGCATTCAAATATTTGTGGCCCAATTAGACCAATTTCTAATGGAGGTAAAAGGTATTTCATTACCTTTACAGATGATTACTCTCGAAAAACTTTGGTGTATTTTTTGCAGGAAAAATTAGAAGCTTTTGGAGAGTTTAAAACCTTCAAAGCTCATGTAGAAAATGAAACTGGAGAGGCCATAAAGACTCTTTGAACTGATCGTGGTGGCGAGTATTGCTCAAAAGTCTTTAAAGATTTTTGTGAATCTAATGGAATTCGAAGAGAGCTTACCACTGCTTATACACCACAACAAAATGGTGTATCGGAGAGAAAGAATAGAACCATTCTCAATATGGTGCGGAGTTTGCTAGCAAGAGGAAGAATGGAAAAGACCTTCTGGCCGGAAGCAATAAATTGGAGCGTTCATGTATTGAATAGAAGTCCAACGTTTGCTGTTCAAAACATGATGCCGTAGGAGGCTTGGAGTGGAAGAAAATCCTCTGTAGATCACTTTCAAATTTTTGGTTGCATTGCCTATGCACATGTTCCATACGAGAAAAGGAAGAAGCTTGATGACAAAAGCGAAAAGTGTATCTTTGTGGGTGTTAGTGAAGCATCTAAGGCATATAATTGTTTAATCCATGGATGAAGAAAATCTTAATCAGTAGAGATATAATTTTTGATGAAGAAAGCACTTGGGACTGGAGTATGCAACAATCTACTCCATTTGTATTTGATATTGGAGTCGAAGAAGCAACTGCAATCCCCGAAACTGCAGAGAACTCAGCTCCTGCAGCGGCTGAAATTCCATTAGCTGCTGCTGAAAGTTCACCAACTGCTGAATCTTTACCAGCAGCTCTAGAAGAAATTGATGCAGCAGCTCAGTCTCTTCGTCGTGTTCGCATAAAGCCTGCGTGGATGGTGGATTATGAGGTAAGAGGAATTAATATTGTTAATGATGATGCAATTACTCATTTTGCATTATTTGCAGACTGGGATTTGAGAGTGCTGTTAGAGAGGAAAAATGGAGAAAAGTGATGGATGCTGAAATAGAAGCTATTGAAAAGAACGATACTTGGGAGCTTGTTGATCTTCCTGGGAAGCAAAAAACCATTGGTGTCAAATGGGTCTATAAGACGAAGTTGAAAGAAAATGGTGAAATCGATAAGTATAAGGCACAGTTGGTGGCTAAGGGATACAAGCAGGAGTACGGTGTGGACTATGCTGAAATTTTTTCTCCAGTTGCAAGGCACGACACTATCAAAATGCTAATTGCGTTAGCGGCACAAAATTCGTGGCATGTATTCCAATTAGATGTCAAATCAACTTTCTTACATGGATACTTGGAGGAAGAGGTATTTATCGAACAACCCCATGGTTATGTTAAGATTGGTAATGAGCACAAGGTTTATCGATTAAAGAAAGCCCTTTATGGACTAAAACAAGCTCCACGAGCTTGGTATAGCCGCATTGAGGCTTATTTTCTGAAAATGGGTTTTCAAAAGTGTCCATATGAGCACATGCTTTTTGTGAAAATTGGGGAGAACGGAAAAATGCTCATCACGTGCTTATATGTTGACGATCTTATATTCACGGGGAATAGTAGTGTCATGTTTGATGAATTCAAGAAGTGTATGATGAATGAATTCGAGATGTCCGATCTTGATAAGATGCATTATTTTCTTGGTTTAGAAGTGGTGCAATCTGATGAAGGGATATTTGTTTCTCAAAAGAAGTATGTGCGATAAATTTTAAATAGGTTTGAGATGCAGAATTGCAATCCAACTAACATTCCAGTTGAGTTTGGTTTAAAACTTAACAAAGCTGGGAGCGGAAAGAAGGTGGATAGCACGTTTTACAAGCAAATCTGTAGTTTAATGTATCTAACTACTACAATACCAAACATCATGTATGCTGTTAGTCTTGCAAGTAGATATATGGAGTGCCCGACTGAAATGCATCTCCTAGCTGCGAAGAGAATTCTGCGTTACCTACAAGGAACCAAGGATTTTGGAATTTTCTACATGAAAGGAGAAAAGTCAGATTTGGTTGGCTTTATTGATAGTGATTATGCTGGAGATCAAGATGATTGAAAGAGTACTTCGGATTATGTGCTTGTCAAGCTATTTGGCTTAGGAGAATCCTTGAAGAGCTACAGTTCAAGATGAGAAGAGCCACTATAATATTTTGCGACAACAATTCAGCCATCAAGTTGTCAAAGAATCCTGTGAACCATGGAAGAAGCAAACATATTGATGTGAAGTATTATTTCCTGCGAGATCTCAATAATGAAGGAACAATAGAGTTGCAGTACTGCCGAAGTGAAGATCAGTTGGCCGACATTTTTACCAAACCTCTCAGATTTCTCCCATTTCAAAATCTGAGGAGGTCGATGGGTATCAGCACTATGGAAGATTTCAAGAAGCTGAAGTTAAACTAAAGCTTACATGCTTTCAGTTTAAGAGAGGGTGTTAGAGAAATAGCCCGTTACATAGAGTCCTATTAGCAAATAGAGTCAAGTTATTTCAACTTTGTCCTAGCCTTTAGGGGAGTAGTTTGTCATGGCTTTACTACCTACTTTTTAGGAGTTAGTGGTTCTAGTTTTTAGCTTCAAACGTTATGTATTTGTCATATAAAATCTGCAGTTGTAGAGCACTAAAAAAAATGCAGCAAAGTAGATCCCTTTCTTCTCAACGTTTCGACTCATTTTCTCTGTTTTTGTTTACTGTCTATTTCATTATCTTGTTTTTGTTTACAATAACAACTAAAATACTATCAAATATGGTACTAATTTCAAGACATGAATAATTCACTTCTAGCCAAGAACCAAACGACACACAAGTGTTCCTCTTCCTTGCCCAACCTCCACCCTCTCTACGGAAAACTTGTTCAATTAATAGTCTTATCATTTGGAGATTTTAAAGTCTTTTTCATTGTGCAATTTCTTTAATTCAGAAGATAGGGTTTTGGTGATAATTTTTATTTACGAAACTGATAATTTTAGAAGAGTCATTGACGTTGTTCCTCGGTGGATCATAAATTGAAAAACGATTCTATGTTGTATTTTAGTGCTTCTCCATATAATATGAACAATGTATCTTTTCTAGATTTACTCCTAGCTACTAATTCCTTCATTTGGGCAAGATGACGATGTTTCCTTGATTTCACCTGTTGCTTTTCATTTCTAAGCTTTCACACAATTGATTTTTTTAGCATCAATTGATTTTGTGAAATTATATCATTCCATTGTTATTCTTTTCCTTTGAAAGAAGAGACAAATAATTGACATATCTGATTCCATAAGTTGAGCACAAGATATCAAACTTGAAAAAAAAAACATTTTCATATCAAATCAAAATAATCTTTCATGATCTCTAATTCCACAATAAATTTTCAACTGAAATGAAAAATACAAGCAAAATCATAAGAAATTCAAAATACTTCTATGAAGACTTAGACCTAAAACTTTAAGAATGGATCAACACCTCCAGTTTTCCAAATTGTCATAAGTTTCGTCTATCTCTTTACCAACTTGATAATAGTTTCCCAAATCAACCCCATAAACCCATAGACAAGTCGAAAATTTCACGATGAATAGGGTTGATTATATTAGGGTCATATCCAGCAATTCTTAAAATAAATAAGAAATGCCTCTTTAACAAAATTATCTTAGTCTTCAATACCTGACCACGAAATTTCAAATTGGGAATTGAAGCCTCGATGTAATTGATAAAATTTTCTGAATAATTAGGATATGGAATCACTCCATGATTGAAAAAGTAATGATAGATAGACTTCAAGATAGCTACATCCTGATAATAATCACAGTTGTCTTTTTTTTTTCAACTTAATTTCGGAAGTTCCTCCTTGTATAATATTGGAAAATGCAGGCTCACCGATGAGTTTCAATTCATAAAATTCAGGCATGGGAGACTTTCCTTTTTCTCTAATTTTTGGACATACACACTTCATTTCATACATATCAAATGCTGGGAGTTTTCCTTTTTTTGTTGCTTTTTGGTCCTCTATTTCGTCTACAACTTTATCTTTTGCAGATTCAGAGATGAATGATTCTTCATTTTGAATATCGTTGTTGAAGTGATCATGTGGAGGAGAGGAGATAGGTGACCAAACTTCAGATTCTTGATTTTGTTCTGAAGGTAGCATTTCAGACATGATGATTCTTTTTGAAAATGCTGATAAGAATGAGGAAATAGTTTTTTCTGATGCTATATTTAAAGCCTATTCACTTGGACTAAAATAAATAAAATATTAATTGTATTAAATCTCACTTCAATTTTTCATGCCATAAAAGTCATAGTTAGACATTAAATGACTCTTGTAATATATATTTATTAATGGATTATGGTGAAGTAATAAAAGATTTAATCAATGAAGTTGAATAAGCTATTATATGAACAAATGTTCAAATCATAACAAAAGCTATAAATGCTTATGACTCTTTTTTCAAAATGAAAAAATTAGTCAATTGCGAGGAGAATGGTCAACAATGGAGTAAATTCATTCTTATCAGTTATCTCTCTTGGTAAGAAAATTCATAATAAACATAAAATGCGACCTCCTCTACATTTTCTACATATTATATGACAATGAACAATAACAATGAGAAAAAGAGGCAAATATATCCCTCAATTCCGCCAATTAAATTGGATATACTCCTTGTTAAAAAAATGATATGAAAATATTTTTATTGTTTTACAAATGGTGCATATATACCTCACCGTCTAACAAGTGGTGCATATTTACCCCTTTACTTAATGGCCTGAATTAAAAAAATAAAAATCCAAAGTATTTATTTAATTTCAAAAATATTACGTGGCTTTATAAAACTATCTCACCCCATTTTATTTTAAAAAATAAAAATAATTTAAAATTTGTCTTTGAATACCTTTTTGGATCTTTCTACATCATTTCCCATATTTTTCATCTTTTTGGACAATCAATTGGAAATTTTCACACTAAGTAATATTATTATGCTTTTTGTTTGTGGAGTTGCAGTGCACCAGTTAGATTTTGTACACTTATTATCGGATATAAGTGTACGATAATTAAAAGCATCTGACACTACAAGAATAACAAATTTTTTGCTCCAATTATTTAGTGGCAATCATATAATTATCACTATATTATATTTAACGGAAATATAAAATTTTAGTACTTATAACAAACACTCTATAAATACCACTAAATGCTAAATATTTTTGCGGCAAAAAAACTTTTGCCACTAAATATCTCTTTTATTGTAATGTGATTACGGTGTTAGTCCTTAATAATAGTTTGTATCTATTTTACAGATCCTTTTTGTCCTCCCTTGTAATGTCCTTTGTATCAGATTCACTTAACATCAAGTTTTGAATAATGATTTTAGTCCACTAAGTAATATGAAACTCGTGTTCTCACTTACATAAGAGAAAGAAATCTACTAACATTAGTAGCTTGTTAATGTCAATCTTACTACTAAATAACTAAAGTAATGAAAAGAAAACATTAAAGAAATTTAATAAGCTACATTTTCATTAAAATATGAAAAAAGAAAAGAAAGAAAAACAATATCTCCATGAAGAAGTGTAAATCTCTCCCTTAAATATGCAATGATTATTTGAATAAAAAATAAAATAAAATATAACAACCCTCTGCAAAATGCATAAGGTGGAACAATTTCAAATCATTACTTATACAATTATAATCATCAGAGCTTCTACCGCCTTCATTCTTGTTGTATTCTTGGTTTATTTTGTGAGAGGGGACAAACTAAACTTTCAATGTAGATTTTCACCGTAGGAGCTTTACCAAATTTAGGAAACTTGAGAATTATGATCGAGTTATCCTCTGGATTGTATATCATGAGAGTTGATTCAAATATAGCAAAAAATTCACCACCTTTTGATAGACAAAAATATTGAGAAAGAAAATAATCCATAGGATCTGAAGTATAATTGATGGTAAATATTTTTATCCAAGATTGTTTATTCCCATACTCCTTCATAGATCACACATCTACTTGAGCGGTCGGATTATTACAAAGCATTGAAAGTTTACTTCCCAATGCTCCCAACATGAGAATACCATCCCTTTCTCCATAACAGGTCGTTCCACCTTTCTCCATTTCTCATCAGCCAAATCAAAAGATGTGATGCTCTAACCCCTTTCGTAACCAAGACCAGCACTAGTAGCCCAGTGAAGCTTCCCATTTACAAACTTACCTGAACTAATTAATCGCATCACATTCTGAGGATAATCAATTTTTCACCAAGAATCATTTTTTAGACTATAGATATTGACCTCTTGAAAGTCATGCTGACGACCAATATTAGTACAAATACATACTACCTTATAATCATCATGAATTTCATCATATCCAAAATCATATAAGAAATAGACAACATCGCCTACTTTAGTTTTAAAATCAGGTAATTTCTTGTACTTTCTTATTGTTGGGTTCCATAGAAATAATTTCTTTGCCATATTTATGAGACAAATCAATCCATATACAGAACCCTTAGCCTAAGAATATCTACTAGAGTTTTTCATGGGACAATCCATATCGAATTCCTCAATAACAAACTCATAAAGTAAAGACTTAAGAGAACAATCCTTTAGATTATTTTTAGGATGGACAGTCCTCAACATAAGCCTATGGTTGGTGTAGTTTTTTTTATTAGATGATAAAATCATATGAGACTTGATAAACTTAGGGCTTCAGATCAAAGCAAGCCAAGTTTTCGAAACAGACCTGAACTGCAAAAGATATTTCACCGGAACCCTTAAAAGGATTTCAATAATGAGATTAGAGCAAATCAAATTTTTTTGTTCATCAACTTCTGAATTTTCTTGCTTTACTTCACTATTCTCTCCATTTTGTTCTTTACCAGGTATCATTTTGATATGGTGATTCTTTGTGAAAGTGTTGGAACTCATAAACAAAGAAAGCAAATATAATTTTTTTTTTGGAACTGATAAAGAAAGAAAGTAATTATATTACCAAAAAATATCACATTTGGAAAAAACTTAAATGTTATTATCTTTTCCAAAATGATGACTAATTTTTATGTACTAAATGTCTAAATTTTTTAATTCTATTAGATTATTATTACATGTAAATTTATGATGAGACAAGAGTGAAGTCAAGATGTAAATTAGTGGTCAAAGAATTTCGACTAAGGTATAGCGAGACCAAATTAAATGTTAAAGAGGCTAGAAATGCTAAGAGTTATATTTCCATTATTGATGAAAGCATTGGTGGATATATAGACTAATTAGGTACATGTATAAGTGGGAGTACCAAATATACGGTAATTCAGTGCACAAAAATTGTCTTGCGACCAACTTTATAGACATTTATGAAATATGAAGCATTAGGTTCATCTAATCCCACAATAAAATGCAAATATCTAAGAGACATGTTGTTTCAAGATAGGGAGTGATACCAATCAATTGTAGATTCTTTTCCCGTAAAATCTTAAAATTGATTTGTTCATGCACTATCTTCTAGCAAGCATACACGTGCCCCCCAATTTTTTTTGTGCTCATATAGATAAATTTGAAAATGTGACCATTGACGTGAAACCAAAATATTGACCGTATAAGTCACGAAAGTACGAAAATGAATCTTGACCGTATAAGTTACTAAAATACAAAAATGAATTTTGACCGTATAAGTTAATATAGTAATGAAATAAATTCACTATAGTGGGGACCTTCCTGTTTGAACTATCTATGTCAGATGTTTCAACAACTAAAATAAATCTAGGATATAAATTAACTTCATTGATTCTCCTTTCCACTTTAGGTCTTAATGTATATTATGCACTAAACTCTCGTTGTGCACAGGGTCCTATGAAGGGTTGGACAATAAGGAGTCTACTATAGAGGTTGTTAGAATGACCACCTAGTCATAGAAAGACAACTCATACCGTTATGCTAAGACTCCCCTTCAGTCGATACAAGAAAAAACTACTAGTAATAATTTATGCTCAAAGACTTGATAGACATATATAGTTAAGTAATTTGATCTTTTCATCTATTCAAATCATGATTACTGTATTAGTTGAGGAACATATAAATTGACTCAACCATCACATTTATGAAAAGCAAAAGAAGAAAAAGTTGATAATAGTGCCTGCGATACGAGCTGCAAAATAACCTATATATGTTGATCATTTATTAACTAGCTCGTATTCAGAAGAACTTCTCTTTGTAAAATAAAATGAACACTTAATTAGTAGGCCAAGGAATTGGGAGAGCTAGCAAATGCCAAGCCGCTCAAGCACCCCAGGAAACAGTGGGTGATTGATTAGATGCCATCACAAAGTCTAGTTTCCCAGTTACTCGAATCCGATAGCTAGAATTTGAGAAAGAATTTAGGAAGTCCTAGTCAAGCAAGTCAAGAATTGAGTTGGACTACTAGGTTTAGTTCAAATGCTAGTGACACAGATGATTGACCACGTAGAAGATGGATCGAAACCTATTTTTGAGAAATAACTTTCTTTCTGATATTAGGCTTTTCCAGTGAATTTGTAGAATGTGTATCTGAATTTCATTGAATTTTCTAAAAGATGGTAAGTGTCATTAATAAAACACTCCATACATCAAATTCCTCTTGGAGCCAAATGGCACACAAGTATTACTCTCCCTTGCCCAGCCTCCACCCTCCCTACGGAAAACTTGTCCAATTGACAGCCTTATCTTTTGGAGATTTTAAAGTCTTTTTCACTATGTAATTTCTTTAATTAAGAAGATAGGATTTTGGTGACAATTTTTGTTTACGAAACTGATAATTTTAGAAGAGTCATTGGCATTGTTCCTCGGTGGAACATAAATTGAAGAACGATTCTATGTTGTTTTTCAGTACTGGAGCAATTAATTGATACTTCTCCATATATATGCAGACAATGTATCTTCTCTATATTTACCCCTAGCTACAAATTTCCTCATTTGAAAAAAATGACGGTGTTCCCTTGGTATCATTTTTGAGCTTTCACACAATTGATTTTTTTTGTTAAACTATGTCATTCCATCGTTATTTTGTCTTCCTTGAAAGAAGAGAGTATTAATAAACATATTTGATTCTATAAGTTGAGCACAAGATATCAAACTTGAAAAAAAAACATTTTCATATCAAATCAAAATAACCCTTCACGATCTCTAATCTCACAATAAATTTCAAGCTGAAACGAGAAATACAAACAAAAGCATAAACAATTCAAAATACTACTATGAAGACTTGGACCTTAAAATTAAGAATGGATCAATACGTCCAGTTTCTCAAATCATCATCAGTTTCCTCTATCTCTTTGCCAACTTGATAACAGTCTACGAATTTAATCCATAAACCCATAGACAAGTCAAAAATTTCACAATAAATAGGGTGCATTATATTAGGGTCATATCCTGCCATTTTCAAAATAGTTAAGAAACGTTTCTGTCACGCTCCGAGGTTACCCCCTTGACGTAACACAGGACCTAGGATCACGAGTGACCCCAAGCTAACCCTGTGTCAGGCATATAATAAGCATACTATAAAATTACTGAATAAAACAAGTACTATGCGGAAGCTAAATCAATAGATAACTGAAAAAATGGGGAATACCCAACTAGTCTGAATGCATAAAACATACTAAGAGTCTAGTGATACTGAACAATCACTCAGAACTAAAGCTGAATCTACTACTATGTCTGAAAAACCTCTAACTGAGTTGAGTTGCTGGGACATGCCCCCAGCTAACTCTAACAAAGCTGAAAACTGAAAGTAAAGACTAATATGAAAAGCATGTCTATTGTCCTCGAAGTATGAGGACTCACCACTGAAGCTGCTGAATACGGGCCGATAATCGATCTAAGCATGATCTGGATGCGGAGTACCTGAACCTACATCATGAAAGGATGTAGCGCAGAGTATGCGTCAGTATTTGGAATATACTGAGCATGTATGATATAGATACTAGGCTGAGAAAAATATATAAGCTGGACAAAGCATAACTGAGCAATGACATAATATGAAAAAAAGCATAGATACTGCATTATAACTGAAAACTGAGCTAAATGCAATGACCAAGTACTGATCATGAACATAACATGCTGAGACTGAATACTGAAGTATAACTAAAAATCTGGTCAAATGCACTAGAGTAATACTGTGGGAGCTACTATTAATCGACATAAAATCACGTGAGCTAAACGTGGAGTCCGATGTATATCATCGAGAGGACCCAATATACTTTCTAGGGGTATAAAGGCATGACTGTCGTGATCAATAAATATGATGCCCAACAAAGGGGACTTATAATCCTACGGGGGCACGTAGTTCTGGGACTATGAGGGTACGCTGAACCCTAGTCCAACTCGGTGCTAAGCCTACTCCCAACTGGAAATGTGTATGACACAACATAACTGAAATACTGGGTAGCTCAATGTTCTGTCATACAAATCTAAGAATGCAACATTTAGGAACTAACAATGTAACATTAGAAAAATGGAGCACGTTTATCTGTTTAACTGACCTAGCAAGTGTAATTCATGAACTAAGAGAATCTACACAACTAGGGTTTTGAGTTTCATGCAAGGAACTAAGAAAACTTTCCAAGAAAACATGATAATTCGATTACGAATACTACAACAGCTAAATCACAACAAATATCTAAAGCTTCTAGAAACCCTAGGTCTAAATAAGATATAGGGACTCAAGAGTCTGATTGAATTTTAGGGACCTAGTGGACGAAAGGAATCCACTACTGAAATCTCACATACCTGGTGACGAAACCTACGGAGAAATCCTTTGATTTCGGGGCTGAAACTTGAAGAACACTATTGGTTGTTCTTGGGAGGTTTGGTTGACTTTTCCTCTTCTTTTTGCTCCAAGTTTGGATGATTTTTGGAGAATGAGGGTTCTGGGTAAGTTTGACTACGTTATTAGGCTTAGACTGAGTCAAATGACATAGTTTAGGCATTAAACGGTGTAGTTTAAGGGCCCCAATGCATAGGAAAAAGACCTAAATGAGCCTAACTTAAAAGCTGACGAAGGCCATCCACAGAGGGACCTACGGACCATTAGTTGACCTACCAACAGTCGGTAGGAGTCGTCGGTCGAACTTTGCCCGATAGGGCTTCACTAAAATGAGCATAACTCTTTACTCGGAGATGTGATTTTAGCAAACTTAGTGGCGTTGGAAAGAGGATTCAATTATCTTTCGTTTGGTAGGTCATGGGCCACCTAATTCATTCTGTGCTAAAAGATATGACTGTTTGAAGTTGGCCCAATAACCAATTCCCTCCAATTAGCTGCTGACCCTCACCTACGGTCCCTAGGTCCAACCACGGACCATCCTAGTCAACCGTAGGTGGGGTTAGAGACCATAAATGTTTTGTGCCCAATGATGGACCCCACTTACAGACCGTGTGTCAGACCACGGACCGTCGGTGGCTTTCGTGGTTCTTGCACTAGGTCTGGAAAGCTGCATTTTTTTCTACTTTCTCAAATCCAAGGTGTTACAGTTTCTCTAACATAATGATCTTAATCTTCAATGACTGTCCACGAAATTTCAAGTTGGGAATTAAAGCCTCAATGTAATTGATAAAATTCTCTGAATAGTTAGGATATGGAATCACCCTATGATTGAAGAAGTAATGATAGATATATTTCAAGATAGCTATATCTTGATAATAATCATAGTTATCTTCTTTTTTCAACTTAATTTCGGATGTTCCTCCTTGTATTAAATTGGAAAATGTAGGCTTACTGATGGGCTTCAATTCATAAAATTCAGGCATGGGAGACTTTCCTTTTTCTCCAATTTTTGGATATACACACCTCATTTCATAAAGATCAAATGATGGGAGTTTTCCTTTTTCTGTTGCTTTTTGGTTCTCTATTTCATCTACAACTTCATCTTTTGCAGATTCAGATATGATTGATTCTTCATTTTACAGATAGTTGTCGAAGTGATCATGTGGAGAAGAGGAGATTGGTAACCAAACTTCAGATTTTTGATTTTTTTCTGAAGGTAGCATTTCGGACATGATGATTCTTTGTGAAAATGCTGGACTGATAGAGAAAAAAGAAAGAAGAATTGTTATTGAGAATGAGGAGATGGATCTTTATCTTGCTATATTTATAGCCTATTCATTTGACTAAAATAACTAAAATATTAATTGTATTAAATTTCACTTCAAATTTTCATGCCATAAAAGTCACATTTCTTATCTATATATTCACTCTAGATTATTTGGTTAGTTAGACATTAATAACCTTTTCAGGTAAAACATTTACTAATCTGTCATGATTTATGGCTAGAAAAAGTTTGACTTATATAATATAGGGAAAAGGGTCAAAAATACCCCTCAACTTTGATTTATTGGTTGACTCTACTCTTACCGTTAAAATGAAGTTATTTATACCCTCACCGTTAGGAAACTTGTCATTTGTACCCTCCAAATTAATGGTTACCCTAAATCGACCTCAAATCCCCAATTTCAATTTAAATTATCCATTTAAAATTGGTTCCCTCTTTTAATTTGGACCCGACCCACTAAACCAAATAACATTGGTGAAACTTCAAACTTTCTTCCCCAATGTTGTCAAGAACAGAGATTTCGCACACTAATGTACAACTCAATGTAAACAAACCAACAAAAATGAAAAACCACCATTAGAGGGAAATGGAAAGTTACTGCAATGGTACAAATCGTGAAACTTCAAACTTTCTTCCCCAATGTTGTCAAAAATAGAGATTTTGTACACTAATGTACAACTCAATGTACATAAACCAACAAAAATGAAAAAGCACCATTAGAGGAAATGGAAAGCTACTTCCATGGTACAAATAGTTTTTGCATAGATGATATGAAATAAATGAGAAAACACCATTAGAGTATTTGGTGGTGTTTCCTTGTACTCTGACAACCCTTGAGCGATTTGAACGGTGACAAATACAACTGAAGAACTTATTGAATATTCACATCTTCTCCTAGCAACAATGACGATTAGAAAGCAAGAGGCCAAAACCCTTCTGCCTCACTGTTCACCCCATCTTCTTCTACACTATATTTTCTTCCATATTCCCTACATTCAATCTTTCGATTTTTCGCCATTGATTTGAACCAAAAACCCCCCAATATTTCATTTTTTTGATCTCGGAAAACCATGTTGGTAATCGGCAGGCGGCAACATCGGTTCTAATCGATTTGCATCGGTTCATTGGAATAAGAAGAAGAGTAAGAAGAACGGAACGTGCACTAGTTTGTTGAAATTGGAGGAAAATTAATAAAGAAAAGAAAGAGGACGAAGAGAGTTATCCTTATATTGCTTGAGACGATTCTGGTAAATTTTTGATAGAGGAAGAATAAGTCATTATTCAAGTTGTTGAGAGAGAAAGATAAGAGATGGGTTTGTTGTTATTTGTTTAATATTATGGGTCGGGATGAGTGTATCAAATCTATGGCTTCTAAGTTGAAACCCAAATTCCAAGGACCTTCAGTGGCTCAGAGACACCAAGGTGAAACTAATATGGGGAAAGCTGGCGATTGTGGTGATTGCGTTGTCAGTATATGAATACGCAACGTTGTTATTGTTGAATGTATGATTACGAGCTAATGTTCAAATGAATTATGATCAATCTTTGATGCATTCTATCTATGCCTGAATATGTGTGTGTTATTACAAGCTGAATTAGACCTGTTGTAGCAACGATTTTGTTTTATTTTGATGTTCATATGAACTATATATGATGAATCTTTGATTAAGCAAATAAAATGGTGTGGTTTGGAGGCAAGAGATGCATTCTATGAATAAAGCAATAACTATTGATGTGTCTTTTTACCAATTAAGTTTTTATATCTATCATCTTGTTGCTGTGGTATTTACCTACATATTAAGTTTTCATGTGAATGATTACTACTTGGTAGTAAGTCATTCCACTGGATAGTGTTTGGAATTTGAGATATGAATTATTCTATTATTTGTGATTTAACTCTAATTCACACCTCGGTTTGGGTCTAAGCACTTTGTTTAATAAATATTTACACAGTATAGTGTGTTATGAGAATGGTGAGATGTACGCAGACCTTTGTTTCCGATATATGCCTAGCTAGTTCTAAAAGAATATTCAGACGATTTTTTCCTAAGGTTCCTTACTTTAGCCGTTTTTGTTTCAAATTGTGAAATTTGGTATCACTTCTCTCTGTAACTCGCATCATGTGCTACAGGAAGCATTACAATTATCCTTCTGTTGTTCTTTGGGAGAACCAGTCTTATAACTCTAAAAAAATCTTACAAGGTAATCACTTATAGTATTTCTAGATTTTTTACATGTCATATTTGTTCAATTGGCTTAGAATTGTATCCTGGATGGCTTAATAAGTGTATACATTACTTGCATACGGACTTCTATGGTTGTTCTGATCCTAGGCCTGTACCGAGTGATAGTAAGAGCCTCATTTTCCAAAGCCGCGCTTAAACCCTGAACCGAGGTAGGTTCAAACCATGTTATAGAGTGCTTCTCCTCGCTTTATATTTCGTCATATTTAGTTAGAAAAACGAGTCAACCCTTAAGAACGATATTTATTTGACGTAAATTTGTAAAATGAGAAAGTAAGTAGTAATATTTATATCATTAATCAAGGTTCTAAGACACATTTTCCTTGTCAATGATCCTCTTCTAAAACAATTGATATTTTACTTTAGCTTATTTTTTTTCAAACTTTTTGTTCATATATTTGTCATTCATATTTATACTTATTAATTTTGGACTAAGCATATATATATTTGTATAGAGTTTTTTTGCGCTTTTCACCTTTAATAACACTGGTATAGGGGAATGGTAGAGGTGTGTGTAAGTTGGCTTGAACACTGTAATTATAGGTTTTTGATCAAGTTAAAACCCAGCCTATAAGTGAACGGAATCTCGACAGGACCCAGATTTACCATTTGAGAACCCTGTTATAGAATATCTGCACATTTGTTCAACTACTCTTTTAGCTAATGGAAGTATGTAAATAAGGAGCCCAAACTTGTTTGGGTCTGAGGCGCAGTTATAGTAGTAGTTGTTGTTATGTGAGTTAAGGAGACAATTTGTTCTTTTTGCCATGTCTGATATCTGTGCTGCAAAAAGTTGTTGTACCTAGGCACAAAACTACTGATTTTTAGCATTTAGTTCTTACTAATGATATGCTAGGTGTTAGAAATTCTAGTTATGACCCAAAGAAAATAGAAAAGAGGGGAAGCTTACATAATATCACATTTACAACATATACAAAAACACAGGGGAATACAAATGTGAAATTTTATCTTGCCTATACTATGTTCAGCCAACAAAAAGGACCTGGCATGGAGATGGTTTAACTTGGAAGAATCTTTAATCACTAGTGTCAGCTGATGCAAAAAAGAAGAAAGATGAGGAACTCAACGTTAATGACCCAAAACACGAGGAGGCAAAAATCATTGTTGTCCCAAAGAGGGAACATCATTCAGGTGTTAGGGAGGATTTAGGAATGGAAGCAAAGAGGTGGAATTAAGAAACTCTATACTAAGGAAGTGTTTATAGGCTTAGGGAATGGGTTGATCTGACCCTAAATTTGTTTTCTTTTATGTCCTTCAGATTTGGGCGATAGGCCCATATGAGTGATGTATTTTAGTGATTATCAATAAAATCTTTCAAGTTCACTAAAAAAAAGAAAAAAAATAGAAAAGAGGCATAAAGTAGATCGGCATAAGTAAATGTATATAGAATATCTGGCTATTTCAGCTCGACACATTTCTTGTTTGAGAATCAAAGAAGGTATTCTGCTTGAAGGTTCAAATTCTCGTATTGCTATCCCTTATAGAGTTCTGTGAGAAAGTACTCACTCGGGATCTTTGTCTTCCTTTTCATATTCCTACCTCTCTTGTTTTTCCTATGATGCTACCATCAATGTTAAGTTTTTAGGAGCCCATATAAGGTTAGGACCTGATCATCATTCTGCTACGTAGATTTGACTTACAAGTTTTTTGGAGTTTTTTTCTTTTGCTTTTTGGTCCTCTGTTTCGTCTACTTGGAAAAAGAAATAACAAACATTTCAACAGCTAAACTAATTTTAAGATAAAAATTAACTTCATTCATTCTCTTGCCACTTTAGGTCTCAGTGTATACCGATTAAACATTTAAGACAGTCTGATGTACTAAACTCTCGTTGTGCACATGGTCCTATGAAGGGTCAGTTCACTATAGAGGTTGTTCCAATGACTTCCTAGTCAAAGGATGACAACTCGTATTGTTATGCTAAGACTCCCCTTCAGTCGATACAAGAGAAAACTATTGGAGTAATAATTTATGCTAATGCATTAAGACTTGATAGACATATATTGTTAAGTAATTTGATCTTCTCACTACTCAAATCATGATTACTAAATTAGTTAAGGAACATATAAATTGACTTAACCATCACATTTATAAAAAGCAAAAAAAAAAGGGTTCTATGCTTTCTTTTTAGTTTCGAAGCATTTAAGTGATAATTCTCTCTATATATACGGAAAGTGTATCTTTTCTAGATTTTCCCATGTTGGGTATTATTTTCCCCGAGTTTCTTACCATAAATAGGTTTTCCTTTTAGGAAAAGGTTTAGCATTGGCTAGCCTTTTTCTTGTAGGAAAAGGGTTTAAGATTGGCTAGTCCTTTTCTTGTAGGAAAAGGTTTAGGACTCTATAAATAGAGACTTGTTCCTTCTTACTTAATCATCATTCACAATGTAGTCCTAGGGGCTTAGAGAGTTTTGGTTAGGAGGATAATTTGTGGGACACAAGTTTGATACGTTATCACTTGTGTGAACCTCCCATGTATTCCGAGTGAATTGGTTGAGGTTATTTCTCTCTATATTTTGTGCTCTCATGTTTATATAGTGGATTGCTCATCTCCTTTGTGGAAGTAGGTCAATTGTCCGAACCACGTTAAATCTTTGTGTCTTTTGGTATATTTCTCGTTTGTTTTCTTGTTTGTGGTCTTTCGAGGTTTGCTTTGCTAACTTCCGCATTACACCTGCTTATTTCGGTCTAACATCCTATAGCTACTAATTTCTTTATTGGGGAAAATTGACGACGTTCTCTTGATTTAGCTAACTTTTCTATTTATTTAGGGGAATGGTATTACTCTTCATTCTAAGCTTTCACAGGTATTTACTGGTTTTGTGAAATTATATCATTCCATTGTTATTCTTTTCCTTCCTTGAAAGAAGAGACGAATAATTGACATATCTGATTCTATAAACTGAGCACAAGATATCAAACTTGAAAAAACAAAACATTTTCATATCAAATCAAAATATCTTTCACGATTTCTAATCCCACAATAAATTTTCAACTAGAATAAAAAAATACAAGCAAAATCATAAACAATTCAAGATACTGCTTTGAAAACTTAGACCTAAAAATTTAAGAATGGATCAACACCTCCAGTTTCTCAAGTTGTCATCAGTTTCGTCTATCTTTTTGCCAACTTGATAATAGTCTCCCAAATCAACCCCATAAACCTATAGACAAGCCAAAAATTTCACGATGAATAGGGTTGATTATGTTAGGGTCATATCCTGCAATTCTCAAAATAAAAAAGAATTGCCTCTCTAACATAATGATCTTAGTCTTCAATGTGTGGCCACGAAATTTCAAGTTGGGAATTGAAGTTTCAATGTAATTGATAAAGTTCTCTGAATAATTAGGATATGGAATCACCCATGATTGAAAAAGTAATAATAGATAGACTTCAAGATTGCTACATCCTGATAATAATCATACTTATCTTTTTTTTTCAACTTAATTTCGGACGTTCCTCCTTGTATAAGATTGGAAAATGCAGGCTTATTGATGGGATTCAATTCATAAAATTCAGGCATGGGACCTTTTTCTTTTTCTCCAATTTTTGGAGATACACACTTCAATTCATATGGTTCAAATGCTGGGAGTTTTCCTTTTTCTGTTGCTTTTTGGTCCTTTATTTCGTCTACAACTTTATCTTTTGCAGATTCAGAGATGATTGATTCTTCATTTTTAGATCATTGTTGAAGTGATCATGTGGAGGAGAGGAGATAGGTGACCAAACTTTAGATTCTTGATTTTGTTCTAAAGGTAGCATTTTGGATATGATGATTCTATGTGAAAATGCTAATGAGAATGAGGAGATGGTTCTTTTTCTTCCTAGAATTATAACCTATTCACTTCACTAAAATAACAAAAATATTAATTGTATTAAATCTGACTTAAAATTTCCATGCCATAAAAGTCTTATTTCTTTCCGTAACTCTATCTATATATTTATGGTAGATCATTTGGTTAGTTAGACATTAAAAGACTTTATTAGGTTAAACATTTACGAATCTGTCATGATTTATGGCTATTCAAAATTTGACTTATATGATATGTTACAACACATATGAATGTCCTCAAGCATAGCCATACGTCATCATTATGATATCATATATTATTTACTATATCATATCATATTTTCTACTAAAAGTGAAAATCTCCTAACTTCAAAGCTGAATTATGATTTTAGCCCTGAACTAAATTAAAATCTAATTAAATATTTGATTAAATGGTCATATTTTATTTACGTAAATGGGGAAGTAGAAGCCTAACATTTGCATTTTAATTCCTTTGTTATTTCTAATTAATGCGAACTTACTCCTTTAGATTAAAACCTTTTCTTTCTTATGCCAAAACTATGAAGAAATTGAGGCGTTGTAATGAACTCAAATATAGATTATCGGCCAAAGTCATCTACATAGTTAAAAGATAAAAGGCTATATATATGGCATACTCTTCATTTCTATTTAATGATGCATGAAAATTTATGATCATTTGAGAATGTGGAAAAATTATTTAACTAAAGGAGTTACCATTAGTCTTTTCCAGTGAACTGAAAAGTGCAAAGCAAACTACTTCTAATAACTTCTGATAGAAATTGGTACGATTCAATTCAACATTTTGTTCTCTCGGATTTGATGATCAGTTTATCTATTCCAAAGACAAAGTAAGTAGCACGTTAGACAACATTCACCTTCAATTCTTAGTTAATTCACCTCTAGAAGATTTTCAAATAGCGGGTTCAGTTAGACTCGTGGTGTTGCTCATAATTTCTAGGGCTTTGGAGTTTCATCAATACGAAAGCTAGTACTATCTGTTTGTACAATTTAAAATATACTCTGATATTTTTGCCTTCCTAAAAGAACTAACATTTCTGATTCTATAATTAAGTTAACGAGAAGATTTCAAACTAAAATGGAAAGTGAAACAATTTTAGAAAGTTCAAGTGACCTGAAAACTGCAGTCGAACTGAAAACGCAAGCAAAAAACATCTCATTGATCTGATTATCTACTTTAAAGGCTTCGTAAGATACTATATACTAACCATAGAATGTTTAACAAACGTAATTAAATTGTGAACATAACTCTATGAAGATTTGGACCTTTCATATCAAAATTAATGGATCAGCAACTCCAGTTCTCACGTTCTCATCAACTGCATCGTCCTTCTAGTTTGTTAATTTAATAATAGTCTCCGAAATTAACCAGATAAACCCATAGACAAGCAGTGGATGATCTTCATTAATTTCAGGTTCTTGATTTTCTTGCTCTCTATTCATCATTTCTTCTGATGGTAGAATTTCAGACATGATGATTCTTTCTGAAAATGTTCGAGCTGAGAAAGAAAGAGAGAATTTTGAACTGATAACAAGGAGATGATTCTTTCTCTTGCGAGATTTAATTATGTTAATGTGTTGATATATAAGTAAGGTTTCGGGGAATCCCTTATTTAGTTCCTGCTAGTGTCTACCTATATCAGATTAAATACTATACTGTATTTCGTTTAGATCCGAAAAAGTAAAAAAAATAAAATAAATTAAGTTATGCTTTCAAGAAATGTACCTGATATAGACATCTTATTTCTTAAACTAAATATAAACGACAAATGTATAATATGTCTATGTCTATCCATTTAATTATCGTTTGCAATTTTTGATAGCGCAAGTTAGCATTGAAGGGACAACCTAGTCGATAATAAAGTTGGAGTTGACTATCGGAGACTAATGTTTTTTCTTTCCCTAGTGGTTCAAATCCGAATCGAAATAAAAAAGACAACTCAGTGCACTAAGCTCTCTCAGTATGCACATGGTCGATAGAAAAGATACATCTTCTTCTTCATCATCAATACATAACCTCCTACGTTCATTCAACGAATCAGAGCTAACAACTTCTTCTTCTTCTACTTCCTCTTTGATAATTTCACTGAATTATTCATAACATAGTAGCTCTGTTTCAAGAATATCAAAAGCGGCCTGTCGAGGAAAAGGAGGATCAGGAATTGGACATGTAGAAGATGAAATTCCTTCTGCTAACATTTCCTTTTTTTTTGCAGAGAGAAAAACAGAAAGAAAAAAGAAGTAGAGATTTTAGTTTTTACACTTTCTTTCGAATATGAAGTGATGGTTAACAACAACTATATATATATATACACTAATACTCTACTATATTTTGTTTCGATCACAAACAAATAAATAAATAAATGTAAATTTTCAAGAAATGTAGATAGAATTATTACAAAAATTATACTAAATACCCATTCCACCGTGCGCTCAAACTAAATAGAGACGCGAATGTATATAATATCTATAATCGTGTACACCAACTATCCATATAATTATTTTTTTGCAATTTCTGATAGTGTGAGTTAGCATACAAGGATGTCACCTAGTAGTATTTTGTTGTTGTTGGTAAATGAATAATTTATTAACCAAAATAAGCAATACGTACAAGGGTATTAACTCTTTTAAACACCCAAACATAGTAGAGAAGACAATAAAATTGGGAAGAATTTTTTTGAAAGATGAATTCAAATAATTTTCTGTGGCGGGACAAACTATGTTATAAAGGAATTAGATCTTTACTCGTTTTAGAAGAAAAGTCCAAATCAGTTAGAGTTAATTGGTTTAGTGGGCAACATTGTTGTTGCTTAGTTGAAGTCTAAATCATCTAGAGTTAGGTGGTTTAGTGGGCAACATAATTGTTGCTTAATTGAACTCTAAGTCATCTAGAGTTGGGTGGTTTAGTGGGCAATAAAGTTATTGCTTAGTTCTTTCTTTGTAGTAGAGTTGCAACATTGAGGGAAAAGGGATTTATAGTTAAATCCCTTTTTACAAGAGTCTGTTAGCTGAACAATCGCTCCTCTTAGAGTTAAATGGAGTTGGGTAGAAATCCTATGAGTACAAGTCGTGGTTTTCATCGCCCTTGAGCAAGGGGGTTTCCACGTAAACGACTTGTGTTGTTTACATTAGTGATTGTGCTGATTATTACTCTTCTCGATGTGTCAAGGGACCTAATCCATTGAGTGAGAGTGGACACATACATCTTAACAATTGGTATCAGAGCAGGTGCTCTCTAGCTGGTTAACACCAACAGAGATTCCCGTGAAAAGATGGCGGCTCCACTGAACCTAGAAAAAAGACAATCATCAACCCGACCACCTCGCTTCAATGGTCAGTTTTACAGCTTGTGGAAGATGAGGATGCATGATTTTTAATGGCCGAAGACAGTGAGTTGTGGGATATAGTGCTGGACGGACCTTTTGCTCCCACAATGGAAGTAAAGGATGGAGAAATCACAAGAGTCATTCCAAAGACTCGTCAGCAGTATGATCGAGCCAACATAAATAAGATTGGAAAAAGTTACAAAGCGAAGAAACTGTTGGTGTGTGGTATAGGTGCTGAAGAGTACAATTACATCTTTGCATGCGAATCAGTAAAAGAAATATGAGATTGTCTCAAGACTACTCATGAGGGAACAGAACAAGTAAAGGAATCTAAGGTAGAAATATTGACTACCCAGTATGAGAACTTTACTATAAAAGAAGGAGAAACAATCCACGACATGCATACAAGATTCTCCTCCATCACTAATGAGCTACACTGTTTGGGAGAACCTATTCACCCAAGTAAACAGGTTAGGAAGATTATTCGAATCCTTCCTAAGTCTTGGGAAAGCAAGGTCTATGCTATCACTGAAGTAAAGACCTGAATGTGCTGACTATGGATGCCCTGATTGGAAACCTTCAAACACATGAAATGAACATAAACCAAGAAGCTTAAAAGAAAGAGGTGAAGAGAGACAAGACCCTAGCTCTTAAGGTGACATCAGGTGAAACCTCTGATGAAGAAGAAGACATGACCTGCCTCACTAGGAGATTTCAGAAAATAGTGAGGAAACATGGAGGTTTTCGAAAAGGAGGGAACTCTGACAGGGCTGCAAATGCAAGCGATATATGTCACAAGTGTTAAAAGGTAGGGCACTTCATCAGAGACTGCCCCATGCACAAGACAGAACACAAAGACTATCCAAGGCCTGGTGTAGATAAGGACAAGAGAAGGGACTTGATCCCTGATAAGAGAGGAAGAAAAACTGCAGCTGACTATGTTGTGAAGAAAGCTCTTTTTGTCTGGGGAGATTCCTCAAGTGACTCAGATGAGTCAGAAAATCCTGAAGATGTATCCATGCTTGCAGTTAAAGATGATAAAGATGTGTTTGATACCTGTGTGCATTCGTGGCAAAATTTGACGATGAAGAAGCTGAGGATGAGGTAACCCTTTCTGACCTTAGGCAAAACTTGAATGTTTACTATGTTTGAAAGTTGAGGAATCTAACAGCTGTTTTGATTGACACTATCACTGAGTTAACAACCGAAAAGGACTCGATGAACAACATCCTAGATGTTTTTTTATGAAGAGAAGTTAGCCGTGGTTGATCATATGTATGTTATTGAGGAACAACTGACAATCCTAGAGATTGAAATCTAGAACTCAAAGAAAAACTAAAGATGCTGAGTGAGAAATGTGGCAGAGGAAAGGGAGAGGCTAGTAGCTTGCAAATAGAGCTAGAAACTAGCATGAACACTGCTGAAACTAGATGCATGGGCCTTGGAAAGAAATGATCAGATGGAAAGGGACCTGGTTGGTCTCAGATAAGAATTGAAAAAAATCTCTGAGATGGACTAACTCCTCTAAATTACTTTCCAACATTACCAGTCAGAGTCACAGTGACGGGAATGGTCTAGGAAGTTTAAACATCAGTGCTTCTTATAATCCTCATAGCAAGTATGTGTCTGTGTCTGGCAATCTGTTATGTTTCCACTATGGTCACAAAGGTCATCTGAAGAAGGACTGTCTAGCCTGGAAAAGATCTCAAGAGAAATTTTCAGTCTACTCTAGACAGAAGGTCACACAAAACAAGGGACCTGCTCCGTTACCTAGATCTTCTAACATGAGAAAGACTAGTCTGCCTCATTGGACAATAAGTTCTCTTATTATGCTTCTATCTGCTTACTGTGAACTCAGACTAAAATATGTTCCTAAGTCTAACAAGAAATCTTTGTGCAGGGGAGTGGAAGAGGTAGCTGTCAGTGCTGGTTCATGGACAGTGGATGTTCAAAGCATATGACTGGAAGAACTGAAAACTTCCTCTCACTCAAAGCACTTCAAGGTGGAGGTGTCTCTTTTGGTAATGGAAAAAAATGGTATATTCTTGGTGTTGGAAGAATTGGAAAATCGGTTGAACACTCAATTGAGAATGTGTACTATGTAGTGGTCTGAAATATAGTCTTCTCAGTGTGTCTCAAATATGTGATAAAGGCAATGAGGTTAGATTTCTATCAAGAAAGTGCATTGTTACTAACTTGTCAACAAATGAGGTGATCTTAATGGCAAGAAGGCGCAAGAACATGTAATGGCTGACCTGGAAACTGCACAAGGAGATGATCTAACCTGTCTCAGTACCCAAAGTGAAAGTGCCAACTTATGGCATCAAAGACTTGGCCATGTGAGTTCCTCTTTGCTAAACAAACTTGTCTCCAAGGACCTGGTTCGTGGCTTACGAAGATTGAAGTTCAATGATGACAAAGTATGTGATGCGTGTGTCAAAGGGAAACATACCAGATCATCTTTCAAGTCAAAGAAGCAAGTGAGATTGTCAAGACCTCTTGAGTTGATTCACATGGATCTGTGCGGGCCTCTAAAGATTCAAAGTAGAGGGGGAAAAAGGTATATTCTGGTGGTTGTGGACGATTATTCAAGGTTCACTTGGATGATGTTTCTTAAGTCCAAGGACGAGACTTATGATGTGCTGATGATCTTTGTCAAAATGATTTAGACAAAGCTGAACTGCAAGATTGCAGGGATCAGGTTTGATCATGGAATTGCGTATAAAAATGCAAAACTTGATAACTTTTGTGCTGAAAATGGAATTCATCATAACTTCTTAGCTCATAGAACACCACAACAAAATGATGTTGTTGAACGAAAGAACAGAACTCTGGTCGACATTGCCAGAACCATGCTCATAGACTCAACTCTTCCTAAGAACTTCTGGGCTGAAGCAGTCAACACTGCCTGTTATGTGACCAACATGTGTTTAATTAGATCTCTATTGAATAAGACTCCTTATGAACTACTCTACAATAGAAAGGCCAAATTGAGTTATCTAAGGGCTTTTGGGTTTAAATGTTTTGTGTTGAACAATGGGAAGAATGATCTAGGAAAATTCGATCCAAGAGGTGATGAAGGAGTATTTGTGGGATACTCATCTTCCAGTAAAGCCTACATAGTCTACAACAAAAGAACACTGTGCATTGAAGAAAGTGTTCATGTGATTTTCGATAAAACTGGTGATCTCCCAGATCTAAAGCACAAGGATGATGATGAGCTGGAAGAACTTCTTTAGATTCAGAGAGATAGGGTGAATGAGTCACAAGCTGAAGGAAGTCAAAGTTCATCTAAAAATGCCGAACTTGAGGATTTTCATCAACCTGGGAATGATGACTCTGAAGATGAAAGGGAGCAATCTGATCAACCCCAATCCCTGAATGCCAAGTCAGGATGGAAACAATAGTCGTCTCATCCTATTGGTAATCTCATTTCTCCATTGAACTCTGAAATGCAAACCAGATCCAAAACTAGAAATCTGGTGGCATTCTCAGCATTCATATCCAATGTTGAGCCCAATGTAGAGAAATGGAACATTAGTATGCAGTACTACAGGACTGAAGACTAAATTGCTGACATCTTCACTAAATCTCTAAGAGACATCACTTTCTAAGAGACAATGTAGAGAAATGGAACATTAGTATGCAGCACTATAGGACTGAAGACCAAATTGCTGACATCTTCACTAAATCTCTAAGCAAGGATCAGTTTGAGAGTAACAGATTGAAGTAAGGGATGATGAAGATGGACTAAGCTGATCCTATCCAAAAGCTTCCAACCCTCATTGGCTATGATCAGGAGGGCAATTATCCTTGTTATTTGTAATGGTTTACTTTGGTAAGATCAATTGTGTACCTTTTATAGGTATACACTCATAAGGAACTGCAGAAATGAAGGAAGGTCATAACAATTCAAGGATTGGCATTCTCAAATTGTGGATAAGGACCTGGTTTTGTCTAAAGGTTAGCATTCTCTACATTATTTTTGAACTGATATTGAGAACCGTTGTGACCTCCACGTGTCAGTCATCAGTCATTCTGATAATTTGTCCCATCTCTTTAAGTCCAAGCGATGCGTCTACTCAGGGACCTGACACACCCTTTCATTTCCTTTTATACACCTTCCCTCTCTTTCTCTTCACACACTTTTCAAACTCTTTTTTTTAAGTTTTCTGAAAACCCTAATCTCTTTCTCTCCCATTTCTCTCTGAGTCCCCTCTCAAATATGTATCAATAACCATTTTTTGTCTAAAAGGATGATGGACTCTCTAAACGAAATCGACCACGTAGCCTTCTACACCTCTTTTTATGTTCCCTCTCCAACAAAAATGTCGACCATCCCTCTGGTCAACATCACTGTACCCTGTCCTCCTACTCCAGAGTCTCATATCAATCTAAATGATCCAACGCCTTTATTCCAACCTGGTACTCAACCTTCTGTGCTCTCCGACTATCTGTTTGAGAGAGATCTTCCGGAGAATAGGTACTCCGAATCCAACCTTCTCGCTTCTAGTGAGAATTTAGTTGTGGAAAGTCTGACATAAATGAGAGATGGAGTAAGAAATGAAGGAAGAAGCAGGCTTGCTGAGGATTTTCTTGATAATACTGAACCAATGTTTGACAGAACTTTTGAAGTTGAACAACCACCCTCCGATGATACAGAAGATGATGAAGAGGATAATACTCCTCCATGTTGGGTCTTACATAGAAGAATGGTCCCTGTCTCTAACAAGGGAAAGGACTAAGTTGTAGAGGAGACACCAACGAAGAAACCTTCTACCAGGTGTGCCACTCAGCAACTTATGAGTGATGCAATGAAAGTAAAATAAGGTCAGCACTACTGAAATTAGAAGAATAAGAGAGATTGGTGAAGAGGAGTTTGTGGTTCCTGCTGAGGGGGTCGTGGATGTTTCAAATGAATAATCAGAAAGTGATATGGTGTCGAAGCACATCACTCTGGCCTCAGAATTAAGAAGGAAGGAGGAACAAGGAAAGAAGAAGAGAAGACCAAAATCTAGGAAACCATCTGCCAAAAAGGTTGTTGCTACAACAAAGGGAAAAAGGGAAGGAGTCCAAACAGAAGAGCGTAAAGGAGAGATCCAAAAAGGGAAGAGAAGTGTCGCCCGATTCTGAACCCGAGTTAGAAAGGGAACTGATGAGTCCACAAATTGGACTCATTTAGGGCTAGATTTAAATAGAAATTGTGTCCTCAAATACTTATTTAGTCTAAATATCTGATGAAAACACTTAAGTTTCACGTATTTGAAGTTTTAGTGGAAGCATGGACACTTAGGCGCAAAAAGGAACAAAAAGGCTGAAAAGAACGAATAAGCTGAAGCCTGAGCATCGCCAGGAATGCTTGGCGATTCGCCAAAGGGACGCACTTCACGCTTCACCGATCAGTTCCACGATGCAGAAGTATATCACCCAATGATCCAGAACGCATAGATGCTGAAGGCAAAGCACAAATGGTGATGAACTAAAAGAAGGGCGAATCGCCGAGTCATTCGGCATTCACGACTAACTTCACCAAGTGATCCTCCATCACCATTTTCTGAAGTCTATAAATACTAAACTGTTTACTAGTTTTGGGAGTGAGAGAGGAGAGTGTGAACATTATTGTAATTTTTACTTTAGCTTTCATATTTTCTCTCAAGTTTTGGAGAGGGTTTTGAAAACTCGAAGAAGAAGAGGGTTCATCTCTTTCAATTTGGAAGCGGGTCTTTTGGATTCTTCACTCCTTGCCTATATTGAGACTTAAATCTTCATACCCATTTGATTTCAACATCATTGAAGGTATACATTTCTATTTCTTGATTTGTGGCTAAAACCCCCAATTCTTGGGGTGTGATTTAACGAATATGGGTTAAGATTGTTGTTGGGTCTTGCTTGCTGATAGATTAGATGTAGTTTAATGGTGATTTCATCTAGTAGTTGTGGTTGAATCTAACAAATTTGTAGTTGCAAATACAAGTTATTTATGTGTTTACGGCTTGCTCGAGAGAGAGGTCGCAAAACTAAGACTACTAGATTGATGGCCTAAGTAGTGGGTCGACATGAGGTTCAGCTCGAGAGAGTGAACCCTAGTCCAATGAGAGTGAGTGGGGTAAGGCGTAGGCTGATCTTCATGCGGCAAATGGGTGTCCTAGAGGAATCCATTTGAAATGGGGTAAGTTGCTCGAGAGAGAATTTATTTCCACATATAGCTTAGCCTAGTCACTATTACTCCATAAATTTTCTATCGGAAGCATGCACCCAATAATTTAGATTAACCCGTATTCCGGTCACATCCCAAGAAACCCTTCTCATTACTTAGAAATCTTTGTTAATTTTATTGTTGTTACTTACTAGTGACAAAACCCCCAAATAGATATTTGACACTTTTGTGTCCCTCTTTAACTTACAATGTTTTTACTCGTTAATGTCTTTAGCTACGACTAGTTAGAACTGAATTTTATTTTTCTATTAATTCTCGAAACAACTCACTTAGGACTCGACCCCAACCCTTGGTTGGGTTATTATACTATTGCATGATCGTATACACTTGCATAAGAAGTTGTATCATTGATTACGCAAACATCAAAATGGTGCCGATGTCGGGGAGTGGTGTTATTTGGGAATTCTTAGTTAAGTAGAATTTTTGATTCTTCCTAGATTTAGTTTTACTAATATAAATGGTAGTTTCGTTTTGCTAATTTGAATATCGAAGCAGGGAACTAATGATGGAAAATCATTATGGATATCACACAGATTATCCCCTTCTGAAACTATTAAACCTCAGGGACAACCTCCTAACATTTAAACAGGTAGGGGATGAGACAAGCGGTGCTGCAACCATTCCCGTCTCATGGGATGACGGGCAAGGGACTACTGGAGTGCTTCTACAGGGGTCTTGGACCCGAGAATAGATGTATAGCCAATCAACTTTGCGAGGGTAGTATGCTACACCAGCCCTATGAAGTTGTAGCAAAACTCCTTGATGGCATGGTAGAAGCCAGCAAAAAAGCCAAAGAGAAGCAGAAGTGGGACGCACTAGTCGCCCAGTTGGGTATTCTATCCAACCGAGTCACGGAATTGGAAGTACAAGCCATGGGAAAAGAAAAGCACCACTCTTTCCGAAAGTGTAAACATGGGAAGAAGCAGAGAGGTGTGCAAGATGATGGAGCTCTTTCACTCATTAAAAAACAAATTGAGACACAAAAGAAGATGTTGAATGAGATGAAGGAGAACATCGGAATGCTAAACGAAGCGTCAACCTCTCACTCCATGACTATTTAGCTGTAGGATGCTCAAATCGGTCATTTGATATCAGGTCATTACCCACCATTCGCCGAAGACTCGCCTAATTACAACATGGGCGACTCCGAGAATGAAGAGTAGTTGCTAACTTGCGTCGTGTCGTGACGTTAACTAAGGCGCTATTTGGGAGGCAACCCAAAACCCCTTATTATTTTTATATTTGCGTATTGGTAAAATAATGATGTGTTGTTGGTATAAGTTGAAGTGTGAGAAGTTCTCAAAAAGTGCAGGGTGACAAGCAACTGATCCAATTGGCGAGTCACCGAATAGGTCGGTGAACTCAACCTTATCCGCCGTTTGACTCCAAACATCTCCAAAATTGGAGCCTGCAAAATACGACGAACTTGTGAAATTATTGGCGCATTGTCGACTCTGTTGACGATCTCGATGGAGACCGTCGTTTGAACTCTCAAGTTTATTGGGAAGTTCTGTAAAACTCGGCGAAACAAGTGATTGCTCGGTGACACGCCAACAGACTTGGGGATTCAGATTGATATCGCCAGGTGCGTAGGAATTGGACAGCGCTTGAGTACAGTTGAAGCAGGGTGGTTGTGAAGCATTCGAGAAAGTGGGTTGAAAATATGCATGTTGGGTCGTTTAGTGATGCTGTGTAGAGATTGCTGAATCACTCAACGGCTCGCTTAACGTCCCCACCTCGCCTTCTTTTTAATGCTAAAATTGTGGAAGGCCTATACCCAAAGTCATAGAAGAACCATGCCGCCCTAACAGATGGAGCAACCGCATAGCCAGGATCACTTCTTTACCTCCCTATTTGTCTTATTTTTATTTTTGGGAACTTTGATTTGTATTTGAGGACAAACGCTTTTTAGTTGTGGTGGGGTGAGGCCCAGACCTTTTGTATTGATAGTTATGTTCTGTGTATATATTTGGGTTGTTCTACTTTAAAATTGTGTTTTATCTGTTTCTATGGATGATTGAGCTTACAACTCCTTTTGTTTTAAATGGAAAAAAAAACTATTTTGACCCTTCCGATCCGAATTTGTTTGAATTTTTTGCACATTTTTGCCAGCCTTTATACGCTCTTGAATGTGGCTGTTCTTTACAAAATTTAAGTCTCGATTCTAATCAATATCGATGACTTGAATAGTGCTCTCAATCGAACGAACATGAATGGGTGGCTACGACGAGGCCAAATGAATTTGCATAGACAATATGTGAACTCCGTGCATCTCGTTTTGATTAGCCATTTATCAAATTGAGTCTCTTGTGATGACCGTTGCACACTAGTGAAAGTGTGGAATTTTGTTTGATTTTAGTGTCGATGCCTTGTGTGATGAGCTTACTTTGAACCATGCATAATAGATCCTAGAATTTGCCCCATTGGTCTGGTCAACTAAGTGATGCTATCTCTTGATATGATCTTAGGAAACTTCTAAGAGTGTGAGCCAATTTGACATATACCTCTTTTGTGACCTACCCTGTGAGCGTATGATTCTCTTTGGAACACCCCTTGAGCCTTACCTTTCTTGGGAAGAAACTTGATGAAAACTAGACCTGTCTTAATCCACTACCTATAATCCTCTTGAATTGTGCTTAGTTGAATAGCCAACTTAGGCCAAAAGCCTAAGTTGGGGGTGTGGTGAAAAGAAAAAAGGAAGTCAAGAAGTGCAAGGAAAGTCTCCTCTTACCCATGGTTTTAAGGAAAATGGAACCCCTTCATAAAAAAAAATGAATAAGAAAGTTGTGGAATAAAAGTACAAAAGAAATGGGATTCCCAAACAATCTATGGAAAGTGAATAATAGGATGACTTATGAGCACTAAAGAGAATAATGAAGGAAAAGGAAAGGAAGTGTTGTGAGCACCACATTTCATGAGGATGAAAGTCACCGAGCCTAAATGACCATACCTTTGCACTCAACCCCATTACAAACCTTGGAAAGACCTTTTTGATCTTGAGTGAGCTGAAACAAATGTTGATTGGAAAATACGTGCAAACCTATGGGTGAAAGCATGCATTGTGTTCTTCCTTGTGAGAGTGAGCATTGCATCTAATTCCGAAGCTTTAAATTGTGAACCATTGTGTGATTATGGGATCATTCTTTCTGTGAGGGCATTCGAACACTTTAGTTGAGCTTGAACTTGCATTTGAAGCAAGTATTGTAAACATAAGGTTCTTTGATATTGGTGAGTCACAACTTAAATCTTTGAGTGCACATTTGATCTTTGCATAAGTAAACTGAGTCTTGTTGTATGCATTCATGATTTAGTCTTGTGTAGCACTGTTCGAGACACCGTTTTTGAACGACTGAACTTGAGTTTGCTTGAGGACAAGCAAAAGTTTAAGTTGGGGGTGTTGATAAGTCCACAAATTGGACTCATTTAGGGCTATAGTTTAATAGAAATTGTTAACTCAAATGCTTATTTAGTCTAAATATATGATGAAAACACCTATGTTTTAGGTATTTGAAGTTTTAGTGGAAGCATGGACACTTAGGCGCAAAAAGGAACAAAAAGGTTGAAAATAACGAAGAAGCTAAAGCCTGAGCATCGCCAAGCATACTTGGCAATTCACCGAAGGGACCCACTCCGCCCTTTGTTCCAGTACGCGAAGCCCTGAAGGAAAAGGATAAAAAAGGCGATGAAAGGAGCAGTCGGCGACTCGCTGATCAGTTCCGCGAAGCAGAAGTATACCGCTCAATGATCCAGAACGCAAAGATGCTGAAGGCAAAGCACTAACGGTGATGAACTAGAAAAAGGGCGAATCGCCGAGTCATTCGGCGTTCGCGACTAACCTCGCCGAGCGATCCACCATCACTATTTTTTGAAGTTTATAAATACTAAACTCTTTACTAGTTTTGGGATTGAGAGAGGAGAGTCTGAAAATTATTGTAATTTTTACTTTAGCTTTCATATTTTCTCTCAAATTTTGGAGAGGGTTTTGAAAACTCGAAGAAGAAGAAGGTTCATCTCTTTCAATTTGGAAGCGGGTCTTTTGGATTCTTCACTCCTTGCCTAAATTGAGACTTAAATCTTCATACCCATTTGATTTCAACATCATTTAAGGTATACATTTTTTAATTCTTAATGTGTGGCTAAAAACCCCAATTCTTGGGGTGTGATTTAGCAAATATAGGTTAAGATTGTTGTTGGGTTTTGCTTGCTGATATATTAGATGTAGTTTAATGGTGATTTTATCTAGTAGTTGTGGTTGAATCTAACAAATTTGTAGTTGCAAATACACGTTTATTTATGTGTTTTCGGCTTGCTCAAGAGAGTGGTCGCGAAACCAAGACTACTAGATTGATGGCCTAAGGAGTGGGTCGACATGAGGTTCAGCTCGAGAGAGTAAACCCTAGTCCTATATCCTAACACTCAGCTCGAGAGAGTGAGTGGGGTAAGGCGTAGGCTGGTCTTCATGCGGCAAGTGGGTGTCCGAGAGGAACCCATTTGAAACAGGTTAAATTGCTCGAGAGAGAATTTATTTCCACGTATAGCTTAGCCTAGTCGCTATTACTCTATGAATTTTCTATCAAAAGCATGTACCCAATAATTTAGATTAACCCGTATTCCGGTCACATCCCAAGAATCCGTTCTCATTACTTAGAAATCTTTGATAATTTTATTGTTGTTACTTACTAATGACAAAACCCCCAAATACATATTTGACACTTTTGTGTCCCTCTTTAACTTACAATGTTTTTAATCGTTAATGTATTTAGCTACGACTAGTTTGAATTTAATTTTATTTTTCTATTAATTCTTGAAACCACTCCCTTGGGACTCGACCCCAACCCTTGGTTGGGTTATTATACTCGTAGACACTTGCATCAGAAGTTGTGTCGTTGATTTCGCAAACATCAGGGACCAGGTTCCAAACGGAAGAAAGTGGAAAATGATGAAACCAAGAAGGACATTAATGACAATATGAGAATATAGAAAGTCCTAAGTGGAAGAGTTTTTGATCCTGAGATCATCAGGAAGCCTGGTACGTGCACCTTGTCTGTTATAATTGAGATTCAATCATCGACTCCCTTGTTTATGTCCTAATCCCCCGTATTGCATGAGGAACAAGTGTGAGACTTCTATTACAATGTTGAGTTAACGGAGGACGGAAGCTTCAACACGTTAGTTGGGAATAGAAGTTTTCATCTGAATGAGGAAAGATTGGCATAAATCTTGAGAGTGCCCAGAGAAGGGATCAGATCTATCGTAACCTGCAGCAAAAGCTTTACAAATGAGTGTGCCAAACTTCCAAAGATGAACTGTGCAGGAATTCAAAAGAATCTCATGAAGGGGAACTATCAACTACTGTTTGAGTTTGTTAACAAAGCGATTCTTCCGAGGTCTGAGAAAAGAACAGTTGCCTCTGATGCTGATCTATTTCTGATGGAGTCTTTTTGCAAGTTTGATCCCCTGAATCGTCCCGCCCTCATGTTAGAGCATATGCACAAAACAATGGTGGAACAAAAGGGTAAGCATGGCATGGGGTATGGGTACTTCCTCACCAAGGTGTTCAAGCATTTGGATGTTCCTGTGGGAGCAGGTACTGTAGGGACAGTGAAACAATCCTTTTCCCTAAACACTTTGGTGAAGTTCAAATGCATAGAAGGAAAAACAGGACAACTAATCAAGATGTCTCAATTAGTAGTGGAGCAGAGTCAACTTAAGCGTGAACTGGAGGAAATGACTATGCCTGTGAGCAAAAAGGATGTTCAGATAGCATTATTAAAGGCTTAGTTGACAAAATCACAAACAGAGGGACCTGGTACAACATAAGTCACTGAATTAAGGATGAAGAATACAACTCTTTTGGCCCAGAATGCTGATATTCAAGAGAAGCTGATCAAGGCTCATGACATTGCCAATGATCGACTTACTCTTGTCATTCAATCCCTCACTCAAAATCCTCCCTCCTCCTTGTCCCTTTCTGTTAATTCCTTTTTATCCTTGTGTGGGAAGTGTTCCGTGGTTCTCTTAAGTAGTTTAATCCTAACGTATTGAATGCTTACTTTTGTGCAATGAAATGTATCCTTGTTTTTGTTTGATCGATCTTCTTTTTGCTTTCTCTGTTATGACGTATTGCCATAGGCTCTGATCTTACCTTACGTGCTTACTCTTAACTTGGTTTATTGCCTTTGTTTTTTATGAAGCCAAAAGGGGGAAATTATTGGTTGGACAGGATAAAAGTTTGCTTTGATCACATAGTTCACAAATGAGAGAGAGAGAAGTAGTGTTGACAGGGGGCAAGCATTAATATTGTAGTAGTATGGCATTGTGTGTGTTTGTCATCATAAAAAAGGGGGAAAATGTTAGTTCTAGTTTTGATGATGGGACAAACAAAGGTATATTATAAGGGGACCTGATCCTTTGGTGAAAATGTGCGGGAAGTTGAAAGCTGGAAAAAGTACACTCTGCAGGAGTTGGTGCACGACTTCCGAACAACAGTGCATGACTTCCGAACAATAGTGCGACAAAGTCCTTGGACAATAGCTGGTCTCCAAGGTTGTGTTTATTAGTTTATAAGGTTCCTTTCAATAGACACAACCTTAGTTTTTGCATTCCTGAAATATTTCAAGAACACAAGGAAAAACCACCTTTTTAGAAGTATCCTCCATAAGAACAACAGGGACCTGATAGAGCTGCATGCGGCTTAGTTGTCTTAGGAGTTATACTTCAATGCTTATCTTCTAAATCTATTCCTATGTTATAAAGGAATTAGATCTACTCGTTTCAGAAGAAAAGTCTAAATCAGTTAGAGTCAATTGGTTTAGTGGGCAACATTGTTGTTGCTTAGTTGAAGTCTAAATCATCTAGAGTTAGGTGGTTTAGTGGTTAACAGAGATGTTGCTTAGTTGAAGTCTAAGTCATCTAGAGTTAGGTGGTTTAGTGGGCAATCGAGTTATTGCTTAGTTCTCTCTTTGTAGTAGAGTTGCTACATTGAGGGGGAAGGGATTTAGAGTTAAATCCCTTACAAGAGTATGTAATCTGAACAATCGCTCCTTTTAGAGTTAAATGAAGTTGGGTTGAAATCCTGTGAGTATAGGCCGTGGTTTTCACCGCCGTTGAGCAAAGGGGTTTCCACGTAAACTGCTTGTGTTATTTACATTACTGCTTATGCTGATTATTACTGTTCTCATTGTGTCAAGGGACCTGGTCCATTGACTGATAGTGGACGCATACATCTTAACAATCCCTATTTTTGTCCTCCTCTCTGAGATACACTCATACCTTACTCAACCCTTGTGAGGTAGGGAAATTGTTTTGCATAAACCCTCAACTCAAGAAAAGATGTTTTTTTTTAAAAAAAAAGGTTTGAAAGTGAAGCAAGTGTATAGTGCTAAGATGAAGAAGGTTAATAATATGACCAATGTTATGAAATTATTTATAGTAAGTTACTAGCTATATATATTACTTAAACCGGTAAGATATAGAACATAGTTTTCTCCGAAAGTTGATTTCCTTAAGATGGATCAAAGCATATTCATTTCTGTTTTTTTTCTTTTTGAGTTTTTTTCATGAATTATGTAAATGCCAAAAATTTAGTGCTTCTAATCTATCTTCTTGCTTATATTTTTTTGTTTTATTAGAAGAAAATATTGGGGAAAATGAAACAAATACTTCCATTAAACTCTTTATAGTATATGGACAAATCTAAACATCAAGGACATTAAATGAATGAGTCAAACTTCTAACGAATGACAAAGTTAGACTCTTAAAGTATAAGAAAAATTCTAAACCTTTTCTCTTACCCTTGAAAGAAAGTGAAAAGTCTGTGCTCTTGCTGACACTATGTAACGACTTATTTCCGTAGTTATAGAAAAGCCAACGGGGAAAAATTTTGGGCCGAATTTTTTTTTCGTAGTAACTTGGAATTTTCTAGCCTAGTCCTGAATTGGATGAAATCAAAGTCATGTGAGTCTAGGGAAATCTGGTAATGATTGGTTGATTTAAGAAAGAATTAGATTGCATGAGTAGATAACTAAGACGTTAAGGAATCTGTACGACATTACGGAATCGAATTCGGGTGAGTAGAACTCCCGAAACTGATCTTAGCATGAACGGGTATTTTTTGAGGGTCAAGGGACAAAGGTGTGTTGTAAAATGGGAGTTTAAAACTCTTAAATCGACTCACTGGTTCCGTGCAAGTCGCTGTGTCGAGATTATTTCCGCTAGGGCGCGGCTGCTATGGCGGGATGGGGGCCTCCATAGCGGGTCAGTCGCGAATTAAGTTGGAAATAAACCCCAAAATCGTTATTTTCTGCAAGTTTTGTTCTTGAGAGCTGATGAGTCTGAGATTTGGACTCATTTAGGGCTTTGTTTATATAGAATTGGTGTCCTCGAATGGTTATTTTGTGCCAATAACGGATGTAAAACCCTTGATTTCCAGGTATATGGATTGAGGAACGAAACAAGGACACTAATTTGCAAAAAGGAACAAAACAAGCTGAAAGAATGAAGAAAGGCAAGCCTGGTGATTGCTAAGTCCACTTGGCGAGTCGCCGAATGGGTACTTGACAGCCTAAAGTTCCAGTGTGCCAAGCCATGAAGGAAAGAACCAAGTTGGCAAGAGAAAGGAACAGTCGGCGGATTGCCGAGTTGTTCCGCGATGCAAAGTTAGATCGCCCAAAGTTACAGACCTTGAGGTTGCTGAATGCCAAGGTAGAAGGGTGATGGAAATGACCAAAGGGCGGATCACCAAGTGGTTCGGCGAGCCCGACTTACTTCACCGAGTGACTCTTTGCAGGACATTTTTGGCGACTATAAATACATTTTTGAACATTTAGTTTAGTATCTGATATCATAATATCTTAGTATATTATTAACTTTTGAACTGTGAGACAAGGTTTCTCTAAGTTTCCTTAGCTGTGAAAAATTGAAGTTTTTCACTTTTGAGAAATTGGAAGTGGGTCTTTGAGATTCTTCGAATTAGACCTTTGTAAAGATGAAATCAATCTTACCAGTTGATGGAAACTCAATTTGGTAATAATTTTTATCTTTTTATGATGTCTAGCTAAAACCCCAATTCTTAGGGTGTGATTATGGGCTGATTTAGTTTATGGGTATTGCTAATTGTTAGTTTAAATGCTATTTAGAAGTGAGTTGAATCATTAATTGTGGTTTAATTTAAGAATTGTAGTTGCAAATGCAGTTCTACCCTTGTGTTTTTGGCTTGCTTGAGAGAGAGGTTTTAAAACTAAGATTATTGGTTGATGGTCTGTGGGTATTGGGTTGTCATGGGCTCAACTTGAGAGAGTGAATCCTAAACCCTTTTACACACATTCAACTCGAGAGAGTGAATGGACTAAGGTGTGGGATGTTCTTATTTTGCATCCTTGTTGATGTTCGAGAGAAATCGACTTGATTCGAGGTAAATTGTTCGAGAAAAAGCTTACCTCCTTTATAGTCTAGCTTACTCACTAATATTAGCTATTTTCTAATAGTTGCAATTACCCATTTGTCTATATTAGACTATAGTTGAATGACATCCCAAGAATTCGTCTCACTATTGTTAATTCGTATTGTTTATTGTTGTTTGTAGTTGATAATTCAAACCAAAACCCCCCATTTGTAATTCGTCTCACTTCATGATTTGAATAATGTCTTTGTTCGATAATTTCTATCCATATGACTGATTTGATCATATTTGTACTTCTCAATTGAATCTTAAACACGTACCTCTCCCTCTGGGATTCGACCCCAACTCATTTAGTTAGGTGATATAATGATTAATGAACGTTGATGCTTAGCATTGGGTGAAGTGTCTTTGAAACGACATTAATCAAAATAGCGCTGCTGCCGGGGAGTGGTGTTGTTTGAGATTCTTTTGGTGAAGTTGGATTTTGCTCTTTTTTGTCATAGTAGAATCTACTTATTTGTAGTTTTGGTTTGTGTGTTGCTTATTTAAAATAGAGGAAATGAGTGTCAACGGAAGCAATGGTAGCCAATTGGGCCACCAATATGACATCGGTAACCTCAATGATGTCAATGAGCCAAATGTTAATTACCCTCATCTGGTGGGTGGAATTAGTGCCATTCGCTTTCCTCCGGCGGAAGGGAACACTGTATTCCACATTAGAAGCACCATGTTGAAACTTTTACAATTGAAGGGGTTGTTTGGTGGATTAGCTCATGAGGATCCCCATGATCATATAAGGAACTTTGTTGATGTTTGCGGGCCGTTCTCCGCCAAGAACATATCCCAAGAGTCGGTCCGGTTGAGGCTGTTCCCATTTTCCTTAATGGGATAAGCATGTCAGTGGTTGGCTGAATTGCCAAGAGACTCCATCACTTCGTGGGAAGAACTTGTCACCGCATTTCAAGCGCGATTTTTCCCTCCTTCGAAGATGATGACACTTCAGGATAGCATCCAAAGCTTCATGCGTTTGGAGGCTGAGCCAATTCATGAGACTTGGCTAATATTTAAGAAGTTGGTCCTGCAATGCCTAACTCATGGTTTGCCTGACAACGTTTTGCTGCAATATTTTTACCGAAGCCTTGATTTGATGAACAAGGGCGTAGCTGACCAACTTTCTCTGGGAGGTTTGATGCAACAACCTTACATTATAGCAGCCCAAATTTTGGATGGTATGACCAAAATTAATTGGGCTTGGTACACCCGCGAAGATTAGGTCTCCCCTCTCACTTTTAAATTGACAAATGAGCAGCTTGAGAAAGACCAGGAGAGGGACCAGAACATGGTAAAAATGATGACCCAACTTGACATTTTAGCCAAGAATGTCATGGGAGCTGGTGCTAGAAGTGTAAATGCTGTGGGTTTTGGGTGTGTAAACCCCGATGAGGCCAAGTTTGAAGGGTCGTAAAACGAAAAAGTGAACTTCCTAGCCAACCAAGGTAGAGGTTATCGTGCTAACTACCCAAGGCAGGGTGGTAACCAAGGTTCGAACAGGGATGAAGGTTGGAGAGATCGTGATAGAGAGTGGAGGGATCGTAACCCCACTTTAAAAGAAAGAGATGTGGAGAAGGATAAGTATGTTCCTCCCCACGAGCGTCAAAAGCCAAATGTTTCTGAGGGTGGCCAGTCTGAGGATATGCTCTCTCGTATTCTCAACAAGGTTGAAGGGTCCGATAAAATTTTGAAAGAGATGAAGGTGTATCGACCCTGAACCAGACGGTTACTTCTCATTCCGTCTCTATCAAGCAGTTGGAGACCCAAATGGGTCAAATTTCTTCTCATTTAAACTAGATACAGCAAGGGGGTTGCCTAGTGATACTATGGCAAACCCCAAGAATGAAGTTTTAGTAAGGACTTGCGTCGTTCCACGATGTTAACTAAGGTGCTGCTTGGGAGGCAACCCAAGTTTTTATTTGCTTTCTTTTTGTTCTTGGAATAATAGTGTGTTGATTGTGTAGGTTGAAGTATGGAATGTGATTGAAAAATGCTGGTTGATGAGACAATAGTCAAGTCAGCGACTCGCCGAAGAGGTCGGCGAGCCTGACTTGGACCGCCGTTGGACTCAAGATATTAATAGGTTGGTTTCTGTAAAACTCAGCGGGCCCATGGACAACTCGACGTGTCGCCGAATAGGTCGGCGATCCCGACTTTGTCCGCCGTTTGGACCCTAGGTTGACCACTCGGCCTGTCGCTGAGTGGTTTAGCGAGGTAGACTAATATCGCCGAAAGGGCGTGAACTGAACTGTTTTAAAAGGCCAAAGGTTTAAAATTTCAAACTTTTTCACGTTCCCTCACTTTTTAACTTCAATACAATCATACCCGCACTCTATATTTTCTATATTCTCGCATTTTCTTACTTTTTGGTTGTTGATCTTGTGTTTAAAGTTGGAAATCTTTGCCGCCTAGCATTTCAAATCATATATTCGGCATTAAAGGTTGTTTTTTCAAACCCCAAACTCTTAATTAGCGGTTAAACTCTTTTGCAATTGTATTGTTCTTGTTGATGTGTGCTGGGCCTCTCTGAAATCATAAATGTGTGCTTGTGTGCCTGTTTTAATTTCAATATCGTGCCTTGATTGCCTAAATTGTTAATTTCCCAAAATTCGTGCCTTAAAATTGATCATAAATTGTTGGGTTGTGCTTAATCGTTGTTGAGTCTAGTCGGGTGAAGTCTGAGTAACCCAAGTTTGTGCTAAAGGACGTGCTTTGCCAAATGATGGAGTGTTAGACGTCATTTTTAAGGGGTAAAGTCGTCAAATGGCCATTTTTGGCCAAACTGGGGAAAGTCTGAGTACCCCGATGACATGGGTCTTATGGGTCTAGATTTAATTGAATAAGTGCATGGTTTAATTTTGTTTTTGGGGGTTACGGGGTTGATTATGAGTCAAGCTCGCAAAACCACTCGCTGGGTCAAGCTCGCCAAACCACTTGCCGGGTCGCCGAATCCCCCTTTATCGCCTTTAATTTCATGTTTATGTTGAGTTTGGTTCTGTAAATATCAGCGAGAAGCATGAGCTCACCGAGTGCACTCGACGACTCGCCGAAAGTCTCTTTAATCGCTTTTTTTTTGCGCCTCTAACCCCAAAATTCACTATTCTATTTGGTGGACTAATCTGTGCTCGCCGAATGGGCCTTCCCATCACCAACAAGCCATTTTTCTGGGAAATTCTTGAACCAATCCTTTCGGCGACTCACCGATCGGTTCGGCGAGTCTATCTGCAATATGATGTCTGCATTTTTTTGTGTGAATCATTCTCACTTATTTTGGTGTGTTTTGCAGATATGGCTAGAACCAACTTAGACATGACTCCCCGCAAAATAATACGGGGCACAGTCATTAACGATGAGGCAACTACCTCCTCTAAAAAGGGAAGGAAGGAACCTCCAAAGGAAGGAAAAGGCAAGGGCAAAAAGCCCGTATCTGAGGTTCTGGAGAACAACTCCGGCAGCGAGGGAGAATCCTTTGACTCCCAAGCTGCATTTTCTGAGCCGGACGATGACTAGCCTCTACAGTCCCAGCGGGCAGAGATTCGTGCTAGGTCTTGCCCAAATTCGACAGGAGTTCCAGAGGCAACCCCTCTTATAGCTGATACAGTGCCAGCTACGGCACCGACTGTGGTTCCAGCACCGCCATCACAGGGTCCTCCTCCCCGGCTACTCAACAGATTAAAGGCTGACGGGTTGAGGACAATTCTCGAGGAGAAGCTGCTATCCACAGAGGGTTTAGTGGGTAGATATTCCACCGTGAGGGACACTCTCCAGTTTCACAGGTTCGAGCTGTTCACTAGGCCCCGAGGCCTCAATATTTCTGCATGGGTCCGAGAATTCTACACAATATACGGTGACCTGGTGCCTAAGGGCAAGAACAAGGCCAGTGCTTTCAGACAAGTGAAGTCTGTTATGGTCCGAGGGAAAGAAGTAGGGTGCAGTAGCGAGCACATTAATACTGTACTTGACAGGGCTATGGGTTTTGCGCATGCATATGAGGGTTTGGCTATAACGTAGTCTCTGGATGACTTAAAGGGATGGCTTGGACCCTTGATTTCTAATACCACCTTGAGGTGGATTGAGGATGGAGCTCTCATCGAGAAGAAGAACCTGAATGTTGCGGCTCGGTACTGGTTCGGGTTCATCAACAACTCTATAATGCCTTCGCAAAACGAGTCCATCCTTCGCCACCCAAAGGCGGCCTGTCTCAGATCCATAATAGCCCAGAGAAACATTAACTTGGGACTCATCATTGAGTAGGAGATGGCCATAAGGGCCAAGCAGCGCCATACGTCCCTTCCCTTTTCGATCCTAATTACAGAGTTGTGCTAGTATGCTGGAGTTCCTTGTGATGAGATGAGGGATATCGAGGTCACCCTTACATCTTCCAGGTCACCCCTACATCTTCCACTGATATCCGGCGCATTGAGGCCGAATACACCTAGGAGGAGGCATACAGGAAGAGAGCAGCTCCGGTGGATGCATCCCCATATGTGGATGTTGATTCTATACCTACAGAGGCATCTTTGCCTACTCCGGCCTCCGGGCCTTCAGGTACTTCCACTTCCTCCCAAACTCCTAGTTCTTCTGCGGCTTCCCAGCCTACTAAGATCACTCAGGCCATGATCCTGAAGATGGGGCACTTAGTCTATTTTGCTGATGTGAGGCCTACCCTATTGGAGGCTGCGGTACCGTAGATGATTGAGAGTGCTATCCTAGCTGCACTAACACCCCTCTGAGCATCTATTGACACTCTCACAGCAAGAGTAGATACTTTTGAGAGTCGACAGAGGACTACTCCTGAGATGACGACTTTGAAAGCCGAGGTTGCAGATTTGAGGAAGGATGTGGACTACTTCAAGTCCATAGACTTTACTTCACTATTGGAGGCAACTGATGATATGGATTCCCCGGCTACTTCTGAGACTCCTTCGACCACTACTGGAGATGTGCAAATGGATGATGTGGTTGTCGATGAGTCATAGGTAGAGATCGACGAGGAGCAGATCGAGGTGCCAGAGGAGACCATCTATAGAGACCTGCTAGACTTGGAGGAGACGATTGTACAGTCGGTGATTCAGACATCATTGACAAGACGTCCATGGAAGGCCCTAGTGGAGCCAATAGTGCTGATGGTTCACTAGACACTGATGCCCCGACAGATGGAGCGACTGTGTAGACAGGACCTTCCTTTACGTCCCTCTCTGTCATTTCTATTGATTTGTTGTTACTCTTTTGTTGCATTTGAGGACAACTACTTTTATTTGTGGTGGGGGTGAGGTATTTCCATACATACCTCTTATGATTACTTTTTTTGCTGTATATATTGGGTTTTTGTGCTGTAAATTGTGTTGTTGATTTCTATTTTGTGGATGTTTGAGCTTATGGCTCCTTGTTTTAAATGCAAATGGATTTTGACCCTTCTGAAAAATTTTGCCAGCTCTTGTTGTGTTTGATTGTGGTTGTTCTTGTGCAAATTTGAGTATCGGTTATGATCAATACCGCTGACTTGAATAGTGCTCTTAATCAAATAGAAATGAATGTTCGGCTACGATGAGGCCAAATGAAGTTGCATAGATAATATGTGAACTTTTTGCATCCCGTTGTGACTAGCCAATTATCGAATGAGTTTTTTGTGATGAACATTGCACACTAACGAAAGTGTGGAGTCTTTTTTAATATAGGTTCCAATGCCTTGTGTGATGAGCTTACCGTGAACCTTGTGTGATGACACCTAGAATTTGCCCCGTTGGTCCGGTTAACTAAGTGATGCAAGCTCTTGAAATGATTGTAGGCAACAATTTTGAAGAGTGAAACAATTTGACAATATACCTCTTTTGTGTCCAACCTTGTGAGTGTGTGAACCTTGCTTGAACCCCTTTTGAGCCTTATCCTTTTCTTGGAAGAAACTTGAGCAAAAGAGACCTCTCTTTAGCCATTCACCCAATATCTTCATGAAGTGTCATTTATTTGAATAGCCAACTTAGGCCAAAAGCCTAAGTTAGGGGTGTGGTGAAAATAGAAGGTAAATCAAGAAGTGTGAAGAAATCCCCCTTGATCCATGGTTGTAAAAAAAGATGGAAGCCCTCCATACAAAAAATAAAGAGAAACAGAAAAGAAGAATGAAAAAGAAAAAGAATAAAAAAGTTGTGAAATAAAGTCGTTAAAATTGCAAAAGAAATGGGATGTCTGGTATTCCATGAGAAGTGAATAATGGGGTGAATTTTGAGCATGAGTGAAAATGTTGAAGAGAAGGAAAGAAAGTTAAGTTCACACCACATTTCATGAGGATAGCAACCACTGAGCCTAAATGACCATACCTTTACACTCAGCCCCGTTACAAGCCTTGAAAAGACCTTTTAGATCTTGGGTGAGCTGAAGCGATTGTTGATTGGAAAATAAGGACAAACCTATGGGTGAAGTCATGCATGTGTTCATCTTTGTGAGTGTGAGAGTTGTATATGATTCCGAAGCCTTAAAGTGTTGAACCATTGTGTGTGAATATATGGAATCATCTTTGTTGTGAGGGCATTTGAGCACCTTTGTTGAGATTGAACTTGCATTTGAAGCAAGTATTGTGAACTTGAAAATATTTGATAATGGTGAGTCATAACTTGAAACTTTAAGTGCACAATTGATCCTTGCATGAGTAAGTTGAGTCTTGTTGTGTGCATTCATGATTGAGCCTTTTGTAGCACTGTTTGAGACATCCTTTTTGAAGTGTTGAACTTGAGTTTTACTTGAGGACAAGCAAAAGTTTAAGTTGGGGTTGTTGATGAGTCCGAGATTTGGACTCATGTAGGGCATTATTTATGTAGACTTAGTGTCCTCAAATGCTTATTTTGTGCCAATAACTGATGTAAAATACTTGATTTCTAGGTATATGGATTGAGGAACGAAGCCAGGACACTAATTTGCAAAAAAGAACAAAACAGGCTGAAAGAATGAAAAAAGGAAAGCCTGGTGATCGCCAAGTCTACTTGGCGAGTCGACGAATGGCTACTTGACCGCCTAAAGTTCCAGTGTGCCAATCCCTAAAAGAAAGATCCAAGTTGGTGAGAGAAAGGATCAGTCAGAGGATCGCCGAGTTGTTCCGCGATGCAAAGTTAGATCGCCCAAAGTTACAGACTTTGAGGTTGTTAAATGCCAAGACATAAGGGCGATGGAAATGACCAAAGGGCGGATAACCGTGTGGTTCGGCGAGTCCGACTTACTTCGCCGAGTGACTCTTGCAACACATTTTTGGCGACTATAAATACATTTTTGAACATTTTGTTTAGTATCTGATATCATAATATCTTAGTCTATTATTAATTTTGAACTGTGAGAGAAGTTTTCTCTAGTGTTCCTTAGCTTTGAAGAATTAAAGTTTTTCACTTTTGAGAAATTGGAAGTGGGTCTTTGAGATTTTTTGAATTGGACCTTTGTAAAGATGAAATCTATCTTACCCAATTGATGGAAACTCAATTTGGTAATGATGTTTTTTAATCTTTTTATGATGCCTAGCTAAAACCCTAATTCTTGGGGTGTGATTATGGGCTGATTTAATTTATGGGTATTACTAATTGTTAGTTTAAATGTTATTTATAAGTGAGTTCAATCATTAATTGTGGTTTAATTTAAGAATTGTAGTGGCAAATGCAGTTCTACCCTTGTGTTTTTCTTGCTCGAGAGAGAGGTTTTAAAACTAAGATTATTGATTGATAGTATGTGGGTATTGTGTTTTCATGGGTTCAGCTTGAGAGAGTGAATCCTAATCTCTTTTCCACACATTCAGCTCGAGAGAGTGAATGGACAAAGGTGTGGGATGTTCTTATTTTGCATGCTTGCTGATGTTCGAGAGAAATCGACTTGATTCGGGGTAAATTATTCGAGAGAAAGTTTACCTCCTCTATAGTCTAGCTTACTTACTAATATTGAGCTATTTTCTAATAGTTGCAATTACCCATTTTTCTATATTAGTCTATAATCGAATCACATCCCAAGAACCCGTCTCACTATCGTTAATTCATATTGTTTATTGTTGTTTGTAGTTGATAATTCAAACCAAAACCCCTCATTTGACATTCGTGTCACCCCTTGATTTGAATAATGTCTTTATTCGATAATTTCTATTCCTATGACTGATTTGATCATATTTGTACTTCTCAATTGAATCTTAAGCAAATATCTCTCCCTGTGGGATTCGACCCCAACTCATTTAGTTGGGTTATATACTGATTAACGACCGTTGATGCTTAGAATTGGATGAAGTGTCTTTGAAACGTTATTAATCAAGACCTAGGAGACGACCCTGGGAGCGTTCTTGACGGTTTTTCACCATTCTTGAGGCTAAATGTAAGGTTTTCATTCCCCGATTCCATTTTTCAATATGTAGAATGTAAAATCTTGATTGTATATCCTTGGGGGAGGGTTTTGAACGGTTTTGAATGGTGGGAAAAACCCTAACTACATCTTAGAATCATAATTTGGGTCTTAGGTTATTGGGTTTGTCATAATCCGGGTAAATTAGACCTTAGTTATTAATCCCCGTATTGAATTGTTTGTTTGTAGACCTAGAGCAAGCAGAAAGAATCTGGAAAGGGAAGAATCAAGTTTCTTATGATGATTCAAACTTTGTTCGAGGTAGGTGATGATTGTGATTTCATGTTGTTGTGATGTATGTTAGTAATTACTTCATCTTAATTCATGTATGTATGCAAATGTTGCATTATTGATCACACTAATCATAAATGAGTATTATTGAATAATTGTATGCCATGAATCAACACTTGATTGTGTGATTATGAGAATGTACATTGTGATTGTGATTGTGGCTTGTTGAATGGACTGGGTGCTACGTTCCAACAGCTAACTTGGATCGAGTGCCACATTCCGGTGTATATATGGGATCAGGTGTCACGTCCGGCACAATAACTTGGATCGGGTACCACGTATCGGTACACTAACAGTTTGGGTGTGGCTTCCATGAGAAGACCATTGACTTGTCGTATTGATGTATTTGAGAATGTGAAATTGTTCGTTGTTCTTGATAAGATGACTGATATTGTATATGTTATGCCTGTTTTATTAGGTTGTGATTATTTGTATATGTTTCACTTATTGGGATAGCCACGTGATCCTACCAGTACACTGTGGTTGTGTACTGATACTGCACTTGCTCTTTCTTTATTGAGTACATGGCGGCTACTGACATGCCTCGTCTAGAAGATCAATAATCAATCGAATTCAAGGGTGAGCCAGTTCTTTTGGGCTGCTATAAGTTTTCTTTTTCTTTAAGTCCACATCTTCGGACTTAGACTAGTACTTAGGTTTTATTATGTTTAATTGGGTTGCACCTATTTCCTTTAGACTTATAATCCTTGTTAGAGTTTTGGTACATTGACTTTCAGGTTATAGGGAATAATTTCCGTAATGTTTTGTTAGTCGTTGTTAGATCTTTTGGGAGTTGATGGGAACTATATTTGACTCTTGCATTTAAACCTGCTTCTGTATATTTAAATGCCTTAGTTTTGATTAAGTTGTGTAGTTCTTTGGTTAGATAATTAGTATTAATGGTTCTCCCATCGGAGGGTTAGTGTGGGTGCCAATCATGACGGTCTGGGTCGTGACAAAGTTGGTATCAGAGCCCTAGTTTCGCTGATCTTGATGTACCAAAATGAGTCTAGTAGAGTCTTGCGGAACGGTACAGAGACATCTGTACTTTTCTTCGATAGGCTATATGACTTTAGGAAATCTCTCTGTTTTCTTTTGTCTCCTTCGTGTTATAACTTGGTTCCAATTGGTATTTGGTGATCCAAATTGGTATCTAATCTTCTTCACTCTTCTGTCCGCAAATAGTTAACACTAGATTCAATGGCGTCAGGCCCTTAGTTCCCGTTAATGAGCCAGCTGAGGAATCCATAGCAAGAGGTCACGGTCGAGGCAGGGGTAGATGAATAGCAATGGGCAGAGGCCGAGGAAGGGTAGCACCTACTAGGAATGAAGCTCCGGTTAATAATGCTTCCAAAAATGAGAATCCTCATGTGCATCCTGAAGAGATAGAGGAGAATGTAGAGATTGAGGATGAGGAGAATATTGGACAAGAGCAAGAGGTGCAGGCTGAGGCTACATGTATTCCTCCCTTAGACCCAGTGTTCGTTCAATAGATCATGTCGTTTCTGAAAGGATTGGTTGGTCCTGGACTTCCTCCAACAATGCAAGCTACGGAACCCCCAACCAACCGCCCCGTTACTGTTACTAGTCCTATGGGAGATGCAACATTAGGTAATGATGCCTTTTTCCATTCTTTGTTGGGTCCGGTAATGAATGGGAATGAACACAAAATGTTGACTAAGTTTTGAAATTAAAACCGCCGGTGTTCTATGGTTCTGATAGTGAGGACGCCTATGAGTTCATCCTGGATTGTTATGAGAGGTTTCATAAGTTGGGAATTCTCCATAAGCATGGAGTAGAGTTTGTGACTTTTCAACTTTAGGGCGAGTCTAAGCAGTGGTGGAGAGCTTATGTGTAATGCAGATCTTCAGTTTTACCCCCACTCACTTGGACCTAGTTTCATGCTATGTTCTTGGAAAAATATGTGCCCCAGGATAACAAGAAAGATGAGTTCATGGCTTTGGAGCAAGGTGGTATGTCTGTGGCTGCTTATGAGGCTAAGTTCCATGCTTTGTCTAGATATGCTATGCAAATGGTGACTGCCGAGGAAGTGAGGATCTGCCTATTTGTTAAGGGACTAAATTCTGAGTTGCATGTATTGTCTGTTCATATGACCTCTGCAGCAAAAAGATTCAATGAGGTAACAAATTTCGTGAAGAAAGTGGAGGGGGTGAGGCGAGACGGTCAGACTAAGGCATTGGCTAAGAAAGCCAAGAATTCAGGTAACTTTCAGGGTTCTTACTCCGGAGGTTCAGGGAGGCCGACACTTGCAGCCCGACCAATTCAGTCTGCTATGCCCGCTTCTACAGAATTATCGGGGAACTCCACCTCAGAATCTGATTCAGGATAGCCAGGAAGTCGCACCTTCGGCGGGCAGCAGACCATCTTTTGATCGCACTTGTTATAACTGTGGAGAACCTGGGCATATGAGGAGATATTGTCCCCACTCGCACATATTAAATTCTGCGCAGCAACAAACTAGAGCAGTGGTACCCACGAGAAATGGTAATAATGGTCAAGGACGTCCACAAGGTGGGCGAGGAGGAAACCAACGAGGTCGTAGAGGTAGGGGAAATAGTACCATAAGTAGAGGTATAGTGCAGACATACAGGGAAGTCTCCCGCCATGATGACAAGGCTTAGTGTTATGCCTTTTCGGGCAAGATCGAGGTGGAGGCGTCTGTTGCAGTGATCACATGTACTATTCTTATATGTGACAGGATGGTTGTTGTGTTATTAGATCCGGGTTCTACTTATTCTTATGTGTCCGTGCATTTTGCCTCAGAGTTTGATATGATTTGTGATATACTTGATTCCCCCATCCATGTTTCTACCCCGTTGGAGAGTCTGTCATAGTCACCCGTGTATATCGTGCTTGTCCTATCTTGTTTATGGGTTTTTAGACTTGGGCTGATTTGGTAATTTTGGATATGAATGACTTTGATATAATCTTAGGCATGACTTGGTTGTCCCCCTATTATGATGTGTTAAATTATAATATGAAATCTGTGATTCTAGAGATCCCCGATAGGGAAAAATTAGAGTGGGAAGGGGTGTACAAGCCTAAGCTAGCTAAGATCATATCCTCTATTCGGGCAAGGAAACTGGTAGGGCAGGGTTGTTTGGCTTATTTGCCTCATACTTGGGATGTTGAGGTTGAGTCTCCCTCTATTGATTCTATTCCTGTGGTGTCAAAATTTAGAGAAGTGTTTCCTACTGATTTGTTTGGTATGTCTCCAGATAGAGATATAGATTTCTGCATTGATTTGGAACTTGGTACCCACTTCATTTCAATCCTTCCGTATCGAATGGCTCCGGCAGAATTAAGAGAGCTTAAGGCTCAAATCCAAGAACTTCTTGATAAATGTTTTATTCTTCCTAGTGCTTCACCGTGGGGTGCTCCAGTCTTGTTTGTTAAGAAAAGGGATGGTAGTATGAGGATGTGTATATATTACCAACAATTGAATAGGGTCACCATTCGAAACAAGTACCCATTGCCTTGGATAGATGATTTGTTTGACCAGTTGCAAGGTGCATAAGTTTTTTCTAAGATCGATTTATGGTCTGGTTACCATCTGTTAAAGATTAGGCATGACGATGTGCCCAAGACGGCGTTAAGAACTCACTATGGGTACTACGAGTTTCTAGTTATGTCGTTTGGGTCTACAAATGCACCTGTATCTTTCATGAGTTTGATGAATGGTGTGTACAAACCCTTTCTTGATTCATTTGTTATAGTATTTATTGATGACATTTTGGTTTATTCGAGAAGTAAGGAAGAGCATGCCGACCATCTCCGTATTGTTCTGGGTGTTCTTGGGAAACAAAAGTTATATGCGAAATTTTCCAAGTGTGAATTTTGGTTGACATTGCTTGCCTTTTTGGGGCATGTAGTTTCAAAATAAGGGGTAATGGTAGATCCCCAAAAGATTGAAGCGGTTAAGAATTGGGCTCGGCCAAGCTCTATGACTGAAGTTAGGAGTTTTGTGGGGCTCGCTAGCTACTATTGTCGATTTGTGAAGAACTTTGCTTCTATTGCCAAGCATTTGACAAGTTTGACCAAGAAAGTGGTACCCTTTGAATGGATTGAAAAGTGTGATGAGAGCTTTCAAAAGCTCAAGACTCTTTTGACCTCATCGCTTATTCTAGCATTACGATGGAAGGTAAAGATTTTATTGTTTATTGTGATGCTTCACATTCGGGTTTGGGTACTGTGTTGATGCAGGATAAGAATGTTATAGCTTGTGCATCGCGGCAGTTGAAGGTGCATGAGAGGAATTACCCAACATATGATTTAGAGTTGGCAACTGTAGTGTTTTCTCTTAAGATCTGGCGGCATTACCTTTATGGTGTTAAGTGTGAGGTGTGTACTGATCATCAGAGCTTGCAACATGTGTTTACTCAAAAGGATATGAATTTAAGATAGCGAAGGTGGATGGAGTTACTCAAGGATTATGATGTGACCATTCGTATCATCCGAGCAAGTCTAATGTGGTGGCAGATGCACTAAGTCAGAAGGCGGTAAGTATGAGTAGTCTAGCTCGCTTGAGTGTATCCAAGCGACCTTTGACTAAGGAAATTCAGACCTTGGAGTCTAAGTTCATGCAGTTGGGCATCTCAGAGAAAGGTGGGGTGTTAGCTAGCATTGAAGTAAGGGCCACGTTCATTGAGGAGATCAAGGCCAAACAGTTTGAGGATGAGCAATTGAAGGAACTCAGAAATAAAATAGTGTCTGGCAAGGCACAAGAGACAACTCTTGATGCGGGGGGCGTGCTCAATTTTAAAGGAAGGATTTGTGTCCCTAGAGTGGGCAACTTGATTCATAATTTATTGGCAGATTCCCATGGTTCGCGATATTCCAATCATTCTGGTGTGACCAAGATGTACCGAGACTTGAAATGACTATATTGGTGGCCGGGCATGAAGAAAGATATAGCAGAATTTGTGGCTAAGTGTTAAAATTGCCAACAAGTAAAGTATGAGCTTCAAAGTCCTGTAGGTTTGCTTCAGAGAGTGTCAATTCCGGAATGGAAGTGGGAAATGATAGAGATGGACTTCGTGGTTCGTCTTGCCAAGACTTTGGGAAAGTTTGATTCTATTTGGGTAGTGGTTGACAGATTGACTAAGTCAACCCATTTTATTCCGGTCAGAATAGATTATATTTCTCAGCAGTTGGCTAAAGTTTATGTAAAAGAGATAGTAAGGCTGTACGGGGTGCCCTTTTCTATCATCTAAGACTGTGATTCACAATTCACATCCAAATTTTGGAGGAAATTACATGATGAATTGGGCATACAACTCACTTTTAGTACAACTTTTCATCCGCAGATGGATGGGTAGTCGGAAAGGACTATTCAAGTGTTAGAAGACACGTTGAGGGCATGTGTGATTGATTTTGGAGGACATTGGGATAAGTTGCTACCGTTGCATGAGTGCTCTTTTAATAATAGTTATCACTCCATCATAGTGTCACTCCCACTGGCCCCTAATGCCAAAACTCAGGTTCGTGCCGACCATGTTGAACCATTTGCTACTAGAGCATTGAAGCCACACGCAATCAAGAAAACAAACAAGTATAGCTCGGCTTAAAATTAAGCCCTCGGCCGGCAAGGTCCCTGTAAATAGATCCATAAAAGAAACAGCTACTCCTAAGAGTTCATATAAAGAAATAGCCAACTAACATAAAAGTCCTGATTGGGCCGTCGAGACCACCATGATCTCCATACCAAAACTGAAAGCAGGTATATATCAAGATAATACATCAAACAACTAACAAGCTTCAACAAACCAACAAACTAGGCCAGCATGTCCATAACGTAGCTATAGACCCCACACACTAGTCTGCAAGCCTCTAAGAGTAGTAAAGATTGGCGGGATAGGGCCCCAGCCTACCCATAAAGATATATACAAAAAAAGCTAATAAACCTCACAACTCTGGCAGCTCTGGAGGAAAAAGGCTAGCCAATGGGACAAAAATCCTACCGCTGAGGAGATCTACTTGGTCATCTGTCGGGACCTGCAAGTATGAATGCAGTATCCCCAGGCAATGGGCCATCAGTACGGAATAATAAACCGAGTATGAAAGGCAATAGACCATGAGCAGGTATCCTAATATACATGGAGTAATCCGATTGATAAATCAAGGATAAGATAAGTGTACGGACCTAATCCTAAATCTAAACATATAAAAAATAATAAAAAAACAACCTAACCAAATCCCCATAAACTCGACAGGTACAAACAACACACAAGACCACCTACCCAGGCCCCCATAAGCCCAGAAGGTGTCAATCACTCTATATACTCCTATCGGTAGTCCCCTAGACCCGTAGGCAGTCACATAGCCCTCTTAGGAAATAATATAGCCCCGTAGGCAGCACATAACTCTCGTAGGCATCAATATAACTTATAGATAACTCATAGCCCTCTTAGGAAACAACATGGCCCTGTAGGCAGCACATAGACTTCTTAGGCATCAATATAGCCCCGTAGGCTACTCATAGCCCTTGTAGGCATCAATATAGCCCCATAGGCAACTCATAGCCCTTCTAGGCATCGATATATCCTCATAGGCATAAAATATCCCTTCTAAACAGAGATCACATTCCTGCACCTAACCACAATAGCCCCAATAGAAACAATAACAATTCAATAGGCTAAAAGCAAGCAGTTTAACTATAAGCAACCTATACAAATAACGTCTAAGTCGTGTCTAACATAGGGATGCCACTAACTGAATAAGAATCCCGACAAGGGAGGATTATATCCACTCGAGCAGCCAACAATCAACAATAAGGGCTACAAGTATAATAACGCTAACAACCCAATTACATTGCTCCTAAGCTTTAAGGAAACATGTCGTAAGAATGGAATAACCTTAACATACCTTAACAATGAATGCTCAAAAGACCGCAGTTCCTTCACGAAAGTTGTTTCTTATGTCCTAAGCTTCACAAACACTAAATATACAAAACTGGTATGCACCTATAAAAAATTCATAATTAATCTTAAATCGGCAGATTTTCCATATTTCCCCAACTTGTCAAACATCCGTAGAAATTCATAAAAACAATCATAAAAGAGTCCCGAGATGATTACCTTAGTTAACCAAGTGTAAACCTTGGAGAAACACCAATAACTACAAATTTATATCTTTAAAAACTAGCTCCAAACGCAGCTAATAGAAGGGAAAATTGATTGCCACGTGTAGAGATAACGTTTCTAGGCACAGGGGCAACCTTTAATGGTAGAAATCGTCAAAAACTAACCTTCATCATGAAAGAACTCCATAGGAACCCTCTCTTAAATTTTATTTCTGGTTTGTAAGTGAAAAGAAATGTTTTCATGGCTTAAAACGTTTAATAAACTGACATACCACATTTTTTACCCAACCCGGATCCGACTCGGATTCTGCTCCGGCAGTCCATAGTAAAACCCTCATAACTTTTTACTCTGATTTCGGTTGGATACGAGGTTTTATGCATTGCAAACTAGACTCATAGGCCTTCAATTTAATGGGTGATAGGCCTTCTAACTCTTTCTATATTGGGAGTAAACATCCAAGACATTTGACCCAAATTTTAGGGAACTCTTTAAAAAGGAACTTACGATAACTTTTGCCAACTTTTATTTTGCCACTTACCTAACTTCAAAACTTGAGATACAACCCTTGAACACTTAAAATATGACATACCACATCATTCATAATTTATTACCCACCCTCCTTGTCTTTCCACATAGGTACGAGTTAATTTAGACGTTTTGAAAAGTTGTGGTGAACATAGATATGACACCGTTTGAGGAACTCTATGGGAGGGGATGTAGATCACCCATAGGATGGTTTGAAGAATAATTTTTCATATCATTATACCACCCTATATATGTTATTCGTCAAAGGTTAATATAAGGAAATATGAAAGATAGATATAATTAATGTAATAACTAGGAGAATTCATTATATTATAACTGAATAATGTAAAAGAGTGTGAATAACGTTTGCAATAATTAGTAATAACTAAGATAATTTCTAATGTTATAACTAAAGAATGAATGTGCAATAGCTGAATTTCTAATAAAGTTTATACTTACATGAATAAATAGGACTTTTAATTAATGTTCCCATTTTTTATAGTTATTAAATTTTAATTTAGTATAGGGACAACATGAAAATGTTTATTCCATATTACTGAAAAAAATTATTTAGTAAGTGATAAATTTTAAATGAATCATATATATCCACATATTTTCAAATTTGTTGTGAGTTTTAAAAAAAAGAATTTAGAACATTATATAATAATATATTTTGAAGTTAGAAGTCTTGTTAGCTTGGTAATAAATTCCTGACATAAATTAGTTATTAAATAAATAATAAAAATTAAACTAATACAAACTTCAACTGGCATTATTACAAGTCATATGAACTTTTCTTTGTCTAAATTATTGAAATTTTAAGAAATAGTAAATAAGTAAAACAAAAGGGCAATGTTTATATAGTAATAACTATTTTGAAGCAAACATCCTGACAATCCAAATCACATAAGTAGGTAGTAGTTGTAACACCCCGCTACTAGAAAGACTTGGAATTAGAAAGAAAGCATTTATGGAAATAATCAAATTTGGAAAGATTGACAAAATTAAGCTAAGTATGAGTGTTGGGTCAACTTCAAACGACCATAACTCCTAGCTCAGGATGATTTAGGTGTGCTTAAAGATACCATAGGAAAGGTCTTTGAATTATCTTTCGAACGCCACTGAATTTACGTGATTTCGAGTTCTTACGAGCGAGATATTCCCATTTGAAGTTGGGCTATCTAGATAAGAAAAGTCAAAACCGGATTTTAGAAGGGTACTTTGGTCTTTTCACTACCCTATTAATTAATTTCATCTTTGGTAATTAAGTTGGGGTCTAAACTGATTGGATTCAGTTTACGCTTTTGAAAAACAAGTTAGGGTTTTGGGAGAAGAGAAAAGAAGAGGAGAAAAGAGGACAAGAGGCAAGGAATCGTCAAGTTCTTGAAGCTAGGCTTGTGGATTTTGTCAAGGGGTGATCCCTATGAGGTATGTGAGTTCACATAGCATTGAGTACGTTCACCCACATGCCAAACATGTTTATTTCAGTATGATTTTCGTCCTAAAAGATTGAGACTTTGATGTTCTTCAGTTGTATTCTTGAATTGCTTTTGTTCTTGAATTTGGGATGAGATTGAGGAGTTCTTGAGAGTTTAAGGTTGATTGTTAGAGTTGTTTTGATTTAGATTCCTGTGTACATGTGTTGGGTATCTGAATCTAAAGAGAATTTGAGAAAAAGAACCGAGTTTAGGCAAATTGGGGTTAGAAAATGAAGAAGGAGAAAGTCGAGCAAATCTGGCGTCCCAGTCCGCGTCACAGACTTGCCCCATCATTTCACTGAATCTTTCTTTGTGTTGCGGAGTGGTCACGGACTGTATTGCCTCAACAGTTATTTTGTGACCAAATAATGAAATGCATCTCCACGTCACGGATTTGCCTCCAGACAGTGATTTCTTGATCTTTTCTTATATTTAACTGTCTAAAAACACTCATAAACATCATGAGATCTTCCCTATCACAAATCACCATCCTTGAATCCATAATTCAATTCAAAGAAAGTTAAGAGTCAAGTCAAGAGAAGTTCTTAGAGTCTTCCAAAAGTCTTTTACAAACGTTTCAAATTTATTTTACTTGAGTTTTGAGTTGGGTAAAGAGTAAAGATTGCAGTTCATTTCTTCAAAGAATATATGGGGATTGTATTCCCAAAGATTTTAAAATGTTTTAACATTTAAATACAAAAGGAAACTAAGATTTCCAAAGGGCCTTTGAGCTAGTTTACAGAAAAGAGTAAATGTTTTCACAATTAAGAAAGAGGTGAAACTTTGATTTCCAAGATATCCTTTGAGCTAAGTTTTGAGCAATTATCTCAAACCATAGAAAGAAGTATGTTTTTAAACATAAGAGCTAGTATTATATTTTGGGAGTAGTATTGAGCACCGATATGGGGGAGAGTTCAGACAACTCCCAGCCCCCATAAACCATATAGCCATCTTGGGTAGAAAAGGGTCATACTTTTTAGATGATTCCTTAGTGATTTTTAGCATAGACTAGTGGATCCACTTAGTAGTCAGGTTCTATATCCTTGCCAAGGTATAGGACAACTTTGCAGCATGAGGCAAAACGATGTATCATCACAATAACTCTTAAGTGATGGTTGTCAATTAGAGAAACTCCCACATCAGTATTTTGTATTCCTATATACACATAGTTAATTTTTTTTTGTATACATTCAAAGTTTATATTGTATCTTTGAATACATTTAGAGTTACTATTGTATTTGTAAATACACAAAGTTGTTATCCATGTTTTAAAAGCTTTTCTATATATCGCATTTATTTTATTGCTTTATATTGAAATGAGTTAAGTTGAGTCAAGTTGAGCCCAGGTATGTTCCTTCAGTTCCTTTCAAGCTTATTTCTTGTTTTAGATTTCCCCTTGCATGCTTGTACATTCAATGTACTAATACCAGTTGGCCTGCCTCTTATTATGATGCAGATTTAGGTAACTAAGATCAGCATCCAACGCATCATTGATCCCTTTGAGCTTTAGAGTTGTTAGTGAGCCTCCTTGCTTCCGAAGGATCCTCTTTTTCATTACTTTATCATTTTATTTCATTAGGATGTTGGGGGTCTTGTCCCGACATCCATCTCAGTTATTAGAGGCTTCATAGACAGTCAGTTAGTTCATTTGTTACTATCTTGTTATTAAATTATGTTTTAAGACCTGAGTTGCCACTTTGGCCAGTGAATGTTATCTTAATACATTCTAAGTTATATTTTGAGCTTTTAGTTTACTTTTAAAGGTTCAGTTATGTTGAGTTAGGTCTTCTATTAAGAGTTAAGTCAGGCCAGGGGTTCGCTTGGGGACAATAATGGTTCTCGAGTGCCAGTCCCTCCCAGGGTATAGGCTTGGGGCGTGACAAACTTGGTATCAGAGCACAAATTTCAAGTATCCTAGGGAGTCTATGAAGCCATGTCTGTAGAGTCCTAGTTATCGATGTGAAGCGTGACACATCTATAATTTGGAGGCTGCAACATTTAAGAACTATCTCACTTCTTTCATACTCATTTCGTGTGATAAAGTTCATCTCTATATAGTTTCTTTCTAACTCGTGCTTGCGCGTAACTGATTATGAGTTGGGTAGTTTTTGAAAGTGCTTTCATGGGGCTTATCTTTCCCCCTGAGCTAAGAGAAGCAAAGGTAAGAGAATTTCTCACTCTTAAGCAGGAGTCTATTAGTGTTCATGAGTATAGTTTGAAGTTCACACAACTTTCCCGCTATGCCTTGGAGATGGTTTCTGACATAAGGAGCAGGATGAGTTTATTTGTTGCTGGGTTGTCTCATCTTTCAATCAAGGAAGGCAAGGCAGCTATGCTGATACGGGATATGGACATAACTAGGCTAAAGATCCCTTTGCAACAAGTTCAGGAGAATAAACTGGGAGATAAAGAAGAGTTCAAGAATAAGAGGGCTAAGACATCAGTGAATGAGTCCGGGCAGAAGAGTAATGCACACTGGTCTTCCTTTCAACAGAAACAAAAGGGACCTACTCCGTCATCTGCTAGTGCACCTGCATCAAAGAACAAATGTGAGTACAATAGTTAGAATTTTAGAGCTAAACCTGCCTATTCTCAAGGCAGTGTTGCACAAGGAGGTAATGAGACTCTTGCATGTGCTAAGTGTGGAGGGAACCACTCAAGAATGTGTCGTGATGGCTCCACTGGTTGTTTCAAGTGTTGTCAGAATGGTCATTTTATGAGAGAGTGTCCTGAGAACAGACAAGGTAGTAGTAATGGGGGAAATAGAGCCCAATATTCTTCAATTGCTCCACCAGATAGAGCTGCATCTAGAGGAGCTACTTATGGGGCAGGCGGAGGATTATGCCATCACTAGTCGCCAAGAGCAAGAGGATTCACCAGATGTTGTCACTGGTATGATCTAAGTCTTTAACTTTGATATTTATTCTTTTCTAGATCCAGGAGCGAGTTTATATTTTTTAAATCCTTATGTTGCGATGAATTTTGATGTTCTTCCTGAGAAACTTCTTGAGCCCTTCAGTGTTTCTACACCTGTTGGTGAGTCTATTCTAGCTGAGAGAGTCTATCATGATTGTACAATTTCCGTCAATCACTAGATTACCATGGTTGACTTAGTTGAGTTAGATATGGTAGATTTTGATGTCATTTTAGGTATGGATTAGCTTCATGCCTGTTATGCATCAATAGATTGTAGAACTCGAGTAGTCAAGTTTCAGTTTCCAGTGAACCAGTTATAGACTAGAAGAGTAGTTCAGCAGTGCCTAGGGTCATTTCATTTCGTACCTTAAGATGAGAAAGTTAGTTTCCAAGGGATGTGTCTATCACTTAGTCCGAGTTAATGACTCTAGTGTTGAGATACCTCCTATTCAGTTAGTTCCAGTAATAAGGAGTTTACAAAAGTCTTTCCAGATGATCTTCCCAGAGTCCTTCCTGAGAGAGAAATAGACTTTGGTATAGATATTCTTCATGATACTCATCCTATATCTATTCCGCCATATAGGATGGCACCAACAGAGTTAAAAGAGTTGAAAGAGTAGTTGAAAGTAAGGCAATGTGATATTCCTAAGACAATATTCAGGACCCGTTGTGGTCATTATGAGTTTTTGGTCATGTCATTTGGTTTAACTAATGCACTTGCAATGTTCATGGACCTTATAAATAGAGTATTCAAGCCTTATATATTTGTTATCGTATTCATTGATGACATACTAATCTATTCGAGGAATGAGGAAGATCGTGCTAGCCATCTCAGAATATTTCTCCAAACTCTAAAGGATATAGAGTTGTATGCCAAGTTCTCTAAGTGTGAGTTTTGGCTTGAGTCTGTCCCATAGTTAGGCCACATCATTTCTGGTGATGGAAGTAGAGTTGATACTCAGAAAATTGAGGTAGTGCAAAATTGAACTAAACCCACATCTCCAACTGATATTAGGAGTTTCTTAGGGTTGGTTGGATATTATAGAAGGTTCGTAGAGGGGTTCTCATCTATGTTGTCCCCTTTGACCAAGTTGACTAAAAAACAATGAAAGATTTCAATGGTCTGATGCTAGTGAGAAAAGCTTTCAGGATCGAAAAAGAGGTTGACTACTGCCCCAGTATTGACCTTACTAGAAGCTACGCAAGGCTTTGTTGTATATTGTGATGAGTCCAGAGTTGGTTTGGGTTCTGTGTTAATGCAGAATGGTAAAGTTATAGCTTATGTCTCCAGACATTTGAAAGTTCACGAGAAGAATTACCCAACCCATGATCTAGAGTTGGTTGCCATAGTATTTGCTTTGAAAATATGGCATCACTATCTTTATGGTGTTCATGTAGATGTGTTCACCGATCACAAGAGTTTCCAATATGTGTTTAATCAGAAAGAGCTTAATCTCAGACAGCCAAGGTGGTTAGAGCTAGTAACTCAAGGATTATGACATGACTTTTCTTTATCACCCAGGTAAGGCTAATGTTGTTGCTGATGCCTTGAGCAAGTTGTCTATGGGTTGTGATGAGTCCACAAATTGGACTCATTTAGGGATATATTTTAATAGAAATTGTGTCCTCAAATGCTTATTTTATCTCAATATCTGATGAAAACCCTTAAGTTTTAGGTATTTGAAGTTTGAAGGAAAGCATGGACACTACGTCGCAGAAAGGAACAAAAAGAATGAAGAAATGAAGGCCTGAGGATCGTCGAGTCCACTTGGCAAGTCACCGAAAGGTCTTACTTCGCTTTTTGTTCTAGTATGTTGAGCCCTGAAGGAAAGGATCAAGTCGGTGGATAAAGAGAGCAGTCGGCGCATCTCCGAGAAGTTCCGCGAAGCAATACCATGTCGCCCAATGACCTAGAGCACGACGCTGTTGAAGGCCGGTGCAAGACGGCGATGAACTACATCAAAGGGAGAATCGCTGAGTTGATCGGCGATTTTGACTGTGAAAACTATCAATACTAGTTAGATTGAAGTTTTAAGAGTGGAACAATTATTATAATTTTCATATAGAATAGTACTTTTTGATATTTTTGCTCTAAGTTTGAGAGCGTTTTGAAGACTTGAAGATCCAAAGGGTTTCTTCTTCAAGATTTGGATTTCGGTCTCTTGGATTCTTCAAATTTTGGCCTGTATCAAGACTTAAATCTTCATACCCAGTTGAATGCGAGCTCAATTTGGTATAAATTTCTATCTCTTATACATGTGTGGCTAAAACCCCCAATTTTTGGTGTGTGATTTAGCGAATATGGGTTAAGATAATTGTTGGGTCTTGTTTGCTAATAGTTTAATCGTAGTTTAATTGTGATTCCATTTAGTAGTTGTGGATGAATTTAATGAATTTGTAGTTGCAAATACAAGTTTATTTATGTGTTTTCGGCTTGCTCAAGGGAGAGGTCGTAAAACTAGAACTACTAAATTGATTGCCAGTGGGAGCGGGTCGACACGAGGTTCAGCTCGAGAGAGTTAATCCTAGTCTCATTCCCACACACTCAGCTCGAGATAGTGAGTGGGTTAAGGCTTAGGCTGGTCTTCATGCGGCAAATGGGTGTCCGAGAGGAACGCATTTGAAACGGGGTAAGTTGCTCGAGAGAGAGCTTATCCCATTAAAATGTAGCCCAGTCACAATTATTTTATGAATCTTCTATCGAAAGCATGTACCCAATAATCTATCTTAACCCGTATTCCCGTCACATCCCAAGGATCCCTTCTCATTACTTAGAAATCCTTGTTTATTTTGCTGTTTTTTTATTTACTAGTGACAAAACCCCATTGTTAATTGACACTCTTGTGTCCCCTTTTAATTTACAATGTTTTAATCGTTAATGTCTTTAGCTACGACTAGTTAGAACTAAATTTTACTTTTCTATTAATTCTCAATACCACTTTCTTGGGAACGATCCCAACCCTTGGTTGGGTTACTAAACTATTGTACGATCGTAGACACTTGCATCAGAAGTTGTGTCTTGATTACGCAAACATCAAAATTGTGCCGCTGTCGGGGAGTGGTGTTGTTTGGGAATTCTTAGATTAGTAGAATTTTTGTTCTTTTTAGCTGTAGTCTACTTACCTAATTATTAGTTTTGTTTCATTTACTGTGTGAATATTTCAGAAAGCATGAGTGTTAATGGTAGCAACGGTAGCCAGGTAGGACACCAACACGACATCAGAAATTTCAACGATGTCCAAGAGCCGAACATCAATGGCCCCTATCTCATGGGAGGTGTTGGAGCTATCCGTTTACCCCCAGCTGAGGGAAATGCAGTGTTCTACATAACGAGCACTATGTTGCAACTCTTGCAACTAAATGGACTTTTCAGCGGACTGGCTCATGAGGATCCTCATGAGCATTTTCAAAACTTTTAGATGTGTGCGAACCATTCTTGTTCAAAATCATCTCTTAGGAGTCAGTCTGGTTGAGGCTATTCCCTCTCTCGTTGATAGGAGAGGCATGCAAGTGGCTAGCCGAGCTACTGCAGAATCCATCACTTATTGGGAGGAGTTGGTAACCGCATTTCAAGTGTGATTTTTCCCTCCCTCGAAGATGATATCACTGCGGGATAGCATCCAGAGCTTTAAATGTCTAGAAGGAGAGCCTCTGCACAAAACTTGGCTAAGGTTCAAAAAGTTGGTGTTGCAATGCCCAACCCACGGTTTGCCTGACAACGTGATACTTCAATACTTTTATCAGAGTTTTGATTCGGTAAACAAAGTTGTCACTGACCAACTCTTGCCTAGAGGCTTAATGCAGCAGCCATATGCAGTAGCCGCCCAACTTTTAGATGGCATGTCAACCATCAACAAAGTGTGGTACACTCGCGAGGATCAAGTATCCCCTCTCACATTCAAGCTATCTAAGGAGCAGATTGAAAAAGACAATGAGAGAGACCAAAACATGGCCAAAATCATGACACAACTTGACATTCTATCCAAAAATGTCATGGGAGCTGGCGCCCGTAGTGTCAACATTGTGGGGGTTGAGTGTGAAAATCCTGGAGTGATGAAATTTGAATCCCTATGGTAAATTTCTAGCAAATCAAGGTGGGGGCTATCGTTCAAACTACCCAAGGCAGGGTGGTAACCAAGGCTGGGCTAGACGAAGGCTGGAGGGATAGAGATAATGAATGGAGGGACTGAAATCCAAACTGGAAATATGGGGAGAAGGATAGATATGTGCCTCCCCATGAGCGCCAGAAGCCCAAGGATTCAGAAGGTGGTAGGTCTGAGGATATGCTTTCGCGTATCCTCAACAAAGTTGAAGGGTCAGACAAAATGCTGAAAGGCATGAAAGAAGATGTTTCTACCCTTAGCCAGACTGTCACCTCCTATTTTGTTTCAATCAAGCAGTTGGAGACCCAAATGGGTCATATCTCATCTCACCTCAAATCGAGAGAGCAAGGGGGTTTGCCTAATGTTACTATGGCTAACCTCACGAGTGAGGTTTGAAGGTGGACTTGTGTCATGCCGCGACGTTAACTAAAGCGCTATTTGGGAGGCAACCCAAAACCCCTTTAATTACTTTTTTTTATTTGTTGGTAGAATAATGGTGTGTTATTTGTACAAGTTATAGCATGAGCAGTGTTCGAAAAAGTGAAGGATGGCAAGCAATAGATCCAATAGGTGAGTCGCCGAAGAGATCGACGAATCTGACCTTATTCGCCGTTTAACTCAAGACATCTTCAACATTTGAGTCTGTAAAACTCGATGAGCTTTGGAAATTATTGGCGAATCGCCAACCGTGTCGGCGATTACGATGGAAACCGCCGTTTGGACCCCTCGTAAACCAGAGGTCCTGTAAATTTCGGTGAAGAAACTAAACAGTCGGCGTTCCACCGAGTGAGTAGGAGAGCTTGACTAATGTCGCCGAGTGGGAGAAAACTGGATGGTTTTTGCAAGCCAAAGGTTTAAAAGTTTCAACTTCATTCACTGTCCCTCACTTTTTATCTATCCAAACTCACACTTGTACTCTAGTTTCTATATTTCTTGCACTTTTAGAGCATTTTAGTTGTTGAATTGTTCTTAGACTTGGATCACATTGCCGCTTCGCATTTCAATCCTCTCTTTAGCGATACAAAAGGTTAGTTCTCTATTCCCCAAGTTTAATTATCATAAACTATACTCATTTGCAATAGCATGATCTTGTTGAAGTGTTCTACTCCTCCCTGAGAGGATTAGATTGTTTACATGCATGATTTAATTTGATATCCTTGCTCGGGTAGTTGTGACTGTTGAATTCCCGTAATTGCATGCCTTAAACTGGATTAAAATTTGAGGGGTTGTGTTTGGGTGTTATGGGTCCTACCATGATGGTGCTAGTGAATGCTTTGATTTTGTTTTCGGGAGTTGCAGGGTTAAATTGGAGAAGTTGGGTTGAAAATAAGTACGCTGGGACGTTTGGTGAGCTGGGTCGAGCTCGCCAAACCACTCAGCGGTTCACCTAATGTCCCTATCTCAACATTGATTTCATGCTATATCTGATAATTAATTTTGAAACTTTCGGTGAGAATTTTGATGTCGTGGAAAACATTTCGCGACTCGCCAAAAGTCATCTCTTTCGCCCTTTACCTGCACCCTTAAACCTTTATGCATTGAAACTTTTGGCAGACCTATCCTGATTCGTGAAAATCTATCGACGACCCACCGAAATCAATCTGTAACCCCCGAAGAAGTTCCCCTTTCACCTTCTTGCTACAGTTTTAAAGCTAATTCCTTTGGTGAGCGTGATCTAGCTCACCTAAGAAATTCGGCAATATGCCATCTGGCTTGGCGAGTTTGTCTGCATAAGTTCCGCTTTGCTTTTGTTTAAATTTTCCAAATTTCTCTTCAAGACTTTTCAAACATGACTAAATCAAAAGTTGTGGAAAGAATTAAACCAGCCCAAGAGAAGTCAAAAGCGAGTGCGATAAATGAGGAGACAACTACATCGAAAGGCAAAGCCATGAAATTGACCACAACTACTGGGAAAGGCAAGGGTAAAAGGCCTACTTCTGCCAGGAAGACCATTACCCTGGACCCTAATATTCCATCATTGTCCAGGGGATTTTGCAGAGCGTGCATATCTTTTTGGCAGATACACACTCAACAGACCTTGGTGAATTTGGTCTCGCTGTTCCCCCTGAGGCGACTTCGGGCACTGATGCCCAGATTCAAAGTGACACATCGGGCACTGATGCCAAGGCAGATAGAGCGACTGCTTAGACATGATCCCTTCTTTACTTCCCTCTCTGTCTTCCTTTAATTTACATTCTAGATATTTTGTTATTTGCATTTGAGGAAAAATGTTTTTATTTGTGGTGGGGTGAGGCCCAGACCTTTTATGTGCTACTTTTGTTCGTGTTTTGTGTTTATATTTGGGTTGTTATGTTTAAAATTGTGTTAATACTGCTTTTCTGTGGATGTTTGAGCTTGTGGCTCTTTTTATTTTAAATTGCAAAATGATTTTGACCCTTTTGAAAAATTTGTGCCACCTCTCATGTGTTGAATGTGGCTGTTCCTTGGCAAATTTGAGTCTCATTTTTTATCAATACCCATGACTTGAATAGTGCTTACAATGAACGAACATGAATGTACGGCTATGATGAGGCCAAATGAAGTTGCATAGACATTCTATGAACTCTCTGCATCTTGTTGTGATTAGCCATTTAGCAAATTGATTCTCTTGTGATGACCATTGCACACTAGCAAAAAGTGTGGAGTCTTGTTTGACTTAAGTGTCGATGCTTTGTGTGATAAGCTTACCTGGAACCATGCATGACAACACCTAGAATTTGCCCTGTTGGTCCGGTTGACTAAGTAAGACTTTCTCTTGATATGATCTTAGGCAACTTCGAAGAGTGTGAACCAATTTGACATATACCTCTTTTGTGACCTACCTTGTCAGCGTGTGATTCTCTCTTGAACACCCTTTGAGCCTTACCCTTCTTTGGAAGAAACTTGATGAAAACTAAACCTTTCTTAATCCATTACCTATAATCCTCTTGAATTGTGGTTAATTGAATAGCCAACTTAGGCCAAAAGCCTAAGTTGGGGGTGTGGTGAAAAAGAAAAGGGAAAGTTGAGAAGTGAAAGGAAAGTCTCCTTTAACCCATGATGTTGAGAAAAATGGAACACCTCCACATAAAAGAAAAAGAGAAGAAAAAAAAGTTCTCGAATAAAGTACAAAAGAAATAGGGTTTCGAACAATCCATGTGAAGCGAATAATAGGATGCCCTATGATGCACTAATGAAAATGATGAAGGAAAAAGAAAGGAAGTGTTGAGAGCACCACATTTCATGAGGATAATAGTCGCTCAGCCTAAATGACCATACCTTTACACTCAACCCGTTACAAGCCTTGTTAAGACCTTTGTGATCTTGAGAAAGTCGAAACAAATATTGATTGGAAAATACAGGCAAACTTATGGGTAAAAGCATGCATTGTGTTCATTTTTGTGAGTGTGAGCGTTGTATCTGATTGCTGAACTTTAAATTGATTATACCTTTGCGTGTGAAAATTGAATCATCATTTGTGTGAGGGAATTCGAAGGCTTTTGTTGAGCTTGAACTTGCATATGAAGCAAGTATTGCGAGCTTGAGAATCTTTGATAATGGTATGTCACAACTTGAATCTTTGAGTACACAAATGATACTTCCATAAGTAAATTGAGTCTTTTTGTGGACATTCATAATTGCGTCTTGTGTAGTACTGTTTGAGACATCCTTGCTGAACTGCTGAACTTGAGTTTTACTTGAGGACAAGCAAAAGTTTAAGTTGGGGGTGTTGATGAGTCCACAAATTAGACTCATTTAGGGCTATATTTTAATAGAAATTGTGTCCTCAAATGCTTATTTTATTTCAATATATGATGAAAACCCTAAGTTTCAGGTAATTGAAGTTTGAAGGAAAGCATGGACACTACGTCGCAAAAAGGAACTAAAAGGCTGAAAAGAACGAAGAAATAAAGGCCTGAGGATTGCCGAGTCCATTTGACGAGTCGCCGAAGGGTCTTACTTCACCTTTTGTTCCAGTGTGCTGAGCCCTGATGGAAAGGATCAAGTCGACGAAAAAAGGGAGCAGTCGGCACATCGCCAAGAAGTTCCGCGAAGCAGTACAATGTCGCCCAATGACCCAGAGAACGACAATGTTGAAGGTTGGTGCAAGACGATGATGAACTAAACCAAAGGGAGAATCGCCGAGTTGATCGGCGATTCCGACTAACGATGCCAAATGATCCGCTGCAGCACAAACCTGTGAAAACTATAAATACTAGTTAGAATGTAGTTTTAAGAGTGGAACAATTATTATAATTTTCATATAAAATAGTACTTTTTGATATTTTTGCTCTAAGTTTGAGAGGGTTTTAAAGACTTGAAGATCCAAAGGGTTTCATTTTCAAGATTTGGATTTGGGTCTCTTGGATTCTTTAAAATTTGGCCTGTATCCAGACTTAAATCTTGATACCCAGTTGAATGCGAGCTCAATTTGGTATAAATTTCTATCTCTTATACATGTGTGGCTAAAAACCCCAATTCTTGGGGGTGATTTAGCGAATATGGGTTAAGAAAATTGTTGGGTCTTGCTTGCTGATAGTTTAATCGTAGTTTAATTGTGATTTCCTTTAGTAGTTGTGGATGAATTTAATGAATTTGTAGTTGGAAATACAAGTTTATTTATGTATTTTAGGCTTACTCGAGAGAGAGGTCGTAAAACTAAAACTACTGAATTGGTAGCCCGTGGGAGTGGGTCGACATGAGGTTCAGCTCGAGAGAGTGAATCCTAGTCTCATTCCCACACACTCAGCTCGAGAGAGTGAGTGGGTTAAGGTGTAGGCTGGTCTTCATGCGGCAAGTGGGTATCCGAGAGGAACGCATTTGATACGGGATAAGTTACTCGGGAGAGAGCTTATCCCCCTTAAAGTTAGCCTAGTCACAATTATTTTATGAATCTTCTATCGAAAGCATGTACCTAATTTTCTAGCTTAACCCGTATTCCCATCACATCCCAAGGATCGCCTCTCATTACATAGAAATCCTTGTTTATTTTACTGTTTTTTTATTTACTAGTGACAAAACCCCACTGTTAATTGACACTCTTGTGTCCCCCTTTAATTTACAATGTTTTAATCATTAATGTCTTTAGCTACGACTAGTTAGAACTAAATTTTATTTTTCTAATAATTCTCAAAACCACTCTCTTGGGAACGATCCCAACCCTTGGTTGGGTTACTAAACTATTGTACGATCGTAGACACTTGCATTAGAAGTTGTGTCTTGATTACGCAAACATCAGGTAGTACTGCCCATTTTGAGGAAGATAAGAAAGCGCTAGCAAGAGATGTGCATAGATCTGCACGATTGGGAGTTCGACTAATGGATTCCACAAAAGGAGGAGTAGTGGTGATGAATGGGGCTGAATCATCATTAGTGTTAGAAGTGAAAGAAAAGCACGACCAAAATCCTATTTTTCTTAAATTGATGGCAAATGTTCATAAGCAAAAAATAATGGCTTTTGAACAAGGGGGAGATGGTGTATTGAGGTATCAATGTAGGTTGTATGTACCAAGGGTGGATGAACTCCAAGAGAGGATCATGGAAGAAGCTCATAGCTCCAGATATTATATCCATCCATCCGGGTTCTACAAAGATGTATCAAGATTTGAGAGATGTTTATTGGTAGTATGAAGATGGGAATTCCAGAGTTTGTTGCTAAGTGTCTGAATTGCCAACATGTTAAAGTGGAGCACCAAAGGCCCGGTGGTATGGCTCAGAATACAGAACTTCCGAAATGGAAGTGGGAGATGATCAATATGGATTTCATCACAGGTTTCCCAAGGTCTTGCATGCAACATGTATCTAGTTGGGTGTTTGAGATAGATGTTAGATTTTACGCCCTTATCCTGCTAAGATTAATCTCATTTGAGGACGAATGTTCCCAAGGGGGATATATTGTAACACCCCGCTACTATAAAGATTTGGAATTAGAAAGAAACCATTTTTGGAAATAATTAAATTTGGAAAGATTGACAAAATTAAGCTAAGTATGAGTTTTGGGTCAACTTCAAATGATTGTAACTACTAGCTCAAGATGATTTAGGTGTGCTTCAATATACCGTAGGAAAGTTCTTTGAATTATCGTTCCAATGCCGCCGACTTTGCGCGATTTCAAGTTTGTATGTGCAAGATATGCCCATTGGAAGTTTGGCTGTCTAGATAAGGAAAGTCAAAATCGGATTTTAGAAGGGTACTTTGGTATTTTCACTATGCTATTAATTAATTTCGTATTTGGTAATTAAGTTGGGGTCTAAACTGATTGGATTCAGTTTACGCTTCTGAAAAACAAGTTAGGGTTTTGAGAGAAGAGAAAAGAGGAGGAGAAAAGGCAAGGAATCGTCAAGTTCTTAAAGCTAGGCTTGTGGATTTCGTCAAGGGGTGATCCCTATGAGGTATGTGAGTTCACATAGCATTGGGTTTGTTCACCCATGCGCCAAACATGTTTATTTCAGTATGATTTTTGTCCTAAAAGATTGAGACTTTGATGTTCTTGAGTTGTATTCTTGAATTGCTTTCGTTCTTGAATTTGGGATGAGATTGAGGAGTTCTTGAGAGTTTAAGGTTTATTGTTAGAGTTGTTTTGAGTCAGATTCTTGTGTACATGTGTTGGGTATCTAAATCTAAAGAGAATTTGAGAAAACGAACCGAGTTTAGGCGAATTGGGGTTAGAAAATGAAGAAGGAGAAAGTAGGGTAAATCTGGCATCCTAGTCTGCGTCGCAGACTTGCCCACTCTTTCACAGAATCTTTCTCCGCGTCGCGGAGTGGTCACGGCCTATTCTACCTCAAAAGTTATTTCGCGACCGAATAATTAAATGCATCTCCACGTCGCAGACTTGCTTCCAGACAGTGATTTCTTAATCTTTTCTCATGTTTAGCTTTCTAAAAACACTCCTAAACATCAGGTAATATTTCCTATCACAAATTACAATCCTTGAATCCATAGTTCAATTCAAGGAAAGTTAAGGGTCAAGTGAAGAGAAATTCTTAGAGTCTTCCAAAAGTCTTTTACAAACGTTTCAACTTTGTTTTAAGACTTGAGTTTTGAGTTGAGTAAAGAGTAAAAATTGAAGTTCATTTCTTCAAAGAATATATGGGGACTATGTATTCCCAAAGAGTTTAAAATATTTTCACATTTAATTACGAAAGGAAACTGAGATTTCCAAAGAGCCTTTGAGCTAGTTTTCAGAAAAGAGTAAATGGTTTCACAATTAAGCAAGAGGTGAAACTTTGATTTCCAAGATAGCCTTTGAGCAAAGTTTTGAGCAATTATCTCAATCCATAGAAAGAAGTATGTTTTTAAACATAAGAGCTAGTATTATTTTTTGGTAGTAGTATTGAACACCAATATGGGGGAGAGTTCAGACAACTCCCAGTCCCCATAAACCATGTAGCCATCATGGGTAGAAAAGGGTCATACTTTTTAGATGATTCCTTAGTGTTTTTTAGCATATAATAGTGGATCCACTTACTAGTCAGGTTCTATACCCTCGACAAGGTATAGGATGACCCTGGCAGCGTGAGGCAAAACGCTGTATCATCACAATAGCTCTTAAGTGATGGTTGTCGGTTAGAGAAATTCCCACATCAGTATTTTGTATTCTTATATACACAGAGAGTTAATTTTATTTTTGTAAACATTCAGAGTTTATATATGGTATCTTTGCATACATTCAGAGTTACTATCGTATTTCTAAATACACAGAGTTGTTATCCATGTTTTAAAAGCTTTTCTTTATATTGCATTTATTTTATTGCTTTATATTGAAATGAGTTAAGTTTAATCGAGTTGTGCCCATGTATGTTCCTTCAATTCTTTTTCAAGCTTATGTCTTGTTTTAGATTTCCCCTCGCATTATCTTGTTATTGGCTTATGTTTTGAGAGCTGAGTTGCCACTTTGACCAGTGAATGTCTTAATACATTCTAAGTTATATTTTGAGCTTTTAGTTTACTTTTAAAGGTTCAGTTATGTTGAGTTAAGTCTTCTGCTTAGATTTAAGTCAGGCCAAGGTTCGCTTGGGGCCATCAATGGTTCTCGAGTGCCAGTCCCGCCCAGGGTGTAGGCTTGGGGCGTGACAATAGCATTGATAAATAAAGTCATTTTTTTTCGTTTGAGTATCAAAAACCACATCGTGATCTTGAGAAGTCTAATAATTTTGGAAAAAGTTATTCATAAGTATATATCTACATCACAAGAGAAATTGTTAGCAAAAACAAATGATTTTAGACTACATCATGTTAACTGCATATATTGGAACATTACATACTATTGTATATTTTAAGTAAAAATAATTATTATATTATCAAAATTATTTTCCTCAAGTACTCGAGGTTATGGAATATACCTTCTTAGGATATAGCGATTTACTTCATCAGAATAGTGGTACCTCATATTCCGCTAAACTTCGGACTCATTCAACGTCAATAAATCACACAAATTTTTTATAAAATGCAGGAAGTAGAAGAGTAGAAGATTAAAAGAAATTGTTGTTGAAAAATGAGAGGAAGCTTCTCTATTTATAGTCAACAAAGGGTAGTATGAACAAGTGTTTTTTGTGTTTTATCTGAAAAATCATGACCTTTAAGAGAAGTCAACCCTTTGGGAAATTCACAACTTATTGATAAAGTCACAACTCATCAAAAAATAACAACCCTTTGAAAAAAGTCACAATTTATCGGAAAGTCACAGCTCATCGAAAAAGGTACAACCTAAGTTGGGATATTATAGTAATTTAACATTCAAGTTAGGAGTTCATGCTTTTAATGTAATATAGATAGATAGATTGTTATAAATATATTTTAACAAAAAAAATAAATTATATTGTTTAGTTCGTTTCAAAACATTAAAAATTGTTTTTTTTCATTTTTGACAATTTTTAAATTTAACTTCCAATGACATCTTTGAGACCGCAAGATTAAAAAAAAATATTTTGATATATATATAGAGAGATCTAGAAGTAAGCTTGGATCTATGGTCACAAAATACTTTTCTCTACTTCCTACTAGGAAAAGGAATAAATTATACTGATGAAGAAAAATACATCATTATGATAAAAACATTCTCAGGAAAAGTAAGCAATTGGCATACATGATTAACAAATGATGCAAAAAAGATAATAAAAAACAATACCTTAGAAGGATTCAAAAAATCTCTTCAAGAAGGAATAAAAAAATTGGTACAATATGTAGCAAACGAATTCTTAGGTGATGAAGGACGTACCACTAACAATAGAGAAAAAATAAGGACAATTGCCAAAGAGCAACTAGAAAAATTGCATGTTTAGTTTAAGACCATAGAGAAATTAAAGTTTCTTCATTTTTTTATTAAAAAGAAAAAGTAAATTTAAAAAATAAATAGAAATTAGGCCTCAAATTAACTTGAGTTGTCACTACTAACAAGTAAGTTATTCCACTAGAAATTAACTTGAGTAGCCACTACTAACAAGTAAGTTATTTCACTAGATAGTGATTGGAGTTTGAAATGTAACTTTTCTATTATTTGTAATTTAACTCTAATTCACACTAGGATTGAAGTTATTCCACTAGATAGTGATTGGAGTTTGAAATGTAACTTTTCTATTATTTGTAATTTAAATCTAATTCACACTAGAATAGAAGTTATTCCACTAGATAGTGATTGGAGTTTGAAATATAACATATCTAATATTTGTAATTTAACTCTAATTCACACAATAACTTTACTAGATGTTTTTGCTATGTGTTGATGGTATGTGTAGTATGTTTTTGCTATGTGTTGACAGTATGTGTAGGGTATGTTGATATTGATGTTTTTGCTGTTGAATGTAATTAGTTTTAGGAATCTTAATAGAGTGGCTTGATTATCTCAAATATGTATTTTGAAGTGGTAATCTATGTGAATTTAGCTCCTGCTAAGCATTCTTTTGTGTGTGGAAATTTTTTTTCTCCATTAGTGAACTGTGTTTAATTACAAATTTGTTGAGAAGAATAATTAGAATTTTTTCATGTCAAATTGTCGGAGCACCAGAAACTTTCTGCTTATGAGTCAGTATGGAGTTATGGGCCTAACAACGATTTGAAATTGCTCATATTTTTCATAATAGACACTTAATTATAAATCAAAAGAACAATACCTAATCCCCAGAACATTACAAATACCCAAGCAATGCTATGAAAAACTGCCTATTTATGTTTTTCCCTACATAGATTGTTCACATTGTTATCCACAATCCTTGAAACTCCAAGCCCATTATATTTTATAAATTATAAGGTAATTGTTTTGAGTTGAGTATAAATTTTAGGAATCCCATAGTTTTAATATGAAATTACAATCTATCCTTATTTAGTTTGTAATTACATTAATCTCTAAAAAAGTAACACAATCTGGATACATAATTTGTAGTTCGGATACATTAATAAATATATGTTATATATTTTATTGTTGTGCTTTAAATGGAAAACAAAACAGAAAATTAAAAATGAAATCCCTTAATTCACGCTAATTAGTTTCATCCTTAATGTCAATCATAGAAATGTGATTCCTAAAATAACAAACCAAATCAGAATTCAAAAATTCAAATTTTGTTCGTCTTGTTCCCTGTTTCAACGAAGACATTTTCGAGTGAGAATCAATTTTTTTGTTGTTAGTTTGATCAGATATATAATGAAATATCTCAATTTTGTTGAGGCATTCAGGAGTATGGGAGAGTGAGGTTAGATATGAAATTTGTAGTTCGTTCATTAATCTGGTTTCAGCCATTGCGGCTGAGTTGAATATTGATGAGTCATGAAAAAAATTGAAATTTGATACATTGTAGAAGGGAACTCCTCTCCACTGAGTATAAGGAATGATATGGGGTAAAACTGTACGTAGGGGTGAAGAAACGCGAGGTTTGGATTTGGTATGTATCCCCTCTGTGTTGAAACAACTGATAAAGATATTGGCGAGATAGAAAGTTTTGATGTGTCGACTGGTGCAATTGTATGTGTTGAAGGTGCTGAAAAGGATACACACGCTCTCAACTTGGTGGAATAAAAAATGGTGATTCGTGTTATATACCAGAGATGGAGGTAACAAATTATATATCTGATACACATAGTACGGACGTGAAGGTGAATCAATTGTACAAGGATAAAGCCACTCATATGCAACTCCTTTCTCATTCATGAATTTGTATTTTGGTGAATCAATAATGATACATTATTTTCTATAAGGGTGATACATTAAATGTTTTGGCGTATATATTTTGAGTTATCGGATCTGTAAGTTATAGTATTGTTAGTATAAAGTATTGGATATATGTGACACTCCTCTTTTTTGGATGTTTGAATTTGTGTATGCGTGCAAAATCGTGATACATTATTGCACTCAATTTGATATAATTATGATTTTATGTTTATTTACTATTTAATGTGTTTTTGTATCTATGACTTGGTGTAATATTACTATAACGTATCAGAAATATTTAAACTTCTTTCTTTAATATGTTAATGTATCAATATATGATGTTTTCATTAATGTATCATTGTATTTTGCTGAATCAATAATGATACATTACCGGCAAAAAGTTTGATACATTAAACTTGTGAAGTATATATTTTGATATATCATATTTGCGAGTTACTGTACTGTTAATATAAAGTAGCTGATACATGTGACCCTCCTTTTTTGGATGTTTGACTTTATATATGCGTATAATAATCATGATACATTATTGCATTCAACTTGATACAACTATTATTTGATGAATATTCCATGGTTAATGTGTTTTTGTAGCTTTGTGTCGATGTAATATTACTATAAGGTATCATATGTATTTCCCCTTCTTTTTTATACCATGTTAATGTATCATTATGGTAATTTTTCACTAATGTAACCTTGTGTGAAGAATATACTGTTTTAATGTATCCGTTAGACATTTTACTAATGTATTTGAAAAAATTGCAGCTATGTATTAGCGTGTTTATCGGATGACTGTTCTTGGAGAATGAGTGCATCTATTAGGAAGAAATCAGATTTATTCAAAGTAAAGTACTTCAATAGTGAGAATACTTCAGATTAGCATAGCCGACCTACATTCATTCACCATAAGATTGGATACCCCCATAAGAAATTTGTTCATTGTAGCTCTAGAGTCCGACACCAAAGTAGGAGCATGCTTGGACAATTGAGTGAACTTGAGGCCATACTCCTTCACACTCATACCCCCTTGACGGAGGTTGATGAATTCTTGCAATTTCCTCTCCCTTAGTTCCAAGGTAAAAAACCTATCAAGAAAAGGTCTCTTAAATGTAGCCCAACTTATCGGAGCCTCTCTAATAGGTCTCCGCTCCTTCCATTGTTCATATCACACTTGTGCCACATCTTTGAGTTGATAGGTGGCTAGCTCCACCTTTTCTTGAGAACACACACCCATAGCCTCTAGAACCTTAAACACTTCATCAATGAACCCTTGTGGATCCTCTTCCACTTTGGAGCCAAAGAAAGTAGCAGGATTCATCCTTGTGAAATCCCTTATCCTAGAAGCGGTAGTGCTAGCATTGGGGTTCACTTACACCCTAGTATCCCTTGCAACTTGAGTGGCCAACACTTGAGTCAAATTATGAATAGCCGACCTTATCTCGACATTAGACATAACCCCTTCTTCAATAGGAACTTGAGGGTTTTGAGGAGCTTGAGGGGGAACCGCCTCATTCACATTCTCCTCACCGGCTCTCCTTGCATTGTTCCTTATTGTATTCATTGCCTATAAGCACAAGATAAGGATTAGAAGAACAGGACTAAATAGAGTTAAGACTCTTAGGCACGACTATGGATTAACAAAAGAGTGAAAGTTCCTAAGCATCTCGTAGCCTCTCATTCGTAAGTGTGGCACGCTTCACACCCATGAACAAGACTCTACTCGATGTGGTATCTTGTGACATAAATCGTACATTATTCTCAACCTTATGCTCTGATACCAAGTTTGTAACGAACCGAGAGCACCCCCTAGTCGTTACAGGCGTATTCAACCTCAAAGAGGTCTTATACAAGCCCTTAGCATTCGTCATAGCATGTATCATAGAATAAAATCATGGAAAATTTAAAACTTTTACTTTGGAAGTTCAACTTCACTTCATATATAAAAAACAGAATCTAACTTCGTCACAATGTACATCTAGACATAGAAGTATCGAAAATGGGACTTAGCCCTTACATCAACAAGAAGTCTGGAAATAGGGAAGTACAACAATGTCTTTCAACATAAGCAAATAACTAAACATAGAAGCTAGATCATAGGGTCTTGTCCTCGGACTTGAGGACTCACCAACTTGGGAAAGAAACTCCAAGTGTCTTGAGAAGTAAGCTTGAATCCTCAAGGGCCCGAATCTAAATGTTTGGGGAAAAGGGAGAAAATATGGGTTAGTGCAACACACGTACTAAGTATGGATACTATGCATAAAAACCATTGAAACATGAATAAAAGGACATTTAGTCAAAACATGTTGTTTACCAAGTAAATCTAATATGCACACGAAGTAAGCATCATAGTCCAAACCAAGATAATATCGTCCCAACATGTAGAAAACCCAAGCAATACTAGTGCAATACAAAGAATAGAACCCTATAATCCTATTCAAAGCCGAGTATCACATTAAGCAACCTACTTCATGCATACATTCATAAGATCATATCCCATCATAACTTACCATATTCATAATGATCATACATAACATAGCTTCAACATACATGTCATAATCATCACAATCATAAGAGTACACTACTACAACCATCTCTTAGGATCCCACAAGTGCAATGTGCAAGAGAAGTCCCATACCCTCCCTTACACTATGTAGAAACACTTAAGAAAGTCCTAGTAAGAGTTCACACCTTTCATACCTTCATTTACCTTTACATTAGGGAAATATTGCAATAACTGACATAGACCATGACAGATACATGGAATTCGGTGTTCTACTCACACACCAAAAAGAAAGGGTTAACACTTGCCTAAGGTGTAACCATTCGTACATAGCTATCTAGGTGGATCCACTAAGCTAGAGTCCTATGTGGGCACATAGTTAAGGGTCAAGAAGATTTCTTCTAGAAACCCTAACTTACTAAATGTAGGGGTTTCCATCTCATGAGACAACACATACCGTGGGTAATCCAGACTTGCTAAACGTGAGGAAACCCTTGTGGGGAGCCAGAATTACTAAACGTGAGACCCCCATCTCATTTACATGCCCTTTCAGTGCTAAGCATCTAATTCCCTTTTATAATCAACTTTAGTCATCATATAAGTTCACATTAGTCTTAACTAGACTCTTATGTAGACATCTTACCATAATAGCTCACATGTGTTCATAAGTGAGTATCAATCCTTTCACTTTAGAAACATTTAGCAAGTGAGTAAACCTTTCACTTTACATTACCCTATAATCATGAGCACTATCTTTCAATCATATAGCAATCACACCATAACATACATACATACTTCATAGCTAATTCAAGTTTAGAGGGTTACTGATGAGGAAACTAGGTCATCAACACCACAACAACACATTAGGTATAGCATCATTACAATCTAAGTAATTCATCTTTCATACTTAAGTTCAAAGAAGAACCAACCTTCATACATTATTTCCCTTCTTGGGGCATCCATACTTCAATTACCAATTAATTCATAACCAATACATAATACAAGGTAATTCATGAAGTAATAACATAATCAACATCAATATAAGCAATTGACATATTCCCTTCATAGCCTTCAAGGCTTCATTCAAAGACTCAACCCTAATTTCATAGAAATTATACATAACCTATGGTAGAATCATCATACAAACCTGAATTACATAACATCACATTCAATTCATAGCCTTCAATTAATATCCAACACAAACTAGGGTTAGAATTAGGAAAAAAAAAGGAGAAACATGGGTCTCTTGGGGAATTCTTCAAGAAACCACCTATAGAACATAAATTCATCCATAATTGTTCATATAGCATCAATAAAAGTCAGTTTATAACATCAATTTCACTTTAGAAAGAATACCCACGTTTTTGGATTGAAACCTAGAAATTGGAGATTTTGAAATTCATCTTGAAGAGGCCTCTTGGGGAAAGGAATCCCACCAGTGATAAGCAACCATACCTTATTGACGAATTAACCACGAAAATCCGAGTTGAAACCTTGGAGAGTTGGTCTTCTTCTTGAAGATCCAATCTTCTTCAATGGAGTTCTTGAGAAGAGAGAGAGTAGAGAGAGGAGAAACTTTAGGTTTAGATCTTTGGGGTTTTGTGTTTGAGTGATAAAAGTGAGGTAAATTGACTTAAAAATCATTATATACACGTACCCTATATACCCCTCACATAGTTGGACGCTTTAATGAAGTAAAAATTAATTTCTGAATTTCTGCATTTTCGTCGCGGAACAAGTTTGCAACGCATAGCAGTTCCCTGAAGATATTTGGAATTAAATTTTGAGATAGTGGAGTCTGCGACACGACCGCGAACAAAATTTTTGCTCCTTGGTGGAGCTAGTCCGCGATGCGGACCTATTCCCTCCAACTGCAATTTGCAAGCTGCCTTGGCAGCTTGCTTGGCCAAGGTTGGGGTCTTCCTCGGGACCCCTTAGGGTGGCTCCGGGGAGTCGTATTCGAATATTTTGACCCTATAAACATATATTTATCTAATTTAAACCTTTTTACAAGGTTATACCATTATACGACACGCCTAAACCTGCCCAAAACCTAAGGACACAGTAGAACACATTCTTCTCTAGTTTCTGGACGTCATGGTCGTTTCTTGATGTTTAGATTTTTACTCTTCCAAACCAAGTCAATTGCATTAATTTAGGTTTATAAAAATCATTTAAACTCTTTTTAAGTCATTATTCACAAGGTGAGGATCTAACTTAAGTGATAGAATTTCTGGGGTGTTACAATGTATCTGAAATTGGTTGTCATTTGGGTTGTTGTGAGTATAAAGTTGATTTAATTGTTATGTGGTTTGTTTCTTAATGTTACTAGGTTGTACAATCTACTGAATTTATTTATTCAGTGTATGAATGTGGGCGAAGATACATTGTTTGCCTTGAGAGAAAAATTTGTAACTGTAGGAGATTTCAGCTAAACGAGATACCTTGTGCTCACGCATTTGCTGTTTTGAAGAAGAATAATATTATAGGTGTACATCCCTACTGCTTAGATTACTATAATCTAGTTGCATTGCAAACATATATGAAGTTCCGATGGTTCCAATGCCGGATAATGAGGATTGGTCAGCACTAAATTTTGTTCTGGAAGAAATCGTCTTGCAAACAGATGGCTGGACGACCAAGGAAAAGAAGGAAGAAACATTCAGATGAAAACATAAGGTTGTGGACATGAAGGTCAGAATCGAAGAACTTGTACTTTTTTTTCGAAAAATTATTGACACACTTCTTTGTTGGGGCAACTGTTATGTTTTAGATACATTATTTTAAGAATACATGTTTTCAATTTTTTTTGCTTTTTTCACTATTACCTTGATAAAACATTACAATCTACTATTAGTTGTTGAAAGTTCGTTACAATAATTTGAAATGTTAAGATTTTTCAACCTTGTGTTTATTTTTATAACAAATTATATTTCAAAAATGTTTTTAAATAATGTATCATTAGTTATTTATAGTGTTTGTGGGGATTGTACTAATCAATATATTTTCTGATACATTTTTATATAATGTAACTTAAGTTAATTAAATAATGATGTATCTTATACAATAATGTTGTAAAAAGTATAAGTATGTAAAATGAAATAAGAAGTATCGATAAATGAATCACATTAGGTAGTAATTAATTTATTAATGTGACTGGATAAATGAATGAGCCAACAACTAATTACAATAAATTGACCAAAATTATCATCATGAATGAGTGTCAAAGTATCAGCTCCTACCAGAAGTATTGAGGATAAATGTTGTTGTGTGTTTATGAATTAATGAATTTGATACATAAAGGTTATCCAATTTTTGTATCAAATTATATACAACTATCCAGTTCCTCAATAATAGCTGAAAATATTGAAAGTTGATGTTAAAATAAACGAGCTTTTAGAGAAACACTCTAATGCTTGGGTATAAACATCTGAACACAGTAAAACAGACAAGTTTAAAGCTATAGTTAATGTATCTCATTAAAGCTAGAGTTAATGTATCTCAAAAATAATAACACTATAAAAAAGTGTCTAACAACTGATACATAAACTCTAATCAACATTGACCAAATCTTCTTGAGCTGGATCTGTGGAATGACTTTTAGGCCTTGTTCGATCATCATTTTCACTAACGTATCCTGCATTAGCCTTTTTAGTACCGTATTTTCATAATAGGTCTCCATATTGTGTACAAAGGTATTTTGAATGGAAACCATTTTTGGGAATAGGGATCCCATCGCTAAGGAGCTCAGCAAATGTAGCTACAAACATTTTGCAGTCCCTTCAAAAATAAGGAATATACATTATAAGGAGAAAAAAGATACATTATAATTCAAAGCAAACACGTGTTGATACTTACAAGCTATCGCTTTTTTGTTGCATAATGTATTGTACGAATTCAACTTGAAATTCGTGTTGTGGTCCCAAAAGCATGCCAGTTTGACTGTCCTTGTAAGCATCCAATGATGACCAGTCGGTTCGCTCAGGTTAATAGAAAAAAACACTGTCATGAAGGTAAGATGGCAGCATCATCGCCAACTTTTTTATCTCACCAGACGACATTTTTATTCTTGTACTCAATGATGAATCGTACACGCGTATGAGCCTCTCTTTTAAAGCAACAACAACCAACACCCAATGGAACTTACCATCTGAGTTCACCAGAATGTCTACATCATCAACTATATTTCACGGTAATCCACTCGGGATGGACAATCCATTGATTATATTTTTAATTGACCTCTCGAATGTTGAGAAAATGCCCCGCGCACCATGGGCTCTTGCATACTTAAATTATCATCATGAGGGCTATAATAGTACCTTGTGTGTGCATCATTGATAAATGTCTTGATTAAGCAATTGACTGTGGTGAATCTGTATTGATTGGGGCTGCGTAGTTTTGACTTCTTCCTTAAGTAGTAAAAAACTACATCGATGTGCTGCACCATAAATGAAAAATAACATAAAATTTTAGTCCATATGATAGATCACAACAATCACACATAAATATAATGTATATGGTATGATTTGAGTTTGTATCATTATATAAACTATGTTGATACAAAATATCAATGTATCATAGAAATATTAATAATGTATCTTTCTACCGTACCTCATCTGTCCAACATTTTTTTGGTTGAGATATGGCATAAAACCAATTTTTATCCCTGGGAAAAGCAACTACAAAATCCATGTGTTCAAATCCAAATGAAGCTGATTTGGCTCTGTATTTTTCATCCTTTGTTTTCTTATATATATATATATATATATATATATTAAAAGTCAATACAAGTGAAAACGGTATGATATTTTGCTATATAGAAATATTAAAGTGTTACTTACTTGTTTTCATGAGTTTTAAGGAGGCCTTTAGAAATCCACTTGGAATATTCGTCCAATAAATTTGACGGAGGTTGGTAAGAAATACCACATCCATTAAATAAGGAGCTCGGACGAATTTCTTCTTCAAACTTTTGTTTTCCTTTGTCACTGGACCCAAAATCAGTCAAATAGGGGAATTTCAAAATCTTTGATGACATCCTATTTCGTTGAACATGGGTCTCTGATAGTTCATACACAACCATCTCCTTGCCCGCTATTTCCATGGGTAACTTATTGTCCTCAACCGATTGATGTGGTTTGGTTAATAGATCTGACTTGACAACACTCAATGGTTGAACATACAAAGGAGTTTGAAGACCATAAATTAGTGCGTCTATGGCTTCTTGAGTTCCAGAAGAATTTGATGTCGATGTGGTGGAATCCTATAATTTTAAAGAAATAATAAGAAAATTGTATCATTCAATAACCAACAAACAAGTGACAAATATATTTATAATTTATCGATGTATCAATGTTTACTGCACTTTGTCTAGAAGTGGGATGTTATGTTGCAATTTATCAGCAACATCTTGATCCACAGTTGCTTGTTTAGTTATTTTGGTGCCAACCTCTACTACATCATCGTGATAAGTTATAACAAATTTTTTTGTTATACCGATACAATAAAAGATAAATAGATTTATACATAAATTTGTACTTACAATAACTTGCTTGGATACATCCTCACCTTCTCTTTGATCCTTTAATGTATCAACAAACTATGAATAATAGTACTTAAGTCAAATAATAATGTATCAAAATCTGGAACTTATGCTACATGATTTGTGAATGATACATTAATTGAGTAAACTATGTTAAAAATATAAACTTATACTTACAATAACTTTCTTATATACACTTACTGCAACAGGAACATCTCCTGTGGATGGAGGTTCTGATACATCCTCACTGCCTCTTTTATCCTTTAATGTATCAGCATTCTATGTAGATTAGTAAATCAATCAAATAATAATTATTCAACAATTGAAACTAATACTACATTATTTATGAATACAAAAATTTAAAAGTTTAAACATAATGAAGTTAATACACTTATGAATGTATCATAAAATTCTGGCTGCAATTGGATGATTAAAATAATGTAGCAATAAGTGTTAGATACTTTAATGAATATTAGATACTTTAAATAATGTATCTGATTCTTACCTCTCCGACCTTGTGTTGATGTATGTGTGTTTGTTCTTCAGCCTCTACATCAGCATTATCAACGAGGTCGTTGTTGACAAACTCCATATCAATTGGAGACCTTGGTTGGTCAACAAATTGATTAGTATTTTGGGGTTGATTCACATTGTCTTCTTTGAGTAACTCTTCCTCCGATAATGGAATCAATCTGGCAGCAATTTTCTTCAAGAAAAAAAACACATAATGAAAAAATTGCTTTACGAATAGTAAATATTAAGTAAATAGCAACTACCTTCCGTTTTAGTTTACAGGCTGCTTTCATAAGAACTGTGTGATTATTTTTTATTAAGACTTGAAGATCATCAAACTTTTTGTCCACCTATCACGACCCAGACCATCGTGATTGGCACTCACACTAACCCTCCGGTGGGAGAATCACTACTACAACCTAAACCAAGTAACTAAACCAAAAACTAAAGCATTTAAGTTACAGAAGTAAGTTAAATAGCTAAAGACTGAAGTTCCCATAAACTTCCAAAAAATCCAACAACTAAACAATGTGGAAAATACACCTAGAACCTGAAAGTCAATATACCAAAACATTTAAAGTTCAACCATAACTCTAAACAAGAAGGGATACAGACCCAACTAATGAACTAATTAACTAACTAGAAAAGTTTAAGTCCAAAATGTGGACATAGACGAAAGGAGAACTCATGGCAGCCTGGAAGAAGTGGCTCACCCTTGAATTTGAACGATGATCACTGATCTTCTAAGCGAGGTCTGTCAATAACCGCCTGAAGATGCCCTGTACTCAACAAAAAAAGAGTAAGTGCAGTAGCAGTACACAACCACAGTGTACTGGTAGGATCACGCGGCTATCCCACTAAGTGTAACATAAGCAAGTCAATACCACATTATAAACATGCAAAATACCGAACATATAAATATCGATTATCAAATGCTCAACAATATACATTTATAACAAGTCTTTGGTCCTCTCATGGAACCTAAACCCAAACTGTTAGCATAATGGAACGTGGTACCCGATCAAATGTTTATGTCAGAACGTGGCAACCGATCCCATATTTATGCTAGAACGTGGCAACCGATCCCAATTAGTATACCGAAACGTGGTATCCGATCCAATCAACACATCACAATCACAATCACAAGTACATTCTCAATAATCATACAATCAAGAAGTGATTCATGGCATATAATTATTCATTTATCTCAATTACAACAAGTGTGATCAATAATGCAATATTCGCATACATACATGTATCGTAATGAAGCAAGAACAAACATGGATCACACAATCATAGAATCAAAACCATCACCTACCTCAAAAAAAAGCTTCAAACCCTATGAAACTTGATCCTTCCCTTTACGGATTCGTTCCGCTTGTTCTTGGTCTACAAACAATCAATATAATACGAGAACCAATAAACAATCTCTAATTACTCGAATTTCTAACAATTCTATCAACCCTAGATCATACCAATAATCCCAAGTACCCAAAATATGGTTGTTTCCACCATAGATTCTAGATCAAAACCCTCCCCCATCGATAATTACCCATTAGATTACATTCTACGGATCGAAAAATGGATTTGGGGAAAAATGGTGGAAAATTGTCAAGAATCTTATCTCTAAAAACTAAAAAGTGCAGAATAAAGACATTTTGTGGTTTATTTATGACTTTAAGTCACGTCTGGCCTGCCACAACGGCCCTCACCCCGCTAGAGCGGCCCGCCAGAGCGACCAAAACCACCGCCAAAGCGGCTTGAACGAAATAGTGAGCTATTTTAATAATTCCAAGACCCCCATTTCACAACACTGCTTTAACCTACGACGGTTAAAAAATATCAGTCACGCTAAGATCGAATTCGGGAGTTCTACTCACCCGAATTCAATTCCTTAAAGTCGTACAGATTCCTTAACGACTTAACTACTCATGTAATCAAAATCATAAATAAGTCACCCGATTGTTACCAGATTTCCCTACACCTCAAAGACTCCGATTTCGTCCAAATCTGGACTAGGTTGGGAAATTTCAAGTTACTACGAAAAAGTTTTTCGACCCAAAATTTCCCCCCATTGGACTTTCTATAATGACGATGCCGGTCGTTACAATAGATACCAATTTACCCATCATCCTTCCCCGAGTGACAAACTTAGGAAAAACAAGCTAAAGAAAGGATGAAGTAGTACCTAAATCGATGAACAATTGGGGATACTTGTCTCGCATGTCCCTCTCGATTTCCCAAGTAACTTCCTCAACTGGACGATGCTTCCATTGAACTTTCATGGACTTAATCTCCTTGGTCCTCAACTTACGCACATCACAATCAAGAATTGCAATCGGTTCCTCCTCATATTGGAGGTCCTTGTCTAACACAATTGAGTCCCACTTAATGATATAATCCCCGTCGCTATGATACCTCTTCAATATGGAGACATGAAATATCAGATGAACTCCCGATAAATTAGGAGGTAACACCAACCTATACGCTACTGGTCCTACATATTCAAGAACCCTTTCATGGGTGATATCTTAAGAAGAACATTCTTTCCGGTTTGAAACGTCATGTCTCTTACCTTATGATCCGCATACGTCTTATGTCTACTCTAGGCTGCTAGAAGCTTAGTTTGAATATTCCTCACCTTATCTTGAGCATCCTTCACTAAATCAACCACCAAAGGTTTCACATCTCCAGCCTCAAACCATCCTGTGGGTGATCCACATCCCCTCCCATATAATGCCTCAAATGGTGTCATAGCTATGCTGGAGTGATAACTATTTTTATAAGAGAACTCACACAAGGGTAAGAACTTATCTCAATGTCTTCCAAAATCAATCACACATGCCCTCAACATGTCTTCCAACACTTGAATAGTCCTCTCCGTTTGCCCGTCCATCTGTGGATGGAAAGCTGTACTAAAAGTGAGTTGTGTGCCCAATTCATCATGTAATTTTCCCCAAAACTTGGAGGTAAACTGAGTACCACGATCTGAAATGATAGAAAGGGGCACCCCATGCAACCTCACTATCTCTTTCACATACACATTAGCCAATTGTTCAACAATATAATCTATTCTTACCAGAATAAAATGGGCTGACTTAGTCAATCTATCAACCACTACCCAAATAGAATCAAACTTCCCTAAAGTCTTGGGAAGAGCAACCAGAAAATCCATGGCTATCCTTTCCCACTTCCATTCAGGAATTGGCATTCTTTGAAGAAAACCTGCAGGCCTTTGGTGTTCATACTTCAGTTGTTGACAATTATGACACTTAGCCACAAACTCCGCTATATTTTTCTTCTTGCCCAACCACCAATAAATTCGCTTCAAATCTCGGTACATCTTGGTCACACCCGGATGAATAGAATATCGCAAACCATGGGACTCTATCAACAATTTTTTAATCAAGTCATCAACTCGAGGAACACCAATTCTTCCTTTAAATTGATCACACCCTCCGCATCAAGAGTGATATCTTGTGCCTTACCAATCATAGTCTTCTTCCTAAGTTCATTCAAATTTTCATCCTCAAATTTCTTGGCCTTGATCTCTTCAATGAATGTGGCCCTTACTTCAATGCAAGCTAACACCCCACCTCTTTCTGAGATGCCCAACTGCATGAACTTAGACTCCAATGTTTGAATTTCTTTAGCCAAGGGTCACTTGGATACACTCAAGAAAGATAAACTACCCATACTCACCGTTTTTTGACTCAAAGCGTCTGTCAGCAAATTAGCCTTGCCCGGATGGTATTGAATGGTCACATCAAATCCTTGAGTAACTCTATCAACCTTTTCTGTCTCAAATCCAGATCCTTTAGAGTAAACACATGTTGTAAACTACGATGATCAGTAAATACCTCACAGTTAATACCATACAGATATTGTCGCTAGATCTTAAGAGCAAACACTACCGCTGCCAAGTACAAATCATGTGTTGGGTAATTCGTCTCATGCACCTTTAATTGAGGAGATGCATAAGCTATAACATTCTTATCCTACATCAACACAACACCAAAACTAGAATGTGAAGCATCACAATAAATAATAAATTCCTTACCTTCAACCGGTAATGCTAGAATAGGTGCGGTGGTCAAAAGAGTCTTGAGCTTTTGGAAGATCTCCTCACATTTTTCAGTCCATTCAAATGGTATCTCCTTTTTGGTCAAATTTGTAAAGTGAGTGGTAATAGAAACAAAGTTATTCACAAATCGATGATAGTAGCTAGTGAGCCCCACAAAACCCTAACTTCCGCCACAGAGCTAGGCCTAACCCAATTCTTAACCGCCTCAATCTTTTGAGGATCTACCATTAGTCCTTCTTTTGAAACTACATGTCCCAAAAATGCAACTGAAGTCAACCAAAATTCACAATTAAAGAATTTAGAATACAACCTTTGTTTCCCAAGAACACCCAAAACAATACGAAAATTGTCGGCATGCTCTTCCTCACTCTTCGAATAGACCAAAATATCATCAATAAAGGTTATGAAGAAATAATCAAGAAATGGTTTGAACACCCCATTCATTAAACTCATGAAAGCTGCTGGCGCATTAGTCAAACCAGAAGACATAACCAGAAATTCATAGTGCCCATAGCGGGTTCTAAACGCCATCTTGGGCACATCCTCAGGCCTAATTTTCAATTGATGGTAGGCAGACCTTAGATCAATCTTTGAGAAAACTGATGCACCTTGCAATTGGTCAAAAAGATCATCTATTCGAGGCAAATGATACTTGTTTCGAACAGTTACCCTATTAAATTGCTGATAATCTATACACATTCTCATACTACCATTTTTTTCTTAAAAAACAAAACTGGAGCACCCCATAGGGAAACACTAAAATGAATAAATCCTTTATCAAGAAACTCTTGGATTTGAGCCTTAAGCTCTCTTAATTCAGCCAGAGCCATGTGATATGGAGGGATAGAAATGGGACGCGTACCAGGTTCTAAATCAATGCAAAAGTCTATATCTCTATCCGAAGGCAAGTCATTAGGAAACACTTCTCTAAATTCTGACACCACAGGAATACACTCAATAGATGGAGTGTCAACCTCAACATCCCTAACATGAGCCAAATAGGCCAAACAACTCTGCCCTACCAGTTTACTAACCCGAATGGAGGATATGATCTTAGCTTGCTTAGGCTTGTACACCCCATCCCACTCTAAATTTTCCCTTCCTGGAATTTCTAGAGTTACAGACTTAGTATTACAATTAAGGACATCATAATAGGGGGACATCCAAGTCATGCCTCAGATCATATCAAAAATCACCAAATCAGCCCAAGTCTGAAAATCCATAAACAAAATAGGACAAACACAATAGACATGGGTGAGTACGACTGACTCTCCAACTTGGGTAGAAACATGGGTAAGGGCATCAAGTATGTCACAAATCATAGCAAATTCTGAGGCAGATCGCACAGATACATATGAATAAGTAGAACCCGGATCAATAACACATTAGCCATCCGATCACAGACAAGAATAGTACCTATAATCACTACGTCAGACTCCTCTGCCTCATTCTTCCCGGAAAGGCATAATACTGAGCCCTATCATCTTGACGAACCCCTTCCCTGCCTGGTTGCATGTTACCCCTGCATTACCATTTCCTCTACCTCCACGGCCTTGCTGATTACCTCCTCTCCCACCTTGTGGATGCCCTTTACCATTATTATCATTTCCCACAAGTACCACTACCCTAGTCTGCTACTGCGTGGAATCTAACACTCGTGGGTGGGGACAATATCTCCTCATATGCCGATGATCTCCATAGTTGTAACATGTACAATCAAAAGATGGTCTGCCGCTCGTCAAAGGCGGGACTCCCTGGCTATTGTGAATCAAATTATGAGATGGAGTTTCTGAGTAGTTACCTGTAGAGGCGGGCATAGCAGACTGAATTGGCTTGGCTGCAAGCGTTGGCCTTCCAGACCCCCTGGAGTAAGAACCTTGAAAGTTACCCGAGTTCTTGGCCCTCCTAGCCAATGCTTAGTCTGAGCGTCTCGCCTCACCCCCTCCACTTTCTTCGCAAAGTCTGTTACCTCATTAAAGTTCCTCATTGCAGAGGTCATATGAATAGATAATACCTGCAACTCAGAATTTAGTCCCCTAATAAATAACCGGATCCTCTCCTCCTCAGTAGTCACCAATTGAGTAGGATATCTAGACAAAGCATGGAATTTGGCCTCATAAGCAGCCACAGACATACCACTTTGCTCCAAAGCCATGAACTCATCGTTCTTGCGATCTCTCAAAGTTCTTGGCACATACTTCTCTAGAAACAGAGCATGAAATTGGGTCCAAGTAAGTGGAGGTAAAGTTGAAGATCTGCATTCTATATAAGCTCTCCACCACTGCTTAGCCTCGCCTTGAAGCTGAAAAGTCACAAACTCAACCCCATGCTGATGGACAATTCCCAACTTATAAAGCCTCTCATAGCAGTCTAAGATAAACTCATAAGCATCCTCATTCTCAGAATCAAGAAACATAGGAGACTTTAGCTTTAAAAACTTATTCAACATTTCATGCTTATTACCAGTCATAATAGAACCCAACGAAGGATGGAAGAAAGCATCATTACCTCCCGTTCCACCCATCTTGGGTGCAGTGCTAGCAACATGGGGGATTAGCAAGAGCTTGAGTTCCTTGAACAGAAGGAAGCACTCCAGTACAAACCAACCCTTTCAAGAATGACACGATATGTAAAGCTAACACTTGGTCTATGAGAGGAACATCGGTAGTCCCAGCCTGCACCTTTTCCTCTTGTCTCACCTCCTCAACATTTTCAACCTCAATATCCTCTTATATCTATTCGTGATGTATGGGAGGGGCCTCATTTTGTGGAGCATTTCCGACCGGTATTCCATCTCTAGTAGGCGCCACTCTTCCTCGGCCTCTACCCCTGCCTAGACCGCGACCTCTCGCTGTAGATTCCTCAGCTAGAGCATTTACAATAGCTATGGGCCTAACGCCGTTGAATCTAGTGTTAACCATCTACTGACAGAAGAGTGAAGCAAGTTAGATACCAATTTGAATCGCTAGATACCAATTGGAATCAAGTAATAGCACTAAAGGAGAAAAGAGAAAACAAATAGATTTCCTAAAGTCCTATAGCCTCTCGAAGAAAAGTAAAGGCATCCCCGTACCATTCTGCAAGACTTTACTAGACTCATTTTGGTACATCGAGATCAATGAACCTAGGCTCTGATACCAACTTTGTCACGACTCAGACCGTCATGATTGGCACCCACACTAACCCTCCGGTGGGAGAACCACTACTACAACCTAAACCAAGCGACTAAATCAAAAAATGAAGTATTTAAGTTATGGAAGTAAGTTAAATAGCTAAAGACTGAAGTTCCCATAAACTTCCAAAAGATCTAACAACTAAACAATGCGGAAAATACACCTACAACCTGAAAGTCAATGTACCAAAACATCTTAAGTTCAACCATAAGTCTAAACAAGAAGGGATACATCCCCAACTAATGAATTAATTAACTAACTAGAAAAGTCTAAGTCTGAAATGTTGATATAGACCAAAGGAGAACTCATGGCAGCCTAGAAGAACTAGCTCACCCCTGAATTCGAACGAAGATCACTGATCTTCTAAGTGAGGTGTGTCAATAGCTGCCTGAACCCTGTACTTAACAAAGAAAGAGCAAGTGCAGTATCAGTACACAACCACAGTGTACTGGTAGGATCACGTGGCAATCTCACTAAGTGTAACATAAGCAAGTCAATACCACATTATAAACATGCAAAATACCGAAATATACAATATCAATTATCACATGCTCAACAATATACATTTATAACAAGTCATTGGTCCTCTCATGGAACCCAAACCCAAACTGTTAGCATACCAGAATGTGGTACCCGATCCAATGTTTATGGCGAAATGTGGCAAGTGATCACAATTAGTATACCGGAACGCGGTATCCAATCCAATCAACACACCACAATCACAAGTACATTCTCAATAAACATACAATCAAGAAGTGATTAATGGAATATAGTTATTCATTTATCTCATTTACAACAAGTGTGATCAATAATGCAACATTCGCATACATACATGTATCATAATGAAGCAAGAACAAACATACATCACACAATCATAGAATCAGAACCATCACCTACCTCGAAACAAAGCTTGAAACCCTAAGAAACTTGATCCTTCCCTTTCCAGATTTTTTTCGCTTGTTCTTGGTCTACAAACAATCAATATAATACAGGAATTAATAAACAATCAGTAATTACCCGGATGACTAACATTCTATCAATCGTAGATCATACTGATGATCTCAAGTACCAAAAATAGGTTTGTTTCCATCGATAATTACCCATTAGATTACGTTCTACGGTTCGAAAAACGGATTTGGGGAGTTAAAATCTGACCTTTAGCTTCAAGAATGGTGGAAAACTATCAAGAATTGCCTAGGGTTTGTTCCTTAGCTCTAAAAACTAAAAAGTGCAGAATAATGATGTTTTGGGGTTTATTTATGACTTAAAGTCGCGTATGGCCCGCCACATCGGCCCTCACCCCACTTCAGCGGCCCCGCCAGAGCAACCACAACCACTGCCAAAGCAATTTTAATAATTCCAAGACCCCTATTTCATAATACACCTTTAACCAATGATGCTGAAAAAATATCGTTCACGCTAAGATCGATTCTGGGAGTTCTACTCACCCGAATTAAATTCCGTAAATTTGTACGGAATACTTAACGACTTATCTAACTACTCATGTAATCAAAATCATAAATAAGTCACCCGATTGTTACCAGATTTTCCTACACCTCAAAGACTGCGATTTCATCCAAATATGGACTAGGTTGGGAAATTCTAAGTTACTACGAAAAAGTTTTTCGACCCAAATTTTTCCCCCGTTGGATTTTCTATAATGATGAAACCCAGTCGTTACACCACCTTTTAAAAATACTTGAATAAATTAATAATGATTTATTGTATAATTATTAAGAATTCAATAATAATTATGAGAATCACTTAGATATTCCTTCATTTATTGCTTAACTTCTTCGATATCTGGAATGTCTTGCTTTTCTTTAGGATCAGAAGAAGGACCATGAAGATCGGTAATATTATCAACAGAATTTGGAATAGAGAATGACTCTTTTTGTATCACGGGGGACTACTCTGATTGTTCCATTGCACTACTTTTTGGTTCGGCCAAGTCAACTTTCTTTCTTATCTTTGGGGGTGGTGTAGATGAGGTACTAGATACACGTCTACTTCTCGTTAAAATCTGATCAAGTGGTTTTGAAGAAAAATCCTCAAACCCAGGAATGTCATCTGATATAGCTTGTGTAGGTTTATCAGTAGACGTAGAATGTTCAGAATGAGAGACACCCATATTGCCCATCAAATCAAGTACCTCCAATTCCTCAGGAGTCGATTGTATATTGGTACATGCATTCTAAATCAAATTTGTAAAGTCAGCATACCAAGAATATTTGCAACTTGAGATATATAAAAATAGTCGAACCTTAGTAAAAATACTAGACATAAACATTTCAAATTTGGGCTTGACACCAAAAACTCGCCAGTTGAGTATCCTTGGGATGTAGTCTCCCTCTTTGACTGTGATTTCATTGTTGACAACTGATGCACATTCATATACCCACAGATTTAGAGCATAGGGCATGCCACCTAAATGATAGAACTGTTTTACTTAGGTTCTCTCTTGCCTCCATGAGTGCATTAACCTGGAAAATGCACATTGTCCCCAAGGAAAATGTTCATATCTACCATCTTAGACCATCAGGAAGTCGTTAACATGGATAGATGAATCATGTAGTTATGAGAGAACAAATGAGTTGATGAAGTAAAGAATTCCCATTTGGAAAGCATCTTGAGTGTTGTCCCAATTACCTTGTAGAAAATGTTGAACAAATCATCCCTTGCTCACACTATTGTACTTTACTAAATCAGGGAAATATCTTTGAACAAGACTACTCTTAGTAGAGTCCTGATATTTAAAGTCATCAGATTGCCTGTCAATATTAGTCCGGTTATTATTGCAACTTCTTTTATAGTGAAACACAATATGTTCCCATTTGCATGCCGAACATTGAGCTCATGAATTTTATCGTGCTCAATCTCAAGAAGCAACAAGCTTTTTGATATTTGACCCTAATAATTGCATGTGTGAATGTCGAGGTATGACCCAAAAATAGAATTTTTGAACAATTCGAAAGCCTCTACACCCATATACTTATTCAAATCATTTATAAAATCAATACTGTATGTTGGACCAAACTTCAAAGAGTGAGTTGGGATTTGTTTGATCACATAATTCATAGACTGTAATGGACAAAAAATACCAGAATATTATGCAAAAATAACAACATGTTAATGATGATACAAAAATAAAAACCTATTACACATGATACACTAATTGCCAACATTTTATACATGATATACTAAATGCCAACACTTTAATTCGATACAAGCAAATCACTACACTTATACATGATATAAAAAACTGACCAACGTTTAATACTAATACATAAAATGTCATAAAAATAATTTAGTAAATTGTAATAATATATCTTATGTGAAAATCTGATACATTTTAGTAAAAATTTGAATCATGAACTTATTAAACCATTTGTAAAATAATGTATCTTATATGTTACTGATACAATAATTTATATGAAACTATTGTATCATAAACACAAATGGATAAACAAATCTTGAATGATACATTATTGATTGTTATTTGTGTCAAATGACATAAGATGCATTGATTGATACACAACGAATGATGTTATAATACTTGATACATTAATATTTATAATTTAACTTGCTTAGGGTTAGTGAATTAATTGATTACAGATAATACTGATACATTAAACTAAGAAACATGAATTAGTTCATTTATTTATCAATAATCGATTAACTAACAAAAACAATTTTAAAAATCAAAGGAATAAGAATGAAAACCTAACCTTAGGTAATGAAGGTCGAGAAATTGCAGGAGTAAATTTTTGACCCTTTTTTTGGGGGTTTTATGAACTCGTGCTTCCGAAGATGAAGGACCATCCTTTTTCAACTTTCCAACTTTTACCTTCGCCATTAGTAATGGATCATGGAGCTTTTCGGATCTGTTTTCAGTCCAATAAATATCTTCGTAATCATAAATACAACTAGTGTTAGTTGATGGTGCATCATCCATGTGATTTAACAATTAGAACAAGAACAAAAAAAATGAAAAATAAAGTCACAAAATGGTTTCAAGAGATGAAAAAAATACCGATTTCAGTTTAGATTAGGGTTTGACAGAGAGAGACTTGATTTTGAAAATTGATAGAGAAATTAACTGCCGAAATAATGGAGAGAAGATTAAGGAGAGAAATCAGAAAGTGATAAACTTTGATTTTTGGAGTTGAGATTTATGTATCCAACAATTTAGATTTAGGAGTAAAATATGGGATTTTAGAAGTTTCTAGAAATAGGAGGGAATATTGAAAATTAGGAAAACATAAGATGTGTATATTGGTAATTTATAAAATCAACATCATAAAAGTCGACATTATAAAAAAATCATTACCTTTGTTTATTTATTAAAATGACTGAAGAAATAGATGCATCAACTTTGTTTTGGTATAAAAAGATAAAGGGGATCAGATACATGCTGCATAATATTTATATTTTAACATTAAAAATATATAGTTGGAATTTGAAAAAATATTTATAAGTAGTTGTTAATGGAGGTGAGGTTACCAAATTCTGAGGTATCAATGTATTGCATGATATTAAAGTCTATATGAACCCTAATGCTACACAAATATATGGAAAAAAGACATATCAAAGCATATACAAAAGAAATAGATAATTCCATGAAGAAATTGTTATTGTACATATTCACCTTCATTAATAAAGTTATCAGGTATAGTAACTACCAAAAGTATCATTCATTGGTTGTTGTAGAGATAATCTTATACAAATCTTGCTGATAGCTATAAAAGTACTACTTCCTCCATCTACCGTCCATTTTAAATTTTTATGTTGCATTTTTCAAAAGTCAATTTGACTAATTTTCAAAGTTAAATTAGATTACATTAATTCGATGTTTTAAACAAAAAAATTAGATATTCAAAAACTTTACGAAACATAGTACAAATTGCAATATTTTGCATATTAATATGATGAAAAAATACATCATAAAATGTTAATAAATATTCTTATCCTTTGACTCTAAAAAGGAAAACCATGACAATTAAAAGTGCACGGAGGAAGTATAAATTACCACTATGAATTATTGATTTATCATCTTTCTATATGTGAAGAAGAGGACAACCAGGAATGAAGAAAAGTGTAAAGAAGAGGAAAACCAAAAATGAAGAGAAGGCAGAAAATAAGAAGAGTAAAGAAACTCAGTTGATTGAATTATATTTTCAAACAAGAAGAAGGAAGAAAGCAGAGTAGAAGAGAAAATTAAACCCGCTGACTAACTGAAGGCAAAATGATAAGCCATGATATAGGATGATTAATGTACCAAATTAATGAGGTGGCCATTAAATTTGTAACGATCCGAACCGTCGTTATTTTGAAAAAACAAAAAATTGGGAAATTCTAGGGCATTGTCCCGCCATAGTGGGGGTGTTCCCGCTAGGGCGGCGGCGCCGGGGGAGGGGGGGTAAGTTGGTACCAGAGATGGATAGGCGAGGCAAAACGTAAATAACACGAGATCCTATTTTCTCCTCCTTCCTAAAATACCTAATTTAGTTGTAAAACACCTTAGAAACCCCCCAAAAGGTAGTGCAGTCTTGGGAATAAGAGAGAGAGAGATTACTAGCGTGAAGATGTCAATGGATTGCGAATATCCAGTCAAGATCACCATCACGAGATTCCTGAAACAAGAATCAAAGAGCAAAACTTCGTGCAACTGCTTGGCGCCCAAGTAGGCTAGGTTTATGAATTGAATAATTTAAATTTGTGCTTACTGCGTAATATATGCGAATTGATGGTAGGATTTATGCGTAGGCCTTCGTTCACCGAATGATTATTGATTTAAACCCTAGAAAGAAGCCTTAGATGATGAATTAGGGCTGAGTATGGTCGAATTAGGGTTGCATGATGTGTACTGATGAATAATCCATTGTAGGTTATGGTTGTGATTCTATGTTTGTGTGATGTACGTTTGTTCTTGCTTCATTATGATACATGTGTGTATATGAATGTTGCATTATTGAGCACACTTGTTGTAAGGAGATAAATGAATGATAGTTACCATGAAATCATGACTTAAATGTATGATCTTAAGGATATACTTGAGATTGCGACTGTGGTGTGTTGAATGGATTGGTTGTCACATTCTGGCATAACTAATTTGGATCTGTTGCCATGTTCTGGCATAACTAACTTGGATCAGTTGCCACGTTCCGACATAATTATGGGATCGGTTGCCACGTTCTGACATAATTATGGGATCGGTTGCCACGTTCCGGCATAATCATTGGATCGGGTGCCATGTTCTGGTATGCTAACTGTTTTAGGTTTGGGTTCCATGAGAGGACCAATGACTTGTCATAATTGTGTATTTTGAGGAAATGTGAAGTTGTTCATTGTTCGTACATGTTGATGATATTGTATATGTTCGATAGGTGCATGTGATTATATGGTGGTGTTGACTTATATATGTTACACATAGTGGTAAAGGTTATGACGGCTTATATTTGATTGTTATGTGTGTTTAGCGAACTTGTAGGGTATAGTGGAAGGGTAAAGTGTTCAAGGGGCAAGACATGGATAGTAAGGGTTGTTTGTGTGTCGTAATGGCGGGAAGTAGAGGTAGTGTATGTGATGAAATATGCGTAGGTAGACTTTACCTTGGAGAAAGAGATTGGGTTTAGTGGTAAGGAAGTTTGGTGTAGTGTACTATGTGACCATAGTTGAGTAATGTGACGAGGGAGTAAGGGTACGAAGTGAGCGGTTAGTTGGAATGCTTGTGGGTGTAATTGGGGATTTGCTAATGTGTCAGAACGATTAGGCTATGATCAAGTACATGGTAGGTAGGTTGATTGATAAGGATGTTAGTAGTCGTAGTACTAGTGTATATTGGAGGTAATTCAAGAGAGGGTAAAGGTGGAGAAACGAGTGGTTTATTTCATGATCTTACTAGTCGGTTTCTTATATTATGTGGTGGGCGTCGGGTTGACCGATGATGCCTACCAATATGTGTGTTTGTACTGATACTACTCTTGCTATGTCTTTTTACATAGTCTGGTTGCAGGATCGGTGATGTTTCATTAGGTGAAGACGAAGAAAATCTCCAGCAGTTTCTATTGTTCCTTCCGCATTGTGGGAGCTGTGTCTTTTAATTATCATGTCCAGTTGTACTCTTAGTAGCTCTTGTACCTGTTTAGACTAGATCCTTAGGAGTGTCAATTACTTTATAAGTCTTAACTCGAAATTGTTTTAAAGGTTTTTAATAAAGAATTCTGTTAGTATGTTATTTTCGTTTATTTAATTTTCTGCATGTTTTAAGTTATTGGGATATGAGGGTTCTCCTACTTAGGTGGTAGTATGTATGAGCCCGCACGGCCCGGTGGGTTGGGTCTTGACAAAATTGCTACAGTTAAGACACGTAATTTTGTATAGATAATTGAAATGTCAAAACTATTCTAAATTTAAATTGAAATGTCTGAAAGCAGGCATGTTGATACCAATTGTTAAACTAATGCTTCTATAATAGTAGAATAATAATAGAAATAAAATAATAATAATTAATTTATCATTTCTAAAAAATTGTTAGAATTTGATCAATAAATTATTTAAATTTTAATATTTGGAAAAGACAGTGTTAAATTCTTTAAGAAACACACAAGGAAGAAATAGTGGGGATGGTTGGAGAAGTGACACGTGAGGGAATCAACTTGGTTTGTGCTATTGTGTGGTGGAAGAGTGTGGCAAGGAGATGATGTATGCAGAGTATACTTTAGTCCATACACTCAAAAGTAGGGGTATCGCAAACTCTGTTGGAGCGCAGCCAAAAGAGACAGTATCATGCATGTGCCAGATGGTATTTGCATTGGTCATAATAATAGGAGGCGAAAAATCTGTACAAGGCACAGGAGAAATCATAGGAGAGATGTTCTGCTTAGTTGTAACCAAGTCTTCCCAGGCAAGTTGTCTGAAACATGAGGAAAGCTTTGAAAACATATTCTGGAAAGGAAAAATACTTTCAAAAAATTTGACATCATGAGACAAGTATATTTTTGAAGATTTTGGATCAAAACATTGATAATAATGATATTTTGATGAAAACCCCAAATAAACACAAGGCGTCAATCGTGGCTCTAATTTATTCTTCGAATATGGTTTGAGCCATGGATAACACAAGCACCCAAATTTTGTTAAGTGAGCATAATCTGGATTAGTACCAAATAACATTTGAAAAGGTGATTGATTTTGCAAAAGGGAGGTAGGTAAGCGATTGATCAGGTAAACTGCATATTGACAAGCAAAGGACCAAAGGTTCGGGGGAAGTGAGGCTTCATGGAGTAATGTTCTTGCCGTTTCAATAATATGTCTATGTTGTTGTTCAGCAAGAGCAACTCGTTGAGAGATGTATGAAGGAGCTAAAAGATGTTCAATACCTTGAGAGTTTAGGTATGGATCAAGACTTTTATATTCTCCACCACCATCAGTATATAAAGAAAGAATTTTTGTATTGAAATGGCGTTCCATTAAACTTGAAAGTTTTTGAAAAGTTCTTTAACCTCACTTTTATGTTTCAAGGTATAAAGCCAAATGTATTTGGTAAATTGGTTAACAGAAATGCAGTAGTACTATTTTTTTTATCAATTGATAACCCTGGAGAAGGGCCCCACAAATAACTAAAAAATGGTTTGGAACGGTTTTGTACTTGACAATGTAAGTTGTTGAAAGGGATGCCGATGAGCTTTATTTGATGAACAAGAATTACAAACATAAATTTTTTCTAGTGTACAAGGCAGCGATAATATATTTAAAACAAAATTCAAAACTCTGGCATGTGGATGACCCAATCTACAATGCCAAGTGATAATGGAGGACGAATTGGAGGAGGTAACATGTGCTTGTGGGGAAGGCACATAAGGTGAAGTTGGCCACTCATAAAGACCATCTCTACTCTGACTGTGGACTAAAGGAGTCCCTGTGTTCAGGTCCTTTACACAAAAATGAAAAGGAAAAAATTCAACAGAGGTTAGATTATCTTGACAAAATTTAGAAACTGAAAGTAAGTTATGCTTAATGGTAGGTGAACATAGAGTATTAGAAAGCTTGAAAACATTATTCGATGCATGTAATTGAGTAGAACCAGTGTGAGTTATAGGGATTTTGTTACCATCACCCATGGACACATGCTCCATGCCATTGTATGCCTGCAAGTTGTGAGGTTCAGCAATGATATGATGAGATGATCCAGAGTCGACAATCCAAGAATTTGCTAGTGCCTGCAATCCTGCAACATAGTTGACCTTTGCCTCAAAATGATTGTGAGATTTTGATCTACACACACTTGCAACAAGACCTGGTTTGTTGCACAATTGGCAACGAATACCATCATAAGAGTTGGTGGTGGTGGAAGATCGACACTAATTAATTGGGTGTAGTAGAGCGATTGTTGGACCGCCATTGTTGGACTGACAGGTGTTCCCAGAATTGGAATGACCAGACCTGGTAGATGTAGCAGCGACAACAGTAATCTGGTTGGGAGCGTGCTTGGATTCTTCATGGTGAAGGAAAACCTCGTGATCCAATAGCTTTTCGTAGAGTTCTTCATAAGAAATAGTGGAATCATGAGCACGAATCACAGTATAGATCACACGAAATCTGGACCCAAACTACTCAGGAACTTAACAATAAGTTCTGAGTTGGTAATTGGGGCACCAGCTGTAGAGAGTTCGTCAGAAATAGAGCGAATATGTTGCAAATAGTCGGTGACTGGCTGGGAGTCTTTCTTCAGGCGCTTAAGGCGATCACGCAAACTAAAAATGCGAGTTTGGGACTTATTCGCATAGGTTGTGTGCAATGCATCCCAGGCAGTTTTTGTTGTATTAGCAGTTGCAACAGTGGTGGCAATTGTTGGTTCAATAGATGCCATAAGGCCGTTTTGAATAATTTGGTGTTGGCGAAAGCAAAGAGAAAACGCAGGATTGGCACTAGGGACTGTGCCAGTTGTGATCGTGCGAGGAGGGGAGGGAGCGGACCCATCGAGATGGCCATATAGATCACGACTATGCATAAGCATCGAGAATTGCGCCTTCCACGTTGAAAAGTTTTGGCTGCCAAGTAATTTGATAGGCAATTGGGATGCCGGATTAAATTGAACGATTGTCACTCCAATGTTTGTATTTACGGTGACAACTTGAGAAGTGTCGCCCATTTATGGAGGGTGGGAGAGAAAAAAAGATATAAGATCTTACTCATTAGAGTTTATTGTGGCTCTTGATACCATAAAGAAACAAGATAAGCTGCAGAGGAACCTTTCCTTCTTATTGCTGGAATGGAAATAAATATACACGATGGTCTAACTATTTCCTAAGCTAACTCCACAAAATGGGAAGATAATCCTAAGCCTAAACACTGTTAGAGACCTAGTCAAAATAGAAGAGCAGCAATAAACTAATAGTAAAACTCAACAATAACTAATGAATAATAAAACAGTAATTAACTAATTCTATCTAACAGTTGTACAAAGCAACTTATGCGATGATACCATCAACGTGAGTTGTGGATAATAAGGGTAGTTTTAATCCCACTAGGTAACTTCCCCATACATGTTTAGGATTTAAATTATTTGATTATATCAAGCCAAAAATAAATTAATTATGTGGGCCATAGAAACTTACATTCTCCCACTTGGCACACACAATTATTAATCTAGTGGTTTAATATGTAAGTCAATCATGTGCACAATTAATGTTAAATCCAACATCATTTGTCATTGTTAAATAAATCAACTAATATGAGTCATGGCGATTGTACATCACTTTACTTGTTATAATTACTTCCATGCACTACTATATTAGTCTATTACCTAACATAACCTTTCAAATACATAATAGGTCCAATGATAATACTTAGAATATTTTATCTAAGTCAGAATATGTCATCGTCATTCACAATATTATGTATACAAGAGAAACAGGTAACAATAAAAACATAATTTGAGGTCAAAGTTTCAATTAAATAAACATAATAAAGGTTTTACATAAAGTCATTCATTGCTATCAATAAGACCCATCCTTTCAACATGTTCAACAAATGTTTTGGGTGGTAATCCTTTCGTCAAAGGGTTAGCAATCATAAGCTTGGTGCTAATATGTTCAGTTGACACTTTATGTTTCTGAACTTCTTCTTTAATCGAAAAATATTTCAATTCCATATGTTTAGCACCCTTCGAATACTTGTCGTTTTTAGAGAAGAAAACTGCGGCAGTATTGTCACAATAAATATTTAGCAGCCTGGTTATATTGTCGACTAATCCCAGTCCTGAAATAAAGTTCTGCAGCCAATTTGCCTGGACTGTGGCCTCAAAGCATGCCACAAACTCAGCTTCCATAGTGGATGCAGCTATAACAGACTGCGTCACACTCTTCCATGATATTGCTCCTCTTGCTAATAGAAACAAATATCCAAATGTGGATTTTCTTGTATCCACACAACCAACATAATCTGAATCTGAATATCCAACCACATCAAGATGATTAGATCTTCTATAAGTAAGCATATGATCTTTAGTTCCTTGTAAGTATCGCAACACTTTCTTTGCAGCCTTCCAGTGATCCATTCCAGGATTACTTTGATATCGGCCCAGCATCCCAACAAAAAGACTGATGTCTGGTCTTGTACATGTCTTGGAATACATTAGGCTCCCAACTATTGATGCATAAGGAATGTTTTTCATTTGTTTACGTTCCAAGTCATTCTTTGGACATTGATTGAGACTAAACTTATCTCCTTTCTGAATTGGAACGGGACTTGATGAGCATTTTTCCATTCTATATCTCTCCAATATTTTATTAATATAGGCTTTCTGAGACAACCCCAACAATCCTTGTGATCTATCCCGAAATATTTATATCCCAATCACATAGAATGCCTCTCTCATATCTTTCATTTCAAAGTTGTTAGAGAGATATTTCTTAGTATCGTGCAACAAACCAAGATCATTATTAGGAAGCAGGATATCATCAACGTACAGGACTAACATAATAAACTTACTTCCACTGACCTTCAGATATATACACCGATCAACAGTGTTTTCCTTAAATCCAAAAGTAACAATAGTTTCGTTAAACTTAAGATACCATTGTCGGGAAGCTTGTTTAAGTCCGTATATTGACTTCTTTAAGTTTACACACCATGTGTTCCTTTCCTTTAATAGAGAGCCCCTCAGGTTGATTCATGTAAACTTCTTCCTCCAAATTTCCATTTAGAAAGGTTGTTTTCACATCCATTTGATGTTGCTCTAAGTCATAATGAGCTACCAAGGACATTATAATTCTAAGTGAATCTTTTCTAGAAACAGGTGAAAATGTCTCTTTATAGTCAATGCCATCCTTTTGAGTGAAACCTTTGGCAACAAGTCTAGCCTTGTGACGTTTGATGTTGCTAGTTGAGTCACGTTTAGTCTTAAAGGCTCATTTACACCCAACTTTTTTGCAACCTTCGAGTAATTCAACAAGGTCCCAAACTTCATTTTGTTCCATAGATGTTAACTCATCTTTCATAGCATCTATCCACTTATCAGAATTGTCACTTTCAATAGCTTGTGAAAATGAAACTAGGTCATTATCGATTCGCAAGACAGTTTCTGACTCATGTAGCTATACCAAATAATCATTAGAAATAGCAGGTCTTCTTTATCTTTGAGATATTCTTGATACTATTTCTTGTGGTTTATCTACTGCAGGGTCATCAGTTATGGCTTCATCGTGATTAGTAGGTGCATTAATTTGTTGTTCTTGTTGATTACTTTTTTGTACATCATCTTCAGGAACAACAAATTTAAAAGAAGTGTAGGGTAGAGAAATTTGCACCCTAAGTTCTTTAATTTTCATGTTACGCGGATCTTTACTCCCACTAACTTCACCATTATCAATGAACCTAGTATTTCCAGTTTCAATTATTCTCATGCTATGATTAGGACAGTAAAATCTATACCCCTTTGATTTTTCTGGATAACCAATGAAGAAACTACTGATTGTTCTTGAATCCAGTTTCTTTTCTTGTGATTTATAAACTCTAACTTCTGCCGGGGAACCCCAAACATGTAGGTGCCTCAAACTAGGTTTCCTACCGGTCCACAATTCAAAAGGTGTCTTTGGAACTGCTTTACTAGGAACCGTGTTAAGCAAGTAAACGACAGTTCTTAAAGCATACATCCACAATGAAGGAGGTAAAGATGAATTAGTTAACATACTCCTAACCATATCCATTAATGTACGATTACACCTTTCTGCCACACCATTTTGTTGTGGTGTGCCAGGCATTGTGTATTGAGCACATATGCCATGTTTTTCGAGAAATTTAGCAAATGGACTTGGGTGTTGCCTAGTTTCATCATATCTTCCATAATATTCACCATCTCTATCAGACCTGATTATTTTCACCTTTTTATCTAGTTGTCTTTCAACCTCAGTAATAAATACCTCTAAGGCATTAATTGCTTGAGATTTTTCATGCAACAAATAGACATATCCATAACGTGAAAAATCATCAATAAAGGTGATGAAATATTTTTCCTTATTGAAAGACGTTATATCAAAAGGACCACATATATCAGTGTGTATAATTTCAAGAAGCTGAGAGCTTCTTGTGGCTCCTTTCTTTGTGTGCCTTGTTTGTTTTCCTTTAATATAATCTACACAAATGTTAAGGTCAGTAAAATCCAAATCTGGAAGAATTTCATTCTTAACTAATATTTCCAGCCTTTCTTTAGATATGTGACCTAAACATTTATGCCACAAGTAAGCAGATTGTTCATTCACCAAATTTCGTTTGGTTCCAACATTATGAGGTAGAGTGAAGAGTGTTTCAGCAAATAGATTATCAAGATTCAGTTTATATAAGTTATCACAAAGATTACCAGTACAATGAGATAATTATGCTTAAACAAACTAAAACATCCATTACTGAAATTAAAAGAGTATCTAGTCTTATCTAACTTAGATAAATAAACTAAATATCTCGAAAGAGAAGGTACATAACAAGTTTCAAGTAAATCTATGTGACGCCCAGTATCGAGAATCAAACGATAAGTCCCGACAGCTCAACTGGAGCCTTCACTCTATTCCCCATATACACATATTTTTCATTCTTGTTTATGGTCTGGGTTGTAAGGAATCCCTGCATCGTATTAGAAACATAAACAGTACTACCAGAGTCAATCCACCAAGTATTATAAGGAACTTCAGTTAAATTTGATTCGAGACATGTAAAAGAACAAGGCTTACCTTTCTTCTCAGACCATGCCTTACGTTTCAGGCAATCTTTCTGAAAATGTCCCGATTTTCCACAGAAACGACACTTATCATTCTTATATTCCTTCTTACGTACTTGAGATGAGGACTCATTAACATTGTGTTGCCTCTGTTTTCCCTTAACATGCTTCTTTCCTTTCTTTCCAGCTCCTTGATGACTTACAAAGTTGATGGAGTGGGTCCTTGATTCTTGAGCCTTATTTCCTCCTGAACCAACATTCCGTGCAATTCATGCACGTTCCATTTGTATTTCATGGTGTTGTACTTCATTTGGAAAGGGTTGTACTCAGACGGTAATGAGTTGATGATGAATTTTACAAGGAAATTTTGTTCCACTTCCATTCCCAAAGACTTAAGTCTTGCTGCTATGTTTGTCATTTCAATGACATGCTCATGCATGGTACGTGAACCATCAAACTTCATGGTGGTCAAAGTAACCATTAGTATCCCAGCAAGAGACTTATAAGCAGTTTGAGAGGATTCTTCCACAAATTTCAGAAATTCTTTTGCATTCTCGGTTTTGGGAAGAGTATTCTTAATATTGCCCGCAATATTCACTCGCATGAACATTAGGCCTAATTTGTTAGACCGATCCCAGTGCTTATAATAGGACCTTTCTTCAACACTGCTAGTTTCAGTAATAGCAGTTGGCTTCTCAGTGTAAAGTGCAACATCAAGATATAAAACTCCTAGATGGAATTTGATCTGTTCGCACCAGTCTGAGAAGTTAAGACCATTAAATGTCGTAACAGAGGCAGAGTAGGAATGAAGAGCAAATGCTGCAAATAAAATATGCTCAATTGTTAATACTTTGAGTTATGAGTTTAAACATACTATTAGATTCAGAAAAAGGTTTATGTATTCTTAAATGTATACTGATGTCCTCCTTTGGGTGAAACATCAAAATACAACTTTAGACATAATGATGCTTAAAAATGAATTTAAAATCAAAATAATGTATTCTTAATAATATTTATTATCTTTGGATAAATAAATAAACTAAGGATACATCTAAATTATTTCCTTAATGTTAAATGGTTATATGAACAAACAATCAACCTTTGGGTGATTCATAAATGTCTTATAACCAAAAACTCCAATTTACCCATAAGTGTTATATCGGTTATAAGCATCAAAATTATTGGGTAATTGAATTTATGTTAAATCATTATTTTGGAATTAAATTCATAAAGATTTTACCACTTTGGTGATTAAAAAATCCCACATACATAATTCGATATAATCATGAAATTGTTTTGTTAACTATATAATGGAAGTCATCAGCACTAAACCAAATATGGTTCATGAAAACTCCAATAAGTGTAATACACCAATTATTGAAATCCAGTAATAGAAATTAATTTTTTTTTATTATTCATCATTGAATCAAATAAAATTAATATCCATCAGTGAGAGAGATTAAAACAGTACACGATAACTTCACCAATTTTCTCAAAATTTGTCAAGAACAATCTCAAGTGAATGAAGGCAAAAAGATCATTGCATACCTTCTAAAGCAACTTCAATTTTGAGATCATTACTTCTATTATTTTAATAATATACATAAGGACAATCAATTCTTAAAGAATAGAGAACAGAATATATTTCAATTAATGTACGTCTTGTCTTCTGCTTCTTTCATTTTTCGGGAATTGTTCCTTTTATTTTCCTTAACAAAATATTTAGCGAGAAATTTATCAAATCCCGCAAATAGATTTAATATCAGATTATAAATCCTTAATTATATCATTAGGTTTCACAAAATCAGAAGAAAACATAATTTTAATGGAAAATCACTAATTCTTAAACCTGGCTCGGATACCACATGTAAATCTATTAAAATTTCAGAATCGTAGAACTTAATGATTTTCACATACAATTCTATAACAATAAGCCAGTCAAGAAACATACGTGAATTATCCATAGTTTTCTTCTTGACCAATATTAGCGGAAGCACTTTATTTTCTTTTGTTCTTAAACCAAGAATTAAGTTTTGTTTCTCTCTCTTTACCTTACGTTTCAGAATAGTTTGATGGAACTTACTCTATGTTTTGGCAGAGAGAGGACCCCTTTTATAATATGGAGAATAGAACAGTTATTTCTCACGTTCCATCAACATGAGTTGTGGATAATAGGGGTAGTTTTAATCCCACTAGATAATTTCCCCATACAGGTTTAGGATTTAACTTATTTAATTATATTAAACCAAAAATAAATTAATTATGTGGGCCATAGAAACTTACAAAACCATATTTTCACGATCTTTAACAATTAGACAAATTAGAGAAAGGTTCCAAGAGGAGAAAAAGCTAGGTTTCAAGTGCTCTTCAAGATTCCATTGACTTTCGCCAAGAACCTTTGTTCTTTCCAGGTATGTAAGGCTTCTCACAGTGTTGGACTTGTTCACCCTCATGCCATACATCTCAATTTAGTCAAGCAATCATTATATCAAAATGATCCATTCATAGCACTTGATATTGGGTACAATTCTTTAACAATGGAGGTTTTAACTATTTTGTTTTGTGAATATTTGGTAAAGTTATGTTTCTAAAGGAATTGTATGAAAGTTCTTATGTATTCGTGTAATCAATAAGAATTTAGGAGAAATTTCCCAATTCTAAACTTGTTGGGGTCCTAATTTTAGCTTTCAAATTCGTCGGGTTGCCGGGCAGGGGTATGGAGCGGCGCGCCACGAAGGCGTCAGGACTGAGGCCCAGAAGTTTAGGGTCTTGCTCCCTACACCAGCAGTGCGCCCCAAACCTGGGGCTGAATTTTTGTGCGTGGCACCCTGCGCCACTAGTGCGCCAGGGGTCACCTTGCTGATCCCTTCCGTGGTTCATCCAGTTGTGTTCCTTTAAGTCGTAGCTACGTTTCCCTTCTCTGTATTAGCTCCTATAGAATCCATTTACCTTTGAGAATTTCTACATGTTCTAATCAGATGTCTTAATTCACATTCAAAATTAAAGTGAGTTTAAGAGAAAAGTTCAAGGGTTTTATTGATTTATTGTTGAAAATCTTTTTGTAACGAACCATAGTCTTAAATTAATTTTCTGAGAAAGCAAAGATGAGTGCTGAGAAGAGTTTTTTTCATGATTGAGAAAGAATATAAGGGAACTAAGTATTACCAAATCTAACACTTTTACATTTAAAAGAGAAACTTTGATTTCTAAAAAGAGTAATGAGTTGAGAGAATGATTCAGAGCACTTACCTCTTTTAAGAGGGCATTTCGAGTAATTACCTCAAATTTAGAAAGCGTATGTTTTACACATTTGAGCATGAGAATATATATATTAATTGGGAGTAGTATTGAGCACCGATATGGGGATAAGTTCAGATAACTCACATTCCTCATAAACCATGTAGCCAACATGGGTAAATGATCATACTTTTTAGACGATTCCTTATTGATTTTGAGCATAGCTTAGTGGATCCACTTAGTTGAGGTGTTCTATACCCCGACAAGGTATAGGACAGTTCTAGAAGCATGGGCAAGACATTGTATCATCACATAGCTCATAGTGATGGTTGTCGGTTGGAGAATCTCCCAAATAAGAGTAAAGAGTAACTTATTGTATTTTTCATATATACATCCTTGATTTAGTATTTATTAATTATGAAGCTTTAAACATTTCATCTTTTGTAATTGATTTTGTATTGAGTTGAGTTGAGGTGAGTATTCTTCCAGTCAAGTCAGTTTAGTTATCTATGCATTCAGTTCTCTTTGCATGCTTGTACATTTAATGTACTGATGTCATTCGACCTGCATCATATTATGATACAGATACAAGTGTTCAGGATCATCAACAGGAGCTTCGTTGAGATCACCCTACACTCGTAGACAGTATTTGGTGAGGCCCTTTTGCTTTCAGGAGACTCCATTTTCATTTCAGTTTTAGTAGCATTTGAGGTGTCGTGGGTCTTGTCCCGACATCTATCTTGAACTGTTAGAGACTTCATAGACAGACATAACTAGATGATTTTCATTGTTTTTCTCAAGATGTTGATTTAACTTATGAATTATGTTAAGTATTTTCAAGACAATATTTTAGAACTTTTCTTGAATGTCTAAATGCTCATCTATTTAAGTTTCTGCGTATCTTTTAGAGTTATAGTTAGCCAGGCCAAGGGTTTGCTTGGGGATCAAAAATGGTTCTCGAGTATTGGTTACGTTTGGGGTATAGACTTGGGGCATGGCATTTTTGCATTCTAAATTTTCTACATAATAAAAATACTTAATTTATAAGCTTAATAGAATCAGGATATTGTTTAGCATTTGTAAAAAATCATTAAACCACCTAGAAAGATTCATATTATTTTCTAAACTAGGCCAATTAATGAGGCAAACTTTCCAAACTAATTGAGCACTAGGACACCTAAAAAACATGTGATCAATTGTTTCACTCTCAAGTATTCAAAATACATTTTCGAATAAAGTGCTTATACTTATTTTTAATATTCATAGACCATAAAAAAAATTCAAAATTCCTGAAAAATATTGATTACTAGATTGGGCTCTCTCGTTACTCATTTGTTCACATCTAACCATTTTCCTAACTAAGTGGTATCCCAATTTAACCTCATACTCTCCGAATTTTTTGTGGTGCCAAATAATCTTATTTGATGAGTATGTGGTTGAAATAGATATAGAGACTATTCTAGACTATTCTATGAAAGTCATTTGGACAAAAGCAATTTTGAATGTCTTGCAATTTCAAGTATGGGTACTTTCCTCTATAAGATCATTCACTCTCAACTCGACATCTATTTGACCATGCACGGGACTAGGTTTAAATCCACTAGAGTTCACGGGTCCACCCAAACTTTAATACTTTCTCCAGAGCCTACTTTCCATGTAATACCCTTTTGTAAAAGATCTCTATCCCAAATAATGTTTTTCCATATTCAAGAACTAGTAGATGAACATGTGTAACTTTAAGGAAAGAAGTATGCGAAAAATATTTACTCTTGAGGATTCTAAAAAGTAATGAATCTTCTTGGGTCAAAATTTTCCAAAAACGCTTGATTAAAAGACTTTAAATTTCTCAAATCTATGCCCTCTTTAAACTTTGCTAAACATAGAGTCTCCCATTTTTAAATGTATTTTCCTTTTATCTTCATCATGCCCCACCAGAAATTAGAGAAGTTAGTCGTAATCTCTTTACATAAGGAATTCGAAAATTGAAAACAAGATAATGATTAATGCATAAGATAAAATAGCATATAGAACATATTTAAGCACCACCTCTTTTCCTCTCAGACATAAGAAGTTATTTTTCCACCTTTTTATTTTGATTTTCACCCTATCTTCAATAAACTCTAACATTTTTCTCTTCGATCTTCCAACTACCGCAGGCATCCCCATAGATAATCCTAAGTTATTCCTTTGTAATTGTTCTAACACTACATGAGTTCGATCTTTTTTAATATCAAAATAATTTTTACTAAAGAAATAGTAGATTTAGAGAAGTTCACCTTTTGTCCCGAACACTTTTCAGAAATTTATAAAATTTAAGAAATTATTTGAGCATTCTGAATATTAGCATTATGAAAGATAAAAGAGTCATCAACAAAAAAAAAAGATTAATCATAGGGTCCCCTCTACTTAAGCTTTAGGCCTTGTATAGCCCCACATAAGTTTACTTGATTTAAGAGTCTCGAAAGACCTTTAGCACATAGAAAGAAGAGATATGGAGAAAGTGGATACCCTTAGCTTGCCTTAGTCCTCTAGTAGGTTTCACTTCTCCAACTATATCCCTATTATTATTATTATTATTATTATTATTATTAAATCTATAGATTGGGATAGTGATGAATTGCATAATCTAGTTAATCCAGTTTATCAACTTATGCTATACTTAACTATTTATCAACCAAATTAAATGTATATCACTTTTATTCTTTTGAACTAAAAGTGTTCATCATCATTTGGTAGGTAGATTCCCAATTTGGTTATCTTGCTACAACATTAGCCATTAGACAAGTCCAAATCCTCGAATTTTTATTATTAACTCTTTTTCCAAGTTTTAACATTTTTACTCAAACATGATAACTTAAAGTAAGTTCTAATGTTTGCAACCATTAGAAATCAATTAATATGAAAGAGATAATAAGATACAAATACAACACGCGATTCATTATGTAAAAACCATATTTTTAGGTCAAGTCGTCATGAATTTAACAACCCTTGATTGTTGGATTTATCCACTCATAATTAATGAAAGAAAACATATTATTGCATTCATTCAATAGGTAATTACTTACAAGAGTTAAAGACAATCAACACTTTGATTTCAATAACTCGATGAAAACTCTTGTTCAAACTCAGTTCAAGAAGATATCATCTCTTCGATAAAACAAAATAAAATAAAACCCTAGAAATAGTAGTTTTAGGAAATTTGAAATTTTAAAAATAGAAAACAAAAATCTCGAGGCTCGTTTGACGCTGCGTCTTATGGCCCATCACAGGAGTTCTGATACATCGCCTTGGCCTTCATATAGTTTTAGAGAGTTGTCGAATTCTTGCATGTCTGACATTAACTCTGATGGCCCGTCAAAGGTTTGACGGTTCATTACCTCCTTCATCACAAAGCTTCATAGAGTTTGTGAAATTTCTGCAAGTATGACAATACACCTAATGACCAATCACAGGTTTGACGGTCCGTCAAACCTGTCGTCAAAGCTCTCCTATTGTAACTTAAGATTGCACAATTATTCCTATATTCTATTTAAAAGCATTAGATGCAATGTAAAATGCCGACACATCATTGTCTTGGTCATGCATTGGCCTTTGCACTTGAGTCAATTATAGAACGAGCGGGTCGTCCATTGATGGTGATGTCTGCACACTGTATGTTGTATTCTTCTAGATTCTCCAATAGCTCCGCATAGTCTAATTATTCTTGTGTATATAACTCTTTTTGTTCGTCTTATATTGCACCAAACGTCTTCATTTCAGGGCACTTTACATAGGTATGTGGCCTAGGGCATATGTAGCAACCATCTCCCTTTGTGTTTTATGTCTTTCTCTCGACATAGCTTTGGCATCCAAACTTCTTACCATCCTACTTGTATGTGTCATGATTCTTGGGATGTGGTTGTTTGTCATTCCTTCTTCCATGATCTCCCCTACCTTTGGTATGCCCATTTCTCATCACTTTTTTCATTACATTTGTTATTTCTTAAGTTCGTAAAAGCTTCGACATGTATGATGGCTTTTCAATAGTGCTAACATGTCGGCGTTCCAACTCTGTATTGGCATAATTTTGCAGCCCATCCATGAAGTGGAATAACCTATCTTCATCAGTGAGGTTGAGAATCTGCAATGTGAGAGTGGTGTAATCCTTCACATATGCATGTATACTTTTTGTCTACTTCAACTCCAGAATTTGAACTTTGCTTCATAGATGCCCTTGTTGGGAGAGAAGACCCTCTTAAAACTCGGTCAAAATTGCTCCCATGTGCTGATGGAGCAAAGCCCCTTCTTTATCTCAAACTCTTTCCATTTCCCTTATAGCATGGCCAACTCCAGAAGGTACAACACGACAGTGTTGATTTTGTTCTCATAGCTTCACTTTGTTACACTTGAAACAATTCTCTAAATGCCAATGAAATTTCTCTACCTCTTGTGCATCACGAGTGCCTTTGAACATTAGTGGCTTAAAAGCCTAAACCTTGGCCTCCTTGTCAGATGTCGCGAATCCTCCAGATTCATTCTCCCTCCTTGAGTGCATCCATCTTGGTCTTCATGGTCTAAAATAGTGCTTAATGCTTCCATGAGCCGACACTCCAAGAAAGTGATGGTTTCCCTTATGTCCAATCCTACATGCTTACGCCCCTTCAATTCTTTTCAGATGCTCTCATACTCCTCAAGGGTGAAGTCTTTAAGAGTCTGGAACATGTCATTGATCTCATCCAAGCGTTTGCCAAAAATCTCCACAAATTTCCTCACTATGTCAATCTTATTCCAAGCATGAGATTGTGGGCACTTCTCATGTTTTCCATCACTCCCCTCAGTGGAAGAAGGTGAGTGGTAAGTTAGCGCTTCAGTTGGTGTATGATTGTAAAATAATTTCTCATTTTTCTTATGATTCTTTATCCTCTTTCGGTGATTCTCTTTAATATCGTGCCTAAGGTTAGTGCTGCTAGCAGTGTTAATATCTCCCTCCTTTTCCATTTTCATAGTATCAACGTTTGTCATGATATCATGTTTTCATTGACTTACACTTCTACTAAGCACATCGTGCGACACTTCTCAACTTGTTCACGAATCTTTCACGATCTTGTAAGTTTAAGTAAGTTTTTTTAATATTAGATCGCTAAGGAAATATTGAATTAAAAAAGACACAAGAGAAAGTGAAGCTTTTATATTGCTCAAGACCTAGAATATTAATTTGCTTTCAATTTATACAACTCACCTAGAGCTAATTTATAAATATAAATTATGTACAAATCTCCATAATAGATTTCGCTACGTAACTACAATGCTTCATGACCTTCCATGCAAATTCATGAAATTTTAAGGGTTTTCAAGGAAAATCTTTATACATCTTTCGAATATTTCAGTAAGGACTAGTCTTCTTTCTATGTAAGCATTCCACATGGACAACATTATACCATGTGGAACTTAAGTAACATGATGTTGTGGTGGGTGATCACATTTTGGTGTCATGTGACTTCACGTAGATGGTTTCATTTATTCCTCAGTAGAGTCAAATGAAAGGATAAGAGTTGACCTTGGGGTATGTAGAAGAACATGAAGACACTGACTTCATACATTCTTTTACTTGTAGTCATACCAATCTGCTCGATTAATTTTTTAAGAATGTTCTTGTTCAATATAACTGTTTAATGATGTAGATTAAGTTTTAGATATAATTGAAAATGTCTTTATGCCAAACACTCAATCCTAGATTCTAGTAAAGAGAAAAGAGAAAAAGACACGAAATTATATGGAGGAAAGGCAAGAAAATGATCAAAATGATCCTTAATGTATGAGGGTTGAATTATTTTGATCGTTTATATATATATATATATATATATATATATATATATACACTCTATATAAATATATCACTTAGGGGTCGTTTGATGTATTGGATAAGAAAAAATAATCTTGGAAGAAGTTTTTAGTACCTCCAATTCTTTGTTTGGTTACAAAGTGTGAAATAATTTATCTCAGGATTAATAATTATGACTGGAATAAGTTATCTCAACCTGTGGACGGAATACTAAAAATGCATAATAACAAAAGTACCTCCTTAAACTCTCCTTTATACATCACTTTTGCATACATGTATATTCTTTTTTTGGTAAGTACAATTATTTTATTTACCAAAGAGCTTAATAGAAAAAAACCAGCCAACTTGGACATGCAATCCCAAGTCTTGCTGAAGCACAAACATAAACCATCCCTATCTACTTAATACTCTTATAATTCAGGGATATACATTGAGTTCTTGCAGCCTACTAGCTAATATAGGTTGTCGAGATCCCCTTCCACGAACCTCTTGTATGACTTGTTGAACAATATTTTCCGGTTTCCTTGCTTCTTTTGAAATAGTCTACCATTTCTTTCTCTCCACAACCAGTATAATGCTCCTGCCATTGTCATTTTGTATACCTTCATCTTACTATTTTTCCCTTTCATGTTCCTCACTGCCCATCGAACTTCTTCCTACCAGTTCATAATTTGTCTCTGTATACCTTGCCACCCCAATAGTTTACTCCATACCTTTTCAGCAAAAGATCATTTGAAGAATAAATGATCAATATCTTCATCATTTGTCTGACAGAGTGAACATGTTACTTCTTCTGTTAAACCCCATTGCGCCAACCTGCCTTTAGTTCGTAGCCTCCTATTCAGTGCAATATACAGTATAAACAACCATTTAGGAGCTCCAAGGTTTGCCCATACCAGCTTCCTCCATTCCACTCTCTCCATACTGCCCTTCATCTACTTATAGACCTCATTTATAGAATATTTATCCTTGTTAATCATATCCTGTTCACTATAGCCAGCTTCCTGGAGATATTTATGAACCTTCAAAATCCTCTGGACCATCCAAGATACCTGCTTGGCCTTCACACCCCACAAAAAGTTCTGTTTTCCATAGTAATATGTATCTTCAATACAACTTATGATGACATTCACAACCTTTACTATTCTTTATTTTTATGATTATATATTTTTTCATTGAAAATTATGCTATATATTTTATTTATTTTATGAATATATCATATATTGAATTTATTTGAATAATTCTTATGTTTATTTATATTTTTATTTCTCTTAAAATGTTCACTCCACTATTGAGTTACATATTTTTAATTAACTAGTCTTTTAATCACTTAAAAATTTATATTTTATACATCAATTAAATTGAAGATAACTTTAATATTTTACAATAATATGATTGATATGTGTTTAAATGAAGTGACATTAATAATAAAATTTCTTTTACTTTAACAAACTTAAGGTGAAATTTTATTTTAAAGATAAATAAAATGAATGTTTTTTATTTAAAAACATCCGGCAAAATTATGAGAATGCACACACAAAAATATTTTAGCTAAATGAGATGAAAATTTTATTTTTAAGAGTGAATAACTAAAACTGGCAAAGAAAGTATAAAAAACTAAATAAAATGGAGTGTATTTTTGTAAAACAAACAACTTATTCTTAGAAAGAATGTCATGCATATTATTTGAACAGGACAAACCAAACAACCAATAATAAATAATTTCAGCATAAGTAGTTCCAGCATAACTTATCCAGACATAACTAATCCCAACATGACTTGTCTTCAAGCCAAATGACCCCACATAACTTATTCCACCTTTTATCCCGCATAAATTATACATAGATTCCCTCATAAGTTATCTAAGTATTAATTATGTAGCATTACAAATAAACACAACCAAACAACGTATAAAATTAATAAATGAATAACTTTTATACAATATTTAAAAATCTACTAAATAAACATTCTATAAAATTAATACATAAATAAATTTTATCCTATTTCTAAATCAAACGTGATATATAAGATTAATTAATAAAACAACCCATGATATATGTAAAATGTGATATTTTGGTCCTAACACTTATCCGTTAACTTTAGCGGTGGAACTCAAAAAGCTTCCTCCTCCTCTACACTCTCTCTCTCTCCTCCGGCTTTGTTGCTTGTACAATTGGATTGCTAGCAGCAGTAGCAGGGAGGGAGGAAGAAAGGAGGAACGAGAAGCTAAAAGTTGTTAAAATATGGTGAATGAAGGTATCAATGATACTTCATGTGCAAGAAAAAGCTCAATCGCTCATGTAATCTTTGACATGGACGGTCTTCTTTTAGATATCAAGATGTATAAGATCTCACTTGGATTTTTCTCGACTACTCTCTTTCCTTTACTTAAGCTTATTTTGCAAATCTAAATGAACTGAGAATGCAATGATACCCTCGTTTGTGACTCAATTGTCCACTTTGTCAATAACGGATAATGTGCTTGTGGAAATTGCCTATAGGTAAAGTTTCTCAAGAATTGATGTAATCATGGTATGCAATCGTTTGCTAAAATAGCATAGCTTCTCTGCACTCTTTGCTTGACAGATGGGACAACCCAACAACAAAAAGACTCATCTTACTTCTCATATCCGCAACCATCTCCGGAGCATAATGTGATAGTTGGGTGAACTTCAACCCATACTCATGAACACTTAATGTATCCTATTTAAGAGTGAGAAACTCTCGTACCTTGGCCTCTTTCAGTTCTCGGGGAAAGAAACACCCCAAGAAGGCTTCCTAAGAACATGCCCAACTCACAGGTGGTGCTTCTTCATCTCTACCCTTCTTCCACTGGTCAAACCAAGTCCTAACAACATCCTTCAATTGATATGCAGCCAGTTCAAATCACTCAGTATCAGCAATGAGCATAACATCAAATACCTTTTTCAGTTCCTCAATAAAGTTCTCTGGATCCTCAGTAGTGCTCGAACTAGTGAAACTTGGAGGATTCATTTTCAAGAACACTCAGATCCTCGAAGTATCAATCACTTCCTGTCTAGATCCTCTTTGTTGCCCAGCTTGGTTGGTCACAACTTGGCTCATCATCCGGATACCCTCACGGAACTCAACATTGGTAACTTCTCTTTGGGGTTGCACTCAGGTGCATTGGGTATCCCTTGCTTCTCAACATTACGCCTAGCAGGATAACCTCTGATAGCTTCGTGGAGGCATGATTAACTGAAAAACATGTGCAGGCATGAATTAGAAAGAAGCTTTTTATAGCTCAACTCTAACGCATGAAATGAGTATGAAAGAAGTGAGAATATTTTCCTAAGAGTTGTAGCCTCCTAATTATAGATGTGACGCGCTACACACTGATAACTAAGACTTTACAAACACGACTTCATAGACTCCCTAGGGCTCTTGAACTCGGTGCTCTGATACCAAGTGTGTTAGGCCCGAAGCCTACACCCTGGGCAGGACTGGCACTCGAAAACCATTGCTGGCCCCAAGAGAACCCTTGGCCTGGCTAACTTACTCACCGGAAGACTTAAACATAAGAAATAAAAATCATGCAATAACTTAAGAATAATATCTTAGCAAAAATGGCAGCTAAAGTCTTAAGCATTTACAACTGAAATGAATAAGACTAAAGAACTATAACTATTTGTCTATGAAGCCTCTAAAACAAAGAGGGATGTCAAGACAGGACCCCTGATCATCCTAACAACTAAAAACTAGAAAGCAATGTAAAAAGGAGCCCTCCGGAAAGCAAGGAGGTTCACTAACTGACTCTGAGTGCTCAACCTGATCAACGAGGCGCTGGATGCTGATCCTGGTTGCCTGTGTCTGCATTATAAGACGATGCAGGCAAACTGGCATCAATACATTGAATGTACGAGTATGCGAGTTGGAATGCTAAACATAACATAGGCTTGAAAAGAATTTGGAAGGAACACTTACGTTGGCTTTACTGAACTCCTGAATAACTTAACTTAATATAAAGCAATAAAACACATGCAATATACAGAAAGCTTTTAAAATAGTAGAAAGCAACTTAGTTCATTAAATAAAATGCAATAACAAACTCAACTTTACTCATATAATAAAGTAATATAGTTTCTGTGAGAGACTTTCTAACTGACAACCACCACTATGAGCCTAAGTGGTGATACATTGTCTTGCCCACACTGCCAGAACTGTCCTATACTTTGCCGTCATATAGGACTCCTTAACTAAGTGGATCCACTAGTCTATGCTAAAAAGTACTTAAGGATTCATCTAAAAAGTATGATCCTTTACTACCCATGATGGCTACATGGTTTATGGAGACTTGTGTTATCTGAACTCGCGTCCCCATATCGGTGCTCAATACTACTCCCAAAATGTACTTAGCTCATATGTTTTTAAAACAAAAATCTTTCTTTGGTTTGAGATAATTACTCAAAACTTAGCTTAAAAGGTCTCTTGGAAATTGGTGTTTCCCTTTCTTGCTCAAATGTTGAAAAATATTTTAACTCTTAGGAATACTTAGTTTCCTTATAACTTTTGAAGAAATGAACTCAAATCTTTACTCTTTGCTTAACTCAAAACTTAAGTCTTAAAACAAAGTCAAAACATTTGTGAAAGACTTTTGAAAACTTTATGAACTTCTTTTGACTTGACTCTTAACTTCTAGACTTGACTCTTAACCTTCATTGAATTGAATTATGCATTCAAGGTTGATGATCTCATATTTATGGATGATTTTATGATGTTTAGGCGTACCTTTGAGTGTTGGAATCAATTAGAAAACATAGGTACTATGCTAAGGAACTAGTACAGAAAGATGGGGAAGAGATGGGAAGAACTGGCGTCCCTGGCGCGGGATGCTAGCCCTTGAAATTCAGAGACCAAGTTGGGGCGCTCTGGCTTGCGCGGTGCCCCAAAGCCCAACATTCAGAGACCCCTTTTTGGGGCTCTGACAGGGGCGACGTGCTAGGACCCTCCCCAGGCGCTCCCCGACTTTTCTTCTTCGTTTTTCAACTCTAAACCCTCCTAATCAACTTAGTTATTTCTCCAAACACTTAGAAACGATTATATCCTCAACATCTACTAGATTTAACTCAAAATTTCACCCGAAAACATGAATCAAAATCAATATTACTTCAACAACACAACCCACAAAAATTCAAACGAATTTCATCAAGAACTGAAAGGATTTACTTTCAAATCTAATATATTTCGCTGAATTGAATCATGATTGGCACATGGGTGAACTAACCCAACGCTATGTGATCTAACATACCTCATAGGGATCACCCCTTGATGAAATCCACAAGCGATTTGTAACACCCCATTCCTAAATAGACCAAAATGTAGATTTTGAGAAGTTGCAGGTGTAACCCACGATTGCCATCCACAGACCATAGGTCAGACCACGGCCCGTGCTAGTAGTCCGTGGTTCACCACTACAACCCCTCCCCAAACCGAGCTCAAAAAATCGACTAAGCCTCCACCCACGGTCTGTAGGTCAGACCACGGTCCGTGGTCTGTGTCCGTGGATCAAGACTCTTTTACCATGCCTCTGACACGAACTACAGTTGACCAGCACGAACCATCTTTCGATGCACGATCGATAGATCTGACCGTAGAAGAGGGTCAACAACCAGTTAGAGGAAAATTGTTGATTGGGTCAACTTGAAATGGTCATAACTCTTAGCACAAAATGAATTATGTGTCCCATAACCTATGATATGATAGATAATTGAATCTTCTTTCCAATGCCACCGAGTTTGCTAAAATCTGACCTCCGAGTAAAAGGTTATTCTCGTTTTAGTGAAGCCTTCTCGAGCAGACTCGACCTACGACTCCAATCTACAAATCGTAGATTAACCAACGGCCCGTAGGTCGAATCCGTCGGTCACTCCGACTGCAGTTAAGTCAGGGGTCTTTTGGTCTTTTCCTATTTTGTTGGACCCTTAAGATACGTTATTTAGACCATAAATCATGAGGTTTTAGTCAGTTTAAGCCTAGAAACATAACTAGAACTTACCTAAGTCAAATCATTCTTCATAACTTAGAAAATTAGATGCGTAAGAAGAGAAAGAGGCGACCAACCCTAACTCCAAGAATGCAACAAGTTTTCTTTAGTTCCAGCCCATAAATCAAAGGATTTCTTTGAGAAATTCATCACTAGGTATGTTGGATTTCACTAGTGGGTTCCTTTTTCCCATTAGGTCTCTAGAATTCAGTCAGGTTCTTGATTCCATGATTATGAACAGACCTTGGGTTTCTAGAATTTCAACATATCATCATGAATTAGTTATTTAAATGTTCCAAATTAGATTATCATGTTATTTCTTAGTTTATTGCATGAATTTCAGAACCCTAGCTATGTATTTTTTTACTTCTTGAATTACACATGCTAGGTCAGATATTTCAATATTCAGTTATACATGCCTCAATTAATAAATGCATCATTAGCAGATTAATTGTTGCATTCTCAGTTATGCATGTTTAGTTTTGAGCTATCCAGTATTATAGAAATTTAGTCATAATGTGTTAATCACTTAATCTATTGTGAGTAGCATAATATCGAGTTGGACTAGGGTTCAGCGTACCATATAGTCCTAGAACTACGAGCCGCGTAGATGTAAGTCCCCTTTGTGGGCATCATTTTAGTGATCACGCTAGCATGCCTTTACACCTTTGGCCGGGTGTATTGGGTCCTCTCGATGGGGAGTATACATCGGACTCCACATTTAGCTCATGTGGTTTTATGACGGTTATTAGTAGCTCCCACAGTTTAGTCAAATTCTATTGCATTAACCATGTATCAGTATATTCAGTATTCAGTCTCAGCATGTTATGAATTGGTCATTGAATTTAGTTAGCTCAATATTCAGTATCTATATCATGTTCAGATTATTTCATTGCTTTATTGCTTTGTTCAGTTATATGTTATTTCAGCTTTATTCTATCCAGCATGCTCAGTACCTTTCAAGTACTAACGCATACTTGCACTACATCTTCTCGTGATGTAGGTTCAGGTTCTCAGCGTCCAGATCACGCTTAGATCAGTTCCCGATCTCCAGTTCAGCAGAATCAGTGGTGAGTCCTCATTCTCCGAGGACAATAGTCATTAGTTTCTTTTCAATATATTTTTAGTCCTTTAGTTTCAGTTTTGCTAGACTTAGTTGGGCCTATCCCAACATTTCTAGTCAGTTAGAGGCTATTTTCAGACATAGTTAGATTCAACTTAGTATTGAGTTAATATCTTATTTGTATTAAATTCATCAGTTTTCATTTATCTCAGTTATAGTATATGGGTATTCCCCATCCTTTTCATTTTATTTATGATTTAGCTTCCGCATCAGTTTATTATCTTTAGTATGCTCATGATCATGCCAGCAAGGTTATCTTGGGATTACTTGAGGTCCTAGGTCCAGTGTTCGCGTCTCGGGGGTAGTCTTAGGGTATGACAAACTTGGTATCAGAGCATTAGGTTTAAGTGTCTTAGGATGTCTGAAAAGCCGCACTAAGTAAAGTCCTTTTCATGGGTGTGAAGTGCACTACATCTAATGAGAGGGAAACTACGAGGTGTTTTAGAAAAACTTCACTCTCTTTGTTATTCTTATCGTCCGTTGGTATGATCTTATTTCTAATCTGTCGTAATGCGCTTAAGATCATGCCTCCCCGTAGAGCTAATGCCAGGAATGCTAACGCAATTCCTCTAGTCCCAGACCATGAGGTTAAGAATGAAAAGTTTCAGAATGTGATCCAACTATTGGCTCAGAGTATGACCAACAAGAATAATCAGCAGGTTCCAGTTCCTACTAATAGAAATGGTGGATCAATGACAACTAGATTTCGAGATTTTTTTTAAGGATGAATCCGTCTGAGTTTTAGGGTCACAAGTTGTTGAAGACCTACAAAATTTCATTGATGAGGTTAAGAAAATCTTTGCAGTGATGCAAGTGACTGGTAATGGTAGGGTTGAGTTGGCATCCTACCAGCTTAAGGATGTGGCTCACATATGGTACACTTAGTGGAAAGATTCAGGAGCTACTTTATCTTTTGTAACTCCTTGCATAGCAGTCCAATTCAATGTTAGTCCAGAAACTCTTTCAGAACCCTTCTCAGTCTCTACTCCAGTTGGTGATCCAGTTATAGCTAGACGGGTATACAAAAATTGCCCTGTCACAGTCTCTCAGCAAGTCACCTCAGCAGATCTTGTAGAGTTAGAAATGGTAGACTTCGATGTCATTCTAGGCATGGATTGGTTGGATTCTTGTTATGCCTCAGTCGATTGTAGAACTAGGATTGTTTGTTTTTCAGTTTCCAGACGAACCAATCCTAGAATGGAAGGGTAGTAGCTTAGCGCCTATGGGTCGATTCATTTCTTACCTTAAGGCCAGAAAGATGATCTCTAAGGTTTGTCTCTATCTTCTAGTTCGAGTTAAGGATTCAAGTTCCGAATCCACAACTCTTGAGTCAATCCCTGTAGTCAATGAGTTCCAGAAGTGTTTCCAGATGATCTTCTCAGAGTTCCTCCCAAAATGGAAATTGAATTTGGAATTGATCTCTTTCCAGATACCCAGCCTATCTCTATTCCTCCTTATAGAATGGCTCTAGCTGAGCTTAAGAAATTGAAAAAGCAGCTGAAAGACCTTCTAGATAAGGGCTTCATCAGACCTAGTATTTCGCCATGGGGTGCACCAGTGTTGTTCGTAAAGAAGAAAGATGGTTTTCTCAAAATATGCATTGACTATAGGCACTTGAACAAAGTTACATTCAAGAATAAGTATCCCATCCCCAGGATTGATGACTTGTATGACCAACTTCAGGGTGCTAGTCATTTCTCAAAGATAGACCTCAGATCAGGTTATCATCAGCTTAGAGTCAAAGATAGTGACATTCTGAAGACAGCCTTCAGAACTCGGTATGTTTATTACGAATTTGTAGTTATGTCATTTGGACTAACCAATGCTCTTGCATCTTTCATGTATTTGATGAACAGAGTGTTCAAGCAATACTTAAACTTGTCTGTTATTGTCTTTATTGATGATATCCTCATTTACTCTAGGAATGAGGAAGAACATGCGAGTCAATTGAGAGTTGTTCTGCAAACTCTCAAAGATCGCCAGTTGTTTGCAAATTTTAACAAGTGCGAGGTTTGGTTACAATCAGTTGCCTTCCTTGGGCATATTGTGTCTAGTGAAGGAATTCAAGTAGATTCTCAGAAGATAGAAAAAGTGAAACAATGGCCCATACCTACCTCTGCTACATATATCAAAAGTTTCTTGGGTCTAGTGGGCTATTACAGACGGTTCGTGGAAGGATTTTCATCCATAGCCTCACCATTGACTAGGTTCACTCAGAAGATGGTCACGTTTCTATGGTCAGATGATTGTGAGAAAAGCTTCGTAGAATTGAAAACTAGGTTGACTACAGCTCCTATCTTGACTCTACCAGAGGATTCAGATGGTTATGTGATCTATTGTGATGCATCCAGGGTCGGCCTAGGTTGTTGTTGATGAAGCGAGGTAAGGTTATAGCTTATGCTTCTAGACAACTTAAGGTACATGAGAAGAACTATCCAACTCATGACCTTGAGCTTGCAGCAGTGGTGTTTGCACTCAAGATTTGGAGACACTACTTGTATGGTGTTCATGTAGATGTGTTCACAGACCATAAGAGCCTTCAGTATGTATTCACCCAGAAAGAGTTGAATATTTGCCAGAGAAGGTGGCTTGAGTTCCTTAAAGATTATGATATAAGCGTGCATTACCATCCGGGTAAGGCGCATGTAGTAGCAGATTATCCATGGGTAGTGTAGCACATGTTGAGAAAGAAATAAGAGAGCTAGCAAAGGATGTTCACAGACTTGCTCGCCTAGGAGTTCGCCTTATGAGCATATCATATGGTGGTGTAACGGTTCAAAATGGGGCAGAATCTTCTTTGGTAGTATAGGTTAAGGAAAAGCAAGACAGTGATCCAATCTTGCTTGAGCTTAAGGGTGCAGTACACAATCAGAGAGTGGAGGTTTTCTTCCAATGGGGAGATGGTGTGCTTCGCTACCAGGGTTGATTATGTGTTCCTAATGTGGGTGAGTTGAGACAACATATTCTTGCAGAGGCCCATAACTCCAAATATTCTATCCATCCAGGTGCCACTAAGATGTACCACAATCTGCGGGAAGTCTATTGGTGGAATGATATGAAAAGAGATATAGCAGACATTGTGGCTAAGTGCCCCAATTGCCAACAAGTCAAGGTAGAACATCAGAAACCAGGAGGCATGACTCAAGAGATTGACATTTCTACTTGGAACTGGGAAAAAATCAATATGGACTTCATCACAGGTTTACCTCATACTCGCAGACAGTATGACTTCATTTGGTGGATTGTTGATAGGGTTACTAAGTCTTCTCGCTTTTTGGTAGTCATGACTACAGATTCGGTGGAGGATTATGCCAAGCCTTACATTAATGAGATTGTGAGGTTACATGGGGTTCCTTTTTCTATCATCTCAGATAGAGGTCCTTAGTTTACCTCTCATTTCTGGAAGTTATTTCAGAAGGGTCTTGGTACTCAAATTAACCTTAGCACAACATCTCATCCACAGCGGATGGTCAGGCAGAGAGTACCATTCAGACCTTAGAGGACATGTTGAGAGCTTGTGTGATCGACTTTAAAGGCAGTTGGGACGATCACCTTCCTCTTATTGTGTTTGCCTACAACAATAGTTACCACTCCAGTATTCAGACGGCCCCTTATGAGGCATTGTATGGGCGTAGATGTATATTTCTAGTTAGTTGGTTTGAAGTAGGTGAAGCAGCCTTGATAGGACCAGATTCAGTCCTTGATGCTATGGAGAAAGTGCAACTCATTAGAGATAGACTTAAGACTGCCCAGAGTCACCAGAAATCTTATGTAGATGTGACAAGAAGGGAACTAGAGTTCCAAGTTGATGATTGGGTTTTCCTAAAAGTGTCACCTATGAAGGGGGTGATGAGATTTGGCAAGAAAGGGAAGCTCAGTCCCAGATATGTAGGCCCTTATCAGATCTTGAAAAGGATTGGTAAAGTGGCTTATGAGTTAGAGTTGCCAGCAGATTTAGTAGCAGTGCATCCAGTATTTCACATTTCACTTTTGAAGAACTGTGGGGGTGATCCAGCATCCGTAGTGCCATTAGAGACTGTGGATGTAAAATATATCCTTTCTTATGAGGATGAACCAATTGAGATTCTTGATCGTCAAGTTAGAAGGTTGAGAAACAAAGAAGTCGCTTCAGTCAAGGTTTGGTGGAGGAGTCAGTCCGTAAAGGGAGCCACTTGGGAAATAGAAGCGGCCATGAAAGCTAAGTATCCTCACCTCTTTCCTTTTCATTTCACTCCAGCTTGAGGTAATAGTTCCTCTTCAATTTTTCAGTCATTCATGCATAAATTTAGTCTTAGAATTAGGTTTCTTCAGTTTGTACTTGCATTTTCAGCGTATTTGCATGTTCTTGGAACTTAGTTCAGTCAGAAATTCAGTTCTCAGTGTTTAGTGGTAGGGATTGCAGGCCTTTCTCTCTATTTCAGCTAGTTTAGTTTTCATTCAAGGATAAATGTTCTCAAGGGAGAGATAATGTAACACCCCATATCCTAGATAAATCAAAATGCAGATATTAAGAAGTTGCAGGTGCAACCCATGGTTGCCATCCACGGACCGTAGGTCAGACCATGGCCCGTGCTGGTGGTCTGTGGTTCACCACTGCAACCCCTCCGTAAACCCAGCTCAGTAAATGGGCTAAGTCTCGACCCACGGACAGACCCAAGTTTTGTATGTCTGACCGTAGATGAGGGTCAACAGTCAGTTAGAGGAAAATTGGTGATTGGGTCAACTTCAAATGGTTATAACTCTTAGCACAAAATTAATTATGTGTCCCACTACCTATAATATGATAGATAATTGGATCTTCTTTTCAACGCCACTGAGTTTACTAAAATCTGACCTCCGAGTAAAATGTTATGCTCATTTTAGTGAAGCCTTGACGAGCAGACTCGACCTACAACTCCAATCTATGGATCGTAGATTGATCTACGGCCCGTAGATCCAATCCGTCGGTCACTCCAACAACAGTTAAGTCCCATCTTTGGTCTTTTACTATTTCGTTGGACCCCTAAGATACGTCGTTTAGACCCTAAATCATGAGGTTTTAGTCAGTTTAAGCCTAGAAACATAACTATGACTTACCTAAGTCAAATCATTCTTCATAACTTAGAAAATTAGAAGCGTAAGAAGAAAAAGAAGCGACCAGCCATAACTCCAAGAATGCAGCAAATTCGCTTTTGTTCCAACCTAGAAATTTAAGGATTTTTCCGTGAAATTCGTCAGCAGGTATGTGGGATTTCACTAGTGGGTTCCTTTCGCCCATTAGGTCCGTAGAATTCAGTCAGGTTCTTGATTCTATGATTATGAACAGACCTAGGGTTTCTATAATTTAAATAGATCTTCATGAATTATTTATTTAAATGTTCCAAATCAAATTATCATGTTATTGCTCAGTTTATTTCATGAATTTCAAAACCCTAGCTATGTATTTCTTTAGTTCTTGAATTACATATGCTAGGTCAGATATTTCAGTATTCAGTTATACATGCCTCAGTTTATGAATGCATCATTATCAGATTAATTATTGCATTCTCAGTTTTGCATGTTCAATTTTGAGCTATCCAGTATTACAGAAATTCAGTCATAATGTTTTAATCACTTAATCTATTGGGAATTGCATAATACCGAGTTGGACTAGGGTTCAACTTATCTATATAGTCCCAGAACTACGAGCCACATAGGTGTAAGTCCCCTCTGTGGGCATCATTTTAGTGATCACGCCAACATGCCTCTACACCGTTGGCCGGGTGTATTGGGTCCTCTCAATGAGGCGTATAGATCGGACTCCACATTTAGCTCATGTGGTTTTATATCAGTTATTAGTAGCTCTCACAGTTTAGTCAGATTCTATTGCATTGACCATGTATTAGTATATTTAGTATTCAGTCTCAACATGTTATAAATTGGTCATGCATTCAGTTAGCTCAGTATTTAGTATCTATATCATGTTCTGATTATTTCATTGCTTTGTTGCTTTTTTCAATTATATGTTATTTCAGCTTTACTCTATCCTGCATGCTCAGTATCTTTCAAGTAGTGACACATACGTGCGCTACACTTCTCGTGATGTAGGTTCAGGTTCTCAGCATCCAGATCACGCTTAGATCGGTTCCCAATCTCCAGTTCAGCAGAATCACAGTCCTCATTCTTCGAGGACAATAGTCACGAGTTTCTTTTTCAGTATTTTTTTAGTCCTTTAGTTTCAGTTTTGGTAGACTTAGCTGGGGCCTGTCCCAGCATTTCTAGTCAGTTAGAGGCTATTTTTGACATAATTAGATTCATCTTAGTATTGAATTAATATCTTCTTTGTATTAAACTCATCAGTTTTCATTTATCTCATTTATAGTATATGGGTATTCCCCATCCTTTTCATTTATTTATGATTTAGCTTCTGTATTAGTTTATTATCTTTAGTATGCTCATGATAATGCCAACAGAGTTAGCTTGGGATCACTTGTGGTCCTAGGTCCCGTGTCCACGTCTCAGGGGTAGTTTTGGGGTGTGACATGATTCTTCAACGTTCTTGACGAATCTTGATTTCTCTTATCTTTTATCCTCTTTTCTCCAAGCCCTAGCGTGAATTTCAACTTTTATAAATTGATATAATTATGACTATACCACAATTAAACTCCTAAAGTGAATTAAAATAATTGGGTAAGGTAAAGACCAAAACACCCTTCCAAAATTCGGATTGGATTTTCCTTATTTGAACAACCCAATTTCCAATGGGCATATGAACTCGGTATCGTGCAAATTCGGTGGCGTTGGAAAGATTATTCCAATATCTTTCCTAGGATATTTGGAAACACACTTAACTCATCTTGAAATAAGAGTTATGGTCATTTGAAGTTGACCAAAAACTCAACTTAACATACTTAACCCTACTAAAAAATTGTCAAAAAACAACGGCCAAAAGCGACGGACTGCGTCGCTTTTTTGGTCAAAATTGACAGAAAAGCGACGCAGTCACTTCCGTCGCTTTTTAGGTCGTCGCTTTTTGAAAGCGACGGACTGCGTCGCTAAAAAACGACGGACAACGTCGTTTTTCAAAAAGCGACGGACTGCGTCGCTAAAAAAGCGACGGACTGCATCGCTAAGAAAGCGACGGACTGCGTCTCTTTTAGCGACGGACTAAGTTGATTTTGAACTATTTTTTTTTTTGAATTTTTTTAAAAATGCAACGGAGTCCGTCGCTTTATTTTCATTTTCATTTTTTTTTAATTTCTAAAGGGCGACGCAGTCCGTCGCTTTTCTGAAAATTTATTTTTTGAAAATCCCAGAAAAGCGACGGATAAAAGGACACTGTCCGTCGCTTTTCTGGAAAATTTATTTTTAAAAACCCAAAAAAGCGATGGAAAAATCCACGTTGTCCGTCGCTTTTCTGGGTTTTTAAAAAAATTAAAACTCAAAAAAGTGACGGACTAAACCACGCTGTCCGTCACTTTTTCTGCAATATTTTTGACAGTAGCAAATCTCAGCTTCTGCTGCCCACCTGCAAATTCAATTCAATTCAATTCTACACTATTCAACTCAATCAAACACACACAATTATAAACAGTCTAAACAAAACATAAAATAACAAACTTAAAATAACATTCAAAAGTATTTAAATCATAAATTAAAGACTTATAAAGTCTTTCAAAATTCGTTTTAAAATTTCAAAAAGTTCATAAATGTCCAGAGATCTAAACTAGGGAGTGAGATCTACATAATCATCCTCATCACTCTCGTCGTCGGTGTCATTGGTGTCATCGGGAGCCGAAGTAGTAGGTCGACGTGCGAGGTTCATCACTTGTTCTTTGATTTGCTGAACGGTCTCACTCATGCTTTGTTGTTCAGCTACTCTTTTCCGCTCCGACTCTGCTAGTGCCGCTGTAAGTTTAGTTACTTGATCCGACATAGCAGCAATCTGAACACCGTCAAGTGCCTTAGCTTGACGTGACGATCCAATACCTTCTAAGCCTGACTGAAGGCGTCTAACATCGTTAAGAGAGCCTAGACCATAGCATCTACCCTTGTGTGTCCCCACTACGACTTTTTCTTTCCAAATTTGAGTGGAAAGTTCAGGTGTCAATTGAACCGAACTATCTAGATTCTTAGCGACGTACTTATGAAAGTCATTCTGCATATTAAATATAAATATTGACATCAATATATATACATATCATAAATATATTCACTATTGATATATATTTTTCATATTAAATAACTTACAAAAATTCGTTCGCCCTTTCCTCCACCCACACATCCGGATCTGACTTATTTTCTTTCTTCCTGACATGAGTCTTTTTGAAAACCTCTGGTTCAATGGGAGTGCGTCCCAATTCTTTTTCCTTTAAATAAAAACTGAAATTTATAACGATATATATGTATCAACTAATTATTTATTTAAAAGTTTTGACTTAATACAACACTAAATCCACCAACTAAACCACATTATTTAATTTAACTTATTTAAACAACTTTAACTCTTGAACTAGTTTAGTTTTGACTTAATACAACACTAAATCCACCAACTAAACCACATTAATTAATTTAACTTATTTAAACAACTTTAACTCTTGAACTACTTTAGTTTTGACTTAATACAACACTAAATCCACCAACTAAACCACATTAATTAATTTAACTTATTTAAACAACTTCACAACTTTAACTAGTTTAGTTTTGACTTAATACAACACTAAATCCACCAACTAAACCACATTAATTAATTTAACTTATTTAAACAACTTAACAACTTTAACTAGTATTGTTTTGACTTAATACAACACTAAATCCACCAACTAAACCACATTATTTAATTTAACTTATTTAAACAACTTTAACTCTTTAACTAGTTTAGTTTTGACTTAATACAACACTAAATCCACCAACTAAACCACGTTATTTAATTTAACTTATTTAAACAACTTTAACTCTTGAACTAGTTTAGTTTTGACTTAATACAACACTAAATCCACCAACTAAACCACATTAATTAATTTAACTTATTTAAACAACTTAACAACTTTAACTAGTTTAGTTTTGACTTAATACAACACTAAATCCACCAACTAAACCACATTATTTAATTTAACTTATTTAAACAACTTTAACTCTTTAACTAGTTTAGTTTTGACTTAATACAACACTAAATCCACCAACTAAACCACATTATTTAATTTAACTTATTTAAACAACTTTAACTCTTTAACTAGTTTAGTTTTGACTTAATACAACACTAAATCCACCAACTAAACCACATTAATTAATTTAACTTATTTAAACAACTTTAACTCTTGAACTAGTTTAGTTTTGACTTAATACAACACTAAATCCACCAACTAAACCACATTAATTAATTTAACTTATTTAAACAACTTAACAACTTTAACTAGTTTAGTTTTGACTTAATACAACACTAAATCCACCAACTAAACCACATTATTTAATTTAACTTATTTAAACAACTTTAACTCTTGAACTAGTTTAGTTTTGACTTAATACAACACTAAATCCACCAACTAAACCACATTAATTAATTTAACTTATTTAAACAACTTTAACTCTTGAACTAGTTTAGTTTTGACTTAATACAACACTAAATCCACCAACTAAACCACATTAATTAATTTAACTTATTTAAACAACTTAACAACTTTAACTAGTTTAGTTTTGACTTAATACAACACTAAATCCACCAACTAAACCACATTAATTAATTTAACTTATTTAAACAACTTTAACTCTTTAACTAGTTTAGTGTTGACTTAATACAACACTAAATCCACCAACTAAACCACATTATTTAATTTAACTTATTTAAACAACTTTAACTCTTGAACTAGTTTAGTTTTGACTTAATACAACACTAAATCCACCAACTAAACCACGTTATTTAATTTAACTTATTTAAACAACTTTAACTCTTGAACTAGTTTAGTTTTGACTTAATACAACACTAAATCCACCAACTAAGCCACATTAATTAATTTAACTTATTTAAACAACTTAACAACTTTAACTAGTTTAGTTTTGACTTAATACAACATTAAATCCACCAACTAAACCACATTATTTAATTTAACTTATTTAAACAACTTTAATTCTTTAACTAGTTTAGTTTTGACTTAATACAACACTAAATCCACCAACTAAACCACATTATTTAATTTAACTTATTTAAACAACTTTAACTCTTGAACTAGTTTAGTTTTGACTTAATACAACACTAAATCCACCAACTAAACCACATTATTTAATTTAACATATTTAAATAACTTTAACTCTTGAACTAGTTTAGTTTTGACTTAATACAACACTAAATCCACCAACTAAACCACATTATTTAATTTTATTTAAACAACTTAACAACTTTAACTAGTTTAGTTTTGACTTAATTCCAACAACTAAATCCATCAACAAAACCACATTTTTTAATTCAACTTATTTCTAAATTTAAAGCTAAGTGTCAACACTAGATGGACACAAATCGATCTTGCAAGAAAATCAATTTTGTCATCAATAGGATCAACTAGTGTTGGTACTCAAGCTTAACAAATATATTCTTTTTAAATTTAAAGCTAAGTGTCAACACTAGATGGACACAAATCGATCTTGCAAGAAAATCAATTTTGTCATCAATAGGATCAACTAGTGTTGGTACTCATGCTTAAAAAATATATTCTTTTTAAATTTAAAGCTAAGTGTCAACACTAGATGGACACAAATCGATCTTGTAAGAAAATCAATTTTGTCATCAATAGGATCAACTAGTGTTGGTACTCATGTTTAACAAATATATTCTTTTTAAATTTAAAGCTAAGTGTCAACACTAGATGGACATAAATCGATCTTGCAAAAAAATCAATTTCGTCATCAATAGGATCAACTAGTGTTGGTACTCATGCTTAACAAATATATTATTTTTAAATTTAAAGCTAAGTGTCAACACTAGATGGACACAAATCGATCTTGCAAGAAAATCAATTTTGTCATCAATAGCATCAACTAGTGTTGGTACTCATGCTTAACAAATATATTATTTCTAAATTTAAAGCTAAGTGTCAACACTAGATGGACACAAAAATATTATCATAAAATTAAAGCAAAATATCAATACTAGATGGACACAAACACATTATTGAAAACAATTGTACTTGAACTTTAGACATTTAGAAGAACCAACCTTATCTTCTACTTTGATGAAAGAAGCAATATAGTCTTGTATCAACTTTGTTAGATGTTGAGCTTCCTCAATTGCCTAGCACGAAAAGTTCTAAAATTAGTTAAATTTCAAGTTCAAGTTCTAATTCTAAGTTCAAGTTCTAATTTCAAGTTCAAATTATAATTTCAAGTTTAAGGTCTAATTCTAAGTTCAAGTTCTAATTTCAAGTTCTAAGTTCAAGTTCAATTTATAATTTCAAGTTCAAGTTTTAATTCTAAGTTCAAGTTCTAATTTCAAGTTCATGTTCAAATTGTAAGTTCAACTTCAATAACTAAGTTTAAGTTCAAGTTCTAGTTCATGTTCAAGTTCTAGTTCTAAGTTTCAAATTCTAAGTTCAAGTTCAAGGTCTAATTCAATACACTAATTAACAAATTCAATACTCAAATTTCAAGTTCTAAGTTCAAGTTTAATTTCTAAGTTCAAGTTCAAGTTCAAATTCTAATTCTAAGTTCAAGTTCAATTTCTAAGTTCAAGTTCAAATTCTAATTCTAAGTTCAAGTTAAAGTTCTAATTCTAAGTTCAAGTTCAAGTTCAAATTTCAACATCAAGTTGTAAGTTAAACTTCAAATTCTAAGTTCAAGTCAAGTTCTAATTTCAAGTTCAAGTCAAATTCTAAGTTCAAGTTCAAGTTCTAAGTTCAAGTTCAAATTCTAATTTCAAGTTCAAGTTCTAAGTTGAAGTTCAATTTATAATTTCAAGTTCAAGTTCTAATTCTTATTTCAAGTTCTAATTTCAAGTTCATGTTCAAATTCTAAGTTCAACTTCAATAACTAAGTTTGAGTTCAAGTTCTAGTTCAAGTTCTAAGTTTAACTTCAAATTCTAAGTTCAAGTTCTACTTCAATACACTAATTAACAAATTCAATACTCAAATTTCAAGTTCTAAGTTCAAGTTCAAGTTCTAATTTCAGCATCAAGTTCTAAGTTTAACTTCAAATTCTAAGTTCAAGTTCAAGTTCTAATTTCAAGTTCAAGTCAAATTCTAAGTTCAAGTTCAAGTTCTAAGTTCAAGTTCAAATTCTAATTTCAAGTTCAAGTTCTAAGTTGAAGTTCAATTTATAATTTCAAGTTCAAGTTCTAATTCTTATTTCAAGTTCTAATTTCAAGTTCATGTTCAAATTCTAAGTTCAACTTCAATAACTAAGTTTAAGTTCAAGTTCTAGTTCAAGTTCAAGTTCTAAGTTTAACTTCAAATTCTAAGTTCAAGTTCTACTTCAATACACTAATTAACAAATTCAATACTCAAATTTCAAGTTCTAAGTTCAAATTCAAGTTCTAATTTCAAGTTCAAATTCTAAGTTCAAGTTCAAGTTCTAATTTCAAGTTCAAGTTCTAAGTTTAACTTCAAATTCTAAGTTCAAGTTCAAGTCCATGTTCAAATTCTAAGTTCAACTTCAATAATAATTCAAACTAGTCCTAAATTCAAAATTCAAACTAGTCTTGAAATCACAAATTCAAACTAGTCCTAAAATCCCAAAATCTAACTAGTGCTAAAATCCTAAATTCAAACAACTCCTTAAATACCCTAATTCAATCTAATCTTACAATTTCAAAATCGAACTAATTAACTCAAGAAATACCAAATTTCAAACAAATCCTAAGACACCCTAATTCAAACAAACCCCAACATTAAAATTTTCATTTCACAATCAACAAACACAAACTAACAATAAAATAATCCCTAATTCAAACTAACCATCAAAAACCCCTAATAATAATTATATAGTAGTCACCTCACTGTGTATACTTTCCTTAATAAATATAGATTCAAAATTTGAATGAGCAGAAAATGTGGAAGCCAATAACGTAAATAGGGCCATATTAATTAGTGAAGTGAAAGACACACTAATTAAATGCATATTTGAACTACAAAATAAAATTTCCATAAATTAAACAAGTCGTTTTATGGCTACATTTGAATTAAGTAGTTTATTGTAAAAAAAAAATTGAGAAATACTTTGATTCATACCAAACACACTCAATACACTAACTAACAAATTCAATACTCACATTGAAAGAAATTAAAAATGATATTATGAAACTCTAACCTTCAATTAAAGGAGAAGGGCAGGGGATCCACGTCGGGGTCAGTTGGCCGGAGATGTTCCTCTCCTCGCCGGCTGTTGATGTTGATTGGAGAGACGAGAGATCGATAGGCTGATTTGTCTCGCCAGTGAAAAGAGACGGGAGGGAAGGAGAGAAGAGATGAGAAGAGAAGGGCGGCGGGAGGCGGGCGGCGGGGGGAGGCCGGCGGGAGGAGGGCGACGGGAGCTAGGAGGAGCTAGGGTTGCTTGAGAGAAGAGATTAGAGGGATTAGAGGGTTTGGTCTTTTTTTAGATAAAAAATAGGAAGGTTAGTAGATTTAATTTGACCCATTGGATTAGTTAAGATGAACGACTAGGATTTGATCTAGGATTCATTTAAAGGATGGACAGTTAAGATTTAAACTAATGTTTCAAAATTTGGACAAAAGGGTTATAATTTCAATGAATGGATGGCTAAAATTGCAACTAAAATTGATAAAAGAGGCTATAATTGAAAAACGAAATTGGATTGAGGTGGCTAGAATTGCAATGAATTGAATAAGGGAAAAGCTAAAATTGAAAGGAATTAGATTAGAAAGGGCTAAAAATTAAATGATTTCAAGAAAAATTAAAGAAATACTATCCAATTAAAATACTACAAATATTATAACATTTTATATAATAAAAATCACTTAAATTTTAAAACATTTGAATAAAATAATTATTCCGAGTTTTACTTATAATTTTAAAAATATTTATGATAATTTTATAAAGCATGCAAACTAAAATATATAATTTTTAGACAAAATTGATTAAAAATTTAAACTCGGAATATTTTTAAAAAAACACGTATTTAACCAAATAGCACTTCCGAAAGGGTTATAGGTCTGTCAAAATTGGGTGTCAACATACCGACATCGTGAAGTCGATATTATCTAAATAAAATAATTATTTAAATATACCGACCTCTTTAGGTCGGTATTTATTAATTTATTTTAATATAAACTCACCTTTTGAGGTTGATTTTATTAATTAAAATTACATATACATACATATATATATATATATATATATATATATACCAAACACATATAGACGTGTGCCTGTTAATTAAAAAAATTAAACATTTGCGAACGAACATAAAAATTTTCAAACAATAATATTATTTTTTGATATTTCTCTGTATTTTTGCATGAAAATAAATTGATGAAAGTTCTTTGATTTTCTTTCTTAAACATTCAATCAAATTAAATAACACTACTTATTTATTTTTTCTTATCATCTAGGTTATCTAAATTTAATGCAAATACTCACTTTTAATTTTTAATATAAATCAATACGAATAAAAAAACCCATCTTCAAAAAGACTCGATTGACTTAGTTAATAACACTACTAAAAAAAGACTCTTGTTCATTGCTAATAACACTACTAAACAATGTTACAACTCGACTGACTTTGTTATAAGGTTGTCAGTGATTTTAAAGAAAGAAAATCAACACAATTTCGTCAGTTATTTTTCACACAAAAATACATAACACTCTTAAAAAGAAATTATTATTTTTTAAAAAGAATTATTTTTTGTTAATTTTTAATTTTTTAACTAAAATTAAATGACACATGTCGATTTAAAATAAGAAGTTGCAATTGAAGAATATATATAAAAATAAATAAATCATAAAAATAGTATTTCGTGTTAAAATGGAACATAAAAAATGGAGTTCAATGGTTAAAATGGAACAAGGCTAAGATAAAGTACCAAAATGAAAAATGTGGACAAGTTAGAGGGGTTGTATATGTGTTTGGCCATATATATAAATAGAAGGTATATAATTTAAATTTATAAAATTAACTTGATCGATAAATTAAATTTATTAAATTAAACTTTTGTTGATGTGTAGTTAAATTATATATATATATATTTATATATCGATCAAGTTAATTTTATAAATTTAAATTATATGCCTTCTAATTATATAAATTTAATTTTATTGATCAACAAAAGTTTATCAATATCAAATTTAATATATAAATCTCCTTTAATTGATCATCGATATTTCTTTAATTGATAATGTATTTCATATCTGAACCACTAGTATGTAAGACTTGATTTGTTAAACTACTCGAGGAATATATATATATATATATATAATTAATCAACGTATTTCATACTCCGATGAAGTATCCTTTACATGTCATCATAATTAGGAGGTGATCACTACACTTGACATCCATTCAAGATCGAACGTATATAATAATACTATCTGGCATTTCATACTAGAATGAATTATATGTTAGCTCTTCACCTCTACTACATCATGACATGAGTTATTAAGTTTATGATTAGACGACGGACTGATAGGATTTGTACATTACTCTATAAATATAAGTATAATTATCTCCTAATTCATATCAACGTAGTTTCAAACTCTAAATATGGATTATAGATATTTTTTTATTTATTTCACGAATTCTAACATTTTATTTGTAAAAGTATACAAAATTGTTACACTTTTTGAACAATTAATCGTAGGTGTAAAATGAAAATTTAATATTATGCACAATAGCAAAATTATGATTAATAGAAATATTTTAAACATACCGACCTCCGGATGTCGCTTTTATTAAAAGTAATTAGATATAATAAAAAATACCGACCTCATGAGGTCGGTATCACATTAAATTTTAAGATAAATAAAAAGTAATCATGTTAATTAAATAATATTGACATCGGGAGGTGGGTATTTTATACTAAATTATTTTTTAACTTATATAAAACCGTCATTCGGAGAACGATTTATTTAAAGTTAATTGAAAATATTAATTTATTACATACTATTTAATTTTACCGACATCTGAAAGTCGATATTATAATTTTTTTTGTTTTTTATTTTACACAAAACCATTATCCGGAAGACGATTTAAAAAAAATTAAATCAAAATATTTCTCAATTTTGTTTTTTTTTATATGGAGAAATGGAGAAAATCGCGTCTGCTAGTGCATATATTTTTAAAAAAGCGACGGACAACTTCTCTACGTCCGTCGCTTTTGTTGAAAAAATGTTTGGCCAACATTTTGACCAAAAAGCGACAGACTAAGAGACATTGTCCGTCGCTTTCTTAAAATATTTGACCAGATATTTTGACCAAGAAGCGACGGACATAAAGATGTTGTCCGTCGCTAATTTAAAAAATAATTAAACAATTAAAATTAATAAAAAGCGACTGACGGCGTGACTTTTTTTAAAATAATAAATAATTATTTTTAATAAAAATCGACAGACTGCGTCACTATCTATAGAAAATAATTAATTAACAAAAAATACCCGAAAAAAAGCGACGGACTAAGCGATGTCGTCCGTCGCTTTTAAAAAAAATTTAAAAAAAATATTTTCATTAAAAAGGGACGGACTAAGAGATGCTGTCCGTCGCTTTTTAAAAATGTTTGACTTGATATTTTGACCAAAAAGCGACGGACTAAGAGATGCAATCCGTCGCTTTTTGTAAAATAATTTTAAAAGTAATTATTTTAATTAAAAAGCGACGGACAACATCTCTTAGTCCGTCGCTTTTTTGGAGCGACGCCGTCCGTCGCTTTTTCTTTCGTTGTTTTTTAGCAGTATTTTAGTAGTGTAACTAATTTTCCAGATTTTTATATTCTTTCCAAAAATGGCTATTTCAAATTCTTAATTTCCTCCTAGCTATTTCAACTTGCGATATGTTACAATTATATCATTAAGTCGGACTCAATCGTGTTAGACAAAGACCTCCAATATGAGGAGGAATAGATTGCAATTCTTGATCGTGATGTGCGAAAGTTGAGGACCAAGGAGATTAAGTCCGTGAAACTTCAATGGAAGCATCGTCCAGTTAAGGAAGCTTCTAGGGAAACTGAGAGGGACATGCGAGACAAGTATCCTCAATTGTTCGTCGAATCAGGTACTACTTCATTCTTTCCTTAGCCTGTTTTTTATCCTAAGTTTGTCACTCGAGGACGAAATATAGGTAAATTGGTATTTATTGTAACGACCGGGTTCCGTCGTTATAGAAAATCCAACGGGGAAAAATTTCAAGTCGGAAAAGTTTTTCGTAGTAACTTGGAATTTCCCAACCTAATCCAGATTTTGACAAAATCGGAGTCGTTAAGGTGTAGGGAAATCTGGTAACAATCGGGTGATTTATTTATGATTTTCATTACATGAGTAGTTAGATAAGTCGTTAAGCAATCAATACGACTTGACGAAATTGAATTCGGGTGAGTGGAACTCCTAGAATTGATTTTAGCGTGAGCGATATTTTCTGAACGTCGTTGATTAAAGGTGTGTTGTGAAATGGGGGTCTTGGAGTTATTAAAATAGCTCACTATTTCGTGTAAGCCGCTTTGGCGGTGATTTTGGTTGCTCTGGCAGTGCCGCTGTAGAAGGGTGAGGGCCGCTGTAGCAGGGTGAGGGCCGCTGTGGCGGGCCAGACGCAACTTAAAGTCGTAAATAAACCCCAAAATGTCTTTATTCTGCACTTTTGGGTTTTTAGAGCTAAGGAACTAACCCCAGGCGATTCTTGACAGTTTTCCACTATTCTCGAGGCTAAAGGTAAGATTTTAACTCCCTAAATCCATTTTTTGATCCGTAGAACGTAATCTAATTGGTAATTATCGATGGGGGAGGGTTTTGATCTAGAATCTATGGTGGAAACAACCCTAATTTGGATACTTAGGATCATAGGTATGATCTAGGGCTATTAGTAATGTTAGTAATCTGGGTAATTAGTGATTGTTTATTGATATCCGTATTATATTGATTGTTTGTAGACCAAGAACAAGCAGAACGAATCTGGAAAAGGTAGGATCAAGTTTCTTACGGTTTCAAGCTTGTTTCGAGGTAGGTGATGGTTGTGATTCTATGATTGTGTGATGTATGTTTGTTCTTTCTTCATTATGATACATGTATGTATGTGAATGTTGCATTATTGATCACACTTGTTGTAAATGAGATAGATGAATGATGAATCCCATGAATAATGACTTATTTGGATGAACTTGAGAAGATACTTGTGATTGTGATTGTGGTGTGTTGAATGGACCGGTTGACACGTTCCGGCATAACTAATTGGGATCGGTTGCCACGTTTCGGCATAATTATGGGATCAATTGCCACGTTCTGACATAAACATTGGATCGGGTACCATGTTTCGGTATGCTAACAGTTTGGGTTTGGGTTCCATGAAAGGACCAATGATTTGATATAATTGTGTATCTTGAGAAATGTGAAACTATACCATATTCGTAAATGTTGATAATTTTGTATATGTTCGATATAGGCATGAGGTTATATTGTTGTATTGACTTATATATGCTGCACTTAGTGGGATAGCCGCGTGATCCTACCAGTACACTGTGGTTTTGTACTGATACTGCACTTGTTCTTTCTTTTTTGAGTACAGGGCATCTTCAAGCGGCTATTGAAAAACCTCGTTTAGAAGATCAGTGATCGCTTCGAATTCAAGGGTGAGCCATTTCTTCCGGGCTTCCATGAGTTCTCTCTCGTTATGTCCACATTTCAGACTTAGAATTTTCTAGTACTTAATTAGTTAATTAGTTTAGGGTTACATCCCTTCTTGTTTAGATGTATTGGTACATTGACTTTCAAGTTCTAGGTGTATTTTCCACACTGTTAGTTGTTAGATCTTTTGGAAGTTTATGGGAATTTCAGTTTTAGCTATTATTCCTGTTTTCGTATCCTTAAATGCTTTAGTTATTGCTTTAGTTGCTTGGTTCGGGTTGTAGTAGTGGTTCTCCCACCGGAGGGTTAGTGTGGGTGCCAATCATGTTGGTCTAGGTCGTGACAATCTAGGGTTGATAGAACTGATTAGTAATTTCGGTAATTAGTGAATGTTTATTGATTTCCGTATTGTGAGGATTGTTTGTAGACCAAGAACAAGCAGAACGAATTCAGAAAAGGAAGGATCAAGTTTCTTAAGGGTTTCAAGCTTTGTTCGAGGTAGGTGATGGTTGTGACTCTATGATTGTGTGATGTATGTTTGTTCTTGCTTCATTATGATACATGTATGTATGTGAATGTTGTATTATTGGTCACACTATTGTTAATGAGATAGATGAATGATGAATGCCATGAATCATGAATTGATTGTATGATCTTGAGAATATACTTGTGATTATGATTGTGGCTTGTTGAATGGATCAGGTGTTGCGTTCCGACATACTAACTTGGATCGGTTGCCATGTTCCGACATAATTATGGGATCGGTTGCCACGTTCCGACATAAACATTGGATCTTGTACTACGTTTCGGTATGCTAACAGTTTAGATTTGGGTTCCATGAAAGGACCAATGATTTGATATAATTGTGTATCTTGAGAAATGTGAAACTGTAACTTATTCATAAATGTTGATAATATTGTGTATGTTCGGTATATGCATGTGATTATATTGTTGTGATGGCTTCTATAGATTTCCCTTAGTGGGATAGCCGTGTGATCCTACCAGTACACGGTGGTTGTGTACTGATACTGCACTTACTCTTTCTTTGTTGAGTACAAGGTATCTTCAGGCGGCTATTGACAGACCTCATTTAGAAGATCAGTGATCGTCGATCGAATTCAAGGGTAGTGTGAAAAGGTTCTGATTGTGCCTTACCGGAAAGGTCACAACCCTTTGGAAAAGTCACAATCTTTCGGAAAGGTCACAAACCTTTCACAAAGTCACAACTTTTCATAAAAGATAAAAGTCACAACTCTTCATAAAAGTCACAACTTTTCACAAAAGTCATAATTCTTCATAAAAGTCGCAACTCTTCATTTTCCATTCACACTTTTTAAAACCCAACAGTAGGTCCATCTCGGTAGCTTGCTATTGGGACCTTCAAGTGTCTTGGTGTTGCATTTCTGCTTTTGCCTGGCACACCCCACCAATTATAGTCCTAAATTTGGATAATTTCATTTGATATGTAATACTGTTCTTTTGTAAAAGTTCTATGAATCTACAAAATATTTTTATTGTCATGATGTTGAACCTCGATCATTATAAAAAGTGTAGTAGTAAAGTGTGATATATAAACTATTTGATAACAATAATTGAAACTGTAAAGAGAGATTTTGTGTAAGAAATTGCATATAAAAGAGGTTGCAAAACACATAGAAAAACATACCTTTCTAGGCCTTTTTCGCTTAAGATCAAGTGTAGTATCTATTTCTTATCAATTTAATGTACGATGTATGGGTCATTGATCCACATGATATCAACTAATTTTTTTGGAGTGGAGGTCTACTACGATATCTTGCTATCGGGACCTTCAAATGATTCCTTGACATTGCACTACTGGCTTGCCAGGCACAGCCCCAACAATATAATCATAGATTTTTTTTCTCAAATAATTGTTATTTAATTATTATTCTAATATTTAGGACTTTAAAATTCTATGAAGATTCTAAATATGGCAAGGTAAGGTAGATTTTAACTTGGAGTCTTTAAATATTTTATTCACTTTTAATTTCAAGAAGGAATAACTTGGATCCTACAAATGCACGTTAGGTTCCAAGACTAATTAGTATCCTTATTTTAATAGTAAAATAAAATAAAATTACATTTACCTAAACATTAGTTCCTCACCTCCCTTCGCATGTATTTTATTTTAGGTGTTTTTTACTAATTCTTCTTTCTATATATTTTAGACGTCATCATTAATTTTATTAATACCTATTACCATTTATTTTAGGAATCGTTAATTTTTTTCTTCTCATATATTTTAGGAATCAACATAATAAATGTAATTAAATAATAATTTGAGAAATTAGAAGAAACTAAAAATAAGTTTCCTATTTCTATTCTCCATTTCTGATCTATTTTAGTATTTTCTATTTAGTTACATATGTTTTTCCTATTATACTTGTTGTTTATGCTTGTGTTATTTTTTTAGCTTAGTCAGACGTTGTCTACTATATATCGTGTTTTTACTCATACTACACTTCTGCCCCCTACAAATCTCAGTTTGAGTTATAACTGTTGATTGGAGTCGAGCGGAGCAGCTTAGAGTTTTTCGAGACTTGGGTGAGATCCTAGCATCCGGAGTTGTGAGTTTCCATCTATTTTTGGCTAGGCTTAATCTTTATGTTGTAGTCAAAGACAATCTGTGCTTATCTTGTATTTGTAGAAGTCTTGTACTCTTATGTTGGATTAAATTCTCAACTACTGACTGATGCTAGGTCTTTGGATGGTTTCTATATTGTTTTCTGTTGATTATCTTTTCTTCGTTGATATAAGCTTTACGCTTTTAATTTGTTGGCTTTTGCTTGGTAGCTCGTTGCTTATGGGTCCGGGCAAAGGGTTAGGTTTACCTACTGGTGGGATATAGTAGGTGCCACCATGACCTGAAAAATTGGGTCGTGACAATTCTAATTTGAGGGACGTGTCATACGGTGAATTCTATTATCAAGTGTCATCTTGCATGTCGCAATGGATGCATGGAAAAATATATCACCCATGGATCCTGGACTGAGAGACAACATGTGTGTATCATTAGGTAAGACATGCATTACTACACATTTCATTGCACTACATATCTATATCATTTGTGAACTTGTGAGTGCCTTTCTATCGAAATAGTGATTGATGACTTGATCTAATGTACTATTGATCTGTAATTGTTGGAGAGTTATTATTGAGCTATGAGATATTTAAATTGTGCACTGTTAGGTTGGACTTGTTTTTACATGTTGTAGTTGTGGAAGTTTGGTTGGACTGACAGAAGTAAATGTATTCTATACTCTACGCTTTGTGTTAAGAGTTTGCTTATTGAGTACCGTGTGGTTTGGTAATCACCCCTTGCTTCTACATTTTTGTAGCTTACTAGCCCATTTTTGGAGATTTGTGAGGCAGTTGTTTATCATCTCAACGGACTTTCTTACTCCTATTTATGATCTTGTTCTATTTTAGAGACAAACATCATTTGGGAGTTATGTTATCTTTCAACAAGTGACTGCATTTGGTAAATTTACAATGACGAAGAATCTCAACAATATTCATAATTCACAGTCATTTCATCGAGTGTATTACCAAATATGACATGACCTAAACAGTTCCAAAATTTCATATTCATAATTCAGGGACATTTCATCAACATTCCTCTTAAATTACCTACCTACACATGGAAACAAGAGACCAAAATTAGTAAGAATATTTGGTGTGTGCCAAATTATTTTAGAATCATTTCATTCCAAAGTAAAATCATCTCCACTAATAAATTACGGAGGAAAGCTGAATTAAAAAATCAAATAGTAAAGAAAAAAAATTATAGGGTGTGTTTGGTATGAACAAAAATATTTTTCATGGAAAATAATTTCCTGGAAAACAAGTAGATTTTTGACTTATTTTCCCATGTTTGGTTGGTGAGTAGAAATATGTTCCGCAAAAGATTTTTTAGTATTTGATTTATGAATAAAAAATGTTTTTGAGAAAATATCTTTTATTTTTACTAGAGAGTACAAAATAATTTTTGAAATTGAAAATATTTCTTAAAAACAAACTTCAATTATTTTTTGGGGGACTGGTGGGTGGGGAGGTCGGGGGGTGAAAAAATAAAAATTAGAAGTTGAAAATCTTTTTAAAAACAAACTTTTTTTTTGGGGGGGGGGGGGAGGTCGTGGATAGGGGTGAAAAAAATAAAATTTTGAAGTTGAAATTTTTTAAAAAAAATAAAGTTAAACTTTTTTTGGAGGGGGAGGGGTGGGTTCGAGGCTAGGGGTGAAAAATATAAAATTTGAAGTAGAAAATACTTTTTAAAAACAAACTTAAAAATACTTTTTAAAAACAAACTTAAAAATATTTTTTGGAGGGGGTGGGGGGCTGATTGGAGGGGGCGGAGGTCGAGGGTAGGGGGTAGAGTAAAAAAAAAAAATTGGAATTGGAAATACCTTTTAAAAACAACTTTTTTTGGGGGCGGGGGGGCGGGGGGGAGTGATAGGAGGATGGGGGGTGTAGGGGTGAGCATGGGGTAACAAAATAAAAAATTGAAGTTAAAAATATTTTTAAAAACAAGCTATAAATTATTTTTGTTGGGTGTTTAGTGGGGGGGGGGATGGGAGGTTGAGGGTAGGGACAAAATAAATTGATTTTTTCAACAAAAAAAAAAATTCTAATTTGAAGTTGGAAGAGAGTTTTGGAAAATGTTTTCCTTAATATTTGAAGGGAAGTCATTTTCCTTAAATTTGAGGAAAATGAGTTGATATGGAAAACATTTAACCCAACCAAACATGAGAGATTGAAAAACATTTTCGAAAAATATTTTTGTTCATACCAAAAACACCCATAGTGTGTGCTAACTTTCTCAATTTTCTTAACTTTGCAAATTATATTTTAAGAATTGAATGTTCATTTACCAAACATAGATATATAAAGACCTACCTCAAGTTTCACATTTGGGGAACATAATGGTGCTGCAATGATGTTCTTTTGGTAGGAACATCTCCATAACTTCCTTGCTACATAGTGAAATATGACGGCAAAAATTGTTAGCATATTTATTGACAAATATTTTACTAGGTAATCAAAGTTATGATATAATTTTGAGTTTTATTATGCAAACTCTTATACAACAGAATTTAAACATTCATATAACAAAGATCAATTAATTGTGTTCTAAGCAAATTTAAGAAATTTTTCAATTCAAAAGTTTCCAGTCAAATTATTTGTGAACTCGTTTACCTAAAAATATACAAACATCTTTACTAATTAACTAAGTGGGTAAAGAGAATCGAAAGTATTAAGAAAAATGATAATTTGTACAAACTTCTTGATTTGCTTAACTCTGTGAAAACATTTTTAGAATACAATTCTCTATGATTAAACATAGATATATGAAAAACAACCTCAAGTTTCAAATAGTAGAAAACATAGTGACGTCAGAAAGCTCTTTCCTATGTGATAACTCTTCCATAATTTTCTTGCTATACGTGAAACAGGACATAAAAAATGTAAGCACACTTATTGACAAGTACTTTCATTTTGTATTACCAAATTTTGATACAGTTTCGAATAACATTATTGAAATATCATGTACAAAGAAAATTTAATTTCTTATAGAAAAAGACTAATCATTTGTCTACAATAATGTTTGTAATGACTAAAATATAAATCTATCAGGCAAATAATTTTTAAATTTATTTACTTTAAAATATACTATAATCTCCACTTGTTACTCAACAGACGAAAAGTGAGTAGCATATATAAATAGCGAATAGAAAAATAATAGTATGTACACCTTTCATAATTTTCTTAGCTCTGTAAATTTATTTTTAGAATATAGTATTTTATGAAAAATATGACTATATGAAAAATTACCTGTAACGACCAGGTTCCGTCTATATAGAAGAGCCAACAGGAAAATTTATTGGGCCGAAAAACTTTTTTGTAGTAACTTGGGATTTCCCAACCTAGTCCAAATTTGGACGAAATTAGAGTCTGTGAGGTCTAAGGAAATCTGGTAGCAATTAGTTGATCTAATTATGAATTTGATTACATGAGTAGATAGATAAGACGTTAAGGAACCCGTACGACTTTACGGAATTGAGTTCAGGCGAGTAGAACTCCCAGAATTGATCAGAGTGTGAATGAGTAGTTTTGGAGTGTTGTTGGTGGAAGGTGTGTTGTGAATTGGTTGTCTTGGAATTATTAATTTTGTTCACTGGTTCCATGCAAGCCGCTGAGGCAGGATTCTTCCCGCCAGGGCGGGGCCGCTGTAGCAGGGTGAGGACCGCTGTGGCGGACTAGTCGCGACTTAAGTCGGAAATAAACCCCAAAAACATTTTATTCTGCAATTTTTGAACTTGAGAGATAGGGAACGAACCCAGGTGTTTTCTTAATAGTTTTCCACCATTCTTGAGGTTAAATGTAAGGTTTTAACTCCCCGAATACGTGTTTCAATCCATAGAAAGTAATTGAGTGGCTAATTATCGATGGGGGAGGGTTTTGATATGGAAACTATGGTGTGAAAGCCCTAAATTGGATATTGGGATCATGGGTTTGATCTAGGCTTGATAGAATTGTTGGTAATTCTAATTAGTTATTGTTTATTGGAATGAATCCGGAAAGGAAAGAATCAAGTTTCTTAGGGGATTCAACCTTGTTTCGAGGTAGGTGATGGTTATGATTTCATGATTGTGTGATATGTGTTTGTTCTTGCTTCATTATAATACGTGTATGTATGCGAATGTTACATTACTGATTACACTAGTTGTAAATGAGATAGATGAATGATGAATGCAATGAATCATGACTTGATTGTATGATTTGAGAATATACTTGTGATTGTGTATGTGGTTTGTAGAATGGATCGGGTGTTTCGTTTCGACACACTAACTTGGATAGGTTGCCACATTTCTGCATAAACATGGGATCGGTTGCCATGTTTCGGCATAAACATTGGATCGGGTACCACGTTATGCTATGCTAATAGTTTGGGTTTGGGTTTCATGAGAGGACCATTGACATGACATAACTGTATCTCTTGAGAAATGTGAAGTTGTACGTTGTTTCGTAAATGATGATGATATTGTATATGTTCGGTGTATGCATGTTATTATTATGTTGTAATGACTTATGTATGTTGCACTTAGTGGGATTGCCACGTGATCCTACCAGTACACTATAGTTGTGTACTGATACTGCACTTGCTCTTTCTTTATTGAGTAAGGGCATCTTCAGGCGGCTATTCACATATCTCGCCTAGAAGATCAGTGATCGTTCGAATTCAAGGGTGAGTCATTTCTTCTAGGCTGCCATGAGTTTTTTCCTGTTTAGTTCATCTTATTTGGATTTAGACTAGTTCATTAGATATTCTTATGTTTAGTTGGGTTGTACCCATTTTCCTTTAGACTTTTGGTTTATTGTTAGAGTTTTGGTACATTGACTTTCAGGTTCTAGACATTGTTTCCACACTTGTTTAGTTGTTAGACTTTGGTTTGGAGTTTATGGGAACTCTCTATTTCTTTCCTTAGCATTTAAACCTGTTTCGGTATCTTTAAATGCCTTAGTTGTTTGGTTCTTTGGCTAGCTAATTAGTATTAATGGTTCTCCCACCGGAGGGTTAGTGTGGGTGTCAATCACGATGGTATGGGTCATGAAAAAGTTGGTATCAGAGCCTAGGTTCATTGATCTCGATGTACCAAAATGAGTGTAGTAGAGTCTTGCGGAACGGTACGGAGACGTCTGTATATTTCTTAGAGAGGCTATAGGACATTAGGAAACCTCTCTATCTTTTTTTGTCCCCTTTCGTGCTAGAACTTGATTCCATTTGGTATCTACCGATTCGTATTGGTATCTAACCTCCTTCACTCTTCTGTCCGCAGATGGTTAAGACTAGATTCAATGCGTCAATCCCGTACCTCCCTGTCAATGCTCTAGCTAAGGAATCTGCAGGGAGTGGTCACGATTGATTCAGGGGTAGATGAAGAGCCAGGGATAGAGGCCGAGGAAGGGTGGCGCCTACTAGGGATGGAGTACCGCTTGAAAATGCTCCCAGAAATGAGGCCCCTCATGTGCATCATGAAGAGGTAGAGGAGAATATTGAGGTTGAGAATGAGGAGAATGTAGAATAAGAGAAAGAGGTGCAGGCTGAGACTACATGTATTCCTCCCATAGACCCAATGTTAGCTCAACAGATCATGTCGTTCTTGAAAGGATTGGTTGGTCCTGGAGTGCTTTCCTCTGTTGAAACAACTCAAGTTCCCGCCAACCGCCCTTATTGCTATCACTGTCACCAAGGTGGGTGGGAATGTAGGTAATGATGTTTTCTTCCGTCCTTTGTTGGGTCTTGTTATGACTAGTAATGAGCATGAAATGTTGACTAAGTTCTTGAAGTTGAAACAACTTGTCTTCCATGGTTCCAAGAGTGAGGATGCATATGAGTTCATCCTAGATTGCTATGAGAGGCTTCATAAGTTGGGAATTGTCCGGTTGAGTTCGTGACTTTTCAGCTTCAAGGTTAGTCTAAGCAGTGGTGGATAACTTATCATGTGGAAATCAGATCATCAGGTTTACCCTAACTCACTTGGACCCAGTTTCATGTTCTGTTTTTGGAAAAGTATGTGCCTCGGACTTTGAGAGATTGTAAGAAGGATGAGTTCATGGATTTGGAGCTAGGTGGTATGTCTGTGGCTCCTTATGACGCCAAGTTCCATGCCTTATCTAGATATGCTACGTAGTTGGTTATTACTGAGGAAGAGAAGATCTGTTTATTTATTAAGGGACTAAATTCTGAGTTGCAGGTATTATCTGTTCATATGATCTCTATAGGGAGGACCTTTAATGAGGTAACAGACTTTGTAAAGAAGGTGGAGGGGGTGAGGCGAGACGGTCAGACTAAGGCATTGGCAAAAAGGACCAATAACTCAGGTAACTTTCAAGGTTCCTACTCCAAAGGGTTAGGGAGGCCAACACTTGCAGCCAGGCCAATTCAGTCCGCTATGCCCGCCTCCACAGGTAATTACTCGAGAACTCCACCTCATGATTTGATTCAGGATAGCCAAAGAGTCGCTCCTTCGTGGGCAGCAGGCCATCTTTTAATCGTACTTGCTATAATTGTGGAGAACCTGGGCATATGAGGAGAGATTGTCCTCACCTGCGTATGATGGATTCCGCGCAACAGCAGACTAGAGTAGTGGTACCCACGGGAAATGGTAATAATGGTCGAGGACTTCCACAAGGTGGGCGAGGAGGAAATCAGCGAGGCTGTGGAGGTAGGGGAAATGGTAGCGTATACAGAGGTACAGTGCAGCCAGGCAGAAAGTCACCCATCATGATGATATGGCTCAATTTTGCACCTGTCTGGGCAAGGATGAAGTAGAACCGTCTGACGCAATTATCACATGTATTTTTCTTGTCTGTGATCGGATGGCTAATATGTTATTTAATCCGGGTTCTACTTATTCCTATTTGTCCGTGCGATTTGCCTCATCATTTTCTATGATTTGTGATATACTTGATACCCCTATCCATGTTTCCACCTAGTTGGAAAGTCCGCCATAGTCACTCATGTCTATCGTGCTTGTCCTATTTTGTTTATGGTTTTCAGACTTGGACTGATTTGGTGATTTTGGATATGATAAACTTTAACCTAATCTTAGGAATGACTTGGTTGTCCCTCTATTTTGTCGTGCTTAATTGTAAAACTAACTTTGTAAACTCTAGAAATTTCGGGAAGGGAAAAGTTAGTGTGGGAAGGGGTGTACAAGCCTAAGCAAGCTAAGATCATATCCTTCATTCGGGCTAGGAAACTGGTAAGGCAGGGTTGTTTGGCATACTTGGTGCATATTCAGGATATCGAGGTTGAGTCTCCATCTATTGAGTCTATTCCTGTGGTGTCAGAATTTAGAGAAGTGTTTTGGGTGTTTTTGGAAAACAAAGGTTGTAAGCGAAATTTTCTAAGTGTGAATTTTGGTTTACTTCGGTTGCATTTTTGGGACATGTAGTTTCAAAATAAGGGGTAATGGTAGATCCCCAAAAGATTGAGGCGGTTCAGAATTAGGTTCGGCCAAGCTTTGTGATGAAATTTAGGAGTTTTGTGGGACTCGCTAGCTACTATCGTCGATTTGTGAAGAAATTTGCTTCTATCGCCACTTACTTGACAAATTTGACCAAAAAGAAGGTACCCTTCGAATGGACCAAAAAATGTAAGGAGACCTTCCAAAAGCTCAAGACTCTTTTGACCACCGCACCCATTCTAGCAATACCGATTGAAGGTGAGGATTTTATTGTTTATTGTGATGCTTCACATGCTAGTTTGGGTGCTGTGTTGATGAAGGATAAGAATGTTATAGCTTATGCATCGCGTCAATTGAAGGTGCATGAGAAGAATTACCCAACACATGATTTGTAGTTGGCAGCGGTAATGTTTGCTCTTAAGATCTGGCGGCATTACCTCTATGGTGTTAAGTGTGAGAAGTTTATTGATCATCATAGCTTGTAGCATGTCTTCACTCAGAAGGATCTGAATTTGAGATAGCAAAGGTGGATGGAGTTACTCAAGGATTATGATGTGACCATTCAATACCATCCACGTAAGGCTAATGTAGTGGTAGATGATCTGAGTCGAAAAACGGTGAGTATGGGTAGTTTAGCTTGCTTGAGTGTGTAACTAGACGACCCTTGGCGAAGGAAATTCAGACCTTGGAGTCTAAGTTCATGCAATTGGGCATCTCAGAAAAAGGCGTGGTGTTAGCTAGCATTGGAGTTAGGGCCACGTTTCTTAAAGAGATCAAGGCCAAACAATTTGAGGATAAAAATTTGAATGAACTTAAGAAGAAGATTGTGATTTGTAAGGCACAAGAGACCACTCTTTATGCGGAAAGTGTACTTAGTTTTAATGGAAGACTTTGTGTTCCTCGAGTTGATGACTTAATTCAGAAATTGTTGATAGAATCCCATGGTTTGCGATATTCCATTCATCCGGGTGTGACCAAGATGTACCGAGATTTGAAGCAGTTTTATTAGTGGCCAGGCATGAAGAGGGATATAACGGAGTTTGTGGCTAAGTGTCAATTGTCGACAAGTGAAATATGAACACCAAAGGGCTACATGTTTGCTTCAAAGAATGTCAATCACGATGGTCTGGGTCGTGACAAAATTGGTTTCAGAGCCTAGGTTCATTGATCTCGATGTACGAAAATGAGTCTAGTAGAGTCTTGCAGAACGGTACAAGGACGCCTTTGCTTTTCTTCGAGAGGCTATAGGACTTTAGGAAATCTCTTTATTTTCTCTGGTCTCCTTTCGTGCTATGACTTGATTTCAATTGGTACCTGGCGATTCAAATTGGTATCTAACCTTCTTCACTCTTCTGTCCACAGATGGTTAACACTAGATTCAACGGCGTCAGGCCCTTAGCTCCCGTCAATGCTCCAGTAGAGAAATCTGCAGCGAGAGGTCGCGGTCGAGGCAGGGGTAGAGGAAGAGCTAGGGGTAGAGCCCGCAGAAGACTAGCGCCAGTTGGGGATAGAGATTCTGTTGAGAATTCTCCTAGGAATGAGAACCCTCATGCGCATCATGAAGAGATAGAAGAGAATGTTGATGTTGAGGATGTTGGACAAGGGGAAGAGGTGCAGACTGAGACTACCGGTGTTCCTCCCATCGACCTTATGTTATCTCAGCAGATCATGTCATTCTTGAAAGGGTTGGTTGGTCCTGGAGTGCTTCCTTCTGTTCAAGCAACTCAAGCTCCCACCAATCCACCTATTGTTGTCACTAAGCCCAAGGTAGGTGGGGGGGGACTGGAGGTAATGACGCAGTCTTCCATCCTTTGTTGGGTTCTGTTATGACTGGTAATGAGCATGAGATGTTGAGTATGTTTTTGAAGCTAAAGCCTCCTTTATTTCTCGGTTCTGAGAATGAGGATGCTTATGAGTTCATCTTAAACTGTTATGAGAGGCTTCATAAGTTGGGAATTGTCCATCAGCATAGGGTTGAGTTTGGGACTTTTCACCTTCAGGTAAGGCTAAGTAGTGGTGGAGAGCTTATATGGAATACAGATCTTCAGTTTTACCTCCACTTGGACCTAATTTCATGCTTTGTTTTTAGAGAAATATGTGCCTAGGACTTTGAGAGACCGCAAGAAGGATGAGTTCATGGCTTTGGAGCAAGGTGGCATGACTGTGGCTACTTATGAGGTTAAGTTCTGTGCTTTGTCTAGATATGCTACTCAATTGGAGACTACTGAGGAGGAGAGGATTCGTTTATTAATTAGGGGACTAAATTATATGTTGCGAGTATTATATGTTCATATGAATTATGCAAGGAGGAGCTTTAATGAGGTAACTGACTTTGTGAAGAAAGTGGAGGGGGTGAGGCGAGACGGTCAGGATAAGGCATTGGTTAAAAGGGCCAAGAACTCGAGTAACTTTCAAGGTTCTTACTCCAGGGGGTCCGAAAGGCCAACGCTTGCAGCCAAAGACAATTCAGTACTCTATGCCCGCTTCTACAGGTAATTACTCGGGATATCCATCTTATAATTTGATTCAGGATAGCCAGGGAGTCACACCTTCGACGGGCAGCAGGCCCTCTTTTGATCGTACTCTCTACAATTGTGGAGAACCTGGGCATATGAGGAGAGATTGTCCCCACCCACGTGTGTTAGATTCCGTGCAACAACAGTCTAGAGAAGTGGTTCCCAAGGGGAATGGTAATAATGGTCGAGGGCATCCTCAAGGGGGGCTAGAAGGTAATCAACGAGGCAGTGGAGGTAGAGAAAATGGAAATACAGGCATGGATAACGTGCAACCAGGTAGGGAGGTAGCTTAACATGATGATAGATCTGAGTGTTATGCCTTTCCGGGCAAGAATGAGGCACTCGAGTCAGACGTAGTGATCACATGTACTATTCTTGTTTGTGACCGGATGGCTATTGTGTTATTTGATCCGGGTTCTACTTATTCTTATGTATCCATGAGATTTTCCTCAAAATTTGCTATGATATGTGATATACTTGATGCCCCCATCCATGTTTCTACCCAGTTGAAAAGTCTGTCATAGTCACCCATGTCTATCGTGCTTGTCTTATTTTGTTTAAGGATTTTCAGACTTGGGCTGATTTTGTGATTTTGGATATGACTGACTTTGATATAATCTTAGGCACGACTTGGTTGTCCCCCTATTACGCTGTGCTTAATTGTAATACTAAGTCTATAACTCTAGAAATTCCGGGAAGGGAAAAGTTAGAGTGGGAATGGGTGTACAAGCCTAAGCAAGCTAAGATCATATCTTCCATTCGGGCTAGTAAATTAGTACAACAGGGTTGTTTGGCTTATTTGGCTCATCTTAGGGATGTTGAGGTTGAGACTCCATCTATTGAGTCTATTCATGTGGTGTCATAATTTAGAGAAGTGTTTTCGAATGACTTGCCTGGTATGCCTCCGGATAGAGATATAGATTTCTGCATTGATTTGGAGCCTGGTACGTGCCCTATTTTATTACTCCATATCGTATGGCTCCGGCAGAATTAAAAGAGCTTAAGGCTCAAATCCAAGAGCTTCTTGATAAGAGATTTATTCGACCTAATGCTTCCCCGTGGGGTGCCCCAATTTTGTTTGTTAAGAAAAACGATGGTAGTATGAGAATGCGTATAGATTACCGGCAATGAATAGGGACACTATTCAAATCAAGTATCCTTTGCCTTGAATAAATTATCTTTTTGACCAATTCCAAGGTGCATCAGTTTTCTCCAAGATTGATCTAAGGTCTGGCTATCATTAGTTGAAAATTAGGCCAGAAGATGTGCCCTAGACCGCGTTTAGAACACGCTATGGGCACTATGAGTTTTTAGTTATGTCTTTTGGTTTGACTAATGCTCCTGCAACTTTCATGAGTTTAATGAATGGGGTGTTCAAGCCATTTCTTGATTCTTTTGTCATTGTCTTTATTGATGATATTTTGGTCTATTCGAAAAGTGAGGAAAAGCATGCCGACCATCTTCGTATTGTTTTGGGTGTTCTTGGGAAACAAAGCTTATATGCTAAGTTCTCTAAGTCTGAATTTTCGTTGACTTCGGTTGCTTTTTTGGGGTATGTAGTTTCAAAAGAACGGGTAATGGTAGATCCTAAAAAGATTGAGGCGGTTGAGAATTGGATTCGGCCTAGCTCTGTGACGGAAGTTAAGAGTTTTGTGGGGATCGCTAGCTATTATCATTAATTTGTGAAGATCTTTGCTTTTATTGCCACTCACATAAATAATTTCACCAAGAAGGAGATACCATTTGAATAGACTGAAAAATGTGAGGAGAGCTTCCAAAAGCTCAAGACTCCTTTGACCACTGCACCCATTCTAGCACTACCGGTTGAAGGTAAAGATTTTATTGTTTATTGTGATGCTTCACATTCTTGTTTGGATGTTGTGTTGATGCATGATAAGAATGTTATAGCTTATGCCTCACGTCAATTTAAGGTACATGAGAGGAATTATCCAACACATGATTTGGAGTTGGCAGCGGTAGTATTTGATCTTAAGATCTGGCGGCATTACCTTTATGGTGTTAGGTGTGAGGTATTTACTGATCATCGCAGTTTGCAGCATGTGTTTACTCAAAAGGATTTAAATTTGAGACAGCGAAGGTGGATGGAATTACTCAAGCATTATTATGTCACCATTCAATACCATCCGGGTAAGGCTAATGTAGTGGCAGACGCTTTGAGTCGAAAGGCAGTAAGTATGGGTAGCTTAGCTTGCTTGAGTGTATCCAAGCGACCTTTGGATAAGGAAATTCAGGCCTTAGAGTCTAAGTTCATGCAGTTGGGCATCTTAGAAAGAGGTGGGGTGTTAGCTAGCATTGAAGTGAGGGCCACATTCCTTGAGGAAATCAAGGCCAAATAATTTGAAGATGAAAATTTGGAGGAGCTTAGGAAGAAGAGTGCGATTGGTAAGGCACAACAGACCAGTCTTGATGCAGAAGGTCTGCTCAGTTTTAAAGGAAGAATTTGTGTTCCTCGAGTTGATGACTTGATTCAGAAATTGTTGGCAGAATACAATAGCTCGCGATATTCTATTCATTCGGATGTGACCAAGATGTACCGAGATTTGAAGCAAATTTATTGGTTGTCGGGCATGAAGAAGGATTTAGCGATGTTTGTGGCTAAGTGTCAAAATTGTCAACAAGTGAAATATGAGCACCAAAGGACTACATGTTTGCTTCAAAGAATGCCAATTTCGGAATGGAAGTGGGAGAGGATAGCCAAGGATTTCATGGTTGGTGTTCCGAAGACTTTGGGGAAGTTTGATTCTAATTAGGTAGTGGTTGATAGATTGACTAAGTCAGTCCATTTTATTCTGGTAAGAATAGATTATAATGCTGAACAATTGGCTAAGGTGTATGTTAAAGAGAGAGTGAGGTTGCATGGGGTGCCCCTCTCTATCATCTCTGATCGTGGTATTCATTTCATATCCAAGTTTTGGAAGAAATTACATGATGAATTGGGTACACAACTCACTTTAAGTACAACCTTCCATCCACAGACAGACGGACAGTCGGAGAGGACTATTCAAGTGTTAGAAGACATGTTGAGGGGATGCATAATCGATTTTGGCGGGCATTGGGATGAGTTCCTACCTTTGAGTGAGTTCTCCTATAATAATAGTTATCACTCCAGCATAGATATGGCACCATTTGAGGCACTCTATGAAAGAGGATGTAGATCATCTATATGATGGTTTGACTTTGGGATGTGAAACCTTTAGGGGTTGATTTGGTGAAGGATGCCTAAGATAAGGTGATGAGTATTCAAGCTAAGCTTCTAGCAGCCCAGAGTAGACAGAAGAAATATGCGGATCATATGGTAAGAGACACGACGTTTCAAACCGGTGAGAATGTTCTTCTTAAGGTATCGGCCATGAAAGGGGTGATGAGATTTGGCAAGAAAGGTAAGCTAATTCCACAATACATTGGTCCCTTTGAGGTTCTTGAATGTGTAGGGCCGGTAGCGTATAGATTGGCGTTACCTCATAATCTATCGGGAGTTCGTCTGGTATTTCATGTGTCTATATTGAAGAGGTATCATGGTGTCGGTGATTACATAATTAAGTGGGACTCCATTGTGTTAGACAAGGACCTCCAATATTATGAGGAACCAGTTACAATTCTTGATCGCGATGTGCATAGGATGGGGACCAAGGAGATTAGGTTCGTGAAAGTTCAATGGAAGCATCGTCTAGTTGAGGAAGCTACTTGGGAAACTGAGAGGGACATGCGAGACAAGTATCCCCATTTGTTCATCGATTCAGGAACTACTTCATTCCTTCCTTAGCCTATTTTTCCTAAGTTTGTCACTCGAGGATGAGTGATGGGTAAATTGGTATCTATTGTAACGACCGAGTTCTATCGTTATATAAAAGCCAACGGGGAAAATTTTTGGGTCAGAAAACTTTTTCGTAGTAATTTGAAATTTCCCATCCTAGTCCAGATTTGGATGAAATCGTTGTCATTAAGGCGTAGGGAAATCTGGTAATAATCAGGTGGTTTAATTATGATTTTGATTACATAAGTAGTTCGATAAGTTGTTAAGGAATCCACACGACTTTACCGAATTGAATTCGGGTGAGTAGAACTCCCAGAATCAATCTTAGCATGAACGGTATTTTGTGAGCGCCGTTGGTCAAAGGTCTGTTGTGAAATGGGGGTCATGGAATTATTAAAATAACTCACTATTTCATGCAAGCCGCTTTGGTGGTGGTTTTGGTCGCTCTGGCAGTGCCGCTGTAGCAGGGTGATGGCCGTTGTGGTGGGCCAGACGCGACTTAAAGTCATAAATAAACCCAAAACGTCTTTATTCTGCATTTTTCGATTTTTATAGCTAAGGAACGAACCTTAGGCGATTCTTGACAGTTTTCCACCATTCTTGAGGCAAAAGGTAAGATTTTAACTTTCTGAATCCATTTTTTGATTTGTAAAACGTAATCTAATATGTAATTATCGATAGGGGGAGGGTTTTAATCTAGAATCTATGGTGGAAACAACCCTAATTCGAATACTTGGGATCATGTGTTTGATCTAGGGTTTATAGAATTGTTAGTATTTCGGGTAATTAATGATTGTTTATTGATTTCCATGTTATTACGATAGTTTGTAGACCCAGATCAAGCGGAAGGAATCTAGAAAGGGAAGGAACAAGTTTCTAATGGGTTTGAATTTGTTTCGGGGTGGGTGATGGTTCTGATTCTATGATTGTGTGTTGTATGTTTGTCTTGTTTCATTATGATACATGTATGTATGTGGATATTGCATTATTGATCACACTTATTGTAAATGAAGATATATGATTTTCGAATGCCATTGAATCATGACTCGATTGTATGATTATGAGATTTTACTTGTGTTTGTGATTGTGGTGTGTTCAATGGAATGGTTGCCACGTTCCAACCTAATGGAGATCGGTTTCCACGTTCCGACATAAATATGACATCGGTTCCCACGTTCCAGCATAACTATTGGATCGAGTACCACGTTTCGGTATGCCAACTGTTTGGGTTTGGGTTCCATGAGAGGACCAATGATGTGATATAACTGTGATATTTGAGAAAGGTGAAATTGTTCGTTGTTCGTAAATGTTGATAATATTGTATATGTTTGATATATGCCTGTGATTATAATGTTGTATTGATTTATTTATGCTATACTTAGTGGGATAGCCGCGTGATCCTTCTAGTTCACTGTGGTTGTGTATTGATACTGCACTTGCTCTTCTTTTTGTTGAGAACTGGGCATCTTCAGGCGGCTATTGACAGACCTCTTTTAGAAGATCAGTGATCATTTCGAATTCAAGGGTGAACCAATTCTTCCAGACTGCCATGAGTTCTCCTTTTGTCTTGCGACCCTTCTTGTTAGACTTTTGAGTTCATTGTTAGATATTTTGGTACATTGACCTTCAAGTTCTAGGTTATTTCTTCTGCATTATTTAGTTCGTTGTTAGAGTCTTGTTTGAAGTTTATGGGAACTTCATTATTTAGTTATTTAAACCTGCTTCCGTAACTTTAAATTGTTAGTTGAGCTGGAGTAATGGTTTTTCCACCGGAGGGTTAGTGTGGGTGCCAATCATGATGGTCTGGGTAGTGAAACCACTGTAGCAGGGTGAGGATCACTGTAGCGAGGTGAGGACCGCTGTAGCGGATCAGCCGCGACTTAAGTCAGAAATAAACCCCAAAAATGTTTTATTCTGCAATTTTTTATCTTAAGAGCTAAGGAATGAACCCAGGTGTTTTCTTAACAGTTTTCCACCATTCTTGAGGCTAAAGGTTAGGTTTAAACTCCCTAAATCCATTTTTCAATCCGTAGAACGTAATCAACCGGATAATTATCGATAGGGGAGGATTTTGAACTAGAAATTATGGTGGGAAAAGCCCTAAATTGGATATTGGGATCATGAGTTTGATCTAGGGTTGATAAAATTGTAGGTAATTCGGGTAATTAGTTATTGTTTTTTGATTCCTGTGTTATATTAATTGTTTGTAGACCAAGAACAAGTGGAACGAATCCGCAAAGGGAAGAATCAAGTTTCTTAAGGGATTCAAGCTTGTTTCGAGGTAGGTCATGGTTGTGATTTCATGAATGTGTGATATATGTTTGTTCTTGCTTCATTATAATACGTGTATGTATGCGAATGTTGCATTATTGATCACACTAGTGGTAAATGAGATAGATGAATGATGAATGCCATGACTCATGACTTGATTGTATGATTTGAGAATATACTTGTGATTGTAATTGTGGCTTGTTGAATGGATCGGGTGTTCCGTTTTGACACACTAACTTGGATCGATTGCCACGTTCCGGCATAAACATGGGATCGATTGTCACGTTCCGGCATAAACATTAGATCGGATACCACGTTTCGGTATGCTAACAGTTTGGGTTTGGGTTTCATGAGAGGACAATTGACTTGACATAACTGTTTATCTTGTGAAATGTGAAGTTGTACGTTGTTTCGTAAATGATGATAATATTGTATATGTTTGGTGTATGCATGTTATTATTATGTTGTAATGACTTATGTATGTTGCACGTAGTGGGCCGCATGATCCTACCAGTACAATGTGGTTGTGTACTGATACTATACTTGCTCTTTCTTTGTTAAGTACAGGGCATCTTCAGGCGGCTATTGACAGACCTCGCTTAGAAGATCAGTGATCATTTGAATTCAAGGGTGAGCCAGTTCTTCCAGGCTGCCATGAGTTCTCTTTCTATTTAGTCCATCTTATTCAGACTTAGGCTAGTTCATTAGATATTCTTATGTTTAGTTGGGTTGCACCTATTTTCCTTTAGACTTTTGGTTTATTGTTAGAGTTTTGGCACATTGACTTTAGGTTCTAGGCGTTGTTTTCGCATTTGTTTAGTTATTAGACTATTGGTTTGGAGTTTATGGGAACTACCTATTTCTTTCCTTAGCATTTAAACCATCTTCCGTATCTTTAAATGCGTTAGTTGTTTGGCTCTTTGGTTAGCTAATTAGTATTAATCATTCTCCCACCGGAGGGTTAGTCTGGGTGCCGATCCCGATGGTCTGGGTCGTGACATTACCTAAGATTCTAAATTCAGGAGAACACTATGGAGCTGGAATGGTCTTTCATCTACATTAACACCATCATCTTTTTGTTTCTACATAAAAATAAACACAAAAAATAGTTAGTACAATTCATGATAATTATTTTAATATTCCCAAGTCAGAATTAGTTTTGATCTTCAACTTTAAATTATCTTAGTCAACACATATTTATAAACTCATATAACAATAGGTGATCATTTGTATACTAAAAAGGTAAGAAAAAAATAAATTAAAAATAAATTAATCATATTTTTTAGAAACTCTTTCACCTCAAAAATACACAATCATCTGAACTAATTAACTGGGAGAGTAGAAGTAGATACAAAAAACAACTAGTGAAGAGAAAAATAATAATTTATACAAATATCTTAATTTGTTTAACTTTGTAATTACATTTTCAGAATATAATGCTCTATCACAAAACATAGGTATGAGAGCAACTACCTCAAGTTTCATACTTGGGGGATTACAGTGGAGGTTGAGCAATCCTTCCTCTACAGTAGCTCCTCCATCACGTTTTTGCTACACATTCAAATAAGGTATTAAGATTTTTGTAAGCATATTTACTGATAGTTATTTGCACTATGTATTCACAAGTTGTGATATAGTTTTGAATTTCATTAACATATTATATTGTACATAACATATTTACCTTTAATAAAACAAAATTATATCATCTATGTTCATTCAAAATTTTAAGAACAATTAAATAGAAATTAACCAGTCAAATTAGTTTAAAATACTTTCAACTCAAAATATGCAATCATCCCCAGTAATTAACTAGGGGACAAAAATGAGTAATAAAGAAAAGATTGTGAAGAGAAAAATGATTGTGTGTACAATATGTCTTATTTCTTTTAACTATAAAATTATATTTTTAAAATATGATATAGGCTTATAAAAAAATATATTACATTTTTAATTCAGAGAAACATCATAGAGATGGAACGGTATATCCTCTGTAGTTAGTTTCTTGTTGTATAATAAAATAAAACACAATAAATTGTAAACTTGTTCATAAAATAATATTTTAAAATATGTATCGATATTTTCTGCTATAGATTAATTTGCATTATTGACTTGTCTTTATTCCATACATATTTAATCAAAAATTGATTATTTGTGTTCTACAAAAATAAAGAAACAACTTTATTGAAAATTAAGTAGATAAATTGAACCCTATAACTTTGAAATATACAATCATTTTCACTCATTAACTATAGGTAAGAAAATTCATAAAAGAATATAAAGTAAATAGAAAAATAATAGTATATACAAACTTGTCTAGTTCGTTTAACTCTGAAAATTGTACTTTCTAAGTATAATGCTCTATCATCAAATAAACATATGTGTATCAAAATATTACCTCAAGTTCATGAATCAACAAAATATTATTGAGGAATGAGCATTCTTCTGCAGTAAAAGTTTCAGTATCTCCTTTTTGTGCAGTAAAAATAACACATAAGAAGTTGTAAACATTTTAATTGAAAAAAGTATAACTTTGAATTTTATTATATAATTATCTTATTGTAACGATTGAATTCAGTCGTTATAGAAAAGCCAACAGGGAAAGTTTTTTGGGTCTGAAAACTTTTTTGTAGTAACTTGGAATTTCCAAACCTAGTCCAAATTTGGACTAAATCGGAGTCATTAAAGTCTAGGGAAATCTGGTAACAATTGGATGATTTAATTATGAATCTGATCATATGACTAGATATATAAGTCGTTAAGGAACCCGTATGACTTTACATAATTGAATTTGGGCGAGTAGAACTCTCAAAATTAATCTTAGCATGAACGGGTAGTTCTAAGTGTCGTTGGTTGAAGGTGTGTTGTGAAATGGGAGATTGGAATTCTTAAATCGACTCACTGGTTCCGTGCAAGCCGCTGGGCGGGAATTCTGCCACCAGGGCGGGGCCACTGTGGCGGGCTGGGGATCGCAATACCGGGACAATAGTGATTTAAGTCGGAAATAAACCTCAAAACATCTTTATTTTGCAATTTTCAAACTTGAGATCTAAGGAGAGAACCCAGGGCTTTTCTTGACAATTTTCTACCATTCCTGAGGCTAAATGTAAGATTTTCACTCCCCGAATCCATTTTTCGATCTGTAGAATGTAATCTAATGGGTAATTATCGATGGTGAAGAGTTTTGATATGAGAATTATGGTGGGAAAACCCCTAATTTGGATATTAGGATCATTGGTATGATTCAAGGTTGATAGAATTGTTAGTAATTTGGTTAATTAATTATTCTTTATTGATTCCCGTGTTATATTGATTGTTTGTAGACCAAGAAAAGGTGGAACGAATCCGGAAAGGGAAGAGTCAAGTTTCTTATGGTTTCAAGCTTGTTTCTAGGTAGGTGATGGTTGTGATTCTATGATTGTGTGATGCATGTTTGTTCTTGCTCCATTATCATACGTGTATGTATACGAATGTTACATTATTGATTACATTAATTGTAAATAAGGAAATATAAATGATGAGTGCCATTAATCATGACTTGATTGTATGATTATAAGAATGTACTTTGTGATTCTGATTGTGATTATTGCTTGTTGAATGGATCGGGTGTTGCATTCCGACACACTAACTTGGATCGGTTGCCACGTTTTAGTATAATTATGGGATCGGTTGCCACGTTCCGGCATAAACATTGGATTGGGTACCACGTTCCAGTATACTAACTGTTTGGGTTTAGGTTCCATGAGAGGACCAATGATTTGATATAATTGTGTATCTTGAAAAATGTGAAACTGTACCTTGTTCGTAAATGTTGATAATATTATATATGTTCGATATATACATGTGATTATATTGTTGTAATAACATATATATGTTGCACTTAGTGGGATAGCCGTGTGAACCTACCAGTACACTGTGGTTGTGTACTGATACTGCACTTGCTCTTTCTTTGTTGAGTACTGGGCATCTTCAGGCGGCTATCGACAAACCTCGTTTAGAAGATCAGTGATCGTCGATCGAATTCAAGGGTGAGCCAATTCTTCTGGGCGGCCATGAGTTCTCCTTTCGTCTATGTCCACATTTGGGACTTAGATTTTCTAGTTAGTTATTAGTTCGTTAGATATTCTTATGTTTAGTTGGGTTGTAACCATTGTTCCTTTAGACTTTGGTTCATTGTTAGATGTTTTGGTACATTGACTTTCAGGTTATAGGCGTATTTCCGCATTGTTTAGTTGTTAGATCTTTTGGAAGTTTATGGGAACTTCAGTTTTTAGCTGTTTAACTTGCTTTCGTTACTTAAATGCTTTAGTATTTGATTACAATTGGTTAAATAATTAGTATTAATGGTTCTCCCGCCAAAGGGTTTGTGTGGGTACGAATCACGATGGTCTGGGTCGTGACAAAGTTGGTATCAGAGCCTAGGTTCGTTGAATATCGGTGTACCAAAATGAGTCTAGTAGAGTCTTGCAAAACGGTACGGAGACATCTGTACTTTTCTTCGAGAGACTAAAGGATGTTAGGAAATTTCTTTGTTTTCTCTTGTCTCCTTTCGTGCTATAACTTGATTCCAATTAGTATCTGGCAATTCAAATTGTTATCTAACTTCCTTAACTCTTCTGTCTGGATATGGTCAATACTAGATTCAACGGCGTCAGGCCCGTAGCTCCTATCAATGGTCCAGCTGAGAAATGTGTAGAGAGAGGTCGCGGTCGAGGTAGGGGTAGAGGCCGAGGAAGAGTAGCGCCTACTAAAGATGGGGTACCGGTCGAAAATGCTCCCGAAAATTAGGCCCCTCCCGTACATCATGAAGAGATAGAGGAGAATGTTGAGGTTGAAAATGTTGAGGAGGTTGGACAAGAGGAAGAGGTGCAGGTTGAGACTACAGGTATTCCTCCTAAAGACCCAGTGTTAGCTCAACTGATCATGTCATTCTTGAAAGGATTGGTTGGTCGAGGAGTGCTTCTTTCTGTTCAAGTAACTCAAGCTCCCGCCGATCCTCCTATTGTTGTCACTGTCCCTAAGGTGGGTGAAACTGGAGGAAATGATGCTTTCTTCCGTCCTTTGTTGGGTCTCGTTATGATTGGTAATGAGCATGAAATGTTGACTATGTTTTTGAAGCTAAAGCCTCATGTATTTCTTAGTTTTGAGAGTGAGGATGCTTATGAGTTTATCTTAGATTGCTTATGGGGTTGAGTTAGTGACTTTTCAGCTTCAAGATGAGGCTAAGCAGTGGTGGAGACGTTATATGGAATGCAGATCTTCAGTTTTACCTCCACTCACTTGGACCCAATTTCATGCTCTGTTTTTAGCGAAATATGTGCCTAGGACTTTGAGAAATTGCAAGAAGGATGAGCTTAGGGCTTTTATGCGAGGTGGTATATCTGTGGCTGCTTATGAGGCCAAGTTTTATTCATTGTCTAGATATGCTACATAGTTGGTGACTACAAAGGAAGAGAGGATCTGTTATTTATTAAGGGACTAAATTCTGAGTTGCAGGTATTATCTGTTCATAAGACCTCTATAGGGAGGAGCTTTAATGAGGTAACAGACTTTTTTAAGACAATGTAGGGGGTGAGGCGAGACGGTCAAGCTAAGGCATTGGCTAAAAGGGCCAAAAACTCGGGTAACTTTCAAGGCTCTTGCTGCAAAGGGGCAGGAAGGCCAACATTTGCAGCTATGACAATTCAGTCCGCCATTCCCACCTTTACAGGTCATTATTCAGGAACTCCACCTCATAATTTGATTCAGGATAGCTAGGGAGACGCACCTTTGACGGGCGATAGACCATCTTTTGATTGTACTTGCTACAATTGTGGAGAACTTGGGCATATGAGGAGAGATTGTCCCTACCCACGTGTGTTGAATTCCGCACAACAGCAGACTAAAGCAGTGGTACCCACGGGAAATGGTAATAATGGTCGAAGGCGTCCATAAGGTGGGCGAGGAGGTAATCAAGAGGCCATGGAGGTAAAAGAAATGGTAACTCTGATTGGGGTAACGTGCAACCAAGCAGGAAAGTCGCGCGACATGAGGATAGGGTTCAGTGTTACGCCTTTCCGGGCAAGAATGAGGCAGAGGCGTCCGACGCAGTGATCACAGGTACCATTTTTATCTGTGACCGGATGGCTAATGTGTTATTTGATCCAGGTTCTACTTATTCTTATGTGTCCGTGCGATTTGCCGCAACATTTGCTATGATTGGTGATGTACCTAATACCCCCTTCCATGTTACTACCCCAATTGGAAAGTCTGTCATAGTCATCCATGTCTATCGTGCTTGTACTATTTTGTTTATGGCTTCTCATACTTGGGCTTATTTGGTGATTTTGGACATGACTGACTTTGATAGAATCTTAAGCACGACTTGGTTGTCCCCCTATTATGTTGTGCTTAATTGTAATACTAAGTCTGTAACTCTAGAAACTCTGAGAAGGGAAAAGTTAGAGTGGGAAGGGGTGTACAAGCCTAAGCAAGCTAAGATCATATCCTCCATTCGGGCTAGAAAACATGTAGGGCAGGGTTGTTTGGCTTATTTGGCTCATATTAGGGACATTGAGGTTGAGACTCCATCTATTGAGTCTATTCGTGTGGTGTCAGAATTTAGAAAAGTGTTTCCTACTAATTTGCCTATTATGCCTCTGGATAGAGATAGATTTCTGCATTTATTTGTAACCTGGTACTCATCCCATTTCCATCCCTCCATATCGTATGGCCCCAATAGAATTAAGACAGCTTAAGGCTCAAATCCAAGAGCTTATTGATAAGGGATTTATCCGTCCTAGTGCTTCCCCATAGGGTGCTCCAGTTTTGTTTGTTAAGAAAAAAGATGGTAGTATGAGGATGCGTGTAGATTACCGGCAATTGAATAGGGTCACCATTTGAAACAACTACCCATTGCCGTGAATATATGATCTTTTTGACCGACTGCATGGTGCATCAGTTTTCTCTAAGATTGATCTTACCATCAGTTCAAGATTAAGCCCGAGGATGTGTCCAAGACAGTGTTTAGAACCCGCTATGGGCACTACGAGTTTCTTGTTATGTCGTTTAGGTTGACTAATGCGCCGGCAGCCTTTATGAGTTTGATGAACAGGGTGTTCAAGCCATTTCTTGATTCGTTTGTTATAGTCTTTATTGATGATATTTTTGGTTACTCAAAAAGTGAGGAAGAACATGTCGACTATGTTCGTATTGTTCTAGGTGTTCTTGGGAAACAAAGGTTGCATGCAAAATTTTCTAAATGTGAAATTTGGTTGACTTCTGTTGCATTTTTAGGGCGTGTAGTTTCAAAAGAAGGGGTAATGGTAGATCCCCAAGAGATCAAGGTGGTTAAGAATTGGGTTCGGCCTAGCTCTGTAACGGAAGTTAGGAGTTTTGTGGGGCTCGCTAGCTAATATCGTCGATTTGTGAAGAACTTTGCTTCTATTGCCACTCATTTGACAAATTTGACAAAAAAGGAGATACCATTTGAATGAACTGAAAAATGCGTGGAGAGCTTCCAAAAGATCAAGACTCTCTTGACCACCGCGTCTATTCTAGCATTACCGATTGAGGGTAAGGATTTTATTGCTTATTATGATGCTTCACATTCTGGTTTGGGTGTTGTGTTGATGCAGGATAAGAATGTTATAGCTTATGCATCGCATCAATTGAAGGTGCATAAGAGGAATTACCCAACAAATGATTTGCTCTTAAGATCTGGCGGCATTACCTCTATGGTTTTAAGTGTGAAGTGTTTACTGATCATTGTAGTTTGCAACATGTGTTCACTCAAAAGGATCTAAATATGACACAGCGAAGGTGACTTACTCAAGGATTATGATGTGACCATTCAATACCATCCAGGTAAGGCTAATGTTGTGGCAGACGCTTTGAGTTGAAAGGCGGTAAGTATGGGTAGTCTAGCTTGCTTGGGTATAACCAAGCGACATTTGGCTAGGGAAATTCAGACTTTGGAGTCTAAATTCATGTAATTGGGCTTCTCAGAAAAAGGTAGGGCGTTAGCTAGCATTGAAGTAAGGCCATGTTTATGGAAGAGATCAAGGCCAAGCAATTCGAGGATGAAAATTTGAATGAACTCAAGAAGAAGACTGCAATAGGTAAGGCACAAGAGACCACTCTTGATGCGGAAGGTGTTCTCAGTTTTAAAGGAAAAATCTGTGTTCCTCGAGTTGATGACTTGATTCAAAAGTTATTGATAGAGTCCCATGGTTCACGATATTCCATTCATCCGGGTGTGACCAAGATGTACCGAGACTTGAAGCGAATTTATTGGTGGCCAGGCATGAAGAAGGATATAACGGAGTTTGTGGCTAAGTGTCAAAATTGTCAACAAGTGAAGTTTGAACATCAAAGGCCTGCATGTTTGCTTCAAAGAATGCCGATTTCAGAATGGAAGTGGGAAAGGATAGCCATGGATTTTTTGGTTGGTCTTCCCAAGACTTTGGGGAAGTTTGATTCTATTTGGGTAGTGGTTGATAAATTGACTAAATCAGCTCATTTTATTCTGGTAAGAATATATTATAATGCTGAACAATTGGCTAAGGTTTATGTGAAAGAGATAGTGAGGTTGCATGGGGTGCCCCTTCCCATCATCTCAAATCGTGGTACTCAGTTTACATCCAAGTTTTGGAGGAAATTACATGATGAATTGGGCACACAACTCACATTCAGTACAACTTTTCATCCACACATGGACGGCAGTCGGAAAGGACTATTCAAGTGTTAGAAGACATGTTGAGGGCATGTATGATCGATTTTGGAGGGCATCGGGATAAGTTCTTACCTTTTTGTGAATTCTCATATAATAATAGTTATCACTCCAGCATTGATATGGCACCGTTTGAGGCATTATATGGGAGGGGATGTAGATCACTTATAGGATGGTTCGAGGCTGGAGATATGAAACCTTTGGGGGTTGACTTGGTGAAGGATGCTCAAGACAAGGTGATGAGTATACAAGCTAAGCTTCTAGTAGCCCAGAGTAGACAGAAGAAATATGCGGATCATAAGGTAGGAGACATGGCATTTCAAACTGGTGAGAATGTTCTTTTTAAGGTATCACCCATGAAAGGGGTGATGCGAATCATAAGGTAAGAGAGATGACATTTCAGGTATTTCATGTGTCCATATTGAAGAGATATCATGATGACGGGGATTACATCATTAAATGGGACTCAATAGTGTTAGACAAAGACCTCCAATTTGAGAAGGAACTGATTGCAATTCTCGATCGTGATGTGCATAAGTTCAGGACCAAGAAGATTAAGTCCGTCAAAGTTCAATGGAAGCATCGTCCAGCTGAGGAAGCTACTTGGGAAACCGAGGAGGACATACGAGAAAAGTATCCCCAATTGTTCGTCGATTCAGGTACTACTCCATAACTTCCTTAGATTATTTTTCCTAAGTTTGTCACTCGGGGACGAGTGATGGGTAAATTGGTATCTTTTGTAATGATCGGGTTCCGTCGTTATAGAAAAGCCAAAAGGGAAAAAAATTTGGGTCAGAAAACTTTTTTGTAGTAACTTGGAATTTCCCAACCTAGTACATATTTGAATGAAATCGGAGTCATTAAAGTCTAGGGAGTTCTGGTAAAAATTGGGTGATTTAATTATGAATCTGATCACATGACTAGCTAGATTAACCGTTAAGGAACCCGTACGACTTTACGGAATTGAATTCGGGCAAGTAGAACTCCCGGAATTGATCTTAGCGTGAACGGGTAGTTTCTTAGTGTCGTTGGTTGAAGGTGTGTGGTAAAATGGGAGGTTGGAATTCTTAAATCGACTCATTGGTTCCGTGCAAGCCGCTGGGGCGAGAATTTGCCGTCAGGGCGGGGTCCCCATAGAGGGATAGTCGCGTTTTAAGTCATAAATAAACGTCAAAACGTCTTTATTATGTAATTTTCGAATTTGAGAGCTCAGGAACGAACCCAGGGCTTTTCTTGATGGTATTCCACCATTCTTGAGACTAAAGGTAAGATTTTCACTCTCCGAATCCATTTTTCAATCCGTAGAACGTAATCTAATGGGTAATTATCAAAGGGGAAAAGTTTTGATTTGAGAATTATGGTGGGAAAAGTCCTAATTTGGATATTGGAGTCAAGGATATGATCTAGGGTTGATAGAATTGTTAGTAATTCGGGTAATTAGTGAGTGTTTATTGATTCCCCTATTATATTGATTGTTTGTAGACAAAGAACAAGCCGAACGAATCAGGAAAGGGAAGAGTCAAGTTTCTTAGGGTTTCAAGCTTGTTTAGAGGTAGGTGATGGTTGTGATTCTATGATTCTGTAATGTATGTTTGTTCTTACTCCATTATGATACATGTATATATGCGAATGTTGTATTATTGATCACATTAATTGTAAATGAGGATATATATGAATGATAAGTGCCATGAATCATGACTTGATTGTATGGTTATGTCAATGTACTTTGTGATTGTGATTGTGATTGTGCTTGTGGCTTGTTGAATGGATCGGGTGTTGCATTCCGACATACTAACTCGGATCGATTGCCACGTTCCGGCATAATTATGGGATCGGTTGCCACGTTCTGGCATAAACATTGGATTGGGTACCACGTTCCGGTATGCTAACTATTTGGGTTTGGGTTCCATGAGAGGACCAATGATTTGATATAATTGGGTATCTTGAGAAATGTGAAACTGTGCCTTGTTCGTAAATGTTGATAGTATTGTATATGTTCGATATATGGATATGATTATAGTGTTCTAATAGCTTATATATGTTGCACTTAGTGGGATAGCCACGTGATCCTACCAGTACACTGTGGTTGTGTACTAATACTGCACTTGCTCTTTCTTTGTTGAGTACAGGGTATCTTCAGGCGGCTATTGACAGACCTTGTTTAGAAGATCAGTGATCGTCGATCGAATTCAAGGGTGAGCCAGTTCTTTCGGGCTGCCATGAGTTCTCCTTTTGTCTATGTCCGCATTTCAGACTTAGATTTTCTATTTAGTTATTTTTTCATTAGATAGTCTTATGATTAGTTGGGTTGTACTCATTGTTCCTTTAGACTTTGGTTCATTGTTAGATATTTTGGTACATTGACTTTCAGGTTCTAGGCGTATTTCCGCATTGTTTAGTTGTTAGATCTTTTGGAAGTTTATGGGAACTTCAGTTTTTAGCTATTTAACTTGCTTCTGTAACTTAAATACTTTAGTATTTGATTAGAGTTGGTTAACTAATTAGTATTAATGGTTCTCCCACCAGAGGGTTAGTGTGGGTGCCAATCATGATGGTCTGGGTCATGCAATATACAATAATAACTTTATCTTTTATGTAAAATTGTTGGTTATTTATGTTCTACTAAAATATAAGAAGAAATAAATTGAAAATTATCTTGTATACTACAAAAATATAAAAAATTTAATTAAAAAATAACTTCTTATATCATTTAGAAATTCATTCATCTCAAAATACACAAGCATCTCAACTAATTAATTAGAAGAGTGAAAGTAAGTGCAATAATAACGAGTGAAGAGAAAAATGATATTGTGTACAAATATTTTTAATTCTATTAACTTTATAATTACATTTTCATAATATAATGCTTTATTATCAAACATAAAAATATGGAAAACTACCTCAAGTTCTGAAATTGGGGGATCATAATAGAGTTGAAACGATCCTTGCTTTGTAGTAATATCTCCTTACCTTTCTTCCTACACATTTAAATAAGACATCAAAATTATAAGCATATTTATTTAACGCTATTTGCACTATATATTCACAATTTGCGACGTAATTTGATTTTTTTTTATCATATTATCTTAGACAGTATAAATTTAATCATTTATATAACAAAAGTCAATTATCTGGGTTCTTCAAATATTTTGCACTTCAAAATATACAATCATCTTTGCTAATTAACTGAGGGAGATAATGTGAACAAAATAATGAATAGTGAAGAGAAAATTATAGTGACTACAAATTTTATTTTTGCTAAACTATAAAATAATATTTTTTATAATATAATAATCTATTATCAACCATAGGTATATTAAAAACTACCTCTTGTTCTGAATTCGGTCGATCGTTGTAAAATTGAAATAATCTTTCCTCTGAAGTAATACCTACATAACTTTTTTGCTGTACAATAAAATAAAATATCAAAAGTTATAAGCATTATTAATGAAAACTATTTTAACACTAATTTATTATCAAATAATCAAATAGTTTTGATCTTCAATATTAAATCATTTTATTCGATATATATTTAACCTTCTATATAAAAATATTAATCAGTAGTATTCTACAAAAGTGTGAAAACAAGTTAATTAAAATTAACAAGTTATTTGAAAAAAAATTCACCTTAATATATACAACCATTATTGAAGACTAATTCAAAGTATGACCTGGTCAATTAAGTTTGTTAGTAGTGTCCTATATTCTAGGGCTAGTTGTTAGCAAATATGATGATCATGGTGCAGTACTTTCTAGTTGTGTTTTGGTTAGTAATTAGTTGTTTAGTTAATGGAAGTAGTGGTCATTTAGTGAATTAGTAGTTTGTTATTTTTAAGTCTATATAAAGTTGTACTTTCCTGTGATTTCAAACTGAAAAATAGAAAAGACTTCAGCATACAATTCTCTATTCTTCTTAAAGTTTTCCTGCCTATTTACTCCAACATCTTTGTCATCATAGCCATGGCAAGTAATTGTAATGCATTGAGTGTGACACAACCACTCATTCCAGTCTTCATGGGAGAAAGCTACGAATTCTGGAGTATTCATATGAAAACAATACTCAAATCTCAAGATTTTTGGGACTTGGTAGAACGAGGATATGCAGATCCTGACGAAGAAAATAGACTACGAGACAGTAAGAAAAAAGATGTTAAAGCACTGGTTTTTATTCAGCAGGCAGTTCATGATAGCCAATTTTCATGGATCGCAGCAGCAACCACTTCAAAGCAAGCTTGGTCCATTCTGCAGAAGGAGTTTCAAGGTGATTCAAAGGTCATTGTGGTGAGATTGCAATCACTTCGGCGTGACTTTGAAACTTTGATGATGAAAAATGGAGAATCAGTTGTTGATTTCTTGTCTAGAGCAGTGGCAATTGTAAGCAAAATTCAATCATGTGGCGAGAAAGTTAATGATCAAACGATTGTGGAAAAGATACTATGAAGCTTGACTCCAAACTTTGATCATGTAGTTGCTGTTATAGAAGAGTCTAAGGATCAATCAGTTTTTTCCTTTGATGAACTGATGGGATCTCTTCAATCCCATGAGGCGAGACTCAATCGATCTATCGAAAAGAATAAATATAAAGTATTCCAGGTGAAGGAAGCAACAACCAGATATGGTGAGAACAATGGTCCAGCAAGCAGAGGTCGAAGAAGAGGAGGATTCTGTAGTGGTCGAGGTCGTGGCTATGGAAGAGGCAGAGGAAGGAATGATGGGCATAGGCAGTCCAATGAGCAAAGTAATACAAAGAATGGCATTCAATGTCATCATTGTCAGTGCTACGGGCATATAAAGGCTAATCGCTGGTATAAAGACCAGAAAATAAACTTTGCAGCAACAGAAAATGAGGAAGAGAATTATCTCTTTATGGCTTGCATTGATATAGATCACAAGCCAAGTGATGTATGATTTGTAGATAGTGGCTGTTCAAATCATATGACAGGAACCAAATCTTTGTTCTAGGAGCTAGATGAGAAGCAAAAGAAAAAGGTGCAGCTTGGCAACGCAAAAGAGATGCAGGTTGAAAGAAAAGGCACTGTGGGTATTAACACTTGCCACGACAAAGTAAACATGTTGGACAACGTTCAATTTGTACCTAATTTAGGATACAATTTGTTGAGTGTTGGACAACTAATGTCTGATGGGCATTCTCTTTGGTTTGATGACGATGCTTGTGTCATTACAAACAAGAAGTCAGGCAAAAAGATTCGCATCACTATGACGCCAAACAAGATGTTTCCGCTGGATGTTTCTAACATGGAAAGTTTTGCGCTTGCTGCAAGTGCAAAGGATAAGTCAAAGTTGTGGCATTCGAGGTATGGTTACCTCAATATAAAGGGCCTGAAATTGCTAGTTGACAAAGGAATGGTTCTTGGACTACCAAAAATTGATTCTATTGAATTGTGTGAAAGGTGCATTTATGGAAAACAAACTAGGAAGTCTTTTCCTATTGGAAAAGCTTGGAGGGCTTCAAAGTGTCTTGAATTAATACATGCTGATTTATGTGGACCTATGCATACTACATCTTTTGGTGGGAATCGTTATTTTCTGATGATTGTAGTCACATGAGTTGGGTCTATTTTTTAGAAAGCAAATCAGAAACATTTCAAAAATTCAAGTACTTTAAAGCCCAGGTTGAGAAGCAAAGTGGTCTGTGGATAAAAACTTTTCGCACAGATAGAGACGGCGAATTCTTGTCCAAGAAGTTTAATCTCTTTTGTGAGGAAAATGGCATTCATAGGGAGATGACAACACCTTATACTCCGGAGCAAAATGGTGTTGCTGAGCAAAAAAATTGCACTGTTGTGGAGATGGCAAGAAGCATGTTACAAGCGAAGGGAGTTCCGAATCAATTTTGGGCTGAAGCTGTAGCGATATCAGTCCATTTATTGAATTTGTCTCCAACAAAGGTTGTTATGTATCAAACTCCATTTGAAGCTTGGAAGGGTAGAAAACCAACTGTAAGTTATTTAAGAATTTTTTGTTGTATTGCTTATGCTTTGGTAAATTCCCAATTTCGTCATAAGTTGGATAAAAAATCTAAAAAATGTGTTTTTACTGGTTATTGCACACAATCTAAAGCATATAGACTGTATAACCCTCTTAGTAGAAAGATTTTAATTAGAAGCGATGTAGTATTTGATGAAATGGCAAGCTGGAATTGGAGTGGAACTAATGATAAGATGCAAGAGCAGATTCCTATGCCCACTGGAATCACTTTTGATGCAATTCAGCAGCCAACTCCTATAGTTACAGCAGCCGATTCTAGTACCACTTCTCCAGATTTATTTTCTTCAACTTCAGGGAGCAGAAACTCTTCATCTACTACTCTTGAAGAGTCTTCAGATGGGCCAATTCCATTAAGAAGATCAACAAGGCTTAAAAAGCAGAACCCAAACTACGCCAATGACATGTATACAACTTGTCAATTTTCTTTTTCAATTTCAAATCCTACACATTATGAAGAAGCAGCTGAAAAGGAAAAGTGGCGGAGAGTGATGTTAGAAGAAATGAAATCTATCAAAAAGAATGGCACATGGGAGATGGTGGAATTACCTGAAGACAAAAATGCAATTGGTTTGAAATGGGTGTTCAAGACAAAGTTTGCAGCGGATGGGAGCTTGCAGAAGCATAAAGCTCGTCTTGTGGTAAAAGGATATGCGCAACAATATGGTATTGATTTTGAAGAAACATTTTCTCCGGTTGCTCGATTTGAAACTGTTAGACTTGTTCTAGCATTGGCTACACAGTCACAATGGTTAGTTTATCAATTTGATGTCAAGTCGGCATTTCTCAATGGAGACCTACAAGAAGCGGTCTACGTAGCACAACCAGAAGGTTTCATAAAGAAGGGCGATGAAACAAAGGTCTACAAACTAAAAAAGGCATTGTATGGTTTGAAACAAGCCCCTCGAGCGTGGTATAGCAAAATCGATGGGTATTTTCAGAGAAAGGGATAAATGAGAAGTGAGAATGAACCCACGTTGTATGTAAAGAAGAAAGGTAATGATTTCATCATTGTTTGCCTTTATGTTGATGATATCATTTATACTAGCTCTTCTATTTCTCTGGTGGATGAATTTAAGTCTCAAATGATGAATGTGTTTGAGATGTCAGATATGGAGTTATTACATTATTTTCTTGGCTTGAAGTCCATCAAGCTGAAAATGGAATATTTCTTTCACAAAGGAAATATGCCAAGGACCTTCTTACTAAGTTTGGTTTGCTTAATTGCAAGCCTGCTGCTACACCTATGAATGTTGCTGGAAAAACTGCAGCTTAAGGATGGAGCAGAGATGGACGATGCTAGAAATTTCAGAAGCATGGTTGGAGGTTTAACTTACCTAACCCATACTCGCCCCGATATTGCATTTTTTGTTGGTGTTATATCCAGTTTTATGCAACAACCTTCAAAGGTTCATTTTGGAGCAGCAAAAAGAGTTATGCGTTATGTCGCTGGAAGTATGGACTATGGGATTTGGTATTCACAAGTTTCTAACTTCAGATTATGTGGGTTCACTGATAGTGACTATGCTGGTTCATTGGATGATAGACAAAGCATTTTAGCACATATTTTTACTCTTGGGTCAGGAGTGATAAATTGGAGCTCAAAGAAGCAAGCTACAACAACCTTATCCACCTCTGAAGTTGACTTCAGCCGTTTGCCAAACTATTTGGCTAAGAAGGATGTTAGCAGAACTTCAGCATAAGCAAGAAAGTGCAACAGAGATATACTGCGACAACAAAGCATCAATCCCCATGACAAAGAATCCAAATTTTCATAGTAGAACGAAGCACATTGATGTTCGCTTCCATTTCATTCGTGATTTGGTTGCAAAGGAGGAGATTGTATTGAAGCATTGCAGCACTCACAAGCAATTGGATGATATATTGACGAAGTCGTTGGCAACAGACAAGTTTATCTATTTGAGGGCTTTGCTTGGTGTCTATAACTTTGAATCAAGGGGGAATATTGAAGACTGATTCATAGTATGACCTAGTCAATTAAGTTTGTTAGTAGTGTCCTATATTTTAGGGCTAGTTGTTAGCAAATATGTTGATCATGGTGCAGTACTTTCTAGTTGTGTTTTGGTTAGTAATTAGTTGTTTAGTTAATGGAAGTAGTGGTCATTTAGTGACTTAGTAGTTTGTTATTTTTAAGTCAATATAAAGCTGTACTTTCCTGTGATTTCAAACTGAATAATAGAAAAGACTTCAACATACAATTCTCTGTTTTTTCTTAAAGTTTTCCTGCCTATTTACTCCAACAACCATCTCACCAACGATTAACAAGCAAAAATAAAATTGAAAAAAAAAAAGAATAGACAATGAAGAAAAAATGATTGTGTATATAAATTTTCTTATTTCGTTGAATTCTGTAAATTACTTTATAATAATATAATGCTCATGAAAAAAATATAGATATATGAAAAACTACCTCAAATTCTGAATATGGGGGATCATAAGGAAACTGGAACGGTCTTTCCTTTGGAGTAACACCTCCATAACTTTCTTGCTAGTCATGAAATAAGACACCAGAAATTGTAAGTGTATTTAGTGACAATTATTTTCACAATGTATTCACAAATCACTATATAGTTTTGAGTTTCACTATGAAAATATCTTATAAAACACAATTTAACCTTTATAGATCTAAAGTTGACCATTTGTATTTTACAAATATGTAAGAAATAACAAAATTGAATATGATCCAACATAATTATTTGGCAATCTTTTTCCCTCAAAATATACAATCATCCATAGTAATTAACTAAGGGAGGGAAAGTGGATATAATAAACAGATAATGAAGAAACAATAATAGTGCGTATAAATTATCTTAATTTTCTTTAACTCTATCAATTGTATTTCAGAGTATAATACACCATGATAAAAAATAGGTATATGAAAAACTATCTCAAGTTTAAAATTTAAGGGAGCAAATTATTGAAGGAACAAGGTTTCCATTATAATAATACCTCAATTTTCTTGCTACACGTTACGAATGAAACCAAAAAATATAAATATATTTACTTATAATTATTGTTATGATGTATTCACAAGTTATGATACGATTTTTATTTAATCATTGAAATATCTTATACAACACAAATTTAGCCTTTTTATATATAAAAAAATTGTTATTTGAAAAACAAGTAAGAATTAATTAGATTAAATATTAACCAACATAATTATTTGGAAACAGTTTCTCCTCAAAACATACAATCATCTCCATTAATTAATTGGGAAAGAAAAAGTGGATAGAAAACAGATTGTAAAGAGATAAATAAAAGTGTCTACAAACTTTCGTAATTCGCTCAACTTTATAAATTAAATTTTCAAAACATAATATTTCGAGACTGGACATAGGTATATAAAAACCTACCTTAGATTTCAAATGCGAAAGAACATTGCGGCTATGATCCGTCACCTCCTTTGCAGTAATACCTTCACAATTGATTTGCTACAAAGAGATATAAGACATCAAAAATTTTAAGCGAATTTAATAATTATTATTTTCACTCTAATTATTCGTAAGTTATGATATAATTTGATCGTCAATATCAGATTTTATTTTTTAACACATCTTCAATTTTTCATGTAACAAAAGTCTATCATTCATATTCTACAAAAATGTAAAAAAATAAAAATAAATTTGAAATTATTTTTAAAAAAATTATTTGCAATCCTTTCACCTTAAACTATACAATCATCACCACTAATTAACTTGTGAATGTAAAGTGGGTAAAATAAACAATAATTTTGTGAGAAAAATAATAATATATACAATTTTTTGTTATTTACCCAAGTCTGTAAATTATATTTTTAAAATATAATTTTCTATGACAAAATATAGAGATATGAAAAACTACTTCAAGTTCTGAATATTAGAGGAAATAATGGAGAAGGAACGGTATTTCCTGTTTTGTTATACTTCTGTAATTCTTTTGTTATAGAGTGAAATAAGACACGATAATTTTACTTTATTTTCATTATGTATTCACATGTTATGATATATTTTTAAGTTTTCTTAATGGATTATCTTATAAATGTAACAAACTGTTTCCGTAGTTATAGAAAATCCAATGGGGGGGAATATGGGGCCGGAAAACTTTTTTTTGTAGTTTTTGGATTTTTCCAACCTTGTCCAGATTTGGACAAAATCGGAGTCATTGAGGTGTAGGGAAATCTGGTAACAATCGGGTAAAGTATTTAAGATTTTGATTACATGAGTAGTTAGATAACTCATTAAGGAATCCGTACGACTTTACAGAATTGAATTCGGACGAGTAGAACTCCCGAAATCGATCTTAGCATAAAGGGTATTTACTGAGCGTCGTGGGTTAGAGGTGTGTTGTGAAATGGGAAATTTGGAATACTTGAAATAACTTTTTGTCTCAAGAATGCCACTTTGGCGCTGGGTTTTGCCGCTTTGGCAGGGCCGCTGTGGCAAGCCCGATGCGAATTAAAGTCGTTAATAAACTCCTAAACGACCTCATTATACACTTTTTGACTTTTAGAGCTAAGGAACGACCCCAAGCGACTCATACTCGTTTTTCATCATTCTTGAGGCGAAAGGTAAGTTTTTCACTCCCCGAATCCATTTTTCGATCCGTAGAATGTAATAGAATGGGTGAATATTGATGGGGGAGGGTTTTGTTATAGATTCTATGATGGGAACAACCCTAATTTGGATAATTGGGATCATGGGTTTGATCTAGGGTTCATAGAATTGTTAGTAATCCGGGTAATTGATGATTGTTTATTGATTCCCGTATTATATTGATTGTTTGTAGACCAAGAACAAGAAGAACGAATCCGAAAAGGGAAGGATCAAGTTTCTTAGGGTTTCAAGCTAGTTTCGAGGTAGGTGATGGTTGTGAATCTATTATTGTGTGATGTATGCTTGTTATTGCTTCATTATGATACTTGTTTATGTATGAATGGTCCAATGGAGATCACAGCTGTTGTAAATAAGACAGATAATTGATGAATGCTATGAAATCATGACTTAAATGTATGAACTTGATGATATACTTGTGATTGTGATTGTGGTGTGTGAATGTGATCGGTTGCCACGTTCCGGCATAACTAACTTGGATCGGTTGCCACGTTACTGCAAAAAAATGGGATTGGCTGCCACGTTTCGAGATAAATATGTGATCGGTTGCCACGTTCCGGCATGCTAACTATTTGGGTTTGGGCTCCATGAGAGGACCAATGATTTGACATATAAATGTGAAGTTGTTCGTTGTTTGTAAATTTTGATGATATTGTATATGTTGATATGTATGCATGTGATGTTTGACTTGTTTATGTTGCACTAGTGGGATAGCCGCGTGATCCTACCAGTACACTGTGGTTGTGTACTGATTCTGCACTTTCTCTTATTTTTGTTGAGTACAAGGCATCTTCAAGTGGCTATTGACAGACCTCGCTTAGAAGATCAGTGATCAGTGATCAGCGTTCAAATTCAAGAGCAAGCCAATTCTTTCGGGCTGCCATGGAATTCTCTTTCGTCTATGTCCACCATTTCCAAACTTAGACCTTTGTTTTAGTTAATTCATTAGTATGGGGTTGTATCCCTTCTTGTTTAGACTTGATTCATTGTTAGAATGTTTTGGTGCATTGACTTTCAGGTTCTAGGTTATTCTTCCGCATTGTTAGTTATTATTGTTAGACTTTTGTTAGAGTTTATGCGAACTCTATTTTTATTTCCTTAGTGTTTGATTTAAATGCCTTAGTTTTTAGCTTATTTGCTTGGTTGGGTTGTAGTAGTGGTTCTCCCACCGGAGTGTTAGTGTGGGTGCCAATCACGACGGTCTGGGTCGTGACAAAGTTCCTATCAGAGCCTAGGTTGGTTGATCTCGATGTACCAAAATCAATCTAGTAGAGTCTAGCTGAACGGTACTGGGACACCTTTACTTTTCTTCGAGAGGCTATAGGACTTTAGGAAATCTCTATTTTTCTCTTGTCTCCCTTCGTGCTATGACTTGATTCCAATTGGTATCTGGTGATTGAAATTGGTATCTAACCTCCTTCACTCTTCTGTTCGCAGATGGTGAATACTAGATTCAACGGCGTTAGGACTGTAGCTCCCATCAATGCTCCAGCTAAGAAATCTGTAGCGAAAGGTCGCGGCCGAGGTAGGGGTAGAAAAAGAGCTATGTGTAGAGGTCGTGGAAGAGTTGCGTCTGTTGGAATGGAGCTCCTGTTGAGAATGCTCCTTTGAATGAGAACCCTCTCATGCATAATGAGGAAATAGAATAAGAGGTTGAGGTAGAGAATGTTGAGAATGTTGAGAAGGTTGGACAAGAGGAAAAGGTCCAGGCCGAGGCTACAAGTATTTCTCCCATCGATCTGGTGTTAGCTCAACAAATCATGTCGTTCTTGAAAGGGTTGGTTGGTCCTTAAGTGCTTCCATCGGTTCAAGCAACCTCAGCTCCTACTAATCATCCTGTTGTCAGCACTGCGCCTAAGATGGGTGGAATGGGAGGTAATGATGCTTCCTTCCGTCCTTTGTTGGGTTTGTCATGACTGGTAATGAGCATGAAATGTTAACTAAATTTTTGAAGCTTAAGCCTTCAGCATTTCTTGGTTCTGAGAGTGAGGATGCATATGAGTTCATTCTGGATTGCTATGAGAGGCTGTATAAATTGGGTATTGTTCATCAACATGGGGTTGAGTTTGTGTCCTATCAACTTCAAGGTGAGGCCAAACAGTGGTGGAAAGCTTATATGGAGTGCAGATCTTGTACTACCTCTACTTACTTGGACCCAATTTCATGCTCTGTTTCTAGAGAAATATGTGCCTATGACTTTCACGGATCGCAAGAAAGATGAGTTTATGGATTTGGAGCAAGTTAGTATGTCTGTGGCTGCTTATGAGGCCAAGTTTCATGCTTTATCTAGATATGCTACGCAGTTGGTGACTACAGAGGAGGAGAAGATCCGATTAATTATTAGAGGATTGAATTCTGAGTTGCAAGTATTATATGTTCATATGACTTCTACAGGGGGAGCTTTAATGAGGTAACATACTATGTTAAGAAAGTGGAGGGGGTGAGGGGAGATGGTCAAGCTAAGGCATGGGAAAAAAAGGTCAAGAACTCGAATAACTTTCAAGGTTCTTATTCCAAGGGGTCCGGAAGGCCAACGTTTGCAGCCAAGCCAATGCAGTCTGTTATGCCCGCCTCTACAGGTAGTTACTCGAAAACTCCATCTCATAATATTTAGGATAGTTAGGGAGTCGCGCCTTCGACGGGCAACATACCATCTTTTGATCGTACTTGTTACAACTGTGGAGAACCTGTGCATATGAGGAGAGATTGTCCCCACCCACATGTGTTAGATTCCACGCAGCAGCAGTCTAGAGTAGTGGTACCCACGGGGAATGGTAATAATAGTCGAGGGCATCCACAAGGTGGGCGAGGAGGTAATCAGCAAGGCTGTGGAGGTAGAGGAAATGGTAATGGTAACGGAGGTAGGGGTAACACGCAACCAGGCAGGGAAGTGGCTTGTCATGATGATAGGGCTCAGTTTTATGCTTTCCCAAGCAGGAATGAGGCGGAGGCGTCTGATGCAGTGATCAGAAGTAATATTCTTGTCTGTGACCGAATGGCTAATATGTTGTTTGATTCGGGTTCTACTTATTCATATGTATCCGTGAGATTTGCCTTATATTTTGATATGATTTGTGATAATCTTGATGCGCCTATTCTTGTTTCTACCCCACTTAGAGAGTCAGTCATAGTCTCCCATGTCTATCGTGCTTGTCCTATTTTGTTTATGGGATTTCAAACTTGGGCTGATTTAGTGATTCTAGATATGATTGACTTCGATATAATCTTAGGCATAACTTGGTTGTCCCCCTATTATGTTGTGCTTAATTGTAATACTAAGTCTGCAACTCTAGAAGTTTCGGGATGGGAAAAATTTGAGTAGGAAGGGGTGTACAAGTCTAAGAAAGTTAAGATTATATCCTCCATTCGGGCTAGTAAACTAGTAGAGCGGGGTTGTTTGGCTCATATTACGGATGTTGAGATTGTGGCTCCATCCATTGAATCTATTCTTGTGGTGTCTAAATTTAGTGAAGTGTTTACTAATGACTTGCCTGGTATGCCTCTGGATAGAGATATAGACTTCTACATTGATTTAGAACCTGGTACGCGCCCCATTTCTATCCCTCCTTATCGCATGGCTCCAGCAGAATGAAGAGAGCTTAAGGCTCAAATCGAAGAACTTTTTGATAAGGGATTTATTCGTCCTAGTGCTTCCCCATGTGGTGCCCCAGTTTTGTTTGTTAAGAAAAATGATGGTAGTATGAGAAGGTGTATAGATTACCGGCAATAAAATAGGGTCACTATTCGAAACAAGTACCTTTTGCCTCGAATAGATGATATTTTTGACCAATTTCAAGGTGCATCAGTTTTCTCTAAGATTCATCTAAGATCCGGTTACCATCAATTAAAAATTAGGCCTGAGGATGTTCCCAAGACGTCGTTTAGAACTCGCTATGGGCACTATGAGTTTTTGGTTTGACCAATGCGCCTGCAGCTTTCATGAGTTTTATGAATGGGGTGTTCAAGCCATTTCTTGATTCTTTCGTAATAGTTTTTATTGATGATATTTTGATCTATTTGAAAAGTGAGGAAGAGCATGACAACCATCTTCGTAGTGTTTTTGGGAAGTAAAAGCTATATGCTAAATTTTCTAAGTGTGAATTTTGGTTGAAATCGTTTGCATTTTTTGGGCATGTAGTTTCAAAAGAAGGGGTAATGGTAGATCCCCAAAAGATTGAGGCGGTTAAGAATTGGGTTAGGCCTAGCTCTATGACGGAAGTTAGGAGTTTTGTTGGGCTCGCTAACTATTATCATCGATTTGTAAAGAACTTTGCTTCTATCGCCACATACTTGACTAATTTGACCAAAAAGGAGATATCATTTTAATGGACAGAAAAATGTGAGGAGAGCTTTCAAAAGCTCAAGACTCTCTTGACCACCGCACCTATTCTAGCATTACCGGTTGAAGGTAAAGATTTTCTTATTTATTGTGATGTTTCTCATTCTGGGTTGGGTGCTGTGTTGAGGGAGGATAAGAATGTTATAGCTTATGTCTCGCGTCAATTGAAGGTGCATGAGAGGAATTATCCAACGCATGATTTAGAGTTGGTAGCAGTAATGTTTGCTCTTAAGATCTGGCGGCCTTACCTCTATGGTGTTAAGTGTGAAGTGTTTGCTGATCATCGTAGTTTGCAACATGGTTTCACTCAAAAGGATTTGAATTTGAGATAGCGAAGGTGGATGGAGTTACTTAAAGATTTTGATGTGACCATTCAATACCATCCGGGCCAGGCTAAGGTAGTGGCAGACGCTTTGAGTCGAAAAGCGGTAAGTATGGGTAGTGGTTGATAGATTGACCAAGTCAGCCCGTTTTATTCCGGTAAAAATAGATTATAATGCCGAACAATTGGCTAAAATTTATGTGAAAGAGATAATGAGGTTGCATGGGGTGCCCCTCTTTATCATCTCAGATCGTGGTACCCAATTCACATCTAAGTTTTGGAGGAAATTGCATGATGAATTGGACACACAACTCACTTTTAGTACAACCTTCCATCCACAGACAGATGGACAGTCAGAGAGGACTATTCAAGTGTTGGAAGACATGTTGAGGGCATGTATGATTGATTTTCGAGGGCATTGGGATAAGTTCTTACCTTTGTGTGAACTCTCCTATAATAATAGTTATCATTCCAGCATTGATATGGCACCATTCGAGGCACTCTATGTGAAAGGATGTAGATCACACATAGGATGGTTTGAGGTTGGAGATGTGAAGCCATTGGGGGTTGATTTAGTGAAGGATGCTCAACATAAGGTTAGCAGTATTCAAGCTAAGCTTCTAGCAGCCCAGAGTAGACAAAAGAAGTATGCGGATCATAAGGTAAGAGACATGGCGTTTCAATTCTGTCAAAATGTTCTTCTTAAGGCATCACCCATGAAAAGGGTGATGAAATTTGGTAAGAAGGGTAAGCTAAGTCCTAGATACATTGGTCCATTTGAAATTCTTGAATTTATGGGACCAGTGGCGTATAGATTGGCTTTTCCTCCTAATTTATCGAGTGTTCATCTGGTATTTCATGTATCCATGTTGAAGAGGTATCATGGTGACGGGGACTATATCATTAAGTGGGACTCAATTGTGTTAAGGACCTCCAATATGAGGAGGAACCGATTGCAATTCTTGATCGTGATGTGTTCAAGTTGAGGACCAAGGAGATTAAGTCCTAAAAGTTCAATGAAAGCATCGTCCAGTTGAGGAAACTACTTGGGAAACTAAGAGAGACATACGAGACAAGTATCCCCAATTGTTCGTCGATTCAGGTACTACTTCATTCCTTCCTTAGCCTTATTTCCTAACTTTCGTCACTCGGGGACGAGTGATGGGTAAATTGGTGTCGATTGTAACGACCTATTCCCGTTATTATAGAAAAGCCAACGGGGGGAAATTTGGGGTCGGAAAACTTTTTTTTGTAGTATTTGGATTTTCCCAATCTTGTCCAGATTTGGACGAAATTGGAGTCATTGAGGTGTAGGGAAATCTGGTCATAATCGGGTGAAGTAATTATGATTTTGATTACACGAGTAGTTAGATAACTTGTTAAGGAATCCGTATGACTTTACGGAATTGAATTTGTGCGAGTAGAACTCCTGGAATCGATCTTAGCGTAAATGGTATTTATTGAGCGTCATGGGTTAGAGGTGTGTTGTGAAATGGACATTTTGGAATTCTTGAAATAACTCTCTGCCTCGAGAATGCCACTTTGGAGCTAGGTTTTGCCGCTTTGGCGGGGCCGCTGTGGCGGGCCTGACGTGAATTAAAGTTGAGCAACTTTCACATATAGCAAACCTAAAAACCATATTTGTATGTTATAACTATAGTTTGCATATATAATTGCGCTCCATTGCAAAATTTATGTTTGCTATGGAGTTTTTTATTTGTATAATTCGCTACAAACATCCAATTTTATCAAAATTGTTCAGTTTTGTGTAAATTCATTTATAAATTGTAATTTGTCTAATAAGATCTGTATTTGTATAATTATAAGTGTATAGGACGAACATATATGTATTTGTATATACACTTTTCTCTCGCTTTATACAAACACAAACGCATTTTATACACTTTATATATGGCTAATTGTATACCGAATCAGATGGCAAAAAAAAGAGGATGTTTGTTGAAAATTACAATTAAAATAAACTATGGCAATAACATTTAATTTGAATTAATAGTTTGCTACTTCATACAATTTTCCCATTAAAGTTGTTAAATAAACCCCTAAACGACTTCATTATACACTTTTTGACTTTTAGAGCTAAGGAACAACCTCAGGCGACTCATACCGTTTTTCACCATTGTTGATGCTAAAGGTAAGCTTTTCACTCCCCAAATCCATTTTTCGATTCATAGAACGTAATAGAATGGGTGAATATTGATTAGGGAGGGTTTTGTTATAGATTCTATGGTGGGAACAACCCTAATTTGGAGAAATAGGATCATGGGTTTGATCTAGGGTTAATAGAATTGTTAGTAATCCGGGTAATTGATGATTGTTTATTAATTCTCCTATTATATTGATTATTTGTAGACCAAGAACAAGCGGAACGAATCCGGAAAGGGAAGGATCAAGTTTCTTAGGGTTTCAAGCTTGTTTCGAGGTAGGTGATGGTTGTGATTCTATGATTGTATGATGTATGTTTGTTCTTGCTTCATTATGATACTTATTTATGTATGAATGTTGCAATGTTGATCACACTTGTTGTAAATGAGATAGATAATTGATGAATGCAATGAAATCATGACTTAAATGTATGATCTTGATGATATACTTGTGATTGTAATTGTGATGTGTGAATGGGATCGGTTGCCACGTTCCAGCATAACTAACTTGGATCGGTTGCCACATTCCGGCATAAATATGGGATCGGTTGCCACCTTCCGACATAAATATAGGATCGGTTGCCACCTTCCGGCATGCTAACTGTTTGAGTTTGGGTTCCACGAGAGGACCAATGATTTGACATATAAATGTGAAGTTGTTCGTTGTTCGTAAATGTTGATGATATTGTATATGTTGATATGTATGCATGTGATTATAATGTTGTTTGACTTGTTTATGTTGCACTAGTGAAATAGCCGCGTGATTCTACCAGTACACTGTGGTTGTGTACTGATTCTGCACCTGCTCTTATTTTTGTTGAGTATAGGGCATCTTCAAGTGGCTATTGACAGACCTCACTTAGAAGATCAGTGATCGTCGTTCGAATTCAAGGGCGAGCCAATTCTTCCGGACTTCCATGGAATTCTCTTTCATCTATGTCCACCATTTCCGGACTTAGACCTTTGTTTTAGTTAGTTCATTAGTATGGGGTTGTATCCCTTCTTGTTTAGACTTGGTTCATTGTTAGAATGTTTTGGTACATTGACTTTCAGGTTCTAGGTTATTCTTCCGCATTGTTAGTTTTTATTGTTAGACTTTTGTTAGAGTTTATGGGAACTCTATTTTTATTTCCTTAGTGTTTGATTTAAATGTCTTAGTTTTTAGATTATTTGCTTGGTTGGGTTGTAATAGTGTTTCTCTCACCGGAGTGTTAGTGTGGGTGCCAATCACAACGGTCTGAGTCGTGACAATACAGTACGAATTTAATATTTCATATAACTAAAATTGATTATTTGTTTTGTAAAAAATGTAAGAAACAATTCAATTAAAAATTGGTTAGCCAAATCAGGTGAGAATACCTTCACCATAAAATATATAACCATCTTTACCAATTAAATAACTGACAATATTTTTACAATGTGTATTCACATGTTATGTTATAATTTGATTTTTATTATTGAATTATCTTTATTTCAGGCATGTTTAAGCTTTAATCTAATAAAAGTCTATATTTTTGTTCTTCAAAAATCTAAGAAATTTTTTTGCTGAAGATTAATCAGCTAAATTTAATTTTTTCACATCAAAATATATTATCATCTTCACTCATCAACAAGAGAGAGAAAATTCTTAAAATGAATATAAAGTCTAGAGAAAAATTATATTATATACAAACTTAATTAATGCGTTTAATTTCTGAAAAATTAAGTTTCAAAGCATAATACTCTATGATCAAACAAAAATGTTTATATGAGCAATTACCTGAAGTTCTTGATTCAGGAAATCATTAAAGAAGAATGAACATTCCTTTGCAGAAAAACTTCGATAATCTTCTTGCTGCATAGCAAAATAAGACATAAAATATTGTAAGTATTTTGCTGACAATTATTTCTCTATTTATTTGAATGTGAAGGAGTAATTTTGATTTTCATAATTGAATAATTATTCACCTCAACTTTAACCTTGCATGTATAAACTAAAATCAACCGGTCATGTTTTAAAAGAAAATTAAACAAATAAATAATTAAAATTAATTATTTAAATATTTTGAGAACTCTTTCATAATATTCAACCATCTCCACTCGTCAGATGAAAGGGAAGTGGACAAAAATAACAGAAAGTAAAGAAAAAAATTATATTGTGTTTGTATTTTCTTAATTCGCATAAATATGTTAAATGCATCTTTAGAACATGATATAATAAAATATATGTATGTAAAATATTCTTGACGAAGAAATTGAGACGATATAATTAAATTTTATTGACCTAGTGTATGATCAATTCGAGAAAAAATATTTTTTTTGATATTGATTGATACCAACAATGAAACTAAGAATTGTTTTCTTCTCATTTTTATTTTCCTACAATGTGTAAGTTTGTGCAATCAAATGTATCATTTAGAAAAATAGCAAACCGTTTAAACTTAAATAATACTAGAAAAAAAAACGAATAAAAAAAAGCAGAAATATGTACCGTATTAGAAGATTGAACATTCAATAGGCTTCCCAAAACAGTGGTAGTAAGTTCAGCTGAATGTGGTGTATGATAAATATTTTCCAACATAGGAGAGTCATCTAATGTAATACTTCTTCCTCCATCTCCATTACATTCAAAGCTCTCTGGTAAAGGGCATAACTCCACAGAAGCCTCTTGAAATTCAATATGACGAGGTTTTTCATTCTTATTGTAACTCAATTTATTTGACAAATCCTTATCCCTTTGATTAGATTGTAAGTCTTGATGATCAACCCTTATATCATAGTCAATAGAGTTTAAATTTCCTATTATAAGTTGTGTAGCTAAAATTGGAATACTGTCATCTTCTTTTCTTGTGGACAATTGATTAGCATTATCAAATGTGATACCCAAATCAAAAAATCAACTTTGAATCAGTATCTTTTTTCAAGCTCATACGATATTTCTGCAAAGTTTGCAAACATGAGTTTGATAACTATGCTCTAATTATAAAGAAAAATAGTGATGCAACGGTTTGCTTTAAGTAATTTTTCACACAAAGGTCATCTAACTTCTAATATTTGTTCTATCATAGAGTATCTAACATAAGAATGAATTAATATAGATATAAGTCATATAACTTTCAAATTTGATGATTTTTATTTAAAATTAATGCTAAATATCTCATACATGAATGCTTGAGTTCCATTTAAGAAAAAATGTAATATTTTAATGGATTGAAAATCATTCATACTCCAAGATCTTATTTAAAAATTAAAAATTCTCTTTCACTTTGACTAAGAGACATTTTTTACTCTTGTCCCCCCCCCTCCCCCCCCCCCCCCAAACTCCCACTCCACGACCTTATTTCATGTCATGTCTATTTTATCCTACTATTTCAGTCATTCATTTATACAACATTTTTTTAAATATTATCTATAATATTTTATATTTTTAAATTTGGTATTTTATCAATAGATAATTTTATATTTTATTATAATTTTATATGAATTCATTAAAATAAGAAGAGTAATCTTGAATCTAACGCTATTTTTGTATGATTGTTACTTTAATATTGCATTCATTAAGTATATATTTATGTATTTATGTGCATGCATGATTATGGTTATATTTAAGTAGCACTGTTTTCTCATTGTATGTTATCTATTATATAAATTATTTTCTTATTGGCATTGATGAAATGTTTTCTAAAATTAAAATTTATAATTCATTTACTTTATGGATAAAAAAAAATTTCAAAATTTATTATAAATAGACCTTTTTTTTTGTTAATTCTATTTTATATTTACCTACTCTAAAATAAGTTTAAAAAGTTATGAATCAATTTTATTTTCACTTTTGTGTAACAAATATTAGGGTTTTAATTATTATATAAAAAAAAAAGCTTTCTCATTATGATCATTTATTCAATGATAGAACACCAACTCTATACTCAATTAGTATTATTTTTTTCTATTTTCATCTACAAAATAACATTTATTTTTCTATAGATAAAATTTGCACTATAGATTAAGCATATATTGAGTTAAAAGTAGTAAACCTTCAAATGATATGCAACATGTCTGTATGCTTGTTCTTTCGCAATGTTGCATATTCCCATAAATAATGTATGTCATCTTGTGATATGGGCTTCAGTATGAACAAAATAACTCCACTCTCTAGTGCTTTAATAGCCTGGTCACATTCAATAATAGAGATTTGAGTCATATACTTTGATCAAAAATAAAATAACAGGGAGGGGGTTACTATGATAAAAGATACATTTAGTGTAAGTAGATTTTTCTTTTAAAGGCAATGTTTATTGCCAACAAAATATTTAGCATCAATTGAGTTAATGTCATTACATTCAGATACGCCAATGCCTTTAGAGACATTTATATATAAAGATTGTTATTTATAACAATCTATATTTATTATTTCCACTAAATATAATAGAAAGACAATTATATTATTAATTATCGCTAAATAATTGCTCCTAACTCCTTTAATTTTTGTAGTGGGTTATGAGAGAATAACAATAACACACCCTTATAAAGTTAATAGTTTCTTGAATCCATCCCTAAATAATTGTGATCCTTTTAAGTTAATTAAAACTGAACATTATTAATAATCTTTGAGTATTTAACAACTCAACGATTATAAGATTTAACATAAGGACGTGAAAATAATACGTTTAATGGAAACTCTCAATTAGACATGTATTTTTTTCTATGTTAGGTATATTTCCAGTATTGTCTAGTGCACTTTTTGATGTTGTAATTTTTAAGATTTGATGGGATATTTCTGATATTTCTAATTAAACCATTTATTCTCATAGTTCTTTTAAAAGCTAATAACCAGAGTTATTTAAATATTTATGGTGAGAATAAAATTCCTTAGTTTTAACACATTAAAAAAATATAAAAAAATTCAAGAAAATATATAAACATAAGTGAAAATTTTAGAATTTGGGCTAGCTCATACTAAGGAAGGTTTTCACTTTGATATTAAATCAATGTTATGTGAAAGAAGTCATAAAAATCAAGCTTTCAAGTAAAACAAGATAAATAAAAAAGAAGACAAAATGTGCATACGTGCATACCTTAGGAGAGTTTAAGACTTTTGTTACTTTTTTATAGGCTAAGCATAAATACCCTTGTTTCCATGGAATGGTAGATTTGATGAATGATAGAGATATTTTCTTAGAGCATGAAATACTCATGTTAGCTTGGATTAGGGTTTGCTTAGTTATCCATTAAACCTCTCTTTAATTACAGCATAGCTAGGTGATTTGTGTATGAGTTTTCTTCCTCCTCCATTCAAAAATATTCATGCTCTAAATTTTTCAGTTATAAATTTATCTTTGTAAATAAATAGGTAAATTCGAGATTTAATTGTTGGCTTTAATTGAGAATTGGTTAGTGACTTTGTTTGAACCAACGTTTATTGAAAAACACTCTCGATACCAGCTGAAATTTTGAATTTTAATATTGAAGAAGTTGAATTGAGTTTTGAAATCTAAAATTAAAATATCTTTTTTTATTGTAAGTGTTTAATGTGATTGAAACTTGTTCTATATTGTTAGGGATCTTGAATATGAATTTTGATCTTGATTGAAGTTGATTTGTGTACTTTAGTTTCAAATTTTTATTTTACTATTGAGAAATTTTAACCTTTGATCATAAATATGGAAGTTATTGACATTACTTGTGAGGTCCTATTTTGACAAACCAACATTCTTACTTGTGATATTATGTTTTTAGTTATGATGAGCTATAAGGGACATATGAATAGTCATTGGAGTTTTTGTAGAAGTTCTATGATAATTATATTATCTTTAATTAAGTTTAATTTAATTATGTTCTACAACCTCTCTTAAATTGCACAATAGCTATATGTGATTCACGTATGATTTTCTGATTGTCATAATTGAATGTTATTCTAATTAATGTCAGGTTCTCTTTTGATTATTCTTGATATTTGTATCTAAATTATTCCATTTATCCCTTGTTTATTAGCAATCTTAGGACTTGGGTAGTGATAATTATTGCTAACTCCAATGTGTTCAATTAGTTCATATTGAAATGGTTGAAAGTTCTAGCCTAACTCCTATTAAACATATCTTTGATTTCTTTTCATCATCATTGATAAATTTCTTACGGTGAGTCGTTATTTCATATATAATATGTTATTTGAATCTTCAGGACCCAAAAGTTACAAATAAGAAACTAATTCTAGTCTTGTGAAGAATATAAAAAATTATAAACTCACAAATAACAAGAATGCCAAAATCTTTGGCGATCTCTTGTTGAAGTTGAAAGTCATTCATTTTAGGAATGTGCACTTTTGTGATAACAAGATCGAATGAGAGGCCGCTGCTGTCACGACCCGAGCCTACACCCTGGAGGTGGCCAGCACTCGAGAACTATTGATGGTCCCCAAGCGAACCCTCATCCTGGCTGACTACAAGTGGAAAACTGATTCAAGCATACAAAACTTAAAAACTGAATAAAATTCCATGAAACTGAAATATAAAATTTTAACTTAAATGAAATACTCTGAATATAAAAGTAATATTCAACTCGCCATAAAATAGGCAACTTAAGTCTTTAAAATATTTAATAAAATAAATGAATAATACAAACTTCTCAACTATATTAACTATCTATGAAGCCTGTAACTGATAAAGATGGAAGTCGGGACAAGACCCACGACAACCTGACTAAACTGAAAAGTAAATGAAATCTTCCGGAAACAAGGAGGCTCACCATAGCTAACTCAAATTCCCGGATGTATCAACGAATCTCCTGTTGATGATCCTGAATACATGTGTCTGCATCATGAGAAGATGCAGGCCAAATGGCTCAATACGTGGAATGTACGAGCATGTAAGAGGAATTCTAAAGCATAACATAAGCTTGAACTTGATAAAAATGGGAACATACTTACCTCTTTTTAAACTTACTCAACTCAAGGAATATTCAAGGATACTCAAAACTACTCAACTTACTCAACTCCGAAGTACTCAAGGATAAGATACTCAACTCAGAGATTAGATATTCAACTCAAAGATATGATATTCGACTCTGGGTACTCAACTCAATATAAAGCAACAATACACATGCAATATATGGAAAGCTTTATAAAACAGTAAAAGCAACTTAGTTCGTTAAAGAAAATGCAATAACAAACTCAAATTTACTTATATTATAAAGTAATATAGTTTCTGTGGGAGATTATCTAACCGACAACCACCACTCTGAGCCTAAGTGGTGATACATCGTCTTGCCCACGCTGCCAGAACTGTCCTACGATCTGAGATGATACAAAGGGGTACCCCATGCAGCCTCACTCTCTCTTTCACATAAACCTTAGCCAATTGTTCAACATTATAATCTATTCTTACCGGAATAAAATGGGATGACTTAGTCAATCTATCAACCACTACCTAAATAGAATCAAACTTCCCCAAAGTCTTGGGAAGACCAACCAATAAATCCATGGCTATCATTTCCTAGTTCCATTCCGAAATTGGCATTCTCTAAAGCAAACCTACAGGCCTTTGATGCTCATACTTTACTTTTTGGCAATTTTGACACTTTAAAATTGAGTACACCTTCAACATCAAGAGTGGTCTGTTGTGCCTTACCCATCACAGTCTTCTTCTTAAGTTCATTCAAATTTTCATCCTCAAATTGCTTGGCCTTGATCTCTTCATTAAATGTGGCCCTTACTTCAATGCTAGCTAACACCCCACCTTTTTCTGAGATGCCCAATTGCATGAATTTAGACTCCAAGGTCTGAATTTTCTGGGCCAAAGGTCGCTTGGTTACACTCACGCAACCTAGACTACCCATACTTACTACTTTTCGACTTAGAGTGTCTACCACAATATTAGCCTTACCCAGATGGTATTGAATAGTGACATAATAATCCTTGAGTAACTCCATCCACCTTAGTTGTCTCAAATTTAGATCCTTTTGAGTGAACACATTCTGCAAACTACGATGATCAATAAACACCTCACACTTAACACCATAGAGGCAATTGCCGCCAAATCTTAAGAGCAAACACTACCGCTGCCAACTCCAAATCATGTGTTGGATAATTCCTCTCATACACCTTCAATTGACGCGAGGCATAAGCTATAACATTCTTATCATGCATTAACACAACACCCAAACCAGAATGTGAAACATCACAATACACAATAAAATCTTTATCTTCAACCAGTAATGTTAGAATAGGTGCGGTGGTGAAAAGAGTCTTCAGCTTTTGGAAGCTCTCCTCACATTTTTCAGTCCATTCAAATGGTATCTTCTTTTTGGTCAAATTTGTCAAGTGAGTGGCAATAGAAGCAAAGTTCTTCACAAATCGGCGATAGTAGCTAGCGAGCCCCACAATACTCTTAACTTCCGTCACAGAGCTAGGCCGAACCCAATTCTTAACCGCCTCAATCTTTTGAGGATCTACCATTACCCCTTCTTTTGAAACTACATGCCCCAAAAATGCAACCGCAGTCAACCAAAATTCACACTTAGAAAATTTAGCATATAACCTTTGTTTCCCAAGAACACCCAGAACAATATGAAGATGGTCAACATGCTCTTCCTCACTTTTCGAATAAACCAAAATATCATCAATAAAAACTATGACGAATGAATCAAGAAATGGTTTGAACACCCATTCATCAAACACATAAAAGTTGCAAGCGCATTAGTCAACCCAAGAGACATAACTAGAAATTTTTAGTGCCCATATCGGGTTCTACACGCCATCTTGGGCACTTCCTCGGGCCTAATTTTTAATTAATGGTAACCAGACCTTAGATTAATTTTAGAGAAGACTCAAGCACCTTGCAATTGGTCAAAAAGATTTTCTATTCTAGGTAATGGGTACTTATTTTGAATGGTGACCTTATTCAATTGCCGGTAATCAATACACATTCTCATACTACCATCATTTTTCTTAACAAACAAAACTAGAGCACCCCATGGGGAAGCACTAGGATGAAAAAATCCTTTATCAAGAAGCTCTTGGATTTGAGCCTTAAGCTCTCTTAATTCTGTCGGAGCCATGCGATATGGAGGGGATAGAAATGGGGCGAGTACCAGGTTCTAAATCAATGCAGAAATCTATATCCCGATTCGGAGGCATACCAGGAAAATTAGTAGGAAACACTTCTCTAAATTCTGACACCACAAGAATGGATTCAATAGATGGAGACTCAACCTCAACATCCTGAATATGAGCCAAATAAGACAAATAACCCTGCCCTACCAGTTTCCTAGCCTGAATGAAGGATATGATCTTAGCTTGCTTAGGCTTGTATACCCCTTCCCACTCTAAATTTTCCCTTCTCAGAATTTCTAGAGTTACACACTTAGTATTACAATTAAGCACAACATAATAGGGGTACAACCAAGTCATGCCTAAGATTATATCAAAGTTAGTCATATCCAAAATCACCAAATCAGCCCAAGTCTGAAAACCATAAACAAAATAGGACAAGCACGATATACATGGGTGACTATGACACACTTTCCAACTGGGGTAGAAACATAGATGGGGACATCAAGTATATCATAAATCATAGCAAATGTTCTGGCAAATCGCACGGACACATACGAATAAGTGGAACTCGGATCAAATAACACATTAGTCATCTGGTCACAGACAAGAATAGTACATGTGATCACTTTGTCAGACGCCTCTGCCTCATTTTTGCCAGGAAAGGCGTAACACTGAGCACTATCATCATGACGGACAACTTCTCTGCCTGGCTACACTGTACCTTTTCCTGCATTACTATTTCCTCTGCCTCTGTGGCCTCACTGATTTCCTTCTCGCCCACTTTGTGGACGTCCTCTACCATTATTACCATTCCTCGCGGATACCACTGCACTAGACGATTGGTACGCGGAATCCAACACATATGGGTGGGGACAATCTCTCCTTGTATGCACAAGTTCTCCATAATTGTAGCAAGTACAATCGAAAAATGGCTTTCTGCCCGTCAAAGGTGTGACTCCCTGGCTATCTTAAATCAAATTATGAGGTGGAGTTCCCGAGTAATTACCTATAGAGGCGGGCATGAGAGACTGAATTGGCCTGACTACAAGTGTTGGCCTCTGTGTACCTCTAGAGTAAGATCCTTGAAAGTTGCCTGAATTTTTGGCTTTCTTAGCCAATTCCTTGGACTTGACCGTCTCGCCTCACCCCCCATCCACTTTCTTAACAAAGTCTGTTACCTCATTAAATCTCCTTCCTGCAGAGGTCATATGAACAGATAATACTTGCAACTCAGAATTTAGTCCCTTAATAAATAAATAGATCCTCTCTTCCTCAGTAGTCACCAATTGAGTAGCATATCTAGACAAAACATTGAACTTAGCCTCATAAGCAGCCACAATCATACCACCTTGCTCCAAAGCCATGAACTCATCCTTCTTAGGATCCCTCAAAATCCTAGGCACATATGTCTCCAAAAATAGAGCATAAAATTGGGTCAAAGTAAATGGAGGTAAATCTGAAGATCTACATTCCATATAAGCTCTCCACCACTACTTAGCCTCACCTTGAAGCTGAAACGTCACGAACTAAACCCCATGCTAATAGACAATTCCCAACTTTTGAAGCCTCTCATAGCAATCTAGGATGAACTCATATGCATCCTCACTCTCAGAACCATGGAACATAGGTAGTTTCAACTTCAAAACTTGGTTAATATCTCATGTTCATTTCCAGTCAGAACAGGACCCAATAAAGGATGAAAGAAAGCATCATTACCTCTAGTTCCACCCACCTTAGGGACACTGATAGCAATCGGAGGATTGGCGGGAGCTTGAGTTGTTTGAACAGAAGGAAGCACTCTAGGACCAACCACCCCTTTCAAGAATGACATGATCTGTAGAGCTAACACTAGGTCTATGGCAGGAATATCTGTAGTCTCGGCCTGCAACACTCTCTTGTCCAACCTCCTCAACATTCTCTTTTATCTCTTCATGATGTACGGGAGGGGCCTCATTTTGGGGAGCATTTTTGACCGGTACCCATCTCTAGTAGGCGCCACTCTTCCTCGACCTCTATCCCTAGAGATTCATCTACCCCTGCCTCAACCGCGAACTCTCGCTGCAGATTCCTTAGCTAGAGCATTAACGGGAGCTGCGGACCTGGCATCCTTGAATCTAGTGTTAACCATCTGTGGGCAGAAAAGTGAAGGAGGTTAAATACCAATTTGAATCCCCAAATACCAATTGGAATCAAGTTATAGCACGAAAGGAGACAAGAGAAAACAAAGAGATTTCCTAAATTCCTATAGCCTCTCAAGAAAAGTAAAAGCGTCTCCGTACCATTCCGCAAGACTCTACCAGACTTGTTTTTGTACATCGAGATCAACAAACCTAGGCTCTGATACCAACTTTGTCACAACCCAGACCATCATGAATGGCACCCACACTAACCCTCCGGTGGGAGAACCATTACTACAATCCAAACCCAACAACTAATCCAAAATTAAAACATTTAAGTTACGGAAGCAAGTTAAATATCTAAATACTGAAGTTTCCATAAACTTCCAAAAGATGTAACAACTAAACAAATGCGGAAGAAATACGCCTAGAACCTAAAAGTCAATGTACCAAATAATCTAAAAAGATCCATAATTTTAACAAGAAGGGTTACAACCCCAAGCTAATGAACGAATAACTAACTAGAAAAGTCTAAGTCCAAAATGGTGGACACAGACAAAAGAGAACTCATGGCAGCCCGGAAGAATTGGCTCACCCTTGAACTCGATCAGCGATCACTGATCTTCTAAGTAAGGTGTGTCAATAGCCGCCTGAAGATACCCTGTTCTCAACAAAGAAAGAGCAAGTGTAGTATTAGTATGCAACCACAGTGTACTGGTAGAATCACGCGGCTATCTCACTAAATGAAACAAATATAAGTCACTACAATAATATAATAGCATGCATATATCGAACATATACAATATTATCAACATGTACGAATGAGGTGCAATTTCACATATCTAAAGATACACAATTATATCAAATCATTAGTACTCTATTGGAACCCAAACCCAAACAGTTTGCATACCAGAATGTGGTACCCGAGCCAATGTCTATGCTGGAACATGGCAACCAATCCTATAATTATGTTGGAACGTGGAAATCGATCCAAGTTAGTGTGTCGGAATGCAACACCCGATCCATTCAATAAGCCACAATCACAATCAAAAAGTACATTCTCATAATAATACAATCAAGTCATGATTCAAGACATTCATCATTCATATTTCCTCATTTACAATTAATGTGATCAATAATGCAACATTCGCATACATACACGTATCATAATGGAGAAAGAACAAACATACATCAGACAATCGTAGAATCACAACCATCACTGATGAGTCCACAAATTGGACTCATTTAGGGCTATATTTTAATAGAAATTGTGTCCTCAAATGTTTATTTTATCACAATATCTAATGAAAACCCTTAAGTTTCAGATATTTGAAGTTTGAAGGAAAGCATGGACACTAAGTCGCTAAAAGGAACGAAAAGGCTGAAAAGAATAACAAAATTAAGGTCTGAGGATTGCCGAGTCCACTTGGCGAGTCGCCGAAGGGTCTTATTTCTCCTTTTGTTCCAGTGTGCTGAGCCTTGAAGGAAAGGAGAAAATCGGCGGTGAAAAGGAGAAGTCGACGTATCGGCGGTGAAAAGGAGAAGTCGACGTATCGCCGAACAACTCCGCGAAGTAGTGCTATATCGCCCAATTATCCAGGATACAAAGATGCTGAAGGCAACTGATGAAAGGCAATGAAGTATCCAAAAGGGTGGATCACCGAATGCATCGGCGATTCCCACTAATGTCGTCGAAAGATCCTTCGTATCACATTTTCTGAAAACTACAAATACTAGCTCAGTTTTTAAGGAGAGAATTTTTACCTTGTTTTACCAAGTTTTTAGATTATTAAGTTTTAGACAGAGTTTTTCTTTGGAGATATTCTCTTTAAGTTTTGGAGAGGGTTTTGAAGAACTTGGAGTTTTCAAGGGTTTCATCTTCAAGAAATTGGACTTGAGTCTCTTGGATTCTTCACTTTTGGCTTGTTTTAAGACTTAGTCTTGCATACCCATTGATGGAAACTAATATTGGTATACGTCTTTATCTCTTTTACATGCGTAGCTAAAATCCTAATTCTTGGGGTGTGATTTTATGAATATGGGTTAGATTAGTTGTTGGGTTTTGCTTGTTGATAGTTTAATCGTTTAGTAGTTATGGTTGAACTTAATGAGGTTGTACTCAGAAATATAATCTGATATATGTGTTTTCGACTTGCTCAAGAGAGAGGTCGTAAAACTAAGACTACTAAATTAATGGCAAGTGCGAGTGGGTCAACATGAGGTTCAACTCGAGAGAGTGAACCCTAGTCCCATGTCCACACACTTAGCTCGAGAGAGTGAGTGGGTTAAGGTGGAGGCTGTGCTTCATGCGGCAAGTGGGTGTTCGAGAGGAACCCGCTTGAAACGGGGTAAGTTGCTCGAGAGAGAGCTTATCCCCCTTAAAGTCTAGCCTAGTCAAAATTACTCTACGAGTACTCTATCAAAAACATGTACCAATGAGTTAGTCTATCTCGTATTCCATTCACATCCCAAGAATCCCCCTTTCATTTATTATATCTCTTTGTTAATTTTGCAGTTTTTACTTGCTTATGACAAAACCCCCATTTGATACTTGACGCTTGCATCACCCTTTTTAAATTTGTTATGTTTTCATTCACCAAAGTCTTTAGCTATGGTTAGCTTTAGCACTTTCGCACTTGACCACTAACTTTCACACTCACTCCCTTGGGACTCAAGCCCAACCCTTGGTAAGGTTGGGTTACTAAACTATTGTACGATCGTAGACACTTGCATCGGAAGTTGTGTCTTGATTACGCAAACAATAAAATGGCATCGCTATCGGGGAGTGGTGTTACGTGAAAGTTTTTGGCTTGAGTCAAATTCTTCTTTCGATAGTCGTGATTTACTAACTTTATTTTTAGTTTTGTTTTCCTTTGAATTTGTTGATGTAGGTAGGTACCCTAAGCATGGCTGGGGGGAAATGGTGACAACTTGACTGAGACGAGCCAAGAAGTCAAGAGAGAGTTCGAGTTAACTACACTGGTAACTCGGTTGAACGAGTTGTCCACCAAATTATCAGAGGTGGAAAACTAGTGCAAGAGTCTAGGGAGGTACATACCTCCTCACGAAAGGAATCAGTCTAGAGACAGGGAGAAAAATCGCATCGAGGACACACTCCAAAAGATCACCGAACAAGATCAAATGTTGGAAGAGATGAAGGAGAATATTGAAGTGTTGAATCAAATGGTTGGCTCTCACTCTAGATCGATCCAGCTTATCAGGACACTCCTGAATTATGCGATGCCTCCTTTTCGCCCAAATAAACTATTAGGGTTACCTAGTAACACTAGGGACAACCCCACCAATAGAATGTGATTAGGGACTCGTGTTATGCCACAACGTTAAATAAGACGCTTCTTGGGAGGCAACCCAAAGTTTTAAATGCTTTATTTTGCTTTTATAAATAATGGGGTGTTAGTGGCGCAAGTTTAGAAGCTGAAAGTGTTTGGAAAATACAGATTGGCGAGTAAAATGGTTAGACGGTGAATCGCTGAAAAGGTCGGTGTGTCCGACTTGACCCGCCATTTGGCTCAATGCAAGGTTAAGTTAGAGCCTGTAAAAATCAGTGAGCTAACGAAGCAGTTCGGCGTGTCGGCGACCTTGATGTAGACTGCCGTCTTGACCCCAAGAAACTTAACTAACTTTAGCGATCGGTGGGGTAGGTGATCACTCGGTGAATCGCTGAGTAAATCAGCGAGGGCAACTAATGTCACCGAACAGGCGTGAACTGGATGGTTTATAATGTCCAAGAAACTTCAAATTTGAAATTCTTCACTTTCCCTCGCTGTTAAACCTTCTAAATTCAAACTAAGGTAGTATTTTCTTTATTTTAGCTTGTTGATTTGTGCTCGGAGCTGGAAAACTTTGCCGCCTAGCTTTTCAATCGCATTTTAATCGGCATCTAAGGCTGATTTCCGAACCCCGAGTTTATGGTTGAAAATTTTGAACTCTTTTGCAATAATAGTATCGTATTGATGTGTGCTTGGGCCTCTCTGGTAGGATTAGAATCCTTAATTGCCTATTTTAAATTTGAAAAATCTTGCATGTATGGTTTGACTGTCAAATGCCCATATTATTTGTGCTTTTTAATGAGATGGGTCGTGATTGTGTGTTGTTAGATTGATTTGGTGAAGTCTGATTATCCTACGTTTGTGCTAAATGTCAAAAATTTGTGACACCGCTCTTAAGAGCAAATATCATCAAATGGCCAAATGTGGCAAATTCGCGAGAAAATTTGAGTATCCCAGAGTGATGGGTAGTACGGGCCTTGTTTGAATTCCATGAGTGCATGCTTTTATTTTATTTTCGGGGGTTGCGGGGTTACATTCAAGAAGATGGGTTAAAAATAGGCACGTTGGGTCGATTGGCGAGCTAGGTCGAGCTCGCCGAACGACTGGGCGGTTCGCCTAAAGTCCCCATCTCGCCAATAATTTGGCGCGTTGATCAATATTTGATACTATAACTTTCGGCGAGATGCCTGAGTTCGCCGAAGGCACTAGGAGACTCACCGAAAGTACTCTTTATCGCTCTTTATTTGCACCCCTAAGACCTTATGCACTGTAACTTTCGGCTGACAAACCCTTGCTCACCCAAAGTAGTCGACGATTCACCGAAAGGATTCTCCTATCACCGACTTGCCTTAATTGTTTAGCCAACCCCATCGGCGAGCCAGACTTAGCTCGCCAAAGCGGTTTGGCGACTCGCCGACTTGATCGGCGACTCACCGACTGGATCGGCGAGTTTATCTGCAACAAGATTTGTTGTGCTAGAGTTTGATTTTGTTTTCTTAATTTCTCTCAATGTTTTGCAGATATAGTACACACCAATCTAACTAAATCACCCCAGAGAAAAGCAAAAGGCATTATAATAAACGAAGGAGGATCAAATCCTCCGAAAAGGAAAGAGGATGACCTCCAACGAGGAGATGAAGGAAAGAGGAAGAAGCACATAGCTAGGAAAGTAGTAGCTATTGAAGTAGCCTTTATTGAACCCAACGATGAGCAACCTCTGCTTAATCGAAGGAATGACTCCGAGCTAGATCTCAGCCCACCTCTACCAGAACTCCTCTAGCTGCCACTCCTCCGATAACAGACTCAGTGCCAGCTCAGGCACCACCTCCAGTGGCCCCTGCACTCACTATAGGTCCTCCACCAAGGATGTTTAACAGATTGAAGGGTGATGGTTTACGGACCATCATAGAGGAGAAGTTACTATCCATAGAGGTTCAGGAAGGCAAGGATCCTGATGTGCTTGAAACTCTATGATACCATGGATTCAAGAAGTTCACACAACCCCGAGGCCCTTATATTCCTTCTTGGGTAAGAGAGTTTTACATTGCTTATGGGGAGTTGGTGCCTAAGAACAAAAAGAAGGCAAGTGAGTTTCGACCGATGAAGTCTGTTATGGTCAGAGGAAAGGAAGTGGAGTGTCATAGTGAGCATATTAATGTTGTATTGGGTAGACCGTTGCACTCTATACTTCCTTACGAGGGGTTGCTGATTGTTCAGTCCCTGGATGATTTGAAGGGTTGGTAGGCTCCGATGATTGCTGACACCACCCTGAGGTGGATGGATGCAGGGGCTCCTATTGAGAAAAGGGACATGAACATCGCCTCCAGGTTCTGGTTTAGATTCATCAGCAGTACCATAATTCCATCCTAGAATGAGTCTATTCTGCGCCATCCTAAGGCGGCTTTCCTTGGTTCTATCCTGGCCAGGAGGTGGATCGATCTGGGACTGCTGATGTCACAGGAGATGGCCATGAGAGCCAAACAGAAGCTGACGTCTCTACCATTGCCATTTCTGGTCATTGAGCTATGTCGGCAAGCTGGAGTACCTCATGACACTACGAGGGATGTTAAAGTCACCCTGTCTTCCTCCACCGATATCCGGCGTATCGAGACCGAGTTCACACGAGAGGAGGTTGACAGGAGGATAGCAGCTCCAGCAGACACTTCTCCAAAGGTCAATATTGACTCATTACTAGCAGAGGCATCTTCGCCTACTCCGGCCTCTGAGCCCTCAAGTATGCCCACTTCTTCTTCATCTTACTCACAGGCTCCAGGTGCCTCATCATCCTCCCAGCCTGCCAGGATCACTCAGGCCATGATCCTGAAGATGGGGCAGTTGGCCTATTCAGCTGATGTGAGATCCATCCCAGGGATGGTTGATAGCATCTTGGCTACACTGACACCCCTTAGCGCCTCTGTTGATGATCTGGATACTAGATTCACTGCTTGTGAGATCAGATAGAGGGATACATCTGAAGTTTCGGCTTTGAAAGCCAAAGTAGCAAATTTAAGAAAGGATGTAGACTATTTGAAGGCTACAAACTTTACTTCACTGATGCAGGATGCTCCTGACACCTAAGGGATTCCTCCGACTACTACCAGAGATGTGAAGGGGGATGGCACAACACATATAGAGTCGGATGCAGAGACCGACGAGGAATTGATATCAGTACATGCTGAGGAGACACAAGAGAGCAGAGATGAGGATATAATCAGAGACTTGCCGGATCTTATAGAGATGATTGTCTAGGCGGTGATCCAGGCATTGCCGACTGAGACGTCCACAACAGCTCCTAGTGGATCTGGCACTACTATTCCATCTGAGGCTACTCAGTGCACGATGCCCATATACAAACTGCTACACCAACCACCGAGACTTCAACAGAGGGAGAGACTGCATAGAAAGGACCTTTCTTTAACTCCCTCTCTGTCTTATTATATTTTTACTTTTGGATGCTTTTATTTGCTTTTGAGGACAAATACTTTTTAATTGTGATAGGGTGAGGCCCACACCTTTTGTGTTGATAGTTGTGTTTTGTGTATATATTTGGGTTGTTCTGCTTTAAAATTGTGTTTTATCTGTTTGTGTGGCTGATTGAGTTTATGGCTCCTTTTATTTATTTAATTGCAAAATGATTTCAACCCATCCGAAAATATTTGCCACCTCTTGTGTGTGAATGTGGTTGTTCTTGTGCAAAATTTAAGTCTCGGTTTTGACCAATTCCAATGACTTGAATAGTACCCTTAATCGAACGAACATGAATGCGCGGCTACGATGAGGCCAAATGAAGTTGCATAGATAATATGTGAACTCTTTGAATCTCGTTTTGACTAGCCTAGTATTGAATCGAGTCTCTTGTAATGACCGTTGCACACTAGCAAAAGTGTGGAGTCATGTTTGACTTTAGTGTTTATGTCTAATGTGATGAGCTTAGTTTGAAACATGCATAATAGATCCTAGAATTTTCCCTGTTGGTCCAATCGACTAAGTAAGTCTATCTCTTGATTTGATCTTAGGAAAGCTTACAGAGTGTGAGCCAATTTCACATAGACCTCTTTTGCTGCCTACTTTGTGAGCATGTGTGAATCTCTCTTGAACAACCTTTGAGCCTTACCTTTCTTTGGAAGAAACTTGATGAAAACTAGACCTTTCTTAATCCATTACCTATAATCCTCTTGAATTGTGGTTAATTGAATAGCCAACTTAGGCCAAAAGCCTAAGTTGGGGGTATGGTGAAAAAGAAAAGGAAAAGTGAAGAAGTGCAAGGAAAGTCTCCTTTAACCCATGGTGTTAAGAAAAATGGAACCCCTCCATATAAAAAAAAGAGAAAAAGAATGAAAATGAAAGTTGTGGAATAAAGTACCAAAGAAATGGGGTTTCCAAATAATCCATGGGAAGTGAATAATGAGATGACTCATGAGCACTAGCAAATATGATAAAGGAAAAGGAAAAGAAGTGTTGTGAATACCACATCTCATGAGGATAAAAGTCACTAAGCCTAAATGGCCATACCTTTGTACTCAGCCCCATTACAAGCCTTAAAAAGACCTTTTTGATCTTGAGTGAGCTGAAACAAATGTCAATTGGAAATACGAGAAAACCTATGGGTGAAATCATGCATTGTTTTCATCTTTGTTAGTGTGACCATTGCATATGATTCCTAAACTTTAAATTATTAAATCATTATGTGCAAATATGGAATCATTCTTTCTGTGAGGGCATTCAAACACTCTAGTTGAGCCTGAACTTGCATTTGAGGCAAGTATTGTGAGCATGAGACTCTTTGACAATGGTGAGTCACAACTTGAATCTTTGAGTGCATAATTGATCTTTGCATAAGTAAATTGAGTCTTGTTGGGTGCTTTCATGATCGAGTCTTGAGTAGCACTGTTCAAAACACTCTCTATGAATGGCTGAACTTGAGTTTGCTTGAGGACAAGCAAAATTTTAAGTTGGGGGTGTTGATGAGTCCACAAATTGGACTCATTTAGGGCTATATTTTAATAGAAATTGTGTTCTCAAATGCTTATTTTATCTCAATATCTAATGAAAACCCTTAAGTTTCAGATATTTGAAATTTGAAGAAAAACATGGATACTACACCGCGAAAAGGAACAAAAAGGATGAAAAGAACAAAGAAATGAAGGCTTGAGGATCGCCGATTCCAATTGGCGAGTCGCCGAAGGGTCTTACTTCGCCTTTTGTTCCAGTGTGCTGAGCCTTGAAGGAAAGGAGAAAATCGGCTGTGAAAAGGAGCAGTCAGCGTATCGCCGAACGAATCTGCGAAGCAGTGCTATATCGCCCAATTATCCAGGACACAAAGATGTTGAAGGCAACTAATGAAAGGCGACGAAGTATACAAAAGGGTGGATCGCCAAATGCATCGGCGATTCCCACTAACGTCGTCGAAAGATCCTTCGTACCACATTTTCTGAAAACTACAAATACTAGCTCAGTTTTTATTCTTAGGAGAGAATTTTTACCTTGTTTTACCGAGTTTTTAGATTATTAAGTTTTAGACAGAGTTTTTTTTGGAGATATTCTCTCTAAGTTTTAGAGAGGGTTTTGAAGAACTTGGAGTTTTCAATGGTTTCATCGTCAATAAATTGGCCTTGGGTCTCTTGGATTCTTCACTTTTGGCTTGTTTTAAGACATAATCTTGCATACCCATTAAGGGAAACTGATATTGGTATACGTCTTTATCTCTTTTACATGCGTAGCTAAAACCCCAATTCTTGGGGTGTGATTTTGTAAATATGGGTTAGATTAGTTGTTGGGTCTTGCTTGCTAATAGTTTAATCATAATTTAATTATGATTTCATTTAGTGGTTGTTTATGAACTTAACGAGGTTGTATTTGCAAATATAGTCTCATATATGTGTTTTCGGCTTGCTCGAGAGGGAGGTCGTAAAACTAAGACCACTAAATTGATGGCAACTGCGAATGGGTCGACATGAGGTTCAGCTCGAGAGAGTAAACCCCTAGTCCCATGTCCACACACTCAGCTTGAGAGAGTGAGTGGGTTAAGGCGGAGGCTGTTCTTCATGTGGCAAGTGGGTGTCCGAGAGGAACCCGCTTGAAACGGGGTAAGTTGCTCGAGAGAGAGCCCTTAAAGTCTATCCTAGTCATAATTACTCTACGAGTTCTCTATCAAAAGCATGTACCCAATGATTTAGTCTATCCCGTATTCCATTCATATCCTAAGAATCCACCTTTCATTTATAAGATCTCTTTGTTAATTTTGTTGGTTTTACTTACTTATGAAAAAAACCCCATTTGATACTTGACGCTTACGTCACCCTTTTTAAAATTGTTATGATTTCATTCGCAAAAGTCTTTAGCTATAGTTAGCTTTAGCACTTTCGCACTTGACCACTAACTTTCACGCCCACTCCTTTGGGACTCGACCCCAACCCTTGGTTGGGTTACTAAACTATTGTACTGTCATAGACACTTGCATCGGAAGTTGTGGCTTGATTACGCAAACATCAATCACCTACCTGGAAACAAGCTTGAAAACCTTAAGAAACTTGATTCTTCCCTTTCCGGATTTGTTCCGCTTGTTCTTGGTCTACAAATGATCAATGTAATACGGGAATCTATAAACAATAACTAATAATCTGAATTACTAACAATTCTATCAACCCTAGATCATACCCATGATTCCCATACCCAGATTAGGGATTTCTTGACCATATTTTCTAGATTAAAACCCTTCCCCATCTATAATTACCCATTAGATTACGTTCTACGGATCGAAAATGGATTTGGGGAGTTAAAATCATACCTTTAGCCTCAAGAATGGTGAAAAACTGTGAAGAAAAGCCCTCGGTTCGTTCCTTAGCTCTCAAGTTCAAAAATTGTAGAATAAAGCCGTTTTGAGGTTAATTTCTGACTTAAATCGCGATTGTCCTGCTATGGCGACCCCCAGCCCACCACAGCGGCCCCGCCCTGGCGGTAGAATTCCTGTCCCAGCAGCTAGTACAAAACCAGTTAGTCGATTTAAGTATTCTGACCTCCCATTTCATAACACACCTTCAACCAATGACACTTAGAAACTACCCGTTCACTCCAAGATCAATTTCGAGAGTTCTACTCCCCCGAATTCAATTTCGTAAAGTCGTACGGGTTCCTTAACGACTTATATATCTAGTCATGTAATCAGATTCATAATTAAATCACCCTATTGTTACCAGATTTTCCTAGACTTTAATGACTTCGATTTCGTCCAAATCTGGATTGGGTTGTGAAATTCCAAGTTACTACGAAAAAGTTTTCCGACCCAAAAATTTTCCCCGTTGGCTTTTATATAATGACGGAACCCGGTCGTTACAAGTGTTGGCCACATATAGGGTGTAGGCTCGGGGAGTGACAAACTCAATAAACACTATTGTATTAAATCTTATATCTGAAGATTTTAAAGAATGAATCATGTAATTAGTGTGACCTTCTACTTCAATTGTAACACCTCGAAAATGCCTAACTCAGATAAAGTTGAAAAGTGCAGAATATTTTTTTGAAGTATAGAATTTTAGAGTTATGAAAGGACTTATAGACCGTATAAAGATGCACAGTCCGTGGATGTCTCTCGCGAAGTGTACTTCAGAAATTGCATTTTCAATATCAAGGTTGTGGTAGTTTTTACAGTCCGTAAAATGTTTTATGGACCATAGACCCATCCGTAGATCATCGTCATAAAGTTGGAAAAATTGGATTGATAGGATGGATGCTTTGTACGACCCGTGAAAGGTTATATAAACCGTGGATGGGTTTATAGACCCAGGTTTTGAAACTTTAAAAGTACAAAGGATTTCCTACCGAATGGATAGGAAAAACTGTAAAAGCATTCACGGAAAATGGAATCATTCGTATAAGGAAAACTTTAGAAATCAGGTTATCAATTTTTTCTTAAAGAAGAAATCGAGGCAACTGAATGCATAGTGTCCCCTTAAGGAAATTGTTTCCCTCAAGTACCCTAGGTTAATGGAATCTATCCTCCTAGGATAGAACGATCTTACTCACCGGTGTATCGGTACCTAAAACCATGGTGTCAGCAAACCACTCAAAGGCAGTAAGGTACACTTAGAATACTAGATTTAGTAGTAGTAGTAGTACAAGAAGTCCAGATTTTATTTTATTTTTAAAATGAGAGGAAATCCCTCAATTTATAGAAAACAAAGGATAGTGTGAAAAAGTTCTTATTTTATTTTTAAAATGAGAGGAAATCCCTCAACTCTTCATAAAAGTCACAACTTTTCATAAAAATCATAACTCTTCAAAAAAATCGCAACTCTTCATTTTCCATTCACACCTTTTAAAACCCAACAGTAGGTCCATCCTGGCAGCTTGCTATCGGGACCTTCAAGTCTCTTGTTGTTGCACTTCTGCTTTTGCCTGGCACACCCCACCAATTATAGTCTCAAATTTAGATAATTTCATTTGATATGTAATAAGGGTCTTTTGTAAAAATTCTATGAATCTACAAATATTTTTGTTGTCATGATGTTGAACCTCGATCTATATAAGAAGTGTAGTAGTAAAGTGTCATATATAAACTATTTGATAACAATAATTGAAAATGTAAAGAGAGATTTTGTGTAAGAAAGTGCATATAAAAGAGGTCGCAAAACACATAGAAAAGCATACCTTTCTAGGCATTTTTCGCTAAGATCAAGTGTAGTATCTATTTCTTATTAGTTTAATATATGATATATGGGTCATTGATCCACACGATATCAACTAATTTTTTTGAAGTGGAGGTCCACCATGATAGCTTGCTATCGGGACCTTCAAATGTTGCCTTGACATTACACTACTGGCTTGCCGGGCACACCCCCACCAGTGTAATTATACATTTTTTTTCTTAAATAATTGTTATTTAATTATTATTCTAATATTTAGGACATAAAAATTCTATGAAGATCTAAATATGGCAAGGTAAGGTAGATTTTAACTTGGAGTCTTTAAATATTTTATTCACTTTTAATTTCAAGAAGGAATAACTTGGATCCTACAAATGCACGTTAGGTTCCAATATTACTTATTTTAACAGTAAAATAAAATAAAATTACATTTACCTAAATATTAGTTCCTCACCTCCCCTTCGCATGTACTTTATTTTAGGAATTTCTTTACTAATTCTTCTTTCCATATATTTTAGAAGTCTACATTAATTTTACTAATACCTCTTACCATTTATTTTAGGAATCGTTAATTTTTTTCTTCTCATATATTTTAGGAATCAACATAATAAATGTAATCTATATATATATATATAAAGCTGGATCTTCAGTCCGCTGATGTGGCATGCCCCAATGATTAGGAAATCTATTTTTTTTTCTCATATTTTTTTTCCTATTTTCAGACCTAAATTTATTCTAATTAGCTACCGTTTAATTTCCTTACTTTAAGGCTATAATAATTAATGGGTTTAAATTAATTAAAGTTTAAGAAAGAGAAAAGCTACCGTTTAAAATTCTAATTCTTAATTGTAATTAGTAGCCCTTAACCGTTTACTCAAATTAAGGCTATAATTATTGGAGAAATCGTTTACCATTCTAAATTCAGAATTAATGCTTTTCAACAGTCAAATTATTAAGGTCCTATAAAATCATACTTCATTATTTAATTTTCATTAATCTTTTCTTTCTCTTTATAAATTTCTTTGGATTTGATGATTTGCTAATACTATTCTAATATTAATAGAAAAGATGTCTAACTTTATATTGTCTAATTTGGCAGGAAGTTCAAAATGATTTGAAAAGATCTTCCCATGGAAATTATATTAATTTTTATGGAATATTGTGAAGGTGAGAACAACGTCTGAACTTTGGTTATCATGCAAAGTTACATAATGTTCTTATAATTTATATATTTTTTGATTTTGTATATTGTATTTGGTATCCACATTGTAGCCTGATTATATATGGATTCACAATGCGCAAGGCTCCATTTGAAGCGAGCACTTCCTACTAAGGAGTTTTTTCATATTCAAGATTCGACTAGACATCTGATTAAGAGAGTAACAGTCTCTTTCAGTACACCTCATCTTTTCGTATTTGCTTATAAGTTTTTGCCTTCGAATAAATGTAACTTTTTAGTTTTATTGTGAAACATATGGTAATTCATGTGTAGAGTACTTTTCCCTTATACAAAATACATAATATTTTCGTATTGTGAAGGTAGTTGATTACTAAATTGTTGATATTGTAATGTCAATCATTTTTAAAAATGGTATCTACACACCTCCATTACTTTTGCAGCCTTGAGTAGTCATTAACAAAAAAAATAACAGTGACCTCCTTAATGTATTCTATCTCTTCCCTTTTTCTTATGTATTTTTTTCCATTTTATTTATCTGTTTAATATGTTAAATTGTTGACCTTTCTTTTCTAAAATTATTGACTAACGAGTAAATACGTTTGAATAAGATTCAGTTCCCCTATCCATTATATTTTCTCTCTATTTCGTCAAGTATACATTTAGATAAGAAATATATGTCCTATTTAATTTTAAAGGTAAAGATTATATTAAATAAATAAAATCATAATCATAATTAATTAGTTAAAGATTATATTAAATAAATAAAATCATAAACATAATTAATTAAGTAAATAAGTTTTGAAAAGTACTTTTCAAATTCGGTAAGAAAATATTTCCTACAAATTTAGATACACATTAATATCATCTTATATTTTTATATTTTAAATATTTGAATATACGAGGCTACTCTGTTTGGAGATAAAATAAATAAATCTTATATTGTTGATCTTTAAATATGCGGAAGCTGTTGTGTCAATGAAAGAAAAAAGAACAATTTTTCTTTTTAAAAAATAGAAATTCTTTTACCTTTTCTTTTATTTATGTATGTATGTGAATCATAAGACATATTTTTCAAATGATTATTATTTATCAGGCTAATTAAACATATTTCAACAATTTTGATATTTTGAATAATATAAAATTAAGATTAAATCAATGGTACCAATGGATCTTCAAAATTTGTGGAATTTTACCATTTTTGAAGAGTATTTTTCTAATTTTATTTACTTAATTATGGTTAGGAATGTAATATAATCTTGACCTATAAATATTAAATAGAACATGTCTTTCATCTAAATGTATATTATTGATGAAATGGAGAAAAAATATAATCATGATTTACCACAATATATCTCTATTTTTTTTATTTATTAAATAGTCATTTATACAAAAAGAAAATCATGTACTCCTTCCTTCACATATTAGTTGATCACTTTTCTTTTTACGCGCATATATTAAGAAATCATATATCTTTATTTATTTATTTTTATTATATAGTCATTTATACAAAAAGAAAATCATGTACTCCGTCTGTCCCATATTAGTTGATCACTTTTCTTTTTTACGTGCAAATATTAAGAAATCATATATCTTTATTTATTTATTTTATTATATAGTCATTTATACAAATAGAAAATCATGTACTCCCTCCGTCCCATATTAGTTGATGACTTTTCTTTTTACGCGCATATATTTAGAAATCATAAATAAGTGGATAGTTTTACTAATTCACCCCTTAAGAACTTTTTTGAAACTTTACAAAACACTTTAAAAAGGAATTAATTTGCAAGGTAATTTGGAAAAAAATCAATTAATGCTTTCTTGATTTATTAAGGTGATCAACTAATACGTGACAACTATTTTTAGAATAGTGATCAACTAATATGAGACATGAGGAGTAATTTATGATGGAGTAGATCGTGATTGAACTAATAAGATTGCTATAAATCATTAACTTTAATCAGTATGAAACTATGATGAACGTTAATTAGCTAAAGTTTTTCATATCAACTTTTATGTTTCATCTTTTTTTATTAGCAATTTGTAGCATAATTTTTGTTAGCAATTTCTTTGAATAGGTCATATTAGAATCGGAACTTAATTTTCCTTTCTTTTATTGCATTATTTATTATTAGAATATTTGTCAAGTAATGATACTAATTATTTCAGAATATATTTAATCTTTTATTTTAACCGCGCGAAGCGCGGCCAAGTACACTAGTTAAATAATAATTTGAGAAAATATAAGAAACTAAAAAATAAGTTTCCTGTTTCTATTCTCCATTTCCGGTCTATTTTAGTATTTTCTATTTAGTTACTTATGTTATGTTTTTCCTATTATACTTGTTGTTTATGCTTTGTTATTTTTTTAGCTTAGTCGGATGTTGTCTATTATATACCATTTTTTTACTCATACTACACTTCTCCCCCCTTACAAATCTCAGTTTTAGTTGTAACTGTTGATTGGACTCGTGCGGAGCAGCTTAGAGCTTTTGGAGACTTGGGTGAGATCCTAGCGTCCGGAGTTGTGAGTTTCCATATATTTTTGGCTAGGCTTGATCTTTATGTTGTATTCAAAGACATCTTGTGCTTATCTTGTATTTGTAGAAGTCTTGTACTCTTATGTTGGATTAAATTCTCAACTACTGACTGTTGCCAGGTCTTTGGATGGTTTCTATATTGTTTTCCGTTGATTATCTTTTCTTTGCTTGATATAAACTTTACGCTTTTAATTGTTGGCTTCCACTTGGTATCTCGTTGCTTATGGGTTCGGACAAAGGGTTAGGCTTACCTACTGGTGGGATATAGTAGGTTCCCTCATGACCTAAAAAATTGGGTTGTGACAATTATAATTTGAGGGTATGTCGTACACCGAGGTGAATTCTATTATCAAGTGTCGTCTTGCATGTCGCAATGGATGCATGGACATATACGTCCCCCATGGATCCCAGGTAAGACATGCATCACTAAACGTTTAATTACATTTCATTGCACTCCATATCTATATCATTTGTGAACTTGTGAGTGCCTTTCTGTAGAGCTAGTGATTGATGACTTGATCTAATGTACTATTGATCTATAATTGTTGGAGAGTTGTTATTGAGCTATGAGATATTTAAATTGTACACTGTTAGATTGGGTTGGTTTTTACATGTTGTAGTTGTGGAAGTTCGGTTGGAGTGGCAAAAGTAAATGTATTATATACTCTTAGCTTTGTGTTTAAGAGTTTGCTTATTTAGTACCGTGTGGTTTAGTAATCACCCCTTGCTTCTACATTTTTGTAGCTTACTAGCCCATTTTTGGAGATTTGTGACCAGTTGTTTATCATCTTAGCGGACTTTCTTACTCCTATTTATGATCTTGTTCTATTTTAGAGACAAGCATCATATGGGAGTTATGTTTTCTTTCAACTCTAGTGTAATTCATTAGAGGCTTGTGCACGTGACAACTAGGTTTTGGGGATTTAGTTAAGTTGACTTGTAATCCGCATTATAAATTGTTATCCAATTTTTTTTGTTATAGTTTATTTCTGCATTTTATCATAATGATTGGGTATTAGAGTGACTTGTCTTGGTGGGATAAGACGAGTGTCACCACGTCTATTTTTGAATCGTGACAAATAAATAATGTGTTTGTAATATGATATAAAATTATTAGTGCCAAAATAATCTAGTAATAAATGAAAATATGATTTTATATGAGCTAATTGTATAATCGATAACTTAAACTATATATTCTAATATACATTAATAATCTGTTAATAATATATAGTGATACAAATTTTATAATAATTAACATTTTATGCATGCATTTTTATTCTCATATAAAAGCGAGTGACATTTTTACCTTTCAATTGGTTCTCACATAACAAGACGAGATCACACATACTAATAAAAACACAATCAAATATATGAAATCATGAAAAACTAAATGAATTATACAAAAGGAAGTGAAAACTAAACAGCAGGAAAATTATCAAATTGGTGAATTTATTTCATCTTTGAAAAAGGAATTCAACAACTGTCACGACCCAAGCCACCGGGCCGTGCGGGCACCTACATGCTACCACCTAAGTAGGAGAACCCTCCTATCACAAAAGTTACAACATGTGGAAAATTAAATAAAACGGGAATAAATATACTAACAGGATTTATAAATAAGGACCTTTCACACAATTTCGGTTAGGACTTGTAAAGTAATTAGCACCCCAGGGATCTAGTCTAAACAGGTACAAGAGCTACTAAGAGTACAAACAAGACATGATAAATAAAAAACACAGCTCCCACCATGTGGAAGAAAAACTAGAAGCTGTTGGAGAATTTCTTCGTCTTCATCTAATGAAACCTCACCAACCTGCATCCAGTCTATGCCAAAAAGGCATAGCAAGAGTAGTATCAATACAAAAAATACACATACTGGTAGGCAGCATCAGTCAACTCGACTCCCACCACATAATATAAGAATCAACAAGAAAGACCATGGAGTAAAACCACTCGCTCCTCCACCGTTACACTCTCTCAAATATCTCAGAATTGCGCTAACACCCTTACTACTACATCCGATCCGTTAACCGACCTTACTAGGTTCTTATTCATAGCCTAACCATTCTAACTCATAGAAGAGTCCACAATTACAACTACCAACATTTCCCTGAACAACAATCACACACGACATACCCTTGCCTTCTTTTTATCTTACCCAGTCCTTGCCTCCTGACACATCATGTCAAGGCTTCCCCACTACCAACCACATATTCCTTTCTCCCTCGATAGAATCTACCTAAGTATTTTCATCATGTAAGCTACCCCCACTTCTCACCCCTTGCCACACACACACAACCTTTTACCCTCACACATTTGGCCCTTTCCGACTCGTTCAACAACAAGATACATAACAAGTTTAATCAACATAGTAGAACAAACTGTATATTGGTCATCACCTTCTTTTAACCATTCCGGGAAAACCAATATCAATATCACTTACGAACAATGTACAAATTCACATTTATCAAGACAGAGAATTATAACAAGTTTTTGGTCCTCTCATGGAACCCAAACCCAAACGGTTATCATACCGGAACGTGATACCCGATCCAATGTTATGCCGGAATGTGGCTACCGATCCATAATTATTCCGGAACATGGCAACCGATCCAAGTTACTGTGTCAGAATGCAACACCTGATCCATTCAACAAACCACAATCACAATCACAGGTATATTCTCAATTCATACAATCAAGTCATGGTTTATGGAATTCCTCGTTCAATTATTCTCATATACGATTAGTGTGATTCATAATGCAATATTCCCATACCTACACGCATTATAAGGAAGCAAGAACAACCATGTATCACATGATCATGAATCACGACCATCACAATAAAGTGTTCATCAACATACATCACTTAAGCAATAACTCGACCATACTTAGTCCTAGTTCATCATCTAAGGCTTCTTCCAATGATTCAATCATCTTACGTTCGGTGCATGGAGGTCTACGCATAACTCTTACCATTGATTAACTTTATACTACACGGTGAGCACAGATTTGTAACTACTCAATTAATAAAACCTAGCCTACCTGGGCGCCAAGCAGCTGCATGGAGCTTTTGACTCAATTCTTGTTTCCGGAACTCGCAACGGTGATCTTGACCAGCAATTTGCAATCCATCGATCTCCTTAAGCTAGAAATCTCTCTCTCCTTCTTTCCCAAGCTTAGAGCAGCTTTTTGAGGATTTATGGGGTGTTTTACGTCTAAAATAGGTGTTTTAGGAAAAAGGAGAAAATAAGATTTCACGTTATTTACATTTTGTCTCTCCTATCCCGCTCTGGTGGCTACTTATCCCGTTGTGGCGCTGCCGCCCTAGCGGCGTCTAGCCCGTCCTGGCTGGACAGTGGCCCTAGTGTTTTCCCGATGTTTCGCTTTTCCTAACTAACGACGGTTCGGGTTGTTACAACAAGTGACTGTATTTGGTAAATTTACAATGACGAAGAATCTCAACAATATTCATAATTCACAGTCATTTCATCGAGTGCATTACCAAATATGACATGACCTAAACAATTCTAAAATGTCATATTCATAATTCAGCGACATTTCATCAACATTCCTCTTAAATTACCTACCTACACATGGAAAGAAGAGACCAAAATTAGTAAGAATATTTGGTATGTGCCAAATTATTTTAGAATCCTTTCATTTCAAAGTAAAATAATCTCCACTAATTAATTAGAGAGGAAATCTGAATAAAAAAATCATATAGTAAAGAAAAATAATTATAGGGTGTGCTTTGTAGGAAGGAAAATGTTTTCCTAGAAAGTGTTATCTTGGAAAACAAGTAGATTTTTGACTTATTTTTTCATGTTTGGTTGGTGAGTAGAAAATATTTTCCGGAAAAGATTTTTTTGTGTTTGATTTATGAATAAAATTATTTTTTGAGAAAATATCTTTTATTTTTACTATAGAGTACAAAATAATTTTTGAAATTGAAAATATTTCATAAAAACAAACTTAAATTAGTTTTTTTTTTTTTGGGGGGGGGGGGGGGCTCTGGTGGGTGGAGATGTGTCACGACCCTGACCATCGTGATTGGCACCCACACTAACTCTCAGGTGGGAGAACTACTACTACAACCCAAACCAAGAAACTAATCTAAAAACTAAGGCATTTAAGTATAGGAAAGCAGCTAATTACTAAGGAAAGAAATAGGGAGTTCCCATAAACTCCAACAAAAGTCTACCAACGAACTAAAGAATGCGGAAGAAATAACCTAGAACCTGAAAGTCAATGTACCAAAACATCTAAAGTTCAACAAGTCTAAACAAGAAGGGATGAAACCCCAATCTAATGAACTAATCAACTAACTAGAACATAGTCTAAGTCCGGAAATGGTGGACAAAGATGAAACAGAACCCATGGTAGACCGGAAGAATTGGCTCACCCTTGAATTTAAACGATCACTGATCTTCTAAGCAAGGTCTATCAGTAGCCGCTTGAAGATGACCTGTACTCAACAAAAATAAGAGCAAGTGAAGTATCAGTACACAACCACAGTGTACTGGTAGGATCACGCTGCTATCCCACTAAGTGCAACATACATAAGTCATCACAACAATATAATCACATGTATATATCGAACATATACAATATTATCAACAATTACTAACAACGAACAACTTCACATTTCTCAAGATATACAATTATATCAAATCACTGGTCCTCTCATAGAACCCAACCCCAAACAATTAGCATACTGGAACGTGGTACCCTATCCAATATTATGCTAGAACGTGGCAACCGATCCCATAATTATGTTGGAACGTGGCAACCGATCCAAGTTAGTTATGCTAGAACGTGGAAACCGATCCATTCAACACACCACAATCACAATCACAATCACAAGTACATCCTCAAGATCATACATTTAAGTCATGATTTCATGGAAATCATCATTCATTTATCTCATTTACAACAAGTGTGATCAATAATGCAACATTCATATACATACATGTATCATAATGAAGCAAGAACAAATATACATCACACAATCATAGAATCACAACCATCACCTACCTCGACACAAGCTTGAAACCCTAAGAAACTTGATCCTTCCATTTCCGGATTCGTTCCACTTGTTCTTAGCCTACAAACAATCAATATACTACGAGAATCAATAAACAATCACTAATTATCCGAATTGCTAACAATTCTATGAACCCTAGATCATACCCATAATCCCAATCACCCAAAATAGGATTGTTTCCACCATAAAATCTAGATCAAAACCCTCCCCCATTGATAATTACCCATTTTATTACGTTCTACGGATCGAAAAACGGATTCGGGGAGTGAAAAGCTTACCTTTAGCCTCAAGAATGGTGGAAAACTGTTAGGAGTCGCCTAGGGTTTGTTCCTTACCTATAAAAATTTAAAAGTGCAAAATAAGGTCATTTAGGGGTTTATTTACGACTTTAAGTCGGGTCGAACCAGCCACAGCAGCCCTCACCCCGCTATAGCGGCCCCGCCAGAGCATCAAAAATCTCCGCCAAAGCGGCTTGCATGAAACAGTGAGCTATTTAAAGAATTCCAAAATCCCCATTTCACAACACACCTCTAACCAACGACGCCCAGAAAATACCCTTCACGTAAAGATCGATTATGAGAGTTCTACTCGCCCGAATTCAATTCTATAATGTCATACGGATTCCTTAACGAGTTATCTAACTATTCATGTAATCGAAATCATAAATAATTCACCCAATTGTTACCAAATTTCCCTTCACCTTAATGACTCTGATTTCGTCCAAATCTGGACTAGGTTGGGAAAATCCAATTACTACGAAAAAGTTTTTCGACCCAAAATTTTTCCTCGCTGGCTTTTCTACAACGACAGAACCCGGTCGTTACAATAAATACCAATTTACCCATCACTCATCCTCGAGTGACAAACTTAGGAAAAATAGGCTAAGGAAGGAATGAACTAGTACATGAATCGATGAACAATTGGGGATATTTTTCTCGCATGTCCCTCTTGGTCTCCCAAGTAGCTTCCTCAACTAAACGATGCTTCCATTGATCCTTGACGGACTTAATCTCTTTGGTTCTCAACTTACGCACATCACGATCAAGAATTGCAATCAGTTCCTCCTCATATTGGAGGTCTTCATCTAACACAATTGAGTCCCACTTAATGATATAATCTCTGTCACCATGATATCTCTTTAACATACACACATGAAATATCGGATGAACACCCGATAGATTAGGAGGCAAAGCCAATCGATATGCTACCGGCCCCATATTAAAGAACCTCAAATGGACCAATGTATCTAGGACTTAGCTTACCATTCTTACCAAATCTCATCACCCCTTTCATGGGTGATACCTTAAGAAGAACATTATCACTGGTTTGAAACGCCATGTCTCTTACCTTATGATCTGTGTACTTCTTCTTTCTACTCTGGGCTGCTAAAAGTTTAGCTTGAATACTTATCACCTTATCTTGACCATCTTTCACTAAATCAACCCCCAAAGATTTCACATCTCCAGCCTCAAACTATCCTATGGGTGATCTACATCCCCTCCCATAGAGTGCCTCAAATGGTGCCATATCGATGCTGGAGTGATAACTATTGTTATAAGAAAATTCACACAAAGGTAAAAACTTATCCCAATGCCCTCCAAAGTCAATCACACATGCCCTCAATATGTCTTCTAACACTTGAATAGGCCTCTCTGACTATCCGTCTGTCTACGGATGGAAGGTTGTACTAAAAGTGAGTTGTGTGCCAATTCATCATGTAATTTCCTCCAAAACTTGGATGTGAATTGGGTACCATGGTCTGAGATGATAGAGAAGGGCACCATGCAACCTCACTATCTTTGTCACATACACCTTAGCCAATTGTTCAGCATTATAATCTATTCTTACCGGAATAAAATGAGTTGATTTAGTCAATCTATCAACCACTACCCAAAAAGAATCAAACTTCCCCAAGGTCTTGGGAAGGCCAACCACAAAATCCATGGCTATTCTTTCCCACTTCCATTCTGGAATTGACATTCTTTGAAGTAAACCTGCGGGCCTTTGGTATTAATATTTCACTTGTTGGCAATTTTGACACTTAGCCACGAACTCCACTATATCCTTCTTCGTGCCTAGCCACCAATAAATTCGCTTCAAGTCTCGGTACATCTTGGTCACACCCGGATCAATAGAATATCGCGAACCATGAGACTCTGTCAACAATTTCTCAATCAAGTCATCTACTCTAGGAGCACATATTCTCCCCCTTGAAATTGAGCACACCATTCGCATCAGGAGTGGTCTCTTGTGCCTTACCAATCACAGTCTTCTTTGTAAGATCCTCCAAGTTTTCATCTTCAAATTGTTTGGCTTTGATCTCATCAATGAATGTTGCCCTCACTTCAATGCTATCTAACACCCTCACTCTTTCTGAGATGCCCAACTGCATGAACTTATACTCTAAGGTCTGAATTTCTTTAGCCAAAGGTCGTTTGGTTATACTTAAGCAAGCTAAGCTACCCTACCCATACTCACCGCTTTTCGACTCAAAGCGTCTGCTACCAAATTAGCCTTACCCAGATGGTATTGAATTGTCACATCATAATCTTTAAGTAACTCCATTCACTTTCACTGTCTCAAATTCAGATCCTTTTAAGTGAACACATGCTGCAAACTATGATGATCAGTAAATACCTCACACTTAACACCATAGAGGTAATGTCGCCAGATCTTAAGAGGAAACACTACTGCTACCAACTCCCAATCATGTGTGGGATAATTCCTCTCATGCACCTTCAATTGATGCGAGGCATAAGCTATAACATTCTTATCCTTCATCAACATGCACCCAAACTAGAATGTGAAGCATCACAATAAACAATAAAATCCTTACCTTCCACCGGTAATGCTAGGATAGGTGCGGTGGTCAAGAGAGTCTTGAGCTTTTGAAAGCTCTCCTTGCATTTTTCAGTCCATTCAAATGGTATCTCCTTTTTCGTCAAATTAGTCAAGTGAGTGGTAATAGAAGCAAAATTATTCACAAATCGACGATAATAGCTGGCGAGCCCCACAAAACTCCTAACTTCTGTCACAGAGCTAGGCCAAACCCAATTCTTAACCGCCTCAAATTTTTGAAACTACATGTCCCAAAAATGCAATCGAAGTCAACCAAAATTTGCACTTAGAAAATTTAGCATACAATCTTTGCTTCCCAAGAATACCCAAAACAATACGAAGATGATCAGCATGCTCTTCCTCACTTTTTGAATAAACCAAAATATCATTAATAAAGACTATAACGAAAGAATCAAGAAATGGCTTGAACACCCCATTCATTAAACTCATGAAAGTTGCAGGCGCATTGGTCAAACCAAAAGACATAACCAAAAACTCATAGTGCCCATAGCGAGTTCTAAACGCCATCTTGGGCACATCTTCAGGCCTAATTTCCAATTGATGGTAACCGGATCCTAGAGAAAACTATTGCACCTTGTAATTGGTCAAAAAGATTATCTATTCGAGTCAAATGGTACGTGTTTCAAATACTGACCCTATTCAATTGTCGGTAATCTATACATATTCTCATACTACCATCTTTTTTCTTAACAAACAAAACTAGAGCACCCCATGGGGAAGCACTAGGATGAATAAATCTCTTATCAAGAAGCTCTTGGATTTAAGCCTTAATCTCTCTTGACTCTGCTGGAGCCATGTGATATGGAGGGATGGAAATGGGACAAGTACCAGGCTCTAAATCAATGCAAAAAATTTATATCTCTATCCGGAGGTATACCAGGAAAGTCATTACGAAACACTTCTCTAAATTCTGACACCACAGGAATAGACCCAATGGATGGAGCCTTAATCTCAACATCCTTAATATGAGCCAAATAAGCCAAACAACCCTGCCCTACTAATTTACTAGCCCAAATGAAGGATATAATCTTAGCTAGCTTAGGCTTGTACACCCCTTCCCACTCTAAATTTTCCCTTCCCGGAGTTTCTAGAGTTAAAGACTAAGTATTACAATTAAGCACATCATAATAGGGGGACAACCAAGTCATGCATAAGATTATATCAAAGTCAGTCATATCCAAAATCACCAAATCAGACCAAGTCTGAAAACCCATAAACAAAACAGGACAAGCACGATAGACATGGGTAACTATGACTGACTCTCCAACTTCGGTAGAAACATGAATAGGGGCATCAAGAATATCACAAATCATATCAAAGTGTGAGGCAAATCTCATGGATACATATGAATAAGTAGAACCCAGATCAAATAATACATTAGACATCCGGTCGTAGACAAGAATAGTACTTGTTATCACTGTGTCAGACGCATCTACCTCACTCTTTCCCAGAAATGCATAACACTGAGCCCTATCATCTTGACGAGCCACATCCCTGCCTGGTTGCGTGACTTGACGTATCCGGGCAATTCATCCAATACTAAGAGTCCACGATCGTTCAATAGTAATATAACCCAACTAGTGAGTTGGGGTCGAGTCCCAAGGGAGCGGTTTGTGATTGAGAATTAGTAGAAAAGAAAAAACTTCGTTCGAGTCAACTACAGCTAAAGACTTTTACGAAAATAAGCATATCAAATTAAAGAGTGACACAAGTGTCAATTTTCAAAAAGGGTTTTATAATCAATTATCAACTAAAACGACAACTAAAAACAAAAATGCAAGTATGGAGATGGGATTCTTGGGATGTGATAGGAATATGGGCTAAAATACACAACCGGGTAAATTCTATTGATAGTAACTCGCTGCAAATTGGTAACTAGGCTAGACTTTAGTGGCAGTAAATTTTTTCTCAAACAATTTACCCCGAATCAAATCGGTTTCTCTCGAAAACCGATAAGCGGCAATGAAGCACATCCTTCGCCTTAGTCCATTCGCTCTCTCGAGCTGAATGTGTGGGAGAGGGTTTAGGATTCACTCTCTCGAGCTGAACCCACGACAACCCAATAACCGCAGACTATCGTTTCAGTAGTTTTGGTTTTAAAACCTCTCTCTCGAGCAAGTAAAAAAACACGAAGATAAAATTTTATTTGCAACTACAACCCCATTAAATTCAAACACAACTACTAAACAAGATCACCTGTAAAACAACAAATAAACAATTAATTAACAATACCTGTAAATTCAACCTATATTCACAAAATTACACCCCAAGAATTGGGGTTTTAGCTAGACATAATAAAGAGATAGAAATTGATACCAAAAAGTGTTTCCATCAAATGGGTACGATAGATATTGTCTTTACACACGTCAAAGATGAAGAATCTTCGATACCCACTTCCAATTGCTTAGAAATGAACATCTTCAAATCTTCAAAGCTAAGGAACAAAGTCTCCCAAAAACTAAGTTTTAAAACTGAGTAATTCTAAAAATTGGTTTCTGAATTGTAAAACTTGATACTAAACTAAAAATTCAAATAAGTATTTATAGTTGTCAAAGAGTGTTCTACGAAGGATCACTCGGCGCAGTTAGTCGGGATCACTGATCCACTTCACTATTTGGTTTGGTTCATCGCCTTTCAGTATTGGCCTTCAGCAAATTCAAGTTCTGTAACATTGGGCGATGGAATGCTGCATCGTGGAATTGTTCGGCGACTCACCGACTACTTTTTTATCTCACCGACTACTCTTTTATCTCGCCGACTCAATTTTCTCCTTTTGAGCTTGGTACACTGGAACATTAGGAGAGTCCATGGCCATTCGGTGACTCGCCTAATGGCTTAGGCGATCCTCAGGTCATCTTTTCTTTGTTCTTTTCAGCTACCTTGTTCCTTTTTGCCCAATAATGTCCATGCTTTGTCTCAAACTTCAAATACCTGAAACTCAAGGATTTTCATCAATTATTGAGACAAAATATGCATTTGAGGACACTAAATCTATCAAAATAAAGCCCTAAAAGAGTCCAAATCGTGGACTCATCAACACCCCCAACTTAAACTTTTGTTTGTCCTCAAGCAAAACTCAAGTTCAGCAGTTCAAAAAGGATGTTTCAAACAGTGCTACACACAAGACTCAATCATGAATGCACACAAAAAGTCTCAACTTACTCATGCAAGGATCAATTGTGCACTCAAAGATTCAAGTTATGACTCACCATTACCAAAGAATCTCAAGCTCACTATACTTGTTTCAACAAGTTCAAGCACAACAAAGGTATTCAAATGCCCTCACAAAAAGAATGATTCCATATTCACTTAATGGTTCAATCAATTAAAGTTCTAGAATCAAGGTCAACACTCACACTCACAAAGATAAACACAATCATGATTTCACCCATAGGTTTGCCCTTTTTTTCCAATCGACTTTTGCTTCAGCTCATTCAAGATCAAAAAGGTCTTTTCAAGGTTTGTAAAGGGGCTGAGTGTAATGGTATGGTCATTTAGGCTTATAGGCTAAAAATCCTCTCGAAATGTGATGTGAACAACACCTTCTTTCCTTCTCTTTATCATGTTCATTCAAGCTCAAAAGTTACCTCTTATGCATCTTCCATGAGTAATTAGGAACCCCATTTTCTATGTATTTCCACAACCTTTTTTCACAACTTCTTCTTTCTTTTTTTTCTTTTTGATTCTTTTCTTATTTTTCTCTCTTTTTTTATAAGGAGGGGTACCATTTTACTCAAAACATGGGCACAAGGGACTTCTTTGCATTTACTTGATTTGCCTTCTCTTTTCACCACACCCCCAACTTAGGCTTTTGGCCTAAGTTGGCTATTCAAAAAAACCACAGATCATGACGATTATTGGTAATGGGTTAATAAAATTAGCAATGTTATCAAGTTTCTTCCAAGAAAAGGTTAAGGCTCAAAAGGTGCTTAAAAGGCGTTCATACACTCACAAGGTAAGCCACAAAAGAGGTATAATTTCAAATTGGTTCACACTCTTTAAAGTTTCCTAAGATCATCTCAAGAAATTGCATCACTTAGTCAACCGGACCAACGAGGCAAATTTCAGGTGTCATCACACATGGTTCACGGTAAGCTCATCACACAAGGCATTGACACCAATGTCAAACAAGACTTCACACTTGCACTATTGTGCAATGTTCATCACAAGAGACTCAATTCAATACTTGGCTAGTCACAACAAGATGCAAAGAGTTCACATATTGTCTATGCAACTTCAATTATCCTCGTCGTAGCCGTGCATTCATTTTTTTCGATTATGAGCACTATTCGAGTCATCGATATTGATCAAAACCGGTACTCAAATTTGCAAGGGAACAACCACATTCAACATATACAAGAGGTGTCAAATTTTTTTGGAAGGATCAAATATCTTTTACAATTAAAAGCGAAGAGCCACAAGTTCAAGCATCCACAAAAAGTAGTGTATAACACGAATTTAGCTCACAGCCCAAATATATAAACAAAACAAGAATATTCACAAAAAGAGTCACACAAAAGGTGAGCCACACCTCACCATAAATAAAAGCATTTGTCCTCAAATGCAAACAAAAATATAATATCCACAAGTCAAAGTAAAAGTAAGACAGAGAGGGAGGTAAAGCGGGGATCATGTCTACGCAGTCACTCCATCTGTCTGGGCATTAGTATGGACTTGGGCATCAGTGCCCAAGGTCACCTCAGAGGGAATAGCAGTATCAGACCCAATAGGAGCAGCCAAGGGAGTATCTGTCAAAGAAGCCTAAACAACAGCATCTACCATGGCCTCTTCAGTCTCAGTAAGGCCCTCATATGAAGCTTCCTCAGCCACCTCAACCAACTCCTCATCCGTCTCCCCCTGAGACTCGGGATCAGCTGGCTCAACTGGCTCATCGGGGATCTCCACCATCCCGAAGACCATGGACATATCGGTGGACTTCAGCTAATCCACGTCGCTTCGCAATGCAGCTATAGCGGCTTTTAAATCCTCGATGGACCCTTGGACATGCTCACACACCGATATCTTGGCCGCAAGGTTATCAATGGCAGCGTTCAGTGGTGTTACAGCATCAGTTAGGGTAGTCTGAATCATGCTCGAAATGGAGGTCACGAGACTGGTAGCTCGACGATCAGCAGCATGGGCAAGTTGCCCCATCCGGAGTAATGAAGCCTAGGTGATCAGAGTTCAGGAGACAGCAACAGCAGCAGGTCTAGGGGGCAGTGCAGCAGCAGAATAACTAGGAACATCAGAAGGAGTAGCAGTAGAGGTACCTGAAGGCTCATGGGCCGGAGTTGGAAAAGATGCATCTGCAGGTATGGAGTTTGTGTCCACAATCGGGGAAAGATCCACCAGGGCTGCCTTCTTCTTCTTTTCAGCTTGGTCCTTTAAATATTCAGCCTAGATCCTCCGGATATCGGTAGAGGATATGGGAATCACTTCCACATCCTTCTTGGCATCTTTAAGTACCCGAGCCCATCTGCACAGCTCGGTGATCAATACCGGGAAGAGATGAGAGGTCTGGCGCTGCTTTGCACGCATGAGAATCTCTGAAGCAATGATCATCCCCAAATTTATCCTAGTTTCCTTTATGATGCAACCCAGACAGGCTGCCTTAGCATCGCAAAGGATCGGCTCATTCTGAGATGGCATAGTTGTGCTACTGATAAAGCCGAACCAAAATCTCGCAGCTACGTTCAAATCTTTCTTTTCAATCGGAGCCCCTTCCACTAACCACTTTAGAGTACCGTCTGAAATCAGTAGGGCTAACCACTTCTTTATCTTTTCCAGCTTCTCAGTTCTGATCAAGTGCTGGCAGTGATCATTAATACTCATGGACATGCCCAACACTGTGTTGATACCAGCACTATGACAATTTACCTTCCGGCCTCTGACAACCACGTAATCAACTGCTTTGAAAGTTGTTGTTTGCTTCTTCCTCTGGGGTAGTAATGCACTGTAGAATTCTCTGACCCAAATTGGAATATAAGATCCACGGGGTTTTGTGAAAATTTAGAACTTGTGGTATTTCAGGCAATCCATTATCTTCAGATACCTGTCGATCACTCCATCTGTGGACAAACGCTTCTCTTCAAGGATCGTCATTAGCCCCTCAGTCTTTAATTTATTCATCGACTTTGGAAGAGGCCCTTATACAGGAGGTGGTATGACTATAGCCTGTTCTGGAACTGGAGGAGAGGAAGTGGTGGGCTGAGGGGTTCTGATCCTAGATGGGTCATACATATTTTTAGATCGTAACTATGCCCTATGCGCTGCTACAAGATCATCATCATCATACGCTATAGTTTGAGGCCCCTAATACTCACCTTCACTTTCAGAGGTGGTGAGGTAAGTATCATAGATGTCGTCACTATCGGAGCTTACCTCTGGTGACGCAGGTGCTTTTCCTTTACCTTTGCCTTTTCCACCAGTTGTGGAATGTTTTATGGCCTTGCCCCTGGATGCAGTTGCACCCTCATAGAGTGTAATCCCTTTTGCTCTCCCGCGGGGTGGCATATTTCTTCCTGCAACTTTAGATCTAGCCATGTCTGCAAAACATCGGGAAAAGTTAGAAATATTTCAATTAAAATCACATAAACAGAGTTGCAGACAGACTCGTTGAACCAGTCGGCGAGTTGTCGAATCACTTTGGCAAGCTAGGTCGGGATCGCCTAATGGATTGGCTCAAAATTCTAGGCAAGTCGGCTAAAGGATAGGTCTTTCGGTGAATCACCAACATCTTTTGGTGAGCAAGAATTAGCTCACCGAAAGTTACAGTGCAAAAAGGTTTCAGGGGTGTAGACAAAAGGCGATCAAAAAGGCTTTTGGTGAGTTGTCGAGTGCGCTCGGCGACCTCAGGCTTCTCGCCGAAAGTTACAGAACCAGTCATCAAATAAAGCATGAAATTAAAGGCGAGATGGGGACATTTAGCGAACCGCCGAGTGGTTTGGCGAACTTGACCCAGCTGGCCAAACAACCCAACTTGCCTATTTTCAACCCAAATTCTCGAATTCAACCCCACAACCCCTGAAAACAAAATCAAAACATGCACAACGCGAATTCAAACAAGACCCATGACACCCATTACCCCGGGATACTCAGACTTCTCCCAATTTTGCCAAATTTTGCAAATTGATGACTTTTGCCCTTAAAACGAAGTCACTTACTCTATCATTAGGCCAATTACATCGTTTGGCACAAATACGGGTTACTCAGACTTCACCCAACCAAATTCAAATAACATGCAAGCACAACCCCATAAAATTTACTTCATTTTAAAGCACAGAAAGATGGGAATAATCCTATCAGAGAGGCCCAGCACACATCATCAACATAATATTGCTTACATAAGAGTACAAATTACTAAAAAAAAATTCGGGTTTCGGAAAACCAACCTTAGTTGTCGATTACTAAGGATTGAAAAGCTAGGCTGCAATGTAATCCAAATCCAAGCACCAATCGATCAACTAAAATACTTATAGAGTGCGGAAATATTGAAAATACTAGAAGGGTACGAGTTTGGGAAGATGAAAAATGAGGGAAAATGAAAGAATTCGAAATTTAAACCTTTGCCATCTAATAAACCGTCCAGTTCTTCTCCTATTCAGCGACGTTAGTCGTGATCGCCGACCCACTCAATGACACACTGAGTAGTCACTTAGCTCACCAAGTTTTACAGGACCCTCAGTTGATATGGGGGTCCAAACGGCGGACAAGATCGAGATCGCCGACTTGATCAACAAATCGCCAATGATTTCTTAGGCTTGTTGAGTTTTACAAACTCTATCTTAAAGTTGTCTTGAGTCTAACGTCGGTCTAGGTCGGGGTCTCTGACCTCTTCGGCGTTCCACCGAACGGACTTTCGCTCGCCAATCTGCACTTTTCAAACATTTCCCACACTTTAGCCTGCACAATCAACACACCATTATTCTAAAATAATAATAAAGCAATAAAACTTTGGGTTGCCTCCCAAGCAGCGCCTTAGTTAACGTCGTGGCACGACGTAAGTCCTTACTCAAGCTCCATTATTGGGGTTGGCCCTAGTGCGACTAAGTAGCCCCAATTGTTCATTTGGGTGGAACTGAGGCAATACATGACCTATGAGAGTTTCAATTAGCTGGATAGATCTAGAGTGAGAACCGATCATCTGATTTAGCACTTCAATATTCTCCTTCATCTCTTCCAGCACTCTATCTTGCTCACTGATCTTTTGGAGAATGATTAACAGTGTATCCTCGACACGTTTACTCTCATTGTTCTCAGATCTTCTCCTCTCATGAGGGGGTATGTATCTTTCTTTTCCTTTGCACTGGATTTCAATCTCTAATATTTTGTTGGCCAAATCGTCAAACTGATTTACCAGTGTGGTTAACATAAAGCCCCTCTCGCCTTCTTGGTTTGTCTTAGCCATGTGATCAAGCAGTTGGGCTGCTATCTCAGAGGACTATTGTGCAATACCACCCAGGATGAGTTGATCATCTAACACCTTATTCCCGAGACTAAGACTCTTGTAAAAACATTCCAGAATGACTACATCGGGTATTTCATGGATTGGGCATTGAACCAGCAGTGCTTTAAACCTTAGCCATGACTCGTGAATCCCTTCACCTTCCAATTGTTTGAAGGTTAGAATGCGTTCCGTGAACATCATCACTTTTAACGGAGGGAATTCATTAGTTCGTAAGTACTGCCTGATATGCTCACCACTTCTATTTCAAAGTATAAACACGCAAAACAAAGCTAAAAACTAAGTAAGTTTCACTATACCCAACAAGAACAAAATTTAACTAACTAAAAATTCTCAATTAGCACCACTCTCCGGCAGCGGCGCCATTTTGACATGATGTATCCAGGCGCTTCATCCAATCCTAAGTATCCACGGTCGTTCAATAGTAATATAACCCAACTAGTGAGTTGGGGTCGAGTCCCAAGGGAGCGGTTTGTGATTGAGAATCAGTAGAAAAGAAAAAACTTCGTACGAGTTAATTATAGCTAAAGACTTTTACGAAAATAAGCATATCAAATGAAAGAGTGACACAAGTGTCAATTATCAAAGGGGGTTTTATAATCAACTATCGACTAAAATGACAACTAAAAATGAAAATGCAATTATGGATACGGGATTCTTGGGATGTGATAGGAATATGGGCTAAAATACACAACCGGGTAAATGCTATTGATAGTAACTCGCTGCAAATTGGTAACTAGGCTAGACTTTAGTAGGAGTAAATTTTCTCTCGAACAATTTACCCCAAATCAAATTGGTTTTTCTCGAACACCAATAAGCGGCAATGAAGCACTGCCTTCGCCTTAGTCCATTCACTCTCTCGAGTTGAATGTGTGGGAGAGAATTTAGGATTCACTCTCTCGAGATGAACCCACGACAACCCAATAACCGCGGACTATCGATTCAGTAGTTTTGGTTTTAAAACCTCTCTCTCGAGCAAGTCAAAAACATAAAGATAAAATTGTATTTGCAACTACAACCCCATTAAATTCAAACACAACTACTGAACAAAATCACTTTTAAACAACGAATAAACAATCAATTAACAATACCTAGCAGTAAATTCAACTCATATTCACAAAATCACACCCCAAGAATTGGGGTTTTAGCTACACATAGTAAAGAGATATAAATTGATACCGAAAAGTGTTTCCATAAAATGGGTACGATAGATATTGTCTTTATATACCACTACAAGAAAAACACCCTCTAAGGAAGGGAAATCTGGTCCCCAAAAGTCCAAATCTGGTCCTAAATAGGCTATTGCGACAAGGAAAGGCTGGTCGCCTCCCGTCCTAATAGGCCTCTTCGCTAAAGGTCAATTGCGACTGGCTCCGTTAGCTGGTCCATAAATGTTTTTAGAGACGGAAGCAAAGCTGGTCGCAAAAGTACTTTTAAAGACCATATATCTCATCCCAAATAGTTGATTTTCTTCTTTATAAACTAATTATTTTCTGGTCATTAAATCCCTGTAGCGACGAGAAACTACCTCGTCATAGATCACTTTTTTGTGACTAGTAGCTACCACATCCTATATTAACCTTTAGGGACGAGAAATTGTCTCGTCCTAGATGAACTTTTAGGGACGAGCAACATTTTTGGTCTCTAATTGACCACCAATGTTTCTTACGTTTCGTATGACAAAATTAAAAATATTTATCAATAAACATAAGATTGCTCCAAAAAGTCTTCAAGCAAAAGGCAGATAAAAATATAAAAATTGGGTCACATCCCATGATGTTAATTTCAATATTTTCTTAACAAAAAAGCTTAGCTTATCAACATCTCAAGCTAGACTATGAAATCAAGTTTTGCATAACTTCCATAGCAAAATAATAATAGTCTTTTGCATCTTCTAAACTTGCATCTTGACTTGTAACTTCAATCTTCAAAATCTGTAAGTACAAATTTTTTTAAAAGACCATAAGTAACTATTGGTATAGATAAGGAGTAATATGTAAACTTTACACCAAAATAAGTTAAACTGCTTATCGCATAAAAACTCTAAAACTCAGCGAGAGCATGCGTTGTATCAAGAGAAGACAATAGAGGCAATTCTGCAAGGAACTAGTAGCAGCATGATAGAGGTCTGATTTTAGATCTAAATTCTGATCAATTACACTTGCTGAAACTTTCTAGTTAAGGAATGTGAAGGACACATCTAATTGGAAAGAAATTCTATGGACATCAGGAAACACTCAATTTGCCACTGATTAGCATTTGAGACTTTATGAATTAGATGGTAGCATAATTGGATAAACATAGCGAGGTTAATGCTACAGATTAGAAGGAGACTTATCTAACCTTGCCAATTGCAGATGTTGTGTTCCCAGCAACATCAAGAGCATCAATCCTTTCACGAATGCTATGGCTCATTCCAGCCATCTCTGCAATACCACCAGCATTGTCGCTGATAGGGCCATAAGCATCTATTGCGAGCCCAGTGGCTATAGCGCTAAGCATTCCTAGAGCAGCATCTGCAATGCCATACATAGCAGCTAAGCTGAAGCTCACGTATATAGAAGCAGCAATGGCAAATATGGGAATGATAACAGATTTATATCCAAGAGCCAATCCAAATATTACATTTGTCGCAGCACCAGTCTTGCAAGAATCTGCCACTTCTTGTACTGGACTGCAAGATTTTGCAATAGTAGACATTAAGAACATAGATAAGATACTACATAACTTCCCCCCTCCCCAAAATAAAAAAAAAGAAAAAGAGACAAATAACAGGCATAAACGCAATGTTGCTAGATGCTCTTAGATTATAAAAGTACTGTAAAAAGAGTTCAACTGTTTTCTATCAGAACTTCAAGTCTAAAATTTCAAATCTGAACCAAATTCGTTCATGACTGAAATTTGTTATGGTTTCCTCGTAGTCGTAGAGTTTCCTATCAGAACTTCAACTGTCTATTTAGTAGTGTATCACAAGTCTAAATCGTCTATAATTTTCAAATTTATAGGTCTTGATGTAGAAGGTTGGGAGACAAAAACAGATTGCATTCGATAGTGTATCACAAGTCTAAAAGGTCTACAGATTGGATTCACAATGATTGCATTAAATCCTAGAGAACTATCGATTGCATTCACAATGACTTTTATATCCTAAAACTTCCTTGTTAAAGAGAACCATTACGTATAACTATGAATTGAGTCAGTTCTGGTTAAATTATTCCATCTAGAAAGAACCATGATGATGAAACAACGGTGGACTATGAGTGGAAAATTACTATCATCAATATGTTATCAACAATGAACTAGAAAATTGGGAAGCTGAAATGAGATGCTCTTCAATGAGAAACCACACTGTAGGGAGTTGTTATCGACAATGAACTGTAAAATGAGGGCCTAAAATGAGATATGCTTGCAATAATCATAGAAATGTAAGCCACCATGCAGAAATTCTTCAACTATATGACGATTTAAAGAAAATGGACCTAACACATCTCCACTACTACCATGATGAATGCAGTATTTGTACTTCAGAAATAACTGTACATGTAGAAAATAAAAAACAGAGGAAAAACACATGCATGCAACTGTACATGAAGAATATTTTTTTTGATAATACATTTAGATTAATAATCTCTCTAATAGGCTTGGTACTAATATGATGAAACATCTTCAACTTAGCTCGGTTTTCTATATTTCTACTGCTTCTTTCATGTATTATTAATTGAAAGGAAATCGAAATTGATACCTGACCACCCAAAACCATCCATTCTATTTGACACAAAGCTGCAAAATTGAATCTTAAAGACACAAGCTTAATAGTCTGGTATCTATGCAATTAAAATCTCAATAGTTTTGAAAAAACTTACTTGATTTGACTTTTTTGATGTATTTCTTAAGTTGATTGGTAAATGGAGGAAATGGAGTCTTAACTTTCACATAGGCTAGCTTTAGAACCATAAAGTTCCTGTGTATCGCTCCCTTTTGTTGACTAGAAGACGTGATTAAGTTTGTAAGTTCTTGTTCTCGTCCCTTTCTTACGGCACCTGGAGAATGGAAGAAGGTGCTCAGACCACAACTCATCAACAAATAGATAGAAGATAATAAATTGACCAGAAGATGGACATAGTATTTTACTTTCTTCTCTCATACTCGAAATAGCATAATTCAAGAACTTTTTCACCTCATCTAAGTAGGCTTGGTCGACTCAATTTTCAAGAAAAAGTTGCATCCATTGCTTACTAGGTGCCATAACCTTGGAGAATACATAAAAATTAGATTAAGAAAATATGAAGGATAAGAAAAATCTTAAGATGAACATAATTTGTGATTCAGTAATTGGATTTTATTTAAAACATACAAAGCAAAAAGTTTATTATACATACAGTGAAATTTCTTAGTTGACATTTGTAAAAAAAAAAAAAAAGTAGTTTTCTTAACTCATTATTCATGCTATATCTTCAGTCATCCATTACTTGAAGTATTTTTCAATGTCAAAACAGTTAGAAATAACAATTCAGATCAAATATACTACTCTACGATTGCTTTCGATAAAAAAAAATAGACTCATATTGCTGCAACACTTAGTTGAATCTTTTTCCTTCTAAAAGCTACTTAAAATCTATTATTTAAAGTTGTTTTAGTTAATTTGTGGAGATTCAGTTAGACAAGAATGGAGGAATATATGGTGCCGCTATATATTAGAATGTATCTTATTGAAAAATCTCGAGTTTCCCAAGTTAAAACCCCAAATGAAACAATCACTGTTTCTACCTTCTATGTGCAGTACTATGGGAGGTAATTTGTATCAATTCAATTGCTTTTTACATCTTTCATTAGTTCGAGTTAATTTGATTCTAAAATTAGGATCGATTCTTTAGATTAAGATGCCATGTTACAGAGCATATTGAAAAACATGAGGGTCGAAAATCTTCACTACAATTTTAGACACACACAATACACTGATATGATCTTTTATATTAGATAACTATTCAATGGTGTGATTGAAATTCCTAATTTATTCTAGTTAGATAGAAATCTGTTAGGAATCAGTGGCACGTTACTACACACGTGGATAAGTTTAAACAACTTTAACCACTTTTCCCACCTTCTCTGTCAGCCTTAAAAGTTGAACAATAGCTCACTTGTTATTCAAGATGGATTTCTCAAGTTTAATACCACTCGCTCCAGCTTCTATCACAACATTATTTTAGCTCATTGAGCTGCGCGGCCTCTGTTCAAAAAAGTTCACTATTCTCTAACTATTTAGGAACACTAAGTTCTCCTACGATTGATCCCCTTCATTTTTGGGATCTTATCACACTACAAACTTAAATCTATTTTAAAATAAATGAGTAGCTTATCTTAGAGAATAACAGTAACTTGAACAAGAAGAAAAACTCGAACAAAAAAGTTACACGAAGCGAACAAAAAACACACCAAATTAGAGAACAAAATAAAAATCAACTAGCGAAAGAGGAGGCATACCTAAGATTATAGTCGACAGAAAACATAGATTCAGTTTGACAAGAATGGAAGAATATATGTTGTTGCTATTAGAACTTATGTTTTTGAAAGATCTCGAGTTTTCAAAGTTTCAAACCCAAATGGAACTATCATTGTTTCTACCTTTTATGTGCAACACCATAGGAGGTAATTTGCATCAGTTCTAGTTGATTAGATTGTAAACTACAATTGATTCTTTAGACATACACAATACACTATGATATGATCCATTTATATTAGATAATTTTATAAGTGCAATTGCAATTCCTAATTTTTCTTTAGTTAGATAGAAATCTATTAGGAATTAGTGGCACGTTACTACAAACGTTAATTTGTTTTTAACAACTTCAACCACTTTTTCCGCCTTCTCTGTTAGCCTTAAAAGTGAACAATAGTTCACTTGTTATTCAAGATGGATTTATCAAATGTAATACAACCCATTCTATCTTCTATCGAAACATGATTTTAGCTCATTGAGCTGCGAGTGCCTCTGTTCAAGAAAAGTTCCCTGTTCTCTTATTATTTAGGAACACTAAGTTCTTCTACAATTGATCCCCTTCATTTTTGGGATCTTATCACACTACAAACTTAAATCTATTTTGAAATAGACGAGCAGCTTAACTAAGAGAAGAAGAGTAACCTGAACAAGAAGAGTAACTCGAACAAGAAGAGTAACTCGAGGAAATCAAACAACACACCGAATAAGAGAAGAAAATAAAAATCAACTCGCGAAAGAGGAGGCATACCTAAGATTATATTAGTCAGAAAACATATATTCAGTTTGACAAGAATGGAAGAATATATGATGCTACTATTGGAACTTATCTTCTTGAAAGATCTCGAGTTCTAAAAGTTTCAAACCCAAATGGAACTACCATTGTTTCTACCTTATATGTGCAATACCATAGGAGGTAATTTGCATCGGTTCGAGTTAATTATACTATAAAATAATATAATTGATATTTTAGACATACACAATACACTATGATATGATCCATTTATATTAAATAACTTTATAATAGTGCAATTGCAATTCCTAATTTATTCTAGTTAGATAGAAATCTGTTAGGAATTAGTGGCGCATTACTACGCAAGTGGATAATTTTTAACAACTTCAACCACTTTTCCCACCTTCTATGCTAGCCTTAAAAGTTGAACAATTTTTCACTTGTTATTCAAGATGGATTTCTCAAGTTTAATACAACTCGCTCTATCTTCTATCAGAACATTATTTGTTCTCATTGAGCTGCGAGTGCCTCTGTTCAAGAAAAATTCACTGTTCTCTTACTATTTAGGAACACTAACTTCTCCACGATTGATCCCCTTCATTTTTGGGATCTTATCACATTACAAACTTAAATCTATTTTAAAATACACGAGCAGCTTATCTAAGAGAAGAAGAGTAACTTGAACAAGAAGAGTAACTCAAACAAGAAGAGTAACTCGAAGAAAACAAACAACACACCGAATTAGAGAAGAAAATAAAAATCAACTCGCAAAAGAGGAGCCATACCTAAGATTATAGTAGACAGAAAACATATATTCAGTTTGACATGAATGGAAGAATATATGGTGCTAATCGATTTTTCCATGTTTCAAACCCAAATGGAACTATAATTGTTTCTGCCTTTGATGTGCAACACCATAGGAGGTAATTTGCATCAGTTCGGGTTAATTAGATTGTAAAATATAATTGATTCTTTAGACATACACAATACACTATGATATGATCCATTTATATTAGATAACTTTATAATAGTGCAATTGCAATTCCTAATTTTTTTAGTTAGATAGAAATCTGTTAGGAACTAGTGGCACGTGACTACGCACATGGATCTGTTGAACAACTGCAACTATTTTCTTTCACTGTCAGTCTAAAAATTGAAACAATACTTCACTTGTAATTCATAATGGATTTCTCAAGTTTAATACAACTCTCTATATCATCTCTCAAACACTATTTTAGTTCATTTAGCTGCGATTTCTACTGTTCAAGAACTGTTAGGAACACTCCATTCTCTTAGGATTGATCCCTTTCATATTTTGGATCTTATCACAGCACAAACTTTAATATACTTTAAAAAACGACCAGCTAATCCAAATGTAAAAGAGTAAATCAAACAAGAGGAGTTACAAATCGCATAAAACAAACAACAAATCATATTTAGAGACGAAAAAATCCAACTCACGAAGGTGGGCATACATGAGATTCGAGTAAGATAGAAACTAAAGATTGAGTTGAGATCGCTGCTAGGCCGACCTGTGCTTCCCCTGTTTTGAGAAAACGCAGATGAAATGCTAAGAGCTACGAGCTATGCTGAGATCGCTGCTAGGCAGATGCTGCTAGGGTTTTCTTACTCGCGACAATGTTTTGAGAAACAAAGCGTTTTTTGTCTTCGTTTTTTTAGAATTTTAATTACACTCATGTTTTGTCTCTAAGTTTTGGTGAAAATAAGACTTTTCTTCAATATTCAATTTGTAGCCGCACTTTCTCTCCAGGAGACCCCTAAATTATTATTTGGGACTAGTTATTAATTTCTTTGGAGACTAGATTTAGTACATTCACTAAAAGATACATAATTAAGGACCGAAAAAAAATCTCGTCCCAATACATATACTTTCAGAGACAGAATTATTAACTCGTCCCTAAATGTTGGTCTTAAATGAAGCTTTTTCTTGTAGTGTTACACACGTCAAAGATGAAGAATCTTCAATACCCACTTCCAATTGCTTAGAAATGGAAATCTTCAAAGCTAAGGAACAAAGTCTCCCAAAAACTAAGTTCTAAAATTGAGTAATTCTAAAAATTGGTTTTTGAATTCTAAAACTTGATACTAAACTAAAAATTCAAACAGGTATTTATAGTTATCAAAAAGTGTGCTGCGAAGGATCACTCGGTGCAGTTAGTTGGGATTGCCGATCCACTTAGCAATTCGCCCTTTGGTCTGGTTCATCGCCTTTCCGCATTGGCCTTCAGCAAATTCACGTTCTGTAACATTGGGCGATGAAAAACTGCATCACGGAATCGTTCGGCGACTCGTCGACTACTCATTTATCTCGTCGACTCAATTTTCTCCTTCTGAGGTTGGCACACTGGAACATTAGGCGAGACCATAGCCATTCGGCGACTCGCCTAATGGCTTAGGCAATCCTCATGTCATCTTTTCTTTGTTCTTTTCAGCTGTCTTGTTCCTTTCTGCCCAATAGTATCCATGCTTTGTCTCAAACTCCAAATACCTGAAACTCAAGGATTTTCATCAGTTATTGAGACAAAATATGCATTTGAGGACACTAAATATATCAAAATAAAGCCCTAAAAGAGTCCAAATCGTGGACTTATCATTGTGCATTACCCCTGCCTGCATTACCATTTCCTCTACCTCCACGGCCTCGCGGATTACCCCCTCACCCACCTTGTGGACGTCTTCTACCATTATTACCATTCCCTGTGGCTACCACTGCTCTAGAGTGCTGTTGCGCGGAATCTAACACACGTGGGTGGGGACAATTTCTTCTCATTTGCCTAGGTTCTCCACAATTGTAGCAAGTGCGATCAAAAAATGGTGTGCCCCCCGTCGAAGGCGTGACTCCCTGGCTATCCTGAAAAATAATGAGATAGAGTTCCTAAGTAATTACCAATAGAGGCGGGCATGGAAGACTGAATTAGCTTGGATGCAACCGTTGCCTCCTTGAACCTTTGGAATAAGAACCTTGAAAGTTGCCTGAAATCTTGGCCATTTTGCCAATGCCTTAGCCTGACCGTCTCGCCTCACCCCTCTACCTTCTTAACATAATCTGTTACCTCATTAAAGCTCCTCCTTGCAGAAGTCATATGAACAAATAATACTTGCAACTCAGAATTCAGTCCCCTAATAAATAAGTGAATCATCCCTCCTCAGTAATCACCAATTGAGTAGCATATCTAGACAAAGCATGAAACTTGGCCTCATAAGCAGCCACAGTCATACCACCTTGTTCCAAAGCCATAAATTCATCTTTCTTACAATCTCTCAAAGTTCTTAGCACATAATTTTCCAAGAACATAGCATGAAACTGGGTCCAAGTAAGTGGAGGTAAAGTAGAAGATGTGCATTCCATATAAGCTCTCCACCACTATTAGCCTCACCTTGAAGTTGAAAGGACACAAACTCAACCCCATGTTGATGGACAATCCCCAACGTATGAAGCCTCTCATAGCAATCAAAGATGAACTCATAAGCATCCTCATTCTCAGAACCAAGAAACACATGAGGCTTTAGCATCAAAAACTTAGTCAACATTTCATGCTCAGTACCAGTCATAACAGAACCCAACAAAGGACGGAAGAAAGCATTATTACCTCCCGTTCCACCCGTCTTGGGTGCAGTGCTAGCAATAGGAGGATTAGTAGGAACTTGAGTTGCTAGAGCAGAAGGAAGCACTCCAGGACCAACCAATCCTTTCAAAATTGACATGATCTATCGAGCTAACACTGAGTCTATGGGGGGAACATCGGTAGTCTCAGCCTGCACCTCTTCCTCTTGTCCCACTTCCTCAACATTCTCAACATCAACATTCTCCTCTTCAATCTCTTCATGATGCGTAGGAGGTTTCTCATTCACAGGAGCATTCTCAACAAGAGCTCCATTCCCAGCAGGCGCTACTCTTCCTCGGCCTCTATCCCTATCTCTTCCTCTACCCCTGCCTCGACCGCGACCTCTCGCTGCAGATTCCTCATCTGGAGCATTAACGGGAGCTAGGAGCATGACGCCGTTCTATCTAGTGTTAACCATCTGCGGACAGAAGAGTGAAGGAGGTTAGATACCAATTCGAATTGACAGATACCAATTGGAATCAAGTTGTAGCACGAAAAGAGACAAGAGAAAATAGAGAAATTTCCTAAAGTCATATAGCCTCTCGAAGAAAAGTAAAGGCGTCCCCGTACTGTTCTGCTAGACTCTACTAGACTCGTTTTGGTACATCGAGATCAATGAACCTAGGCTCTAATACCAACTTTGTCATGACCCCAACCATCGTGATTGACACCCACACTAACTCTCCAGTGGGAGAACCACTACAACAACCCAAACCAAGCAACTAATCTAAAAACTAAGGCATTTAAGTATATGAAAGCAGTGAAGTACTAAGGAAAGAAATAGGGAGTTCCCATAAACTCCAACAAAAGTCTAACAATGAACTAAATAATGCGGAAGAAATAACCTAGAACCTAAAAGTCAATGTACCAAAACATCTAAAGTTCAACAAGTCTAAACAAGAAGGGATGCAACCCCAATCTAATGAACTAATCAACTAACTAGAACATAGTCTAAGTCCATAAATGGTGGACATAGACGAAAGAGAACCCATGGCAGATCGGAAGAATTGGCTCACCCTTGAATTCAAACGATCACTGATCTCCTAAGTGAGGTCTGTCAGTAGCCGCTTGAAGATCCCATGTACTCAACAAAAATAAGAGCAAAGTATAAGTACACAACCAAAGTGTACTGGTAGGATCACGCGGCTATCCCACTAAGTCCAACATACATAAGTCATTACAACAACATAATCACATGTATATATCGAACATATACAATATTATCAACAATTAATAACAACAAACAACTTCACATTTCTCAAGATATACAATTATATCAAATCATTAGTCCTCTCATGGAACCCAAACCCAAATAGTTAGCATACCAGAATGTGGTACCCGATCCAATGATTATACCGGAACGTGGCAACCGATCCCATAATTATGTCGGAATGTGGCAACCGATCCAAGTTAGTTATGCTGAAATGTGGCAACCAATCCATTCAACACATCGCAATCACAATCACAAGTACATCCTCAAGATCATACATTTAAGTCATGATTTCATTGCAATCATCATTCATCTATCTCACTTACAACAAGTGTGATCAATAATGCAACATTCATATACATACATGTATCATACTGAAGGAAGAACAAACATACATCACACAATCATAGAATCACAACCATCACCTACCTCGAAACAAGCTTGAAACCCTAAGAAACTTGATCCTTCCCTTTCCGAATTCATTCCGCTTGTTCTTGGTCTACAAACAATCAATACAATATGGGAATCAATAAACAATTACTAATTACCCGAGTTGCTAACAATTCTATGAATCCTAGATCATACCCATGATCCAATCACCCAAAATAGGGTTGTTTCTACCATAGAATCTAGATCATAACCCTCTCCCATCGATAATTACCCATTCTATTACATTTTACGGATCCAAAAACGGATTCGGGGAGTGTAAAGCTTACCTTTAGCCTCAAGAATGGTGGAAAACTGTTAGGAGTCGTCTGGGGTTCGTTCGTTAGCTCTAAAAATCAAAAAGTACAAAATAAGTTCATTTAGGGGTTTATTTATGACTTTAAGTCGCATCGAAGCCGCCACACCAGCCCTCACCCCGCTGTAGCGGCCCCGCTAAAGCGGCCAAAACCCCTGTGAAAGCGGCTTGCATGAAAAAGTGAGCTATTTAAAGAATTCCAAAATCCCCATTTCACAACACACCTCTAACCAACAACGCTCAGAATATGCCCTTCACGCTAAGATCGATTCTGGCAGTTCTACTCGCCCGAATTCAATTCCGTAAAGTCGTACGGATTCCTTAACGAGTTATCTAACTACTAATGTAATCAAAATCATAAATAACTTGACCGATTGTGACCAGATTTCCTTACACCTTAATGACTCCAATTTCGTCCAAATCTGGACTAGGTTGGGAAAATCCAATTACTACGAAAAAGTTTTTCGACCCAAAATTTTTCCCTACTGGATTTTCTATAATGACGGAACCCGGTCGTTACAAGAGGTCGGGGGTGAAATAATAAAATTTAAAGTGGAAAACTTTTTTTAAAAACAAACTTAAATTTTATTTTATTTTGGGAGGGGGGAGATTTTTTAAAAACAAACTTAAAAAAAAATTGGAGGGGGGTGGGGGGTGGGGGGTGGTAGGGGGGATGATGGGGGGGAGTCGAGGGTAGGGGTGGGGTAAAAAAATAAAAAATTGACATTGGAAATATCTTTTAAAAACAATTTTTAATTTTATTTTATTTGGGGGGGAGGGGGTGGTAGGGCGATTGGGGTAGGGGTGAGGTGGGGTAACAAAATAAAAAATTAAAGTTAAAAATATTTTTTTTTAAAAACAAGCTTTAAATATTTTTTTTGAGGTGTTTAGTGGGGGGTTGAGGGCAGGGACAAAATAAATTGATTTTTTCAACAAAAAAAAAAATTGTAATTTGAAGTTGGAAGAGAGTTTTGGAATATGTTTTCCTTAATTTTTGAAGGGAAGTCATTTTCCTTAAATTTGAAGAAAATGAGTTGATTTGGAAAACATTTTTGAAAACATTTAACCCAACCAAACATGAGAAAATTGAAAAATATTTTCCTTCATACCAAACACACCCATAGTGTGTGCTAACTTTCTTAATTTTCTTAACTTTGTAAATTATATTTTAAGAATTGAATGTTCATATACCAAACATAGATATATAAAGACCTACCTCAAGTTTCACATTTGAGGAACATAATGATGATGCAATGATTAGAAAACATATTGACGTCAGAAAGCTCTTTCCTATATGATAGCTCTTCCATAATTTTCTTGTTATATGTGAAACAAGACATAAAAATGTAAACACATTTATTGACAAGTGCTTTCATTTTGTATTACCAAATTTTGATACAGTTTCGAATAACATTATTAAAATATCATGCACAAAGAAAATTTAATTTCTTATATATAAAGACTAATCATTTGTCAACAATAATGTTCGTAATGACTAAAATATAAATCTATCAGGAAAATAATTTGTCAATTCATTTACTTTAAAATATACTATAATCTCCACTTGTTACTCAGCAGAAGAAAAGTGAGTAGCATACATAAATAGCGAATAGAAAAATAGTAGTATGTACACCTTTCATAATTTCTTAGCTCTGTAAGTTTATTTTTAGAATGTAGTATTCTATGAAAAATATAAGTACATGAAAAATTACCTGAGGTTCTAAATTCGGGAGAACACTATGAAGCTGGAATGGTCTTTCATCTACATTAGCACCATCATATTTTTGTTTCTACATAAAAAAAAAAATCACAAAAAATAGTTAGTACAGTACATAATAATTATTTTCACAGTATTTATTCCCAAGTCAGAATTAGTTTTGATCTACAACTTTAAATTATGTGATTCAACACATATTTATAAAATCATTTGTATACTAAAAAGGTAAGAAAGAAATTAATCAAAAATTAATTAATCATATTTTTAAGAACTCTTTCACCTCAAAAATACACAATCATCTGAACTAATTAACTGGGAGAGTAGAGGTAGGTACAAAAACAACTAGTGAAGAGAAAAATAATAATTTGTACAAATATCTTAATTTGTTTTAACTTTGTAATTACATTTTCAGAATATAATGCTCTATTACAAAACATAGGTATGAGAGCAACAACCTCAAGTTTCGTACTTGGGGAATTACAGTGGAGGTTGAGCAATCCTTCCTCTACAGTAGCTCCTCCATCACTTATTTTTCTACACATTCAAATAAGATATTAAGATTTTGTAAGCATATTTACTGATAGTTATTTGCACTATGTATTCACAAGTTATGATATAGTTTTGAATTTCAATAACATATTATATTGTACATAACATACTTACCTTTCAGAAAACAAAATTATATCATCTATGTTCATTCAAAATTTTAAGAACAATTAAATAGAAATTAACCAGTCAAATTAGTTTAAAATACTTTCAACTCAAAATATGCCATCATCCCCAAGTAATTAACTAGGGGACAAAAGTGAGTAAAAAAGAAAAGATTGTGAAGAGAAAAATGATTGTTTGTACAATATTTCTTATTTCTTTTAACTATAAAATTATATTTTTAAAATATGATATAGGCATATAAAAAAATATATTACATTGTTAATTCAGAGAAACATCATAGAGATGGAACGGTATACCCTCTGTAGTTAGTTTCTTGTTGTATAATTGTAACACCTCGCTTTTGGAAAGAACTAGAATTAGAAAGAAGCCATATTTTTGGAAATAATCAAATTTGGAAAGTTTGACCAAGTTAAGTTAAGTATGAGTTTTTGGTCAACTTCAAACAACCATAACTCCTAGCTCCGGATGAGTCAGGTGTGCTACCAGATACCATAGGAAATATATTTGAATTATCTTTCTAACGCCGCCGAGTTTGCGCGATTTCGAGTTCGTATAAGGGAGATATGCCCATTTGAAGTTGCGCTGTCTAGATAAGGAAAGTCAAAACCAGATTTTTGGAGGGTACTTTGGTGTTTTCACTACCCTATTATTTAATTTCGTTTTTGGTAATTAAGACGGGGTCTAAGCTGATAGGATTCAGTTACTCTTTACAAAATAGAATTAGGGTTTTTAGAGAAGAGAATAGAAGAGGAGAAAGCAGAACAAGAAGCAAGGAATCGCAAAGTTCTGGAAGAATTGCTTGTGGATTTTGTCAAGGGGTCATCCACAGCCCCTTAAAGTTATCCATATATTTCATTTGAACACCTCAACTACAACATGTACCTATTGAACAGTCTACCAAGTCGAATTAGAACCATTTGAGTATTTTTTTTTACAATCAGGTAAAAACATAAAATGAGTGTAGTACACTCGCGCTGACATGACAAATTGTCAAATAAATGATGCATATGTGGCATTTTGAGTCAAAATAACAATTAAAAAGTTATGAAAAAAACAAAGGGAAAACTTTTCAGTTTTTTTTTACAAAATTGCCACTGTACATCCACCATTGTCATCGCCACCATCACACCTTGTTTTCTCTTAATTCAACTATGGAAAAAGTCGAAGGAAAGTCAACAATTCATGGTGGAATTGGGCTATTATTTTAGTGAAATAATTTTCTAACATTTGCAAAGGAAAGCCAACAATTAAACTTTTCTTGTTCATTTGTATGAATCAACAATGGCAAATCATTAGATTCAAAAAAAAAAGAATGAAAACGTCTTATGCTGCCCATCGGACCACCTTTTTCTTTTCTTTTTCTTCTTCTTTACCATAAATCAATAATGGCAGGTTTAGACTTAAAAAAATAATCTAACAGTAAGATAATGTTCTAAGATCTGGAGAGAAAAAAAGAACAAAGTGAAACATTAATGGTAGTGGTGGTGGAGTTGTTTAAATTGCAATTTGTAACTTTGCTTACTTTCATAAATCGACAAAGATTCAGTTCTAGATCTAAAGAAAAAAAAGGGTTCAAGCGATTCTAGATCTTAAGAAATAAAACAATCATGTGACAGCGTTAATGGTAGAGATGTTGATGGTTGCTCAAAAGAGGAGTATGTGATGGCAGCGATAATGACAAGTTTGAAAAAAAAAATATGATGATGAAAGGTAAAGGAATTGAAGTGACTAGAAAAAAAAAACAGAAGAAGAAGATTACAATGGTGATGGTGATTGCCTGCAGTTGCCGGAGAAATTAGTGATGGCAAATAAGCACAAAGAAGAAGAAGAAAGTGACTGTTTTTTTTTTATTTAAAAAATAATCTAAGTAAATGTTTTCACGCGCTCATCAGCCATGAATCACACTCAAAATGCCATGTGGCAAAAAGTACTCAAGTGGTACAAATTTGAAGTCCTAGAAGTGTTCAATAGGTACAAGTCTTAGTAAAGGTGTCTAAGTGAATTATGCAAACAACTTTAAGGGGCCGCGTATGACTTAAGCCTTGAATATTTAGTCAACTCAACTTTAACCTTGCATGCATAAACTAAAATCGACCAGTTATGTTTCAAAAAAAAATTAAGCAAATAAATAATTAAAATTAATTATTTAAATATTTTGAGAACTCTTTCATAATATTCAACCATCTCCACTCATCAGAGGAAGTGGAAGTGGACAAAAATAACAAAACGTAAAGAAAAAAATAATATTATGTCTGAATTTTCTTAATTTGCATAAATATGTTGATTGAATTTTTAGAACATGATGTAATAAAACATCACTTTCTCGATGTTGTTGTATCATTTGTTGTTTATACACTATCTTTTGGATTGGTTGTTATGTTTCATATATATCTCTCCTGTCACTAGATTTGATGTTCTTGAGTTGAGGGTCTCCCGGAAACAGCCTCTCTACCTCCACGAGGTAGTGGTAAGGACTGCGTACACTCTACCCTCCCCAGACCCCACTTAGTGGGATTGCACTGGGTATGTTGTTGTTGTTGTTGATGTAATAAAATATATGTATGTAAAATATTCTTGACGATGAAACTGAGACGGCATAATTAAAATTTTATTGACCTAGTGTATGATCAATTCATGAAAAAATAATTTTTTTGATATTGATTGATACCAACAATGAAACTAAGAATTGTTTTTCTTCTCATTTTTATTTTCCTACAATGTGTAAGTTTGTGCAATCAAATGTATCATTTAAAAAAATAGCAAACCGTTTAAACTTAAATAATACTAGAAAAAAAAAAAGAACGAATAAAAAAAAAGCAAAAATATGTACCGTATTAGAAGATTGACCATTCAATAGGCTTCCCAAAACAGTGGTAGTAAGTTCAGCTGAATGTGGTGTATGATAAATATTTTCCAACATAGGAGAGTCATCTAATGTAATACTTCTTCCTCCATCTCCATTACATTCAAAGCTCTCTGGTAAGGGCATAACTCCAAAGAAGCCTCTTCAAATTCAATATGACGAGGTTTGTCCTTCCTATTGTAAGTCAATTTATTTGCCAAATCCTTATCCCTTTGATCAGACTGTAAGTCTTGATCAACCCTCATATCATAGTCAATAGAGTTTAAATTTCCTATTATTAGTTGTGTAGCTAAAGTTGGAATATTGTCATCTTCTTTTCTTGTGGACAATAGCATTATCATATGTAATTTTACCCAAATCAAAAATCAACTTTGGATGAGTATCTTTTTTCAAGCTCATACGATATTTCTGCAAAGTTTGCAAACATGAGTTTGAAAACTTTTCTCTAATTATAAAGAAAAATAGTGATGCAACGATTTGCTTTAAGTAATTTTTCACACAAAGGTCATCTAACTTCTAATATTTGTTCTATCATAGAGTTTCTAACATAAGAATGAATTAATATAAATATAACTTTCAAATTTGATGGTTTTTAAAAAAAATTAATACTAAATATCTCATACATGAATGCTTGAGTTCCATTTAAGAAAAATTGCAATATTTTAATGGATTGAAAATCATTCACACTTCAAGATCTTATTTAAAAATTAAAAATTCTCTTTAACTTTGACTAATAGACATTTTTTACTCTTGTCCCCACCCCCCCCCCCCCCAACTCCCACTCCACGACCTTATTTCATGTCATGCCTATTTTATCCTACTATTTCGGTCATTCATTTATACAACATTTTTTTTATATTATATATAATATTTTATATTTCAAATTTGGTATTTTATCAATAGATAATTTTATATTTTATAATAATTTTATATGAATTCATTAAAATAAGAAGAGTAATCTTTCAATTAAATTGAATCTAACGCTATGTCTTTATGATTGTTACTTTAATATTGCATGCATTAAGTATATATTTATGTATTTATGTGCATGCATGCTTATGTGTATATTTAAGTATCACTGTTTTCTCATTGTATGTTATCTATTATATAAATTATTTTCTTATTGGCATTGATGAAATGTTTTCTAAATTATAATTTATAATTCATTTACTTCATGGATAAAAAAAATTTGAAAATTTATTATAAATAGACATTTATTTTTATTAATTCTATTTTATATTTACGTACTTTAAAATATGTTTAAAAAGTTATGAATCAATTTTATTTTCACTTTTGTGTAACAAATATTAGGGATTTAATTATTCTAAATAAAAAGAAGCTTTCTCATTATGCTAATTTATTTAATGATAGAACACCATCAACTCTATACTCATTTAGTATTATTTTTTTCTATTTTCATCTACAAAATAACATTTATTTTTCTGTAGATAAAATTTGTTCTATAGATTAAGCATATATTGAGTTAAAAGTAGTAAATTTTCAAATGATATGCGACATGTCTGCTAGTCAATTCAGGAATATCCATCAGTTCAATAATTTTCTTTGGATAAGATCCTGTAGAAAAAAAAATCATAAATAAAATTAAATATTTTACGCGATATACATGTAGATAATCTTTGAATGATCTCATATTTTACACAATACATGTTGGGAAAAACTTCCACTTTAGGCCAAGTGTTGTAATGGCTTCCAAAAAAAATTCATGATGGGGATTTGTCCAAACAAACCTACTCTTCATTGGTGGCGGAACTTAACTATGTTTATTTTCAATCTCAACATATTTTCGCGCGGACTTGTCCCTCTTAGCAACTCCTTTGCCTGTATGCTTCTTTCGCAATGTTGCATATTGCCATAAATAATGTATGTCATCTTGCGATATGGGCTTTAGTATGAAGAAAATAACTCCACTCTCTAGTGCTTTAATAGCTGTAGTTTCATTTTCATCAGCTGATAAACCTGGTCACATTCAATAATAGAGATTTGAATCATATACTTTTGTAACATCTCGCTAATTGAAAGAACTAGGAAGAAGTTAAAATTGGAAATAGTCATTTTTGGAAAGAATGAAAATCTGGAAATTTGTTTAAGTCAAGTTAAGTTTGAGTTTTTGGTCAACTTCAAACAACCATAACTCCTAGCTCAGGATGAGTAAGGTATGTTTCCAGATATCGTAGGAAATATCTTTGAATAATCTTTCCAACACGCTGAGTTTGCGTGATTCGGAGTTCGTATGAGTGAGTTATGCCCTTTCGAAGTTGGGCTGTTCAAATAAGGAAAGTCTAAAACCGGATTTTGGAAGGATATTTTAGTCTTTTCCTTACCCAACTATTTTAATTCGTTTTTAGGAGTTTATTTGGGGTCAAATCAGAATTTGTTCAGTTTAGAAAATTGGAAATTCACGCTAGGGCTTGGAGAAAAGAGAAAAGAGGAGAAAGGAGAAGAAAGTTCAAGATTCGTTGATTTCTTGGAGATTTGCGTATGGATTTCGTCAAGGGGTGATCACTACGAGGTATATGAGATCACATAGCGTTGGGTTAGTTCACCCACGCGCCAATCATGATTCAATTCAGCGAAGTATATTAGATTTGAAAGTAAATCCTTTGAGTTCTTGATGAAATTCGTTTGAATTCTTGTGGGTTGTGTTGTTGAAGTTTTCTTGAGATTTGATTCATGTTTTCGGGTGTAATTTCGAGTTGAATCTAGTAGATATTGAGGGTATAATTGATTCTAAGTGTTTGGGGAAAGAACTAACTGGAAATAGGGGGTTTAGAGATGAAAAAACGAAGGAGAAAAGTCAGAGTTCACTTGGGCAGGGGCCTGGGGCGTCGCTCCTCTCAGAGCCCCAAGAGAGGCCCTCTAAATTTTGACCTCTAGGGTGCCGCCCCAGCCAGTTCGCCCCAAATCAGTTCTTGAATTTCAAGGGCTGCACCCCGTGCCTATCAGAGCACCAGGGACGCCAGTTTTTCCCATTCCTTCTCCATCTTTCCCTACTAGTTCCTTAGCAACGTACCTATGTTTCCTAGTTGATTCCAACGCTCGAAGGTACGTCTAAAAATCATGAAATAATCCATAAGCATGAGATCATGAACCTTGAATCAATAATTCAATTCAAGGAAAGTTAAGAGTCAAGTCTAGAAGTTAAGAATCAAGTCAAGAGAAGTTCATAAAGTTTTCAAAAGTCTTTCACAAACTTTTTAACTTTGTTTTAAGACCTAAGTTTTGAGTTAAGCAAAGAGTAAGCAGTTGAATTCATTTCTTCAAAGTTATAAGGGAACTAAGTAGTCCCAAGAGTTAAATGTTTTCACAGTTGAACAAGAAAGGGAAACACCAATTTCCAAGAGAGCTTTTAAGCTAAGTTTTGAGTAATTATCTCAAACCAAAGAAAGAAGTTTTTTTTTAAAACATATGAGCTAAGTATATTTTTGGGAATAGTATTGAGCACCGATATGGGGATGCGAGTTCATATTAACTCAAGTCTCCATAAACCAAGTAGCCATCATGGGTAGTAAAGGATCATACTTTTTAGATGACTCCTTAAGTGCTTTCTAGCATAGACTAGTGGATCCACTTAGTTAAGGCGTTCTATATGACGGCAAACTATAGGACAGTTCTGGTAGCGTGGGCAAGACGTTGTATCACCACTTATGCTCATAGTGGTGGTTGTCGATTAGAGAATCTCCCACAGAAACTATATTACTTTATTATATGAGTAAAGTTGAGTTTGTATTGCATTTCTTTAACAAATTGAGTGGTTATTTAATGTTTTACATGCTTTGAATAAATTGCACTATTATTGTTGTTTTACACTGCACTTGAGTTGAGTTATTCATGAGTTGAGTAAAGCCAAGGTAAGTGTTTCTTTCAGATTCTTTTCAAGCTTATGTTATATTTAGCATTCCACTCGCATCAAATTATGTATGATGAGCTTGAGTCAAGTCACAAAAAGGGCTATGATGAGCCTTTTTAGAGTGACTTTCACGGGTAATCAGGATCAGCATCCAGCGCCTCGTTGATTAGGTTGAGCACTCAGAATCAATTGGTGAGCCTCCTTGATTTCCAGAGGATCCTTTTCATAATTGTTTAGATTTCAGTTGTTAGGATGATCGGGGGTCCAGTCCCGACATCCCTCTTTGTTTTAGAGGCTTCATAGATGAGTAGTTATAGTTCTTTAGTTTTTCCGTTTTTAGTTGTATAGGTTAAGACTGGAGTTGTCATTTTGGCTAAGTTATTATCTCTTAAGTTATTTCATGAGTTATATTTTTTATGTTTAAGTCTTCTGCTGAGTAAGTAAGTCAGGCCAAGGGTTCGGTTGGGGCCAGTAATGGTTCTCGAGTGCCAGTCCCGCCCAGGGTGTAGGCTTGGGGGCTGATAACTTTGATCAAAAATAAAATAAAAGGAAGGGGTTACTATGATAACAGATACATTTAGTGTAAGTGGATTTTTCTTTCCAAGACAATGTTTATTGCCACCAAATATTTAACATCAATTGAGTTAATGTCATTACATCCAGACACTACAAGAAAAACAGCCTCTAAGGAAGGGATATATGGTCCCAGAAAGTCCATTTCTGGTCCCAAATAGTCTTTTGGGACGGGAAAAGGCTGGTCGCCACCCGTCCTATAATGCATCTTCGCTAAAGGTAAATTGGGACGGGGTCACTTTAACTAGTAGCTAAATGTTTTTAAAGACGAAAACAAAGCAGGTCGCCAAAATATTTTTAGAGACTAGATATCTCGTCCCAAATAGATAATATTCTTCTTTGAAAACTAGTAATTTTTGGTCATTAAATCACTTTAGAGACTAGTAACGAACTCGTCCTAGATTACTCTTTAGGGATGAGCAACTACCTCGTCATAGATTACATTTTCTTGACGTATAACCACATCGTCCTAGATTGTTTTTCGCGACAAGCAACACCTCGTCCTAGTTGAACCTTTAGGGACGAGAAGTTGTATCATCCTAGATTAAACTTTTAGAGACAAGTAACTATCTCGTCTTAGATGAACTTTTAGAGACGAGTAAATTCTTGGTCTTTAATTGACCACCAATGATTCTGGATCTTCCTTTCACAAATGTATTATATAATCTACCAATAAATATAAGATTGCTAAGTTAAATCTCCATAAAAAAGGCTGATATTAATATTAAAATAGGTAAACATCCCATGATGTAAGTTTCAATTTTTAATTAACAAAATAAAAGTTAGAAAATTAATAATATCCGTAGCTAGACTATGATTAAATGTTTCGCACAAGTTTCCTAGCAAAATAATAATGGTCATGTGCGTCTTCTAAACTGCATCTTGAGTTGTAGCTTGAATCTTCAAAAAAGAACTCTAAAGTACACCAAGGGCTATCCAAAAATAATACCAATCTGCAAGAGCATAAGAAGAAATGATTAAGAAAACGTTAAGATGCATTCACAAAGAATCCAAATCTATATCAGAAGCACAAATTCAGTGACATAAGCTAGTACAAATGGACAAACTCTCCACCAAAAAGATTTATATTCTGTTTTAGGGGAAACAAGTTGTTGCGGAGGAACTAAACAAGCATGATAGCACTGTTTCAGCAAGACACGAGCAGGTTATTATCATAGCAGGGGAAACAAACAAGTTATCACTGTTTTCTTCTTATTATTAATCCCTGTAAGAGACAAAGAATCTCAAACTGTGTGCCTGCAATTGTACGTGTAGAAAATAAAAAACAGAGATAAAGAAGGCAATAATCGTTTAAACAATTATATCATCCTTATTTTCAGACATGGAAGCAGATGATGAGTTGCTAGGTAGTAAAGAAGCTGATAAGCAATGACCACCAACAATAGCACCATTCAACCTAATAAGAGAAAAATACATAACAAAGTTGCAAGAAGTATATTCTCATCCCTTCTAGTAAAGGCAAGGTTAAATTGGGAACCAGATATGCAACAATTTGATTTCAGGTGACATAATTAAAATTCGTGACCAAATAATAGATGAAATATCATAGGTTTTCAACCAGTGTCCACCAATAATGGAAGAACAGTACGTTCTGCTAAGGAAAAGAGGAAGGCAGAAAATGAACTGAGCAGATGTCAATATCAGTCTTCTTGTATTTTTTTCTCTCTATTAATATCAATCTCTCATAGTTTATCATATGCAAACAATAAGGTACATGCAAATAAAATGGAGTATGGATGCAAATGGTAAGTGAAAAACTACATGGAACAATAAGGAATATGATTAACTGTGATGCTGTAATAAAGCAAAGTCGTTTTTGGATTGATTTCCCCCCTCTAACTTCTTCCAAAATGAAGCCGTGAGAACAGTTTTATACTTTTGAGATAGCATGGACAACACAAACAGTAAAATTACTTGGAATAGCAGAAGCATTTCAAGTGTGGTAATTATTACTAATGTTATAGCTGTTATTGTTACACATTTCTCAACAATATTTGTAACATAATTCTGTTTGCTCCTGTTTTATCAACAAAATCAGCTTTATCCCAACATATGTATCAAGATTCATAAGCGACATAGCATTATTGAATGTGTCATCTATATATGAACACCTTGGGGATGTCCAATATCTAAACCATTTTCCATTATCAATCCAACAAATAAAAAAAATTCCAATCTGTATAATGAATCATAACACAAAAACCTCAAGCCATAAGTGTTTGTCCAATCTGATCAAACAGCCACCGACTAAGAAAAAAATCACCCAACAAAGAACCTCAGAAATGAAGAAACACCTTTAAACACGATCAATCATCTTATTCTTGTAAGCATGACAGCAATACAAGAGTTCAGCCATAAACCAAATGCTGAAACAACTATCCGCAAATAGAGTTTGATATATTTTTACTTACTTGGTCAGCAAAAAATGTCAGTGGTCATTCAAATGATACGGGTGATGTCATATGTGGGTTATGCGATTGTTGAGCAACAAATAATTCCTTCATTTTTCTTATTTCTTTAAGCTCATCTTCTATGGTAGACAAGCGATCATTCAATGATTTGTTTTCCTCATTCAAAGATTTGTATTTCTCTTGAGTTGAATGTAGCTCAGACAGTAATTCAGCCTTAGAAGAAGTGCCACCTCTCATGTCCTTTGCCTTTACTCCACCTCCAAAGCCAAATACATGGCTACGATTTTGAGGTCCACAACACTTTTCTACAATCTCTATGCTAGGCAAATATGGCTCAATTTTTAGTATTTCTTCGATTTGAGCCTGCAAAATACAAAAAAAAAAGTACATTTCAACTGATTCCGTAATAATTTGAAGTAATTTCCATATTAAATTTACCAAACGCACATGTTTTTCAATTGCTTCTGGTTCAACAAGCATGTTATCTTTCTTACGAGTCTCAAAGAAAATAGTCGCCAAATTTGGAGGATTTCCATCTTTTCCACCCTTCACATCAAAGAGAAACATGTCAAATAGAACGTCTTAGATATTTTCTTTAGGAAATTTATTTTTTGATATTACCTGCTGATAAATGATCTCTCTAATAGGCTTGCTACCAATGTGATGAAACATCTTTAACTTAGCTCGATTTTCTGCATTTCTATTGCTCCTCGCCTGTATTGTTATGTAAAACTGTCATATCTAAGAAAACTTATCATGTTTAAAAAAAGTTTCACATCTAAATATCATGATTAGTTGTGATATGGATACTTCAAAAATATAGGCTATTAGATCACTATACCTGGAAACTTTCGGAACAAAAATGTTCCTTAACTAACCACTCCCATTCCTTTTTTTCTACTCCCTTTGGAATATTCTTAAGAGCCTGAACAATAGGCTTATTCTTCACATAAGTAGCGTGCAAGTATCCTCTCCATTTGTTCCATAACTCATTCATCCATCCAAATATATGATCACGATGGTCATTAAAGTCAACACTCTCAAATTTATCCTACAATAATTAATATGTGAGTTTAAATAAAAGAGGAGAGTGAACATTGTGCATCTACTATACAAAAAAGTATGTAAAAAATTGAGCAAGAAAAAGATGTGCAACAGTGGTTAATTGTTACCTCAATAGCTGCCCACATGTGATCCAACCTCTGCTGCTTAATGTCACTCCATGATGATACTCCCAGTGGACACATATTATTGTCACGAATTATTTTTCCCAAGTGCCTCGAAAACAAATTGCTATTTGTTCCAACTGTTTGATTGTTGTAAAATGTTACTTTCAGCTTCTTTCCAGCTTCAAGTGATGCAACTTCTTTACACTTGTTGCTCCCTCGAACTCTTTTTACCTTTCTAGGATTAGATGGTCCTATAGTTTTATAATTTATTAAGAACTGTAGCAATAAAATTTAGTTGGACAGATTGATAGTGCATGAATTTGTAAATTGTCATACCTGTTTCAGTTGTTTGGGAGGCTTGCATAACTTGATCAGTAGAACAAGGGGATGTGGTTTGCGTGTTTTCTTTCTTAAGGACCAGGGTATTCTTATCGATTGATGGCAATTCTTGAGTAGATTTCACATTATTTTCAGAAACTCCTAAAGATGAGCAGAAAGATCTAGGTGTTTGCTCCCTCCCCTTTCCTATTGCATCTCGAACCAAGAAGTGATAGTATAAAAATTTTGGCATTTATTTTCTGTTATATATTGAATAAAAGATACAACAGATTTTTAAAAACATACTGGTTTTGACTTCATTGGTGCATTGCTTTACTTGATTAGTAAATGAACGAAACGGAGTATGAACTTGACTAGGAGACATGGTGGAGTTTTTGTGTCCATCTCCTCGTCCCTTACCAATAGCACCTGAAAGATCACACATTACAAGTAGAGCTATGTTATAAGCAGTGGTTGTAGTAATTAAACAATGAATCATGTATTATTTGTGACACACATAATTAAACAATGAATCGCCTCTTCTTTGAATGTAATATCACCAAGAGCTTGTGGTTCAAAATGTTCAGTTGGATAGGTGAATTAAGAGTGGTAGGAAACTGGCAGGGAGAAGTCGTCTGGGCAACAAAATGGGCAAAGAAAAACTCAGGAAAAGGGAGCATCTTCAGTTGTATCTTTCTGATGGTAGCTGCGTTAATATGGAGGGAAAGAAACATGAAGAGATTCCTAGATCAACACTACCAGGAGTCTTGAGTAGCAAGAGAGATCGATGTACACATACACACAAGAGAGAGGAATCTGAAGGCTTGACAGGCAGCCTCTGACACTGATTTGAGGAAACTAGAGCACCTTAACACACTTCATAAAACTCTTCCACAAGAGGAAAAAGTCATACTAGTTGGGCATAGTCGTGATGGTATGAATCTGGAACTTTTTATGGAAAAATAACCACAAAAGATGTATGTGGTTGTTTTCTTGGCTGCCTACATGCCTGATTCTATTTACATCTCCTCTTATATTTTGAGAAATGACAACAATAATTGAAGTAACAGAAATAGCATCATTTAAGTTTTTATATACGGGAAAATTACCATTCGATGTGATGTGCTGAGTACTTGTTTCAACTTCTTTGATGTATTGCTTAACTAGATCACTAGATTGAAAAAGTAAACTCTTAGCTGGAATTTTTCCTTTCGATGTCAGCGACTTAAGCCCTCGTCCTCGTCCTCTTCCAATTGCCCCAGGCGCGACAAATGAGTATCTGATAGTACTCTTCATAATTGATCCATCCTCATTTTCAGTTTTCATATTAAACCTGCAAAAAGAGGCAAAAGTAGAAAAATTATAAGGAAACTTTATATCTACTAAACTCAAGAATAGAATAAAATCACTAGTTAACTAAAGGATAAAATCAAAGTAATCAAGAATAGAAGTTTTTACAAGTAAGTTATTATCAAGAATCAAAAGGACTTTCTACATCACCTCATCAGTTCTTTTTTGTTTCTTTTGTGAAGGACTTTCTACATCAACTACAACATGATCATCATCCATTTGTTTCCCCATCTCATAGGAATCACGAGGTTGAGTCTTCCTCACTACATGCCAACCTTTGCTTGAATTATCATTAGCATAAAACACTTGAGATGCTTGACTCGCTAAAATAAAAGGTTCATTTGTTTTCAAAAGTCTAGTCGGGTTCACACTCACAAAGTCATACTCATCTCTTTTAAATCCTTTTATTTTGTTACACATCAAACCATTTACACCGAAACAAAATCAGTCTTCTATCAGAGATAAATTGCAATTCAATCACATCTGTTAGAATTCCATAGTAATCAACATTCTCACTATCTTTATCATTCTCTCCAACTACAACAACACCACAATTTTGAGTCTTCAACATTTGATCATGATCTTCTACATGAAATCTATATCCATTAACAATGTAGCCATTAGAATGTGTTGAATATTTTGTAGGACCACGTGAAAGTGAGAGAAGATCTTTCATGAGCCGACTCTTATCTGTTTTATGCAATTGTGCAACCTAGAAACAAGATAACATTCAATACATCAGAATGCTTCGTAAAAAGTTAAAATCTCGAATCTTTTATTTATGTATTTCTCACCCTATCTTTAAACCATTCAATAAATTCTCTGTCCCATTCTGCATCTGACAAGTGTTGAATAGTATCTATATGATTTTGTGCAAACTCTCTACAAAATTGAGGTTAACCATAAATTTAATGTAGAAACGATATCACCTTAAAGGAAATTAGAAAAATAAGATGATATAAAAGAACTCTCCATACTCAAGATATGGTAGGACTTCATCACAATTCTTCAGAATGTATATATGTGCTTGTTCCAATTCATTAGCTTCAAGCTCACATGTATCTTTAGCTCCCAAATTTTTTCCAGGTTGACAAAATATAGATAAACTCCCATTTGATGTTTTTAAGCCTCCATCATAATTTCTTTCAGGCCGATTGAATTTTGTGTCAATTCTATGCAAATACCTTGAACATAAGGTCATGCATTCAATTGCAATGTAGCCCTCGGCAATACAACCTTCTGGACATGCCCTATTACCAATGAGAGATTTCAAAAAATATAACCATCGCTCAATCGGATACATCCACCGATAATGAATAGGACCAGCAATCTCAGCTTCACCAGCTAAATGAATGGGCAAGTGCACCATGACATCAAAAAAAAGAAGGAGGGAAGACCTTTTCTAACTTGCAAAGTATTATGGGAATCTGTTCTTCAATATGTTTCAAGTCATCAATCCTCAACTCCTTTGATCCAAAAACACAAAAAAAAATAGATAACTCAATAAGAGGCTCAGACACTTCTTTGGACAACATACCACGAAGAGCAAGAGGGAGTATATGATGCAGAAGAACATAACAATCATGACTTTTTAATCCAGATATCTTGTGATCTTTCAAGTTTACACATTGAGAAATATTAGATGAAAATCCATCAGGGACCTTTAAATTCTTCAAGAAAAGACATAACTTGTGCTTATTTTCAGGCGACAGTGTGTAGCACGCAGTTGGAACTTCAACTTTCTCCCCTCTTTGAATAGGATGCAATTCTGGCCTAATGTTCATTTCCTTCAAGTCTAACCGAGTGTTAATTGTGTCCTTTGTCTTTCCTTTGACATTCATGATTGTCCCCATAATATTATCACATATATTTTTCTCAATATGCATGACATCCAAATTATGTCGCAACAAGAGAGATTTCCAATATGGAAGTTCAAAAAAGATGTTTTTCTTGTTCCAATTATCCTTTCGTTTTTCATGTGATATCTTTCTCTTTTTCTTAGGATCCTTTGTTAATGGCTGTCCTTCAAGATCTCTCACTTGATTAAGTATATCAATTCTAGAGCATGTTTTCGGTGGGAGCCTTTTCTCAATTGTATCATCAAATGACTTCTTGTCATTCCTCCATCTGTGATCCTTAGGAAGGTAACGTCGATGACCCATAAAACACTCTTTCTTGCAATTAGTCAATCGCATCGAGGAAGAATCTTTATTACAAGATGGACATGCCAATTTTCCTTTTGTACTCCATCCAGATAAATTTCCATATGCTGGAAAGTCATTGATAGTCCATAACAAAGAAGCATGCAACTTAAAATTTTGTTTAGTTGATGCATCAAAGGTTTCAATACCAACTTCCCACAACTCTTTCAATTCCTCTATTAGAGGTTGAAGATATGTATCAATCGCATCTCCAGGACCATTTGGACCAGGAATAAGCATTGACAAGATAAAATTTTCTTGTTTCATACACAACCAAGGTGGCAAATTATAAGGAATAAGAACCACAGGCCAAATGCTATGTGATGTTTTTGAATTGCGAAATGGCTGAAATCCATCACTAGCAAGTCCAAGTCGAACATTACGAGGCTCGATTGCAAATGAAGGATGAAGTTCATCAAATGACTTCCATGCCATTGAATCAGCTAGGTGCCTCATTATTCCATCATTAGTTCTCTCATCCTTATGCCATGTCATTAGAGAAGATGTCTTTGTAGACATAAACAACCTTTGAAGCCTAGACTTTAATGGAAAATAGTGCAAACTCTTTGAGGCTATCTTTTTACCCTTTTTATTCTTTGTTTCTCCGGTATGTGTATTCATTTTCCATCGGGAAGCACCACAAATTTTACAAGAATCAAGTAAGCTATCCTCCTTCCAATATAACAAGCAATCATTAGTACAAGCATCAATCTTGTTGTAAGAAAGCCCAAGTCCTCGAATAATTTTCTTTGCCTCATAATATGAATTTGGTAAATCGGCTCCATCAGGCAATAACTCCTCTTTTAACATTTTTAATAGCATGCTAAATGACTCATTACTCCAATGACCCATACTTTTTATGTGAAGCAATTTAATCAAAGATGAAAGCTTTGAAGCCTTTGAGTTTTGGTATAGTGGTTGCTCCAAATCTTTCAATAGGCTGTAAAATCTTTTAGCTTCATCATTTGGTTCCTCCTCAACTATATCACCGTAACCAGTTTGGGTAGCTCCTCCATCAACATTAGGATATAAATCTTTCAATAATTCTTGTATTTCATCTTCACTCTCATAATCTTCGACTTCATCATCATTTTCATCTTCAAAGTTTGACACCGGCTCACCTAAATGTTCTCCATGGTGATACCAAAAAGTATAATTTTGAATTATTCCATATACTTTCAAATGTGTATCAATTGTCTCACGAGTTCCTAATGTTGTATTACAACATTTGTAACATGGACATCGTATTTTAGCTTCTTTCCCTGATCCCCGAAAAGCATAATCCAAAAACTGTTTCACCCCATCTAAATAGGCTTGATCGACCCGATTACCAAGAGAAAGGTTCATCTATTGCTTACTAGGTGCCATAACCTTTGAGAATATAAAAAGAATTAAGAATTGATCAGATACTCCTAGAGTAGAAGAATTGTTCAAACAAGTAGTGTAACTCGAACAAATCAAATAAACAAAATAGGAAAAAATCATCTCTTGAAAGAGAAGGTTGTCTTGATCAGTTTCGAACAAACAAAAATAGTGATGTTTCACGAGTGTGGAAGAATATATGGTTCAACTATTAGAACGTATCTTCTTGAAAAATATCAAGTTTACAAAGTCTTGAAACCTAAATGACACTGTCATTGTTTCTTCCTACTATGTAAAACATATACAAGAGGTAATTTGCATCAGTTCTATTACTTCTTTTATCTTTCATGAGCACGAGTAAGTTTCATCGTGAAAATATGATTGATTTTTTAGGCACACACTATAAATTAAACTATGATATAAGAAGAAAACAATCAACAAATTAAATTTAAAGAAGAAAAAAATAACTCGTGAAAGAGGAGGAATAACATAGATACCAGTAGACGAAATCAGAGAACTAGTTAGAAAAAAACAGATGAATGTTTAAGCATCTATTAGAATGTATCTTCTTGAAAGATATCAAAACTATCACTTTTTGAACCTTCAATATGCAGCACCACATGAGGTCATTTGGATCAGTTTTATTTCGTTTGACATATTTTATCAGTTTCAAAACCAAACGAATATATAACTTTTTCACTTTTGAAGCTGTAACATGCTGCATTCACTTTTCTCTCATGCTCTTTTAGTCTTAAAAGTTGTACAATAGTTCACTTATAATTCATAATGGATTCTTAACTTGAACGCAACTCTCTTTATATTATCTCTGAATATTGTTTTACCTAATTGAGTTATTAGTGCCTCTTTCCAAGTGAAAGAACTGATGCAAATGACCAGCAGCTATTACAAAAAAGAGCTGATGCAAATGACCACCAACTATAAAACTGAATTTTTCTAAAAAATAATCAGTAGCTATAACTCAAGAAGCTATTACAAAAAAAAAGAGAACTGTTGCAAATGACCAGCAACTATAAAACTGAATCTTTCTAAAAAATCGATCAACAGTTATAACTCAAGCAACTATTATAGAAAAGAGCTGATGCAAATTACCAGCAACTATAAAACTGAATGTTTCTTAAAAAAATCAGCAGTTATAACTCAAACAAGAAGATCTATAACTCGAACAACATAAACAACAAATCAACTTTATAGAAAGACACAAAAAAACTCGCAGAAGTGGATGCATACCTGAAACTCGATTGAATAGAAGATATAAATTGAGTTGAGATTGCTGCTAGGCCTCTGCTTTCTATGTTCTGAGAAAACACAGCTGAAACACTAAGACCTGGGATTTCGTTGGCTGCTATAGACAGACCTGTTCTTTCTCTGTTTTGAAAAAAAAACAGATTTTCAGTTGAGTGTATAGACTGAGATGTGTAAGTGAAGATCACTTTTAGGAAAAATATTGCTAGAGTTGTCTGATTCTCATGATGAGTTTTGAGAAATAAAGTGTCTTCTGTTTTTTGTTTTCCTTTTAGAATTTTTAACAAAGAAGAAGAGACAAATGCTAATGAATACATAGTCCTTAAGAATTCACAAGGAAATAGTTCTCAGACTTCGGTGGCTTATAAGGATTCAGCTGATAAGCCATTCAAGCGTAGGAAGCTTTTGCGTCCAACATTTGATGAGAACAACTGTAGAAGTGATTTAAATCACCAACTTCCTTGTCAGACACTTGACACGGGCAATGATAAATCTTGAGAAAAACTATATATGCTCAGTAACTATACTATGAAAATATTCTAAGTCCTCAACTATATTCGCTATACTAAGAAAACACATCTTAAGACTGGTTGCAGAGACTATATATGATTCAACAGATAACACCAGACTCTACCAATTAATAGATCCAAGAACACGTCCAAGTTCAAAATTTGAAGGCGTTGATAAACTATTTACATTGGCAATCGGATGTGTTAATGAACCCAGGGCCGAGAGGCCTTCCATGGGTGAGGCTGTGAAAGAAATTGGGAGTATCCTTGAACTGGTTAGCATGAGCAAGTATACTGAAGAAAAGACTTCAACTAGGTATGAGGACACAGCTCAAGTCAGTCCTGACGATTTCTATGATGACAAAGATTTTGATTATAGTTGTAAATTTCATTCTTGTGGCATGAACACTACTTACTGAAGTTACTAAGGAGTATATCTGTGATTAACATTTGTTTGTTATATTGAGTGTAAGTGATCTTTGATACTTATGACTCTTCTGTTCTAATACTAGGTATATATAAAGTCAGAATTACATATGACTTTTTAAGATTAAGTGATCTTTGTATCGATATTTGATGGAAAGAAAGTTAGATCATACTATACAGGACCACATATGAATTCTATAGCTTAAAACCTGGAACTGTAAAACAACTCCAGATTTCACTTGTTACACTTACCTTGTCAGATGTCTACAATTGCAAACCTTTAAGAGCTTTTGGTCTTGGACTTTGGAGATTGTTTTCAATCATTGCATAATTAGTTTTGATATTTGGCAAACATCCTTTGTTTGAAATTTTGTTTCTTGTGTTGTTGTATATAGAAAATAATCACTTTTGTTACTACAAATTGATAAAGTCTTCAATATACTAATCTTTGTGTTTTATAATCATCAACTAATCAAACGACAATCAAATATCCATTCATACAAGGAACTTTGGTGTCCATTGAAGAAGGGAAATCAGGAAGAAGAGAATAACATGAGCAGGGTTCCTCTTAGTTATTTTTTAGAAAAAAAAAAAAGCTTTACTTTTGGTGTTATGTGATTTTTCGAACACACAATATGATACAAACTTGAATACACTTCAACAAATCAAACCATCAATTAGAATCTGAACTCAATAAAACAAGAAAATTGGGCAAAGTTGAACGACCAGCTAACATAGAACAAGAAAAAAAGAAAAGAAAACTTACCAGAATTTCGTAGTAGAGAGAAGCAAACAGAGACGTTGATGATCAATAGAGAGGCTTTGAGGAAGAGCTGGATAACCCTAGGCAGAACCTACACTTGATCGAGATGAAAAAGAGATAGCGTGTGTTCTTGAGAATACGTAAAGGCAAAGTTAAAACCATTGGGTATTGAGAGAAAACATAGTGTTTTTTTTAGATATTTAGGACATAAGGTTATTTATTTTGGCGCCTACTTTTTCAGGAAAAAAAGTGTATTTTAGTAAATATTTTAGGGTTGTTAATTTGGCGGTGTGCTCTCCCGCTAACGCTCTCAATTACAATTGGGACTAGTTATTAATATTTTTAGGGACCAGCTTTCGCACCTTCTCAAAAAGATATAGCTTTTAGGACCGAAATATAATCTCGTCCCAATAGGTATACTTTTAGTGACAGGATTATTAACTCGTCTCTAAATGTTGGTCATAAATAAGCCTTTTTCTTGTAGTGAGATATGCTAAAGCTGTAACATCTCGCTAAATTGAAAGAACTAGAAAGAGTTTGAATTGGAAATAGTCATTTTAGGAAAGAATGAAAAATATGGAAAATCGTTAAGTTAGGGTTTTTGGTCAACTTCAAACAACCATAACTCCTAGCTCAAGATGATTTAGGTGTGTTTTCGGATACCATAGGAAAGATAGTTGGATTACCTTTTCAACGCCGTCGATTTTGCAAGATTCCGAGTTCGTATGAGTGAGAAATTCCCTTGGTAAGTTGGGATCTTTAGATAAGGAAAGTCTAATCCAAATTTTGGAAGGGTATTTTAGTCTTTTCCTTTACCAATTGTTTTATTTCATTTATGGTAATTAATTTAGGGTCTAATCAGAATTAGACCAGTTTAGAAAAGTTGAAGTTCATGCTAGGGCTTGGAGAAAAGAGAAAAGAGGAAAAAGGAGAAGAAAAGTTCAAAGTTCGTCGATTTCTTGGAGATTTTCATTTGGATTTCGCCAAGGATTTAATCCTACGAGTTATGTGAGGCTTTCATAACATTGGGTTCTTTCACCCATGTGCAAAACATATTTATTTCAGCGTGAATTCATCCTAAAAGAGTTTGAAAGTTGATGTTGTTCTTGAGTTGGGCTGAGATTGAGAAGTTCCTGAGATCATTACGTCAAATTATTGAGTTGGTTGGAGTTAGGTTCTTAGGTAGACTTGTTGGGTATTTATATCTAAGAATAATTTGGGAAAAAGAACCGAGTTTGGCCAAATTGGGGTTGGAAAACAAAGAAGAAAATTAGTCGGGCAAATCTGGGCACTAGCTCCGCGTCACGGACCTGCTCCCAAATTTAGGAAAACTTTCTTTGCGTCGCGGAGCGGTCACAGATCGTTCTACCTCAAAAAGTATTTTTGCGACCAAAATTTAAATACATCTCCACATCGCAGACCTGCCCTCAGACAGTGATTTTTTGATCTTTTCTCATGTTTAGCTATCTAAAAACACTACTAAACATCGTGAGATCTTTCCTATCACAAATCACAATCCTTGAATCCATAATTCAATTCAATGAAAGTTAAGAGTCAAGTTTAGAAGTTAAGAAGCAAGTCAAGAGAAGCTCATTAAAGTTTTTCAAAAGTCTTTCACAAACGTTTTAACTTTGTTCTAAGACTTAAGTTTTAAGTTAGCAAAGAGTAAAGAGTTGGGTTCATTTCTTCAAAAGTTATAAGGGAACTAAGTATTCCCAAGAGTTTAAAATGTTTTCACATTTGAACAAGAAAGGGAACATTGATTCCAAGAGAGCTTTTAAGCTAAGTTTTGAGTAATTATCTCAAACCAAAGAAAGAAGTTTGTTTTAAAAACATATGAGCTTAAGTATATTTTGGGAGTAGTATTGAGCACTGATATGGGGATGCGAGTTCATATTAACTCAAGTCTCCATAAACCATGTAGCCATCATGAGTAGTAAAGAATCATACTTTTTAGATGACTCCTTAAGATGCTTTTAGCATAGATTAGTGGATCCACTTAGTTAAGGCATCCTATATGAAGGAAAAGTATAGGAAAGTTCTGGCAGTGTGGGCAAGACATTGTATCACCACTTAGGCTCATATGGTGGTTATTGGTTATAGAATCTCCCACAGAAACTATATTTTTTTGATATATGAGTAAAGTTGAGTTTATTATTGCATATCTTTAACAAATTGAGTTGTTATTTATTGCTCTAAATGCTTTGTATAAATTGCACTACTATTGTTGTCTTACACTACATTTTGAGTTGAGTTATTAATGAGTTGTGTAAAGCCAAGGTAAGTGTTCCGTTTAGATCATTTGCAAGCTTAAGTTGTGTTTAGCATTCCAACTCACATACTCGTATATTCAATGTACTGATGTCAGTTGGCCTACATTGTCTTATTATGCAGACACCGGTAACCAGGATCATCATCCAGCGCCTCGTTGATCAGGTTGAGCACTCGGAGTCAGTTGGTGAGCCTCCTTGCTTTCCTGAGCGTCCTTTTCATAATTCTTTAAGCTTTTCAGTTTTTAGGATGATTGGGGGCCTTGTCCCGACATCCCTTTTATTTTAAAGGCTTCATAGACAGTTAGTATTTCAGTTGTCTTTACATTATCATATCATATGTTAAGACTTGAGTTGCCATTTTGGCCAAGTTGAATGTTGAATTTTAAACATTCTAAGTTATTTTATTAAACAATTGAGTAAGTGCATTTGATCATTGTAATAATTCTTAGAATCTTCCACTGAGTAAGTAAGTCAGGCCAAGGGTTCGGTTGGGGCCAGCAATGGCTCTCAAGTGCCAGCCACCCCCGGGTTGTAGGCTCGGGGCGTGACAAACTTGGTATCAGAGCACAGAGTTCAAGAGTCCTAGGGAGTCTATGAAGTTGTGTCTTTAGAGTCCTAGTTATCGATGTGAAGCATGCCACATCTAATTGGGGACATGGATACATCAAGGTTGATGGTCTATGTGTAGCAGGTTGAAGAAGAGAAGTTGAGGGATAGGGAAGAATTCAGAAATAAGAAAGCTAAGATAGGGAATGAGTCCAGGCTGCAGAAAAGTAATGTGAACCGCCGTCCTTTCAGCAAAAGCAAAACGAACCTGCATGATCATCTGCTAGTGCACCTGCACCCAGAAACAAAAGTGAGTATAATGGTCAGAATTCCCAACACTTCAGAGCTAGACCTACACAGTCTCAAGGTAGTGTGGCACAAGGAGGTAAGTGGGCTCCTGCATGTGCTAGGTATGGTGAAACCCACCCAGGTAAGTGACGTGATGGCCAGTCAGGTTGTTTCAAGTGTGTGCAAGAGGGTCACTTCATGAAAGAGTGCCCTAAGAACATGCAAGGTAGTGGAAATCAGGGCAATAGAACCCAATCTTCATCAGTTGCTCCACTAGACAGGGCTGCACCTAGAGGAGCTACTTCCAGTACTGGCAGAGGAGCAACCGCCTCTATGCAATCATTAGTCGTCATGAGCAAGAGAACTCTCCAGATGTTGTCACTAGTTTCAAAGTCTTTACTTTTGATGTTTATGCTTTGGTAGACATAGGAGAAAGTTTATCTTTTGTAACCCCTTATGTTGCAAATAAGTTTGATGTTATTCCTGAGAAACTCTGTGAACCCTTTTGTGTTTCATCACCTGTTGGGGAGTCTATTCTAGCTGAGCGAGTATATCGTGATTGTGTCATTTCCATCAATCACAGAGACGCCATGGCTGATTTAATTAAGTTAGACATGGTAGATTTTGATGTCATTCTAGGTATGGACTGGCTTCATGCCTGTTATGCGTCAATAGATTGTAAGACTTGAGTTGTCAAGTTCAAAATTCCTAATGAGCCAGTGTTAGAGTGGAAAAGTAGTTCAGTAGTGCCTAAGGGTCATTTTATTTCGTACCTGAAAGAAAGAAAGTTAGTTTCCAAGGGGTGTGTCTATCACTTAGTCCGAGTTAATGACTCTAGTGTTGAGATACCTCATATTCAGTTAGTCCTATAGTAAAAGAGTTTCCAGAATTTTTTCCAGATGATCTACCCGGAGTCCCTCCTAAGAGAGAGATAGACTTTGGTATAGATGTTCTTCCAGATACTCGTCCTATCTCTATTCTGACATATAGAATGGCACCACCAGAGTTGAAAGAGCTTATAGAACAGTTGAAAGATCTCATTGATAAGGGCTTTATTCGACCAAGTGTCTTACCTTGGGACGCTCCAGTCTTATTTGTGAGAAATAAAGATGGTTCCCTTAGGATGTGTATAGATTACCGTCAGTTAAACAAGGTTACCATCAAGAACAAGTATCCTCTTCTGAGAATTGATGATCTTTTCGATTAGCTTCAGGGTGCTTTTTGTTTTTTGAAAGTACACCTCAGATTTGGCTACCATCAGTTGAAAGTAAGGGAATGTGATATTCCCAAGACAGCATTCAGGACTCATTATGGTCACTATGAGTTTCTGGTCATGTCGTTTGGTTTGACCAATGCACCTGCAACGTTCATGGACCTTATGAATAGAGTTTTCAAACCTTATTCAAGGAATGAAGAGGATCATGCTAGTCATCTCAAAATAGTTCTTCAGACTTTAAAAGACAGAGAGTTGTATGCCAAGTTCTCCAAGTGTAAGTTTTGGCTTGAGTTTGTGGCATTCTTAGGCCATATTGTGTCTGGAGAGGCAATTAAAGTTGATACTCAGAAAATTGAGGCAGTACAGAATTGGCCTAGACCCACATCTCTAACTGACATTAGGAGTTTCTTGGGTTTGGCTGGCTATTATACAAGGTTTGTAGAGGGGTTCTCATCCATTTCATCCCTTTTGACCAAGTTGACTTAGAAAACAGTGAAGTTTCAATGGTCTGAAGCTTGTGAGAAAATCTTTCAGGAATTGAAAAAGAGGTTGACTACTGCCCCAGTGTTGACCTTACCAAAAGGTACGCAAGGCTTTGTTGTATATTGTGATGCGTCTAGAGTTGGTTTAGGTTGTGTACTAATGTAGAATGGCAAAGTTATAGCTTATGCCTTCAGACAGTTGAAGGTTCATGAGAAGAATTACCCATCTCATGATCTAGAAATTGTTGTCGTAGTATTTACCTTGAAAATATGGTGTCATTATCTTTATGATGTTCATGTGGATGTGTTCACCGATCACAAGAGTCTTCAGTATGTGTTTACTCAGAAAGAGCTTAATCTCAAACAAAGGAGGTGGTTGGAATTATTCAAGGATTATGACATGAGTATTCTTTACCATCTAGGTATGGCTAATGTTGTTGATGATACTTTAAGTAGGTTATCTATGGGCGGTACCGCCCATGTGGAAGAATAAAAGAGAGAGTTAGCAAAAGATATGCATAGACTTGCACGCTTGGGAGTCCGACTAATGGATCCACAGAAAGAGGAGTAGTGATGATGAATGGGGCTAAAAAATCATTAGCGTCAGAAGTAAAAGAGAAGCAAGACCAAGATCCCATTTTTCATGAATTGAAGGCAAACGTTCATAAGCAAAAAGCTATGTCTTTTGAACAAGGGGGAGATGGCGTATTTAGATATCAAGGTAGATTGTGTGTGCCAAGGGTGGATGAACTTCAAGAGAGGATCATGGAGGAAGCTCATAGCTCTAGATATTCCATTCATCCGGGTTCAACAAAGATGTATCGTGACTTGAGAGAAGTGTATTGGTGGAATAGCATGAAGAAGGGCATTGCAGAGTTTGTTGCTAAGTATCTGAATTGACAACAAGTTAAAGTGGAGCATCAAAGGCCCGGTGGTTTAGCTCAGAATATAGAACTTCCAGAATGGAAGTGGGAGATGATTAATATGGATTTCATCACAGGTTTGCCAAGGTCTCGCAGTCATCATGATTCTATAAGGGTGATTGTGGATCGAATGACCAAATCAGCCCATTTTTTGCCGGTAAAGACTACCCATTCAATAGAGAATTATGCCAGGTTATATATTCAAGAGGTAGTAAGACTTCATGGAGTCCCTGTTTCAATTATATCAAATGGAGGTGCATAATTTATTGCACAGTTTTGGAAGTCATTTCAAAAAGGCTTGGGTTCAAAGGTGAAATTAAGTATTGTCTTTCATCCTCACACAAAAGGGCAAGCAGAGCGCACTATTCAGACCTTGGAGGATATGTTGAGGGTTTGTTTGATTGATTTCAAAGGTAATTGGGATGATCACCTACCTCTTATCAAATTTGCTTACACATATAGTTACCACTCCAGCATCCAGATGGCTCCTTATGAGGCTCTTTATGGGAGAAGATGCAGATCTCCTATTGGAAGGTTTGAAGTTGGTGAAGCTGGGTTGATAGGACCAGAATTGGTTCATCAAGCTATGGAGAAAGTGAAAGTGATTCAAGAGAGGTTGAAAATAGTGCAGAGTTGTCAGAAATCCTAAATCAATGTTAGGAGAAGGGGGTTAGATTTCGAAGTCGACGATTGGGTCTACTTGAAAGTTCCACCCATGAAAGGTGTTATGAGATTTGGTAAGAAGGGGAAACTTTAGTCCCCAGTATATTGGCCCTTACGGAATATCGAAAAGGGTAAGTAGTGTAGCTTATGAGTCAGAGCTACCACAAGAGTTAGCAGCAGTTTATCCGGTATTTCACATCTCCATGTTGAACAAATGCATGGGCAATGCTTCATTGATCATACCAACTGAATATATTGGGATCAAGGATAGCTTATCTTATGAGGAGATTCATGTTCAGATTCTAGATCGTCAAGTTCGCAAGTTGAGGACTAAGGAAGTAGCATCAATCAAAGCTCTTTGGAGGAACCAGTTTGTGGAGGAAGCTACTTGGGAATCTGAAAAAGATATGAAGAAGAGATATCCACATCTCTTTGAAACCGGAGAGATTTCATACCAATGTACTAATTCTCTTCTTAGTACTCTTTAAATTATAAGTTGGCATGTTGTTTTTGCATTGCTTGTTGAGTATTGAACTGAATGTTAGATGTTACACCCTTAGCCTATTAAGAGTAATCTCATTCGAGGAAGAATGTACCCAAGGGGGATATATCGTAACATCTCGCTAAATTGAAAGAACTAGAAAGAGTTAGAATTGGAAATAGTCATTTTAGGAAAGAATGAAAAATCTAGAAAATTGTTAAGTTTGGGTTTTTGGTCAACTTTAAATAACCATAACTCCTAACTCAGGATAATTTAGGTGTGTTTCCAGATATACCATAGGAATTATCACTGAATTACCTTTTCAATGCTGCTGAGTTTGCGCGATTCTGAGTTCGTATGAGTGAGATATGCCTTTTGGAAGTTGGGTTGTTTAGATAAAGAAAGTCTAATCCGAATTCTGGAAGGGTATTTTAGTATTTTCCTTGCCCAATTGTTTTATTTCGTTTTTTTTAATTAATTTAGGGTCTAATCAGAATTAGACCAGTTTAGAAAAGTTGAAGTTCATGCTAGGGCTTGGAGAAAAGAGAAAAGAGGAGAAAGGAGAAGATAGGTTCAAAGTTCGTCGATTTCTTGGAGATTTTCATGTGGATTTCACCAAGGATTTAATCCTACGAGGTATGTGAGGCTTTCATAATGTTGGGTTCATTCACCCACGTGCCAAACATGTTTATTCAGCGTTAAAAGTGATTGAAAGTTGATGTTCTTGATATGTATTCTTGAACATGATGTTGTTCTTGAGTTGGGATGAGATTGAGAAGTTACTGAGATCATACGTCAAATTATTGAGTTGGTTGGAGTTAGGTTCTTAGGTACATTTATTGGGTATCTGTATCTAAAAAGAATTTGAGGAAAAGAACCGATTTTGGGCGAAATGGGGCTGGAAATCGAAGAAGAAAATTAGTCGAGCAAATTTGGGCACTGGCTCCACGTCGCGGACCTGCTCCCAGATTTGGGAAAACTTTAATCGCGTCGTGGAGCGTTTACGGACCGTTCTGCCTCAAAAAGTATATTCGCGACCAAAATTTAAATACATCTCTGCGTCACGGACCTACCCTCAGACATATTTTTTTAATCTTTTCTCATGTTTAGCTATCGAAAAACACTCCTAAACATCGTGAGATCTTTCCTTTCACAAATCACAATCCTTGTTCAATTCAAGGAAAGTTAAGAGTCAAGTTTAGAAGTTAAGAATCAAGTCAAGAGAAGTTCATTAAAGTTTTTCAAAAGTCTTTCACAAACGTTTTAACTTTGTTATAAGACTTAAGTTTTAAGTTAAGCAAAGAGTAAAAAGTTGAGTTCATTTCTCTAAAAGTTATAAGGGAACTTAGTATTCCCAAGAGTTTAAAATGTTTTCACATTTGAACAAGAAAGGGAACATCGATTCCAAGAGAACTTTTAAGATAAGTTTTGAGTAATTATCTCAAACCAAAGAAAGAAGTTTGTTTTAAAAACATATGAGCTAAGTATATTTTGGGAATAGTATTGAGCACCGATATGGAGATGCAAGTCCATATTAACTCAAGTCTCCATAAACCATGTAGTCATCATGGGTATTAAAGGATCATACTTTTTAGATGACTCCTTACGATGCTTTTAGCATAGATTAGTGGATCCACTTAGTTAAGGCATCCTATGTGACGACAAAGTATAGGACAGTTCTAGCAGCGTGGGCAAGACGTTGTATCACTACTTGGGCTCATATGGTGGTTGTCGGTTAGAGAATCTCCCACATAAAATATATTACTTTGATATAAGAGTAAAGTTGAGTTTGTTATTTGATATCTTTAACAAATTGAGTTGTTATTTACTGTTCTAAATGCTTTGTATAAATTGCACTATTATTGTTGTTTTACACTGCATTTTGAGTTGAGTTATTCATGAGCTGAGTAAACCCAAGGTAAGTGTTCCTTTCAAATCCTTTTCAAGCTTAAGTTGTGTTTAGAATTTCAACTCGCATACTGGTACATTCAATGTACTAATGTCAGTTGGCATGCATCGTCTTATGATGCAGACACAGGTAACCAGGATCAGCATCCAGCACCTCGTTGATCAGGTTGAAGACTCGGAGTCAGTTGATGAGACTCCTTGCTTTCTGGAGGGTCCTTTTCACAAATTTTTAAGATTTTCAGTGGTTAGGATGATCGGGGATCCTATCCCGACATCCCTCTTTGTTTTAGAAGCTTCATAGACAGTTAGTAGTTCAGTTGTCTTTACATTAGCATTTCTTATGTTAAGACTTGAGTTGCCATTTTGGCCAAGTTGAATGTTGACTTTTAAACATTCTAAGTTATTTTATTAAACAATTGGGTAAGTGCATTTGTTCATTGTAATAATGCTTAGAGTCTTCCGCTGAGTAAGTAAGCTAGGCCAAGGGTTCGCTTGGGGCCAGCAATGGTTCTCAAGTGCCAGCCACGCCCGGGGTGCAGGCTAGGGGCGTGACAAAAGCCTTTAGAGACATTTATATATAAAGAGTGTTAGTTATAACAAACTATATTTATTATTTCCTCTAAATATAATAGAGAGACAATTATATTATTAATTATCGCTAAATAATTGCTACTAACTCCTTTAATTTTTGTAGTAGGTTATGAGAGAATAACAATATGTCACGACCCCAGTCTACACCCTGGACGTGGCCACCACTCGAGAACCATTGCTGGTCCCCAAGCGAACCATCATCGTGGCTGACTGCAAGCGAAAGACTAACTCAAGCATACAAAGCTTAAAACTGAATAAAATTCATTGAACTCAATTACAAATCTTTAACTCAAATGAATAACTTTGAATAAAAATAAATTATTCAACTCACCATAAAATAGGTAACTTAAGTCTTTAAAACATTTAACAAAATAAATGAAGACTTCTGAAACTCTACTGTCTATCTATGAAACCTCTAAATGAAAAAGATGGAAGTCGGGACAAGACCCACGATATCCTGACAAAACTGAAAAGTAAATGAAATCCTCTAGAAGCAAGGAGGCTCACCATAGCTAACTCGAACTCCATGTGGTATCAACAAAGCTCCTGTTGATGACCCTGAATACATGTATCTGCATCATAAAACATAAACATAAGCTTGAACTTGATAAAAAGGAAACATACTTACTTCTTTTCAAACTTACTCAACTCCAGGAATACTCAAGGATACTTAAAACTACTCAAAGTTACTCAACTCAGAGTACTCAAGGATAAGATACTCAACTTAGTAATAAGGTTCTCAACTCAGTTAAACTCAACAATAAGGTAACCCGACACAATAAAGCACAAATCAACTCAAGATACTCAACTCGAAAGACTCAACTCATGATACTCAAGATAAAGCAATAGTAAAAGATGCAATATATATGGAAAACTGTAAAACTGTAGATAACAACTCAATGCATTGAAAAATACAATAATACTCAATGTGTATATAAAAAGACAATATAACTTTGTGGGAGTTTCTCTAATCGATAACCACCACTATGAGTCTAAGTGATGATACAACATCTTGCCCACGCTGCCAGAACTATCCTATACTTTTCCATCATATAGAATGCCTTAACTAAGTGGATCCACTAGTCTATGCTAAAAACACTAAGGAGTCATCTAACAAGTATGATCCTTTCTACCCATGATGGCTGCATGGTTTGTGGAGACATGAGTTATCTGAACTCAAACTCGTCCCCATATCGATGCTCAATACTACTCCAAAAATACTCAGCTCATATGTTTAAAAACATAACTTTTTCTGTGGTTTGAAATTATTACTCAAAATCTTTCTCTAAAAAGAGATGGTACTCAAACTACTCAGAACTCTTTTGGAAATCTCAGTTTCCTCCCATCTTAAATGTGAAAACATTTACTCTTGGGAATACTTAGTTCCCATATATCATTTTAAAGAAAATGAACTTTACTCTTACTCTTTACTCAACTCAAAGCTTAAGTCTTTAAACAAAGTTAAAACGTTTGTAAAAAGACTTCTTAATATATGGTTCATGCCGAATTATGGATGTGAACGACTCAATGCAAGGTTTTCAATAACCATAGATAGAACTCAATACTTGAAACTCAAGAACTTCAATGATACTACTCATTTCAAGAATGCTCAACTCAAAGATTTCATGTGGAATTATAAGATGAACTACTCAACTCAAGGACTCAAAGATAATTCTCAACTCAAGATTGTTCGACTTATAGGGTTCAAGCAGAATTATGGGCATGAACAATTCAACTCAAGGGCTTCATGGGTAGCATGCAATAGTCCCATGATTAGAAATATAATCTCAAAGGGGATTAGGAACTCAAAACTCAAGACTTGGAACTTGAAGATACTACTCCTCTCAATGATACTCAATTTATGGAGTCCATGCGGAATTTCTGGGCATGAACGACTCGACTCGAAGGTCTACATAACTAGCTGGAACTCATGTATACGACTCTTCTCATTCTCTTACTTACTTCCTCAAAACTTAGTTCAAATCAATAGTTGATATCAAAGGATTCATAATTGAACTCAAATGCTTTCTTGAACTTTACTCTTAAATCTCTCTTGAATGTGAATTATGAATTCAAGAGTTATGGTTCATGATATGAAGGATATCGTGATGACAAAGTAGACTCATGAATACATTCTCTTCATTCTCATACTCACTTGCTAGAGTCTTGAAACAAGTTACTAGAAGTTGTAGAAGACTCCACAAAAGGACTCAAAGAGACTTTCTTAGAATGTTCGAAAGAATTCTCAGAACTTAACTCTTAACTCTACCTTAAATTTGAATTATGAATTCAACGTTATGATTTGTAATAGGAAAGACCTCATGATGTTTAGGAGTGTTTTTAGATAGTTAAACATGAGAAACAATCAAGAAATCACTATTTGGAAGCAAGTTCGCGACGTGGAGATGCATTTAATATGTGGTCGTGAAATAACTTTTGAGGCAGAGAGGTCTGTGACCTCTCCACAACGCGAAGAAAAAATTTATGAAATAGGGAGGCAGGTCCGCGACGCGGACTGGGTTGCCAGATTCGCCCGACTTTTTCCTTCTTCATTTTCTAACCCCAATTCTCCTAATTTCGATTCTTTTTCTCAATCCCTCTTTAGATTTAGATATCCAGCTCATGAACACAAGAACCTACTCATATAAAACTCTAAAATCGACATTATTTCATCAAGAACTCAACAATCTCATCTAAACTCAAGAACTAAAGCCAATTTCAAAAACATAATTCAAGAACATCATACTTTCAACTTTCTAGAAAGAATTTAACACTGAAATTAACATGATTGGCGTGTGGGTGAACAAACCCAACACTATGGAAGCTTACATACCTGAAAGAACCATCTTCTTGAAGCAACTTGAAGGAAAATCTTGAAAGATGAACCGTAGCCTTAGCATTTCTTGAATTCCTTGAACTTAGAATTTTTGGAGTGGATGAGAGGGTTTGATTTATGAAAAATTGATTTTCTAAACGTTTAGAGCAATTTAGATGACCTCCTAAGTTTTTTAGGACTAAAATACCCCTAAAGAAATAAATAAAACGAGCTGGGAGTCGAAATGATTTTTCACCAGGCAGTGAGGTCCATATTGGCTCCCTAACGTGGAGCCATCGTGGAGCTGCTGCCAGGTTTGGGCGTTGTTAGTAAATCAGTCATAACTTTTTACTCAGAGCTCAGAATTTAGCAAAATTGGTGGCGTTGGAAAGAGAACTCGAAGACCTTTAATTTTCCATCTTGTAGCTCACTTAACTCATCCTTTACTAGGAGTTATGGTTGTTTTAAGTTGACCCAAAACTTAAGAAAAACTTAGGAATGACTTGAATGCTTTTCTCTTTAGTTCTTCTTGGAACTTAAGGTGTTAGATCTAGTGACCTTAACACTCAAGAAATTTTAAATTCCTTGCAAAAATCTCACTGACTACGAAGAACGGTTCGAGTCTTAGTTCAAAAAATTTCTGGGGTGTTACACAATAGCACACCCTTATAAAGTTAATAGTTTCTTGAATCTATCCCTAAATAATTTTGATCCTTTAAGTTAATTAAAACTGGACATTATTAATAATCTTTGAGTATTTAACAACTCAACTATTATAAGATTTAACAAAAGGACGTGAAAATAAAGCGTTTAATGGAAACTCTCAATTAGACATACATTTTTTCTATGTTAGGTATATTTCCAGTATTGTCTAGTGCCCTTTTTGATGTTGTAATGTTTAAGGTTTGATGGGATATTTCTGATATTTCTAATTAAACCATTTATTCTCATAGTTCTTTTAAATGCTAATAACAAGAGTTATTTAAATATTTATGGAGAGAATAAAATTCCTTAGTTTTAACACATTAAAAAAATATTTAAAAATTCAAGAAAATATATAAACATAAGTGAAAATTTTAGAATTTGGGCTAGCTCATACTAAGGAAGGTTTTCACTTTGATATTAAATCAATATTATGTTAAAGAAGTCATAAAATCAAGCTTTCAAGTAAAACAAGATAAATAAAAAAGAAGACGAAATGTACATACATGGATAACTTAGGAGTGTTTAAGATTTTTGTTACTTTTGTCTAGGCTTAGCATAAATATCCTTGTTTCCATGGACGGGTAGATTTGATGGATGACAGAGATATTTTCTTAGAGCATGAAATACTCATGTTAGCTTGGATTAGGGTTTGCTTAGTTATCCATTAAACATTTCTTTAATTACAGCATAGCTCGGTGATTTGTGTATGAGTTTTCTTCCTCCTTTCATTCAAAAATATTCATGCTCTAAACTTTTCAATTATAAATTTATCTTTGTAAAATAAATGGGTAAATTCGAGATTTAATTGTGGGCTTTAATTGAGAATTGGTTAGTGACTTTGTTGAACCACTTTTTATTGAAAAACACTCTCGATACCAGCTGAAAATTTGAATTTTATTGAAGAACTTGAATTGAGTTTTGAAATCTAAAATTAAAATATCTTTTTTAATTGAAAGTGTTTAATGTGATTGAAACTTGTTCTATATTGTTAGGGATCTTGAATATGAATTTTGATCTTGATTGAAGTTGATTTGTGTACTTTAGGTTCAAATTTTTATTTTACCATTGAGAAATTTTGACCTTTGATCATAAATATGAAAGCTATTGACATTACTTGTGATGTCCTATTTTGATAAACAAACATTCTTACTTGTGATATTATGTTTTTAGTTATGATGAGGTATAAGGGAGATATGAATAGTCTTGGAGTTTCTGTAGAAGTTCTATGATAATTATATTATCTTAATTAAGTTTAATTTAATTATGTTCTACAACCTCTCTTATATTGTACAATAGCTATATGTGATTCATGTATGATTTTCTTATTTCTATTTATATAAATAACTAGTCCTTAGGAAATATTATTGAATTATTATATAGAAAACGCTGAATTAACAATATTTACTTTATCTTTTACATCATATTCATTAAATGAAATCCATAATAGTGGAATGTTACATTTCCATCAAGCAAGAAATATGTGAAGCTAATTAAGATAATATAACATGTAATGGTATGAATATGTCGATGTAATTTATCCTCAATAATCTCTCATTACGCACTTTACATGTAGATCTCATATCCAATTTGAAAACATATAAAGAAAATTTTAAGAATAAACGTAAAAATCACTTACAAAGGAACCAATTTACATGAAATAATACCAAAATTTGAATTCTCGGAACATTTCCAAACATTTTCGGGAGATATGTATCCTTCATCTACATCAATTAGAATAAAAACTAAAATATAAAAACTATCCGTGTATAAAAGAGTATATATCTTTATTTTATTGTAATACATACATAGTGATAAAAATTTATTACCTTCCAAACATTCATTCTCTATCTATCAATATTATCAGATATGATGACGTCTTTGATCCAAATGCAACACTAATGGTACTATCCCTAACAGTTCTAAAAAGAATGGTATTTTCTTTCTTCCGTACCTAGAAGATCTACTATAAAGGAACCAAAAAAGTAAAAATAAAGAAAAAGAAATGATAAAAGAAAAATGAGAAAATGGTTCTTAATCGGAGAGAAGACAGATTGGAGCAAAATGTTCAAATGAGATTTGCAAATACAGTGATCATCTATGTGACTTTAAATAAGGGGCCTTAGGTAAGGGAAGTTGAATAGAAACAAATTATTAAAGCTAAGAAGTTGAAGAGAATCAAATTATTAAAGATATTTTAACCAAAAATAAAAAAAGACTCATCAATTCCATACTTAATTGTTGGGAGTATCCTTGGTCTTCATCAATTATAATTGAAAGTAATTTAAGCAGCATCGTGCCTGCAAAGAAGAGTCTATAGGCTTAATCATAATTGTAAGCATTAATGTAGAATATATAGTTGATCTATTATTATTTTATTTTTTTTAAAAGGGTAAAATATATATATATATATATAATGAAAAATAATTATTCATATTCCAAAACTGAAGAGAGTCTATGCATTAGTTATACCATTCAATTAGTTAAATGATTGAAAACTGAAAATATTTAATTTAGTATTGAAAACTAACTAAATGCTTTTGAAATAAAAAATAATATACGGTTTAGATAGCTGAAGTTGTATGGTTGCTGGAAAATGGGATTGAGCCATTGAAGGAACATAACTCATAGTAATTGATAGATAAAAAATTAACTTTTGAGTTGGATTAATAATTAATCAATATATATAATTTATAATATTTTTTTATAGTGTAGGGGTAAAATGGTAAGCTAACTTTGCACTTTGGAGCTTCCCACTTTTAGTATTATATATATATATATATATATATATATATATATATATGATGACATATGATAAATGATTGTCATAATTGAATGTTATTCTAATTAGTGTCAAGTTCTCTTTCGGTTATTCTTGATATTTATATCTTAATTATTCCATTTATCCCTTGTTTATTAGCAATCTTAGGACTTGGGTAGTGATCATTATTGCTAACTCCAATGCGTTCAATTAGTTCTTATTGGGATGCTTGAAAGTTCTAGCCTAATCCCTATTAAACATATCTTTGATTTCCTTTCATCATCATTGATAATTTTCTTACGACGAGTCGTTATTTCATATATAATATGTTATTTGAATCTTCAGGAGACAAAAGTTATAAATAAGAAACTAATTCTAGTCTCGTGAAGAATATAAAAAAATCATAAATTCACAAACAACGGGAATGCCAAAATCTTTGCCTATCTCTTGTTGAAGTTGAAAGTCGTTCATTTGAGGCATGTGCACTTCTGTGATAATTGAATTTGCTTTGTTTCATTTAGTTACAATAGTGAAGAGCACAAAAGATGCTTTGAGAGGCCGCTGCTCCGAAGGACACTCAAAGCATCTTTTACGCTCTTCACTATCGTAACGGAATGAAACAAAGCAAATTCAATTATCACAGAAGTGCACATGCCTGAAATGAACGACTTTCAACTTCAATAAGAGATAGCCAAAGATTTTGGTATTCATGTTGTTTGTGAGTTTATAATTTTTTATATTCTTCACAAGACTAGAATTCCCTTCATTTCAAGGTATCATGAATAGTTTTAATTTATATAAATCAAGATCTACATAAATCTCAAATTAAAAAAATGGTAACATGTAAAGAACACAAAAAATACCCTACTTTGAAATGAGATAGCTATAATCACAATCCTACATTTTGGATCGTAAAACTCACAAAAATTTTAAAAATGAAAACGATAATTTAAATACCTTCGAATTTGGACTGCTTGAGTAAAGTAGCATTCATGAGACGGAAACTGTCATCATCATCAACCACCAGAGTTCTGATTTTTTCAGAGAATTCGCTATTTTGTACCTCCATTGATTCTTCCTAGGAAAATAATTGATAACAATTGATTGTTTTAGATGCTTTGTGTTGAAAGGAAAGCACAAACTTAAATAAATGAGCGAGAAAATTGAAGAGAACACTTTCTAATTATTATTTAAACAAATATTTGAGTCTATCTTGTTGCACAAGACCCCATCTTAGATTTGATCACCAAGTTTTGCACTCTCTTTTAGTAGCTTATTTATTTTCTTTATGTTTTAATTTATTTATTTATTTATTTTTCTTTTTTGTTCTAATGCAATTGACAACATGACAATATAAAATCTACAATAATTTATAATAAATTTGTATATATCTGCAGTCTAATTGATGATTTAGAGAAGTAATATTCCATATATTTGCTTTAAAAAAATTGTAATCTCAATCATTGTGACATATTATTTTATTCATAAATATATTTTCTTAAAACTCACTTTCTACTTTATTTTCCAGCACCTGCATAGTATCTATCTTCAAAAATTTAATTATTTTTTGAATTAATAACTTACTATCTATCAAATTCAATTTATTTTTGAGTTAAATTTTGATTGATAAAAATAAAAGTTAAGAAATCTATCATATAGATTTAAAAAAAAAATGAAGAAAATATGTCACGATCTGAAAACTCAAGTAATAATGGAACCTACAAACACCCACAAGTGGGTAAGCCGATCCATAGGCAGAAATGGCAAGTAATGGGCATAATGGAAGGTGTCACGACCCGATTCCTCTCTTCACGATGGCACTACACCTGCTATAATCCATCAATAGGTAAGCGAACCCATAGCCTAGAACGACAAATAATTTGTATAAGGGTAGAACTAATAACAAAAGAGTGAAGGCAGGAACAATAAAGAAGGAATTAAAAGAAAACAGCCGAAAGGTATTCTTGAATAGAAAATATAGTTGTTGAACTACAAGAGAAAACAGAGCGTGTATATTCTTTGAATTAATTGACTCCTACTTCTAATATAACTCCTAACTTATAGTGTTTTTATTCCACTAAACAAACTCCAAAACTTACTCTTAAAGTTCCTAACTCTCATCCCACTTCCTAACGTGAACAACCTCACCTCGATAATTGTTTTGACCTGGTAAATGCAGTAAACAAGTAACACAGTAAGTTGCACTAATTTGTTACACTCCCCCTTAGTGAAAGTTCATGATCAACAACTCCTAGAGCATCTCGAAAGTATTGAAACTTATACTTCTCCAAAGCTTTAGTGAATATATCAGTAACTTGAGTGTTGGTACGAACATTTGTCAATTCAATCTCTTCACTTAGAACTTTCTCACGAACAAAATGATGGCGGATCTCAATATGCTTCGTTCAAGCATGAAAAACTGGATTTGACGCAATTTTGATGGCACTTTCGTTGTCACACTTGATTTGCACAGCATAGTCTACTTTGTGGGACATGTCTTTGATCAATCTTTTCAACCAAATACATTCTTGTGCAGCCATGGTTTCTGCAATATATGCAGCTTCGGTGGTAGACAAAGCAACAACATCTTGCTTCTTACTGCACCAGGAAACCATTGTTGACCCAGTACTAAAACAGTAACCTGAAGTCGAGCGACGATCATGTAAGTCACCTGCCCAATTTGCATTAGTAAATCCACTAAATAAAAAAAATTGCACACCTCTTGTACCAAAGTCCATGATCAAGTGATCCCTTCACATAGCGCAAAATCCTTTTTGCTGCACCTAAATGAGAAATTGTTGGACTATGCATAAACTGAGAAACAACACCAACTGAATAACATATTTCTGGGCCTTGTGATAGTTAAATAGATCAAACTTCCAACTAGTTGTCGGAACTTCATCGCATCCTTCAAACACTGGCCTTCAGCCTTCTTCAACTTGAGATTTGGCTTCATGGAGTAGTCTTTTCTTTCGACTCCCCCATGCCGAAACGCTGTAAGAGACTCTCTGCATAAACTTTTTGAGGCAAAAAATAGCCTTGATCTGATTTTTCCACTTCCAAACCAAGAAAACATCCAATCTGTCCCAAATTTTTCATCTCAAAACGAGCAGACAAGTCAATCCTTAAATTAGAAAATTCTGATTCATTATCTCCAGTTATTATCATATCATCAACATATAATAGTATCAGGAGATGCACACTTGATTCTAATTTCATAAATAAACTAGAATCTGAATCAGAAACTCTAAAACCACAAAAGATTAGATATTACGCAACTTTACCATACCAAGCTTGTGGTGCTTGCTTGAGGCCATATAGAGCTTTCGTCAAACGGAAAACATGACTTGGAAATTGCTTAGAGACAAAACCGTGAGGTTGCTCCATAAATACTTCTCGATCCAACTCTCCATAAAGAAATGCATTCTTTACATCGAGCTGCCACATATTCCAACCTTTGAAAGCAACTAGAGAAATAAGTGACCTTATTGTCACCATCTTCGCCACCGGACTAAACGTCTCCTCATAATCTAATCCATAGTTTTGAGAGAACCCACGAGCAACTAGACGAGCTTTAAACCTGTCGATGGTACCATCTGATTTTTTCTTCAAGCGAATTACCCATTTGCAAGTAACTGGAATGCATTTTTCTTGTTTGGGTACCAATTCCCAGGTTTCATTCTTGTCTAAAGCATCAATCTATTCTTGCATTGCTCTTTCCCAATCTGGATAGTCGTTTGCTTCTTCATAACTTAATGGTTCTTCTATAGTTGATGCTCATGTAAAGAAACATGAGGTCACGAAATAATTTTTAAGTTTTACCTCATAATCTTTGAGGTAGTCCGACTGCCTTTTCTCCCTTGTTGACCTTCTCGTTGCTTGATGTTCACCATCTCCTTCCCTGGAAATGTTCTGACTCAGAGATACACTTTCTGCCTCTTCATTACTAGGTGCTGGCCCATTTACTTCAGGAAATAATAGCTCTAAATTATCTTGATCATCTCTAAGAACTACAACCTTTTGAGCAAAAAATAAGGATGACACTTCATCAAATACCACGTCTCTAGAAATGGTAAACTTATTTGTATTTGGATCCATGCATCTCCAACACTTCCTATAAGAATCATAGCCAACAAATACACATTTTCTTTCTTTTGGATCAAGTTTGGTTCTATTAGTTCTGGGAACATGAACATAACACACATAACCAAAAACTCGAATATAGTTCACATTTGGCTTCTGACTATATAGAATTTCAAAAGGGGATTTTTGTGCACCTGGCCAAGGAGGTAGCCTATTTATCACATGGCATCCACATTGAATATCTTCAGCCCTAAGCTCTCGAGGAAGATTCTTGTCATGCAACCATGAAAGACAAACTGAAGTAAGATATCAAAAATATGGTATGTCGACTTATTTAACGTTTTAAGCCATGAAAACATTTCATTTCAGTTCCAAACCAGAGAGAAAGCTTAAGAGAGGGTTCCTATTGAGTTCTAGCAAGATGAAGGTTAGTTTTTGACGATTTCTACCATTAAACATTGCCCCCGTGCCTAGAAACGTAATCCCTACACGTGGCAATCATTTTTTCCTTCTATTAGCTGCGTTTGGAGTTGGTTTTGTAGATATAAATTTGTAGTTATTGGTGTTTCTTCAAGGTTTACACTTGGTTAACTAAGGTAATCATCTCGAGACCCTTTTATGGTTGTTATTATGAATTTCTACAGACGTTTCGACAAGTTGGGGCAATATGGCAAATCTGCCAATTTAAGATTAATTATGAACTGTTTATAGGTGCGCACCAGATGTATATATATAGTGTTTGCGAAGCTTAGGACATAAGGAACAACATTCGTGAAGGAACTACGATCTTTCGAGCGTTCATTGGAAAGGTATGTTAAGGCTATTCCCTACTTACGGCATGTTTCCTTAAAGCTTAGGAGCAATGTAATTGGGTTGTTATCCTTGTTACACTTGTAGCCATTATTGTTGATTGTTTGCTGCTCAAGTTGATATAATCCTCCCTTGTCAGGATTTTTATTCAGTTAGTAGTGTCCCTATGTTAGACATGACTTAGATGTTATTTGTATAGGTTGCTTATACATAAATTGCTCGCTTTTAGTGATTGGATTGTTATTGTTTGGTTAGCTGCAGGAATGTGATCTATGCCTAGAAAGGCTATGTTCTGCCTACAGGGCTATACGGATGCCTAAAAGGGCTATGAGTTGCCTACAGGGCTATATTGACGCCTAAGAAGGCAATGTGCTTGCTACAGGGCCATGTTGTTGCCTAAGAGGGCTATGAGTTGTCTATAAGTTATGTTGATGCCTAAGAGAGCTATGTGTTGCCTACGGGGTTATACTAATGCCTAAGAGGGCTATGTGACTGCCTACGGGGCAAGGGGACTACCGATAGGGGTATATAGGCTGATTGGCACCTTCCGGGCTTATGTGGGCCTGAGTAGGTGGTCTTGTGTTCTGTTTGAACCTGCCGAGCTTATGGGGGCTTGGTTAGGTTGTTGTTTTATTATTTTTCATAAGTTTAGATTTAGGAGCAGGTAAGTACACGTATCTTATCCTTGATTTATTTATCAGAATATTCCAGTATATCAGGATACCTCCTCATAGTCTATTGTCTTTCATACTCTGTACATTATTTGTATTGACGCCCCATTGCCTTGGGGGCGCTGCCTTCATGCATGCATGTCCTGACAGACGACCGAGTAGATCTCTTCAGCAGCAGGATTGACTTTTATCCGGTTGGCTATCCCTTTTCTTCTTGAGATGCCAGAGTCGGGAGGTTTGTTACCTTTACTACTCTTAGAGGCTTACAGACTAGTGTGTGGGGTGTATAGTTATGTTATGGCCATGCTGGCCTATGTTGTTGGTTTGCTAAAGCTTGTGATTTGTTTGATGTATTGTATTGATGTATACGTGCTTTTAGTTTTGGTATAGATATCATGGTCGCCTCAACGGCCCAATCAGGACTTCTGTGCTAGTTGGCTATTTATTTATATGATCTCCTGGGAGTATTTGTTTCTTTTATAGATCAGTTGACAGTGGTCTTGCTGGCCGAGGGCTTAGTTTTAAGCCAAAATATACTTGTTTGTTTTCTTGATTGCGTGTGGCTGCCATGCGCTAGTAGCAAATGGTTCAGTAGGGTCGGGTCGGACCTGAGTTTTGGCTTTATGAGCCAATTGCTCCCCTCAAGTTTAGGGCGTGACAAACTTGGTATCAGAGCAACGTCGTATCCTAGGGAGTCAGCAAGCCATGTCTAGTAGAGTCTTGTTTATAAATGTGTTGTGCACCACATCCGATAAGCAAGAAGCTACCAGGAATGTTAGAGTGACTATCCTTATTTTGCTCACCTCGTGCTATAGAGCGGTGTCTTATGGGTTGAGGTTTATGGCTTATAATTGATACTTGTATGCAGATAGAGATGACTAACACTAGACAGACCACAACTAGCCAGGGGCTAGATACAACTGCAAGCGAGGGTACCAGCAAGGTACCACAGGTGGAGGTAGCCCATTGTGAGACCCAGAAGGAGACATCTTCTCAACTCCCTATAGCTTCTCTACCGCTTCAGGAGCCTCCGAGGGCTACAAAACCTCCAGCTCTCCCAGCAAAACCACCTCTAGTTCCTCCTATTCCATCTAATCAGGATTTTAGAATGCAGTATGTATGTTAGCACAATTAGTAGCTAAACAGTGCTAACCAATTGCGCCAGATGTTGCCGGACCTTCTGAAGGAGCTGGAAGATCGAGAGTTCGTGAATTTCTTGCCTTGAATCCTCCACAGTTTACAGGGACAAATCGCAGAAAAGACCCTCAGCACTTTATTGATCAGCTTCATAGGATCTTTAGAATCATGCATGCCTCAGGGATTGAGTTAGTAGCATTTCGATTGCGCGATGTTGCAGTATTGTGGTACTAGAGTTGGGAGAGATCTAAGGGAAAAAATGCATCCCTACCCACTTGGGATAGCTTTACAGAAGCTTTCATAGATCACTATTTGCCTCGAAAGATTAGGGATTGCTGGGTGGACCAGTTTCTGAACCTCCAACAAGGCAGCATGGAGATTTTCAGGGTGGTCTCAGACCCCGATATTCTATTAGGCCACCTAGACCTCCACCACAGCAGTTCCAGGGTAGTAGATTTGATCGTCAGGAATAGTCAGGCCCAGGTGAGGGTTCACGAGCATCAGGCTCGCAACAGCAGAGGGGATCAGGCCAGGCTAGGACAGTCCCGCCACGTTGCGCTACTTGTGGTAGAATGCATTTTGGGAGGTGTAGACAGGGTTCCACAGGTTGTTATTCTTGTGGACAGGAGGGGCATGGGTGGAGAAACTTCCTTACCGTAGGTCAGGGTGGTATAGGTCAGCCGACCAGGTCAGTAGTAGGTTCATCTTCATCAGTACAGTCTACAGGGTGTGGACCCTAGACTTCAGCACATAGAGGTAGAGACGGAGGCAGAGAGGGAGCATCTAGTTCTGGTAGTGGACAGAACCGTACATATTCATTAATCGGCCGACAGACTCAGAGTCATCACCAGATGTCATGACAGGTACATTGATTGTTTGCTCCCATTGTGTTTATGCTTTGATAGATCCTGGATCTACTATGTCTTATGTTACTCCATTTATTACGGGGAAGTTATGTATAGTAGCAGAGTCATTAGATCGACCCTTTATTGTATCTACACCAGTTGGTGAGTCTATTGTTGCCAGGAGAGTCTATCGAGATTGCACGGTAGAAATCATCGACCGTCAAACCTCTGTAGATCTCGTAGAGTTAGAGATGGTCGATTTTAATGTCATTATGGGTATGGACTGGTTAGCGTCTTGTTATGCTAATGTTGAGTGCCGGACAAAGATTGTTAGATTCCACTTTCCAGGAGAGGCAGTTCGGGAATGGAAAGGCAATACAGCAACGCCGAAAGGTAGGTTTATTTCCTATATTAAGGCGAGAAGGATGATTACCAAGGGTTGTATTTATTATCTTGTTCATGTTCATGATATAGATGCAGAACCACCGACTCTTCAGTCTATTCTAGTAGTTAATGAATTTCTAGATGTATTTCCAGACGATCTCCCTAGTATTCCTCTAGAATGGGAAATTGATTTTGCAATCGATATTCTACCAAGTACACAACTCATATCTATCCCTCCTTTTAAAATGGCTCATGCTGAACTAAAGGAGTTGAAGGATCAGCTGAAAGACTTGCTGGATAAAGCTTTTATTAGGCCTAGTGCTTCACCATGGGGTACATCAGTGTTGTTCGTAAGGAAGAAAGATGGATCACTAAGAATGTGTATCGATTACCTACAGCTGAATAATGCAACTATAAAGAATAAGTATCCCCTTCCGAGGATAGATGACTTGTTTGATCAGTTATAAGGTGTTAAGTGTTTCTCAAAGATTGATTTAAGATCAAGGTACCACCAGATACGAGTTCGGGAGAAAGACGTTCCAAAGACAGCTTTTAGAACTAGATATGGACATTTTGAGTTCTTGGTAATGTCTTTTAGATTAACTAATGCCTCAGTAGTGTTCATGGACCTGATGAATAGTATATGCAGGCCATATCTAGACTTGTTTGTGATTGTATTTATTGATGATATTTTGTGTATTCACGTTCAATAGATGAGCATGCAAATCCTCTGCGAGCAGTCCTTCAGGTTCTTCGAGACCGAGAACTTTATGCAAAGTTTTCTAATAGTGAGTTCTGGTTGGACTCTGTAGCTTTCTTAGGCCATATTATATTAGATGCAGGCATTGCGGTTGATGCACAAAAGATTGAGGCTGTAAAGACTTGGCCCAGACCCATGACTCCGACTGAGGTTCGTAGTTTCTTAGGGTTAGCTGGGTACTACAGAAGGTTTGTAGAGGGGTTTTCTTCAATTTTAACCCCATTAACGAAGCTAACTCAAAAAGAAGCTAAGTTCCAGTGGACTGAGGCTTGCGAGCATAGTTTCCAGGAGCTGAAGGACAGGTTGACATCAGCACTAGTTCTTGCATTACCAGATACTTCAGAAGGCTATGCGATATATTGTGATGCTTCTGGTGTTGGGTTGGGATGTGTTCTAATGCAACATGGTAAGGTTATCGCATATGCTTCAAGGCAGTTGAGAAAGCATGAGAAGAACTATCTGACCCACAATTTAGAATTGGCTGCAGTTGTGCATACGCTAAAGATTTGGAAACACTATTTGTATGGCGTTCATGTTGACATCTTCACGGATCATAAAAGCCTTCAATATATCTTTCGACAGAAGGAGTTAAATCTGCAACAACATCGATGGCTTGAGTTGCTGAAAGACTACGACGTGGACATTTTATATCATCCAGGAAAGGCGAATGTGGTAGTCGATACCCTCAAACGAAGATCTATGGGTAGTTTATCATATTTAGGTGTTGAGAAGCGTGAGCTAGCACGAGAGCTTCATCAATTAGCTAGCTTGGGAGTCAGATTGTTAGAGGTAGAAGATAGTGGGGTAACAATTCAGGACACAGTCGTATCATCTCTAGTTGTAGAAGTACAACAAGAGGATCCTAGCTTAGAGCAGGTTAGAGCCAAGGCTCAGAATCAACAGACTTTAGCATTTGATATAGCAGGAGATGGAGTCCTTAGATATAGTGGTCAATTGTGTGTTTCGAATGTTGCAGGGCTTCCGTATCGGATTATGGAAGAGGCACATCATTCCCGTTATTCTATTCACCCTGGTTCGACGAAGATGTACCATGATATTAAGGAGATCTATTGGTGGCACGGGATGAAGAAGGATGTTGCTGAGTTTGTGGCACAGTGTCCTAACTGCCAACAGGTGAATGTTGAGCACCAAAAGCCCGTTGGGATAGTTCAGGAGATAGCCATTCCTTTGTGGATGTGGGAAGTAATTAATATGGATTTTATTACAGGGTTACCTCGATTGCATCACAAGTTTGACTCTATTTGGGTAATTTTTGATAGACTAACAAATCAGCCCACTTTTTACCAGTCAGGGCTACTTTTACGGCTGAAGACTATGCAAGGCTCTAAATTAGAGAGATTGTTAGGCTACACGGTGTCCCAGTATCTACTATCTCTGATAGAGGAGCATAATTCACCGCCAACTTCTGGAAGTCCTTCCAGAAAGGACTGGGGACACATGTTATTTTTAGTACAGCCTTTCATCCTCAGACAGATGGCCAGGCTGAGCGCACAATTTTGACACTCGAAGATATGCTACGGGCTTGTGTGCTAGACTTCAAGGGGAGTTGGGATGACCACTTACCTCTTATAGAGTTCACATACAATAATAGTTATCATTCCAGCATCAGGATGGCACCTTATGAGGCTTTGTATGGGCAAAAATATAGATCCCCCATTGGATGGTTCGAGGTAGGTGAGTAAGGGTTGATTGGACCTGACTTAGTACAACAGACAGTGGAGCAGGTCAAGCTCATACGGGAGAGGTTGCTAACAGCTCAAAGCCGACAGAAGTCATACTCAGATGTGCGACGAAAGGACTTAGAGTTTTGTGTCGATGACTGAGTATTCTTATAAGTCTCGCCTTTGAAGGGGGTTATGAGATTTGGCAAAAAAGGCAAGCTTAGTCCAAGATTCATTGGGCCATACCGGATCCTTCGGAAGGTAGGACGAGTGCCTTAAGAGTTAGAATTGCCTTCGGGGCTAGAATCTATTCATCTAGTTTTCCATGTATCTATGCTACGGAAGTGAGTAAGAGACCCTTCTCGGGTTGTCCTAGTTGAGGATGTTCAGATAACAGAGGAGTTGTCCTACGAGAAAACTCCAGTTGCCATATTAGATCGGCAGGTCCGTAAATTGAGGACCAAAGAGGTGGCTTTGGTTAAAGTATTGTGGAGAAACAAGAATAGAGAAGAGGTGACCTGGGAAGTTGAGGATGGCATGAGGTCCAAATATCCTCACTTGTTTCACATCCCAGGGTGATGACATATCAGTTTATATAGGTGCAGTGAGATAAGATACCTATCTGATTTTTTTATCTTGTTGCTTATTATTATTGTTGTTGTCGTTGTATATTTGCTCGCACTGTTATTGTGGAGCTATAGTGCATAGCAATTTATGTCATCATCTTAGACGCCTAGGTTAGACTTTTTGCATTTTAGGTTCCTGGATAGTGACAACTTAACCGCGTGACTCAGATTTTTTTTTTCATTCGAGGACAAATGTTTGTAAGAGGGAAAGGATGTAACACCCCGGCTTTTCAAAACGTCTAAATTAACTCGTATCTTCGTGGAAAGACAAGGAGGGTGAGTAATAAATTAAAAATGATGTGGTATGTCATATTTTAAGTGTTCAAGGGTTGTATCTCAAGTTTAGAAGTTAAGTAAGTGGCAAAATAAAACTTGGAGAAAGTTATCGTAAGTTCCTTTTTAAAAATTTCTCTAAAATTTAGGTCAAATGTATTGGATGTTTTCTCCCAATATATAAAGAGTTAGAAGGACTATCACCCATTAAATCGAAGGTCTACGAGTCTAGTTTGCAACTCATAAAACCCCGTATCAAACTGACATCAGAGTAAAAAGTTATGATGGTTTTACTAGGGACTACCGGGGCAGAATCCGGGTCGGGTAAAAAATATAGTATGTCGGCTTATTTAATGTTTTAAGCCATGAAAACATTTCATTTCAGTTCCAAACCAGAGAGAAAGCTTAAGAGAGGGTTCCTATGGAGTTCTAGCATTATGAAGGTTAGATTTTGACGATTTCTAGAATTAAACATTGCCCCCGTGCCTAGAAACGTAATCCCTACACGTGGCTATCATTTTTCCCTTCTATTAGTTGCGCTTGGAGCTGGTTTTTGAAGATATAAATTTGTAGTTATTGGTGTTTCTTCAAGGTTTACACTTGGTTAACTAAGGAAATCATCTCAAGACCCTTTTATGGTTGTTATTATGAATTTCTACGGACGTTTCGACAAGTTAGGGCAATATGGCAAATCTGCCGATTTAACATTAATTATGAACTGTTTATAGGTTCGTACCAGCTGTGTATATATAGTGTTTGCGAAGCTTAGGACATAAGGAACTACGGTCTTTTGAGCGTTCATTGGAAAGGTATGTTAAGGCTATTACCTACTTATGGCATGTTTCCTTAAAGCTTAGGAGCAATGCAATTGGATTGTTATCCTTGTTACACTTGTAGCCATTATTGTTGATTGTTGGCTGGTTGAGTTGATGTAATCCTCCTTTGTCGGGATTCTTATTCAGTTAGTAGCGTCCCTATGTTGGAGACGACTTAGAGGCTATTTGTATAGGTTGCTTATAACTAAACTGCTCGTTTTTAGCGATTGGATTGTTATAGTTTGGTTAGCTGTAGGAATGTGGTCTATTCCAAGAAGGGCTATGTTTTGCCTACAGGGCTATTGGATACTTAAAAGCTCTATGAGTTGCCTACAGGGCTATATTGATGCCTAAGAAGGCTATGTGCTTCCTACAGGGCCATGTTGTTGCCTAAGAGGGCTATGAGTTGTCTATAAGCTATGTTGATGCCTAAGAGAGTTATGTGCTTCCTACGGGACTATAATAATGCCTAAGAGCGCTGTGTGACTGCCTACGGGGCTAGGTGACTACCGATAGGTGTATATAGGCTGATTGGCACCTTCCGGGCTTATGTGGGCCTGAGTAGGTGGTCTTGTGTGCTGTTTGTACCTGCCGAACTTATGGGGGCTTGGTTAGGTTGTTGTTTTATTATTTTTGATAAGTTTAGATTTAGTAGCAGGTCAGTACACTTATCTTATCCTTGATTTATTTATCAGATTATTCCAGTATATTAAGATACCTCCTCATAGTCTATCGTTTTTCATACTTTGTACATTATTTTGTACTGACGCCTCATTGCCTTGGGGGAACTGCATTCATGCATACAGGTCTTGACAGAAGACCGAGTAGACCTCCTCAGCAGAAGGATTGACTTTTATCTGGTTGGCTAGCCCTTTCCTCCGGAGCTGCCAGAGTTGGGAGGTTTGTTATCTTTTGTTGTATATATCTTTATTGGTAGGCTGGGACCCTGTCCCGCTAATCTTTACTACTCTTAGAGGCTTGCAGACTAGTGTGTGGGGTGTATAGCTACGTTATGGCCATACTGGCCTATGTTGTTGGTTTGCTGAAGCTTGTGAGCTGTTTGATGTATTGTATTGAAATATACCTGCTTTCAGTTTTGGTATAGATATCATGGTTGCGTCGACGCCCCAATCAGGACTTCTATGCCAGTTGGCTATTTATTTATATGATATCCTGGGAGTAGCTATTTCATTTATAGATCAGTTGACAGGGACCTTGCCGGCCGAGGGCTTAGTTTTAAGCCGAAATATACTTGTTTGTTTTCTTGATGGCATGTAGCTGCCATGCACTAGTAGCAAATGGTTCAGCAGGGTCGGGTCGGGCCTGAGTTTTGGCATTATGATCCAGTTGCGCCCCTCGAGTTTGGAGCGTGACAGTTAGACTCAATCGTGTATATCAAGTTGTGACAGTCGAGCCATAAGCAATTAAGTTCTTCTACAGCTTATCTTGTTTCTTTATGGTATCAAGAGCCACAATAAACTCCAACGAGTAAGATCCTATTCTTTTTATTTTTTTCGCTCTACCAACCTCCATCAATGGGCAATACTTCTCGAGTTGTCACAACAGATACCAACATCGGAGTGACAATCATCCAATTTAATCCGGCATCCTAATTGCCTATCAAATTACTTGGCAGCCAAAACTTTTCAATGTGGAAGGCACAATTTTTTATGCTTATGCATGGTCATGATCTATATGTCCATCTCGATGGGTTTGCTCCTTCCCCCTCTCGCATGATCACAACTGGCACAGTCCCTAGTGTGAATCATGCGTTCTCTCTTTGGTATCGCCAAGACCAACTTATTCAGAACGCACTTATGGTATCGGTTGATCCCACAATTGCCACAACTGTTGCAGCTTCTTACTTGGCAAAAACTGCATTGGATGCATTGCACACAGCCTATGCGAACAAGTCCCAAACCAGACTTTTCAGTTTGCATGATCGACTTATGCGACAGACCAAAGACTCCCAACCAGTCACTGAATATTTGCAAAATATTCGATCTATTTTTGATGAACTCTCGACTGTTGGCTCCCCAGTTACCAACTTTGAACTTATTGTTAAGATCCTGAGTGGTTTGGGCCCAGAGTTCCGTGAGATTTCCGCTGCAATTCGGACTCATGACTCCACTATTACTTATGAAGAACTCTATGAAAATCTATTGGATCATGAGTTGTTCATTCGCAATGAAGAGTCTTAGACGACTCCCAACCAGATTACTGTTGCCGATGCTATTTCCACCAAGTCTGGTCATCCCAACTCTCGGCACACTCGTTGCTCCAACAATGGCACTGGTAGCAACCAACAATGGCGGTCCAACAATTGTTTTCCTACACCCAATCAGCGTTGATCTTCGCCACCACCAACTCTTATGATGGTGTTCGCTGCCAATTGTGCAACAAACCGGGTCATGTTGCAAGTGTTTGTTGATCCAAATCTCACAATCATTTTGAGGCAAAGGCCAACCATGTTTCAGGTTTGCAGGCATCCGCAAATCCCTGGATTGTCGACTCTAGCGCATCTCATCATATCACTGTTGGCCCTCACAACTTGCAAGCATACCAAGGCATGGAGCAGGTCTTCATGGGTGATGGTAACAAAATTCCAATAACTCAAACTGGTTCAACTCAATTACATGCGTCAAATAATGCTTTCCAACTTTTTGATGCTCTATGTGCACCTACCATTAAACGCAACTTACTTTCAGTTTCTAAGTTTTGTCAAGATAATCTCAATTCTGTTGAATTTTTTCCTTTTCATTTTTGTGTGAAGGACTTGAACATACAGACTTCTTTGGTGCACGGTCGGAGTAGAGACAGTCTTTATGAGTGGCCCACTTCACTTTCCTTGCCTTCAGCAAAAGCACTTGTTGCCTGCACCAATTCTTCCTCCAATCTCACTTGGCAACGTCGTTTGGGTCATCCGCACTCAAGAGCATTAAGTTTTGTTTTAAATAACTTATGCTATCATGTACCAAACCATTTTAAACCATTTTTAGTGATTTGTGGGGCCCTTCTCCAGTTTTATCAATTGACAAAAAATTATACTACTGTATTTTTGTTGACAAATATACCAAATACATTTGGCTTTATACCTTGAACAAAAAAAGTGACGTTAAAGAACTTTTCCAAAACTTTCAAGTTTTAATGGAACATAATTTCAATACGAAAGTTCTTTCTCTATATACTGATGGTGGTGGAGAATATACAAGCCTTGATCCATACCTAAGAACTCTAGTTATTGAACTTCTTTTAGCTTCTCCATACACCATTCAAAGAATTTCTCTTGCCGAACGTCGACATAGACATATTGTTGAAACGGCAAGAACTTTACTCCATGAAGCTTCGCTCCCACCGACCCTTTGGTCCTTTGCCTGTCAACACGCGGTTTATCTCATCAATCGCTTACCTACCTCACTTTTGCAAAATCAATCACCTTTCCATATGTTATTTGGTAAACATACAGATTACGCCCAATTAAAAAAAATTGGGTGCTTGTGTTATCCATGGCTCAAGCCATACTCGAAGAATAAATTAGATCCGAGGTCGACGCCTTGTGTTTATTTGGGGTTTTCGTCCAATTATCATTGTCATCAATGTTTTGATCTGATATCTTCCAAAATATACTTGTCTCGAGATGTCACATTTTTTTAAAGTGTTTTTCCTTTTCAGACTATGTTTTCAAAGCTTTCCTCATAATTTAAAACTCTTGCCTGGGAAAACCTGGTTGAACCTACTCAGGTTAAGCCTCCTCTATCTTCTCCAACAGCTTGTACAGATTTACCGCCCTCTATTATTTTACCCAATACAAATAACATCAAGCACATGCATGAGACTGTCTATTCCAGCTGCGCTTCAACAGGGTCTGCGATTTCAGGTACTTCTCCTACTTCTTCTCCTCTACTTTCTTCTCTTCCTGCTGCCCCATCACATTATATACCCCAGTCACCAACTCAACTACCATCCACATCCAATCAGCAACCACCGAAACCTCCTATTCAATTTGTTTACTCTTGTCACTCAACTCAACTGGCACAACAGAACACATCTACTCCAACCTTGCGTACCCCACCCCCTTCCCATCTACCTCAACATCGAGTCGTCGCCCGTTCACAACACAATATCCATAAACCAAAGAAGATTTTTGATTACATGTCCCAAGTAACACCTCTATTCACTCCCACCACCTTCAATCAGGACACCAAACACAGAGAGTGGAAGACTGCTATGAAAGTTGAGTTTGACGCACTGTGTAAAAATCAAACGTGGAAATTGGTGCCGCGTGATCCGTCTAAAAATGTCATTGCTTGTAAATGGTTGTACAGAATCAAGCGAAAAGTTGATGGTTCTATTGATCGCTATAAAGCTATATTGGTCGCAAAGGGATTTACCCAACGTCCCGGTGTTGAGTTTCATGACACGTTCTGCCCAGTAGTCAAACCTACTACTGTTCGTGTGGTCCTCTCTATTGCCATCAAATTTGATTGGCATATCCATCAACTTGATGTTAATAACCCATTTCTTCAAGGAAGTCTAGATAAAGAAGTTTATATGGCCCAACCTCAGGGATTTGAAGACACAAATTATCCAACTCATATTCGTCGTCTTCGTAAATCTATCTACGGACTCAAACAAGCTCCCAGAGCATGGTATAATGAACTCAAGAATCATTTGCTCCTGTTGGGATTCATCAAATCTGAGTCTGACAATCCCTCTTTATCCATAATCCTTCTCGTGCCACTGTGTACCTACTGGTATATGTAGATGAAATTATCATTACTAGCAGCGACACTTCAGTTGTTAATCAGGTAATTTCTTCCGTTGCTGCCCGTTTTTCTATAAAAGATCTTGGCAATCTTACCTACTTTCTAGGTATTGAAGTCATTAGAAGTACTGATGGTATTATTATGTCACAGAGTAATTATACTAGTGATATATTGCGTGAGGAGAATATGGCTGATTACAAACCTGCTAAAACGCCTATGAGTGCTATTGAAACACTCAAGATCGAAGATGGTGGGTTATCCGCGGATGCAACCAAATATAGGAGGGTGATCGGGAAGGTTCAGTATTTGTCCTTCACTCGTCCAGACATTTGTTCTCTGTAAACAAGTTGTCCCAATTTATGCAAACTCCCTCAGAGACTCACTGGAAAGCTGTCAAATGGGTACTACGGTATCTTCAAGGGATTGTTCATTTTGGTTGATGCGCCATAGTTCCCTCTGTTTACATATGTACTCAGATGCATATTGGGCTGGAGACGCTAGTGATCACGCTTCCACTACTGGTTATCTTTTGTTTTTTGGCAAAAATCTTGTGAGTTGGTCCTCCAAAAAGCAAAGAATGATTGCTCGTTCTTCCAATGAAGATGAATATCGAGCAGTTGCAAGTTCCCTTGCGGAAATAAACTGGGTCACTAACCTTCTGGCTGAGCTGCAACTTAAACTTCACAATGTCCCAACTATCTACTGTGACAATGTTGGTGCTACGTACTTATGTGCCAATCCAATTTTTCATAGTTGCATGAAACACATTGCGGTGGATTTCCATTTAATTAACAAACAAGTTCAGCTTAAGCAAGTTCAAGTTGTCCATATACACGTTGCGGACCAACTAGCAGATACTCTTACAAAGGCCCTTTCCAAACCAGCTTTCGACAAGCACATATTCAAGCTAGGCGTTGTTGCACGTTGCCTACCTTGAGGGGGGCGTATCAATGCATTAGATAGTGTTTACTAGTTACTGCAATATAAGTCTTTAGTTACTGTGGTTTAAGTCTTTTAGAAACTGCTTTTCTTTATTGTTTACTAAGTCTGCAGCAGGTAATTAGGATTATCTTTATCTCCCCATTTTGTGGAGTTAGCTTAGGATATTGTTAGACTCAATCGTGTATATCAAGCTGTAACATTCCAGCTATAAGCAATTAAGTTCTTCTGCAACTTATCTTGTTTCTTTAGCAGTGTGGTTTGGTATTTGAAAGTGTATAGGAATTTAGAGAGGAAGTTACAAAATATGCTATAAAAAAGGAGTTGAGTTAGACAAGTATGTGAATGAGAGTACTAGAGTAAGAGTCAAGTGTAAAAGTGGTTGTCCATGGCTATTGTATGCAAACAAGGAAGGGGAGGAGTGAGATCTTCACTATCAAGACATAAAACCCAAGGCACAGATGTACCAGGACCACCAATAATATTTTATGTAAGTATGTGAAAGATAGGATTATTTCTCAACCAAGTATAAAAGGGTGGGAAATACAAGATTTGGTGAGGAAAGAGTTGAATGTTCATGTAGGCAAGGTAGTTTGTTTAAAAACAAGAAAAAATATTTTAAAGGAAATTATGGGGGATCATGTGGCAGAATTTAATAGAATCCTAGACTACAGGGATGTGTTACTCCAAAAAAATCCTGGTAGCACTTGTGCTGTGAAGCTTAAAGTTTCAGAATTAGAAAATGGAATGAAACAATTTCACTCTTTTTATATATGTTTTGCTGCTATGAAAAAGGGTTTCCAACAAGGATGCAGAAGATGTATAGGGCTGGATGGGTGTTTTCTAAAAGGAATTTGTAAAGGTCAACTTTTGGTAGCTGTTGCTAAGGATGCAAACAATCAAATGTATCCAATAGCATGGGCAGTAATTGGTACTGAGAGCAACTTCACATGGAAATGGTACATGACCATTTTACAAGATTATCTTAATCTAGGAGATGATTCCCAGATCACTATCATTAGTGATATGCAAAACGTAACTGAATTTCTTTTTTTTTTGTCTTTAATTTAATTTGATCAAAATTTAACTATATTTATTATTTTGTTTTGCAACTACAGGGACTAATAGCTGTTGCAGATGAAGTATTTCCAAAATGTGTGCTAGACACATATTAGCAAATTGGTCACAAAACTGGAGAGGCATAGAGAGAAGGAAGAAATTTTGGGCTTGTGCTAGATCCACTTTTGAGGCACAAGTTAAGTACAATATAAATGCTCTATCCAAGCTGGGAACAGGTATAGTTAAGCCCTTATCAAATACAACAAGGAGAAATGGTGCAAAGCTTTTTTCCAAATTTTTTCAAAATGTGATAGTATAGATAACAACATGGCATAGAGTTTCAAGGCTTGGATCTTGGGACCTAAGAAATAGACTATTGTAACTATGTTAGAAGAAATTAGAGTTAAGGTGATGAGTAAGGTGAGTAAGTCAAGAGCATTTGCTGAAACATGGACAGATGGAATATTTCCAATGGCAATGATGGTATTCAATACCAATGTAACAAGATCAATGCGGTGCAACATTGAATGGAATGGTGATGATGGATTTGAAGTGTTAGAAGGGGTATACAAGCATACTGTGAACTTGGGTCAACAGAAATGTAGTTACAGATCTTGGGAATTAAAAGGTATCCCATGTGCACATGGTATAGCAGCAATGAACCACTTGAACATGGATGCATCACAAGCAATTTCAAGTTGGTGTTGAAAAGAGACATATTTGAAGACATTCTCATTTCATTCAACCAGTCCTAAACATGGAAATGTGGCCTGAAAGCAGAAACCTAATAGCTGAACCACCTGAGGCAAGACAAATGCCTGGTAGGCCACCAAAGAACATAAGAAGAGAAATTGGTGAAGTGAGAAAATTTGGGAAGTAACCAAGAATGGGGACAGTAATGACATGTTCAATTAGCAGAGGAGCAAATCATAACAAGAGGAATTGTCCAAAAAATCCTAAACCTAAGTCTACACCAACACCCACTCAAGAGGTACATTCACATTAATTTGTTTTTATAAATTAGATTAGATTACTTATTAATTTAGTCTTTTGGTGTATTCTTTTTTCTACTCACATTAGTCCTCCACTGGGAAAAAGAGGGGTAGAGGTCAATATGAAAGAGCAAGCAGCAGCAACACTGGTACAAGAAGAGATGCAGGAAGTGGTTACAAGAAAAGGCCAAAAGTTGTGGGACAAGGTGTAATTTTTGTTGATACTGGATATACATGTATTAATGTAAGTGTCTTATAAATTTGTCAAAATTATATTTTTAAATGTGAGCCCCAAAATAACTATGTTGTTGATATTGCAGCAAGGATTGTCTAGCAATATGAGAGTTAATACTGGTGTGGTGAGTTCTGCGCATATGACAGGTGATATTGGTTTTAAACCTACCAAGGGACTGAAGTGGAAAGGCAAACAGGCCATGACTCAAAGAGAACCTCAAGTCCAAAGTGTTATGCGTTGTATTCAAACCAGATCAAAAGTTGTTGGAATTCAAACAACGGCACAAGCCAAGGGAAAATCACCCTCAAAGAAAACTTCTTAGTTTAATTTGTGTTGGTGATTTAGTGGTTGTGTGGTTGTAACAACCAAACTTAAATTAGTGATTGTTTTGTATTTTGGTGCTTGTGTGGTTGTTCAACCAAACTTAAAGTAGTGACTGTTTTGTGTTTTGGTGCTTGTGTGGTTGTTCAACCAAACTTAAAGTAGTGACTGTTTTTTGTTTTGGTGGTTAACTTAAGTTATTGTGGTTGTTGGTTGAAACAATGAAACACAATGATGTTTGTGTTTAATGATCAAGAAAGCACTAGTTATGTTATGCCTTTATGTTATTATTTCGTGTTTTGTTATCATATTACCTATTACATGTAACTGTAGTTTTATGAAAAAAGGACAAGTCAATTGAACATACACAAAGATATATATATATATATATATATATATACCAGGTAAATTGCCCGCGCTTCGCGCGGTGGTGAACTACGTCAATAAAGAGAGGCTTGAGAAGGTGGACAATCCTTCAGTGAAGACCTAATGAGAGGCTTAATTCAAACACACCCAAAATCCACAAGCAATAATAATAGTACTAAACTTTCGAAAGAAGAGAGATGAGATCAAGCTTTGAAGTTGGTAGCTGAAAGAAAGTTGTTCGTGAAGGTCAGGCCAGAGCATAAGGAAGGAAGCTCACTTCTACTTCTGAACATTTGATAATATAAGATTTTTCAAGTGGGTACAACCCTACGATCAAATTTCAAGAATATTTTATCCAATGATGAAATGAAATATTTTTTAATCTTAAAACAAAAAAGATTTGATTCTAAGTGTTTATGCATTTTGTTATTAAATTTTCATTTTACTGTAGTTATTCATCAACAAAGTCTTTAGAAAAGATATGTAATTATTTCATTGTCTATATTTATATTTTCAAAAAGTGGTACAAGCATTTTATTCATCAATTGCGAGAGTTTTTCTCATATTCAAGGCCTCTACATACAAAATCTAAATACTATAATCTTATATAATTAGTTGTGTACTTGATAAGTTAATTAAAAATTTAAAACACGTCTCTTGGAGTTCAATGAAATAACGTATGTCGCTCAAATAATTTGGATTAAATGATGTCTTGGCAAGTCCCTTATTCAAAATCATTCGCAGTCGATGACACTACTTTGATACCCAAAAGACATATTTTGTTGTTTTTTTCAATCAATATGGTTAAAACTTTATTTTTTTGCGACTTTTAATCTAATGTTTATAAGGAGATAATTATTTCTTTAATATTTGATTAATATGGATTCATCCTACTTTGAGGGGTAATTCATTGACTCCAATCCAACATTTGAACCCCAAACTTTTGATTAAGGTTGAGTACAATACTTACCATCCCACTACATTCCTTTATTTTTTGGATGTCACTAATCGATTGAATATCTTGATAAGATAGAAAGTTGAATAACTAAAACTCCAAGGTTGTGTGAAAAGTCCCTTCTTGGACATCCCATGGATCTCTTAGCCACTAAAAACTCTATAAAGATCAAAGTCATTTATTTTACAAGTTTAAGAATTCTAATCTACATGATACTAATAGTCTAATATTACATCAAACTCTTGATTAACATATCTTTACTTCAACGTAGTGATCAAAAACATAAACATAAACAACAAAATTTAAAACATGTACTCAAAAACAACAATTATTAATAACATAAGCATAAATTAATGACTGTAAATAACATACCAGGATCTGTAACAATAGAATGAAACAGAAAGGAAAAAATGGAGTCCACTGAATGCACATTGTCCCCTTAAGGAAATTATTTCCCTCAACCCGAGGTTTAAAGGAATAGATCCTCTCAGGATAGAACGATTCTATTCACCAGTGTATTCATTCAAAACAATGGTGTCAGTGAGCCACTCAATACACAAATATTTAATTGTGCAGAAGAAGAAGAAGAAGTTCAGAATTTTTGTTGTTTTAAAATGAGAGGAAATCCCTCTATTTATAGGCAACAAAGGGTAGTGTGAATAAATGATTATTGTGTCTTATCAGAAAGGTCACAACTCTTTGAAAAAGTCACAACCTTCCATAAAAGTCACAACTTTTCATAAACGTCGCAACTTTTCATAAAAGTTGCAACTCTTCATAAAAGTCGCAACTCTTCGTAAAAGTCACAACTTTTCATGCCTTATCGGAAAGGTCACAACTATTTGGAAAAGTTACAACTCTTCGGAAAGGTCACAACCTTTCATAAAAGTAAGAACTTTTCATAAAAGCCGCAACTCTTCATAAAAGTCACAACTTTTCATGAGAGGGGAAAGCTAGTTTTGGAAATAAATAAATTAAAAGGGAATCCTGATTTATGGTGGCGCCAAGTAGGCGGGCTTAGGGTTCTCTTTTTTTTTTTATATATATATATATATATATATATATATATATATATATATATATATATATATATATATATATATATATATAAGAACTTTTCATAAAAGCCGCAACTCTTCATAAAAGCCACAACTTTTCATGAGAGGGGAAAGCTAGTTTTGGAAATAAATAAACTAAAAGGGAATCCTGATTTATGGTGGCGCCAAGTAGGCGGGCTTAAGGTTCTCTTTTATATATATATATAGCTTTGATCAGCAGAAACATACATCACTAAACACCAAATCAAACTAATCCACAAAATGAGAACCATAGAACCAAAAGACCTTGCGTTAATAACAATTACATTCACGAAAAAATTTCAACGACACACTAAATAAAAGAACAATATCACATTACATATCAAACTAATACCCAAAATCAGTTTCAACATCCATCTAAACTTCAGCTGTTTTCCTTGTTTGTTGGTCTTTTTCAACAGACCCAAAATCACAGCATTCGCCTAGCTAGGAAATTTTGGATCATACCAATCGAAAAACTTACAAGGATTTCGAAATAAGGACTGCATTTCATCAAATCAAAGCTAAAAAAATTACATAATAAGAACTTGGTAAATAAAAAACAAAAAAATATGAAACAATACATGCCCCATAGTGTCTACAACCAAGAAATCTACGTCCGAGATTGTCATTTGTCCATGAAATTTTCAGAATTGGAGGAGTCCCACATAAACAAACAAGTCTCCTATTGTAATTCATGAATTTAGCAAATGCAATTAAAACAAAAAAGAGAGAAAAATTCTGAAATTTGAAAAGGGAGAAGGGATTAGGGAGAATAAATAGTTAGAGTATAGAGAGAGAAAGTTCTGAAAATATGCCAAATATTTAAAGAAAAATGGAGATTTTAGGTTTTTTTACTGTTGTAGCTTTATGATGTGGCAAAAAATTACTTCCTCACGCGCCTAGTAGAGTTTGTTGTCAATTTCTACGCCAGGTGGACAATAAAGGTGTACGCGATGGAGGAATAAATAAGTTTGGGGGGAGGGGGTAATTAAAACGGAATATAGTTTAGGTGTACACTGAATAAAAAGTTTCAAGTTCAAGGGGGTAATGAGCACTTTTGCCTATGTATTATAACACCCGAAAACATTAGGATGGTATAACTTTTTTTAAAATAATTGAACCCCCTAGTCAAGTATATCCTCCATTGTATTAGTAAACTTCTATATTATTAAAGTCACTAAATTTTATCTGTTGCATTTGTAAGGGAAAAAGGCATAAGTGTAGGATCAAAATAATCAAATATCCTGCGAATGTTAACAAAGTAATTAATGTCAGAAGACTGTAAGTAAGAACATAAATGAGAAATTTAACAAAAAAAAATAGATATATTTAACGTAGTTCGATCAGTCGACCTAATCCATAAGAGGAGATAAGCAATCCACCATATACAAGAGGATACAAAATATCGAGAGAAATAACCTCACAAAATTTACTAAGAATAAGAAGCTCACACAAGTGATAACATAACACTCGTCTCACAAATTCTCCTCCTAAATAGAACTCTCCAGGCCCTTAGATGTAAATTTCCATTAAATTTACATCTGCACACAAGTGTAACACTCTGATAAAAAATTTCAAGCAAAAATCTTTATTACCCTCAAATAAATTACGGTTAAAATTGAACTTATCAAGTTGAAGGAAAATCCTATTAAGGCTAAAGTTGAACTGTCACGACCCAGACCATCGTGAGTGGCACCCACACTAACCCTCCGGTGGGAGAACCATAACTACTAACCAACTAACCCCAAACTAAGCATTTAAAGATACGGAAGTAGATTTAAATGTAGAAAACTGAAGTTCCCGTAAACTTCCAAAAGATCTAACAACGACTAACAAAACATTGCGGAAATAACAACTAGAACTTGAAAGCCAATGTACCAAAACTACTAACAATGAACCAAAAGTCTAAAGAAAATGGGTACAACCCAACTAGCATGAGAATATCAAATGAACTAGGCTAAGTCCGAATAAGATGGACTAAACAGAAAGAGAACTCACGACAGCCCGGAAGAACTGGCTCACCCTTGAATTCGATAACGATCACTGGTCTTCTAAACGAGGTCTATCAGTAGCCTCCTGAAGATGCCATGTACTCAACAAAGAAAGAGCAAGTGCAGTATCAGTACACAACCACAATGTACTGGTAGGATTACGCGGCTATCCCAATAAACATAACATATATCAATAATCACAACAAGGTAAACATGACATGCACAGAATGTAAATGCATATATCGATTATCAATCATAAGCCACTCATACTTCCACATTCTCTTTAATATGCATATACAACAAGTCATTGGTCCTCTCACGGAACACATACCCAAACTGTTAGTGTACCAGATCGTGGTACCCGTTCCAAGTTAGTGTGTCAGATCGTGACACTCGTTCCAATAAGTATGTCGGTACGTGACATCCGATCCCAGTTAGTGTGTCGGAAAGTGACACCCTCTCCATTCAACAAACCACAATAACAACCACAATGTATATTCTCACAACCATACAAACAAGAGGTGATTCATGGCATATAGTTATTCGTTCATACTCATTTACATTAGGTTTAATCAAAATGCTTCATTCAAGTACACACATGTATCACAATGAAGTAGTCATCAACATATATCACACAACTAGAAATCAACCATCACCTACCTCGAACAAAGCTTGAATCCCCTAAGAAACTTGATTCTTCCCTTTCCGGATTCTTTCCGCTTGTTCTTGGTCTACAAACAATCAATATAACCCAAGGATCAATAAACGAAACCTGATTACCCAGATTATAATCGAAATCATCAACCCTAGGCCATACCCATGATCCCCATACCCAGGTTAGGGCTTTTTCCACCATAAATCTTAGATTAGAACCCTTCCCCATAGATAATCACCCAAGAAACTAAGTTCTACGGATCGAAAAATGGAATCGGAGAGTAAAAACTTCACCTTTAGTGATAGAAGAGGTGGAAAACCTTTAAGAAAACACATGGGGTCGTTCCTTAGATCTCAAATTCGAAAGTTGCAGAATAATAACGTTTTTGGGGTTTATTACCGACTTATTTCACGACTAGCCCGCTACGGTGTACCTCATCCCGCCACAGCGGCCCCGCCCTGGCGGCACTAATCCTGCTCTAGCGGCTTGCGCAGAGACAGAATGTCAAAATTAGAGTTTCAAACCCCCATTTCACAACACACCTTCACCCCATCACACTCAGAAACTACCTGTTCACGCTAAGATCAATTTCGGAAGTTCTACTCGCCTTAATTCAATTCTGTAAAGTCGTACGGGTTCCTTAACGTCTTTGCTATCTACTCATATGGTCAAATTCATAATTAGATCTCCTGTTTGTTACAAGATTTCCCTAGACCTCACTGACTCCGATTTCGTCCAAATCCGGACTAGGTTGGAAAATTTCAAGTTACTACCAAAAAGTTTTCCGGTCCAAATAAATTTCCCGTTGACTTTTCTATAACGACGGGAATCGGCCGTTACATGAACTTGTCAAGATGAAGGAAAATCCAAACCAATAATATGAACTAGGTATACACACAACAATAAATATCCTTGAACTATGATCAAATTCTCAAAAACACCGCCTGACAGTCTCATTAGGCATACACCATCAAAAGTTAATTCTCAATAGTGTCTATCTTAGATTCATCAACCTCAACACCCCTTGAACTCACAACAAATACCAAGAAAACAACTTCATCAACATAGAATGAACACTTTTCAAAATTAGCATAAAGTTGTTCCTTCCTAAGCACGTGAAACACACATCTCAAATGATCTAATATACCCATGCATGATTTTACTATAAATCAAGATATCATCAAAATAGGCAACCACAAACTTCCCTATGAAGGGCTTCTTCACATGATTCATGAGACGCATAAAAGTATTACGAGCATTAGTGAGACCGAATGACATCACCAACCATTCTATAAGAAGATTAGATTAGTCTCACTAAATCTATTTTCCTATAATTTGCTTCTTAAACCACCGTATAATATTTTTAAAAAACTCTTGTTATAGTGTAGTGTCTGAGGAACACTTGAATTTATTTTCATACAAAATAATTAAACATACCTTCGTTTAGAATTGTTCGATTGCATACTCAATATTTTCAAAAAGTTGCATATTAAACACGAAGTACTGACATGGCGAGATAATGTTGCTCACTTTCTCAGACAAATTAAGTGGATCTCGAAAAATAATTCTCTTTTTCTGTCAAAGAATTTCTCTCTCTTTCACAGACATAACAACAACAAAAATTTAAAAGAAAAATTTTTAGTATCGTCTTCTCCGATGGATTAGTTATTGCTCTTCTCTTTCTTTTTCTTTTTAGTTGTCCTTTTTAAAAATAATAATAATAATAATAATAACTGGTTTGACTGTTTAATTGGAACCCTAAAAACTTTTTTAAAAAAATCATGTCAACTTCAGATGCCTCCGATGAGTTCAGCCTTACAAAAACGTGACAACAGAGGGTCCCCATGGTGAATAGTCTTCAATCTCTCACTATCGATCACTGTTATGCAGTTCCCTTCATCTAGCAACCAGGTGCTTTTAGAAATCCACCCCGCTGCTCAAACATAAAAAGATAACATCTTCAAAAGCTCTGGAAACCTATTAGAACAGACAACCAACCACCCTCCCAATTACAAGCTAGGGAACATCAAAGATCATTATAAAAAAAAACCATCACAAACACATCTAGACCAAAAACCACTTAGCAAATAAAAGAAACTACACGACAATCACTACTGATGACGATCACCCATACTAATAAAACCAGGAAACTCTAAACACATTACTACTTGAAAATATAAATGAATTACACAAAAGTGAGTGAAAACTGGAGAGAACAAAACATGACCTACATGAAGTTCCATAAGGAAAACTAAAAGGTTGGGGATTATTAAGTTCGGTGAATTTGTTTCCATATATGCAGCACGTGACTGAAACACAAGGTCATATGAATGTAGGAGTGGGCATAAATACCGAAAAATCGAAGAACAAAATGCACACCCCTACCTGAAAGAGAATCCAGGACAACTTAGCAATCAGTAGCTAGCAAAGAAAGCTTGTGCCAACTATAAAACTCAAACCTGCAACAACCATTGGGAGGTAAATTTCCAACGGAGGAGTACCTCAAAAATATTCATAACTCACAGTCATCTCATCAAGTATATTACCAACATGCCCCGGTCAGTGAGCATGGTGAGTACACTATTTTGTACTGAAGTGCCTCCTGCACGTCTACCACATAGTCATTCAGAAAAGACCACTACAATTGCCAGAAAATGCATACCTGAAGTAGTTTATTAATGACTTAGTACCTTGGTACTGCAAAAATACAAGAGAACAGAAGGATGAGTAATTTCCCTTCTACCATGGGAATCCAAAATCTCCAAAAAGGATATTACTGGCCCAACAACAGTAAATTCCCTTCTATATATGTTTGTATTTCACAAAAGATACAATTTTTGGCTCTCACATCAAACATCTTCTATTTATTTCCCTTCATACGTTCCACATATTGCAAGTAGGAAAATGATCTTCCAAAACTGTTTCGGTTGTCAATTATGTCCTTGCCAGCTTAAGAGTAAATTAATAGGCCTTACCAATGTAATACAAAAAATCTTCAGAAACATAGTACCAATGATTCCTTGAAGCTTAAAAATGTAAAGGTACCACATCAAGCTAGTGAATTCCACATGTCGAGAACAATTCAGAAATGTGAGTGCAGTTGAGCTCTTTTAGTTTTAGCGCCCTATGGCTCTGCTACCGTGATGCTTGACCAAGCCTCACTAACAGTGATACATCGATCCCCCATATGTAATTCAGTACCAGCGGGTAAGACAGGACTACCCTGGAGAAAGCCAGACACAATGGTTTCTGCGAATATTCACAAAGATAGCAATAGTTTTTAGTACTACATCATGTGATGGTCACACCTAAAATAAGCTACTTTGATGAATTAGACCTGCAAAATCTTAATAAATGCAGAACTCTAATAGTGCATCAGAAAAGAGACTAAAAGGCCATCATAAGCAACATGCTCAAACAAAAATGCCAAGTATCATGTGATGATGAGATTTCACCTCCTTCTATGTCCCCGTCTAATATGAAAAGCAACCTATTAATTTGACCGTATTTCCAAAATTAGTAGCTACAGATACTGCTTTGAGTATGCCCTCACATGACAACATGGATACTGCTTAGATTAGCCCGGCTTATGGTATCATGTCCCCATTAATTATTGTTTGAAACATTTATCTACATGAATGCGTTGTGTGTTAAAGCATCTAACCAGAAAAAACTTGAATTTAAACAAGAAAATTTCCTTATTAGACGGATTACAAGTGAACAACTTCGTGATGGAAGCAAGAAAAGAAAGAAACAACTTCACTAACCACTTCAGCTAAAGAATAATCAAAATGTTACAATTTGAGCACGTCATTTTATATAACCTTCCTGAGGAACCTGAGAGAATAAGTTTCGACGCTTTTCAATCGACCTTTAAAGACCAAAATACTAGGGTATACTTCATCTTAGACTTGTGAGGTTCTCAAATTACATGTTGCACTCCCACAGTAAGCCACATGATATTAGGGTGCTCTTGCATTCAGTGTTGCATTTCACAACTATAACATTGTTTGACACAGAAACTTTACAATGGACAGACTTATTATCAGCCAAACACTACCAGCAGCATCCACGAACAACCTCACAAACAAAAAGCAAACGGTTAAAAAGAGTATCAGCTTGCAATGGATAATCAACAAAGGAGTCACAGCCGTTTGAGGATATATATATATATATATATATATTGTGTCATCTACTTAAATCGAGAGAGAAGCACACTAATGATTCTTGAACAGACACGTCCATGTGTTGCATGGCTCACACGTGATTCTTGATTAGACAATTAGACATATGCATAACAAATCTCTAGTTGAATATTGAATTGGAAACCATTTATAGACACCAATAAGCCATGTTGCTCGGACTCTTCAATAATGTACGCAAATGCGTGCCGGATTCTCCAAAAGTAGTATATTTTTGGAGAATTCGATATAGGTACGACATCGAAAGTGGAGTCAGTGCAACTTAGCCAATAAAGGGACAGTATTTCTAGTTTTAAGCGAATCATAAACAAATCGCAACGGCTTTAAGACAACAATGCCTTAACTCATCATAAACATTGATTGGGATTTAGACCCTCACTGAAGCAAGAATTAAGTTACCACAATTTCTAATTACCAATTGCATGATAAGCAAGAACACCTGACACTCAGACTAACAAGCCCCTAAGATATCTCTTGACATTTCATCTAACCACCATGTAAATTCTTGCAAGTGATGACTGTAATCAGAGACGTCATAAACTAACGAGAACAACACTAACCAAGGGTGCACATGTTCCATTTGAGTTGCTCAAGACAAATAAGAAGTGCTCAAAGGGAACTTCAGAAACATTTCTATCAATCAAAAAGATCAGACAAACCAATTGCAACTTGAACACCTTCCCTCCTCCTTAATCCGGGCTTGGGACCGGCTGATTTAACAAGCGGAGTTACAAGGGTCACCTAAACACAAAATGTAGCAACGAATAAACCAACACCACCACAAAAGAAACCACACGAAAAACCACAAAACAATGTGAGATCATATAGAACAAACAAAAAAAACTCCATTGGCACTTGGCACTGCCCTTCTAGGCAACATTCATAACTGGAAAAAGTGGAGAAAATTACTGTCAAAACCAAAATTCTTAGTCCTGGTGCTAGAATAATTTATTAATTTTTTTGAAACTTGGTGCTAGATAATATTGTATCTATTATCTTAGAAAATTCTCAAAACTTTAAAAATTGGAGAATAGGTGCTTAGTACATTGCTGCAAACCTCATTGAAAATAAAGTCAGTGTTAGAATACAGTGGAGCATTCTCACAGCTTACTTTGGAGATAGTTGTGCTTCGACAAATAATGAGATTATTCCATCTATGATGTCACGTGATAGACAACTTTTGGGCCCTGTCTAATGCAACACATGATTCAAATGACAAGATACTACTACTTCAGAGATGCATAGCAGCTACAAAGTAAATGCCCTGGCAAAACATGACTTCAAATGACTTATTACTTCAGCGATGCATGGCTCCAACTGGTCCTTAGTCTTTTTATGAGATTGCCTAAGGGGTAATTGTGCAATGGGAGGAGCGTTTGAGTAGTAGGTGAATATCAATTCTATCTTACCTCTCATACCATGAAGAAATTGCATTCGTGAAAATCCACAATTTCATCACCTTCAACAACTAAAAAATATAAAAATATTTCATAGTACCTTCAACAACTAAAAAATATATATAATATCCAGAAAGCAGATTCTCCAGTTTTGGAGCTACGAAGTATCTGCACAAAGAAAGAACATTATGTACATTGTACCCTGAAATCAAATTTTTACACCAGCTCCATCACTACAAGCATGGAACCTTGGTCCTTCCCCTGCTCTCACATCTACCACAAAGGAGAACACAACATCAAGTTTCAGGATGCTTCATCAAGTGTTGCTTCCAGAGTTAAAACTTCCATTTGTACAGATTTGAGAGTTATCACACCCAAGATTAATAATCCACAGATACCAATCCCAAATCAAAAGAGACTAAATAAGCATGTGACATAAGCCAAAGAAAGTGATACGTAACTCATCATAACAACCCAAGATAGAAGGCTGCTTCACACCTATACTTGTTAGAATATTGCGCTGAAGACCACCTATATTTAGTAACTGCATTTTGTACATGTGAGAGGAGACAATAATTTGAGAACATTTAGTTTTACTCAATAGCTAAAACTCGATCACCGACACCGCTGCCCTAACAGAACACTCATCCTCCATGAACTGCAAGGTGCACTTAGATTAGCAAATTACTACACATCGTAGGAGAAAGCACATTAGCTAGTACCGAGTGACTAGAACACTCAAGTGCAGTTGAACACACACCCAGAAAACAACCAAAAGCCCTTGTAATGCTGATCCAGAACAAAGATTTGAATACTTTGGAACTTGCAAAAATGACTAGAACGATGTCAAAACAGGAATCCAAGTGTCCATACCAGGAACTTCTTAAGTTTAACATGCTCCGGAACAACCGATTTTACTATCTTCCAAGTTCCCACCACTTCTGGGGAGCAAAAACTGCTTATAAGGAACTGAATTTATGTTTTCTCATCAAAAAAATGTCCTGCAAACCTATCGCTCTCAAAAAGCTATAAGACACTTAAGAGGAAAGAGGAACAAAAGCTAGACAAACAGTTGCTCAAAACCAAGATCTCTGAGCTGATAACTCTTGACTGGCAAATTTAGACAACCGCAGCTTAGAGGAAAGAGAATTACCCCAAAAAAACTGAAACCAAAGCATCCAAGCTACTTCAAGATGCTAATACCTTCTCAACTTCACAAACAGTACGCTCACATCTGTAGCGCTGTTTTACAGGTAAGAGATCCAGATCAGCAAATACAACAAATGCTTAAAAATCATGAGTAGAACTGTCGAACATTATCAAAACCACGATATGACTATAACAGACTGCTTCTTAGAACCTCCGTGATCTCATCCCTTCTCATGTTTGGTGGGTTCATTGGGTGGATAACAAAATATCAATGTGCAACTAAAAATTTACTCACGGTAGATAACACAAAAAATTCCACTACTCATGACACATGTACACACCATTTGAAGCTCATGGGCAGTTATAGATAAAGAAAGCCAGAAAATATGGAAGAGAGACCCTCTTCTGATTTTGAATGAGCCAATCGCCTAACAACATGGAATACAGAAAGCAACATCTACAAGGGAAGATGCAGATTGAACTAATAGTGCTCCAGAGGAGTAGATGCAAGAAAAGATGATCTGCTGCTGGTACCAGAGATGAGGTTTACTTTGTTACAAAAGAATGAAAGATCATTGACATCCAACAACAGAAACTACATGGTCTATACCCTTACCATCATATTACCTCAGGTGGAATCAAAAAGAAATTGGAATATAACCTAAGCAGGTCCTTGGATGCCTCAAGAAACCAACAAAAGAGATAATTTACAGCAACGTCAAACTTCAAAATAAATCTGCAAACCCAGGGACAGGAGGCCAAGTATTCTGCTAGACATTCTTTTCTGCAACCGACAGATCTACTCATTTTCCATACCATTATAGAGCAAAATTAGAAAACTTAAGAATACAACTGCACCAACAAATACATACCTATCCAATTCTGTAAATACCCAAAAAATCATCAACCATCTCTGGTCATCAGGAAAATGAACAGATAATAATGGCAAAAAACCTCAAACAAATCATCCTCGACTCCTCCCAACCACCAAGCTTCCAACAGCTACAAACCATGGAGCAGAAACCTGCACCTGGAGAAAATTTAAACCCACCAAATCAGATAAGACAACTGGCAGAAGAAACGAACTCGAGTTGCCTGCCCTCCCCATTATGACCAAGCAGGGATGTTTATAGAGTAGCGGGATGAAACAAATGAGTACAAGATTAAATAGAGAAATATCAACACCAAACCATCAAAGAGAAACATATATAAGATCATGTAATCCAAATCACCAGACATTCTCATTATCACATTATGAAAGACCTGAATAAAATCTTGCACACGTAGAGCCACCATCAACATCTCTAACCATCAGAAAGAGGCAGCCAGCTCTACCCCCATTAGGGGAAGGGGGAGAAAGAAGATAGGTCTTAACCGAAACCTGATTCACAAAAGAATCCCAAGAGAATTCCTAAGAACCTGCACCTGAAATCATAGTCGGAACCCTCACCAAATGTTGTTTCCTAATGACACAACCAAGAAAATCGAAGCACAGTGGAACATCTTCATAAATATATACAAGGAAAAATGATAAAAAAACAGAACCCTCTAAATTCATACGATATCCAAAGTATAACAGCCATATGTAAAGAACAACATGTGAATGAAGAGCTGTGCTCTATGAACGAAGGCAAAGACAACAGCATTTTTTCAAAACTGTCACAACTCGGTCTGGGGCGGGGCTTCTTAGAAGATCCCCATTTACTTATGCAAGGTTCCTACTCAATCACCAATACAAGAAACCCAAGGAGCAAGGAACAATTTCTGAAATAAGAAATGAACTATAGCTGGTAGTAGAACATGACGAGAACAAAGTGAAGAAACCATCAGTGACTGATCTGTGAAGTGTCATTTGGCTGAACAGACTATCGGGTTAGTGACATTTTTTGAAACTTTTTTCATTTTTTTTTTTTGAAACTCTATCTGGTTAGTGACATTTTACAAAACATACCATCTGTGAAGTGACATTTGACTCAACATACACCAATGATATAGCAACAACACAGAGAATGACAGAACAAAGGTTACCTATAGTCAATGGTGATTTCAACCACATTAAGAAGATTAGTGCAAACCTTAACTCGGAAGTGAAAAAATTCCCAACTTGCAAGATGATTTGATATGTGATGGATTTACAAGGGTATATTTCATGAGAAGATCGTTTACACAGAAAAAAATCTTTACCTTTGTGTTGAATATATGACCTGCTACACAAAAGATGAGCCAAGTTTTTTACTTGATCTCCTCTAGATCCAATGAATTGCCGCTAGATCTTTGATGCAACGATTGTTCAAATGGCAATGTTTCATGAAGAGAAAAAGTGTGAAAGATCTCTCTTTTTACATTAAAGTTTTACATTATAGCTAACAGTCTGAAGCAACTCCTCAAATGACTGAATATTTGAAACATAATAGGCATGTTCAAAGAAAAAATAGGGGAGAGACCTCCAAATTGCAGTGCAAGCACCAAAACAGCAAAGAAACAGGGTGCACAAGGATACACACTGAAGCCAAACTTCGAGACCACCAAATCTGATCCCATCACTGTCACCATGTGGTCTACACAGATCCACCCAAACAAACAAAACCAAGTGGCATGATAAACATAAGAAAACAGGAGCAGAGAAGATAGTAGCAAGAACACACCAAAGTATAGGAGCTCTTAGGTCCATAAGAAAATCTAATGTACTTCTCAGGTGTCCATATCAATTAGGGATCTCATCAGTTGGATCATCCAAGAAAATAAGCAACTACACTAAAAACTTCACAGCTGCAGAGTACAACACACACTAGTGGAAGATATTATCATTGTTGAATGTTCAGAACTTCCACACAACAGTAGTTTTGACAAAGAGAAAAGGGACCCACGGATTAAGAAGAAAACTGAATTGAAGTTCATTCTCAAGAAGATCCAACAGTTAGATAAACAAGAAGAACGAAACAGGTAAGTGCAAAACATGGGAAACCCATACCACGGAGGGGAGATCACTAGAGATGCCAAACATAACATTTCAGACTGCCCTTTTCTTGGAGCATGGTGACATCCAATTATCCAGATTGCACCAAAATGGCAAGAAACAGGGTCCACAATGATGCTCACCGAAAGTGAACTACAAAATTTCCAAAATGTATCCTCTTCACTATCATATCACCATGTGGCAAATAATTCATCCAACCAAACTAAATCAACTGGTAAGCTAAACGAACACAGAGAAGGCAAGTAGCGAGAACACGAAAGTAGAGGACTGCATTACAGGGCCATCAAAAGATCCAAAACTGAGTTTGAATACACTTATCGAATGTCCATAACCATCATAATCTGATCAGTTGCATCACCAAAGAACATAAGCATCTGGATTACTTAAAAGAAAAAATATGGCGACAAAATACATACTAGTGAAGCAGTGCTGACAAACAGAGAAGGGAACAATTCTGATTACGGAAGAAAATTGACTTGAAGATCTCAATGATTATTAAAAGCATCAACCAAAAAACCTCAACATAAATTGACAGACAAGGCCGCTCCATGAAAAAAAGAATCTACGTCTCTGTAAGACCCAGCAACTGCAAGCACAGAAAGAATGGAACAGTTAAGTGCAAAGCTGGTGAAGCACGCTACCTAGAATTTACTAGAAATACCAAGACAAGATTGAGAACCGCCTTTTTTCGAAGCCTTTTGATAATATCCAGATTATAGTGCAAGCACAACATGGCCAAGAAACATGTGCACAGGAATGCAGTACACCAGCCATCAAAATCTTCCATGACCAATCCCCTCAACTTCACCATACATCCATCCAACAAACAAAATCAAGCTAGTGTAAACAAACAAAATCAAAGCTAGTGTAATACAAGTAAAAGGAAGCAGAGAATATGAGCAGCGAGAACAACAAAACAGAGGACCATTTTACAAGGCTTTCAAAAGATCCAAAGAGGACCATACCCCTAAGAAATCACTAGAGATGCCATATAGATAAGATTTAAAAAAAATCCCTTCTTTGTTGAAGCCCTGACCAATATATCCAGATTGTCAGTGCAAGAACCAAAAATACTAAGAGAGTACAGAGATAGCATACTGGACATCAACCTTTGAAATCTCCAAATCTTTAACCTCTAATACTGCCACCATATAGTCTACACATCCGTCCAACAAAAGTAAGAAGTTGGGACAACCAAAAGAAAATGGCAGGAAAAAACATATGTAGCTAGAAGACCAGAAGTACAGGAGCACTTAATGGCGCTGTCAAAGATCCAAAATTGACAGAGTACTTATCAGGTGTCTATAGCCATAAGAGACCTCATCTGTTGAAGCTTGATAATATCAGAATGATGTGCAAGCACAGAAATGGCAAAGAAACAGGGTGCATAGGAATGAGCACTGGGCATCAACCTTCGGAACTTTCCAAATCTAAATCCTCTTAACTGCCATCCATCCAACAAACGAAATCAAGCTGGAGTGATGCAACAAACTGGAAGCAGAGTACAACACATTAGTTGAAAATATTAGCATTGTTGAGAACTTCCACACAACAACAGTTTTTTTTTTTTTTTTTAAAATGGTAACGATGTATTATATCACAAAAGTACATGGGTTGTACTCAAACCTTATATACAGATGCACTCTAGACACTCCTACTCTATTTCTATATTGAGTCTAAAACATCAACTATAGAGGCAGTGTCATTTGAGTATAATTGATTACACCAAAAACATAACAACAAAATGCAGTTTAGTTTAACATCCTGCACACTATTTTCTATGCCTTCAAAACATCTGGAATTCCTTTCTTTCCAGATTGCCCACCATATTGAAGCAGGGATAATTCTCCATCTAGTTCTGTCTTTTGCAAGGGCACCTGCCTCCTCCCAGCTGTACAAGGCCTCAGTAACTCTCCTAGGCATAGTCCAGGATATGCCTTTAAGGCTCAAGAAAATCCTCCAAAGCTGCGGAGTGTATTTGCAGTGTAGAAATAGATGGTTTACAGTTTCTAAGATTTCCCCACATAGGAAACACCTAGAGCATAAGGTTATCCCCTTTTTCATTACATTATCCTGAGTCAGGGCAGCTTCCTTAGCTAGTAGCCAAATAAAGCATGAGACTTTGTGTGGGATTCTACATTTCCATATTTGTTTCCAAGGCCAGATGGGAACAAAGAGAAAAGGGACCCACTGATTAAGAAAAAAGCTGAACAGAAGTTCATTCTGTGGAAGACCCAATGGTTACATGCACAAAAAGAATGAAACAAGTACAAAACGTGGAAAACTCATACCACGCAGAGAGATCACTAGAGATGCCAAACAATGCAACATTGCAAAGCGCCCATACCTGCTGGTTATACCCAATTATCCAGATTGCAGTGCAAGCACCAAAATGCAAAGAAATAGGGTCCACAGGGATTCACATCGAAACCAAACCACAAAATTTACAAATCTTATCCTCTTACTATCATATCACCACCATGTAGCCTACAAACATTCATTCAACCAAAACTAAATCAACTGGTAAGCTAAACGAAAGCACGAAAGGTAAGCAGTGAGAACACGAAAGTAGAGTGCGTTACAGGGCTATCAAAAGATCCAAGACTGAGTTTGAATACACTCATCAAGTGTCCATAACCATGGAGATCTCATCAGTTGGATCACCCAAAAACATAAGCATCTGGATTACTTAGAAAAACAGCAACAAAATACATACTAGTGAAGCAGTGCAAAGAGAGAAGGGAACCATTCTGATAATGGAAGAAATTTTAATTGAAGATCTGAATAATCATTAAAGCATCAACCAAAAAACCTCAACACAATTGACAGACAAGGGCGCTACATGAAAAGAAGAATCTACGACTCTGTAAGACCCAACGGCTGCAAGCACAGAAAAAATGAAACAGTTAAGTGCAAAGCTGGGGAAGCCTGTACCACCTATAATTCACTAGAAATGCCAGACAAGATCGAGAACCGCCTTCTTTCAAAGCCTCTGGTAGTATCCAGATTGTAGTGTGTGCACTAACATGGCCAAGAAACAGGGTTGCACAGGATGCAAAACTGTACACCAACCTTCAAAATCCTCCAAGTCTAATCCCCTCAACTTTCACCATACATCCACCCAACTAACAAAATCAAGCTGGCGTAATACAAGAAAAAGGAAGAAAAAAAAATGAGCAGCGAGTACTTGTCAGGTGTCCATAAGACCATAACCATCAACCATCTGGAATCTCATCAGTTGGATAATTGAAGAAACTAAGCATCTGGACTAAAAACCAAAATGACGGTAAAATATGACACACAGTAGTGAAAACAAAACCTATTTTAGTTGTAATCCAGTACTCATAAAATTCTTAACTAAGGCAACCTCGACATGAATGAACAAGCGGCTTCCATGAAAAGAATAATTCACTGCTCTTTAAGACGTGATGGCTGCAAGCACAAAAAGAAGGGTATAATCAAGTTCCAAGTTGACGAAAACCCACACCACCAAAGAAATCACCAGAGCTGCCACATAGACAAGATTTAAGAACCCTTCCTCGTTGAAGCCCTGAAAATATATCCAGATTGCAGTGCAAGAACCAAAAAAGACCAAGAGGGTACAGAGATTACCATACTGGATTATCAACCTTGTGAATCTCCAAATCTTAACCTCTAATATTGTCACCATATAGTCTACACATCCATCCAACAACAAAAAAATGAGTCGTGATAACCAAAAGAAAATGGCAGCAAAGAGCATATGTAGCTAGAAGACCAGAAGTAGAGGAGCCACTTTATGGAGAGGTAAGATCCACAAACCGAGTACTTATCAAGTGACTAGAACCATAAGAGACCTCATCAGTTGGATCATTGAAGAACGAAGTGTCTGGATTAAAAACCTCATTGCAGCAGAACACAATACACACTTGTAAAAAAATATTATCTTAGTCAAAAAGCTTCCATACAACAATAGTTTTGACAGAGAAAAGGCAGCCACAAGGAAAGGAAACTGAATCAAAAATGTCAATACTCATAAAAGACTGAAACCTCAACACAGACGGATAAACACGGCCACTTCATGAAAAGAATAATTCATTGCCCCATAACCAATGGCTGCACAAATAAAAAGAAAGGAACAGTAGAGTGCAAATCTAACAAACCCCAAAATCACCCATATGTAATCACTAAATATGCCATAGACGGACTGAAAAATCCCTTTTGTCAAAGCCCAATCAATATACAAATTGCAGTGCGAACACCAAAAAGACAGAAAGATGGCAGAGGATCACATGTTGATTATAACCAAGCTTTGAAATTTCCAAATCTGAATGTCCATAGAAGTACCACCATATGGCTACACATTTACCCAACCAAAACAAACTATCATGATAATGAAAAAAAATTGGAAGCACAGAAGATAATAAGTAGCTAGAAGAACAAAAGTAAGAGGTATTTTACAGCACTATCAAAAGATCTAGGATTGAAGCACAGCAGATAATAAGTAGCTAGAAGAACAAAAGTAAGAGGTATTTTACATCACTATCAAAAGATTTAGGATTGGCCGAGTACTTATTCAAGTGTCCATAGCCACAAAAGACCTCATCACCATAGGAAACCTCATAACTTGGATCATCGAAAAACATATGCTTCTGGACTAAGAACTTCATGGCAGCAGAAATACAACACACTGGTCAAAAATAATATCCTAATTGAGAAACTTCCATACAACAGTAGTTTTGACAAAGATAAGAGCCATGAGGGAAGAAAATTGAATTGAAAATTATCGGTACTCATAAGACTGAACTAAAAAGGCCTCAACACACATGGACAAACAAGGTCACTCCATGAAAAGAAGAATCCACTGCTCTGTAAGACCCAATGGCTGCAAGAAAAGGAATGAAGGAAAGAATTACTTGCAAAGTTGATGAAACCCACTAGAAAATGCAAGACAAGACTGAAAAACCCCTCTTGTAGCTTGATAATATCTATATTGCGGTGCAACCACAAAAATGGCAAAGAATCAAGATTGAGAAACCCCTCTATCTTGCCTTATAATATTCAGATTGCAGTACCGGCACAGAAATGGCAGAGAAACAGGTTACACAAGAATGGACACTGGGCATCAACCTTCAAAATTTTCCAAATCTAATCCTCAACTAACATCCATCCAACAAACAGAATTAAGTTGGGGTGATATAACAAACAGGAAGCAGAGAGCGGGGACCCACTTGATGGGGCTGTCAAGAGATCTAGGATTGAGTTTTGATTACTTATCGGGTGTCAATAAGACAATATACCCATCAACCAACCAGGAATCTCATCAATTGGATCATCAAAGAAACACAAGCATCTGAACTATAAACTAAAAACGGTAGCAGAATACAACACACACTAGTGCAAGAAAAACTAATCTAGCTGGGAACTTCCATATAACGACAATTTTTGACAAAGAGAAGAGGGACCAGTCTGATTGGGAAAGAAAACTGAAATGAGAATCGCAGTACTCATAAAACCTGAACTGGAGATACTATACTGGATGTCAACCTTTGAAATCTCCAAATCCTAACCTCTAATATTTTCACCATATAGTCTACACATTCATCCAACAAAAAAATGTTAGCAAAGAATATATGTAGCTAGAAGACCAGAAGTAGAGCAGCACTTCATGGAGAGATAGATCCACAAACTGAGTACTTATCAAGTGACTGTAACCATAATAAGGAGAGACCTCATCAGCTGGATCATTGAAGAATGTCTGGATTAGAAGCTTCATGGCAGCAGAACACAATACACACTTGTAAGAAAATATTATCTTAGTCAAAAACTTCCATACAACAATAGTTTTGACAGAGAAAAAGGATCCATAAGGGAAGAAAACTGAATCGAAAATCTCAGTACTCGTAAGAGACTCTACTAAAGAAACCTCATCACGAACGGATAAGGCCGCTTCATGAAAAGAATAATCCACTGCCCTGTGGTTCAATGGCTGCATGAATTGAAAGAAAGGAATAGCTAAGTGCAAATTTGACGAACCCCAAACCACCCATGTAATCACTAAATATGCCATAGACATGACCAAAAAAACCCTTATGTCAAAGCTCGGACAACATCCAAATTGCAATGCAAGCACCAAAGACCAAAAGATGACAGAGGATCACATGTTGGTTATAACCAAGCTTTGAAACTTCCAAATCTGAATGTCAATAACAGTATCACCATATGGCTACACATCTATCCAACCAAAACAAACTGCGTGATAATGAAAAAAAATTGGAAGCACAGAAGATAAGTAAGTAGCTACAAGACCAAAAGTAAAGCAGTATTTTACGTCACTCTCAGAAGATCTAGAATTGGCCGAGTACTTATTCAGCTATCCACAGCCATAAAAGACCCCATCACCATAGGAAACCTCATCACTTGGATCATCGAAGAACATATGCATCCGGACTAAGGACTTCATAGCAGTAGGAATACTACACACTGGTCAAAAATAATATCGTAATTGAGAAACTTTCATACGATAGTAGTTTTGACCAAGTCAGAGGAGTCATGAGGGAAGAAAACTAAATTGAAAATTATCGATACTCATAAAAGACTGAACTAGAAAAGTCTCAACATATGTAAGACCCAATGGCTGCAAGCAAAGGAATGAAGGGAAGAGTTACATGCAAAGCTGACAAAACCCACTAGAAAATGCAAGACAGGGTTGAAAAACCCCTCTCTCGAAGCTTGATAATATTTAGATTGCGGTGCAAGCACAAAAATGGCAAAGTATCACGATTGAGAAACCCCTCTATCCTGCCTGATAATATTCAGATTGTAGTGCCAGCACTGAAATGGCAGAGCACAGGAATGGGCACTGGGCATCAACCTTCGAAATTGTCCAAATCTAATCCTTTTAACTGTCATCCATCCAACAAATAAAATCAAGCTAGGGTGACACAACAAACAGGAGGCAGAGAAGATAAGCAGCGAGAATATACCAAAAGAGACGGACCCACTTAATGGGGTTGTCAAGAAATCTAGCATTGATTGTTGATTACTTATCAGTTGTCAATTAGACCATATACCCATCAACCACCAGGTTGATCTCATTAATTGGCGAAGAACATCTAAACTAAAAACTAAAAACGGCAGCAGAATACAACACACACACACTACTAGTGCAGGAAAAACTATTTTAGCTGGGAACTTCCATTTAGAGGCAATTTTTGACAAAGAGAGGAGGGATCACTCTAATTCGGGAAGAAAACTGAAATGAGAATCTCAGTACTCACAAAACTTTAACTAAAGAAACCTCAACACAAATCTCCAAACAAAGCCCTCCATGAAAAGAACAATCCACTACTTGGTTAGACCCAACTGCAAGCACAGAAAGAAGGGAACAGTTCAGTGCAAAGCTGATAAAACCCTTATCACCTGAGAAATCACTAGAGATGCAAGACACAATTGAAAAACCCCATTTTTAGTCTAAACCTGACAATATCCATCTTGGAGTGCAAGCACTAAAAAGACCAAGAAACAGGTGCGTAGGAATGCATACTTGATACAAGCCTTTAAAGTCTCCAAAGTAATCCTCTATTAATGTCAGCATGTGGTCTACGCACATATTCACCAACAAACAAAATCAAGCAGGCGTGATAACAAATGGAAAATGGAAGCAAAGAGAATATAAGTAGCTAAAGACACAAAAGGCAGAGGAGCACTTCACGGCACAATTAAAGGTCCAGAATTTGACTTTTGACTACTTATCCAGTGCCCATAAAACCACAAGAGATAGCAGGATCATCAAAGAACATGAGCATATGAACTATGAACTAAAACTGGCAGCAGAACGCGCTATACACATAAGTGAAGAGAATTATCATAGTTGAGAACTTCCATGAGCAGTTTTGACAGAACTTGGACAGACTGAAAAATCCAATACCTATAGTCAAAAACCTGGGACATGTTGCATCTTTTCCGAGACGAACACCAAAGCAAGACACCTATTCCTGTATACCACTTGCACCCTGATGCCCATCCATGTATTCTTTCCAGCTAAGAATGACATTGGCCAAACCAAATAAGGATGAAAGTCAAGATATCAAATCCAAACTGATAGTTCCTCTCTATGGTTGTGACAAGAAAAGATGATGGGACTCATTCATCTAAAGATCCAAATTCTACTCGTATATAGATTCAACAAAAGGGAATCAGGTTGACAAAACAATGTACACAACACACGATTTCTCACAACAAAACCTCAGAATTCCCCAAAACCGCACCTTGAATGGACCTTACCAGCTTCCAATTTCTAAACATTGGAAATCAATCAAAATTCAAAAATGGGAACAAAATAAATAAACGCATAATCATTCTCCCATTGTTATTGCCCATACCTGATCAACAAACACCAATAACGAATCAATAAATTGGCAAAAAAATAGAACTTATTGCGAACGCCCGAAACCCCTAACGTAACTTGTCTACAGAGATGATCAAAGAGTTGCAAATCAGAAACCCACAACCCATATTAAAAGATTCGAAATCAACATCAGAATCATACAAGTCTTGATCAACAATAATTACCCATATCTTGATCAAACGCTGCAAAATTCAAAGAAAGAACACCAAATCATATAATAAAAAAGGAGAAGTACACCAATACAAACCGGCATGGAAAAAATTGGCTACCTATCAAGGTCTATTTATAGGGTATAAAACGCGGCTATGATTAAGCAATGTATTTGGACCAACAATATTTCGAAGGCGGTGGCTTTGGGTCGGTGTATGTACTAATTTACCCAAAATATTATTTCTTTATAAAAAAAAAATCTCCAAAATATTTTGTAATTTTAATTAAAGCAATGGGCATTATAGGTATTTGTTAATTAGCTACTTGCGTGTTCTTTCTTAGACCATCTCCAACCCATCTCTATTTTACTCTTCATTCTCTATATTTGGAGAGTAAAATAGAGAATGGGCACTCCAACCCACCTCCAAATCACCCTATATTCTTCAAATTTAAAGAGTTGAATAGGACTAGTTAATTTGGAGAACTACAATTCACACTCTATATTTCACTTTTTCATTATTTTATTATTATTTCTATTACTTTTTAATTAACATATTATTTTACATATAATTCCATTAATTAAATATCTAATATTCATAATTCTTTTTTAAATGTAATATAATATTTTTTTTAAAATACTATTTAATATATTCTATTTTAATTTCAAATTAATAGTATTTTAATTTTTTTTCTAATTTACGTGAATAATAAAATTTTATTTTATTTTATTATTAATTTTCATTATAAAGAATATGCAAAATTAAAATGGCAAGATGAAAAATTTTAATTTAAAAATACAATACATGATATGATAATTTAAATACAAGATAACAATACAATACATAACATAATAATTTAAATACAAGATAACAATATAATATAATACATAACATAATAATTTAAATACAAGATAAAATGCAATACATAACATAATAATTAATTGATCACAACAATAATTTAGAAAATCAGCTACATATGAACAACTACATGTTCTAACAAGTTCTACAAAATCATACTAAAGAAGTTTTCATAGGTGGCTCCATTCCAGGTCATGTGGTAATCAATTGTGATCGTGAGGCAGCTGATGATAATTTATTTCGTGATTATTTTTCAGCAACACCACGCTTTAATGATGCAATATTTCACCCAGTGGCGGAGCCAGGATTTTCAATAAGGGGTTCAAAATTCAAAGGAGTAAACATACGAACTAGTCGAAGAGGGTTCGACATCTATTATATACATCTAAAAAATATTTTTAACCATGTATATATAGTAATATGTTCCGCCCCTGATTTCACTGTCGTTATCGAATGTCCCGCAATTTGTTTCTTCGTATCGTTGATGCAATTAAAGATCACAACACGTACTTCGAACAACGCATTGATGCGCTGGTTAGATTTGGATTATCTACTTTGCAAAAAATTATCGATGTGTTTAGAATGTTGGCATACGATTTGCCAACGGATGCTACTGACGAATACATGAAAATTGGAGAGTCAAACTACTATTGAAAGTATGAAGAGATTTTGTCGAGCTACTATAGAGGTTTTTGGTGAGCGATAGTTGAGATCACTGTCGCGCCCCGTTTTTCTCAAAACGGGTTCTCCTTTCGAATGCACGACCTAACAACTCTTTTGGGCTTTTGGGAATTGAAGAGTCGCCACCTAACGAATTAAGGCACGTTAGGGCACCTATCTAACCTAACTAATTCCAGCTAAGGTCAACGAACCAGAGATCGGGTAAGGGTTCAAATTACCTTAAGGGGAAGGTGTTAGGCATCCCTCGAGGTCCACAAATGTGGGTCCCGATCGTATCTCATGCAATTTATGTGGGGGTTACAAGTAGCATTTAAGGTCACTTCACTTATTGGTTATTTAGTTAATTAAGCATGCAGGGCTAGGTGATAACTAATAATAAACAATTAAGATCTATTTATTTATTTGTTATTTAATTAATCATGCAAGACTAAGTGATAACATAACATTAAATATATTAATTAAACATGAAACAATTTATAAAAGATAAGCGAGAAGACATAAATTACACAATCAAATAGGATAATCAATTTTTATTTTTTATTATACTACCCCAAATACCTATAATTATTATAAACATATAAAAGGGAGAAGGAAAGGGAGACTCTGAAGGACTTAGGATCAACACTCGACTTTTCTTTATTTTCGATAGGCTTTCGTGTAGGGACAGACAAAACCAAGGTTTGTCTTGATTTTGTCGCTTTAAGCCTGAGTCGATGTCATCATATCCATAGGGCCTAAACTACCCCTACCCCACCACCACATGCTTTTCGTCTCTAAAAAGTGTTTAGCGTCCCCGCTTAAGGTCCAAGAGGCATCGGACTACTAATAAGGTGGTTTTAGACAAAATAAAAACTCTTAATTAGGCCCCCTAGACACCAAGTCAAACAAATAGGACATTCATTTAGCACGTAAAAATCTCAAATTGGCCTCTAAGTTTTAATTAACATGATTGCAAACAACACATAATTAGTGAAGGTCTCAGGCTTAGTGTGTGGGCATAAAAATACATTACACATAATAGGCGGACTTAAAGTAGCAGTATTGAGCAAAACAAGCAGAATAGCATGCAGATTACAGTTGGCTGATTTTAAATAGTAACAGCAAAGTGGTCACAAATGCAAGCAATATATTTTAAACAGTAGCAAATTAGGTTACTATTAACTATAATGCTAAAGATGAATCATTCATTTATTTCAAGTAGCGATGCAGTTTATTGTCATGCATAATTTAATTATTTTGGACAAATTGGCAGATTTAAAATTGTAGCATGTAGAGGACAGTTGTTATTTTTTTTTATTTTTTTAAGGGGGCACGTAACTCGTCTATTTAACATCCTGGAAAATAGTTAATTTATTTTAAATGGCAAAATAATTGTATTGCAGAGATTAGTTTAAACAGTGGACAGAAAACAAGCATAGCAGATTCATTATATTAGTATTTTTTAAACATGCTGGAGATTATTTATTGCAACAAACATATGATTAGTCTAATTTATTAAAGAATCTAATATTGATTTTACAATTCCAGATTTTAGTGACATGCTGAAAATTGATTTATAAACCTATATACATGATTTCTAAGTGATTGAAAATATTATAACTCCTATAGGCATGATTTCTAAATTTCATATAACATATAAACAATTAACAAATTATTTCAACATATAAATTCTAATTTAGATACATAATTAATTATTTGAAGGTCCTAAAATGGCAGAAAATATATTACCATGGATTATGACAATATTCACAATTTTATTCATTTTATTATATGGAAGGAACTAGTTGGATTAAATGGGACAAGGAGCAGACAATGTGCAGCAGATTTATTTCAATTATTTAACATGCTGAACAATTATTTATTTAATCTTATAGGCATGGTTTCTAAACGAATGAATATGCTGACAAAAATAACCCAACTATTGACGTGCTGCAATTATACTAATTTAAGTGAATTAGGACTAGATTAATTGGCAAGATTATATTATTGAAACCTGCAAAGATTATTTGAACTGATTATATAGCATCAATTTTATTGAGTCAAGTCCTATAGGCATAATTTCTAAGTGATAATGCCAAAATTAATTAGTAAAGCTCACATTAACAATTATGACAAAGATCAATACTAAGAAAAATTCAAGATTACTCTTTTTAAATTCATTAGTATGCTGAAAAAGTTATTAAACATATAAAAGTTAAGATCTAGATTATTAACATACCAAAGGTTATCAAACTCTTTTTAAATTCAAACCAATTAATTACTATCTAACATTTATTTTTTTAAAAAGCAACATGCTTAAAGATCATTTATTACAAATCAATCAATTTTAAGATAAGACATGGTATACATAAGCAAATGGTTGATTTTAGGCCGCTTATTTAGGGAAAAGGGACGGATTTACCCCCGAACTTTAATAAATGGTATGTATATGCCCTTCGTTATACTTTGCGTCCACATAAGCCCCTGCCGTCCAATTATAGGTACAGATATACCCCTCTCACTAACGGACCCCTAATTTCTTACACGTGTCTTAATCCTATTGAACTACCCGTTTGACCCTTTTTTTTAACCCATAACCCAACTATCCGCCCAATTTCCTCTAAAAGGAATCCTTATTAAAACACCCAAATTAACACACCAATTAATAATTTAATACTTAAAACACATATAAATAAATCACAGTTAAAAGATTTTCTTGTTTGACTCTCGAGTGATATTATTAGTAAATAAGAGGAGCTGCATATATAGTAAAATCAAGCAAGTCCATGCTCCAACTTTTCCATCTCTTCCATGAAAACAGGCATGGCTTCTTGTTGCAGACAGACCAAAACTTTGAAACCATCTTTCTTACCTTGAGTGGCAGAAGAATAAGGCAAGAAAAAACAAGGTTCAACACTCCCAACCAAGTGTCTAGACAGAGGAAAGACAGTCACAGGGCCACCCCATCCAAAATCAACCGTCTAGTGCCCTACATGCCGCCAATCTGTAAATGCACTCACTCTATTCCCTGATGTGATCCCTTCATCATAATGCAGCTCCTGGAAATCAATGAATGAACGAACATACTCATCTGTGATGATGTCCTTGCTCTTCATTATCACGTCTGCTGCTTTCCAGATAGGTTCATTGATGAGGTCCTTTGTGAGGAGCTGAACGTATATTGGCACACACCCATTGCCCCAGTAACCTGCTGGCAATGGTGGCTTCACTCTTCTTCTAATATTGGTTAGATAGGCATACTTCACTGTCTCATCATTTGAGATTTTAGAAGTGTGGTGGGTTAATTTGGGTGTTTTAATTAGGATTCCTTTTAGAGGAAATTGGGTGGGTATTGGGTTATGGGGCGGATAGTTTGGTTATGGGTTAAAAAAAAGGGTCAAATGGGTAGTTCAATTGGATTAAGACACATGTAAGAAATTAGGGGTCCGTTAGTGAGAGGGGTATATGTGTACCTATAATTGGACGGCAGGGGCTTATGTGGACGCAAAGTATAACGGAGGGCATATACGTACCATTTATTAAAGTTCGGGGGTAAATCCGTCCCTTTTCCCGCTTATTTATTAGATTTCGATATACTAGCATCTAGGCATATTATCTATAGCAATCAACGTGTAATAACATAAAGTTAAGCAAACAGTTAGCACGTATTCCCTTCCCCCCTTATACGATCCCCAATTATTTCATATAATAGAGTTACAGTTATACAACAATATTACAAAATCCCATAAAATCAGCATTTATAGAAAGACAAACATCAAAATAAAGTAAAACAAGGCTCCGTCCAAATGTAATCTGATCCGGGCGAACTCTTCCTGTGTCTTGAACTTCAAGTTCAAAACCTGCTAAAAAGGAGTAGTGTAGCAGATACTTATAGTGACAAAGATATTCATAACACCGCATATTCATAGCAATCTATCACTTTATATATAGGCAGCACACATAAGATTCGAAACGAATGAAGAATAATCAATAGATATATTATTACACACAAAGAGAGAAGAACGAATAACTAAATTGGATGCTTTCTTGTATTCAACTAAACACACAACAATGCAAACAATGCTCAAGATAAAAATTAAACTAGTGAAAGGATACTAACCAGTTAAGCAGAAAATAATTATCAGCAATGCAGACGAACTTAACCCGACTTTCAACCCGTACACAGCAAACTAGCAAGTATAGAGAAGCTTTAATGTTTACCGGAAAACTTAATTCTATTTTAAAGAATTAGAGAGCAATATATATATATATATATATATATATATATATATTTATTTATTTATTTATTCAAGTAAGAGCAATGTAGATGTCTGAGTAGTGATTCCAAAGAATGAAAAGGGGATTATTTATAGTGAGGAAAGGGTCAGTAATCAGGGAAAGAAATAAATTCAGGAGTCAATTAATATTATTTTTCCTTATTTTAAAGGAGAGCCAGATCAAATTTATTTTAAAATTATTTTTACCAAATATACGCAAGGAATTTGTCAATTTTTAATTAAGGTAAAAGGAATCAATTAACAGACAAATAATATGCAAAAATCGATTAAGACAAGTAATATTTAAAGAGAAAAAAATAAAATAAAAAAATAATAACTTCTTACCATCAAATGTCAAAATCCCTGTATCCCTGAGCTTACCATATAATCGAAATAATTATGAGAAGAACACTAAGATACACATGAAAGACAAATCAATTAGGACCGTAAATAATAATATACTAACAGTTATTTGGAAATCACAGGGAATCAATTTTAAAGATATGGTACGGAATCAATATTAATTCAATTTACAGTAATCTACTAAGAATCAATTATTATACTAGAGTTATCATATGAGAAGAACAGCAAAACCCAACAAAGTTTTATCAAAATTAATTCAATTACAAGAATAATCGGATTTAGTCAAGCAATAATCAATTAGAGATATAGTGTGTGCTAGTATGCATTATGGTTCATCATTCAAACATCACCAAATTGTAACAAGCATGATAAACACTAACAAACATTACAATAAGAATATATGAATCACACGAAACGAATAGAGTAAAGATTGATTTAAAATACCAAAGACGGATCTGTCCAGATCCGTCTAATGCCCCAAAGCTGGGACTTCACCGGAGCTTGCTGCTGGTAGTCTCGCCTGGTTGCAGGCTGTTCCCGCCGGCTGGAGCTGTTGCTGGTCGGAGCTGTTTGCTGCTGGAGTTCGCCAGATCTGGAGTTGTTGCCAGCGATGGAGGCTCGTTGCTGGTTCTCGCCTGGCTGCTCGATGTTGCTGCTGCTTTCGCCTTCATCGTCGGCTGCCTGGAGAGAAGAGAGGAAGAGCAGCAGCCTCGCTGCTACTGCTGTAGGCGGAGAGATGAGAGAAAGGAGAAGAGGCGAGGGAAGAGAGAGTCATCGGTTGGAGCAGCCTCCGATTGCTGCTGCTTCTCGCCGGAAAAGGACGGAGAATGAGAGAGAGGGGCGGCGGTCTAGAGAGAGAGGGGCGGCGGTCTAGAGAGAGAGGAAGAGGATGAATGAATAATGTTTTTAGGGTTAGGCTCTTTTAGTGCTAAAAGGAAAGAATATGGTCAAAAGATCTTGACCGTTGATTTAAAAGAGTTGTAAGGCTGAGATTTAATCTAGAATTTAATTTACGGATGGACGGACGAGATTAAAGTTAATGGGTCTTGAGAGTTGAATTGAATGGCCAAAATTGAAATAAAAATTGGCTAGAATTGCAATCAAAGGATGACTATAATTGAAATACAATTGGAATTGGAGTGGCTAGAATTGAAAGAAATTAGAATAAAATAGGCTACAATTTAAATGATTTAGAGAAAAATTAAAGAAATGCTATCCGATTAAAATACTACAAAATATTATAATATTTTTATATAATTAAAATCACTTAAATTTAAAACATTTGAGTAAAATAATTATTTCGAGTTTTTACTAATAATAATTTTTAAAAAAATATATTTTAATAATATTCATGATAATTTTATAAAGCATGTGTACTAAAATATATCATTTTTAGACAAATCAACTAAAATTTTAAACTCGAAATATATTTTAAAATACATATTTAATCGAATAGCATTCCCAAAAAGGGTTAAAGGTCGGTCAAAATTGGGTGTCAACAATCACCAACACCTAACGATGTTGCGAGGCTTCTACATTGGTGAGCAGCGTGGTTTCCCAGGAATGTTAGGTAGTCTAGATTGCATGCACTGGAAATGGAAAAATTATCCAACGGCATGGGCTGGGCAATACACAGGTCGTAGTGGATCACCAACAATTATTCTTGAAGTTGTTGCTGATTATGACCTTTGGATATGGCATGCTTATTTTGGTTTGCGTGGCACCAATAACGATATTAATGTTTTAGAGTCATCACATATATTTTCCAATCTTGCTAGCGGTATTGCGCCTCCTGCCCACTATGTTATTCAAGGAAAAGAATACGATATGTGTTATTACTTAGCTGATGGTATATATCCTAAATGGTCTACAATTGTTCAAACTATCCTCATTCCCAAAGAAGAAATATTTTGCGATGAAACAAGAATCGTGCCAAAAAGATGTTGAACGTGCATTCAGAGTTTTGCAATCACGTTTTGCAATTATTGCATGACCGTCATGTTTTTGGAGAAAGAAAGTGCTAATGATGTAATGACTACATGTATTATACTGCACAACATGATAATTGAGGATGAACGTAATCTCAATGCACCAATTCAAGATGCCATAGAGGCTCCAACTCCAACTATAGAAATGGTGGTAGATGAAAATCTCCCGTTTGAACAATTTTTAGCTAGACATAAAAAAATTAAGGACAAAAATGCTCATTTTGAACTCCGTAATGCATTAATAGAGCATTTATGGGAGCAACGTAATAATTTTGAAAATTGAGTGTTATGTAATTGTATGTCACTTTTATTTGAATGTCCCCTAATTTATGTATTATATTATATTTTCTTGCAATTTATGTTATTTAAAAATTTAGAATAAAATATAATTTCATAGCACATTAAAAATTATATAAAGTAATTATTTGGGAAAAAAGAAATATAGGATTTATATTATGAAATAAGAAAATAAGAATGAAATAGAACTAATAATATAATATTAAGGAGAGAGAAAAAGATTCCTTTTTAGAGAGTAAAATAGAAAATTGGGTTGGAGTTGGTTGTCTGAAAAAATAGAGAACTCAATATTTGGAGAGTAAAATAGAGAATTGGGTTGGAGATGCCCTAAGAAACTTTATTTAAGAAATTGTTTTAAGCTTTATAAAAAATTTTATTACTAGATATAAGGAGTTCGTGCTAGCACACGCCCAATAAATGTTAGTATTTCTTTTGTTTCAATTTATGTGATACAAATGTAATTTGGAGTCAACCAAAAATTTATATTTTTAAGAATCTTTTAAGTTATCAATTATTATGATTTACAGTATTTTTTACGTAATTTTCACATAATACATATCACTCCCTTTATCTCAATTATATGGCTTAAGCGAATTTCGAGAGTCAACAAATTTTTTAATACCTTTGTAGATACTTTAAGTTGTTAATTATTATGATTTGTAATAAAAAAATTTACGTATTTGTTATTATCATGATTTATAGTCTTCTTTAAGTTATTATCAAATATAACATAAAAAGAAATAAGGAAAATAATAAGTACTCCAGGTAATAGGGCCGAAGGCTAACAGATTTATTTGTCGATTCAATCCATTCAACCCATCCTCTAGGATCTATCAAGTTACCGATGTAACTTTCCATTATCACAGTCCTAGAAAATATACCTCATGGCTGACCTAAATACGTCGTAACGTTATCTCTGGACTCTGATAGCCTTTATAGTGCAATTTTGAAGCACTATTCCAGTTGGAACGTCCTCAAACTCTCTCCTAGGCTAAGATTGTGTTATATTGCTTGGCCAATGGAACGTGTGCTAGAATCAAGTAGTTTTGGGACAGGGTCACCGCGTCACAGCATATGAAATCTATCATGCCATAGATTTCACAATCTCGGTAGAATTGATGTTGTCTTTTCACATATAAGGTGTCGTGATACCCATTGAATCGACATCTATAAAAAGATGTCAAACATGCCTCAACTCTTAATGCCACTGCCTAATGCTTTATAGATCCGGTATTATTCCTAAAAGTTAAGTCTTGGGTTATGAAGCAATCGCCAAGAACCTTTGCAAATTAAATAAGAAGAAACAATTGTAATTCATCAAAATTAATAAAATTCATGTATTTATATAGAGAGAGACTTACCAATGGCTGCGGTATCATAGATTTTGTTGTCGTCGACAAAACTTCTATTACCCGTTATTATCGTAGTATCCATCCCTTCTCCAATCAGGATTATATTAGTCTTCTTTTTATCAACTCTAATATATTCCTGATATGTGCCTTTCTTAATTTTTATGAAGAATGGATTGATACTGTGATTAGGGGCCACAAATATTGCTCCAGCAGTTGTGTTGAAATTTTCGGTCCCATCTTTAGAAATAATCGCGTTATAAGGTGCTTTGTTATCAGTTGGCGTTGAACACATACAACTATAGTTACAGTGACAAACAACGACATTATATTCCTTGCATTAAATTTTTTTTAAAATCTGATTAGTTTATGGACAAGAATTACAGGTACAATCTAGAGATATGAAAGAAGAATATCGCAAAAACTATCTGTGATGTCCATTTAAAGGTGATGAACAGAAAAGAAGTAAAATTCTTTGAGTCACTGAATGTGAAAAGCATGCAATAATTCTTCTTGGTAATGGAAGAGTTCTGCTCTTTCTTAATATTGTAGTATTGTCCAAACTTAACAAAATCACCATCCTTTATATTGTAGTAAAGGTATACTTTTGCTTACATGTTTTTATTGTAAAATGTCATTTTTAAAGACTTCTATTTTGGACAACTAAAAGTCATCTTCATTGATTTGATTTTTTCTACCATTTGTACAATTACTTATATGTTGTAAAACTTAAGAACAAAAGAATAATATAAAGATGGAGACAAGAAAAATATAAGACAAGAGGAACAATATAATATAACTTTCTTTCTTTCATGTATTCACCAAATCTTCAAGTGTATACAATATGAACCCTTATGCCTCTATTTATAGTGTAACATAGAGGCATACAAAAGGTTAGTCATAAACATGACATTAAAATGAATATAATGGAGGAGTTATGGAAGTGAAAGGTTACAAAAATAATGGTTATAAAGTTGGAGGTTATGGAGGTTATGGTTATCTTCATAATGGAGGAAAGTAATGGAGATAATGGGTGAGAGTAACTTATTGGTGTAGTGGACATCCACACTATAATATTTTATAACGCTCCCCCTTGGATGTCCATAGATAATACGCCTCGTTAAAACCTTACTAGGAATAAACTCTGTGGGAAAAAATCCTAGTGAAGGAAAAATAGTACACATATCTTTTAATACGCTTTGAATGTTGCCTCGTTAAAAACCTTACCAGGAAAACCCAACTGGGATAAAATCATGGTTAAGGAAATGAGTACAACGCGTAATTTTCTCTCCCTGATAAAAACTTTACTTGATATCTCGAAGACGATGCATTTGAATCTTATATCACAACTTCTCAAATATTGATGTTGACAATCCTTAGTGAATAAGTTTACAAGATTGTCACTTGAATGAGTCTTTGAACGTCTGTCTCACCATTTTGTTGAAGATCGTGTGTGAAAAAAACTTTTGGTGAAATATGTTTTGTCTGATCTCCTTTGATTGTCTCCTCCCTTCAATTGAGCTATGTATTATTTTCGTATATGATGGCTGGAATATCATTTTCAAAAGAAAATCACATATTTTCTGAATATGATAGATCATGATTCCAACCAAACACACTCCTGACTTAATTCATATATTAATATTATTTCTGCATGATTTGAATCTTTGAATGCCAAGATTTTGTTGTGCCTCCATATATAAATAAATAATCCATTTGCGATCGAGCTTTATGCGGATCAAATAAATAGTATGCATCTACATAATCAAATTATTTCTGACTCAAAGATTGATCATTTCAATTTTATTAAAGCTCGTCTTTTCTTCGCAAAGAAAATCACACATCTTCTATGTGTTGATTTACTTGCTTTGTTAGTTTCCTGTCATAACTTGAATGATAATATGACAATCCTTTCACATAACTTTTGTTATGTATATCAAATAATCTTTTAGCATTTGCATAACCAACAATCTATAAGTGCACCAATTGCACTAATACATGACATTTTAATTCATTTTCATGAGATCAAAAAGATTCTTTCTCTGTGTTATGTAGTCTGAAAATCATTGGGTACTCAATGAAATTGCTTTAAGACCTTTTAAATCCTTCAAGAATTTTCATCTAACATTCATCGTCTAGTTAGACATAATAATCATTCATTATACATATTCAAGTATTTCATCTATTGCCCAGACTGAAACAAGTCTCATTGCATCCACCACTAGAGAATATATCTCCATTTAATAAGGTCAGGATTTTTGCGAAAACCCTTTATGCCCCGAGGCACAAACCGTACTTTATATCTTATGGTTATACTTTCACACAATGATTCATTTGTACCCCACAAAAATATATTTTGATCTTTGAACTATAAGTTCAAAAACATGAAACAAAATATACTTTAATAGTACATTTTATTTGGCCGATCATTTATCTGTCCACACTATATGACAAATTTGAATTTAAGATCCTCGTAACCATTTATAGCATTGAGTGTTACTTCATATCAAAGATACAATCGACTGTCATTTTGATTTGATTCCAATATGACATAACTTATCGAGATCTCTTCATTTTTCATCATTTTCAGGTACTTGAACATTTGCCAAGGTTTTATGAAGTGTTATGTCATAGTGCTCTTTCAAATCACGTACCTCATTATCATGACCATTTTGATAATTTGCTCCTCTCCTTCCTTAAGGAATTTTACGTTTGAAATCGATTGGTCTATCACGCTTCTGGCGTACCATAGACTCTGTCCTCGAAGGACTATTTATTGAAGCATTTGCATCTTGATTAAAATATTAGGTCAGCAAATACATCTGGAAAATTATTTGCAACATTTTGCAAATGAATTATCTCCTGAACGTCAAGTTCACATTTTTTTAACGAGGATCTAGATAATTCACCTCACACATAATTTTCAGCGCTGCTAAACATATCTCCCCTTAATGTTAGGAAATCTAACATTTACCCCCAACCTCATTTGGGGATCCATCTTTGCGCGTGGTGGAGCAATAAAATCATATGTGCACACACTAAATGTTTAGATGGAAATTATTTGGTTCCTGACCCTGAACCAATTGTGATGGGAGAACCTTGTTGGCTTGATGCATACATGTTAAATAAACTCATCTCATACCTAATTTTATTTGAGAGGTTTGTTTTCATAATCAATGGTCTAGTTATAATTGGAGGCAAACAATTTCTGCTAAACCAACCAGTATTACTAAGGTAATTTTATAGTTGGAACTGTGCTCTTAATTTAACAATTTGAGCAAACAACCTTACAAAAACCAATTCGTAAGTTGATGCAAATGCACATGTGACCATACGATAGATGCATCTATTAAATCATAATAGTAAGCGGTCCACATGGCAGGTGAACGGGCCAATATTCACCTTTTTATATGTTCCAAATAATTTTAGGGATACAATCCCAACCTTAGCTGGTACAATGATCATTTTATTATGAGAACAAGCAACACATGAGAATTCTTGAAGACTCTTTTATTTCTTCAACATATAACCACATGAATTCTCAATTCTTTTGCATCACATTTGAACCGAAATGATCAACCGGTTATGTCACGCCCCGAGCCTACACCCTGGGTGGGACTGACACTCGAAGACCATTGCTGGCCACAAGCGAACCCTTGGCCTGGCTTACTTACTCAGCGAAAGACAATATTCATACTTAATGATCAATAACACTTAACTGAATCATAAGATAACTGAGAATGTTAAAAGCTAAACATTCAACTTGGCCAAAAGTGGCAACCCAAGTCTTAACAATAAGAAATGATATTGAAAAGACTCAAAGGACTAACATCTGACTGTCTATGAAGCCTCTAATAACAACTGAGATGGATGTTGGGACAGACCCCACAACATCCTAATGAACTAAACTAGAAAGCAATGACATGGATCCTCCGAAAAGCAAAGAGGCTCACCAATAGACTCTGGACTGCTCACTGGATCAACGATGCGCCGGAATGCCAATCCTAGTTACCTGTGTTTGCATCATAATACGATGCAGGCCAACTGGCATAAGTACATTGAATGTACGAGTATGCAAGTTAGAATGCTAAAATAACATAGGCTTGAAAGAATCTAAGAGAAACTGAAGAACTTACCTGGCTCAACTCAACTCAACATGACATAACTCATTTCAATATAAAGCAGTTCAAAAGCAAGTGCAATATAAAGAAAAGTTGTTTAAAAACATGATATCAACTCTGTGTGTATGCAAGATATAAATAACTCTTAAATGTATTTAGAAATACAATGAACTGATGTATATAAAATTACAATAACTTATGTGGGAGTTTCTCTAACCGACAACCATCACTTAAGAGCTATAGTGATGATACAACGATCTTCCTCACGCTGCCAGTGCATCCTATACCTGGCCAAAAGTATAGGACCTGAACTACCTAATGGATCCACTAGTCTATTTCGAAAAGGGTTCATCTAAAAAGTATGACCCTTTTCTACCCATGATGGCTACATAGTTTAAGGGGGCTGATAGTTGTATGAACTCTTCCCCATCGGTGCTCAATACTACTCCCAAAAATATACTAGCTCTTTATGTAAAAAAAAACATACTTCTTCTGTGATTTGAGATTAGTGCTCAAAAACTTAGCTCAAAGGCTATTTTGGAAATCTCAGTTCCCTGCTTGCTTCATTTAGAAAGCTATTACTCTTTTCTGAAATCTAGCCCGAAGGTTCTTTGGAAATCTTAGTTTCTGTTCTTATTTAAATGTGAAAACATTTTAAATCTCTTTGGGAATACTTAATCCCCATATACTTTTGAAGAAATGAACTTCAAACTTTACCTTTTTCTCTTTGCTTAACTTCAAACTTAAGTCTTAAAACAAAGTTAAAACGTTTGTAAAAGAATTATGAAAACTTGAAATGAACTTCTCTTACTTGATTCTTGACTTTGATCTTAACTCTTACTTGAATTGACTCTTAACTGATCCTTGAATTGAATTATGGATTCAAGGATTATGATTTGTGTTTGGAAAGACCACATGATGTTTAGGAATGATTTCGGATAGTTAAACTTGAGAAAAGCTACGAAATCACCGTCTTGGAACAAGTTCGTGACGCAGAGGTGTTTTAAATAATTACCCGCGAAATTAAAATTTGAGACAGAGGAGTCGCGTCCTCTTCGTGACGCAGAGCAGATTTTTGTTCACAGGGGGAACAAGTTCGCGACGCGGACTTGTTTCATGAACCTTACTCGACTTTTTCCTTCTTCGTTTTTCAGCCTCAAACCACCTAAATTTGATTATCTTCCTCAAGTTCGTTTTAGATCCTGATACCCAGCGCATGTACTCAAGAACCTAACTCAAAGTAACTCTAAAACACAACGTAAAGATCTCGGAAACTCCACAATTCAACCCAATTCAAGAACAACATTCAAATTCAAGAATTCATGTCAAGAACATCAACTTTCAAACTCTTTTAGGACAAATTGCTCTGAAACTAAACATGTTTGGCGCGTGGGTGAATGAACCCATCTCTATGAGAGACTCACATACCTTGTAGGATCAACTTCTTGGCGAATCCAAAACCAAAATCGATCGTCCTTGGCGAAACTTGCTTTTCTTCTTTCCTTTCTCTTGCGTTCTTTCTCCAAAAACCCTAACTCTAATTTTTAAAAGCGTAAACTGAACTAACTCAGTCTTGACCCCAATTATTTTACTAAAAATGGATTTAATTAATTGGGTAAGGAAAATACCAAACTACCCTTAAAAATCCGGATTCGGACATTTCCTTAATCCAACAGCCCAACTTACAAAGGACGTAACTCACTCATACGAACTCGGAATTGTGCAAACTCGACGGCGTTGGAAAGATAAATCCAAGAGCTTTCCAACCATATCTGGAAATACACCTAAATCATCCTGAGATAGGAGTTATGGTTGATTAAAGTTGACCAAAATCTCTATTGTAACTTACTTAAAAATTTCCAGATTTCCTTGTACTTTCCAAAAATGATTATTTCAAGTTCTTAGCTTCTTTCTAGCTATTTCAAGTTGCGAGATGTTACAGGTTATGCCAACTGATATTTATTCTAATAAACTTCTAGTTTACTTTTGCATGTGATTCCATCTTCATGCCTATAATTGTATACAACAAACAAGAGAAAGGCGGGTAACCTTTTATGTAAATATTCATAACCCGTTTTGATTGCAGTAATCTGAAGATATTTAATCTTTCAATAATTTACAGTCTCAATATAATAATATTCTTCTTTTCAATTCCACTGAAACTTAAAAAGTTTCTTTTGAGACTCACTACAACCTCAATATTATGAACTATTTCATTTTTTGGATAGTAACAAATTAGTCCTTCCGAAACTCTTGATTAATTTTGTATACTGCCACAAATTTCACAACACCATTCTTATGGTGACCATCTCCTTCAAGGAGAAAATTATTATTATTGTCATGGTTAAAATTATTACATGCAAGACTTATTTCTTGACAACCAATGACAAATTTGTGTTGCCACACAATAACATTTATTTTGGTCATGACCACAACCTTTATAGAAAAGAATTATTTTTTTCTTTTGTCCTGCAATAGTTCATAATAAAACATACCACAATATTTGTGTAGTATTCAAAGTATATGACCAAAATGACCATTTATGTCAAAATATTTTTTTTCAATCTCGCAAACCTCCTGTAGAGGTGAGATGTGACATTTATCTAACAATACATGAGCATGTTCTTATCCATACGAACACAAGCCACATTTTTTTCAAGAAATGGACCATAACCATTTGTACATGCTCCATACGTTTTTATTAGAAACTCATTGTCATGCTTTGACATTAACAAATTTATGTGACTCACCTCAACATCACTTTAAGAGGTCAAATGTACCAAATGTACTACCACTTTGTATTCCTTTATTTTGATGGAGGATTTACAAAACTTTTTAAATTGGGTTGCACTAACAACAATGTGGCCAATAACTTTTCATATCACTTTAATGGATAAAAATTACGTTCACATTTTGAAGGATCATCGTAAGAACCCATATTGTTCTTCCTTTTAATCACCACAATGATGACCATTAACATTTTACTACATCCATATTCATATATTCAACCACTTGTCATTTTTCAGACATATTATGCACTGCTACCACATTCACATAAGAGAATGGAGCAAATTAATTGGGCAAATTTCATGACTTTCAGTCAAAAGTATACAACTTTATGTCAGTCATCATCATATCATCACTATAGTGCATTAGGACTTAAACCCAATGTTTTACCCATATAAAAACGTCTTTGGTCATAAATCAATGAGACTTGAACCCAAATTCTTATTATCATGGTGCACCGAGACGTTAATTCTGTGTCTTACCCACTTGGTGCGGTGAAACTTGAATTCACCGTCTTACCCTCAATCAATGTCTTGATAACCAAATACGTTACCAAAAACTAATTATCGAAAATCATAAATATAATCTAAATTACTTAAAGCATAAAAAAAAATGAACAAAATCTATTAATTAGAACAACATGTTGGAATCATATAAAATAACCTTTTAATATTCCTTCTCAACATTGTTACGGAGATTAACATAATTTACTAACCATTTTAAAATAACCACAAAACAAATTTTGTTAGTACAAATAATATATTAATAACTCAACAAGTAAATGTTTAGATAAAGAAAAATAAAGAGGTGCAAAAGTAACCAATAATGATAATCCAATCAATATGTATATGCCACATAACTCAATAACTTATCTTTTAATAAAACAAGATCATAAAGAACAATTTCTTTACGAATTATTAACTTACAAAACTAATTTTACTTTTTAAATATATAAGTGATCAAATTAAAAGTTTTCTCAAAGTAAAAGCAACTTGCTAGACTCATATGATTTTGAGATGGTAAGAAAACTAATGATGCATAATCAAAAGTAAAATATAAAATTGATTATATAGTAATTTACCTTATTTCCGAGAGAAAAATAAACACAAATACTTTTTACCTTCTTTATATTTACTTTGCTTCAATAGTAGAACAATCATGTTGATAACGTGTTGTAAAACTTAAGAACAAAAGAAGAGAAACAAAATCTTCAAGTGTATACAATATGAACCCTAATGCCTCGATTTATAGTGTAACATAGAGGCATACAAAAGGTTAGTCATAAACATGACATTAACATGAATATAATGGAGGAGGTTATGGAAGTGAAAGGTTACAAGAATAATGGTTATAAAGTTTGAGGTTATGGTTATCTTCATAATGGAGCAAAGTAATGGAGATAATGGGTGAGAGTAACTTCTGGTGTAGTGGGCATCCACACTATAATATTTTATAACATTACCTAGGTAATATGTAATTGTAGTAACATTTTAATCCTTAGCTTAGTTATGATATTGCTTTCTTCTTATTATCTTTTCTTATTTGGAGAGAACCAGCTTGTGACTTTTATGAAATTTTCATTTTGTGAAGATACAATCTTTTACTTTCTTCATTTCTTTTTAAATGATATTTTAGTTTTTGTAATATTCTCCAAAATAAGTGACTTTTTTAAGATATCAAGATGATATTATTTTTTGTTTTTTTTTTTCTTTAAAGTTAATCTTTACCTAAAATGCACAAGAAATTTTTAAAAACCTAGATGGAGTAGGGGAAAATGGGAAAGAAATACATGTTATAAATGACAAGAAAGTGTAAAGTAAAGCAGATTAATATTAGTCTTTCCTTTTGTTTTCGCCTCTAATTTATCATCTTGTAATCGTTTCGTATTTAAATTTTTATGTTATAAGTAACTCTTAGTGGAAGACTTACTCATAATGGAAGCACTTTAAAAAGTACATTGTAACTCAAATAATAACTTAGAATGTTTTAGAAATAAACATTCCACTAGAAAAAGTGACAACTCAAGTCTCAACATAACGAATGGAAATGAAAAGATTCATGAACTAACGTCTTTCTATCTATGAAACCTCTAATACTATGAGGGATGTCGGGACTAGAACCCTGATCATCCTAACAAACTGAAATGACAAAACATAATAAAAGGGATCCTCCGAAAGCAAGGAGGCTCACCAACTAAATCTAGAGCTCGACTGGATCAACGAAGAGTTGGATGCTGATCCTGGTTACCTGTAGCTGGATCATAAAAGATGCAGGACAAATGGCGTCAGTACATGAAATATATGAGCATGTTAGGGGAATTCTAAAACATGACATAAGCTTGAACTGGAGATAAAGAAATACTTACCTCGTCTCAACTCAACTCAGGAATACTTAACTTGTTTCAATATAAAGTAGTAGAAAAGAATGCCTTATAAAGAAAGGCTTTTTAAACAGTAGATAACAACTTCATGTATTTAAAAATATAATATACTCTGTCTGTATTCAAGCACACAAAATAAACTCTGTTTGTATATGAAAATACAAAATAAACTCTGTGGGAGATTCTCTAACCGACAACCATTACTATGAGCTATTTGATGATACAACGTCTACGTTGCCAGAGTTGTCCTACACTTTGTCGGGGTATAGAACCTACTATTAAGTGGATCCACTAGTCTATGCCAAAAATCATTAAGGAATCATCTAAAAAGTATGACCCTTTCTACCCACATTGGCTACATAGTTTATGGAGACTTTGAGTTATCTAAACTCGTCCCCATATCGGTGCTCAATACTACTCCCAAAATGTAACATGTAACTAGCTTGTGTGTTTAAAAATATAACTTTTTCTGTGGTTTGAGATTATTATTCAAAATCTTTCTCTTAAAAGAGATGGTACTAAAACTGCTCATGAAAACTCTTTTGGAAATCGGTGTTTCACTACAACAAAAATAACTTTTAGCGGTAATAAATATTGACATTAATAAAGAGTGCTAAAGTCTTTACCGGCATTAGTTAAGTGCCTTAGAACCAATGTCGCTAAAGGCTTTAGGGACATATACAAAGAGTGCTAATTGCTGCTAAAAATACATACTTAGCGGCAATTAATTCAAATGATCATTTTTTATGTAGTTTTTCCTCTCATCTTAAATGTGAAAACATTTACTCTTGGGAATACTTAGTTCCCATATATCATTTTAAAGAAAATGAACTTAGCTTTACTCTTGCTCAACTCGGTGCTCAAGTCTTAAAACAAGTTTAAAAACAATTGTAAAAGACTTTTGAAAAGACTCGAAGAAATCTCTAGACTTGACTCTTAGCTCTACCTTGAATTTGAATTATGGATTCAAGGGTTATGATCTCATGTTATGATAATATCTTGATGTTTATCTATACCTTAGAGTGTAGAAATCAATTAGAAAACATAGGTACGATTCGAGGGAACTCATATGGAAAGAAGTGGCCCTGGCATACTGAGTGGTGCAGGGGGCAGACCTAAGCTACAAAAGAAAGGGGGTGCACTGAGTGGCGCGGTGCCTTAGGGGTCAAACTACAGAAAACAACTTGGGGAACACCGAGTGGCGTGGCGCCCCGCCCCTTTTCCCAGAAACTTTGATGAATATTTTTACTCGTTTTCTAACCCCAATTCACCTAGAATCAAATGGTATCTTCCCCAATCACTTAGATTCAAATATCCAATATTAATTTACGATAATACACTAAAAACTACCCTCAAAACATCAACTTTCAACTCAAGAACTCATCAAAACCTCAACAATCAAGATTATGAAAGAAACTTCAATAAAACTCATTTAGAACTCAAATCCTTTATCCTCAAGAACCAAATTATGTTGAATAAATCATGATTAGTGTGTGGGTGAACAAACCCAATGCTATGTGAACTCACATACCTCTTAGGGATCAAAACCTTGGTGAAATCCGCAACAAAATCCTCAAGAACTTGACGAACGCTTGACTTTTCTCATTTTTCTCCTTTTTTTGAACTCCTCTTAAAACCCTAGCGTAAATTAGAATTTCTGAAACTGAACCAAATCAGTTTAGACCTCTAAATAATACCAATTTTCGAATTAAATTTGATAGGGTAAGGAAAAGACCAAAATACCCTTCTTATTTTTGGGTAACTTTTCTTAATTGGACAATCCAACTTCAAATGGGCATATCTCCCTCATATGAGCTCGAAATTAGCAAACTCGGTGGCGTTGGAAAGAGGATCCCAAGATTTTTCATTTGATATCTTATGGGCCACCTAACTCATCATGTACTGAAAGTTATGGTCGTTTGAAATTGACTCAAAACTCATACTTAGCATAATTTGCCAAAATTTTTAGATTTGCTATTTCGAAGTTTAGTTCTTCCTATTCTTAGATCTTTCAAATACCGAGGTGTTTCAATGTGTAAGTTAAATGTTGCAACATATGACTATTATTCTATTGTGACAAGTAATCATATGTTGCTACATATAACTATTTTGTTGCGACACATAAAACACATGTTGCAACATGTGTAGGTTATATATTGCAACATATGACTATTATGTTGCGATATGTAAGTCATATGTTGTTACATATAACTATTCTGTTGTGATACATAAATCATATGTTGCAACATATGACTATTCTGTTGCGATTGATATAACCTTTCTGTTGCAACATAAGGCTCTCATTTGTTCCAATAGTCAACTGTTGCAACATATATAACCCATCTATTGAAAATGCGAATGCAAATTATTGAAAAAATTGCAGGTATACCCAGATGATGATGAATAATTCAAAGAACTATTAATATTACTTACCAAACAATGGTGTGTGAACACAATCACTTATGAAGTAATGTCAATTGATACATTACGAAATCTAGTCCATTGATTAACTAAATCTGATTCAAGAAGAAGAAGAAGCACAAGGAATAACAGCCAAGACCAACAATGTACGAAGAAGAAGAAGAAAAAGATGAAGAGAACGGGAAGAAAGCAAGCAAGAACGAAGCCGAAGAAGAAGAAGGAGAAGAAGAAGAATAAGAGGAGAAGGAGGAATCCGGCGAGAAGGCGGGGGAAAGCTTTTATTTCCCCTTTTTGTTCGCTGGCTTCCCTCCATTTTTGGTTCCCACCAAATTAGGTTTTAGTCTTTTACCTTTATACCCCTCATTTAATAAAATGGACCAAACTGTCAACTTAAAAACTTGAGGGCAACTCCCGCAAATGCCTCATAAATCCTTAACCCTTCATTACATAATTGTCACCTACACTCAATTAATTAAGACTTATGTCACCGTCATTTAATTTTGCATATTAATGTCACCCTTAATTCAAAGTCTCAAGAAACTTTAAGAAATTGTTATAAGCTTTATAATTTTTTTTACTAGATATAAGAACCCTGTGCTAGCACGGGTCCAATAAATGTTATTTTTTTCAATTTATGTGACACAAATATAATTTGCAGTCAATCAAAAATTTATATTTTTAAGAATATTTTAAGTTATCAATTATTATGATTTATAGTACTTTTTACGTAATTTTCACATAATACATATCACTCCCTTTATCTCAATTTATATGGCTCAAGTGAATTTCGAGAGTCAACTAATTTTTTTAATACCTTTGTAGATACTTTAAGTTGTTAATTATTATGTTTTGTAATAATTTTTTTATGTATTTTCACATTGAATATGTTACTCCCTCTGCCTCAATTTATGTGGACAAAATAAGAGTCAATAAATTTTTAGACATTTTAAGTTGTTAATTATTATGATATATAATAATTTTTTTTACGTATTTTTCACATTATATATGTTACTCTCTCTGCCTCAACTTATGTGGACAATTTTTTTTTTTAAGAGTCAACAAATTTTAGACATTTTAAGTTGTTATTATTGTGATTTATAGTCTTCTTTACAATATTATCAAATATAACATAAAAATAAATAAGGCAAATAAATTAGTACTCCAAATAATAGGGTCGGCGGCTAACGAATTTATTTGTCGATTCAATCCATTCAACCCATCCTCTAGGATCTATCAAGTTACCGATGTAACTTTCCATTATCACAGTCCTAGAAAATATACCCCATGGTTGACCTAAAGACGTTGTGATGTTATCTCCGATAGCCTTTATAGTGCAATTTTGAAGCACTATTCCAGTTGGAACGTCCTCAAAATCTCTCTTCTGGCTATGATTGTGTTATATTGCTTGGCCAATGGAACGCGTGCTACAATCTAGCAGTTTTTGAGCAGGGTCGCCGCGTCACCATATATGAAATCTATCGTTTCATAGATTTTACATTCTCGGTAGAATTGATGTTGTCTTTTCACATACAAGGTGTCTTGATACCCATCGAATTGACATATAAAAAAAGCTGTCAAATCTGCTTCAACTCTTAATGCCATTGCCTAATACTTTATAGGTCCAACACTATTCCTATAAGTTAAGTCTTGGGCAATGAAGCCATCGCCAAGAACCCCTGCAAATTAAATAAAAAGAAACAATTATAATTCATCAAAATTTAATAAAATTCATGTATTTATAGAGAGAGAGTTTTACCAATAGTTGCGGTATCATAGATTTTGTTGTCGTCGACAAAACTTCTACTACCCTTTATTATCATAGTATCCATCCCTTCTCCAATCAGGAATATATTAGTCTTCTTTTTATCAACTCTAATATATTCCTAATATGTGCCTTTCTTAATTTTTATGAAAAATGGCTTGACACTATGATTAGGGGCCGCCAATATTGCTCCATCTGTTGCGTTGAAATTCCCGATCCCATCTTTAGAAACAATCGCGTTATAAGGTGTTTTGTTATCAGTTGACTTTGAACGCATACAACTATAGTTGCAGTGACAAACAACGTCATTATATTCCCTGCATTAATTTTTTTTTATAAATCTGATGAGTTTATGGACAAAAATTTCAGCTACAGATTAGAGATATGAAAGAAGAATACTGCAAAAATTATCTGTGATCGCCATTTAAAGGTTATTAACATAAAAGTAGTAAAATTCTTTGAGTCATTGAAGGTGACGAGCATGCAACAATTCTTCTTGGTAGTGGAAGAGTTCTGCTCTTTGTTAATATTGTAGCATTGTCCAAGCTTAACAAAATCCCCCTTCTTTATATTGTCGTAAAGGTATACTTTTTCTTGCATGTTTTTATTGTAAAATGTCATTTTTAAAGGCTTTTTTTTGGACAACTAAATGTCATCTTCATTGAATAGAATTTTTCTACCATTTATACAATTACTTACCTAGGTAATATGTAATTGTAGTAACATTTTAATCCTTAGCTTAGTTATGTTATTGCTTTCTTCTTATTATCGTTTCTTAATTGGAGGGAATCAACTTGTGGCTTTTATGAAATTTTCATTTTGTGAAGATACAATCTTTTACTTTCTTCATTTCTTTTTAAATGATATTTTAGTTTTTCTAATATTCTCCAAAATAAGTGACTTTTTTATGATATGATGATATTATTTTTTGTTTTGTTCTTTAAAGTTAATTTTTACCTAAAATGCACAAGAAAGTTTTAAAAAGCTAGATGGAGTAGGAAAAAATGGGAAGGAATTACATGTTATAAATGACAACAAACCGTAAAGTAAAACAGGTTAATATTAGTCCGTCTTTTTATTTTCGCCTTCAATTTATCATCTTGTAATTGTTTCGTATTTAAATTTTTATATTTTGAATTCCTTATCTTGCAAGTTTAAGGAAGTTTTTTTTAATATTAGATCGCTAAGGAAATATTGAATTAAAAAAGACCTAGGAGAATTGCCAAAGTGAAGCTTTTATATTGCTCAAGACTTAGAAGATTAATTTGCTTTCAGTTTATACAACTCACCTAGAGTTAATTTATAAATATAAATTGTGTATAAGTCTCCATTATAGAATTCTCTACTTAACTAGAATGTTTCATAACCTTCCATGCAAACTCATGAAATTTTAAGGTTTTTCAAGGAAATTCTCTATACATCTTTCGAATATTTCAGTAAGAACTAGTCTTCTTTCTATGTAAGAATTTCACATGGACAACATTATACCACGTGACACTAAAGTGACATGATGTCGCGGTGGGTGATCACATTTTGGTGTCATGTGACTTCACACAGATAGTTTCATTTGTTCCTCAGTAGAGTCAAATGAAAAGATGAGAGTGGACCTTGGGGTATGTAGAAGCACACGATGAGACTAACTTCATACATTCTTTTACTTGTAGAAATAGTCATACCAATCTCCTCGATTAATTTTTGAAGAATGTTCTTTTGTTCATTATAACTGTTTAATGATGTAGATTAAGTTTAAGATATAGTTTACGATGTCTTTATGCCAAAAACTCAATCCTAGATCCTAGGAAAGATAAAGAGAAAGAAAGGCACAAAATTATGTGGAGGAAAGGCAACAAAATGATCCTTAATGTATGAGGTTGAATTATTTTGATCCTTTATATATATCACTTAGGGTTCGTTTGGTGTATTGGATAAAAAATAATAATCTTGTAATAAGTTTTTAGTACCCCCAATTCTTTGTTCGGTTACAAAGTGTGGAATAATTTATCTTAGGATTAATAATTATGATTGAAATAAGTTATCTCTACTTGTGGATGAAATACTAAAATTGCATAGTAATAACAAAAGTCCCTCCTTAAAACCCTCTTTTATATATCACTTTTGCATACATGTATATTCAATACAACTTATGATGACATTCACATCCTTTACTACTCTTTATTCTTATGATTATATATTTTTTCATTAAAAATTACGCTATATAAATTTATTTTTTATTTATGAATACATTATATGTTGAATTTATTTGAATAATACTTATGTTTATTTATATTTTTATTTCTCTTAAAATGTTCACTCCACTATTGAATTACATATTTTTAATTTATTTGTAGCCTAGGAACTTTCATGGTATATATATAATTGATGTGAAGAATTTCAGCATAGATATATTCTCTCTTTTATGGATCAAGAAGATATTAAAAGTACTCGGTTAGAAGAGGTAGATATACCTCAAAACCTTGATTTGTTAAACAAATGGACTATTCCGAAAGTGAATATAAAAACTATTTATGATTATGGCTGGTTTGATAAAATCTCAAATAAACAATTGATTAAAACAACTGAGCAATCTTTGGCGTTAAACTCGTCAGAACAAACTATTCGTTTATTAAATAAGCGTGATATTGAATTTTATAAATCTCAATATAAATTCTTGCATATTGGCATGGTTCAAATTGCCTTCAAGTCTTTGACTCTTAAAGGGTTACCTGAGACTTTCTTAGCTGCTCTTCGTGACGTGAGAAATCTTAATTTTCGACAGTCTTTGATGGGTTCGATAGAATCTACAGTGACCTATGGTCCAATTTATTTTAATGCTCAGCCAAATTTGCAATTATCTTTGACTGATTCTAATATCTTCGATGCTTTAACTTTGAATGTTAAGACGCATGGTTATAACTATGCAGCTGGTTCTGAATTAATCTGCTTGTCTTATAAAATCTATTATAAATTACTTGCTACTTTAAATCCTAGATGTAAGTTATATGATACATCTGATCAAACTATTTTGGTAGAAACTAATTTCGCCAGATCTAAGGTCACTATTAGAAGACCTATAAAATGGGAAGAAATTAATTTTCCTACTACTTGGATTCTAGATTCTGTTATACCCCCTGAACAACTGACAGATACTGTCACCAATTTCGAATATTCTCATATTAGTCATAATTTCGATGGAAAAATTTGTATGCAGTTTGATGAAAAAAGTATTCCTTATAGTAGACATTCTTTTGCATCTGATAGAAGACTGGCTATTCAACATATTTCTCTGATAGAACCCTGTTATGGTCTAGCTAGAAATCGAGTTGCTTCATTGCATACTTTATCAACATTTATATCTGCAGAAAAACAAAAAATTAAAATTGATCCTCGGTTAAACATTGTTCAAACAAATGATAAATCATCTGATGTTTCTGATAAAGATATTCCTTCTGTATCCGAGATGGATTTTAATCTCAATGATACTTGATGATGAGAGAACATCAAATTGATTTTAGTCCAGGTTCACTGGCAAGAAAATATATTCAAAACGAATTTTTAAATGAAAAATGGAACCGGTTTAAAACATGGTTTTTTGACACTTACAATAGAGAAGATTTAAATAATATTTCTCAAGAATTTTATGAAACGTGTGCATTACATAATCATATTATGTTCTTTGTGCCTTGGTTTATAACCACTTATTTACCTTTATTCATCAACGTTCTTGAACAATCTTACAAAGATGAATCAGGTAATATTATTCAATCCATTTATCCTCCTCAAGCTCCGTTTATTTTACCAAATAATACTGGTATTACTTTTACTGTTTTTCATAAATTTATTGATAATGAAGTGGCCGCAGTAAGTATTAATGAGATTAATCGACTTATTTCTCAAAATAATTATTTGGGTTTGTATGTTAAAGTCATTGGTGAACATATTTGTTCTCTAGATAAGAAGTTAGATAATCTAACTAATCTGATTATTCAAATTGATGACAAGTTAAAATTAGCGAAGCAAGTCTTTGAACAGGCTTCTACGTCTAAACAGCTTGATGTCCCTATTCAAAGACCTTCTGAGATTCAGGATTTTATTTTTAGACCTCTTCATAATCTTGAAAGCCTTTTAGATAAAAAGTTTTCAGAATTTGGTGCAAGTGCGAAACCGATAAGCCTCGCCGAAGATTTTGCAGATGAAATGGAAGCCACTTTCGATTTCAAGACACAAGTGGAAATGGAAGTTAATAAACTTTATGGTTATCCAAAGAAGAATAGTGGTAATACGTATGCTAGAAAACCTAGTATGCAAACTTACTATTATCCCAGACCAACTCCTCAAGATGTTTTAATAGAGGAAAGAGATTGGAATCAAACTAACACCGCTTATAGTGGAAGCAAGATTTATGAATGGAATCTCGATGGTTTGACTGATAGACAGTTAACTATTTTAGTTCATAGGATGCTTATGTATGCTACCATCTGCAAGAGCTAATAACACTGACAGGACTATTTGCAAAATGATTATTGCAGGTTTTACGGGTCAATTAAGAGGTTGGTGGGATAATTATATAACCCTTGATGCAAAGGCAGCAGTCATAAACGCTAAGGCTACAGCCGAAGGAGTTGATAACCTAGGATTTGCTTTAGTTAAAAATAGAGAAGACGTTGTTTATACTTTAGTCTTGACCATCCTAGAACATTTTAGTGGTAGATTTACCAATCAATATGAAACCATTAGATCTTTCCTAAATGGTCTTAGATGTAGACATTTAGGTGAGTTCAGATGGTATAAAGACACTTATTTAAGTCGGGTAATGGAACTTTTCGAAAATGGCTTAGAATTCTGGAAAGCCAAATTTATTGATGGTTTACCTTCTTTATTTGCAGAAAGAGTGAAAAAGACTCTTAGAGATCCACAAGGAATTGCTCCCTATAATAATTTTAACTATGGAAAGCTTATTGGGGCTTGTACGCAAGAAGGCATAAATTTGTGCAATGAGTTAAAACTCTCAAGACAGCTAAAGATGGATAAGCTTAGAGAAAAGTCTCAATTGGGAGATTTTTGTACTCAGTTCGGTTTACCAGAACTTTAGAAGCATCTGGTAAACCGAACTGAGTACAAAAATCTCCCAATTGAGACTTTTCTCTAAGCTTATCCATCTTTAGCTGTCTTGAGAGTTTTAACTCATTGCACAAATTTATGCCTTCTTGCGTACAAGCCCCAATAAGCTTTCCATAGTTAAAATTATTATAGGGAGCAATTCCTTGTGGATCTCTAAGAGTCTTTTTCACTCTTTCTGCAAATAAAGAAGGTAAACCATCAATAAATTTGGCTTTCCAGAATTCTAAGCCATTTTCGAAAAGTTCCATTACCCGACTTAAATAAGTGTCTTTATACCATCTGAACTCACCTAAATGTCTACATCTAAGACCATTTAGTAAAGATCTAATGGTTTCATATTGATTGGTAAATCTACCACTAAAATGTTCTAGGATGGTCAAGACTAAAGTATAAACAACGTCTTCTCTATTTTTAACTAAAGCAAATCCTAGGTTATCAACTCCTTCGGCTGTAGCCTTAGCGTTTATGACTGCTGCCTTTGCATCAAGGGTTATATAATTATCCCACCAACCTCTTAATTGACCCGTAAAACCTGCAATAATCATTTTGCAAATAGTCCTGTCAGTGTTATTAGCTCTTGCAGATGGTAGCATACATAAGCATCCTATGAACTAAAATAGTTAACTGTCTATCAGTCAAACCATCGAGATTCCATTCATAAATCTTGCTTCCACTATAAGCGGTGTTAGTTTGATTCCAATCTCTTTCCTCTATTAAAACATCTTGAGGAGTTGGTCTGGGATAATAGTAAGTTTGCATACTAGGTTTTCTAGCATACGTATTACCACTATTCTTCTTTGGATAACCATAAAGTTTATTAACTTCCATTTCCACTTGTGTCTTGAAATCGAAAGTGGCTTCCATTTCATCTGCAAAATCTTCGGCGAGGCTTATCGGTTTCGCACTTGCACCAAATTCTGAAAACTTTTTATCTAAAAGGCTTTCAAGATTATGAAGAGGTCTAAGAATAAAATCCTGAATCTCAAGAGGTCTTTGAATAGGGACATCAGGCTGTTTGGACGTAGAAGCCTGTTCAAAGACTTGCTTCGCTAATTTTAACTTGTCATCAATTTGAATAATCAGATTAGTTAGATTATCTAACTTCTTATCTAGAGAACAAATATGTTCACCAATGACTTTAACATACCCAAATAATTATTTTGAGAAATAAGTCGATTAATCTCATTAATACTTACTGCGGCCACTTCATTATCAATAAATTTATGAAAAGCAGTAAAAGTAATACCAGTATTATTTGGTAAAATAAACGGAGCTTGAGGAGGATAAATGGATTGAATAATATTACCTGATTCATCTTTGTAAGATCGTTCAAGAACGTTGATGAATAAAGATAAATAAGTGGTTATAAACCAAGGCACAAAGAACATAATATGATTATGTAATGCACAAGTTTCATAAAATTCTTGAGAAATATTATTTAAATCTTCTCTACTGTAAGTGTCAAAAAACCAAGTTTTAAACCGGTTTCATTTTTCATTTAAAAATTCGTTTTGAATATATTTTCTTGCATTTATGAATACATTATATGTTGAATTTATTTGAATAATACTTATGTTTATTTATATTTTTATTTCTCTTAAAATGTTCACTCCACTATTGAATTACATATTTTTAATTTATTTGTCTTTTAATCACTTAGAAATTTTATATTTTATATATCAATTAAATTGAAGATAACTTCAATATTTTACAATAATATGATTGATATGTGCTTAAATGAAGTGACATTAATAATAAAATTTCTTTTACTTTAACAAACTTTTAAGCTAAATAAGATGAATGTTTTTTATTTAAAAACATCCGGCATATTATGAGAATGCACACACAAAAATATTTAAGCTAAATGAGATGAAAATTTTATTTTAAAAAGTGGATAACTAAAACAGGAAAAGAAAGCATAAACAAATAAATAAATAAATAAATAAATAAATAAAATGGAGTGTATTTCAGTATAACTTATCCTGACATAACTAATCCCAACATGACTTGTCTTCGAACCAAATGACCCACATAACTTATTCCACCTTTTATCCCGCATAAATTATACATAGATTTATCTAAGTATTATCCTATTTCTAAAAAGCACAAAACATGAATAACTTTTATACAATATTTAAAAATCTACCTAACAAATATTCTTCTATAAAATAATACATAAATAACTTTTATCCTATTTCTAAATCAAACGTGATATATAAGATTAATATATGAATAATCAAGTTATATGTAAAACAACCCATGATATATGTAAAATGTGAAATTTTGGTCCCCGTTAACTTTAACAGTGGAACTCAAAAAGCTTCCTCCTCCTCTACACTCTCTCTCCTCCGCCTTTGCTGCTTGAAGCAGGGAGGAAGAAAGGAGGAGCGAGAAGCTAAAAGTTGCTCGAATATGGCGAATGAAGGCATCAATGATACTTCATGTGCAAGAAAAGGCTCAATCACTCATGTAATCTTTGACATGGACGGCCTTCTTTTAGGTATCAATATGTATAAGATCTCACTTGGATTTTGCTCTACTACTCTCTTTCCTTTACTTTGTAAGTTTATTTTACGAATCTGAATGAACTGAGAATGTAATGCCACCCTCTTTTGATACTCAATTGTCCACTTTGTCGATAACAGATAATGTGCTTGTGGGAATTGCCTATAAGTAGAGTTTCTCAAGAATTGATGCAATCGTTTGCTAAAATTGTTTTAATTTGGGAGTGAAATTCAAAATTTGAGTGTGATGTGTTCTACCCTTGTTATGAATGATGAGCACAGTAACTTTTGATGGCAGATTTAGGATTTGTAAAGATAAGGTGGGGAAGCTCATATATTAGAAAAGGAGACGCCACTGAAGTAATTATGCAAAGCATTTTCAAAATTTAGAAAATCTTTTTGAAGGGTGAAATAGCATTCTTGGATGATGGTTGGGTACGTGCACTGTGCCAAAAAACATATTGAGCCTATGCTTGAAGGAATTATCTGACTTGAAATTTGAAGTTGCCTTTGCTAGTGTTACCAAAAGTTGTCAATTATAGTTTATAGGTGAACAAATGCATAATTCTAGTCTCTTTAAGTGAGTCCTTGTGACAATTAGACCCTTTCTTATCTAGAGGAAGAGTATTTTGATGTATTCTGTTATGCTTTTATTTACAGATAGATTATGCCACTCCACATTCCAGTAGAGATGGTATGATAAGTGTGTTCCTCAAGCACGTGTGCATGTTTGTATGTCTATGTCTTTCTGATGTAACATCACATATCTGGCACATAAGCTACTCAAGAACTAAGACATTTCTCATCTATCAAAGAAAACAACAGTGCATTTCTTAGTTTTTTGATTATCTTTTTCCCTAATCAAGAGGAATTATGAGTAAATTATACAGAGGCTTGGTGGTTCTGAAAGCATGTCACCATAGCAGAGAATTGCGTTCTTTCTGTAAACAATATAAGTTCTTTGAATATATATTCCCCTAATTGAAAACTCAATAAATTATGTCGGATTGGTGGTTTTAAAGCATGTCACCATAGCAGAGAATTGCATTCTTTTTGCAAATTACATATTACTCACTGCCTTTACGCGGTTGTGATTTTTAGTCAGTGAAAACCTTATATTGGTGTGTCTCTAGAGGAAAAGTTCGCAATAGGACAGTCCGAGAAAGTTCCTTCCACAGTGTATTGTCTTATCTTTTATGAATTCTTCTTTTTGGAGATGTAAAAAACTACAATCAACTCTTATACCTAAAACAGCTTGTTGTGCTTCCTTAAGATTTGTAGTATTCAAGAGAAATCTAGTTCCCTCTTTATCAACCAAAACGAAAAAAAATCTAGTACCCCTTGTTCTCTCAAAGCAACAGTAAGATCGATGTTGATTTATTATAGGGGATCTTAAAGTTCAGGAAAAGGATGTATGAACTGATCCATTTAAATTTTTTGTGACGTCATTTAGTTTTTTACTCTAGGTGTTTTGTTATTTGGATTTTCTATTGTTACCCAAGCTATGTAACTTAAATAACCACAAAACAAATTCACACAGCCAAATCTGTTATGTCCTTTTGTGTATACCTATGTGGTTTGATCACAGCAGACATTATTTGATATGGACTTACCCCATCACGTGATACATTAAGACACCGCAGTCTGTTTTAGAAAATAAAAGAGCTCTCTACTGCCAACTCGTTTCACTCCAATTTACCGTAGCAACTACAACAAGCTGACTAGCTCCCTAGCTCGTATGACTAGCTCTCTTACTTTACTTTCACTCAATAGCCTAGCTCTAACAAGTCAAGTCCGTTCCTAGTTTCGCTACCTTGCTTTAGCCTCCCCCCTTATAACGAGCAAGTAAGTATACTAGCTGAGCTAGCCGTGTTCCTAGTTAACTGAGTTTGTCAAATGCTTGACAAGCCGCTAATGGAAGCAAATAAGTAACGGGAAGAAGGTGTGTGGTAGATTGTTAACATAGGGGATCAAAGGGAAGATCAAAGGCAAGATTGATATTTACCAGGCCTTTCCGGTTTGTCATATTCTATCAGAAAGAAATAAGTGAATCTTTGTGTGGTCGAATAAATGCTACTTGAAGACAAATCTTGGTTGACTAGCTTCTTTGTTCCTTTTCTTTTGTGTATCAGACACCGAGAAATTCTATACGGAGGTCCAGGAGATTATACTTGCTAGGTATAATAAGACTTTTGATTGGTCACTCAAGGCAAAGATGATGGGGAAGAAGGCAATAGAGGCAGCCAGGGTCTTTGTTGAAGAGACGGGAATAAGTGATTCACTTACAGCTGAAGATTTTCTTGTAGAGAGAGAGGAAATGTTGCAGAAAATGTTCCCCACAAGCGACCTCATGCCAGGTACAATTTTAATAAGCACAAGAGAGAATATTTTTGTTCATTCATTTCTTAAGTTTCAGCTTTCTCACCCTTCCTCAGTTCTGTCCATAAGAGGAGCAGACATTTGCACATGATGTAAAAACTTATGGAGTTGAATATTTGTCTTAAAATGGCATAAATTTGTGGATCTTGATCAAGTATTCAAATCAATTTCTTCACTTTCTATGTAACCTTCTTGACTGAAGACGTAAATGTATTATATATGATTTCCCTTTAAAATAGAGTTCTGATTTGCATATTATATACATGGATAGATATCGTAATGTATATGTATATTATATAAAATAATATACATATACATAAATTATGTAGTTAACCTCCTATATAGGCATCCAAATTGGACTGAACCCTTTGATAGGCTATTGTTTCCTCAAAGTTGTGAAGTAAGACATCAGTTTATCCACAAGATCAAATTTTCTGGTTGTATGATGAATTTTAGGTCCAGAACAAATCTGTGATCGATCATACTACTTTTTACCTATTACTTTCCGTATTGGAGCATTCAACTCCGAGGTATACTTTTACCTCCGTAACTTGTGCAAAAAGCATCGGGGAAGTATAATTGTGGGGAAGTATAATTGATGCAGTAGATGTTGAATTAACTTCTGTGTAACTTTAGATAGACATGCAGGGACAGTGGAACATTTTGTGTTATATCTGGTAATCCTTTCAATATTCATGTTGGATTCTAAACTTCCTATTTACGAAATTCTTGAAAAAGAAAAGAGGGGTGGAGGTGGTGGATACGTTCTCATGAATCTCTGTTGAAGCAAGATCTTATCCTTCAACATTCCAAATTTTGCTGAGGAAGTAACCAGTTCTTAAGGATGAGACACCGATATTGCATGAACATACACCAGCTGCTAATGGGGTTTCAATCTTTACTATTTATCTCCATCTTTGCCTGCTAATAGGCCCTAGCTTATACGACATTTGACGAAGAACTACCAATAGAGGATAACTTTAACTGTTTTTTTTTTTAAAGTTTTGAAGACACTTTGCTTTACTTGATGGAAATAGCTCAGTTTTCTTTCTTCAACCAAAGTATAACCAGGGATATCTAATCTCTACTTCTCTAGATGCATAATAAAAGGTTCCTCCATAACATTTATGCTATATTTTGCATATTAAAGCCTTGAAACTGTCCCTGGAAGATGGCCTAGCTGTTGAGAGCCGGAGTAACAACCTTGATCAATTAATATTCAAATCTCATCGGAGGCAACCCTAGATGAAACTTCCAATTTGTCTATGTTTTGGTGGGTAGAGTTATCCAGCACCTGTGTTAGTGGGAGGTAACAGGTACCAAAGGAATTTTAGTCGAGGTGTGCTGCAAGCTAGCCTCAACAGAGTTGTTAACTAAAAAAAGTTTAAACCTTGAAACTTGAGAAAAGAAAAGCTTATTCTTAAGTGACTTGGAACATACCATTTCCTAGATATCAAGGAATACACCTTCATTACCCTCTTGTGGACTGTGGTATACACTTCAGAGATGGAACACCTTTTGCTGCGAACATGTGAAATGATTTTCAGAGGTTTCATTTTACTCCTACCATCGCATTGGTAAATGATTTGTTTGACTGTTCATTATGTGTATTGTGCATCTTTTAACTCATTGCAAAAATTTAACCATTCGAGAGTTCACTATGCATAAAGATTGAAATGAACAATATGTAGAATATATATGCTAATTTTCATACTTAATATCCACTCTACTTCAGAAACAATTGTTCTAAACTAACATTACTAGATGCAAAGAACTTGAAAACATAATGATCCAAGAGGTTACCTATCAACTTGACAATCTCTTGCTAAAATTACAGCATGATCATAAATCTAATTCCATATTCTCCTTACCTGTGAAATCCTAACCAACAACTTCTTGAATAATTATGTTTTCAAGTTCTTTGCATCCAGTAATGTTAGTTTAGAACAATTGTTTCTGAAGTAGAGTGGATATTAAGTATGCAGACTAGCATATAAATTCCACATACTGTTTATTTCAATCTTTTGATTTCATTTAATGCAAAATTGGATCAGTATACACGAATTTCTTTGCTTGTTTTAACTATCTGTCCTGTTATAGGGGCCAGCCGGCTGATTCATCACCTTCATGAAAATGGGATACCAATTTGTGTTGCTACGGGGTATGTCATCTTCTTTTAGTTTTGTTCACCAGGAAGTTTACCATTTGTGGCATAATTAGTATAGCAAGTAGAAGTGTTAGAATTATCATATGCTAAGATAATGTTTAAAAAGTAAGATTCAAAAAGTGAACTAATATAAATGCATTTTTCAGTACACACACGCGGCACTTTGATTTGAAAACTCAAAGACACAGCGAACTTTTTTCACTAATGCATCATATCGTTCGTGGTGATGATCCAGAAGTTAAACAAGGGAAGCCATCACCTGATATATTCCTTGCAGCTGCAAACAGATTTGAGGTGATTCTCTGATTTTTGTTTCTCTAGATTGGTATATCCTGAGAGATCTCGCAGCTATGATGCTTATCCTTCTCTTGGTGAATCTTCTATTACATAGACCTCCCTTAGTATTGTCTGACTGATAATTTACCTACTAGACTTTTCAGATATGTCTGTTTCTGTTGGCTTGGTTCTTATATCAAACTTCAAATAATGTTATTTTTTAGAAATAGAAATTTTGCACTGTGAGCTGTTTACGGTGATGCAGTGATCAAACACGTTAGTCATCTTTAATTGTTAGCTTCCAAATGAAAAAAGTGAAGTCAATGATATTTGTTAAGATGTTGCATTGTTTTGCCACCTCAGAAGTTAAAATTTATAAATCTGACTCGCTCATATCAATCCAATCCTCCTCCTCTGCATGTTATACAGATGTCTTGCCATCTTCAACTTCAACTAATCACGGTGCTGCACAATATTGTAACGTATCAGCAAAAATAGTATAAAAAAGTTCTATATACAAATGTACATTTATGTGATGTAGTTTGACTTGATATGGAGGTTAAGAAAGAAAGACTTTCGAAATTTGTGGTCTAAAATTAGTAATAGATGTTTGTGAGTCATATAAATTGGGACATAGGGAGTATGATACCCCTTCCTTGCTCCATTTCCCAATATAACCTAATTAAGTGAGCGTCAGCATCAATGCACACAGAGTTGTGTCGGAAAACTGTTAAGCCTAACCCATCTCGAGTCACCGGAACTTGTATTTTCCGGACATTGATGTCAGCGAGGTCCGGTTCACAAGATTAATTTTCTACCCTTCCATCTCACCAATCTTAACCCTGGCAACTTCTATATCAGATGGAAATTCCAAAAGAAATATTTCATTGATCATTTCAACAATCCCAAGCTTTGATGCTCCCAGCTTCTTCTGGCCAAGATATAGTCACTTGTGTTCACCTTCATCTCTGGTTTCCCTTCTACATTTTCTGTTAAGCATGTGAATATGTACTTTTTACATTGCATTAAAGACTCTCCATCTACCTTCAATACCATATCTTCATTATCAACCTCACGAGTTTGTATACTCCCGTTTTCAGCAAACCTCCGAATCTTTCAAGCTATGTCAACCCATCCGTCGTTATCCTTGAACACAGAGACTATTATTTGTCTTTTCCTCCTTCCATGGACTGTCACTATCTTTATGTATCTATCCTTATGTATATAAAAGTTTATCCAAAGTTATGTTTGAACAAAATGTGTTTTGATTATTCAAAACTCAACATGGAGACTTTGTGGGATAGACGGTGTATTTAAAAGAGAAAAATCTGGTTCCCATGTGATTTTTATATGGTATAGTATGTTTTTGAAGTTCTCTTTTTAGGAAGGACACTATTTTGGGATAAACTAAAATTGGAAGGTGGGCATTCAAATTGAAGCGGAGAGTATATAACATCTAAAATTTCTAGGACGTTTTACTACATAAAGGCAAAATCTGTACTACTTTTTCTGAATGTACAAGCCTTTAGGGAAAAATAATGTAAGTTAACACTATTTTGGTTACCAAATCTGAGAAAGTTAGGTGTAATTTGTAAAACTAGAATGGAGATCCTTCAGATAATGGAACAGTAGATACATGGTCAGTTTAAGTAGTCAATTATGACATATCATGGATGCCTATGAGCTGTATTCTTTATGTTTTATATGGACAGGGTGGACCAGTAGATCCACAGATGATTCTTGTATTTGAAGATGCGCCCTCTGGTGTCCTTGCAGCCAAGAATGCTGGAATGTAAGTCTATCACCAAAAATTTTAATGTCTGGTGATAATTTTTTGATTTTCTTCTAATAGAATAACTTGAGAGAACTACATGATTACTTTCGAACCAAGTGCCTCTTTGGTTGAGTGAAATTGCACTTCATAGAACTTCATTTTCCATGATTTTAAGGAGTTTAGATACCAAGTCTCCTTGTACTTTCCAGTAAATGCTTGCACAACTACATATCTTTTATTTTGTTTTTTTCACTGTATGGTTTTTTGTCTTAGTTATTACTATAAATATTTTGCTCTCCAACAGCAGTCATATGTACTTGACATCCTGTGCAAAAGGTTACACTGATTGGTGTCAACATGTAAATAGTTTGCCTTTAATATTTCATCTAGATTTATGTCTCAACAATTTGGCACTCATTAGTTGATTAACTCACAGGTGTTGTAAATCTCTTGAAGATGACATCTAGTAATTGAGAAAACAAGAAGATTTTGGTCTGGCTCTTGGTCTCAGAGCACTCCTTCAGGATCTTGCTTTCTTCTTCCTCCTATTTTGGGGTTTTGTCTTGACTTTCAAGAATTTCTTTCAGCCTATCAACATTGCAAGTTCTTCCTGTTCTAATTTTCTGTCCGATTTATAATCTTCTTTCGTGATCATTCGATAATCTAAAAGATACATATTATTGTTCTGTCCTCAACTTGCCTCAGTTTGCTACTTTATCAGGACCCTGAATTTTCTATGGCACCCACACAAACACCTAGTTTTGCCTGTGATGGATAGACGATATTCGTTGTTTGGGTCCTTACATATGCAGACCTAAATCTCTTGCTAGTAGTGATCATTAGAGTCCTTGTAACATGGTTTCTTTTTGGTGTTTGCTCTGGTTTCTTGTGTTTTCCTAATAGTTTTCCTGCTTTGTCCAATATGAGGCTATGTTTTTTCCTTAAATTATTTCTTCAGATGTGTTCAGTCTGGAATGTTAGCCGTTATCATGAGTTTTGAACTTCCTCATTTTTGTTTGCTTCTATTATTACTGCATTTTTGGGTCTTATGAGGGATGATTAAACGCCAATAACATGCTTTAGCTACTAAAATCCCCAAAGTTCTGTTCGTTGATAAGGGTTTCTTCCGGTAGATGTAACAACGTATGCCAAGTGGGTCCTGAAGTTGCATTATGATTTCCATTGTCATTGATATAGAAGATCACCTGGTTGCATTTTGGTCTCTTTTACCCCCCATCCATTGCATTAATGTTCTTATGAGAAAAGTGAAGATACAGATATACAGTCGTCATAGGAAAATGTATAAAGCTCTGATTGCGCTATCATCTATTGACTTGGGGATTTATGTTACTGCATGCAGGTCAGTAGTTATGGTTCCAGATGCAAGGTTGGATAGTTCATATCATCAAGTCGCTGATCAGGTTTTGAATTCTTTACTTGATTTCAGCCCAGACGATTGGGGATTGCCTCCATTAGAAAATGCATCAACAAACTCAATTAGTTTAGTTTGATCACGATTCTTAAGTTCCCAAACAGAGCCTATTATGAGTTCAAAATTCGGATTATTGGGGTTTGCCTCTAGTTGATTATTCATAGAATATTCAGCTTTATGTTGAAATGAAGAAACTGAGGATTTCGTTGTATTGCAACTCGTGTAAGCCTGCATGATATGGTAAACTCCATTCTCCAATCTCAAGTCTCCAATCCCAGCAGGCAAGTGGCCCTTTTTACCTAGTAGGTTATCTCTCCCTTGTCATATGGAGTTGCATGCCAAAAGTCATAAATGCAGTTCTGTACATTTTATTTGTTGAAAATCAATTTTATAAAATGGCAGTCATGTCGTTGTCGGAACGGCTAGGAAACTGGTTTGACTCATATCAAGTTTTCAACTCATTTCGAACGTTTCAAATGAAATTGAAATGCTATTTTACTAGTATTGGTATTCCTGATCTCAGTTTGACATTCCAAGGAATTGCACAAGTTAATTAACTTGATGACATCCAAAGTGATATTGGATTGGTTTCTGAAAATGAATTACTAGCAATTCTTTTTGCTAGGGTAAAAACGTGCACTTAATGATTATTTAATAATCTGAAATAAGCACTTTCCTTTTATCCATGTTGCTAGGTTGTGGTAATTGAAATTATGACTTCACTTAGTATTATTATATGCCAAGATTGCATGTATTCTTGTTGGAATAATTGTCTGAGACCAAGCCTAGTCTTCTTTACTAGCTAATATACCTCCCACGTCTCGAGTCTCGACCTTCCTATAATCAACTCAACTCTCCATCGCTTAAAATTCCCCCCCCACTTAGTGTTGCTCTGACCTATATACCAACACTTAAAATTTCCTTCTAAGTTGATGAAGTTAACGGGTCATTTGGTGTGGAAAAAATAGTCCTGGGATAAAAATTTGATGTCTTGTTTGGTTGCCATGTTTGGGATAACTTATCCCATCATTTACACCATAGTGATGGGATAAGTTATCCCATATACATGGTGGGATAAGTTATCCCAGGATAATTAATCCTGGATAACTTGTTCCCAACCAAACGAACTGCTAGTCCTACTGGGACATGAAGAACTTTATTGTAATTCTGTTAGGAAAGAAGAAATCAAATCTAGGCTATAAAAGGAGGTGATATTGTGATGTATGAATAAGAAGAAATAAGAAAGGAGGAAATTTCTCCCAAAAGTCTCTTATTCTTCGATTTTGCATCTATATTTTTAACATGATGTCAAAGCTCCTCCGATCTTGATAGAGAGTCAAATAACGTTTGCTACCGATGGGTGGCCCCAACCAATGAATAGGGGTGGCAAATGGGTGGTTTGGATCGGATTTGGATGGATTGAGTGAAAATGGATTGGATCACAATTCACCATATAGAGTATGGGTAAATATGGATTTGATCAAATATGGTTTGGGTAAAATGGTTGTAACCCACTTTAATTTCTTAAAGCCAAAATATATTAAATCAAAGCTAAGTTGTTAATACCTCAACCCCTACCACCCCACCCCTGTACGCCCCACCCCCTACCCCCAATTTTTTTTTTACAAAGCCTTTTTTGTAAAAAAAATAATTGACAACCCCTACACCACCCCGCCACCCCACGCCCAAATTTTTTTTTAAAAAACTTTTTTTTAAAAAAATAATATTTTTTTGCCAACCCTACCACCCACTCCGCCACCCTCTACCCCTACCCCTACCCCCCACCTTCCACCCAACCTACCCCTAAATTTTTTGTTTTTCGAAAAAATATTATGTTTTTCCAAAAAAAAATAAAAAATTACCCCTCCACCACCCCCCTTCCCCATACCCCCACCCCGCCACACCCACCTGCCCCCACTCCCAATATTTTTTTTAAAAAAGCTTCTTTTTTTCGGAAAAATAAAAAATTTAAATTCTTTTGCCAACCCTACCCCCCACCTTGCCACCCCCTACCCCTACTCCCCCTCACCTTCCACACAACCTATCCCTAGGGGTGTGCACTATTTGGATTAAACCGAGTAACCAAATCATATCAAATCGAATTTTTATTTGGATTGGTTTTTTGGTTTTTCGGATTGGTTTTGGATTAATAAATTACTTTGTTTGATTTTCAAGTTTGGTTTCGGATTTTAAAAAATAAAAACCGAAAAAACTGATTTTATATATATATATATATATATATATATAATGCTTAGGTTTAGAATTAAGTTGGAGTTAACCACTTTTGTCCTTTTTTGGTTATTGCGTTTGATGATGATTACATTTATATTTTATGTTTGAACATCTATAATAGGTATACTTATAAGTATAGCGTTTTAAGTTTTACTTATGATTTATATTAGAAAGTATATTTAAGAGATTCAATATTAATACTTTGGTTATGTTATTAATTATTGACATAACCGAATAAACAAACCGAAAAAAGCCAAACCGAATAGAGGAAAACCAAACCAAACCAAATTTATTTTGAATCGGATTGGGTTACACTTTTACAAAATCAAAAACCGAAAAATCCAAACCGAAAAACCGAATGCACACCCCTACCTACCCCTAAATTTTTTTGTTTTTCAAAAAAATATTATGTTTTTCCAAAAAAAAAAATTACCCCTCCGCCACCCCCTCTCCACCCTACCCCCTACCCCCCACCCCACCACCCCCCAAAAAAAATTTAAAAAAACTTTTTTTTTCCAACCCTACCCCTACCCCCACCCTCGGATGCCCCCCACCTTCCACCCAGCCTACCCCTAATTTTTTTTGTTTATCCAAATTATTTTTTACACCCCCCTCTTCTCAGCCCCACCCACCCTCCAATTTTTTTGAAAAATAAATTAATAATTTTGAAAATTAAAAATTAATATTATAATTTTTATTTTTTAGCACAATTTATAATTTTGAGTAAGAAGTGAGAAGTGAGAAGTGAGTGATCTATTATGGGTCTATATGGATGCCCATATTTTACCCATTTTGACCATATTTGTAGGAATTCTTAAAATAGCTTGAAGCCCATATTTACCCATATAAAATGAAGCAACTTACAAAAATGACTATATTTATAGGGTTATTAAAGTTCAATAGCTATAAGTATGGTATTTATAAAAAATGACTACAATTTATGTCTTTTTCTAGCTGTATTATTGTATATGTTTTTTATTTTTCTATTTATACACTAATACAATTTTAATTACAATGAATTAAATAAGGAAAATGTATTAATTGTACAAATTCAATTTGGTATCTTTATTTATAAAATTTAAAGTATTAATATATCAAGGATACAAGTATTTGTAAAAACTTAATGTATTAATATATTTAACAAGATAAAGTATAACAATTCAACATATGAACACGATAATTTGAAAAAACGAATACACTATTGTTAAACAAAAAATGAATACACCAATATAGTATACATATGAATACATTGTTGTTAAACAAAAGATGGATACATTTGACAACTCAAAAACAAAAAAAATGGAAAATAATCGAATGTGTAGGTAGCAAAGTGTGCAAGTATTCAGCTGTATAAAAAATTGAAAAAGCCAACAAACGTCAATCTCTTTTTGGTCAAGTTTTTCCTATAATACTTGAGGCTTGGTGTTAACTCATCCATTTGTTTATAAAAATATAGTATTAATGTATCCAATTATACTTGTATTGCCTAATCAACCTTTCAAATTGGATAGATTACTTATGTATCCAAATATACTTGTATTCACAAATCACCATTTCAACATGTGTTAATATTACAATACAAGTATCTATGTATATAAGTATTCTACTATATACAAATTTGAGAATCACACAAACCACAATCTCTTTTTGCTCATATTCTTCTTGTATTGTTTTTTTTTTCTCTTAATAACTATAACCATTGTAATGTAGAAACAAATAATTCTTCAATTGAAAGCCTATAAAAATAGATGAAATATATATGTATACAAATATGATCTTCATAAAAATGAGGAAAAAATCAATTAAAAGATATCTAATGAATTCAAATTACAAAAATTGCTCCTAGAATCATCAAAATGATCTTAAATTGGAAGAAATTTGGGGGAAACAAATAATGTAGAAACAAATAATTTTTCAACCAAAAGCCTATAAAAATAGATGATATATATATATATATATATATATATATATATATATATATATATATATATGTATACAAATATGATCTTCATAAAAATAAGGAAAAAATCAATTAAAAGATATCTAATGAATTCAAATTACAAAAATTGCTCCTAGAATCATCAAAATGATCTTAAATTGGAAGAAATTTGGTGGAAACAAATAATTCTTCAATCGAAAGCCTATAAAAATAGATGAAATATATATGTATACACATATAATCTTCATAAAACGAGGAAAAAAATCAATTAAAAGATATCTAATGAATTCAAATTACAAAAATTGCTCCTAGAATCATCAAAATGATCTTAAATTGGAAGAAATTTGGGGGAAAAATACAGAAATTTTGTGATATAGGAATATTGATGAAAGAGAAAGTATTAATGAGGGTAAACTTGGGAGCCAATCACATAAAACATGCCTACTAGACATAATCAATTAAGTGTGTAATAATAACTTTCCTATTTAATAATAATAAATTTCTAATTATTTGTATATAATTAAATTTGCTATTTATTGTGTAGTTATATCCATATAACATAAAAAAAATAAACTGTAGCTATTTATTTTAAATGTATATTAGTGTTTGCCATAATTTGTAGTTTATTCTATGAGGGATCTAAGTCATTAAATATGGGCAAAATGGACTCATTTCATTAATATGGGCTGAAATTGCCACCCCAAAACCAATGTATGTTGAATGTCTGTCCAATGATATATACATGTAAAATTAATCATGTTAAGACAATGGTGTGAAAAATATTGTAGATTTAAATAGGTGCAAGCAAATATGAAACAAGAGAAAAAGCTTTTCTCTAAAAGTTAGAAAAATAGAGAAAAGAAGGTGAAAGTTGATCTCAAGTGAACCAACAAAATTGATAGTCGATGAGAAAGTGCATCAACAAAATTGGATTGTTGGAGAAAAAATGCTTTAATAATTGAATGTTGATGAGAAAGTGCATTAACAAAACTGGAATGTTGGAGAGAAAGTGTCACGATCCAGGGGTACCCCCTAGACGTAACATGGCGTACTTGACCCTGAAGGGGTCTCATACAAGCCCTTAGCATAATCATAAACATAAAGTCATATAAATGATGTGGAAAATTTAAAACTTTTACAATTGAAGTCAACTTCCTTTTTCATAAACGAAAATAAGAGTCTAGACCTTGTCTCAATCACCATCTAGTACAATAGAAAATACAATTAGGGTCAAAGCCCTTTACATCAATAAAGTCTCAAAATAGAAAGTACAATAGAAACTAGAAAAGAATAGAATTTTGTCCTCGAACCATGAGGACTCACCAAGCCTAGGGAATTGTCAACCCAAGCTTCATTTGAAAGAAGAAGTACGCCTCAATGACCGGAACCTACACTCATAGTAAATGTAGAAAATATGGGTTAGCACAAATAATGTACTAAGTATGGAAGCCATGCACAAAAATCCTTAAAACATGCATAAAAGGGACATTTAGTTGAAATCATGCCTTTATCAAGTTTAAAAGCCATTATGCACATTTATGAAGAAACATAAGCCAAACCAACATATAAGCAACCCAAAGCCATACTAGTGCAATGCAAAGGTAAGACCCCATAACCCTACCAAATGCTAAGTATCACATTTAAGTCATCATCAACATACATATCTTACTTTTACCTCATCCATAACTAACATACATAAGTAAGGAGTTATTCATGTTCATAACTTGTAACAAGTAAAGTCAACTTTAACATCCATACATATCTTACATACATAATCCATAAGTCTTCATAACATAAGAGAACCTCACCATAACCCCTCTTAAAGCCTACTTGTGCAATGCATAAGTGGAGTCCCATACCCCCACTCATACTAAGTAGTACCTCTTAAGAAGTCATAATTAAAGTCCATGTTCTTATCATAGTTCATATTCGTATCATATAGGGAAAATAATATTAACTGACATAGACCATGTGAGCTATATGGAATTCGGTGTTCTACCCCCACACCGAAAAGAGGTATCCTACTTGCCTAAGGTAGAACGTACATTTTAGCTTTTAGGTGGATCCACTAGCTAAAGACCTATGTGGGAACATACTTATGGGATAAGGAGATTGCTACTAGAAACCCTAACTACTAATGTGGAGGTTTCCATCTCATGATATAACTATATTGGGAACCCAACTACTAGCGTGAAGGAAGCCATCTCATACTCATATCCGCTCGGTGCTAAGCATGATTCCCTTTAGAATTCATATTAAGTCTTTACTTAAGTTCATGTTCATGAGAGAATGCACTAGGCACTCAAACCAACATACATCATAATAGCTCATAGATTCATTAGGTGAGGATGTCCTTTCAACCTTAGAATCATCAACATGTGAGTACACATTTCACATTATATTCATAGTGTGTTCATGAGAATAGCCTTTCAATCAACACAACAAGCGCATCATAAACATACATACATACTTCATGAATAATCAAGCGTAAGGGTATAGGGAAGAAGGATCTTGCATCGATACTACAAGTACACAATAATCATAGGATCATCACTATCTAAGTGAATCTTGAGTTCATATATTATCTTCATCAATCATGTATAAACCCTAACAAGTTGCCCTTCTAGGATATGAATCAAGATCAACCCTAACTTCTAGAATTACTACATTAGATAGAGGGATATCATGATTCAACAACTTAATCAATGTAAACATAATCAATTGTCAAGCTCCCATCATCAATCAAGCCATACCATAGTTCACAATTTAGGAAGAAGGGGGAATCATGGGTCCAAGGGAGATTTTCATCATAAAACATCAATACTCCATTAATCCAACCATAATTCATCATAGCCAACCATAATCAACCATAAATAAACAATTGAAAACGTTTTAGAAGGGGACCCATGACAATAGATTGAAAACCCTAGGTTTGGGGGATTTGGAATCTTTAAAACATAGTTTGAAAGGGATCCTTGGGTGATAGCTACCCAAGGATGAAAAGCATCCATACCTTGACTAAGAAACTCCAAGAAATTTGGGGAAGAACCTTTGGAATTCACAAATCCTAGCTTCAATGGCTCCTTTCTTCTTCTCTGATATTGAGAGAAGAGGAGGATTTTTATTTCAATTGGGTGTTTGAGTATAATGACTTTGAATAATGGATTTTGACTTAAAAACATCTTATATATTTCCCCTAAAAATACCCAAAACAACCCCACTTTAATTGGACTAAAAGGGAAATGACCCAACTAACCCTTATTTAACTCACCTCATCAGGGACCACGAGCCACCTTCACGAGCCGTGGTGTGGACCATGACCCGTGGTCCTACCCGTGAAAGTGAGGCAGTGGCCATGTTTTTGGAGCACAAGGCTCATTTGTCCAAGGCATCCTCACGGCCCCCCTTCACGAGCCGTGAAGTGGACCACGACCCATGGTCCTGCTCGTGAGGGGTGAGGTAGTAGCTAGTCTACTTCATGCCCCAAGCCCCCATGCCCAAGTCTCCTTCACAAAGGGCTCCACGAGTCGTGGTCCCTTCCGTGAAGTTGAGGCAGTGGCTAAGGTTTTGGGTGGCCACTCTTCCAAGCCCAAGGGAACTTCACGACCAGCTTCACGAGTCGTGAAGTGGACCACGATCCGTGGTCCCTCTCGTGAAGGTGGGGCAGTGTGCTCCTAGCTAGGGGCAGCCTTGGCCTTTGGCCTTAGCTTTGCCCTTTTGCCTTGGCACTTTCCCCTTGGTCTTGACTCAATTAGCTTCAACCTTAAATGACTTACTAATATTCGGGGAGTCATTTTACGATTTTTAACCTTACGGTTAGGCTCTAGCTTAACCTATCATTTTTCGGGGTGTTACAGAAAGTGCTCCAACAATTGAAGATTGAAGAGAAAATGCTTCAATAATTAAAGGTTAATGAGAAAGTGCATCAACAATTGAAATGTTGGAGTGAAAGGTGCTTCAACAATTGAAGGTTGAAGAGAAAGTGCTTCAACAAATTTGAAGTTGGCGACAAATGCATCAACAAATTGGAAGTTTCTTACAAGTGCATCAATGAGAGTTGAAGAGAAAGTGCTTCAACAAATTAAAAATTGGTGACAAGTTCATCAACGAGAGTTGAAGAGAAAGTGCTTCAACAAATTGAAAGATTGGGCTCAGTATAGGCACCTAGGACCGTGCAAGATTGTTTTGAATATACTCTCGATCCTTGAACGTCATGCACTGGATCGAACAGTGAAACCTTGAACAGATGAATGTTCAGATATGTGTGTGAGGGGAAGGGGGTATTGTAGAAGAAAATATCTCGTCTAGATGATATCCAGAATGAGGAAGACCAAACAAAATCTCAAACTAGAGAAGACCACACTGAAGAAATTTGAACAAGGGCTATTCGAAATGAAGAGGTCTGAATAGAGGAAGTCTAGACTCAAGACAAAAGATCAAATGCGTTGTGGTAAACTAGAAATCGCAGGAAAGGATCACAACTGTTTTTATTTGGAAAGATGTTCTTGAAGATATTTGGAAACTTAGGGAGGAATGTTCTTCCAATTCTTGAAAAGTTAAACGAGAATTAAAAGATACTTGAGATGAAGGAGAAAGTACTTCTAAAGAAGGTTTATGTGGAGGTTGAAAAGGCCAAAGAATTTACAAGATCTAAGAACAAAAGAGTTGTTATTCAATGTTTGAAAAGAAAAAGTCTTTTTAAACAACAAATTGAACGGTTTGGCAGTTCCAGTTTCACATTCACATTCACGATTAAATGATAATGCTAGAAGGTGCTAATTGCTAAAGTTAATATTAAAACTATTGATATTTTAAGAATGCAACTATTGTAATGAAAAATCGATGAACATTAACGATGTGGACAAGATAATGTACAAAATAAATTAACAAATTGTCATGACCCAAGACTACCCCTAGATGTGACATGGTGCTTAGAATCACGAGTAATCCCAAGCTAACCACATGCCATATTATGACACTAAGATAACATACGTATAGCATACGTAACTAAATAAACTCAAAAGCTGAAACAAGTCTCAATAATTATCATATCAATGTAAGAATATGACATATAAGGACATAAGCAAAAATATAATGGTCTGTCTAAAAGCCTCTAAATCATAGTGAGTTGCTAGGACAAGTCTCTATCTAAGTCGAACAATCTAAATCCTCTAAATCATAGTGAGTTTCTAGGACAAGTCTCTATATAAGTCGAACAATCTAAAACTGAATGAAAGTATTGAAGAAAATCATAACAAGGCAAGTCACCGAACCATGGAACCTCATCAAAATAGTGTAAGCTGGGAGGAATCGTGTACTAGCCGCGGGCTTGATGGGATACATCAGAGCTTATATTATGAAACAATATAGGCAAAACAGTATGCGGTCAGTACTCGTAATGTAATGAGTATGAGGAAAATACATAAACAATGACATTTGTACATAATAAGTCTGTAAAACATGTCAAAACAATAATAAAGTAAACACAACATGAAAACTGATGGTACAAGGTCGTACAATATCTAAAAATCATATCATAATGTGGGAGATACTATTAACCGACATAAACCATGTGTTCAATGTATTGCTCTCATACCAAATAGAGAATGTCCTACTTGCCAAGGTAAGGACCATGATATCTAAGCTAAGATGGATCCACTAGCTAATGTCTATCTGAGACAAATCCTACGGTGGTACGTGGTTCTAGGACAAAGGGATTTCTTCCAAGGATCTCATGCCCTCTATTTATAGGTGAGCCTTCATCCCTAGGTCAACTTGGTTCTAAGTATACTCCCAACGAAAAATATGTATAAATCTTGAAATAGTAATAATCTGATTATACTGAATCATTCATGAAAAATCTTATAATCTGAGTAGCTCCTTGAATTATGATAACATAACATAGTCTGGAAGACACTTTATCTAAAATCATCTAAATTATGGTAATCATACATACTGAATGAGACTTGTCTAAAAGAATCATTATTCATAAAAAAATGATAATTTGAAGCATGCATGTGAAAATAATATAATTATGATCATGTAAATACTTGCATGATGTGGATTCATAAATATATCATTGAAAACATTGAATTAGAATCAATTCATGCATAATAAGATCAATGAGAATCCATGAGAAATCATGAAACCCTAGAATTTGGGTAATCTATAAATTAAGAAATTGAGGTTTCTTTGGGGACTCAATAGGTGAAGAACCCATTTATGAAGTTCCCACATACTTTGATTGAAACCATAGCTTGAATTTTGGAAGATGAGACTTGAAACTTAGAATCCTTGTTCTTGCCTCGGGAGAGAAACTTGGGAGAGAAGAAATTGATTTTGAGAGAATGAGAGGGAATTAGGAGGTTAGGGTATTAATGAATCAGTTATACCCACTTAGAATAGTCCAAAATGACGTAGTATATAAATTAAAAGAATGAAAAAAAGACCAAAATCACCTCGACTAAAATCTGTCGGAAGCCATTCACTGACCGTTCTAACTAAAATCTGTCGGAAGCCATTCACTGACCGTTCTAACTAAAATCTGTCGGAAGCCATTCACTGACACCTTCTACAATCTGTAGAACTGTCCACGGACTGTGAAAGGTCTTAGAAGGAAAAGAGGAAAACTGGGTTACTGAAGTTTGGATCTACTTACTCTTCTATAGTTCATATAAGACCATACATACCGTTCATCTATTTGTAGAAGCTGAGATGCCTTAAAACTGAAGCTCCAATGTATGGACCATTCTACGGTCTGTAATAATTTCCATGGCCTGTCCTGACCTTTCATCAAAGGTAAGGGATTCTAAAAATTTATGAAGTTCAAAGCTTTTTTCTATGGACCCATCTATGGTCCGTTAAACCATCCATGAGACGTAGAAACCTTCCGTCCTATCAACCTATTTTTCCAACTTTCTAAGGCTCATCTACAGATGGGTCTATGATCCATGAAACTCTTTATGGAAACATAAAGCATGTCGTCACTCTGATCCTAAAAATTCCAACTTTTGAAGTTCTCAGTACAGGTGACATCTATGGACTGTGCAACCTTATACGGTCTGTAAACACCTATAGTGAAACCTAAAAATTGTAGACTTCTGTAGTTCTTCTGCGGTTTCCAAAATTTTATGTGAGTTAGGCTTTTCTGAGGTGTTACGACATCTCTCTCTTGGAATTATTTGTCCTTGGGGGTCCAAACTAGGAATGAAAAGAGTATGGAAAGATATACAACCCTACATGAAAGCAAAAACACATAAAACTGAAGGAGTGACTGACTCCAAGCTAAAACATGAAGTTAAAACTAATTTCATGAATATGCATGCATAGAGAAACATGAGAATAGTTGAAACACATGAATCTGAAAGAGTACATAGGAAGAACTAGTACCTTACGCTGAAACTGAATTGAAAGAAAAGAGATGTGGGTACTTGGACATTATATCAGATTCAACCTCCCAAGTAACACAATCAACTAACTAATTCCTTCAAAGGACTTTCACTGAAGCAAGTTACGATCAAGAATCTTAATTGGGACTTCTTCTTATAGGAGACTTTCTTTCACACCGACACTTTTTAAAGGCACAACTGAAGTCGGATCTTCAATGCACTATTTCAACAAAGACACATGAAACATCGGATGCACTAATGTCAATTCTGAAGATAAATGCAACTCATAAGCCACATTATCAAAATGTCTCAAAATTAGACATGGGCCCACATAACGGGGATTGAGATCCCTTTTCTTGTCAAGCCTCTTCACCCGCTTCATGGTAAAACTTCCAAGTAAACCCAATCATCAATGAAAAATTCAAGCTCTCTCGTCTTCACATCTTCATAATATTTATGTCTACTCTGGACAATTCTCAACCTATCTCAGATAAGTTGAACCTTCTCTATAGCTTCATGAACTAACTCGGGCCATATCAAAGCCACCCCACCAACTTCAAACCCAACCAATAGGAGACCTATACCTCTTACCATAAAGAGCCTCAAACGAAGTCATCCACTACTAAAAAACGACGGAAGAAAAAGCGACGGACAGCGTCGCTCCGAAAAAGCGACGGACTAAGAGATGCCGTCCGTCGCTTTTTAATTAAAATAATTATTTTTAAAATTCTTTTACAAAAAGCGATGGATTGCATCTCTTAGTCCATCGCTTTTTATTAAAAATAATTATTTATAAATTAAACAATAACCACGCTGTCCGTCGTTTTAATTTATTTTATTTTATTAATTAGTTTTTAAAAAAAGCGACGGACGACATCTCTTAGTCCGTCGCTTTTTTTCGCGTATTTTTGCTAATTAATTATTTTATATAGATAGTGACGTAGTCCGTCGCTTTTTATTAAAAATAATTATTTATTAATTTAAAAAAAGTCACACCGTCTGTCGCTTTTTATTAATTTTAATTGTTTAATTATTTTTTAAATTAGCGACGGACAACATCTTTATGTCCGTCGCTTCTTGGTCAAAATATCTGGTCAAATATTTTAAGAAAGTGACGGACAATGTCTCTTAGTCTGTCGCTTTTTGGTCAAAATGTTGGTCAAACATTTTTAAAAAAAAGCGACGGACATAGAGACGTTGTTCGTCGCTTTTTTTAAAATATCTGCACTAGCAGACGCGATTTTCCCCATTTCTCCATATAATAAACAAAATTGAGAAATATTTTGATTTAATTTTATTTAAATCGTCTTCCGGAGAATGCTTCTGTGTAAAATAAAAAACAAAAAAAATTATAATACCGACTTCCAGATGTCGGTAAAATTAAATAGTATGTAATAAATTAATATTTTCAATTAACTTTAAATAAATAGTCCTCCTAATGACGGTTTTATATAAGTTAAAAAATAATTTAATATAAAATATCGACCTCCTGATGTCAATATTATTTAATTAACATGATTACTTTTTATTTATCTTAAAATTTAATGTGATACTGACCTCATGAGGTCGGTATTTTTTATTATATCTAATTACTTTTAATAAAAGCGACATCCGGAGGTCGGTATGTTTAAAATATTCCTATTAATCATAATTTTGCTATTGTGCATAATATTAAAATTTCATTTTACACCTACGATTAATTGTTCAAAAAGTGTAACAATTTTGTATACTTTTACAAATAAAATGTTAGAATTCGTGAAATAAATAAATAAAAATCTATAATCCATATTTAGAGTATGAAATTACGTTGATATGAATTAGGAGATAATTATACTTATATTTATAGAGTAATGTATAAATCCGATCAGTCCGTCGTCTAATCATAAACTTAATATCTCATGTCATGATGTAGTAGAGGTGAAGAGCTATCATATAATCCATTCCAGTATGAAATGCGAGATAGTATTATTATATACGTTCGACCTTGAATGGATGTCAAGTGTAGTGATCACCTCCTAATTATGATGACATGTAAAGGATACTTCATCGGAGTATGAAATACGTTGATTAATTATATATATATTCCTCGAGTAGTTTAACAAATCAAGTCTTAAATACTAGTGGTTCAGATATGAAATACATTATCAATTAAAGAAATACTGATGATCAATTCAAGGAGATTTATATATTAAATTTGATATTGATAAACTTTTGTTGATCAATAAAATTAAATTTATATAATTAGAAGGTATATAATTTAAATTTATAAAATTAACTTGATCGATAAATTAAATTTATTAAATTAAACTTTTGTTGATGTGTAGTTAAATTATATATATATATATATATATATATATATATATATATATATATATATATAAGGCCAAACACATATACAACCCCTCTAACTTGTCCACATTTTTCATTTTGGCACTTTATCTTAGCCTTGTTCCATTTTAACCCTTGAACTCCAATTTTTATGTTCCATTTTAACACAAAATACTATTTTTATGATTTATTTAGTTTTATATATATTCTTCAATTGCAACTTCTTATTTTAAATCGACATGTGTCATTTAATTTTAGTTAAAAAAATAAAAATTAACAAAAAATCATTCTTTTTAAAAAATAATAATTTCTTTTTAAGAGTGTTATGTATTTTTGTGTGAAAAATAACCGACAAAATTGTGTTGTTTTTCTTTCTTTAAAATCACTGACAACCTAACAAAGTCAGTCGAGTTTTAACATTGTTTAGTAGTGTTATTAGCAATGAACAAGAGTCTTTTTTTAGTAGTGTTATTAACTAATTAGTCAGTCGAGTTTTTTTGAAGATGGGTTTTTTTTGTAGAGACCCTAAAAATTGATAGGTGAAACTAGTGCCTAACATATGAATTTTAAAAGTTTAAGCATAAATTGGAGTTATGAAATTTTCCAAAAAATATTGGACGTTGCCTTAGTTTTATTTGGTAATTAGTCCATGTGGGCAAGGGGCGTTTTCGTAAATATTAATTTTAGTTAAATTAAGAAGTGGGTATATTTTATTTTATTTCTAATAACTATATATGGTATTAAAACTTTTAAAAGGTATTTTTGAATTCATTCTTCAAATTAAAACCCCCCAAAAGTTCTTTTCTCTAAAAGTCCTCTCAAGCTCAAGGAAGAAGAAGATGTGGGCAACTAGGGTTTCGAATTGAAGGTTTCTTCCATCAAATTTTCGTGGGTTTTCTCAATACTAAGGTATGGTGGCTCTTTATCTAAAGCTAGTTTTCGCTTTAGAGCCAATTTCAAAGGGTTTTCAAATTCTCAAAAGTTATGAAAAACTTCTATTTCTTACTCTATTCAAGGGTTCTTGCATTAAATGGTTTTAAATGATGGATTGTGATATTATTGATATTAAATTGACGTTTTCAAGTGAAAAATCTCATGAACCCTTGATTTCACAAATTTCTATATTTGACTTACGAAATGGGTTTGTTGATAATGATTGGGTATTGATGAATTTATGCTTAGAATAGATTGTATTGTTGATGTTTATGACTTTCTATATCTATTGATTAATGTTGAGGATGGCTTTGGAGGATGGTAAGTTGGCTTAATCTCATATTATTGACATAATTGTTCTTGCTTGGTTTGATCCACTTATGGTGGAGGTGTTTAATTATGGATTGTATTATGAATATGGCCTTGAAGGCATTATCTATTGAATTAAAGTGTTATCAAGTTATGAAGTGTTATTGTACTATGTGAAGGTAAATATGTGAAGGTATTCTTATGGTTATAAGGTGATCTTGTACAAAGTGTTATTATAGTGTAATTGAAAGTATGTTCTCTTTAAATGTTCATATGTGACGATTGTTGGATTATGAAGAGTACCTATATGGTAATGTTGTGACTTGCTTGGTAGACTTAGATGTCCCTTCTTGTTACTTGAAAGCTCTTTGAATGAATGAATGTCTAGGATCGGTAGACCTAAGCATGGTGCCCTTTCTATGAATGATAAAAGAGGACTTCTAGATTATATCTTGAATAGGCTAGACCTAGCATGGTACCCTTTTCATGAGTAAGTCTAGACTCCAAAATGTGAATGTTAAACCTTGAAGTGGTGAACCCTAGGGGTAATGACCTTCTTATTGTGTGAAATGATAGACTTAGAGATGGTGGACCGGAATGGTAACAAACTCTCTCTAAGAAAGTCAATGAGCTATCCTTGAATGAACCTTGATCGGCTAGAACTAAGAAATGGAGCCCTTCTTGGTAGAAGTACTATGAGTTGGCCGAACTTAGAAATGGGGTCCACTTTAGTGCATACATGTGAATGAATTACTCTATGGGAACTAAGGCTAAGCACTGAGTGGATGTGGTTAGGATGGTGGCCCTACTTAAGTATGAGACTAGGGCACAATGAACATCCTTGGACATCCCCTAAACCATGTGCCTACATGGGTTGCTTAATAGTTCTACCTTTGGCAAGTAGAGCACCTTCCACGGAGTAGGGTAGACTCCAAATTCCATGCCTAGCTAGTATGGTCTATGTCGGTTAATGCCTATTCCCATCATGTGGAATGTGCACTCTAGTTATTGGATAGGTTCTACAAAGTGTAGGTGGTAGTATGGGATGCTATCTACACATTGCACGAGTAGGCCTAGAAGATGCTAAAGTGAGTTCCCTAAGTCTAAATGGCTATTATGTGAAAGTCCCCTAAATGCTTAAATGTCTCCTAAGTGGTTCATTAAAGAATTTTGACTTAGCATGTTATATTGTAATGGTACATTCCTTATCTATGGTAACCCTTAGGAACACTTAGGTGTATATAAAGAGATTGTATAGGAGGTCACTTCATGTTTCACTTAAGTGTTGCTTTGGTTAACTTGAGATAGAGGTCATTAAATGATGAAAAGGCTTACTTGTCACTTATGTTCATGTATTGTACATTGGTACTAGTTGAGTATGTCTATTATGTGGGTATTGTCTTATATGTGGATGATGACGTGAAATGTGTCTCTTATAATTGTGATATGAAGGTTTTATAAAAAGTGGCATGAAAGCATATATCTCAAATAAATGTCTGTTTTAGCATGTTTTTGCATGGTCATCATACTTAGTACTTAATTGTGCTAATTCCATATTTTGCTCTATTTTCTACAAGTGTAGGTTCCGGCAAGTGAGCGGGTTCTATAGTAAGCTTGGGACTTGAAGTTCTTCCTAGATCTTGTGGTATGTCCTCATATGTCAAGGACAAGACTTTTATATTCTTGTGTTATGATAAGGTTCTTGTAATAGACTTAGTAGACTTCTTTTGATTGTAAAGGGCAGTGCCCCTAGTATGTTTTCAGGTTTATGTCTAAGATGGCTAAGAGACTTAGTATTCCTCTTGTTTTAATGTTGGGGTTTGTTTGAATTAGGGTATCTTAGGATTTGTTTGAAATTCGGTATTTCTTGAGTTAATTAGTTTGATTTTGGAATTGTAAGATTAGATTGAATTAGGGTATTTAAGGAGTTGTTTGAATTTAGGATTTTAGCACTAGTTAGATTTTGGGATTTTAGGACTAGTTTGAATTTGTGATTTCAAGACTAGTTTGAATTTTGAATTTAGGACTAGTTTGAATTATTATTGAAGTTGAACTTAGAATTTGAACATGAACTTGAACTTGAACTTAGAATTTGAAGTTAAACTTAGAACTTGAACTTGAAATTAGAACTTGAATTAGAACTTGAACTTGAACTTAGAATTTGAACTTGAAATTAGAACTTGAACTTGAACTAGAACTTGAAGTTAGAACTTGAACTAGAACTTGAACTTAGAACTTGAACTTAAACTTAGAACTTGAACTTGAAATTAGAATTTGAACTTAGAACTTGAACTTGAACTTAAACTTAGAACTTGAACTTGAAATTAGAACTTGAACTTGAACTTGAACTTGAACTTGAACTTGAACTTAGAATTAGAACTTGAACTTGAAATTAGAAATTGAACTTGAACTTGGAACTTGAAATTAGAACTTGAACTTAGAATTAGAACTTGAACTTGAAATTAGAAATTGAACTTGAACTTGAACTTAGAACTTGAAATTAGAACTTGAACTTAGAACTTGAACTTGAAATTAGAATTTGAACTTGAACTTAGAATTTGAACTTGAACTTAGAACTTGAACTTGAACTTGAAATTAGAACTTGAACTTAGAATTTGAAGTTAAACTAAGAACTTGATGTTGAAATTAGAACTTGAACTTGAACTTAGAATTAGAACTTGAACTTGAACTTAGAAATTGAACTTGAACTTAGAACTTGAAATTTGAGTGTTGAATTTGTTAATTAGTGTATTGAATTAGTTTTTTTATTGATTGTTAGTTTGATTGATTGTTAGTAAGTGAATGATTTAGGGGTTTTTGATGGTTAGTTTGAATTAGGGATTATTTGATTGTTAGTTTGTGTTTGTTGATTGTGAAATGAAAATTTTAATGTTGGGGTTTGTTTGAATTAGGGTATCTTAGGATTTGTTTGAAATTCGGTATTTCTTGAGTTAATTAGTTTGATTTTGGAATTGTAAGATTAGATTGAATTAGGGTATTTAAGGAGTTGTTTGAATTTAGGATTTTAGCACTAGTTAGATTTTGGGATTTTAGGACTAGTTTGAATTTGTGATTTTAAGACTAGTTTGAATTTTGAATTTAGGACTAGTTTGAATTATTATTGAAGTTGAACTTAGAATTTGAACATGAACTTGAACTTGAACTTGAACTTGAACTTAGAATTTGAAGTTAAACTTAGAACTTGAACTTGAACTTAGAACTTGAACTTAGAACTTGAACTTGAACTTAGAATTTGAACTTGAAATTAGAACTTGAACTTGAACTTGAACTTGAACTAGAACTTGAACTTAGAACTTGAACTTGAACTTAAACTTAGAACTTGAACTTGAAATTAGAACTTGAACTTGAAATTAGAACTTGAACTTGAACTTAGAACTTAGAACTTGAATTTGAACTTGAACTTGAACTTGAACTTAGAACTTGAACTTGAACTTGAACTTAGAACTTGAACTTGAACTTGAACTTAGAATTAGAACTTGAACTTAGAATTAGAACTTGAACTTGAAATTAGAAATTGAACTTGAGCTTAGAACTTGAAATTAGAACTTGAACTTGAAATTAGAATTTGAACTTGAACTTAGAACTTGAACTTGAACTTAGAATTTGAACTTGAACTTGAACTTGAAATTTAACTAATTTTAGAACTTTTCGTGCTAGGCAACTGAGGAAGCTCAACATCTAAAAAAGTTGATAGAAGACTATATTGCTTCTTTCATCAAAGTAGAAGATAAGGTTGGTGCTTCTAAATTTCTAAAGTTCAAGTACAATTGTTTTCAATAATGTGTTTGTGTCCATCTAGTATTGATATTTAGCTTTAATTTTATGATAATATTTTTGTGTCCATCGATTGTTTGTTAAGCATAAGTACCAACACTAGTTGATCCTATTGATGACAAAATTAATTTTCTTGCAAGATCGATTTGTGTCCATCTAGTGTTGTTAAACTAGTTAAAGTTGTTAAGTTGTTTAAATTAGTTAAAGTTGTTAAGTTGTTTAAATTAGTTAAATTAAATAATGTGATTTTGTTGATGGATTTAGTTGTTGGAATTAAGTCAAATCTAAACTAGTTAAAGTTGTTAAGCTGTTTAAATTAGTTAAATTAAATAATGTGATTTTGTTGATGGATTTAGTTGTTGGAATTAAGTCAAAACTAAACTAGTTCAAGTTATAAAGTTGTTAAGTTGTTTAAATAAGTTAAATTAAATAATGTGTTTTGTTGATGGATTTAGTAGTTGGAATTAAGTCAAAACTAAACTAGTTAAAGTTGTTAAGTTGTTTAAATAAGTTAAATTAAATAATGTGGTTTTGTTGATGGATTTAGTTGTTGGAATTAAGTCAAAACTAAACTAGTTCAAGTTATAAAGTTGTTAAGTTGTTTAAATAAGTTAAATTAAATAATGTGGTTTTGTTGATGGATTCAGTTGTTGGAATTAAGTCAAAACTAAACTAGTTCAAGTTAAAAAATTGTTAAGTTGTTTAAATAAGTTAAATTAAATAATGTGGTTTTGTCAATACTAAACTAGTTTTAGGACTACTACTAGTGAAATTATTATTAAATTTTATTTATAATATAATTGAATATCTATATTTTTGTAGATGGATCATCGTTTGTGGATGTATAATAAGCATTATGAAACTGGTGTTGGTTTGACGGTATTGGATCGTCACGTCAAGCTGAGGCACTTGACGGTGTTCAGATTGCTGCTATGTCGGATCAGATAGCTAAACTTACAGCGGTACTAGCAGAGTCGGAGCGGAAAAGAGTAGCTGAACAGCAAAGCATGAGTGAGACCGTTCAGCAAATCAAAGAACAAGTGATGAACCTCGCTCGTCGACCTACTACTTCGGCTTCTGATGACACCGACGACGAGAATGATGAGGATGATTATGTAGATCTCACTCCCTAGTTTAGATCTCTGGACATTTATGAACTTTTTGAAATTTTAAAACGAATTTTAAAAGACTTTATAAGTCTTTAATTTATGATTTAGATACTTTTGAATGTTATTTTAAGTTTGTTGTTTTATGTTTTGTTTAGATTGTTTATAATTGTGTGTGTTTGATTGGGCTGAATAGTGTAGAATTGAATTGAATTACATTTGCAGGTGGGCAGCAGAAGCTGCGAGCTGCTACTGTCAAAAATATTGCAGAAAAAGCGACGGACAGCGTGGTTTAGTCCGTCACTTTTTTGGGTTTTAAAAAATAAAATTTCCAGAAAAGCGACGGACAGTGTCCTTTTATCAGTCGCTTTTCTGGGATTTTCAAAAAATAAATTTCCAGAAAAGCGACGGACTGCGCCGCCCTTTAGAAATTTTAAAAAATGAAAATGAAAATTAAAATAAAGCGACGCAGTCCGTCGCTTTTTTAAAAAAATTCAAAAAAAGCGACTCAGTCCGTCGCTTTTTTAATAACGACGCTGTCCGTCGCTACTGCATCACTTTTTGAAAAGCGTCGAGCTAAAAAGTGACGAAAGTGACTGCGTCACTTTTCCGTCGATTTTGACCAAAAAAGCGACACAGTCCGTCGCTTTTGGCCGTCGTTTTTTGACAATTTTTTAGTAGTGATCTAAATACTCGAGTGATAACTATTATTATATGCAAACTCAATCAAAGGCAAATAATCATCCCAATTTCCTTTAAAGTCAATCACACAAGCTCTCAACATATACTCTAGTCTGAATAGTACACTCAGCCTGACCATCAATTTGAGGGTGAAAATATATACTAAGCTTAACCTGAGTACCAAGACCTTTTTGAAACGATCTCCAAAATTGTGAGGTGAACTGAGTACCCCTGTCTGAAATGATGGACAAAAGGAAACCATGCAATTTAACTATCTCCTGAATGTAGATTCAGCATAATCCTCGGCTGAATAAGAGGTCTTAATAGGAATAAAATGTGTTGACATAGTCATTCGGTCTACAACCACCCAAATAGAGTCATTTTGTTGACGTGTACAAGGTAAACATGTGATGAAGTTCTTATTCAAATATTCCCACTTCCAAGTAGGAATAATAATATATTGATTCATACCGCCTTATTTCTAATGCTCAAGTTTCACTTGTTGCCAATTTGGACACTTAGCCACGAGTTCTTCAATATCATTCTTCATCACATTCCACCAATAGATTTCTTGTAGATCAACGGACATCTTGGTGGCTCTCGGTTGAATGGAATACTGAGAACTATTAACTTTTGATAGTATATGTCACCTCAACTCATCAACATCTGGAACACATAAAGGACCCTAATAATGAAGTACACCATATCCTCCTTGGGAGAAAGCCTAAATAGCCTTTTTTGAGAACCTCTTTCTTCAATTCAATCGAAGTCATGTCATTATCTTGTTTTGCCTTAACATCTCATATAAGAGACAATTCCGACCCATTTTAAACAATAATTCCACCATCCAGCGAATCAACCAAATGAACTCCCAAACAAGAAATGTGCACATCATGAACTAATTCCTTTTTCTCATCCTCAATGTGAGCAATATTGTTCTTGGACAATCTACTAAGAGATTCTGCAATGACATTTGCCTTACCCGAATGATAAGGGACACATATGTTATAATCCTTCAACAACTCGAGCCATCTCCTTTGGCAAAAATTTAAGTCCTTTTGTTTGACAAATATTGAGGACTCTTATGATCAATGAACACATCCACACGAACACCATAAAGATAGTACCTCCATATTCAAGGCAAAAACCACCACCGCAACTCTAGACCATGAGTCGGGTAATTCTTCTCATGAACCTTAAGTTGCCTAGAAACATAAGTTATGACCTTACCATGTTGAATCAACATACAACCAAGAAAAATTCTAGAAGCATCAGAATACCCAACAAAACAATCTGAGTCTTTCGATAGAGTCAGAACTGGGGCTGAAGTAAGTTGAGTGGTCAACTCCTTAAAACTCTTCTCAGAAGCTTTGGATGATAAAAATTTCACTTTTTTCTGAGTTAAACTAGTCAATGGAGAAGCAATAGATGAAAATACTTCCATAAACCATCGATAGTAACCAACTAAACCTAAGAAACTCCTAATATCTAAGGGAGAAAGAGGTCTAGGACAGTTTAACTGATTCGATATTCTTAGTATCATCTTGAGTGCCTTCTCCTGAGACTATATGGCTAAGAAGTGCTACAGACCTCAACCGAAATCTACACTTGTTGAACTTAGTAAACAACTAATGTTCTTTGAGATTTTTCAAGACAATCCTCAAATGATCGACATTATCATCCTCACTCCGAGACTAGATCAAAATGTCATCTATGAACACAATGATATATCTAAATACTGCTTGAACACCCTATTCATCAAATGCATAAAAATTGCAAGAGCCTTTGTTAGTCCAAAAGACATAACAAAAATTCATAATGACCATATTGAGTCCTGAAGGCTCTCTTCAGAATGTTACATTCGCTAACTTTGAGCTGATGATAGCCTGATCTGAGGCCTATATTGAAAAGAAACTATCACCTTAAAGCTGATTGAACAAGTCATAAATCCTTGGAATAGGATACTTCTTCATGATTTTGACCTTGTGCAACTGTCGATAATTTCTGAGAGAACCATCTTTCTTATGAACAAAGAGAACTGGAGCACCCCATAGAGAGATATTCAGTCTGATGCAACCTTTATCCAAAAGGTCCTTTAAATCATCTTTCAATTCCTTAAGCTCAGATGGAGCCATTATGTAAGGAGGAATACAAATAGGTTAGGTATTTGGAAGAAGGTCAATTTTCAAAGTCGATTTCTCTTTTGAGAGGATCTCTAGGAATATCATCGAGAAACATGATTTTTGGGCATTCATTCACTACAAGAACGGACTAAAGTTGGGGTTTTGGAATTGGTATCCCTTAACATGAACTAGATGATATACATAAACCTTAGAAATCATCTTTCTAGCCTTAAGGCACGAGATGAATTGACCTATAGGTGTTGAGGTACTACCCTTACATTCAATGAATGGTTCATTTGGAAACTAAAATTTAACGACTCTGGTTCTACAGTTGATTGAGGAATAACAAGCACAGAGTTAGTCCATACCAAGAATGACATCAAAATCAAACATGTCTAGCTCTCCTAGATCAGTTGAGCTGATTTTTTTCAGAAACTGAGACATGATAATTTTTGTAAACCCATTTAGCTAATACTGACTCACTAACATGAATAAAGAATGATAAGGGTTTTGATAAAATTTCAAGACTGACATCGAATTACATAACAACATAAGGAGTTACGAAGGAAAGTGTAGTTCCCATATTTAACAAGGCATAAACATCAAAATGAAAGACTCGTAAAATACCCGATACCATATCAGGGGAATCCTCCTGATCATGTCGAGTCTATAGAGCATAAAGCCTGTTCTGACGCTACCTGCCACCATAACTAGACAAGGTACCCTGTTGAGTCATGCAACTTGATGAAGTGTTAGGATGATCGTACTGACGAACATCTCTACCCTTTATAGAAACCAATGGGAAATCCCTCACTATATGTACAATATTTCCACATCCCTTACATCCACTAGTAATGGCAAAACACTCTCTCAGATGACTCTTATCACACTTTTGACAAGTGAGAAAAAAGGTCCACTAGAAATACTACTTTGAGACTTAAGGTTAGGCACCCTACCCTTATTGAACTTAGGCACCAGAGCACAAGAAGAAGACGGGTCCAAGCTTGAGTTTCTCTAACTATACTGGGAAGGACCACTACCTCTGGATCTTTGATGAGAGTAGTCACCACTATTGATCTGTGCCCTCTTAGTCTCCCTAGTAGTTCCCTTTAAGTTTTTCCTCTTCACTCTGTTGATCATGAGTCATCAACCTAGATTTATCCATCTCTTTAATCAAGATAGTAGTTCTGCATTCTTTCATAACCATCTCTAAGACACCAGAAACAAACTTGCCCATTCGAGCCCTATAATCAGCTACCATGGTTAGAGCATATTTGGAGAGTTGAGAGAATTTCGAAGCATACTCTTTCACACTCATGTTACTTTGCCTCAAGTTAATAAACTCTTTAACCTTAGCCTCACTCATATCAAGAGGGAAGAATAGATCTATAAAAGCAGCCTTAAACTTGTAATAATCCAATGGGCATGCATCAACTGGCCTATCCTCTTTCCACTACTTATACCAAATCTGAACAATTCCTTTTAATTGATAAGCGGCTAAGTATTCACTCTCGACCGTAGTGACACTCATGATCTCAACGATCTTTAGAATATCCTCAATAAACTCTTGTAGATCCTCATCCACCTTACATTCATGAAATTCTGGAGGGTTCATCCAAGTGAAGTTTCGGACTCTAGTTTCTGTTGTATCCACATTTGGGTTCACGGGATCTAAAATCTCATGGTTGGCCTAAGCATTCATGGCTTGGGATAGAACTTGAAAAGCATCCCTAAACTCCGCATGAGTGACTTGTTCAACCAAAGGGCCAACCAGAGCTGGAGGTGCTTCTTGCTCCACATTATGATTCCTTCTAACATAAGGTCTTCTTGGAGGCATGATTCTGAAAGCATATAGAGCATGAGTTAGAAGGATACTTTATAGAGTTGTACTCTATCGCATGACTAAGAGTATGAAAGAATTGAAGTATTTCTTAAATATTTCATAGCCTCTCATTTTTAAATGTTCACACTCATAAACAAGACTCTACTTAACACGACTTCGAGATACCCTAAGACACTTGAACCTAATGATCTGAATACCAAGTTTGTTACGACCCAACACTACCTCCTAGATGTGACATGGTACCTAGAGCAACGAGTACCCCCAAGCTAACTACATGCCATAATATGACACTAAGATAACATGATATAACTAGATAAACTAAAAAACCGAAATATGTCTTAATAGCTATCACATCAATAGAATAATCTAACACATAAGTATATAACTGGAAATAAAACTGTTTATCTGAAAGCCTCTAAATCATAGTGAGCTTCTAGGACAAGTCCCTAGCTCACTCAAACAATCTGAAGAATGAAAGTCAAAATTATGTATGTATCAAAACCATGAGGACTGACCAAAGTAGTGCAAACTGAGACGAATGTTGTACTAACCACAAACCTGATGGGATATGAAAAAACCTATAATATGAAATACTATAGAAGAAAAGTATACGTCAGTACTCGAAATGTACTGAGTATGTGGGAAATACATAAACCATATCATGAGAATAAATGATGAGTCTGTTAAACATGATTCAGACAACATAGTACAAGGTCATGCAATATCTGAAAATCATATCATAATGTGGGAGATACCATTAATTGACATAAACCATGTGAACTACAACAAAGAGTTCAATGCACCGTTCCCACACTGAAAAGCGAGTGTCCTACTATCCAAGGTAAGGACCATGATATCTCAGCTAAGGTGGATCCACTAGCTAATGTCTATGTGAGACAAATCCTATGGTGGTATGTAGTTCTAGAAAAAAAGGATTGCTTCTAAAGGTCTCATGCATCTATTGACGGGTAAGCCTTTATCCATAGGTCTAGTTAGTGCGAAGTATACTCCCAACTAAAAACATGCACAAGTCTGGAAACAATAATAATAAGGTAGTACTAAATCATTCATGAAAATCTTATAATTTAAGTAGCTCCTTAAATCATGATATCATAACATAGTCTGAGGGACACTTTATCTGAAAGAATCTAAACCATGATAATCATACATGAATGTTAATTTATCTGAAAACATCCTTATTCATAAAAAAATGGATAATCTAAAGCATGCATGTGAAAATAGCATAATTATGATCAAGAAAATACTTGCATGCTATGAGTTCATGATATTATCACTGAAAAATTGGATTATAATCTATTCATGCATAATAAGATCAATCACGAAAAAAACTATAATTCAACAAGAATCCATGAGAAATCATGAAACTCTAGATTTTGGGTAATCCATAAATGTAACATCTTGCTAATTGAAAGGACTAGAAAGAAGTTAAAAATTGGAAATAGCCATTTTTGGAAAGAATAAAAATCTGGAATTTTTTTATTATATGTCAAGTTGAGATTTTGGTCAACTTAAAACGACCATACCTCCTAGCTCAAGATTAGTTAGGTGTGTTTCCAGATATCGTAGGAAATATCTTGGAATAATATTTCCAACGCCACCTAGTTTGCGCGATTTCGAGTTCATATGAGTGAGTTATACACATTGGAAGTCGGGTTGTTCAAATAAAGAAAGTCCAATCCAGATTTTAGAAGGGCATTATGGTCTTTTCACCACCCAATTAATTAATTTCGTATTTGGTAATTTAGTTGGGGTCTAAACTGATTGGATTCGGTTTACGCTTTTGAGAAACAAGTTAGGGTTTTGAGAGAAGAGAAAAGAAGAGGAGAAAAGAGGAGAAGGAGCAAGGAATCATCAAGTTCTTGAAGCTAGGCTCGTGGATTTCGTCAAGGGGTTATCCCTACGAGGTATGTGAGTCTTTCATAGCATTGGGTTCGTTCACTCTCACGCCAATCACATTTATTCCAGCGAAGTTCGTTCTAGAAATTTGAAAGTTGATAAATTTTGAATGGTGTTCTTGAATTTGTTTATCGTTCTTGAATTGGGTTGAATTGAGAAGTTTCTGAGATCTTTACATCGGGTTTTAGAGTTGTTTTGAGTTAGGTTCATAGGTACATATGTTGGGTATCTGGATCTAAAGAAAGATTGAGAAGAATAGTCGAGTTTAGGTGAATTGGGACTAGAAAACGAAAGAAGGAATACGTCGGGCGAATCTGGGTGGAGGGGCCGCGTCGCGGACCTTCTCCTTAGATTTGAGAAAAATCTATTCACGTCGCGGAGTGGTGACAGACCATTTTGGCTCAAAAGTTATTTTCGCGATCAAAAATTTAAATACATCTCCGCATCGCGGACCTGCTCTTAAACAGTGATTTTTTGTTCGTTTCACATGTTTAGCTATCTAAAAACACTCCTAGAAATCATGATATATTTCCTATCGCAAATCACAATCCTTGAATCCATAATTCAATTCAAGAAAAATTAAGAGTCAAGTCAAGAGAAGTTAAGAGTCAAGTAAAGAGAAGTCAGGAGTCACGTTAAGAAAAGTTCATAAAGTTTTTCAAAAGTCTTTTACAAACGTTTTAACTTTATTTTAAGACTTAAGTTTTAAGTTAAGCAAAGAGTAAAGATTGAAGTCATTTCTTCAAAGGAGTATATCGGGACTATGTATTCCCAAAAAAAGTAAATGTTTTCACATTTAAACAAGAAAGGAAACTAAGATTTCCAAAAGAGCCTTTGAGCTAGTTTTCAGTAAAGAGTAAGAGCAAAGTTCTTTTTTTCAAAGATTATTCGGGAACTAAGTATTCCCAAGAGTTGAAATGTTTTCACATTTGAGCAAGAAAGGAAACTGAGATTTCCAAGATAGCTTTTAAGCTAAGTTTTTGAGTAATTATCTCAAACCAAAGAAATAAGTTATATTTTTAAACATATGAGCTAAGTATTTTGGGAGTAGTATTGAGCACCGATATGGGGAGGAGTTTGAGTTCAGATAACTCACGTCTCCATAAACCATGTAGCCATCATGGGTAGTAAAGGATCATACTTTTTAGATGACTCCTTAAGATGGTTTTAACATAAACTAGTGGATCCACTTAGTTAAGGCGTTCTATATGACGGCAAAGTATATGATAGTTCTGTTAGCGTGGGCAAGACGCTGTATCATCATTTAGGCTCATTGTGGTGGTTGTCGGCTATAGAAACTCCCAGAGAAACTATATTACTTTGATATATGAGTAAAGTTGAGTTTGTTATTGCATATTTTTAACAAATTGAGTTGTTATTTACTGTTATAAATGCTTTGTATAAATTGCACTACAATTGTTGGTTTACACTGCATTTTGAGTTGAGTTATTCATGAGTTGAGTAAAGCCAAGGTAAGTGTTCCTTTGAGATCCTTTTCAAGCTTAAGTTGTGTTTAGCATTCTAACTCACATACTCGTACATTCAATGTACTAATACCAGTTGGCTTGCATCTTATTATGATGCAGACATAGGTAACCGGGATCAGCATCCAGCGCGTCGTTGATCCAGTTGAGCACTCAGAGTCAGTTAGTGAGCCTCCTAGCTTTTCGGAGGATCTTTTTTATTGCTTTCAGTATTTTAGTTCATTAGGATGTCGTGGGTTTTGTCCCGACATCTATCTTAGTTGTTTAGAGGCTTCATAGATAGAGTTAGTGATGTTAGTTCATGAGTCTTTACTTTCCCTTTTCAGTTAAGTTGAGACTTGAGTTGCCACTTTGGCAGTGAATGTTATTTATTACATTCTAAGTTGTTTATTGAGCAGTTCAGTTTATTAAAGTAGATTTATCTTGAGTAAAGTTTTCCACTGAGTAAGTAAGCCAGGTCAATGGTTCGCTTGGGGCGAGCAATGGTTCTCGAGTGCCAGTCTCGCCCAGGGTGTAGGCTTAGGGCGTGACAATCTTGGTATCAGAGCACAGAGTTCAAGAGTCCTAGGGAGTCTATGAAGCCGTGTCTGTAGAGTCCTAGTTATCGGTGTGAAGCGCACCACATCTATAATTAGGAGGCTGCAACATTTAGGAAATTCTGTCACTTTTTTCATATTCATTTCGTGCGTTAGAGTTTTATGTCTAAAAAGTTTCTTTCTAACTCGTGCTTGTGCGTAACCGATTGTGAGTTGGACTATTTTGAGAGAGCTTTCATAGGGAGTTTCTTTCCCCGGGAGGTAAGAGAAGCAAAGAAATGGTTGCTGACATGTGGATCAGGATGAGTTTATTCGTAGTTGGGTTGACTCGTTTGTCAAGTAAGGAAAGTAAGGCAACCATGCTAATAGGTGACATGGGCATAGCAAGGCTGATGATCCATTTGCAACAAGTTGAGAAGAACCAACTGAAGGATAGAGAAGAGTTTGAGAATAAGAGGGCTAAGACATCAGGGAATGAATCCGGGCAGCAAAAGAGTAATGCAAACCGGTCTTCTTTCCAACATAAGCAGAAAGGACCTGCTCCATCATCTGCTAGTGCACCTTTACCAAAGAACAAATGTGAGTACAATAGTCAGAGTTCCCAGAATTTCAGAGCTAGACCTGCATAGTTGCAAGGTAGTATGGCACAAAGGGGTACTACAATTCATGCATGTGCTAAGTGTGGTAGGAACCACTCAGGGATGTGTCATGATGGCTCTACTGGATGTTTCAAGTGTGGCCATAATGGTCAATTTATGCGAGAGTGTCCAAAGAACAATCAAAGTAATGGTAATGGGGAAAATATAGCCCAGTCTTCTTCAGTTGCTTCACTAGACAAAGTTGCACCTAGAGGAGCTACTTCAGGTACTGGCGGAGGAGGAAACCGCCTATACGCTATCACCAGTCACCAAGAGCAAATAGATTCGCTAGATGTTGTCACTAGTATGATCCAAGTTTTTAACTCTAATGTTTATGCTTTGCTAGACCCAGGAGCAAGTTTATCCTTTGCAACTCCGTACGTTGTGATGAATTTTGATGTTATTCCTGAGAAACTTAGTGAACCCTTCAGTGTTTCTACACCTATTGGTGAGTCTATCGTGATTGTCCCATTTTCGTCAATCACAAGAGCACCATGGCTGATTTAATTGAGTTAGACATGGTAGATTTTGATGTCATTTTAGGTATGGACAGGCTTCAGGCCTGTTATACAACAATAGATGTAGAACTCGAGTAGTCAAGTTCCAGTTTCCCAGTGAACCAGTCTTAGAGTGGAAAAGTAGTTCAGTAGTGCCTAAGGGTCATTTTATTTCGTACCTTAAGGCAAGAAAGTTAGCTTCCAAGGAGTGTGTCTATCACTTAGTCCGAGTTAATGACTCTAGTGTTGAGATACCTCCTATTCAGTCAGTTCCAGTAGTAAAAGAGTTTCCATAAGTCTTTCCTGATGATCTTCCCGGAGTCCCTCCCGAGAGAGAAATAGACTTTGGTATAGATATTATTCCTGATACTCATCCTATCTCTATTCTGCCATAGCATGTCATTAGTAGAGTTAAAAAAGCACTAGAAAGATCTTTTAGAGAAAAGTTTCATTCGACCAAGTATCTCAGCTTGGGGTGCTCCGGTCCCATTTGTAAGAAAGAAAGATGGTTTCCTTAGGATGTGTATAGAGTACTGTCAGTTGAACAAGGTTACCATCAAGAATAAGTATCCTCTTTCGAGAATTGATGATCTTTTCGATTAGCTTCAGGGTGCTACTTGTTTCTCTAAGATAGACCTTAGATCTGGCTACCATCAGTTGAAAGTAAGGGAATGTGATGTTCCCAAGACAACATTCATGACCCGTTATGGTCATTATGAGTTCTTAGTTATGTCCTTTGGTTTGACCAATGCGCCTGCAACATTCATGGACCTTATGAATAGAGTTTTCAAACCTTATTTAGATATGTTTGTAATCGTCCTCATTGATGACATACTAATCTATTCGAGAATGAAGAAGATCATGTTAGTAATCTCAGAATAGTTCTCCAGACTTTAAAAGATAGAGAGTTGTATGCCAAGTTCTCTAAGAGTGAGTTTTGGCTTGAATCTATGGCATTCTTAGGCCACATTGTGTCTAGAGAGGGAATTAATGTTGATACTAAGAAAATAGAGGCAGTGCAGAATTGGCCTACACCCACATCTCCAACTGATATTAGGAGTTTCTTGGGTTTGGCTGGATATTATAGAAGGTTCGTAGAGGGCTTATCGTCTATTTCATCCCCTTTAACCAAGTTAACTCAAAAGACAGTGAAATTTCAATGGTCTGAAGCTTGTGAGAAAAGCTTTCAGGAATTGAAAAAGAGGTTGATTACTGCCCCAGTTTGGACATTACCAGAAAGTTTGCAAGGCTTTGTTGTCTATTGTGATGCGTCAAGAGTTGGTTTGGGTTGCATGTTGATGCAGAATGGCAAAGTTATAGCTTATGCCTACAGACAATTGAAAGTTCATGAGAAGAATTACCCAACCCATGACTTAGAGTTGGCTGCTGTAGTATTTGCTTTGAAAATATGGAGCCATTATCTTTATGGTGTTCATGTGGATGTGTTCACCGATCACAAAAGTCTTCAGTATGTGTTTAGTCAGAAATGGCTTAATCTCAGACAGAGGATGCAGACATAGGTAACCGGGATCAACATCCAGCGCCTCGTTGATCCAGTTGAGCACTCAGAGTCAGTTAGTGAGCCTCCTAGCTTTTCGGAGGATCTTTTTTATTACTTTCAGTATTTTAGTTCATAAGGATGTCGTGGGTCTTGTCCCGACATCTATCTTAGTTGTTTAGAGGCTTCATAGATAGAGTTAGTGATGGTAGTTCATGAGTCTTTACTTTCCCTTTTCAGTTAAGTTGAGACTTGAGTTGCCACTTTGGCAGTGACTGCTATTTATTACATTCTAAGTTGTTTATTGAGCAGTTTAGTTTATTCTTTTAAAGTATATTTATCTTGAGTAAAGTCTTCCGCTGAGTATGTAAGCCAGACCAAGGGTTCGCTTGGGGCCAACAATGGTTCTCGAGTGCCAGTCCCGCCCATGGTGTAGGCTCGGGGCGTGACAATATATTAAGAAATTGAGTTTTTTTGAACTCAATGGGTGAAGAAGAACCCATTGCTGAAGTTTCCACATACCTTGATTGAAATCCTAGCTTGATTTTAGAAGAAAAGACTTGAAACTTGAATCCCTATTGTTTCCTTGAGAGAGAAGAAATTGATTTTTAGAGAATGAGATGAAATGGGGAGGCTTTGATAGTTAAGAACGTCATTTTGATATATTCTAAGTGGATATGATTGATTTTTAAATATCAAAGCCTCCCCATTCTCTCTCATTCTTTCAAAATCAATTTGTTCCCTCCCAAGTTTCTCTCCCAAGGCAAGGTTAGGGTTCCAAAGCTTCAAGTTCCCTCTTCCAAGTTCATCTAGGGTTTCAATCAAGGTATGTGAGAAATGCATCAATGGTTTCTTCTTTACCCATTGAGTCCCAAAGAAACTTCAATTTCTCAATTTATGAACTCCTCAAATTCTAGGGTTTCATGAATTTTATGGGTTATTATTGACTTTTGATTTTTTCTTCATAATTGATCTTATTGTGCATGAATTAATTATAATTCAATGTTTTCAATGGTATTTTCATGAACTCATAACATGCTAGTATTTTCATGATCATAATTATGTTATTTTCACATGCATGCTTCAGATGATCAGATTTTCACGAAATATGATGCTTCCGATTGAAGTATCTCTTAGTATGTATGATTATCATGAATTTGGTGCATTTAGATAAAGTATCTTTCAGATTATGTCAAGTTATTATGATTTAAGAGATAGTCACTATGTTATCAGATTTTTCATGAATGATTCAGTATTACTAGATTTATGCATGTTTTCGTTGGGAGTATACTTAGCACCGAGTGGACCTAAGGATGAAGGATCGTCCGTTTAGTAGAGGCATGAAACCTTTAGAATCAATCCTTTTGTCTTAGAACTATGTGCCCTCGTAGAATTTTGTATCAAATAGACATTAGCTAGTGGATCCACCTTGGCTCAGATTTCATGGTCCTTACCTTTACAAGTAGGGCACTTTTTTTTCGGTGTGGGAGTAGTACACTGAAATCCATGTTGTAGGTCACATTGTTTATGTCGGTTAATGCTATCTCCCACATTATGATATGATTTTCAGATATTGCATGACCTTGTACTATATTTTCAGATTAAATCATTAGCTTCCATGTTCTGTTACTCGGTCATTGCATTGAAATGTTTTACAGATTTTCTCATGTTTATATATATATATATATATATATATATATATATATATATATATATATATCATATTTTATGCATTTCCTCATACTCAATACATTTCGAGTACTAACCACATACTTTTCTGCATATATTGTTTTTGTAACATCTCGCAACTAGAAAGAACTATAGGAAGTTTAAAGTCTGGAAATAGTTATTTTTGGAAAGTGTAAGGAAATCTGGAAAAATTTAAGTAAGTTAAAGTGAGTTTTTGGTCAACTTCAAACGACCATAAGTCCTAGCTCAGGATGAGTTAGGTGTAGTTCCAGATATGGTTGGAAATATTTTGGAATGATCTTTCCAACGCCGCTAAGTTTGCACCATTCTGAGTTCGTATGAGTAAGTTATGCTCTTTGAAAGTTGGGCTGTTGGATTAAGGAAATGTCTAATCCGGATTTTAGGAGGGTGATTTAGTCTTTTCCTTACCTAATTTCTCTAATTCGTTTTAGGAGATTAATTGGGGTAAAACCAGACTTTATTTAGTTTAGAAAAATTAGAATTTACGCTAGGGCTTGGAGAGGAGAAGAAAGAAGAGAAAAGAGGAGAGAAATCAAGAAATCGCCAATAACGTTCAAGCCTTGCGAGTGGAATTCGTCGGGGGTGATCCCCACAAGGTATGTGAGATCACGTAGTGTTGGGTTAGTTCACCCACACGCCAATCTTGTTTCAATTCAGTGAATTTAAATTATTTGAATGCAAAGAAAGTGAGTTCATGAAGAACATTGTTGAAAATTTGTTGTGTAACGACCCTAAAAATGAAATAGGAAGAACTAGAGCCTCACATGTGTATTGAAGTTGGCAACTTGATTAAATAATGTAAATTGGCTTTTTGAGTTTAGTTCAAAGAGATTTGGGGTCCGTAGATGCTGCCAGCTTTTGACATTTTAATTTTTAGTTGGGGCTTTGGGAATTGATTAGTTATTAGATTAAGGGCTTAGGGGGTCGGTTAGGAGTTAATTAAATGACTTATATAAGGTTTTAAGTCTTTTAACAAGTCATTTGCTCTCTTTTCCCAAAATCAAAATCCCAAAGTCTTCCCTCTCTCTATATTTCTCTCTAACTCAAAGAAGAAGATGAAGTGGGATCTAGAGTTGAGGATTTCATGGTGTTTCTTCTTCAATTTTCGTGGGATTCATGAAGGTTAAGGTATGGGGATCCTTTATCCTTGATTCCTTTTCCATTCAAGGAGCCAAATCAAAGTGTTTTGAAAGTTCTTCAAAACTCAATAAAGTCCTAATTTCGGTTCTAACATGGGTTCTTGCATTAAATGATTTTTAATGATGATTTATGTTATTATTGATGTTTATTGATGGTTTTAAGAAAGAAAAGTCCATGAACCCATGTCTTTCCAAGTTTCCTAAATTTGGCTTATGAAGTGGGTTGAATGTTTATGATTGAATGATGATGGAAAAATTCTTAGGTTGAGTTGAGTAGTTTATTTATATTATTATCTATGTTTATCTATTGAGAATTGTTGAAGAATTGAGGAATGGTGATTGTGGCTTTGGAAAAGGGTAAGTTGTCCTAACTTCATTGTTAATGTAGAATTGATATAGAATTGTGATAGATTGATGTGTGATCCACTTATGGTGGAGGTGTTTACTTATTGAATATATTATGATTATGGCCTTGAAGGCATTATATGAGGAATTGAAGTGTTGACATGATATCATATATGTGAATGTGATGTAAAGGATTTGAATGAGAATCTAATGAAGTAAAGGTAATCATGCTGTGAATATAAATGTGTCATGGGATCCCAAGGTGAGCTTGAATAAAGTATTATTGTATTGTGATTAAAAGTATGTTCTCTCTTAACACGTATGAATGAAGATGATGGAATGTGAAGTGCCTTATATTGTTGAATGTCATCTCTTGACTTGGTAGACTTAGGTGCTCTTCTTGATAAATGAAAAGCTACGTTGAATATAAATCGATAGGCTATGGCATTCCTTTCACATGTAAGTGATGAAATCTGTTTCTGAGTTGGGTAGTATTTAGTAATTTATGCATATCTTGTTCTCTAGAACTTCGTTTACAATGAATAAATATGATTTGGAAAGCTAACTCGTATACCTACAACTCTTATGTTTATGTAAAACTTTAATTTAACTGTTATGGATACGAAATATGGGACGCAACATAGGGCAAGTTCTGCCCAGATTTCGGAAATTGAAATCCTGTATGATCAGCTGTAGTGTTTTGAATATATCTTTTTGTACAAAATATATTTTGCAGTGATTCTTGTTTATTTGCAACCTTTAGAGATGTACCTACATCTTTCATGAAGGTTATAAAGTCTAGTTTTGCCGTTTTCCTTTTCAAATCTAACTTGCAACTTGAGGTACCAGGCTGGACAGATTCACTGTTTTGGGAGCATAGTTGTATTTGTACATGCTAGGCTTACTTGTGATGATGATCCTATTTTACGTCAACATTACTGAGCTAATAGAAGTTAAATAAGTTATTTAATTGTATTTTTAAGGTTGTATATACTCGTGAACAAGTTGAGGACCTTGAAACGTTGGTTGGTCTACGGTCCGAACTCGCAAAGTTGTGTTGGACTGGTTCTTTGCTAAAGCACTGAGTTTATGTATAAACTTGTACTTGCACTCTTTTAACTGCGGAAATATTTGAAAGTTGATCTTGGTACCTTGGCTACCTCTTGTCACTTTGCATTGTCATGTTGGTATCCTTTAAGACGTTAAAGACGCTCATGTAAATCGCCCACTTGTACGGACTGTTTGATCACCTGGCACTCTTGTTGGGACCTTGTCCTTCTTGTGGCTGTGACTTTGTCACTCTTGGCATGCCTCTTGATTCAGATCACTTGCCATCTTGACTCTGGATTTTTAGTCCGTCTTATGAATGGAAGTTGTCCATTTTAAGTACGAATTAGAAAGCCATTTTTAATATGGTTCTTGGTTCTCTTGATTATTGGGCTTTGACCCTTCTTGATACCAGGAGTCGGGCCTTCTTGATACTTGCTTGTGCTTGGTGTGACGACATGATGTATATATTGGGCGAGCCTTGTTATTGAATCTCTTGGAAATTTGTGCTATGAGCATTCTTGACACTTGGATCTTTAAATGTAAAACTTGATATCCTTAGTGTGAACTCTAGTTACTTGATAGGTTCTACAACGTGTGGATAGTAGTATGGGATGCTATCTACACATGACACGAGTAGGCTTTGAAGGTGCCAAAATGAGTTCCCTAAGTCTATATGACTATAGTGTGAAGTCCCCTAAATGCATGAACGTGTCCTAAATGACTTTAAAGAAGAGTGTTGACTTATTGTCTAAATGATTTGTTGAATGAATAGCTTATGTTAATGAAGTGAGTTACTTAGTATGCTACCTTGAAGCATGGTGGTTCTTGTCTATAGTAGCCTTGAGGAACACTTAGATGTGTATGAAGAGCTTGTATGGGCGGCCACTTCATGTCTCACTCAAGTGTGTCTTAGGGTAACTTTAGATAAGGGTTCTTGGATGATAAAATGAGTTACGTGGTGAAAATGCTGAGTATGTCTATAATGTGGTTAATGTCTTATATGTTGGTTATGTTCTATAATATGTCTAATATGTCAATATTCATGAAGTTTTACTAAAATGGCATAGGGCATGACTTTCAACCAAATGTCCTTTTTAGCATGTTTTGGCATGGTTTCCATACTTAGTACTTAATTGTACTAACCCCTTTCTTTCCCTTTTGACTAAAGTGTAGGGATTTGGAGATGTTGATATTCCATGGTTGATGGATAGGTTTCGAAGGTGTTTGAAGATGAAGACTTGGTGAGTCCTCATATATTCGAGGACAATAACCAACATGTTCCTTTATGTCTTGTAGTTTTGTTATAGTTTGAGTGGGCTTAGTCCCATTGTTGTATTCAAGTAGTAGATGGTTTTGAGATATCTTGGATAAAGTCTAGAAAGTCTTCCGCTTGTTATTTGATGAAAGTTTCTTCGTGTGTGAAGACTTTTTTTTTCCTTGGGGGTTTTAGTGTCTATGCGATGAATGAATGATCCATGAGGCTTGTATTTGACCTCTTCGAGGTCGAATACGCCGGTTACAACTAAAGAGTGCTCTCGGGTCGTGACACGTTGAATTCTTGATGGTTGTGTTGTTGAAGTCTCTTGTTGATTTGATTCGTGTTTCCGGGTGGATTTTTGAGTTGAATCTGTTGTATGTTGAGGGTACTATTGATCCTAAATGTTTGGGGAAAGAACCATGGAAGTTAGGAGGGTTTAGAGATGAAAAACGAAGTAGAAAAATTGGAGTTTTCTGGGCAAGGGTTGGGGCGCCGCGCCTACCAGAGCGCCACAAAAGTTCCTCTGAACTTTGGCCTCTGGCGCGTCGCGCCTGCCAGAGCGCCACATAAAGTTCTCTGAACTTTGAGGGATGGCGGCCCGCGCCTCCCAGAGCTCCAGGGACGCCAGTTCTCCTCATTCATTCCCCACATTTTTGTATGTGTTCCTTAGTGATGTACCTATGTTTTCTAGTTGATTCCAACACTCTAAGGTACATCTAAACATCATGATATCATCCATAAGCATGAGATCATGAACCTTGAATCCATAATCCAATTCAAGGAAAATTAAGATCAAAGTCAAGAGAAGTAAGAGTCAAGTCAAGATAAGTTCTTAGAGTTTTCCAAAAGTTTTTTCCAAATGTTTTAACTTTGTTTTAAGTCTCAAAGTTCAAGTTGAGTAAAGAGTAAAGAGTAAAGTTTGAAGTTCATTTCTTCAAAAGTATATGAGGACTAAGTATTCCCAAAGAGATTTAAAATGTTTTCACATTTAAATAAGAACGAAAACTGAGATTTCCAAAGAGCCTTCGGGCTAGTTTCCAGAAAAAGTAATCGCTTTCTAAATGAAGCAAGAGGGGAAACTTTGATTTCCAAGATGGCCTTTGAGCTAAGTTTTTGAGCACTAATCTCAAATCACAGAAGAAGTATGCTTTTAAACATAATGAGCTAGTATCATTTTTGGGAGTAGTATTGAGCACCGATGGGGAAGAGTTCACACAACTATCAACCCTCTTAAATCATGTAGCCATCATGGGTAGAAAAGGGTCATACTTTTTAGATGAACCCTTTTCATATAGACTAGTGGATCCACATAGTAATTCAGGTCCTATAACTTTGGCCGGGTATAGGATGCGTTGGCAGCGTGGGGGAGATCGTTGTATCATCACAATAGCTCTTATGTGATAGTTGTCGGTTAGAGAAACTCTCACAACATTATTTTGTATCCTTATATACATCAGATATATTTGTATTTTTCATATACAAGCAGAGTTCATATTGTATCTTTGCATACATACAGAGTTGTTATTGTATTTTTAAATACACAGAGTTGACATCATGTTTTTAAACAACTTTTATTTATATGACACTTGTTTTAAACTACTTTATATTGAAATGAGTTCAGTTAAGTATTCATGAGTTGAGAAGAGCCAAGGTAAGTGTTTCTTTCAGAATCTCTTTCAAGCCTATGTTGTTGTAGCATTCCAACTCGCATACTCGTACATTCAATGTACTGATGCCAGTTGGCCTGCATCGTCTTATGATGCAGACACAGGTAACTAGGATCGGCATTCCAGTGCACCGTTGATCCAGTGAGCAGTTCAGAGTCAGTCGGTGAGCCTCCTTGCATTTCAGAGGATCTATTTTCATTTCTTTCTAGTTAGTTCATTAGGATGTTGTGGGGTTTTTCCCAACATCCATCTCAGTTGTTTTAGAGGCTTCATAGACAGTTAGATGTTAGTCATTTGAGTCTTTTCATTATCATTTCTTATTGTTAAGACTTGGGTTGCCAGTTTTGGCCAAGTTGAATGTTTAATCTTTAAAACATTCTTAGTTATTTTATTATCCAATTCAGTTAAGTTCATTGATCATTATAGATATGAATATTGTCTTCCGCTGAGTTAAGTAAGCCAGACCAAGGGTTCGCTTGGGGCCAACAATGGCTTTCAAGTGCCATCCCGCCCAGAGTGTAGGTTCGGGGAGTGACAGTTTCATAATATAGGTTCTGACGCATCTCATCAGATTCGCGATTAGTACAGGTGCCCTTCAGCTTGCACACTGTTGGTAGGTCCTCATATTTCGGGGACATACATTTTATGTCTTTTCTTCAATTAATACTATCATCCAGTTTCAGACAATTTAGAGTTAGTTAGGGACTTGTCCTAACAACTCACTATGACTTAGAGACTTTCAGACGGACAACTAGATTTCCACTTATGTTCTTATGTGTCAGATCATTCTATTGATATGATAGCTACTTGAGACTTTATTCCACTTTCCATTTATTTCTGTTATGTATACTATCTTAATGTTATGCTATGCCAGGGGTGGCTCTAAGGCTTGGCCAGTGAGGCCATTGCCTTAGGCCTCAAAAATTTGAAGTCCCCAAATTTGTTTAGATTATTATTATTAATTTTATTATATATTAATATAATTTATATAAATAAAATTGTTATTGTATATTTTTTATTATTATTTGTTTGAGAGTATTTTTTACCAATAAATTCATAAATTCTCATAATATTTTCACTCATTATTTGATATATTTTTTTTAACTTCCAATTTTAAATTTTATCCTTTTTACATAGGAACTAAGTTATATGTATTGATAACATAATGATTTTTTTTCAATCTTTTCTTGAACTACGTGAACACAAAAATATTCATGCACAAGTTTCCTTTTCGTTTTAATTTAATATATTATATGAAATTTTTTATAATTTGTTTTAGATATTCACCAATGAATGCTACTTAATGGAATAAATTATATCATTTAAAAATAAGTATATCATTTAAATTGATCAGAAATTTGAATATTTTTGTTACTATCCATGCTCAAAACTTCAATTATTAAGTTATGTATGTTCTTTTCTTTTTCATATCTGTGATGATAGCCAAATTAAAATTTCTGTTTGAGTTTTGAAGCTTATCATCGATAATCTATCAATTTTATTTTTTGTACTCTTCTTGCTTTTTTTTTTTTTTTTTGTGTGTGAAATTTGATATTTTTTTGTCTTACATGATTAATCTATTGTGTGGAAAATCGATGTTCTTGTTAGTGTATAAATTTTATAAAATAAATTTAAGGGCCTCTTAATATGATTTTGACTTAGGTCACGTAATCTGTTGAGCCGCCCCTGTGCTATGCCATATGGTTAGCTTGGGGTCAATCATGACTCTAGGCAACATGTCACATCTAGGAATAGTCTTGAATCGTGATATTATTTTAGTAGGAACTTAATTAATTATCTAGATAAAAAAATTGATTTATATATGAAGATATTTTAACGGTAAAGACCGTGTTATCCATCTTGAGAAATCACATCTGTTTCCAACAGATAATTAAATATAAAAGGTAAATGAAGTAAAAAGTTTATTGTGCACAAAACACAAAGAGGGTGAAGTAAGATTAACGTTGTTTTTATTATAAAATAAAATTAGTTTTAGAGAAAACATGATATATTCAAAGTAGCGAACCCATCGCCTACTGCAGCGCGGTCGTCTCTACAGCCCATGCAAATTTCAATCTACAAGACTTATTTTTCATATGTTTTCTTACTTTCCCATTAATACCACATTCAATTTTTTGTTCCCATATTTTATTTTTTAGTTTGTTTCAAAAGTAATATTCTCTTCATTTCAAAATAATTAAATTATTGGATGTTTCACACCATTTGAGAAAAGAAGATTAGAACACAAATTAAACATTACTTTCCGTTTTTACCCTTATTAAGTACTCCCTCTGTCCCTAATTACTTGTCCACTTTAGAATTGACACACCCATTAAGAAAACAATAATTGACATAGTGAGTTTACCATTTACCCTTATTAATTATAAAGTAGATGAATTAAAAACTTAAGATTTTCAAGAAGTTCTACCTTTTTCAAAGTAATTAATTGAGGGTATAATAGGTAAAAATTTTTTTATCCTTTCTTTGATTTGTCAAAATGGATAAGTAATTAAGGACAACTAAAAAAATAAAAATGGACAAGTAATTAGGGACAGAGGGAGTATTGTCAAATTAATCTTTAGAACAACAAAACATTAATCATAATAACTAATTTCAATTCTAAATAATTCAAAAATGTCTTGAACTCATCGCATAGTAAATAATTCAAAGTAGTTAAAGTTTCTTGAACTATCACATAGAAAATCTAAATGAAGGGTAAATGGAAGAGTATTCTAAAAGTAGTCTTGAAGATTGAACAATTAAGTTAATTTTAAATATGAAAATGTCTCAACAATTCGATTATTTTGAAATGGAGGAGTATCACTTTTATATAATTACAAATAACTTAACTTTAAAATTCTCTTTCTAGCCATAATAAAATGATTTATAGTCACATAAATAATCAGATATTTTAAATAACAAATTTTAAAAATCTTCTTTTATTTGTTAAATTTTATGTCAAGTCAAATCATATCACATGAATTAATACGAAGAGGATAGTTTATTTAAATTATATATATATATATATATATATATATATTGATCGTATATATGGTGTTTTTACACGATCGATATATTTTTACTTGTTGTAACCAGTCACCTACCATAATTTACCGGATATCAAGTTATGCTTTCTCCAAATATTACCTTTCATAGTACACAAATTTTAACGGTAAAAGTTAAACTTCACTGTAAATTTAACTTTTTTTTAGATGACGATCGTGCTACTTATGATATTCTTTAAGGTAATAGATTAGTACTCCTCTCCTCTGTCCAATAATATTTGTCTACTATTTAAATATAATAAATACAATGTAATAGATAAATAACTATATTTAATGATAAAGATAAATTAGGAATTAAAATGTAAAATTATTCATTGATTTCATAAAGTGGACAAATATTATTAAAACATCCCAAAATATTGTAGTGAACAATTATTATTGGACGGAGAGTATAAAAGTATTTACACTGTATCTTCAACTTCCTTTGAGTTCACACATTTATCTCAGAATCCCCATAATTAGTAATTGTTTAAGGACAAAAAGGTGCACACCAACTTTTGCAGCCAGAAGCAAACATCCCCTATTTTCTTTCACTAGTAGCCTACTCTTTAATCTGTATGCATTTAGAAGACAGTTGTACGATGCAAATGGTGTTTTGTGTTTCCTTTTACTGTGAAGTCTAAGTTAAATTAGTTGACCAAATTTTCAAATTGGTCCATAATGTTTGTAGTCTGTACGAATTTATTTGATGACTCCTTTCAATGTTTGACAATCTATACAATAAATGGCGTCCTCAACCTTAATGTGAAAAGTATCACTATCTCAACGTTGGAAATTGTTTAATGATTTTCCCTACTAAGTGAATTGAGTTAGCCAAAAGGTTGTAAAGTTGACAATTGGAAACTTTAGGACACCAAAACTTCAGAGTATTAGGAGTTGATTTCTCAAATGATCATACAACTAATAGTTATTATCTCAAAAAAATATATTTATTAAAAAAATTGAAATATGACTTTTAAGATAATAACTGTTAGTTGATTGATGAGAATCGGACGGAAGAACACTAATCCCACTTGCCATATTACTAGAAGATGTGCTCATTTGTCAACTTGATCAGCTATGTATAAACTCTTTTACAAGTACATATTCTAGTCAACAGAAGTTGGTACTGTTCATTTACTTGCTTTCATACTTGCAATTAGATAATAATAAAACTACAAAAAAAAATTATTTTAGAAAGCTGCCTAAACATTCTCATTTGGAAAAATTTGATAACTTTCCCTGTGAAACAATAGTTATCCATTATATTAAAAATAACTATCTAATAATATTTGTACAGTTTAGAAAATCAAGAGATAATTTATCTTTTGTGTCTAATTTACCCATGCTATTAAATACTCCCTCCGTCCAACTATAGTTGTCCATTATACTAAAAATAGTTATCCAATAATATTTGTCCAATTTAGAAAATCAAAAGATAATTTACTTTTTGTGTCTATTTTACCATTACAATTAAATACTCCCTCCGTTTCAAAAAGATTGGTCTGGTTTGACTTGGCACAAAGTTTAAGAAATTAAAGAAGACTTTTGAATCTTGTGGTCCTAAATTAAAGTTATGTCAAATGTACAAAATTGCCCTTAATCTTGTGGTCTTAAACATGCCACGTGGAAAGCAAAAAGTAAAATGTTACCAAAAATGGAAAGAGGTCATTTTTTTGAAACTGACTAAAAAGGAAAGGAGGTCATTCTTTGTGAAACGGAGGGAGTACTATTTATCATCTAACACATTTCTCAAATCATTAAATTTAACAAAGTCAAAGGATAAAATAGTAATATATTACCCCTATTATTTATTGTTTCTTAAGGGGTGTGCCAAGTCAATAGTGGACAACTATTGTTGGACAAAGGGAGTAATAAAATGTAACGCCCTGACCCTACACCCTAGACATGACCGACACTCGAGAACCATTTCTGGTCCCCAAACGAACCCTTGGACTGACTGACTACTTAGCGGAAGACTTACTCAAGAGATAATAGGCTTTAAAATAAAATTTAGAACATTTAAACTCAAAGTAAATACTCAACTCAGACTGTTTGTAAAATACTCAAAGACATAAATATAATAGTTTGCAAAAACATCTCAAGGAAAAGTAAATACTGAGAGACTTCTCAACTCTATATATCTATGAAACCTCTATTACTCAAGATGGATGTCGGGACAAGACCCACGACATCTCAAGACAACTGACTACAAAATAATTGTGAAGTCCCCTAAAATGCAAGTAGGCTCACCCAAGCTATCTAAAGTGTAAAGTGATCACAACGAAGCGTCTGTTGATGATTCTGAACACCTGTATTTGCATCATAAAAAGATGCAGGTCGAATGACATCAGTACATTGAATGTACGAGTATGTAATATAGCCAAAACAAAATAACTGAATGACAGTGTTGTAATAGATAGAATATACTCAAGCTGAATGTAAAGAAATAAATGAGTTAAATAATTTAAAGCTTTACAAAATACTTACTCATCTTTGAACTCAATGTAATAAGAGTTATATGAAAATACACTATAACTCTATTAGGAGATTCTTTAACTGACAGCCATCGCTATGAGCTATGTGATGATACAACGTCTTGTCCACGTTGCCAGAACTATCCTATATCATTCCGGGGTATAGAACCTTTCAACTAAGTGGATCTAATAAGCTTTGCCCGAAGGCACTAAGGATTCATCTAAAAAGTATGATCATGTACCTATGTTCGCAAGAATTGAATGAATACTCAAGAATAAGGTTCATGCTGAAAAATAGGCATGAACAATCAACTCAATAATCGCAATACACAATGTATGGCAATTCAATGATTAGAAATAGAAATTTAATAATCAGCAACTCAAGAACTCAATATCAACTCATCTCAAGAATATGCAAATCTAAGGATAGAACCCTGGGTTACTCTTTTACTGATTTGAAAGTAGATGTAGGGCGCGGAGACGAACTAGTCCAACACTATGATAACCTTGCATACTTGAAAGATAAAGTTCTTGGAGAAATCAACGAAACTCGAAGAACGCACGAACCCTAGAATTTCTCCTCTTGGAACCTTGCTCTAATGACTTGAATTGTTACTGAATGTAAGAGAATTGATAAACACTTTCTAAGCCCTTAATTAGGTGTAAAATGTCGTGGTTTAGGCTTATAATAAGGGTTAAAACGACGTAGTTTAAGTACCAAATGTATATTTAAAAGATCAAAACGGCCCCAACTTAAAAAACTGACGAGGTGGCCTGAAAGGGAGGTTTCACAGACAGTTTAAGGCTCCACAGTAAGTGAAAAACTTCACTGGTAGTATAGCCGTCCGTGAAACTTCAACTCTCTGACAAGGCTTCACTAAAAAGAGCATAACATTTTACCCCAAACTCGAAATGAGGCAAACTTGGTGGTGTTGGAAAGAAAACTCAAAGACCTTTAATTTGATAGGTTATGGGTCACATAATTTGTTATGGTCTGAGAGATATAATCATTTGAAGTTGATTTGAAACTTAAAAGCTAATGGGTGACTTATACAGACCTTTAAACGGATCATACAAGCCACCACGAGCTATCTAGCGTCCCGTCCAGGTGACCCCACCTTGGAATCCCTAAATGGTTGACCACCTAGTCCTAAACGGGTCGTGGACTCCTAAACAGTTCGTATAGGGATCCGTGAAGGGTACATGGTCCATTTTGGGTTCGTGGACTTGCCCCTTAGCCCTCTTTAGCCTTTCTCAAAGTTTGATGTATTACACGAATGATTCAAATATTAAGAGTAGAGTTGCAAGGTGTTATACAATGATTCAGGTCATAGCTTAGATATTTTCTGTAACACCTCAAAATTTGAAAAAAGGGAGAAAATAAAATTTTGGGTTGCAGGCTATCTCTACGGTTCCCATATACAGACCGTAGAAGCTTCTACAGGCAGTAGATGACAGCCGTATGAAGTGGGAAAATAATTTTTTTCAAAAAAAGTCCCAATATCCTTTTTAAGGTTTACTAGGATTGTTTGCCATTCTATGTATGAGTCGTAGATAGGTCTCATAGGTGACTGCCAGACTTAGTATTTTAAAGCTTAAAGTTGATTTCTACGGTTGACATGTACGGACCGTAGGAAGACCTACGAACCAAACATGGGTTCCGTAAAAAATAAGTGATTTTTAAGGTCCTAGAACTCGGTCTACGGTTGACCAGTGTGAACCGTAGAAAGTTCTATGGTCTGTAGGTCTGAACCGTAGGTTGAGTCAACAGTTATTTAAGAGGGCTTCTGGGTCTTTTTCCTAATTATTTAGCAAGACCTGATATCACTCATGCTGTGAATTTAGCAAGCCAGGTTATGCAAAGTCCAAACATTGAACATCTTCAATGAGTAAAAAAGATTCTCAGATACATTAAAGGTACTCTACATTTTGGACTTAGAAATTATTTCACAATCACATTGTAGGTTGTATGGATATTTAAATGCTGATTGGGGAGGTACCACTACTAGGAAATCAACTACAAACTATTACATCTACCTAGGTGCAAAATGTATTTCTTAGACTTTCAAGAAACATACCACGGTAGCTCGATCGAGTGCTGAAGCTGAGTATAGAGCACTAGCCTCCACTGCTTCATAGATGACATGGATCATGTATCTACCTCATGATCTTGGTGTGTTCCTCTGATATGTTCCTACAATGTATTGTAAACTTGAGTGCCTTGTACATAACAGTTAATCCAGTTATGAATACTAGAACCAAACATGTTTAAATGGACTATCATTTTGTTCGTGAGAAGGTGGCCAGAGGACAACTTCTTACTCAGTTTGTGAGGTCTAACCATCACCTAGCTGAAATTCATACCAAAGCATTGACAAAACAAGTATTTGTTGTATTTCACAGCAATTTAGGAGTTACAGTTCCTCCTCTCACTAGTTTGAGGGGAAGTGTTGAAGATGAAGGAAGCTGATGATTGGAACATGTCAAAGGAACATATCCAAGGAAGCTGACTGTCGTGTTTACTGTTGTAGAGTTAGAGTCACAGAAGGTACTACTAAATCCTAACTTATGTACGATTAAGCTGTTGTATCGTGTATGGGGCTAAAGTCGACTAGGATAAGGTGTTTTAGTTATAGTAGTAATACTACTCATGTAAATTATATATTTGTATTGTAGTAGGATTCCTAGTGTAGCTAGTATAAGACTCTTCTCCTATATAAGGAACATGTACTCAACAGTTTTATTCATCAATACAATCCTTGATTTCTTTAAACTTTATGTGAGAATTCTAAACATACCGTCAATTCCTATTCCGTAAGTTAGCACAAAAGATTTATATTGTATCTACCGCAATATTAACGTAAGATAAGATGTGTTGCTTTGTAATGGATGTAAAAACTAAATTGACGGTTGCAACATCTTTCATTTTATCAATTGAGTCTACCTGCAAGTATCACAAAAAATGACATCTGCTTCTCTCTGTTTGCTCCTCCTATGCATATGGTTATAAATTGTCTCAATAAAGAAGGAAATTATTACTAAATATAAAATATTTTGGAACAGTTAAACAAAAAGTGTTAAATGAATTGACATTTTGTTTACCTGGTGTCTGGAGCCCTAACCGGTGTGAATTTTCTCCATATCCAAAGCTCGAGAAGGGTGAAATAGTCTCACCACTGCAACACAATCCATGTTGTGAGTTATTTTGGTACTGAGGGAGGGAAGTGAAGAAGAGTGAGTAAAAATAAATTATTTGTCATAGACAATAAATGAATGCTTTGAAATCTGAAAAAGGATAGCTCAAGTTTAGGGCTGTCTCAGACCAGCACCCGACATTTGTGCTATAAATAATCACTAACTTATGACTAGTACAACACCCTAGCCATTTTTCAATGAGCAGCTTTGAGTCACAAACTAGGCAAGAATGTTTAAACAAAAGAATTACTACAAAATACTATGATCACATGAGCAGTAGATCATCATCATGTAATGATCCACCAGCAGTAACAGTCGTCGTTGAAGGGCGTTCGATTTGCCAGATGATAAGTCTTCACAAGCTTGGTAGCTATCAAAACCTTGCTAAAGCACTTAAGCAGATGTTTGTAGATAGTGGTGACATTATTGAGTGTTCACACAATAATAATAATAATGTTGATCTTTCAAATGCTCTTCCTGGTCATCTTATTGCTTATGAAGATATCGAAAATGACCTCCTCCTTGTTGGTGATCTAAATTGGAAGTAAGTAATCTAACTCAACACACACCAACGTATATAAACACTTTAGCGGCAATTACTTAACAAAAAATAGTTTAATTATCGTTAAATATGTTTTTTTACTGGCAATTAACAATCTTTGTAAATGTCCTTAAAGTGTATAGTGACATTAAATCTAATGACAATTAACTCATATCGATAAAGACTTTAGCAATCTTGGTAAAAATGCATATTTATTGACCCAAAAATTTGTTTTAGTTGTAGTGCTATCATTTCACTTTCAGATCGACATACTATTATACTAAAACTAGGTGAAAGATGATTTTAAAAGTTTTATGAAAATTTTGGTAATTTTAGAAAGTCACATAGATAAGATTATTTTTTGTATTTTTATTATACCACCCAAAGATGTATAAAACATTATCTTCGGGTAAGAGAAATGTGGTGATGAAGCATAAACTTTACCATTATTTGTCTTTTGTTTTTATATACTTTTACAAGAATGTTCTTTTCTTTTTAATTTCAATTTTTTTCGTAACATGTTAAATGCCATTAGATTAAAAGATATTTTAGTAATTTTACATCCCTTTAATTTAAATCATAAGATTTAAACATCTTAGTTGCATTCTTAAATTCTGCATTAAATTAAACTAGACTAACAAATTAAAATGGTAAGCGGATATACTTTGTCAGATTTACTTTTAGAGAAGAATTTTCCATATTCTGGAATGAATGCAATTAAATTTTTATATAAAATAGGTATATATGCATGTTGTGCGTTTGTGTAATTTCAAATCATGTTGTGCATGAGTAGACTCTGTAAAATCCAGTATAAGTGAACTAGATAAAACGAAATCACATACCTAAATCTGCCATAAAATGAGTGTAGAGAAAATATGTGATATAATTAACCTACTCATTGAATTTTATCCAGAGATTTCGTGAAGGTGGCTAAAAGAATACGAATTTTGCCGGCGAAGCCAAATTCACGCAACGGAAGAGTGGAGAATAATATTTAATATATTTTCTTTTCTTTTCTTTTTCTTTTATGTGTAATTTCCTTGGTACAAAGTTTTGCTTGTTTTGTGTAACAAATTATGTTCTCTTTTCTTCAATTTAGGGTCCGTTTGGTCCTGTGATATGAAATTATAATTTAAAATCATGTGATGAAATAATGAGATAAAGTTGAAATTTTATTTGGACACCTACTTAATGTTTAGCTTAATACAAGGGAAAAATAGTAATTACTAATTTATTTAAAATGCCAGCTTGATTTTTATTTATATTTTTGTCTATGATTTTATATTATGAATAATATTTTTTAAGTTCGAGAACTTTTAATATCGTACGTTATTCCAAAACTTGTTGCTTTCACGCAAGCCTCAAATCGTCTTTCATTTTAATTTACCACCTACAACACTTTACTTCATTTTGTAGATTATACTTCACAACTATGTCATATAGAGTTTATATATTCTCGTTACAAGATGGTTTCAATATATCTCTATCGTTATAAAAATGACTTATGTATATTTCTACCGTTACAAAAGTGACTCACATATACTTTAATTTTAGGTTGAACCTATCGATAACTCCCTAAAGTTAGCATCAATTTTCACTTAGACACCTCAACTAGACTTTGTTCATTTTAGATACCTTATGTTGAGTCCTGCTGTGTCATTTTGACACTTTTTGCTGACTTGACATATTGTGTGTGCTGCACCCATTTTGAGCGTGTGAGGGGTTTTATTTTTGGATTTTTAAAAATTTTGTTCCTTCTTCTTCTTCACTTTTTAGCCCTACCACTTATTCCACCTTCCACCATGAAAAATCATGATAAAAAACCTTACAAAATATGAAAAAATAAAATAAAAAAACTATCACACTAATTTTAAAATGAACAAAGCTTACTTGAGGTGTCTAAGTGAAAATTGGTGCCAACTTTAGGAGACTGCCGATGGGTTCAGCCTTAATTTATCTAATGGAAGGGAAAATAAATAAATTGATTTTTAAATTTAATTTTTTTTATGTAGTAGTATATATGATCCTTTTTACACATAATTGTTTTTGACTTCTTTGATTATCATTATTTGAGTTTCTTATTTTTATTTTATTTTTTTCTTTCAATCTTTCGTTGAAAATATGAGTAATAAATTAAAGAGGAATGGAAAAAGGGAAAACGTCAGAAAAAAATATAAAATTATCTTTTTGCAGCTATATTGTAATTTTTTTTTGTATCTTTAAAATAATTTGGGGCATATATGATAAATTTTACAAGAAAGTTAATGAGAAAATAAATTAGACCATCAAAATAATAAATTCAAATTAGTCGTGGAATCAAAGAAGCAATATATATACATGTGAGAAAAATCAAATATACCCCCACATGAATATCTTTTTAATAAAAAATATAAAAAAAATAATTTTATTACTTCCGTTAGAAGAAAATGATAAATGTGAGCCATTTGTGTGACAATATGAATATATATGAGTTACTTTTATAAGAGGTATATCAACTTTAAATAACAAAGTTGAGAGAGATGGAAAACTATTACTAACAAAACGCTCTTTAAGAAAAACCCTACTGCTGTCAACCCTACTCTGCCTAAATTCCGGTAACCATGGCCGCCACGACCACTGGTCAACCTCCTCCTGAGGTAGGCCTGCCAATTCCTTTGTCGGGACTCATGTATGCTGATTCGCTAAGACCAAAAACATCCCACATCAAACCTATACCGTTAAAATTGATTACATACCTGCATGGAGAACCACAAGCAATATAGGAGTAGGAAGAGGTCAATAAGATGATTGTCAATGAAAATCTGGAGTATGTAGTAATTGGGAAGTTCTCGTATGGTTGGCCAGACATACAAGATCTGAGAAAACTCATTCCTAAACAATGTGAATTAAAGGGAGAATACAATATCAGACTTTTGAGTAATCAACATGTTTTTGTTAGGGCTACATTGTTAGATAACTATGTCCATCTTCTATCGAAACCAGTTTTTTACATCACCCATAAGAATTGGTCCATTCCGATGTGAACATTAAAGTGGTATCCAATTTTAACCTGGAGGAGGAGACGTCAACAATGATTGCATGTATATCGTTTCCATCACTTCCACCATTTTTTATTGGAAAAAAAGTAGTATTCTTTCTAGCAGCAGCAGTGGGGAAACTCTTACAGGTGGACATGGAAACCAGGAATCAGACGAGACCAAATTGTTCAAGAGTTAAGGTGGAGGTAGATTTACTAAAGGAGTTCCGGAGACAGATTAAAATTTGAATGAGGATGAAGAATGAGGAAGTGGATCAATATCAAATGTGATTATGTTCCAAAGTACTGTCAGACTTGTATGATTCAGGAGCACAATGAACAACAATGTTATGTTGTACACCCACAATTGCATCCAAACAAGGAGAAATCAAGACAGGAAGACGACAAGAAGAAAGAAGGAAATCGTCACAAGGAAGATAGCATAGGGAAGAAGACATCAGGGAAAGAAGGATAAAAACAAAACGTGAGAAAAAAAGGACGAGTTTATGGAACAGAGGCACAAAATATGGGGAGGAGGAAGGACTAAGGAACTGGAGAAAGTCTAGAACAAAGAGGGAATAATTACAGGAAACAAGTTTAACATGCTGGCCTCAGAAACCAGGAGCCGAAGAAAGATCTGGAAAAGAAACTGGTGAAAGAAAATGATGCAGAGATGGAGAGTGGACAGTCCAAATATATCTCCACTGAGCTACGAAAGAGTATTAACAAAGAGAAGTTGCACAAAGCACGCAGTCCACACAAGCGCAATGAAACAACTGATTTGGGAAGCAAATCAAACATAGATCATATAGCAAGCACAAAAGGGAGCAGGAATGATCAAAAGGAAGAGAGTAACTATAAAGTGTTGCATGAAGGCACAATGAAGAAGAATTTACATAAAAAATTAATGGTGGGGAGAGCACACATCTGGGAGGGGGAGACAGTGCAACCACACCAAGAAACTTGTTTGAAACAAGTTTAGGGGAGGTGAGAGACAATTTCTTTGAATAAGAAGAAATAGTAAAAGGACCGAATTTAATAGAGGAAGAAGTGACACAACAAAGAAAGGACACTGAAGAGGACGAGGACATGGAGTATAACATTCAACAAATCAACAAAGCAGGAGACTTATCCCCAAGGCATACCAACAGTCTGAAAAATAAGGCACGAAAATGCAGACCAGTAATTCTGTTACAGGTCAAGAAAAGGAGCAGGGATAGGGGATCCAATAGTGATCAATGACTGAAAAAAAATGATCTTTTGGAATATTAGGTCTATTAATACTCAAAAATCAAAAATCAAAAATCATTTGAGAGATTAATGGGCTTACATAAAAGACATCATTATTCATTTACAACATTGATGAAACCATTGCAAATGTCATTAGAGCTAGATAAATATAGCAGGAAGTTAGGCTTCGACAAGGCTGGAGTAAATTGTATAGGAAAAAATTGGTATTTTTGGAAATATGAATGGGAAGGTAGAGTTATTTTGGACACACTGCATCAAGTTACCATCCAATTCAGAAACAATATTAAGGAGTTTATCATTTCAGCGGTAAATGTTAGGTGCAATCCATTAGAGATATTGGAGATGTGGATGAATTGGAAAGCATATAAGAGAGAGTGCACTATCCTTGGGTCATTGTTGGAGATTTTAATGTTATTTTAAACGGAGAAGGGTACAAAACTACCCTTCATCTACCTATCGGCCCTAAAATACCCCTGACATCCACCTTTCCTCTCTAAAATACCCTCGATGTACATGACAGTCTAACCTATTTAATAATTTTACTTTAATAATGAAGCCGTGGATTTTGCAACATTCATTAGTAGTGGTGCCCTATCTGAAGTGAGAATTTCATGCTGTAAATATACATTGTGGAATGATGGGATTTAGGAGGCTTGCATATTTAAAAGACTTGATAGGGTTTTGGTGAATCAAGAATTTATGAATTTATTCCCATCCTCAAAGGTTCAGCATCTCATCAGACAGGGGTAGATCGAGACTTGTAGCTTGATTCTTTACTCATTCCATACTGGGAAGAATTGTAGAAAATCATTCGATAACACTTCTTCCTATTTCTTTCTCAATGATATATGACGATCAAGATAATTCCCGTCATGCCCCTCTTCATATGATTCGCAACACAAAAGAAGAACCTTCAATTAAGCCTTTCAAATTTTGAACTTTTGAAGTAAACATCAATAGTTCAAGAAGTTTGTGGAGGACAATTGGAAGATCGATGTTGCTGGAAATCCATTTATCAAATTTCATGCTAAAATGAAGAACGTCAAGAAAACATTGGCAACCTGGAGCAAAGAGGTATTGACAACATATTTCAACAAATTGCCACAATAGAGGACATTATAAAGGTAAAGGAGTCGCAAATGGAAATACAAGTGTCAACAAGTACTATGGTTAAATTAAGCAAGGTAGAAGTGGAGTTGAAGAAATAACTGAGATTGGAGGAGGAGTTTTGGTGGCAAAAGGCGGGGGATGAAGTGGTTCTCAGATGGAGACAGAAACACAAAATTTTTCCATTCGTATGTTAAGGGGAGATGAATGAAGCATCATATTGAAAAAATGATCACAGAGCAGGGGGTTCTTTTGCATTCAAATGGCGAAATTGGGGGTGCGGTGGTGGAGTACTATATGAACTAGTTTAAAGATGATAATCTTGGGGATGACTATTGTAATACCTCAAATTTAGAAAGAAGGAAATTGTAGTTTTTAGGCTGGTGTCTGTGTCTACGGGTCCCATCTACAGACTGTAGATAGCAACCATAGGAAATAAGAAAATAAGTTTTTTCAAAACAAGTCCCAGTACCCTTTTTTACGATTTACCAGGACAGTCTGTCATTCCATGTACAAGTTGTAGATAGGTCTTGTAGGTGACCCCTAGACTTAGTGAAATTTGTAAGTTTAAAGTTGATTTCTACGGTTAACATGTATGGTCCTTAGAAAGACCTACAAGCCATACATGGGTTCCGTCAACAGTTGACCAAATTAAGAGTCTGTGATCCATTTCTACAGTTTACTACTACAGTCCATACATCTATAGAACGTAGGTCCAAACCATAAATGATAAGTCAACAATTATTTTTAAGGGCTTTTAAGTCTTTTTCCTAATTATTTTAACCCAATACTATGTTGTTTTTCCTTCCACCCTAAGCCCTATACAACACTTTTAAGCCACAAATTTACCATTTTTCAACTCATCCTTCAATGTCCCTAAAACTAACCAAAGTCATCCTCAAGATCAAGGAAGAAGAATAAGAACTAGGGTTCAAGTACAAGTCTCCAATTCTCCAATATTTGTAGGGTTTTAACATCAAGGTATGATAGGATTCACCTATGGAGTCCTTTCCTCCATATGGTTCCTAAATTATCCAATTTTACAAGTTAGATTTTCCAATTGAAGTTAGGGTTTTATTCAATCTTCTTGGGTTCTTTTCAATTATGACCCAATTGATTGTTTTCTATATTTTTATGCATGAATTGAAGTAATTACATGTTTTGAAGTTTCATTCACATGGACTCATGCATGATCATATGATAAAGCTTATGAACTATGAAAGATCAACGTATAGAGATATGCACAATTCTTTATGAAAGTTATATAAATGATTTAAGGTTGCTTTGAGAGTAAATCATTGTTGTTGTGGAAGAGTTTCTCACAAAAAAGATTCATAAGGTTGAAAGGTCTTCTCAGTTAAGGTGAATTGAGATTAATGAGCTATTCTAAATGAACTCTAACTTGGATTGACTATTTAGTTGTGCCTTTCCATAGATAATAATATGAATATGATTATTTAGTGAGATTTATTCTTAGCACCGAGTGGACTACTGACGATTACCCATGTTCCATAACTATGTGCCACCATAGGTTTATGTCACGACCCAGGGGTACCCCCTAGATATAACATGGTGTATAGAACCCCAAAGGACTCCATACAATCAACTTAGCATATCATAACATAAAGTAATAGAACATTAAAGAGTAAAACAATCATTTTAAGTCCAAAACAATTTTATAGAAAAGCGGAAGTCTAATTTATATATCAACATAGCCATCTATTACAATCAAATGAAAGTGGGCCTAGCCCATACAACATGTCCAAAATGGAAATAAGAAAGAGAGACTAAAATGAGAGTAGTCCGTCCTCGAACCATGAGGACTCACCAAGCTCGGGAAGAATCCAAGTTCAAGCTCTAGCCACTAAAATGAGAACCCTGTCTGTCGGGACCCTACATTTGAAAAAAAAATATAGGCAAGAGTATTCGTTAATACAAAAATACACTAAGTATAATAGCTACGCATAAAAAAATTCAAAACATACTAAGAAGGACATTTCATTTCATGACATGCAATTGACATTTTAAAACATGATATAAGAGGGTTAGAAAACATAAGTCATAACATTATGGTCAATGCAAGCTAAATCATCTTTAAGTCTTTGAAGACATATGAGATACTTCTTTAAGTAACCTTAGTTCATTAATCATCTTATTGTGGGAAAATTAGCCTCAACCGACATAAAGACCATGTGAGCTAAAACATGATCATCCGGTGTCTCACACACAGAAAAGGGTTGTTGTACTTGCCTAGGGTAGAGCCATGAACTTCTAGCTTAAGTGGATCCACTAGCTAAATATCCTATGGGGGCACGAAGTTTATGGGATAAGGAGATTGTTACTAGAAACCCGACCTCTACTAACGGGAGGACTTCCATCTCATGAGACTTCTTCTAGAAACCCGACCTCTACTAACAAGAGAGCTTCTATCTCAATGTCAATATCCACTCGGTGCTAATCATAATTCCCACAAAATAGTATTTCCTTACTTATTCTCATTATCTATGGAAAGGCATTTCACCTTGTCAATCCAAGCTAGTTCATTAGGATAGCTCTTATTCATTTATTCAATTAGGTGAGACTAACCTTTCAACCTAAGAATCCTTTCTATGTGAGAAAACCTTTCACATCATGGTTGCAAGTGTTTTATGAGAATAACCTTTCAACAACACAACAACAACAACAACAACAACAACAACAACAACATTGGCACTTCACTCTCAAAGCACCCTTACAACATTTACATCGTTTCCATAAGATCATGCATAAACTCCTACTTTGCCATTTCAAGGTTCAAAGCTTATTTTTAATCATCAAATTTAGAATTCAAGCATTAGATAGGTATTTTATCATAAATTCATGTAAATTCTCTTACTTCATGCTTTGGATCATAAAACTCCTCTTTCATAATCAACAACTCACATTATGAAATCACAAGTTGGAAAACATGGAGGTTTGCATGAGTTCATAGGGGAAACATCATAAAAGCATTGTAAATCATCAAATCATGCATATTTAAACATAATGACATCATTAAGATCAAAAATCAAAAGAATCCATGGTGTTTGAAGAAAACCCTAGCTAATTGGGGAATTCTACCTATTGAAATAGAGGAATTTAGGGACTCCATGAATGAAAGGGATTCATGGATGAAAACTACCATACCTCAAGTCCAATTGCTTATATTCAATGGAGGAATTAAGACCTGAGCTTGAAGCCCTAGGTTGAATCTTGTTCTTCTTCTTCAAGTTTTCTAGAGAGAGAATATTTGGGAGGAGATTTGATTTTTTTTGGGGAATTTGGAGGAATGAATTAGATGGTGTAAATTTGGGGGTAAAAAGGCTTGTATAGGGGTTCTAAACTTAGACAAAACGACATAATATAGGAATTAATTAATTAGGAAAAGACCCAACTGCCCCTAAAATAACTGACAGCAGTTGACCCATGACCCACCACCGACAAATCGTGGGTGGACTTACGGTCAATCCTGCACGTCCGTGGTTGGTGGTCAGAGAGTTTTAGCCAGTCGACGGGCCACTTGACCACGAGGTGTGGTCCCACCTATGGTTCGTAGGTTCCACCTTGGTCCATGCCTGGACCTTTTCTGAGCGGTAATCCATGGACCAACCTATGGTGCGTGGCCCACACCACGGGCCGTGGTTGGCTTTTTGTGGATGACACCTTGAAGATCTGAAAAAGCTGTTATTTGGTCTTTCGCATACAGGGTGTTACAATATCTCTCCCTTGGGATCATTCGTCCTCGAATGAGATTTAAACTGGTTCTAAAAGAGTAGGAGATGAACTAACAACCCAACCTAACAATGCAATGCATACAACTAAGGAGAAACTATTGACTCCAAGCTAGGACGTTCTCAAAACATCACATAGGGGTGAATCTAATTTTAACAGCCCATCAAGCATGCAATCTAGGGCTGGCAAGGGGACGGGGACGGGGACTGGGGGACGGGACGAAGGGGGATGGGACGGGACGGGGGACGGTTCTGGGGGGATTTTGCCGGGACCGGGATTGGGGGGACAAAAATAAGTCCCATCCCGTTCCACTATATATACGGGATGGGACGGGTTTTGGGGGAGACGGAACGGGACGGGACGGGGGATTTTTTATTTTTTATATACTTATTTATTTGTATTGAAATTATATATTATTGAATAACATTTTTAGTTTATTTGATTTTTTTTCAATAACATTTTTAGCTAATAAATAATGCTTAAGTTTTCAAAATTCAAATTTCAATTTCAAATTTCAAACTTCAAATTTCAAATTTCAAATTTCAAATTCAACTTTCAAATTTCAAACTTCAAATTTCAAATTTCAAATTTCAAATTCAACTTTCAAATTTCAAACTTCAATTTTCAAATTTCAAATTTGTATTTTAAATATTTTAAAGTAATTTAAACTTGAAATTTTGATTTTTAAATCAAGTATTTTAAAGTTAGTTTAGTATATATGTAAATATGTTTGAATATATTAAAATTAAAATGCAAGACAATAGTTATATAAAAAAGACTTAATAAAGCCTTCAAATTTATTCAATAAAATGTAATTGCAACTTAGAACTTAGAAGTTACAATTTACAAATATTGGTGGAGTAACTAATCTACGCAACCACCTTCTAGGAAGGGTTCTGTTTCAATAAGTTGTCATATGTAAAACTAATATTTGTTACAAATATTAGATGAGTAACTAATTTACGCAGCCACCTTCTAGGAAGGGTTCTGTTTCAATTAGTTCTCGGATGTAATCTAATATTTGTATTCTCCTTTAAAATTTAATTCTAATTGTCGCATCATATCGACGGTAACATCCTCCGGTGTTGGCAAACTTGCTAGAAAATCTTGTGACTCTAATTCATCATCACTAGATCCAATTACCGCATTAATCCAAGCTTCTTGTTTGGAACTTAACTTTGGCAAATTATAATTTCTCCTCTCGGCATTGACCCAATCTCTAAATAAAACTGATATTTCCAAACTGTCTTCCGCCAATGAATGTCTATGATCGCCAAGTTGAAACCTTGCAGCACTAAAAGCTGCCTCTGATGCAACTGATGAAGCTTGAATAGCTAGAACATCACGAACCATGTTGCTCAAAATTGGAAATGCAACGCTCCGCCTCCTCCACCATGCTAATAATTCTTCATTGCCATCTTCGTCTTCCACTGTTTCTAAAGATTGAATAAGATATTCTTTAAAATCATCACGGTTAGTAGAATTAAGACCAAGAAAATCTCGCATATAACTTGAAATTCGAGCTTTACTCTGAGGATTAGAAGTTTGACCAACTTCTTGAGTATTTCTTGTAGTTCTATATTTTTCATATAAAATTTTTGCTTCTACTTTTATGCTACACTTACATATTTCACAAGTTGGATTTATTTCCGGTAAAATTTCTAAGGTATTATAAAAAGTGTCAACAAGTCCCTGCACACCTTGTAATTTATAGTCAGGATGAAGTAAAGTAGCAGTTAAAATTTTTTGAGGAATATGAAAAAAATATTTTTAAAATTTTTCAATCATACCTTCAATTGCAACTCTAAATTTTTCAATTTTTTTGTATTTAGAAAATTGAATTGAAATAGCACAAATATTTATTAATACTGATGAAATAGTAGGATAATAAATTCCAGAAAACATAGTTGTAGCATCATAAAAAAGTCTTAAAAATTCTAATAGTTCATTAGCTTCTTCCCAATCTTCTTCACAAATTCTGTCTAATGGGTCAGCATTATGAGCATTAAACACCATTTGTATGGGTCCTCTATATTCGTAAGCAACTGAAAACATTTCGTAAAAATAATTCCACCTTGTTTTAATATGTCTTGGAATTTTTCTTCGTGGCAAATCACATAGTACACAACGCTCATTAAATTCCCTAATTCTAGCAGCTCTATTAGCATAAAAAATCCAGGCAACAACATATTCAATTTTCATACAACCACATTCAAATAATGAAATACCATCTTGTACAACTAAATTTAATACATGTGCAACACATCTAACATGAAAAGAATTATAATCAATTGGACATAATCTATTTTTTAACATACTAGTAGCGTTTACATTATTAGATGCATTATCTAATGCGACAGACATTACTTTATCGTAAGCATGTAATAATCTATAACACTCAAAATATTTGAAGCTAAATATGCACCAGTTTTTTTCTCTACACATTCTTTATAACTTAAGATTCTTTTTTGCAAATTCCAATTATGATCAATCCAATGTGCTGTAACAGTTAAATAATCACGTCCATTAACACTACGACCCATGTCCGAAGTTATAGACACTCTACAATCTAATATGCTAAACAAACAACGAAGATATTGACAATGTTTACCTTGATATACAAAAACATCAGATTTAACAGTATTTCTTGAAAAACCTCTATAATTAGGATTATAAGTTTGTTGAATATATTCAATAAAACCGGGATGTGAAGGAAAACTATAAGGTAAACCACAAACAGAAACCATTTTAGCTAAATTTTCACGATCTCTTTCCTTATTATATTTACGTTGTGTTAGTGGACCACCGGGGTTAGAAGGATCTAATGTTCCTTGAACCATGTTAGAAGCCCCTACCGATTCATTAACATTAATATCAAAATCATTAACTGAAATTCCTTTTTTTCTATCGGCTAATGATTTAGCTTCTTTATATTGAATCGGCACACAAGATAACAAATGTTTATTTAAGCCCCCCGTCCTACCTTGACCTCCACCTTGTTTATGTTTAAAAGGTTGCTTACATTTATTACAAATAGCAATAGAATTTTCCTTATCTAAAGTCATAAATTGCCACACAACAGAAGTTTTAGGGCGTTGATACTTCACCTTCTCCATTGTAGGAGGTATAAGGGGTGGGCGTCCAGAATTTTGCTCCGTTGAATTTGTAGTTTCATTTGGAACATTTGTCACCGGACTAGTAGGTGTATCTTCTAATTCATCTTCTCCCGAACCAAATTCTACTTCTTCACCTGAATTTTCACCAAGATAAGGATTAATATCACCATAAATTTGTTGTAAAAGTTCATGATCGAGTTGAGCATTTGAATCAATATCATAAGAAGTATCATCAACATAAGTAGAATCATTTGTATTAAATCTAACTCTAGAAGTACCACCACATTTACTCTTATTTTTTTCCTTACTACTTTTTTTAGTAAAATTAAATAATCTACTAATGCCACTTGGTTCTTTCTCTTTTCCTTTACCGATATTTTTTTTGTTAGAACTCATATTTAATTATATGTAAAGTATAATATAAAAATAATAATAACACAAAAATTAATGACGAAAAATAAAATATAAATATTATGAAACGAATGTACCAAACGTCTGCGTTAATAGCAGACATTATAACCGATTCTTGAAGCTTGTAGTTTGTTGTAACTTGTAATTTGGAACTCCAATATTTGATAGCAAATATGAGAATTATATATATTATGGTATATAATATGAAAACTTAGAATTGAAATATATGTATTATGATATAATATGAGACTTAAATGGAATAAAAGATTGAGACTTAAGATTGAGACTTGAGAGGATATAAAAAATAGATGAGAGAATATATGATTTTGTAAGAAATAATAAGGGATAGAGGGGTATTTATAATATTAAAAGTGGGTTAAAGTGTATTTATGATAACTTGAGGGTTTAAAGTAAATTATTAAAAGTAGAGGTGGTAGGGGGTGTTGGGGAAGGGAAAAAACTGCCAATAAATCCGTTGGGGGGGCCTACTAGCCGTTGCCCAAAGGATATAATTCAAACAAACAAAAAAAAGATGTTAGGGGATCCCGCGAATCGGCCGGTTCATCCGGGCCGGGACTGGGCCGGGTCGACCGGGACCAATGAGTGAACCAGACCGGTACCGGTCCCCTTATCCCGAAGCCCCCATCCCGCGAGAATATCACGGGACCGGGTCCGGCGAGCCGGTTTTCGGACCGGTCGCGGGCCGGGGCGGGCCAACCTGATCCCCCTGCCAGTCTTAATGCAATCTCATAAAAATGCACATAATTAATGAGGAAACATCAACTCCAAGATAAACATACTCAATGCATTTAAAAGAAGTAGGAACTACATCTAACAACCAAAATGCATGAAAATTTCCGATTTCTCATATTCAAGGATGAACTACGTTCTCCAAGCTAAAAGCATGCTCAACACAATCTCATGGAGTCTCTATGCAATTTATTCTCAAAAGCATATTTAATGCATGTTCAACAATCATCTCATGAAGTCTATAGGCAATTCATACTCAATGCACAACAACATGAGGAAAATAAATCATATAAGCAATTTCTTTCAAAATTTAAGCTTTCCATGAACATTGATAACATAAGGAAATCATGGACACATATAAAACACACATGACTCCCTGAACAATTAACAACCAAGAGGAACTCATTACCTCAAGCTAGAGTAGGACTACAAGGAAAGAGATGAGGATATCGGGACATCATATCGGCCTCGGCCTCCCAAGTAGCCCGCTCAACTAAATGATTCCTCCTTAACACTTTTACGGAAGCAACTTCCTTATTTTTCAACTTTTTGACTTGCCGGTCTAAAATCTCAACCGAAACCTCTTCATAAGCAAGATTCTCTTTAACTTCCAAACCTTCTAAAGAAACTATGGATGTTGGATCCCCAACACATTTCTTCAACACAGAGACATGGAAAACCGAATGCACCGAAGACAACTCATTTGTCAAATCTAGCTCATATGCAACCTTGTCAATACGCCTCAAAATCTCATATGGGCCTTCAAAATAGGGACTAAGCTCCCCTTTATTTCCAAACCCTATTACACCCTTCATGGGTGAGATTTTTAAATAAACCCAATCATGAACCTTAAATTCAAGATTCCTTCTTCTAACATCGGCATAAGACTTTTGCCAACTTTGGGCCGTTCTCAGCCTCTCTCTAATAAGTTGAATCTTCTGTATGACCTCATGTACCAATTCCAGACCTATGAGAGGAACTTCACCCACCTCAAACCATCCTATAGGAGACCTACACCTTCTACCATAGAGAGCCTTAAATGGAGCCATTTCGATACTCGAGTGATAACTCTTATTATAAGAAAACTTAATTAATGTCAAATGGTCATCCCAATTACCCTTAAAATCAATCACACAAGCCCTTAACATGTCTTCCATAGTCTGAATAGTACGCTCTGCTTGCCCATAGATTTGGGGATAAAAATTTGTGCTAAGCTTAACTTTTGTACCAAGACCCTTTTGGAATGACTTCCAAAATTGTGAAGTAAATTGGGTAACTCAATAGGAAATTATGGACAAGGGCACTCCATATAACCTTAGCAACTCTCTCAAATACAACTTAGAATAATCTTCCGCCGAATGGGAAACCTTGACGGGAATAAAATGAGCAGATTTAGTCATCCGATCCACTATTACCCAAATTGAGTCATGTTGTTGCCGAGTACGTGGCAACCCTACTATAAAGTCCTTATTCACATCTTCCTACTTCAAAGTAGGAATACCAATGTCTTGGGATAAACCTCCTGGTTTCTGATGCTCAACCTTCACTTGTTGACAATTAGGGAACTTAGCCACAAATCCCGCAATATCTTTCTTCATCCCATTCCACCACTAGATCTCCTGCAAATCACGGTACATCTTGGTGGCTCTCGGGTGAATAAAATACCGAGAACTATGAGCTTCTACCAAGATCTGTTCTCTCAAGTTATCAACATTCGGAACATATAAATGACCTAGATATCTAGGTACCCCATCTGCCTCTTGGGACAAAACCTCTACGGACTTTTCGAGCACTGGCTCTTTCAGTTCTACCAAAATTGGATCAATGCCTTGTTTAGCCTACACATCCGTCACAAAAGACGATTCAGACCCATTATGAACCATGACACCACTCTTGGTAGAATCCACTAGTTTAACACCTAATCGAGCCAACCTATGAACATCTCGAACCAACTCTTTCTTTTCATCCTCAACATGAGCAACACTACCAATTGATAGTCGACTAAAAGTATCCGCTACCACATTTTCTACCGGGGTGATAGAGAACACTCATGTCATCATCCTTCAATAATTCTAGCCACCTTCTTTGGTAAAGATTCAAATCTTTTTTACTAAACACATATTGCAAGCTCTTATGATCGGTGGAAACATCAACATGAACCCCATACAAATAATGCATCCAAATCTTTAAGGCAAAAACCACCGCCGCTAACTCAAGGTCATGGGTAGGATAATTATTCTCATAGATCTTAAGTTTCCTTGAAGCATAGGCAATAACCTTACCATTTTGCATAAGCACACATCCCAACCCAACTCTAGAGGCATCACAATATACCACAAAGACATTCGTACCTTCCGATAAGGTCAACACCGGAGCGGAAGTAAGTCTATCTTTCAACTGTTGGAGACTTTTCTCACAAGCTTCCGTCCATATAAATTTAGGCTTCTTTTGAGTCAAAGCCGTCAAAGGAGAAGCAATAGAGGAAAACCCCTCAACAAATCTTCTATAGTAACCGGCCAAACCCAAGAAGCTTCTAATATCGGAAGGAGTTAAAGATCTAGGCCAACTCTTGACCACATCCGTCTTGATAGGATCTACCTAAATACCCTTACTTGACACAATATGACCATGAAAAGCGACAAACCTTAGCCAAAATTCACATTTTCTAAACTTTGTAAAAAGTTGTTAATCCTTAAGAATTTGCAACACGATCCTCAAATGATCAATATGCTCATCCTCACTTCTTGAATAGATCAAAATATCATCGATAAACACAATTACAAACATATCAAGGTATTTCCTAAACACCTTATTCATCAAATCCATAAACGCCGCCGGAGCATTATTCAACCCAAATGACATTAAAACTCATAATGACCATATTGGGTTCTAAATGTCGTCTTTGGAATATATTCTTCTTTCACCCTTAATTGGTGATAACCCAACCTAAGATCAATTTTAGAGAAGTAACTTGCCCCTTGAAGTTGGTCAAATAAATCATCTATTCTTGGAAGGGGATATTTATTCTTAATGGTCACCTTGTTCAACTGTCAATAATCAATACTCGTACGAAGGGAACCATATTTCTTCCTAAAAAATAAAACTAGAGCACCCCATGGAGAGATACTTGGTCAGATGAAACCTTTATCCAACAAATCCTTCATTTGATCTTTCAACTCCTTAATTAAGTTCTGCCGGAGCCATTCTATAAGGAGGAATAGAGATAGGCTGCGTATCTGGGAAAATGTCAATACCAAAGTCTATTTCTCGCTCGGGAGGAATACCGGGTAAATCATCGGGGAAAACTTCTGGAAACTCCTTAACTACGGGGACCGACTCAAGAGTAGAATTTTGGAATCTACATCCCTCACCTTAAGTAGATGATAAATACAACCTTTAAAAATGATCTTCCTAGCTTTTAAACATGAGATAACTGACCCTTGGGCATATAATTTCCCCCTTTCCACTCAAGTATAGGCTCATTTGGAAACTAAAATTTGATCACTTGAGTCCTACAATGTATGGAAGCATATCAAGATTGCAACCAATCCATCCCAAGACTGACATCAAAGTCTAACATGTCAAGTTCTACCAAGTCTACAAGAGTAACTCTATGGGACAAGGAAACGAGACACTTTCTATAAACCCTCTTAGCCACCACAGAATCACCAACAGGAGTAGAGACAGAAAAAGGTTCTAACAATATATCAGGGAGCAGATCAAACCTATGGCCACAAAAGGTGTCACAAAGGACAAAGTAGCACCGGGATCAAGCAAATCATATACGTCAAGTTGGAAAACCTTTAACATACCAGTAAATACATTCGGAGAGCTCACTTGGTCACCTCGGGTTTGAAGAGCATAGAAGTGGTTTTGCTTTGGAGAATTGGAATTCGGAGTACTGGGAAGAGCTTGCTTGCCTTCGCTTCCCTTTTCCACAAGCATGGGGCAATCTGTCATTTTGTGACCACTCTTCCCACAACTAAAGCAACCATCGGTGCCAGCTAGGTACTTACCATCATGTTTCTTCCCACACTTGGCACAAGTAGTCCTAGCCAAAGAAGAACTACCTCCATTACCTCATTGAGGTTTAGGGTTAGATACCCTATCCTTATTAAACTTAGGTGGATCATTAGAAGAACCTTGACCGGAAAACCCTTGACTAAACTTAGGACGTCCATGTCCATCGGATCTAGCATGTGAGAAATTACTATAACCGGTCTTAGCCCTTTTTCCCTCTCTAGACTTCTCTTTGAGTTTCTCCTCTTTGATTTGTTGTGCATGTACCATGAGACGAGATATGTCCATTTCACCAATGAGCATGTCGGTACGACAATCTTTAACCACCATTTCGGACACACCCGACACAAACTTACTCATTCTAGCCCTTGAATCCACAACCATTGTTGGAGCATATTTCGACAATTGAGTGAATTTTAGAGCATATTCCCTCACACTCATACTTCATTGACGAAGGTTAATGAATTGAAGCACCTTTACTTCAGTCATCTCTAGGGGAAAGAACCTATCAAGGAAAGCCAATTTAAACATTTCCCAGTCTATAGGGCCCACTCCTACTAGTCTTGCCTCTTTCCATTGGTTGTACCACACTTGAAAAACACCTTTCAATTGGTAAGCAACCAATTCTGCCTTCTCTCCCGGATTCACTCCCATGATAGCCAGTACCTTATAGACCTCATCGATAAACTCTTAAGGATCTTCCTCGACTTTGGAGACATGAAATTCCAAAGGGTTCATCCTCATAAAATCCCTCATTCTTGAGCCACCGTACCCACATTTGGGTTCATAGGGACTACCACCTCTCTATAGGCTTGAGCCGTCATGGCCCGAGCCAACACTTGAAAAGCCGACCTAAACTCTGCATTTGTAACTTGTTCGGCCAATGGATCGACCGGAGCTTGAAGAGGAGCTTCTTGTTCCACGTTCTCCCTCACATTCCTTTATTATAACCCCTTCGAGTAGACATATCCTAAAGAACATATGATAATGATTAGGAGATAGACTTAGTAGAGTTAAACTCTATGGCACTACTTTAGAATAATGAAAGAAGTGGGGTTTCTTAATCATCCTGTAGCCTCTCATTCATAAATGTGGCGCGCTTCACACTCATGAACAAGACTCTACTCATGAGACATCCTAGGACCATTCTAAAGCTTGTGCTCTGATAACAAGTTTGTCACGACCTAGGGGTACCCCTAGATGTAACATGACGTACAGAATCTCGAAGGATTCCATACAAGCCACTTAGCATATCATAAGATAAATTAATAGAACCTTAAAGAGTAAAACAGTCATTTTAAGTCCAAAATAGTTTTATTGAAAAGTAGAAGTCTAACTCATGTCTCAACATTACCATCTATTATAATTGAATGAAAGTGGACCTAGCCCATACAACATGTCCAGAAAGGAAATACGAAAGAGAAACTAAAATGAGATTAGTCCGTGCTCGAACGATGAGGACTCACCAAGCTCGGGAAGAATCAAAGTCCAAGCTCTAGCCACTAAAATGGGAACTCTGTCTCTCGGACCCTACATTTGAAAAAAAAATCTAGGCAAGAGTATGCGTTAGTACAAAAATGCACTAAGTATGATATCTATGCATAAAAACATTCAAAACATTCTAAGAAGGACATTTCATTCCCTGACATGCATTTGACCAATTAAAACATGATATAAGAGGGTTAGAAAACATAAGTCATAACATTATGGTCAATGCAAGCTAAATCAACTTTCAGTCTTTGAACACATATGAGATACTTCTTTAAGTAACCTTAATTCATTAATCATCTTGTTGTGGGAAAATTATCTTTAACCGACATAGTGACCATGTGAGCTAAACATGATCACCCGGTGTCTCCCACACCGAAAAGGGTTGTTGTACTTGCCTAAGGTAGAACCATGAACTTCTAGATTAAGTGGATCCATTAGCTAAATATCCTACGGGGGCACGTAGTTTATGGGATAAGGATATTGTTACTAGAAACCCAACCTCTACTTACGGGAGGGCTTCCATCTCATGAGACTTCTTCTAGAAACTCGGCCTCTACTAACAGGAGAGCTTCTATCTCAATGTCAATATCCACTCGGTGCTAAGAATAATTTCCACGGAATAGTATTTCCTTACTTATTCTCATTATCCATGGAAAGACATGTCATCTTGTCAATCCAAGCTAGTTCATTAGGATAGCTCTTATTCATTGATTCAATTAGGTGAGAATAACCTTTCAACCTAAGAATCCTTTCTATGTGAGAAAACATTTCACATCACGATTGTAAGTGTTTTATGAGAATAACCTTTCAACAACACAACAACAACAACAACATTGGCACTTCACTCTCAAAGAACCCTTACAACATTTACATAGTTTCCATAAGATCATGCATAAACTCCTACTTTGCCATTTCAATGTTCAAAGCTTACTTTCAATCACTAAATCTAGAATTCAAGCATTAGATAGGTATTTTACCATAAATTCATGTAAATTATATTACTTCATGCTTTAGTTTATAAAAATCCTCTTTCATAATTAACAACCCATATTATGAAATCACAAGTTGGAAAACATGGGAGTTTGCATGGGTTCATAGGGGAAACATCATAAAAACATTTTGAATAATCAATTAATGCATATTTAAACATAATTACATCATTAAGATCAATAATCAAAAGAATCCATGGTGTTTGAAGAAAACCCTAGCTAATTAGGGAATTCTACCTTTTGAAATAAAGGAATTTGGGGATTCCATGAATGATAGGGATTCATGGATGAAAACTACCATACCTCAAGTCCAATTGCTTATCTTCAATGGATGAATTGAGACGTTAGCTTGAAACCCTAGTTTGAATCTTCTTCTTCTTCTTCAAGTTTTCTAGAGAGAGAATATTTGGGAGGAGATTTGATTTATTTTGGGAAATTTGGAAGAATAAATTAAATAGGGTAAATTTGGGGGTAAAAAGGCTTATATAGGAGTTCTAAACTTAGGCAAAATGACATAGTCTAGGAATTAATTAATTAGGAAAAGACCCAACTGCCCCTAAAATACCTGAAATCAGCTGACCCACGACCCACCACCTAAGGTCCGTCCCGCATGTCCGTGGTTGGTGGTCAGAGAGTTTTGGCCCGTCGATGGGGCACTGGACCACGGGGCTTAGTCTTACCTACGGTCCTTAGGTACCACTATGGTCCATGCCTGGACCTTTTCTGAGGGGTAATCCACGGACCCACCTACAATCTGTGGCCCATACCACGGGCCGTGGTTGGCCCTTCGCTGATGACACCTGGAAGATCTGAAAAAACTGCTATTTGGTCGTTCGCATATAGGGTGTTACAGTTTATCTTAGATATATATTAGCTTGTAGTTCCACTTTAACTCATGATTATGGTTCCTACCTTGGAAATTAAGGACATTTCTTTTCGGTGTGGGATAGACACTGAATTCTATGTTATAGATCACATAGTCTATGTCAGTTAAAGGTAACATTCCCACAATAATGAACTAAGGTTACTTTTTAAAGTATCTCATAAGTGTTTTATAAGATTTTTGGTGTGCATTGACCCTGATTATGACTTATGTTTTCTAACATGTTGTTTTATAATTTAGCTTTGTCATTGCATGTCATATAAAGTCCTTTTAGCATGATTTCATAACTCTTATGCACTGCTATCATACTTTGTACATTCCATGTACTAAAACATACTTGTTCCTATATTGTTTCATTAATATAGGGTCCAACGCTCCTATTCTCCAGCCTCTTGGCTAGCTGATCCATTTGAGATTTTAAAGATTGGTGATTCCTCAGGATCCAAGGGCCAATATTATTTTATTGCTTTCATGTCATTTCCAATTTCAGACTTTGTATGTGATGTATGAGTTACATCTCAATTGCTTTCCTTATGATTTATTAGATGACTTTGAGACTTACGTTAGACTTTCACCTTTGTCAAACTTTATTTGATATAAAAATGTTTCTTTGAAATCTTTATTTCTATTATCTTGTATGATGCATGCTAAGTGGCTTATGTAGTGGCTCTCAGGGTCTTATACACCATGTCACGTCTAGGGTGTACTTTGTGTCATGAAAATTTGGTATTCATAGCACAAGTCTTATAAAGGTCCTAGGAATTCTCTAAGCCACGTCGAGTATAGTCTTGTTCATAAGTGTGAAGCGCGCCAAATTTATGAATGAGAAACTATAAGATGTTTAGGAAACTACACTTCTTTTCATTACTATAAAGTCGTGTGATAGAGTTTATATATATATGTCTCTCTTCTAATTTACATATGCTTTTCAAGATATTTCCCCTCGAAGTGTATAGACTAGGAGGAATTTGAATGAAAATATGGAACGAGAAGCTCCTCAATCTCCTATACAAACTCCTTAATTCTGGCCGACCCTTTTGCCAAACAAGTGACTAATGGGAAGTTTAGAGATGCTTTACAAGTGTTGATTCAAGCCAATAAGGAGGTTGCGGTACCCCTGAATCCAAATGTGGGTACAATGGCAACTAAAGTGAGGGAATTCACTAGGATGAATCCTCTAGAGTTTCAAGGTTCCAAGGTTGAGGAAGATCATCAAGAGTTCATTGATGAGATGTATAAGGTGTTGATGATCATGGGAGTGTCGCCAGTGGAAAAGGTGGAATTGACTTCTTAACAACTTAAGGATGTTGCTCAAGTTTGGTTTAACCAATGGAAGGAGGAGAGGGAGGTTAATGTGGGTCCTCTTGATTGGGAAAAGTTTAAGGTTGTTTTCCTTGATAGGTTCTTTCCCCTTGAAATGATGGAGGAAAAGGTACTTAAATTCATCAACCTTCTTCAAGGAAACATGAGTATGAAAGAGTATGCCTTTAAGTTTATGCAATTGTCTAGATATGCTCCTACTATGGTTGTTGATCCTAGGGATAGGATGTGTAAGTTTGTTATGGGAGTGTTTAAGATGGTGGTTAAAGAATATCGTACCACCAAGATCATCAATGATATAGACATTTATCGCCAATGGTTCATGCTCAGCAAATAGAATAGGAGAAATATAAGGAATGATCTAAGGAGGAAAATAAAGCAAGGACCAGTGATGGTGACTTTTCACATTCAAGGTCTGATGGACATGGCTGTTCTAAGTTCCGACAAAGGTTTCCTGATCAACATTCCTCAAATGCTCTGGCTCATAAATTCAACAAAGATAGGGTGTCTAACCCTAAGGCTCAAAGAGGAAATAATGGTGGATCTTCATTGTCTACTTGTGCTAGATGTGGAAGAAAGTATGAGGGTAAATTTCTAGCTGTTTCCAACGCATGTTTTGGTTGTTGCAAGACAGATCATAAGATAAGGGATTGTCCCTCAGTTTCTAAAAATAAAGGAGATAATCGTCAATGGACTTAATCTTACCCTTCGTCAGGTTCTAGTGGAAGTCAGAAGCAAAATTGATTTTATGCATTTCAAACTCGTCATGAGTAAGAGGGCTCTCTCGATGTTGTTATCGGCAGGTTGAAAGTCTTCCATATTGATGTTTATGCCTTGCTTGATCCCGGTGCTACCTTGTCTTTTGTAACACCATATGTGCTCTGAGGTTTGATGTTCTTCTAGATGTATTGCTAGATTCTTTTTTTGTCTCTACTCTTATTGTTGAATCTATTGTGGCTAAAAGACTCTATAGAAATTATCCTGTCTCCTTATCCCATAGAGTCACTAATGTTGATCTTGTAGAGCTTGATATGTTTGATTTCGATGTTATTCTTGGTATAAATTGGTTGCATTCTTGTTATGCTTCTATTGATTCTAGAACCTTAGTAGTCAAGTTTCAGTTTGCAAATGAACTCGTCCTAGAGTGGAAAGGGGGGAATTCTATGCCCAAGGGTGAGTTTGTTTCTTATCTTAAAGATAGAAATATGATTTCTAAGGATTGCATACAAAAACATGAATTCCTTCAATCACTCGTGGTTAGAACTAGGAAGCTAACTAAACTTCCTATTAAGATGATAAAAATGCCTTTGGACCATCAGATAGGTTTTCCTTATTAGAGTGCGAACACACTTTTGCATCCCCACAAAAGAAAACATTGAGATCTTGAGAAACGTCAAAAGAAACAATCTATCCTAGCATGCTTGAAATTTAAAGTACTGAACACATAACATGAACAATTTTCTTCAGAGCCAAACACATAGTCGTTGACACCAATAGACACTTTTAATGGGGTTTAAGTGTTCAAAATTGTCACGCCCCGAGGCTACTCCCTTGACATAAACATGGGACCTAGGATCACAAGTGACCCCAAGCTAACCCTGAGCTGGCAAATCATATGCATATATAAACAACTGAAGAAAAGATACTAATGTGTAATCTTAAAACAATAGAAAATTGAATGTGGGGAATACCCACTACTAATCGAATATATAAATAATATCTGAGAGTTTAGTGATACAAAATAATTACTCAAAAGCTAAAGATGAGTTTAACACTATGTTTGAAAAAACCTCTAACTGACTAGAGGTGCTTGGACATTCCCCCAACAAACTCAGCAAAACTGAAACTGAAATAAAAGACTAAATGGAAAACATGTCTATTGTCCTCGAAGTATGAGGACTCACCACTAATGTTGCTGAGTATGGATCGAGAATCGATCCACGCGTGATCTGAATACTAAGTACCTGAACCTACATCATGAAAGGATGTAGCGCAGAGTATGCGTCAGTACTTGGAATGTACTGAGCATGAAGGATATAGAATACAACGAAACAAATATATATATATATATATATATATATATATATATATATATATATATATATATATATATATATATATATATATAACTGAACAAGTCATACTGAGCAATGATATAATATGAACATGATGGAAAATACTGATACATACTAAAAAGAACTGAACTGAATAATGAAATATAACTAGAAACCTGGTCAAATGCACTAAAGTCTGACTGTGGTAGCTACCAATAACCGACATAAACCACTTGAGCTAAACGTGGAGTCCGATGTATACACCCCATCGAGAGGACCCAATATACCTTGCCAGGGGTATAAAGGCATAAATGGCGTGATCACTAAATATAATGCCTACAGAGGGGACTTACAAACCTACGGGGGCACGTAGTTCTGGGACTATGAGGGTACGCTGAAACCCAGTCCAACTCGATATTTAGACTACTCTCAACTGATTATGAATAAGGCATATTATGACTGAAATACTGAAATGTTGGATAGCTCAAATACTGACATGCAAAATTTGAGAATGTAACAATTATAAACTGATAATGCGACATTCAAAAACTGAAGCATGATAATCTGTTTTACTGATCTAGAAAGTGTATTTCATGAACTAAAAGAAATTACACCACTAGGGTTATGAGTTTCATACAAGAAATTTAACTACAATTCCGATAAAACATGATAATATGATTAGGAACACTATAATAGCTAAATCACAACAATTAACTAAAGTTTCTAGAAACCCTCGATCTAAACAATATGTAGGGAATCAAGAATTTGACTGAATTCTAGGGACCTAGTGGACGAAAAGAAGCTACTAGTGAAATCCCACATACATGGTGACGAAATTCATGGAGAAATCTTTCGATTTCAAGAATGGAACTGGAGAAACCTTGCTACGTATTCTTTAGAAAGCTATTGGCCTATTTCTTCCCTCTGTACTCTAAGTCTGATGAAATTTTGGTGAATGGAACGCTTAAGTTAAATTCTGACTAAGTGACTAGGCTCAAACTGACCAAACCTATGTAGTTTAGGGGTGAAACGACATAGTTTAGGTGTCCAACACATAGGTAAAAACCAAACGACCCCTGACTTAAAATCTATCAGGGCGGACCATGACACCAATGACGGACCGTCACTAGTACCACGACCCGTCGACTTGGTTGTGGGAGTCCTGTCCATGAGCTCTACCGTGGGCCATGTGGAGGACTACAGACCGTGAAGGCCACCGTGGTCCTTCACTTGGGTTGGTGGTCTGCTGGCTCAGGTCTACGAACCCTTCCACAGCCCGTGGATGGCTCCGTGGTCTGACGTCAGGGCTTGGAAGGTTCTGTCTCACTCCCACGAGCACCAGTACGGCTCGTGTGGTGGTCTACAGTCCGTAAAGGGTCCCGTGGTCCACCATTCCTGGGTTGGGTGTGAATCACAGACAGGTCAACGGACCGTGGTTTCTTTAACGGCCCATGAACCATATCATGGTTCACCTAATTTTCTGTTGTTCTGGCCTGATAAGTTCTCAGGTGTTACAATATATCCCCTTTGGGAACATTCGTCCTCGAATGAAGTCTAAACTAGCTGAGTATGGTGTGAAATGAGCTGTAATCCCTACCACTATGTACTAGAAACTGATATCTAACTGAACTGAGTTCCAAGAACATACAAATATGCTGAAAATGTAAGACTAACTGAAAGAATATTATACTAAGACTGAGTTTTCGTAAGAGTAAACTGAGAGACTGGAGAGGAACTATTACCTGAAGCTGAAACAAAATCGAAAGGAAAGAGATGAGGGTACCTTGCCTTCATGGCTGCTTCTGCTTCCCAAGTAGCTCCCTTTACGGACTGACTCCTCCACAAAACCTTGACTAAAACGACTTCTTTATTTCTTAACCTTCAAAACTAATGATCAAGAAATTCAACTGGCACTTCCTCATAAGTGAGGTTATCCTTCACAGCCACTCTCTAATGGTATTATTGATGCTGGCTCACCCACACACTTCTTCAACAAAGAAATGTGAAAGACCAGATAGACTGCTGCTAGTTCTGTTGGAAGCTCTAACTCATATGCCACATTACCAACCCTTTTCAGGATCCTGTAAGGACCTATATATCTGGGACTGAGCTTTCCTTCCTGTCCAAATCTCATCACCCCCTTCATAGGTGACACTTTCAGGAAAACCCATTCATCAACCTCAAACTCTAAGTCCCTTCTCCTCGCATCTGCATAGGACTTCTGACGACTTTGGGCTGTCTTAAGTCTATCTCTGATGAGTTGAACTTTTTCCATAGCTTCATGAATCGAATCTGGCCCAATCAGTGTTGCTTCACCTACTTCAAACCAGTCAATCGAAGATCTGCATCTACGCCCATATAATTCCTCATAAGGTGGCATCTGGATGCTAGAATGGTAGATATTATTGTAGGTGAATTCTATGAAAGGTAGGTGATCATCCCAACTACCCTTGAAATCGATCATGCAAGCTCTCAACATATCCTCTAAGGTCTGAATGGTACGCTCTGCCTGACCATCTGTCTGTGGATGAAATTTTGTGCTGAGATTTACCTGAGTACCAAGAACTTTCTGAAACGATCTCCAGAAATGAGAGGTAAACTGAGGACCTCTATTTGAGATGATAGAAAAAGGAACCCCATGCAACCTGACTATCTCATTCGTGTAGAGTTTAGCGTAATTCTACTATTACCCAGATAAAGTCATGCTATCTGTGAGTACGGGGTAAACCTGTAATGAAGTCCATGTTTATCACTTCCCACTTCCATCTAGGAATGTTAATCTCTTGAGTCATACCTCCTGGTTTTTGATGTTCTGCTTTAAACTGCTGATTAATAGGACACTTAGCCATAAAATCTACTATATCTCTCTTCATGCCATTACACCAAAAGACTTCCCACAGATCACAATACATCTTAGTGGCACCTAGGTGAATAGAATACTTGGAGTTATGGGCTTCTGTAAGGATCCGCTGCCTCAACTCACCCACATTAGGAACACATAAGCGACCCTGATAACAAAGCACACCATCTCTCCTTTGGGAGAAAACCTTAACTTTCTGTTGATGAACTGCACCTTTCAACTGATGTAGTATAGGATCACTGTCCTGTTTTTCCTTAACCTCCGCTACCAATGAAGATTCGTACCTGTTATGAACTATCACACAACCATCTGACACGTCCATAAGTCCAATTCCTAAACGAGCAAGCTGGTGAACATCTTTTGCTAATTTCTTCCTTTTTTCCTCAGCATGTGCTACACTACCCATAAATAATCTGCTAAGAGCATCAACTACTACATTGGCCTTGCCTGGATGGTAAAACACATTCATGCCATAGTCTTTGAGGAATTCTAGCCATCTCATCTGACGAAGATTCAACTCTTTCTGGGTGAACACATACTAGAGGCTCTTATGATCTGTGAACACATCTACGTGAACACCATACAAGTAATGTCTCCAAATCTTTAGAGCAAATACTACTTCTGCAAGCTCGAGGTCATTAGTTAGGTAGTTTTTCTCATGAAACTTAAGTTGTCTAGAAGCATAAGCTATAACCTTACCTTGCTGTATCAACACACAACCTAGGCCGACCCTGAATGTATCACAATAGATCACATAACCGTCTGAACTTTCAGGTAGAGTCAAAACGAGGGTTGTAGTCCCTAGTTTTCAGTTCTGAAAAGCTCTTCTCACATTCATCTGACCATGAAAGTTGTAGGAGCATTTGTTAGTCCAAAAGACATAACTACGAATTCATAATGACCATACCGAGTTCAGAAGGCTATTTTCCGGATGTTACTATCTCTGACTCTGAGCTGATGATAGCCGGATCGAGGTCTATTTTAGAAATGCAACAAGCACCGTGAAGTTGGCTGAACAAGTCTTCAATCCTTGGGATGGGATACTTATTCTTGATTTTGACTTTTTTCAACTAACGATAGTCAATGCACATCCTGAGTGAACCATCTTTCTTTTTCACAAACAACACCGGAGCACCCCATGGAGAGATACTAGGTCTGATGAAGCCCTTATCTAAAAGGTATTTCAACTATTCTTTCAATTCCTTAAGCTCAATTGGAGTCATTTTGTAAGGAGAAATCAAAATAGGCTGGGTATTTGGAAAAAGATCTATTCTGAAATCGATTTCCCTTTTCAGAGGAACTGTGGGAAGATCTTCTGAAAACACTTCTAGAAACTCATTTACTACTGGGACTAACTCAAGAGTTGGAGTTTTAGAGCTTGAATCCTTAACCTGAACGAGATGGTACATATATCCTTTGGAAATCATTTTCTGGCCTTAAGGTAAGAAATGAATCGACCCATAGGCACTGAGTACAACCCTTCCAATCTAAGATTGGCTCGCTTGGGAACTGAAACCGAACTATCCTATTTCTACAATCAACTGAGGCATAACATGAATGTAACCAATCCATGCCTAGAATGCTATCAAAGTCTACCATTTCTAACTCTAAAAGATCTGCTGAGGTGACTTTCAGAGAGACTGTGATAAGACAATTTCTGCATACTCGTCTAGCTATAATTGGGTCACCAACTGGAGTAGAGACTGAGAAGGGTTCTGAAAGAGTTTCTGGACTGACACTAAAGTTTATTGCTATATAGGGAGTTACAAAAGAAAGAGTAGCCCCCTTGGATCTAACAATGCATAAACATCTAAATGAAAGACTCGTAATGTACCAGTGACCACATCAGAAGAATCTTCCTAGTCTTGGCGAGCCTGGAGAGCATACAAACTGTTCTGGCGCAAACCGCCACTTGTACCAGATGAAGTACTCTGCTGAGTTGGGTGACCTGCTGGTGCTGCTGAAGATGTGGACTAAGCCTTATTGTTGTTATTACCTCCTTAACCCTGCCTGGCAGAAGGGAAATCCTTCAACCTGTGACCATACTGACCACACATGAAGCATCATTCCTTGCCTGCAAGAAACTCGCTCGGATGGTTCTTACCACACTTTGGACAAGTTGTGTAGGTCCTATTACCTGAAGCACTCCCTTGAGACTTAGAGCATGGTTCCCTACCTTTATGATCCTGTTGAAACCTGGGGGATGGAGCACTAGCTGATGAAGGTGCTGGGGCTGAAGATCTCTGCTGAAACTGTGAGCGATTTACACCACTCGATTTCTGCGGAGAGTATTTGTAGTTTCCTGTTCTAGTCTTATTATTGTCCTTAGCATGTTCCCTAAGGTTGTCTCCCTCAACCTGCTGAGTATGCGTGATGAGCCTAGATATACTCATATTCTCAAAGAACATAGCATTCCTTCACTCTGCCTTCACTAAGTTGGATACATCAAACAAAAACTTACTCATATGTGCCCTTGGATCGGCAACCATGTGTGGAGCATACCTGGAGAGTTGAGTGAACTTCAGTCCGTACTCTTGGATTGACATCGAACCTTGTCTCAAATTCATGAATTCTTGTGCCTTAGCCTCTCTCAACTCCCTTGGGAAGAACCTGTCCAGAAAAGCTCCAGTGAAACACTCCCAAGTCACAGGAGTTGCATCCGTACCCCTGTTTTCTTTTCACTGAGTAAACCAAATGTGAACTACATCCTTAAGCTGGTAGGATGCCAACTTTACCCTATCATTTCTAGCCACTTGCATTACCCTAAAGATTTTCTTGACCTCATCAATGAAGTTCTGTGGGTCCTCACCAATCTGTGATCCTAGATATTCAGGTGGATTCATTCGGACAAAATCTCAGACCCTGGCTGCTGCTGACCCTCTATTAGCATTTTCAGGAACTGGAGCATGCTGATTGTTCTGGTTGTCTACACTCTGAGCCAAAAGCTGGATAGCGTTCCAAAACTCTACATTCGAAACCTCATGGTCTGGGATTGGAGGAACTGCGTTATCATTGCGGGAATTAGCATTCCTTCTATAAGCTCTACAAGGAGGCATGATCTGAAACACATAACGTCGAATTAGAAATGAGAAGTTGGATCATACCTTACGCACGATAAGTGTAGCAAAGAAAGTGAAGTTTTCCTAAAACACTTCGTAGCATCCCTCTCATTAGATGTGGTGTACTTCACACCCATGAAAATGACTCTACTTAGTATGGCTTTTAGACATTATAGGACTCTTCAACCTAATGCTCTAATACCAAGTTTATCACACCCCGAGGCTACCCCCTTGACGTAAACACGGGACTTAGGATTAAGAGTGACCCCAAGTTAACCCTGACCTGGCAGATCATAAGCATACATAAACAACTAATCAAAAGATACTAATGCAAAAGCTTAAAATAATAGAAAACTGAATGTGGGGAATACCCAGTACTGATATGAATATATAAATAATATCTGAGAGTTTAGTGATATAGAACAATCACTCAGAAGCTAAAGTTGAGTCTAACACTATGTTTGAAAAAGCCTTTAACTAACAAGAGTTGTTGGGACATGCCACAGCTAACTCTAGCAAAACTGAAACTGAAATAAAAGACTGAATGGAAATCATGTCTATTATCCTCTAAGAATGAGGACTCACTACTGATGCTGCTGAGTATGGATCGGGAACCGATCTACGCGTGATCTGAATGTTGAGTACCTGAACCTACATCATGAAAGGATGTAACACAGAGTATGCGTCAGTACTTGGAATGTACTGAGCATGCATGATATGGAATACATCTGAACAAATATATATATAACTGAACAAGGCATACTGAGCAATGATATAATATGAACATGATGGAAAATATTGATACATACTGAAAAGAACTGAATTGAATGCAATGACCAAGTACATAACATACTACGACTCAATAATGAAATATAACTAGAAACCTAGTCAAATGCACTAAAGTCTGACTCTGGGAGCTACTAATAACCAACATAAAACCACGTGATCTAAACGAGGAGTTTGATGTATCCGCCCCATCGAGAGGACCTAATATACCTTGCCAGGGGTATAAAGGCATGACTGGCGTGATTACTAAATATAATGCCCACAAAGGGGTCTTACAAACCTACAAGGGCACGTAGTTCTAGGACTATGAGGGTACGCTGAAAACCAGTCCAACTCGATATTTAGACTACTCCCAACTGATTATGAATAAGGCACATTATGACTAAAATAATGAAATGTTAGTTAGCTCAACTACTGACATGCAAAATCTGAGAATGTAACAATTATAAACTGATAATGCAACATTAGGAAACTAAAGCATGATTATCTATTTTACTGACCTAGCAAGTGCATTTCATGAACTAAAAGAAACCAAACCACTAGGGTTCTGAGTTTCATAAGGAATTTAACTACGATTTTGAGAAAATATGATAATTCGGTTAGGAACACTATAACAGCTAAATCACAACAATTAACTAAAGTTTCTAGAAACCTTAGGTCTAAACAATATGTAGGGATTCAAGAATCTGACTGAATTATAGGGACCTAATGGACGAAAAGAATCCACTAGTGAAATCCCACAAACCTGGTGACGAAATTCACCGAGAAATCTTTCGATTTCGGGGATGGAACTGGAGAAACCTTGCTGCATTTTCTTGAGAATGCTATCACCTATTTCTTCCCTTTTTGCTCTATGTTTGATGATTTTTTGGTGAATGGAACGCTTAGGTTAAGTTCTGACTAAGTTACTAGGTTTAAACTGACCAAAACTATGTAGTTTAGGTGTCCAACGCATAGGGAAAATACCTAACGATCCTTGACTTAAAATCTATCGCAGCCGACCATGGCGCCAGTGATAGACCGTCACTAGGACCACTGCCCGTGGACTGGGTTGTGGTCTGTTGGTAGTGGCTACTGGTTTCGGGGGTCTTGTCCACGAGCCTTACTACGGTCCGTGTGGAGGACTATGGATCGTGAAGGCCACCGTAGTCCTTCACTTGGGCTGGTGGTCTGCTGGCTCAGGTCCACGGACCCTCCCACAGCCTTTCATCAAGACCACGGTCCGTGGAGGGCTCCGTAGTCTGACGTCAGGGCCTGAGAGGTTCTTTCTCACTCCCACGAGTACCAGTACGGCTCATGTGGTGGTCCACGGCCCGTCAAGGGTCCTGTGGTCCACCATTCCCGGGATGGGTGTGAACCACAGATAGGTCGACGGACCGTGGTTCCTTTCACGACCCATGAACCCTGTCGTGGTTCACCTAATTTTCTGTTGTTCTGGTCTAATAAGTTCTAAGGTGTTACAAAAATGACTAGTGCCAGTAATTACAAATATTTTCCTTGGTAAACTCAAAAACTATGAATAACTCATCATATTATCCTCTTGGATACAGAAATGGCTTAACCACAAACATATAGCTAGGGGTGGCAGAACGGGTAATTTATATGGGTCATATTTATCTATTTTAAATGGGTTGGGTACCCAACTCATTTAAAATGGGTAAAAAATGAATAATACTCATATTACCCATTTAAAAGTGGGTAGTTAAATGAGTTAAATTGGTAAAAAAAATGTTCATTCCTAAAAGAAACAAAAGGAGTGGGGGGCTGGTAGTGGGTTGTGGTGGTAAAAAAAACTTCATTTGTTTTATATAAAAAAAGTTTAATTTCTTTTTACATTTTTTTGGGGAAAAGGGTTAAAAATACCCATCAACTTTGATTTATTGGTTGAATATGCCCTTACCATTAAAATGAAGTTACTTTTACCTCTACCGTCACTAATTTCATCATCTATGACCCTCACTTGGATGGAAAGCTCCAAATTAGTCCAAATTAACCCTTTTTTTAAAAAAAAAAAAGACCCACTCCCATTTTAAACCCATGCCCCGACCCCTCTAAGACCCACTAACATTTCACCCATTTCCATTACCCATATTCTCAAAAAAATCTCAAACCCCACAAACTCAAGAACTAATAAATTATTTATTGTTTCAGAAGTAATAACCCAGATGCATATGCAAAATTGTCAACCGAAATTATTGGATTGTTATTGTATTGAATGGAAATGATAGGTTTGAGACGGAGTTTGTTACTAAAATGTTTCCATTTCCTAGGTTTTCTGTTGTTGCTGCTGGGATGTTTCGAATGAAATCGAGATAGAACTAAAATGGTGAACAAGGGAAGAAGAAAAAGGTGAAGATTCTCGTTTGTTTCTCAACGCATCACCTTATGTAAGGCTTGCATGATTATTGTTGTTTTGTTTGACTCTGAGAAAATCAGCAAGGTTTGGAGTTCGATTTTATCCTTAAACAACAACGTTCTTAGACTAGTATTGCTTTCCATTCCAATGCTCTGAAAAAGAGTCAAATGAATACGAAAATAGGAAATTTTTCCGAGATAAAAAAACTCAGATCTATGACAATTGTAATGAATACGTATATAAGAAGAAAAAAAGAGAGGAAAGAAGAAAGCATAGAGGGGAATGCATAGGATTCCTAAATCCTAAGAAGCCAGCAATCAATGAAACAAAAATGTTAAAAGAACAGATACACAGTTCTAAAAGAAAAGAAGGATGATGGACTTTGTGGGGTTTGAGAGAATGGGTAAGGGAAATGGGTGAAATGTTTAATGGGACTTAGAGGGGTCGGGACATGGGTTTAATACGGGGAATGGGTCATTTTGGTTAATTTGGATTGATTTGGGGCTTTCCATCCAATGGAGGGGTAGATATGATGAAATTAGTAGCGGTAAGGGTAAAAATAACTTCAGTTTAACGGTAAGGGCATAGTCAACCAATAAATCAAAGTTGAGGGGTATTTCTGACCCTTTTCCCTTTCTTGGGGATAGGGGTGGGGTGATAAAAAAACTTCAATCTTATCGAAAAAAAATTTAACTTTTTTTTCATATTTTTGGGATATGGGTGGGGGAGGGGGTGGGGGAGGCTGGTAGGTGGTGGGGTAGTAAAAAACTTCAATTAAATCTTTTTTATTAAAAAAAATATACTTTTTTACACTTTTTTTTGGGGGGGGGGGGGTTAGGGGTTAGCATCGGTCGGTTCAGTTTTATGTATCATCGATTCAATTTATCGATTTTCGGTTTTTAACTACGCTGAACCAATTACATACTAGTAAGATACTTTTTTATAGGGTTTTGGTTTATTTATTTTTGGTCATAAATGGTTTGGTTTTGGTTTACCCAATAAGAAAATGCTCATAAAATAAATATATGATTTCTCACTTCTCTAATAATTTGGCGCGATACAGTGAGACAAGTAAATCAGCTATAAATGCTTTCATATAATGCAACAAGAAATATAATGAGAAATTGCAACAATAAGAGTAGATGTAGTACGAAGGCAACAATTACATGTTACAACCAAAACATAATGTAACGACCCGCTAGGTCATTTTGAGCATTAAGACTATTTTGACTCTTCCCATAAAATTTTAAATAGAAAATTTGAATTATTTGGTAACTACGAGTATATAGTTGACGAATATTTACTAAATAATTCATATAATTAGTTGTTAATGGGCCAAATCCATAATTTATTTAAATAAACTTTACCACTTAGCCCACTTAATGAAATAAGTTAGAAGGGTTTAATAATTTCTGACTCATAACTCAGAAACAACGAAACTAAAGAATAATATAGCGCAGTTGTGCACTAATTGCTATGGAGAGATTACATCTTTTCTAGGTAAAGGCAGTTCAATTCCTTCAATGTACACACACAAACACACACACACACACATATATATATATATATTCAATTGTATTATGCTTATACCTATAGTTACATAATAATTAATTATTAAGTGTACGTAGTGGTGTTTGGGAAGGGTGTTGGTCAAAATAAGTTATATATATATATATATATATATATATATATATATATATATATATATATATATGTCAGTTATTTCTAAACTAAAGTGGTAGAAAACTCTTAGTACTTATCTAAGAAAGGTATTTTCATTTTTTTGAAGTCTCAACTGGTAAAAATAGACAATGATACATCACTTATCAGACTTATGTTTGTGATACTAGTATCGGAAATTCTCCTTTAGAATCGGTCCTAGTGGTAAAAGAGTCTTGAAAGTGTTTCACCTAGTTGTGATATCAAATTTAATATTGACTTAAATTTGGACACTAGGCCTATTTCTATCATTTCTTATTGGAATACTCTTGTAGAATTGAATGACCGGTAACAAGACTTGTTGAGTAAGAGATTTATCGTCACGACCCAGGGGTACCCCTAGACGTAACACGGCGTACGTAACCCCGAAGGGGTCGCATACAAGCCCTTAGCATAATCATACACATAAATCCATAAGAATGATGAGGAAAAATTAAAACTTTTATAATCGAAGTCAACTTTTTATTCATAAACGAAAATAAGAATCTAGACTTGTCTCAATCACCATCTGGTACAATAGAGAGTACAAATAGGGTCAAAAGCCCTTTACATTAATAAAGTCTCAAAGGTAGAGAGTACAATAAAAGATAGAAAATGATAACATCTTGTCCTCGAACTTGAGGACTCACCAAGCCTAGGGAATAGTCAACCCAAGCTTCTCTTGGAAGAAGAAGTATGTCTCAACGATCGGAACCTACACTCATAGTAAATGTAGAAGAAATGGGTTAGCATATAAAGTACTAAGTATGGAAGCATGCATAAAATCCTTGAAATATGAAAAAAGGACATTTTTGTTAAAACGTATGCATTTGTCAAGTTTGGAAATCAACATGCACTTTCAAGGTAAAACACAAGCCATAATCACATTTATGCTTATAACATAGTAAAATCATTACCTTAGCAACCCCTAAGGAATACTTGTGCAATGTATGGTTGACATCCCATAATACCAACCATACTAAGTACTCCTTTGAAGCTACCTTAGTGATACTTCTCATCTTTAGACCTCATCATAATCAATATTCATACATAAGGAAATAGTCATGTACATTAATTTGAACATAAGGAAAGTCATTCATAATAACCATCCATTCAACATACATGCATACATTCATGTCTCATCATAGCATAAATAAACTACCCTATAACACCTTACTAAGTCTACTTGTGCAATGTAAAAGTGAAGTCCTATACGCCCACTCCTACTAAGTAAAACTCAACAAGAAGCCATAGGTATAGTTCATGTCTTATTCATTATCTTGTCATATAGGGAAGAATAGCCAAAACCGACATAGACCATTTTAGCGACATGGAATCCGGTGTCATGTAACCCCACACCGAAAGAAGGTGTCCTACTTGCCTAAGGTAGAACTACATGTATTAGCTTTTATGTGGATCCACTAGCTAAAGACCTATGTGGGCACATAGTTATGGGATAGGGAGATTGCTTCTAGAAAGCTGGCCTATTGTATTGACAGGAGAGTTTCCATCTCATGAGAATAATGTAGATTACCCGGCCTATTGTATTGATGGGAGGGCCTCTACCTCATTGACCATATCCACTCGGTGCTAAGCAGTATTTCCCAAATTATACATACTTAGTCTTAAATTGCATTTACTTGTGTGAAGGAGTATCTTGCCCTTCATTCAATACAAATAATAAAATAGCTCATAGATTCAATAGGTGAGAACTAACTTTCAACCTTAGAATCATCATTAATATGTGAGTAAACCTTTCACATTATTGTTCATAGTGTTTCATGAGAATAGCCTTTCAATCAACACAAGAACATTATCATCATCCTAGACAATTCATACATAATCAAGTGTAAGGGTAAGGGAGGAATGGCCTTTCAACAATACCTCAATTTACACAATAGTCATAGGATCTTCACTTTCTAAGTGAATCATGAGTCCATACACAACATTCATCAACATGTACAAACACTAGAAATTTACCTCCTTAAGGTTCATGAATCATGTCTCACAATTAAACCTAGAAATACTACACTAGGCATGAAGGAAACAAGATTCAATAACTAGAATATCATAGACACAATTCATAGTAATCATCATGCATCAATACACCCATCACAATTCATGAAATTGGGGTCATCGGGTAATTCATGGGTTCATGGGGAATTTTACTATAAAAATCATCATTAAATAACAAATCAACCATAATATAAGACAACTGACTCATTGTAATCATTTTTAGGAAGAACCCATGGATATAATGAAAACCCTAGTTTTTGAAGAATCTACTAATTCGAAATTAAAGAGTTGAAGGGCTTCATGGAAAAAAGTGTTCCATGAATCAAGACTTCCATACCTTGATTAATGTTTTCCTCACGAAATTGGAGTGAAAAGGTTGGAACTTGAACCCCTAGCTTGACCTTGACCTTGCTCTGCAATGGAGTCTTAGAGAGAGAATTTTTGGGAGAGGGAAGTTTGTTATGTTTGAGTCTTGTGAGTTATGAGGGGTTAAAGAGTTGGTTAATAGTTAAAAGTACTTAAATATGTCTAAAATAACTAATAGGAACCGTTCCCACCCTTAGTTAATTAATTAGGATTTTACCCATTTGCCCCTGAGTTGGTCGAGACTAGGTGTGCTTTAGGTGTGACCCACGACTCCCCACCCACGAACCATGGGTGGAGTCACGCCACGTGCTGGTGATCGTGGTTCACATTAGAGAGGGGGATGATCAATGTAAGAATGGGGAGACTAAGTCTCGACCCACGACCCCCACCTACGGGGCGTGGGTCCACCTACGACTCGTGGGTATCCTGCCCGTAGGTGATGTTGTCTTTTGACAGCTTTTTGGTCTTCACTTGGTCCTCCTCAAGGACCCTTCGGGGGTTCTTGGGGTCATGCCTTGGCGTGTAGGTCCTAAAACATTAGTACTAACTTAGGGAGGTTATTTTAGGACTCGAATCTTTACGTTCAACCTCATTTAGGCTACTAGACTACATGTTATGCTCTGGTTTAGTTCATTAGATTTTCGGGGTGTTACATTTATAGATCAAGTGTATCTTCATGGGTTGTTTCTTGGATCCCTTATTATTATCTTTATCAATGATATATTGATATACTTCTGTTGTAGGGAGGATCACGAACATCATTTGAGGATTGTTCTTTAAAATCAATCTAGAGAAGATTTAGTTTTATGCAAGTTTTTAAATTGTGAGTTTTGGTTAGTTTGGTGGAATTTTTGGAATATGTAGTGAACAAGAAAGGTATTACGATGGGTCCCAAGAGGATTGAGGCAGTTCAAAATTGGGTCTTACCTACTTCAGTTAAGACATTTGGAGTTCATAAGCCTAGTTGGTAATTATTGAAGATGCTCTCATTCATTGCATCCACAATGACTAGATTGATCTAGAAGTAAGTGGCTTTTCAGTGGTTTGATGTGTGTGAGGTGAGCTTCCTAAAGCTCAAGACTTTATTTACTACTACCTTGACTTTACCCGTGTAGGGAGAGGATTTTACCGTATATTGACATGCTTCTTGAATTGGAATTGATTGGGTATTGATGTAGAAGGGGAAGTGATAGCTTATGCTTCAAGGCAGTTGAAAGTTCACGAGAAGAACTATCCTACTTATAGCTTAGACTTGGCGGTGGGGGTGTTATCATTAAAGTTTTGGAAACATTATATTTATAATGTGCATTGTGGGGTGTTTCAGTATATATTCAATAAGAGGAATCTAAATTTAAGACATTGGAGATGGTTAGAGTTTCTTAAGGACTATGAAATGACTTATCATTTATCATTGATACACTCAAATTACACCTCCCTAAAGAAGCATAAGTGATCGTTATCAAGTAAAGAACCCAACTTGTAGGTTGGGGTCGATCCCACCAGGAATATGGTTTACACTTAAACTTAACTCACAATTATATCTTTTTATTCAAATTATCTCCGAGAAAAGTAAACAGGGGGCGGGGGTTGTAAGTGAGTAACATATTTAAATGCTCAAGTAACAAGTAGACAAGATTCAAACTTTGGTTTATCAATGTGAGAAAGAAACTAGGGTATATGTATCCCCACAATCTGTTAACGTTGTAATCCTAATAATAGTAATCATTTCCTAGTGTTTTACATGCAAAGTTTGATAAGTTAGATATCCCTAAGTGATAGGTCCTCCAAATAGGGAATTTCACCACGCACCTTGGTCCGGCTACGGATGTATGCTTTACTAACCCTTACCTTTACCTCAGATTAGTCATCATATCAATCTATGGCTTAGTTTTCACCCTCACTCCAATTGACATTAGACTATTACATAGATCCACTAAGGGTGTGTTTGGTATGAAGGAAAATGTTTTCCTAGAAAACAAGTTGATTTTTGACTTATTTTCTCATTTTGGTTGGTAAGTAGAAAATATTTTTCGGAAAAATATTTTAGTGTTTGATTTATGAATGAAAAATATTTTTGAGAAATATCTTTTATTTTTACTAGAGTAGAAAATAATTTTTGAAATTGAAAATAGTTTTTAAAAACAAACTTGAATTTTTTTTGGGGGGTGGGTGAAGGGGTGGTAGGGGGTAGAGGGTAGGGGTGAAAAATTAAAATTTTGAAGTTGAAATTATTTTTTAAAAACGAACTTAAAATTATTTTTTGGGAGTGGTGGGGGGGTGCTGGTAAGGGGTGGGTGTGTGGGGGGTCGAGGGTAGGGGTGAAAAAATGAAATTTTGAAATTGAAAATATTTTTATAAACAAACTAATTTTTTTTTAGGGGGGGTGGGTGGATGGGGGGGTCAAGGATAGGGGTGAAAAAATGAAATTTTGAAATTGGAAATATTTTTTAAAAACAAACTTAAATTTTTATTTTTTTTGGGGGGGGGGAGGGTGGGCGGCTGGTAGGGGGTGGGTGGTCGAGGGTAGGGGTGAAAAAATGAAATTTTGAAATTGAAAATATTTTTTAAAAATAAACTTAATTTTTTTTTGGGTGGGGGGCTGGCAGGGGTAGGTGGGTGGGTTGGGGGGCTGGGCATGAGGTGGGTGGGGGTGGGTCAAGGGTAGGGTGAAAAAAATGTAATTTTGAAGTTGAAAATATTTTTTAAAAACAAACTTAAATTGTTTTTTGGGGGTAGGGGTGGCGAGTAGGGGTGGGTGGGTTGGGGAGGGGGGATCGAGTGTAGGCGTGAAAAAATAAAATTTTGAAGTTGAAAATATTTTTTAAAAACAAACTCAATTTTTTTTTGGGGAGGGGGGGGCTGGCCGAGGAGGGGGGTGGGTGATCGAGGATCGGGATGAAAAAATAAAAAATAAAAAATTGAAGTTGAAAATATTTTTTAAAAACAAACTTAAATATTTTTCTTTTTGAAGGGGGTTGGGGGGCTGATGGGGGGGGCAAGGGTAGTGAGTGGAGGGTAAAAAAATAAAAAAATTGATATTAAAAGTATCTTTTAAAAACAATTTTTAATATTTTTTTGGGAGGGGGTGGGGGTAGGGGTGAGGGTGGGGTAAAAAAATTGAATTTATAAACAAGCTTTAAAATTATTATATTTTTTTTGGAGGGGGAGGGTGGTGGTTGGGGGGCTGGTTTGAGGGTAGGGACAAAATAAATTTATTTTTTCAACAAAAAAGTAATTGTAATTTGAAGTTGGAAGAGAGTTTTGGAAAATGTTTTCCTTAAGTTTTGAAGCGAAGTCATTTTCCTTAAATTTGAGGAAAATAAGTTGATTTGGAAAACATTTTCCAAAACATTTAACCCAAACATTTAAATCTCTGTTGTTTAATCCTTTTCTCATTCTTTACCTCCTCGGTCTAACAAGTAAGAATAAGGCGAGTTATAACGCGTGCACTCGTTAAAAATACTTCTAAGTGAAAGGATTAACAATACATGCATAAACACTATTCAAGAATTACTTAATTATTATTCATACTTTGTTAATTGCTCATGGTTCCCACAACCCTAGTTGGGATTTAGCTACTCATGCTTGAGAGTTCACAATTCATAATTAGATAAGAAGAATTCTTGAACTTACAAGTAGAATTGATGAAACCCAAAAATTTTAATTGAATTGCGAAGCAAAAATTATATATAATGAAATCCAAAAAGTTAATTGCTAAAAGTTTGCAAATTAATCCCCAAAGAACAAAACTTAGATGTATAAAATAATGTCTAACCCCCAAAAACGAGGATTGCAACCCCTATTTATAGAAAACAAATCCTAACTTAAATAGGAAACAAAATAAGGAAATAAACTGCTAGGACGCGATTTCGATCGACGGTTCGACCTACGGACCATGGGTCGACCTACGGTTCGTAGGTCCACTCTGTGGCTCAACACTTGGAAAAATTCATCAGGTACTAGAACCTTCAACTCCCAAATCACCATCGACGGTTGTGCATGATGGGCTGTGGGTGGACCTATGGTTCGTCGTGTGCTCCGTGGTTCCACACTTGTCAGACTTCCCTGATCTTTCACCTACGATGCATCACCTACGGTCTGTGGACTGGACTACGGTCCGTCCTAGCACTCTGTGGACTGAGTACTGGAGCTCAAATCCAGGCCAGGACCTACGATTGCCCATCCACGGCCTATCGTTGGACCTACCGTGGGAGGCTCCGTTGGTGGCTGCTTCTGCACTTTTTCAGCTTGCATCTTCAACCACATCCAAGCCTATTTCCTGCAAGAATTATACAAAAACCATTATTCCTAATAACAAAATATCCCAAGACACACACAAACTCTAAGTGAAACGCATCAAGCGACACACTAAACTCTAAACGACACTTATGTAGAAGCAGACATACAAACTCAAGCAATCACAAGGCTTTCTCAATCAATTCCATCACATTAGTGCAAATCTATATATTTAGACTCAACAAGCTAACTCATGCGGATGAAAACATGACATAGATTGACCAATAGACACCACAATATATAGTTTTCACAATCACCAAGGTATTAATTCTCCAACAATGTAACTAGTGCCCTCACTTCAAAATAAATCCTTTTTTTTTCACACAATATATATGAATTTCAAATTTAAGGATTCATTCAACATTCACACTCAGAAATGACTTCCAGTACAATTAGTGCTCAATACGATAGGCAAGCCCTTATTTTCACTGCATAGACTCTCCAAACTAGTCATTGGGATCACTATACGACTTTCTTAGCTTGTAGCGTAGGCTCAAGGTCAGATAGGGTACATTCGTGTACTTTTTAGTGACTTTCTGCCCTCCTTGACATTATATTGGCTTTTTACCTCTTTTCTTAACCAATTCTTGGCATCTTTTTATTTTCTGCTCTTTCCCTTGACTCTTTTCAACACAAATGTGATTTTGCACTTATCGCTCTTATTTTTCACATTCATCTTTTTCTTTGTTTTCTTCAACATCTATTTCATTGCTCTTTTTGAATCTTTTTTATTTCAACCACATCTTTTTCCTTCTTTTCTTTTCTTTTTCTTTCTTCTACACAAAACTCTTTTTTAACTTACTTTTCTGCTGAAATACTTGTTCATGTGTTTAAATTTGACTTTACTTGGTGAATTTACGCTTTGGGTTCGATATTTTTTGGTAAATCTATGAATTGTGGCCTTTTGCTTTCGATTATTTCATATTTTTCTGGGATTTAGCCCAAGTATGGTTGGTTGTGTGTGTAATGTTATTTGTTCACTCTTTGATAGTTGAGCAGGAGATTTGTAGATCTGAAATAGGATTTTAGATTCTAGTTTGTGGATTTTAAGGGAAAGTTGAAAAGAGTTATTAGGTAATTTGGAGGAAAGGCATTTTAATTCTCTGCTGGTTTTGGTATTGATTTCTTCAAAATTGATCAGTCATTGCTATATGCCTTGGCAGATTTTCGTATTATGTTATTTTCTTTGTTATATCATAAATGCAATTACATTATATTGATTGTTGGAACGGATGATATGACAAACAAAGATGAAGATGATGCAATAGTTGGAGTTGTAGCTACATCTTAATTAAAACGACAGTTCGATACATAAAATATCTTATATTCATCGTAAAATTAGAGGTCTTATTCTAAAGAATTATTTGATAGGGTGTGTAGAAATAGTAGAAAAATATCAAGATTTAGTGGGGAGGGGGCTTTGGGGTGGAAGACCATATAAAATTATTTTCCTAAAAAAAATTCCTTACTTACCAACCAAACACTAGAAATTGTTTTCCGGAAAATGTTTTCCACTCACTAACCAAACATAAGAAAACAAGTTAAAAATCAACTTCTTTTCCAAGAAAATATTTTCTAGGAAAACATTTTCCTTCATACCAAACACACCCTTTAAGTTCAAAATTATGCATCTTTTGAGTTCAAAACGCTGCACTTTGAGACTCAATATATCAACACCTTTAAACTCTAAAAAGTGATATCTTTAACCTTAAAATCTGCACTTCATTCAACTTTAAAATACGCACTTTGAACTACAAAAATCTATACTTTAAACACTTGTTTTTTTTTTTAAAAAAAGAATCTGAAAATAGGTTCACAACATTTGAAAACATTATTCCTAAGTTAAATTTCTTTAGGAGGTCGTGCCTTCATAATTAAAAAAATGTTGAGTAACAAATAAAACTGTCATGACCCAGACCGTCGTGATTAGCACCCACACTAATCCTCCGGTGGGAGAACCCTTACTACAACCCGACTAAATAACTTGACCAAAAACTATGCATTTAAAGATACAAAAGCAGGTTTAAATGTCTAAAGGAATATGGAGTTCCCATAAACTCTGAAGGTTCAACTATGACAACGAACATACTATTGCGGAAGTTCAACCCCTAGAACCTGAAAGTCATTGTACCAAAACTCTACTAACAATAAGTCTAAGAATAAGGGGTACAACCCTGAAACTAAACAAACACCTTAAACAAATAGTCTGAGTATGAAAAGAGTGGACTTAAACAAGAGAGATCCATGGCAGCCTGAAAGAACTGGCTCATCCTTGAATCCGGTCACACTCAATAGTCACCTAGCTGAGGTTTATCAATAGCCACCTGAAGATCCCTATACTCAACAAAGAACAAGTAAGTGCAGTATCAGTACACAACCACAGTGTACTGTAGGATCACGCAGCTATCCCCAGTACGCACAACATATATCAGAATTACAACAAGGTAAACACATACAAGCACAAAATATATATACACATCGATTATCATTTCAGGAGCAATGCACATTTCCACACTTTCAATAATAAGTAGATTTAACAAATCAATGATTCTCTCATGGAACTCAATTCAATGGTCCTCTCATGGAACCCATACCCAAACTGTTAGTGTACCGGTACGTGGTACCCGATCCAATCTAATGTGTCAGACGTAACACCCGATCCCATATATGCGTCGGAACGGCACCCAATCCAAGTTAGTATGTCGGTACGTGACATTCGATCTAGTTAGTGTGTCGGAACGTGACACCCGATCCTTTCAACAAGCCACAATCGAATCATAATGTGCATTCTCATGGCATACAATCATTCGTTGATTCATGGCATACAATCATTCGTTCATACTCCATTTCATTAGGTGTGATCAACAAGACTTCATTCACATACATGCATGCATTACAATGAAGCAATTACCAACATACATCACGCAAACATGACATCACAACCATCACCTACCTCGAATCGAAGCTTGAATCCCATAAGGCACTTGAATCTTCCCTTTCCAAATTCCTTCCGCTTGTTCTAGGTTTAATTATCTGAATTATAACAAACTCAATAACCCAAGACCAAACCCATGATCCCAATTAGGGTTTTTACCACCATAATTCCCAGATCAAAACCTTCGCCCAACAATAATTACCCAAGAAACTACGCTCCACGGATCGAAATATAGATTAGGGGAGTAAAAACCTTACCTTTAGCACCATAATTTGTATAAAACTGTCAAGAAATCAGTTGGGGTCGCCTCCTAGCTCTCAAGAACAAAACTTGTAGAAAATAATGTTTTTGGGGTTTATTTTGTACTTAAATCACGACTGTCCTACCACAATGGACCTCATCCCTCTACAGCTGTGCCGCCCTGGAGTCACGACCCAGGAGTACACCCTAGATGTGACATGGCGTACTTGACCCCAAAAGGTATCATACAAGCCCTTAGCAAATCATAACATAAGATAAACGAAATGATGTGAATTTTAAAACTATTATCCATACAATAGAAGTCTTTTATAAAAGCAAGCGAAAGTCTAACTTGTCTCAATTAGCCATCTAATACAATTTTTGAATCAACAATAGGGTCACAACCTTTTTCAAAATACTCCGAAACATAAAAGTACTAGACAGAAACTACTAATGACTCATATGTCCTCGAATCTTGAGGACTCACCACAAGATAGGGGAATAGTCGATCCAAGCTTGAACCACTAGAAGATCACCTTAAGAACCGAAACCTCCACATTATGAAAAGTGTAGGAAATATGGGTTAGTACAAAAATGCACCAAGTATGATAGCCATGCATAAAAATCCTTGAAAATATGCTAAAAGGGACTTTTTAGTTGAAAAGCATGCATTTACCAAGTTTAAGAATCATTATACAATCTTAGTGTAAAAGCATAAGTCACAAGCATATTCAACATATAAAGCATCATAGCATAATAGAACCATTTCATAAGTAACCCTAAGTTATACTTGTGTAATGTATAGATAAAGATCCCATAATCCCAACTACACTAAGTACCACTTTTAGGCCACCATAATTATACTTACCATTCTTTATTCTCATCCTTAGTTAATACTCATTAGACAAGGAACATTCACATTTAATAAGTCATGTCAAGGAAAGCAACATATAGCAGCAATCCGAGTTAGGCATTCATATTTACATTTAGCCTTCCTATCAACATTCTCAATAGCATCATTATAAGCATATTCATTTCATAAGACAATATAACATTTAAGGAACACACCATAACCACTCTCAAAGCCTACTTGTGCAATGCATGGATGAAGTCCCATACCCCCACCCACACTTCATAGAGCTTATCGAGTAACCATAGTATATAACTCACATTCTTGTTCAGGATGGGAATAAGCCATAACCGACATAGATCATATGAGCAAATCATTGAATCCAGTGTCATGTCCCACACCGAAAAGAATTGGTCTACTTGCCTAAGGTAGAACTGGTAACATTTTAGCTTATGTGGATCCACTAGCTAATAACTTGTCACGACTTGGGCCAACATTAGAAGAGCCGACCTAACCTCTGCATCCGACATAGCTGGAGGATTAATCACAGCTTGATTAGCTTGAGGAGCTTGATTCTCTTGAGGAGCTTCTTCATTGACATTGTTACCCTCCATTCTCCTTGAGTTAGCCCTTCGTGTATTCATATCCTAAAGACACAAAAGATGGATTAAGAGATGGACTTTAAAGAGTTCAACTCTATGGCATAAATTAAGAGTAATGAAAGAAGTGTAGTTTCCTAACATCTTATAGCCTCTCATTCATAAATGTGGCGCATTTCATACTATGAATAAGACTCTACTAGACGTGGCTAATGAGACATCATCCTAGAATCATTCTAAACCTTGTGATCTGATACCAACTTTGTCACGATCCAGGGGTACACCCTAGATGTGACATGGCGTAGTCGACCTCGACCTCGAAAGGTCTCATAAAAGCCCTTAGCATATCATAACATAAGATAAAACAAATGATGCAAAATTTAAAACTTTTATCCGTACAATCGAAGTCTTTTATAAAAGCAAGCGGAAATCTAACTTGTCTCAATTAGCCATCTAATATAATCTTTGAATCAATAATAGAGTCCCAACCCTTTTCAACATACTACAAAACATAAAAGTACTAGAAAAAACTACTAATGACTCATACGTCCTCGAATATTATGGACTCACCACAAACTAGGAGAATATTTGATCCAAGTTTGAACCAATAGAAGATCACCGTAAGAACCGGAACCTACACTTTGTGAAAAATGTAGAAAATATGGGTTAGTACAAAAATGCACTAAGAATGATAGTCATGCATAAAAATCCTTGAAAATATGATAAAAAGGACTTTTTAGTTGAAAAGCATGCATTTACCAAGTTTGAGAATCATCATGCACTTTTAGTGTAAACGCATAAGTCACAAGCATATTCAACATATAAACCATCATAGCATAATAGAACCATTTCATAAGTAACCCTAAATTATACTTGTGCAATGTATAGATAAAGATCCCATAATCGCATCTACACTAAGTACTACTTTTAGGCCACCATAATCATACTAACCATTCTTTATTCTCATCTTTAGTTAAGACTCATTAGACAAGGAACATTCACATTTAATAAGTCATGTCAAGGAAAGCAACATATAGCATCAATCCGAGTTAGGCATTCATATTTACATTTAGCCTTCCTATCAACATTCTCAATAGCATCATTATAAGCATATTCATTTCATAAGACATTATAACATTTGAGGAACACACCATAACCACTCTCAAAGCCTACTTGTGCAATGCATGGATGACGTCCCATACCTCCACCCACACTTCATAGAGCTTCTTGAGTAACCATAGTACATACTCACATTCTTGTTCATGATGGGAATAAGCCCTAACCGACATAGGCCATGTGAGCAAATCTTGGAATCCGGTGTCATGTCCCACATCGAAAAATGTTGGTTTACTTGCCTAAGGTAGAACCCGTAACATTTTAGCTTAGGTGGATCCACTATCTAATAACCTATGTGGGCACATAGAAACCCGGCTTTACATGGGGAGAGCTTCCACCTCACAATATCCACTTGGTGCTAAGCATTAAATTCCCATGTAATAGTTCAATCTCTTTTAACATTATTACACATGAAAGTGATGCCCTTAGTCTACCGATTCAAAGTACATCATTAGAATAGCTCATTGAATCCTCATGAAAGGGATACCATTGGTTTACCAATTCAAGGTTCATCATTACAATAGTTCATTGACTCATCATGGAAGGGATACCATTGGTCTACCGATTCAAGACAAAGCCTTAGAATACTTCATTAGTCATTTATGAAAGTGATGTCATTAGCCTACCGATTCATTTAGGTATGGAAAGCCTTTCACCTCATCATAATTACATTATAGTCATAATCATATTACTTTCAAGTATTCACAAAGCATGTACATAAACATCATGATTATACAGAATTCTCATACTTTTCCCTTCAAGGACTATGGATTACATTCAATCAAAACACCTAGAATTACTACAATAGGCATGGATAATAACATGATTCAATTAACTCAACTACCACAACCATAATCCCATAGTAGTCTTCTATAATCAACAAACCCACATCACAAGTTCAAAATTGGGGAATATGGGGTTTCATGGGTTCATCGGGGAATTCACCATAATTCAGCCATAAATAATCAATCAATCATGAATTCAATCATAATCCATCATAAATCAACCATTAAAAACGTTTTTGGAAAGAACCCATAAGATTGAACTCAAACCCTAACTTTTTGGGGAATTCGCTAGTTTAGAAATTGAGTTTGGAAGGGCTCCATGGATGAAAGCTATCCATGGATGAAGGACTACCATACCTTAGCTATGAATCCCAATGAAATTTGTGAAAGCTTTGCTTCTTGAACCCTAGCTTCAACCTCCCTCTTCTTCTTCTTCTAGAGAGAAATAATTTGGGGAAGATGAACTTTGGGGGAATACTTTTGGATTCTAGGGAGAATGAATTAATTTAGGAAATTTGAGTCTAAAAAGCTTATATATTTTACTAGGGAAAGAATAGAACAATAGGGTACCAATTTAGGAAAAATAACTCAAGACCCCTAAGGCTTTAACTCAAACGCTGCCAACCTGCACGATTTAGCTCGTCAAGTGGACCCTTAGTCCGCCAACTTTTCCAGCATCTCACCCCATGAAGCCAGCGAACTTGGCGATGGGGGAGACCCTTGGGCGATGTGCCAAATGGGTTGGCGATCCCCGACGTAGCTCACCCAAATTTCGAGCAGCTAGGCCATGGGGACAGTCCACTAGGTGACCCCAAGTGCACTTTGGTGACTCGCCAAGTCACTTGGGAGACCATGACGCCCCCTCGTCAAAAGGTCCAAGAGAAAAATATTTTGCTTCACCCTTCCCAAGGTAGATTAGGCCCTTGCCCTCTTTCACTCTTGACGTTAACCCTCACGTTAGGCTCTAGTTTACCCTACTAACTTACGGGGTGTTACACCTGGCGGGAATAATCCCGCCTTGGCGGCTTGCACAGAAACAGTGAGTTAATTTAAGAGTTTCAAACCCCCATTTCACAACACACCTTCATGCCATGACACTCAGAAACTACCATTTCACACTAAGATCAGTTTCTAGCGTTCTACTCACCCGAATTTGATTCCGTAAAGTCGTACGAGTTGCTTAACGTCTTAGCTATCTACTCATATGATCAAATTCATAATTAGATCTCTCATTAATTACCATATCTCTCTAAACCTCACTGACTCTGATTTCATCCAAATCGGGACTAGACTAGGAATTCTCAAGTTACTACCAAAATGTTTTTCGGCCCAAAAATTTTCCCTGTTTCTTTTCCATAACGACGGAATCAAGTCGTTACAATAGATACCAATTTATCCATCACTTGTCCTCGAGTGACAAACTAGAAGAAAAGGGCTAAAACAAGAGTAGAGTAGTCTCTGAATCATTGAATAGCTGGGGATATTTGTCTCGCATGCCCTTCTTACCGAATCTCATTACCCCTTAAGGGTTTCACATCACCAACCTCAAACCAACCAATTGAATACCTACACATCCTCCCATACAATGCCTCAATGAAGTTATCTTAATACTCGAGTGATAAATTTTGTTGTTTGTAAGCTTACCTAACAACAAAACGATTCCCAACAACCACCAAAGTTGATCGTACACACGTCTGCACCATGTTATCAAGGACCTTGACAGAATCATCCGGACGAATCCTTTAGCACTTAAGCATGATAAAATTCCAAATCAATATTTGCTACAATTAGAAGTAAACCTAAACGAACCCACTCACACTCATAATACCCAACTAATATAGTTCTTATCAACATCTCAATCTCCCAACATAAATTTCCATGAGCTTAAGTTACAAAATTTGATCTTTAAACATCAGATACTCATCGAGGGATATCTCCAAGCATACAAACCCTCTAACAACACTATCGAGGTGCTAGATTTAGCTATTGTGATTGTAGATTACCCTTAAGAACAGTAGAATTGGACCCAATGATCCCCACATTCAACCACACATAATCGTTACATGACCTCAACAATAAAATGAATATTAAGATTGCCGGACAACCATAATTACACATGGTAGCTCTTCTATGATTTCTCATAAGCAAGGTGGTACATGTAGAACCACTGAAATACTTGAAAAACTTCAAGGCAACGTCAAATATGTCATCTGAAATAACCAAATCTTCCCAATCATCCCACTCAACCGAGAGAACATAGCAGGATTGGTACCCCTGATCCACCACTAGGGATCCACCCACAAAAGTGAAAACACACCTGATCATAGCTAGTGAAACATACTCATAACCGTGTACAAAACAAATTAGATGGTCACGTAAAAATTTTACGGAATAACACCAAAGGTTTTCCTTAGAAGAGTCAATACCAGTCCTTTCCCTTGAGTTGACTCCACATACTCATCACATCATTCCACTGAAGTCAACACTCTCAATACTAACAACCATCATGAACACTCCGACCATTTACCATATAGACCAACACTTTTAAATGAAAACCTTTCTTAGGTACTTAACAATCAACTATAATAAATTTTTTGACTCAACCTAGGTGTAAGTCCTTTCAGATGCTCAATACCGAATACAATTGATCGTTTCTCACATTGCCAATTCATACCTTGAAAAAAAAAATCACCACAAATGTAAACTTACAATGAAAAATATGAATTGTAAATTCAATCATATAACACAATCCTCTTATCTATCAACATTAGCTTGTACCTTGAAGATTTTTAGGAATTCATGGATCTTCGCTTATCATTGATCGTATCTCCATCGATCTTACAATATCCGTTGCTAAAAATTCAATCGTACTCATTACTAAACTCAAAAACAAAACAAAGCACTTATCATCACACTCAGGCTAATGTCTGTACACTCCTTTCTCAAGTCTTTTTCAATAGTTTTTAACCAATCTGATGGACCCATGACACTATTACCATAGCCACAACAAAATGAATGAAATCACGCATTTCTGAACCCAATTATCTACCCCTCTGAAGATACCTCTTTAGCCTTTGCAATCAAATAAAATATTCTTGCCCTTGCCTATCTATAGAGGATGTACTACAGCCCCACTATTTTTCTTCATTATGACTCTAGCTCTTTTAAATTCAGTTCGAGTGGTGTCCCACCATCTCTTAAAACTTTCCATACAACCACATTACTCACAAAATATTAGAAAACTACAACCTTAGATACTTGTAAGTCGTAATTACTATACAAAATTCGCTTAACCAATAATCTTATTATATAGTTGCATCCCATCACATTCCATCATGAATTCTCATTACCATTGCGCTCAATCAGCCTTGACTATCACTACGAAGTCAACCTTTTCAACAATATGACACCTCAAACTCAGGTATACTCATCAAATTCAAAAGACCAACCCAATTTTTATACGCACTTTCTTACTAAAATCTTCAATTGGCTTCCCCCCAAGTATACTCATTGGGACTTTGTTTATCCATAAGCTTGTCATTCTGGTATCAATCCACTCCTTTATGGCTTAAGATAAAATCATGGGTCTTCATACTACCCTCCTTCTTCTTAACAAACAAGACAGGAGCACCCCACAGGGAAGTACAAGGATATATGAAACCTTTATCAAGAAGCTCTTGGATTTGAGCTTTAAGGTCTCTCAATTCTGCCAGATCCATGCGATAAGGAGGAATGGAGATGGGGCGAGTGCCAGTTTCCAAATCAATGCAGAAATCTATATCTCTATCTGGAGGCATAACTGGCAAATCAGTAGGAAACACTTATCTAAATTCTAACACCACAGGAATAGACTCAATAGAGGGAGACTCAACCTCAAAATCTCGCATATGAGCTAAATAAGCCAAACAACCCTGCCCCACCAGTTTCCAAGTCCGCACGAAAGGTATGTTCTTATCTAGCTTAGGATTGTACAACCCTTCCCACTCTAACCTTTCCCTACTCGGGATCTCTAGGGTTACTAACTTAGTATTACAATTAAGCCTGATATAATAGGAGTACAACCAAGTCATGCCTAAGATTATATCAAGTCAGCCATATCGAGCATAACCAAATCAACCCAAGTTTGAAAATCCATAAACACATAGGACAAAACACTATACACATGGGTGACTATGACAAACTCTCCAACTGAGGTGGAAACATGGATGGGGCATCAAGTACATCACAAACCGCATCAAATCCCAAGGCAAACTGAACTGACACATATGAACAAGTGGAACTCAGATTCAAACAAACAGTAGCCATTTGGTCACAGATAAGAATAGTACATGTGATCACTGCATATGATGCCTCAACCTCTGTCTTACCCGAAAAGGCTTAAAACTGAGCCTTGTCATCTCGACGGGCAAACCTCCTTGCTTGGATGCACTGCTCCTCTACCTGCATTACCATTTCCCCTGCCCCAGGTTCTTCACAATTGTAACACACTCAATAACTTAACCAAGTAAGCATTCTTGCTATTGTAGTGGTCGTATCATGACTCTCTTTGATATACAATCAATCTAGGAAATCATAGTATAGCTTCTAACCTCAATTGGCATAAATTAATTTCATCACTTCGCTAAACAACCCATACATGTTATGACAACAATACTAAATGCATTTTCCAAAGTAATGGTGTTCATTATCTAGCCGTCCCTTACCAAAAACTTCTTGAATGTTGTCACCTATAAACTTGAATCTATATTTCTAACCTTAATCCCTTCATAAGCGACGATAGTAGCTAGCGAGCCCTACAAAATTCTTAATTTCAGTCACAGAACTAGGTCGGACCCAATTCCTGTCTGCTTTAATCTTTTGGGGATCTACCATTACCCCTTCCCTTGAAACTACATGCCCCAAAAAGGTAACCAAAGTCAATCGAAATGTACACTTAGAAAATTTCGCATACAACTTTTGTTTCCCAAGAACACCCAGAATAATACGAGGATGGTCGGCATGCTCTTCCTCACTTTTTGAATAAACCAAAATGTCATCAATAAATACTATAACCAATGAATCCTGAAATGGTTTGGACACACCATTCATCAAACTCACAAAAGTTGCAGGCGCATTTGTCAACCCAAATGACATAACTAGAAACTCATAGTGCCTATAGCGTGTCCTAAATGTCATTTTTGGTATATCCTCAGGCCTAATCTTTAACTGATGATAGTCAAACCTTAGATCAATCTTAGCGAAAACTGATGCACCCTGCAACTGGTCAGAAGATCATCTATCTAAGGTAATGGGTGCTTGTTCCGAATGGTGACCCTATTCAACTGTCGGTAGTCTATACAGATCCTCTCTTGCTAGTGATAGTGTTACCGCTTTTGTTGCTCTAGTTTGGACCATAGAGTGAATGAGGAAAGATACCAATTGGATTCAAGTCATAGCATGAAGGAGTAGCAAGAAGTGAGATTTTCCTACAGTCCTATAGCCTCTCGAAGAAAAGTACAGACGTCTTCGTATCGTTCCGTAAGACTCTACTAGACTCGTTTTGGTACAATGAGATCAACGAACCTAGGGCTCTGATACCAACTTTATCATGACCCAGACTATCGTGATTGTCACCCACACTAACCCTCTAATGGGAGAACTATTACTACAACCCGACTAAACAACTTAACCAAAACTATGCATTTAAAGATACAGAAGCAGGTTTAAATGTCTAAAGGAATATGGAGTTCCCATAAACTCCATAGGTTCAACTACGACAACGAACATACTAATGCGGAAGTTCAACCCCTAGAACCTGAAAGTCATTGTACCAAAACTCTACTAACGAAAAGTCTAAGAATAAGGGGTACAACGCCGAAACTAAACAAACACCTTAAATAAATAGCCTGACTCTGAAAAGAGTGGACTTAAACAAGAGAGATCCATGTCAGCCTAAAAGAACTGGCTCACCCTTGAATTCGGTCACACTCAATAGTCGCCTAGCTGAGGTCTATCAATAACCGCCTGAAGATGCCCTGTACACAACAAAGAACAAGCAAGTGCAGTATCAGTACACAACCACAGTGTAATAGTAGGATTACGCGGCTATCTCAGTAAGAACAATATATATCAGAATTACAACAAGGTAAACACATACAAGCACATAATATATATACACACATCGATTATCATTTCAGGAGCAATGCACGATTCCACATTTTCAATAACAAGTAGATATAACAAATAAATGGTTCTCTCATGGAACCTGATTCAATGGTCCTTTCATGGAACCCATACCCAAACTGTTAGTGTACCAGTACATGGTACCCAATCCAAGTTAGTGTGCCAGATGTGACACCCGATCCCATATATGCGCCGGAACGTGACACCCGATCAAAGTTAGTATGTCGGTACGTGACATTCGATCCTAGGTCGTGTGTCGGAACGTGACACCCGATCCAGCCAGCAAGCCACAATCACAATGTACATTTTCATAATCATAAAATCAAGTGTTGATTCATGGCATACAATCTTTCGTTCATACTCAATTTCATTAGATGTGATCAACAAGACTTCCTCCACATACATACATGCATTACAATTAGGCAATTACCAACATACATCATGCAAACATAAAACCACAACCATGACCAACCTTGAATCCAAGCTTGAATCCCCTAAGGCACTTGAATCTTCCCTTTCTGGATTCTTTCTGCTTATTCTAGGTCTACAAATAATTAATATACGCAAGGATAAACAATCAAAGGCTTAATTATTCGAATTATAACAACTTAATAACCCTAGACCAAACCCATGATCCTAATATCCCAATTAGGGCTTTTTCCACCATAATTCCTAGATTAAAACCTTCCCCCAACAATAATTACCCAAGAAACTACGTTTAATGGATCGAAATACAGATTAGGGGAGGAACAAACCTTACCTTTAGCACCAAAAGTTAAGGAAAACTGTCAAGAAACCACCTAGGGTCGCCTCCTAGATCTCAAGAACGAAACCTGCAGAAAATAACATTTTTGGGGTTTATTTGCTACTTAAATTGCGATTGTCCCGCCACAGCGGACGTCATCCCGCTACAGCAGTCCCGCACTAGCGGGAATAATCCTGCCTTGGCGGCTTGCACGGAAACAATGAGCTTATTTAAGAGTTTCAAACCCCCATTTCACAACACACATTCATCCCATGACACTCAGAAATTATCCTTTCACGTTAAGATCAGTTTAGAGCGTTCTACTAGCCTGAATTCGATTTCGTAAAGTCATACGGGTTCCTTAACGTATTAGCTATCTACTTATATGATCAAATTCATAATTAGATCTCTCATTCATTACCATATCTCCTTAGACCTCACTGATTTCGATTTCATCCAAATCTGGACTAGGCTAGGAATACTCAAGTTACTACTAAAAAGTTTTTCGGCCCAAAAATTTTCCCCGTTGTCTTTTCCATAACGACGGAATAAGGTATTTAAAAAAACATAACTAGAAAGTAATGCTTATAAGCTAAGTGACTCTACTAAACCAAATATCTAAAGAGAAGCGAGGTGGGCAACTATGTCTATCCATCGTTCTTAGTTGATTCGTACAAACCCAAATAAAATAAAAGCAGGCATAAATATAAGTGAAATACCCATGTGTAAAATGTTAGTCAAAGTAACAACTCATATATGAGTATAAAAATGTAAAGCTTCGATGTGGAGTGGTAGCGTTGGACTTTTTTTTTAATGAGTAAGCTACTCTAGACACGATGAATGCAAATTTATCAATCGCTTCTCTGATTAGGACAGAGATAGAGTCGTATCACAAATCCAAACGCGCTCTCAAGTTTACATGTGCAAAAAAAGATAAGATAAAAATTAGCAAATGGGCTTCCAAAATTGTCAGAAAGCATATCAAATTATATTCCATGAAGTCACATGTTAAACAAAATTCAAGTTAAACTGCACCATCAATCCTATTTCTAGAAACATGATTTTACGGATTAAAATCCTTCTAATCACTTATTTGAAAATGATATAACTATCTTAAAAAAGGAAGAAGAATAAGAATCCAAACTTTAAAAAAGTGCTTTAATCATACTAACAATCAAGAGGTAATTATAGTCTCATAGTCAACATGTGAAGCTATGATGAGTTGTGATGCTACACTCAAGGGAAATCGGGAACTATTGTGTAAATATAAGCTATTCAGACTTTCCGGGACCTAGAACACTAGCTTCCTTTCTCCAGATTTTGACATCAGCAAAAGCTAACAAAGAAGCGTCAACTCAAGGAAATTCAAGAAATGAATCCAATAGACTCATTGAAAGAGTTTATGCAAAGAACAAGATGATAAGAATTAATAAACAATCACAATGAGAGTTTTCTTAAAACAGCTAAGCACTTTTGGAATCAGAGCAAGAGGAAATTTGAATGTATTTAATCTAAAAGGAGAATGGATCAAACTGCTACGAGTATTTACAGGCCAACGTTTAAGGAAAACACTACATAAAGAATTTATTTAACTAAGATAAAACACTATAAACTCAAAGCTAATCAAGGAATTCTGTAACTTAAGGAAAATAAAGACTAACCATTATATTAATTATTTAAAGCTAGCATGTTGTAACCTAAGGTAAAAGATGAGAGGTTAAGGCATTAATTAATAAGATAAGGGGACAAGATGAAAACACTAACTTAAACAAATATTTATATCCTATTAAACCGGTGATGGTCTCGTACTAATTTTAAGAAGTAATAGACAGAGAAAAGAGAAGTAACAAAACTTAAATTGGACAATTTATAAATCCATTTTCGAATCGATTTCAATAAAACAACTTGATATGGATCCCGAGGACACGAATAACTAACAAACTAATTCAAACATACAAATAAGTATAAAAGGGTGGACAACAAGACATCGAACACTGATGACTATCGCATATCTTATAGATTCATAACAAGCAAAACCATACTAAAACGAGTAAACCAATTCAAAACTACTTATGATAAAGCTACGAAGACCAAGAAAAAAGGTACATTAGAAAGCTATGATCATAACCACAACATGTAACTGGACCTAACTAATGTTCACATGTTAAAAAAGAATTAGAAATTGGAATTACAGGGGAGCCAAGCATAAACAGGGAACTTGAATGAAATTTAAATCAGCAAATTACAGCAACTAAATACTCGCAGAATCAAAGAAAACATACTATGGGATCAACACAGACTAAAATGAAAAAAATAGAAATTAAAGTAACTATAAAGAAAGGAAAAAGAGATTACCTTCTTTGAAGAAGCAAAGTAAGAGCGTTTCGTCAAGATTCCAACTTCAAACTCGAACTAGAAATCGAAGCAAAGATGAAATTAGAAGGACGAAAAAGGATAAAATAATTATGAAATCCAATGTTTGAAGTATGTTTCTGTCACTCTTTCCCTCTATTCACTGGATCTTTTCGTTCGTTGATGGATTATAGGATCATCCTTGGATGAGAACCAAAGGTCTCCTTTTATAGTCGATTTAGAACTTCCACTTGGCCTCAAGAATTTAAATTTTGAATTCTAGGGAAGCCAAATCTGAGGAAGAACAGAAAAATAATGATGAACAAGGTAGGAAATCTCTCAAGAATTGACCTTTTCAGGTTGATTTGAAAGGGTTGAGTGATTGATGGAGCAAGGAACCACCGGAAATTAACATTTTTTCGGCGGTCTAGAGTCGTTTATTGACAGGCGCGATGGGAGAGCACGTGGGGGCGGCCATGGGGGAGGAGAACGGTGGGAAAGAATGTCTCTTTCTTTTTCCAGGTTGAGGCGTCTAGGGAAAAAGAGGAAGTAGCTAGCGTAGGGGTATGAGGAAGGAGCATGGGCGGCGTGATTTCTTTCTGGGGAAGGAGGAGAGGGTTGAGGCATCTTTTTCTAGCAAGGAAGATGAAAGATCGCGACTTGGGGAAAAAGAAGAGTATAGGGCGGCGGTAGGGGTCTAAAAAGTCTTAATTAATTTGGGTCGTCTGATCGTTTGATCAGACGGTTAATAAAAAGAGTTTAAAAAAAAATAAAAAAAATTATATATACATATATAATAGTAAAAAAATGAATTAATTAAAGCCATTGGATTAAATCATAGGACCGAGATTGAAGCTAAAGAAGCACAATCCATGTGCTTCCTACGTAGCACGTGCGGATTGGCCGAATTAGAATGACTTCGATTGCCAAATTTTGCTCAAATTAGGTCTATTTAAATTATAACCTCTTCTTTATTAAATAGCCATTATTTATTAAATTAAAAATAATTATTTTGCAAGGCTAGCTTATTTGATAAAATTAATCATTCTAAAAGATAAAATTAATATAAATTAGTAACTCATTAATTAATTAAGTTTTCCTAATTTTGAAAAAATGTCGAAAAATGTTTATTGTAACAATAGAAATTATATTTAATTAGAAAAATTGAGTTAACCCTTAAGAACAATATTTAATTGACGTAAAAATTAAAAATGAGAAACTAAGTAGTAATATTTAGATAATACATTTAATTTTTATAAAAGTAATATTTAAGAAATAAATTTATCAAATAAAATAAATAATTAAAAATCTTTTCGTATTCCTATAAAAATTTCATAACACACACTCACACACACACACACACACACATATATAATACTATATGAGTGTTTCCTATGCTAAGCATGACCCAACATTTTAAGCCAAAGTAATACTAATATTTTGCACCAGCGATTAGTTCCTTGGCTGTTTGCTATAATAGATGTCTAAAATCACACTGAAACAACATAGAAGCATAAGCATTCTTTTTAAAATATGGCAACAATCTTCAAAATACGTTACAGGTGCCCAACTCTTCCCATAAAATTCATTGCAACCATAGCTACATAAGCATACTTCGTAGGTAAGAACCAGTAGCTCCATCACCACCATTTGTATACATCTAATTGAAAATTAACTTTGAAATTCACATAAAAAGGAGCACAAATAATGTGTTTGTCTACATTTTCCCCAAGAAAAATGAATCCACCCTTCAAAATAGATTTATCACTTGTGTTTATCATCCATCATTCAAACCTGAAACAAAAAAAACTTATTAACCTAAATAACTTCAATAGTAGTACTTCAAAAGTGTTGTTGCACCTATCAGATCCAACATAAATACACTACTTTTGAAGGATCCAACACAAACCCGACGACATTTTAAGAGAGTTTGAGCACCATAGTCTATCAGTCAAAACTTCCAAATTAATCACATGATCAGGTGGTTGTAAGTTACAACTGCATTGCAACAAAATATAGTTTTTTCTATCATGGGCAAATAGCACACGTCCTTAGAAAGTATGTATATTTAATTATACATTGTACTCCTACATAAACCCTGATTTTTGGACAGCTTAGGATTGGAAGACACCAGATATGAAATATGCATATCTGCAATTTAAGAAGCATTTCAGTAATATATCTAGAATCAAGCGCCATGTAAATAAAAAAAATGTGAATGCTATAGGAGAATTGATAAAGAATACTAATGTATATACACAAAAAGAGCAGTTGTCAATGGTTTTCACTTCATCATGGATGAAGCCATCCAACTTCATAGTTTCTTTAATTTGTTTTGGTGTAGCGGCTGAAAATGAAGAAGAAGATACTCTGACCTGTAAAACTGATGAATAGACATAATTGAATAAGGAAAATGTGAAGAACATGATTTGTTTGTCAATGTCAAGGATGACGGAAAGAATTCTGACATATAATTCTTAATGAGATCTTCTACATAGATAGTACTTTAATGATCTTTTCTTTGTCTGTTCATTCACATGGAAATTTGTCAATATTTTCACATCACTGCTTACAGTAAACTTCTATATCAAGATAGGGAAAGTCATATCTTTTCTATTATCCAACATTAAGCAAGCTTTATAGATTCCTAATCAACATTTTAGAGGAAATGTCATAATCTAAAAATATCTCTGTAACTTTGAGAAGTTAGTGGATGAACGTGTACATGCAATGACTTTTGTAAAATAAGCAGGAATTTGTTCGCTCTAATAAAAGTAGGGGAATGTAGCACAAACATCAAGTTGATGATTTCCAACAATTTAGAATATGTAAAGGAAAGTTATAAGTAGAACCTAGGAAAAGACAACATTTGAATCTCTATTCAAACCAAACCTGGTGGTTAGATAGCCTTTCCTGCGCAGCTGAATGTTTGAGAATACCTAGTAGGCAAAAATCGACTTCAAGTTCAAATTCTAAATTAACTGAGTCCACATTACCAATTACCAGCAGGACATGGATGGCTACATGGAGTAACAGAGAAATCCTAAAGAAAACAATGTAGTAAGCAAACGATGGAAAGAAATAATTGGAGAGAACATCTAATCAAAGCAAAACGTGAAAAGAAATCACCATGTACCTTATGACTCTTTTCGGAATAACTATTAATATTTTCATAAATGCTCAATCAAGCAGACTGGAACCTTCAAGATGTATTCATTTTTTTGTCCAAGCTCCAATCTTTCCTTGCACAATGTACATTTCCACTGGAAAATATATGGTCATAGGCCAAAAGTTTAATCCTCTCAAGATTTCAAATACCTTATTGAAATAAGGGAATGTCAATTCTATTGATGTTATAGATATAACATATAGAGTCCGAAAACATAACCAAAAGAGGATCAATTGAAGAGCTAGGAATGCTGGAAGTTTGATGGCGTAGAACTTTTAAGAATCTATTTTTAGGTACTTCTGAATTGCCCATTTTTTCAACAAATGGGAATACTGGCTGGCTATATACCTAAGGAAACAAGCATTTGTCATGTTAAAGTTAAAATTTTCATTAACTAAGTAAAAGGCGAAAGGAAAACACTCAAATTTTAGTTCTACCTAATACCGTCCAAACAGATGAAGGACTATGCAGGCATTGGCAAAATCAACAAGCCAAAACGGCTTGTAGAAAACTATCAAGAGGTTCCCTGTAGGTATGTCGTTCCCAAAGGCTACATATCTGAAGAAACTACAACATAGATAAAATAAAGTGGTAATAACTATAGCACTTATTGACGCCTTCTTCATGGTCTAATTTTCTGGTGGAGGCGATTTTAGTGTATCCTTCACTCTATAAAAAAGAACAGCTTTAAAATTAAGAGAAACATCAGCAGTCTATGTGATACTTTTTGTGACCTTATTCCAACTAAGTGTATGTCTTGTTTGGTTTCAGAAATATTAGCTAAGTTGATATTTACGCTCCAATATTAATCTTGAGTAAGTTTTGGAAAAATTATATGATGACAAATATGCCTCAGTCCCAAACAAGTTGAGGTCTGCTATATAAATCAATATTCAATGATCTAGTATCAGGAAAAATTCTAAGAGCTGGATCAATTTATATCTCACTATGATATATTTAGAAATGTCATAAGTTAAGACTTTCAGAGATGCAAAATATCATTACATAATACCTGTAAATGCTTTCTCCATGACTGGAACTAAGATCAAAATACACGAGATTCTTCGATATATTTTTGGAACTTAAGATGAAAAACAAGAAACAAAATGAGAAAGAGAACAGTCGAGGCTTTACCAATCACATGACCCAATCCGATCAAAGGGTAACAAAATGAAATTAATGTTGTGACAAAGGCCAAAATTTTTGTCTCCCTCAACATCTTTTTCTCCCATGGTAGTAACAATTTCTCTGCAAAAATTAACAGAAGAATATCTCATTCAACTTGAGATGCTCAATCTGAAAAAGATTGAAGAGAGTGTAAAAAGCTGAAAGAAGATTTGGGCTACAAATAAAAGAAAAGAACACCTAAATGGCAATACCCACCTGGGAAGAAGATGGAAGAGCATGCTTCCAGAATTATCTGTCTTTTTCTCTTTTAGCATAAAATTAACTTTTTACCATTCTTCAGATAGTAAGAAAAGAGAGATACGGGAGAGGAATGGATTCTACAAGTACAGAGATATCCAGGGGAGAAAAATATTGAATTGTGGTTAAAACTTGCAACTGCAATGTCAAGTGGGTGTTCAAAGTATAGTTGATGAGTTATTTGAAAATCTTCTCCTGAATTTTGAAACCTAATCGAACTAATTTGGTTTGGAAAAATTGGAGAGACTGAAAGGGAGAGAGAAAGAAAAGTGAAGAATCATCGAGAAGCATCCTAGAGAATGAAGAACGAATATATGAAAAGACAAAAATATCCTTGTTTTTGTTCTAAATAACAAGAATAGATATCTGTCCAACTTTGATTGCACAATGTACAGTAAAATTATGCTATGGTCATCCTAGCTCTTCATGTTTCTATATATATATATATATATATATATAACTATTATTATCATCATCATCATCATCATCATTATTATTATTATTAAAAACATTAGTTAAATAAATGTGGAGAGCCAAAATTGGATGTCAACAGTGGTATTTCAATTTTTTGTTTCCGCATTTCACTATAAAAGACTTAGTATTCGAGATATTTCTTTCTACTTAACTTTCCACAGTTTAAGTTGAATTGGTTAACTTATTGGGTTGGCTTACCTATCGGTCGAAACATAGGTGCCATCACGACCCAAATCACGACTTGTAAATTTGGGTCGTGACACATAATATGAAATTTCTAATTTGAAGTAGAATTATTGTGATGTGTGAAGTGTGTAGGCCATAGTGTAGAATACTTATATAGTGTGTAGTTATGTTAAAATATTAATATTTATGAAAGGTATAGTACTAAATTACTATCGCCTTAATGAGTTATCAATTTACTCAATAACTCAATACTGAAAATCGATAACCCAATAATATTTTTTTTTATAAAACCATTAAAATTTGTTAACCCAATAACATTTTTTTATTCTATTTATTGATCAGTTCGATTAGTGCATGCCCCTATGGGGCATGGGGGCCTAGTAGAGTGGTGTAATGACCCCGTCAGTTCTTTTTTCTTTTTCTATGGAACTTACCATTTTGCCCTCCCATGATTTACCCCGTGTCTCCTATGATTGAGTTTTTAAAATTTGGCTTTGAACTTTGAGTTAAGAGTTTAGAATTTGGGAAGTTTTCAGTTTGGAAGGCAAAGTTGCTAAGAAAATGGTTTACGTGTCTTTTGGAGTTCTGAATGTCGGAATGGAATTTTGTCGATTTTATCAATCTCGAAATGTGAAATTTGATTTGTGAGAGTTTTTCGTTTCAGATTTTGAGTCTTTTAGAAGATTTGAGGTCCTAAGTTGTGATATTGTGAAATTTTAGCCTTTGAGTTGACTTTGTCAACATTCGGGGTTTGGATGCTCGGATCAGAATGTCGAGGATTCCGTTGGATTCAAGGGATGATTTTATGCCTAGTTGAGGACTTGGTTTATTTTTGAGAGGTCTCGAGCTTATTTTAGCCTTTTAGACATGAGTTAATTTCTTGTGGGTTTCACGAATGTCGGGTCAAGGAGACCTCATATTCGTGTTTTGATGGTTCAATTGAGTTCGGAACATCAAATATAATTTGTTTGCATATCTGGTGTACGAGGTTCCAAATGAATCTCGATGGTCCTTTTAATATTTTTAAAGTTGGTTGTGTTTTCTGGTACAGCAGGCCTCGCTTTTGGGAATGTCATGTCGCTTAAGCGACCTTCACTTTTGCAAAAGAGACCTCGCTTATATGAAGGACACACTTTTTATAAGGTTCGCTTCAGCAAATCGATGGTCGCTTGTGCGATAACTGACAGGGTTTTTGCTGCAAATTTCGAGGTTTAAGTCCCATTTCACCATTTTTGAACTGGGGAACCCTTAGTGGCGAATTTGAAAGGATTTTCTATGCTAGATCAGTGGGTAAGTGTTCTTAATCCTAAACATTCATTTTCCATTGATTAATTATGAGTTTTAACATCAAAATATGAGGTAATGATTGGTGAATGAAGAGGTTTTTCAAGATACGAAGTTCTTAACTAAAATGAAGTTTGTGAACTGATTATCAGTTCTATTTTGAAATGATTTTCCCTAATGAGTTCTTAAAGCCTTGAGTAATGTTTTCAACTATTAAATTTCAAATTCAAACCTTAATTTTGGAATTGGGTATTGTGTTGATTAACCCACCTTTCAAGGGAATTGTAGTGGGTGTTCTTGTTTCTGAAAAAGTGATTATGAATACTTGCTTGTGCATAGATTGTGTGGATTTGGAAAGGAAAATCTCAATTATTAGAGTGAGTGTTGATTGATTTAAGGCAAGTGTCTTCCTAAACCTTGTATTCTGGTTGAATTCGTATGCTTCCTTCGTTGATTGTATGTTGGGAGTAAAGGGGATGAGGTGAAGGGTTTATATTATCCACTTGTAATATTTAAATGAATAAAAAGGGGTTGAATATGATGGACATGATGATGTGAATTTCCTTATTGTGACCCTTGTTGATTGATTGATGAAATACTACTTGAAAACATGATTGTGGACTTGAATAGTATGAATTGTTCTCTCTTGCGTTTGGTGTGATATTTCTTGTATGCATTGATTGTGAACATGAGACATGTGATGATTTATGATGTCGAGGTCTTTGCTGGCGAGTATTTATAAAGACGATGGGAAATGCTTTATGCTAGTGATTTGATATAAAACCGATGAAAAATGGTTCCAGCTATTGATATAAAGCCGATGGGAAATGGTTCCGTCTAGTGATATAAAGCTGAGGGGAAATGGTTCATGCTAGTGATGTGATATAGAGCCGATGAGAAACGGTTTCAGCTAGTGATGTGATATAAAGTCGATGAGCCAAATGATTCTATCACTTTGTAGGAGGAGTTGAATGATACTTTCTTGGAGAGATTTTTTCACCCTCGAATATGGTTAAACTTCAAATCCAGATCCAAACTTTCAAGCACATTGGAGGTGAACCTCAAGATGAGACTTGGCTGAGATTCAAGAAACTACTTTTGCACTGTCCAACACATAGTGTTCCAGACAATTTGTTGCTGCAATATTACTTCTATTGCAGTCTTCATTAGGTCATTAAAGGTATAGCTGATCAACTAGTCCAAGGATTGATGAAACAATCGAATTCTTTGTTGCTAGATGAGATGACCAAAGTTAACGGAGCATGGTATACTAGAGAATACCAAGTGTCTACTCTACAACAGAGGTTGAACAAAGAGAAAATTGAGAAAGATAATGAATAAGATGAAAACATGGCCAAGATGATATCCCAACTTGATTTGTTTTCTAAACATGTCATGGGAGGTGGACTTAAATTGGTAAATGTGGTTGGAACTAATAGTGGGAAGTGCTCAGATGATGCCAAGTTTAAGGCATTATACAATGAAGAAGTGCAATAATTTGGAAACCAAATAGGGGTTCTCACCCAAATTATCAATGACAAGGTGGGAACCAAGGTTGGAACAAGGATTAAGATAATGGTTGGAAGGATTGGTGAGGTGGAAATTAGAGAAATATAGAGGCTGACAAAGATAGAAATGTACGTCCATGTGATCGTCAATAACCAAAAGACACAGTTAGGCTAGAAGGAAAACAAACTGAGGAAATGTTTTCAAGGATGTTCAACAAGGTTGAAGGGTCGGACAAAGTATTGAAGGAATTGAAAAATGACTTCTCCACTTTATCCCAAATAGTGACCTCTCATTATGTGTCTATCAAGTAGATGGAAACCCAATTGTGCCAGATCTCTACTCATCTCAATCTAAGGTAAAGGGGAACATAGTCTAGTGACACCGTCCCTAATCCCAAAAATGAATGTTGAGGAATTGAGCTCTATGTGATGCCACGACATTAAATAAGGCACTTCTTGAGAGGCAACTCAACTATTTACTATTGTTTTATTGCTTTCCATAACATGTGTTGTGAGTGTAGGTTGAAAAAAAGTCAAAGGTTGATAAGATACATTAAGCGATGCCTAAAACCACATCGACGATCTACCGAAGGAGTGGTGCGGACTCATTCTTATCCACCTTGTGTGCTAGAAAATGTGGAAATATGTACTGTCAATTTCGGTAATCTGGGCTCCAAACGGTGATCCATCATAGTACACTATGTGCACTTCATCGGGTCTGTTGAATGAGCCTTCAAGTTTGATATTCGTTCAAGCATGTTCGGTGAGCTTGAGCTCCAATCATTAATTCACCTAATACACTCGGTGACGTTAGTCGTAACCACCAAGTGTGTCTAATATAAAAAGGACAAGGGTCTTTTCAAATTCTAACAGAAAACTCTTTGAAATCTTTTAGGCCTTTCTTTCCTTCCTCTTACAATACCTTGTTTGAGTGTGTGTGAGTCTTTAATGTGTGATTTTTAAGTGCCTAAATTGTATTTGCTTTCTATAGCAATCAACCCAACCCTCTTCTCCTGTGTTCTCAATTTTTGCTTCGTATTAAGGTTGGTTTTTTATTTTACTTGTGCATTTTGAGCTGTAAATTGTATCTTGTGTATGGTCTTGAAGCCATTTGATGATTGTGTTTGTTGGATTTGAATGGGCAGCCATGTAATGTGCGTATTGAATTGTGCCCATGAACTAATTGCATGTGTGTTGCCTATAATTTGGTAATCTTGAATGTGTTGGTTAAATGTTGGAATTGAACCTGTAAATTTAGTGGGTATTGATTTGATTAATGTGGGTCAAGTCTAATTAACCCAGTGTTAACCCGATTGCATGATTTTGCTCAATGATAGATAGAGTGACGACTTTATTAAGGGCAAATAATTAATTTGAGCAATACAATGCAATATATGGGGGAAGTCTGAGTACCCATGGGAATATAAGCATATAGGTGGGTTGTATTGATGTTTGGGAACTTGTTTTGTTACGAATGTTGAGTTTAGCTGTGAAAAGTAGGCACTGGCTAAACATTTCATGTTCGGTGGGCTTGTCTTAGCTCGTCAATAAGGTTAGGGGAATCATCGAGTAAGCGTCAGCTCACCTTCTTGAGTGAATATGTGACCTTAGGTAATGTCCCATTTGGTGAGCTTGTGTTAGTTCGCCGAACCCACTTAGCGAATTACCTAGTGGGAGTGGACATCACACTTGAGGCCTGTTTCTTTTCATTTTTTAGTGTGAGTTTTGGCCTTAATCCGCCAATACCAACTCGATCAATCGCTAAGTTGGAAATGAGTACGCCTTTTGTACATGTTCCCTTTGATAATTGCCACTATCCATTTTGGTGATCTTGTTAGGTGATTCGCCTTACCGTAAGGCGAGCCTTAGAGTATTTTTGAACTGTGATTCAAAATGAGTTTGATTTCAGCTACCTTCACCACTTCTATGATTGGATGTGTGCCTTGCATGTTATGGCTAAGACTAGAAATAAGCAGGTAGTAATTTCGGATAAAGAATCTGACAGAGTATCTCGTCCTCCTTTTTCTCTGTTGATAAAGAAAAAGGGAATATTTATCAATGAGACATATGAGGCTCCTCGGCGACAACAACCTACCACTCTACAAATACCTATCCAAGAGGGTGTGCAACCCAACAAAGGGGTTGTAAGGAAGAGGACAGACATCCGGTCCAAACTGGTGCAATCTTCCTGCACCCGAGCACCAACCTCCATTATTCTCCCGATTATCACTCCAAGATCCTTCAATAGGCTCAAGGCAGCTGGAAAACGTACCATTTTTTAGGGGAGACGGCTCTGCATAGATGGAGTTATGAATGATCACCCGGTAGTTTGGGATACTATTCAATTCCATCAAGCTGAAGGGTTCATAAGGCCTAGAAACCCCTATGTTCCTGGTTGGGTGCGTGAATTATATATAACCTATGCCCATGCCCTACCCAAGAAGAGGAAGGGCACAAATTAGAAGCTGATAGATGAAGTGGAAGTTTGTGGCAAGAAGCTACAAAGTCATGTTGAGGCAATCAACACTTCACTTGCGATGCCGGCATTTCAGGCAGATACATTGTCACTCCGGATGAGACGTGACCTTGATTTATTGAAAGGTTGGTTGGCCCTGCTTATTTCTAACACTTCTCCCTCTTGGATGGCTGATTGTGCTCGGATAGTGAAAAAGGACTTAAATATTGAGGCCCGATACTGGTTTGGCTTTATTAGCAACAACATTATGCCCTCGCAAAATGAGTCAATCCTTCACCATCCCAAGGAGGTCTTAATAGGCATGATCACTGACCAGAACATATTAATGTGGGAACTATTATTGTGGAAAAGATACTGATGAGAGCTCAACAAGAGTAAACTTCCCTCCCATTCTGGTCCTAATCACAACGCTATGTAAGGACGCAGGAGTCCCCTTTAAGGGGAATATGGATGTGTGGATCAGACCAGCCTCTTCCAACGACATCCAAAGGATTGAAGTTGATTGTTTACCAGATGATATGGCTCGGAGGAAGCCGCAACCACCAGATACTACGCATGTAGTGCGCTAGCATCTAAATCCAGCACACCTGCTCCCACTACAAAAAAAATGTTCAATTTATGGCAGTTAATTTGTGGTAGTTTGTAAAAACCCACTATTAGTCCATTTTGTGACGTTTTATTCTAACCCCCACAGTATAATTCTTTTGTGGTTGTTTTATTAAGGAGGTTAGAAAATCTCCACAATTTAATATAGTTTTTTTGCGATTATCGACCCCGGCCCCCAAAAATTTATTAAACTTTTTTACGTTTAGAAATTCTCTCTCTCTCTTTCTCTCTCTCTCCATCTCTCTCTCTCTCATTATATATATATATATATATATATATATATATATATATATATATACACATATACTAGTTGATTTTTTTAATGTAAAACATATTAACTAATAGTAGTTACTAGTTAATAAAAATTAAAGAGAAAAATTTGTCCGATACACTAAAAAGAATGCCCACATTTTTTATTTGGAGCCAACCAAAAAAAATTCTAAAATCATTCCCTCCAATTACGAAAAATAGTTTAAAGATAAAAAAAAATTCCACCTAATCAAATAACCACCTATAATACCCCGAAAATTTCTATGCTAATACCCAAATCATTCTATAACCCCTCACAACTCTACTATTAAAATTTGAATCGTTTGTGTAACACCTCAGACTTCAAGAAAGGCTAAAGAGGACTAGAGGGAAATTCCACGAACCCAAAATGGATCATGGTATAACACCTCAAAAATTGGAACTTGGAATGTAAAAGAGTAAAGGCTTCAGTTGAGTACAAAAACATGTGTACGGGAGGTTGTACGATTCGTACAGGGTGTCACGGTTCGTACAACCAACCATGGTGAAAGTTAAACTTGAAGGTCTTGTTACAAAGGGTTTCACGGGCGGTTAAGAGTTGCACGAGCTGTAGACCAGGCCGTGAAGCTTTGCACATACCGTGAAGTCGTCCGTAAAAGGAACTTATCAACTTTTAAGTTTTTTGTCAACTTCAAACAATCCTATACCTCAGAACATATTGAATTAGGTGGCCCATTACCTATCAAATTAAAGGTCTTTGAGTGCTCTTTCCGATGCCACCATGTTTACTTCATTCGAGTCTAGAGTAAAACAATATGCTCGTCTTAGTGAAGTTTTGTCGGGCAAGTGAAGTTTCTTGGCCGGCTATCGTCTCGTGTAGTGTTTCATGGACCATAGAGCCTTAAACGGCCTATGAAAAACTTCCATTTTAAGGCATCTTGTTAGTTTTTTAAGCTGGGGTCATTTTGATCTTTCCCATATGCGTTTGGTACTTAAATTACGTCGTTTAAACCCCTATTCTAAGCCTAAACCATGTCATGTTACACCTAATTAAGTGGTTAGAAAGTGTTAACAGTTCTTTTACGTTCATTAACACTTCAAGTCATTAGAGAAAGGTTCCAATAGAAGAAAAGCTAGGGTTCAAGTGTTCTTCGAGTTTCATTGATTTCACCAAAGAACATCGTTCTTCCAGGTATGTAAGGCTATCATAATGTTGGACTAGTTCGTCCTCATGCCCTACATCTACTTTTAAATCAGTAAAAGAGTAACCTAGGGTTTTATCCTTAGATCTGAGTATTCTTGAGATGAGTTGATTTTGAGTTCTTCATTCTTTTTGAAATTTTATTCTTCATTATTTAATTGTTATATGTTATGCATTAAGGTTCTTGAGTTGATTCGTTCATGTCTATATTTTAGCATGAACCCTATTAATTGAGTATTCTTGAGATTAGCAGTATCTTGAGTTCTGAGTATTGAATTATCAATAATGTTATTGAGATCCTTGAGTTGACTTGTTCATATCTATATTCTAGCATGAACCCTATTTTGAGTTATAAATTTTGAGAATCTTTTGAAGCCAACATTTGTTTTTTAAACTGAGTTTTTGAGGAAGTAAAGAGGAGTTTGAGGAAGAGTATAAGGGAACTAAGTACTTCCCGAATGTTTTACTTTTACATGAAGAAAGAGAGTATTATTTTAAGAAAAGGGAAACTTTGATTTCTAAACGAGTTTATGAGTATAGAGATATTTTACAGCAATTACCTCTTTTAAGAGGATAGTTTGTGTAACACCTCGTATTACGCATAAGCTAGTTCTATTCATATGATACTTGACGTAGCCTTATTTTATAGGTAAGGGACTATGTTTCTTATATGATTAGTTTTGGTTTAAACTAGTTTGGAAAGTGATGCGATGTGTTGCACGTTTCAACATGTGTACTCCAAGTTAACCCCGACGGAAGTATTTAAACTTGAGATAGTAAGGTGGTAATTGAGTTTAAAGTTCAAATTTAAGTGCTAAGCTAAGGCAAAAGGGATTAATATTTAGAGAATGGATTAAAATAAGTGAGTTGCTTGCTTGACTTAACTAAGATAGTAGGTGACACGTAGGTGCATCACCTACTAAGATTCTTTTGACCATATTGAGCCAACTACACTACCACCTAGTTGCACTAATTTTGGCCCAACTTGAGTAGAAGAATAAGGGATAAAATGAACAGCCAAGGCCCAATAACCTTAAGTTCAAAAAGGCCCAAGTGAAAAGTCAAAGTAGGAGGATCACCTACTTGATAAATTATGGCCCAAAATGAAGGATAAAGTTGTCCAAAGGAGGTCCCTTTAAAAGGGATTGATATCAGCTATTTCCAACCATTTAAACTTTGGGGGAAAAATCTGATTTCTAGAGATTTATCTCTTCTCTCTCTTAGCTTCATATAGCAGCCATAAAATTCCTTATAGGGTTCTTGAAGAAACACTCATATCTACAAATCAAGGTTAAAAAAAAACGTATGGATTTAGCTTTATCCTCCCATGGAAAATTAGGAAAACTTGTCATTCATGCTTAATTATAAGTACAAGACAGAAGTTCCCACAAGCTACTGCTCATTTTTTTCTTGGTTATTAAGAAACTTTTCTCTTCTTCTTTGGTTTAAGTCTGAATGGAAGTTGAAGTTCTAGAAGAGTTCAAGTTGTAAAGAGAAGTTGTAGAAATTGAGGTAAGGTGACTGCTCCATTTTTGTCCTCCTTATGTATGAGTTTGAGTGAGGAATTATGGGTGTGCTGTCATTAAGAATTCAAGGGGTGGTGAGTTCAATATTTGGGGCAGCTTGGGTAATCTTGGGAAAAGGATATATAAGGTGTGTATTGGACAGAGAAGGAGGGTGTGGTGATACACATTTCTTTAAGGGTTGTATGAACTCATTTTCCGTCAAAGTTAGCTATTGTTTTATGAGTCCAACAGTGTTATAGCTTCTAATTTTAGTTTAGCATGACTTATATTGTAGATTAACACCTAAAAGGGGCGGCCGAATCGTGATAGTTTTATTGGTTAGAGAATAAGGTAATTAAGGTTGTTCGATTCCATATTCCTTAGCATGAAATCTAGTAATTGCAATTAATATCAACAAAGTTAATTTCCTAAGTTATATCCTTAGTAAGGGAAATATAGTGCAACATACGATCTCCAAATAGCTAACAATATTTTCCCCTCTTCCCAATGTATCGAATTACTTCATTATATCTTCATTATGCTACATTTGTATAATTATCCTCCTATGTGCTAGTATAGAAATGGTATCCACAACAACAAGCTTGGTGAATTCTCGTCTTAGTCAATTGAAGTAAATTGTGTCATTTAAGCTCATAAGTAATGCATTGATGTTACATAGCTCCATACGTCATTGTTATTGCCTTGAAGTTATTATTCTCATGTCTTCTAGTACAGGTCCGTAGTTCCAAATCTCAAAAATGATTATGACGACCAAAACAACAATCCCAAAGATTAAAGAAACTAAGTGAAGCAATTTGTATAATTATGGGTGGTAGCCCATGGGAAAATGCCTAGCATGGGTCGATCCCAATTGGTATAAAAAGGTGGCAGCCCAGGGGCGAAAGCCTAGCATGAGCCAATCCCAGTTTGTGTAATTATGAGGACAGCATCCCATGGGTTAAAATGCCTAGCATGGGTCATCCTCTTCTATCACTGATCAGCTGGTCATTTCTATCACATGCCTTACAAAGATTATAAAGTACATAAAAGTAAAGAAAAGAATGTAACATACATGATCCCACAAGAGAAAACAAAGGTGGTTTTGATCTATTCACTTATATATTTACACTTGATTTCATTTGAGCCCTTGTTTTACATATGTTATTACCTTACAAATTTAGTACATTTTTTGTACTGACGTCCCTCAAGGGGGATGTTACATTTCAGACTGCAGGCATAGGTACGCCAGCTAGTAGACCTCTTTAGTAGGAGAAGAGGTACTCAGCTGCTATTAGTGAGGCTCCAGGTTAATTCAGGGCTTACCGAGTCTTTGGCACCTAATTTGTTACTGTATGATAGTTAAGGGTAAGGTGGGGCATTATCCCGCCCTAAACTAAGATTTTCTATCTTTTAGAGGCTTTGTAGACCGATGTATATAGTTCAGTTGTGTCTTGTCTCTTAAAAATTTATGGCCTCAACGGCCAAGTCTTGTATATAAGTTTTGGGTCTACTTATGTTGGTTTGTATCGCTGCATCCTATATGAACTTATCACAACTTTAAAATTGTCACAGTTATATGCATAATAAGAACAAGTTACATCTTGGTTCTCTCGGGCCTTTAGGGCATCGGGTGTCATTCTGTCTTAATGGGTTGAGCAATTATGTCAAACTAGAGAAATAGTATAGATATATATATATATATATATATATATATATATATATATATATATATAGGGAGTAGTATTGAGCACCGCTTCGGGGATGAGTTCAGACAACTCAAAATCCTCATAAACCATGTATGCCAACATGGATAAAAGATCATACTTTTAAGATCAATCATTATTTCTTAGTGGATCCACTTAATTGAGGTGTCTTATATACCGACAAGATATAGGACAGTTCTAGTAGTATGGGTGAAACGTTGTGTCGTCAAGTAGCTCATATTAATGGTTGTCGGTTAAAGAATATCTCAATGGAGTTAAAGTTTATTTTTTATATATTATTTTTAATTTTGAGTTGAGAGATGAGTAAGTATTTTGTAAAGTTTTAAATGATTTAACTCATTTATTTCTATACATCCACCTTGAGTATATTTTATCTACTATAGTCCTTTCATTCAGTTATTTCACTTCGACCGTATTAAATACTCGTACTTTGAATGTACAAATGTTATTTGACCTGCATCTTTTTATAATGTAAATAGAGGTGTTTAGAATCATCAACAGGCACTTAGTTGAGATCATTCTACACTTCAGTTAGCTCTTGGTGAGACTCCTTGCACTCCAGAGGACTTCACATTTCTTTCTAGTTAGTAGTTTTCAGAGGTCATCGGTCTGGTGCCGGCATCCTTGTTTAATAGTAGAGGATTCATAGATAGATAGAGTTGAAGAGTCTTTCAGTATTTACTTTTCCTTGAGATATTCTTTGCAAACTATTATACTTATTTTATTGAGTATTTTACAGACAGTTTGAGTTGAATATTTACTTTGAGTTTGAATGTTCAAAAAAAATATGTTTTAAGACTTTTATCGCTTGAGTAAGTCTTCCTCTAAGTAGTCAGCCAGGCCAAGGGTACTCTTGGGGGACCAACAATGGTTCCCAAGTATCGGCCACGTCCAGGGTGTAGGCTCAGGGCGTGAAAAACATGGTATGAGATCCCATAGTTCAAGTGTCCTAGGGTATCTATGAAGTTGTATCAGTAGGATCTTATTTATTGTTGTCAAGACCAAACTTCTATAAATAAGGGACTGCAGGAATTTAAGAAAGCGTTGCTTCTTTCACACTCTAAATTGTGCATTAGAACTGTGTCATAAGGAAATTATTCAAACTCATGCATTTCTGAGATCCATTTGACTACCCCTCATACTCAAGGTAGTTGAAAAGCAAATCCCAGATCTTTATCGATGAGTTACTCTTAGCAAAAGTCTTGAGAAAGTCATGAGACTGCAAATGGGCTTGAGAGAAGCTCATGAGTAAGGTTAAATGTTTCGATTCGAAAGAATCCACTCTTATTCATATGAATCGTGTGTTTGAGCTAAAAGTGAGATGTACTCCCAGACTCTCTTCTCTAAGCCTTGTTTCAGGTGATACCAAATTAGGGGGAAATATGTTGTGTAGCTTGGGTAGTGTTTTCATCCGAAAGGATAGTATGAGTTACGATGCTATAAGCAGTAGTAGTAGAAGTTCCCAAAATTAGAAGTATGCATTTAAATGTGTAGTAACCTAAGAAGTGAGGATAGTGATTCAGTAAACTGTGTAATTGAAGTCATGCACCCAATGAGTTATTAATGAGGATATTTCCATATAGGTAGACTGTGAAGTGATGAGTTTGTGTATATTCATGATAAAAGGTGAAGTAATAGTTACTAGTCAGGATGAGTTAAAGTATACTTTAACCAGAAGGAAGTTTATGTCAATGTGCCATTGTGTTAGTGAAGACCTAGTATGGGTGTTGAATAAAAGAGCAGAGTAGTCACAAGGTGATAAATCTAACCTTGGCTTATAATTTTTAAGGGAGAGCCCCATGTTATTCAGAAGCTTATAGAACTAATTAGGCAATGTTGTATAGTGAATGGGTAAATAGTACTTAAGTTGTGAAATGGAATGTGATGGTAAAATGTAAGTATGTAGACTAAGACATAAAGAATGACTACCCGTCATGAGTTCTTAGTGGGCGAGTGTTTCTTAATTTTTACCTAATAACGTAAGCTAGAATAATATGTGAGCAATTATATTTATATATGTGTTTAGAACTAGATACTAAGCTTGAACTTGATTTGAGTGTCGTGATCAAAAGAATTGCAACATGAGGGTGATGATGTTAGTTCAAGATCTGATCTAGTAGGTTCAACATAAAATAGTTGAGAAATGACGGTGTTAATTTTTTATTTAAGTGTGGTACAATTGTGGTATTATGACTCTTAGATGTGAGTGCCAAATTGTGGTTAAGCCATTATAATAGAAAGAGCCTTAAGAGGTGTACCTAAGATCGTACGTAGTCAGAGAGATTCCAATTAAGTTAATAATTTTTCATGTGTGCCTAGATAGTATATTTGAGTTGTTAATGTACAATAGGCTCATGTAAGCATTATTTTTGTCCCCTTAAGAGTTAGATGAATCGGTCTTATAAGCCAATGAGAAGAGGTTAAAGAAGCATCTTAGAAAGAGGTCTTAGAAGGAACCCTAATGCCTGCACATAGAGAGTTCAATAGCCATGAGATAAGCTTTTCCCGAGTATTAGAGTAAAGTGAATGTAGACCAGTTTAGGGATGATGGAATAGATCCATAGTTTTAAAGTGTCAGTTTCAGACCTTAGGGGGAGATGATAAGATGAGAAACCAAGTCAAGTGTGGAGAATAAGATAGTGATGTGTTCAAAAAGAGTTCTAGAGATATATCAATCCATTCATAATCTTGCGTATTCCTCAAAGTTCAGTCATTCCAATATCTTATTGATGTTTCTAATATGAGAATTGTGTCCATAGCCCGTGCTAATACACTTCAGAGAGATTCACATCTATGCTATGTTCCAAAAATTAGGGGACAAGACTTTAGCCCATTGATCTCAATCTTACTCCATAAAGTTACGGATATCAACCTCTTATGAACACTCATGTCTCATAGTATGCTCAATCTTGCAAATTCATGATATACTCTCAATGGCTAGCAACATAATGTTGTGTTATGCATATTCTTATATCAGAATTCTCGAATGAATCGTGCTTATGATCTTTTACCCTAAAGCTTTTTAAGTGGTCCTTTTTAGTTAGAGAATGATGTTGATGATAGTAGTTGACTGATGATAGAAGGAGAAGGTTGATGTTTCTTATGTTGGTAGTCGTAGTGTGCTTATTCCATCTAAGGTTATAAAAGTGGAGGAAGGATGAATGAAGTTTTACAGTGAGTAATAGTTAGGTGAGAGTAGTTGGTTAGTTCTTGAAAGCTACGCGTGAAATTTCAATTGATAGATATGATGAGAGAATGAGAAATTATAAGAAGGATTGATTAGTAGGAGTCCATGGAGTGGTAATAGTACTAGGCTTGAATGTGGTGTTATTAACATGTGGACAAATGCATGATGCATTAGGTGTTTCTTTATATGGGCTCAAGGTTGGTTGAATATGGTTATAAGGAGAAGTATTCTTGGGATGAGATTCCCTACAGAGGTATAGAACTTGAATCTTATGGTTTAGATAAGTATAACTATCTCATGTTTAGCACTTTATGAATTAGGGATTTGGCTTGAACATAGTAAAAGCAAGTGATTAGACTTAGACATTTTTAACAGTAGTCATATACTCGAGTGGGATTTATAAGTTGCAGCTAATGAAGTGTAGTAATTAGAAAAGAGAGCATAGCTAAGAAGTGCTTCTAAGCTTAAAAGCTACTAGTCATATCACTTAAGGCATGGTATCATATTCTTAATTTGTGCCCGAATACTCTTCTTAAATGTCCTGGCATGTAAACTTGAAATCTTATGTGAGCTTCGTGCCAAGTGTGCTCGAGTCCAGTTTCAAAACTCTCAGTTTGAATCACTGTCGCCTATGCTAGTAGAGAAGTGTAAAAGTCAGAAAGATAGTAAGAGTAACTCATTTCCTTTCCATGCTTAGTCCAGTCGCCATCTGAGGACAAATTATCCTAAGGGGGTAATACTGTAACAACCCAAAAATTTCAAGCTAAGACCCCAATCATTCTATAATACATCGCAACTCTACTCTTAAAATTTGAATCATTCGTGTAACACGTCAGACTTCAAGATAGGCTAACTAGGCCTAGCGGTAAAGTCCATGAACCCAAAATGGACCATGATATAACACCTCAGAAATTGGAACTTGGAATGTAAAAGAGAAAAGGCTTCAGTTGAGTACAGATGCATGTGTACGGAAGGTTGTACAATCTGTACATGGAGTCACGGACCATACAACCAACCATAGTGAAAGTTAAACTTGAAGGTCTTGTTACGAATGGTTTCACGGGCCTTTTAAGGGGCACGAGCCATGTACCAAGCCGTGAAGCTTTGCATGGACCGTGAAGTCGTCCATGAAAAGAACCCATAAACATTTATGTTTTGGGTCGACTTCAAACAATCACATCTCATAGAACATAATTAACTAGGTGGCTCATAACCTATCAAATTAAAGGACTTTGAGTCCTCTTCCAATGCCACCAAGTTTCCCTCATTTGGAGTCTGAAGTAAAATGTTATTCCTATTTTAAGGAAGCCCTGTCGGGCGGGTGAAGTTTCAGGGCTGGCTATACGTCCCATGAAGTGTTTCACGTACCGTGGAGCCCTAAACGATCCATGAAACCTCCCTTTTAAGGCAACTCGTCGATTTTTTAAGCTTGGGTCATTTTATTCTTTCCCATATGCATTTGCTACATAAACTACATCATTTTAACCCCTATTCTAAGCCTAAACAACGACGTTTTACACCTAATTAAGGGTTTAGAAAGTGTTACTCAGTTCTTTTACGTTCATTAATACTTCAAGTCATTAGATCAAGAATCCAAGAGAACAAAAGCTAGGGTTCAAGTGTTATTTGATTTTCGTCGATTTCGCCAAAGAACTTCATTCTTCCGGATATGTAAGGCTATCATAGTGTTGGACTAGTTCGTCCTCACACCCAACATATACTTTCAAATCACTAAAAGAGTTATTTAGGGTTCTATCCTTTGATTTGAGTATTCTTGAGATGAGTTGATTTTGAGTTCTTGAGTTCTTGATTCTTTTTGAAATTCCATTCTTAATTATTGAATTTCTATATGTTATGCATTAAGGTTCTTGAGTTGATTCGTTCATGTCGGTATTTCAGCATGAACCCTATGAATTGAGTATTATTTAGATGAGTAGTATCGTTGAGCTCTGAGTTCTGAGTATTGATTTATCTATATTGTTATTGAGATCCTTCAGTTGATTCATTCATATCTATATTCCAGCATGAATCCTATTTTGAGTTATAAATTTTAAGAATCTTTTAAAGCTAATATTTGTGTTTTAAACTCAGTTTTTGAGAAAGTAAAGAGGAGTTTGAGAAAGAGTATAAGTGAAATAAGTATTTCCCAAATATTTCATTTTTACATGAAGAAAGAGAGTATTATTTTGAGAAAAGAAAAACTTTGATTTCTAAATGAGTTTATGAGTTCTGAGAGCAGATACCTCTTTTAAGAGGATAGTTTGAGCAATTATCTCAATCTAGAGAAAGAGTATGTTTTATACATTTGAGCATGCCTATATATATGTGTGTGTGTGTGTGTAGGGGGGGAGGGGGAGTAGTATTGAGAACCGATATGGGGATGAGTTCAGACAACTCAAAATCCTCATAAACCATGTATACCAACATGGATAAAGGATAATACATTTTAGATGAATCCTTATTGCTTAGTGGATCCACTTATTTGAGGTGTCCTATATCCTGGCAAGGTATAGGATAGTTCTAGCAGCGTGGGTGAGACGATGCATCATCACGTAGCTCATAGTGATTAGAGAACCTGTCAATAGAGTTAAAATGTATTAATAATATATCAGTTATTGTGTTGAGTTCAGAGATGAGTAAATATTTTATAAATAATTAAATGATTTGGCCCCTTTATTTCTTTACATTCAGCTTGAGTATATTTTATCTGCTACAGTCCTTTCGTTCAATTATTTCACTTCGACTATATTACATACTCATATATTCAATATACTGATACCATTCGACCTGCATCTTTATATGATGTAGATACATGTGTTTAGAATCATCAATAGGTGTTTCGTTGAGATCACATTACACTTCAGCTAGCTCTTGGTGAGCCTCATTGCATTCTGGATGACTTCACATTTACTTTCTAGTTAGTAGTTTTGAGATGTCGTGGGTCTTGTCCCGACATCCTTCTTTAATTGTAGAGGCTTCATAGATAGATAGAGTTGAAGAGTCTTTCAGTATATGCTTTTTGAGATGTTTTCTGCAAACTATTATAGTTATGTTATTGAGTATTTTATAGACAGTTTGAGTTAAGTATTTACTTTGAGTTTAAATGTTAAAAAAATTATGTTTTAAGCCTTTTATCGCTTGAGTAAGTCTTATGCTAAGTAGTCACCCGGGCCAAGGATTCGCTTGGGGACCATCAATGGTTCCTGAGTGTCCGCCACGTCCAAGGTGTAGGCTCGGTACATGACACCACCTCCTTCCCATAATTCCCACGAAAGAGTACCCACCCACAAATCTCATATCATTTTTCCCTTAACCAATTCTTTCCTGCCACCCCCACCCTTCTCCCCTCTCCCCTCCACATTTGCCTCTCACCCTTCTTTACTTATTTTCTTGTTCAATTTTTTTGTGTGATTTTTATTAATTAATTTTTTTCTCTTGTAGGTTCTGCAAAGCGGAATAGATGGTAAATAGTTTTTTAGAATAAAGGTAATTTTTATTATGTGAGTTTGATGATATACACTAGAATTTGAAATTTACATAATTTTTTAGTAAAGGTAATTTTTATTATGTGAGTTTGATGATTTACACTAGAATTTAAAATGTACGCAAATATTTTTATTATCATTGAACCTATTATGTATTTTGTAAGTTGCTAACCTAATGCATTAATGTCTTTACATATTACAAGATTTATTTAAATTTTCACCACACTGTAAAATTATTCATACTCGGCCTTTATATTGATTTATGATAAGTCTCAATTTTATTTTATTTTTTGTTAATCTTGTATATATTTTTTCAAACAAAAGCTATGTATCAATTTGGTTTTGAAATGAATTGAATTTTAATTTTTTTTATCAAGATGTATATATGTACGTTTATCTAATTATGATTAATTTTTCAGTGTTTCAACCTGATGCTGAGATTAAGCTTATACTTCACATTTAAAAAAAGATTGGGTGATAAAAATTCAAATCACCAAATAAATACTATAGAATTTTTTTTATGTTTATTCGGTGTGGATTCTTAAGAATTTAAAATTGTAATGTTGAAGTTATTATGCACAAGTTTGTACTATTATTTGACATGAATTTGAAGTTATGGAGCTTATTAACATACACTTGTTTAGTGAAATTGATTGGAACTAAATGTGTTATTTAGTAAAATTATTTATTAATATTATTTTGAAGCCTTGATGTAAATCAAGTTCCATATTTATTATTAAAATAATAATAATTTCGTAAGAATCCACAAATCATAGTATGTAAATATTGATCTCGTATAATGATAGTTTTAAATCCACGCAAATTTAATTTTTTAAATATTAATGTCACGCCCCAAACTCAACTGGCTCCTAATGCCAAAACTTAGGCCCGAGCCGACCCTACTGAACCATTTGCTACTAGCGTATGGCAGTCACATGCAATTAAGAAAACAAACAAGTATATCTCGGTTTAAAACTAAGCCCTCGGCCGGCAAGGCCCCTGTCAACAGATCTACAAAAGAAACAGCTACTCCCAAGAGTTCATATAAAGAAATTGTCAACTAGCACAGAAGTCCTGATTGGGCCGTCAAGGCCACCATGATCTCTATACCAAAACTGAAAGCATGTATATAACAAGACAATGCATCACACAACTAACAAGCTTCAGCAAACCAACAAACTAGGCCAGAATGGCCATAACGTAGTTATAAACCCCACACACTAGTCTGCAAGCCTCTAAGAGTATTAACGATTGGCGGGACAAGGCCCCAGCCTACCCATAAAAATATGTACAACAAAATCTAACAAACCTCCAAACACTGGCAGCTCCGGAGGAAAGGGGCTAGCCAACCGGATAGAAGTCAATCCTATTGCTGAGGAGGTCTACTCAGTCGTCTGTCAGGACCTGCATGCATGAAAGCAGCGCCCCCAGGCAATGGGGCGTCAGTACAAAATAATGTAAAGAGTATGAAAGGCAACAGGCTATGATCAAGTATCCTAATCTACTAGAATAATCCGATAAATAAATCAAGGATAAGATAAGTGTACTGACCTGCTCCTAAATCTAAACTTATCAAAAATAATAAAACAACAACCTAACAGATCCCCCATAAGCTCGGCAGGTACAAACAGCAAACAAGACCACCTACTCAGGCCCCCATAAGCCCGGAAGGTGCCAATCAGTCTATATACCCCTATCGATAGTCCCCTAGCCTTGTAGGCAATCACATAGCCCTCTTAGGCATTAATATAGCCCCATACCATCACATAGTTCTCTTAGGTATCAACATAGCTTATAGACAACTCATAGCCCTCTTAGGCAACAACATAGCCATGTAGGAAGCCCATAGCCTTCTTAGGCGTCAATATAGCCCTGTAGGCAACTCATAGCCCTTCTAGGCATCAATATAGCCCCATAGGCAACATATAGCCCTTTTAGTTATCCATATAGCCCCGTAGGCAGAACATAGCCCTTCTAGGCATAAATCACATTCCTACAGCTAACCACAATAGCCCCAAGGGAAACAATAACAATCAAATCATTAAAAGCGGGCAATCAAGTTATAAGCAACCTGTACAAATAGCCTCTAAGTCGTGTCCAACATAGGGACGCTACTAACAGAATAAGAATCCCGACAAGGGAGGATTATATCAACTCGAGCAGCCAATAATCAACAATAATGGCTACAAGTATATCAAGTATATTAAGGAACATGCTGTAAGTAGGGAAATAGCCTTAACATATCTTTTTCGCTAAATTCACGTGGCCTAACGACTTTTACACATAACTCTCTCGATACTACAACAAGGTAGGACCATAATCAACACACAAAATAAAAGATACCATGACATTATGATAAAAGATATGTATTTCCGTCGCAAATTGCCATTTGCTGCTTATAAAAGCTAGAGTCAATGAAAGAAGGGTCTTACCTCGATCTTAGGTTCGTAATACGCCTCAAAACCTTCAAATATATTCAAACCCTTGTTGTCCCAACACTAAAGTGTGATATGCTACGAAATCGATAAAATAAATTATACCACGATGATTAGCCCAACGAGTAGAACAACTTTCGTCAAGGACTTAAGTCAAGAAAATCTATACTTCACTTGATCCTAGAAATGGGTTTCCCTAATTTCTCTGGTTATTAGCTTAAAAATGAAGAAAAAGTTCGAAGAAGAAGATATATGTAACTTTCCACAAACCTAGGGCCCCACCTCACGTGCATGCTTGCGCAGTCCTACGAAAATGTGAATACCTCTCTATTCTAAAGTTGTATAAACAAATGGTTTGATGCGTTGGAAACTAGACTCGTAGACCTTCTATTCGATAGTTTTTGGGCTCCATAACTCTTTATAGATTGGGAGAAAACCTCCAAGGCATTTGACCCAAATTTCAGAGAAATCTTTAAGAAGGAACTTACGATAACTTCCGCCAACTTTTATTTTGCCACCTACCTAAATTCAAAACTTGAGATGCAACACTTGAACACTTAAAATAGGACATACCATATCATTCTTAATTTATTACCCACCCTCCTTGTCTTTCCATGGAGATACAAGTAATTTTAGACGTTTCGGAAAGTCAGGGTGCTACAATTAAGCTCATATTGTGAAGCTTATAAACTGTCACTAGTTGATACTAAAAAACCTCCACAAATTTAAAAGTCATTTTGTGGAGGGCATCGTGGAGGTTTACTAAAACCGCCGCAAATTTTCTCATGGCAAGGGTAATTTTAGAATTTTTAAAAACCACCATAATTTTATTAGTGTGGTCCTTAAACCGTCACAAATTGAAAACATAATCTCCATAAATTGAGCATTTTTTGTACCTTCCTTCTTTGGAGCAAGCAGGTATACTTTCCTCTTGTGTTGTGCCTTCATCTTTTGCACCTACTCCTGCTAGTTATCATGTTGCTGCTACTATTGTTCTGCCTACCCATACTCCTATTACTCGTCCACCTTGATCTAAGCCTAGATATATCAAAGGAGTAGTCTTTCCCAATGGTCAAATGTTAAAGCTGTGAGGGTTGAGAAGGACTTGCCTAGGCTAATTGATAGGGATATTGAGCAAGTTTTGGCCCCTTTGAGGGACAGAGTGACTAATTATGAGGGACTGTTTGAAATTCATAGTGTGAGGTTGGACAACCTCACTGCTATATTAGAGGTCTGTGAGAAGGCCAAGGGTAGTTCCGGTGTGCTGGACACCACGAGAAGTGAACTTGCTACTTTGCGAGCGGATATGACTCAGCTACAGTCTACAAAACTTTTTATGCTATGGGGCGATGTTCCCCTACCAGAAGCACTAGCCTCCATGCCTCTGATAGTGCCCAACAGTGAGCCTCTTTCTAGTGTGCAACCTTAGTTGTGAGTGTTGATGATGTTGTTGTGGATATTGAGAGGTTAGAGGATGATTTAGCCGAGGAAACATATGAGGAGGATTTGAGGAGTGATGAGGATGAGCATGGGATTGCACAGACACTCATAGAGTTGCCAGAGACTGAGGAGGTGACTGTTCAGGCCACCCTGGAAAGATCCCTTTGGAAGACTTCGGCTGTTGGCACCAATGGGATCTCTTTAAACTACGCCATCCCTCCCAGTGATGTGACGGGCACTGATGCCCTAGTTGTTACCACAGTGCTGCCTCTAGTAATATTATTGTTGGGAATTGATGCCTCGGGTGATACTTCCCTTCTAGAGACTCTAGATAAGAGTGCTCCACAGGCTTAGCCTATCCCAGGGATTTTTTTTAGCCAGACTCGCGTACTTTGTTGTTTTTGCATTGAGGACACTGCACATAGATTTTTAGTGGGGTGAAGGCCTTCGAGCCAATATTCCCCTTTTACTTTGTATTTTGTTATTTTTCAGTTTTGGATGATTGTAGTAGTTTACTTTTGTTTATATTATAATGTTTCGTTTGGTTTAGTGTATGTCTTGTTGACTCTTTCATTTTTTTCTGTAATTCGCAACTAGCCCTATGAGTTTTGAAAATTGTAAAATGCTTGAGTTTTCATTGATAATGGTTCGAGGATCGATTGTGCTCAATATCAATATCTTGAACAGTACTCATGATGAGCATGGTATATAATGTTGGTGTTGCGAGAATGAAATCGACATGGTTGTACTTTTGAGCAATCTTTTTGAATTTTTTGTTGACTAGTTCTGTTTTGATGTGAGTCTTCTAATGAACATCGCACGTACGTTTTCTTATCTTTTCAAGTTGTGCTAAATAGTGTATTTTGAAGTGTCAGGTGTGGTGAGGTCTTACTTGAAAGCATGTGTGTGGAATCATAGAATTTTTCTTGTTAGTATAATTGTCTAAACCTTGGTAAATGTAAGGCATGATCTTGGGCAAAAATTCTAAGAGGGAACCCAAATTATCATAATCCTTTGTGAATACCTTGTGAGGGTGTGCATCCATTTTGGCACAATTTGAGTCAAAATCATTTGTTGACAAAACCAACCTAAAACCTCTTGAGTCAAATTGTCCCTACCTTGTCACCCAAAAATCCTTTTTGAGGCATTTTTATATTTAAATAACCAACTTAGGCTAAAATCCTAAGTTGGGGTGTGTAAATAAAGGAGGAATGAAAGCCAAGTGAAGGGCAAAGAAAGATGAATTGGGACTCAATTTTGAAGATTGTTACAAAAAGAAGGAACCCCTCCTTGTATAAAAAAAAACAAAAGGTCATTGTGATGAAAACACTTTGAAAAATGGAAATGAAAAAGAAAGGTGATGAAATAAAGGGGATTCCAAATAAAATGAGTGAAAAATCGAAGTTTGAGTTCTCAAATGAAAAAAGAATGAAAAGAACTTGAGAAGAGGTGAAGATGATTGCAACGGTTCTTTGAAAAGCTAAGTCACTATGCCAAATCGATCATACCTTTACCCTTAGCCCCATTACAAGCCTAAAAGACCCTTGAGATCTTGCATAACAAGGTTGTGTGATTATTGTAAAATATGGGCAAACTTATGGGATGAAGCTTCCATGCATTTCTCTTTTAAGAGAGTGAGAGTTGCATTGATTCCTTATTTTTTTGATAGATTTGCTTTATGAGAACATATAAATGTTCATGATGTGAGGGAACTTGAATGCATTTATTGAAACATAGTATTGCATTAGAGAAGAAGCTAAAGTGAGCTTGAGTTTGTGTTGAAAATTTTTATTCATCATTTGAAGATTTTTTATCATGATTGAGTGTAGCATGTTGCTGAGAGTAGTCTTGTAATGGCACTTGTGTGTTAGCTTTCATTGAATACTATTGTAGATACCCTTATTGAGCTAATTGTGTTCTTGATTTACTTGAGGACAAGCAAAATTTTAAATTGGGGTGTTGATGAGTGGTAGATTTGCACTCATTTGAGACCTTTTTAGCTCAATAATTAGTGTCCTCAATGCCTAATTTTGTCTATTCTATTCTCGAAAGTGTGTACACAGAAGTCCCTTTTTTCGGACTGTCTTGTTTTCATATGATTGTAGCTATGAAGGCAAATGAACAAGGAAAGGATGAATGTTTAAAAGAATGACCAAAATGTGAAAGAAGTGCAAAATTAACATTGATGATCTCCAGGAAAGAAAGAGGGATGTGTGTGTGTGTGCGCGCGCGTGTGTGATATCATTAAAATTTCTTGTTCATACCCTACTCATTAGTCAACCGATTTTCATTTGATGGAATGGTAATGGTTGTATTACAGTTACATCGCATCCCAGTAACAAGATCAAATTTAGCCAATCCGAATTGAAGTTGTGCCCCATTAACACATTTTGTATTTTTTTTTAAAAATACCTCACTAAATGTCAAATATAGTTTATGCAGATCGAAAATCACATAATTATGTATTCTTTTTTTCTTATTTATTTATTATTGTAGTCTAGTTATTTTTTCTATTAATATGAAAATAGTTAGTTAATATTTTTTTATATATTTAGTTTATTTTTTCTAAAAAGGAAAAAATAAAAAGAGAAAAAAATTTAAAAGATGATAAACTAACAAAGAAAATAGAAAAAGGACAAAACAAAGAAGAAGAAGAAGAAGAAGAAGAAGAAGGAAACAAAGAAATAAGTAATAAAAATACTACCAAACTGTATCTTTAATAAAAGATAAAATTAAAAAAGAATAAAAATAATAAATGAGAAAGAAATAAAAGAGAAGAACAAAAGTAATGAACAAAAAGTAATTTATTTTACTTTCTTAAAAAGGAAAAAATATAGAAAGAGAAAAAGAAGAAGAAGAAGAAGAAGAAGATAAACTAATAAAAAAAATGTTACCAAATGGTATCTCTAATAAAAGATAATGAAAAAGAATAAAAATAATAAATGATAAAAGAATAAAAAAAGAAAACAAAAATAGTAAATAAGAAAAGAACAAAAGTATTTAATTTTATTTTCTTAAAAAGGGTAAAAATATATAGAGAGAAAACTTTTAAGGAAGATAAAGTAACCAAAAAAAAGTAGAAATAATGAAAATATTACCAAATGGTATCTCTAATAAAAGATAAAATAAAAAAAATAAAAAAAATGAGAATAGAATATAAGAGAAAATAAAAATAATAAAATGAGAAAAACCAAAAGAAATTAATGATAGGACAAAAACAATAAATAAGAAAAAAGAACAAAATAATTAATAATAGGACAAAATATTTGGGTTGAGGTGAATTGAGCCTAAATTTAAAAGGGTTGAGGTGAAATTGGGCCTAAATTTAAAGAGGTTGGAGAGAAATTAGGCCTAAGCTACAGAGGGGTATGAGCTGTAATTTATTTTGGAAAAATGGGAATTTGTTGAATTAGTTTGGGATGGGCTATGAAATTGAAATTACCTATATACACATATTTAATTACCATATTTGCTAAGGAAAATTGTATGAAATAACAAACTATTAATTAAAATTAAATGTTATAGCCATAATTTCTTTTATTTGTAATTCGCAGCAAACATTTCATGTTTTTTGTCATCCCATTTGTATACCGAAATATACAAATTCAGGACCCATTTGTATACCGAAATATACAAAATGCAGGACCCATTTGTATACCGAAATATACAAATAGATCGAAATATATAAATGCAGGACCCATTTGTATACCTAAATATACAAATGCAGGACCCATTTGTTTACCGAAATATACAAATAGACCCAAATACATATTTTTTATGTATATATACCGAAATATACAAATTAATCGCCATAGCAAACATAAAATTTGTTATGAAGCGCAATTACATAAAATATAACTATAACATACAAATATAATTTTTATGTTTGCTAAATCTAAAATTTACTCTATTTTCTATTATTCCCTACCATTCTAAAATATTACAAAAATCTCTTATTTTCCCCAAAATTCCAATCTTCAGGATGCATTACTCTTCTACTCCAAACCCACGCTTCCCCACTCATATTTTCACTCCTTCAATCTCTTCATATTTTGATTCTCATAATCTAATCAATTACCTCCTTCATCCCAATTTAAATTTCAAAAGATTTCTCTCTCCAGTCAATCAATTTCAAATCACTGAATAGGTAGTTTTCATCTTCTCCATTTTGTTGTTCTTCTATATTTTATTTTTTTTCATCAATTTCCTGATACATATGAATGATTCTTCTTATTTTAGTATTGGGATTATCCAAATAAACTTATCTAACACTGATTGAATTTATGATTCTGACGATGATAAATTGGCAGAAAATGGATCTAAACGTTTGCATGATCCATTATCAATAAAGAATCAAAGTTCTGAGAAGGCAAAGTCAAAGAAGGAAGTACCTTCATCTTTCAAAGAGGATGTGGAAAAATCACCTGAGAAAAGGGGTAGAAAAGTTGCATCTGCAATTTCTCGAACTACATTACCCAGGGTATCCATTTTCTAACTGATACATTTTTTATGTTTGATATTCTCAGTTGTTAGTTGTTTCAAAAAATCTGATACATTATTGTTAAAGTGATTTTCTCATATTTCTATGTATCTTGATACAAAATTACTATGTTGATACATAAAACCCTAATTTAGTTCTCTATTTGAATAGTTGTTATGAAAGTGACAAATTTTAAAGTTCGTATTGTAGAATGGGGAGTAATATGCAGAATGTTACATCATATACTAACATGGTTTGTACATGATACATAAATATTACATAATTAGTATATGATGTTATAATTAGTATCATATACAAATTTTTGATAGACTTTTCAGTTTATTAAGTTGTTATAAGTATCAGATATATTTTTTTAATCAGTAAAACAATAAGATACTTTGTAGCTACAATTATTATCATATACTTAAATTTTGATGTTCACATTTTAGTTCCAATGTGATTTTAACAAGTTCATCATGTATCATGTAAATATTTTAGCAGATATTTTTAGTTGATGACCACTATTTTGGAATTGTTGTTTATGAAATACGTCATTAAAATGCTTTCAACCCACTCATTAAGGTTTGGTTCTACGTACAATATGAATTTTTTAGAAGACTTTGAATTGTCCACAGAGGTTGAAGGTGTCGAATTATTCAAGTAAACTATTTTTGGATCATACCTCAACATCCCAAAATGTAGCTATCAAGGACAAATCACAAAGTGTTTGCCGCTTTTGAAGGTGGAGTAGGACAACAAAGATTAACTTCATATTCGGCATGTCAATGAAAATGTTTTGCATTTCAGTGATAACTCTCAAATCACCCTCCAAAACTTAAAAGAGTCAGTGATCGTCGTCAGTAAAAATCCAATGAAGAGTCGAGATCAAATCCCACAGGGAATGGTATATCATAGAGAATTTCTTATCAAGAAATTTGGACTTTAAATCAACTCATTTGTACTAGTTAGAAAAATTGGGTGGATGGTACCACCAACTTACTGTAAAGCTTTGGTTATCAATTATCACAATTAAACTAAAATCTGAACGAAATCAAGAGTTAACAAGCAATCTAAGGGTGCAGGGATTGGAAATCGACGTAACATAAGGGTGATTGTGCTGCTCTATAGTGATGTACATATATGAATAGGCTAAGTCATCTTCAATGACGCTAATCTTCTTTCGATCTCAAAGTATCTATGCATAGAATCTCCTTTCGGTCTTATCTAATTGTCAATCTTAAACAACCCAATATCTTACTTTACTCTCTCTTTCAAGAATAGGACAAATAGATCCAACTCATAACCTCTCTTTCAAGCAAATCATAGACATCAAACCTAATTTTCTAGTATTGAACTAATTACCTACTCTAATAAATCTCTTTCGAACATCAACCGAAAAACGAAAGTATGAATTAAGTTTGCAACCTTAACCCATAATTTAACCCCATGGTAATTAGACCAAATTCATGCATGAATATCAACAAAACAGAGCATAGCACAAGACCCACTACATTAAATCAACACCCAACCCCATTAGAGCATCCCTTAGATCTTGGGGTTTTAGCCACCCATCACAAAAAGTAAAGAAAATATACCTTCCATGAAGCAGCCATGGGTAACTTGAAATTAAGCAATTAACAGTAAACCCACTTTGGATTTAACTTCAATTTATCAAATTCAAGTCTCATATTGTAAAACCCCAAGAACAAGAAAAGCGTTCTTTCAAAAGTAAAGTGGTCTCTCCTTTCAACTCAGTAGTACAACTCTCTCTAATCTCTAATCCAACTCCCTTTGGAAATTTATACTTCCCCAAAATTTTGCCCAAAATCTACTCAATAACCAACTTGGTAACATCAGTCGGGGTTGCCAAACTCGTTTGGCGAATCGCCCTTCGCTCCTCAGCTCACCTTGTGATGCTCTAGGCTTTAGGTGCTTGAACCTTAGTTGGCGGACTCGATCCAGACAACCTTTCAGTTTTGGCGAATAGCCGAATACTACCTTTGTCCACCTTTTGAGCATTAAATATTTTCCTTGCACACTGTCACTTTGGGCGATGTGCAGCAGGACCGCCTTTGTAACTCGGTGCATCGCATTTTCTACTAGAGTTCTTTGACCTTCTTTGATAGACACAAGTGTTATGCACTATCAATTTAGGCGAGATCGTGCTCAGTTGGCGATCCTCCCTTCAGGTTAGACGATCAACAATGTTCACTTTGCACTTCTTTTTGTATTTTTGGTCATTCTTTCAAACTTCATCCCTTTCCTTGTCTAGCTACCTACATAGCTGCAAATCATCAATATCTAATTAGAAAAGGACAAATTTAGGCATTGAGGACACTAATTATTGAGCTAAATAGACCTTCACTGAGTTCAAATTTACCACTCATCAACACCCCCAACTTAAACTTTTGTTTGTCCTCAAGTAATAAGCTCAATAAGGCTGCCTACAACAGTACTCAATGAGAGCTACCATGCGAGTGCCATGGAAAGACTACTTTCTATAGCATGCTACCCTAAATCATGATCAAAAAGCTTCAAATGATGACTAGCTAGTCTCAACACAAGCTCAAGCTCACTTTAGCTTCTTGTTTAATGCAAGGACATGTTTCAACAAATGCATTCAAGTGCCCTCACATCAAAAACGATTCCATGCTCTCACAAAGAAAATAAAAAAAGGTAATAGGAATCAATGCAACTCTCACTCTCTCAAAAGATAAACACATGCAAGATTTGTCCCATGTATTTGCCCATATTTTTCAATCATCACACAACCTAGTACATGTAAGATCTCAAGGGTCTTTAAGGCTTGTAATGGTGCTGAAGGCTAAGGCATGGTAAATTTTGATTGGTGACTTATACCTTTTCAAAGCATTGTTACAATCATCATCACCTCTTCGCAAGTTATTTTTCTTCTTTTTCATTTAAGAACTAAAATCTTGACTTTCCACTCAATTTATTTGGAATTCCCTTTTATTTCTTCACTTCTCTTTTTCATTTTATGTTTTCCAAGTTGTTTCCATCACAATGATGACACAACACACATGTTTTTTTATAAAAAGGGGCTCCCTCTTTTTGCAAAACTTTCAGATTTGAGTCTAATTTCTTCTTCCTTTTGCCTTCACTTGGCTTTCATTCATACTCTATTTCCACACACCCCAACTTAGGCTTTTGGCCTACGTTGGCTATTCAAACATTGCAATGCTTCAAAAAAAGATTTTTGGTGAGAATGTAGGGATAACTTGGATCAAGAGGATTCTATTGATAGTCAACAAATAAGTTAGGCTCAATTGGTGTCAATATGGATTCACACCTTCACAAGGTAGTCACAGAAGGCTTTATGAATAATCTGGTTCCCTCATTGAATTTTTTCCCAAGATCATGTCCCACATTCACTAAGATTCACACGATTGGACTAACAAGGCAAATTCTAGGACTCCACATGCATGCTTTCAAGTAAAATATCACCACACACGATACTTTGAAATACACTCATTTAGCACATCCTGAAAAGATCAAAAGCGTACGTGCAATGCTCATTGCAAGGCTCACATCAAAACGTACCTAGTCAACAAAAGATTCAAAGAGATTGCTCAAAAGTGTAACCACATTGATTTCGTTCTCGCAACACCAACACTCTGCATCATGCTCATCATGAGTACTATTCAAGACATCGATATTGAACAAAATCGATTCTCAAATTGTTATCAATGAAAACTTCAAGCATTTCAAGATTTGAACTCATGGGGGGTTGCAACATCAACGAAGAATGAGATAGAAGTATAGAAACACACAATTTCCCAAAAATAACACTTTAATGTAAATAATTAACTAACTGCAATTGTTCAAAATACGAAATAATAAAATACAAGAAAAAAGGGAATATTGGCATGAAGGCCCTCACCCCACCAAAAATAGAATGTAATGTCCTTAATAAAAAATAAATAAAAAGTACTGGGAGGATGAGAGAAAGGGTCCCCCTGGCAGGCTATGCCTATGGAGAATTCTCATCTGGAGTCTAGGGTGGAAAAGCCTCAAGAGGGGAATCGTTGCCCGACAATAGGATCACATGAGGCAGCATGGGAGGTACAACTAGGGCATTAGTGCCCGTCTTAGCAACATGAAGTATGGTAGAGTCAAGAGTGACTCCACTAGACCTAACCTCTGAAGTCTCTTGAAGATATCTCTCCAGCACAGCTTGAAGAATGACCTTATCGGTCTCATGCAGCTCGGCCAGTGTCTCAGCAATATTGTGCTCCTGATCTCGCAGTTCCTCCTCATCAGTTTCCTCGGCCAAATCTTCATTGGCCCTTTCAATTTCCACATCATCAATTGTCTTAGCATTCAAAACAGCCCCAAGCACAGCAGTGGAAAGCACAACACTAGGCATCTCGGGCACATCTGGAAAGGGAACCTCGCCCCAAAGCGTGGAGATGTCCATAGATTGTATCTGGATCACCTCCGCCCACAAAGTAGGCACCTCCTCCCTCAGGGTACAAACAACACTAGAAATACCCCCCAACCTTCTTTTCAGCCTCAACCCTCGCAGTCAAATCACCATGCCTCATAGTATGGCTCCTTACCGTCCCCTCATACTTTCTAACTCTCTCAATCACAGGTGTTAGAGCCTTTTTAATGGCCTGGTCAATGAGCTAGGGCAAGTCCTTCTCAACTCGGTCAACTCTCACAGCAGGTGACGGGTAAGGCTACCCATCTGATATATCAAAGCATCAATTGATAAGGCAAGGCTGCCCATCTGATATATCGAAGCATGGGTCAAGGGGGATGGGAAACATAAGAAGGGGGAGGCCTAACAATAGTAGTGGCAGCAGCAGCAGGCTGTACAGATGCAGCAGTAAAGAGGCACTAATAGAGGAAGGTGTGGAAATACATGCCTGCTCTACAAAATGAGCAGGTGTGTTGGTCTAAGGTGCCATGGTAGCAGGGTTGACCACTGGAGTAGAATATGGTGGTGGTGGATTCCTCCAAACCACATCATCTCTCAAATACTCAGCCTCGATCCTCTGAATGTCACTGGAGGAGACTAGAGTTATTTGACATCAGTTTTCCATCGAAAGGGAACTCTAACTCTCTTGCATAGCTGAGTAATGAGCACCAGGAAGTGAAAAGAGGTTTCCTCTTGTTTGGCTCGAAGTAATATCTCCTCCACAGTTATTTCTCCCACGTTGATCTTTTCCTCTCAATAATAGAACCCACTAATACAGCCTTTGGATGCCAGAGTATAGATTCATTTTGTGAAGGCATCACATTACTATTAATAAACCCAAACAAGTATCTCGCCACTATGCTCACAACTTTCTTTTCTATCTTGGCATCTTTATCTATCCAAGAAGGTGCAGACTCACCAGATATTATAGGGGTCAGCCACTCTTTAAGTGTATCCAATGTCTTTGGCAATCGGGTCTTGTACTCGTCAATCTAAATATCTGGGGTGCACAGTAGTGCGTTAATTGCAGGGGCATGATACTGCACCACATTACCCCTTACTTCCACTTCATCCACTGTCTTCTAGACAGTCCCTTTTCTCTTTTTCGCTAATGCCTTTCCATAGGCATCATAAAACTCTCGAACCCACTTGGGTATATCTAGTTTTTTGGATCTTGTGAACTCTTGCGGCTTTTGGAATTTGATTGCCGCCCATATTTCCAAATACTCACTCATGAATCTGTTAGTCGAGAGTCATCTTTCCTTCAAAATGGTTTGTTCCCCTTCTGGATTGAGCATATTCAAAGCCTTTGAATCTATAATCAGGAGAATACGAGAAACAAAATTTGGATATTTTGGGGGCGATACCATCTTTGATCGGATGTTCACATTCTTTGTAGTTATGTGCTTCCTTAATATCTTACCCCCATTGTTAGGGGTCTGAGGATTGGACTTTTATGTCTGAAAAGCCCTAGGAGACTCATTCATTGAGACTCTATTTTGCTTTTTTAAGGAAAAGGAGAGGACTCTCACTCATATTCCGTACTAGATGGCTCCACCAGTTTACCTTTTGTTCTTACCATTACCTGTAAAGAACATATTCAATCAATGGATTTGTGAATGTTAGCTCAATTTGAATGCAATCGAAACATATTTCAAACACATTCCTGAGGCTCATCTAATAGGAGCAAGATGCGCCAAAAAGGATCGGTGAGCTCACTGAATCAAAAAGTGTCAAATTATTAAGGGCCCAGGCACAAAAGATGAATCCAATGCCAACTCGATGATTCACCGAGTTGGTTTCGGCGAGATAAGACAAGTCCACCGAGACTGACAGTGCAAAAGGGAAAGTAACAGGCAACAAAAGTGATATCCTTTCCCACTCGACGATTCGCCAAGAGGGTTTAGCAGACTAAGACAATTCCACTGAATGGACTAGTTCCCAAGGCCATGTACATGTTAAAGAAGGTGAGATGGGTCTTACTCGATGATTCACCTAAATTCCTCGGCGAACTAACACAAGCTCGCCGAATAGGAAGTTTCAGCCCAGTACCAAATTTTCATAAAAAAAACCAGCACACACAAAAAATAATATTTTCCTCCTAACACTACAATCCATCTAGATGCTTCATTACCTATGGGTACTCAGATTTTCTCTATTTATCACTAAGCATTGTACTAATTAACGATTTTCCCTTAAGAAAGTAGTCACCCTGTCTATCATTGGGTAAAATCATGCAATTGGGTCAACACTGAGCTACTCAAACTTCACTCATATAACATTAGGCACAGACCCAGCAAATTAACCAAATCAATTCAACGATTTAACAAACACAGTCATGATTCATCAATTTGACTGGCATTGACAATTAAAATCATAGGGGCATAGTTCAATCTCAACAATATGATGCTACCCATTGAAATCATGAACTTAAACACAGTTAAAGAGATCAAGACTACACCCTATATTCTTTCTAAACTCAAAAATAACACCAAGAAGTCGAAACACCAACCTTAAAGCCAAAAATAATCAAGAAATTAAGGAATCAAGGTTGGGTTGGTACGAATTCCAAGGAAATTTACTCCTAGAAACTTCAATATGCTCACACGAGTCTCACAAACACTCAAAATGCACAATGCAAGAGAAAGGAATTGAAAAAACTCTCAGATTTCAAGGATACAAAATTTTGAATTTGAAAATACCCTTGGCCTTTTTATATCAGGCCCGTTCGGCGATCATGACTAATGTCACCGAACGTGTTCGGCAAAGCACCAACTAGAGCTTAAGCTTGTTGAACTTTCCTAAACAAACACCAAACCTAAAGGCTGATTCAGCGGACCAGATGGAGTCCGCTTAGTGCACTTTGACGAATCACCCTTTGTATTTCTGATCGTCGATCTTGATTGTACACTTTTCCATCTTTTCAAGCTCAGAAGGCGGACAAGAAGTAGTCCACGTAATGCCTTCGGTGGATCGCACATTGGGTTTGTCATCGCATATTCTTCCTTCTTCAATATTTCAATTTCTTCTTAACTTGCACTTACAACGCATGTTATTTGAAAGCAGTAAAAACAAAAAATAAAAAGTTGGGTTGCCTCCCAAGAAGCACCTTATTTAACATTGTGGCACGACATATTTCTCAAACTCAACAATCATTTTTGGGGTTCAGAATGGTGTTACTAGGAAAAGTTCCCTTTTGCCTTGGATTTAGATGAGTGGCAATTTGACCCAGTTAGGTCTCCACCTGCTTGATAGAAACTGAGTGTGAAGTCAGCGTCTAAGATAAAGTGGAGAAGTCATTTTTCAAATCTTTCAACACCTTATCAGACTCTTCAACCTTGTTGTAGATCCTTAAAAGCATGTCAACCGCCCGACTTCCTGCTAGCCTAGTTGATTCTTTTGGGCATGGACGATTATGGGAAGGCATGTATCTATCTTTGCCCATCTCCCTATCTCTCCAATTTCCACCCCTCCAATCTTTTCAACCACTATATGTATCCTTGTTCCAACCTTGATTCCCACATTGTCGTTGATAATTATTGTGAGAACCCCCCACTTTATTTCCCAAGTATTGAACTTCTTCATTGTAGAATTACTCAAATTTGTCATCATCTGGGAACTACCCACTGTTGGTTCCAACCGCATTCACCAACTTGGTTCCACCTCTCATACATGTTTGGACAGCAAATCAATTTGGGTCATCATTTTGGCCATTTTTTAATCTTTTTCACGGTCCTTCCCGATTTGTTCTTTGCTCAAACCCACTTGTAGAAGGAGCATTTAGTCTTTCGTACGTAGTATGTCATGCTCGTTTAACCTTAGTCATATCATCTAGCAACAAAGCAACTACATCATACATCTGGCTCATCAATCCACCATGTACTAAGTGATCAGTCACACCTTTATTGACTGAATCAAGGATGCAATAAAAGTATTGCAGCAATAAATTATCCCGAACGCCATACGTTGGACATTGCAAAAGTACCTTTTTGAACCTCAGCCACGTTTCATGCAAAGGATCACCTCCAATACATTTGAATTTCGAATTTGATAGTGGAGTTTAACCATCTTCGAGGGTGGAAAGAACATTTCTAAGAATTTCTCAGTCACCTTATCCCACGAAGTAATAGAATCATTTGGCAACTTTGTCAGCCATCTTGTAATCTCTCCCGTTATAGAGAACAAAAATAACCTCAACCTTATGAATTCTTGGGAGATATACTTGAACAAAAAGGGTCCACACACCTCCTTGAAATTAATAAGGTGCTCATGGGGTTCCTCATGAGCTAGACCCCCCAAAATTACTTTCACTTGGAGCAATTTGTATCATAGTTCTAGTGATATGAAACATTGTCCTCCCGGTTGTAGGTAGTATTCGGATTGGTTCCATGGTTTGAATGACATTAATGGGCATGTCATTGAGATCACCCATATTGTCGTTTTGACCGTAGTGACTGTCATTTTCATACACATGGTCACTCATCCCGTCAACCTGCAAATCAGCCAATAACAACACCAAACAACAACTCTACTACAAATAGACCAAATTAAAATGCAATTTCTCAATTAGAATTATCGCACACCACTCCCCAGAAATGGCACCATTTTTATAACACTCAAATCACCCTCCAAAACTAATTAAAAGAGTGAACGATCGTCGTCACTAAAAAACCCAACGAAGAGTTGGATTCTAATCCACAAGGAATGGTATATCGTAGAGAATTCCTTATCAAGAAACTTGGACTCTCAATCAGCTCGTTTGTACTAGTTAGAAAAATTGGGTAGATGATACCACCAACTTAATATAAAGTTTTGGTTATCAATTATTACAAATAAACTAAAATTGAAACAAAATCAAGAGTAAACAAGCAATCTAGTGGTGCGGGGATTGCAAATCAACCTAACATAAGGGTGAATGGTGATTTTGTTGCTATATAGTGATGTACATACATAAATAGGCTAAGTCATCTTATTTTGATCTCAAAGCATTTATGCATAGCATCTCCTTTCGGTCTCATCTAATTGTCAATCCTAAAAAAACTCAATACCTTACTCTATCCTCTCTTTCAAGAATAGGACAAATAGATCAGAACCATAACCTTTCTTTCAAGCAATCCATAGACATCAAACCTAAATTGCTAATATTGAACTAATTACCCAATCCAATTAATCTCTTTCGAGCATCAACCGGAGATTGAAAGTAGGAATTAAAATTGTAACCTTAATTCATAATTTAACCTCATGGTAATTACACCAAATTAAAGTATGAACGACAACAAAATATAACATAGCACAATACCCACTACATTAAATCAACACCCAATCCCATTAGAGCATCCCCTAGATCTTGGGGTTTTAGCCACCCATCACAAAAATTAAAGAAAATATACCTTCCATGAAAGCAGACATGGGTAACTTGAAATCGCCCATTTAGCAGTAGACCCACTTTGGATTTAGCTTCAATTTATCAAATTCAAGTCTCGAACTGTAAAGCCTCAAAACTAGAGAAGTGCTTTTTTCAAAAGTAAAGTGTTCTCTCTTTTCAACTCAGTAGTCCAACTCTCTCTAATCTCTAATCGGAACTCCCTTTGGGCTATTTATACTTTCTCAAAATTTTGCCCAAAATCCACTTAATAACTAACTCGGCTAGTTGGGCTCGCCAAACTTACTCAGCAAATCGCTCTTTGCTCCTTAACTCGCCTTGTGATGCTCTAGGCTTTAGGTGTTTGAACCTCAGTTGGCGAACTTGATCGAGTTATGCTTTCACTATCGGTGAATCACAAAATACCACTTTAGTCTGCCTTTTGAGCATTAAATCTTTGCCTTGCACATTGTCACTTTGGGCGATATGTAGTAGGACCGCCGTTCTAATTCGGTGCATCGTCTTCTCTACTAGAGTTCACCGACCTTCTTTGCTAGACGCAAGTGCTATGCACTATCAATTTGGGCGAGGTTGTGCTCTGTTGGAGATCTGCCATTCATGTTAGCGATCAACAAATTTCACTTTGCACTTGTTTTTGTATTTTTTTCATTCTTTCAAACTTCAGTCCTTGCCTTGTCTAATTGCCTTCATAGTTGCAAATCATCAATATTTGATTAGAAAAGGACAAAGTTAGGCATTAAGAACACTAATTATTCAGCTAAATGGACCTTAACTGAGCGCAAATTTACCACTCATCATTCAGTATCAAGGAATTTACAATCATAACTAGACTTAAATGCAAAGGAAATGTTGATGATTTTAGATATCCAAATTCCACACCGAGTAACCTAGTTCAAAGTTACTTCCCTGGGGTAAAGAATAGTGTAAGTAAGGGACGTCTGGTTCAATGTTTTATAATTGGTGCTTGGGAGAACAATCAGAATGTCATTCAAATGACAATCTTTTGCTTTATTCATACATTCATTTCTCTCAACTCGGTGATACACCTATATCGATCTATAATTTTTCATGTTCAAAGATAGCAGGTATCAACCGTTTCCTTGGGGACAACTTCCATTCTCCAAGTTGATGAAATCTCTTAGGCAATAGTTCACCTCTGAAAAATAAATGTATCGGTTCTCCAGCATGCCATATGTACTAAATGTTTGGATCTATGAATGTGCTTCTAAAGCAAATGAAGAAATTGTTGTTAAAGAAGGAAATTACATCCTCAAGATATGCAATTGGAGAGTCGTGGGTGTGATGCCAAAATTTGACATGTTTATGTCAAGCATGTTTTACTGAGTTAATGTTCATATTAGCTTATAAAGTACTTATGTATGTTCATAAAGTATATAATTTACATGTTTCATTTTTTCTTGTTCATAGTTATGAAACAGTTTTTTCTCTTTGGGATACATAATTTTGTTTTTTCTGTTGATTTACATTTTGTGTTTCAGAATTCTTGAACTAATATACAGCCAACATCGTAGGAAATGGTAGCACTTGATTTGCCTGATAATCGATATGTTTCTCCTGTTGAACCCTCCACATCAACTGTCAATCCTAAGAAAGTGCAACCACAAGAGTTTCTCAGATTTGAGGATTTTTTTTAATTCTCCTGAGTAGTTATTAAGGAGATCTAGACAATTCTCCAGGGCATCTTCTACTCCACCACCAAAGAGGAGAAAGAATGTATATCCACCTAAAACAAAGGTGTCCAAAGCGACAAAAACCAGATGTGCCATCAAATCAGCCTTTTTCAACTCCCAAATTATCGTCGTCTCAAGCTGGTAATGTATTTGGTGTCCTTGCTTTTTCAGATGTTTCAAAACTAAAGTGGGACAATTCAGATATTGAAGAACTGAAGCAATATCTGAAAGATTACGTATGTAATTATAATTATTTTTATTTAAATATTTCTTTATTGATGGTAATTTTTTTAATATATTCTAATTTTTAATAGGTTGACAAAAAATTGATTATCTTGAAGAATTAATTAAAAAAAACATTTTCAATTGATGAAAGTTGTTGGCGGGGAAGATAACCAAGATGAAAGTCATTTCAAATATTCTTCGCATCCCCGGAGAGATAGATTGTTGCTATTGTGTCTTGATCGTCAAAAGAAAGAAGATAGTAGTTTAATTATGTACATTTTTTGTGTTTATTAAGTTGCATTTTGTATGATGTATCTATTTTGAATCATGAAGGGTATTGCTGGCACGTCTATGCCATGTACGGTGGAAGATTCCGACCAAAAATGTACTTGATCCTCACTCCAATATTGATTAGTTCTTTTAACAACATACTTTACTCATACCATGAATTTTACCAACAATGATTAAGATATTGATGTATCTGTTGTTGAGGCTGAAGAACATATCCATGTCACTGAACAGGAGGTTACAGAGGTATGTATCTGATATATTGTTTCTGTCATTCTTTAAATTCATTCTATAATTGATACATGATGTATTACAAAAGAATCAAATATACAATATTATCACACATGCGTGTTTGATACATTGATATATTCATTGTTATATTTTAATTAACTTTGACACAATAGTCATTTCATCTAACTGAATCACTAATGTATCAGTTAGAAATTTTGACACATATATCAGCCACTTGATACAATGAATTTAAACATGCTCTGGTATATCAGTTATATTTGACTGATACATTACTAATTACATTGATACTTCAGTTTATTACTAATTCATAAATTTTATCATTGTATCATTAAAAGATAATTTAATTATTAGTTTTTTCAAAAAAATAATAAACACAAAATAATGATACATGCAATAAGAAACAAATCATGGAGGATGTCACAAAGCTTCCACCCACAACAAAGCATAGTCATGTTTCTAAAGAAGCAAATGTGCAAAAGAAAGAAGTTGTACGTATAAAATTTTGTATCAGGATAAATTTATTTATTTAATGTATCATTATTTTATATCACATGCCTTTCTTCAGGAGGCTACAAGAGATGAAGCCCCCCAAACAACTAAAGAAGTGAGTGGGAATGAAGATGGTGTTGATACAGTTCAGCATAACGGTCACGCCCCGAGCCTACACCCTGGATGCGACTAGCACTCAAGAACCATTGTTAGCCCCAAGCGAACCCTTGGCCTGGCTCAACTCTCAGCGGAAGACTTACTCAACATAGAATAAACTCAAAAGTTAAACTTTACTCAACTGTCTCAAAAGTAAACTCCGAATATTTTAGAAGTAAAACATTCACTAGCCAAAGAGACAACTCAAGTCTAGAACATAACAACTGAAATGAACAAGACTCTGAACTACTGTCTATCTATTTATCTATGAAGCATCTAATACTATGTGGGATGTCGTAACAAGACTCCCGATCATCCTAACAAACTGAAATACTAGAAAATAAAAAAGGGATCCTTCGGAATCAAGAAGGCTCACCAAACAACTCTGGAACACGACTGGATCAATAAAGCGATGGTTACTGATCCTAGTTACATGTATTTGCATCATGAAATGATACAGACCAAATGGCATCAGTACATTGAATGTACAAGCATGCAAGGGGAAATTTAAAACATAACATAAGCTTGAACCGGAAGGAATGAAACATACTTACCTCAACTCAACTCAAGGATACTCAAACTTACTCAACTCAGTTCAATATAAAGTAGTAGTAAAGATGCATTATAGATAAATAGCTTTTAAAACAGTAGATAACAACTCAATGTATTGAAAAATACAATAATAACTCAGTTTGTATAAAAATACAAAATAACTCTGTGGGAGATTCTCTAATCGACAACCATCACTATGAGCTATGTGATGACATAACATTTAGCCCACGCTGCCAGAACTGTCCTATACTTTGTTGGGGTATAAGTGGATCCATTAGACTATACTTAAAAGCAATAAGAAATCATCTAAAAAGTATGACCCTTTCTACCCACGTTGGCTACATGGTTTATGGGGGCTTTGAGTGTTAGAACTCTCCCCTATATCGGTGCTCAATACTACTCCCAAAATTTAACTTAGCTCATATGTTTAAAAACATAACTCTTTCTCTGGTTTGAGATTATTACTCAAAATATTTCTCTTAAAAGAGATAGTAATCAAAACTGCTCAAGAGCTCTTTCGGAAATCGATGTTTCCTCTCATATTAAATGTAAACATATTTACTCTTGGGAATAATTAGTTCCCATATATCATTTTAAATAAAATGAACTCAACTCTATTCATCTTCAAACTCAAGTACTCAAGTCTTAAAACAAGTTTTAAAAGATTGTAAAAGACTTCTCAAAATGACTCTAATGAACTCTCAAGACTTGATTCTTAACTCTACGTTGAATTGGAATTATGAATTCAAGGGTTATGCTTTGAAATGTAGAACCTCTCAATGATTTAGGAGGGTTAAGATAGTTGATCACAAGAACAGGAGAAGACCCAAATTAAATAACACTGGCGTGATACGGAGATGGAATTAAAATTTTGGTCGTGAAAATATTTTTGAGGCAGAGGAGTCTGTATCCTCTCCGTTACGCGGGGAGGGGGGGATATCTGGGGACTGAAATTCTAAGTGCATCCGCGACGCGGGCCTGGGCGCAATTATCTGCTCGATCCTTTCCTCCCCTCCCACTCTCGATTCAACTCATAACCACTACAGTTCTAAGGTTAGAATTCATGAATTTTCATTACTCAGAACAGTTCCAGCAAAACCCACACGAAGAACTATCAACTAACTTCACTCATTCACAAACTCTCGCCTCAAGAACTCAAAACAACACTAAATTCCCAATTAAATTCAAGAAACAAAGAACAACACTTCAAGAACACTCATCAAGAACTTAAATTCATCAACCTTTATGGATGGATTCGAATATGTAAATCATGATTGGTGTGTGGGTGAACGAACCCAACACTATGAAAACTTACATACCTTAATTTGGCAAAATTCCTCGACAATCTCACGAATCCTGAAGAACGCCTTGAACCTTCCTCTTTTCTCCACTTTTTGCTTCTTAAACTTTCTCCTAAAACCCTAAGAGTATTTGGGATTTGTAAAACTCAACCAAATCAGATTTGACCCCAAAATATTACTAAAAATCGTTTTAAGCTAAAGGGGTAAGGAAAAGATCAAAATACGCCTCATATTTTTGGATCACTTTCCTTAACTGGACAGGCAGATTTTAAATGGCATATCTCCCTCATTCGAACTCAAAAATTAGTAAACTTGGTGGCGATGTAAAGAGGATTCCAAGACCTTTCATTTTATACTTTATGGGCCACCTAACTCATCCTGTACTGATAGTTATGGTCATTTGAAGTTGATCCAAAACTCATAACTTGCAAATTTTCAAATTGGCTCTTTCAAAATTGGTTCTTGTTAAAATTTGTTCTTTTTAAGACGGGATATTACAATAACATCCCACAGTCTGCACCAGATTTTGCAATGGTTGATACATCGGTAAAATTTTCAATTGTTTATTGGTAAATTGTCCTTTTGTTTATTCAATTCTAAAAAAAAATTATAATTGCCTCACATCATATTGGATTCTATCACAACGACTTCAATATCATTCGGAACTGAAACAGTCATAAATGCACTTATTTCCGACCTTCAAGCTCCCATCACTACTCAACCATTGAATGCAGCCAGTCTACATGAGTTAACTAGTAGTGCTGATTTGCTATCGGACAGTCAGCTACCCACCAAACTTCCAAGTAAAGAGATTATATTTATTTCTAATAAAAAGACTCGTGTTCCACGAAACAACCTGCCTTCAAAGATATTGCAGTCTCTATATTTGACTGCTTTTGGGTCTAGCAAAAAAGGCAAGGAGAAAATGGATGATGATATTCGTCTATATCACCTATCAATCTCTATCCAATCTAATGCACGCGAGCAGTGGATTGCTAAGGAACTCCTCAAAACACATGCGAATAAGTAAGTTTTATATTAATATTTTTCTTCAGGATTAGGTTTTTCTATGTTTAGCTTCTATCGACTAAAAATAATCACATAGCAAACCAAATAATGATAAATACAGGAAAAAAAACTTCTTCATTTGGATTTGAAAAGATGAATTTTGATGTCGCATTTCTCAAGGATAAAAATTTGTTCTATGTTATGTCCCAGCCAAATAAATGTTGGACTGATTATTTATACTTATGTATCTGATACACAATAATGTTGTATTAGATACTTTAGTATGATGTATCTAAAATCATATATTAGTATTGTTTGCATTTTATTTACATGTATTAGTTGTTTTGTATCTGGCTGACTAGTGTACTATATTGATTTCTTTTGTTTTGTGCAGTGCATCGATGTAGTTTTTGACTACCTCCGAAAGAAGTCAAAACTTCGAAGCCTGAATCAATAAAGATACACCACGGCTAATTGATTGTTCAAGACATACATCAACAATGCATACTCAAGGTAGTATTACAGTATGATAATCTAAGTACCCAGAAAGATATGGCATGTGATGCTGTTGTATCTGTATTTGAGAAGTCAATGATTAATATCATCAAAGAATTTTCCATTCCGATTGGGTTACCTGGTAGATGATGTTTACATTTTGGTGAACTGTGACGGAGACTTTCATTGGGTATTTGTTGTGGTTATTTTAAAATAGAGGCTAATACGTGTATATGACTCATCATTGAGAACAAGAAAAAAAAATTCAATTTGAGATAAAAAAAAATTGGCTATAATGCTCCCTAATTACCTTCAGGATAGTGAGGTTTTTAAGGAAACAAAGTAGACAGACTGGACAGCATTGGATGCTTACAATGCTAATGAAGATAAGAAAATTGGTAGACTGTTGGAGCCATAACATCCTTTTGATGTTGAATTTGTTCAAGACATTATGCAATAAGAAAGCGAAAGTTTGTAAGTATTGTATAAATTTGTTCTGAATTATATGTCTAATTCAATTTTATAATGTATCTACTTTTTGTAGTGACTGTGGATTGTTTGTAGCTATCTTTGTTGAGTTTTTTAGCGACGAAATTAACATCCTATCTAATAATTTTTGAGCTGAATATCTTCGCACAAGATATGGAGCATTGTTATGGAAATACGGTAGTGACAAGGCAAAGACAGAATATATTAGTGAAAAAGATAATCCACCAAAGCCTAAGGGTCACTTGATTCCACTACCTCACGATGATTTGATTTATGTGGAATAGTGATTTTGTATCAATGCATAAACAACATTTGATGTTTTATTGTTTTTAGACAACTTTGCTTAAGTTTTAGAGTGTTGCTCTAAAAACTGTTTAATTTTATGTCTGAATTTGAATATATTTTGTTATTAATTATATTATGTAAATCCTTATATGTTGTGTTTTAATTATAGTGCTTTTGATACATAATACATTATCTGATACTAAAAACTTTCACATTATACATTTAGAGGTCATAAACATAAGTATCAGATTCATAACTAATTTGAATCAAATGTCATTATAAAGAGTTCATTAGTTATGACATAATGTATATGATACACTAGGTATGAGTCACAACAATGTATATATATTATATATGTATGTACTAGATACACATCATATACTTATTATAAAGATTAATGCGATACATTCAAAATGTTATTTTATTAAATACAACATGTCACAAATTGTGTATCAGAACAACATTCACACACATAGAAAGTTGAACAAATTTTTATATTGAATAGCAACACGCATGTAGATTGTATCAAAACTATCCATTGTTAATAGTACAATGTATTTATAGAACTATAATAGTAGAAATTCCTGTAAGTGTAAACTTATTCAACATGAACATGAATGTCTTATGAAAAATCACTGACTCACTTTTCTTTGGGAGAGAAATTACAAGTTCTACGGTTGTGACCTTCTTGTCCATAACGTCCACAACAATTAGTGTTTATTGTTATCTTTTCATCTATATTTTTTTCTTCATTTTCTTGGTCTCCTGGGAATCCTTTTGTATCTAGGTGGCAACACAATTTTATCTAAAACATTGTCTAGAACCGACCAATCCTCCTTATCTGGCACTGGAACCATTGGAACTTCATAGGTCTATGCTAATGCATCTGGTTTGTAGTAATAAAAAATGTAGGGATGCATATCGATAATATTTTTGCTCTTTAAAACAGCAATTGTGTGTGCACACGGTGTCTCGCCTAGTTGAAATTTCCCACAATTACATATTTTTCGCTCAACATAAACAAATTATCTTTTTCTAGTTTCATAAACTGAAAAAATACACTCAGATGATGAAACAACATGCAAACATTATAATATCCAGTGATACATTAAATGAGATACTTCTTTTTTGAAATTTTCAAAGCAATACGTATCTAACAATCAACTGATACATCACACCAGATACATCAACTAATATATATATATATATATATATATATATATATATATATATATATATATATATATATACATACATACATACATACATACCTCATTCTTAAACATTTAGATGTGTTTACAATCAAAGCCTCCTCAAATCTTCTCCGCAACATTTTCTTTGTATATGAGACTATTTCTCTGTTTTTACAGTTCTAAGAACTAAATAGAATTCTAGCATCTTCCAAGAATTCTACTATAGATAGTTATCGTGCCTCAACAAGGCAGTCAGTGATATATTCGTGATGTTGAAAATCATCATTCTACTTCTGTTTATTGTTGCATGAACTCTCGACCACTTCTCATACCTAGCATCCTCTAGGTACTCCTTAACCCTGTGATTAATTTTTTCCACTTAAGCTATTAATTTCTCAAAATCTTCTTTTCGATAAGCCTTGGTCATTGAGTAGAACAGATCACTTGGGGTGGTTCTGCTCCTCTTGAATTATACAAACATCCTTCCAAAGATGTCATATGCATGCATAATGAGGTACATTTGAAAACACAATACTTACACTCTTCATAATACTTTCATTTCTATCCGATACAACACACATTTTTTCATGCTCCCCAAATGTATTTTTGAATTTTTCGGAAAATCATGTTCATGAACAGTCATTTTATGTGTCTACGACTCCATATGTCAATGACAATATGTAACCTAATCACAAATCAACCCATATGAGTTTTATGATACAAAACAGTTACATAATGTATCATTTATTATATAAGACATCAAAATTACCATTACAAATTTACATACCTGCACCATCGAGTGTGCTTGCTAATATGAAGGTTTCTTTGTAATCTTCACTAAGATGTGCACCGTTAACAAAAACTATCGGCCTGCAGAATTCAAACCCATCATCAATGGCCTAAAGGCTATGAAAAGAAACATTAATTCATATTTCTCTGACTTATGCATCCTTGTATATGAATTTGGATATACAGTATTTAGCATGTATATGTATCTCGACATCTGTCTATATCTATTGGTTGGTTTACCCCTTAGCATTTTTAGTACACGTTCCTTAGCACGTCATGTTTGCTGGTAGAAAATCGCAATCCCATAAAATTCTCTAACACTCTCAATTACATATTTTGGAGTATAAATTCTTTTATGGTTGACCAATTTAGGCGTTGTCACACCACTAACAAATCCAATCGTTGCTTGGACTTTTCTTAGTATGCTATCTCACAATTGATATGTATGTTCACTATTGAAGTATCTCACTTTGAATACATCTGAATTTTTCCTACATGAAGCATTCATACTCCAACCACAGTCATTGTAGAATTTTGTAACCAGCTTACTACATGTACCAGATACATTACAAATAATCAATGATACAACAATTCACAAAAATCCAAGACTGATATATATTAATGTATCATCTACATTTTTTCTTGATCACAACAAGTACTTTATACATCTTGATTGTTACATTATTTATATGTACAATATACACAATAATAGCATGATACATTTATACAAACACGTGATACACACACTCGATATTCAAAACGTATTTGATCCATCTCAATTGCTAACTGTATTGTTACATGTATCGTATACAATATATTATGATGATACATTTATACAAATCACAGATAGACACGCATTAGGTTATGATGATTCAATTATATCTAAAAAAAAATTGCTTGTATGAGATACAAAATAATGACCACATCTTAATTCATAGATACAAAATTACAATACACGCGCGTCATTTTCTACTGATGTATCATGAATTATATATTCACGTAAAAAAATAAAAAAGAAATTATGACCATGATATATTAAAAAGACTACATACCAATATAACAATTACCAACTCACGAAATACCTTTAGACATAGCAATGTATCACGATTCATGTATCAAAAAATCGAAGAACAACAATTTGCAATACAGAACAACTAGTCTCATACCCTTTTTTTTAATCACATTATTTACTTTGAAATTGAAGTTGTGCTCTATTTTATATTTCGTCATAATAGATATGAGCATTGTCTTATCTTTATACCACTGCCTTTCCTTCACCTCTCTAATATTTGAATCAGTTATGTAATTTTGTTACTTCTAATTCTTGAATATAATATGAATCACCAATATTTTATTCAATCATAGCAAGAGCTTCAAAATCTATTTCTGAACCTTCGACACACATAATTTCACCTGATGTAGCATCAAAGCAATATATCTCTCTAACCATCTTGTTTGTTGCATCAATAGATAGTGGATACATTGCAAATCCTGACTCATTTTTTCACCTCCAAATATAGTTTTACTTTCATTTCGTTCTTAATTTTCATTGGAGATAAGTTACCTTCTATGATGCATCTGATTCCCAAGTTTTTCCTAATCTCATTGAACTTCAACTCAGCTGCAATGGTGGATTAGAGATTCACAAAAGAAATTGTTTGTCCAACAACAATTTCATCACTTTTATATCCTTCATAACTCACCTCGCTTACCCAAATTCTGAATGTCTCAACAAAAGCGATATATTCATTATTTGGGATAGATGGAGTAGATGAAAATGTGGTTGAGTAATTTGGATCTTTTATGATTTCGGATTGATAGAGAAGATGAAATTTTGAATTTTGTGAAGTTGTTACAGTTTGGAATAGCTTGATATCAATCTGTTTTGCGTGATTCAAGGGAATGTAAATCAATTTTACATTTTATATTTCATATTAAGTGCAACATGCAATTTTTGTAATGTATCATAAATAATGTATCCGGAAGAATCACATGTATCCGGATGATTCATTTTTAAGGGATTTTTGTAAATTAGAAAATAGTAGGGATAAGGTGTAATTTATTCCTTACACTAGTGATTCCTAAAATTTTTACAAGAGAATGAATTTGAAATGTCACTTATGGAGCTTGGTTTCCATACTTTTATTTATTAGAGAAGTCAGTTTCCTTATTTCTAAAAATTTGTTTTCCTAAAAAAAAAAAAATTCAATATATTTTGATCAATCAAATATTAAAAAAATGAAAAAAAAATTCCAATCTTTTCCTCCATACCAAACACACTCGAAGAATCAAATAGAAAAAAGAAGTTGTAGTGTTCATTTTTTTACTATTAATTCTTTTATTAGGGCCGCCTCAATTATAAGGCCAATAAAGCAAGTATTGTGGCCACTTTTTTTTTTTTTTTAAAAGTATTAAATATACATGTTATTTAAAGAATCTCATGTACTATTATATTTTAAAACAAATTTTTAGATAGAAAACAATATAATTTTTTTACCTTTTAATGTGGGAGACCACTATAATAATTGAAAAAATAATTGTATTTAGGTGATTGTGGTATCACTTTCTTAATGTGTTTATCTATTTTGTTTTCATTTATATCGTGACAACTAATATGAACTCATATTATATTTCTATATTTATCTTTTTCATTCCCTCTCTCACTATTTTTATCTCTTATTATTGAATGTTCTAAAATCTTTAAATAATAAAACTCCATTCTGCAAAAATTATTGTTGTTTGCTTATAAGAAAATCAAAATTTATTTTTTGGTGTTTTGTTCAAAATTAAAAGCATTGCAATAAGTTATCATTATATTTAAGTAGAACAACACCATTTCGATATTATTATATCAACTTATCATATTCAAGGCAATACTATTTCGATATATTATATCAACTTCTCAATTTTTCAAGTAAGATTTTATTATTTTAATTTTTATATTAAAAAATTACATTGTTTACCTTCTTACTTTATATGGTCCGTAGATATCTTATCCTTCTCAAACCTTATTTGTGGGATTGTATTAGTAAATTACTTTTTTTAATGTTATTTAATTTATATATATCAACTAAAATAAATAAAAACATCTTTATGAAATATAGCTTTAGACCTTCAATCTTATTAAGATGGTCGTATCTCTTACAGGTTTTTTATTGTAAAAAATACAATTATTGTTATCATTTTCTATTAAAAAAGTGAATATACTTTAATATTTGATTTTATGAGCATTATTTTATTGTAATGATGAAATTGTCTATATTTCATATAGTTGGTTGGTGTCATATCTGATTGTCTACCACCTACCACCCAACTCTCTTACCTAACCTTCCATTTATTTATATAATCACCCACCCAACCACCCCTTCCGTTATTTATACATTATACCATCTTTAATTCACCCCTAAATTCCCAACTATTTGATTTTATTTTATTTTGTTTTCTATGGTCATATACTATTTGGGATTTATAATTTTTAATTATTCATTCTTTTTTATTTTATAATTAAAAGAAAGACTAATTCGGGTTAGCCCTCAGACCCAATAAGAAGTTAAATTTATTATTATTTCTAGAATTTTCATGTTTTTAACTTCTTCTTCTTCTTTTTTTTGTGTAAAGTCAGGTTAAAATTATTTTCTTTGTTTTAATTTTTTTATCTAATTAATTTGATATGAAATTTTAAAAATATAAGGAAGATTTTAAAATTCATTATTTTAAATTAAAAATATATAAAATATATAAAATTATTTTTGATTTTTTGAATTTAAATATACCACGTGAAAAAAAGATTAAATTTAGTTTGCAACAAATTTTAAATATATGGAAAATAAATCAACCACAAGCAAAATTTTCTAGCAACAAATTTTAAACATACGGAAAATAAATCAACCACAAGCAAAAACTCAATAAATAGAAATATAGTTTGTTTGTAACAAATTTTAAACATATGAAAAATAAATTAACCACAATCAAAATCAGAATAAATAGAAATATTTTATTGATAGAACAATATGGGTACAAATCTATTTGTTCCCTTGATTTTCTCGTAGGAGATCATATTTTGATCTCTTTATGAATATTTTTCGAGATATTGTTTTAAAAAATATATTACCTTTTATATAGGCTTGAATTAAATTTTTATATAGGTATGAACTAGGATTTCGGATTAAGTAGCCTCCAAAAATTCAAACTGAAATTGAATACATCTTGTAGAATTCCAACCAGAATTGAATACGCGCTCCACTTACAAATTCTACAGCCATACAGAAGTCATTGCTACTAACACATCTATAATCGTCAATACTTTGCGTCCTACATTGGTATCTTTTTTCATCCATATAGACGAATAATTTTTAATTAAAAAATGAACAATCAATAAAACAATTAGAAAAAGTGGATGCATATATCAAGTTGGCCCACATATATTTGCCATGAGAAGTCATAATTATTCAAGATTGCTGCAAAATTGATTGATAATGTGGAAAGCTACAATTTTTTAATTATTATTTTTTTGGGTAAAAAAAAACTAATTTGTTGGCCCTTAAGTGATGGAAAGAAAAGAAACTAGTACACGTGTTAAAATTTGAAGCTCAAAAAGTAAGCACACCAGAGAACCACATGCCCCTCTTTATTGTGTGGCTTATAAATAGACAGAATCACTTTGGGATCTCTTATTTTGTACTATTTGTTGATTAATAAAATATCACACTTAGTTGATTTTTTTTTTTAAAAAAAAATAAACACTTGGGGATTCTCAATTTTAACGTGGTAAAAATATTATACTATTTACCGTCTACTTTTACATTTTTGTTACAGTATTTTTATTATTTAATTTTTAAAAATCAAGTAAATATTTATTTATTTGTATAATTTTAAAAAAATAAAAAAGTAAATCATTTGTTATATATCTATTTTTATCTTTAATATCAAATATAATATTTATATTTTAATAAGTGAAATGACTTATGATAATTAAAAATAATATAATATATTATTACTTCTTTAACATGAATGGAGGAGCATACTTTATAGAATCTTTAAAATATTTGGATGAGAGAAACAAAAGTAGTAGTACTGAGTAATTTATTTGTGTACAAGTTTGATGGCGATGTATGGGATGCGGGAATTGAGGCACGTGGGGATGCAGAAGCCACACTCTTTGCCAACTCGACTTGTTCACTAATCCTACAATAAGAACGTGCCATTATTAAATTATCAAACTTTAGCTGGCCATTTTACAACTCAATAAGTAAGTCTATAATACTTTTCAATTTTCTCATGTTTGATTTATTTAAATATTTTGAATATGATTTTTAAAATTAATTTATTTTCTTTAAATTTAAGGAAAATCTCATTAAAAAAATAAGAAAAACATTTTTCAAAAATCATTTTAAACATTATACCTAAACTTTTCATCCTAACTTAAGTCTCTTGTATCTGTTCATCAGCCAGGGGCTGTTTTATGCTTTGAAAAATAAGGCCTTTGCCTTAGCCCCCAAATTTCGGGGACCCAAATTTTTATCAAGAATAAATTATGTGTTAAAATTTTTATAGAAAAATTCATTATTTATGATAAAAATTATAAAAAAAACTAAAAAAAATTATTTTATCCACTTTAACATCTTTTGTACTTTGTTAAAAATAAGAATTAATATTGAAAAGTGTTGAACAAAGTGAATTATAAATTCTTTTTTATTTCTTTCTAAATTTTAGTTTCAAGCATTACTATAAGCATATTAAAATGAGGTATACCAAGTCATCAACTTCTTGAGTCAAATGTAATGGTTCTAACTCTTATCTTTATTTAATATTTATCAACTTATTACTTATAGCATTATGTTAACAATACATATAATAATTGCCTCACTTAAAAGATGTTTTTCAATGTTGAGTTAATAAAATCTTACCTAAAACTAGTAACTGAAAAAACAATATTAAGTACTAATAATTTTAATCTAAATAGTGTAAAACAATAAATTAGGAATAAATACGTATATGAAGTGTATTTATAATTTAGGCCACGAATTAAAATTTCGCTTTAGGCCCCCAATTACGTTAAACCGCCCCTGTCATCAGCATTATTAAGCGTTGAATTGTGTGACCCGCCATTAAAATGCTTTTCATTATAAGGAATAACCCAACTTATGGGGTTGGGTCTCAGGTCGAGGTTGGGTCATGAGTCGAGGTCAGGTTCAAGTGTCAACATCATATTCCAGTTTAAATATCGGGTTTTGGGTCGAGATTCGGGTTGAGTCTTGGGATCGTGTCTTGATTTGGTTAATGATTAGGATTGGGTCCCAGTCCGAATGTTGAAACACGTGTCAAGGTAGTGGTCGAATCCCGAATCGGGTGTCGAGTATCGAATCGATTAGCGGGGTTGATTTTCAAATCAGAAATTATTTTCTTAAAAATATTTTCTACTCTCTAACAAAAACTAAAATAAAGATATTTTTCTAAAAAAATGTTTTTGCATTCATCAATCAACACACTAGAAAATATTCGTAGTCACCTGCCAAACATGACAACATAGGTTAGAAACCAACTTTTTTCCAAAAAATATTTTATACCAAACACACCGTGCATCTTATATGGAATTTGGAGAGCCATGAATACCCTCCGTTTGTCCATTTGAATTTCCAAGTCAGCAAAAAAAATATTGTTTTTATGTGATTTTTAAGGTGATATGGCATCTGTTAGTTTTGAGGGGTAAAAGTGAGCCAATACACTAACGGTGAGGGTATTTTTGACCCCAAAATCAAATGGAGGGTATATTTGATCCATTTCCAATTGTTCAGGGGTATTTTTGACCCTTTTCCGTAGATTTTTTTATATCGGTCAAATATTTTAATTTCTTAGTTATTGTGATTAATATTATTTGATGTAATTTTCAAATAACATATATTACTATCTATTTTAATTTATGGAGATATAAAATTTCAAGAGTTAACCAAAAAAAATTTCAATATTTTAAAAATATTATAAACTATTAATTATTGTGCTTTATAAAACTTTTTATGGAATAGCTTAGTTGGTCAGGCCCCTCGCCTTATTAGCAAAAAAAGGAGCATCCCGAACGACATAGAGGGAAGAGGCATAATTCATAAACATTCGCTTTGTACTCGAGTCAATATGCTAATTATACATCTTATTTTTTGTGCGACCCTAATATTTTTCTCAAAATGTAATAAATATTGCCCTGAAATGTCAGCATACAATGTTGTCTGAACCATATTGCTGGTTCATTAGGGAAATTACAAGCTCTTGAATAAATATTGCCTAAAATTAATACTAACATAATTATTTGTCCCACAGTTGTACATATATATTAAGCATATATATAAACTACATTAACCAAAAAATCTTTCATCCAAGAGTGAAAAAAAAAAGAATCATACAATAGTAGAGCTGTGACGACAAGTCGTACACTTGTTTTCCCCTATTGAAAGGCTGATTGTTCTTTGCAAGTCGTCGCCTTTCTATATATTTCTCTAATCACAATAGGCTTGCCATGAGACAATTACCACACGTCACGCAGATATCTTCCGGTCGTTTGCAAGTTCTTCACAAAGCTCTCAGCCTTGGAGCTATCAAGTGATCCCTGAGATTTTAGTAAAGCAAAGTTATAACTCCAATCTAACCAAGCAAAGGTTTTGCACCAGCCACTTTGTACACGTCAAATACACTATAATTTGATATTTTCAGCATGTGTCAACATCAAACTTATAGTTGTGGTCTTAAAGTGGTACAGCAGTAAAGTACATGGAATTGTTCCCGGGTTGTTTGTGGTGATGAATATTTCAAGAAATCAAAAACCCATTCAACAGAAATGACAAATGACTAGTGGAATTAAATATTGAAAGGAGGCCGGTAAGATACTGGACAGCCAATTGACAGGACAGAACAAAGACCACAGCCAGAAAATAGTAAGATATTGAGAAGTTTTACCTGATCCTGAGCAATAGTGTGAAGGGTCCGATGGACATCCCTGGCCATGCCCTTAGCATCACCACAGACATATACATATCCTCCCTGTGAAATCATGTTCCAGATGTCGTCCGCCTAGAAACAAGAAAATAGTCAACATCATATCTCAAAACAACCATTGGTGTAAACATCAAATCTATTTGCCAAGTAACAAAGGGCAGAGTGAGCAGCATACCTTCTGTGTCATTTTATGTTGCACGTATTCTTTGTTAGGTCCTTCACGTGAGAAGGCAACAACTAGATTAGAAAGTGCACCTGCCTCGAGGAAGTTATCTAACTCATCCTGATAGATGTAGTCCTACAGATATAAATAGATGAGTTGAGTGGATGTAGTAACCCATAAATATAGTACCAAATATATGTGCTTATGTAAGTTGAATTTGTGCTGAATTATCCATAGCCGGGTTAAATACTAACCATTTGGCGGTTCCTGCATCCAAAAAATAATACTGCAGGACCAAGCTCAGCTCCTTCCTTCTTCAAAGCCATTCTTTCCTGAAAGATACAGTAAGTGTCAAATGCTATGCATTTCAAGACTCACACTTCCACTAGTCTCTCATGGTTTGAATCTAACCTGGAGGAAACCCCTGAATGGTGCCAATCCAGTACCAGGGCCAATCATTATGATTGGGACCTTGTTATCAGCTGGCAGTTTAAAGTTTGATTGCCGAACAAAAATAGGTGCTGTACTGCAGGATAGGCTTTCTTCTAGAGGAATAGCATTCTGAAAGAGGAACCACATGGTAACAGAATGAGAACCAAAGCTACATTAACTTTTAGCATATAACAGTCTCAAATATTTTGAAACATCACTAACTAGTCTAGTTAATAATAACAAGCTAAATGCCGCATAAAGATGAAAGTCTCCATCTGTTCAGGGCACAATGGTAATACTAGCAAGTGGTTCTGTGCGAGTTCTCTTCTAATTTATTTGAATGTGACACAAAAGTTCAACCATCATTTAGTAAATACCTTCATCCATGTTGAGCAGACACCCTTGTGAATTCGTCCAGTTGGCATTTTGTCGTAAACCAGTGCACAAGTGACATGAATTCTAGATGTCGCCATCCTGCAAGTAAATGTAGATCACAAGGTTATGTTCTCTGAATTGTCAAATAAAATGGATAGAAAGAAGTAAGAAGCAATCTTTCATTTCTGTAAGGTAGTGCAAAAACGAGATATTGCAGTCAAAACGTCAGAAGTTTATGTTGTAGTCAGGCAGAAGTATGTCTGACATTATCAAAAAATACCTCATACTAATGTTCAACAAATAAATGAAAACCCAACTCAAAGAAATATGAACATAACTATCCAAAAATATCTTTAATACAGATATCCTCAATCCTCATTTTGCATGGCCTATTATGGAATACAAAATTTTAAAAGGGTAGCTTATTGTGGTTGAACTCATTTCATCTCCATCTTACATTGTGCTATTCCTGGAGATATTGTAACAAACTCTCTAGCACTGCCTTTACTTTTAATATTTGAAAGAGAACTACAGCAAGCTACTCACCTAGGAGATGATGAGATGGAGTAGAATCTTGGTTGTAGGCGAGGAGAAACAGAAGCAAAGAAAACACCGACTGAAGGCTTGGCTGAAGGAAATTCTGCCATGACTTCAAGAAGGCTTCTCTGACTTGCAACTATCCATTGAGCATATTCTTCCTGAAGAAATAGATTTCTCAAAGACATGAGAATGATGAAGTAAGCTCCAATAAGTGAAAGTACAATGCAACAAGACCACACCTTTCCAGCAGGTGATGCAAGATATCTTAATCGATCAGCTTCATTTGGATCAGATGCACATGCTGCTAAAGCAAGTAAAGCCGACTGCAAGATATGCAATTAAGCAATGAGTACTTCATAGCTCACAAAATAACATGAGGAACTTCAAGATCAGTAAAGAAGTTACCTTTTTAGGAGAACTCAACAGATCAGCATACCGAGTCAATGCTGTTCTCAAAGTGCAAGGAGGGAAGGGAGATGGCAATGAGCTTCCACCAAGTGGTGTGCCATCCTCTTTATCGGTGTGAATGGAAAAGAAAGTGTCCGGTGATATATTCAGTAACCTTTCAGCTTCCTCCACGGTTTCAATAAAATTTTCACAGTACACACCAACATGATCACCAGTTTCATACCTGAGAAACACAAGAACCATTTTAGAAAACACGACTATAATCAATTTCAGTGACATCACATGGCTTCAAATAACTTCCATACCATTAAAGAAATTTGTAGATTTAGAATCATGCGTTGAATACCCCGAGTACAGCATTTTAGAACTACTCGCTATATATATCTACTGTTCTTGATCAATGAAAAAAAGCATAAAATGTTGAATGACTTAAAAGAGCACTTACACAAGTCCAGTGCCAGAAATGTCAAACTCCAGATGAGTGCAAGAACGATCAGAAGCTGCGGTATGAAGCTCCTTCCTCACAGCAACATTAGCTCTGTAGACATAGAGAGAAGCAAGATTAGAACTGAATAGAGCAGGCACACAGAATGGAAGTCCAATGACATATGAAGAGCAGGTTTGTTACCTGACAGGATGTTGAGCATCAACAATGACATGTCCATTTGCATGACCATTTGTGTTGGTCAAGTCGTTATCAAAGTTGGACTTCTCATAGGTAATAACCCTATATTCCAAAACTGCAGCAGTATATGGAGTTGCAGCAGTTGCATCATCCCCATCAAGAAGCAACTTATCCAATTCAGGCCACAGTAACTCACGCCTACAACATTCATGTTATTTTGAGCACACTGATTGAGAAAACAAAAGGGAACTCCTGTTATATTAAGAGAAGTTTTGTAAGCATACCATGAAGCAAAATCATCTTCAATGCATTGATCATCATCTCCAAGACCCACTGGAACAAGCCTCTGCCCGCCTGCAGTTTATACACTTTAGTAAGTAAGAACAGAAAATCAATTTAATTATGAAAAGAGGATAACATCCTAGATGCCATCTCTAGAACCCAATGAGGCAGTTTTCCTCCGCACCCACGATTTTTAATTTTTAACATAAAAGAAGTTTTTGCACTAACCAAATTATTTTTAAAAACCTGCCTTTTACAGTCGAAATGCTCAACACTTGAGATTGAGAGAATTCATTGCTTTACTGCAGGTGATTTTAAATACAAAATAACCTAAACGGCTCTACTTTACTACTCTAATTATACAGGATGGCATCATATGAATGACATACAACTAGAGAGCAACAGTTATCCAATATTTCATATTCAGGTAAAAAATGGATAGAAGTTTGCAATCAAAAGAGATCGCTACCTTGCTCAGCCAGAAGCTCATCCACAACTTTAGCAATCTGACACCAATAATAAAGAGAACGAACAAGTACATGTTAGAAAACAACAGTCATATTAGTGGTTTCCCATGTATATTGGGATACATATGAACAGGAACAAGTGCAAAAACAATAAAATTAATCTCGGACCTTGTTAAAATGCTCGTATTGCCTGTTACCAAGCCCAAATACTCCATACTGAAGATTTTTAAAGTAGTCACCCCTCTCTTTCCCCTGCAGAAAATAACAGACATAATGATTAAGCTGAGATGCAACAAACGTAAACTGACAAGATGTTAGATCACTTAGTTAATCAATTATATTCACCTCTTCAAACCATTTATAGAATCTGGCAGCATTATCAGTTGGTTCACCATCTCCATATCTATGATCAATCAACATAAATCAAGTTAGTAACTACATAATATAGTCGTTATCTAGCAAATACAAAATTGATCATTTTGCAAGTGATTATACAAGGTTAATATTTCCAACTTACGTCGCCAAGAAAAAGAATGCCAATTTCTCTTTCTTCAATTTTTCTTCGTACTCTTCATCATCAGCCGCATAATCATCCTAGAATTCATTCATTTTAAGCAATCAGAAATAATGAAACCATGATTCCCATAATCAATAACTTCACTTTGTATATCATACTTATGAAGATAAAGAAAGCTCACCATATCAATGACTTTAAAGAAAGCTTTCTCATATCTGGCCTTGGCTTCCTCAGCAAGTGCCTGCACAAAAACACATTCACAATCACTTATTATTCTCTTTTAATTGCAAATCATTTGCTGAGATCACAAAATTATATGCGGACAAACTACTCAATTTACATGTTAAAAGTTGTTAACTTTTACTTTTTGGATCTTAAGTATGATTACTCATTTTGACAAGTTCAACAACTCCAAAATCATGATCACCAAAATTCAAATAAAAAAAATTGTCTATATATTCTATGACTTCAACTTCTTTAACCTCCAACAACAAGAATACAAATTAAATTTAAATTGACAAACCTTTGCGAAGCCTTCTGCTGTACCAGTCTGGGTTCCGAAAAATATGGTAACCTTCTTCTTTCCATCATCAATCTCTTCAGGTTCTACAACCAACTTAGGAACCACCAACTTAGGTAGCTCCCCAACCTTCTTAGCAGATGTTGACGAGCGCCGCCACATCAATACAACTGCACATCCGATTAAAACAGCAACTGAGGTTGTCAATATCATCATCAAATCCTTATTCTCCATCAACAAAGCTGTCAATGAAGCTGGAGAAGTTGAGTCACCAGAATCTGATGACGAATTCAGTTTATCAAATATCTTTCCTCCTTTAAATATCGCCGCCATAAAATCAAAAGGAGAGAGCTTTTCTGATGTAGAATCCATTTCTCTGAATTATCAAAAAATGTAATGAAATTGTATATGAACTTTGTTCAACTGGGTAATCGCTAATTACCCAGTTAAGATGATTTAGCTGAAGGCGATGAAAAAGAGAGTTGTGCTTTCTTGTTAGGCCTTAGAATTTGGGGAATTTGGTTAGGTTTGGAGAGACTTTGTAAGAAAATAAAAAAGAGAGGGGAGAGCAATATATGGAGGAGGTGAGGAAGAAGAGAGGAGACAGGCGAACGCCTACCAAACCAGACTAGTCAACCCACCTACTACAAACTAACTATGGTTAACTATTAAATTGTGTGGGTAAAATAGCACGTAATTTGGTCGAATTCAGATACATCCCAAAACGTTTAGGTACATCACGTTTTGCGATTTTGGATATACCGCTCTATATCCCGATCTATTATGTATAATAAGGTATTCAATCGATACATTGCGTAAAGTGTGATATATCTCTAAGAATATGAGAGAGTTGAAATTTTTACAATTTTTTCAAATAATGGAAATTTTAAAAAATTATATGATAAAATAAATTTTTTATTCCAAAATATAACTCTATATGTTGGGTTTGAAGAGGAGATTTTTTCAAATGCCATTTTCTGTCTATTTTGTCGGACTTTATATTGGCGGCATACGTCACATTGAATATTACCCTTTACCAGCCCGCGCCTTTAGGTAGATCTAGTTAAAGGCACGAATCTCATGTTTAATGTTTTATTAGAGGTTTAGACTTTTTTTTTTCTATTACTTTGAATTAATACGTGTACACACTACACACACAAGAAAAAGAAGGTTTCATTTGTATGTACTACTAGAGGAGTCTTCTATTTGAATAGGTCAAAACATTATTTTATTTTGGTTAAGTTCTTATTTAAATAAAAATATTCATAATTGTTGATTACCACTACTAGCCACTATTTCCTGTACGATCACCACCTATGTCATCACAAGTCACAACCACCAACGCTACTAGTCACTCATGTCTACCGCTATCATATTTACCATTTCCATCATTATAACTATATTCATTGTCAACATTATTGTCGTCTCTTTTGCCGATGCCATCTCCACCACCGCTATCACAACTTGATTTGCCGCCAACTACCATCAACACATTGTCAATCATCATACATTTTTCAACCATCGTCACCACCACCTCTACCAATACTATTAACTACTAACACTCAGTGGCGTATCCAGGATTTTTAGTAAGCGGTGTCAATATTTAAAAATTAATAAATAATTAATAATTGATATAATAACATTATATTAATAAAAACTATTTAAAACATACTAATAAAACGTAAGTCAAGTAAACTACTAAACTTTCCTGGAGGATTTTTCATATTTTGAAATGTATTCATAAGAGCCTCATTAGAGATAATACTAAGTACTAAATATTCTAGTGCAATTGGTTTATTTTAGCTTAATTTGACAATAAATAGGAGGTTGGAGATTCAAATCCCTATAATATTAAACTTTTCTCTAAAAATGTATCAAAAATAAAAGACAAATTTGGCCTTATTGAGGCTCGGACTCAGGCCGCACCTTCGAATGACCATTCCATTCGCATAGCAAGCCAACGAGCCAAGAAGCTCAAATTTTCAAGTAGTGTCATTATATTATAGGTAGGAATGTTTCTATTTTTCAGAGTTATATATATAATACTAAAAATTTTCAACGAAGCAATGTCAGTCGACACCCATGACATAGGGTGGGTCCGCCCCTGCTAACACTAATGTGGTTGATCCGTACTACCAACTATAAAAACTACCACCTACAAATCGTCAATCATCAACTGCCATTAGCGTCGCCAATTACTAACATCAACCAAATTCACCATTACCTTCACAATCACCACATCATGACAATCAATTTAACATAAACCACTTCCACTGTCACAACTATCACCATCACCATTACTAGCTACTAACACTAACCATAACCATCACCACCACCACTACAAATCATCTCAACTTGGGGTGTACAAGTCAAATCGTAAAGCCAAATCGAACCGACGAACCAAGTCAAATTGAAAAAAATAGCAAACTTGTAGTTTGATTTGGTTGCTTTGGCGTTAAAAAAAATTCGACCACTCTTGATTTGGTTTGGTATTAAAAAAAAAATCAAAATTGTAACCAAACCAAACCACCTTAGTATATATATGCACACACACATACACATAGATATATAGTTTTATTTTATTTTATGTTATACATAAAAATTATTAATTTTAATCTACTTTGTTAATTAAATTAGTTTATAATTTTCAATGTTTAAATATATTATTTCAAATCTTGGCTTGTAAATATTTTATTTTATATTCAGATCAAAAGTTACAATTAAACTATTATAGGAGTAATTTTTTAGATTAGAAGTTAACAATCTAATTTGTAAATATTTTGTTTTGTATCTAGGTTGACTTTGGTCTTTAATCTTATAAATTGAACATATTGAACGTATATATTTCAATGAAAGTATTTTGTACTTGTGTGAATTTTAAATCTTTTTGAAGTTTCTACTCATTTAACCTTTTAAAGGTTTAGCCTACTATACTGGTAAGTGAAATATATTTAACCTCTTTTTTCAATCACAATATAATTGTAAAAAAAACAACTAAAACTGAAATCGAAAATAACTAACTTTGTGTTGGTTTGATTTGGCTTTAGATTTAATAAACTAGCATAATTGGCTTAGTTAATTTCTTAATTAAAAAAAATCCCAAAACCAACCTATGTACACTCCTAATCTCCACCATTACTTGAAAACATAAATATACTTTTTTTTAAAATCAAATTATAATTTTATTTTATTAAATTAATTTTTTTTTGAATTGTATATTTATGATATTCACATATACATAAGTTATGCACATTCAGATGTTGAAAAACAGGCAATCTTAAACATTTACATTCGAAAATAACGTCTTAATCGTTCAAATATACATTTATAGTCAAAATCTTGATCTTAATAAAAGTAAATGAGACAGAGTGTCGACTTAGAAAAACCAATCTGGTAACATCGATGATTTGGTGTAGAGAGAGATCAAGGCATTATAAGATAATAGATACAAAGTATTTATGTATAGATTTATACCATCCATAAATAATTTACTTGTATTGTTTAACCATCATTAAATAATACTGTATGTATTTTCATATCAATTTAACATTTAAATATACTAAATTAATGTGATTTTATATTTATATGGAGTGTGAAAATCTTTTCGTCAAATATATTCACAATCACATGAATTTAATATCATTTTTCATTTTAACACTTCAACATAGTCTTGTTTTACTTTAGCACTTTAATATCATCTAAAATTTGTCTATTAAGTGATTTATGCTAACATGAAAAAGGGTATTTCTCACTTTTCTTGAGCACGTGAATGAATTCAATAAATTAATTTTTCATTTTGTCCCCCCTTATACTTTTCGTATATTCTCCCTTTATTGTTTTCATCATTCTTCCGCCATTGCCTAAAGAAAAAAATTATTATCTACTTCGTTTTATTTATTTATTTCAATTTAACATGAACTATTCTACAGTTCATTTTAAAGGATACAAAATTTCTACAAAGTAAAATCTTATATTTTATCACACCCCAAACTTAAGTGAGTCAGACAAGCACATTATATCATATGATACCATTGTATATAAATCAAAGCACATGACATAATCTATAAATAAATAGAGATATAAATCAAAGCACATGACATAATCTATAAACAAATAGACAAGTGATACACATGACATTAACTAATAAGGAAAGTTGTATATACATATCTAAGGTTAGTTGACCTACTAAAACATATGTCTAGTGTGATAAGTGAATACATATGCATACACCAAAATGTCTATGAAATCTTCATTAGAGTTTGAATTCATACAATGGTCATATGGCCAGGACATGGCCTTGACATACCTATACTATATACATATGTACAACAAAAGAGTACTAAACATAACATAGCTAAACTAGATGATTGCATCAACGAAAGATGCTTCACTCCAGTGAAGAGTTGTGAATGGACCGCTCCAATGACGTAAGTCTGTAGGCTCGATCATCATCGGGTGCCAGTTCTTCCCAATGAAGTCTTTTCACATATTTAGAAGTCCAGTCCGGATAAAAGGCCTCTCAACCATCTGAAAAAATATCTTAGACCCATCAATGACCTTATTTTGGATCTTGAGCTATCACTTGGAGGGTAAGTTTTGATAGTTTACACCAATAGAGTTAATATTGTGAGCTTAATGTGGTTAGATCTTTAAATATTTCTTCAATTCTTGATTTGTATTGAATATCATAGGCGTAATTGCTAATTTCAGATCTGAATATTGTGTTAGAGATAAACAATATTTGGATTTGATTTATCTTTTGTGCTTTTATACTTCTTTGATTATTATCTTGTTTATGATTTGGGTCATTGATTCTCTAATTGACCTCATATTTTATTTGATCTTCAAAGGGAGTGATCAACCCAAGGACCTTCTCATTTAGCTTGATTTTGTCTTGAGAAAGTTAATTGAGGTTGAGAAAAATTGGTGATTTAAGGATCGACGGATGGCTTAGATCTAGAGATAGTCTAAGTCTGATCTAACCTTCATCTTATGAATTTGAGCTAGAAATACTAGAAAAATGTTTCCTCGCATAGGTTGCAGTTTCTGAATACTTTATAGGTTCAGAAGAACTAGTTGAGAAATAATTTCTTGTGATTGAGAGATATGAGTACTCAACAACCCACGACAAAGTTGACTTACACATGATTATTTAGATAGTAGTTGATTATTTGTGATGGATCATATGAATATTGATTGATTCCAATCCCAAATCCCCTTGCTATCTTTAATTGAAAAGGTCTTTGATCAACCTATCCTTTATTTTGTTATTTTTAGTTCTCATGCTTGTTTCATATTGAACCCCTCGATACACCCAAATTAAACACCCTTAAAGAAGTGTAATGCGATCGATGTCAAATATAAAGCCCAAATAGGCTGGGATCGAATCTCACAAAAAAATAAAACGAGAACTAAGCCCTATGGGGTTATTTACTATTAGATACTTATTTTCAAAAGAAATGAGAAGTATGAGAGAATTGAGATTTCTGTTAGAATCACTTTGTGACAATGTAACAATCAACAATATCACTTAACTGAAAATGTACAGAGAGAATAAACCAGGATTATGTCCACCAAGACTGTTTGACCATTTTCAGGTTAATATAAAATTTTACCTTGCATTGACAATATACCAATTTATAAATCATGCTATATTTAATCATTTCTCAACAAAATTAAATGCATCACTTTTATTATTTCGAACTAAAGTGATCAGAGTTGGTTAATATTGTTGCAACATTAACCATTAGACGAGTTCAGATTATCGAATTCTTGTTATTCTCTTTTCCCAAGTTTTATTACTTTCTTACTCAAACAAGTCAAACTAAGGGTAGATTCTAATGTTTGAAACTATTAGAAATTGATTATTATGAAAGAGAGAATAAGATATACGATCATAATACCTGATTCATTCCGTAAAATATCATTTTAGATCAATTCGTCATAGATTCCACAATCCTTAGTTGTGGGGTTTCTCCACTCATGATAGATAATTGCATTCATTCAAATACAAATTTACTCACAAAAGGTAAAGGCAATCATACACTTTGATTTCAAGAAACCAATGCAAAACTCTCGTTCAAGCATACTATGTTCTTTTCAAAAAATAAGATCCCAAAATAAACCCTAAAAAAACAAACTATTTATAGTTCCAGGAATTTTGAAATTTAAAATAAGATAGCTAGTCTTTCAATGTTTTCCCGACGCTTTACCTAATGTGATGGTCTGTTGCTTTGGTTGTCGTATGCTCTTCACCTTCAACGTCAACTGAACTTTAGAAAGTAGTCTCAACTCTACAGATGTGAAGCTTCAGCTGATGGTCCATCATAGACCTGAAGGCCCTTCACCTTCGTCGTTAGCTGAACATCAATAAGTAGTTATATTTTTTCAAGTGTGATGGTTGGCCTGCCCTATCGTCACAGGTCTAACGGTTTGTCATATACCAGACAATCTTTCGGGGTTGCCGTCTGACTCTCCTTTAGTAGCTCTTATCTTTATTTTACTTTGTTTTTTAAATTGACTGGTTTTATGTTTAACACAATAGAATAACTATTAAAAGACAATATTGTTGCTTAAGAACTAGAAATTATTCATAGCCAAAAGCATCAAATGTGTTGTCAAATTACTCCAAGGCATGATCTCAATCTTAAACTTGAGAGGCTTTGTAAAAATATCCGCAATTTGATCATGAGATTTCACATACTTGAGCTCTACCTCTTTATTGGCAATGCATTCTCAGATAAAGTGATACCTTGTGTCTGTGTGCTTGCATCGATCATGATACACTGGATTCTTGGCAAGTGTCTGCGCAGATTTGTTATCAACACAAATTATTGTGTCTTCAATTTGTGACAAATTGAGTTCTTAAACAATCTCCTCAACTAAATAGCATGACACGTACATGATGTTGCTGTCACATATTCAGCTTCACAAGTCGAGAGAGTAACAATTGATTGTTTCTTTGAACTCCAAGAAATAACACAGCCACTCAAGAAAAACAAAAAACCAGATGTTCTTTTTCTATCATCAACATCTCCTGCATAATCATTATCATAATATCCCATAAAATTAAAATCATTAAAAGAATAATAAAATAGTTCGAGGTCGATTGTACCTTTTAGGTAACGGGGAATTTTTCTAGCAACCGCTCACTATAGGAGCTTTCCTGAAGCAACTTACCACTCCAATCGCAAAGAGTATAACTGGTATCGTACATGTCAAGTACCTCAAACTTCCTACGAGACTTTTGAACAGAGTGGAGTCCACATTTTCTCCATCATCAAACTTCGACAATTTTGTTCAACTTTCCATTGGGGTGTTCACAGGGTTGCAATCAAATATGTTGAACTTCTTCATAATCTCCTTTGTATAGCTTTCTTGAGATATGAAGTTTCCTTCCTATATTTGCGCTTCACGTATAGACCCAAGTAATATGACATGAGCCCTATGTTTGTCATCTCAAACTCAAGGGACATAGCTTTCTTGAAAGCTTCAAAGAAAACTTGGTTTTTATCTGTCAAAATAAGATCATCAACATAAAGACAAACAAGACGAATATCTCCATTAGTATGAAATTTAATATAAAGAGCATATTCATGGAGACAACGAGTAAACCCATTGTCTTGAAAGTATTTGTCAATGTGACTTTTTCAAGTTTGTGGAGCTTACTTCAACTCATGTAAGACTTTCTTCAATATCAACACCTTATCTTCATGATTTTTGACCACAAAGCCTAATGGTTTCTCAACATAGACTTCTTTAGGATATACATTCAAGAATGTCGATTTGATATCGAGTGTATCAATTTTCCACTTCATTTGTGCCGCCAAAGAGATCAATAGACGGATCGTCTCCATGCAGGTAACAAGTGCATAAACTTCCTTGTATTTGATGTCACGTCTTTTCTTGTAGAATTTAGCCACAAGTTTTGTCTTGTATCTTTCTACCTCTCCATGAGCATTTTTCTTCGTCTTGTATACCCATTTGACTCCAATTGCTCGATGATCCTTTGAAAGAGTTGTTAACTCCTAAGTGTTGTTCTTCTCTATTGACTGAATCTCTTTGTCCATGACTTGTCTCCAATCTTTGTAAGTAACAACTTCATCACAATTCATTGGTTCACTATCAACAAAGAGACAACACAAAAAAATAAAATTAGTAATTTTTTTTATGTATCATAGAGTTCTTGGATGCTCCTCATCATGTGCGGTCTTTCACTTAAACTCTCTTTAGTAGACAAAGATGCAACATTTGTTGGTGAAGGAGGTGGGGCTGCATCCTGCTGGTGCCATGGTATCATGTTCTTCTTCATCTCTAAAATATGGAAGAAAATCATATGTTGTTTCTTATGGAGTCTCCCAATTCCATGTTGCATCTTAATCAAATTCAACATCGCGACTCACCACAACCTTGTTATTTCTTGGATCGTATAATTTATAGACTTTGGAACTCGTGTCATAGCCAACAAACACATACTTTACACTTTGATTCTCAAGTTTAGCTCTCCCTTGATGTGGAACATGAGCACATGCTATGCTCCCGAAGATTCTCAAGTGCTTGACACTTGTCTTTCTTCCGATCTATGCTTCTTGAGAAGTTTGATCTCACACATTTTTTGCTGGAGATTTGTTGCTCAAATAAATTACAGAAGAAACAGCCTCGGTCCAAAATTCTTTTTGTAGATGTTTAGCTTTCAACATACATCTAGTCATATTAAGATTTGTTCTATTCTTTCTTTCTACAACTCCATTTTGTTGGGGCGAGCAAGATATCGTTAGAGGACGACGAATTTCATGAGATTGACAAAAGTCATTAAATTCTTTTGAAGTGAATTTTCCTCCTTAATCATACCTTAATCCTTTTATTTTATGGCTGCTTTCATTTTCTAGAAGTGCTTTGAAATTTTTAAAAGCAACAAAAACTTCAGATGTTTACTTCAAGAAGTAAACCAGAGTCTTTCTATTGAAATCATCAATAAAGAGTAATAATTGTTTACTTTTACCAAAAGAAGGTAGATCAATTGGACTACACACATCAATGTGTACAAGTTGGAGTGACTTACTTCTTCTTGATGTAGTTTCCTTTGAGAAAAATACTCATCGCATGTTTTTTTCAATAAGACAAGCTTCACATTGTCTGGGATATTTGATTGACATAATTCAATCAACCATGTTCTTGTTTCCCATTGATTTGAGTGCTTCAAAGTTCAGGTGCCCAAATCGCATATGCCAACACCACGTGTCATCTTGCACATTAGGCTTCAAACACTTTGCATTGACGGTATTAAGATTCAAAGGGAACAACCTATTCTTTTCTATATGCACATTAGTAATTAAGTTGTTACTTGAATCTCTAAGCCAAATGTGAATATTATTCATATGAATATCATATCCTTTTTCAAGAAGTTGACCCAAACTCAAAATATTGCTTTTAAATTTTGACACATAATAAACATTCTTAATCAATTTATGGCCACCATCTTTATAGGACATCAAAATCGTATGTATCCCTTCAATTTGAATCTTTGAGGTATCTCCAAAAGACGCATTACCTTCCACCATCTTCTTTATCTCCACAAACTTGTCTTTGTACATATGATTGCTTGCTCCATTGTGAAGATACCATGAACTGCAATATTTTGTATCTTCTTCTTTGAGTGCTAGTAACAATATGGACTCATCTTCGTCTTTGTTGTTGTCAATAAGATTAACTGTTTCTTCAACATTACTACTACATTGCGAAGAGTAATGTCTAATTTTATGACAGTTATAACACTCAATGTTAGATTTTTCATATCTCATTTCATTGGTACCTTGATAGGCTCTACGTCCTCTACCTCCCCGTTAACCACGACAATGAACTCTGAATGACCGGTGATTTTTATCTTCATTGTTGAATTTCTAGATATAACTTCTTCCTCTTTCGGCCTCCACGACCACCACGTCCTCGCCATTGTCAATTTACTTTGTAACTTTTTTCACCTTCAAATCCTTTGAAGGATGCCTGAGTTTTAAGAAGTTGCTCTAGTGGCTCTTCTTTTCTCCTTTTCATCTTTTCTTTGTGAGATTGTAAAGAACCTTCCAATTGCTCTACCGTCATAGAGTTTAAATCTTTAGACTCCTAAATAGCACACACCACATAATCAAATTTAGATGTTAGAGAACGAAGGATCTTTTCTACCACATGCACACCGTCTGCTTCCTTCCTATATCTTCTTAGTTGATTCACAAAAACCATCAATCTTGAATAAAATCCGAAATTGTTTTGGATTCTTTCATTTTTAAAACTTCAAAGTCAACCCTTAGAGTTTGAAGTTTTATCTTCTTTACTTTATCAACTCCTTGGAGAGAATTTTGTAAAATCTACCATGCTTCTTTTGAGGTGGTTGCATCAACCATTTTCTCAAACATTCCATCATCCAAACATTGATGGATAAGAGTTAGAGCTTGTTGATCTTTCTTTCTTGTCTTTAACAAGACCTCTTTTTTATTTGGGAAAAAAGTTTCCTCATTAACAGGCTTTGTATACCCATTGTCTACAATGTCCCAAATATCTTGAGGGCTAAGAATGACTTTCATTCTTAGACACCATTTTTCATAATTTTCTCTTGTGATATGGGGGTACTGAAAGGACGAAATATTATTATTTTCCATGGCTCTGATGATAATGTCCACACAAAATAGCAATACAAAAGAGTGTAACAATGACACCAAATATTAAAATGGGGTAAATATGATACTCGAATAAGTAATACAATAATATTGATGAAAACATAATAGCATAAAAAACCTACTACTTTTTTATAAGAATAACATTTTTTTATTTCTTACAACTCATAATAGTATTACTCTACACTATTTTCTCACAAACTAAGAAATAACTTGTGGATTACTCTCTCTACTCACTATTACTTTCTCTATTTTGGTGTGTCTTCAAGTGTTCAATTACTACTCTATTTATAGAGTTTTGAACCTCTTGATTACATCATTAGTGACACAAATGTGGCGGCCAATTTCCACAATGTTTGACTGCAAAACTCTACCAAAATTTGGCTGCCAACTACCACAAATGTGGCTGCCAACTTTCATATTTGTGGTTGTCAACTTTCACATGGTTTTTAATTTCCACAAGTGTGGCTGCCAAGCTAGTTCCTACCAAACTTTTGTTCCCACATTCTTATCATTCTTATTTATAATACTAATTACATAAACTAAAATAACTAAATGAATTTGTACATAGTAAAATTCGCATCGAGAAAATAATAATCAAGAACGGAAAAGTATCACAACAATTGTATTTATTGATTTCAAAGTGTGAGTGTTACAATCTCCATGATTCCTCTGAATTCGTCTTTTTAGATATAGATTCAAGGGCTTTTGCGCTTGATCTTGACTTTTATTTGAATTCAAGGGCTTTGACCTTTGAATCTAGTAGTCTTGATCATTCTTGAACTTGAATTCTTAAACTTGTAGTTAATAGAGAAATCTATAGCGTTTGATCCAAGAGCTTTCTCTAACTTCTTGTTTAGAATTTCTGGTCCCTATTCTGAATTATGAGAACTCCTACTTATAGTTTTAGAATAGATGAGTTGTGATAGGAACAAGTTTCTTTTGGCCAATCAGATTCAAGTGACATGGCATATGAGCTTTATGGAGTGAATTTGTCATTTTGACATATGTCATGATCCTATTTACTTCTTGTTTGACTTGGTATGTCATGTCATTTGTCACGTGGCACCAAAATGGGCCTTTAGGATGAGATGTCATTGGGGTTAGCAAATTGGGCTCATCTATTGTAGCCCAATTCAATTAATTTGGGCTTTAATTAAATCCATATTTATTTGACTTAAATAATTATCCCAATTGTATTAATCCATAATATTTATTTGGACTAATATATTCATGAATTTAATATAATCCGAATCATTTTATAAATTTATATTTAATAAATTTTAAATGATTACAGAATTATCTTCATAACTTCCAAATATTAATTTTTTATATATATAAAATTAAGACACCCTCTTATGTTCCGCTATATGTTTATATAAGTTCATTTGCTACATCACCAATGTATATTGAATTTGTTGAGAAAGAGCAAAGGGGTGAAGAGTCCATTGATGGGGACGCAATGGATGATGAAGACGGATACAAATATTGTTAGCAGCCATGGAAGAACTCATAAGCTATAGAATCATGCAGAGAATAAGGCTTGACAGAGAAGAGAGAAATTCAGTATATTTGCAATCTGAACTGTAGAGTACATTATATAGTTAGAGGACTAACTAACTCTATAAACTAACCAACTAACTATGCCTAAAAAACTTTCTAACAACTTTACAAAATATCTTAATTGAGTAAAGACACAATTACCTATTAGCTTGAAATGGTTCTCATAATTCAACATCCCTTCTCAAGTTGATGGGCCAAACAAGTCCTTTACGCCAAGTGAACTAAGTAAGTACTCATGTTGAGCTTTTCCTAGGCTTTTAGCTAGTATATCAGCTAGTTGATCATTGGTAGATACATGGTTAGTTCTGATCATTCCCTACAGTATTCTTTCCCTCACAAAGTGGCAATGTATGTCTATGTGTTTGTTCCGTTCATGGAAAATAGGATCCGCATCTATTTGGATGGTTGCTTTACTGTCACACATTAATTGAATAGGAACTTGTACTTCAACTCCCAACTCCTTTAGTAGACCAGTTAACCAAACAATCTCAGCAGTTGCAGATGTCATGCTTCTGAATTCAGCTTCAGCTGACCTTCTAGATACTGTGTCTTATTTTTTTTATTTCCATGATATCAATGCACCTCCAAGGTTCACAAGGTAACCTGTCACTGATCGTCTGGTCTGCAGACATGCTCCCCAATCTGAATCACAGTAGCATGTCAAAGTATTTGTGGATTCTGTTGGCATATATAATCCTAGACCAGGTGCCCCTTTTATATATCTTACAACTCTCAAGGTTGATTCCATATGTGAGACCTTTGGACCGTGCATATACTGACTTTAAACCTGAACTGCAAAGGCTAAGTCTGATCTTGTCATGGTTAGATATAATAATCTGCCCACTAACCTTTGATATGGACCAGGATCCTTGAGTACAGTGTTATTGTTTTCCTTCTTTATACATTTGTCATTTTCTTCAGAGGTGCAATTCAGATTCAACTCAGAAGGTGTTCTTGCTGGTTTGGAACCACTCAGGCCAAATTCTGCAACTAGTTCTAGAGCATACTTTCTTTGTGACATTACTATCCCACTCTTTGATCGGGCAAATTCTATGCCTAGAAAGAACTTTAGTTCACTAAGATCTTTCATCTTGAACTTGGTTTGTAACTCAACTCTTGTATGATTTATTAGTTTTAGACAACTCCATGTGACTAACAAATCATCAACATACACTAGAACTACTCTAATGTGTTCCCCTTCCTTCTTAGTGAATAATGAGTAGTCAAAGTGGCTTTGTATGAACCCCAAATCTTCTAGAGCCTCAGTCAGTTTTTTGTTCCACAGTTTAGAGGCCTGTTTGAGGCCATAGAATGGCTTATGGAGTTTGCAGACCTTAGAAGAGGCCCCATGTCTAGAAAACCCATCTGGAAGTGTCATATACACTTCTTCCACAAGATCACCATTGAGGAAGGCATTATGAACATCCATTTGATAAACGAACAACTATTTGGAAGCAGCTAGAGCAATCACAGTCCTAACAGACACCATTTTAGCTACTGAGAAAATGTTTCAGAGTAGTCTATGCCCTCATTTTGGCTGAACCGTTTTGCTACTAATCTAGCCTTGAATCTCTCCACCTTACCATTAGCTTTGTATTTGACTTTATAGATCCACTTACAACCAATAGAGGACTTATGAGGAGGTATATCCACTATACTCCTAGTATGATTGTCCTTAAGTACAGTAATTTTCAATTTCATAGCATCTACCCACCTATGATCAAGAGAAGCCTCCTTAAATGACTGAGGTTCATGATGAGTATCAATAGAATCCAGGACTTGTACATGGGTTGGGTTCAGAGTTGAGTAATTAACATAGGAGTGGATAGGAGAGCCAGGAAGAGGCTTTAGAACTGGACACAAAGTCTTGCAACCACCCTGGAGGCTTGTGATGTCTAGAAGACCTCCTAGGTTCAGGGACCACAATGAGAGGGAGAAACAAGTTGTTTTTGATCAACCACAATCTGATTGTCATGACAGGGAGAAAAAGTCCCTCCAGGGTCACTGTCACAGCTCAAATGAGTGTTAGGAGACAACAAGTCAAGTACTGGAAATATAGGAGATATAGACCCATTCATATGTTTGAAAGGAAACAGGTCTTCCTTGAACACAACATGCCTTCTCAAAAAAAATGACTTGTTGGTTAGTGCATATAATTTGTAACACTTTTGTGAATGTGAATAACCTATGAAAACAGTTGGGATGGCTCTAGATGCAAACTTGTCAGTTGCCTTAGGACTTGTGGCATAGCACAGATAGCCAAATACCCTGAGATGAGTCAAAGTGGGAGGTTGCAGATAGAGCAATTCATAAGGTTTCTTATGGCCAATAACTCTAGAAGGGAGCCTGTTCAGAAGATAGACTACATAGATAACACATTCTCTCCAAAATTCAAGGGCATTTCTGATTGGAATCTGAGGGATCTGGTCATACCAAGTATAGTTCTATGCCTCTTTTCAACCACTCCATTTTGCTGGGGAGTGTAGACACATGTGCTTTGATGTTGGATGCCAAAATCCTTTAAAAGATCTTAAAAACAAGAACTTAGAAACTCACAACCATTATCAGTTCTAAGAGTTTTAATGGTAGAAGAGAAAACATTTTGAACTGTATTAATAAAGTCTTTCAGAACTATAACAATATCATATATAGAATGCAACTAGTACAACCAAGTAAGTCTAGAGTAGTCATCTACTAGGGTAAAAAAGTATCTCTTATCATCATAAGTGGGAACTCAATAGGGTCCCCATACATCATAATGAAGTAATTGGAAAGAAAATTAAGACCTTCTAGTACTAACAGGAAAAGGTAATTTTTCTTGTTTGGCTTTTGGACACACAATACAATGAGGAGATTTAGGAGACTGAGTTAGGTGAGGAAGACCACCAAGCTTGTTTAGTACTTCAAATGGAGCATGGCCCAATCTAAGATGCCAAAGATGAGCATTATTAGTAGAGACTAAATTGACTGTGTGACTGGCTTGATAAGATGAAGGGGAATAGGTTGGTAGACTTGACCCTCCATGTAGCACATATAGACCTTGGTGTTCTCTACCAATTCCCTTCACCTGTCCAGTGGAGAGGTCCTGAAATATACAAAAATCAGGGAAAAATGATGTTGAGCACTGTAATTCTTTTGTGAGTTGGGATACTGATAGCAGATTGTATTTAAATTCAGGTATGAACAACACATTTGTGATATCCTGATCCTTAAACACAATGGTTTTACCTGTATGAGTGACACAATATTTCCAGTTGGTAATTGCACTTGACCACTGGTAGAAGTTGAAACAGCTTGACAGTCTTTTAATGTGTTTATGTCTTATGTCATATGGTTGGAGGCACCTGCATCAATTATCCAATTTTGACTCATGTAATTGGACATTAGGGATATCAGGTTACCTGCTGCAGTAGTACTAGTGGATGAACCATCAGCAGGACTCTTATTCAGCATTTGAACAACCTGTTGGTATTGATCAGGAGTGAAGTAAGGCCTGCATGATACATGAGTGGAGAGTCTCCTCTACTTTGTTGAAGATCAAGCTGCTGCATCTGGGGGAGAACTCTAGAGTTGTGAGACTGCATTTGGAAGCTTGATAAGTAGCCTTCAGTGGGAAATTGTTGCAGCGGTAGTTGATGCCAGTAGTTGTGTTGACTACTTGTTCATGTCCCTGCAGTCAGAACACTAGTATGATTGGCAAAGGTAATATTACATGCATGGCTGGACTGATAGTGTGCTAGCACTCCTTTCCCTCTCCCTTTCCAACCAATAGGATATCCAACAATCCTATAATAGGTATCCTTTGTGTGTCCTTTGAAACCACAAACTTCACATAAGACCTGGGGTTTTTTTCCTCTATAGTTGTTTCTACTACTAGCCCCATGATGTGTAACTCCATTACCACCCATATGATTAGTAGCCCTATTGTTTCCAAACAATGCAATAACATCATTGTGACTAGGTCTGGTGTGACTTAACAGAGTAGTTCCATCATGTGTATCACTAATGTGCATCCCCTGAGTAAAATTGACTAATGTTCTCTGGCTCTCCTGATCAATCAACATTGAGTAGGCCTTGTTAACTCTTGGAGTTGGGCTCATCATTATAATTTGACTTCCGGACTGAGTAGATGACTCATTCAGTCCCATTAAGAACTGGAGTAACCTCTGGTATTCGAAATGTTGCAAATAACGTTGGGATTCTGGACAAGCACACACTAGGCAAGGCATGATGACATCAATTTCATCCCAGAGATCCCTCAACTTAGAGAAGTAATCAGCAATTGTCATTGTTCCTTGAGTGAGAGTATGAATCTCTCTATGCAGAAACAGGACTCTAGATCCATTACCTTTGTTGAATCTCTCCTTTAGATCCTCCCATACTTTGCTAGCATTTGATGCATAAACTACACTACTTAGAAGACCAGGTCTAACTAAATTCATGATCCAGGACAAGACTATAACATTTACTTTCTCCGACTGATCATGATACATTGCTGGAAATTGAGACTTAGGTAACCTACCATCCACAAACCCCCAACTTGCTTTTGCCTAGGAAACCAATTCTCATAGATCGACTCCATAAAAAATAGTTATCAGATCCAGTTAACTGAAACGAGATTAGAGAACTACCTAGAGTGTCGGTTGGCTGCAGAAATAGTGGGTGATTGTGATCTGGTATAGGAATGGCGTGAATTGTCTGATGAACATTCACTCCATTTGTGTTGATTTGCTCCTCCTTGATTGCCATGTTTCTCGCTATTTAGATCTGACTTATATGAGATACCTTCCTATGAGCTTGTTGCGTTGAGTTGAGTAAAAAAGTACTTCATATCTATAATGGAAGCTCTGATACCATGTCAACAACCATGGAAGAACTGATAAGCTAGAGAATCATGCAGAGAATAAGGCTTGAGAGAGAAGAGATAAATTCAATATATTTGCAATCTGAACTGTAGAGTACATTATATAGTTAGAGGACTAACTCTATGAACTAACCAACTAACTATGCCTAACAAACTTTCTAACAACTTTACAAAATATCGTAATTGAGTAAAGACACAATTACCCATCAGCTTGAAATGGTTCTCATAATTCAACAAATATATTATTGTCCTATTTCATCATGGTTGAGTTTTATCTTATATTCAGCTAATTAACTTTTGAATATTTGACAATTTTTTCCTATCATGGATAAGACGCTTTTTATAATTTACATTTCAAATCTCAAATATGGAGGAACAATTTGTGTGACTATACATCTAATGATCTATTGAATCAGAACAAACAACCATAGATTACTATCATGATATACAATCCTATAAATTAATGACTTTCAAAAAACAAATCTACTTTAAAAAATGAAGGAACAATATCTTCCAGAACATTATACAAGCACGATTTTTTGCATAATTCAACGGATGATCTTACTCAAATTCGAACAATGATTGCGACTATATGAGTTAGAATCTATAACATCTAAAAAAAATACAATTCGAATTGTTCATTCAATTGATGAATGTTTAAAGCAAAAATGAGTTTCAATACATGAAGAACACCAATTTCGATCTGAAAAAAGTAAAATCAAAGCATTTTTCGGCATGAAATACATTTTACCTCCGCTTGTTATCTCAAAAATTGATTTGATCTCGATTGCTTGATGAGAATCACCAAAGCTTGATCGATGTGATTTACCCAGTTACAATGGAGTCACTACTGATGAAGAAGTCGTAGAAGGAAAGAGATATTTTTGCGTGAGTTTAGCGATTGTCTTTCTTTTTTTGTAACGGAATTTACAGCATTTTTTTAAATTTATTTAAAAAATAAAATTGTATATAGCTTCGAATGAATCCTGAAATATACAGATTAATAGCTCCATAGCAATCATAAAATTTGCTATGGAGCGCAATTATGCAAATTATAGCTATAGCATACAAATAGGATTTTTATCTTTGCTATACCTAAAATTTCCTCTTTATAAAATCAGTTATTTCAAATCATTTGTAATTAAAGAAGATAGATGATTAATCTACATTGTGGAGGGTCAAAATTGGGTGTCAACACCAATAACTCAAAAATTACAAGTGTTTACCGTACATCTTTAACAAATAATTTGTTGATCATGTAGGGTATATAAACTTGTGTTTTTACCCTTTTGATCTTTTGTTATATCGCTAGAAATATAAAGAGGATGTTGTTTGGCATTATGGGTTGTATCAAGGGAAGTAAGAAGACAAGTAAGCTATTAATTATTTTGGCAAGTGTTTTATTGATAGTAGTCAAATTACTTGTGTGGTGTTTCTATTTTGATTTTTTTTTCTCCTATTTGAGTATCTAAATTAATATTTAATGCACTAAATATCATCGATTTTTTTTCTAAATTTAGCATATATTGATGAAAAACGTGATGTGATCTTCTTTTTACAAAAATTGATCGACAGAAACTCTTCGAAAGGCATGATAAATTGAACAAGTCTTACACCTTACTTCAATATAGTTAAGCGATAGATCACTAATAAAGAATCGTATTCATAATTTTCAGGAATTTATTAGTTTTAAATATTAAAAATACACAAATAACGCATGCATTGAGAGACTAGTTATGTAACATGTACGTACGAAGCATATAAAGGTAGTAAATTTGTCAACAGATATATCTTTGTTGCATTGAACACAGATTCGTTGTATTAGATTGACCCTATTTGTCATACTTCCGGTCCACAATTTTGAATGCGAGCTTTAAAAAAATAAGCAAAGAGTGTTGGCTACACCCAATATTATTTTAATAAATTTGTCATCAAAATGATTGTTTCAGGTTGACTACGAAGACCAGAAATTACATGCGTTGTCGGTTTTTTTAATCATAAAGTTGAAAAGTCATTCCATCTACTAACAGTTGTATAATTAATATTAATTATATTATAAATAAATATATAAAAAAGTATACCATTCAACTATAGTTAAGACAGTGCCAGTATACATATAAAGCTAACGGACAGGGGTGGACATGATATGATACGGTACGGTATTTGAAAGTTTTAAGACTGTAATTTTGGTATTTGATTTTTAAAACATTATATAATTATCATACCAAATTAATTCGGTATGGTTCGGTATATTGAAGTTTGATTTCGGTATTTTACGATATGGTAAATCGGTAATCATAGTTTGTTTAACTTCGACTAATATATACTCATATAATAGAGTATTATGACTTCGACAATTAAAAAAATGTTTCAATTGTATCATACTAACACATTACACATGTAGAAATATATATGCATAATAAAGTACAAACACTCCTTTTGTTATCAATTAAATTTCTATCAAAATCGAGTAGTCAAATTTTCAACTTCTAAACATTATATTTATACAAATACTAGGTTGCATATTTGTTAGTATTTTAGGAGTAATATATATATATATATATGTAAATATATACTTCGGTATGATATTCGATATTTCGATATGTTATTTCTAAATATCAAATACCGTACCAAATATTAAAAAAATGCATACCATATACCATACCAAATACCATATTATCAAAATCACAATATTAAAATTTTTAATATATAATGATAATTCGGTATATACCATATCATATTCATCCCTACCAAAAACCACCCAAAGATTGGGGACCAAGTGTTTTGCTGCCCCTCCTACTTAATTAGTGATAAGAGTGTTTTTTTATTTATTTATAAGAGTGTTAACTGAGCGGGTAGATTGAATATGCACAAATTAAAATGAGGTTAAATTAATAAATAGGTTAATTATTTTAAAAATATTCAAATGAGCTGAGTAATTAATAACCCGTTCAACTATCATGAAAAATTGAATTTCTTTATTTATTTTATTTTTAATTTATTTAAGAATCGAATGAGATTTTTTTTTTCTATGTATAAAATATCAAGTACAAAACTCTTTTTAAAAATATTTCAATAAGGTTTTTCAAATTTTTCAGGAGTCAATTTCGACAATATCAGCCTAACTTTTAAGAGAATAAAGTTGAGTAGGTCAAAATGAGTTGAATTAATAAATAAAAAATTAAATGGATCATATTTTCATAAGCTAATTTTAACGTCCGGCCTAGTGTCAAAAGCATGACCAATTTTGCAAAGAAAAAAAAGTTTAGATTGTAAATAAAGTCAAACCACGTATCTTTACTTGAGGTTATGTGAACTCATAGGAAAAATTCATGTAATACATTAGTAAAATGAGCTATTTATTCAAAGTTACACATTACTAAAATCATCAATTTATTCAAAAGAAACACTCGAGTCACTTTGAAAAAAAAATCTCTTACATTCAAAGTCTTAGCTTATTTCAATCCCAAAAAAACTTTAATCATCCAAATTGTTTTACCACAAAATCCATCAAACAAATTCATTCATTTCAAAAGATTACCCTATAAGGTTAATAATACTCATAATATTGCAATATTAGACCAATTCAAAGTTATAGTCAACAAAAAAATCAAACTCAAGCTCTAGATCAAAATTTAAAAATTATGTTTCCGAATTACACCTATAATGCTATGAATCGAAATCTATCACAAGATACCAAATTTGACTGTGAATCAACACCCAAATCATCAATTTTTCACTCTTTTAAACTAGAGGCGAAAACACTCGGTTTCTACTCTATAATTCTATGATTTAGTTGTTAAATCAAATGGATAATTAATCAATATAGCATTAAACTAACTTATTCGGTCTTTATAGATGAAAATCACACTTAGAGTTGACCTATCTCGAGCTGTTAAGCCTCAGTAGTGGTACTAGAGAGATATGGTATGTGCTAAGCACGGACCCAACATAATAACTTTGTTCTTCATAGACAATAAATTTTATTGCTGAAAATTTTATAAACCATAAATTACAAGGAATTAATTTATTGAATTGTCTTTCTCGAGTCTATTGAACTATCTTTTCTTTCCTTTGAGTATTCGATCTCTTGTTGGGGTGAAAGCTTAACCTACATTGTATCTGCCAGGCGGTAGCCGATTCATTTTTTGGGAACAACCGAACAAAATGAGCATATCATCAAATATCACAAGTGCATAGCAGCAGACGAATTGTAATTTTCAAATTATGAAATAATTTTTAACTTTATTGAAATTATCACAAGCTTGCAATTGTCAAAATTGTGACTTGTGGAAAAACTCCTTCGGATAGATCTGTACCATCGAAAATTCTTCCTGCTTCTTCACTTCATTTAACATAGCAACAACAAATTATATTTGTAGAAGCAAGATAAATAGTAACTAAAGTGACTATGGACATATGAGTAAAAGATTCACTTTAACCAAAGTTAGAAACCATTTATCGTAAGCATTTGAAGAAATTAAAGACTCCATAAAAACGCCAAGCCTTTCAATTCAATGCCATATGGAGTAAATTTTAAGTTGAGTTGTTCACTTTCTTGAAGACAATGCTTTTCTCTTTACTTTTCAAATATTTTAAAAATTAAGTTCAACTTTGAGCACCAATTTTTTACTTAAACATGTTCTTCTCAACCATTTAAATTTGGAGCAGAGAATAACATTCCGATGAAGAAGAATAAATAAATTGACAGTAAATTCATTGCACAATACAAAGGATTTCAAGTTAAAACAAATATTATGTCAACATATGTACTTGAAGTTGAACTCAAATCTTCTGTAATCAAGGCAAATTTATTAATCTCCAATATTAATAAATCATTCAAGAGGAACTCAACACAATTATAGTTCATGTAGAGAATAGCAGAAGAAAAGTATAATTCGGAAACCCTTTTGCTAGCCCAAGATCGTTAAGTAAGATTGGAAGAATCAACTAAAGAAGAGGAAGCTAGAAAATTAAAGGAAGAATTTGGATAGGAGAACGTGATTATAGACTCTTTTATTTGAGTTGTTCTTGGGTTGGGTTACAAATGTACAATACCATCCCCTATTTATATTTATCTATGGATGGTTCTAGATACTACAAAATCTAGACTATTCCATGATTCTCTACAAATATTTAATTCATCTAGAACATCTACAAGAAAAATCTAGTGAACCAAAAAAAAAAAAAAAAAAAAAAAAAGAAAAATCTAGTGAACTTTATCTTCTAGATATCTAGATATTTCTTTAAGATAATTATCCTAGATATCATCCTAGACTATTCTAGAAACATTACTAGAACAACCTATCATATTCAAAAAATCAACTTTTAACTTTTTCACACTCCCCTTAAAGTGATTTTTTGGAAACTACCCCACACTTGTCGTGGAAGAACTCAAATGAAGCTATGAGCCACATCTTGATGAAAATCTCGACAGTTTCTTCCTAGCTCCTCTTACTTCTTCAAATGATACAAATTCTTCATCGTCAGTTGATCCATGTAGATTATCTCCTTGTTGAGTTCTCATATTCCCCCTTTCTCTTAACTTCTCGACAATTGTATTATCCACAGAAACACTATCAATTTCCTATGAAGTCTCAACACCAACATAAGATCCACTGCCATATACTCTTATCATCTCTTCAATAGATTTTTTTGGCAGCTTCAGAGCTTTCAAAAATCATATCGTTTGTCTTTCAGAATTCAATATCAGCTTCTTCCTCTATTTGATCTCTACTTTCCCCATCTTCTTTCAAAATATGCTCTGAGTCATTAGTTGACCTTGATATTGTAGATGATTGACCATATACTTCTGCTTCCAATACATCTCCCTCAATGCTTTCTTTGTAAAGGTCGCCACTAGCACATATAGTTTCAGATATTGCCTTTTCAAGATCTTGTTCTTTGATTTCTTCAATAGCAGCTACCCTGTCACTACTTGGAATATCCTCAAAAATTTCTTGCTTCATGCCTACAACATCAGTTTCTTGCTTCTCCACGTGATCGACTATATTACATTCTAGATTATCGATCCAATCTTTTTCAAGATTGATGGAAATCATGTCATCTATTGCTCGAGTCTCAGCTACTAAACACTTTCCCACTCTTCTTCTTCTTCTTCAACAACTTTTTGAGCCATATTGCCCTCCTTGGCTCGGCAATATCTTTTTATGTTCCCCACTTTGCCACAACGATAACATCTGAGAGGCTTCTTACCATAATAGTTGGAAGGCTCTTCCTTCTCTCTAGGTGAGCATGAACCACCTGAGGATCGAGAGTGTGGCATATCTCATGTTTTTCCTTTAAAGTTCTTCTTGTTGGCGACAAGAGCATTTTCTTCTCCTTTGACAAATACAATTGCCAACTGCTTTGCTAGTAGTTCCTGTGACAACAACAAATTTTCAAACTCCTCCAAGGATAGCTGTTGAGCCCATCCTTGAATCAGTGTCACAAATGAAATATATTTAGGCTTCAAACCATGAAGGACAACTCTTCTCATTCATGCTTCAGAGATAGCCTCTTCTGGACTCAACAATGATATCTCAGAACATAAGTTCTTAATCTTCAAAAAAATACTCGGCGATAGAAAGGTTACCTTGAGTGATGTTAGCCAATTCATTCTCCAATATCTGTAGTCGGGCTTCATTCTTCTTATTGAACAAACGATCGAGGGTCCTCCATATTTCATGAGCTGATTTACACTTTATAATATGATCTAATAAACCGGAGGAGATTGTCCTCTTTAGAATAAACTCTGCCTTCGCATTAATCTGCTTCCACTTCTTGTACACATTGCTATTTTTCGGTCCGTCAGCAGGAGGACTTGTGTCATTCCCATTAACAACATCCCACAAATTCTCTCCATACCTTGTAATTGGACTGATTCAACAACTCCATCCCCAGTCCATTAACACGGCCATTAAAATCCATATATACAAACCAGTTGAATCTACCACCAATCCGATCTTGAAATAACACCCACAAGCCAACCTATGGTTATGGCTCTGATACCATGTAGAGAATAGCAGAAGAAAAGTATAATTTGGGAACCCTTCTGCTTGCCCAAGATCGTTAACTAAGATCAGAAGAATCAACTAAAGAAGAGGAAGCTAGAAAGTTAAAGGAAGAATTTGGATAGGAGAACTTGATTATAGAAGAAGATCTTTTATTTGAGTTGTTCTTGGGTTGGGTTACAAATGTATAATATCATCCCCTATTTATATTTATCTATGAATGGTTCTAGATACTACAAAATCTAGACTATTCCATGATTCTCTACAAATATCTAATTCCTCTAGAACATCTACAAGAAAAATCTAGTGAACTTTATCTTCTAGATAACTAGATATTTCTTTAAGATAATTATCCTAGACTATTCTAGAAACATTACTAGAACAACCTATCATATTCAAAAAATCAACTTTAACTTTTTCATAGTTCCACCTAATAAATGGAAAATCACATGAAATGATGAATTAAAACCAATATAATACAATTGTACTGTAACACCCCAAAAATTTCTAAGTTTAGACTCGAAGCATTCTTCATTTATGAATAAGATCGTATTGGGTAATTCTTAAATTTTTCATATGTGTAAAGTCAATTCTTTAGTGTGGGATGAATTTGGATTTGAATTAATGTCACTAGAATCCCCTAGCACAAAGTTGAGTTGAAAGCTTCCATACCGATGATGTAATATTCTACTTGGGTCAACTTCAAACAACCATATCTCTTAGAATTTAAATATTTACATGGCTCATAACCTATCAAATTAAAAGTATTTGAACCTTCTTTCCAACACCACCAATTTCGCAACAATCTGTGTTTAGAGTAAAGAGTTATGACCATTTTAGTGACATGATAGAGTGCAATGATGAATTAGCCGACGGCAAAAAAATTAAAAAGGGTCATTGTTGTCTTTTACCTCTAAGAAAACCCTAAACGAATTTCTTGACTAATTAAAAGTCCAAAACAATCAGATTTTCATTTCTTAATCCTTCATTCTCTTCTCTCTCAAACCCTAAGGCAAAACTCTAAGGAAAAATCAAAGCATAAGACTGCCATTCAAGATTATTCCCATCTTTTTCAAGATTCTTCTTCAAGGTAAGTCCTTATCAAAGAATATCATTCTTTACAACTCAAATTTCTTCATACAATCATGAATTATTGATGAAAATCCTAATTCTTGGCCGTAGAGTTTTCAAGAAACTAATTCAAGAATCTTAAGAAAGGTTTTCTTGATTGTTCTCCTTCAAGCTAGGGTTTCAAGGATTCTAATCAAGTTCTTCTTCAAGATTCTTCAAAAACTTTGTCCTTATAGGTATGTAAGGTTATCATAATGTTGGACTAGTTCGTCCTCGTGCCCTACATCTACTTTCAAATTAGTAAAAGAGTAATCTACGATTTTATCCCTAGATTTGAGTATTCATGAGATGAGTTGATTTTGAGTTCTTGAGTTCCTGATTATTTTTGAAATTCTACTCCTAATTATTGAAATGTTATATGTTATGCATTAAGATTCTTGAGTTGATTCATTCATTTCTATATTTCAGCAGGAACCTATGAATAAAGTATTCTTGAGATGAGTAGTATCGTTGAGTTCTGAATATTGAGTTCTCTATATTGTTATTGAGATCCTTGAGTTAGATTCGTTCATGTTTATATTTTAGCTTGAACCCTATTTTGAGTTATAAATTTAGAGAATCTTTTAAAGCCAACATTTTTGTTCTAAACTGAGTTTTTGAGAAAGTAAATAAAAGTTTGAGAAAAAGTTTTAACCAAGATTTGAGAAAGAGTATAAAGGGAACGAAATATTCCCCAAATGTTTCATTTTTACATGAAGAAAGAGAATATTATTTTGAGAAAGATAAAACTGTTCTCAGAAAGATTGAGTATAGAGCAGTTACCTCTTTTAAGAGGATAATTTGAGTAATTATCTCAAACCAGATAAAGATTATGTTTTATACATTTCAGCATGGGTATATATTTTTTTACAAAATAAAAAAAAATGAGAATGAGTATATATATTATTTGGAGAAGTATTGAGCACCGATATGGGGATGAATTCAGACAACTCAAAATCCTCATAAAGTATGTCTTGTCAATATTGGTACAAGATCATACTTTTTAGATGAATCCTTATTGCTTAGTGGATCCCGGCAAGGTACATACAATTCTGGCAAGTGGGCGAGATGATGTATCATCACGTAGCTCATAGTGGTGGTTGTCGATTAGAGAATCTCTCAAATAAAGTTAAAAGTGTATTTTTATTATATCACTTAATATGTTGAGTTTAAAGATGAGTAAGTATTTTTTAAAGTTTTAATGATTTCACTTCTTTATTTCTTTACATTCAGTTGAGTATATATCTATATCTATTGCAGTCCTTTCATTCAGTTATTTGTTGTTCAGCTATATTACATACTTGTACATTCAATGTACTAATGTCATTTGATCTGCATCTTTTAATGATGTAGATACATGTTCTTAGGATCCTCAACAAGAGTCTATTGAGATCACTTCATCCACTCGTCAGCTTTCAAGTGAGGTCTCCTTACTTTCGGAGGACTCCAATTTCATGAGCTCTTAGTATTAACAACATTTTGAGCAGTCCTGGGTCTTGTCCCGACACTCTTATATATATAGTAGAGGCTTCATAGATAGACAGTTTTGGAGAGTCTTTCAGTTTCAGAGGTTTAAAACTTATGTTTAATACTCAGTATATTCAGAGAGTTTTGAGATTTACTACACTGTTGATTTAACATTTCTTTTAGTTTGATGTATATGTATGCTCGAGTTAGTCTTCCGCTTGTAGTCAGCCATGATGAGGATTCGCTTGGGGATCAGCAATGGTTCTCGAGTGTCGGCCATATCCAGGGTGTAGGCTTGGTTTGTGACATGTACATTAAGAGTTCACCAATATAAATCTTTTTGACATGTGTGTCCAATTAAAATAGAATAAAACCTATAAATGCTAAGCAAAGAACCAAGATATCAACTTCCTTGAAAATTGGTTGTTTGTTCAATCCTTTCAATTTAGCATTACATGCGTAAATCAAATCCTCTGTAAGTTAGTTTTTTTAATCTGTGAAATCGACGTATGAATGATTTCCTCATTGGACACAAAATACTCTCCATGGTACGTGTGCAAGAAACACTAACACAGAACCAATTTAAAATATATATTTTCCCAAAAATCTTAATCTTGATGTCCACATAACATGCCTTGTATTCTCGGGAATAATGCAATCTTCGGGCACAATGCAATATTCGAGCACAATGCAATTTTCGGGCACAATGCAAATTTCGGTCACATGCAATTCTCAGGCACAATGCAATTCTCGAACACATGTAATTCTTAGGCACAATACAATTCTCGAACACAAACACAATGCAATTCTTGATCACATGCAATTCTCGGGCACAAGTAATTTTCAGGTAGGATATAATAGTTGAGAGCATGAAGCAACTTAGACCTTCACCTTATTGGAGAGATTGAGTTTCATTTAATGGCGATCGTCAAGTGAAGTATAAAGTAGCTTGGTCCTTTATCTTATCGAAGGGACAGTGTGCCATTGATGGTGATTATCAGGCTCGATACAAAGTAGCTTGATCCTTCGTCTTATTAGAAGGGCATGGTGTCATTTACAAGAGATTTGTCGAGCTCAATATAATAGTAGCTTGATCCTTCATGCGATGTAGAAATTTCCTTTTGTATAGGTACCTGTCTTTTCTGCAATCAAAGAAAAATAGTCAGCTTGTAAGAGGGGGAGGTTGATCTTTATCTTGTCTATTTGAAGGTCGACCTTCTTTTCAGAATGCAAGTTTGTCAAAAAAAATTGGGCTTCCTCAAAAATTTATGTCGCAGTGTAATACTTTAGACTTTCAGACACTTCTTTATAGATCAAACGTCATTTCTCATGAATTTTTGAGATCCTCTAAAAAATTCTACCCCAGTCTTGCAACTCGAATGAGAAGCTCTTTTGATAAATTTTTTGAGATCCTCTCAAAAATTCTGCCCAGTTGCATACTTAGGAGAAAATGGTTTTTTTTATGGAATTTTGAGACCCTCTCAAAAATTCTGTCCAGTTCTATAATCAGGGAAAATGTAAATTTTTATTAGGATAAGATCGAACTCCATAAGAACGCCTACGTATCCTCTCATAAATGGGAATCAGATCTGACGTAGTTCCAAATTACAAAGTTAACAAACATGATTCGAGACAGTAAACAAAACATTCTAAAGCAACAATTGATATGATAGATTCTGACCAAACTTTATTGTCCATTTGCTAATATGGGTACTTTCCTTGTCAAAACTTAATGGAGCCTAAATGTAGAAAACTTAAACTCAAACAGTATAAGCCTTTATTGAAAATTGCTTCAAATGACTTTCAACATGCTCACTATTAGGATTCCTTTGGCACAAAGTCTTTCAAATGTATGATTTTAGTATCAATCAATTTCTTAATTTTGTATTTCATATCCCGATATTCTTCTATGGTATGTCCTTTCATCCCTGAATGATAAGCATAAACCTTAGAGTGTTCAATCCATCTTGTATGTATATCCATCATTATTGCGTCGATAGGAGTAATGTGGCCATCAATCCTCAATTTTTCATAGAGTTGAGCTATGGATTAGCCAAAGGAGTATAATATTTTATGGGCTTTTTTTTTGTAACATTGAATTACCTTTTTTGGTCATGTTTTTGAGTAATGAACTTGACATTGTAGATAAGATATGTAGGTTATTAATATGGAGGATGCGGTAGTTGACATAGAGGCTTTTTATATGGAGGCAATTGATATGGTATGAGCGGTGTACAATACCAAGGGTTTTGATACAAAGGTGCTTCATATCAAAGAGGTTGTACGATGGGATTTTTTAGGCGTGGAGCGCAATACGCAGGTTTGGAGGTCTATATATGATGTTGAGGTGGATATGGGTAATTTGGAAACGGAGTGTTCGTGGAGGAATGTGGATAGAGCTTGGTTGATTTTGAGGATAAGAAGTAGGATGAGTTGGTGGAGGGTTGTTTTGGAAGGTAAACTGATTTGTGGCAGGCTGGTTATCCATGTCTTTCTTGTTATCGAAATCTAAAGAAAATATATGAAAATAAACTGCGTCCAATAGGATTTGAAGCTACACCAAAGATTTAGAAGACCTCTGTCCTATCCATTAGACAATGAACTCTTTTCATTTTGATTCTTTTCTTTGTATTTTAACTTTTTGTTTGAAAAAAAACCCAGAAAGAATCAGATGTGAAAGAATTTTTTGAATTGTTTATTCAATGATGTACTAAAACTAACAAACTAAATTTGATTTAATGAATAGATTCAAATATTTAGAATAAATAGATATAGAGTGGATAGCGGGAATCAAACCCACATCGTTAGCTTGGAAGGCTAGGGGTTATAGTCGACGTCGATTCATTATTTTTAACGTCTCTAATTCAAAACCAAACATGAAACTTTGGTTTCATTCGGCTCCTTTATGGAGATGCGTCAATTTATAGATCTAAGATGTGAACAAAATTAGATAAAAAAAGAATTCTGCCCATAACATCTATGTCAGCTTTTGGTCTGAATACAGATAAAACGAATAGCTTAGTAGATGACCCTTCTAGAAGAGGGGGATTCTAACAACCTTTCTAGTTATTTCGTTTTCTATTTCTACTTAATAGGATCTTGAGGAAAAGGATTTTGTTTCCACCGAGCTAAAAAAATATGTTGATGTCTCTAGTAAGCCAAAGTCATCATTTAATAGCTATTTTCCTTCACTTTATTCTTTACAAATAAAAACTTGAAGATTTAGTTACGATTACAAATAAACTTTCTATCTAAGGAGGGATCGATAGAAAGTAGTAATTTGACCCATTCCTATATATCAATTATCTCCTCCTCTAATTCCCTTATCTTCTACTTTAACCTTGATATCAACTCATTCGAAGGATATTCTTCTTCAACAGTTTCAACCATTTTCGTAATAGCATTTTTATCTCCCATGTTTCTCTTTTCTTTGCGATTCAAACTACGAGGAGAAAGAAGAGCGCCCTTTTATCGTGTGCGGTAAATCATAGTCTATATATCAACCGTTGGGGTGGGGTAAACAAGAAATAAAAATCTAAAGAAAAACAAGTTAGAACATTGCATAAATTGAGATAATAAACAAACTGTCTTTACAAAAAATAAACGTCCTAAAATGCAAGGAGCCTCGTTGAGCCAAAGGTAAGCCTAAGACGACAAATAAGTGATGCACAATGAATAATTGAAGTCATATTTGCCAATTTTGAGTTTAGAGTTAGAGCAAAATAAAGAAAAAAAATAAAATTTCATTTATTGATTAAAATTCAACTATTACATCATAATTAAAAATGAAAACTGGAAATAAACTAAAGGGAAAGGGGTAACATGGGGAAGTTATCCTAAAACTTTGAAATCTCGATGATATTGATCCCAAGAGCTTGGCGTCATTTTCTCTCTTATATATGGCGTGATTTCATATTCACAATTCCACAAATTACGTGCCCATATATTTTCTCTTTCATCAGCGAGCCCATAATACCCTTCTTCACTTATTTCTCTGCCATTAACCTCTTTCAAGATCCACATGCGGTATTCAAATGTAAAGAAGGATCGTCGCGCACCCATATTTATGGTCATCATCCTCTTCTATCTTTGATATATATGTTATAGACTCGTGGATTATTTGGTCCAAAATCATACGTATAGTGATCCATATTGTATTGCAATGGTATCACTTGAACCTGTCCAAACTGATGGAGAACTTGAAGAGCTTTTCTCTAACGGACCCCACATAATAGACATCCACTATATGTAACGACCAGAACCGTCGTTATTTAGGAAAGGAAAATGTCAAGGGAAAATTGGGGCCACCATCACGCCACAGCGGGCCAGTTACCGCTAGGATAGTAGCGGCAGAGCTCGCGCCAGAGTGGGAATGTCGGGACAGAACTTAAATAACGTGAAGTCTTATTTTCACCTTTTTTTCAAAACACCAAAAATAGGTGAGAAGTACCCCAGAAACCCTCAGAAAGCTACCCTACGCTTGGGAAAGAAGGAGGAAGAGATTTCTAGTGCAAGCACGATGATAGCTTATGAATTCTTGGACAAATCCACCATCACGAGGTCCGAAAATAAGAAGTGGAGCCATAATTCTGTGCAGATGCTTGGCGCCCAGGTAGGCTAGGTTTATTAATTGAGTAGTTGTAAACCTGTGATTCACTGCGTAATATATTGGTAATCAATGGTAGAAAGCTTGTGCAGATGTTTGTGCACCTAAAAAGAGATAATTTTACGTATATTCCTAAGTGTTACTTCAAACGTATACCGTAGGAGGAAGTCTTATTCTGTGAACTAGGGTTAGGTGATGGTTTGATTTCTTGTTTATGTAATATATGTTGTAATTGCTTCATTGTAATGCATGTATGTATGTGAATGAAACATTGTTGATCAAACCTAATGAGATGAGTGTGAATGAATAAATGTATGTCATGAATCAACACTTGATTGTATGATTATGAGAATGTACATTGTGATTGTGATTGTAGCTTGTTGAATGGATCGGGTGTTACGTTCCAACATACTTACTTGGATCAGGTGCCACATTTCGGCGCATATATAGGATCGGGTGTCACGTCCGCCACACTAACTGGAATCGGGTACCACATTTCGATACACTAACAGTTTGGGTGTGGGTTCCATGAGAGGACCATTGGCTTGTCATATATGCATGTTTAGGTGATATTGAGAATGTGAAATTGTACATTTCTTCAGGAACTGTTGATTGAATCGTAACTCTGTATAACTGTATTAATGTGGTGTGCTTGTTGTTGGATATCTCGTTAGTAAGTGAACTGTGAATGGTCAGGGCTAATTGGGATATGGTAGAGTAAGTGGAGACCAAGGGTCTAGGTGTTACTAGGCGTCGCTTAGAGAGGTGGTCGGTGTTAGGAACTGCTAAGTACATGGGGTGGTGACAGGTTGTAGGTTCTACTCTGGTTGGGAAATTGTATGGGAACGGTTATAAGCCTTGATAGAGTGAATTATGAAGTCAAGGGCTGAGTGGTTGGTGGAATGAGTAAGGACGTATCGTGAGGGTTGACCGAATTGTTAGTAGTTATTTCTGGAATTTCCTCTAAGGGATAGAATAATTAAGCATGATCAAGAGCGGAGTGAGTAAGGGGTAGAACCTCTAAGGCATCGGGAGTTATAAAGGTGGAGGATTGAACAATTTTAATGCATGTTTCTTACTAGTCGTTTCCTTATATTATGCGGTGGGCATCGGGTTGACCGATGAGGCCTACCAGTACGTGTGGTTGTACTGATACTATTCTTGCTATGCCTTTTTGGGCATAGTCTGGTTGCACGATCAGTGATGTTTCATAGGCGAAGATGAAGATAATCTTCAACAGCTTCTACTCCTCCTTCCGCATGATGGGAGTTACATCATTTATAAGTTTGTTATACATTGGACTCTTAGTAGCTATTGTACCTATTTAGACCAGATCCTTGGGGAAGGTAATTACTTTACAAGATAACCTTGAGTCGTTACAACTCTTATTTTATAAAAACATTGCATGGATTTCTTTATTTCGTCAGTTTTCTTAATTTTCCGCACTTTTAAAACATTAGGGATTGAGGGTTCTCCTACTTAGGTGTTAGAACAGGTTCCCGCATGGCTCGGTTGGTTGAGTCGTTACAATTGGTATCAGAGCCTAGGTTATCGGTCTCCCAGTACAAGAGCAAAATGTGAAATAGACTCTTGCGGATTGGTGTGTTCATGTCCACATCTAATCTTAAGGAATCTATGAAGCATTCTAGGAAGTTGTTCCACCTTTTCTCTCCTTTCGTGTGAGTTGTCGCTTATGGTATGAGTTGAGTCCAATTGGTATCTCCCGATTTCAATTGGTATCTCGACAACATGAACCGTACGCCGTGGTCACGGCTGATGGAACACAAGCAAGGAAAATTGGAACTGAGAAGGTTTCAATTGGTATTTGGCCATAGGGACAGTGTAAATGCATGGATGATCAGTGATGGTCATCCATGGAGCGAAGTAATTAATAATTTGGACTTGTCTGTGAGCTGTTACTTTAAACTGTGAATGTGTTCATATTGTTGTTTTGAAATAACTGTTGGTGTGAAAGATGCTTTACTCAAATGCTATGATATGATTATGTGCACAGTATTGGTTGTCTGAATTTTGATGTGTGCCATATTCAAGCCTAAATGTTCGAAACGGTGCAAGTGGTAACTGTTTGAGTTTCGTGAACTTGTTGTTGGAAATAAAGGTTGTACTAAGTTCGGTGCAAGGGTCTAGATAAATTACGATGTGATTCGTAAAATAAAATTTGGACGTGTGTGGTGACCGACTATAACCGTGTGAGGTTCTGGGCATATTCGGAGGATGTGCGTGGTTTTGTTGTAGAATTAATGGGAGTAGGTTCGGGAGCGTGAACCGTGAGAATTATTCGGGATAGACTTGGACCATCCTAGTGAAGGGAGTTATCCTAAATGCCTAATTATAGCTTGGGGATCAGTGGAAAATTATAGAAACAAGTAAAGGCCCAAAAAAATTGTGACTTGGGTTCTGTTTCCGTCGAGACCGCTGGGGCGGGATAAATCCCGCCAGGGTGGAATTTCTTCCACCAGAGCGGGACAGAATGAGACAGAATCTCAGCCCTGCCTACCCTGCTTTTCCCTAGTCACACATGTAGACCTCGTATCGTACATGGGTCAATTCTCGAAACCCTATCAGTACTCAACAACAAGAACAATATGTTATCAAACCTTAGCAATTAATATTAGCTGTGAGAAACAACAAAAACTAACATCCATGTGCTTACAAAAATATAAGGGGAAACAAAAGAGAAATAAGTGTTGTTCATTACATGCCAATAAGGGCAAAAATCAAATCAGGGTCCATGGGAATGGGAAGTGTCACTCTCGAACCCCATGTCCTCGGGGGCTGTCTCATCGGTCCACGCGTCACTCAACTAGGGAATCATCATGAAGTCCTCACGTTTGAGCGTGGGAAGCTCTTGTTGGGGGGCGACGCAAGAGAAAATAACCTTCAGGGTCTTCCACATCCGGCCCAATAGGCGATCCCTCGCTAAATTCTTCTTCCTCTCCCATCGCAGCTGGCGACGGAGCATTCCTAACTCAAGGGTAGTGGAGGGTGGAACCGATGTCGAGGTACTAGCTCGGAAACCTCCATGTTTCCTCCGGACGGCCGCCAGGTCCTCCTCTACACGAGCACCGAATAATGGGGGTTGGGACTGGGTAGGGAGAGTATTGTCGGCCTCATCATCTTCCCCCCATTCATTGTCCACCTCCGCAGCTGTTTGACTCCTGCTAGCACGACCTGTCTTCCTCCTCTTACTCTCAGAGATGGAAGCCTATCTAATCAAAAAAGGGTGAAAAATAGGATCCACAGGTAGTACCTCATTGGTGTCCAAGAGTGGCACCCCCGCTCTCTTGCACATCGTAGTCACCAGTCCTGGAAGGAAGAATGCCTTTTTGTTGCCCCGATAGAACACCTTACACTTTTTGATAATCTGTGCACCCACATTTAGTCCAATGCCCCATATAACGCATGCTACCACTGAGGCTCGAGGAACTGTCACATCAGTACGGTTGCCAGACGGGCGAATCCTCCTGGTAACCAAGTGCAGCCACCTCTTAGCATTCGGTGACCAATCAGTGTTGGTGATGCCCTTTGTAGTAGCCCAGTAAACACTGTCCCGGCGTGTAGTCTCCACCAGCGTATCCCTCAACCAGCCCAAGTCCATCTCCCTCAGCTTGGCCTCGTACTCCGTGTTGGGAACCTCGGGTACCTCGAATACATCATTAATGAAGGGAGCGTTCAAGGGAACGTCAACCTTCCAGATGCAGTTGGAAGGGTGGGGATCATCCCAACGAACAATAGGTAGGATGGAATAGAACTACCTCACCCATGTGGAGCGTGCATCAGGGGGAACCTCTGTCAATGGAGGCCAGCCAAACTCCATCAGACAGGTATAATAGGCTGGCGCCTTCTCCTCTAGACCGAGCAAGTGAAATCCTCTCTAATAACAAAATTTGTTGTTCTGGTGATCATGGTATCTCTCCCAGCTCGCAGCATCGGGAAACCAGACAAAGGGTAGATCTTTCTCGTTAAAAGTAGTTGTAGTAGATCAACTTGCAAATCGTTACGAAGGGTACACGTTAGAAATATGGGGGGGTTGATAATGTTTGGTTAATAAAAGGAAAGGTTTCTGATTTAAGTGGCAAGGGGCTACTGCCCCATTGAGTCCCACCACAACGGCCCAAATCCTGCCAGAACGGGATGAGGGAGGTCGCCACAGCGGGATGAACTCCAGGCGCGATCATGGGGTCCCATCGTCCCAAAAACCTCGTTTTCACAAAATTCCAACACATTAGATTCTATAAAGTACCCTAGAACCTAATTATGCAATCATTCTAGCAAAATAACCCCTAAATAGTGTATGAATCTGAATTTTACACCAAAGAAACCTTTCAATTTTCCCTACCCATCTCAGTATCATTTCAACCATATTTTCACAAAATCCTTATGCCCAGAACATTGTGGAGACGTTAGGGATGTAAGGAAAGTGTTCATGCTACGTTTGTTTAACAATATCAAGCAATCCATTTTCATTTTTGAAAAACTACCCTGAAGACCCATTTCAATCAATTGTTTAACATCATGCAATCGTTGTTAAGTAAGTATTGAAGTACATAACATGAGTAACGAGAACATTACCTTGATTTCAACGTTCGGAACGAAGTGGTTGAGAGAATTTTAGGAGTTTTTAAAAGTGAAGAGGAGGAAATGGGGAAACCATTCCCCTTCCCTCCCCCCCTTCCCTCTTTACTATTTCTGATCTCCCGCTACAGCGGGAGATGCCTCACCATAGCGGCATCGCCTCAGCGGGGAGCCTGTCGCTCCAGCGGGACCAGGTTGTGTAAATTGGGCGAATTTATTTTCCCCGTGTTTTGCCTCTTTTCCCTAACCAGTTCCTTTGAGTATAGAACCCTTCCGGGTTTAAGATTTAAAAATCTCCATCTTTCGTGTTTTCATAGTGGTTCGATCCGCTAGTTTGGGAAGAACTTTGAAGAGAACTCGTGGTTATCCTTTCTCTAGTCATTTGGGGACGAATGAGGGGTAAATTGGTATCTATTGTAATGAAAACTGTCGTTATTTAGGAAAGGAAAATGTCAAGGGAAAACTAGGGCCACCATCACACCATAGCGGGCCAGTTGCCGCTAGGACAGTGGCGCCAGAGCGGCAGTGCTCGCGCTACAGCGGGAATGTCGGGACAGAACTTAAATAACGTGAAATCTTATTTTCACCTTTTATTTCAAAACACCTAAAATAGGCGAGGAGTACCCCAGAAACCCTCAAAAAGCTACCCTACGCTTAGGAAAGAAGGAGGAAGAGATTTCTAGTGCAAGGACGACGATAGCTTATGAATTCTTGGACAAATCCACCGTCACGAGGTCCAAAAATAAGAAGTGGAGCCATAATTCCGTGCAGATGCTTGGCGCCCAGGTAGGCTAGGTTTATTAATTGAGTAGTTGTAAACCTGTTATTCACTGCGTAATATATTGGTAATCAATGGTAGAATGCTTGTGCAGATGTTTGTGCACCTAAAAAGAGATGATTTTACGTATATTCCTATGTGTTACTTCAAACGTATACTGTAGGAGGAAGTCTTATTCTGTGAACTAGGGTTAGGTGATGGTTTGATTTCTTGTTTACGTAATATATGTTGGTAATTGCCTCATTGTAATGCATGTATGTATGTGAATGAAACTTTGTTGATCAAACCTAATGAGATGAGTGTGAATGAATAAATGTATGTCATGAATCAACACTTGATTGTATGATTATGAGAATGTACATTGTGATTGTGATTGTAGCTTGTTAAATGGATCGGGTGTTACATTCCAACATACTTACTTGGATCGGGTGCCACATTCCGGCGCATATATGGGATCGGGTGTCACGTCCGCCACACTAACTGGGATCATGTACCATATTTCGATACACTAACAGTTTGGGTGTGAGTTCCATGAGAGGACCATTGGCTTGTCATAAATGCATGTTTAGGTGATATTGAAAATGTGGAATTGTACATTGCTTTAGGAACTGTTGATTGAATCGTAACTCTGTATAACTGTATTAATGTGGTGTGCTTGTTGTTGGATATCTCGTTAGTAAGTGAACTATGAATGGTCAGGGCTAATTGGGATATGGTAGATTAAGTGGAGACCAAGGGTCTAGGTGTTACTATGTGTCGCTTAGAGAGGTGGTCGGTGTTAGGAACTGCTAAGTACATGGGGTGGTGATAGGTTGTAAGTGTTACTCTGGTTGGGAAATTGTATGGGAACGGCTATAAGACTTGATAGAGTGAATTATGAAGTCAAGGGCTGAGTGGTTGGTGGAATGAGTAAGGGCGTGTCGTGAGGGTTGATCGGATTGGTTGTAGTTATTTCTAGAAGTTCCTCTAAGGTATAGAATGATTAAGCATGATCAAGAGCGGAGTGAGTAAGGGGTAGAACCTCTAAGGCATTGGGAATTATAAAGGTGGAGGAGTGAACGGTTTTAATGCATGTTTCTTCTTAGTCGGTTCCTTATATTATGCGGTGGGCATCTGGTTGACCGATGATGCCTACCAATACGTGTGGTTGTACTGATACTATTCTTGCTATGCCTTTTTGGGCATAGTCTGGTTGCAGGATCAGTGATGTTTCATAGGCGAAGACGAAGATAATCTCTAACAGCTTCTACTCTTCTTTCCACATGGTGAGAGCTACATCATTTATAAATTTGTTATACGTTGTACTCTTAGTAGCTCTTGTACCTGTTTTGACCATATCCTTGGGGAAGTTAATTACTTTCCAAGTTAACCTTGAGTTGTTACAACTCTTATTTTATAAAAACATTGCATGAATTTCTTTATTTTTTCAGTTTTCTTAATTTTCTACACTTTTAAAACATTGGGGATTGAGGGTTCCCCTGCTTAGGTGTTAGAGTAGGTGCCCGCACGGCCCGGTGGGTTGGGTCATGACATTATAATACAAAAGCTTAAGTCATCGATGGCCCTTTAAAGTTGTCCGCATATTTCATTTAGACACCTAAACTAGGGCCAGTACCTATTGAACACCTAAATTGTTCACAAAATTACCTATTAAACACAAAATGCTGATATGGCAGAAAAAGTGTTTTTCACCTTCATTTGGCGCGTGAAGACATCTGAAATCATATTTTAATTTTTTTTTTTAAAAAAAAACTTACAGTTGGCATTGTAAATAATTTTAAAAAAAATTAATCCAAAAAAAGGAAAATCCCCCACCCCGTTCCTCCCCTCCCCCTAATTTCAGTCGTCTTCTTCACCTGTTTTCAAAATCAAACTTACAGTGTATTTTTTTTTAAATCAAACAATTGGATTTACTAAAGAAAGAAGAAACAAGATTTTTGGACATTGGAGTAATGAAAATCAACTAATTAGCTCTGCGAGAAAAAAAAATTGGACATTGAAGTATAAAAATTTAGCCGTCAGCTCCATTTCCAGCACCTCCAGACAAACATCACCATTCAAATTAAAATATAAACTCATTTAACTTATAAAAAATAAAATTAAAGAATTAGATAAAATTAATTTGGGTCCTCTTGATTTCTCTTTGCACCCGATTTGAAATAATTACTTCATTAACAAACTCCGCTTCTTCGTCACTCTTCTACGAGTCTCACTTTATATCTTTCTCTCACGTATTAGGTACGGAAAGTTGTTGTTATTTTTAAAAAAAATTGAGTCTACAAGTAGTTTGAGAAGATATAGAGTGGTTTAAGAAGAGAAATGTTGCCGGAAAGAAGATGAAGAAGAAAGGCATAGGGTAGAAGAAAGGCGGTGGGGGTAGTGTGGGGCCGGGTAAAAATGTGTTATTATAGTCAATGTTTTTATGTTTATTAAAAAGATTGAAAATATATTTGTAGTACTTTTTTTTTAATATAAAAATCATTCTTCCATAATTTTTGGGGCCCACTTGCCACATGTCATCTTTTCATTAATTATTTTACCACGTCATCGGAGAGTGTATCACACACATTTTACATTTTTCACTTATTATCAAAAAATGTCTAATAGGAACAAGATTTGAATAGACAAAAGTGTTCAATAGGTATTAACCCTAGTTGAGGTGTCTAAGTGAAATATGCAGACAACTTTAAGGGGCCGTCGATGACTTAAGCCTAATACAAATATGTTTATAACACTATGGGCATACATAATGAAATTTATCATTCTTAGTGACTAAGGCAATGCTTTTATACAACATACATTCGGGTTAATTCACACTTTAGTTCATATATTTTATTTAGAGCAAATACGTATATAGGTAAGACAAATATTTAGACAAACAAGTAAGAATTTTTCAAAAAAATAAAATATGAATCAAAAGAAAACTAAATAATTGTCAAAGTACATTAAAAAAATTTATTGACATGTATAATTTGAATTAGGAAATATTTTTGAGTCATTTCTAACATGTTAAGGGACTTTTTTATTTACGGAGAAGGGCCTGAAATGCCCCTCAATTATTTGAATTGGTACATTGATACGTCCAAACTTACACCTCAATTAAGAGGTATAAATGGTTCAAGTCAATTTATAGAACTCAATGTGAGTTGAGGTCGATCCCACAGAGAATTTCTTTACAGAAATGATTTCACTGTCACTTTTATTCAAATGTCATTATTATTTCCTAAAGAAATAGTTACGGAATATAAAATGGGTTTAGCTATAAATCTTTAGTAACCAAGGTTGTTAACTAAGATCTAATTTAACAATTAACAGAATTTCAATTCTAAAGTTGTTTCGATAATTAAATCAAACTAGGATTGTGTTCCCCATAACGTTGCATCTAATGTTCTTTCGTAGTTGAGTTTTAGGCAATTTATCTCTACAAAATTCAGGCGAGCTAAATATATCTGATACTTCTCAATCTAATCAAATAATTTTCACTCAAGTCCTCTCGGTCCCAGAGTGTTATAAGTTTTACCCTCGCTTACAACAGTGTTAGAGTTCTTTTCTCTCGAACTTGAACTTTGACTCCATTTCTTTCAGTTAAATTAGCTTTTTCCTAGCTATTATTTTTCTCTCGAACAAATGACAGAATACATGCTCACTCTAAAACGTGCACTCATTAGAATACATGAATAACGAAAGCTAAATCATAATTTATAAATACAAATCGCCTTTCACTCATTTTATGAAATTACACTTAGATTTACGTCATAGATCCCATAATCCCAGTGGTGGTATTTAGCCACTCACGATTTCACGTAAACATATAGAAGTATATAAGGAAAACATGACAAGAAAATATTTATGAAAATAATCAAATCGATAAGCACTTTGATAATTCAAAAACTAGAAATCCAACTTTCAAACTTGATTCGATGTTAATGTCGAAAACTAAAAGCTAAGAATAATTCAAAACTTCGTTCTTCGTTCCAGATAAGACAAGATAAAAACTAAAAATGGCCTAATTAATTCAAATAAAGTTTTTTCAAAAGAGTCGTACTCGAAGTAGGACTGAACTGTCGGACACTTCACTGACAATCTGACAATCCATTAAGGGCTTCACGGTCCGTGAAGTCCTTTCTTTACTTGGCATGTCTGAAACTTTGATCTTCAAAGCTAACATGTTGGATGGGTACCACGGACAACACCACAGACCGTCATAGGGACTACGGTCTGTCTGGGTGTCCGTGGTCCTTACTTGCTCACTTCCCATTCTAGCTCCTCGAGGCCTAAGCACTGGTTCAACTTCACGGTCATAATCAAGGACCGTTGTGAGGACCACGGTCCTTGAGGTCGGCTGTGGTCTTTACTTGGCCCACTCCAATTTCAACTTCTCTAAGCTTTCTTATTGGAAATGCATCACGCTTGGCACCACGATTCGTAACAAGGACCACGACCCGTCTAGGTGCTCGTGGTCTTTTTTTTTATCAGACTCATCTTCTGCTTCTTTTTACATTTTTCCCACATAGGTAAGAATCTGTCTACACATTCAACAAACACATCAAAGCTTACAAAAATACACTCGATTATAGTATTAATCCTCATTTTTAAGCATCAAATGTGTCAATATTTCACGGCACATCAACACCCTCAACTTAGAACCATTACTTGTCCTCTAGTGATGAGAATAAAATAGTACATTTAGTCCTCAAATCATTCGAACACTTTTGAACTTATGCAGCACCCATCGCAAACATAATTTGTATCCAAAACCATCAATCTAACATGCAAGGATCAATATATGATAGTCAACCATGCGTATGCATGTGTACTATCAGCTAACACAATCTACTATCAAATGCAATCATTGTGTCCTCACACCAAAGAAGTCCCTCACTCATGATAATTGGGACTCAGTTCTACGCTCGCACTCTCAAAGAACTTCTAACACTAATAACAAAAGACCATAGGCTTGCCCTTATTTTCTACGCTCTATCTTTCAAACATCCGGAATAGGATCACTGTAGGACTTTATCGGCTTGTAACATAGGCTCAGGCTAGGGATGGATATTTAGGTTTGTGAGTGACTAGTCCCTTGGTTCTCCAAAGTTTTGTTTGCACACAACCTCTTATGAGCGATTCCCTTTTTTTTCTTCATTTTAGTGCATCCCAACAACCATTATTTTCTTTTTCATTTTCTTTTTCTTTTTCTTTTTTTATGCTTTCAGCTAATTGGTTGAACCTTCTTTTTCACTTCTTCTTTCTGCTTGGGTTGCAATCACCCTCAACTTAGGATTTTGGCCTGAGTTGTGACATCGTCTCTTTGGAGACCCAAGGATATGATATTTAATGGGTAAGAACAAAAACTGATTTTCAGACTCAAATCGGGTTCAAGTGGTAAGCTTTTTATTTGGTTGTTTTATTTTTGGCTTTTTAATGGCTTAGAAAAAATGGCCTACTGATCCTTTCCTATCCGGTTATTCTCAGATTTAAGCAAGACTACTCGGGCAAGTTCGAGTTTCTACTCCTAGCGTTAGACTTCGAGCAAACCTCACACACACATATGACACAGGACTACATTCTCCAATTTCTTGGTTCACTAATTTATTTCCAGATTAGCAATGTTCAACACGTGAGTACCTAAGATGTCATCTAAAGAGCCTAACAGTAAATATCAGATTAAGGCTATCATGTCAAACATAACTAGATGTTGCACAACTCAACACAAAAAACTTTACAATTATCTCCAAAACAAAAACACAGCGATCACAGACAAACATAGAGTCAACCTCCATTCATTCTAACAGCTAAAATGGCAGGTTTCTCACCACCCATCCACAAATAAAAGGACTTTGCCCTCAAATTTAATAAAGAGAAACAAAACAGGGCATTGAGGAGGGGTCATACCTACGGTGCTCTAGGCACCGGTAGCTAGATCAGTGTCGACACCCTTATCAATGGGTGCATCTTCAGAACCCAGCTCTGGATCATGCTGACTACCACTGGCTGGGACATGTACTTCTCTACCAGAACAGCCGGCTAACACTGCATCTCGCTGTTGTTGCGCAAGTGCTTCTACCTCTCTTGCCGATCTTCTCGCAGCCCTGCGAACTTTCTTTTATTATCTTTTTTCCTCCTTGGATAGGTCGGCATACATCTCCTCATCAGACTCTCCGGCTTTGTGTTTTCTCTTGTCGGACTTGCTCTTGTGTAGTTCACCCCAGAATTCATCAAGTGATTGAGTAGAGGGTGCCTGACTGAGCAATTGCATCAAGGACTTTGGCATGACCGGAGTGGGAACCTGTACTGGATTTTCAGACAGTTTAGTAACTTGAGCTCGCATCTCAGCTAATTGTGTCTAGAAATCTTCAATGTTGACTGAACTGGCAGCCTGCAATCGATCCTGGACAAGGATCTCCAAACCATCCATCCTGTTTTTAAAATAGCCATCTCCTTCCGCATCTCATCTTTTATCTTCTTCTCCGCAGCTAACACATATCGCTCTATTAGCTGGGGCATCCGATGTACAATTTGGTCAACTAAGGTCCTGGTCTGGTGCTGATCTGCAAAAAATTTCTCAATGAGTAGCATAGGAATAGTGACAAAGGTACCTGGAGCCTGTGAGGCTGAAGCTGGTGGTGGTGTTGCCTCTGTAGATAGTTGTGATGACTCCTCCTGCTATGGCCCTCTATCCACATGTGTAATGTCGATTGGTACGTGAGGAACAACTGCCAAAGAACCTACAGCTCCAGTTTTCGCACCTAAGAGATGGTTAGCGACATCTTTGATTGTAGAGGCCTCGGTGAGCTTGAATGCCTCACCCCATCTGTCAACTAACCTATTTGGGGGAATGTTTGCTTGTTGACACAATTTCACTATCAGACATGGAAATGGAAGTCTGACTCTCTCATTTAGTGCCTTGTCTCTCATCTCGGTCGCTATGATCCGCCCTACATTTACCAGGTAACCATCCATGAGGCACGCTACCAAAGAAGCGAGTGAGGGAGACAAGGTATTATCATTACCTGTAGGTCTCAATTGTGCATGGACATCAGCCCACCAAACCTTGGATGGAAAAGATAGTGAATCTTTAGTAATCAGTATTGGCGTTCCTGTAACCTAATCTGCATTCCCCCCATCTACTGTAATTTGCCTCGCAATCATGCGCAAGACCCGCTCTTGACAACTCTAAACCTCCATCTCAGTATCACTGGTGACTGCATGATGTTTTCCCTCAAAAAGGCCAATTGAAGTCGGTGCTGTGTATTCCGGGCCATGCAACATTCTGTTGATAGCAGCCTCGGAGATATCTATCGATTTTCCCCAAACCATAATTGAGTTGAGTGGACCCCAGGTACTGCAATGTCTTTTTGTCCTCGTATAGTTGTCTCTATTTTTCCAGCAAAGTTCATCAGTATGGCTGCATAAGACGAATAAAATTCTCTGGTCAAGTGGCTAAAATATTCTCCAGGTGTGTTGTTCATCCAGTCAAACTGATGAAACTGAAATATCCGATAAATGTCGGGGAATGCTTTGATATCAGCCACCATCACTTTGGTCAGGCATGATTGGTCTATTCTTGAAGCTGCCAGACTTGGTCACAATTCCATTATTAAAGAACTCTTCGGACCTATTCAAAATCCACATAGACCGAAAACAGTCAATCAGCTGTTGTCTCGCTGCAGGGTCATGTTCATGGATATGAACATATCGAACCATGGTATCATAGGTGGTAATCTCTTCATCCCCTTCTACAACACATGTCTCTTCCTGTGCCCCACTCTTATCTTCTGTATCTACGGAAGGTGGAGGGGTGGTTGCATCCTCCTAAGAGCCGCTTGCATATTCTAAACTACCTCCCAAGCCATTATCAGACTGGCTACCTGATTCCTCACTGCTACCAGAATGACTACCTTCCTCTTCAGCTGGGAAGGAGTGTTCTAGAGAATTGCCCTCTGTTTATGGGATCTGGTAGTTCTAGGTGATTGCTCCTTAATGGTGGTATTTATCTGCACCTCAGAACTACTAGACTCTGAAGCATTACCACCTTCCGATTGAGAAGCAGTCGGTGAGAAAGGTGGAGATGTGTTCTTTCTTCGCGAAGCCATAGTACTTGAGAAACACAAAACCCATTAATACGCAAAATAGTGAAATAACACACTATCGGGTACTCAGACTTCCCATGTGTACTTACAACGTGACGCCTTGCCTTAGGAATGTTGTCACCCAATCTATTATTGGGAAAGGCCACATAATCAAAATACAAAACAGAAATAAAAGTATAGAACCTTTATTTTATTTTTTTATTTTTTATTTTTTATATGGAAGCTCACTCGGGTCGTGGTGATTATACCACGGTCCGTGAAACCTCTCGTGGAGTTAAGACAAAATCAGTGTGCAACAGGGTTTGAACCAAGTAGTGTTCACGGACAGTTGCATGGCCCGTGGAGTGAACCACGGTCCGTGATAATGCTCGTGACATATCCAATGGGTGTATGGAATGCCTAAGTGTGGTCCACGAGTGGTTTCACGACTCGTGGTGGCTTCCACGGTTCGTGAAGCCTAACGTGGTCTTACACTTGGCCATTCATTCAGTCATTGTATCCCCCAACCTCACTATAGGATAGATTTACAGCACCAAACACCCATTTTTGGCACAAGATCACAACGTGACTACTAATTTCATTGATATTCATCAAGCAAAATGCAAACAAATGAAATACTCATCCAACAAACACATACCCACACATCAACATTGTTTCTACCCAAATTCAACCATCCCACATGAGATCACAACCCATTTAGACAACACACACAACAATTTCACATCAACAAAGATCGTTCATCACATGATCATGCTAAATTTGACTAAATCAAAGTAATTCTAACTTGTTTTTAGACAGGATCAAACTTATAACAAGTTATAAAAGAACGTACTTGAAAATAGAGTAAAATATTTGCCCAAAAAGAGAGAAGATGAACTTTGACTTGAATTTCTTAATCCTTAGAACTAGGGTTACGAAATCCTTGATGAAATTTGAACTTATAGGTGGTGCAAAACCTTTTTATGTGTTTGAAAACCGTTATGGAAGAGGGAATGGGAAAAAAAAGCTGACCTTAGGCGCTTTAGGGACTTAAAATACGTTTCTTTCAAGTTTGGTTTAAGCGCGGGTCGGGTACTGGTACTGTTGGGTTGCAGACGACGGACCGTAAAGTTTCCCGTGAAGGGTATCACGGTCCGTATACACGTCCGTGAACATGACTTAAAGACCAAGTACTTACTTGAGGTTCACGAGAGACTAGACGGGCCGTACAAAGCTTTACGAACCGTGAACCCTTCTGTGAACCAAATTATTGTCAGTTCCAGTGGCCTCATTTTGCTGCTACTAAGCATGAAGGGCCGTGAAGTTACCCGTGAAGGGCACCACGGCTCGTGGGACTGCTCGTGAAGAGATGTCTGTACCCAGTTCTGTAATTTTTAGTCCAAGTCCTTCCTGCACACATCAACACACAGTGACTCTATACAAACAAAGAAAAAAGAGAAAAAGTAAACTAGCTATTACAATTATAGTCTTGGGTTGCCTCCCAAGTAGTGCACAATTTAACGTCGCGGCGCTACGCATGTTACTTGATTACTCAGACTTCATCAAGCTTGCATTCCTCCACTATTGTCACTTCTTCAGGGACACCCAAGTATGCCTTAATTCACTAGCCATTTGCCTTGAACCTCTCACCCTTGTCATTCTCAAGCTCAATAGCACCCGACTAGAACACTTGAGTCACCTTAAAGTCCCAGACCATTTGGATCTCAGCTTCCCAGAAACAGACGAAGTCTGGAGTTGAAGAGCAACCCTAAGTCACCAGGAGTGAAGGTTCTATGTGCTTGTTATGTATGACTTCATCATTTCCTTGTAAAGTGCAGACCTCTCATACGCTATCAACCAAAACTCATCCATCTCATTGATCTGATCCAGTCGCAGGTTTGCAGTTTCACTCCAACTAAGGTGCAACTTCTTCAAAGCCAGAGTGCCTTATGCTCAAGATCAACTGGCAAATGACATGCCTTTCCAAACACCAGTTGATATGGAGACATACCAATAGGCGTCTTGAAAGCTGTATGATATGCCCATAGGGCATCATATAACTTCCAAGCACAGTCTGTCCTGTTGGCATTCACTGTTTTTCCAGAATCGCCTTTATTTCCTTATTGGATACCTCCATTTGGCCACTAGTCTGCGGGTGATAAGGTGTTGCCACCTTGTGCTGTTTAACCCCATATTTGGCTAAAAGAGTACTGAAAACCTTGTTATAGAAATAATAACCTTCATCAATGATAATGGCCCTGGGTGTGCCAAACCTTGAGAAGATATTCTACTTAAAAAAGACAGCAACACTTTTGCCATCATTCTCAGGCAGAGCAACTACCTCAACCCATTTGGACACATAGTCCACTGCCAACAATATATACTTTTTCCCATAGGAGCTCACAAATGGGCCCATGAAATCAACTCCCCACACATCAAATAGTAATACCTCCAGAATAGGTGTCACGGGTAACTCGTGGCGCCGAGAGATGGCTCCTTGTTGCTGGCACACATCACAACTCCTTACTATATCCATCGCATCCTGATGAATTGTAGGCCAATAGTACCTACACTGAAGTACCTTGTTGGCTGTCTGAGCGCCTCCATGATAACCACCCACTGGAGAGGAGTGATAGGCCTCCAGAATGTGCAATATCTCAGCTTCAGGGATTTATCGCCTATTGATATTATCAGCAGTACCATGTACAAATAGGGTTCATCCCAAAAATACTTACCCACATCATGCAAGAACCTCTTTCTTTACTGAAATGTCAGCCCCTTGGGCATCAAATCACTAACAAGGAAGTTAGAAAAAATCAGTAAACGAATGAATAAGATCAAGAGTTACGGCTAATACCTGCTCATCCGGGAACGTATCATTGATTTTGTTGGTGCATTACATAGTTCAAATGGCATGTGTTTGAATGCAAAAGTGCCATAAGGACATGTAAAAGTGGTCTTTTCCTGATCTTCATGAGCAATTGATATTTGGTTATAGCCAGAGTATCCATCTAGGAAACAGTACCACCCTTTTCAAGCCAACCTATCAAACATTTGATCCATGAATGGCATGGGGAAGTGATCCTTCAAGGTCCACTTGTTCAGCTTTTTGTAGTCCATGCACACTCTCCATCTAGTGATTAGTCTCTGCGGGATCAACTCATTCTTCGCATTTTCCACTACTATCATACCACCCTTTTTGGGCATACATTGCACTGGGTTGACCCAATGACAGTCAGAAATAGGGTACAAAACCCCAACATCTAACCACTTGATGATCTCCTTCTTGACCACCTATTGCATTGGTGAATTTAACCTCCTCTGCTGCTCAATGCTTGGGCTGCAGTCCTACTCAAGTTGGATCTTTTAGGTGCATATACCCAGAGGTATCCCAATGATGTCAGCAATGGTCCACCCAATTGCCCTTTTATACCTTATCAACACTTTGATCACAGCTCGAACCTGTTCATCATTCAAATCTGAGCCAAGATCACATGCAAAGTGTTGTTAGTGCCCACAAATACAAACCTCAGGTGACTGGGTTCTTGTTTCAGTTCCAGCATAGGCGGCTCTTCAATGGATGGTTTTGCTGGAGGACTTGGCCTATTTTTCATATCCAGGTCCAGTTTCTTTGGAGCATAAGAGTGTGCTCCCATGCCCTGTAAGGCATTTACGGTCTCCACATAGTTAGTCTGGAAATTCACTTCAAAGTTCATCACACAGATGCTAATGTTTCAACAGCCAACCTCTCCTCAATGGTTTCTCCCGTCTCTTCTGCATCAAAGGCTTCTATCGCAGACACCATATTTATGTAATGCTACTGTTTCATTGACCTGCAAATTTTAAACTTTAACTCTTCCTTGTTAAGTATGAATTTCAGCTCTCCACTCTCAATATCTACCAATGCTCGTCCACTGGCCAACAATGGTCTTTCCAAAATTTTGGGAACCTCAAAATCCACTTTGCAATCTAAGATCACGAAGTCAAAAAGATGAAAGTGTCCACCTTCACAAGAACATCATATAAGATGCCTACAGGTCACTTCACTGACCTATCTACTATTATTAACCTCATGGTTGTGGATTTTGGAACTCCCAATCTAGTTGCTTGTATATGGCCAACGACATCAACTTGATACTGGCCCCTAAGTCACACAAGGCCTTTGCAAATACGATTGATCTGATGGTGCATGGTATGGTGAATGCACCCGGATCCTCCTTCTTCTGTACCAGAGATCTGATAGCAATAGTAGTGCAGTGATGAGCATTGTCAGTAAAATCAATACTTACAACTCTTTTCTTCATGACCAAGTCCTTCAAGAACTTGGCATATCCTGGCATCTGTTTTAGATCTTCCACCAATGGTATGCTCACTGATAGCTGTCTCAGAATGATGATGAACTTAGCAAATTTCCCATCTTCGGCTTTCTTTTTAAGCCTTTGAGGGAAATGAGGAGGTGGTGTTGGTATTTGTTGTAGAGGCATAGTTCCATCAACCCTTTTTTCCTTTCCTCCTACTGGTTTCACTATAGGTTGAGCATCCTCCAAGTCATCTACATGTTCAGCTTCAGTCTCCTCTCTTCCAGTTTGTTGCACCGCCTGTTCATGCTCAGTACCTGCAGAAATTGGGTCATTCAAAATCTTACCACTTTGGGTGGCAATAGCCATGCAATTCTCGTCCTTCTTAGGATTTTGAATAGTATCACTAGGCAATAACCCATTCTTCCTCTGGTTTACGATGCTGAAAGTTGCCCCAACTACTGCTTTATTTGCTTGATGGAGGTGGTGTAAGATTTTACCAATTGACTAATACTGGAGAAATCACATTTCATCTCTTTCACCCATGCATCTGTTGACTCAAATTCTTAGAGCACCTTGGCCAACATGTCTTCCAACTTAGACCCGTTGGAACTACCAGTGCGCGGTCTCTATTACCTAAGGGCACATGCACACCACTGCTATCATTTCTATACCCATATCTGTTCTGCCAGTTTCCCTGCTCTTTGTTTGTTGGCCTGTCATACTGCCCTTCTTTAGAGTACTTCCAACATGTGTTTCCAGAATTGTAACCTTGGTTTCCCTAGCTATAATTCCGAAAACCTCCTTGGTTGCCCAAGTATTTAGCCTCCTTATCTAGATCGATGTCCTGATCTTCATACCTGTTTGGAGGTCCTACAACATTTACCTTTTTAGAACTTGAGACAATATGCTTCGTGACTAGATCTATATGGGTCCTCATATGCGCCATGTACTGATCCCTTTCTTCTTTTCTTTTCCTTTGTTCAGCTGAAAGTTCAAAAGTGAACCCAAGATCTACTACTTTAGCGTCCCTGGTGTACCATGCTCTATTATTCTTAGACATCTCATTCATCAGTTGCATGCTCTCTAAGAATGGCTTCCTCATGAATGATCCTCCACACACTGCATCAACAACAAGTTTAGTATCATAATTTAAAGATCTTTAGAAACCCTATTTCAGATGTCTCTCAGTGAGACCATGGTTTGGACATTTCTTCAGCTTTTGGCTGAATGTCCACAAGGTGTCATGCATCGCTTCTCCTGGTAACTGTTTGTGGGAACTTATCTCATCCTTCATCTGCCGCTCTTTTGATTCAAGAAAGAATCATTCCAGGAAAGCCTCTTTCAACTCAGTCCAAGTCCTGATTGAGTCATCTGGCATCTCATTCAACCAATTGGTTGCCTCCCCAGTAAGAGACAATGGGAACAACCTCAATCTCATTGATGTTTGGGTAACTCCAGGAATTTCTTGCGATTTGCATATCACCACAAAGTTCATCAAATGCTGATTCACATCATCACCAGTTGCATCCCTGAACATACCTTTCAGATTCAGCAGTTGAATCATAGTGCTGGTAATTGTAAATTTCACACCTGGAGGTAGTGCAGGTAACACTATCATTTATGTGGCTCTAGCTCCATCTAGGTATAAGTCATTCTCTTCGTACATCAGGTGAGCTGGATACTTTGCTCGACCTCTTGGAGCTAGTGGTTGGCAGTGGGAAGTCCCTAGGCGGGTTATTCATAGCATTCTGCTGAGCATTTCTTATAGTAGTCTCAGCTTCAAGTCCCAATTGTTGTCGTTGTGCCTCAAGTTCCTATCTATTCACCATTTTGCGAATAGTTTTTCAAAGTTTCGGATCGTAAGGAATCAATGGGGCTCCCTTACTTATGGTATTTGGCATACACAGTCGAACTTACCTATAAAAGACACAGACAAAGAACAAGACGTAAAATTAGGAAATATAACTATGCTTTGAATAAAAGCTATTAAAACACTTCTGAATTGAAATTCCCCAGCAGCGGCATCAAAATTTGATACGTCCAAACTTACATATCAATAAAAAGTTATAAACGATCAAAGTCAATTTATAGAACTCAACGTGAGTTAGGGTCGATCCCATAGAGAATTTCTGTACAGAAATGATTTCACTGTCACGTTAATTCAAATGTCGTTATTATTTCCTAAAAAAATAGTTATAGAATGTAAAATGGGTTTAGCTATAAAGCTTTAGTAACCAAGGTTATTAACTAAGATCTAATTTAACAATTAACAGAATATCAATTCTAAAGTTGTTTTGATAATTAAATGAAACTAGGATTGTGTTCCCCATAACGTTGCATCTAATGTTCTTCCGTAGTTGAGTTTTAGGCAATTTATCTCTACAAAATTCAAGCGAGCTAACTATATCTGATACTTCTCAGTTTAATCAGATAATTTTCACTCAAGTCCTCTTGGTCCCAGAGTGTTACAAGTTTTACCCTCGCTTACAACAGTGTTAAAGTTCTTTTCTCTCGAACTTGAACTTTGACTCCATTTCTTTTGGTTAATTTAACTTTTTCCTAATTATCATTTTTCTCTCGAACAAATGCCAGCTACAAGCTCACTCTAATACGTGCACTCATTAGAATACATGAATAACGAAAGCTAAATCATAATTTATAAATACAAATTGCCTTTCACTCATTTTATGAAATTACACTTAGATTTACGTCATAGATCCCACAATCCCAGTTGTGGTATTTAGCCACTCACGATTTCACGTAAACATATAGAAGTATATAAAAAAAACATGACAAGAAAATATTTACGAAAATAATCAAATCGATAAGCACTTTGATAATTCAAAAACTAGAAATCCAACTTTCAAACTTGATTCGATGTTAATGTCGAAAACTAAAAGCTAAGAATAATTCAAAACTTCGTTCTTCATTCTAGATAAGACAAGATAAAAACTAAAAATGGCCTAATTAATTCAAATAAAGTTTTTTCAAAAGAGTCGTACTCGAAGTAGGACTGAACTGTCGGACACTTCACTGACAATCTGACAATCCATTATGGGCTTCACGGTCCGTGAAGTCCTTTCTTTACTTGGCATGTCTGAAACTTTGATCTTCAAAGCTAACATGTTGGATGGGTACCACGGACAACACCACAGACCGTCATAGGGACCACGGTCCGTTTGGGTGTCTGTGGTCCTTACTTGCTCACTTCCCATTCTAGCTCCTCGAGGTCTAAGCACTGGTTCAACTTCACGATCATAATCACGGACCGTTGTGAGGCCCACTCCAATTTCAACTTCTCCAACATTTCTTACTGGAAATGCATCACACTTGGAACCACGGTTCGTAACAAGGACCACGACCCATCTAGATGCTCATGGTCTTCACTTGATCAGACTCATCTTCTGCTTCTTTTTCCATTTTTCCCACACATGCAAGAATCTATCTACACATTCAACAAACACATCAAAGATTACAAAAATACACTCGATTATAGTATTAATCCTCAGTTTTGAGCATCAAATATGCCAAAATTTCATGGCACATCATACATAATTACCCTTCATCCACCTTTCGGTCTCAAAATACCCATGACGTCAACTTTTTGCCTCAAAAATACCCTCGATATTAATCCTTTGGTTCATATTTGCCCTTATTTTTAACAACTCCCCTAAACTAAAATGGGTACTTAGTTTGGGTTGTATTATGGGATGATATTCATGCATTGCACAAGTATGCTTTTAGGTTACTTGAGAGTAGTTCTATTATGGTATAGATGACTAAGAGTCAAAGAATGCTTATATGATGCTTATGTTGGAGACTTTGCTTATTATTATCATATTGTCTCTTATGATTATAGTTTATGTTTCATGAAGTATTTCATATGCTCTTATGATTATGCTAGCTAACATATTTAGTACATTTTGTACTAACGCATACTTTGCCTACATTCTCATCAAAAGTAGGGTTTAGAGATTGAGTTATATTCTTGGAGATGGGTTTCTAAGGAGCTAAGGGTTGAAAATCTTAGTGAGTCCTCATAGCTTCAAGGACAAAATCCACTATTTATTAATGTCTTTATTTCATGTTTTTGAGACTATTGTATGGGTTGTGTCCCAAGAGTTTTATTCTAAAGTTGTATTAGATGGTTTGAGACAAAGTATAGAAAGACTTTCGCTTGCTTTTATGGAAATGAGTTCGATTGTAAAAAATTTCAAATTTTATGTACTTTTCTATTATCTTATGTTCATGATATGCTAAGGGCTTGTATGAGATCCCTTCAAGGTCAAGTACGCTGTGTTACTTCTAGGGTATACCCCTGGGTCGTAACAAACTTGGTTATTAGAGCACAAGGTTTAGAATGGTTCTAGGACTGTCTCAAACCACATCTAGTAGAGTCTTGTTCATAAATGTGAAGTGTGCCACATTTATGAATAGGAAACAATTGTATACTTAGGAAATCTCACTTCTTCATTTTCTAAGTCGTGCCATAGAGTTTAACACTATAAGGTCTCTCTCTTATTCCTTTATCCGATGGTCTTTAGGCTATGACCACTTGAAGTGCTTATGCTACAAGGAACGAGGGAGAAAAGGTTGGTTGTGATGCCAATTATGGCTTTGTGACTTGATAGATTTGAGATGATAGATTGTGATGTTGTATTTAGTATGAATGGGATGTATTATGGTAATGTGCATTTGATGGTAGAACCCGATTTAGTCATGATGAGTTTTGGAGGTACGATGATAAATTTGATGAATAGGGTGTTTGAGTAATGCCTAGAAGGGTTGGTGAATAGACTCCAATAAGAAGAGTAGAAGTGTAGTTCACGTTGGTTTAGAATCATTTTGGGTGATGGGTGAAAAAGCTTAATGATGACTTGTTCCGACCTTGGAGTTGGAAGAAATGAGGCGTAGAAGAGTCCCTATAGAATTACTCCCAAGGGGTAGATGATGTGCTTAGATAGCAAGGTCGTAAAGTGTTCTTGATGTCCATGATTTAGGTTAACTAGAAATTCTCACCTTGAGAGGTGTAGTGAGTATGAGAAGTTTAGTCGCGGCAAGTTAAGAAATAGAAGAACAAGGAAGTTGTTCCATAAAGTGTTAAGAAGTGATCTTTTAGTAAGTGTTTAGTTAAGGGTGCTACTTGGGAGGCCTAGGGCCAATGAGAGGTCCCGATATCCTTATACTTTTTCCTTGTATTCCTCCTTTAGCATTTAAGATCTTGAGATGATAAGTTCCTCTTGATTTGCTTTTATGTGAAGTCATGTGTGATCTGTATGTTTCCATGATTTCCTTATGTAGTGCATATTCATAAAGCTTGTGATTTAAAAGAAAATAAGTTCGCATTGTTTTGCCTCATGTTGTAGTGCATTTGAGTAGAATTCCATATAAACTTCATGAGATGAATTAATGAGCATGCCTTAGTTTGGAGTTAAAAGATTCCTCCTTGAATAAATGCTTTTTGAGAATTAATTGCATTTACGCTCCATGAGTTTGTATTAAGCATGTTTTAACTAGGAGATGTTAGTTCCTCCTTGAAAATGAGTAGATATAGATATTCATGAATTTTGGGTTGGTAGAAGTAGTTCATACTCCCTTGTGTTGCATTGAATATGTTTAGCTTGGAATTGAAGTTTTCTTCCTTGGTTGTGTGCATTTAGATGTAGTGCATGCATGATGAGGTGCTAATCTAGAGTTGTGACTTTAAGAAGTGTTTAGAATCGTCATTCGAGGATGAATGATCCCAAGGGGGAGATATTGTTATACCCCGAAACTAGTACGTTGAACTAGAGAGTTCTTTTGCTTTTCGTAAGAGTTTAGAGTTTGATGTGAGGGATAGAATTTTAAAATGACTTCCCGAACTTAGAATGAAGGTTTTAGGGTTTGAACGTCAAGGAACGACTCCCCAAGGACCAACCAAAGGGGTCCTTGAGGAGGACCCCAAAACAGTCCCCAAATCTACCAATTTGGGGGAGCTACGGATGGCACCTACGGGGCGTAGGTCCATCCACACTCCGTAGCTTGATATATTGGGTCAAGGCCTGAGTTATCCTGCAACATTTAGATCCATTACCTAACCTACGAAGGTGCATTATGGTTCGTGGACTCACCCAATGTCCGTGGGTGGGGGTTTCGTGAGTCAAGTCATATTTTAAGTTTTAGTTTTTATGTTAGGGGAATAGGAGTTAATTAGTAATTAGTTAGGGGTTAATGGAGGTTCGTTAGTTAGTTATTAAACCACCTATATAAGTGTAATAGACTCGTAAAATAAGTCAATTAGTTCATTTTTCCAAGACCCTAAATTCTCTCTAAATAATTTTCTCTCTAGAAGTGAAGAATAAGAAGAAGAAGAAGAAGAAGAAGAAGAAGAGGAGGAGGAGAAGGAAGAGGGGCAGATTTTCATCCATTGTTTCAAGCTTGGTTAAGGCTTTGAATTGAGGTATGTTATCTTAATCATCTACGGGTTCTTCCACCCATAGAGCCCCCTAGGTTTTCCCCCAATTGTGAAGTCAAAACCCAACTCTAGTTAGGGTTTCTTCCTAGATTGTGGGTAGAGTTTAGGTTTAATTCCAATCTAGTGGATAATACCTAATTATGAATGAATTAGCATTGATTTATGATATTATGATGAATTTATGTGATTTCTATGGTTAATCCTATTCTAATGGATGAATTTGATATTGTGTGGGTTTATGCCATGAAAGGGTGAAATTGAAGAATTAGAATTCATCTTCTAAACCCAATGTCATGTGTAGTAATTTTGCAAGGTTAGGAACATATAATCATGAATTGAACTAGACTATATTGAATAGGCAGGATCATTCCTAGTAAATTTCATATTGAACCTTTATGATCAATTATAACTAGAATCACCTAGTAATGAAAAATGTGATTGAAAATACATTGAAATCTAGGTATGAATGAAGGTAGTATGAAGTAAGGCTTGAGTGTATGGCTTGTAGTCATGAATGTTGATCACTAGGGTTTTGAGAGTAAAGTCAATGTGATGAAGTAGATTTGTTAAGGCTTTGAGAGTAATGTCTAGATGTGAATAGAAGGCTAATTAATAAAAATGTGATGAAAGACCCTTATCTACCTAATTCACCTTATGAATAACAAATGATAGGAAGTGATAGAATCACTTGAGTCATGATGATATTCTAGTTTAATGTAGAATTCTACACATGATATTAGGCATGAGTATGAACTTAACATGAAAGGGGTTCTCACATAGTGATGGTTCTAGTGTTTTGAGGGCAAATCCAATATGATGAATTATGTATGTTAAGGCTCCAAGAGTGAAGCTTATTAAATCATGGTAGACTATTAGATAGAATGGTTATGATAAGACCTTAACAACTAATCTACCTCATGAATGGTTGAATGCATAAAGTGATAGAATCATATGAGGTAGGATGATATCCATGTTTAGTGCATGAACCCTAGGTGTGAAGATTGAAAGTAGGCTTTGAACCTCAAGGAGGTGAAGTATGAGAGTATGCTTGTAGTAATTGAACTACTTGAGCTATGAATAGATCCATGTCTAATGTAGTCAATCTAGATGTGATGATTTAATATGAGCATTGACCCTTGAAAGGGCAAGATATGATAGTCTGCATGTTTTATGAAGTTTAGTACATGCTTTAGAAACTCTTTGAGAGTGAAGTGAATATGCTCATGACCTAGTTGTAGTGTTGTTAAAAGGTTAATTCCATACACACACTTAGGCATGAACATGATAGAAGGTGAAAGGTTTGTCACCAATAGTGATTCTAAGGTTTGAAGAATAGTCTCACCTAATTGATTTAAAGGCTCTAGAGCCATCATAAATAGGTCATGGATGGTGATAGTTTCTCACGTATGATATAATGAGCTATAGTATGAGTTATGTTAGATTTAGTGTCACGACATTTTTCCACCAATATGAACTTAAGTCAAGAATTAATGTGAACTCAATGGGGCTTAATGCATAGCACCGAGTGGCTATGAATATGAGATGGAAGCCCCTTCGTTAGTAGAGGGCGGATTTCTAGAAGAAGTCTCATGAGATGGAAGCTCCTCCGGTAGTAGAGGGCGGGTTTCAAGAAGCAATCTCCTTATCCCATAACCATGTGCCCACATAGGTGACTTACCTATTGGTTTCACCCAAGCTAAGAGTATAGTTCTACCCTCGGCAAGTAAAGTAACCCCTTTTCGATGTGGGGTAGACACCGGATTCCATGTTAGCTCACATGGTCTATGTCGGTTAAGTCTTATGTCCCAAATAGTGTATTAGTATGAACAAGAATAGTAGTTATGAACTATGGGTACTTAAGAAGCCTTACTTGGTATGGCCAAGAATATGGGATCTTACTTATGCATTGCACAAGTAAGCTTTGAAGGTATCTATGGTGTGTTCCTTTTATGTTATGGTGGCCTATGTGATAAATATGCTGGTGTTTTATGTTTATGGTGCATGTTTGATGGATTGTTGCTATGGTTGCTGTTGACACCCAATTTTGGCTCTCCACATTTAACTATAGTAATAATTATAATAATAATAATAATAAAATATATATATGGTATGAATTTTTATTTTTTTTAGGAATACAAAAATTTTAATTATTTATTTGACTTGATAAATTTATTTCTTAAATGTTATTTCTTATAAAAAAATTTAATATATTATACTACTACTTACTTTCTCATTTTTTTTTAAAAATAAATGTTGTTCTTCTTAAGAATTGAATCTATTTTTGGTTCAAATATAATTCCTTTGTCGCAATAGATATTTTTCGTACATTTATTAAAATTAGAAAGCTTAGTTAATTGATGATTTACTAATTTATATTAATTTAATTTTAAGAGTGACTAATTTTATCAAATAAGCTAATCTTGCAAAATAATTATCACTTATGGCTATTTAATAAAGAAAGTAGTTATAATTTAAATGAATTTAATTTGAGCAATCTTGGCAATCCAAGTTTTATTAAACCGGCCAATCCATGTATGCCACGTAGGCGAGCACATGGATTGTGCTTCTTTAGATTCGATCTCAGCCTTACAATCTAATCTAATGGCCTTAATTAATTCATTCTTTTACTATTATATATATATATATATATATATATATATATATATATATATATATATATATATATATGATTATTATTTATTTTTTAACTCTTTATTTTTACCAACCGTCCGATCAAATGATCGGACGGCCCAAATTAAATCCAAAGCTTTTTCATCTTTTCCCAAAAATTGTACAACCCCTACCGCCCCCTATTCTTTCAATTTCCTTAGGCGTCTGTTCTTCTTTTTCCCAAAACTTTCCTTCCCCAAAAACGTTTTCCTTCTTCCCCAGGAACTTTTCACGCCCCTCTCCCATCAATCTCTGCCAAAGAACGGTTTGAACTGCCGGAAAATGGCAATTTCCGGTGGTTTTTGGCCAGGTCCACGTCGTCCATCAATCACAGCCCCCTTCTCTATCAACTTTACATCTTTTCCGATTTATTTTGATCCAAAGAAGGCCTAGAAGTTTCGACTATCATCATTGCTCCGCCTAAAAGTGGGGGATGCGAAGAGCCATCGGATTTTTGGTTCGTCTTACCCTTAATCTTATGAGTATGAGAGTGGAATCCTCTCCCAAAATCGCCTATAAAAGGCAGGCTTCTTCCAATTCAGAGATCATTCAGGAATATCCAAAAAACAATCCATAAATGGTTCAAAAATCACCCAGCAATAGAGAGAATGCAACAGATTCTAAGGTGATCTCTGCTCTTTTTTTTTTTTTTTTTTTTGTTCTTCTTTGAGTTAAAATTTGAGTTTCGAAGTTGAAATCTCTGGACGTCAAAGCTTTAGTTTGCTGCTCAACATAAGGTAAAATCTTTTTCAATCCTCAATTCTTTTTGGTTGGTATGTTTGTTCACTGATGGAAATAAGTTTAGTCTTAATGATATGAGCCTATGTTCTTATAGCATAACTTAAACCTCTTGACGTTTTGATATCATACTGTTTGTCTCCATTTAAAATCGAATGTGTATTAACCTAAGGTTTCAAAGTAAAACTTGCTGTAACTTCGAGGTGTATTTTTAGGATTGTTCTGAGCTTAGAAGTGAGTCTTGCTGATTTGTATCTATCTATTCATACATACCTATATTTAGTTGAATATGTTGAAAGTTTTAACTAATTCGGGGCTGCTCGTTTTGTTCCTCTTTAGAGTCATTTTATCTCCAGGAAGCTATAACTTTGCTGCTTGTTAAGCCATAGAAATCTACATTTTTTCGTGTTGTAAATCAATGTAAATTCGAATTGAAATCGGCTTAGAAAACACAACACCTGTCTATGTTGCTGGTTTTGAGTTCTGTATATGAATTTTGCGAAGTATTTAGCTAGCTTGACTTATGTTGCTCTCCGCTGCTAAGTGATATCCATGTTTGGACAGATGTGTTGCGTTTTAGATTTTTCATAAGTCATCTTGTTGTTTCGCGAGTCAATTCCATTTAAAGTTTGAGGAGTCTCAATTCTAAATTTTGTTTACTCCTTCCAGTACAACCAAACTTTGTATAAATGATCATTTCTAGCGCTTAAAATCAATCCTTCACCTGCTACTGTTTCAATTTTTCAATATGGAATCGATTTCCTCTCTTCTGTTGGTCTTCTTATGGATGGTAGTGTGGAAGTACTCAAATTAGAATAGATTTTTTTTTAAATATTGGATTAGACTACTGCTTTTCTCTCAAGAGTGTTGACACATAATAAATCTTTTTTTTCCTTAGAACTTCTTTTTATTTGCTAAAATAGCTAAGCTATTTATAGTATTTAAGCATATTCGATACTTTAGAAGTTTCTGTCAAGTTCGTGTCAGCCTAGATTTTAAGTCTATTAAAGCTCTTTAGTTAAGAGACCAACGTGAAGTCTTCCCCTCTCCATTTCAGTTGTCATTAATATGAAATACGTGAAAATCTTCCTTCTCTATTATGACTACTTAAGAATAGTACAGGGCTATCAGCTTGTAACGTAAGTCACTAGGCATCATCAAAATTCCTGTGAGTTAACCAAATTTCTCATCTCTATAGTATAATCAAACTTTGATCTCTCATGTTTCATCTTTTCTGGAAATACTTTGTTGCTCCTGCTATACAGTGTTGTTAGTTACGTCATGTTAAATGTTTGTATCCCTTCTGAATTTCTGTTTTATGATCATTTCGGAGTGTTTAACTGAACAGATTACTCCTCGCTCTGTCACTGCAATTTATGATGACCAGATTTAAACATATAGAATAGGGTGCGACAGTTGCTTTCCATGATATGATTGTCTAAAGGTGATAGTTCTCTTGTCTATATGAAGTAAGCTAATAATGAGGCCAAAGGAGGGTAAGTATGACTAGGATGACTTCAAGGTTATGCTTAGTGTGAAGGGTAGTATGGGTTGCCTTTCATTCATTGCACAAGTGTGCTTTGTTGTTTCTTAGGACTATAATGCTCTTCTAGTAGAAAAGCTTAAAGACTTGACCATGTATATAGATTATGTTCTAGATGACCAAAAAGGGGTACTTAGTTTGGGTGGTATTATGGGATGATATTGATGCATTGCACAAGTATGCTTTTAGGTTACTTGAGATTAGTTCTATTATGGTATAGATGACTACGAGTCAAAGAATGCTTATATGTTGCTTATGTTGGAGACTTTGCTTATTATGATGATATTGTCTCTTATGATTATAGTTTATGTTTCATGAAGTATTTCTATGATTATGGATTATATCTTATATTGACTAAATCTTGTTTTATGCTCTTATGATTATGCTAGCTAACATATTTAGTACATTTTGTACTAACGCATACTTTGCCTACATTCTCATCAAATGTAGGGTTTGGAGATTGAATTATATTCTTGGAGATATGTTTCTAAGGAGCTAAGGAGTTGAAGATCTTAGTGAGTCTTCATAGCTTCGAGGACTAAACCCACCATTTTCTTTATGTCTTTATTTCATGTTTTTGAGACTATTGTATGGGCTATGTCCAAAAGAGTTTTATTCTAAAGTTGTATTAGATGGTTTGAGACAAGTATAGAAAGACTTCCACTTACTTTTATGGAAATGACTTCGATTGTAAAAAGTTTTAAATTTTCTGTACTTTGCTATTATCTTATGTTCATGATATGCTAAGGGCTTGTATGAGACCCCTTTGGGGTAAAGTACGCCGTGTTACTTCTAGGGTATACCTTTGGGTCGTAACAAACTTGGTTATCAGAGCACTAAGTTTAGAATATTTCTAGGATTGTCTCAAACTATATCTAGTAGAGTCTTGTTAATAAATGTGAAGCGCGCCACATTTATGAATATGAGGCTATTGGATGCTTAGGAAATCTCAAATCTTCATTCTCTAAGTCGTGCCATATAGTTGAGCTCTATAAGGTCTCTCTCTTATTCCTTTATTCGATGGCCTTTAGGATTTGACCACTCGAAGTGCTTATGCTACAAGGAACGAGGGAGAAAAGGTTGATTGTGATGCCAATTATAGCTATGTGACTTGATAGATTTGAGATGATAGATTGTGATGTTGTCTTTAGTATGAATGGGTTGTATTAGGTTATGTGCATTTGATGGTTGGAGGCATGTTGATAGATTTAATGAATAGTGTGTTTGAGTAATGCCTAGAAGGGTTGAGTGAATAGACTCCTCTAAGAAGAGTAGAGGTGTAGTTCACCTTGGTTTAGAATCATTTTGGGTGATAGGTGAAAAAGCTTAGTGATGACTTGTTCCAACCTTAGAGTTTAAAGAAGTGAGGCTTACAAGATTTTGTATAGGCTTACTCCCAAGGGGGAGATGATGTGCTTAGATAGCAAGGTCGTTGAGTGTTCTTGATGTCCATGATTTACGTTAACTAGAAATTCTCACCTTGAGAGGTGTAGTGAGTATGAGAAGTTTAGTCCCGGCAAGTTAAGAAATAGAAGAACAAGGAAGTTGCTCTATAAAGTGTTAAGGAGTGATCTTTTGGTAAAGGTTTAGTTGAGGGTGCTACTTGGGAGGCCTAGGGCCAATGAGAGGTCCCGATATCCACATTATTTTTCCTTGTATTCCTCCTTTAGCAATTAGGATCTTGAGATAATAAGTTCCTCTTGATTTGCTTTTATGTGAAGTCATGTGTGATTTGTATGTTTCCATGATTTCCTTATGTAGTGTATGTTCATAAAGCTTGCGATTTAAAAGAAAATGAGTTTGCATTGTTTTGCTTCATGTTGTAGTGCATTTGAGTAGAATTCCATATAGACTTCATAAGAAGAATTAATGAGCTTGCCTTAGTTTGGAGTTGAAAGATTCCTCCTTGAATAAATGCTTTTTGAGAGTAAATTGCATTTAGGCTCCATGAGTGTGTGTTTAGCATGTTTTAGCTAGGAGATGTTAGTTCCTCCTTGAAAATGAGTAGATATAGAATTTCATGCATTTTGGGTTAGTAGAAGTAGTTCCTACTCCCTTGTGTTGCATAGAATATGTTTACCTTGGAATTGAAGTTTTCTTCTTTCGTTGTGTGCATTTAGATATAGTGCATGCATGATGGGCTGCTATTCTAGAGTTGTGACTTTAAGAAGTGTATAGGATCTTCATTCAAAGACGAATGATCCCAAGGGGGAGATATTGTTATACCCCGAAACTAGTAAGTTCAACTAAAGAGTTCTAGTGCTTTTCGTAAGAGTTTTAGAGTTTGATGTGAGGGATAGAATTGTAAAATGACTTCCCGAACTTAAAATGAAGGTTTTAGGGGTTCAAAGTCAAGGCACGACTCCCCAAGGATGAACTAAAGGTGTCCTTGAGGAGGACCCCAAAACAGTCCCCAAATTTGCCAATTTGAGGGAGCTACGGATGGCACCTATGGGGCGTAGGTCCATCCACGCTCCGTAGATTGATCTCGTAGGTCAAGGCCTGAGTTTTCCTGCAACATTTAGCTCCAATACCTCACCTACGAAGGTGCAGTATGGTTCGTGGACCCACCCACGGTCCGTGGGTGGGGGTTCGTGAGTCAAGTCAGATTTTAAGTTTTAGTTTTTAAGTTAGGGGCTTAGGGGTTAATTAGCAATTAGATGGGGTTTAAGGGAGGTTGATTAGTTAGATATTAAACCACCTATATAAGCCTAATAGACCCCTAAACTAAGTCAATTAGTTCATTCTTCCAAGAGCCCAAATTCTCTCTAAATATTTTTCTCTCTAGAAGTGAAGAAGAAGAAGAAGAAAAGGAAGAGGGGCAGATTTTCCTCCATTGTTTCAAGCTTGGTTAGGGATTTGAATTGAGATATGTTAGCTTAATCATCTATGGGTTCTTCCACCCACAGAGCCCCCTAGGTTTTCCCCCAAATGTGAATTCAAAACTCAACTCTAGCTAGGGTTTCTTCCTACATTGTGGGTAGAGTTTAGGTATGATTCCAATCTAGTGGATAATACCTAATTATGAATGAATTAGCATTGATTTATGATATTATGATGAATTTATGTGATTTCTATGGTTAACCCTAGTCTAATTGATGAATTTGATATTGTGTGGGTTTATGCCATGAAAGGGTGAAATTGAAGATTTAGAATTGATCTTCTAAAATCAATATCATGTATAGTAATTGTGCAAGGTTAGGAACATATAATCATGAATTGAACTACACTTTATTGAATAGGAAGGATCATGCCTAGTAAAGTTGAAATGGAACCTTTATGATTAATTATAACTAGAATCGCCTAATAATGAAGAATGTGATTGAAATACCTTGAAATCTAGGTATTAATGTAGGTAGTATGAAGTAAAGCTTGAGTGTAGGGCTTGTAGTCATGAATGTTGATCACTAGGGTTTTGAGAGTAAAGCCAATGTGATGAAGTAGATGTGTTAAGGATTTGAGAGTACAGTCGAGATGTGAATAGAAGGCTAATGAATAGAAGTGTGATGAAAGACCCTTATCTACCTAATTCACCTTATGAATAATAGATGGTAGGAAGTGATAGAATCACTTGAGTCATGATGATATCCTTGTCTAATGTAGAATTTTAGACATGATATTAGGCATGAGTATGAACTTAACATGATAGGGGTTCTCACATAGTTATGGTTCTAGGGTTTTGAGGGCAAATCCAATATGATGAATTATGTATGTTAAGGCTCCAAGAGTGAAGCTTATGAGATAATGATAGACTATTAGATAGAATGGTTATGATAAGACCTTACCACCTAATCTACCTCATGAATGGTTGAATGCATAAGTGATAGAATCACATGAGTTAGGATGATATCCATGTTTAGTGCATGAACCCTAGGTGTGAAGATTGAAAGTAGGCTTTGAACCTCAAAGAGGTGAACTATGAAAGTATGCTTGTAATAATTGAACTACTTGAGCTATGAATATATCCATGTCTAATGTAGTCAATCTATATGTGATGATTTAATATGAGCATTGACCCATGAAAGGGCAAGATATGATAGTATACATGTTTTATGAAGTTTAGTACATTCTTTAGAAACACTTTGAGAGTGAAGTGAATATGCTCATGACCTAGTTGTAGTGTTGTTAAAAGGTTAATTACATATACACACTTAGGCATGAACATGATAGAAGGTGAAAGGTTTGTCACTTATAGTGATTCTAAGGTTTGAAGACTAGTCTCACCTAATTGAATCAAAGTCTCTAGAGCCATCATAAATAGGTCATGGGAAGTGATAATTTCTCACGCATGATCTAATGAGCTATAGTATGAGTTATGTTAGATTGAGTGTCAAGACATTCTTCCACCAATACGAACTTAAGTCAAGACTTAATGTGAACTCAGTAGGACTTAATGACTAGCACTGAGTGGCTATGAATATGAGACGGAAGCCTCTCCATTAGTAGAGAGCGGGTTTCTAGAAGAAGTCTCATGAGATGGAAGCTCATCCGGTAGTAGAGGGCGGGTTTCTAGAAGCAATCTCCTTATCCCATAACTATGTACCCACATAGGTGCCTTAGCTATTGGTTTCACCCAAGCTAAGAGTAGAGTTCTACCCTCGGCAAGTAAAGCAACCTCTTTCCGGTGTAGGGTACACACTGGATTCCATGTTAGCTCACATGGTCTATGTTGGTTAAGTCTTATGTCCCAAATAGTGTAGTAGTATGAACAAGAATAGTAGTTATGAACTATGGGTACTTAAGAAGCCTTACTTGGTATGGCCAAGAGGATGAGATATGCATAAATTACCAAACACTACCCAGCTCATGAACAAATTTCGTCACTTACCAAAAAGAAGTGTGTGTCTTGAATTCCAGCCAAAAGAACCAAGTTTCTCTTGTGATTTTGAAGAACAATCTGTTTAGATATGTTTCTAAGGTTCTAAGGCTTGAGGAAAACGAAATTACTAAAGGAGGGGTGAAAATATATAGTCAAACAAGTGATGTTTATCCCTTGGGCAGCTGTCCTTCAAAGGTGCTGCCCAAAAATTTGTGTGCTACCCAAAATGCATACATATACACCTATATATATATCCCTCATCTCCTTTTAAAGTTATACAAAATTCTAATTAGAATATTACCTAAACACCCCATCACAATCCCTTAAATTATGATCACAATTTATGTTAAGCAAGTTAGCAATTATCACAACATTTCAAGTTCCTAAAATGAGAGTAAAACATATTGTAGTAATTAAGAAATGGTAAATCGACATGCGACTCTTGGTTAATATTTAGGGGTGTTACAATGTACATTGTGATTGTGATTGTGGCTTGTTGAATGGATCGGGTGTTACGTTCCAACACACTAACTTGGATCGGGTGCCACGTTCCGACGCATATATGGGATCGGGTGTCACGTTCGGCACACTAACTTGGATCGGGTACCACGTTTCGGTACACTAACAGTTTGGGTGTGGGTTCCACGAGAGGGCCATTGACATATTATATAGATGTATTATTGAGAATGTGGAATTGTTCGTTGATCCTGATATGATGACTTACATTGTATATGTTCAGTATATGCATGTTTATTATGTTGTGGTTACTTGTATATGTTTCACTTATTAGAATAGTCGCGTGATCCTACCAGTACATTGTGGTTGTGTACTGATACTGCACTTGCTCTTTCTTTGTTGAGTACAGGGCATCTTCAGGTGGCTACTGGCAGACCTCGTTTAGAAGACCAGTGATCGATTCGAATTCAAAGGTGAGCCAGTTCTTCCAGGCTACCATGAGTTCTCCTTTTGCTCAGTCCATCTTATTCGGACTTAGATTAGTTCTTTAGAAATTTGTATGTTTAATTGGGTTGTACCCATTTTCTTTAGACTTATGGTTCCTTGTTAGAGTTTTGGTATATTGACTTTCAGGTTCTAGGGAATATTTCCGCAATGTTTGTTAGTCGTTGTTAGATCTTTTGGAGTTTATGGGAACTCTACCTTACTTCTGCATTTAAACCTGCTTCCGTATCTTTAAATGTTTAGTTCTTGGGTTAGCTGATTAGTATTAATGGTTCTCCCACCGGAGGGTTAGTGTGGATGCCAATCACGACGGTCTGAGTCGTGACATATTATTACTATTATTATAGATATTATTATTATTATTATTATTATCATCATCATTACTACTACTGCTACTATTTTTACATCTTTATCTTTTAAAAATTAATATTAAATCAAAGATATTTAAATATATTTCATAACATATAAAAAAATAATTTTAATAAAAATTAATATTAAATCAAAGATATTTAAATATATTTCATAACATAAAAAATAATTTTATGAAACAATAAAGTTAATTTAGAGTTCAACTATGAATTTCTATTTTAAAGATGATTAAAAAAATAGTTTTGAAGTCTAATCTATTTTCTTCATGGCTTTTCATTATGATGTCACTTGGCTTTTCATTATAATGTCACTTGACTTAACTACATTGCAAACTAATATATATATATATATATATATATATATATATATATATATCTTTCAGGAATTTTCTCGAGGATCTGTTCGATCATTGACTTAGTTAAAAGATTTAACTTATGCTTTCTTGTTGTCTGGGTAATCTCTATTACCTTTTTCATCTCTTGATATTCATGATAGAAAATTTTATTTCTTGCAAGCATTCTTTGCATTCTGTTGAATATATTATTTTCAATTTGTAGTACCAAATTATCATTTTCTTCTAGTAATCTAAGTTTTAACCTAGAGCATTCTTCTTTTAGTTTCTTAATGCACTAAGTGTGCTCTTCAGTCCATCCAAGTTTGTTGGATTTTCTTATTAGTTTTTGCAGGATATTTCTCTTCTTTGCTAGATCTGGAATAAATTCTCCTGCATAATTGAGACATCCTAAAAATTGTTGTATTTCCTATTTAGTTGTCAATTTGTCAGGAAATTCTACAATCTTTTTTGAGATATGAACTTGTAATTATTAGAACTGATAACACGCAGGTATCAGGATTAATCTCAAACAAACTTCCATCAGAACCGCAATACAGAAGATTGCATAGATGGCAGGTTTTATTATCATTCTATTCTTTTAAAATAGAACATATTAAAGGAATTGATAACTCTCTTGAAGATTTTCTCTCAAGAAACGTCCAATATGGACAATCGAACACAGATCCTCATTAACAGGGTGTTTGAAAAAATGCAACTTGTGGAAAAGTCCATTGACGACAAAAGCCATAAACTGTTTAAAATCAGAGATGAATTAGCCAGCTTGTCCGAACAAGTAAGAATGATGCAATATGAAATCAATCAACTCAGTGATGATCAATCTGAAAATATGAACGAATTTCTATTGTTATGTGAATATTTGGACTCATGTCCAAAAATGAATTGAAATCATGAAAGGGAATATAGAACCCAACAAAGTGGCAAGAGATGTCCCACTAGCACTAAGTGCCAAAAGCATCTCATCGGTAAGCATGGATATGCCGAAACTTGAGTCTAAGGACAAAGGTAAAAGCCAAGCAAATTAAAAAGATGTCAATTCTTTGAAAGAAGAAAAGAGCACATCTTCAACGAAAGTTGAAAAAATTATCTCTGGGAAACCAGAAGGAATATATGTATATATATAATATGTTAAAGGGCATTTTTTACCCTTTTCGTAATCATCATTTTCTTAAAAAAATTAAAAAAAATAATAAATACTTTTTAAAAATATTATTATATACGAAATTGAACCGTTTTGGTTTGATTAAGCCCGCATCCCCGCACAAAGTCACCTAAAACTATTTTAACCCAATTCAAAAGCTAGACCGGCCAAGTGCCACTCTCAAGGGTCCTTTGGCGTGAGAAATGATATAAACAAAGCTATCCGAGGAATAAAAATATATTTGAGATTACTTATGCTATCGCATATAGACATAATTTATCTTATTATTATATCATAAATATAAAATAAAATAATTTCGAAATTAATTAATACTGGTCTAAACACAGAAGAAAATATCCCTATGATACCAAAAGAATCCGCTGGTCAAAACAAAGTTCACCTCAGAGACCCGTCATATCCGCCGGTCGTGTCAAGCGTACTTACCCCAATTTCGACTTTCGAGAGTGTGGTGTGGCACTACTGTGAAGGGGACTGCCACAAAAAGTGAAAACCAATGGAATAAACTACTCCCTCCCTCCTTCCTAGTACGAAACACTCACTATTTTCAATTTCAAAATTTGGCCTACATTCAGATCTATCTTCTTTGGATTTTTCTCCAGCATCCAACATGCCTCCTACAGACAATGATTACGATCTCAGAGTATTTTAACCCTTCTCCTTCTCTCTCATTCTACTTACTTTGTGTTTCCTTTGTTAAACAATTGTAATTCTTCTGCAGCGTGCATCTACTCCACCTAGCGGCATGGGAATCAGGTAATTCAGAAGAATAATATCTTTAGGGTTTTGATTTTAACTGATCTGTTTCAATGTAAGTCAACAAAATGTACTGATTTCTGTTGTTTGTTTTGTATTTTCTAGTGAATGTAACTTTGCAGATATCAACAATTTGGAGCACTGTGCTAAGTATCTCAACCAAACACTGGTCACTTTCGGGTTTCCTGCTTCCCTCGATCTCTTTGCACATGACCCAGTACGCCATTTCTTATTTTACTTTTATTTTCTTCTTCTCATTGTATTTCACACAATGTATACCTGTGGGGAGCCTGGGGGAGGGGTGGTTAAGCTATCCATTACTAACCATACGTTAGGGTTTGGACATGTTGAGGGGAAATTTGAGTGAGAGAGATGAAAGTAACTGATCGAACTACGATAGTGAAAGCTGATGGATAAAAGTAAAACATTTTTTGCTTTAAATTATTCCTTTTCTAGGGGCACTGTGTTTAAGCAAAGGTTGTGAGTGGGTGCAGGTGCAAATAACTCGATCCTGAAATATTCAAATGATTTCAATTTCTAACATAAATTTGTACTCTGTTTAGCCCATTTGATGTGATATCACTTCATATCATTCTAATATTAATTTGTGTGTTACGATAGTTCAAGTGGAAAAAAATTATTATTGTTGAAGTTGACAGTTAATTTGATTGGAAAAAGTATCACATTTGAATTGTTTCCCCTTCATAATATTGACCAATGAAAGTTCGGATGAAACTTATTTTCATTCCAATCCAGCTTACTCTATGGAAACAAGTGTTTTGCAAGAAACTCTTCAAAGTTGTGTTTATTAGTGGAATGATGCTAATCATTGGTAGATGTATAGAGAATGTTATATATATTGAGCTGAACTGTGCGTAGTATCTGACTGATTTCTCATTTGGTAGGTTTCCATTGCAAGGACTTGCAATTGTGTATATGCACTATTACAGCAGAGGCAGAGGGATATTGAATTCAGGGAGTCTACAAATGAGCAGAGACAACGGTATTGAAGACTTCTGAAGTAGTTCTGTTGGGCTTCGTGAAAATGATCTTGTAGTGACAAACTTTGTTATATTTGCTTAGGTTTTCTTTAGATTGGATGGATATTACATGTCTAAACTTTGATCTTATTAGTGTACGAATAAAGATAAGAGAAGTTGTCTTTGAAATAATTGTTTAAATGAAAGAATGAAAGCCATTTAAGAAATTGATATTAGTTTTAAAGTAGTTTCCAATTATTGATGGATGGGGTCGTTTGGTAGGATGTATAACAATAATGCCGAATGGGGTGTATTAGTAATGCTGACATTAGTAATATTGATACTAGTTATGCATGTATTAATTATGCTGAGATTATCTATTATGTAGTGTTTGGTTTGGTGGATTAAAAATAACATGCTTTGAATAATTTCTAAAAAAACTATTTGTTTACAAAAATATCTTCCACAAATACAATGAAAAATGTTTTAAAGGGAAATTGTGTATTTAACTATGCTAATGCATGCATTATAACCCCTTTCATCAATAATACTATGGTTTCCCATGTATTAGTTATAGATAGCATAATACCTGATAGAGTGTTTGCATTAGTCATACATAGGTTGAAAAAATGCACCGTACAAGGTATTTGTAATACACAAAGCTGATGCATGCTTTGTTTTTTCTAATGCATCCTACCAAACGACCCCTAAGCGTTTGTAGAAGTTCTTTGCAATATTGAACTGGAAAATATTAAGTTATAGATTCTTTCAATATCTATTTGGTTTTCTTGTGTCATCTTAATGACTTTGAGTTTTAGGTTTTTCAACCTCTGTTGTTTTTGACCTTTTGTGTGTTTTCTCAGTAAAAAGGCTTTGGTGCCTTCGCAATTTTGTTTCTTCAAAATGAAATTTTTGATGTTTGAATGCAACCCTTGATTTTGGGAGCTTACTGCTTTTCTTTCGCGGTTAAGATCAAATTTATTTCTTGTCTTTTCGAGCCTTGTAAACAATGCATTTGTGCCTTTAAGTGGAACATTTTGAGCATTGCATGGACTTACTACCACACCGTCTATTTTTATGATGTTTCGATTATTGCATTATTTTGTTGTTATTATTGTGTCCGTAGTAGTTGCTATATTTTTTGCTCTCTCATTTTTCCTTTTCATACTTACTCTGATTGCTATACTCGAATCGAGAGTCTTTCGAAAACAGCCTCTCTACCTCCATGAGGTAGTGGTAAGGTATGCGTACACTCTACCCTCCCCAGACCCCATTTGTGGGATTCCACTGGGTATGTTGTTGTTGTTGTTGTTATGGACTTCTCATAGAAATAGGGAAGTATAAAAAGATATATTCAATTGGTAGAGGCATATAAGTAAATTTGACCAGGATCCAGATACTTCCTATTATTAGGAATATATCTGACTGTACAGTACAATAGTATGCATAAAATTTTCCTGTGATTTACTGTATGTACTATTTCATTTGGATTATCTTGAGTACAAAAAGAATAAAATTCCCAGGCCTTGATTATACTGGCAATTTGGTCTACTTGTGGTTTTTTGTCTATATTGATGTTCTCTTAACTGAGCAAGATGTTCAATGATTGTTACATTTTCTTCTTCTGAAAGGCTGTTATCAGACATATCAAGACTAGAGGCCAAAGTGGAGAGGCTGGAATCTCAACTACAAGTCAAAGATAGAGAGATAGCTACAATTACTAGGGAGGTCTGGAAGCCTACTGTTTCATAAAACCAAGGAGTCTAGATGTACACTTTGCTGACCTTAGAGAAAATTTATGTGTAGGAAGCTAAAGCTACTGCAGCTTTGAAGGCACAAATTGACAAGTTGCAGAAGGAAAGAGATGAGTTTCAGAGGATGGTTCTTGGCAATCAGGTCGACTACTATTTATTTATACTGCTTGTAATGAAGTAGTGTTTCATAGCTGGTCTCATCTATGCTGAATTATATTGTTGAAATAGCAAGTCAGAACTCAGCAGATATATGAAATGAAGAAAAAGGAAAAGGAGTACATAAAGTTGCAGGTAAGATCTCTCTCATCTTTGTTTACTATCATTATATATGCAGAACTATGCTTATTCCATCTCCAACCCTATTAAACATTAAAATTTATGGATGGGTCTGCTATTTCCAGGAGAGGTTAAATCAAGTGATGATGGAGAAAAAGAAGGAATCCAGATCGGGCATGGAAATAATGAATTTGCTCCAGGTAACATCAACTCTTTTGTGGTGTGCTATATGTACACATTAGTATTCCGGAGTGTAACAGTTTCATTAAAATGTATATAGAAAGAAGGGCGTCAACGTGGGACATGGAATGGGAAGAAGACTGATAATGACTTCTACAAGAAGATTGTAAGTGCTCGATGGACCTGCTTAAACTCTTTCAGTATCCTAGATAAGCTTATCATTTTGTCTAACTCATTAGGTGGATGCCTACGAAGCTAAAAATCAAGAACTAGCTGCAGAAAATGCTGATTTGAGGGCATTACTGCGATCAATGCAGGTACATTCAATAGTCCTAGCAGCAATTCAGCGTTTTGATTTAGCATCTTGTTTTCAGCAATTAATGCCGTTTGGACAATCTATAGAGAGAAGTTTTGGGAAAACATTTTGAGAGTAAAGCTTGTCTAAAAGAAAAATATGTTTGAATAATTGTAAGTTCTTTATTTTTCCTCCTAATTTTGAGTGTTTAGTGAATGGAAGAAGATTTTTCAGTTCAACAAGTACCTCCGGGCACTTTCCACCCAAAAAAAAGTTTGAAAATTTTCTTGAAAAAACTATGATCCATGATTGTTTTTCAAAATTCTGTGACTTCTATGAAAATATCACTTCCCAATACCTCTAAATTTGTTCAAGAATAGACAGACAAAATATCAAGCAAGTATAGCCTCCCTTAGTTCGTAGTTTGTTGATATAGCACACTCAAACTAGTATTAATTTTGTAAGCATGTTGTGGTCAAAAGTTAGATAGAACAAAATACAGGTGCTTAGTCGGTTACAGAGTTGTCCATACGTGAAATATAATTATTAGTCAGATAACCTCATGAGTATTGATGGGGAATAAGGGTGCATGTCCCTATCTATCTAGGATCAGATTTGAGGGATGGAAGGCTTGTTTGCATGACAAATCCTAAATGTCTTAGATAACTGCAATTAGTTTTGTGAGATTCATGGTTATTATTTGTGTTAAAATTTGATAACTATGGAACTTTAGAGTTGTGGAAGATGGATAAAACAGTCTTATCCCAAAAAAAAAAGTGTAGTGAAAGATGTTTTAGGAACTGTTTGGATAACTTTGGGATTTTTTTCCGGAGAAAAGGGGTTCTGCAAAAATAAAACGTGTTTGGGTAAATATAGTTGTTTTGTGAGTGAAGAACTTTCATTGAAACACCATAAAACCACTTCTTTAAGAAACGTTTCCCCAAAAAGACTTTTTGCTATAACTTCTTGAGTAAACTTAAATAAACACAATTTCTTTGCATGATCCTATGAAACCATTCACAAATAAACACTGCTTAAGGAAGTTGAGTACAGTTTGTTCAGCATTGGTCAACACTCGGAGCTGGTGAATTGATCATAAAAGCTGCTAGTGTTTTTTCTTAAAACCTCACACTATCAGTATCATGAAACCAACTATTCAGATAAATCCACTATGCATTGAGCTTCTACTAGAGTTAGTATTCTGTCTGACTTATGTGGCTTTTTGCAAGCAATGATTTTAAGTGTTTAATGTCATAGTTAAATTTTTACCTGTCTTCCACGAAGAGTTTATTTCACGTCAATGGATTCTAGTGCTTCTTTCTTTAATTAATTATTAATGGATATATTTGCTGTAGCTTATCCCAAAGAATAGAAAAAATAATTAGATTAATAAATAATGAGAAGAAAGGGAGTATGGAACTCCTCCTGTTTTTATACGAGTGCCTGTGCGCCATTTGTAGTGTCTTTTTGAAGTTGTTTTCAGTCTATATACTGCATACTTAGTAGTTAGTACTTACTATTTGTTTACTTAAAATGTGGATTCGTTTTCCTTTTGGGGAAAAAAAGAATACAAAAGGGAAACTGTAAGAGCATGGCAAGCACAGACGAAATATGTTTGCCACATGACCTTGTGTATTGACCATAAGAATTTCTTCATGTGTAGTGCATACTTTTGAAAAAGCAGTTCTGTTTAGAATGTGACTGACCTTCCTATTGGCTATTGGCTGACATGAGTAACCTTTATTTTACTATCCACTCTCTATATTTGGAGAGTAAAATAGAGAATACCTTCTCCAACACACTCTATTTCATCCTCTACACTCTAATTATAGGGAGTTGAATAGTAGTTCTCCAAATTCGGAGAACTACTATTCATACTCTCTATTTCACTTTTTGAATATTATATTATTATTAAAATTATTTTGTAATTAACATATTATTTTTCATGCAAGACTTAATTAAATCTATAATATTCATAATTCTTTTTAAACGTAATATAACATTTTAAAAATAATATGATTTAATATATACTACTTTCATTCCGAATTAATAATATTTCATTTTATTTTAAATTTTCGTCATTTTAAGTGATTTAATTTAATATTACTATTAATTTTCACTATGAAGAATGTACAAAATTTAAATGATAAGATGAAAATTTCAATTTAAAAATACTATACATGACATAATAATTTAAATATAAGATAACAATACAATACATACATAATAATTTTAAAATCACAACAATAATTTAGTAATCTGGTTGGTCGTTTCCAGATTTAACAATAATAAAAACAAATTAGTGTATGATCCCGAGAATTGTTGTGGTGGTGATTGTGGTTGTGCTTGTTGATTTTTTTTTTCAATTATTCGTAGTTGTTCTTGTTGCTAAAAAAATAAAGGACAAAAATGCTCATTTTGAATTCCGTAATGCATTAATAGAGCATTTATGGGAGCAACATAATAATTTTGAAAGTTGAGTAGTTATGTAATGTTTTTATAATTGTATTTCATTAATGATTTTTCACTTTTATTTGAATTGTCTGTTAATATGTATATTATATGATATTTGTTTGCAATTTATGTCATATAGATATTTAGAATAAAATATAATTTTATATTAAATAAAGAATTTAAAAAAATGAAATTTTTATATTACATGAATTTTCATATAAGTTGATTATTTGGAAAACAGAAAGAAAGGATTTATATTATGAAATAAGAAAAAAAAATGAAAAAAATAAAAATATAATATTTAGGAGGGAGAAGAAGATTCTATTTATAGAGTAAAATAGAGAATTGGGTTAGGGTTGATTGTCTAAAAAAAATAGAGAACTCTATATTTAAAGTGTAAAATAGAGGGTAGGGTTGGAGATGCCCTAAAATGTCCCAAATGGGGTCTTACATAGAGTCAGCTGCAATCAAGACACAGCCTTGTGTATGTTGATCAGTGATGACTATACAAATTTTCTTCATGTGCAATACAAACTTTTGAAGCAATCTTTTTGTTGAGAGTGTGACTGACCTTCCTATTGTAGGCTGACATGCGTGAGTTCTTAAACGCCCCAAATGGGTCTTCGAGGCAATCATCTTCAACCAGTGAGAGGCTAGACACAGATCACTTGCAGTCCCCATTGGGTGGTAGAACGGTATAGCTTATTTTCTAAAGAGATAAATAGGATTGGTTATTCTTATAGATGTCATACCTTTTAATGACATGAAGAAACTCAAGTGTTTGTAACCCTTCAGGATGTTTTTGATCTGCCTCTCCACATGGCTAGGGATCAAATTGAAGAGAGTCTTCGTAACAAGATGGCTTCTATCAAGGTAATGAAGTAGGTGATTATGCATTGAGATACTTTGCTTTGTACTCCTATCTATGTTTAGATGACAAAGATCATGTGTTGTATGTACACACAATAACCTATATATCTTTGCTGAAATTTGAAGGAACGGATGGGTCAACTGCAAGATGCACAGAAGGGTGCAGAAGTTACCTCAGAAGCAACAGAGAGAGAGCTTGAGCTAGAAGCTCAGCTTGTCGAAGCCAGGAGCATAATCCAAGAGCAGGTACTCTTTTTATAGCATTATGGGTAGGAGTTCCATTAAAATTTGAAAGCTCTTCTCTACTGCTGGTTGCACGAACATCACAGCTAGCACTTGCAAACCACCATACTGTTGAATCGTGTGTTGTCAATAAAGGCAAGTTGTGCGCTACGTTTTGATTTGAGAGCTTTTTAGTTTGTAGTGGAATCAGATCGATGTTTATGCTCTTATTACAAACCTAACAATCTTAAAATACTTTATGGTGCTGATATTTCATCTTTAACTATAAGATGGACGTGGCACTGGATTATCAGTGCTCTAGCTATCTAAAATGGTGCTACGATGGAGTCAATTTGTGTGCTAAATTCTGATTCAAGTGCTTTTTAGGTGTTGCTTGGACATGCGATTTCATGTCATGATTTCAAATTTCGACTTCAAATCTGTGTTTGTTTATCACATTTTGAATACAACTTGAACTTGAAATTTTGATTTCCAATACCAAATTCACCTCAAAGGTATAATTTCAACTTCAAATTTGTGATTTCAAATTTTCTGAAATTTAAAACTTGTCCCATTATTTTAGATTTTGAAAAAAAAAAAAAAAAAGGGACTAACTCAAAAAGCCCAGCTTTATTCCAATTTCCAAAAGTGATTATCCAACTCTTACTTTGTCAACCCACTTTTCCCTTTACATAAAACACACCCAAAAATCAGTTGGTGCTACTATGAGGAATCCTTTGTTAATTGTAATTTAGATATGTTTGCTCGTTCTGTAAAATTATATATAAGAGAAAACATAGTTTTTACATATTGTGGTGTTGTCATGGTTATGAGGAGAAGTACACTTTGATTTCAAATCCTTGCTTGCAAAACTTATAAACAAACACAATTTCAACTTCAAATCAACCTTCACTGAAATTGATAATTTCAAATCATGTTTTCAAGTTCATGTCCAAATGCCTACTTAGTTTATAATGGAGTCAGTTTGATGGCTATGCTCTTATTACAAACATAGTAATTTTAAAATTCTTCCCTAAATCTCATCTTTAAATGGGGTTATCAGTGCTCTTGCTATCTGAAATGGTGTTATTATATGCTAATCTAGCCATAAATATTGAGATGGAAATGTTTTTTTCAGTATTACTTTTTGGATGAAAATTTTAACTGCAAACCTAATTAAGTTCAAGAAATGGTGGATTTAGCTCTCAGTTGACTTTATTTATTCACTTTTTTCGAAGCCCTTTACCTTTTTCTTGTCTTTTCATTGAGCAACATAATTTTCTATCTTCACGGCTCTGTTGACTCTATTCAATACTGTTTTTCAGTATTGTTCAACTCCGGTTTTGAATTCTTCACATTTAGTTAGTCTTTAGCCTCAATGGATGACCAAGGGGATAATAAAGAGAAATAATAGGAAGGAAAATGGACAAAAAGAGAATTCATTTAAGGCCTAACCTATAATTGTTAGGGCATTTAAATTTAGCATGTAACAGTCACTTGATTTACCAGATGGTTAAACCAAAAAAAAGTTCCTTTGAATGTTCTGTTTCCAGATATTATTTGTATCGAAGTAAAATGGGAAAAAGGAGAATTTATCTGTGGCATAACCTATAATTGTTAGGTCATTTTAATTTAGCATGCAACATTTAGTTGATATACTTGAGTGGCACAATTCATAAAGCTGTTGTCTGGGGTGAAATATTGAAAAACTAACTTTGAAAGCCTGAGATGATGGATTAAGTTGTTAAAAAAACGATGCAAAATATAATTTATATTCATGCCGTGCAAGTCCGGGAAGTGCACGCTACTAGGATTTCTTCATTCCAAGGGCTCGAACCCTAGACCATTGGTTCAAAATGGAGGGATCCCATCATTCCACCACTTTCCTTGGGTGGTTTAAAGGAAATTGTAAAATTCCTGAAAATTAACAGGCTATTGCTATGAAAAGAAGGTTTATTTCCTTAAATTGAGACTTTTTGCAATTAAAGGAAGGAAGTTCACTTCGTAGTGACCAGAAATTGACTAGTTTATTTAATTGACAAGCTTTTGAACCTATTTTATTGAAAATTTTCACTGATCTTTGGAAGAATTTTACATTTAATTTGCAGGCATCGATTATGTCCAAACATCTTACGAAGTCTGAGAAGCCAAGGTACTGCCATATTGTGACAAATCTCCCTGCAGTAAAAAAATAAGAAAAGGAGAAACAAGAGGAAACAGCTATATTTCTCTGCATAATGCCACGAGCCCTTGAATAGCTAACTTTTGAATCTTTTATCTGATGTGCTTTATGAATGCAGGCGATTGAGTGGTCATATGAATTCCGAGAGGGACCTGCTCATTTCATCCCCTACAGAGGTATCAACAGTGAAATTTAGGTTTTGCTTATCATGTCGAGATTATGGCTTAACTATTGCAATTGATTCTAATCTTGTTTTTATACGTGCACTTAAATTAAACAAGACCATTGCTCAGAACCCAAAATAAAACAGGAAAGAAACCCCAACAATTCGGTCTGTGGTTGCTTGTAAATAGTTTTCTTTTCTCTGAAATTGTTTTGGAAGAAACTTAAGGTGCAGCCGTGGGGGAAGACTAATTTGGGGAAGAAGACTGATATATTAATTAGAAAAGAGATATGTGCCCAAATAAGTAACCATGTCGTCAGCAAAAATATAAAACTTTTAAGCTTTTTTTTTTTTCCGTTTCAGCTGGAGTTCCATTAGGAGTAGGGGCATTTAACAACTTTGCTAATGGCAAGAATGTTTTTGTTCCCAAAGTATAATGGAGGTTAAATGTAAACCATATTGGGAAGTAGAGGGCAAATTTGGTCCCTTTCCCAATAATATAAATCTCATAGGAGTGTGAGGTCTTGAAGAACAAAGTAAATACCATCTCTTACTGTGCCTTTTAGGAGCCTCACCTAGAAGAATTGTACAGCATTTCTCAATGAAAATCAGCAAGAGATCTCATTAAATAGTACTCTAAAGTTGGGATTTGATTGAGGATAACTAGTAAAAACGAGGATAATCAGAATTGCATTCTGTCGGAGAACTTCCTTCTTTAAAATCATATGTGCCATATAAGTGAAGATTAGGAGAGGAAAGAAAATGCTGGAAACATTGTATAATTGGACAAAAAAAGTCTGTGATCTTCTGTGATCGCTTGAATAACCTTAAGCGGCCATTGTCAGAGAGTGTCTGTGGAAGTGAACTCTCTGAGTATCTATTTGAGCAACAGGTTTTATTCCTACTTCTGGAAAGTTAGTGCAACAGGAGTCAAATCTCGATACATTTGCATGGATTTAGATCCCTCTAATTGAAGTCTCTTCCATTACCTCTAAAATAAGTGAAATGTCTTTGTTGAAACCAACGGTTTAATGTTTGCACCTCTACCTTTATCTAATTAATCATGGCACTGCATAGTGATATTTTAGAAAGCTTGGTTACCATAGTTCAATAATAAGTGATTCATGAAGCTGCTAACTGATAATATGTTATATCCTTGCCTGCCATATCAAAGTAAGCTCATGTATTGAACCTTTGTCTATTCTTACTCATTTGGTTTTTCCGTGTGTTATTATGTTGGAAATGATGTGATGATGAAATATAATGCTGAAGGACTGCCTACTTTTGCAATTAAGTTAGTATTAACTGGCTGTTTATTCTCTTTGCCTTACAGGGGTTGTGAAGTTTCCAACTTCGGACAAGCTTAAGTTTGGATGTGACCTTAATTCTTCTTAATGTTGATATAGAGGCAATATATGCTGATGTTAATGAACTGCTAGCACCAAGACAGGTAAACGTATGTCTACTTCATGGTCGCTGTGTTGAATACTCTGATGGAGCAGTAGGATGATGTCATTTGTAGTTGACAATCCGTCCTTGTAATATTGTACATCGTATAGATGGCAGATACACATATTTCTTTTCGTTTCCCAGATGCTAATTCAACCTACCTTATTTATATATCTTAATCTCTTCGTAACTGTCTTCATAATTTGTTTCGTGACTGCAGTTTGTTCACCTAAGTTTCAGCTCATCATTTCTCGCTTTTACCTCTTTCTTCATCTTCTTGAAACTAATAATATTTCACTTTGACATTTTTACATGAAATATTGTTTTTTTTTAAAAATGTTTATGCTCATTGAGTATGTCATTCTCGTGTTACAAAAAAATTATTTATTGAAAATAAATGACTGTTGGTAGCTTTCTCTTAAAACATCAAGAATTTATGTACACAAATTATTAAAGAGCAAAGAGATCAGTGAACTTTATACTGTGGGCAAACTGTTGATTTACAATGATTTACCTTTTAAAGAAGAGTTTGTGATAACGTATTTCCTGTCACTTAATATATTTTATAACATTTTTCAATATAAATATAACTCAAGTCCTAGACTTATGGTGATTGGATGATTTTAGGTCTTTCTTCTTAAATTAGTTTTTAATTAATAAGGTTTAAAATTAAAAGATACTATAACAGATACTCCATCAAACAACACGACAAAACATATGCAAACACTCCTATTAAATATTTAAGATCAAACAATACGCAACAATGTTTTACATTTTGACTTTTTGGTGGAGAATTAAGTGCTTCTTCAAGAACATACTTGCGAATAATATATTTTGAGGTGATATTTTAAAAATAAAAAAAATAAAAAATTAACCGAACCGTGTCAATACCAAAGAGAAACCGCTATGATTGGGATTAGGGTTGTTCATGGTTATGGTTAAAAAATCAAATCGAACCGCAATCCAAACCAAACCAATTAAAAAAAATTGATATTTGGTTTGATTTGGTTAGTTTTGATTTTTAAATTATAAAACCGATATTATTTGGTTTGGTTTTGATTTTACTAAAAAACAACTGCAAAAATAATCAAACCGAACCAATAAATTAGATACATAAAATTTATAATTATTTATATATTATTCATAAATAAATTAAAAATATTTTGTTAAATTTTAATTAACTTAAGTCTTTAACTTTATCATTTTCTCAAGCCCAACTATAACAATCCTAAGTCCAAGTCAACCAAAATCCATTTTAGTCTTTACCTACTATACTTCACATAAAATAGTAACACTTTCTCTTAATTGAATCACTTTGTTTGTGTAATGATAACTCTAGTATTACTTAATTGCTTAATTGAACTGACATTAGCTTTCTGCGGATTGTTCATGTACTTGGTGTTTGTGTCTATCGAGATACGTACATCGTCAAAAAAATTATTACTTTCAACCCGAATAAACCAGAAAAATAGAACCAAACTGAACTAAAACGACAATAACCAAACAGACGGTTATTTTTTTCGTTTGATTTGGTTTGGTTTTAGAAATTTTAAAAATCGACTAGATTGATTTGGTTTTGATTTTAATCAATAACCGATCCAAACCGAACCACGAACACCCCTAATTGGATGCTTTTAAAAAATCTAGTTTTGGTTATAAATTATAAAATACCCAAAAATTTGAAATGTTATAATTTTAAAAAATAATCGACCTTACCGTCCCATTGACACCCCTACCTAAAAGTAACCATTTTCCTTATTAGCGAAGTGCATTTTAGCCGACTGCTTTTCTTGTTGTCCTCCTCCTTTCGTGATTGCCCTTTTCCCATTGCTGACATTAGGGATGTACATAGGTCGGTTTGGTTTGGTTTGGTTTTTTATTAAAAATAATTTAAACTAATTATGTCGGTTTATTAAATCTAAACACCAAATTAAACCACATAAAGTTGGCTTTTTCAGTTTCGGCTTTAGTTGGTTCTTTCATTATTTTTTCGTTTTTTTCGATTATTTACAACTATACGGTGTTTGAAAAAGAGATCAAATATATTTTCACTTACCTGTGTGATAAGCTAAACTTTAAAAATGTTAAATGAATAGAAATCTTTGAAAAGACAGTAAAATTCACACGAGTACAAAATACTTTTATTGAAATACCAACATCCATTATGTTAAATTAATAAGATTAAAGGCTACATTCAACCTAAATACAAAACAAAATATTTACAAAGTAAATTTTAACTTCGAATTTGAAAACTATAACAATATAATTGTAACTTCCGATCTTAATACAAAATAAAATATTTACAAAGTTTTATAAGCCCAAATTTGAAATAATACACACACAACATACATCCTCTATGTAGGGATGACAATGGTAGAGCGGCGTGGGTTTAGTTAAACCCAGAAAATTTTCAATCTGCCCCTGTTCTGTATACCATTTTTTTCCTACTCTCAATCCGTCCTGTTCTGTACATACCCGTTCCGCCCCGCCACACTTAAGTTTTGTTTAAAAAAATTATTATTATTTACATATACAAAAATTTCAAAGTATATAAATCATCATTGTTATATTTAGAATAATTTAACAATTGATTTAAAAATAATTTATTAAACTATTGACTAGTAAAAACTACATAAATGAGCCATAAAACCTAAAATAATTACATGTTCATACTCAAATTCAAACTAATTCAAGAAATACCCATTCTCTCATAAATAATTAACGCCCATACCCCTTTCATTAAGGTTGATAATTTTCACTTAACTGATATTAAATCAGTATAATATACCGTATTGGTATCGTTAAGGCTGATAATTTCACTTAACTGATATTAATCAGTATATATATATATATATATATATATATATATATATATATATATATATATACACTTTTATTGGTATCATTAAGGTTTCTTGTTCAGAAATTACTCATTAGTCAATGATTTGTGGTATCATTAGGCTTTCTTGTTCAGAAATTACTCATTAGTCAATGATACTACAAGAATATATATCTTTTTATGGTATCATTAAGGTTTCTTGTTCAGAAATTACTCATTAGTCAATGATACTACAAGAGTATATATCTTTTTATGGTATCATTAAGGTTTCTTGTTCAGAAATTACTCATTAGCCAATGATACTATAAGAGTATATATACACTGTTATAATATCATTGACTAATGAGTAATTTCTAAACAAGAAACCTTAATGATACCAATACAGTATATATATACTGATTTAATATCACAAGCAAAAATTATCTGCCTTAATGATACAAATACAATATATGATACTTATGTAGTATCAATAAAGCGAAATTTGTCACGACCCACCCCTACACCCTGGACGTGGCCGACACTCGAGAACCATTGTTGGTCCCCAAGCGAACCCTCATCCAGGCTGACTACAAGCGGAAGACTAACTCAAGCATACATAAGCATCAAATTGAAAGAAACGTTTAAAAATAGCTTACTAAATCTCAAAACTTTGTTGAATATACAAAGTATGAATCATAAGTTTAAATAAAATATCTGAAACTGAAAGACTCTCCAAAACTGTCTATTTATGAAGCCTCTACTATATATAGACAAGTGTCGGGACAAGACCCACGACTAATCAAAATGTTACTAATACTAACAACTCATAAAATTGGAGTCCTCCGAAAGCAAGAAGGTCTTACTCAAAAACTGGCAAGTAGACGAAGTGATCTCAACGGACTCTTGTTGAGGATCCTAACAACTTGTATCTGCATCATTTAAAGATGTCGGTTGAAAAACATCAGTACATTGAATGTAAGAGTATGTAATATAGCTAAATGAAAGGACTGCAATATATATATATATATACTGAACTAAATGTAAAGAAATAAATGAGTGAAATCATTAAAACTTTACAAAAATACTTACTCATATCTAAACTCAACATATTAAGTGATATAATAAAAATACACTTTTAACTCTATTTAGGAGATTTTCTAACCGACAACCATCACTATAAGCTAAGTGATGATACAACATCTAATCCACACTGCCAGAACTGTCCTATATTGTGTCGGGATATAGAACACCTTAACTAAGTGGATCCACTAAGATATAAGTATTCATCTAAAAAGTATGATCCTGTATCCATGTGGGCAAGACATGGTTTATGAGGGCTGTGAGTCGTCTGAACTCTCCCCCATATCGGTGCTCAATACTACTCCCAATAATATATACTGCTGCTCAAATGTATAAAAACATTAATTTTTCTCTAGTTTGAGATAATTGCCCAAAATACCCTTTTAAAAGAGGTAACTGATCTGAACTGTCTCTGAAACTCATAGTTCATTTAGAAAACGAGGTTTCTCTTTACTTAATGTAAAAATACATTTTGGATTGAGATAATTACTCAAAAAGGGGCCTTTCTAAGAGGTAGCTGCTCTATACTTAATCTTTCTAAAAACACTTTTAACTTTTCTCAAATAGTCTACTCTTTTTCTTCATGTAAAAATCAAACCTTTGGGAAATACTTAGTTCCCTTATACTCTTTCTCAAACTGTTCTTTACTTCCTCAAAACTCAGTTTAAACAATAATATTTTTTTAAAAAGATCCTTAATACAAATACATTGAATACTCAAATTAGGGTTCATGTTTAAAAAATAGTCATGAACAATCAACTCAATAATCACAATTCACATTTTATGACAATTCAATGATTTGGAATAGGAATTTAAAATCAACAACTCAAGAATTCAGAAACACAATATCAACTCATCTCATGAATACCGAAATCTAAGGATAAAGCCCTAGATTACTCTTTTACTAATTTGAAAGTAGATGTAGGGCATGAGGACGAACTAGTCCAACACTATGATAGCCTTACATACCTGGGAAGAACAAAGTTCTTGGTGAAATAGATGAAATTTGAAGAACGCTTGAAAACCCTAGCTTTTCTCCTCTTGAACCCTTGCTCTATGCCTTTAATGTGTTGAAAAATGTAAAATAATGTTTTAGCACTATTTAGACCTTAATTAGGTGAAAAATAGTCGTGGGTTAGGCTTAGAAAGGGTGGAAAAAGACTAAATTACCCTTCTTAAAACTAGCGAAAAACCCTTCTACGGATCCATCTATGGGTTGTGGTTTGACCCACGGACCGTAGATCCCATCTGTGGATTCTATATTGAGTTTTTAAGGCTCAAAAGTCCATTTATGAGTCCAAACGACGACCAGTAGGTCCATTTACGAACCGTTGATTGGGTCCGTAGGATTTGAGTAAAAAAGTTGACCCCTAGTACTCTATTGACGACTTGACAGGATGGGTCGTCGTTCAAACCAAGGCCCGTAGGTTGGAGTCGTCATTCACAGATTAAAAAAACTCTGGTTTGACAGTCTATTGTAAAACGGTCATAACTTTTTACTCCGATCATGAAATGAGTAATACTTGGTGGCGTTGGAAAGAGGATTCAAATACCTTTAATTGTGTAGGTCATAAGACATCTAATTCATTATGTGCTGAGAGATAGGATTGTTCGAAATTTACCTAAGTAAAATCTTGTGTTAAAACTTAATCAGAAATGAAGATTCCACTCAACTTTGTGCTAGGGGGTTCTTGTGACCTTAAATCATATCCAAATCCATTCGAACACCAAATAAATGACATTTACACATATGAGTAACTTAAGGATCACTCGATTCAATTTTATTGGCAATTAAAGAGTGGTTCGGGCCTTAGCTTAGAAATTTTTGAGGTGTTACAATACCTCCCCCTTGAGATCATTCATCCTCGAATGAAGCTTGGACTGAGAATGAAAATGAGTTACTCTTACTATATCTGACTTTTAAACTTGCCTACTAACACAGGCGGAACTGATTCATACTAAGATTTTTGAAACTAAACTCGAGCACGCTTATCACAAAGCTCACATAAGATTTCAAGATTACATGCTATGACATGAAGCAAGGGTATCCAGACATGGAGTAAGAATATGATACTATACATTGAGTGGTATGACTGGTAGCTTTTGAACTTAGCCACACTTCTCAACTATGCTCTCTATTCTGATTACTACAGTTCATCAGCTGCAACTCATAACTCCCACTAGAGTATATGACTACTCTTACAAACGTCTACGTCAAATCTCTTTCTCTTACTGTGTTCAAGCCTAATCTTTAATTCACAAGGTCATAAACATGAGATAGATATACTTATGTAAACCACAATATTCAGGTTTTATACCTCTATAGGGAATCCCATCCCAAAAATACTTCTCCTTATAACCGCATTCAACCAACCTTGAACCCATATCAAGAAATACCTAATGCATCATGCATTTGTCTACTTGTTGACAACACCATATTCAAGCCTAGTACTATAACCACTCCATGAACTTTTACTAACAAATCCTTCTAAAAACTCCTCGTCCTCTCGTCATCTCTTTCGACTAAAATTTACACATTAATATCAGGAACCGACTAATTGCTCTCATTTAACTATTACTTATAGTAAGAATTCATTCATCCTTCCTCCACTTTTATAACTTTAGTTTGAATAAGTACACTACTGCTACCAACATAGGAAATATCAAACTTCTCCTTCTTTCATCACTCAACTACTATCATCAACATCACTATCTAACTAAAAAATATCACTAAAAGAGCTTTAGGGTGAAAGATCATAAGCACGATTCATTCAAGATATCTGATATAAGAATATGCATGACATAACATTATGTTGCTAGCCTGTGAGAGTAAATCATGAATTTGTGAGACTGAACATACTGTGAGACATGATTGCTTATATGAGCAGGTTCATAGCATGAGGCTAATATTCATAACTTTATGGAGTAAGATTGAGACCAATGGGCTAAAGTCCTTGCCCCTCATATAAATGTGAATCTTCTCTAAATTGTATAAGCATAGTTGATAAACACAATTCTGATATTAGGTATATCCACAAGATGTTGTAATCACAGAACTTGAGGAATACGTTGCAGTATGAATGGATTGATATAACACTATAACTCTCCCTGAAGACATCACTATCTCATTCTCAACACTTGACTTGATTTCTCTTCTTATCATCTCCCCCTTGGGTCTAAAGCTGACACTTGAAAGTTATGGATCTATTCTATCATCTGTACACTGGTCTACATTCCCTTTACTCTAATACTCAGGAAAGGCTTATCTCGTGGCTACTAAACTCTGCATAAGCAAGTAGTAAGACTCCTTCTAAGACCTCTTTCTAAGATGCTTCTACTAACCTCTTCTTATTGGCTTGTAAGGCCGCTTCATTTGACTCTTAAGGAAACAAATAGTGCTTATTGGCTTCCTACAAAACCAGGATCTCAGAAGACGGGCGGTAGTCCGCGCGGTCATCTTCAATCTAGCTTGTTAACATCCGAATTCAAGGAATAAGAATAAATCCGAATCGAAATATATACAAATTTTTATATAGTTTAATGACTATATGGAAGGATCTGATCCTTTTACCCAGGCAAAGGGTTCGTCGAGATTCAAATACGTATTGTTAGTGAGCCCATATATCTAGCATTTCTAACCGGGTATAAGGCACCCTTTTAACTCCATATCGGGCTGAGACCACGACTAGCTAGACAGAGTCACTAAGACAAAGCCACTAACTTGTTGTATTGAATCTGACTGTACCACTATCTCGGAACCAAGCCAAGAAACTATATATAAATTTCTTCATATTTAGATAAAGTCTAGATCTTTCATGGTAGATATAAAAGTGAAGTTAGTTATCCGACATAGATATAATTCTTTAGTTGGACATAGTCACGACTCAGATCGGAGGAGTAGAGAAAGTAAGGAAAAGGAAGAATAAAAGAAAATACCTTTTGGCAAACACCAGGGCCTATATGAGAACTATGCTTTCTTGTATTATATTGTAAGTTGTGAGTTTGCCGGAGACTTACCGGAGTTTGTTAACAAAATCAGGATCTCAGAAGACGGGCGGTAGTCCGCGCGGTCATCTTTAATCTAGCTTGTGAACATCCAAATTCAAGGAATAAGAATAAATCCGAATCGAAATATATACAAATTTTTATGTAGTTTAATGACTGTATGGAAGGATTTGATCATTTTACCCAGGCAAAGGGTCTGTCGAGATTCAAATACGTATTGTTAGTGAGCCCATATATTGAGCAGTTCTAACCGGGTATAAGGCACCTTTTTAACTCCATATCGGGCTGAGACCACGGCTGGCTAGACGGAGTCACTAAGACAAAGCCACTTACTTGTTGTATTGAATCTGACTGTACCACCATCTCGGAACCAAGTCAAGAAACTATATATAAATTTATTCATATTTAGATAAAGTCTAGATCTTTCATGGTAGATATAAAAGTGAAGTTAGTTATCTGACATAGATATAATTCTTTAGCCGGACATAGTCACGACTCAGATTGGAGAAGTAGAGAAAGTAAGGAAAAGAAAGAATAAAAGAAAGTACCTTTTGGCCAACACCAGGGCCTATATGAGAACTATGCTTTATTAACAAACTCGCAACTTACAATATAATACAAAAAAGCAAGAGAGGGAACAAAAGAAAGAGAGGGTTTCTAAAAACCTTCTTGAGTGTAGGCTCTATAAGCTTACCATAAGTATAAGTGCCATAAGGAATAGCACCTTGCGAATTTTGTAGAGTTTTCTTAACTCTTTATGCAAATAATGGAGGTAAGCCATCTATAAAGTTGGCTTTCCAATGCTCAAGACCGTTTTCCGGCAGTTCCATCACTCGACTTAGATAGGTATCTTTATACCATTGGAATTCGCCTAAATGTCTACATCGAAGACCATTTAACAAAGAACGAACAATTTCGTATTGATTGGTAAATCTACCATTAAAATGTTAGAGAATAGTCAAGACTAGGATATAAACTGCGTCTTCTCTATTTTTCACTAAGGCAAAACCTAAGTTATCAACACCCTCATTAACAGCCTTAGCATTAAGTACAACGACTTTTGCCTCAAGGCTCATATAATTATCCCACCAGCCTCTAAGTTGACCAATAAAACCTGCAATTATCATCTTGTAAATAGTTCTATCGGTGTTATTAACACTCTTACAAATAGTAGCATTCATAAGCATTCTATGAACAAGTATAGTTAATTGCCTATCAGTTAAACCATCGAGATTCCATTCATATATCTCACTTCCACTATAAGAAGTATTAGTTTGGTTCCAATCACGTTCCTCTATCAAAACATCTTGAGGGGTCGGTCTGGGATAATAATAAGTTTACATATTAGGTTAATGAGCATATTTAGTATTACCACAATTCTTCTTGGGATAACCACGAAGTTTATTAATTTCCAAATCAACTTGATTTTTAAAATCAAAAGTGGTTTCCATCTCATCTGCAAAATCTTCAAATAAATTAATAGGGTGAGCACCAAATTCCAAAAACATTTTATCAAGAAGTTTTTCAAGATCATATAGGGGTTTAAAAACAAAATCTTGAATTTCAGGAGGTCTCTGAATATGAGCATCCGACTGTTTTGACGTAGAAGCATGTTCAAAAGATTTTAAATCACCTTTAATCTGAACAATTAAAGTCGTTAAATCATCTAACTTTTTATCAAGAGAACTAATATGTTCGCCTATAACTTCCACATAAAGTCCTAAATAGTTGTTTTGAGAAATGAAATTTTTAATCTCGTTAATGCTTACCGCAGCCACATCATTTTCAATAAATTTCTGAAAAGCAGTGAAAGTAATACATGTATTATTAGGTAGTATAAACGGTGCCTGAGGAGGATAAATAGCTTTAATTATATTACCTGATTCATCTTTATATGATCAAGAACATTGATGAATAAAGGCAAATAAGTAGTTATAAACAAGGGTACAAAAAACATAATATGATTATGTAAAGCACAAGTCTCATAAAATTCTTGAGAAATATTATGCAAATCCTCCGCACCGTATGTGTCAAAAAACCAAGTTTTAAACTGGCTCCATTTATCACTTGCAAATTCATTTTGAATATATTTTCTTGCCAGTGAACCCAGACTAAAATCAATTTGATGTTCATTCATCATTAAGTATCATTAAGATTAAAATCCATTTCGGATGCAGAAGAAATATCCTTATCAGAAATATCAGATGATTTATCATTTGTTTGAATAATATTTAATCGAGGATCAATTTTAATTTTATTTTTATCAGCAGATATGATAGAAGATAATGTATGCAAAGAAGTAGCACGAGCTGGACCATAACCAGGGTCAATCGGCGAGATGTGTTCTATGGCAAGTAATCTTCTATCATAAAAAAATGAATGTCTAATAATAATAATAATAACATGATATCATTTACTAATGAGAAATCTTTAAAGGGAGGAACTCATAATTTCTCAATGATATCATCAAAATATATCATATAATGACATGGTATCATTAAGGACTATTTCATATATTGGTAACACACCTCAGATCATGTATGATACTGTAATGACTTCCAAGCCATTTATGTGTTTATGCCTCTTGTTCGTCATTTGGAGCATTCCTATAACGACCCCAATTCATTTATAAATGACTTGTTGGGACTGATAGTTCGGCCACCTGATCATTCATTTGGTTTTTATGCGAGTTTTTGTGCTTGGAGCCTTTTGAACCATGAATGGTTAGTTTTGATCAAAAGTTCAAGATGATGACCTTAGAATCCTATTATGATGATTCCTTCAGCTC